>JANBXA010000651.1:1832500-6632500 GCA_030556225.1 Cricetiscus sungorus | reverse complement strand
TCCTTCTAAGTCAGAGAGAGAATTACTACTCATGACAGAAGATTAGTGTCTTGCTGCAGTCTGCATCTAAGGTGGGAGGGAATAGGAGTTAGAGTTTAGTCTTGGATCTATTTTGTCAACGTGTGCAGATTGTTGGGTCTTCTGAAGTTTATCTCCGAAGTTCACAAGAAGGGCATTGTGGGACACACACCTCTGTTAGAAACTATGAGTCCCGCTGCCTCCACTGCTCTGTGTCCCTCAGGGAGGGGCTATCAGCTGGCTATTAGGCTGCTGCACTTACAGAATACCGAACACATTCACAAATTTGGAAATCAGTTTCCAAGCCAAGGGAGAAGGGTTTCTCTTTCCCCAACATAAGAGATGAGCTGGTACTGGTCTGGGCTGTGTATTTGCTCCTACTCAGTATCCATTTTCTTCCTGATATGATCGCTGCCAGAACTCCTATTCCCCCTGCCACACATAACTTCTTGTAGGCAGAATGTGTAAACTGAAAGGAAATTACGTAGCAGTGGTGAAGGCTCAGGTGATTGGGATGCTCATGTCATTTCCTAACCTCAAGGTTGTGAGGTAAAGGGACCAGGTAAGAGGTGCAGCCTGAGAAGATCTGCTATACACACCACTCTAGATATCCCTATCTCAGAGAAACACTTCCACTGGATGGGCACAAATGGGAGCTCCACAGTGGTTAATAGATGCCAAAGAGTGCCAGCCATAATGCTAGCAGAAGGGCAGAGCTTTCAAGGGCCCTTCACCCTTGGACTTCAGAATAGCTCTATATGTAAACAGTGACTTTGGGTTAAAGAAGGCAAGTAAATGCACCTGCTTACTGGAGACATTGCTTCCTGACCCTGCAGAATTTGTGCAGGAGTCAGTGACAGCAATGCGTAGTACATTATGGACTCCTTGGCTCCATGAGTGTAAGTGGTGATGACAACTGTGTCTGCCTCACCCACATTGCAGAGTCACCCACAAGCTACATACCCCTCACTATATAAACATACACAGAGGAGAAACCGTAATTGTCTGCTAGAGGTCAAACTTATGCTGTATGTGTCCTATTAGAAAAAAGGAGGGGGAAGAGTCTTACCCATGTAGCTCTTCTTGCTATATTATTACTGAAATATTTGGGTGGGCTGAGGAGCTCTGTCCAGATATAGCTGTTACACCCAAGCTGTCCTGAGCTTAGATGCAACTGTACATTGAGATGATGGCCCTGATCTACTTTCTTGGACTTAGGATTTTGACTTCAAGGACAACCCATCTTCCAGTGCCTGGGGTTGGCTGACTACAAATAAGCCCTGAGTGGTAAGGTCTCAGATAACCTGCATATTATCTGTTAGCCAGTCATCAGGAAAATCCAATGGACAAAAGGAATTAGAATTCCCATTTTGATAGATCTCATAGCACAACAAGTTCCAAACCAAAAGTTATAAATGCCAACCCAATATTTTGTAAAGGGAAGCCCGTCTCTTATCAGCCAAATGCTATTTCTTTTGTTACAGCACTCCTGCAATAGAGAAATAAGATTGGCAGTGTGGAGTGTGGGTCTCAAGCAGTACAATTCACTGTAAAGTACATGGCTGGCAAGACAACAAGGACCCTGTGGCCTAGAGACTGAGATTGACACTCTACCTGTGTATTGCAGAGTTCATATTCTTGACATGACAGTGGAACAACACCAAGATCAGAGAGTTTTAATTTTATATGACACTGTGGAACTGAAGATAAACTAACAATGATAGTGACTGCCTGAATGGGACAGATCCCAGCAAGCTCAAGTTAGACAGAACTGTGCATGCAGGAGGCAACAGTGAATCCAACATCACAACACTGAGTAGCTATTGGCCTCTGGGAGATGCTTAGGGAGAGTTAGTTTGACCCCTGCTGGACTGACTATTCTCCAGGGCAGGCCTGGCACTCAAGGGTACTTAGGGCACACAAACTGAACTAAAAAAAAAAAAATAACAACAACAACAACAAAAACAATTTGAAGTTGAATGGGTAGGAAAGTAGGCATGGATGAGGGAGGAGTTAGAGGTGTTGGATATGATTGAACTAATTATACAAATTCTCAAATAATTAACAAAAACATGACTATAAAAGTACAAATAAGCTGGGCATTGGTGGTGCATGCCTTTAATCCCAGAACTAGGGAGGCAGAGGCAGGTAGATCTCTGTGAGTTCAAGTCCAGACTGATCTCTAGAGAGCTAGTTTTAGGACAGGCTCCAAAGCAATACAGAGAAACCCTGTCTTGAAAAACCAAAAACCAACCAAAAAAAAAAAACCAAATAAACAAACAAAACAACAACAACAACAACAAAAAACCCATTACTTAAAAGCAATGCGATAAAGAGAATCTATGGAACTTTCTGCTTATTTTATATCTATACTTAGATTTGCATTAATCAGTTGCATACAAAATGACCATCTCAATTGGAAATATTTATCAGGTGCAGAAAGCTCTCTTGACCCAAAAACAATGAGCAGCAGATCTAAGCAAGCATCTTCCACACTTGTATCACAGGGTTCATGTGGTTGCAGAGGTAACCCAGTGGTGCTTCATGTCAGGGGAACCAGCATCTGGAAACCACAGAACACCAGAAACATGAGCTCCATAAACTTTCCCCATTTATTGTGTTAGAAAAGGCCTGGGCATGAACTTTTAGGTTTTTTTGTTTGTTTACTTGCTTGTTTGCTTATGTTTTTGTTTTTGTTTTCTTAGTTACAGTAGTTTGAGAACTCCTAACAAGCCTTCTTCCTCTGCCATCCCCATCCAATTGTCCTCTTGGAAAGTGGCCACTGATCTCTTTCAGAGCTAAAGAAAGGAAGGTGCACAGAGGGGCTAACCTGTCATAACTCCTTACACACAAATCACAAGTTATCATGTGGCAGATGGGAGATAGCTGTACCCACATGCTCCAGAAAATAATGTATCCTAGTTGCAAGAGACTAAGGTTACAGTTTGAATTGAAAATTAAAGACAAGTATTTCAAAGAAAGTACAAACAATGTAGAATCTTTGGACTGAGTTTAGTTAGAAGTGAAAGGAAGTACTTTTTAAAGAATCTTTCCCAACTACTGCTTAGGTTTAACTTTAAAGTAACAGAGAGTTATTCTCAGGCTCTCATGTTCTCTCTGCTAACTGGGGACCTGACAGTTGGAGTCCAGTATGTTCCTATGGTCTAGAACATTGAGAACACACTTACAACTCTGATTACATTATATTTAATATTAATTGCTATGGTCTCCAGCACAAACATTCTAAAACAGCATGTTCTGGGCACTGAGGCAGGATAAAAAATTTGCTTCATTCCTGAATCTTCTTTTCTGGTTCTTGGATCCCTGTCTTGGAAAGCTCTCTAGATCCAGCTCCATGACACAGCTCAGGAACACAGCATCTGACAAGAATTCTGAATCCTTTTGGAGCAGAAGTAACAACAAAAGTAGTAACTACTCCTTGTAAGACAATCATGGTTTCTATATTTGAGCACAAAGGAAAGGGAAGTTTATACATTTAGGTAACTGACCTGCCATTGAAGATGACAGGCCAAAAGATGCATGCCATTTTCAAAACCAGCAATAAGAAATGCATGCATTGTTTTCATGATGTCTAAAATTAAGAAAAAAGTTGCTTCATTTTTTAAAAAATGGAGTTAAAGACAGTCTTTTCATGGAAAGTTTTCATTCCTACTAAGGTAAAAACCAGAAAGAATGCTAGAAGATTTGGTCCAATGTATTCCTTTCAAAGATAATAAAGCAAAGATCTGGCAAGATAGGCCTGACTCTCTTCATAAACTTCCTCCTTCCAACACCACTTCCTCTTAAACATTTCCAATGGCAATCAGGCCACACATACACAGTGTGACTTTATTCAGTCAACTATATATACTCTTGGCCCCTCTGGACACAAGCCAATGGCATAAGCAGCCATGCTAATCCTCCAAACACTCTGCAGTTTAAGGATACTCAATTTTGTCCTATTTTTGGGTCTACAGGGTGCATCCATGCACCCATGACTTTAGTCACCTTCTAACTGAAATATCTTTTCTCTTTTTACCCATTATAGCACCCTGCTTATCACTTCAAAACACTAAATACTGGATTCTCTGGGAAACTAGGTAAGCTTGTATCTTCTGTTCTGCCTCATAGTTTGTTCAGACAAGAAATAGCTAACAAATATATATTGAGACTTGTTGAGTGCACCAGCATCAAGGTGCGATGACCACACAGAGATACTCCTTCAGACCCCCTGAGTATGCATGCTGGGGATAGAATGGGAAGTCTTCGTCTACAGTTAATACTTCTAGTGAGTTTAAATGGGTAAGCAGGAGTCTGCCTAGAAGACAGTGGTAGTAGGAAGAAGGACATTCCAGAGAGATTACAGCTCCTGTCACACTGAATTATAGCTAGCTTTATCAGTTCTCAGAGATTGACTGTGAGCCCTTTGAAGAAGGAAGGGCTAACTTATCTATTAATATGATTACCCTACAGTATCTAGCCCTCATATTAACTAACTGATTTGTCAGGGACATGCTCAGTGGGCAGGCTCTCAACTATGGGTTTCATACAGTGAACTCTCAACAACCTTCACGAGAGATTACTTCTGCCTGACAGAAATGGAAATTGAATTGTAGAATGGTCTGGTCACTTATATGGCATTCTATCTGTGTGGTATTTTTCAAATATACTTTCTGGGCCCTCAAGAAATGTTCTTTAAGACTAGGAGTGTCACTCTGAATAATATCAACTAAGAATTGGAAATATAGAATAGCCAACTTCACCCATGTGCTCATGCTTCAGCATATCACTTGATGAATCCTGAAAGGATTATTCAAGTCTGGGGGGCTAGAAATTTTCACATTTCTAAGAAGATACAACTTTAAATAGAATAACCAAAATTTTAAAGGTCCTAAAGGTCTTCCCATGTCACTACAGAGTTCTGTATATAAAGTTATTTTTTTTTTTTGGAACTTGCAGAAAAATAATCCTTTTTGTCTTCTTATTAGGAGACTTTCCTTTGATCTGGACTTCACTAGAGTTCTATCCACACTGCATTTTACTCATTTTCTTCAAAACTGCATACATTTGGCAATGCCAAGGAAAGCAGAAAATGAGTGCAGCTCTACTTCCTAGAGTGACCCTTTGTTAGTGTTTTAGTTACAAACAATGAATTGTCTGTAAAGTGGATCTGAATAAAAGATAAGCTCAATTACTGATTACAGTCTTTTCTAAGAAGCTCCCAAATGTAATAAAACTGAGATTCACTTACATGATGCAATACTCCCAATGATCTCCAAGTCAGAGAACAAAGTTTGTCATTGGTGTTTGTAACATCTGTAGTTGGCTCAGACAGTAGCAAGGGTTTACCAGCTAGGACAGTATAAGTATGCTAAGTTGCTGAGAGGAAATTTGAATGAGTCCTTTCAGAACTATCGAATTTTAAGCTTTCATAGTATTTTCTTCATCCTTCCTTTTCCCTTCCTGTCTTCCTTCCTTCTCTCTTCCTGTCAACTGATTTCCATCGTGACAGGAAGGAGTGTGGAGAGAGCTGGAGCTGAGCGGGAAGAAGAGTAGAGCAAAGAGGCAAAGAAGCAATGGGGAAGGCATTCTTTCTCAGGGACTCTAGGCATCTGCTATAGCACATGCCGCAACCCCCCCCCCCCCCCCACTGTGTGCTTTGTAATGCAGCACTGCCATACTCCTAAAAAAAGATACATGGAATGCCTATTTAAAAGCTAAGAAGACCCCATCACATCCCCACATGATGCTTCCCTTTCTGAAGGAAACAAAGAAAGGTACTGATGGTAGAAGCAATTCAAATTCCCTCTGCTTTCTGACTTGTTCCTAACTCAGGCATACCCTCTCTCACCAATTTCTGTCTCCCATCCTGATAGGTAGTTTTTAAATCAAGTTTTCAGCAAAACTTCAGTGTTTTTAAGAGCAAAGTTTCATGTAGCTTTTTTTTCTTTCTACAAAATATCTCTCATGAATATTTTAAAACTAGGAAACGTCTACTTAAATATATATACATATATATACATATATATGTATATATATAAAACTTATTTTTGTACTCCAATGATCAATATAGTCATGAACTAGGCATTTCTTTCATACTGATGTTTAGAATTTCATAATGAATTTCATAAGTTCAGTAGAATGCCTCCATAATATTTAATAGTCTGATTCTAAACACTTAAACTCTATTTCAGTGTTTTAAACAAAGCTTCCAGTTACATATGCTGGTTATATAAGGAAATAATATGTGAAGGGGAATCTTCTAAAACCTTCTAAATCATTTTAAGATTAGACTTGTTCAAACAGGCGCTAAGGCATAAACACGTCTTGGCCCCATCCCATGCAGAATGGGTCCGCTCCAGATGTTCTCCTGCAAGCTATGTCTTGTCTAGTACAAGAACATTCATCTCCCAAACACATCATTTCACCAACTTTGCCTGGAGTCACACACGCATACATGCACACGTACACACACACACACACACACACACACACACACACACACACACACTCCTAAAGAACGCCCCCCCCTTTTTTTTAAATATCTTAACAGAGAACAGGAACTGAACATTCAATCTTTCGAATGTCATTCTCTAGTGACAGGGAGGTTTGCTTTAGCCCTTCTCAAGCAAATGGCAATAAAGGAGTCTAACCAATGTCCCTTGTGCTTTTATTTCTTAAAAAAACAAAACAAAACAAAAAAAACTCTACAAAACCAATGCCTGGGTAGCACTGACTCACAAAACCAGAGACATTAGCTCATGGCCATGATTCAGTCATGAGAATTCTGCTGATCCCTCCCCTCTCTGGTGTTCTAGAGGGTAGTAGGTCCCCAGCAGACATGGGTTGTGACCTAGGCACTGTTGTTCATGTGTTCATGATCAAATGCTTATGAACAAATTGGCAATAAGAACAGCTGTCTATGTGGAGAATCCTACAGACTGAGGATATCCACAGGGCATCCCAGTTAGGCAAGTCCTACAGGAAGGCTCTTATCTCTCACAATCAGCCAATTCCAGGAAAGAATAAAAAACTCTACCCTCTAAACTACTTGGGTTTGCCCTTAGGAAAAAAGAAAAGACAGAGGGGGTCAACTTTGGGGTACATAAAAGGATTATCTTTTACCTAAAAGCAGGAGTGAAAGGGAATGTTTTAGGAAAGTTTAAAATAAGTTGGATAAGAATCATCTCACTTAACCAGAGCTATACTGAGGTTCTGTTCACATGTTGGGAAATGGCAAGGTTGACTGTCAGCCTCTCTCTCAAGGCAGAGGCAACAGTTCACATGGACACCAACTTCCTAGCAAACCACTTATACCTCATTATCTCATGTGATCCTCATGAAAACCATGGGTGTAATTATCATTATCATATTAAAGATGAGGAAACTGAGCCACCAATAGGGCAAAGCAATTTGCCTGGATCCTAGCTGGAGTATGGCAGCCCACTACTGCTAACAGCTATTCTGTGGTGGTTTTCTACTATTCTTCCCTCCCCGTCTGCCTAGCCCTAGAAACAGTGACTTTGGCATCTTCTTCCTGCCATCTCTCACCTCCTCCTACCTTACAGAATGAGCAATGTCACAGGTGAGTGTTGTGCCCTACCACTATATGTTTGCACAATTGTCACTTTTCACTGAATTAATCTACCTTGAACATGACCTGAGCATAATCACGCCTGTGCTTTTGAAGGAATACCCCACCTGTGACATGCAGCACAGGCGATATATGTCAGGGGCTTTGACCTACATAGGCTGTTAGCATCTTACTTTCACTTAGTCAGTTTTCTATAGTTGAGCACAGCTTCAGGTGGAATGGCAGTGTCTGGGGGGAAGCACATAAGCTTACATGTGGCTTTCCTTTGGCTACTGGAAAGTCAACAGTTTCTAAAATAACCCAATTGCTTATTCAATCCTTCCACAACTGCCTAGTGGATGGCTTTATGACAGAAGCGAGAAATATTCCATGGAGTTAACTTCTTACTACAGATCCCAACAGTAGCTACACTTGGGCAAGTCTAACCTAAATTCTCACCCTAAATCTATAATCCTTCCCAATAAAACTCAGCACTTGCCAGAAGCTGCAGCCTGCACTTTATATTCACTTTATTAATGTCTACTAATAATATCATATCTATGCTGGGGAAGACAAAACCCATAGAGAGACAAGGCTCTGTCTGCATAGGCCAAATGGACAAAGTTGAAATCCAACCCTGGCTTCCCCTAACTAACAAACTGACTTCTGCCCCTTTATTCTCTGTCTTCTTAGGAACAGAATTCAGTTTGTTGGTTAGGGGAAGCCAGGCTTGAACTCCACCTTTGTCTATTTGGTCTATCCATTTCTTGCAAGATTGAAAATTTTAAATATTGTATCTGGTACACCATTTCCTCTTTTTGAAAGCAAGAACTTTGAGATCTTACTAAATTCGTAGTCTGTAAGACACAGATATCCTGTAAGAACATCTCATAGTTTCAAGCAGTATGTTGTTTGCTTTATGATGTCTCACTTTAATTTACTAGGGAACTTGAAAAAAACAAAACAAAACAAAACAAAAAAACCCCAAGAGTTTATGAAATGCACCACATTCAAAGTATTCTGTCGTCTGTTTCTGAAGTCTAAATTCCAATGTCAAACACTTTATGAAAGCAACAAATTAGGACTGAGTCCATGCCCTACAGCCATATGCTCAACTGACAACTTCAAAACAAATTCTTAAGCCATTTTTCTTTTAAAGAAAAGAAAATCTGTTAGCTTGGGAATGCTTCTAAGCAAGCTTTAGCAGGATATAAACCCTCTGTCTGCTCATATTACAGTGTAGGAAAAACATACTCATGGTGATTTCCCCTTTCCTAGTTTACTTGATTCCCAAGCTTCTTTTGTGTGGTGAGCATCCCTACCCCATCAAATAGCAGTAACAAGCAGATAACATGTAGCTCTGGCCATCTCTCTTCCTTGTGTGTATGCTCATTGACTCTGGGAGAGAAAGACCACTATAGCCACTGAACGCTTAAAGGTAAGCACTATGCATGCCAACATCAAATCAAACTTCCATCAAATCAAATTGTGTTCGAAATTAGTAGGAAAATATCCAGATGTTAGAGTAAGAGAATTTCTGCTTGAGGTGCCACCCACCTATAGACTTGGATAGGCAGTAGGCCAGAGCAGAAGGAACACTTGAACACAGGAGCTCGTGGCCAAGCCTACAAGTACACTGAGACACTGTCCCATCACAGTTCATCCCAAGGAATTGTAACACTGAAGTAATGACAAAAATTAAACCTTGGGGTTTCTCATGAACAAAGAGCCTTAAAAGTTTGATTGCTTTATCTGTTTTCACTAAATGTAAGTATATGTTGACTGAGACCTTCTTGGAAATTTAAAGGCAAATTAGGAAAGTATATAAATTAGCAAGGTATAAGAACTACATATTTCTGCATTAACACTGCCTGAAATATATTTTAAAAGGAGTTCAGTTCTCAAAAGAAAACAGACTTGCTGGGGCAGGGGAATAGGATGTGCCCCTCTCTGTTCCCTGTCTTTTTCTTTCCCAAAATAGCTCAATCAAGTCTCCCAGGAAGAAAAGTGAAAGAAATAAGAAGCATGTCCTCATACTAAATTCAAAAACACATAATAGACTATCAAATGTAGCAATTAAAGATGGAAAGCAATTAAGTTGATTTTGCACATTCCCTTTGAATTCATTTGGGTCTCTTCCTCCAATTAGAAGTGCATATCATAAACATACACCCTTAGAGCTAGTACTGTGTCTTAGAAAATATCAGCTAACAAACACAATATGTGGTTTTCAGACTTCTGTAAAGGGCTCTATTCCTAAATTTCTAGTGAGACACCCCACTTCCCCTGTAGTAGCCATACAGCTAATCCCAGGGTGCCTAAGATAATAGCTACTCTTAGGTGGGCGTTGAGGGAAGAGAGAAACAGTAAAACCTGCAAGTTTTACTACTGCTAGTAAAACTTGTTTGTGTTAGCAAAGCCACATTTATTTACTATGCAAAGGGATGATACCAATGAAACGAATGCTTTGGGATAGTTGAATGCAAAATATTTTTGATAAAGATCATTAAACACAGTAATGCAATCAAAACACGATAAAGACTTGTTCAGTGTTGGTCCTCACAGCTAATTTCTATCTAAAGTGAATGATGGGGTTTTTATTCAGCCTTTCCCACAGACCTGTGTGTCTGTAGAGCATTTTCAAATGATGTCCACTGCTGATTCACATATTTCAGTTTTCATATTTTTGGGCTTTCTGCTCTCCCAATCTCACTGCTGAACACTGTACCCTCCACAATTTTTCAGACCGTCTTTTTTTTTTTTTTTTTTTTTTTTTTGTGCTGCCATCTGTAGTTGCTTCTTCTAGGCCTCTGAGGCCTTCAAAGTATTACCAGATTTTTTTGTTTGTGTTAGTTTTTGCGTGATATTTGCTATCACAAATGGTAACAATCTGGTTTGGCTACTACACCATTCTTCACAAATCCAGGCCTATGTAATGTATACATGCATTGGCTATAACCTGTATTCTCCAGCAGGTACTACCCTTCTGCCATCTGCCAAATGATGCTTACAATGAGTTGTGTCAGGGGGGCCTAGTAGGGAAGAATAGGGTACCACATGTATTACCGCTCCAGTATTCCTATGCTAAAGGTGAATATCTATGTCTCTCATACTTCTGTAGAAAAAAGCATTATAGTCTAAAATGATGATTGTTAGATAAAGTACCCATCTTGGATTATCAGTACATTTTGGATGCTCACACTAATGGCTACCCATTTGCTTCTTGAGTAGAAATTACAGAAGAAGCCTATAATTCTTTCTGGATGTGGTGCTGAGTGAGTTGATTCATTGTATCCAGACCTTGAGCTACCCATCTATATACTTTCCTATAGAGCTTTAACAACAACAAAAGTGGTGGGTGCATGCTTTTTAAGTTATATGATGACTATAAACATCTCTGAAATATGCTTTATTGAATCTATATATGAATGTACACTTTAGGCTTTAAAGACTGGTGAGAGTTAGGTACAATCTGTTACCATGAAAGAGGTAGAAGGATGAGATTAAGGACGGCCAAAGTTATCTTGTGAGAACTCTTAGAAGTTGGCAATCTTATTTGCAAAAGGTTGTTTTGGACAGTAGTAAACAGTTATCCAATATCTTTCTACATTAGGAGGGAATACAGTCATTCTAAAGCACTCAAAACACCCTGAATTTATTCATACTTGTATGTCACCTACCCTGTAGAAATATGAGAATAAGCAATGGAGGAAGAGCCTCCTTTTTTATGTCAACTGGCTTGAAGGAGATCATTTTCTAAGCACTCATTCCAACTGTGAGAGTACAGAAATAGTTCTTCCAGATTCCCGTTATTGAAAATACCTCCTATTTACTTGATTAATGTGTTTTACCTAGTTATAAACTGTTCCAACATTTGTCAGAGGCATCATTTACTAACTGTTCCACAGTTTTGTATAAAAAGGCAGAAAGGGTAAATATAGGCCACAAACCTAGTGTGTGAAGATAAGTCTTGAGTCTAATACATTCCCTAGTTCTTAACTTTATCCTGCCACCAAGGCAAAGGACCAGAAGTCTCCCTGTTAGATATTCCAAGCCTTTCTCATACTTACTAATATTGGGGGGTGAAGTATCATCTTTTTAGAACACTCTACTTTGGGACGCAGGGTTTTAGGCAGGGACACTAAAGGTACATACTAATGTATTTTCAAATTCAATAAGAAACCAAGTTTTTTCTTGCCTGTAAAAATCCCTTAGTAATAGGATCAAAAACACACTATGTAAAAATCTGAACTTCTTGAAGACAATTTTGAGAAAAACCTGTGTTTTAAATTACTGTAACTGAACATATTAAAATTCTACAATATCAAATATGGATTAAATTATTTGTTATGTAAAGCTAGCTTTAGGAAAATCTAATTCATAAAAATAACTTCTAATATTTTACAGGTAAAAACACATCTGTCAAGGCATATAAGATAGTTAAGCTAACTATAGGACTATGAGAACCATTTTGTCATTTTGTACAAGTATAGATGTTTACAGCAGTAATTACTTTGGTTTTATGATATATGGTTAATCACATGTGTGATTTATTTGATGGTGATTACTTGGTTAGAAATGTAATACATACTTATGACACAAAGTGAGAAATGTGATTTTTTTTTCCTCAAGAATACAGAGTATGAAAATGGAGCAGAGGTAATTCACATAATTTGGGGCTTTATATTCACAAATGTAAAATTCTCAAATTTACATACAAGATATAAAAGAAAGTATAAGAAGGGGAATCGAATCAAAGGAACAAGATCTATTTGTATCTGAATTTATCAAAGTGTAGTCAACATAAATTCATCCTACTGTTTCTCCGAGTTGGATACAGTAAAATATGTTCTAAGAAGAAACTCTTTTAATTATAAAATAGTATGTATAGAGACTGCTCAGTGGTTAAGAGCACTGGCTGCTCTTCCAGAGGATCTAAGTTTAGTACCCAGAGCCCACATGGTAGCTCACAACTTTTAGTATCTCCCATTCCAGGGGGTTCAGTATCTTTTGCACAGGCACGTGGCACACGTGGCATGTGTATGATGCACAGATATCACAGGCAAAATGCTGGAACACATAAAATAAAAACACCCCACTTTTTAAAGTGTGCACTTCTCATTTAATATCTATACTCAGAGAGTTAACCATGTGAAGTGTGTTGTGTCATGTCCTTGCAACTGAGTTGGAAAACCCCAGCAAAGTGCCTGAATTGTAAACATGGGAATGATGTAGCTCAAGAAGGCAAATCTAAGCAACAAGAAACAGGGATGAGGTAATAACACGCTGTGTTTTGAGAACAGAATCTCCCAGGCTCCCAAAGCACTTCATAAACCTTAATTACACCTCAAAGCCATCTTGCCGAAGAAATATTATAATACCCATTTAACAGATGGGCAGAGACAAAACCACCTGCCCCAGTTCCTCTTATTTATTATACCCCACAGTGGCCTTTGGAGTACCATGCTATGCTTAATGAGCCATGCTCTTTGGGAGCCTGTCAGATGACATCACAAATCAAATGAGAACCTTCAAGTAATCCTTGCTCTTATTTGCTACAACTTGGAAGCTATTCAAAGAAAAGCATGGACAATCTTCTAAAATCGTCTCCTTAATGTATTCATTAAAATTTTCCTAAGAGTATAAAAAGACCCAATAACAACAACGACAACAACAAAAATCCCCTAACCTTTAGAAGGTACCAAAGGAACAAGATCCTGTTTGACTAGGGGATGTGAAATTCCAGTGTTAAGGCTACAGAAAACAGGTGGAAACTCAGTTCCTCCTGACACAGCAAAGTAGCAAATGTTATGCTTGTTCACATGAACCTTCAATATAAATTCAAACTAAATGAGATGGCTCACTCTCCTTGTAAAGGAAGAACACCTCCTTAATTTGTCACATAGTCAATTAAATGTAGGTAGACCTGCAAGATGGCTCAGAAGGTAAAGGTGCTTGACACTGAGCCTGAAGGCCTGAGTTCAATCCCCAAGGCCCATGTGGTAGAAAGAGAACTATCACACAAAAGTTATCTCCTGACCTCGATAGGTACATGTCATACATGCCCACACACATACACATTTAAAAACATACGTTGTAGCTTGATCTTCAAAAAAAATTAAGTATAGGTTCTCTAACTACTTTAAATTTTATTTTGAGTTTCTGTTTGATGATAGGGTTAAGAATACTATTAAAAACCATGGCAAGAACACCAACACAAATTATTCTCTTTGGGTGTCCATGTGCCTAATTACAGGACCCCATGGTCTAAGAACCACTCCATATCTAGGAAACATAAGGCTTCAAAAAATGTAAGTGTTACCATCCCATTCAACAAAATTTTCCCCCGTAAATGTAGAAAGAATGGAAGAAAAATTACATTATTTCAAGTCTCTATGTGTTCACCACTCCAGAAGAATACAAAATCAGGCCACCCAGTAGCTGCTAACATTTACAAAACCCAGTTAGCCACTTCTAATGATATCATTAAATGAAAGAGAAAAAAACAGAGAACAAATAAGGGATGAAAACTTGGAAGCAATATACTTAAATATATTGATTGTTCTTGACATACATTCTTGAGACTTAATTAAAATACAGTTGCTTTAACTTTATCTCACCCAGTGATGGATGATTAATGAATATCTTTCAGGAGAAATGTGTGCATGCCCTTCATGAGATGGATGGGAGCCGGGCAACAGGCTGTGCACCCGGTGGAAATGGTTCACCAGGAGGTGACAGGAATGAGAGTGTGTTAAAGCTCGTATATGGGAAAGTACCAACAGCAAATATCCCACAGTAAAAGACACATCCTTCAGGGCTGATTTTGAATACACATTCATTTTAAGGGATTTCTAGTGACCTTAATGATACAGTATGTTTTTCTTGAGTCATTAAAAAATTCTTCTGGTATTATTCTCTGTTTATGCATCAATTTTCAGGTGATCTTTATTCCAGAACATGCTGTATGTGCCAATTAAAAATAAACTATCAGTTAGTAAGCCGAGAAAATTGATTTGAAGCCCGTTAAACCTCACTGCCCTCTTTTGATTATAGCTTTGGCTAAGTTTAGAGTTAAGGTACAGAATTCCATAAATTCTCTAATGATAAGAGCAGAAACAAATAAAACACTTTATGCAACTGCATACAACCAGGGTTCTTAGAAGATAAAAATTTACAGATATGAGAAGGTAGGAAGGCTAGATTCTTTAAGAAAAAAATAATAAAATATACACTGCCAATGTATTGCTTGGTTACATGTAACAAGATTTTAATCTCTATTTTCTTTGAAAGGGACAGGGAATTATTGCATAATGAAATACAGCTGATAGTAACTGATAGTTTCTACCTTAGAGGCTTGCAGTTATTTTATTCAAACTTCAAATAACCTTCCCTTGTCTCTGTCAACACATTGCACAGGATTGAAACTTAGCCTTTCTACTGTTTTATTTGGCTTATAGTGTTTTACAAGAAGATATTATTGTCAGTTAAAGATCTGGAGGTGTTACATGCAAATCAAAGTCCCTAGTTTCTCTTTAATTGTTTAATGACAGGGCTCACTTCTCCTAAGATAGCAGGCTGGCACTGTAAGGTAGGGGACCCTGCAGGCATGGTGTGTCAACCTATTTCCATGCAGCCTTTGCACTAGCTGTCCTCACACAAACATCTCTGGGCTCTCTACTGTGATGTAGCCTATCTTGGTCAAGTACTCTGCCCAATGTCAAGTCTCAGGGGTCTGATTCCTGAGCTTCAAAAAATGCCTATAGTGATGGCACCATCAAAATTTTTCTCCACCTTAACCCAGAATTCCTGGAAAACAGAGAAACAACACACAGATTGGCTGGTGGTACCCACAGAACTCAGTTGGTCACAGCCAGTGATGACTAAGGAAAGAGGAGAAAGGCAGGAACATGAGGAATAGAAAAGGTGAGGAAAAGGGATGGAGATCTAGGAATAGGAGGAAAAGAACAAATATGAGGGAAAGAAAAACAAGGGAACTATTGGCTATTATTTTTGTAGTGGTAAAAGCAATAATTTAAGAAATTATTTCTATTGGATCAATGATCCTTATTACACTCATATACATTAAATCAATATAAATTGTTTTCAAAGAAACTCCATGCTTTAATCCACAAATCATTCAGAAGACAGTGGGAGAGTGATAAACACTGGAGTAAGTGAACTTGGACTTGGCTGGCCGGCTAAGTAATTCCACTCTAGACTGAGGAACATCTCTTCTGTAACATGCTTGACCAAGGATTGTGTAAATCCGAACCCCAAAGGCCATCACATCAACCATCACTGAGAATCACTGAGCATGACATTTGAGACAGTCATAGTACTCTGTGTTCTAAGGAATAGCTTGGGTAACTCATTTGTGTGTTTGATGTACAGAAAGATGCACTTATATGTATCTTAGGTAATTTATAGGACAGCTATGCCAAGAACTAAAAATAAACTTGATATGAGCTACCAATTTCTCCCTTGTCCTTCAGCAATAAAATCTAACTGTCACTTAACTGTAAGACTATGCTAAGGCCAAATTAAGGCTTAAAATTGGAGGGTGTGAGTGGTGGTGGGGGTAGAAAAAGACAGAGAGACAGTGACATAGAGACACAGAGAGTTAAAGAGACATGGAGAGGTAGAGACAAAAAGAGGGGATGCTAGGAATTGAACCCAGAACATTGTGTGTGCTCCATCATCACTGAGCCAAGGCTCCAACCCAGAAATATTTCCTCTGTGGGGAGAATCTGCAAATCACAGGCAACATGGAGAAGTTGATCACGTGCTTTGATGAGCTAGCCATATAGTCTGCATCCTGGAGGGCCATACAGCAGGCTGGCTTGCATTAGATTTCTGCAGAGCTGCCAGCCTTTTCCCGAAAGTCACAGGTAACCTGATGACAGCAGGGAGTGGGCCACAGGCAAACATCACAGCCTGCCTGGCTCCCTCTGAGGCTGAGACTCAATTGCTGGGATCAATGGAACTCTCCAGGGAACTAGCTGTTCCCTTTCAAACTATACCTCCCTAATCTCTCTGCAGGCTTGAGGCAGATTCTTCAAAGCTCTGAACATAACCAGAACCTGGTATTGTCAGGAAAAGCAGAGGCAGAATGCTGTCCACAACCACAGGCCAAAGCAGAAGGTCCACATCCATGGACAGTTCACAGGAAGGCTCAGGACAAGATTTCCTGAGTTAGGGTTTCTATCTAGTTAAGTCTTGGAATTCTATATGGAGAGAAAGACACAAAAAACCAAATGACTCTCCATCCTAAGAGCAGTACCATTACCTCAATCTGCATACAGTTAAGAAAAACAGAGAGAGAGACAGAGAAAGAGACAGACACACACACACACACACACACACACACACACAGAGAGAGAGAGACAGAGAGAGACAGACAGAGAGAGAACTTAACCTGAGGGTACTCACAAAGAGCTCAAGAACTCAATCTGCTAATCTGTTTCAGTAATAGCCACTCATGTTTGACTGGAAGTCAATAGCAAACTCTCCAATAAGTAATGTGCATTGTTTCTCTGATCATCCTAATATATAAAGCAGAGTTAAAGGGAATAAATAAGTGTATTAAATCACTAACTTTTATAAGTGGAAAAGGCCCACACCAGTACTGGCAAGGTGAGCCTGCATCAGCTTGAGCAGGCTTAAGAAGCAAGACAGCAAATATCTGTCTGAATTCAAGAAAGCCTGTTACCATGCTATGTCATCTCCTGTGTGTTTGGATAGGGGATAATATTATAGACCTTAAGGGCTGAAGTATGCCTGTTAATATCTACAAATCATCAAAAACATTAATGGCGACCATCTTTTTTGAAAAAATTATTACCTGTTATATAACTGCACCCTCAGCAAAATTTCAATAAGCTTGTAATACAAAAAGACTCAAATTCAACTTACAAATGCAAACTCAGCCAAGTTAGACTTGATGAACACATGTGTACCTATGCCTAGCCAAGCCCTAATAGATGCATTGTTCATCTTGTACTCTTTACACCAAAGTATTGATATCCATCCATGTGTGTAAGCAAAGAAAGTAAGGCTCCAAGAGGGTGAGTCTGAGGGCAAATCCATACCACACTAGTACACTGCATAGATACAACCTGTGCTTGCATTTCTTCATGCATTCTAAGTATCATTGTTTGTCATCCCTATTCCTGATGAGTCTCAGGTAAAACTGGACCACTCACTCATTACTGAATAACAGGCCTCTCTATCTATTGTCAATTTAATTGTGGACAGAAGAATAGCTGAGTGTGTGTGTGCGTGCGTGTGTGTATGTGTGTGTGTGTGTGTGTGTGTGTGTGTGTGTGTGTGTGTGTGTGTGTGTGTGTATGTGTGTGTGTGTAAAATAGAGTAGAGGAACCTGTTATCACATTTTATTTTATTGGAAGAATATTTATAATAAATAATAAAAAGAACTAGAACTGAACTATAGACCCTCTAGCTATTTAAAGCAGATGTGGTGAAGGCAGGCCCCAAGATCCAAGCATCTTACTTAGAAGCTGGAAGTATTTCTGAGAGAAACAACACAAGATTCTGGAGGAAGAATATCATATCATGAAATGATGACACAATACAGAGGCTCAAAAAAAACATCTTATTAAAGAGTCCCTGGAAGGACTATGCTGAAAGTGTGGCCTCCCCTAATGACACCTGCTTCTGCTACTTCTGGTTTGTGGGCGATCCTAGCATCTTATTTAGAATAAATTGCTTTAAATGCATACATGCCAAAGGAGTGAATATTGTGGAGTATAGCCCAAAATACTCCTGCCAGTTGGACATCAGGACATTAGAGGCCAGCTCTACAGGACACAGAGGCATCAGGACATTAGAGGCCAGCTGCACAGGACATAAGGGCATCAGGGTTGGAGGCCAGCTCTACAGGATACAGGGGTATCGGGATATTAGAGGCCAACTCTACAGTAAACAGGGGCATCAGGATATTAGAGGCCAGCTCTGCAGGACACAGGGCCATCAGGATATTAGAGGCCAGCTCTGCAGAACATGAGGGCATCAGGGTATCAGAGGTCAGCTCTCCAGGACACAGACCTACTCCTGCATGCTTCTACCTTTTGTCAGTTAGAAAGAGTGACAGTCTAGATGGCCTAAGAAGGATACTATCTGGAGTGAGGGCCCTGGGGCATGATTCATCTTGTGACTTGTTTATTGAGGCTTCCTATTTTAAAACCGGGGACAAAAGACTTAGTCATGAGGCACAAATAAGACAAATATTTAAATAACTCTTTTTGGGGGTTAGAAAGAGGGCTCAGCAGTTAAGAGTACTGACTGCTCATCCAGAGGATCTGGGTTCAATTCCCAGTACCCACATGGCAGTTCCCAACTGTAATTCCAGTTCTAGGGGTTCCAACACCCTCACACAGACATGCTTACAGGGATCATAGACAATTGCAGAGCTATCCAAGAGATGTCAAACTGTCTGGCAATCTTCACTTTTGCATGGCAGGCAGTGTCCATGATGAGAACCTAGTCAGTTCTAAAGCTTCCTGTCCTCATTATTAGGACTGTCACCTCACCTCTGACAACACTGTCACCATCTTCGTCCTCACTAAAGCACGGATGAAACTCCAGATGGCTGAAATGACTTGGCTAAGGCCATGCTGACAATCATATTACCATCCAGGCTTTGTGGCTCTCACCCAAATCTCTGACACCTAAGTGCATGTATCATTTTCCCCTTGGGCTTCTGATATTTCTATCATATCAAGGATATTTTGTCAGTGTAAATCATCTCCTTTCTCCCTAATCTATGCTTTAAGCAGTGGGACTACTTTTTGTGAGATTTGTTTCTTTGACAGAAGGTCTGTGATTGTGGGTGGTTTGGGTTTGTGCTGAATATGCAAGTGGGTCTTGAGCTTTTGGGAAAGAGGGTGGGGCCGATACAGCGGACTGGGCTAATGCACCTTCCCCAAACTTTGCATCCATGACTTTGGAGGGAAGTGATATTCATTTGGTGGCCTCAATGTGCCCTTATCCCCTCAGACAAGTGGACTAGGACTCAGTAACCAATAAATAACTGCTGATCCTGAGGCTCACAAATACTATCCTCCACATCCCTCTCTAGATTCACAGGTCTTTGTAAAAAGGTTGCTGTCCTGGTGGATAGCAGAGCATCCTGTAGAAACCCAGTGCATTCTGAAGCTTACTCACCTGAAGCATTCACTCTAGGATTGTAAAAGCAAATGAGACGAAGGATTAGGATGCAAGTGACAAGCAAGGGATAAAAGGAAGATCAAGTGTTAAGCTGGTCCTTGCATTCATGGTTGAAATATGAGCCATCACAGAGTAGCTTCTCAAACCATGAAAGGAGAGCACTGCAGAGGAATTTTTAGACAATTTGGGGACTTCCTGCTTAGAAAGCCAGGAAAGGCCAGGGCATACTCCATCGAGGGAGGCAGAAATTAGAAACAGCCCAGCCCCACAGACTTACAGAATACCACTTAGCTTAATCTGCATGCCCTTTAACTTTCCTCACAGCTGGGGGATAGAAAAAACCATGCTATCTGCTACACAAACAAGAGGGAAAAGGCAAGGACCAGATACAAGATGATGTCATAATGCAGTAGGTGGAGAAAATGTAGACTATCCTTAAATTCCATTTATCTTTGTGAAAGCTGACAGTCAACTGGGTACCATCTACAGAACAAAGGCACAGCTACTCTAGAGAATCAGGCTTGCTAACGTGGCAAAGAACTGGCCAAACTCTAAAGCTACTTTTCAACAAAAGAATGACACTTAGAAGGATTTTCACAAATAGTAAATTGTTTAATAAATATGCATGCTGCTATGGTTGGTATCCTTTGGTTAAACCAGGTTAGCCCAGTTCTACAGGGTTCTTTCTTTATATATAGTCATTATTCTTGTTATTCCACAGGACAATAAGAACTTAGAAGTGGGGTCAACTGTTTTCTATTTTCTCCCGTAGGACCTCACATACATGACCATACATGACTGTCTTTTAACCATGGACTGTGATTTCCACTATGCTCTCTCTTTGAGACTGGGTTTCATTAAGTTGCTCAGGCTGGCCCCCAAGAAAGGAGTTGAACTGCAGCTCTCTTGAACTTTCTGAGCAGTTGTGATTACAGGCCTGTGTCACCACACCTGGGTCTTTGTAGTTTTTAATTTGGGGATGAATGTACAGGCACTAGAAGAGTTGTACCCTGAACACATAGAAAGCTGGTTTCTTCAACATTTGAAATCAGAATCCCTTTGCACCAACTCAGGGTCCTAAATAGTTGTAGAGGCTTTTTGATGTGGGGAAAAGTGTTGTACACTAAGTAAACATACACAGACCAACAAATTTTGACCCCTGCTATAGAATCTACATGAATAAACAAATTGGCCTTGGGGAGTGACGTTAATTGCTTTAAATGGTTGCATTGTACTTTGTCAATCACTTCTTAACATATTTCTGTCTTTTCCAGAGATTGTTGAACACAGAGCACACCCTAGAAACTGTCCATATTTTAGGAATGTGATATTTCTTGTCACTACCCAGTCCTGATGGCTATCTCTAGGAGTAGGTAGCCATCAGGGACACACAAGTTGACATCACTAGGTACTGGCCACAACAGGCATATTTGGTTGCCAGACTAGGCCAGACTTTTGCATTGAATATTATCAACACGCTGTATAGGTGTTAAATATTCAAAGACGATTTTTTTCCTCATTGGATGAGTACTATATGAACTTAGAAGAGGGAAAAGTCCTAGGGTAACATGAAGACCACTCTAGGATGGGAGCGAAGCACACTTACGGTCCAGGTGGCTGACTTGGCTGTGCTTGACTGCTGGAAGGACACATCGAAGCTATGTGGGCCTGGGTAATCTGTGTTGGAAGGGATGGCAGGGGATGGAGAGAGGGCATCGAAGGTGGAGCTGGGCTGTGCGTAGGGCGAGGGCGCCGTCACACTGTTCTGCGCATGGTCTGTGTTGTAGGGGCTGGTGGACGAGGAGCCGTTCTGAATCTGCTGGTCCATGCTGTTCAGGAGCCCCAGGTTTGTGTACTGTGGCTGTAAGGATACCCACATACCCCAACGTTAGTCATGTAAGCTTGTTGTTAAGAAAAGAAAACAAGGAAAAATAAATAAATAAATAAATAAATAAATAAATAAATAAATAAATAAATGGCATCATTTGGTGTGCTTTGTGCAAAACAGAACATGAGGTCCTAAATACCTCATGTAACAAGTAAAGCCAGCCATCCGTGGTACAAGGAAACAGCCAGTACAGCTGGGAGAATATTGGAAAATAGAATATATGCTTACTCAAAACAGGCAGTATGCCCAGGGCATGGTACCACTTAAAATTTATTTTTAAGTAAATGCTGTCTATATTATTGTTTAAAAAAAAAAAAGCCAAAAGCCTAGTTCAACATTCACAAGAGACTACCTGATAGATTTATAGGAGTTAATGGGAGTTAAGCCCCAATTGTTATACATATAGGGCAAAATCTCTTTTTAGCATTAAATTTAAATTTATTTGACAGTTTACCATCACCCTGGGGACCTGTTTAAATGACCGGGGTGAAATAGGCACCATGGTCAGGGGGACCCCACCACACTCTTTAGTTTTTGAGATGGGATTTTGCTGTATTTGTAAGGTTAGACTCAAACTCTCTATTTCAGCCATTCTCCTGCCTCACTGCCTCATTCTTTGGAGTGGCTGGGACTGCCAGGCCTGAACCACCATGGTCAGCTTTACCACATGTACTGGAAAAGTAGCCTGCTAGCATGCTAATCTGATCTAATTTTTAAGAATCTGTCCATTCCTTTTTGTAGAAATTTTATTTTTCTTCTACAATACAGCATACATAGATAGCTAAAGGACATACCACCTAGTTGGGGATAAATTTCAATGGTGGTCATAATTCGGAACTTGAGCTCATGTAACACCAACAGATAGGTGCTGTTGTCTTGTCTATGAAAAGAGTAGGACAGAATTGGTTCTCAGTGAGATGTTTGTGGAATTAATCAAATCCTTTCCATTTACCTGCAAAACAACTTTCCCATGAACAGAGAGGGGGATATGATCTCCCCACCAGACAGAGCAGAAATTCTGAAACAGCCTGAAGTCAGCTGGAAGGGCCAGCCCTCTCTTAACCAGAGTCACACTGAGCCAGTTTCCAGAGGGGTCACTGGCTTAGGGAAAGGACAGTTTCTCTTGGGGGAAACTTTTGACCCATGAAAATCTTATTTTCTATCCAGACAAAGAAGGGGAAGAGAATCCTCCCACTGGTACATAGTTTTAAAAGGAACCAAGAAGGCTCGTTTTTCATAGAAATATAACCCTAAGAAACCCAGGCTGTGGAAAATCAGAACGAACCAAACAATATTTTAAAAGATTAAAAAATAAAAAAAAAGAAAGAAAGAAAGAAAAGGAAGAAAACAGAAAGAAGAAATAGGGGCTTGAATTTTGCTTTCCATTTCAAACTTTAATAACATGATTTTATCCAACTTAATTCTGTCCCAGGAGTAATAAATGGGCTAAGTCATTCCATTCAGTCCAGAGAGCATCTGCGGAGATGCTCTCAGCCGCACACCCGTTCCATTACACCCATGCGTTCACATTCCACTGCTGAATGGCACCTCCCATTTACTCTGTAAATAACTATTAATCTATTTACACTTATCCCCATGCTGACAAGAACAGCTGTTTGTCTTGTCTTCTCTCCCTTCTGACTTCAACAGTTCCTACCCATCTCCTACCCTCAATCCTCAGTCCTCAACCTCTCTCCCAGACAGGTGGGGCTAAACTACAGGTAGACACAAGGGGAAAAAACCAAGAAGGTACAAACGTGTCTGCACCTTCCTGAACCAAAGCTTTTAGGTAGCAAGCCAGAGGCCATGACTTGGAAAGGGGATTGAAGAAATGTTATTTGTGTTTAGTTAAGGGTCAGTATACAAAGCGCTCTTGGAGTCCTGTAGGAATCAGATAATGCTGGCAAGGGCACGTGCTTCCCTATAGCAGGACAATTAGGGAGGCAGTGGTCCCTGACAAAAAGGAAAAAGAAGCTAGCTGAACACTTTCTCGAAGGCAGTAAAATGACTGTTGGCTCACCCCTCCCTCCCCCTCCGGCTACACAGCAGAAACATCAACTAATTGTGGGCTTGGATGAGAACAAAGAAACACCGGCCCTTTGAATTTTCCCCCCAAATACATATAAAGAAAAAAGTTAAGGGTTGAGTTTTAAAAGCCAGTAAGCAAACACATCAATTCTCTAAGGACTTAAGAAAAAGTAAAATTCCATTTACAGAGGCATCTAAAAGGCTGGCCCTGCCCTGACTGCAAGGCTGAACATACTTGACACCAAAGAAGAAACTTCCAAAGAAGAGTCTTCCAAAACTCACTGAGAGCCCAGTGGCTGCTGACAGATCTGCTTCCAAAGCCATGCAATTGAGTAAAATCATAGACTAGAAACTACCAAAACCAGCATGACTTTATCCTACAAAGTCCTTAATAGACATAATATAAACCTAGAGTTCTCAGTATTGTGTAAACTCAATTTGTTATCTAGCAATAAAAAGTAGAAAATCATTTCAATGTAAATTCTTCCCAAAGTATGCTTTAAAAAGAAATCAGTACAAGCAATGTACTCAATTGTCTCATTTAAAACAACAACAACAACAACAACAAAATATAAACCCGGCACTTCTAATTGTGGACTTAGATGAGAACAACGAAACATATCTTTGATTTTTTTTCCTAATGTCTACAAAGAGAAATGAATAAATGAGGACCCACAGTGAAAACAAATGTACATGGGGAAGTCCTACTTGGACACAGGGAATCAGAAAGCCAAAAGCCACAGGAAACAGAAGTTAAATTTGAAATATCCAGTATTTAAAAGAGTTCTCACTTGCTTCCTTCTTTGATTGGAGGACTGACTGCATACATTAACTGAAGAAGGGCAAACCAACTTTGCTCAGAATCCTAAGGGTTCCCCAGACAGGACAGGAAAATAAATTCTAGTATTTAATGCAAGATGAAAATCCAGGGCCTCTATACACATTGTTAAGCATTTTTCAAGACTGATATGAAGAAGTTAAGCAATGCCCAATGGCATGCTGAAGATGTTCTCTGTAGGCCTCAAATGGAATGCTTTAAGTGAACCGTGTTTAATCCTAATACAAACCATCATTCTCCAAAGCTGGGCAGGTGGTAGAAGAATCACTCTCCAGCCAATTGAAGCTGGTGCAGAGGGAGGAAACCTTGCTGTTCCCTTCTTTACTCTAGGTAATGCCGTGAACACACAGAGGAGAAAGCAGTTAGGCTGGAATGCTAATTGGTTATTGATGATGACAAGGAAGGTTGTCAGACTCTAGAAAGTGACATTCGTGCATTGGACACAACCCCTGCCATGGGAAGAATTCCATCGGGCATTTGTGTTTCTTGTATAACAGAGAATCAGGGTATTTGAAATGAAATACAGAGGACAGTCTCTTCCTAATGACCAAGTGTCTTGTTCTCAGAAGATCCCTCAGGAGATCTGCAGTTGCACACATACACAGAAAAAACGATGCCAATGCCATGTGCCTGTCCTGTCACATCTGCGAGAAGAGGTGGCCTTCTTTTCAGAAAATATGAACACAAAAATTTGTACAATTTGTCTGTTACCCACTATGTTCCGTATTAAACAAGACAATTGGTTTCCCGGGACTTTAGCCAGTCAGTTAATTTTCTTTGGAAGTTACGGGAAACTAATGACTTTTTGCTTGGACTGGAAATATCACCTGTGCTTATGCCTGAAGCATATTCGCAACCACCACGATTAGTTGATCTTCACACTGAAAAGATGAAACGGGTGGTGCTCAAAGGATGGACTGTACTGTTGGGTGCTCCTTAGAATGCTGAGGGACACACACATGGTTGTGACAAGAATAGGGATCCCTGTGGTCGAAAATCTGTTTGCTTTCAACAGGAGAAAAGAGCATGCACAACTGCCAGGTGCCAAATAAAAGAAAGGACATTGCCTCTGCCTACTGCTTCCGTGTAAGTTCTGCATTCTACACACTGACCTCATCCTACTAAACCAGAATTAAGACAGCATCAGGGAAGGCTAGATATTCTCTGTGTGATCTTTCACAGTGTCTTAAGAATACAACCCCTGTAGCTTCATCTTATTTGTTTCTTTCCTCAATTTTGGTCATGTGACCTCTTTAGACTTTGAACATGCAGTGAACCTGGATTTTCTTCATATGAGCTCAATCATGTTTTCATTTATTGCTGCAAATAGAGTCCTTAAACAGCCAAATCTGTAAAGAAAAAAAAATTCCTCCCCACAAATGCATCTGTATAAGGCCAGTATCCTAATCTCTCCTTCTTAGATATTGCTGTCTGTGCTGGGTATGTTGAGATCATGTGGAAAAATATCTAGCATTTCATTTGGAAAAATATTTTTGGCTCATGCATGGCTGTTAGGTAAGGCTAGGGGATTAGACATCTTCAGCACTTCTCATGTTTCTATTTGGATTGTAGAAGTGTAACAGAACTCTCAGACTGGTGGCATGGGATTAAGTGTGACACTGCATGCAATGTGCTCTTCCCTGGGGTGATAAAGGTGAGCAAATTTGACCCCAGCTTCCTAGGGGCTAACAATCTACATAAAACCATGAAGACAATGGAACAACAGCACCAGTTGTCACCTTCTATTAGTCCCTCTGTGGAGCTATTTTAAAATAATGTTAGCATTCTACTTCCCCAACACGTTCATGAAATCATTATTTTGTCTTTGTTAAAATTTCCGTGATCAAACCAAAAAAAAAAAAAAAAAAAAAAAAATTAACTGTCTCAGTGGCATAGCTAGTTCCCTCAGTGGGTATAATCTCTGGCCTCAGGCTTAATGGAGGGGTCTTTGTGAACCTCTATGGTTCCCCTGGGAAAAGAAAACAGTTTCTTCATGACCTTGGCTTTGTAAAGCATTCATTCCCTTACATGTTAGGTTAGCACAGTATTTTCATGCAATAATATTAGCAGAAGAGTGCTTTTCAACAAACACTGCCTAAGGGAGAAATGCTTGCCATTTTTACGTCTTCCACCACCTGTCCCAATTCAGAAAATGATGGTTTGTTTTATGCTAGAATTGAACATAATTAACTTAAAGCATTCTGTTTGTGGTCAAGAAAATATTTATAGAAGAATGTTGAGTTAGATCAACATCTTTTTACCTTAAACGTGTAGGTACTATAATCTTTTCTGAAAACTGTGTTTTATTAACCATAAGATATTTTTCTTCTTTTGTTTATCACATAATCATAAAAAGTGAGTGCCTGGAGATAAATTGTAAGCATTCACATAATGAGTAAAATGCGAAAATAAAACCTTTAAGCAAAACCAAATCTAGAGTGTAGGCAGAATGCTTACTAGACTATTTTAGCAAGAGTCTATGACTTATAAGAGATGCCTTTAAAAATTCCATGAACAGTTGAGACAAACAGATTAGAGTCTGCTGACCAAGAGGACAAGGATGTGAAGAAACACTGTACAGAGTTTTGCGAGGCAGAGAGTGGGGAATACATTGAAGATAAAACCTGACCTAATCATGGCTAAGTAGTGTATAAAGTTCAGTTAAGGAAAGTGAAAAGTTAATTCAACGACTTTAGTAATTCCCCCTGCCCCCCTGCTAATCAGGATAGAGAAGTACAAATCATGAGGAATGCCAGCTCTAACACCATTATACACTAAGAAAATGTAGGCAAGATGGAAAGCAAAAATATATACTTTTAATTATGTTATAATTTATAACATATTAGAGAAAGATGTTCAGAGCTTCAGATTGTCCAACCTGGCAGCTAGTCATTAAAATAAAGGCAAATGTGTTTATGGCCATTTTCTCCTATGTTTCAAAAGGCCACCATCAGTCAAGAGTAATCATGTATTTTGCTAGCTCTATTTACACATGTGGCAATGTTGAGAAAAGAAGTACACACTAATGAAGATTTCTAAGGAAAGTACGGTCATCTACATGGAAAACAGAATCCAGTGATGGCAGAAGCTGGCAGTCCATGTTTTAACCTGTGTCAGCAGCCATGACACAAAACAGTGGGACGATTATATTGTAGTAGATACATAGCTCATGACAATGTGATGCAGAAGGTACTTAATTAAATAAATGTCCAAAGCAAATGTCCAAAGTAAACCCTAAAAGTGTAATATATGTTTAGTATTCATCCGTGAGGATCCCTGCGGAAAGGCACTAGCTACTATTGATGTTAATTCTCCTCCTGAGGCTCCAGCTTAGGCTTTATATTATTCAACTGCTTTGTACTTTTCGTCCCATGTGTCTGCATAGGTAGCACATTTTATATTTTTTATAGCGGAGGGAACTTAAGCTCATTAGATTAAAGCATTTGCCACACATAGCACCAAGAGCCACAATGTGATACTAGTGAAGTGAGTCATCTCACTAACCCTTTATTCTGAGCACCTATGAGGAGGATGGAACTGCCTGCCTGCAATGTTCATCTATAAGTTCCTTTCAAGGAGAGTACTCCTTTTATACAGCCAAAGGCTGCCCCGCCACCCAATCAGCCATTACCTGTTCTCAGGAACCCTCTATTCAATTTATAGTTCCATAAAAGATCACCAGCCCCTTGGAGCTTCCACAGAAAACATGCTGCAAATCTCTTCACAGCACTCTCAGACTCTGCATGGTGAACCCCTTGAGAAGACCCACATTGTCCTCAGAACAAAATGGCCCCATCTTTAAATTGACCTTGGAGGTAGTGTCATTGAAACTTCCCTTTGGCAAATCAAATTGCACTTCCTTCATCTTTTCAAAAGTGTACTCCTGCTTCATTATTCAACTTCTGGTTCCCATGTCTTCTACTCATGCTTCATCTCACTGACCAGACAGATGATTTGCCCATTGCTTCCCATTTTCATAAACCTTCCTCTTGGTACTGCATAATTATCACTGCAACCGTGGCCGGTAAATATTGTAAACATTGGTCTGCTCTGCCAGACAATAAACTTATGTGAGATCATAGGTGTGGTAGTCAGTGACAAATCTCTACTGCTTGGAGAAGTGTCTGTGGCACGGTAGATGCCAGGAATTGGTTCTTTCAGAAAAAAAGGCATAAAATCTCTCGACTACAAATGGCATGCAGAAGGCCTTTCATCTAGCCTAATGCAACAAAGCAACGTTGCTTTATGCTGATGCAGCTCTGCTCTCCCATAGTATTCATCTTGGCATTCATCTGTCTGCTGAGCAATATAGGGCATCTCACATAATCTCTATGACCTTGGCTTTGTATTCTTCATGCTCTTGGTAGGTGAGAATTGTGCTTTGAGTATTTGGTGGGAACCTATAGCAGAATATCCAGAATTGTCACTCACGATGCAATGAGTAATAACTGGTGGCTCACACCTAACTGAGGAGCTTACTAAGGAGCCTGTACTTCCTTAAAATGAGCACATACTCAATTTCGTGCCAAGGCAGAGATTTTTTTTACCTGATGGTCTAGACTTTCTTTTCAATGCATGTAGGTTGGCAATACCAGTGCCTGTCTTGATATTACTTAGTTCTATTAAAGACAATTTGGGGCAAACATAGGTTCCCTTCGAAAGAAACCACTTAGAAATGATCTCTAGTTTCTAATACATAGGCCACAAACTTGGCCTCGCCCTGTCTGACATCCACAATTTTCTGCCCAGTTAGTCAGAATTCTGTTTAGAACAATGACACGGTTAACAATGGCTTATAAATATATGTATTGAAGAACCAAGACTTCAGCTTATCAAACTGATCAACTGTTTCTTGGGAATGATCTAAACTTGTGACTTTGGTCCAGACTTTATAGCACAAACTCAGAGGCTTCCATGGCAGCCTGTCTGGAAAGGTGTACACTGAAGCAGGAAGAAAGGAGTGTGTTCCTGGCGTCTTAGCACTTCCAAATGTGTTCTCATTTTATTTCTGTTTCCTTGTCTTTGCAGTGCCAGCCATCAAATGTGGGGTCTCTCATCCACTAGACAAATGTTCTGCTGCTGCACTCTGCCCAGCCCTCTAATTTACTTCTGCTTGTCAGCTGCCTGGCTGATTGCTACATATTTCATTTCATCTGAGGTAAAGCATTAGGTACTTTACTACTCTTTGTAATGAGACATTGTGACATACCCAGTATTGGGATATTCTCTAAGCCGGCACTTTTAATGCAAAAATCAAACTAAGGTTAGCAGCTAGGGTGAGGGGTTCCCTTACTCTGAAAAGCACTCATCTCACTCAAAAAGTGGCACTCCATCAGCCGCCTCAAAGGTATCTTTGAGGAAAAAGCCTTGGGCGTTGCGTTTAAGCAAAAAGACTTTCAATTTCTCAGAGCATGGAAAATAGTCAGAGGAGCATGTTTGCTAGTCACCAGGCTCATTCACCCAGATTAAACTACCCACCTCTCTGGTGATGACCCATGGACACATAAGGGACAGACCGAATCAAGGAAACACGGCAGAAGCAAGCAAACACTTCAGCTGCAATACAAGATAAAATCTAATCTTTCTTTTGTTTTGTTTTTAGCACACACATTCTCTGCCCTCCTGGGTAATCAATTAAATGAAAGTAGCATTTACTCTGCCCCATTTACCTGCTAGAAAGTGTACAAGCCAGTTTTCAATTAGGAAACTTACATTTCTTCAAAAATCTTTCTTGTTACTTGAAATTTAATAGAAGCGAATAAAACGCATTGTGCTGCAAGAAACCCAAAACCAACCAAACAAATAACCTGCCAGACATCGAGGAAAACCATGACAGAACAGGTCAAGGACAAGACTTGCATACTGGAGTAGAGAAAGAAGACAAGCAAAGGGCCTCCTCCTCCTTCAGAGTTTGAACCTTTTAAGCACTTGGACGGACATGGCTGAATTTCCCATGCAGGAGGCTCAGAAAAAGTTCCCTCTACATCACCTATACTGCTCTCTCTCTCTCTCTCTCTCTCTCTCTCTCTCTCTCTCTCTCTCTCTCTCTCTCTCTCTCTCTGTAGGTGTCTGATGGGTCCTCCACCTTCATCTGCTGAGAGCCTCCCATGGTCTATTTAAAAGTAGTCAAGCCATTCCCCATACATCTGATGTTGTCCTTTGTGAGGGGTAATGGTTTTCCTTTTAATTCGGATTCCATCAATAGAGTGACACTAATCCAGACTGATTTGAGTAAACAGAGTTTACTCCCCCATTGTCTCTGTGATCTGAGAAACAATCAACTTGAGAAAGATCACTGTGGGTATTGGAAATGGCCCCTGTGGGGGGTTTTGTGCAAGCTAGAAAGGAAGAAAGAAAAGGCCCTGGTAGAGTCCCGCTAAAAACAGCCTTCTTTGATGGGGGGTGGTTAGTTCTCACAGGGGTATTACACTAACTGCACCTATTAGTGGCTTCTGTACCAGTAAGAACTGAGAACTGTTTCTTTGTACTGTTTCCAGAGGAGCTGACAAGAGTGGCTCAGGAGTTTCTTCCCCTGACAGCACACCACAGTTTTTATAAATGTTTTATTTCTTTGTTTGGTCTATTAAGAAACAGAAAAGAAGATGAAGCTCAGGTTACAAGTTTTGAATGAGATATCAAGTCTCTCAAGAAGATTTCATAGGTATCCCCCGCCCTGATATAATCAATCTGTGATTGATTTGCCTTAACAGCAGTTGCTCGATTTTAAATCGATGAGTGAATGGATATTATCCAGGGAAGGCATCTCCATTCAAATCTACAGTTGTCCAACCTCATTTGGTCTTCAAAGAAGAAACTAGAACTACTTCATTGAAAACTTAGGGCATATACGTCAGTCAAAGTAAAACATCAAAAACGTTTAGAAATGAAAAGTCCCATGTCAGATGGGTGTGGTGGTGCACATCTTTGATCCCAGCACAAGCGAGGCAGAGGCAGGAACATCTCTGAGTTCGAGGCCAGCCTGATCTACAGAGTATGTTCCAGGACAACCAGGGCTACAACAGAAAAGCAAACAAACAAAGTTCCATCTCTCTCTCTCTCTCTCTCTCTCTCTCTCTCTCTCTCTCTCTCTCTCTCTCTCTCTCTCTCTCTCTCTCCTTCTCCTCCTCCTCCTCCTCTCCCTCCCTCCCTCCCTTCCCCCCCTCTCTTAAAATTAGGAAAATGGGTAGGAATACAATTTCTAATAGAAAACTACCAGATCAAGTAAGAAAATCAAATGTAAAGTATACGGTATTGCCTTTGGGAAGAATTTGTAGCTATTTCATTCAATTACTTCTTCAAGAGACTGGATAACAAATGGTAAATGTTTTGTGAAACTTTTCTGTTTGCTCTGATGCATCCAGAGCCAAGAGTATAAGGCTGGACCCTTCCTGAATCTGCTTAGTTTAGGAGAGTATTAAACTGGAGAGGAAGAGAAAGAAGAAACAGGCTTGAATGTTCCTCCACTGATCTCAGAACTTGGCTCTCTTTCCTACCCACCTACTCCATATGTCTCTATTTTTATCTTTTATTTCATCGTGATTTGGGGGATTTTTTGTTTGTTTTTTTTTTGTTTTTGTTTTTGTTTTGAGACAGACTCTAGCTTGAACTTGCTATGCAGTCTAGGGCACTCTCAAACGTGCAGCAATCTCCCTGCCCCTGCCGTAAGTACGCTGGGATTACAGGCCTATAGCATCACACCAGGCTTTTCTTTTTCTTCACATCAAGTCACCAACTCCCCCCTTACCATCTGCCCACCCATGGCCTGTGCTGCCCCTCTTGGTATTCTACACTTATGTTTTCTTTGCTTGCCTGCACCCCTTACTTGGTGAAACAGGTGGTAAGGGAGAATGTGGAAGGAAGTGATGTATCATTCCCAACATAAGGATATGTCTTTTCCTGCCATGTCTCTTCAGATGCTATTGCCCCCAAATCAGATTATTAAATGTCATGGGTGAGATACTGTATGTGAGAAACTTTTATTTTTCTTAATTTGTTTGTGGGGTCTTAAATGTGCCACTTGTACATTTCCCTGTTCTATTACCTTCTGACTGGAAATCTCATATTAACAAATGTCACCAGGGGAGGGGGAGTTTGGTCCTCCATGTTTAGGTCCAGAATTGCAACTTTCATTGAGAGTAGTGATCAGAATAGTTTTGGGTTTTTTTTTTTTTTTTGTTCTGTTTTATTGTTGTTGTTGTTTGTTTCTTTGTTTGTTTGTTTTATCCTGGACCTACAATGATTAATCAATATAATGAGTTCATATCAAAGAAAAATATCTGAATTTTGTCCCTAATTCTGATTTCCATATAAACAAAAAAACATGGTATCTGTTACCATTGAAGTTTATGAAACTGAAGGATGCTTCCCAAGTCAGGCAGTCTTGAGGGTTAATTATTCTCTCTCACTGTAGTGCACCACTTATCACCCCCAGAGCATGTTATCAAACCATGAACCTCAAATTTGTCAACAGTGCTCATGTTTACAGAGCATATAAGCCCTTCTGATTCCCTCTTGCTGTCCCTTGGAAAGCCCATTTTTAATGCATGTCACTATATACATGAACTCATTCTATTTTAAAGTCAGTATGTCTCAATCCACTTCCCTTTTCTTTCTTGCATTTCATTAATTTTATACCTTCTTCCCTCCATCCCTTGCTGAATTATGGGTGCTGTAATCCCTTGAAATATTTCCTTCATCACAAATAATTTAGCTCCCCCCTCTATCTCTCCCTCTCTGAGAACCTATAGCATCTCTTACAAGTTTGTTTTATGTTGAACTCATTTATAAACATATTCTGTCCTTCTTAGGCTGGCAAAATCCCAGAAATTTGTGGCTACTCCTTCCTCATTTCTGTGTTCCTTACAAGGACAGTCAGTGTGGCTAAACTTAGCTTCTGGGACAAACTGAGTCAAATGGAAATAATAATCTATATGGTTTGTGGCTGCTGTCTGGTCTGCAGGCAAATATATATTCTGTCTCATTTTGGGGTGGCTTATTTAGGGGGAAGAATGAAAAGAAGAATAGAGTCCATTTTTAGAGAAACTGAATAATTTGTGTACTCAATAGAACATTATTTTGCAAATGAAAAGGGGTACTATTAATAATTTTGGCTGGAATAGCAGATATAAACAGGGCAAAAGAAGACTAAATGCTCTCAACTCATCCATGGGAGAAACCACAGCTATTGGAGAGAGCTATGGGCAGAGAGTGCCTGAATGGGATAAGACTTGAGTAACAGTTCATTGCCACCATTCCAAATGCTGCAGTGAAGTGGTGGCTATTTTCGTGGAACTGGCAGCCAATGTACTGTGCAAGAAATACAATTTTCCTCTTCCATGCAGTCCATGGCTGAGCCATGTATCTTCTCCAATAGCTCTCACAGAGAGCTCCAATTACACACTACTCAGAGCCCATCCAAGATTTGCCATGACCACCGTGTCAGCCCATTCTGCTCTCAGTAATCTGGTCCTTGCTCAGCCACTCTATCTAACATTTCTGACTCTATGTCCTACTGGCACCATACTTTCTATTCCGCTGAACTGCTTACATGACATTTCTGGGTATGTCAGCTGGCACTCACTTTTCTGTGTTGTTACTTTCCCTGATATTTTCATTCCTCCTTGTAAATCTAGAATTCAGAAAAGGTGTGTGTGTCTATACATGTTCAGCTGCATCCTATATATATATTTGGGTTTTCCTGACCCTCTTATCAGGGGCTTTAGTCCTCTGATACTTTTGGTATTGCTCACACTTCCACACCACATTAAAGACCTCTATCATCACTATTTCATTGTGCTTTTGAAATTATATTCTTAAGGGAACAGAGTTGAGGCGAACTTTGGATCAACTGTCTTTCTTTAACATTTCAAGTTATTGTGTTCGAAACCCCAAACACCCTGCCCTATTGGATACTCTCTAGAAGGGTCATTAAAGTTAGCACTGGACAATGACAGATAACTCTATGCCCATCACCCACCTTCTTCTCATCAAATATCAAAGGAGTGAAAGTAGTCCACTAGGTTTGGAAAGCATTGCCATCTTCAAAAAAGTAAAACCCTTATGTTAATAATGAAAAGACTTAAAAAAAAAAAAAAAAAAAACTGAGTTTTTTTTTCCCCCCGGATAATCTGTGCTCTCTTCTTACTGATATAAAATAGTGAAAAATAGTCAAAACCAAAGGGAAAAGTTGAAATTGATAGCCATAAGAGAAGGTATTTTTAACCTATGTCCTTCTTTCCTAAGCCATCAAATGTACTTCAAAGAAAGCTAGAGTGTATTCGTTGCAGCATATTTCTTAACCCTTTCAACTCTAGTCCTCCTCCGTAAACAAACTCTCAATGGCCACAGACTCATACTTCCTTAACAGGGCTGGGTACAGAATTTATTCTAAATCCTCTTGGTTCAAATCTGAGAACATTTGTAGCCAATTTGTGTTCAAGAGATGAATGTAGTCTGATAAAGAACAGCCAGTACTGTTTGGCGGCCGTGGATAACATTCATTCAGACTCCAACCCACCCCACACCCGCGTTGAGGATCGCTGCTCTTCTAAAAAACAACCAAACCAAACAAGCTTTCCCTTATCTAGATAAAGGACAGGAGTTTCATTATCAGCCAATCTCTTTTCCAATAGTAGTGAGGAAGGTATGACCTACGGTCTGCCATCTGAGATCTCTTTCTCCCAGTCCCTTCTGGGCTCGAGGGCACCCAATTGGAAAACAGGTAGTGCTAGGTAATGCTTGTGTGGAGAGTAAATGAAGGGTGGCTGATACCAGAATTCAGCTCTGTTGCTGATGCCTGCCACACAGCATAGGAACCCTTAGAGGGCTACCACCTTGTTAATGAGGAAGTACGTTCTCCCCATTTAAAACACAGCCAGTAGAAACAGAACAGAAATGCTCGCTGAGACCATGCAGGCCCCGAGGTGAGCTGAGTGGGCAGTGACCTGGCCTGCCAAGGGCCCTCAATGCTGCTGCAGCACTTTCCCCAAAGCTCTGAGTAGGTGTTTCATGGAAACCTCTCCGGTTAGCTACACTGCATCATCCATCCTCTTTAAAGTGCATACAACTGTCCCATGGAGTTGTACACATGGAACAATCCCAAATATAAGAAGAAAAATCAACTCTGAGTTGGAAGTTTTCAGTCTTAGATTCTGTTTAATATCAATCCACCAAATGTCCCTATCCCTCAACAAAAAATGACACAACAGATGTTTTTAGAAAAGATCTCTTTCTAAAATGGAGTGTCTCCTCTCCCCCACCCCATACTCACATGCACACGGGAATGACCACACACACACACACACACACAGAGAGAGACAGACAGACAGACAGACAGACAGACAGACAGAGAGACAGAGACAGAGAGAGACAGAGAGAGACAGAGAGAGCAGTGCAGTGGAGTATAGTACCAGTCCACTGTGTTTGTTGTTTTTGTGGCAGTGGTGTTTTAGAAAGCAGAGCTTAATCTGTGAAGAAATTCCTGTCTTGTGACACCCTTTATCTGAGTCTGGGATGGTCTCAGGCTTGGCACTGGTTCCCTGCGCTTGCTCATTACTTCTCCATTGTCACAGAAGGGCAGAACTTTAAGCCCTGCCTGTCACATCTTGCCCATACCCTCCTCTCTTCCGGACCCTTTCCTGTTCATTAGTTGCTTCCCCCAAGCCAGCTTTATTGGAGGAAAACAACTGGGAAGTTAAACACAGTGTCGAGAAGCAACATACTACTCTTTTATGAGTTTTTGAGTTATCAATTCAAACTGTCAATAAGTGAAACTAAAAAATTATTTTAAACCAGAGAGTATATTATAGTCATTAAATAATTCTTACTAGACATTCTACTCCTTTTGTATCCCCAATATGTCCAGTTTTAACACTTCTTGCTATTTCTGTATTGATGGGTATCTATTCAGATGGATACCAAAGTGCCGTACTTTTTTTGTATCAAATTTCCATATTTGCAGAAACATGTGGATCCAAGTGTTCCATACACTTATATGGAACAGTGCACTTGTAGACAGCACTAGATATTAAAGAGAATCCTACACAAACAAGAGAGCCGGTTCTAACAGGTCCCCGCCATGAATACATAATACACACGCTGGAAGAATATGAAAGCTATGGCACAAGCATACGAAATGAAGGAAGATAGAAGTTCAGCCATGTTCTTATGGTGCTGCTTTCTATGTAACTCAGTAGCATTCCAGCAGCCGGCACAACCACCTCAGGAACCCTTACCATTCTTCTAGCTAGCATTTCAAAAACCCTAAGCCCGTGTAGAGGAATTTCCTTCGTAATGAGGCTGCCATATTCTCACATAAAAAAAAAAAAATACTGTTTCTACAAAAGGCAGTCTTCCTACAGAGCTCTACCATAGTCAAGGGGTTTATAAAATTGTCCTTCTTCTCTGACACTGTCGTTTTCTTAAAACGACCACTTCCTTTAACTTGACACCAGGCTTGTAATTTCCTCACCCATATCTCAGGGCTAACTTGGCTCTCTTCTCTCACGTTTGCTCACAGATAGCTTCTCAGACACTTCAGAAATACTGGGCAAAGCAGCCCACAAATACAGACCAAAGCAGACTGACAGAGCGATCGTTTCTTAATTATTAAAACTGAGCAGCATCAGACCCAGTGGAAACAGCAAGCAACTCCTACAAGTTACGGGCATTTCTTTAAATTGTTTGCCAACATTTTAAGCCACCTTTCAATGCTAGAGCAAAACGAGAAACTCAAGTTTCTCTAGGGAGGACAAGCAAGACTGCATGTCTGTTTTAAAGGAAAGCAGGCACTTCCTTTTCCTCCTTGAGATAACTTGATATTTCCCCTGTTATATTTGCGCAGTTCAGGTGTCTAGACAACAGCATGGTCAGTACAGCGCTCGCCCTGCTTTGTTGCCCTTTGCCTCTCTTCCTCTTGTGGTCCTGGGCTGACTGCAGAGCATTTTGTTTTGACAAGAGGCTTGACTCCCTCCCGTACCGGGTCTCCTTTTTCCAAGCAGGCAGTCACCTGCAAGCATTCTCGTCGGAAATTCTGAACTCTCCCAACAGCCAGTCCCTGGACAACCCCCCCTCCCCAATCTGATTAGTGTCAACACAGCTGCCTCTTCCTAGGAATGTAAACTAATATTGTTGTTAGGCCTCTGGACCTTAGGAAACTTCCTCAGAGCCCTCCAGTCTCATCAGTGGCTTACTTCCCCTTCATCCTTGTGTCTGTCTCGTGATTTAAATCCCTAAGTCAAACTAAGGCGAAGACAAGAGGAGAGCACAGAATCACTAAGTTCTTAAAATCGAGCATATTTGAATGCTCACATTCATACATACATGCATGAATGGTTAATAGCACACGGATCAGCAGTAACTTATCTACCCTTCCTCAGTAAACGCCTAAGTCAGACCACACAGTGCAACAGTGCGGATGGACGGTATTCCAGGATCTTCACATTTAAATGAGCTTCCGGACCAAAACACTTACAAGTGATAGCTTTAAACACACCTACATCATTACTTTAAACAAATCCATTTGCTTTTAATATGAAGCCTGGAGAACTGAGCCAAAGAGTTAATATACAATCAATTAATTTGTCTCCCTGGGACATTAGTTCCCATGGATGTTCCCAGCAGAAAGTTATCTACTTCCACTGTCTATTCTTATGAAAAGTGACTTTACATAATTGTGTCTCTTCAAATACATAATGCCACCCAGGAATTCCTGTCTTCCCCTTTTGTTCCTACTGTTCATCTGATACTCAAAGAAAATAAAAGACAAATCTTACGGCCACAACAGAAAACATGAACGAGGAAAGGAAGATTCCTACAGACAACTTGCAGACACACTACAAGTTGTCTTGGGTCACTAGGACCGCAACTATGGAAGTTTTGATCTCATTAATAAGAAGAGAAGAAAACCATGTCTATGCAGAGTACTAAAATCTAAAAGCCTTACCTCACTAAATTGAGTCTGGGCATTGTTTTCCAGGTACAACATGTTAGCAGTAAGACTGGTCAAGGCTGCTCTTCTCTCTTCTGCTTCCAGGGTTCTGCAGCCCCCCCCACCCCCTCTGAGCCTTTCACTTCGAATCTTCTGAGAAGATAACAGAACTCAGGTGCCTCGCTCTTTCTCTCTCTGTACATACTTTAAGGTTCCCTAATATATACCCAACTATAGGCGTGAGGGGCGGGACTCTTCACTTTACCTGTCCAATCCATCAACTTCCACCTGGGCTCCTCCACTCCAATGGAGTGAAGCCTCTCCCATCTCATTAAGTAGTTAGAATTCCTTATCACCAATCTTTAAAAGAAAAGGAGGAAAAAAAAAAAAAAAAAAAGAGGCAGGAGACACAGACAGACAGGTAAAACTTTCCCTGTCTCTTTCAGAAGAAAGTGCACTCTGTCCCCAAAACAAAACAAAACCCTCCCTCTAACTAGCCTACAACCCCCACCACCCCTACCACCCCCACTACCCCCACCACCCCCACCATCACACGCAGAAGGTAAGGCGTTGCACAAAGTTGTTACTGCACTTTGCAGTTGAGAAGTGAAGTCTGGAAACTTTTGGAAGGGTTTTTTCTTTTTTTCTTTTCTCTCTCTTTTGTTCTAAACTACATTTGGGTTTTTTTTTTAAGAATGATTACACAAAGTTAGGAAGTAGGGAATCATCGAGTGTATATTTTTCCAGTATAAAACTCAAAAAAAGTGCTGTCTGATAACCCAAGTGTTCAATATATTTTCATCATACATATACCAGGGGTTCATATCAAAGAATGTCAGCATAAGCCACTTGACTTTCCAGAATATATTTCAATAAGCACTTAAAAACCATCAGTCACACTAAATTTACATATTTCTATATAAAAAATATATACATATATAAACACTCATGTTAGGTACAGTAAGGAGAAGCCCTGGGAAGTGTAACTAAGATCCCCAAACCTTCCTCTATTTGTATATTTCTTTTCTCTGTTTCATTCATCTTTTAGTAAGGTTTCAGAGATAGTATTTCCTAAAAATTTGTAATAAAATCTAATTGATTATTTTCTGTGCTATTGCTATGTAAATGACTAACAAAGTATATTTTTGTCACAATTAAATGGATTTGCATATATACATAAGAATATTCTTACATACTCTGTTCTGGTTACCAGACTTAATGAAGATGGAATGTTCCCAAGTTCTGAGGTGATTGTTACCGTGCTCTGCTGTGTTGTTACCCAGGGCTTGAAATCCAGGGAGCCTTGTGTCTAAAGACTCACCTCCCCTGGAACAGAAACAGTCTTCTCTGTACCTAAAATTATAACTGGCTAAGATCACTAAGAGTAGACACTAGATTTTTTTCTAAAATTTAGGAGATTTTAAAAAATCAGAAAAAATATTTACAATTAATAATAGATATTTGTTAAAATATCAGAATTAAATTTTATAATATGTTCATCTACTCATATTTGCCTTCTGTTTATTTCTCTTTTGCATTCCCAGGTTTCATTTAGGGAAAGGGTGAGATGGTCATTGAAATAAAGGTATTTTAGGAACCAATGAATGACTGTCAGTAATTTAGGTCATTTTTTTTTAATCTTCCATAATATAATTTGATCTCAAATATTTAAGAATATGAGATTTTAAGTATTACAAAATTATCTTATACAAAACATTCACCTCTTTACCTAAATATTAGGAGAAATTGCTTTTCTTTCTAACTTAAGTTAACCAAACAAAAAGTGGGTGGAGGGCTTCAAAGCAGTAGACTCACTTTGCCACATCTTTCCGTTTGCTTCCACTGACAGGAGAAAACCCTAAAGATCCTAGATATGCTTTTAAAAGCAGATATTGGGCACATCCCCCCCCAAGAACTGCAGGCCAACCGGGAAATTTCACTGAGCCTCATTCAGTCCTGAATGAATTTTGCTTGAGAATCACTGAATTAAAGTGAATCTGTTACTAGAATAATTCTATGCTAATTTGATAGGGCAGCCATTTGGATCCCTTAACGGAACTGTCAATTACACATCATCAAGGGGAAAAGCAACTTCTTTAACAAAGATTCCCAGTGGGATTTGGGGATGTAATGTCTTATTCCTTCTATGTGTCAATCACACATAAACAGATCAGCCAAGATTCTAGACAGAAATCGAAGAACCCTGTGACATGGCTGTCTGAGAACTTTGGGCAGTTGAGGAAAGAAGTCTGACAGGGACTTTGGAGACAGGAGCTGTGTTCCCAGTTCTGACTTTAGCAACCTCCATGCCCCAGGGGCAAGTTACTCAACCAGTGTAGAGTCAGATTCCTCCTTTGGGAAAAGACAGAGTGGCAGAGCTCAGGATTCCTAAAGACCTTTACAGGAAGGGAAGTATGTGTCAGTCCAGGATTCAGAGAAGTGCTACATAGCTTTCTCTTGTTTTAGTGTGTTAATTTCTGTATTGTACAAATAAGCCATGTAGGTATTTAAACCATTGAAAGGGCACAGAAGCAATAAGTTTGGGAACCACAAGTATTGTTGTTTGTTTATTTATTTATTTGCTTTAGGACATTCCCATGAAGAAAAATTAACTAATTGTCCATATCAAGTTGAAGTTAACATAAACATATTCATAAGAGTGCTAATTAAAGTATATCTGATAATGTTTGGTTTCAGAATTAGCTCCCTGGATGTAAGAACCATGCACTTAATAAAGCTGGAGGTTATGGAGAAGTAACAGTTCCCTGCACTCTGCTTTCCCTGGCATCTCAACGGCTCTAAGAGATTCCAACCCAGGCTAAGTAGGGTTAAATAAGCAACAGTATGAAGAACTCTAGAAAATGTGACATAGATGCCTCCTTTGTGCATAAACAGTAAATACATCCTATGGCTGGGGGTTAGTGCAGCAGAAGAATAAAGCACAGTTCTGTGGATTTTAGTCAGGCACACAAAAGAGGTCCCTATCAAGAAACTTATTTTCATGACTAGAAAGAGAAATGAGTTTAGAAGCCAAGACTATGAATACTTGGGATTATTTATTTACCAAAGGAAACCAAAAATTGATGACTTGTTTTTATGGCAATGATTAAAACTCTAAGAAAGAATGCCCATTTAGTTCTAAGTTTAGTAATCTTTGTATGTCTTAACCAAAAGGTAGCCACCTGGGTAAGGCAACAAAAGGAACAAATTGCAAAGTCTTCTCTCTGCTGGCTCCTGGAGCCATTATCATTTCTTTACCTTTCCTAGATGGAAGGATGGGGTACTCACACAGTGCCCCATTGGCGATGGCCACTATTAAGAAAAATGTTCCAACCCACCAAAAAGGTGATGTGAGCTTCACCTTCCCCACACTCTATTGTGCCCACTGCATGAGACCCTATCCAGCCACTGCTGCTCTCCTCCTCCTCCTTCTCTACCTCCTCCTTTCTTCCCCCTCCTTCTCCATCTGCTTCTTTATTTAATAACCCCTCACTCTTTACCTTATCCCTGCTACCTGTTTTCTGTGTTCATCTGATACAAACATTTGTTTTGATATTCTTTTAACACTATCTTCAAGGGACTTCTCTAATCTCCTAATTGAAATAAAATCTTTATTTTATTTTTCAAGACAGGATTTCTCTGTAATTGTCCAGGCTGTCCTGGAACTCATTTTGTAGACCAGCTTGGCCTTGGACTCACAGAGATCCTCCTGCCTCTGCCTCTCCGGTGCTGGGATTAAAGGCATGTGCCAATACCATCTGGAAAAGTAGAATCTTACATTACATGTAGTCAATTAGAGCAGTTGTGAAATTCTACCATTCAATAAAATAGTGTATACTCCTCCAGTAGACTATACATTTTTTGAAGTTAGAATGTTTTTCTATTCCTATAACATTTAGTGTCTAAAAACTCAATGTTTCAAACAATTTCAGCCTATAAGAGTTGAACAGGGAGTCTTTCCCAAAGCTTATATGAAATAAACACTTATTGCATGGAATATACCTTTCCCATAAGAATCAAAGCACTGCACTTCATTAAAATAGAGAGGAAAAATAATGACTCCAATCTAAGCTCAACATCTCAAATCCTTAATAATCATTTGTGGAAAGGGAAACTTGCCAGCTTGATAAACCTGTAATAGTCTGAAAAGGTTGGGGTTTTTAGAGCATAGGGGAAGCTAGGAGCTGTGGGGACTTTCCGAGCTGCTGCAAACAGAATCAGCTACATCTTTAAATGTCAGCTAGCATCCAAATTAAAGGGTGTCTAGCAAAGCACACACAGTAACTTTTCAAACTCTGATTTTTCTCCCAGGTAAGTTATTTCCTTTGTCCTGGATCCCGCACAGGTGATGAGAATGAGCATTTGTAGAAGCTACTGGAGTCACCAAATCAACTTTCTCTTTAGTCTAAAATTGCTTTCAAAATCAAGATACAAGATCACATCCATTTTAGGGTCACCAGATGGGGACACCTTCTAAGCAGGGAGGGTAAAGGGAATCTGACCAAATCTGAGAATTGTATTCAAGACAGATTTTGTGTAAATGTTATTGGAAAAGGTAAACTAGTAGTCGGTATTCAGTCTCAGTCTCTCTCTCTCTCTCTCTCTCTCTCTCTCTCTCTCTCTCTCTCTCATACACACACACACACACACACACACACACACAATCTATCTTTGAAACTTTTATGGGTCAAGTACTCTTCAAAGTATTTTACATGCATGAAACATTTAATTCGCAAGGAAAATTATGAATTGAAGTGCATTAGTGTTGCTTCACAAATGAAGACATTGGGGCACAAGACAGGAGGAAAGTGGGAATCTGTACATCTTCACCCCAAATCTATACAAAAGCCTAATCTAATGATTAGGCTGCAACTTCATCTTTCTTCCCACTCGCTGTTTAACCAATATCCAAGGCCACATTCACAGCAGCCTGCAGCTCATGCAGCCAACAGCCCACCTGTGATTATAATAACAGCAGGAGTTTCACCACATCACATCCCTGCTTTTAGATAATGCTCGGCTCTGAAGACCGCAAAGCAATCCAACTCAATATATGTAAAAGTGGGGAGATACAATCACCTTTCATATAATTTTTTATTATGATGAAAAATTACCTTAAAGAGTAATCTCATAATTAGAATCAAAACTTAAAAACTCCAGATCTGGAGAGATAGCTCAGTGGTTAAGAGCACTGGCTGATTTTCCAGAAGTCCTGAGTTCAATCTTGACTTCAGCCTACATGGTGGCTCACAACCATGTATTACTAGCTACAGGATACAATGCCTGCTTCTGTTGTGCAGACATACATGCTGACAACACAGCGATACACATTAAATAAACAAATAATTCTTAGAAAATCTTAAAACTCCAAATATTAAAAGGCAAGTATAAATATACCACTCATAAATTTTGCTAAAAGTTGCATTCTCCCATGTTTATGTTTGCTGACAAAATTAGCATAATACTCAATATTACTTTTGTTACCACCGTAGTATTATAACCATTCTCTTTGTAAATAGTCACTCAATACTGGGTCAAATGTTAAAGACTAAGGAACCAGATAAGTATGGTATCAACCTATTTTCCCAGAACATAGCACCAAATTCAGAAGACTTATCATAACAGTACTGGGAAACATCCTTTCTAACTTTAACAATACAAAGGGAAATTATAATTTTAATGAGGGTCATTTGCTTGCTGGTTGACTATGTTTCAACATTCACAAGTCCTTTAGGTCTCACTGTTTCTTTATCTATTTGAAGTGAAGACTGAGGTGAGGGTTATGTGCACACTCAGCCAGGAACTTGTAACAATCCTCTTAGCTTCTGAGTTGCTGGGATTATAGGCCTGAGCCACCAATTCCAGCACAGATTTCTCCTTCAGATGGTCTGTAAATAGCCTATGCTTGTGCAGTAACTGCCCTATTAGATTTGTAAGTTTCAATTATTTGTAATGATATAAATACTTTCAAATTTTAAGTGGATTAAATTTTTCCAAGTCAGCTCTTTTTCGATGAAGTATCAGCATAGGAATTTTGATCATTTTATAAATAAACTGACTTCTTTAGGGTTTAACAAATTTGTGCTGCTTGTCTATAGTATGTATGCATGATTTTAAAATATATGAACTATATGTATATATTCAGCCAAAGAAACAAATTACTCATGAGTATGACTGATTCATGAACTGTACATGTGATATCAAATATTAAAAAATATTTTAATGAAATGGGCATGAATCGTTGAATATGCTATAAAGTAAAATACAGAACTTAAGTTCAATAGTTGAATTTACAGATAATACTGCATAGGTGGAAACATGTCTCAGTAGGTAAAGTGCTTGGTATGAGAGCAGGAAGACTCTAAGGTCAAGTACATTAGCATGTGTCTGTAACCACAGCTTCCTCACAGTGACATGGGAGGCAAGGACCAGAGAATCTTTGAAAGATCTTTTGGATCAGCTATCCTCATTCACACAGCAGTGAATAGCAAAGTGAAGACTGATAGCCAAGGTTATCCTCTGGCCTTCATGTACTCACTGTGGTATATGCCCACCTACACACATGCACGTATACACACATACACACACACACACACACACACAGACAAACACACACACACTCTCTCTCTCTCTCTCTCTCTCTCTCTCTCTCTCTCTCTCTCTCTCTCTCTCTCTCTCTCTCTCTCTTCAAAAGGCAGATAGCTGCCACCTTTTGTTCCCTTGTTCTCTCTGTGTTGTAGCTTCTATTTAGACCATACTGTGGTTTGCATCTCATGTGTTCTCTGAAAGCTCATGTGTTGGAGAGTTATTCTGCAGCTGTTGGTGCTATTCAGGGCCTGAAGCTTTAGTTGTAAGAAAAGTGGGTGCTGAAGGGTGTATTGAGACTCAGATGCTTACTCTGACACTTGTCCAAGCTATGATAGTTTGTTTAAACACAGGACAAAAAGAAACATGGCTGACTTACCATGGACTGAACCCCCTGATACCATGATCCCAAGTAAAAATTTTGTTTTTTAAGTTGTTTATCTTGCGGATTTTGCAGAAACCTAATGCAATCTTACAATTCAAAAGCTACAATATTAGCACGAGTACCTAACATTCTTTAAAATATTTCTTAATATTTTAGTATACAACTTCATTATATAAGTAACTAACTTCCTCATTTGGGTACATAGCATTACTCATTAAAATAAACAGGCTCATCTCCACACCCAATGATTTGACTTACAAATAGCAGGTCTTCAAATCAAACCAGTTCACACTGAATTCTGGTTATGATTATTTAACATTTTTGAACACTGTCATCTTAAACATCAACATTTTATTCTATGTTATATCTAACTTTCCTAACTAGCCCCACAGCAGTAGTTTACATGATAGATTCTTCAAAAGATGACTACCATTTTTATTTATTCATGGGCACAGTTCCATTCTTGGCTACTAAACACCATCCACAAATTCTTAGTTTCAAAACATTACAATGTCTTAAACTTCAATAATCTGATGAAGAACTATCTCTGTCCTTGGCCCTACCTATTTGCTACCACAGTGTCCATTAGGCTGCCACCACACTAAGTACCCTAGGCAATGAAATTGCTAACAGGCAGGAAGGGGAAGAACTCTACAGTAAGAATCAGAATAGGTTAGTCCCTTTTTTCTTCTCTAAATTTTATTATTTTTTCTTATTTTACATATTGATCCCAGTTCCCTCTCCCTCCCTCCCATGCCCCCCCAACCTCCCTCCCATCACCCCACACACACACACACACACACACACTGCACAGGGAGGGTGATGACTTCCAGGAGGGATCATCAAAATCTGTCAAGTCATTAGTAGAGACTAGGCCTTCCCTCTTGCTTCTATGTTAAGGGAGTATCCCTCCATGGGGGATGTGCTCTCAAAGTCCTTTTGTGCACCAGAGATACATCCTGGTTCCACTGCCAGAGGTCCCTTAGTCTGCCTAAGCCTTTTAACTGAGACCCACATTCACAGGGTCTGGGTTGGTCCTATGCTGGTTTCCCAGCTATCAGTCTGGGAGTCCATGAGCTCCCCCTTGTTCAGGTCAGCTGTCTCTGTGGGTTTCTGTAGCCTGGTCTTGACCCCTTTTCTTATTACTCCTCCCTTTCTGCAACTGGATTCCAGGAGTTTGGCTCAGTGTTTAACTGTGGGTGTCTGCTTCTATTTTCCATCAGCTAGTAGATGAGGGCTCTATGATAGCATATAAATTAGTTATCAATTTCATTATCAGGGAAGGGCACATAAGGTAGCCTTTCTACTGTTGCTCAGATTGTTAGTTGGGGTCACCCTTGTAGGTCTCTGGATATTTCTCTAGAGTCATTCTTCAAACCTATCATGGCTCCCTCTATTATGCGCTCTCTCTCTCTCTCTCTCTCTCTCTCTCTCTCTCTCTCTCTCTCTCTCTCTCTCTCTCTCTCTCTCTCATGTATTCATCCCTGGAATCAATCTTCCTGGTCTCACATGTTCTCCTCTCCTCCCCTCCTCTTTCTCCTAACTCCCTCTCCACTCAATAGCTGTCCACACTCCCAATATGCTCAGGAGCTCTTGTTTCTTTCCCCTTCTGTGGGGAACCTTGTATGAATCTCTTAGGTTCCTTCTTGTATCCTAGCTTCTCTGGTGTTGTGTATTATAGGCTGGTGATCCTTTGCTCTATGTCTAAAATCCATAAATGAGTGAGTACATACCATGTTCCTCTTTCAGTGACTGGGTTACCTCCCTTTTAATGAACAGTTGAACAAATATTCATTCATAGCAATTACAAAACATACCATGTTGCTTTCTACAATCTACTGAATTATACCTCAATAATACCATATCATAATGTCCCCTCTTTCTAAACTCATACAAAGGTGGCCCCTCTTGCCGATAAGGATTATTCCCAAAAGATCTCTGTCCCCAGAACCATACACATAGGATAGGGTTCTGGCTTTTGTGACTATGTCAAAGTACAAGCCATCCCTTTCCATTCTTCAGTCTTCTAATCTGCTCTTTAGACTCTGTTGTCACTGTTTGGCCTTTGATGTGACTGTGATCCCAGGCTTTTGTCTATTTGACCACAATATAAACTTTATTATTGATAAAAACAGACAACTTTCCTGTGAGCCACTTGTCCCTTCTGGAACTCCTCTCAGAAGGGCTGTTAGTGTGCTTTTATTTCCTCAAATTGTCTCTCCTTAGCTCCAGGTGGGAGCAGACATTACAGCTTTATGCCTTTGAGGAAACTTGGAAACTCCTGCCTGACTCTTGCATGCTATGGCATAGCACCTTTGACCCACAGGCCCTGCCCCTTGTCCCCACCTGTGCACTGCTATGGCCACTTTGGGTTGCACCAGCTCAGGACACTATGCATCAAACCCTAGTGCATATGAATGTGCTTGGTAAATATGCTCACTCGGTGATTTTCTACCTGCCTTTGGTATAGCCTGTCAGGTCCTTCACAATCTTTAAGTGAATCTAGTGAATTTTAAGTCCCGGGACATTTTTCCAGTCAGTAATTCCCTGACAGTTCTACTTCCTTAGTATTTCAGTGTATAGTCATGGATGTTGCAGTCCAAACCAGCCTTTCACTAGAAAATGCACACAAAACAAGGTCAACTCCATGTTAAAAAGCAGAGATCTGAAATACCCAGAGAAATGCAACTGAAGCCCTAGGTGGATGCACCCTAACTTTCTCCCATCTCTAACAGGCAATGAGGTAATTTGGGCATGGTAAACCATGGCACTTTCCAGAGCTGAGGATCAGCATGAAGTGGATATCTTTCCAAACACAAATGGCACCTGGCTTCCTCATTTTCCATTTATGAAGAAAGAACATGGAAAGAAAAAACATGGTCTAATATTAAATAAATAATATGTCTTTATGGTATAATGTCTTTCACAGATTTGGAACACATTGAAACATTTGTTACATCACTAAAGATCAACAAGGTTCATAATATCATATTTGAAAGCAGCTCCTGGCATCGTTTTCATAAAGGCCAAATTTTCACATTTGAAGATGTTTTGATAATAATCTTGTGATAATTCTAGGTCTAGGATAGTTTCAACTGAGTACTTGTGGGAAAGCTGCTTTAGCTGACAAAGAGGGACATAGTAGCTCAGAGATATGGAATTAGGATTTTATTTTACATTGTGCCTTATATATAACACACACAGATTGTGTTTCACCATCTTTCAGATAGCTCCATAATTTTCTCCAAAAGGAAAACTCAAATAAACCAGCATTCCTATAACATGCTACCTCCACGGTACTCAACACTATCTGCCCCATACGGGTGTGTTCCCTTACTTATTCATCTTTCCATTTCCTCTAGGCAGCCAGTGGCTAATTTCTCACCAAGTACTTGTTATTGTATATCTCATCTTAGAACCTTGCACTCATGTCTTTACAAATCCTAGAAAAAAGAGGCACTTAAGAGTAGTGGCCATGCCTCCTTCGTTCCTGTATTTCCTACAGCTCGAGGAGTGTGCAGTCAGCAGAAGCTCTGCTAAACAGAGGTCTGCTTGGGGGAAGCAAGCTTGTCCTCCCTAGCTTTGGTTCTCAAATAAGGAAATGCGCTTACAGAGGAATTAAATGTATAATGAAGTTCACACATAAATTACACGTATAGCTGAGCTCAGAACTCAGATTTTCTGGCTCCATCCCCACGTACTCACTCTGTGTGGCACCAAGTGCTCATTACAGAAGAGATTAGTGTCTTGCACGTGTGCCAACAATGTGCAGGAATGCAGCTTTAGAAAAAGTAACTTTTTGTTTGCGTGGTCTGCCAGGGAAAATGAGAGGTCCTATGGACACAATGGACTTTCGTCGACTGTCAGTCCCTTTCAGCAACGTGCCCCCTGCTAAATATTGCTCTCCTGAGCTTTCTACTGTTACAAATGCAGTAAATTTGACTTATTTCCAGCTTCCCAGGCCTGATTTACAACTTGATTAAAAAGTGGTGCAACCAAGTAGGTGTGCCTCTAAGTCTGAGTGGCTGAGCCAGATCTTCCAGGCTATGGAGGACGCTGTTTTGATTTTGTAAGAAAACATTATCTGTATCCATCATTAGCTGGGAAGTTCTGTCAGAAAAAATTTTAAAAAACACAAGAGGAGTGATGCATCTAAAAACATATGCAATTTCGAGCAAAGACTGAAATTTCTTTCAGACTGACTCTTTTTAGATATTCACAGGAAAGTAGTAGCATAGTGCATGTTCAGCACCTGTAAGGACCCAGGTTCAATCGCCAGCATGGAAAAATCCAACCAAACAGGAGTCTATCTAAGCCAAAATGTAAAAATAAATTTAAGATTATAGAGTAATAATAGGAATTATGAAATGATTTTCTTAAATGGAGTCTGATTCAGGAAAATCATAGAAGGAAACAAGTGGAAAAGCCAGGCTTCAACATGTGTATCCAAAAGCCCTGCATGTATGTGTTCACATACACACATACACATATATGCATGCATGCATATACATGCACAATTACACTCTTGCATATACACACAGTGGATGTGTGTGTGTGTGGGTGTGTGTGTAAGAGAAGAGAGAAAAGATAGAGAGAGACAAAGAGAACAAGAAAAATTATAAGATTATAATTGGCCATGATTTGTAATTTAGTTGCTAAGTAGATACAGTGGCAGCACTACTCACATTCTCATCTACTGCGTATGGTTTTGATCATTGCTTTTAACTCCTGGTGACTTTTATTCAGAAAGATTCTATGTAGAATGACAGGCTTAAGCTATAATGTCCCAGGGTGGATTTAATAGTATAGGTGCTGTTGTCTGGGCTTGGAGGATTATGCCAAAGTCAAGTCATTGATACTTCAGTCTTAGCATTCTTAGAAGACACTTTCAGCCTCTTCTCTCCAACCTTAGTCCCCCAAAAGGTCCTTTTTATAACTTTCTCATTTAGCCACCACAATATGTTATCAGTCAGGGTCAATAGTTTGGCACTCATGTGAGGGAATGGCACTGAAGTGTGATCCTCAAGCTCCACACAAGCCACACTCCCTATTGAGCTCCATTGTGATTCCAGCATGGGACAAGTCAAATGCAGTGTTTCATCTAATATGTATGGAAAATTGGCAACTACAACCTTTAACTTTTGTTCCCTTTTTAATGGGAAACATACAAAAAGAAGTGGATGTCAAGGTTTAAAGCTAGTTGATTTAATTAGACCTTAACATCAAACCACACACCCATGGAAGATGGTAAACCTTAAAGGAGTATTACACAGGATCAGCTAGAAATCATGTCATTTCTTCTCAAACATACATTTGCACCCATGCACATTGTCTTCCAGATGATTCCTGAATATTTTATTGCATGTGGTCTATGAAAAGATCAAAGAAACAATATGATGCAGTGTTGGTTCAAAATCTTCCCCATCTAGTAGAGATCTCTACATAAACACATAAAGAGAGGGTGAGGACGGTAACCATTCAAGATGGTAAGCTGAAATAAAGTTACAAGCCACAGTGCCAGAGAATGGGGGGGGGTGTTACTGATTATGGGGGAGGATAAAGACATGGATCTTTAAGACTGAGAAGAACTTTTGAAGAAGAAGACATCCTTAAAGCAAAGCATCAGTGCAAAGAAAAGGAAACTGTAACATATGTCAGAACAAGAAGGTGGAGTTATTGAGCCTGGAAGCTCATGGGCAGGGATGTTCAGGAAAGCAGTACTGGAGAAAAACTGTGCTGGGCATGAATTACTCACATATTGCATATGGGGTAACATTATATTCCTAGAGACTTTGTGGCTTAAGATGCCTGCAAGGAAACATGGGCTAGAGATCACCTTTTCCTGTCCATGACTGCTTTTCAAACTCTTTATTTAACACATAAAATTTTCATGTGACTTGAAAATCTATCAAAAAGACCACATGATCTGAGAGTTTGTTGTCTGTTACTGCCAAGATCAATAGCAATTCCTCATCTCCTTCTCACTATCCACAAAGAAGTGGGCCAAGTCCACCAGACTTTCACAACAGCATTTACCCTCTGACCCTCAACAAACAAATGTACAGGATGCCTTTCTGCACTGCTGGATGTCATGCCTTGTAAAGACTGACTTGTATGGCCAATTACCAAGTACAACTCATCCTCCCCGCCCCAGGACTAACAGATGCATTTAGACCAGGCCCTAACAGATCTGTGGCCTTGGAAGAGTCTAACCCAATAAAGAGTTTGTGAGACTTTATTCTCAGGGCAAATTTTAAAATCTAAACAAGGATCCATTTCTTCATTAATACTCATCTGTGGAGTCAGGAGTAACATGCTATTAGTAGTCCCTCTAATGTCCACTCACCAATGCTGTTTTCAATATTCTCTGGGACTTGAAAGGGATATGCTCATGATACTTCAGTGCCCATGATATTTTTTTTTTAATTCCTCCAAGAAGAGTGGCAAGCCTAGGAATGAGTATGACATTTTTTTTTTTTCTCAACGGAAAGGTGGAATTCCAAAGACAAAAGATGAGGGAAATGGTGAAAAGAAATGGCTGATACTGATGATTAGAATAACCCCAAATTTTGGTAAAGCAGGGACTAGATGTCACAGTAGTGAGGACTGTAGTTATCATAACCAAACCAGGGCATTTACAAGCGAACATTACAAAACTGAAGATGGAAAAGGATTGATTTGAAGCTCTGCAACTGTTGTGTTAGTGTCAAGTAGCTTGTTTGAGTACCATATCCCATAGTTGAAGAGTCATATCACCTGTGACATTAAGTATGGGAGTCAAGCATTTCAATATATGGTTTCAATATATAGTTTCAATGCTACCTCACACAGTTCCTTCTCATACATCCAACTCACCAGCTTTGGATTATGCTGTAAAATTAGTTAAGATTTAATGCCCAGAATAGTCTTCTATTAAAGTCACTACCTTACAAGATACCTCTGGCTTTGGTGAAACATATTTCTGCTCTAAGCATGGAGTTTATAAAAGATATAAGAAATGTGGTATTTAAAGATGGAGAATTAGATAGGAAAAAACGATGATAAGAGTCTTCAAAAAAAATTGAAATGGAGAAATAAATAAAAATTCTTGAATCAAAGAGCACTCTGAACTAAATGACAGAAAACAAGTATAGGAACAGGGTGACACATTAGGACCAAGGGTATCCAACTCTGTATTTGAAACACATCTGTCATGGATTAACATGAAAGAGCTTTGTTGAAATTTCAGTTCTGAAACTGGCTAGGTCTGTGATGGCAGGAAGTCTTTTTCTCTTACTTATTGAGAGGGGATAACACCAGCTAAATAACTTCACTTAAAGTAGAAATGTGAGTGTTGTTGAGGGAACTATTTTACCACTTCTAAAGTAGAAAGAAAAATAAAGAAGAGTAGAATTAGCAATCGTATATTGAAGTTTCCAAAACAGAAATACATAAACTTGTTGCATGCTTGTCCTCAATATAAACTGGCCACAGTTTCTTTCATGTTTCCTTTGATCTCACTGGTGGACAATCACCTCATAAAAGAATCTGGGGGCTGAAGATCTAGCTCAAATGGCAGAGTGTCTACCTAGTATGTAAGAGCCCTGAGTTCGATATCCAGCACTGCATAAACCAGACACAGTGGGGCATGCTGGAATCCCACAGTCAGAAGGTGAAGCAGGAGGGTCAGAAATTCAAGGTCATCCTCAGCTATATAGGTTTGTGATGAACCAGATGACCCTGTTTAAAAAAAAATGACTACAAGGAATGATGACTTTCAGAGGTACTAGCTATGATCTGTAAGCACTAAATATCCTGTCAAGTGTGAAATCCTGTGCTCTATTTGTTTTTGATTTTTGGATTTTGCAGTTCTAGGGGTGGGTTTAATGGCTCACATATGCAAAGGAAACTTTCCACCTAAACCACAGCCTTGCCTCTGAAGTTTAGACTTTCAGGAAAATACTCATTAAAAGTCAATAGTTTGCCTTAAAATGAAACCTGAGCATCTACCCACATATGGGATGGTGTTTTTATTTTTATGTTATTTATTTATTTGTCTGTGTTAATTATTTATGATATGTGATATGTGTTCTTTTCTCTTTCTCTGTGTGCATGTGTATGACTGCTAATGTATGGTATGCGTAATGTGAGTGTACATGTGTGCATATGTGTGTGGACCCTAAAGACAAACCTCTGGAATACCACACACATTTTTGTTTGAGAAAGGGTCTCTCACTGGCCTGGGGCTCATCAGGCTACACTGGCTGTCTGGCAAGCCCCAGGGAGCTTCCAGTCTTCAGTTTCCCAGCACTGATTGCAAGCACAGGCCACCACCCCTGTTCTGGGGTGGGTTCTGGGGGATCAAACTCGGGTCTTTACACTTGCAGGACCAAATTTATTGACTAAACCATTTCCCCAGCCCATCATTTTTTTCTATGATCAGAGGATGAGCCAAATGACAATTTCTTCCTACTTCCCTGTAAGAGAATTAGAAGGTAGATGCTTCTAAATTATAATTATGGAGTTAAAGGCCAGACTGCTGGGGAAGGTGAATCTGGTGACCTTTGTGATCTTCCCCAACCCAAAGATTTCTATAATTACACAGATATACATGCATTTGCGCACGCACACATGCATTCACTCACCAGAGTTAAGGAAGCAGAAAAATGCCACAAATGGATATGACCACTACACAGTATTTTTTTAATGAGAGGGCCTCAGGAAACCATTCTCCCTGTTACATAAGGAAGAAACTTACCAATTCTCTAATAACAAACAGGCCTGGCAGGGTTCTCTAATTCTCCTGGGGACTGACTTCTGATTTGTAAGTCCTGGTCTAATGTATGGAAAGAATTGTTAGTTTGGCAATGCAACCAGATTGTCTGAATTTCGAAGAAGAAGAAAATGAATGAAGGCCCACTCCATATCGCTAACAGGGTCCATCAGCTTTACTAATACAACTCCACTTAACATGGCTTCTTGCAGCCACAGTAGCTTGAAGCTGTCTGACAGTTTTACTGTCTCGGCTGACATAAAATAAGATTTACAAGGAAAAATTTTCAGAAATGAAAGGTGATTCTGATATAACCAGAAGGGATTAAATAAAATAGGATGCCTTACATGGTAGCACTAAAGGTTTTGGTCTTGGTTTTTAGTCGTTTTTTGTTCGGGTTTGTTATTTCAGAGTAAAGCATTGTGGAGGAAAGTGCATATAGAAAACATTGCATCAAGATCAAGATAACTTTCAGAGGTATTGCTTCATACCCCAATGACTTAGCTTCCCAGAGAAAAAAGGAAAAAAAAAATTCTACCACTGGTAGTTTTTGGAACGTTTTGTACTCATTTATCAAGCAGGGGAAACAGAGCATAAGCAGAGACCCGAACCCCCCTTACAGGAGGGGCCTTGGTATTTGACGGTACAGCAACCTTCAGCTGCTCAGATAAAAGACCCTGTGTACAAACCCAAAGTATTATCTACTTATTACCCACTTATCTGCTTATTCACCCCCTTGAAGTCCACTTCTGTCTGCAGTATCAATCACTTTTCTGGCAGCTTGTCTTACTACAAAGGGAGAATTTGATGCCTTGCTAAGTCTTCTAGAAGAAGGAGACTCCTGCAAAACTAACTCGTTTTACCACCAAGGTTGTGGGATGAGATTGTCTGGGGGGGCTGGGTATAGAAACAGACTATTACAGCACAATTCTTGAAAATGAAACAGAAATCCAATCTTCATTTCCAGGAAACACAACAGTCTAGGCACAGAACTTGGCATTGAGTAAACACTAAATACACCAGAGGAAAAGTGACACTATGAGAGTAACTATCCAATATTATCTTCACAGCGTTGGTAGTATCACACTGGTATTACTGCTGAGATACAATACACAGACACATAACTTTAAAAGATAGACATATCCTGGGCTTCTAGCTAGCTCTTTCATCAACTGGTTGTGTGATTTTGGGCTGGGCCCTTCCTTTGCTGCACTTCTGTTTCCTTACAAAAAAGGCTTTGGCTGCCAGGTGATTATCACCATCCACCCTGTCACTGACATTTTAGTGAGAGTGTTAGCTTATGTGACATGGCTTTCCAATAAATTCAAAATAGGCATTCTCTCTGGGAAGATAAAAGTTAGGGCCATGGACAAGAAGCAAATTATCCAAATGTCTCCATGAACTCCTAGACTCATTATAATAAGTTTGTTTACCTAACTGTCTTCATTAGCTGCTCTTGCTTCATCAAAGGAATGCTTCCAGACCCTTTCAATTAGACACGTAAACAAAAGCACCATCCATCACTGCCATACTCAGACAGAGTTTCTGATATGCTATCAAGCCTACCAATGATGATAGCCCACTAAAACTATTAGGGAGGCAGGCAAATATTGAGTAGGGAATTATCCATAGGAAGAAATTAATTAATCCCCAACCTCCTGGATGTCAATGGGAGCTGACCTGCTTCCCAGCGCAATGTCTAGGCCTTTCCACCATGGACAAGGGAGAACCTCGATCATGTAGAGAAGTGAGAGATCAGCTAAGCAAAGCTTTATGCAGTTTTTGATTGTGCTGGTACTACCAAATATTCCCAGCTCTTCTACCAAGGAGTCTCATATTAATATATAATATTATTTTTAAAAAAATAGCAATCACATCAGTAATTACAGAGGGGAAAGTTTCACAACCAACCCATTGATCACTTTCAATATTTTCACTAATTTCACCCATATTTTCACTAATAGCACAGGTCTGAGAGATTACAGGTGCTTTTCATTTAGTCATAAATACTAACATAAACACTTAATGTAGTTAAGTGGCTTTTAGGAATATTTTAATTGAACAAAATCTTAAGATAGTCCTGGTTTGGTGGCACATGAGTGCAGTACCTACAAGTGAGGAAATGGAAGTAGCCTGAAAACAATTTAAGACAAGCCTGGCAATTTATCCAGATTCAACCTCAAAATAAAAAATAAAAACATGGGTCAGTAGTAGACTATCTAGTGTGCGTTAGATGTTTGATGCTATGTTTGATGCTCAGGGTTGGGAGAGGGGATGGGAGAAGAAAAGGGTGACTATGTACTTAGACTGCACATTATATCAAAGATGATAACAGAAATAAAATATGATTTTAAAATACCTACAGAGTTTTACAAACAAAGTATTTGTTCATCTTATGAATATGTATCATCTAAAATCCTTATTGTAATTTACTTCGGCTCATTCAAATAATAACATCTGACATCTGACACCATTTGTACAATGAAAGTGAGTCACTAATTTCAAGAAGAAAAAACTTACATTAAACATTTCATCTTGTCTAACAATCTGTGGCAATGATGCCTTGGACTGGACTCTTTAACTTTGCATAAATTTGGAGGGAAAAAAAAGTTCTTCAGAAAGAAAAAAGAACAGCCTCCCAGGCACAATGCCTTTGGATAAGCCCCCAAATGTGCTACCTTCTGCTGCTTAGCTAAATTACGAATGGCTCCATAGCTGTCCAGGAAGCATTTCAAATGAGTGTCTACACATTCTGACTGCACAAAAAAGCAGTAAGTAGCATATGTGAATGGCACAACACCCACTGAGGTGGGCAAAAGCATCAGAGAAATCACATTTGCTCATTAAAACTCACATTGGGAGACTCTGGGGTAGTCAGAATATGGTTCTGTAGAACAGGACATGTTTTCAGATGTGTGAGGCCCTGGCATCAGGCCTCAACAATAAAAGTTAGAAACAAAACAAAATAACAGAACAACCCCCCTTAAGAGGTGAGATATGGGGAAGATTTGAGTTGGACAGGTTTACTGAAGGAACTAACAAATTTTGCTAGAGATGAGCCCTCTACCCCTAACCATTCATTAGAAATCTGCTGAACATTGCTGGGTGCCAGGCTTTGTAATGTTTCTGTGTTCCTGGAACTTTGTGCAATCTGCCTCAAATCATGAATCAATCTGTGATTCATCACTGAATACCATCAAATGATGACAAATTTTCATCCTTTAAAAAAATGTTTTCCGCCAAACTGAATAATCACATTAGGTAAGATTATCATAAAAAAGTAACATTAAAATAAAGACATTTCATGTTCCTAATATGTTTTCACTGAACATAAGACCCAAACAGACTTTGAAGCAGAATGTAATTGTCCAAGTTAGCTTGTTGGAGACCCCTTTGAAATTATTAATGTGTGTAATCATTTAACAGTTATTTTGATGATTTATTTGCAATGTATAGAAACTACCTATCCAAGCATAATTATTACAACTGTGTGATTAATCAAAGACATTATTAATATCATCTATGGGAATAACTATGAACAAAGAGTGACTTTTTTGAAGAAACTTCCAACCAAGAGTAATTAAAAAAAAAATAGTAAAGAAGCCCTTACATTCACAAGGCCCATGATCTCTCATCCAAACACATGGCAGAGCTCTGATTTATCACAAATAAATCACAACAAAATGTCTATGACAACTGCTAAAATACCATTTTCCTGTCCAATATTCTCAACTAAACCAATTAGTAATAAGTTTAATGAAAACATTTTACTTTACTTTTAGCCAAAAAACAACTTTCTATACTTATTCAACTTGATCATCACATAGATTCAAAGATTTGGATAATATAGAACTCATGAAAAGATGAAGATCAATGACTTAAAAAATCATTATTTATCAAGTTGGGGGAATAGCTCAGTGGGTATGGGCACTTGTTGTGCAAGTAGAAGGACCCATAGCTGCACATACCTATCATCCCAGTGCTGAGAAGTGGGAATAGATGGATCCAAATAGCTCACTTGTTAGCCTGCCTAAGCAAACCCAGGTTTAGCTAGCAAGAGACCCTGTCTGCATGCAATAAAGTGCATAATGGTAATATACACTCTGTGTCTTCCTCTGGACTCTGAATTCAGACCCTCAGGCCCATAAGACTCATATGCACACAATATAAACACATGCATGATACACACATATAAGGACATATTTACATAGACAGTCACAGGATAAAATAGTGAACATTTTGTTAGACACTTCTTAAGCCAAGTCACACACAATACTCAGACCTTTATATACATGTTCTGATTCAATATATCAGCCCCAGAGGAAGTACTATTATGATCCCCATTTTACACATGAGAAAGATGCACAGGTCAATAATGGTATTTGTCTGATGTCATATAACTAGTGAGTAAAAGACTGGGACTGGACAGGTCTCCTGCAGCAATATTAACGAGCTTTTGGTGCTTGACCTTACAGTGGAATTCATCCATCTATCTTTGCTCTTCTGAGTCCAATTCCACAATGCCACAGAGTGGAAGGAAAGGGATTGATGCCTACAATTTGTCACATGACTTCCACATGTGCTGTTGGCCTGTGCATACCCACACATGCACACACACTCAAAAACTAAATACATGCAAAGATCTTAGGATGGAAAACAAAATCCTAAAGCTCATAGCTTTTTCAACACAGAACCCAAATCACTTGATTTTTAAAATAAATATCTAATATTAAAATGCCCTGTAATTCACTTAATATATCAACATACTGTATGTAATCTCACATTATCATGCAATTCTTTAGAAAACCTCTCATCTAGATTTTAATGTCATTTTTTGTTTGTTTGTTTGTTTTTCGAGACAGTTTTGTTCTGTTTAGCTTTGGAGCCTATCCTGGAATTCTCCCAATAGATGGCACCGGCCTCAGGCTCACAGAGATCTGCTTGCCTCTGCCTCCCAAGTGCTGGAACTAAAGGCATTCACCATCACTGCCCTGCTGAATATCAATTCTTAAGTGATAAAATTCAGAGTAGATTAGTGACACGTTAGTTCATGGAGCTCCTATGTCACACTGTTAAATTCTTGAGATTGATAATCAGGATGACGGAATTATTTGATAATCAAAATAAAGAGATTTGATAAGCAGAAAAAGGAATTTGATAATCAGAAAAAAGAGATTTGATAATCAGAATGAAGAGACTTGATAATCAGAACGAAGTTTCTGCAGGCCCTAGAGCTTATTCCATGCACAGCAACCTGCTTCCAAGAACACATAAATCTAACCATGCTCTCCAGGTCAGCCATGGAAGAAAAGTTCTTTCCATGGGCCCTCAGACATTTCAGTGACTTCCACTAAATGTGACATAAACTAATACATCTGCTTTGTCAGCCATGAGCCACTCCATCAGCTGACTTCTTGGTGGGTACAGCTGGCATCATAACTCTGTGCCAAGAGAGCTGCTGGCATCAAAACCGAACTTAAGGTCAACTCAAGTTATTATGCTCAGAAGATGATATTTTGAAAAGCAAAATTCAGCAAAGAAAATGTCTTTGTGTTCCTCCATATTTGAATTTTAATAAGAGGATCAATAAATGCAGCTTATATAAAACTGAACTACCATTTCCACTGCACAAACCAAGAAATGGACATATTTTCCCCTCTTTTTTGGAGGGGGGGTTGAGATTAATTTTATTTTATATGAAGAAATGTTTTGTTTTCATGTATGTACATGTACCATGTATGCTTGGACTCATGAAGACTAGAAGGGGACATAAGAGTCCTTGGAACTAGTGTTATAGATGGTGATGAAGCACCACATGGGTACTGCTAGGATAAAGCTTGAGGGGGACCTTGGTGGATTCCATGGCAGGTGAGGGTGGTCAAGGTGGAGGAACAAACATGCCAGGCAGACAGAGCTTAGTGAGCAGTTTTATAAGAATGGGGAGGGGAGGGGGAAAGAATAGAGAAAAGAGGTAAAGAGACACAGAGAGAGGACAGAAGAGAAGAAAGGAACATCAGGAAATATAGTGGGAAAGAGAGGGGAAAGAGAAGAACAGAAAGAGAGCAGAAGTGTGCAGAGGTCTTTCTTTTAAAGGGGTCCTTTGCACCTGGGCTGACCAGAGCACTGCCTGAGTACATTATGCCAGGTGACAGGGGCAAGCCAGCATAGTGCCTGGATCCTTACTAGGAACTAAACCTGGATCCACTGCAAGAGCAGTAAGGGAGAGTGATTGCTAATTTCTTTCTCTCCAGTCTCTCCTCCCTTTCACTGAATACAAAACCTAAACTATCTTTATTTAGTTAGAAACTACACAAAATCAAACCAACAAAATTATCAGAGCCAGCACTACTCACGATTTTTGTTTTCTTACTTTTTTTTTTTTTTTTTTTTTTTTGTCCAGAGTGTGAACAGGAGAATAAACCACATCAATTCCTTCAGCTATGGCTTCAGATGCCATTGCGCACTGAAGGTGAGTGTTGAAGTGGGGATCTAATGGGTACCAAGTTTTTCAGCATATATAGTTTTGCATGGTTCAGTGCATGGTGATTGTAACTTAGATCTTTTTGCTTGACATTGTATAATTTGCTGCTCCAAACATACCAGCAAAGAACACACACCATTTATAAAGCTACCCGTAGGCTGCAGGGAGAACAGAAAGAGGTGTGCAATAGGAGGAAAGATTACATCAAGAAAGCTTAATCCCTGTCACCCAGAGAACAAATGCAACCTAGGGAAGAAAAAAAAAAGTTGTCTCTAAAAGGAAGAAGGCAGCAGAGAGCTTAATCACTTTTGCTTTTGTTGGTTCCAAGTGGTAGATAGGTCTGTGCACTCCAAAGGGAAACAATAGCAACGGATTCTTGTGCGCAACACTGACCACTTAAAACGGCAACATGATTTATGCTTTTAGAGTGTTTCAATTTCAGAAGAAATCTGAATGAGGAGATAGTCTGTGGAAAGACATTCCAATGAACTGGTTAGGCAGGTCGCTGTTTGGAAGGAACACTGCCTGGGGCTTGCCAGGGAGATAGAGGCAGCTTTACTGGAGGGAGTGGAGAGTCACAGAAGGTGCCTACTTTTCCTTTCACCACTTCATGGAGGACACACATTTATGACTAATCGTTATTAGAACAATCTGTTGCCGCCCACTGTACCTTCACAGACTGTAGACTGGGAACCAGGCATTTTCTCAGACAGAAAAAGTCACTTTTGTGTTAGGTTTGTGTAATATTAACAACTGTCACCCAACCACACACACATCTCTAAAAACAGTAAGAAAAGAGAGATGTTATTCTAAAATCTCTAGATGTCTAGGCCACATGGGTTTTATTTAAAAGAGCTTTTATTTTTTAACAAAAGTCCCTGCAGGTTCTATGACTCCTGTGCCACCTCTCTAGCGGGGTCCTAACAAGATGGACTCAGAAGCAAGGGGTTGACAAATGCAGCTATTTTCCAAGAATGAGAGAGCTTCACACAACTGGGACCTATGCTCTTACTTATTCCCTAAGGAAACTAAGTCAAGAGTGAGAAGTGATGGGTATTGGTCCACAGCACCATTGGTGCCAGCAGCATGGAGACCAGAACCCAAGACTCTCGACTCCCAGGCCAGAGTTTCTTACACAAGTATGGTGACGACAGAAGTTTGTATGCCTCTAAACATTCTTTATATCTTATAGAGCCTCAAACTGAAAACCTTCCTTCAGTGATTGGCAAGCAATCACTGAAGAGTTCAGTCATGACTATGATGCATTTTATTCAATTACAAGGAAACAGAGATGTCATACTGGGATACTTATTTCCTTTATCAATTATTCACCAAAAAAATTGCTCTCCTTTTCCAAACCCTCCTTAGCTTTTCCCTACTGGGTTGATTATTTCACGTACCTGAGAAGCCCCGTTTTCTAAACAGGCTATTTTTATGGTTCAGGAGCAAATAAAACAGCACTGTAAAATAAGGAGGTGGCTTCGTTTCTTTAAGGCAGCAGCTGGGAGGCTTAGCTCCCACGCCTTTCATCTCAAGCAGACAACATCACCCCAATAAAGCTCCATCTGACCCCAAATAATCAGATACTCCACCCAGACATCTAAAGGAGAGGCCACTTTACAAAGCCAGAGTTTACAAGGCCATTCAGTTCTGATTGGAAGAGTAGCAAGTGGCAAGGTTGAGGAGGCCAAATCATGATTTGATTTCTAATCCAGTTTCTGTTTCTTTATCCTGTGCCACAGAGGTCCAAGAGTCACTCATGAAAATCCCTGCTTGCTTTTCACTGCTTTAAGAAGGTGTGGCACGAAATGACTGAAGTCACATCTATTAAGAATCCCCAGGTTCTTGGCAGGATGGCAAATAAACGCAAAGGACTAGGCTGGTTCTTTGTTATTGTTGCTGTTTTGTTTTCAAAATACAAAAAAGAAAAAAACAAAACAAAAGACAAAAACGTATAGCTCTTCTAAACACAAAGACTGAGTTCAATAGACAAAAGTGGCAACAATTTAAAGTCATGGAGCTGCAGGCAGGATACTTCTGGTGGGTACCAGGAGTTCTCAAATGAGATGGAGAGTCAAGGGAATGAAGGGCTCTAGGTTAGTTCCCAAGGAGGCAGGTGCTCTGTATACCGAAGGTGTGACTGTCACACACACCTACTGGTCTTCTTTCGCCTGCCTGGAGAGGTCTCTGTGACCCTTCCAGTCAGAAATAACACACACAGTTGCTGGTGTTGATTAGCTTGTTTTATACCTCAATCCCAGCACACCATTAATAAGCTCTTATATTCTAGTTAATGGGACACTTGATTCTTCCTCTTAGAATAGTGAAACTAAGAGGACACTGACTTCCTTCTCTCTTGCTTCCTGTGAACTAGCAATCAATTCTCCCAATAAATATGGACAAGAGGAATAGGGACTGTTTGAAAGGCAGTCTTGCTAGAAATGAGCCACAGGGAGGGAAGAATGTGAGACCATAGACACAGGAACACTCCTTATATCCTCTCACCCCCTGCCTTCTTCCAGCTACTGATGCCCAGCTCAGCAAGGACACGGCTTACAACTCTCTGTTCCTTCCTTCCTTCCTTCCTTCCTTCCTTCCTTCCCTCCCTCCTTTTTTAGTTTTTTTTTTGAGACAGAGTTTCTCCGTGTCACAACCCTGGCTGTCCTGGAACTCACAGAGATACTTCTACCTGCCTCAGGTTCCCAAGTGCTGGGGTTAAAGGTGAGGGCCACCAAGTTCAGCCACCCAATTCTCTCTGAATAGATAAAATTAATAAATAATTATGAATTACATATATCATAATTATTCATTGTTTGGGCATTTCACATCATGTGCCCCAATCCTGCTCACCTCCCCATCCCTCCATATCCAACCCTCACCCCTGTGGTGTCACCCCTTAAAAAAAAACTCTTTTCTTATACTGACCCCATCCCAACTATTTGCCATTTTCAACATTCCTTTCCTTGCTTGTAGATTTTTCAGATGAATATTACACATTTCTCAAATTTACATAAGATGAGCTTCAAACTGATGGTTCTCAGATATGTTCTGTATTTCCAGGAAACTGGTTTGTTTGTTTGTTTTTGTTTTTTGTTTTTTGTTTTGTTTTGTATTTTTGCATTGGTTTTGCATTGTTCTTGTGTTTTCTGCCTCAAACTGGCTATGCAGCTGAGGGTAGTTTCAATGCTTCTGCTTGTATCTCCAGGGCACGGACATTACAGAGATACATCACCATACCTGCCTCATGAAGTTCTGGGGCTTGAACCCAGGACTGTGCATCCTATGCATGGGTCATACTGACCGAGCTACATCCCTGCCCTTCCAGGGAAGGTTCCAAACTGTCATTTGAGTCACTAGGTGATTCATGTATCTTTCCGTGCTTTGTAAGCACCACCGCACACTATCTTACATTCAGTCTTTCATGTGATTAAGCTAAACCCTGCTCTTTCAGTCCCTCCCTGTCTCCAAGAATACGCTGTCTGTTTTCTTTTAAGTAACTCTATTATTTCCTCAGTGTTCCAATAGAAACGAGCTCATCGGAATTCCTGCTGTTGTCACATGTAGAATTCCCTGCTGTACGAAGCCCTTTCCTTTTAGGCGGGTTGACTTGAACCTACAAGGGCCTTGGGAGAAGTTTTTAGTTTTTGTTTTCCCCCCATTTTCTCTTATTTTGCAAACAAAATAAGTGTAACAAGTTGTGGTGTCAGCTGGATGTAGGGTCACTAAAATGCTCACCCCTGGGAAGCACTGCTGACTCACAGTACCTGGTGAAGGGTGTCCCTGAAGCCATGGCAGTCATTGGACATGACTGCCCTCTGGGCTGTTAGTCTAGGATGAGTGCATATTTTTCATTTATTCTATTCATCTTTCACTATTCAGTCAGCAAACATTTTCCTCAGTACCCTTAAGAGAGTGTCATGAAATCTATAGGCTATCGCTGCATGCTTGTTCAGTTAAGAGCATGAAGTGATGGTTCTGGTGAGGGCATCTGAATGAGCCACCTCTCTGATTAAGAAAGTACAGGCTAAAACCAGAGAAACCTCAACCCTATTGAACTTTAAGTAGGAATGGCCATATTCCATTTCACAGCATGCTAATATGCCATGCAGTAACACGATTTTTAAAAGGATGAATATAAAGAAATTTTATATTTTCTTTCTTTCTTCATAGATAAATTGCTCTATTTAGAATAGAAATTTCCTAGTTCTGAAAGAAATCACATTTTAACCATACATATGTTACCATTGAGCACCAGGCCTGTAAAAATCATAGCTCTGACCACTTAATGTGCAAAACTTACATCTCAGAATTGTCTACTGTAAGTCTCAGTAGCTTCCTCCTGCAGCCTGGGAGACAGAGGCTCAGAAACATTCTGTACTTTTTCTAAGTGGACCAAAATAGTGAACGACAGAGCTGGATTAACTGCAGACAGCTGGCTCTTTGCCTCCAGAGACTGAACCCTTTAGATTGCTTCTCACAGCAGCCAGCAGAGCAGGTATAGGAGCTCAGAAGGCTGAGGTTAACCCCAGCTCATGTTTCTCAGAAATGCCCCATGGGTCACTTGGATCTTAGTTATTTCATCATTCAGGAAAGTTGTGATGGTTGCTAAAACATTCCCGAAGTTTCTATACTTCTCTAAGACTTTTCCAAAGTTTTCTGGATGCAGCTCTGTTTCTGGCTGAACGAAAGCTTGTAGTCTTTCTTTTCAAGTCAGCTTGCTAGGATGTCAGCCTGCTAAGGTTCTGAGACATGGCAAGGTCACAAGCAGCTTCCCTGTGTCTGCTGAAATCCCTGTCTGTTTATCTGTCCTTTTCAACTTCTCCATTGTGAATGCGCACACACTGAGCACAGTGTCTTAAGTAACTTTGCTGAAGTTACACCAGAGACAGGTGTTAAGGAAACTATTCCCCTGGGGCTATCATTTCAAGCTCTCCCTCTGCAAAAGGAGAGGGAGGGATAGAAGGGAAAGGGTTTCTTTTCAGATTAAACACAGGGACTGCAAACACCTTCCCCCAGGCAATACATTCCCTGCCAGTGTGGGCTGCAGTTTACCCAAACACCAAAGCAAAAAGCAAACAGCCTCTTTTGTAAGGGAAGAGCTGTCAGCTGTCAAGTGATATTTGTGAATTTCTGGAGAAGAAAGAAAGAAAAGAAAACCCATGCCCTTATTTTATTAAGCAGCCTGTTTGTTCAAGGTTGAAATGCATATGTGTGTTTAAGGTAAAGTCTCTCAGTTGGCGCTCTTGAACAAAGTGATGTCTTCCTATTGGCTAGGCCATACAAAGAAGAATATAGAAAAACAGTCTGCTGGCGGGGGACATCTAAATTCAGTCTACACTAAGTGTAGAGTGAGCTTCCCCATAAGCAGAATAGGTAATTACGCACGGATTCCATAGGAGTCCCAAGAGCATTTATAGTTTAGTGGAATGTTTTCTTGCACCCATGTTTTAATGGTATTCACAGAATGAACACACACAGCTCACCACTGAGGAGATTGCCAGGACTTCTACAGAAAAGGTTAAGAAGTGTTGGAGGAAAAGGAGAAAATGATGTAGCCATCGCCATGCCCAGGAAAGTTCTAAACACTGCTTACACAGTTTTCCTATCATGTCTTTTCCACACTGGCCCCATCAGTCTGCCCATGCATTGACTAGCTGCTCTGGTATCCAAGAGGACTTCCTTCTCCTCAGTCATAATACCTAGCCTTATGAGTCCTTCAGATAATTTCACTAAAATGAATGGAGTCACTAAAGGAGGCATTTCAGCAAGGTGGGTAATCACTGGACACTTCTGTCTCCTACAAATGTTTACATATTTTTTCACAGAAGATACCGTATCACCAAAATTATCTCCAATTTATAAACACTCCTCACAGCTAGTGGATATGTAAATGGACAGCAGTATTAGTAAAAGAAAAGATTCATGGAAACAAGCCCATCATGAACACAATTTAATCCAATAATTATGCATTTAAATATCTATAACAGAATATCCATCTCTAAATATTTTTCTAGAAATTTTTACCAATAGAAAAGTTAAAGTATGGTAAATTTGAACAATCTGTATCATAACACTTAAGGATGCCTTTTGTGAAGATTAGTGAATAAGTTCTATAATAGAAATTAAAAGAAAAATTTATGTAAAACTGATTTATGACATTCCAGCAAGAAAGCAGGACCACTTTTATCTGGAACCTCCAGTGGTCACACCTATCAGGATCACAGAAGAATTTCCAACCAGGCAACACACTCTCCTAAGAACCAGAGAGGGCAACAGAAACCAAGGAAGAAATCATCTACCCAACAAAAACAAGGTAACACCAAGAATTACATATTACCATGTCCAGATGCCAGCATATGATCAATAACAGGGCAATATGTCTCCACTAGAGCTGGACAACCCCAACCTAGTAGGTCCTAAGAATCACAGCATAGCTGAAGCACAAGAAAAAGACCTTAAAATAGCCTTTATGAATATGATAAATGTTCTTAAAGGTTAAATGATTAAGAGTTTACCTTAAGGAAAACTCAAACTGAGGGAACTCTAGAAATAAAAAATGAAGAAACCTGAGCAGGCACTTCAGAGTCAAGCCTCACCACCAAAAAGAGTACAAGAGATGGAAGAGAGAATCTCCAGCATTGAAAACACAAGAGAAGAAATGGGTACTTCAATCAAAGAAAATGCCAAAACTAAAAATAATCCTGGCACAAAACATCCAGGAAATTTGCAACATGATGAAAAAAAAAAAAAGAATCTAAGAATAATAGAAATAGAAGAGGAAAAAAATACAGGTCAAAGTCACAGAAAATATTTTTGAAAAAAATCATAAAAGAAAATTTCCTTAAAGAATAAGATGTCTATCAAAGTATGAGAAGCATACAGAAAACCAAATAGACTGGTCAGGAAAATAAACTCTGCTTGTCATATAATATTCAAAACACTAAAGGTACAAAACAAAAGAGAATTTTAAAACCTTCAAAGGGAAAAAAGACCAAGTAACATACAAAGGCAGAACTATTGCCATAACCCTTGAAATCTTAGTGGAGACTCTGAAGTCAGAAGGACCTTGATAGATGTTCTACAGACTAAGAGCCCACAGATGTCAGCCCAGACTACTAGTCCCAGCAAAACTTTCAATCACAATAGATAAAGTAGACATTCCATGATAAAACCAAAATTAAGCAATATCAATCTGCAAACCCAACCTTCCAGAAGGTACTAGAAAGAAAATTCAACATTAAGAGATTAACTACATTCAAGAAAACATAGAAATCAATAATCCCAGACCAGCAAATTAAAAGAGAGAACACACACACACACACATACATACACACAAATAAAAACCAACAAAGTAACAGTAATCAACAAATATTGCTCATTGAAAACTCAAGGGTCTCAATTTCCCCAATAACAACGAATAGACTAACAGAATGGATATGAAAAGGATTCATCCTTTTGCTATATTCAAAAAATACACCTCAACATCAAGGATATATATCACCTTAAGTAAAAGGATAGAAAAAGTTGTTTCAAGTGAATGGGCCTAAGAAAGAAGCTGATGTTGCCATTTTAATATCTGATAAAATAGACTTCAAACCAAAACTAATCAGAGAGGGAAGGACACTAAATAATCTAAGGAAAATCTTCCAGGAGGATATCAATTCTTAACATATATGCACCAGGCAAAAGGGCACTCAATTTCATAAAAGGAACACTAGTGCAGTTTAAATCACATGTTGACCCACACACACTAATAGTAGGAAACTTCAATACCCAACCCTTACCAATAGACAGGTCACCGAGACAAAAACTAAACAGAAAAATGATGGAGTTAATTGATGTTATAAACTAAATGAACCTAACATATTTATAGAACATTTCACCCAAACCCAAAAGAATGCACCTTCTTCTCAGCACCTCCTCAAAGTTACTCCAAAACTGACCACATATTCAGACATGAAGTACTCTTAAGTATAGGCTTAACATCCAATAATAGGTGGCTAAAAAGAAGTGAACTCAATGTCCATCATTGGAGTTACCTTGTCTCATAATGTCATGTCAGGACCTTCCCTTTTCATTTTGTAAAATTTTATCTTATTAGTCTTTATTTTTACTTAATATATTCATATTTAATTATTTGATATGTATTTAACATTATATATGCACATTTAATATTATATGTATTTAACATTATATATAGATGTATATAAATATACAATCCCCTTTTACCTTATAGGTCATTTGCATTCTTACTATGGCTTCTCATTTAGTATTTTGGGGATTTCCTGAGTGTACAAACAAGTGAATCTCTGTTTCTTGTGTTTTCTTCTAGACCACATCCCCCATTTGTTTTTTTCAATTCTGATGTGTTTGTTTTTGTTTTATCTCATTTTAAAATTTTTATTATTACCCCTTAGAAGCCTGTTTGTTTATTTTTTCTAATGGTAGTTTCAATATAATTGAGCCATTAAGCTCATAGGGAGTGGCACTATTAGGAGGTGTGGCCTTGTTGGAGGAAATGTGTCACTGTGGGGGTGGGCTATAAGGTCTCACATATGCTGAAGCCATTCCCATGTCTTAGACAACTTCCTGTTTCTTGCAGGAAAGATATAAGACCTCTTAACTCCTTCCTACCTACACCATTCTTGCCTACATGCTTTCTTGCTTCCCACTATGATAATGGACTAAACTTCTGATTGTAAGTGAGCCACCCCAATTACATGTTTTCCTCTGTAAGAGGTACCATAATCATGTTGTCAATTCACAGTAACTGAAACCATATGACATGGGAGAAATTGGATGAGTAAGAGGAGGAGAAACTGTAATCAGGATATACTGCATGGGGAAAAGTAAACTATTTTCAATGAAGAAAAAATTATGACACTATCCAAAATATGTGTTTGTTTGGTTAGTTGGTTGTTTTTTTTTTAACTAAAAAAGAATTAAGAAAAAATTATAATGTTCATATGTATTATAACTGCTGTGAATATACATGCTTGTGAGAATTATGACATTTTTCTTAAATGTATTATTATATAATTAAATGTAGCAGTGTTATTATCAAAACACTACATATTTACTTATTTAAAGAGCTTAGATACAAAAAATTAAGTGATGACAAAACATAAGAGGTTTTTTTTAATGTTTATAAATGTGTAAAACTTTGAATGAAGCAAATCACCATAATTCTCCTGTGTAAACATGTGTGTTATTAGACTTTTCTATGCAAAAGAGGAAAGATGTGTTTATAGATACATGTTATTGGGAGCCTCTTCACAGTACTGAAGAAGAAGCTCCAACACCAGTGTTTCTAATCATACAATCCCATGATGTAATTTAGCAATGAAAATTAAATCATGGGGAACTTTATAACATACATAAAATATTCATTGACCATTTTCAAATGCTTTTAGCCAAATGTATGTGCACTGAATTCATCAAGTTTCCTAAATGACCAGACAAGTGTGTAAAAAATATAGAGATGAGGTATAGAACAAAAGATGGTAATGATAATGATTTGGAAATGACTCTAGAGTTCTCATGAAACAAAAGAGAAGAAAACTAATGATGCCTTCCTTATAATAAGTTCCACCCATTGGCACCAGGCTTAGTAGCTCATAATGCACATCTCAGAAACCTGGGGACAGCAAAGGTGCACCAGTCTATAATTCACACCGGCAGAGAAACTAGGATACAAGGAGGAATCTAAGAGATTCATACAAGGTCCCCCACAGAAGGGGAAAGGGACAAGATCTCCTGAGCATATTGGAGGGTGGTGAGAGCAGTAAGGTGAGTAGAGAGGGAGCTAGAAGAAAGAGAAGGAGAGGAAAGCATGTTGGACTAGCCAGGGTAGGAATAGATGAGAAGAGAAAGAGAAAGAGAGAGAGAGAGAGAGAAAGAGAGAGAGAGAGAGAGAGAGAGAGAGAGAGAGAGAGAGACCATAAAAGAGGGAGTCATTATAGGTTTGAAGAGAAACCTGACTCTAGAGAAATGTCCTGAGACCTACAAGACTGACCCCAACTAACAATTTGAGCAACAGTGGAAAGGCTACCATAAATGCCCTTCCCTGATAATGAAATTGATGATTAACTTATCCACCATCATAGAGCCCTTATCTAGTAGATGATGGAAACAGAAGCAGATACCCACAACTAAACACTGAGCTGAACTGGAATCCAGATGCAGAAAGGGAAGACAAAACCAGGCTACAGAAACACACAGAGACAGCTGACCTGAACAAGGAGGAGCTAAGACCCCCAGACTGGTAGCTGGGAATCCAGCATTGGACTGATTGAGATCCCCTGAACATGGGTCTCAGTTAGAAGGCCTGGGCAGACTAAGGGACCTCTGACAGTGGAACCAGGATGTATCCCTGGTGCACAAAAGGACTCTGGGAGCACATTCCCCATGGAGGGATACTCCCTTAACCTAGAAGCAGGAGGGAGGGCCTAGTCCCTACTCCAAATAACTTCACAGATTTTGTTGACCCCTCCTGGAAGGTATCACACTCCCTGTAAAGTGTGTGGAATGGGAGGGTGGTTGGGGGGCAAGGGATGGAGGGAGAGGGAACTGGGATCAATATGTAAAATAAGAAAAAAATAAATTATTTTAAAAAAGAAAGAAAAAACCCTGGGGACAAGGGTACATGGAAAATGACAAGTGACCACTGCTTTCATGCCTCATCAGAACTTTGTGGAGTCAGGAGAGGGCATGTGCTTAAGTTACTAAATCCTGGCTCTGACCTACATAAGCCAAAGCAATTTCTGTAAACAACTTCTAAGTAGTTTTTTTTTTCTAGAGGGTATGCATTTAATATATATTTAAATCTTAAAATTTAGCAGACAATGGCTTAAAACAACACATATACCAGAGATTGTAATGACTTGATTCTCTAGGATTAAAATATAAGTGTGGTTCAAATTGCATGGCATGTGGGTGCATTCATGTGTACATGTGTGCCTGCAAGCTGGGATTGAGGAGAGGAAGAAATTAAGAGAGGATTAATAACTTTGGATGGATTCAGGAATCAAAATGAGAGTTGAGCTTTGTCTTACTGTTCTGCTTAAAAACATAGTTACCATTTCCTTTGAAAGCAGCCATTCTGGTAACTGAAGGGTAACAGGAGTTCCATCATTTTCTTAGCAATGGCCAGTGGGGATTGTAGTTTCCTCCCAAGAAAGAGAACTGATAAGCACTTTATTCAGTAAATAGTCCATAATTCTTCTCTGAAGCTCAGCTTGGACAGCCGAAAGTGAAAATCCTGACAGTTTCTGATGTAGCATTCAGTACCTGCAGATGTAGTGTGTGTGACTTCAGTATGAAAAAGCTACATTGCTCTATTACATTTCATATTCTCTTACATGCAATTGCATGGTAGATGACAGAGAGAAAACACTGAGATTCGTGGAGTAACCACTAAAATGTGCAAGGAAAACTAAAGACAGCATAGTTAAATTAAAGTAAAACAATAAAAAGAAGATCAAGTAATCATAAAAGACAGACTAAATAGAAACACGAATAATAGAATGACCAAGCAGGAAACAATCATAGTCCTAAAACACACAAATCCATTATATATAAATGGTGTGTACAGCACAAATGACACAAATTGTCATAATGCATGAAAGCAATCCAATTACATGTCATTTAAAAAAATCCATTTCAAATACAATGATACAGGAAAGTGTAAAAGATATAGGAAAGACACATACAAATGCCAAGTAACTGGAAATTTGAGTTTGCTGAATTATTCCTCAGGACATAATAGACTGACATGAAAGTACAGTATCAGAAATTAATAGAAGGATTACACAATTACAGAAGGGTCAATTCACCACGAATATTAATAATCTCATATAACAGGCACCCAACACATAGATAGAAAAATTTAAACATTTCAAAAGGCAAAAGATCCATAATTATTGCTGGGAAACGTCAACAGAAAACCAGAAAGGTTGTAGACTTTACAGTTTCAAATCCAATTAGATCCAGTTGCTATTTATAGGACTTCCCACAAAACTGAAGTAGAGTGTGCAGCCTTATACTTCAATGGTCTATTTCCCAACACCAATAGGTCATAGTCAAAGTCCCTAATACATGTAAATATATTTAAAACTAATCAGAAACTGAAAACATATTAATCACATCAGTATTTGTTGAATGCAGCTAAGGCAAGGTCTAGTGGGAAATTTATTGTAGTCGGTGCTTAAATTTCCAGGAGACAAAGAAAATAATCAACTCACAAACGTAAACCTCTAAGTGAGGAGGTTTAGTTATTAGAGTGTTGATCACTATAATAAAAGAAAGTAGAAGAAGGGGAGGAGGAGGAAGAGAAAAAGGAGGAGGAAGATAAAAAAATAGGAGGGAGGGGAAAGGAGGAAAGGAGAAGGGGGGAGGAGAGAGGAAGGGGAACAGGAAAGGAGGGAGGAAGAGGGAAGGAGAAACAGAAAAATGGGGATAAGAAAGGGGAAAGGAAAGGGGAAGGGGGAAGGGGAGAGAAAAAAAGGGGAAAGGAAGAAATGGTAGAGAAGAAAAGAATTTTGGGAAAAACAAAAAAAATAAGGAAGAGGTATAAAATAAATAAAAGATACAGAAGTCTGGAAAGCAAAGCAGAAAATAAATAATGAGATAACTATTAGAAAAAAATGTTAAAGTAAAATGTTAGGTGTTTTGTTGAAAGTTATTCAAAATCGGGAAGTCTCTGGTACTAAAAGTTTCCAACATAATAAATGAAAATGTAATTATAATCTATTTTTCTGGTATTAACAGATTACAAAGGAAATATTCCCAACAATTATATATGCATGGGCTTAGCAAATATGATTTAATTTATCATTTTCTAAAAAACTACATTTTGTTCAGACTTCCCCAAGGTAAAATAATAGCAGCAGTCTTATAAAGAAATTCAATTTCTAGCTCCTGAAAAACACATAGTACGACTAGATGGTTTCATTCATAAATTCAATCAGGTGTATAAAAGGGAATATCATTCCATAGAGACTTTCAATTCCAATAAATGTCTGTGCTGGGAATGCTATCCTGGTCCTCTAGAAGAGCATCTGGTGCTTTGAATGGCAGAGTCATTTCTCCAGCTCTCAACTCTGTAATTTGTAATGCTCTAATCTTTCTTATATAAATATCCTTTAGTTGAATTTTTCACCTGATCTTTTCAAATTCTGGAGTTCCTTCTAGCTATGCTTTGATTATATCTGTTTTGCAAATGAGGACTCACCCACTCTGTTATAATCAATTTTACTCATATTTCAAAGCCTAATTACAAATCACTCTTTTTGTACCATATTGCTGGTCTTTCTCATTCTTAATAAACTATTACTTTATTGTATTTCTATGAGAATATCCATACTTCTGAGTAGATTTCAAGGGCAGTTTTATACCCATTTGTCTTTAATGCTATTTCATGGTCTTCTCAAGGGAAAAAAACTTATTTCCTCATCTTCATCATAAGAAACATGCAATAAGTAGTTACTAAATAATAAGTGTGTTTGGACTTGAATAAGGTATTATGGCCTATGCCTTTACCAAACACACACACACACACACACACACACACACACACACACACACACACTAGTCGTGTGTTGATATGTAGAGCTGAAGACTTCTTACATGTATCTGGGATAAGTCAGTAAGGATTTATAAACACAGAGCATTTTAGGTAATCACCACTCAGTTTCCTTTAAGAAAAATCTGATTGAACATAAAGAAATGCAAAATAGTTATGTGGCCAGCATCCCTCACTGAGGAGAATGTCTATCTTAATATTTAATCCACATTTTGAACATATTAAAGGCATACTTTTATATAATCAAAATAATGTAAGTCTGAGAAATGCAGTAGTATATAAAATGGAATCAAGGATCATCGAGGCACTTGCAAAAACAGATTGAAATATGAATTTCTTTTGGAATATTTCACTAACCATCATTTACTAACCCAATAGAACTAATTTTCAGTGGCATAAAACACATTCTAATTTTTAAAATGGGCATAGTTATCTACAATTTAATACAATCTAATTTAACATCTACACTTTAATTTCCTTTGTCAATAATCATACTAAAACATCATGACATCATTTTTTGGCTATAGAAAAAAAAATCAGAAAAAAAAATAGGATAAATTTCTCAATTTCTGTCTTTAGTAATCTGACATGTCCTTTCATGCCCATTATAGAGTTGCATTTCTTATATATTGAGACAAGCATTGGCTGAGTTCCCAACTTGTTAAAATACTATATTGATGGGGAAAGTAATTTATGTATAGACTTTACAAAGTATTTAGCAATTAAACCGATAATGGGAATATGAAAGGCTGCTACTAAGCAGTTGAAGAAACAAGTCCCACATAGTCACACAACAAGTGAGAAGGACCAGGCATCTATGCATCTCCCTACTTTCACATTTACAGAGCAGAACACTATTACCGCATGCTGGGCAAACTCACTATTTTACCATGTCTGCTGCTGAGGGTTGTAATTTGGCCCTGTCCGCGTAACTGCCATTCATACCTAACTATGTGTGTATAGAGATAAAGATAAGATGGTATTAGAATAGTGCTAATATAGAAGTTGACAGTTCATATTAAATTAGAATTTATGACAATTGTAAATTCTTTTGAGTAAAAAAAAAAAAAACAGGGTATCTACGGGGCAAAAAAAAAAAAGCATGTTTATTTGATGGAATTCATTCTTCTCTCCCATGTACATTTCAATATAGCTGCCTCAAGGGCTGTACTATTATTTTGTTTCCTCTGGCCAAACACTGTTGCCAGCTTTCTGAGCCCTTGCTATGTGCTCTGGAGGATGCCAATGACAAAACTGTGGCCCCCAATTCCTGAAGAGACAGAGAAATAAGTAATTACAGTATTGTGTAACACAGAACATACCAAAAGTTATCATCACAGTTGCTTCAGAAACCCAGTGGGAGAAAAGAGTGGCACAGAAGGGACTTCAGAAGAAAGCTGGGCAAAGAGGGCAGTGAGGGACAGACGAGGGGGAAAAAACCCTGAAAATGATGTTTGTAGGAGAAAGTTTTTCAACAAGACAATAGTCTGGAACAACAGGAAACTACATATGCCAGTGTAAATTACACTCATGATAGGAAATAGAAAGTGAAGAGCTTATGATTTCAACATCATAACTTTTGCTATTCCTGTGTAGCCCAGAGTTAGCACAGAAACCCTTTTCAGGACAAGAACACACAACTTCTTTAAGGCAGGTACACTTTTGCTTGGAATCAGCTGAGGGTTTTTTTGTTTTTTTCCATTAGTACGGGATGCGTATCAAAATTAACAGTATTACACCTGACCTAGCCAGAAATGGAAGTCACTGGAATGGTTTCATCACTTGATAAATAGGTAACAGTTCTAACATCCTAACATTATGAGTGACAGTGGTAAAGCCCAGAAAGTAGGACTTATTTATCATCTATGTTCCTTTTTACTTTGTTTTCTGAGTACATGCACAAAAGTATCTTCTTCCTTCAACACTGCAGTGAAGCCAAATGAGAAAGTGTTTCCCACAGTGGGATGGATCTGGGCAGAATCAGATCCAGTTTCTGCTTCTCTGGGACTGTGAAATCCTGGTGACATCATCCTCTCTAATTTGGGCTTAACATGAAGAACAACACAGAAAACAAACAAACAAACGTAAAGGAAAAGCAGCTGATTGTTTCCCATTGACTAGTTTTGCTCTTCTTCTAATGGTCTTGTCTATTCAGAGCCATCTACTTTTGATTTGTGAAGAGCCTGACCCACATATTGAAGAGGAAGCTCAGGGTACTCACCCACATGGGGTCAGTGAGGTCTGAGTCTTGCATGCGAATACAGTCCATGCTAATCTCAATCTTGTTTGTTGCACCATTTTCTGATGGTTCATCCACAAAGTTCAAGTCGATGGGCTGTACTGAACATATAGGCCTAACACAAAGAGGGGAAAAGGTGTGTATCACCAACTGGGAGAAACTACAAGGCACTTAGCTGACCAGTAATAATGAATAATTTCTACTTTAGTGTTGGCTAGTCCTTGCTTAGAATCAGAAACCCCAGCTTTGAATCTTGACTCAAGCATTTCCTATTTGCATAATCTGAGGAAGGTCAAACTAAATCCTACTTGGCGAGCTGGAGGCATAATCTCTGCAAGTGGGCATGCAGGGTAACATGGAGAGATCATTCACAGTGCTATGTGCAGATCGATCCTGGAAGGTCAGCAGTGTGCAGTAAGCACTCTAGTGTCCCCTTTTGTCATTATGTTAACTAAAACTAGTTTTTTATTAAAAAAATAAAGATTTTTTACAGAAATATTATAATGACTAATGAAATGCTTTGTTTTACCTTTTTTGGAGATAAGTCTTTAAGAAGAAAAAACAGGGTTTGAATGTGGAACACTTACTTTGGGGAAGATATTTTGGATTGTTCTAGGAAAAACACTTAGAATGTCTGCAGTGATGCTCATTTAGGATAATGGTGTTCTTTTGGTATTGGAAACTAGAGGGGAAAACTACTTTGTTTTCAATACAGATATATTATTGAAGACCTTAAATCTATAAAAGTATAACTTTTATTAACTGGTTCTTAAGATATTCTGCAGTACATAATTTCTTGGCCATTTATGTTTACTTATTTCTAAGAGTTCAGGTATACTTGTCGATTATTTGATACTTACTGTTCCAGAAAATCCCAGATATGCTGGAAAACTTCTGGGCTGAGGAACTCACTTGTCTGGGAGCTCTGTGACATGGCGGAGCGGTAATAACTTTCTTTCCAAGAGAAATGAGCTGGGGTTTCTACGAAACTTAAAAGGACAAAAAAAATGAAGCTAAGATTATGGTTTCTGTATTCATGACACTGGCTAATTAAATCAAAATATAAATTATCTGGAAAACACCAATGAGTCTATAAAAGTCATACAAGCATACACAGCACAGTTCCTAAGCTGCACAATTGGTGTCTCTTTAGACAGCATCATGAACTACATTCTGCCTAAAATCAAGACAGAACTTCCAATGCTAGACAATCAAGTCTTTTTTATCAAGTTTATCTCTCTTAATTAATAGCATCGTTACTGTATGCTATACTTACACTTCCCAACAGAGTGTAGATTTCAAAAAGAAAATAAACACCCCTTCATTAAATCTGTCAGCAAGTCTGACCTATCATTAGACCTATTTTATAAGTGCTTCAAATTATTATCTGCCCATTCTGCCTCCAGCGGGTAAGGAGTAGAATTGAAAAGCAGAAGTTATTTCAGAGAACTTAAATTTCACCTTCAGATTAATAACTTCTCTTGTAGCTGCAATTTTAGCATCACACTTCAGGACAATAAATGTAAGCACTTGGACCCAAGGCTTTATTTTTGTAATCACTAGTTGCTTACCAGGGTATGTGTAGAGGTGTTGCTTAATTGGAGTTAGAATTCATGGTTAACTAAGAGATAAACAAACACCAGGACACTGTGCCAATTAATGCCACTTCAATTTGTTTATTTTGCTGCTAGGTCCTCGGGTATGCTTTTCTTTAATTCAACTTTGATCCTTATTTATCTAAAGTAAAACTCCAGCTTTCGCAGTTGATATATTCTCCATGTCCGAATATTATCTGCCTAGATAATCTTGGTAGTGATTTGTTATAATGATCAGTAGGCTAATTTTACCTCAGAATAAAATTAGTTATGCTCTTAAATCATTCCTCTTCATATAAAAATAAATTAAATTAATAGTGTACGAGGACAGTTAATCTTATTTCCCTTTCAAACATTTATTCTATGCTCTACTTACATGGTAGGAGATCACAACCCTGGGGTTATTAATAGATGATTACTAACCTTCCTCAGCAGTACATTCATTGATCAGGTTAAATATATAAAAATAATGAATAACATGTGCATTGTTCACCAAGAAACATGAGCATTGGAAATAAAAAGTGAATATGACTGTCTCATTCCTCTGGGAGCTCATAGTGGGGGCAAGAGAAAAATAAACTTATAATAAACTTGATGAGTATAAACATCTCTATTAAATCATGATATACAATTTCTGCAGGCCAATGAAAGAGACAAATGACTGATGGAAAATCAGCCAGCACAGTAAGAGCTAATGTGCAGCATAGGTAGAATAGTACTTTCTATCTTTTCCACTTTGGACTACAGTCAAATATGAAGTGCTAAGATGGACACTAACTTGGTGCATGTGAAACAATTTGACATAACTTTGTGTCAAGGCTGTGTAAAATTTTGGACACTAACTGAGGAGATATGCAATTGGTAAGGGTCTGAAACTTACATGCTGTGTCAGAAGCATCAGCTTACATTAAAAGGTCATTTTGTAAGCTATTCCTTAAATATTTGTTCTGAATTTTAAACAGGTGTACATGGATGTGCCTGTGTGGGTATGTGTGCATGAGTGCAGCTATTGGTGGAACCAGAAAAGAGAATTGGATCTCCTGGAGTGGGAGTTACAGGTGGTTGTGAGCTGCCAGGCATAGTTGCTGGGAACCAAACGCTGCAACTTCCCAAACTGCCACACATGTACATTAATAAAAAATCTAAATTAAAAATTAAACACTTTGATGTCATAGTATCATTTGCAATGTAGTTTGACTCCCTACCCCCACCATTATATTGTGGACTTTAAAAAAGAAGTTGGATATGAATACCCTAAAATGTGGCTTTAGATATGGCTCAGTGCTCTTCCAGAAGACTTGAGTTTGCTTCCCAACACCCCTATCTGTTGGCTGAGGGCCACCTGTAAGGCCAGTTCCAGGGGATTTGATGCCCTCTTCTGGGCTCTGTGGATGCCTGAACATAGATGATATGGACATACACACTCACATATACACATACATACATACATACATACATACATACATACATACATACACATACACATATACATACATACACTCACATACACACATACATACATACACACACATACATACACAAACATATATACTCACACATACATATATACACACACACATAAATATACCCATACGCATACACCCACACATCCATATACATACACATATAGACATTCGCACTTATACACATACACACACACACACACACACACACACACCATTTTTTAAAAGAGGGGGGGAAGTATTACTTTTCACCAGTATTATATCACCTATCTCATGCATATTCATAAACATTCCTTTAAATTATGCAATGCAGAACCCAATGGGCTGGTACCTACATTCTCTGACACATACTACTCCCTTCTGGTGAGTGATTACAGTCATTGTTTCTAGAGTATGCCATCCTTTGCTTTATTTTGCTAAATAAACTTCCTCTTAAACTGGGTGGACTTTTTTCTCCTCTAAGAATACAAAAATTTAGAAATGTACACCTGGGAAAACTGACCTCCAAAAGGGAGAGGAGGAAACCATAGAGGGAGGCAGGTGAAGGGGTGGCGCAGGGAGGAAAAGGGAAGGTGGAAGAGGGGGAAAGAGTTCAAAGTTGTATGTTCGGACATGTTCACCTATCTTCTTTACAAACAGAGTTAATTTCTTGGTTAGTAGAACAGCATGCAAACACAGTGTGGCAGCGGTGGAGAGGTCACCCAGGGCCATAGGGCACGAAGGGTGAAGTAAGCACTGCCCATCTTTTAAGTCTTTGCCTATGGGTGAATCTCAGTATCAATTACTCATGCAACAATGGCTCCCTTCAAAGGTCTTTGTCAAACCAGTCATACCCAAACACTGGCAGTCTGAAGGTTATTTTTTGTTGTTCTTTACAGCCTGCTTCTTTTTACAAAATACCCTTCACTCTTTGTATTAATTCAGAAAAGAATACTTTTCTTTGTAGAAGTTACTGGCAAACACACATCAGTCAACAGCTGGCATCTTCTTTTGCTTTCCCATTCCCCCAGAAAGAGTACCCTCTGTGTGATTCTCTTCATTTACTACATGGAAAGCCTGGACAAAAATACCAAACCAAAAATCAGGCCAGTTCTGTTCTGCTCTAACTTGGCTCTTTCTACATAGTCTTTCAAAACAAATTAGGACATGAGATACTAATATTTACCACAACTGTACCAACCCATGGCTTTTTAGCAGTGCCCATGCTTAGCATTTATCCAGTAGCATAACTATAAAGTGTCCTTGTTTCTCTTCTGACCATATAGATATAAACATATAAGCCTAGGAGTTTACTTGATTCTACATAAATGTGCCCTAAATTGGTTTACAGAAAAGGTAACAGTTAGCAGGGAAAACTGGAAACTTCTGGTTGCTGCTAGATTTCCTGCCTCAAAAGGCCATTGACTCAGTCACCATGAAGGAAGGGCAAGCAACTCTTCTTGGAACCTTCTCTCTAGCTGGGGTCACACTGGAGCTCACATGGGTTGAGGGGATGTGTTCACACATGAGTCCAGACCATGAAGACGGTTAGAATACCAAGTTCATCCTTTCTCAGTAATGTCATAGCACAACTGAGGTCCCTATAGCCTGAACGTCCTCAAGATCCATCCCTGTGCTGCACTGTTGGCTGTTAAGAACAGGAAGTTTAATTCCCTGGGACTTTCCAAGCAATGGTTAATCACAGCTATTACTCTAACGTATGATTATGAAATCCATTTAAAAGAAAGTTACATTAAAACAAAGGTGATAAATACTGCAAACTTGTCTCCTCCTACTTGTTTCGCTATCTAGCATCCATCAACATTCCTAAAAACCATTTTAAAAAAGAAATACAGTAGAGTGGCTTAGTTAAAAAATAATCTGTGAATTCAGGGGCCATCTCTCTGAAATAATGCACATAATACATTTGGTGAAATGACTCAACCATCTGTAGAGATTCTAGTGTGTGGAAAGCCATGCTGAGGGTTGGCCAATGAATAGGGCATGCTGATTTTTTTGAACTTTTTTTTCCCCTACAAATGTTATTAGTAGAGTGCTTTTATGCTTTTCTTAATTTTACCCTTTATTGCAACATCTAGTGCACCAATTTCTAATTTCGTACTGGACTGTGACCTTTTGGGGGGCAGAAAAGCCAACACAGTTCAGTCCTTTACATGTGCTCTGCTTGCCTGAGGACTGGCAGCAGAGCATTGATGTGGATTAAGGTGCGATCTCCAAATGGGGCCTGCTTTTCCAGTTATGCAGAGGCCCTCAGAGAGGAGAGGCAGGTTATTCAAGTTCACTCAGGCAGTAAATGATAAAGCTGGGACTTAAATACAAGATTGTGTTGCTTCAAAGTCATGCCTTATTAAATTACATATATAATGCCTACTTTTCATTCCCCATAAAACTTTGGAGCTATGGAATTCTAATACATAGGAGATTTCTTTTTAATGTTAAAAAAAATCTACTGAATCTATTTTGTCACTATAACATTGATTGCCAACAAAATAGCCATGAAATGGCATTAAAACCTAGTGAACAATATTTCCAGATTGTGTGACCCATCTGTCCATGACACAACTGTCACCCAAGCTCTGGTGGAAGAGATACACTTCTCCTATCTATCGGTCTGATTTTACTTGCAAAATAAGTGTGTTCAGTAAGCACAGAGGAGTTTGAGCTGAAGCTGGCCTACAAACACAAAGAAAAGATAAGAACACTCCAAACCTTTCAGAGAAATGGACCTAGAGATAAAGAACTCTGCCACAGACCTGGAGTGGGTGGGAATTCCACCACCAACTAAAGCAGAATCATTACTCTTTTGAAACAGTTGGTGGAAAGGTTTCAACTCCATTTTATCAGCCTGTACTTAAGCAAACCAAGTTAAGAGAGGGCAGGGGGAATCTTGAGCTTGGGTCCTGCTTTCCAGGACAGAACCCATTACATATGTATTTTCCTGTCTTGTTTCATCTTCTTCATAAAACTGAAAGACCACATCAGGAAACAGAGAAATCTGTAGCCTTTCTTTCCCCAGTTTGGCTAAATTGTACATGAGCCCACATTCCTTTACCAATTTGGTTCCTAAATCCTTTGCAATTCTGGGAGAAGCAAAGATAAGGAACCCAAGGTAGCACCAGCAGGGGTGACTTTTAAATGCATGGAGAGGGACTCTGCATGTAGCTCAGCCTTGAGTTCAATGGCAGCATCAGCTCTGTGGGAGGTAGGATGAAGGGGAAGGGAGTCTACAAGTGTAGTGTGAAAACACAGCCAGTTTCCCTGGTGCTCAAGAGCCCTTGATCACTGGAATACTCATGAACTCCCAGGTAAAAGTAGATCAAAACTCTAATATCCATTCACATATTGGCTGGTAGTTTCTTATGAACCTCTCTAGGTCTCTGAAACATTTTAGATCACATAACTCCTTTTCATGTTTAGGTCAGAAACCCTAAAATCTTTTAGTTACTCTACTATGGTCATAATAAATAGCATCATTAAAATTACTAATATTAGTTATTAATATCTAGCTATCAGGAGGCCAAAGAACATCTTGAAGCCTTTTGGTACACTGTGTCTTTATTACACATTACACCCACAGGCCCCTAAAGGCCCCAAATGAATAGATTTACTTAGGATTGGGTAAAGCCAGACTCCTCACCTTCACTTAGCAACTTTAAGTCAGGGCCATTAGTATACTTGCTCCCTTACATGGCAATTTTATCAGCCTATACTGCCATCATGTTGAAAAATGATCAGTGTGTTTCTTGTATCTCCATTTGTGACGGTTACTTTTGATTGACACTTGATTGGCTTAATAAACACCTAGGGGATTACTTAGTGAAAGACATCTTCAAGTATAGCTGGGATAGTATGTTCAAAGATAGTTTTCAAAAGGGATCGGTTCAACTCAATGTGTTAATCTCTTGTATATTCATAATATAATTGCTTCATTGAGAGTCACTGAAAAGTATGAGGTGGGACATAGCTCTGTGTGTGTGTAATACATGTGTTTATGCCTGTTCAGATGTATGTGTACATATGTGATTCCTACATGTGTCCATGTATGTATGGAGACCCAAGGCTGATGCTAAAAGTCTTCCCCAGTAGCTCTTCTCATTAAGTTTTAAGGCAGGCCCTCTCTATGAATGTGGAGCTCACAGATATGGCTAGTATAGCAAGCATAGCAGAGAACAGAGAACTTCTCAAAGGAAACACTTGAGCAGTAGACCACAAGCAGAGGCCAGTAGCTAGAGCAAAAATAGCAGTTTGCATACCATTGTTCCCATTAGGGAGGTACCCTGCAATGCACCCAGCAATCTGTGTTAAACTCACAACATCCTTTGAGGTAGATCCCAACATACTCACATCTTGCAGACTAGACTGTGCTCAAGGTCATGGGTGGATCTGGGAATGGGGATGAGGTTTTCTAAAGGCATGGATGGGTTCACAGTCCCTAGACTACTATTCTCAAGGCTACTCGAAATCTCCGTTTCCTTAACTATACCAACCAGAAAAAGTGTGGTCTCCAGGAGCAAGGAAGGTCTCAAGCCTAAGTGAAGAGGCTACTTACTCCTCTAGTACAAGGCAGGAAGCTTCACACTTCAGAGGCAAAGAGAATCTCTGGAGCACTTTTTGGGAAATGCCAGTGCCTTGTTCTTGCCCCTATAGTGTACTGATTCCAATGATGTGGCACAGGCCTGATCTGGTGAACAGGCCTGCCATGCAGGTTGAAAGAAGGAGGACCCCAAGTTCAAGGGCATCCTGAGCAATTAAACAACACCTTATCTGGAAATAAAAAGTAGAAAAGGGACTAGGGCTCTAGCAGGAATATAACTCCATGCTGCAACGTGTTGTAACAATAGACAGACAGACAGACAGACAGAATATGTGACATAAGACTTAGAAATCTGCACTTTAAAGACAGACTGTATACAACCTCATAGTTTGAGGATTCAATTAAATTTCAGTCTGTTTGGAGTTCAGAATGCTTCTATAAAATTACATTTTCTCTAAATACAATTTCTCAGGTAATATGTCTCAGCCATGTCAAATTCAGACAAAACTTTCCAAGTGTTTCTGGAAGCATTACAGATTGAACACTGGGCCTTGAGCATGCAAAGCAAATGCTTTACCACTGTGCCATATCCCAGCCCTCAGTTACCCTTTCGGTACTAAACAAAATAACAGAGTGTATCAATTACAATATTGTATAATACAAGCAGCATGCAAAGTACTTTCTAAATCCTTTTGGCTATAAACTCATTTGATCCTATCAACAACCTATGATAACAGTTTACTAGTCTAATCTTCAAGAAACAATGGTATGTACAGCAAATCAACTTCCATCTAAGAAGGATATGTAGACTATGATTGGAACAGATTTAAGCCTAGTGAGATGGCTGCATTGCCTATGTCCCTAGCTCTCACACTATGCTAACTCTCCCAGTAATGGACCATGTAGATCTCTGGATACAGGTTCCAGCTGTGCCTACTGTACAGTCCTGATGGAGGCTTTCAGTGGTTGGCTTTCTGTTGTCTGGGTTCAAGTTTATCCTCAGTGAAAGGAGGTGGGTGACATAAGATGTATTCTAAGATCCCCTGTTCGAAAGACTCTTATCATTCATCATACTGTGTTGTCCCACTCACTAAGATTCAATGACTCCCGAGTGAAACACACACACACACACACACACACACACACACACACACACACACACACACACACCCTCTCCAGCACTGTCCCATTTTTACCTGTCAATTCAAACTACTTCTTTCTGAGTCATTTCACCTTGTCATCCCTTTTTGGTGAGAGAAACAAATGTTCCATGTACCCACAACCTAGAGGGTTGATTTGTCCTCATGGAGCTCCTTCATTCTAGCACCTACCACCTACTGGCTGAATTTAATCTGCCTCTCTGCAGGGATTCCACCTGAGTCTCTAGGAGTCACCACTCTCCCTGGAGCTCAGCAGCCTCTGGGCATGCCTTTCCAGAGTTAGGCACTGGTGCACGCACCACTAATTCACCCTCAGCACCCTCTCCTGCTCCTCCTTCTTACCTACTGCTTTTTTGCCATTGCCCTACTGCAGCTTAATCCCTCAGGCTTTCCCTTAGCCCTGATTTCTCAAACCTGGCAATCCCTTAGAATACTTGGGATGTTTAAAATGCAAATGGCTGGGCCTTACCCCAGTCCAAGTAAGTCAACAGTTGGAAGAGTACAATCTGGGATAACGTATTATTTAGAAGTTTGGAGTTCCTCAAGAAGGGCTAAGGTGTGGAATGGTTGAGAAACACCACTGTCCGGCTCTTGTGATCTCCATACAGGGAATCAGAAAAAAATCACCCTGGCAGGTGGATTGGCAGGTGGACTGGCTGGTGGACTAACCTTACTCCAGCTAGGGGAGTCTGTCTGGGCAAGTGAAGTAAACAAGTAGGAGCTTCTACCAGGCAGCTTTAAGAAACAAAGTCTTAACAGAAAACTAAGTGCAGAACTGTACTGTCCTGTCACCTGCCTTCTTCACCCATCAACCCTAGGCTGCTTATTGTGTGCTCCCCGAGTTCATATCTAACCCCAGACAGTTGGCAGTGAAAGCCACATTTTCTGTCTCTGTGTGCTCCAGCTGACGAGGTTGCCATGGAAATCCCTTTGTAGGCTTCATTTCTTCCTGTAAAAGTTATTGGATTGCTAAATAATTGCTATTTCTTCCCCCATTCCATTATTCTGACATTTTAAGGCCTACATCCCTTTGTCCCTCACTATTACAAAAGCAGCCCCAGTTGTTTCTGATTCAGCTGACAACAGGCGATTCATCCAGTAAAGCAATTCATAACACCTGCCGAAGAAAGCCCGGTAGCCCGCATCACGGCCTGCACATCGCCCAATTCCTTGCTACACTCCAGAGCTATCACTGCTGTTTTTTTGGAACAAAACCCGAGTCGCCACAAAAACCTCCCAGCGTGTAGCGACCTGATGGCGGTTCCTCTTGCAGCTAAGGGCTTCTCACCTCCTCAGATGGCTTTATGAGTGTGGCTCAAGGAGCCTAGGTTGTAGACACCAAGCTCTGTTCGCAGCCCACTGATGCACACTGGGTAATATTATGCACCTGAGCTGCAGGGAGCCCTTCCCATTGTTTGCTTGCCTCACTAAGAGGCTCAGGCGGGGCGGTGGTCTACAGGCAGAGACTCCGCCTCTCCCCTCCCTGATAGGCTCCTTGGCTTTGAGAGGCATTGATTGCCACAAGAGTTGGAAAGAGGGCAACCTCTGGGCCATGTAAATTTCATATGGATTTTTTTTTTCTACCTGCAAATAAATTAACAGAAGCCAACAGTGATAATAAAGACAATAGTTGATGGTATAAAAAGTTAACTCCCGGAGTGTTTACAGTTTTTTTTTTTTTTTTTAAATAATATGATGTTTTTATTACTTCTTTAAGAATTCAAAACAACACTGTTAGGAGTCCCAGAAGCACATCAACCCACACAATTGTCACATATATGCAGAGGGCCTAGGTCAGTCTCACGCAGTCTCCCTGGATGTCGGTTCAGTTTCTGTAAGCTCCTATGAGTCCAGGTTAGTTGATTCTGTGGGTTTTCTTATGATGTCCTTGGGAAATTGGTGGGGTTTGTATGTTGGGGATCATGAATGGATCGTAGTGTTTGCAAAAGAGAAAGTACAACAAAGAAGAAAGAAAAGCATTTTACAAGTTTTTAGTAGTCTCTAGACACAGAGCACATGGCCATGTTAAAAGCAGTGTGTTTTTCCTGTACTGTTTAAATGCAATATAAGTAATGGAACAAACTCATTGCAGTCAAGGGTTCCAACCTGAACAGTGTTTTAGTGTTGAAGACATTTATTTACAAGAAAGGTGTTTATTTTGTTTTGTTTGTTTATACTTTATGGTGAAAAACAGAGGCATAATACCATATAAAAAAGTTGTCAAAGCGAATTTGTCAGAGGGTTGGAAGGCTCTCATAAACAGGGATCCACACACATTTAGTCCTCAAATTACTCATTGCTTAAGCTGTCTGGGGCTTTTGTTCTACATGGCTGGAGGTTAGAAGCTACGAGAGTGACCAGTCTAAACATATTTGTTGTCAGATGTTTGAAGAAATGTATCAACCTCACCTCAATTAAAAAGTAAAAAATTTCATTTCTTAATCAAACGCGTTTAAAGTATACAGGAGAGAGTGTGTATGTGCAATGATTGTTGCGCTATCATGCTTATAAAGGTGACTTGATAGTATGAAAAAACCTCTGACAAGTGGATGGAAAAGCAGCCATGAGAGCTAGGAAGGAAGGGCAGGGCTGTGATATCATGGGGTTGTAGGATACTGCCTGGAACCCTGTCTCTGAGGACAGAGTTGAGTTTCTCAGATGGCTACAGGTCAGTCTTTAAACAGATGGGATGAAAGGGAGCTGTGTTGGCCAGAAGCGGCCTGGATTCCTGAAGAACAAGTCCACTCACTTCCACCAAAATAGTTCAACTCTGCTTTCTGTGGGTGGGTCACTCCCTCTGGTGCTTATGGGCATTCTTTGACACACTTTTGTTACCATTTGGGAATAGACAAAACTTTATGTTTCCACTCAGGCATCCTGGCTGAGAAAGGAGGGACTTCAATTGATCACTGCTCTATGTCAGGTGTGCGTCTAAACACGGTACTGTTAACATACTTGGTTTTGTTAAGTATGCTTTTCTCCATCTGGATCTTGTATCCATAGAGCTACTGCTTACCACCTGTGCAAGGCCAGGCCTTCCATCTGCACCTCCAAAACTGAAAACAAAACCTCCCTTTCCAAAGATGATACCTTGTCTTTTCCTTTTTCCCTTTTTCTTTTATGAGTAAATAATTACACAGTAATTTTAAAATTATTTCCAACCAGTCCACACCAACTCCCATGAAGTGTCTGGTCCCATAGAAACAAGTTGCTATGCTGTTGGCTAACTGAACCACTATATACTTACACACTCCTTTTACTGAGTTGTCATCTATAGTAGCTGTCTAAATGGCATCACATATGGAGATTAATTTTTAGGCTGCTTAGTGTTTAATGCTAGCTATATATGTCATTGGGGTAATACTTTCTCTTGAAGGAATTATATATAAAAAGGTGGGTAATCACAACAGATGCCCCTATGCCAGAACCTTATGTCCTCTTAGTCCCTCATCCCTAGAGGGTTGCCCCCAAGGATTCCCTCTGGACACATAATTAGCCAGAGCCCATCCTGTATGGATGCTTATGAAGGGCCCTTGTAGCTGACTACCTTAAGTATCTGCCTTCTCAGTTTTTCTAGTACCATGTTCATTCCATGCACCAAAACTTCCTGCTATGTTCACTCATGTTCAGTGTTGTCTTCTTGCAGCCCAAAACAGACAGCATGTTCTCCTCCTCCCACCAACACCATGGAGAGTGTGAGTTATAAGAAAGGGCACAGGAAGCTTTCAACAAGCCATCATGGGTGGAGCCTAGTGTTAGGATAGGCAGATGGACTGAGGACAGTTTTATAAGAACAAGTGAAGGGAGGTAACACATTTTTGGTTCATTTGGGAATCTTCAAAAGGATTGGGTTGTAACACTTAGGCCATCATAAAATCCCTCAGCTCTGTCACTGTGAAATTCATGCATCACTTTGCTTTGTGATATGAAGATTCAAAAGTCGTTTTTGTTTGTTTGTTTAGTAATTTAAAATTTATAATTTCATACACAAATACTGTGATTAAGTCATTCTCTGTCACTTATCCCATGTGTCTTCACTTCCTCTCAGATTCTTCACTGATTAGTTACATGCACTCACATATGTGCACCTGTACACACATACAAACATACATATGTATACACAGTTTGCTGAGTCTCTTTAGTGTTGCTCACATATATATGTGCTTAGGGCTGACCACGCAGGATTGGATAACCTATCAGGGGACTTCCAGGTAGGCTCCATCTCTGTTCCTGTGTCTGAGGGTCTAGTGTCATCAACAATAGTGTCTTACATTCTGGAGGAAACTAAAAATGCCAGAAATAGCTTATATTGTTTTGGAGCCTCATCAAATGAAAACAAAAGAATTGTGTGGGTAAAAGGCTGGAACTAGAGGACGTTATACTGACTAAAGTAATCAAGAGATACTACATGCTTTTCTCCTATTTGTAGACCCTAGCTCCTAGTCATTAGATGTGAGTATACAACCTGTAGTGAATAACCTGGCAGGTACTCAAACAGTAGGCGACGGTATTCTGTTCTAAACTGTGGCCTGAAGTTAAACACCCAGGGTTCTGAGGACCACAGTCATGGGAGTTACAGTGAGGAGCGTGTTTTAATCCTTAGTGATTATGTGTCAGCATGTTTGTAGACATAAGCTTACTCCTCAATTTTACATCTTCTTGATTTTGTTTTGTTTTTCAAAGTATGCTTTCTCTGTGTAGCCCTGGATGTACTGGAACTTGCTCTGTAGATAAAGGCTGTCCTCAAAGAGAGACCTGCCTGCCTCTGCCTCCTCCCATCTATGCAGCACTGTGTCTGGCTAGTTCTTGATTTCTTTTTCTTTTCTTTTTATAAAACAAAAGAAAAGCAAATTTGTGCATAAAAATGAAACATCTGAGGTGATAAAACTTGTCTCTTCTACAGTGAGCTCCATTCTTTTTATTTATTTATTTATTTATTTATTTATTTATTTATTTATTTACTTACTTACTTATTTATTGTAGACCAGGTTGTTCTCAAACTCATAGGGATCCTCCTGCCTCTGTCTCCCCAGTACTGGGACTAAAGGCGTGTGCCACCAATGCCCGGCTGGTATATACATTCTTAACGAGACTAGCTTCTCTAAGTTTTAGTATCAGATTTATGTCCCATCATAGCTGTCCCACAAACCACTGCAGATATGGTTCCAGACTCACTCACCATGGCCTGGGATTGACGATGTAGAGGCACATAACCTCAAGATCAGTATGTAATTATAACCACAATTTGCTGGCATAGTATACCAAACAGTTCTTGTGTTTATCAAAACATATGCCCTTAAAGAACAAAAAAATCGTTCATTTATAAACAGGTGAACCATTCCCAAGAGCAGCATCTTCTAGATCAGAAAGTTTCACAGCCATTATTCTTTCATATCCAGACTGAACTACACTTCATCACTTCTCCATCTGTTACCTAAGATCAAGTGTAAAACTGAACTATAATAAAATGTAAATGCAGCAGCTCTAACCCTGACACCATCAAACTACCTTGCTGACACCCAGTCTCATTAGGAAATTTCCCTGCAGGTACTGTGCAGCATTGTCCCAAGTGTCTCCTACATCTTAGCATCCTTTCATCAACTTCACCGCTGCTCTGGAACCCTTAACAATTTCCTTTGGTTCCTTTTTTATCCAGTCTATAGGCAAAGAAATAAGATGAGGGGTTAAGGAAGATCTAGGCAAGAAAAAGAGTCTAGAGATTCTAGCAATAGCATGAAGCCTTCCTGCTCATGATTCTTCTGGCCATGCCTGGTTTCAACGGAAGCCCTGAGATAATGGCTGTACCCAAAAGGAAATCAAACCAAGACAAAACACATAGCTTTGCCTTTCTCATAATGACCTTCCCACTGAGTTGGAGATTGTTGAGTTTTGTTTTGTTTTGTTTTGTTCTAGTATTGGTGTGTGTGTGTGTGTGTGTGTGTGTGTGTGTGTATGTGTGTGTGTGTGTCTGTGTGTGTGTGTGTGTGTGTGTGTGTGTGTGTGTGTGTGAGAGAGAGAGAGAGAGAGAGAGAGAGAGAGAGAGAGAGAGAGAGAGAGAGAGAGACACATAGAATTTATGTGTGGATGGTACACTTGTCTGTGGGTATTTGACTTTAGGCACTTTCCTGTGTATCTCTCTATGTTATCTCTTTGAGACACAGTTTCTCACTGAACATGGAATTTGCTATTTTTAATTACACTGCTCTCTCCACCCTCCCAGTGCTAGGGTTACAGGCACTGCACTTGCTGCATCTTTTTTTTTTTTTTTTTTTAAATATGGGTGATAGAAATCCTAACTCAGCCCCTCATGCTAGACAGCCCTTTTCAGATGACTTGATGGCTTTGACCTGAATTACATGTGTGTGACTGAGTCTGAAAATGATGCTGAACTAAACCTTTGCTATTCATTTTTCCCTTCTTTTCAGCCTCCCCCAAGAAACCAGGAGTTGTAAGTTTTCAGAGAACCTTGGAGAGATGTCAAAACATGTAAGAATGTTGTCCCACCAAGAGGACACTATGAAAAGACAGGTGCTACCCAGCAAGGGTAGAAACAACATAAAATGAACAAAAAACTGGGTGTGGTAACACACACTACTAATCTCAAATCTATGAGAACTGGAGATATATGAATCCCGGGACTCCACAGCCAGCCAGCCTGGTCTACATGGCAGAGAGATTCTATCTCAAGAAAGAAGAAAGCAATGGAGGAATGACACCCAAGGTTGAATCTGGCCTACACACACATATGTAAACATATGTGCCAAACTGCATATATATATGTATATATATATATGCAGTTTGTCACATGCACATTTTACATACTCATAAAACAAAAATATTCGCTTCTTAATTATGTTATTGGCTTGGTTGTTAATATATGCAGTTCTAAATGCCTAATATTTTATGCATCAATTATATAATTTCATAATATCAATTACAGTTATGAAGAGAAGTATAAAAAATTCCAGGCATAAATAGTAAACTGTTAGAAATAATTGGTTTAGACTACTTACTAGTTATAAATGTGAATTTGTGTTTTAATTATTCAATTGTGGTATTTTATAAGGCAATGGTTATTTTGGGAAAAGTGTTTAAAAACTATTATCCCAAAACTTTCACTCACTGAATTTTCCCCCTGGTATCTCAAAGAGCAAATAAGTCAGGACGGTGTGAAGTTTCTGAAGTTAAATCCCAGATCAGAACAAAAACATTTAACACTGTTCCCCAAAGGTTGAGAAAGATGATCTCCAAGGAAACTCATTATTTATCAAAAATATCTGATCAAAGGGAAGCCATCAAAGGTTGGCTGGTTGGCTTTCTCTCCTACTCCAAACCAGAGGGAGGGGCATGTATGAATTATTTACTGGAGCACTAGACCAGGTTCTTTCTTCCCTTTGTTGAAGAAAACTATTTAACTCTTTTGAAAAAAACAAAAGCAAAAACAAAAAAACCTTACATTTACTGAGTACCTATTACTTGACATGTAGTCTCAAAAACACAGAGAATGATAGAATTGTCTATGTGGTCAAAATGGAGATGGAGATAAAGTTGCTAGAGAAACCCATCAGACTAGCTTTGCTCATCTCAGTTCATAGTGGACCCTCAAGTTCAATGATCAGGATGTCCTGACATACCTTTATTCTGTGTAAGCCTGAAGGAGGTCCCAGGCAAAGCCATCTCTTTATTGCAACTTAAAGACACAGCAATGGATGAGTCGTCCATGCCCAGCATTTACAGATAGGCTATTCAGAGTCATGTTGTGTTTGAGATGCCTCTTTATCAAGCTGCACATCCGAATCCTTCAGCATAACTCTGCAGTTATTTGAAGATGGGATCCTAGCCCCAGGTCATCAGGAACCCTAACTCCTAACCTCATCTTCAATTCTGAAATAGTAGTTTACTGTTAGGACTTTATTCTTTGCCTACTCTTTCCTTCAATCAAACACAATGTTCCACAGTTAATTATTAGTGTGGTCTGAATGTTTATGTCCCTCTAAATTTATGTTTTGAAACCTAACATCAAAGCTGATGGTGCATTGAGGATGGGCTTTGGGGGATGTAATGAAATCACTAGGACAAAGCCATAGGGTAGGGAACATACTCATGAAAAAAAAAAAAGGTCACAGAGAACTACCTTGTCCCTCCAGTGTGAGGACACAACCCAGAGCTACCATCTAGAAAAAGAAAAGAATTAACCAGGCTATTCTGTGACTTTGATCTCAGTCATCCCAGGTTCCTGAGAAATAAATTTTTTTTGTTTTACCAATTCAATTTACTGTGTTTTGTGTTCAGAATGGCTGAAAATAAGTATCGATCACCTGATTACTTCTCATCCAACATCAGCATGAGTGTTTCAAAAATAATTTCCTCAGCCAAAAGTAGATCTGTCTTTCTCCACACTACTGAGATGAATTACCTGTTCTCACTGGATTTTATCTTGTGTAGTAGTTGTGTACTTATGTGCTGCTCTCCCTTCCTTAGAGCTTAGAACAAGGAAAGCAAGTGGTAACCCAGTAGCTGCTTCTGCCTATTATGGTGATTGTGTAGGGCATGTGTTGAATAAAACATGGCAGTTTGACCTGTTCTGTCTTCCTTTTCTAGATTGGTTACTAAAACTCCCCAGAGTCTCTTTGATTTTCCAACACCTACTGTGCTATTTTGGATGTGGTTGGTCCCCCATTATCCCAAAAAGAGATGTGGCCATTTTGGAGGAAATGTGTTACTATGGGGGTGGGCTCCAAGGCCTCTTGTGCTCAAACTACTCCCAAGGTCTTGTTTCTTGCAAGATGAGCGACAATCAGCTACTCCTCCAGCACCATGTCTACCTGCAGGCCACCATACTCCCTGCCATGATGACGATGGATGGAACTCTGAAACTGTAAATGAGCCACCTCAATTAAATATTTTCCTTCTGAAGAGTTGCCATGGTCACGGTGTCTCTTCACAGCAATAGAAACCTTAAGACACCTACAGATCCTCTTTCCTTTGGTACTTCAAACACCTATATACCTGTGTCCAAGCACCAACGCCATCAGGACAGCATTCCATTATGAATACCCCATCCTTCCACTTGGCTCTCCCTTCTATTATTTACTCAAACCAGACAAGGCCCACAACATTAGCGTAAGAATCTAACAAACTTTATTGAAAACATATACCCAATGGAAAGTAAACAAGCTATCTTACTTTATTAATTGCCAGAAATAAAAAAATGGTGGATTTTCAAATAACACAACACAATTTCAACATAAGGAGCACAGATTATTGATAATCTATAGGATGTCTTTATTCTTTGTATCTTTGTTTCATTTTTCCCTTCCCTTACTGTGTACCCATCTGTCTTTTTTCAGCTATCCATCTTTCAAAGCCTATACCCAAGATTATTTCCATCTTGAACTTTCTCTTTTCACCCCTGCTGGATTTTATAAGTCTCTCTCTGTATTCCTACTGCATCCTTAAACAACTCAAAGCTTATCTTTTCAAAGCTGACATCCCCCTGCCTTTGTCCATGCCCATGAGACTTGTCTGACTTATTTTGTCACTAATCAGCACTAGATCTTGCAATACAAACCCTACAAAAGATGAGTAAGATACACATACATGTTGAGTTATCTCCCCTGAGCAGAGAGGAAAATGGATTCCTAGTCCTAAAGTCCACAAGGCAGTTTTTGAAAATCAAATGGGTAAAAAACAAAACAAAACAAAACAAAACAAAACAAAACAAAACAAAAAAAACCCATCTGTGCTTCTGGGATTAAGTGATAGTCTTCACCACCTGAAAGATCACTAGCTCTGTCAAGTCTAACATCTGACAGCACATGCCCTACACCATGTTGCTGTAGGCATGGACACCATCATTGCTGTTCATACATATTACACTCCAAGTGAATGGGTAGGTATGACAATTGATGAAAACAACTCTTAATATTGAACTTATTTATAGTTTCACAGAAGAGAGAGGCATTCTGATGAGTGTGCTGTTAAAACTCTAGGAACTTGGCAGCAGTCTGTGTTCAGGAATTCCCCCTGTTCTGCATTTTAACGCTGATGTGATTTGTAGACATCACCATTTAATGAGGCACACAGCTGTGCAAAAGAGAGCAGGAGGTGGAGTTTGGCAATTAAGAGCCAGCAAGCAATCTGGCAACCCCATCCCCTGGAATTTCCCTAACTCTGTCAAGCCACCCTCCTTCCTTGTCCCACCTTGCTCTAGCCCAAGGAGAACCCAGCACTCTCTGAGATGAACACTTCAATAGCATAAATAACTGTAGAGTCTGAAGTTCATCTTGCCCTTGAACTTGTCTTTAGCAAGTATATTTTTGTAAGTCCGGGAACTACAGTTGGATGAACAGGGAAGGTAAAATAAGAAATGATACAAACGGGCAGCTAAAAGTGAAATGGAAACATTGAGAGGAGCTAAAAGGAAATCTCTTTGGTTAATGTTATAAATCATTTATTTTAATTAAATTAGCTCCACCCTTTCCTATTTTAGCTGCAAACAGCAGTTTCCACAGCAGCAGTTTGAAAGCTGAGAAATTTGTCTGGGGTTCCGTGCAACTGAAGTTGGTAGCTCAGTTCAAATCCTAGCTTGGTCTATATTGGTCCCAGATTCAAATAAGTTACTTCAGGCATGGAGACTATACCTACCCCAAGGAGGGAGAGTTGTCCCACAAACTCCATTCACAAAGGGCACTCAGGGAGTGTTTCCTTTTCTCAGCAGCCCTTCCCCTAACATGTGCACAGATATCCATGACATGAGTGTATATTCTAAATCTAGTGATAAAAGGAAGAAAGGAAAGAAAAATGGAAGGAAGGAAGAAGAGAAAGGAGGAAGAAAGGAAGGAAAGAAGAAAGGAAGAAGAAAGGGAGAAAACCTTGCTTTTAAAAAAATAAAATCAATGTTTAATAACCGTGTGTCAAACAACATAACTTTTTTGGTATTACTAAGCAAGGATCTGATTACTTCATCTTTGTTTCAAATGATTCAACACATTTATAGATACAAGAATTTCTTCAATGATATAATATTCCTGTGAAGAACAATGAGCAAACACTTTCTGTCTTGTGAACAAAGAAGGCGGGAAACAAGGCTGTTGCGAGGTCCACATATTAAGAGAGAACTATAGTACTTGGGTTTTGTCATTCTTTAATGTAGCTGTCCTTCTGGTAAATGGCTCACCCATGCACCTCTTCTTTAAAATGTGTCCCCTTTTAGAATCACAGCTCAGAGAAGAGAGCAATGGTCTACAGAGACATTCATTAGAGAAAACAATTTTTAAAGCATCTGTATTTCTCAAAGAAAGTACACAGATGTTTTCTTCACAACTCTTTCTAAGATGAAATTATAAACTAATAGGGCTGGGGAGATTGCCCAGCTGCTTAAGAACCTTGCTGCTCTTCCAAAGGACCATATTTGTTTCCCCACCCCTATGTCCAGCAGCTCACAACTCCAGCTCTAGGGGCTCTAAAACTTCTGGCCTCCTCAGGCATACATGCCTATATATAATTTTAAAAATAGAGTACATAACAAAAGGATCATTGATGGGGGATTCCTTCTGCATGCACGTTACTCCTATTGGTTGATGAATATAACACTGATTGGCCAATAGCCAGGCAGGAAGCATAGGCAGGGCTACCAGACCAGGAGAAAGCCTGGGGAGAGGAAGAAAGAGAGACAAGCCACAAGGAGAGATACCATGCTGCCCAAGGAGTAACATGCTGGATCACTGGTAAGCCGCAGCCTCGTGTCTGTATATAGATTAATAGAAATGGGTTAATAAGGCAGAGCTAGCCAATAAGAAGCCTGAGCCATTGGCCAAACATTTTATACTTAATATATGTCTTTGTGCATTTATTTGGGGCAAGGTGGCTGTGGGGACCAGGCAGAACAGAAACCTCCATCTTCAGAGTATGGCTCTGCACACTTTTAATTTCTGCTCTCAAAAGGCTCAGGAGAAAGGTAATAATTATAGGCCAACCTGAGCTACAAAGCAAGACGGTCTCAAAAATAATATAAGTTTTTCTTGTTTTCAATTCAGGCAAGATTAATTACTGCCTTAAATATATAAGAGATGTTTCTGTTGAAATGAATATAAATGCTAATATGGCAATACATAAAAACACATCATGCAGCAAGGGAATAGATTTTAAGTGAAAAAAAAATGAAATCAACATAACTAAATGGATATATTACAGTAACTTATTTGGAGGGTGTGACCAGATTGCTTTCTATGGGAACTATATAATAGTACATTGATACTCTAAAATTGCTTACATACAATGTTTTAGACTGTGCTTAATCTATTCAAACACACAGAGCTGGCACTAAGCCTGTTGACCTGGGTTCCCATATCCCACATGGCAGACAAAGAGAAGCAAGTCCCCTGAGTTCTTCTGTGACCTCCCACACATATGCCAGGGCATCTACATCCTAGCCACACATACAAAAATACTTCTCTCCAATCAAAAATGATAAAAACTGCGCTTACACGTGCCTCCATCTATTCCTTAATTATTGTGATAACTCAACATATTTTCTGGGTTTCTTATAAACTTTACTAGAAATGCTGGCAAGCCATGCTGTTTGGGTTTTGTCTCCATGGTTAAGAGTTATTTAGGCCAGTGGTAAAATTTACTGACCAAACTTAGTGTTCTTGTGTACTGTTAGAATTTAAATTTTGGAATAAAGCATATGGATGACAGAACAACAACAACAAAAATCACGCTTCAGCTGACAAAGGGAAGAATTAAAAAGATAGATTGTGCTTTTTTTGTTCAAAACAACAGGTTGTTTTCATAAGTGGATACATTCCTCATGACAACTACAACTGGCAGGAAAAAATGTTTGCTCCAAATGTGAAGTTAAAAGATAGTACATAGTCATTTGAAGTCAGTGTTGGTAAACACTTCCCAAGCACTAGATATTGTCACGGCTGCTTCAAGTCTATTTTCCAATCTGTTGATTTAGATCAGGAAAGCAATTTGGCAGCTTAGAAAACAACTAGAAAGAAAGGGAAAACAGCAATGGAGGCCTCTGATACAGGAAAAAACAGCATGCCCTAGGATGACAAAACCAGACCCCACTGCATGGGGTGTAGGTATGTAGTACCTTAGGAAACTCTGGAATTTATTTGTCGATGCAACCATTTGTGTGTTTTGTTTCTGTGTGCCTGGAAAGTGCAATAAGTTAAGCAGACTGTAACTTTATTATAGCTAGTGCTAAAAATATTAGAAACCTTAATTAAAGAGTAGTTAAGATTCACTTTGAATTGAGCATAATCTTAGATGAGTCCATTTAAAAAGTTTTAAATGCAGGTTCTACATTTTCTTTCCTGATTTTAAAATTATTATGGTAGTGATTTTAGTGCTTAAGATATTAATATTAATATTTAGGATATGTTTTGAAGGTAATCATTTCCTAGCATAATGATCTAATTTTTGCTTAATGAAAAGTAATAAAATATGGAAAAGAACAAAGATGTTGTTATTCTATAGCTACAAATGCATCCTTAGCCTTTGACATAGCAAACCTGTCTGGGATTGTCATATTTACAAAAGTAAATCTTTAAAACAACAAAATAAACATATGTACTTGTATTAACAGTAACAATATGGATTTAACTCTCCTAAACTGCACTTCAAATATTGACTTTAGAACATTAGGCTTTATACATTTAGATAAATCTATACAAGGCACTATTAAAAATAGGAGTAAAATGGTGGTAAATTCACAAAGTGTATATGTGATGGATTGAAGCAATGCACTTTGTCTATGCGCTCATTACAGATACTCAAGAATGCCAGCATCTAGCTAGACTTTGGAAGGGAATAAAAAAAATAGCACTATTTAATATGCCTGAATGATAAAACAGATTATTTTTTAAAAGCTATCATTTTTAGTTAATGTGATATAGCTATTAAGTATGATTATATGATTCTAAAATGAAATCAATGTTGATAATAATCATCAGGAAAGCTAAGATGTTTAATCTTCACATGTACTGCTAAAGTCCTATGAAAGAGCTAGCAAGAGAACCATTTCAAAGAACTGTAACAAAACAAAACAAGAGTTATACTTGGTGAAGGGCTTCCTGCAGAGAGAGGAAATGAAGCAATACAATGCAGATCTTTCCTCCTGGATTTGGGGTGAATTGTGGTTTCCATTTGTGTATTATGGGTTTGGAGTCAGAACTTCTCCCAAATTAAAGAATATTGTAAGTCATCTGTCTGGCTCTTACCTAGTAAAGCTATAGATGATGTGTGGCCTTCTGGCTTACAGCATGGCTTTTGATCTAGCTAGCTACATAGAATCTAGTTGATATGGGGGCTGATTTGTATATACCGTGGGGAGACAGCGAATCCACAGGCCAAAAATGAAAATCATTGTCAGAACAAAACAAACAAACAAACAAACAAATAACAATGACAAAACAGGAAAATACAATACAATTAAGGAATAAGGTCACAGTGGTATGCCTTGTCCCCTAATGTTCCTAAATCTTTTGTGTTTTGTAAAATTAATGCTTTTTATTATGCTCCTGCTGTGAGCATACTATGTGTAGGAGAAAGCCTGAGGGGCTGAGAGGAAGAGCATGCATGGCATATTCCAGTTTACATACAGACTTTCTCAATAGCTAAGGTGTAATGGGTCAGGACCGTCTTTACAGAAACTGCATCAAATGTTGCTGAGTCTTAGCCTTTCTTTGGGCTATCCCACTGCCATGAAGTGTACCAGGTTCTGTTAAAGGAGTGCATCACCGGTCCACAGTGGACATGTATGTCCTTCATCACAGCAGTTTCTGAGGACAGGAGATCCCCTTTCAGTTCTGAACTAGTGACCTCTCCTATCACTTGGTAAAAAGGCTACACACCTTGGCTTTCTAGCATACCCACAAGAGAAGGTTTCTTTTGCTCATCGAGAAATCAGCTCAGCACACTTATGTTTAAATTTCAAAACATAAAATTGTGCCATACAATAAACACGGTTTTAAGAACTCCCCATCTTTCCCCACCTACTTCAGTTTCTGATTAAACAATGCCAATGAGAGTCATGCCCATGGTTGGTGAGAGGGGCAGCTATGAACTAAAGTACAATTCCATGTATCAGAATGACATGTGTTAGATATTGCCAATCACACTGATTTTCTTTTTCTTTTCTTTCTTTCTTTTTTCTTTTTTTTTTTTGGAAAAAAGAAGAAACACCTAGGCAGCCATTTCAATGATATCTAATAATTGATGTTATAGCAATTTCTTTTAAAACTATGTGTATGCTAAATATTACTAATAATTTTTTTCAGTTATAGTATAAACTTAAATTTATCAATATTTAAGTTTCTCTGGCACAACTGGGAGAAGAGACATATTTGAAAAATGACAGATTTAACTCTTCCAGGCATAATTCTTCCAATAGACTCTCCTGGAAAACTGTAACTGTTAGCAGCACAAAGGCCCACTGAATTAACATGTGGAAGGGTTTGGGTTGGAACTTCAGTACTTCTCACAATCTTTGCTACACAATTCAAATGTTTTGCCAAGAGTCAAATTTCCGGGTTCTCAGGTGGCCAGAGGTCAAAGGGGCTTCAGAGGACATCTTGTCAAACTGACCTGTGTTTATCCAGTGCCATCAGCTTTAGAGGGCATCGTGTCTAATTCATTTGTGTCTATCCAACACCATCGTGAACAGCAGCTAGACTCTGCTCATTTAACTTGTCTACTTCCTAATCAAATTTCACTGGAAGCAACAGTGCTCAACTACAGAAAAAGAATGACATCACAGCCTAGGTAACTGTCTCTGTCCTCCACAAGAAGATCGAGGCCCACAGCCATGTCCAAGGACCCAGTGTCAGAGATACAAGAAGTCCTTGGTTACTTTATCCCCTTCCCACTCTCAGCTGGCTGTGCATGGATGGCTGTTTCCAGAAATATGAATCTACCTGGATGTTATTATACCATTCTCGTAGTCTTCATATTCATTCTAAAAGTTAGGATTTCACAGTATACAATTAATTTATAGAAAAATGTGGTATTAAGCACAATTTTAACTAATGTATGTAAAAAGTAATGCCTGAATACCTGTAGAGACTTAAACATTTGCTTGGTGTCTTAGTTTCTGATTTTCTTTCCAAGAACTATGAAAAGCCCTCAGTACAATTTTATCTTATTTGTTTATTTGGATATTTATGGGTATGGGGAATTGAGCCCAGAGACTCAGCTTTCTGTGAACAGGGTCTTTTTCCTGAGCAATAGCTCAGCTCCAAATCCCTTCATTAATAAGAATTCTGCTATTGTGAGAAACTGCTATTTTTATTGAGAAATTAAGATAACAAATCCCTCTTTGTTGTTAATTCCTACTCCAACTTAATAATACTATAAACTAAATACTGTGTGGTGCTTTAACATTTCTATTAATCCTATTAGATAGGTTTTATTGTTATACCCATTTTGTATGTGAGGAAGCAGACACTCAAATTTCCTGAAGGACCCTTCTAGAAAAAGGGGCTGAGTATGTAAATTGTCCTCATGAAATTCCTCTTGTGTCTATACATCACAGCTTCCCATAATGATACAGGTATTGGAATATCTATCATCAGACACCAAATGGATGATGGTAGTGTGTAGAGAAATAGTATGTGATCTGGAAAATACTTGATGGAAATCATACAACTTAGTAGACAATTTTGAAGTCACAACATTTTATAAATATGGAGCACTGTATTTCTGGGAATTTTTATTCTGCCTCTCGAGGAGAAAGAAGCGATAAGAAAATATGAATCTTTCTAGATGGCTGACTGGATTTATTAGAATTTACAAAACTTCCACGGGTGAGAGATTTTACACTTTTTACTTATCTGAACTTTCTTTTAGCACTTCCAAGTTGCCCTAACAGTTTGCTAAACTCTACAAGAACTAAATTCAGCAGACATTTTGGCAGGGTGAGAGTTGTGCACTCCACACAGTGCCAGCTGCTCATGCAGGGCAGAAATCTACCCACAGTTTGTTTTGTGTGGAGGGCTCCTTTAGGCCCTGACTGAGGAAAGCGTGGACAAAGAGCCTTGTCTTTTCTTCAACTTGAGGGAGACAGATTTCACTTCAGTCAAGCACAGCAATTACCATCATGGAACTGTGACAAGTGCATAGAGGAAAGAAAAGAAGGGACAATGACAGCACGTATTAGGGGTCTGAACCTCATATCAAAGTATGTTTCCCTGAGATGGTGACATTTAAACTGAGCTCTGAACAATAAGTAGATGTTATCTGAGAGTGAGGCTGTCTTGAAAGCTGGGAGAACTGCTTTGTAAGCTATGGGTGGCTTCACATGGGGAGCAGTGGGAATTGGAGGTTGAAAAGGTAATTTGATGTTATGTGGAGAACAAGAAAAAAGAACATTCTTGGCCATTCTTGGATAAAAAATAGCATGAATCAATATGCCTTAACACACCTCTTTAATTCTGAGTGGAACACACACATGCAGACTCTCACAAGCACACACACACACACACACACACACACACACACACACACACACACACACACACAGACACACTTTTCCACCTTAGGTTATATTTACCCAGACAAATGTCTCCCGACAAGAACTGGCCATATATGTATGATGTTTCTAATATATACTGGCTTGCTGACATTTTAGTTTTTATTACCTATATTTATAAAGAACTAGATTGACATGAATGTAAAATATGATTAGTGAATGGAATGAGCTTCCTATAGGCTGGTGATCCATATATGAACGCACCCTTCTCTGGGACAGGCACCAGGAAAGCCTTTATTTCACATGTAAGTTGCTGTCAGGTACTGTCTAGTGAATGAAGTGTTATTGGGGATCTTGAAGGTCTCCAATTAACCACAGAGAGACCCTTTCAGAAGCCAAAATAAGGTTGCATAAGCAGTTGGCCACTATGTAAATGACTTGTGTATTGGTCTCAGCTTTTCTAAGAACTTGTCATGTGACCCTGGCTAAGTCAGTCATGGTCACATTTTGAGCTTCTGGTTCTTGCTCCTTGTAGGAAGGATATGATGGTGATGCTCTAAAGTCCTCCATGGAGCCCTGACCGTGATCAACACACATTTTGGGTGTTAATGCATCACTGGGCCATTCTTTGAATTAGTATAAAGGACCTGAAGTTTTCAAGTTACTTGTGTTGAAAAGCCTAAAGGTTTCTACTCTCATCTTTTCTTTCATGCCTCAGTCTCACTGGCAGTTATTTGCATCATCTTTTATTTTTCCAATGGGCAGGCTTCAGTCTGAGACTCCCCAAAACAGCACCAGTAACCCAGGTTTCCGGATGCAGGGTGTGGATGTTACAGTCAGCTAGTATCCTAGTTCTGCTCTGGTACTCACCAGCTGCCTGGCCAGACTTAATTGTTCCCCTCCACAAAGTGAAGCGCTGATGACACCTGCTTTATAACTAGAAGGGCGTGGTTGTGAGTACATGTGTGAAGCACAGTGCCCAGCGCTCTGACTGTTGATGGCATGATGCTTTAGCTGCTTGTTCTTTAATACACATTGTTTCTAATACTGTTAAAAAAATACCCCAAGGTAGAATTTGTCTCAGTCACTTTGTGGAAGAGAACTGTGGACAGCATTCTCATTTCCAAAATTAGCTTTCAAATGATGGAGATGAGATTCAGGTCCAAGCCTGTTCTCCTTCATCTTGACTCACCACTTTGTTAAAAACAGTACAGTAGCTATGGCAACCTGCTGCCTGACAGCTCACCCTTCTTTTCTGTGGCACCTGCCCTGCTCATCACACCCTTGGCTCGTAGCCTTGAGACCCAGGCAGAGAACACTTTGTGGAGTGCAGTGAGATTCCAGTTTAGTTTCTGAATCAGAGAAGAATTTCAGGCCTTGGGGGAAAGGTGATTTACCAATCAACCCAACCCTCCAACAAGTCAAGAAAATAGGAAGAGAATCTATGATGGCAAGTAAAAAGAGCCTTCAACCCCCAGAGAGGCTCCAGGATTTCAAATGGAATCATTTGGGCTTGGAAGGAAGTTGGTTTCAAAATAGCTTCAGAAAGCTAAGAATCATTCAATAAATATCCACTGGAGCTTATGTCTCTCTGATGTGTCTCATTAGATCAAAACTTGTAAGCTCCCTCTCCAAGAATCTTCCAAAACTACAAAAACCACATAGAAGCTTAGTAAATTACCCTCCATACAGCCTGCTCTAGAACCAAGAACTCTAAGACATCCATTCAGCAGGTTTCAATAGTCAAAACAGCCTTGGGACCTAATCCAGAGTTCTAAAGGATGTCTTAAGCTGTTGGAGACACTGCACTTGCCCTTGGAAACTTCAAAGTGTGAAAAAGCCACAAACTCAAATTGCTAAGGTTAACTTGTGCATGAGGCTCTTCATCTACCCAGGAAAAGAAGTAAAGGAAAAGCTAGAAAAAAACATAAAAGTGCCACCTCAGATTCAGGAGTATATTCAACTAGTCATCCTAGACCACCACGTGGCATGCATTATCACCCCTGCTTGTACAAAGTGGAGCACAAACAAGGAATTACCCTTCCAAAGCCACTTTAGCCTGGAAAAGGAGGATCACACTCCATGTGGGCAGCTGCAGGTTCAGACCTCCTCCACTGTCTAGTGTGTTAGTTCTACCTCTGTCTCCATTGTCTATTCATCGTTAAAAGGATATCTAACCCTCGTGTTCCTGAAACTCTCTTAGCCATCCTCACCTATAGGCTCTTGAAAGATGGTTTTAAATATACAGTTAAACTTTCCTTTCATCTTTTACCCACATTGTAAATGTCTCACTTACATCTCTACTTTAATTTCTACCTTTCATTGTGATCCTTTAGAATCCTGACAGAAATTTCCAAAGTCTTCATAACCTGACACAACCAAACTTCTTTCCCCCACCTCTCTCTCTCTCTTTCTTTCTTTCTTTCTCTCTCTCTCTCTCTCTCTCTCTCTCTCTCTCTCTCTCTCTCTCTCTCTCTCTCTCCCTTTTTCCTTCCTTTCTTCCTTCCTTCTTTTTTTTGTTTCTTTTTTGAGACAGGGTTTCTCTGTGTGGTTTGGCTATCATGGAACTTGCTTTGCAGACCAGGCTGGCCTTGAACTCACAGAGATCCACCTGTCTCTGCCTCCCAAATGATGGCATTAAAGGCATGTGCCACTATCACTCAGCTAAACAGAAATTGCTTAAACCCTTTTGGGTATATATAACTGTTAAATAGCACAAACTGGACAGACAATTCTGAAGCCAAATTTTTTTTCTCGAAATATGATACAATAAGAATGATAAAAATAATAATGGCCAGTAGGAAAGTTATCTATGGCATTGGCTAAAACTTGTTCTAGGCTCCCTCAGAATGCTTCATAAATAATTGGTCATTTAATATTGACATTAATTATAAGGTGGGTATAATTGTCTTCTCATTTTCCTATTTGGGAAACTGTCCTAGGACGTGTGCAAAACTTGTTGGAGCAATAATCTGGTAGCATGAGAGAACAAGAGGTAGATTTAAAGTAATTAATAGTAAGAGCCTTGTTCTCTGACCTCCATCATCAGAGATGTGAAAAGGTAATGGTACCCAAGTTCATCTTGCTATTAAACATAATTCTAATCTCTGTTCTTAAGATATTTTGTTTTCCATAAATTTTCTGGCATGGCAGTTCTTGATAATCTGTTTAATCTTCTTTATTGACATAATTTTGTGATATATTCATTTTCCATATTTGGTGGCCATTAATATGACCCAAGGCTTCCTACATTCCCAGTAGTGGATACTGTAATTTACTCTCATCTTAATAATACTTAAGTTTACCTTTGAAAAATCCCAAGGATGCAAAGGAGATCACAATCTCAACTTTAACAATGGAGGGTCTGTATATCTAGCTATTTGTTTCTAATTCTGTGCATTACCTCTTTCTAATAGAGTGCATCAGTACCAGGATGAAAATAGAAGATTTCACCAGAAAAACATGAAGAGACTTTGACATCTTATTGTACCATAGCAGTCCATAGCCAGGAGTCTGTGCACCCGAATGTCAGTGCACAGGTAGGTAGGCCTAGGAATCTGTGGTTCTGAATGCCAGTGGCACATTCTTGTATAGCACCTGTCTACCTACATATCTGATGTTGGCATTGTGCATTTCAGTTAGAGATCTGTCTGTTCTTTGCTGGCTTTTGCAATGAGCATTTCTGTTTCTACATGCAGTTCTGGGACATCAGTTAGTACTAGGGAGGCAGTGCCAACGTGAAAATCCAATGAAACAGTGTTATTGGCCTGCCTCAGAGAGAGGTATTCAATAAAGGCCAGTTGAACTGTATTTCCAAGGAATGGCACCATGTTTTCATAATACTTGAGTTACTTCACACAGGGCCATATCAGGAAGCCATCCTGCTGCTCTTCTTGCTTAGCACAGGCTGCCTTCCTGGCACAATTTAACAACCTAAATTAGAAAAATCAAAAGAATCATATTTAGGAGCCTCTGGGAAGGCATTTTAACTCCAGTTATTTCGCAACTTGTTGATTCACCAATTATCAGGCTCACTGCAAACACTTCAAATGTCCAACACAGATTAAACAGTAAAGGCCTCTGAAAAGACAATTTATCTACACAGCCCTGAAAACAGACAAGCGATTCCCCATCACCACACATAACCCTTGTTCCCCAAACAAGACAGAGCTGAAGCTGAGCGAATGAAGCTAATGTTAGCTAAAGTCTGAACTGGTACACAATTGTGTAGATCATTACAACTGATGTTTAATTAGCTATGCCATGCTGACATCTAAACAAAAGGCCTGCTTTATACATTTTTAAGTCAAAGGAAGAATTCAAATTCTCTCTAATATAGAAATGACTCAATAAAAACCAAGGCTTGTATGAATACAGTGATATTAGAATACCCATGTTTATAGCTTTACAAATGCTGGAGTCTTGATTTTTACATATATGCTGGTACCCTTATTTTGCTTCAAAGATATCAAGTTTGTGTTTGCAGAGTACGGTTAAATTTGACTTTCCTAATATTTACTCATTCTGAACTTTTTAATATATTTACTTTGAAGAAAGATTTCACCTCTGGCAACGACCTGATGATACTTCCATCAAAATCCAATGCTTTATAGACATTTAAATCCTGCATTTTGGTGCCTTCCCAAGTCCATCCCCAAATAGTAAGAATACATCTACCTTCTTTCTGCTTGTCATTGAACCCAGAGCCTCACATATACCAAGGACATGCTCTATCACTCAACTACATACCCAGATCTATGTATGAACCTTTTATTTGGATTTTTAATTCAAATTGGATACAAAAAGTTAAAACATTTTACCAGCTGTCATACTAACATATTAAAGGTGACCGGTTGATTTTCTGATATGAAGCAATCTCAAAATTAAGAGCAGCTTCACGGGGTTGCTATAGTCTTAAAATAAGCAAGTAACTGTGCACAGATTGGCCAGGGGAGATCCTTACTATGCTACATGAAGGGTTGACAGAAAAACTGGACTTTCATTCACAAGAAAAAGAATCAGTTTGACGTAAGCAGGGGTTGTGCTGCCCATTGTATCATGGTGTGGCTACTGCCAACCACACAGTACATGGTGAACTTAGAATGACTGAATTCTGTGTTTGTCTTCACCAGACTTTTCCATGCTACGGCTAAATGCCTGGCAGAACCAAGGGAAGGAAGAAAAGACTGGTTCCAGCTCAGAACTTCAGAGGTGCCAGTTTCTGATAGTGGATATAGCATCTTAAAGTAGAAAAGCTCACAATACTATGTCCAGGAGGCAGGGAAAGAATGGCCATGCTGGTGAGCTTTCTCCTTTCTTGTATCTGGGCACTTGCCTAAGGGATGCTGCTGCCCATCAAACATGCCTTCTCTTAATTAGTCCTTGCTAGAAATGCCCTCACAGACATACCCAGAGGTGAGCTTTCCTAATCTAGCTATTTCTCATTCCAGTCAATTTAGTAATCAAAATTAACCCATCACAGCATGTATCAGTCATTCCCTTTTATTCTGATATAATTTATGTGAGACATGGATAATAATAGATGCTATTTTACATTCCACAGTATGATGGTCCTCTAAGTAAACAAGGGAATATCAATTATTCAACTGTTTCTAAAAAACTACTTTAAGTGGTGATTTCAATAAAACCAGTACACCTTTATCACACTGTAAAAAATAATTACAAAGAAATATGGGGCTATAAATAATAATATTTCTATAGTTTACGACATTTTTGATACTCTCTTAAGAGCATCACATACATTAGCATACTTAGTCCTCAAAGAACATGATCTATCATTAGCCTCTTTATAGATACAGAAAATGAAAGAGTAATCAGTATATAGTCTCATAGCTCATTAAAGAATGCAGCTGGCTTGGAAAGTCAGACATATCAAGCTTTAAAAATGTAACAACATTATAGCTGGTGAGATGGCTCAGTGTATAAAAGTGCTTGCTGGGCAAGTTGGGTGACCTGAGTTTAGATTGCCCGAACTCCCATAAAAGCTGGGTTCAGCGGCACAAGCATCTCTAGTCCCAGCACCCACCCGCTCCATGAGAAGTGGGGATGTGGAGATGGCAATTTCTAGAAGCTCATGGACCAGCTTGCCTGGGTTACGTAGAAGCAAGGAGACCCTGTAAGTGGTCCCCTGATATCCCAACATGTATGTTGGCATTCCTATGACAAGCACACACATGAACAAGCTTATACATCACACACACACACACACACACACACACACACACATCACATACATGCAAGTCAATAAATAGACATCATAGCTACTCTGTCATATCCCCTTTGGAGAATTGACCTATCACCTCTGTCTTAAAGGCAGGAATGATTACTCCTTCCGATTAAGATGAAACCCAGTGAGGGGGATAAGAGCATAAAAAGAGGAAGGAATGGGTTGTTGAAGACCAAGAGATATTTCAACTGAAATCCAGTTAAAGTGAAAGTGCTGCTGCCCTAAAGCTGAGTCATAGCCCAGCCCCTCTTCAAAATTGATTCATTCTGAGATGGGGTCTCACCATACACTTTCCAAATGTCTTGCTGCCTCTGCCTCCACTGAGCTGAGATTCCACATGTGTTCTGCTATGGCTGGCTCTCTAGTTTAGATTCTACTTTTACTGCTTAGTTAGAGCCTACTGAGTGGTAAGTTGCATCATACTCCTTTTCAAACACAAGTCTTTATTGAAAATTAAAGGAAGAGGAAGAAGATGAGGGAAGGAAAGATGACAAAGAGGAAATAAGAAAAGGACAAAGCAAGAAAAGAAAGAACGGGGGGAGGAGCAGAAGGAGAAGGGGGATGCAAACATGCAAAAGAGAGCACACGAGCATATAATCTAAAAGCAAAATCCATGTTTCCAAAGCACTTTGTATTTGTTGAGGTCCCTAAGGAAAATCTTCTGCAAAGTGGTGCTCCTGCAGGAACGACACTAGGGAGCTTGTTAGAGTCACAATAGTACCAGCTCATGGCTGTTGTGTGCCCATGAGGCAAAGAGTGCTAGAATTAATACTTCCATGGTGAGGACCAGGGCTGCTTTCAAAACCAATTGGAACAGCACAAAGTGGGTGAGTTGTGGTAGAAAAGTTAGACCTGGGGATCCCATGCTTTAGTCCAATCATTAACTAGTGTGGCTGTGACCAGCTCACACTCTATGACATTTTGAATATAAGCATCTCTGGCCATGTGAGCTGATGACCTATTCAAATGGTTCAGTTCTCAGTACAATGGTCCATAGTTCTCTTGGACACCTAATTGAGAAATCAACTGTTTATACAGCAAATGGCAATAGAGTTGCAGAGGATAACAACAGCCAGGTAGGAAGTGGCTGATGTTCTACATACCAGGGACTGATGCCCCCCCCCAAGCATGCTTTCCTTTTACAGATGGTGACCAAGGAGCATGCATGAGAAAATCATCATTGAAGCACATTAGGAAATGTATGGCCGCATTTCTGCTGGACACAGCTAATGATAATGTCATTAGGGGAATATTTTGTTTTAAGAAAATTTTGTTTTAAGAAAATTCAAACTATGAATTTTAGTAGTAGAGTACTATGAAGGTGTCTTGTCTATCTTCCTGTTCTGTGTTAGAGATGAGCAATCTGAGACCTCGAATGAGGATATAATTTACTCAGGTCCCAGGATGTACACACTGGGGAATATTGCCATATACATATGTTTTACAAGCACTGTAGGTTTACTGACAGAATCACAAATTCTTCAGATGAAGAAATTTTTGTTGCAGCCCAGGTTGACATTACTTCTGCGCATGGCCTTGATCAAGTTAGAGGCCTGGTGCTATGATTTCAAGAGTCTGTTTCCACTCTAACACTTTAGTTTCTTCCATTTTAAAGTGAAGGAGCATTGGTTAGCTCTGGTGTTGCAAGAGTCTTAATTGAAGATGTGTAAGGCAATAGCTTCCACTCTAATAAGTAGTCAGAGCTAAACACACCTTTTCTAAAACGGAAATCTCCTAGGATCTCTCTCAATACATCTAAGTAGAAGAACACAGTGCTCCTGGCTAAGTCCTGGGGCATGACAGGTGAGGATAGATACACTAACGCGCTCTGGGTATCAGGTTTTCCATCACTTTCCTTTCCAAGGCCTGTGGCCATAAACTTTTGAAGGCTTGAACCCTATCAGCAGTCACATCTCTTCTTGCAGGAGAGCAGTGATAAGGTCTCTTAAATTTTGAAAGAGAATGAGGCAGGAAGTAGTTTCAGAGCCAGAGGACACAGAACAGCTGTTTTCAGGCACAGGGGCTGTGTCACCAATACTGCCAGGGTCAGCAGTGCCTGGGAGCTATCTCCTCTCAAGCAAGAAGCATCTGTTTGTGCCTGAGGAGTCTTCCCCAAGCACACAAGCACTGGAATAAATCTGCCAGATCTTAGGGAAGAGCACACCCTCCCCTCACATTCACCCATAGCAATCCTGAAGTTTGTGACCCGACAGTAGAAGGCTAACTTGAATTATATCCCCTCTTCTTGGTCTCAAGTTACTCATCACCAACATGTGTCTGTGAGAGAGGGGAGTTGGACAGGCTCAGCCAGGAAGTGTTTTAGACTTGAAGACTTTACTTTTAGTGAATCTTTCTTAAAACTAAAGTACTTCTTGAAACGCATTTTTTTTTCTGATCTTCTCTTTTATCTTGTTTCATTTTGAGGGGAGGGTTGTCGGTTAACTTTAATGATGGTATTCAAGAGAGTAGGGCTCCTTAAGTCCCTCCCCTATCTGAGGATGGAAACTGTGAGGGGAGATGCTCAGTGTTAGAGGCTGAATTGGGAGGACCTCCTCTTGTTTTTATGCTCATACTGGGGTGGGTAGCCCAGGGCTTCTTACTCCCTGGAGACCATGTAGTCCACAAGGTCCCTCACTCTGTTGCTCTAACTATATTCATTGTCATGAGCTTTACAAAGTCATCACTGAGAGCTTTACAACTCAGATCCCTGTGTCAGCATCTTCTTGATGTTGTCATACTTGGCAGTTTTCTCCAGGTTGTGACCTGTTAGATTCATGACAAACGCATAAGGTCATACTAATGAGCTTTCCTTTCAGCCCTGGATGACCTTGATTACAGCCATGGTAGCACCAGTGGGTACATGTGTGATGTTCTGTGTAGACCCATAACCATCATGCCACAGCTTCTCAGAGGGGAAGTCAGGAAGCTATGCTGTTATATTTACCACTCATGTTTTCTTGGTTCTGTTTTAATTTAGTCTTAGCAAGTTTTCTTAGTTCAGGAATAAAAGAAATCACAGTAATTGCCTTCTATCTATTAGGTATAGGATGTTAAGGTGTTTGACCTAAAATGAGGACTATTTGTTATGTTACACATGGATTCTTTGAACAGTGCCTCATGCCACCACAGACAGTTCTTTCCCTAGCCACTTTCATGCAGAATGTGTCACTGTCTTCCAGTTCCAACTCAGATTTGAGAAATAGAGGTTGTATGTTGGAGATACACACACACACACACACACACACACGATATGTGTATATGTATGTGTGTGTATAAGTATAACCCATATATTATGTATTTTATTATTTAATATATGTATTTTGATACATACAATACCATATATTTAATATATATTTTAATCACAAAAACAGGCCTGTGGAGATGGGGCCTGGTCTTGAACTCAGAGCACACTTTTACTACAGTGATGAGTCAGCTATGCACCATCTTTCTCTGTCCCGTCCTCCCAAAAATCAAACAATCTGGAAAACTTCTATTCTAACACCTCATGTTGTAGGATCAGAAACTGTAAGTCACATCATCAAGGATGGAGAGTCACCGTGCCATGCTGCTGAGTACAGTGTCAGGACACTGCTTATGCCGCTCTAGTCTCTTTATTTGTCACTTAGACAGTTTATATATTGCTGGCCTTGCTGTTTTGTGAAGGTCAAATATGTCAGTGGTTCTCAACCCAAGGGTCATGACCTCTTTGGGGATCTGATGAACCTTTCACAAGGGTCGCTTAAGCCATCTGCATATCAGAAATTCACAACATGATTCATAACAGTAGAAAAATTACAGTTATGAACTAGCTATGGAAATAACTTTAAGGTTGGAGGGTGACCACAACGTGTCACCATATTAAGGGACTGTATTAAGGGGCTGCAGCATTGGGAAGGTGGAGAACCACTGAAATACTTCATGTTTGATTCTTCCTCCTGCCTTTAAGGGTTAGATGACAGAAGACCCATCTCTAAACAATTGCACAATACATCCCATTATGTAGAAAAGCCATTTGAGAAAGGCATTTCCTTTCCTTTCTTCTCCTTCCTAGCCTTCTTCCTTTCTTCCACTGAACACATGTTCATTGAGGACTGACTGAGAGACAGTTGGAGAAGTAGTTAAGACACCCATGCTTCACTGGCATTCACAGGAAGGGAAGCACACTGGGAAGTCCAGAGTGAGTCAGGAATGCTGATGAACTAGGAATCCATGAAGCCAGGCCTTAGGGAACAGAAGCTGGGATGAGAACAAAAGGGCCTGATGACCAAGAAGGACAATGTTGGAACTTAACAAAACAGAGTGAGTCAAAAACAAGAAGCTAAACTTATAAGGAGGTTTAACTTATAAACTTAAAATCAGTATCCCCAACCCATGGACTCTACAACATTAATTTTTTTGAAGCACGAACAGCTCTCCTCAACCCTTTCCTCTACCAGTTTCCTCTGCTTACTCCCCTTTAAGAAAGTCTCTGAGCTGAGGGTAATCAACCTACTGATTCTGTATTCTTTATTGGCCACATCTAAAAATTAATCTTACATTTTTTGGGGAAAATGTCAGAACATTCACCAGAGCCCATTTGACTCTTCTTGTTTCTAGTTTCCCTGGGGTCTATCACATTTTGTTGTCATTTTAGTGTCTCTTATATTAATCTATCCCAATTTAAATGTCTATTTGTTTCTATCATATAACTATATATATATGTACATATTTATATTTCCTCACTATAAAAATGTAAAAGGCACAAATTACAGAGTGAGGTATGAGTTACCTAGTTATTTATATTTCTATCCTCAGAATTAGCATCATTAGTAATTTTTCTTTATATACACATTTATATACTCCCATTCCCTAAATATCTATGCTGTTTCATGTCATCCATACATTGTCAGTTTACCCTCATCTCCTCTCCCTTCAGAAACATTAATGAACCCACAGTTCTCAAAATTCTTTATGCACATCACTGTGTCTGCATGAATGTCTCCATTTCTTAATAACCCCATTCTAAACTTTTAGCCCTGCCAATGTAGATTTAATAATTCTATGAGTCCCACCCTCGGTATATTCAATTCATCTGGGCACTACAACATTTATAACCTGTATTAGAATCCATCACATCTTCTCCAGTTCAGATTGTAGGCTTTTTACTACAATGAATGTATCAGGCTGAGTTCACTATTTCTGTACATAGTATAGTGCCTAGCTTACCAGAAATCTCAAGTGAATATTGACTCACTACAGGAAAGAATAAAGGAGGCAATGAAAGTTTCTTCTGGGAAACCCAGTGCTGTGAACTTTATACAGAGTCTATATCATGGTGTGCATTCTGTTTGCTAGTTACAGCCATATTGCCATCACGGTCTCCATGCAGTTGCTGGAGCTGCAAATGGCTCGGATGTAATCAAATCTTCAAACTTTGAATGTAAACTTTTATGCAGCCCATTTTTCATCTTTGGTGGTGTGTCTACATTCTGCGGATAGCCTTCTGGTGAGAACACCACACACTTTAACACGTTGAGAACAGATGCTGAGTTGTACTTATTCCAGGTCATGCCAGACAGAAATTGTACAGACTGAGAAGCACTGAGCAGGGGCTCGTAACTGGCAGGCTACCACGATGACTTCATGTTCAAGTGTAAAGAGGAGACTGAGTTCCCAACAAAGGAACAGAAAGAAGATGAAGTCATCGTCTTGGCTTTGTTTGGAAACTCCAATTGTTCGGTTCTATAGTGGGACATTCAATATGCTGAACATGATAGGGGCTGGACCTGACTTACCAGAAACTAAGAAAGAAATACAGCTCTGGTTTTATAGGAATGGCATTTGTCCCTGTTGCCTTACTGTGTGTCTGCCACTTGTGTCTTGTACTTCAGCAAGTGAGTTGTCAAATATATGTTTCCAAAAGGGAATGAATCGATGAAGCATGTGCTCTAATATGGTACTAAACAATCACATATATGAAAGGGGTAGCACGTGGCAGGAAAGAGTACTGGATATGGCTTCATTTGGGTTCTAACCCTTTCAGGATGTAGGCTGTGTGAGTCTTATATAGGAGCTCTATGCCAGTTTCCTCGTCTGTACATGGAGATGGTAAGAGTGTCTATCTCATGGTGCTGTGGCTAAGTTTAAATGAGGAGATACATAGAAAGCACTGACTGCGAGCTCTAGAACATGGCCTAATATAAGTTAGGAACTCTTGTTCTTTCAGGTATCACCCTTGTGATCATTAAGAGTTCTATTCACGGGCTAACACAAATCTGGGCTAAGACCTCACATTCACCACTTACTGGCTATATAGGCAATGTAAATGCCAATTCTGTTTTCTCCTCTGGACAATAGAAATGATAGAAACATCGAATGAAATCAGATAGTACATAGAAAGGGCCTACCATGGTTCCTATTGAGTTGAAGTGCCCCATGGTGTCATTTACAATCCACCAGCAGTCATGCAGTCACTAGGCTTGCATGACTTGCACTCACTGCCTTTACGAGTCTCAGTGAAAGGCAGGAGGTAGGCTCAGAGTCTTGGGCACAGGGGGAGCAATGGTGTCTGTGTGTCTTAGAATCAGAGATTGCCGAGTAGAATGGGGAATGGCTTAGCTAAAAGCCACAGAGGCTAACTTATCATTGATTTTCTTGAGTTGTCTTTGGATTTATAAATAATGCTTCTGCGAACTACACTGTAAATAGTCTGTGCCCTTTTCTATCCTTAAGGCAAATTCCAGGAAATAAAACTTCTGGACAATCAATTTGTTGGGAGAGGCACAATTGAATACCAAGTATGTACCATGAAAGCTGACTTTTCAGGATGGATGAAGGTTTTTTTTTTTCACCTTTTGCAAAATGTTACCCTATTTTTGTTTAGGATGATGCAACAATTTAAAACTATAACTCTATACAGCAGTTGGTATTAACAGTATAAAAAGAAAATAAATGTAGCAATTTATCTATCAGAATATTACAGGTTGCTTTTGGTTTTGCTCTCTTCAATTGCTGACAAAACCGAGTGTTTTGTGTGTGCTTTTGACACCTGCATTCTTTTTTTGAGGAATTACTTATTAATGATCTCTGTGAATTTTCTTGGAACCCAAGATATTGTGCTTTTCATTGTTATGTATAATATGTGCACAATATATTGACCCTCTCTCATGGACTGAAATATTCTCCCAGTATGCTTTTTAATTTCTGTATGATAGTATTATTTCAATTTCTACGCAGATAAAATTTTGCAAACCAAATCAAATGGTCTCATGTCTATGGCATTCCCTTTTGTCTTTATACTTAGTGAAGATTTCAATTTGATAAATGTACATGTGTAGCTACTAGACTCTGTTTCATTCTTTGCATTTTTTCTTCTCACTGAGCACTAGTTACCTCCCCTAAGCACTCCAATTTGTGGCACCAAGCATTAGAATCCATTCTTGGGTTGGAATTCCTATAATATTTCATGGACTTTTCGAGGTGGATGGGTGGTATTTATTCTTATACTCATTCTACTATATAATTTTATTACCATAAAATGCTATATGTTTTAGTATCTGATAATGAAAATCTAGCTTTTTCTTTTTAATTTTTTTCTGGGACATTTATTTCTCTTGATCTCTTTTATCCTCCAAGTTCTAGAAACAAAATAAAAATCACTGAAGCTATGGCTGGACTTCCATGTTGCTAGCACCATGGTGGAGAACTGACAACTTCATCTGTCAGTAAATTATTTTCCCCTGAATTTATTAAAGTCCCCACAACATTCCAGGTGAAGTTTTTGAATTTTCCCTTAGGTTTTAATTGTTGCTAATGAACATTCTTGTTATTGCTCTAAATAAGATATCTCTCAAGAACTATTTTATGAGATTTTTCTAATATCTGGGAGTTCTATTAATATCTAAATCATTTAGCATGTTTACCTACCTAATTACAAACTTTAAAATTCCTGCTACTAAGTGTAATGTCAAAAAAAAAAAAATGCCCCAACCAGGAGAGTGAAGGTCTTTTTTCCTTTATAATCTGAACGGCTATTCACACTGGAAAACACTCTTCAGGAGCTAAAACATTCCAGGTTAGATACGACAGCAACTAAGTTAGGAAAATACATTTGAGAAGTTCAGAAGGGCAGTTTCACAATACTACTATTGCCATTCCCCAAGCAAGGGCAGGGGAAAATTACACCAGCAATTTAGGGAAAGGGAATACTCAGCTTTGTTGTGGACCTAAGTTCCAAGGCTGCCCTAGTACACCTTAGCCCTATATAGCTTCTAGAACTTAGAATACAGGCTCTTGAGAGAGAGGCTCCAAAACTAATGTAGTACCATGTTAGCTATATAAGTTATGCCTGAGGTCCAAGCAGAGGCTGAATGCCCTAGACTCACATCTCACTTTAGACCCAGCACATAAACCCCAGGTTCACCTTCACAGACAAGTTCACCAGTCTAATCTACTGGACCAAAGCTCCAGGCCAGTCATTACAGAACTAAGATAGAAGCCTGACCCTGGGAACTAAGCCTCTGTATATGCCATTGAAAAGTCAGATACCCCGAACATCCTTGCACTCAGCAACAATCCTGGCCATTTTCTCATGCAAGCATCAAGAACATCTACTAAAGTTCCCAGTAACAAGCCAAGCACAGATCTGTGTTCACTTACTTACATTCTCTCTGGCTTGACTGAATGGTAGTGAGATATTCCAAAAAAGGAGGGGGGAAAGCTTACTTTCTCAACAGTGTAGCCACCAGTGAAGAGTCCAAGGACCATGGTCATAAAACTTGATACCACATGAGAAATAAAACAAAATACAACTGACTGATAAAGAAATGAAGGGAAGGATGGAGGAAAGGAGAGGAAGGAGGGAGAAGAAATGAGAAAGAAAAAAAGAATGGCATATAGATACGTACTAACTAAAAAGAATTAAAAATTCTCAATAAACTCCTAGCAAAGTGATCTTTTGCCTACTCACTGCCAGGGGACAGGGTCTGGGATTTAAACTTCTAGCTTCCTGGGGTCAGTGGAGAGTTAGGCTAAATTTTTCCATCCTTACAAATACATGAGTGTGTAGGGCCTTTTCAGACTCAAATAGTAAGTATTCTTAGATGAGAACATTCTTAGTGCCAGAACTGTTGACCTATTTTGAAGAAAAGTGGCTGTAGAAAGATGATCTAGTCCCAGTTCCAGTCCTCAGAACAAGTGGATAACAAACAGTAGAAACATCTTGCCTAAGAACCAAACCTCTGTCTTTGGCCCTGGAGATAGCATTTAGAATCAGGCTATAGTGGCTGTAGCTGCATTTTGTAGTGAATCCTGACCATCTCAGCCATGAGGACCATGGGACATAGGCACAAACCTGCAGTCTTCCTTCCATGTGAGTTTTTCATATGCAAGCCAAATGACTGAGACAATGGTTTTATAAAAAGAAAAAGGTAAATTCCATCATTGAAACAGGCGATAGGATCTGGGCATGGTGTGGAGGAGGACTGGAAACTCAGCACGCTGGTAGCAGAGGCAGAAATAGCCCAAGTTCCCCGAGGCCCCATAATCTCCAAGTAAAGTGGGGGTGTCTGTCAGTGGGGCACTGAGGCCAGTGACACTGTGGGTGGTTAAAGGCCTTTGCTATCAAGTCAGAAAACCTGAGTGTGATCTCCACAAGTCATAGGGTGGAAGGAGTGAGCTAATTTCTACAAGCTACCATCTGAGGCACAGTTTCCTGAGCCTCCCCTTCTACAAGTTCTGGTTCATTTTTTTTTTTTTTTTGTTTCTGTCTGTTTGACGTAACCCTCCACATATCTGGGAAGAGGGATTGGCCTACTGTGAAGTTATTTTCTTAATTAACGATTGATGTGGAAGGAACCAGTTCACTGTGGGTAGTGTTACCCCTGAGGAAGCCATGAGGAGAGGAGCAAGCCAGGACTTCTCCATGATGTCTGCTTCAGTGCCTGCTCCAACTTCCTTCCCTGACTTTGCTTCATGATGGACTGGGACTGGAACTTGTAAGCTAACGTAAACCTTCTCCTCCACAATGCGTGCATATGAGTGTTTTGATTGCAATGTAGGCAAGCTCATCATATGCCTGTCTGGTGGCTTACAGAGTTCAGAAGAGGTACCAGATCCTCTGGAACTGGAGTCACAGATGGTAGCAAGTTACCATGGATGCTTTTAACCACTGAGGCATCTCTCCAGTCCCATTTGTCTGAGTTCTGTTTGTTTCTTTGTATGTTTGTTTTTTGAAACAAGGTCTTACTCTGTAGCCCATGCTGGCCGTGAACTTGGAGCAATCTCCAGCCTCAGCGCCCTAAGTGCTAAGATTATAGGCGTGGATCACCATATTCAGCCTCCTCTATGAGGGAAGGTCTGTGTCCATTCAGAATACAGATGCCATGGCCAACTCATTTTATGTGCAGATCTGCATTCTGTTTCTTTGCCTCCTCAGACACTGCAGATATCTAATCAGCCTCTTAATGTGTGGCTGCATATGCAAAGAGTGTCAGTTACAGTTAATGACCCACAAGGCATGTCCTGGTAACCAATCCTGCAGACTAGTGCTCTACCCTTCTCTGGGGCTAATTTGGGGGGATATTCTGCATGTTTCTCAGGAGACTCTTTTCAAGCCATCCCTTGCTGTCCAAGTAGTAACATCAATCAATCACTTTGTATGGACTGACCCCCAGCTCCATGGCTGGTTCTCTCTGCAGCTTCCTTCTTCCTTCTTTGGGTTATTACCCAGATACACTATGAACACACAAGTTCTTGCCTCTGGCTCTGCTTCAGAAAACTAGGGGTGGGAGAGTGAGGGGAGAAGGGTGACCACTTGAGATCACCATTCCAGACAATAATGGTAACTGTTAATTTTGGAGTTTTATACAGGGTCCTGATGAGAAATCCTAAAATAATATCTCATTTTAAAGGATCGATTGCCTTTTCCTTATACCTATTTTGAGTCATCACCCACTCTAAAATCTGGAATAAAATATGTACAGTGGACAGTTTTCACGGGTAACCTTTCTCCAACTGAAGAGGAGTCCTTCTTTCTCCCTGGCTCTTAGAACCTTTTAGTAAAAGGATGTTTTTGTTTTTGTTTTGTTTTGTTTTTCCTGTGAAACGTCTTTTCACCCTTTATTCCAACAACCATGCAGCTTTTTATTTTATTGTATTGATGCAATGAATTTGAATGACTGGTTTATCAAATTTGATCAAAATGTAAATATTTTGATTTTTAAAGTTTTGCTCATTATATGTTAGTGTCTTAAGCGCTGTTAAACTGATCTGCCATATTATTTTTGCTAAAGTGTTACCATCTATCTTCATGACTCTCTTTTCTTTTTTCTTCTCTTTCTTCTGTTTTTCTGTAATGTGTGCTGTGCAATGTGTGCTGTGCAATGTTTGCTGGTTTATCTTTTGTCAACTTGACACAACCTAGAGTCACCTTAGTCAGGGAATTGTTATCTATCAGATTGGCCAGTGGCCATGCCTGTGGCATTTTCTTGATTAATGATGGATGTGGGAGAATCCAGGACAACTACTCCTGGGCAGATGGTCCTTGTTGGTATAGAAAGCAAGGTAAGCAAGCCATGGAGAGTAAGCCAGTGAGCAGCACTCCTCTGTGGACTTTGCCCCCAGCTTACTGCCTTGAGCGCTTGCCTAGCTTCTCTAGATAACGGACTGTAAGTTGCAAGCTGAATTAAATCATTTCCTCTCCAAGTTGTATTTGGTTATCATATTAATCACAGCAATAGAGACCCAGAAGGACTAGCACACCATTTTTGGAATGAGGACCAGACTGGCTTACTAAAATGATTTGGTGAGTATTATTCTTTCTTGTATATTTTGAAATAATTCACATAAACCCGATATTCAAATTCCTGATTAACATTTTGACTGAGGTACTAATCTATCTGGGCCTGATGTTTCCTGTGTTGAAAGGTTTTGTTAACAAATCAATTGATTTAATAAATTTAAATCTTTCATTTTTTTCATTGCTCTGTGTTAGTTTTTGTAAGTTATAGTTTTTCAAGAGTATGTGAATTACATGTCAATTGTTGACATTCCTGACAGAAAGGTTTTCAGGTTTTCACACTATCACAGAATTGTCATTCTGTCCATATGTTCCATGTCGCTGTTGTAGTTCATGTTAGTATCACTCATACTCTGACACTCACTTGTGTAATTTTTCTTCATTAGTTATTCCTGTTAGAGATTCAACCAATTTTCTTAATTCTACTAAAAATCTCAATAGTGGTTTTTATTTAATTTCTCTAACATCTATTTCTCTTTGTAACTTAATTTCACTCTTTTTGCTGACTCTTTAATTTACTTTCTTTAGTGTTTTAATATCAGTATTTACATAATTTGTTTTAACCTTTCTTTTAATTCTTGTACAGATGTTTAAAATAATATTCTCCTCAATGCTGTGTGGTCTTCATCCTACAAATGTCCATTCCTTTTCATCATCTTTAGTTCAACATATCTCCTTTCTGATTTCTTTCATCACCCCTGGGTTATTTATAAAATTGTTGTCAAATACCAGATATCTGGGAGTCCCAAAAATCACATTTACTACTTTATAATTAGCATCATTTTGTCAAAGAATATACTTTTTATGATTTCAATATTTTCAAATGTATTGAAGCTTTTATGACCCAGAATATAATTAATTGGGATGAGTAATCAATGAGTATTTTATAATAACATGTATTTTGAATATATTAGCTTTTAAAATTCAAGGCTGGGGAGATGGCTCAGGAGTTGAGAGCATTTGTTGCTCTTCCAGGACCAGAATTTGGTTCCCTGAACCCATAAACAGTGGCTCACAGTAGCTTGTAACTCTAACTTTTGGAGATCCAGTATTCTCTTCTGGCTTGTGAGCACCTAAACATTTGGGGAGTATATGCAAATATGCACAGATATGCGTGTGAGCACATGCACATGCACACATGTGTCCACGCGCGCACACACACACACTCACACAAGCACACACACACACAAAGTAAAACTTCAAAAATTTATATTTTTAGTTTCATTGATAACTGTATGAGCCTATTCCACACAGAGGGATTCTCCCTCAGCCTAGACACATGGGAGAGGGCCTAGGCCCTGCTACAAATGATATGACAGACTTTGAAGACTCCCCATGGAAGTCTGCTCCCTGGGAACAGAAAGGGGATGGGATGGGGGTTGATGAGTGGAACAGGTAAGGAAGGAGGGTGCAGGAACTGGGATTGATATGTAAAACAAGTTTGTTTCTCATTTAAATATATATGTATATATATATTACATATATGTATAATAAAATTGGATGGCCCTCAAGCAAATAAATAGACTTTTTAATTGGGAAAAATATTTAAGAAATAGCATCTCAATTATATATATATATATATATATATATATATATATATATATATATGACAGTATCGTGGGATCCTAGAACTGTTAAGCTGAAGTTCAAGGGGGAGAGAAGAGAGTGGGAGAGGGAAGCAGTATGTTAGTAGTGGCTTTGATATCATGGAAAGCAATTTCCAATAAATCCCTAGTAACTCCAGAAAATAGCAATCACATAAAATCAACCAAATAAATCATACCCAAACACAGTACAAATACATCCCTAAATATTCCCAAAAGGGAAAACCTTGAAAATCACAAAAGACAGTGAGAATTTTACCTAGGGAATATAAATGATGAATGACTTCTTATTAAAAGAGCAGAAACTGAAACACACAGTATAACATATTTTAAGCAGAAAATGAAGTTAACATGAAGAGATCCACCAGAGGGGTTGCATTGATGTCTCAACAGTTAAGAGTTCTTACTGATCCATTAGAGGATACAGGTTCCATTTCCAGCACCAACATGGTGGCTTTCAACCATCTGTAACTCCAATTCCAAGGGATTAGGGGATTTGGTCATCCCTCCCTTCTGTCCTCCCTGGGTATAATGAATATATATATATATATATATATATATACACACACACACATACATATATATATATATATATGTATATAGGCAAACATCCACATAAATAAAATAGTTTTTGAGATTATAAAATAGTTTATCATTTTCCTCTTCCCTTATCTCCCTCAAAATCTTTTTATATATCCCTTTTTGATACCTTTCAAAATCATGGCATCTTTTTTCATTAATTCTTGTTACATGCATATATATATATGTATATATGTACATATATACATACATACATACATACAATTTACACAGTCTGTATAATGCTGCTTATAAGAATGATTTCAGGGATGACTATTGAATTATTGGTCAAGGTTGTCTAAGAACTCTATGAATGCCAGCTCCTTGAGGACTAGCTTTCATGGTATCAGAAGGCAGCATGCAAACTCCCAAGGGAGGGATTCAATCAATAGTTCTAATAGCTATGAAGCATGTCAATAATCAGTATGGCATACTAATCCTAAAGGTGCAGTAGTGGCACACATACTTTGGTAGTAACCAACAGCTCTCTAACTGAACTTGAGATCCACTCAAAAGGAGGGATAGTGAAGTCATGAATCTTGAAGGATAACTTACCACCCCATGAATTTAGTAAACCACTATAACCCCTAACTAGATTTATCTACATTCAAGTTGAATTGCTTTTAAAAATCCTGAACTGAGCATTTTTGTATATATATATATATATATATATATATATATATATATATATAATCAACCTTTGAAATACAATATACAACTATTACATTTTTGCTATATATGCAGTTTTGTGCTTTTCATTTATCCTCTTAGATGTCTTCATCTGTCACATAAGAAATCCATTGTTCTTTTGTATGCTGAGATTGTTAATAAATAATTCTTGTAACATTTTGTTTTCTAAGTACAGCTTTAGGTTTTGGTCAACCTCTATTTTTCTTAACCTTATTTTTTTCTCTTGTTCAGTAATTTTTAAAAAATTATTGATGTGATTTAAACATACTGAATTTTTATATTAGTTTTGAAAAAATGTACATTTTGTCAAAGGCAACAGTAGCATTACCTTTTATTTTCTTAGTTTTCCTTTTGTGGTATACATTAGCATTAGTGCAGGGGTAGTGTTCTCAGCTCTCTCTGACTTGGTGAACATAAACTTCTCCTGTGGAAATTATCAAAGCTGAGCTTTAGGCTTTAATGAGTAGATGTAGCATGGGCCTCACTCTAGAACCAGAGTCAGCAAACTATGGCCTGTGGGTCAAAGCTAAGCATACACCTGGTGATTTGGTAATTAAAGCTTTATTAGAGCATACTCATGCCTGTTTATTTATGGATTGTCTACTGATGCCCCGCCACCACAAAAGCAGAGCAGGAAGATGCAAAAGGGATGTATGGAAAGAAGAATAGAAATTAATTACCTTCTAGCTATTTGTAGAAAAAAAAATGCTGACCTCTGCTCAATTGCAAGGTCCAGGTCTTTCTCATGTTTCAACTTTATGCTTGGATATGTGTTTTCCACTCTGGCTACACTGGAATACCATAGCCTCCCAGAACTGTGGAATCTTGTCTCTGTTTTCTCAGGTCTGGAATAGATTCTTACTATTTGCCTCCAGTAATTGTTTTTGTGAGTTTAGGAAGTTCAACTCTTGACTTGAAATGAAGACACTTGAATTGGTTTATTCTTAAGTACAAGCCCCAGGGGCCTTATTCAGCTCAAGGGATTCTTCTTATTGCTTTCTCCTACATCTCACCTCCTTCAGAAACCAAGTTCCATCTCTGAGATAACATTAGTGGGACTGAAGATCTCTGCTTGCTTCCCAGCTTCCTTGCTCACAATTTAGGAAATGTGGGCAGATTCTTGGGGGCAATCTTGAGATTTACCATTGAGTTGCCTTATTTTTAAGAACCAGAAGCTTCTCAAAGGTGTAAAAACAGTTTCTAAGAAAATTTTGTCTAATATCAGATGACTTGTGTATGGTCACAAACTAATATTCCCTCTATTGTCCTTTGAAAGTATTAAACCCTCTGTTTTGCAAATGTACTTTACTTTGTAAAGAGGTTGAGAGTGAAAGCACTTTTTCATAGACCATGAACCAAAGATGCCATTATGCTAGTGTCCTTGGAAAGATAGCCTTCTAGGTATCATTCACTTGGGAAATTTACCATTCAGTTTCCCCCCCAAACTTCAGTTTCCTTAGCTGTTTTTCCACCTGTGAACTAGCATCTCACAAGGCAAATGAACCAGCACACCAAATAATATCATGCTATTTGTTATATTATCGTATTTGGTTTACTCAATCATAGGACGACACACACACACACACACACACACACACACACACACACACACACACCTGTATCATCTCTATTTTCATGTCTCCTCTCCTTAGAATAGTTTTTAAATTCAGGATAGAGGTTGACTTTGAACATTTCAAATGTGGGTTTGGCTAGAGTATGAAACCTCATATTTGCTACAAGAATCCCCCTCCCACAGTTCTCTTTCTTAAAAGTAGAACCTGCAGTTTCTATTTTCATGTAGTAGCTCTGAGCTATCTATAACAATCTTCAGGGGTATGGACCTGCACTCAATGAATCCTCTCCTATTCAACAGCATGGTATTTCTCTGTTAAAGAATCACATTTAGTTTAATAACATACTATGGTATGTTGTTTCTATAACTTCTAGAATTTCCAAGGAATTATAGTGATAATGTTTAATTAAATGTGACTCATCTGTTTCTAAATGGGTATATGCTTGCTGATGCTATATTTGATAAATATGGTATTAACAACCTCCAAAATTAATGGACTCCACACACATTTGCAAGGCTGGATTGTGGTGTAATTTCCTCTGCTGAAGAGAACTCTATTGACTATGTTCTATATTAAATATTCGTCACAGTCATTGGTGCTCATAATTATATGAACATACATTCGGAATGTTCATACTCTTTTAACAGTTCCTTTCTGGTTGCATTTCACATAAAGGACCTAGGTTCAAATAACACTTTCATATACTGGAAGCTATAATTAATTCAAAGTTGTACTTAAGATTAAAAATAAAAAGACAAGCTTTGAAAATAGAAGTGCTAATAAGACCTTATGTGAACTTTGCTAACTGTCCTGGCTGTAGAAATTATCTGACTTTTATCTATAAAAAGAATAATTGGTATATTAGTCAGGTTACCTTCAGCTACAAGGAATATATACCCCAATTAAATGTGGCTTTAAAATATATGTTTCACATAACAAAATGCCTGAAGAATGATTCTAGAATTAATTAATTCAATAGTATGACCAAGAGCCTGGGTTTTCTCAGCTTCCTTCTCCAGCATCCTCAGCATACCAACTTTGGTCCTCCAAAAAGCCCTACAGTTGCAAAAAATTACAATGGCTACAAATATGATATTCATCTCAGCCTTCAGTTACTGAGTCTTCAGCTAGCATGGGAGTTTAGACAAGGTATAAAAGCTTGGACCTCATTAGTACAAAAGCAGCCTCCTAAGTATAAGTGTAGGATGATAACACCCAACTATGGCAGGCTTTGTGGGTAGCTCCCCAGTCAGCACTGGTAATGGTCCCCTTTCTGGTGGTTTGTTGATACACATTCAACAACTGGATCTCAAGATGGAAAGACTCCTGAGTTGTATCACCTGCAAACTTCCAGCATATAAATATTCCAACCATGGTCAATTTTAATCATTGAAAATGTTATCATTGCATGTAGAGTATAGAAGAGGTAAGCTTTTGCTTATAGATGCTTTTGTTTTATTATTTTAAGAAAAATACAATTTATTTTTAGAAGCACGACCATACTTCATAACTGACTTACCAAATTCCTGAAACTTTAATGCTAAGCTGCCAGAAGCAGATGCAATTTAGTCCCACCCTGTCTCCACCAGCTATCGCACCTGTCTGCTTTGTAAAATTTATATTCTGAAGCTATGGGCACATGTGAAAGGGTAAAGACATTCTATAAAATAAATATAACTATTTGAATTTAGCATTAAATGACATGGAATATTATATTTAATATTTAAATTAAAAACTAAGTAATTCCCTGTAATCACTACAATATTTTGTCAAACACAAAAATAAATGTTCTAACTACTGTATTTTATTAAAACTTGAACATGAGAGAAGAGAAATTACATTGAAGTGTGGTATTTTCCAGAAGTTTGCATCATAAGTAAATAACTTTTAGCTTCAACCATGGTTTTGGAGAGGGAAAGGAAGTGAGAGAAAGGAGAGAGGGAGAGAGAGGAAGAAAGGAAGGATAATTAGAGTTATGCATCTCATAGATCCAACTTCAAAACTCTCTAGTAATGACATTATCCTTCAGTAAATGGTGTCAGGCTGAATAATACTTCTGGACGCTGGGCCATGGTTATTGTTCATATGCCCATTTTCCCCTAGCCCGTATGTCCTTTAAGGGCAGATATTATTGGTGGCATAGAGAAAGTAAAAGAATATTGTCTTAGAAATCAGTTAGGTCTAAGAAAGTTTGAAGTTCAAAGCTATACAGTGTTAGACTTGTAATTTAACATCTCATTTAATTTAATCTTTAAGTTTTAGGTCATTAAAATGTTCTGGTAATGAAATGAGCTACAAACTAAACAGATATTCAAGAGATGATATCTAATTTTTGCTTCTATTATCCAAAGGAACTAATATTATGTTTGAAAAATACAGGAATTCCTATTGTTGAAATAAGTAATGAGTGAATGAAGGAATGAAATAAAGCATTCAGGCCTGACACAGACAGTTTGCTGATTCTTTAGTACCCAGACCCCATGGATTAAAGGGGATAATACCAACACTACAAGCTCTGACTGTCCCCTCTAAAGATGTGCCAGGGGTGATTTTTGTCTAAATCTGCTCCTCTGCAATGTCCTTCATTACCATGTGATGCAGGTGACATGGACCCCACAGGTCACAACAGCTGTGCAAAGCTTCCAGGATGTATTCTCCACTCACTTGTCACTGAGACTGCTATGAAACAGAGCTCAAATGATGCTCTCAAACAGAGATATGGATTTTTGGAAACATTAGTCAGAGGCACTACCTTTGTCTCCAAGGAATAAATACCTCAAATATAAAAGTCAGTAGCTGATGGGTGTAAGAAAAGCTGCTGATGTTTTCACTTGTTTCTTCTTAGAAAACAGAGAAGAAGAAAAGAGAGCTAAGTTGCTGGTTTCCCTAAATCATTTTCAAAGATTTTTACTCTCAGTGTCCATTTACACTGTGTTCCAATAGGTTAAAAGTAGTTACAAAGGTTGCTAATAACATTACTTGCACTCTCCTGAATTCTGTGGGTCTATGACAGTCTTGAGTAGGGCATTGTCATCTTCTGCTGGATTAACATTGCTACAGAACCAGTTGCTGTGTTATAGCTTCAAGAACCACAAGAATGGCAGCATGATCCTCCAACCCAGGTACTCCAAATAAAATGCAAAAGCAAAGGTCTGGCTTCTTCTTCTTCCCACTAACTCTTAGATTAAAATCCCATCCAGATCACACAGATGAAGATGGAATTCACTGAGAGTATGTGACACTGGAAAATAGGATGATCTGACTTAGAAGGAATTGAAACTAGATATAGCATGTTGAAACCCTGGAGAAGAGTATCTTGGTTTCTAGGAAACAGCTATATTGCTAAGTCAATAATACATATAAGGAAGACTGCAGATCTTTCATTTGTTTAGTTTGTTTTATTGATACTTAGTTTTGAAAAATACCTTTTTGACATTGGAATACCCAGGACCTTCAAGATAATCAATGGCATGTCTCACCTACAAATATTCAACTAAAAATCAGTTGTTAGAATGAATTCATGCAGATAAATTTTAAAATACACTAAAAGACTTTTTTTTATATAAATCTTATCCTCTATTGAGTTTGTGACATAGTAAGATAAAATTGTTAGCACTCTAATAGCAAAGCTGGTGAACAAAATATTTATTTTTTAAGCTAAAATTAGAGTAATTTTACTAAACTGTAACACAAAGGATCGTATGCTATTTTCTTTAGCATTCATTTCAGTTCAATAACGTGTTTTTCATTTTGCCACATCACCTGTAATTTAGAGTCTTTGGAATAATAACTTCAGAGAAGTATGTTATTAATATATTTTTTTCTTAGCTAATATTAGTTTCATGTATTTTGGGAGATAATTCTAAGTGGTTTTATACTTAAAATATATTACTGGCAATTAGGACACAGTTTCCCATTTTTAGTTAATAACAAAATTACCTCACAAATAAACAGGAAATTGGGTGTATAGCATTTACTATGAAAAGCATGAATATTCAGGAGAAGACCTACTCATCCAACTCTCTAATCTCTTCCACCCTACGAGGAGAATCATTGAAACTCACGAATTTCCCTCCCGATTCAAAGAATGACTGGAAAAAACTTGAGCTGCTTCTTCCTACCATATTGTTTGGGTGCTGAAAGGACAAAGAATAAGAAGCTAATGATATTTAGTTCTTAAAACATATAAAAGTTTTAGAACAATAAACAAGAGTCTCGACACATTTGAACAAAAACTTTAAGAGAATGAAGCATGCAAAGAATGTTTACTTCATTGTTATAGCTCACAAAAGTGTGACTGCCACATATCCTGAAATGTGTAGTTTCAAGTAAGGTCAAAAGCATACTGTGGTGGAAAAAAATAGAATGGCAGGCACATGACATGAATTTTTTTAACTACATTGTTTTGATTCCTTCCAGATCAATTTATCAGTTTTGTGGATTAGCACTAAAAGAGAATTTTAGAATATAATTCATAATGGTGATATATAATCATGGTAACTTAGAACTAGAAAAAATGAGTGGAGCTCTATAAATCTGACTAAGTGACCACAGAGAATGACTACCACCCACACCTAGAGGCAAGTCATCAAATATATTTATCCACCAAGAGGAATAGTTGGGTTATTGAAAGTGGTGTTTTTAATTAGTCAAGATAGGGCAACAGTAAGAAGGGTGCAGATTCACATCATAGGGTCTCTACTATAGCCATGGCATGTCTGATATGTATGGCTATGGCCCTCTGCAGAAAATCAGCTATAGGGAAATGAATACAAGGTCAAATTACACAGCTGTTGCTCATCTTACCACTGTACCATATTCAACCAGTAATATTTGGAATCAAATTTTGTCCCACCACAAAAGTGTTCCAAATAGCTACAAGAAGCCTTCTTGGGAAGGCTTTCATAATGTATAATGATCAGGCAGCTTGAGAGATGAAATAAAAAAGAAAGATGTTAAAATTCCAGAGAGACATCTTCTATGTCATTAAGAACAAGTCGTATGGAGTATTCAAAAGTTTTCCAAGAAAACATAATTAATGGTTTGGCTGTCCAGCTTCTGGATCATAGTATGCAGAATGTACATCAGAAGAAGCTAGGTCATTTCTGGGCAAAGTTACTAAACTATGGTTCTTATTAATAACTTTGATGAACTGCTCATCAAAATCAAAAATGTAAAAATAGTGCCTTCACATATATTTTTTCACACCTTTAGAAATTTCTAGTATTCCAGTGGAGTCTACATTTTTAAGCCTTGATTCATCAAAGAAAAGACAAGAATGACAGGATGGCCATTGTCAGACTAAGATATTAAACTGAAGGACTCTAACATTGGTGCTAGTGTCTGGGTTACAGGCAACCCCATTGTGTGTGATAATCTACCCACCTGCAGGCTGGCAAAGAAATTGGAATCTATTTGTCAGAGCTTTTTGAGTTCTTAAAGGTGAGAAAGTGTTAGACAAAGGCTATTACTTATAAGCTGTTTCTGTTCAACAAAGGGATCTATGAGATGATGTTGCCAAATGTCACATTAATTATGAATAATGAAACCTGGCAGTTTAATTTTAAGGCTATCACTGGTTGAAACTGAATGGCATCATTTGAACAATGGCAACCATGGCATTCTCTTGTGACTAAATAAACCTATTTCAAACTTAAGCTGCCACCCCAGTTTCCAACAATTCAGGACAATTCAGGATTTAAAAGTGGGATTCAAAAAAGAGAAAGAAACAATAACTAAAAAAAAAATAATAAAAATCCTGGAACACAGTCAACAAGACAAAACAGGGGAACCCACAGAGTGGGAAAGATCATCACCAACCCCACATTTGATGGAGAGCTGACTTCCTCAATAGGCATAGGGAAGGCTTATGACATAAGTAATATACCTTCATGGAAAGAGCACCAAAGAAACAAGAGATAGGAACAATGTGTCTTAACAAAAAGGCTTTAAACAACATAACTCTAGCCGAAATTTTAACAATTGGAGGAAAGCTTGGAATATTTCCACTAAAACCTAGAATAAGTCAACATGTCCATTTTTTCTACTTCTAATCAGTACAGTGCTTAAAGTCTTGGCTAAAGCAGTATTTCCCAGGAGGGAAATAAAAGGGATAGAAATGGGAAAGAAAGGAAACAGGGTATCCTTATTGGAAATTGATGAAAGTTTATGCATCAGAGAAGGCCCCCAAAACTAGAAAACTTGCACATCTGATAAACACTTTCAGCAAAGTGACCTGACGCTAATGTAATATGCAAGTCTGCACACCAATAACAACTTGTGAAGAAAATAATCAAAAATACAATTCCATTCCTAATTTCTCACCCAAAGAAAACTCTCTTGGGATGAACTTAACCAAGAAGGTATAAGAATTTTACAATGAAAACTTCAGACAGATCCAAATGTCTCCCCTTGTACCCTCTTTGTTACCTAGTCTCTCTGAGTCTGTGGATTGTAGCACAGTTATCTTTTATTTTATAACTAATATCTACTTATGAGTAAGGATATACTGCATTTGTTTTCCTGGGTCTGGGTTATGTCTCTTGAGATGAATTTTTCTAGGTCCATTTAATTTTGTGAGTGTCCTGAGGGTGGGTGAGGATGGGAACAGGAGAGATCAGGTCAGTGAATGGGAAGTACAGAAAGAGAAGACTGGATAGCATTTTGGGGTTAGGTAAAGACACAACACAATGGAATCTCCCAGAAATCTATAAGGATGATCCCAACTGCTAGTAGTGATGTAAGTTGGTCTAACCACTAAGAAAATCAGCTCTGGTGACTATTATATTATCTCCAACAAGTGGTGCTGGACCCATATGGGTGAAAGGGTCTTTTCATACATGTCTTCTCATATGGCTTCATCCTCATGAGCCACAGTGTTCAGGAATATGACCTCCCCTCCATAATAACACCAATGTTCAGTGTGTATGCAAAACTGTTAGAAAGGAATCCAGTTTTGTGTCCAAAGGCTCATGTTTGTCTGGCTGTATCTTAAACATCAGAAAAAGCTATACGAATCTTAAGTATCAGGGTACTGGATTCTCTTCCTGCAAGGCTCACTTTCCTTATTATTTTGCTTGTTTGAAAACTTGCCTAACTTCTCATCCATTGCCTTGGGAAGAACCCCAGCCTTGTCTGTTTACTTAAAGATGGAGGTGTTTCGCTGGTAACAGCTGGACCTGTTGGTAATAGGAATGGAGTAGGAATTAGATCTCTTGTAGCTGAAGAAGCAGTAGACTGTTTAAAAGTATTGCAAAAAGGTCAACAAAAGAAAAATGTAGTTCTGATGAATTGGAAGAAGATCCCATGGAAAGGGAAAGAGGCCTCATGACAGTGTTATACTTGATAAAGGTCCTTATTTTGTCTTGAGCTTCAGTAAGCCAATGTGATCTCTGTGGTTCCAGCAAATAAGGAGTTTTTCTGGAATAAACCTATTCAGACCATTAGGCGTTAAATTATTACACTGGAGAAAACAGCACGTTGGTAATGAGAAGGGGCCAGGGGAGTACAATTAGTCTGATAGGGTTTACGGTGTAGAACTGAGGTAGAACTCAGCATATTTCAAAAGCTAAAGTTAGCAAATAGGATTTGTGAATTGACAGGGAATGAAATTATTGCATTAAAAATCAATTAAAAGGGAGAGCCTCTGTAGTACTCAGCCTCAAGTTTCCAAACTGAGTAATTCCCAGCTTTCAAAGTTAAAGGCCTTCGTGGGAGGTCTCTGTTATTCAGATGAAAACTTTTATTCTCCAGACAGAAATAATTTCCCTCAATTTTGGCTCTGTGGTGTTAAATTAACAGTGAAAACAATCCCTTAAAATTCATGTCCTCCAGGGCTGGGACTACAGCTTAGTGCTATAGTGCTTACCCAGAACGCACAAGGCCCTGGGTTCAATCCCTAACACCATGCTGAACAATTTTAAAAGTCCATGTCTTCTCAAGAGTTAGAACAGTTACTATATTTTAAGATATCTGTCTTAAATTTAGTATACAAGCCATTCCTAATGAAGACTATGAACAGGGGTGTTGACAATATAAAACATAAGGAATTAGAGATCAATAGACTACATATATATGTTCAACTGGTTTACCGTGGGCAGGTTAAGTAGTTGTATAAAATCCAGATACATGATAAGATTTGAACAAGCTACAATGTCATAAGATAATAACAATGAAAGTATTAAGCTGCATTGGTTAGAAGAATCTCAGTGCAGGGACTTACATTAGAAATGCAGTTACCTGGTAATTGGAAAGTGTTCATAATGTTTCTAATCAATAAATAATAAGATTCATAACTATTAGAGTCTTTATCATATTTCATGAACCTAGCACTTAATGGATACTTACAAAAAATTATTGATTATCTTTGTACTTTGTAATGGAATTGAGATTTTGTAGCATCTTTGTTTCCCTTTATCTGTTGTCTCCTTTCCTCCAACCACACAATGTTTATCAATTTATTTAAATATTCATTATTTACAAATCTCCTTTAAAATGTGGTTAACAACCCAGGTACTAAAAACAAAACCTTTATAAAACCCAAAGAGGATAAAATTCTCTTAGCTTCATTTATACTTTTAGTTTTGATGTTTTAAAAATTTCTTTCTTTAGCTTAAGAAATGAGTACAGTTTTGAACTAATTAAAAATTAATCTGATATTTTATGCTATTTAATGTTTTTTTCGGTATCATCATGCTGTAAAAAATATCATTAGTTTATGTGAAAGATATACAAGAGAATGGGAAGAATTAATAGAAAAGGTCTTAATTCCACTCTGTTGAAGAATTGAAGGTAAAATGTATGTGAATATGTGTTAAGACTTAAGTGAGACCTCATCCTCCACACAGAAGGACCAGTAGTGCACTCACAGAGAAGCATGGGGAGTTTTTACTGACTATGTGAGAGCAGGGCCAGTACCACTGTGCACATCTCAGCACCGGCTGGACTCATTCATTCATTCATGTCTCCCGTGTATTGGAGACATCACAATAGAACTCATAACAGCCTCTACAGGACACTAGAGAAAAGCACTTTCAATCTGAGGGTCTTACGATTAGACTCAGTAGTCAAGATGTTGAATGAGAAGTCTAGTTATTGTTAAAATTTTAATTTGAGAAAAAAAATCCTATCAAATAGTCTGAAGAAAAACAAGTGGTAAAAAGAAACATGCCTCTTATTTTTTATATTGAGAAATAGCCACAATGTCATAGACAAATGGAAAGGAAGCAGGGCCTCTCCCTGTAAACTTATTCATGTACTCTAACTTGCAATTAAGAAATAAGTGACACTATTAAATTTAGTCATGAAAGTAGAGGTATCTGTGATCTTGAAAAAGATGGAAAGGAAGAAAAGCCAATTTTCTGATTATTTTAAAATAAAATATTTACATTTACTATTTTAAGAAGGCACTCAGGAGGCAGAGGCAGGCAGATATCTGTGAGTTCAAGGATAACCTGATCTACAAAGTGAGTTCCAGGACAGCCAGAACTGTTATACAGAGAAACCCTGTCTCAAGTAACCAAAAAAAAAAAAAAAAAAAAAAAGATAAAAACCAAAACAACAATAAACACCCCTCCCAAAAAAACAACCAATCAACCAGAAAAATAAAAGGCAAAACCAAACTACAATAGAAACACAGTCCAAAGCTTGACCATGAATGACCACACTGGTGAAGCTCCAGCAACCAACAAACTGGAGGTGCATCACACTATGTAGTTTTAAAAGCTAATGTCTCTATCATACTGCTATCCTATGATATGCACTTGTAGTGTTCTATTATTTACTTCATCTGAAGCCATTAAACAACTAATAACAAGCTTACATTAAAAAAACCTTTAGATAAGTATGTGACCGATAAAATAATCATACTTGGTTCCATTTTGTCTTTCTTGGCTCAAAAGACTTTCTCAGACTATTTTTATGCCACTAATTTGGCCTTCAATTATGAGAGATGATGGAAGTTAATGGAATTTGAGAATGGCAGTTTGCTGCTGAACCTAGCAAATTAAGTTTGCTCATTTGAAACAAAAATGATAAAACATAATCGAAATTTGAAAGTGTCAGGAGAATGTGAGTCCTTAGATTCTTCTTTCTCAGCCTCTGTGGTTTTAATCTAATTTTCAGAAAGTTGAATTCATAATTAGAGGGAGAGGGAAGTGAGAATAGGGAAGGTAAATATTACCAATAAACATGAGAATGGAGTCATAATTAATTTTCGCCACCTAAATATTCTCCCAATTCTTATGGCTTCAGGTGAAAAAAATTAATAAGTGCCATTTCCAAAACTTTGGCTAACCAATAAGCACACATCCCTTGTGTCCGTTTCTCATCTTCTTTTCAACGGAACAAAGTGACTTTCAGAAGCCTGGAAATGTGTAATTACACAGGCAGGAGTTGGTGGCCTTTGATCATAATTACAGTGCTTTATCCATCCATCACTTGTTGCTGGAGGACTAGTCCTTGTGAACCCTTTAAAGGAGCTGAGAGCCCTGTCAAGACAAATTTGAGCTTCAAAACAGCTAATCAGAAACTTAGCTTTCTTGTCCTGGAACACAGTGAAATTGTCACTTTAATCTTACAATCCATTTGCCTTTTAAGTAAAGTGACACCATGAGGTCTTTCTCTAGGAAGACACATCTTGGGCTACATTTTTTTCTCAGCTTCTTTTGGGGGAATTGGGTCTAAGTTTCTTGTACTTAGGTCGCAGTGTACAACAAGTGAAGGAAGTATTGAAAGTACTTGATAAAAATGCTGATTTTGCATTCCTTTCATTTATGCTCAATTTCTCTATCTCAAATCTCAGATGAGTGAGGAACCTCCAAGCACAGGGAGATCTAGAGCTGTTTCTTCATGTGTGACCTGGTAACCATGCAAATCAAATCATTTTTGTGTATTATACAATTTCAAGACTCTAGCCAACCTGCCGATCACAGCCTCAAGTATGGATGGGACATTTCTCTCCATACCTGGAAAAATCAGAAATAACTATGTACCATCCCTGTTTACCAATTCTACATTTGGGCTTCAGAACACTAGGGATACCATCAAGAAGTCAAGTTGAACTTCACATAACAAAAATCACTACCCCATTTCCCCCTCTCTCAAATGGCTGCTTCCAACTCTGCCCTTTGACAGCCTTTCCAGCACCCTTAAACACATGTGAATTTGCAGTTTCTCTTCCATTGTTTCCACATACAGCATCCTACTTGTGGTACCCTAAAATCTAGGCATGCATCTCATCCATCTTCTTGACCCCTGCCTCTGCATCATAAATAATCAAGATGACAATCAAGAGAACTACTTGAGTCAAATAAACTAAAGCAAGATACAGTTTCTTTCTCTATGGTTTGAAGATAAAAACAACCTGTAGTCAGTACAGTCATTTCTTATTGCTGCTGTAATAAGTTACCACAAACTTAGTGATGGAAATCAGCACAAATTCATTATGTTACCGTTTGGAGGGTCAGAAGCCTTACAGAATGCCTGAAATCAAGCAAGGTGTTGTCAGGTTCATTCCCTCTGGATAACATTCATTTCCTTACTTCCCCAGCCTTTAGAAGCTGCCGGTCTATCTTGCCTCATGACTTTTCCATCTTCAAAGCCACCAATCAGCTATGTTGTGTTGTGTTTTTAATATTATATCTCTTTTGACTCTTCTATCTTTAAAGATTCTTCAGATTGTACTGTATGCACATAGGCATTCCAAATTAATCCATTTCAAAGTTGGCTAATTGGAATCCTTAATTAATAGTCACCTTATTTCCATTGACCATATAATATAGTCTATTGATACATTCCAGGGATTAGGATGTGGCTTCCTCTGATGGCCATCATGCTGCTACTTCCTCATCTGCCACCTCTCAAGTAGATCAGACACAATGAGAGATTCTTAAACTAAGATCTTGTGTATGAATATAATAAAAGAATCTTGTCATTAGTATATATAATGTTGAAATAGAGCTTGGAATTTGAACAAGAGCTTTACATTTTCATCTTGTTTTTGCTAGTATTTTGATGTACACAAGCAACTCATCCCCTCAAGTGTCCATATTACTTAATTGTAAAGTGCAAAATTGAGAGACAAGATGATGTTAAGACTTGTAATGATTCTTCTTCTTAATTTATGTTTGCTAACCTGGAAAATGATATTCAAAGTATAGTGACCTTGATTGTTAAATGTACATTGAATTATGTCCTTGAGGAGGACATAGGTGTGTGGCGGAAGGAAGCACACTAGTCTACTAGCTCAGTAGACACAGACTGGAAGTGATCACTGATGGAGGTGCATTTCAGAGTTGAACTGGCTTGTATTTAGTTTTCAAAGTACTGAGGACTGCACATGGAAGGACTCAATCTCAACCGACTTGAACCCTAATTTTGAAAATCTAAGGACTTCATGACAATTATAAGGGGACGATTTTGTAGGTGGTTCAGTTCCCTGACATGTATACACACTCTGTTGACAAATTTCCCTGTCCCTAGAACATTCAAATGGGCTAGAATCTCTGAAGCAACATAGACAATTATAATCACATTGTGGTAAGAAGCTGAAGTAGTTCAGAAGTTCTTCATGATTGTACTTGACATATATATATTAGACCCTGTAGATAAATTATGAGTCAATATTTTCTCTAATTGAGTGTATTAATTGTTCCTATCCTAGGTATTGCTTCATTTAAGAACAGAATTTAGGCAAGATGAGCAAACTGCAATGTGCAGGCCGTTTTATGATCTGTAAACTAGGCAAACCTAATCATTAGAGAAATCCAACTCTGATTTCCTCATTGAAAGACACAGATTCATTCTTTATCCAACACTAGAAATGACATTAAGTATATATTATTTATTTGGGCAGTCTTCCTAAAATCATATAGTTTTTAATCTTTTTTTTTATTCTTACTGTAATTAGCAGTAATAACTATGTTGTGACTCCCTGAAATTAGCAAAGGCTGCAAATGTTTATTACATTAAACATTAAAGAAAAAGAGAGAAGACACTGATTGTTCTAAAACATGAGCCTGGGGGAAACTCTTCTTACAAGGTCTGCATGCTTTAGTAAGAAGTTCAAGAAGAAATCAGTCAGAGTAGGTATATCCTAAGGTCAGGCTACCCATGCTCACTCTCTTACTTCTGTTCCCATTGTTTGCTGTCAATCGGAAAGGGGAAGGCAGAGGAGCTGTCAATGTTATCCTTAGAAACCAGCTCGCCTTGTCCCAGAGCAAGAAGGATGCCAGAGAGGGCAGAGGGCAAATGACTACTCTCACACCAGACATGCTTCTGCCTTTAGGTGAGTTTTATCACACAAAGGAAATGGTCTTCCACTGTAAGTGGACAAGCACCACCCTCCCACTTAAGATATATTTAGAAAGCACAGTTAATAAAATTGACCTTTAAGTAAATAAAACAAAATTCACACACACACACACACACACACACACACACACACACACACACACACACACACAACTAATACATATGAGAAACATTCTTAGTATGTTTCAGCCACATGAACTGCTTTTCCATAGAGGTTTGCTATGTAAGAATACACAATATTTTATTAATAGATCAAGTTGTAATGATGTTTACTTCTATTTTATTTTCAAACTTCAATTATCACATCATTTCAAAACGTAATCTTGATTTATCTTTATTTTTTCATAGGCTTGATTTTAAAAAGATATTTTTAAAAGAATTGAATGCCTCACAGAATGTATTAAAAATGTATTTAACAAACTAGATAGTAATTCTAAAAAGAAAATAATAGAAAGGAAACAATTTATATCACAAACAATAAACAGTGACTTCAATTCTAAGATACTGACTTTTATATTCGTTTCTTGTATTTAACTGGCTAAAAACAACCTATGTGCACATGTTTTGCTTATTAGGAAATTAACCAGCTGACTTATTTGCTGATTTTGCACCATTTATTCATGCTCTAATATCTTTGTTAAAATTGGGTCAGAAATCAAATGACAGACTTTATAACTTTTATCCATCTTTTTTATTCTGTGTAATTGCCAATATCACCAAATATGAATATAATAAGCCCCATAGATGTAAATGTCTTTCTCATTTCCAGAAAAGTTTCTGCAAAGACTGAAGTAAATTAGTATTAATTCAGAACATAACCAAATCCGTTACATGTCAGTATGTTCAGGTGGAAAGAAAAAGAAGGAGAAATATTAAAAGAGGGTAAAATTTGTAGTAGCTCATAGTACTTTGAAATGTGTGTTTAAACTGTCCTTTTGGGACTGGCACTAGTATCCATCAATTAGCACTTGTATCCATCAATAATAACTCGCTATTCATTCTATTCTATGTAAAATAAGAAATTAATGAATTACAGCTAGCTTGGAGTTAAAAATATCAACCTATCCTGTCCTCTCTTGATACAGCAACAATAACAAAATGTGTCTTTAGGGTTCTCTCAAAGACAAGGTCAGGAAAGAGAAGTATAAGTATGTAGATGACTATGATTATGGAATGATTAAATTTGGTCTTTCTTAAAATAGATTTTGTAAACTGAGAACTACCAGGGTTGTCTGCTTAGAAAAATCAACTCATGCTATTCACTCATTGGACAGCAGAGAGAACAGTGCTGAATTCTTTAGTTGTCATAGTGTTTATTTTTTTTTTAATTGAAAAAATTTCATGTAAAATATTTTAATTGTTTTCTCCTCTCCCCTGTAATATCTCACTTGCTAATTTATTCACTAAGGAGGAATAATAGTAAGCTATGTGAAATTGATCTGTATAAAAAGGTTAAAATATTTAGGGAGACATTAAATATCAGATATGTAAGTATTGTAGAATTAATCAAATGTCAATAATGAACATAATACTTTTTTTTTCCAGAAAAGATCTCTCTAGCCGGCCTAGAATTTGCAATCCTCTTGCCTCAGCCTCTTCAGTGCTGGGATTACAAGCATAAGCACAACACACCCACTTTCTCATGAAATTTCAGAAATTTTGTAGGCACGTGTTTTACAAAAGGAGGCTTAGTAGCCATATTTCCTTCTTTCTGTGTTTCTTGATGACTATGTTTTTATTATAAACGAACATGGATTTTAACCTAGAAACGTTTATAAATGTTCCCAGACGTTTCTAGCCACAGTTTCAAACTCTGCATGTACTCTTGTGCCTTTTCCCAGATTGGGAATCTACTGAAACCAGGGCACTCTAAAATAAAAAATTATTTAAGAAGACTTTTATTGCTTTGGTTTTTCTGTAAGTTGAAAACTTGGGTTCCATTGCTCCATGAGCTAATAGGTCATCAGGTCTACACGAAAAGCAACTTCTTTTCTAGTATTTCTATATTTGCATTTCTCTGATCCAGCACTAGAAATGCCTGCAGAAGGATGTGTGTGGAATGGAAGGGGGTAGCTAATCTACAAGCTAGGGATTTGTGAAGCTGCTGAGAACCCAACACAGTCTTCAGGAAGGGCCCAGAAGGGAACATTATAAAAGTTGCTGCTGAGTCACAGCTGTGTTCTTAGAAATGTGGGTCTAAAAGCTGGTGAATGGAGTGGGTGGTTTTTGAGATTGGAGAATGGTCTTTGAAGACTCCGTAATCTTGGATACATTGCTTTGTCATCATTCCTATACCTAGGTCCAGCTAAACTTAATGTTTACGTCATCTAAGAAGACAGATCCTGGGTCCATTTGTTTTTGCTACTACTGTAGCTTGTACAGAGAGAGAGAGAGAGAGAGAGAGAGAGAGAGAGAGAGAGAGAGAGAGAGAGAGAGAGAGAGAGAGAGAGAGAGGAAATCAGAGGACCATTCACATGTCCAGTTTCAACCTGGGAATTCAATAGCAGTCTCTCTCTGTTTCTGCCTCTGTCATGTCTCCCTCTCCTTTGAATCTGTAGTCTCCTTTTTTGCTACATCCCCCATTCCCTTTATCTTTCCTCTTCCACTTTTCCCACCAGAAACCTCACAGGAAGAGAAAGAGTCAACCCTACGTGAGAGCAAATTACAGAGATGAAAACAGAAGTCTTTCATAATCCCAGGCAATGCTAAGCCTCCAGCAGGCACAGGTGGCAAGTGTCAGTTTAACCCCTTTCTAACCCTGCCGTTTTAAACACTCAGGACCTCTCTCATTAGTTATACAAAGTACCAAATTCCAACCTCAAATCTCATGCCGTTAAATTAACAACATCACACTGCTTTGTATGGTGTGAATGTCTCCCATAACTTCACAGGGGAAACACTCTTCAGATTTCATTTACCCGTTTAAAAATAGCAAACTCTAATTTGAAACAGTCTCTTCCCCCGACACAGGCACACGATTGTGAACTCTCACTAGTATTCTTTCTCCATGCTAGGTAAATATTTTTCCACAAACACAAATAAAACTCAATTTAATCACAGGCTTTAGAAGTCATATCTGTCAAAAGATGATGTTTGTTTTGAAACAAATCAAAAAGAAAATACTCTTTAGAGCTAAAATGACAAGCCACAATCTGTTTCACATAACAATGACCATCTATTTTTAAGATATAAATCACAATTTCCAGTCTTTATTTTGACTTGAAGGTTGCCCAATAGATTACTACATCCCTACCCAATGAAATTTCTTTTTCTTGGGTAGGTGGGAACTGAGTGTGACAACTAAGACATTATAATATTTTAGACATCTTAAAATGATGTGACAATTTTTCAATGTTTTGGTTATTTCTCTGAGAATGATCACACTCACTCCCTTCCTTCCTCCAATCTTCTACATCTCTCAGGTCCTCCCTCATCCTCTACCAACCCCTCATCCTCTCTCTCTCTCTCTCTCTCTCTCTCTCTCTCTCTCTCTCTCTCTCTCTCTCTCTCTCTCTCTCTCTCTCTCTCTCTCTCTCTCTCTCTCTCCCAGCCCCAGTCTCCCTCTCCCTCCCTCCATCTCCTCTTATTGAATCCAGTGGTATGACAATTTCTTTAAAAAAAAAATATGGATGCCTTCAAACTTTGTTACTTAGTAACTCCAGAAATAAAGTAAAAGATATCTCTCTAGAAGAGATGCCCACAGACCACTTTTAAGTCCACACGAAGTCCAAAGAAGTACCCTCGTGTTCCCTAAACAAGGAGTAGCTCTTTTGTACCCAACTGAAACACTCGGAATACACAGGCATACCAATTCAGTTTTCACACCAATTCAGTTTTGACAGAAGTCACGTCATATTTAAACTCACCGCTGGATGTAAGGGTCAGGGCAGTACTGTAGGGTGGCACACCGTGAAGTTTCAAAATTCATTTCCTTCAACTCTCTTTGATACCAACAGATGGGAAGCAATTCTATAACGTATACATATACACCTGAGAATATCTAGGTATATAGCCAGGAGGCTGAAAGCAATAGGGTCAAATGCCATCAGACATAGAAGTTTAGACACTTCCCCGCTTCACTCAGATTTGCAGAGAGGCGGGGCATTTCTTCCTTTCAGCCAATGAGAGTCTTCAAGTGACTAGAGCATCATAAACAGTCGATTCTTACCAGCTGGGCATCCTCTTTAAAGCTGTTATTCCTCTCTGCCACTGTTTTAGAGCCCTTGACGTCGAGTGGCCACACTTGTTGCCAATTTGTAGGCATCTCCGAACTTTTGATCTTGCTCGTGATTGGGTGTTGGCATGAATGGCATCAGAGGTTAATCTCAGGAGCCAGGACTTGTGTCACTGAGCTAATAAATGTCCCCCTCGCTCCAGCTGAATAATAACGCCTTGTATTTGGATCCTGATTTGACTCAGAGCTGCTGTCACTGCTACTGGGGCTAGAATGTTTTGCAGAGCTTAGGAGCGTTTCTTTCTTTTTTTTTTCTTCTCTGTCTTCTCCCCGCCTCACCTCCCCCCTTCAGCCTCCCTTTCAGCCAACCGCCTGTTGTGGTCACAATCTCAAATAGCAAAGACAGGGAAATTCCTTGATTATATTTAACCTAGAACTCACTCTTCGTTTCAGCTAGAGAGTTATCACGCCTATGTCCTTAGAATTTTTTTCTGCCCCAAATAAAATAGCCTGTACTGATCTATTTTATCCATACAAATGTAAGTAATAGTATTTTAAATGCGGTGTTAAAGTGGGAACTGATACTTTACAGTGTTTCAAATTATCTTAATATTTAGGTATTTATATAGAATTATTTCAAATTGCCTGTCAATGGAATATAATGAAGTTTATTTCAAACTTTGTCAGTCGTTCTTTAATCTCCTTTGAACTGCTTTTGCATACAATCTAACACGTTCATACATTCAAGAGTTAATATATTATCAGATAAAGTCACCGTAAAGATTAATTTGTTTCCTTTCTGAATGTAGGCTGTAAACCTATCCTGGCTCAGTGGATTTAGAAATTGAATGAAATATGATTCAGAAGCTAAATGGGAATCTAGTCCAACAGGGAAATAAAAGCTGTGTGCCCAAGTGTCACTGACACAGCAAGCACACATCTCCATTCATGCTGCAATCATGGACACCTGCAAACTAGTGACATCAGAAAATGTCAACATTGTGAGACAACCCAAAGTGAAATCTGACATTTTCCTGTAAGAAATTCTGGTTCAAAATGTGTTCATAAAGATGGTTTATTTGTTGCTCCAGCCAGGGAGGAAGCTATTTAAAACTTGACATTCTCTTTCTTCTACGCAGACTGAGAGTGTCTAACATCTGTGAATTGTGAAGCTCACACACATGCTGGCCCGAGCCCCAGCCAAATCAGACAGCTTGCTCTGAAAAATGTGTAACTTGAAGCAAAGATCATTTCACTAATTAATTATAGATTTGCTCATTGGAATTGAAGGGTTTGGCTTTCTTTCTCGCAGCAAATCCAGATGACCTAATTTCGAAGTTCTTAAACTGAGAGCAGGCAATGGCCATGGCCATGGGGGAGTTCCATCACACAAGTCCTGTCTGCTCCTAGTTGCAAGATGAGTCTTCAGAGACAGTAGTGGTATGATATCCTTGTCAAAGACAGCCTAAACTGTTCCCAAAATACAAGAATGGGGGATAAAATTCAGTGACAAAACTGGTGTCTAGTGTGGAAAGGCCAGGATTCAGTCCTCAATTCTGAAAAGTAAGGGAGAGTAAGACTATAGTTTTAATGTAGAATTTCCTAAATGTGTATCTGGCCTGCCAAGTACTCAGCATACACACTCTCTCTCATAAGTCTGTGACTATGACATTCATTTCAAAACTGCCTTGCCTTCCTGGTCTAGGCTTCAAACTTTCATCATGATTCTGCTTTGGATCATATTTTGTTTTCCACCAGAGATGTTCTCAAACCTCATCTGAATAACCTTCAAAAACCAAATGACTCCTTTGTCTCTTCAGGTAAAAAGAACCGACTTTATCTCTTGGATCCTAAATCTTACTTTCAGATGCTATGGTTTGAGTATCAACTGTCCCTCAAAGGTTCATGTGTCTCATGTGTTCTCACAGGCATTTATAGAGGTTTGAGGACCATTGGGAGGTGGCGCCTACCAGAAGGAAAGAATTCTTTGGGCCATTGGCTTTAAGATTTCTAACTTAGTTCCATATCCATGGTTCCTGATTTCCTAGATGTGAGCAAGCAGCCTCATGCTGCTGCTGCCACAGCTCAGGCTCTTCTTGCTATCATGCCTTTGTGCCTGGTCTGTGAGTCACATCAAGACAGGGAAGAGTTCTGCCTCACACAGAGCTAACAGTAAATGCAGGGAGATGAAAAAGAGATGCTACCATGAATAGCTTAGAGCAGATGATCTTGTGTGTCCCCCAGCCATGGCAATTTGTGACTGTTAATTAGAAAACCTGAATTCAGAGCAACTTGACCTTAGGTGCCAGCCTGTCAAGATGGTAAATTACCAAATACCAGCACATGAAGGGACAATCGAGTTCAACATTGTTCAGCACCTAACCTCAGTTCAGCCAGTCTCTATTCATTGAGGGGGAAAGCAAGGCAAGCCTTGGGAAGAGGGTCTTACAAACCCTTCCACCCTGTGTTCCATGTTTCTCACTATTGTTGCAGCCTGCCATCTAGGTAGAACAAAGGTTAACCAGACTTCCTGTGTACTGCTAGTGAAGACGTGTTAATTCAGTGGGAAAGCACATGCATTGCAGACCTAGCTGTGGTCCTTGGATTTGACCTTGGGCTTCTTGCAGGTCCTGTAATCCATCAAATGGAAATATTTATAGTTAAACTAATGACAACAATCTATTTAAAAGAAATAAAATGCTTCAGGGGATTGTCCCAATGAAAGGGAAGTTTTGATTCAAAAGGCATCCAAGGAAACACAGACTCCAATTAAGCAGGGAAGAGGTTGGCAGGTTCCCTAACAGACAAACCTGATACCCTCGAAGTCACACCCAGTGTCCAAAAGCAATGTGGGTGGGCTTCTCTTCCAGACATCCCTGAACAGCTGTGTGGGGGATGCACTTCACTCCCACCCCTCCTTCACTCAAAGTCCACGTGAGTGGGAGATAAATATGGAAACACAGGAAGTCCTTATTTGGTCTGTCCAGATTTGTTTTTCCGGAAGCATCTGTTAGATGCAAGACAAGATGTGCCTTTCCTCTACATGTTTCAGTGTGTGTGTTTCTGAAATGGAGAGAAGTTTTACATAATCATGGTTCAAGCATGGAAACCAAGAAATTCACATCTACTCTCTGCATCCATTTAAAGTTGCCAGTTGTGCCAATCACGCTCATAGAGTGAAAGAATAATCCTGATTCACGCATTGTCCTGCTTAGTCCTTTCTCACTGCGAACAGTCCCTTCAGCTGCTCCCTGACACATCTATTTGGAAAGTTGACAGGCCAGCTGGTTAGTTTAGTTTTTTTTTTTTTTTTTTTTTTTTTTGTGGGGTTTGCATTTTCTCCTGAGTAGATTCAGTTACTCCCTTTCGGCAGAAATGACATGAAAGTGAAGCTCAATACACTAAATCAGGAATTGTGTGGCTTTTAAAATACCACCAGTGGATTTTCCCCAACTTAAAACTCTGAGAAGCAGATCATTGTGAAACTTTAACAGTAATTTCCAAGACCTCAGGAAATTCCTCTATAGGTTGTTTACAATATCATATACATCTGTGAGATTTATACTTGTAAAATAGTTAGATTCTGATCTTTTTGCATCATTGTCTCTTTTTATACTATTTCCATGTCATCACCTTTTGCCACACATGGCCTTGAGAGGAGGTAGGGGTGGGATTTTTAGAGGGTACATTTTAAGTTGGAGTTGAAAAGACTCATTCAAGTGGTATTCGTTTTTGTTTGTGAAGAAGCTACTGTCATTCATCCTAGTGGATGAATGGCTCTGAGCATGTTCCTCCTGTTCATAAGTTGGCTTCTTGTGGGTGGAGTCACTAAAAGCTCAGGCTGGGGGCCACCACAGGATCACTTTGAAACTGGCAGGAAAATATCTGCATGCTCTTTTATCAGGAGTGCAAAATGGTATAGGAAAATCAGTAACTTCAATATTATTTAAAACTTAAACTGTTTTCTATTATCCAATATATGTATATTATTAAGTACACATATTATCTATAATCTTCACATATTATATGATATGCAATCAAACATATACTATACATGAAATGGTTGTTGTGAGAAGAATATATAAAATAGAAATTATCTTAATTTGGTGGACATAAGCATACAAATCTGTGATGAGCCACAAAGAGTAAGTCTTTCTGTCAAGTTTCATGTTGACACACTGTATAACTCCAACTCCAGGAATCCAAGACTATCAACTTATTAAAAACTATTAAAAGTTTGATCCGTCTATGTGCCTATCATATAAAGTCATTTTGTTACAAAAATCATGCTTATAAAATGTCTATAGATTACTAAATACATTTGTGGTGTTATCGGAGTCTGGGGGGAGAGGCAAGCTGGAAGTGGCTGTTTAACAGGTATTGGGTTTCAGTTTTGCAAGATGATAAACTTCTAGAGATCAGTTACATGTCAATGTGGCTATATTTAGCTCTATTCAACTGTACATGTAAAAATGATTAAGGCAGTAAACAGTATGTATAATTTTGCATACTAAATTTAAAATTTTAAAACTATGTGCAAGTAAATGATGGAGTCAACACAGCATTAAAACAAAAGAAAATCAGAGAGCCTTTCTTGAGAAATATGCGACATAAATTTGTGACCTTCTAAGTAGGATTTTACAAAATAGCTTATTAAAATAACAGATTGGACTTGTGTTATGCATACCATATTCTAGGCATACAAAAAATGACCGAGGGCTAGGGGCCTGTCTCAGTCAGGCAGTAAAGTGTTCATTCTGCAATTATGCAGACCTGAATTAGATTCTCAGAAACCAGGTACAAAGCTGAGTATGCAGATGGACATCCATACCCCAACTATAGGAAGCTGGAGACAAGATGATCCTAGTCTGCTTGGTGAGCTTCAGGCCAGAGTTCCAATGTAAAAAATAAAATAGAGGAGAGTAGATGTCCCTTAAGGAGTGACAGTGAGACAGTAGTCATCTGTTATCTACACATGTGTGCACACACATACATGCACAAGTATACACATACAAAAATCTGTTGAGATGACCTTTGAAGTGGTCATTCATACTGTGTAAGGAGCTTAAACTTCTAGTTTCTGAGTCTAGCATGTTTGTTGATTTGCTCACTGTGGGTCAATGACCATGGTTAATGTCATAACATGACCTGAATGTTAGCAAGGTTCTGATGTGATTCCCCTAGACAGAACGTTCATTTATTTAACTACTGATTCATACAATCAGCATAAATATTTCTGGAAGGTCTCATTTATGTAGGCTTCAGTGTGCTGGAAACTGCTGGTAGCAGCTTGATCAACAAGAGCCAATCCCTGTGTCTAGGTAACTCTCAGAACACTTCAGAATCATTTTCTTTTACTTTTCGGATCTTATGCTTTGTATACAAAAGAATACAATGTAATACCATAATAGCTCTATGTCTGCTATGGCCCATTTAGACCCATTTAAATACAGGTACACTATCCAAATTTTGTATTGTTTCTTTTTCTTGCCACTGAATACTGAATTTGTTCTATATCTTCCTCGCAAAATGTGTTTTCAATAAATGTTTATGAAAGAGTAAAAAAAAAAATAAATGAAAAGGACTAGAGAGATGGCTCAGGGATTCAGAACACTCACCTGCTCTTCCAGAGGACTTGGCTTCAGGTCCAAGCACCCATATGGCAGCTGACAACTATCCATAACTCCAGTCCTAGGGGATCCAACCCCCTCATAAGGCATAACATGCAGGCAAAAGAGAAATACACATCAAACAAAAATAAATAAATCATCAAAACATGTGAAGAAAAAGGACTGGATATGGTGCACAAATCCCTGAGTTACTTACTGATGGCCAATTTGAAATTTTGATCTGGGCAAATGGTACCAGATTGGGGCAAGTTATTTGCTAGCCTCCAGGTAGCTCAGGTGTTGGCAGGAAGAGAATGTGGCACTCTGGTTTTTTTTTTTTTTTTTTTTTTTTTTTGGTTTTTGTTTAATTTTTTTCTTTTTTTGAAACATGTTTTCTGTTTTATTTTAAAATATTTTTAATTTTAAATACCAACCCCAGTGCCCCCTCCCTCCCCTTCTTCTACCCCACTATCTCTCTCCCTTCCTTCCCACCCCCACTCAGAGGGCATAAGGCCTTCCTTGGGAAGTTAACAAAGTCTGGCATACCAAATTGAGGCAGGACCAAGCCCCTCTCCTGTGTCATGGCTGACAAGGTATCCCACCATAAGGAATGGGCTCCAAAAAGCCAGTTCATGCATCTGGCATAGGTCCTGCCAGGGCTCCCCTCAACAGATCAAGCCACATAACTGTCACCCGCATTCAGAGGGTCTAGTTGAGCTCCCACTTGCTGGGGTCAACTGTCTCTGTGGTTTTGCCCGTCATGCTCTTTTTTTAAATTAATTTTTATTTAAATTAAAAACAACATTATTTTGCATACTACTCCCAGTTCCCTCTCCCTCCCGTTCTCCCATCCCCCCTCACCAACCTCCCATTCTACCCCTTATCCACTCCTCAAGGAGAGTGAGGCCTCCCATGGGGTGATCATCACAGTCTGACAACATAGGCCCTCCTCCATGTATCTAGGATGCGAGAGTGTCCCTCCAAAGGGAATTGTTTTTCTGAGACCAAGAAACCTCTGTGGCAGTTCCTCTCTCCAAATAAACATTCATTTCTACCTCCGTGCTTAGGCATTGTTCACAGGGAAACCCAAAAGGCCATTAATTTCCGTCCAGGAGAAAGTTAATCTAAGATCTGTGGATTCAAAAGCTTATGGCAACATTATGTCTCTTTGGTATGTGTAGTCCTGAAAAAGTACCTATAGAGCAAAACTATCAAAAGAAGGACAAGAAACATTTATGAAACATTTTGAAAAGTAGCTGTTCTTAACATTGAAGAGGATTCAGAGGCCATTAAATGAAAGAGAAAAAATTCCAGCAAGCAGGATAATTTTAAAATAATAAAACTTTCTATGGTAGTTTAAATTTTATAGGATACCCTTGGTATATTATCTCATCTCTGCCTTCTACCTTTTCAGTAAAGTTGAGGCTTAGACGAGTAGGGTCATCAACTCCCTTTTACACAAGAATAATCAGGAATTGGTATAGAAATCAATATCAAAACCACATCCTCTGATAACCACCAGTAATCCTGGCCTATAATAGGCCCAGACTAGAGACCACCATCCACTTCGGCAAACAATGTTAATGAAATGCCCATGGTATTCTTGGTAGCATACAGTGCTTTGGCAAAGATGAATGTAAATAAAACACAATGCCTTTTAACAAAAGGTTTATGTTCATTGCCCATTTATGTAAATGCTGATATTTTCTCCACTGGAAGTGGGAAACAAAAGCTGGGCAGTGTGCACTCCAGGTAATAATGGAGGGTACAGCTGTTTTCCTAACATTACCAACACACTTTCACACCCCTGGCAAGATTCAGAATGCTTACACATACATTTCACATCATGGAGTCTTAATAAATGGTACTAGCACAGGTCCCTGGCCTCTTTTTCTGATCTGGAGAGCCTACAATACCCTAAGCCCCACAAATACCAGCCTCCAAATGAAGGCATGAGCTCACCATGAGCACCCACATTTGGGCTGAGAGTCAAGAATGTTAACTCCCCTTGTTTTGAAATGGGGTTGTGCGCACTGTTTAAATATGTGAAGGTGGACCGACTGATAAAATGCTTCTGTGGGCTGGAAATAATTCTCAGGGCATCCTTACAGGGATGTCCCATGCAATGACCCACCAATGGGGTCTTGTTTACAGCAATAACCTTCCTTTAGGAAAGTTTTTCCTTTCTTCTTATTTTTTTCTGCTTTCCTGAAATTTACTAAGAGAGAGGGAGAGGGAGAGAGAGGGGGGGGGAGAGAACGCTGTGATGGCAAATCTCTAGAACATGATCAATTTCCTGACATTTCTCCCTTAAAAAGGTGACGATTGACTTCCAAAGGAATGCCTGTGCACTCTTCCGTCATACTAAACAGGGGAGAAACTGAGGTACTGGGGTGCTCATCTCCCAACTTTCCCCATTCTGTTGTCTTTCTTGGATCAACAATTGCCTGATGGCTCTTACTACTCTGGTTTCATTAAGTTTTGCCTGTAGCTCTCTGAGTACTTGCATAGGCATGAACTGCAGAATCCAAGCAGCTTCATTAAGAACTGAATTCCCTGTGTCAAAAGCAAGAGTGTTTGTCTAAAAAAGCCACAGGTAAGCCCTCTTATGATCCATCTGCTTTAGCAACTGTATCCTGCATTAGACCCTCCTGAACCAAAATGCAAATTGCCTTAAGCAATGACACTGAATCTGAAGGAAGTTAGCCAGAATCATCTCATCTGTGGCCTTAAAATCCAGATTATTAAATCCACATTGAGCAATGGCTCTGCACTTTTATCTGTGTATTCAGTATTTTTTTTCTGTCAGCAGGTACTAATTCCTTTTATTTTTCAACACTGTCTCTATATTCAGCTCTAGCACATAAAACGAGAAGACAGTTGATTCCTTCTTGGTGATGCTGAATCTTGAAAGGTGAGTTAGCATCTATCTCTGAGATACTTTTAGAAGAACTTGGGTCAGTTACTGCTCTGGGTGTTTCTCATTACCTCTAACTTCAGTCCTGTAGCATCTGATTTTCAGAGTTTCAAGCAAAAGTTTCTAAATGCTGTTTCATCTTTGCAGTTGAAGCCAACAGGGTTGTACAAAGCCATGAGCTTGAGTTCAAACATGGTCCCCACTAATCGAGTTAGCTGCTTGGGGATCTATCTACCCAAAGAGTACCAGGCCAGCCAGGGCTGCATAGTAAAACCCAGTCTCAAAAGAATAAGAAAAATTATGTTTATTAAGTTATGTAGAATATTTACAGTTTGGTTGAAGAGAGGGAGCATAATTGCTGTATATTTCACTGACATTGATCTGGAAAGACCTCCATTGGAGAGGTCAACTACTGTAAGTTCTAAGTTCAGGCTTTTGATAGATGCAGATAAAAGAGTAGTGTTGTGTGGTTATTACTAAGCTATAGTGACACTCCAGAGAGAGAGAGAGAGAGAGAGAGAGAGAGAGAGAGAGAGAGAGAGAGAGAGAGAGAGAGAGAGAAAGAGAGAGAGAGAGAGAAATTGAGAAACCGAGGGTTCCTAACATGCAATTAAAGGTTGAGTATAGGAGACAAATGGTCTCTTCATCACTTACAGAGAGTCAAGAGCCTCTTCACAAAAACAAACAAAACAAAGCTGCAGGCTGAGAACCTAGTGGTTAAGGTCACAGAGCTTAGGAAACATGCAAGCTCAGGGCAGACTGGCTGGAAACACCTGTTATCCTGAAATAAAGGGCAGGGACTTGGATAAACGCCACTCATAGTTGTTCAGAACCTCCTAAGCGCTCAGAAACTGGTTCAGGTGGACTACCCTTCCCTTGTAGGCGCTAAGACTTCTTCTTGCTGAAATGCTGGAAAAGTATCTCTACAGCTAGCACCCACAGCATGAGTGCCTTTCTTTTCTCTTTAGGGTCCCAGCCTTCTACCTAAGGTTAAATTCCAATGGAGCAGGAATGATATTATGTGGGAGTCCAGCAACCAAAGAAGTGGCCAGAATTTAGCATCATGTAACAGCTGAAGAAACGGAAACCCTCAAGTTTTCATATTGAGGGTACTTCACTGAAGGGGCTGAAAAAAGGGCATACAAGAGTTAGGGAACTTGGGTACATTTTCTCATGGGCTTCAACACCCTGCTAATGACTGTTGTGGGCAGGGTAAGCCTACTACTGTTGAGGTAGCTTGCTCTCAGAATGAGATGATGACCAATGCTGAGTAAAGATGTGTTGCATGAGTTTTGCTAGAAGAAAGAAAAAACAGACTAAAAAAACTAGGGAAACTGAACACACTAAATTAGAACAGTGAAGGCAAGAGTTCCCAGGGAGTAGCGGGGATGCAGATGGGTGGATCAGCAAAGCCACTAGGAATGTGGAAGGTGGTTGCAACATCACTAAGACTTTCAATGTTATCTCTTCTCTGTAGCTCAGACCTAATGATAGTAGATGTGATTAGAGTTGAGCCTCTTCCTATCTATTCATGAGGATGGCATCCTTCTACTCTCAAGCACTAAGAATCAAATGGTGGTCTTGACCTGCCAGACAGCAGAAAGCTGTAATTATAACAGCGACAAGCAAGAAAGCCTAGAGGCACAACCAATGGCCTTGACCTGCAAGGAGCTGTAGAGATGTCCAGTCAAGACGTGACATTTTTAAGGATATGACAAGTGGCTGTCAATAAAGAGTATATCTTAATGCATAAAGCCAGTGACTGTGTGAGCTGAAAGATATTGCATAACTATCAACATACAATTCCTTGATTCAATCCTTCACCTGGGCCAATGTTTAGACCCATGATCCATTAGTTAATGTGGTAGCTTGGTCTCTAGAAAAAAATATAAAGACATACATAGCAGAAATGTTTAACCGGACATTGCAACACAATGTTCTCATCCACAAAGTTCACACTTGAGAACAGTAAACTCAAGTTACAAAAAATATTTGCCCAAATGAATGGAAATATAAAGAAAAAGAAAACATTCTGAGTGAAGTAACCCAGACTCAGAAAGACAAACACTGTATGTATTAACTCATAAGTGGATATTAGATGTAAAGAAAAGAAAACCAGACTACAACCTACAGCTGCAGAGAAGCTAGGAAACAAGGAGAACTCTAAGAGAGTCACATATATCACCCTGAGAAGGGGAATTAGATGAGATTTCCTGGGTAAACTGGGGGTGAAGGGATCAGTAAAGGGAGAGGATGGGGAATGAGAACACGAGGGAATAGAATGGTCGAGGGGAGGGGTGGGACAGAAAGGAAGAGAAAGAAAAGATGTCTTGATATATTTGATCCACTATGGGGTAAAGAAGAAACTTGGTGCTAGGGAAACTCCCAGGAATCCACAAGGATGAACCCAGCTAAGACTCCCATCAATAGTGGAGAGGGTGCCTGAATTGGTCTTCCCCTTTATTCAGACTGGTGAATACCCCAACTACCATCATACAGCCTTCATCCAGTAATTGATGGAACCAGATTCAGAGATCCAGAACCAAGCACCAGGTCGAGCTCTGGGAATCCAAGAATCGAAGAGAAGGAGGAGGGAATACATGAACAAGGGGAGTCATGATTGTGATGGAGACATCTACAGAGACAGATAAACCAAGCTCATGGAAACTCATGAACTCTGGCTCAACAGCTGGGAAGCCTCCATTGGACTGAACTAGGCCCTCTTCATGTGGGAGACAGTTGTGAAGCTTGAACTCTCTGAGGGGCCCCTGGCAATGGGACCAGGATCAGTCCCTGGTGCATGAGCTAGCTTGTTGGAGTCCATTCCTGTGAGGGTATGCTGTGCAAAGACTTAATGCAGTGGGGAGTGGCTTGGTCCTGATCCAACTTAATGTGCCAGACTTTGTCAACTCCCCAGTGGGATCCTTTACCTGATGGGAGGGGTGGGTGGGGAGTGGGCTGGGAGGGATGTAAGGGGAGGAGCTGGAGGAGGAGTAGATGGGAGAATTTTGGTTGGAATGTAAAATAAAATTTTAAAAGTTAATTTAATAAAAACTACTTGCCCCCAAACCACCACATAATGCATTCAGTAAGCATATAGCTTGAAGGCTGCAGACCTCTGGTTGGGCATGACCTTAGGGACTTTAGGTTCTGTAAATGCCATCAAGGCTAGTCTAGCTTCTCTAAATAAATCTAGGGGTAAAGATGTTAAAAAAATGCACTATGCTCTACTCTTAAAAGAGTTTTTTTATATATTTATGTCCCCATAGTCAATGGATTGAAATACTTAAAACACAGCAATTTACATTTTCATTTGTACAGGACCATACAAATGGTCCAGTACAAATTGCTTATAGCATTTACTTGAGTGACAACATTGAATACAGAGGGTCTGAGATGAGAATGGACTTCTGTTGGAGTTGAAATTCATATGTTTATACAACAAACAGAATGTTGGTTAAAAGTCTAACTGTTCCCTGCATCTGGAGATCCACCCCATGGTATTTTTCCAGTTTCCAAGTATTCTATTGGAACAGTAAAATTAGCAATGTGATGCCTACACTAGAATCTTGGCTTGCAAAGTAAGAGTTTTCAGCCTAGAAAAGACATAAAAACCCTCTTTATTTGCCCTATACTCATTCATCCAGAATTGAAATTGGAAAGAAATATCATATTCTAAAGATGGTAGATATTAGTTCCTCCATGATGATGGCTGAAAAGAGTTGGTTAGGTACACATTCAGTGCCTTTATTGTGCTTCTGTTAGATGTCTCAATATGGCCTCCAAAGAATTTGATGAGTCTCAGAGACCAAATGTGTGGCTTTATAATCTCATTTCCATAATTCAGTAATAACAGGAGTAGAACTTCTATGAGGTTTTTTTTTTTTTTTTTTTTTTTTGCTTCATGTGTTTGTTTGTTCACTTTTCCTTTCCCAGAGAAGACTGACAAGGTTTTAGATTCATGCAGCCAGTGACTTGAGGAATGCATTCTTGTTTAATCTGATGATAGAGGAGGGTCAGAAATAATTCACATTCATGTGGCATGTGTAACAAAATTTAATTATAGTTTTACCTCAAGGTACTATAAACTCTTTTGGTTTTGTATATTGTACACTGAAAATATCTTGGTTGCTTGTTCAATCCACAGCACATCACACTGCGTGTACTGAAGTTATCTTCCTACAATAACATTCTGATATAACAAATAATACATGTCTTTTTTTGCAAGAATTCTTGAAAAGACAGCTGTAAGCACACATTCATCAAAGGATAGAGCAGTGGTTCTCAACCTTCTTAATGCTGTGACACTTTAATACAGTTTGTCATGTTGTGGTGACCCCTACTCATAAGACTGTTTTCATTTCTACTTCACAACTGTAATTTTGCTATTGTTATGAATTGTAATGTAAGTAACTGCATTTTTACAGTGTCTTAGGTAGCCCTTGTGAAAGGGTCATTTAATCTTCAAAGGGGTTGTTACCCACAGTTTGAGAACTGATAAAATATGGGATAAGCCCCAGGAAGATTCAGAACCTAGAACTTAAATGAAGCTTTAGAACTCCATGAGCTAGGACTTTGGTAGATTATGCTTTCTGATGAAGGAAGGAAAAGAAAGAATATTGTATCCTGAATTACTTATCCCCATTAGGGAAACAGAGAGCTTAGCATCAGTTCTGAGCTCTGGAGACAACATATCTCATGGCTATTTATAGACTTCTGAATCAAATGATGGCTGACAATAGAATTTGGGTGCATTGTGACAAAGAATGCAGCTTGGAGCTAAAGGAAAACTTGTTGACATAATCATGGTGTAAACATGCAAGAGTAAGCTCAAGCCATATGTGACAAAAAAAATAGTTTTTTTTTTTTGGTTAAACAGGTTATGGTAAGACTGGAAGGTTGGACACGAAGCAGTCAGAGAACCTACCAAGGAGCTGAAGTTATTTCAGTTGTTCCAAAGAATAATGATGCTTCAGTGTCAGTCAACCAAAATTAATACACCCAGATGGAGCCTAGCAGGACAAGAACTAGGTCAACTACATGAGTGGTCATGCGTATGTCCATTATCCATTTAAGTTAATCAGGGATGCTCTCCCAGTATTCACTTGAGTTCAAATGAAGAAGATGGAGAAAGCTTGTCTACACCTTTCCACCTAAGATGACCATCCACTTATGCAGCCGAGTTTGGTTCTTTGTGGATTCTATCTTCTCTTTGAATGCTTATCTATTTATCCAGACTGGGGATTGAAATCATAACCTCGTCTGTGCTAGGCAAATGCACTATCACTGATTTATAACCCCTACAAGTTGGGATTGTTTGTCTGTTATAGTATGTAACTGTAAGGAGTAGCTCAATAGGAAAAAAATTTGAACGCAGTTATCTTGATATTTAAGTTTGTATTGACTTGTTCTGGAAAGGGTTCAAAGAATGAATGCTTCCTGTACTCTTTGTCTTGTACAAAGTGAGGCTGCTCTATGACTGGGCATTTTAATCTAAATTCTAAGACAGAACAGGAAGCAAAATTCAAGTTATGGGCTAAGGGTGTAGCTCAGTTTGGAAAATGCTTACTTGGCATAGATGAAGCCCTGAGTTTTATCTCTATACCCCATAAACAAGGCATGGAGGTGTACATCTATCATCCCTTTGTGTTGGCGGTAGAAGCAGAAGGACCAGAAGCTCAAGGTCATCCTCAGCTATACAGTGAGTTTGAGACTAGATTGGGATACACAAGACTCTAATCCAAAAATCAAACGAACCAAAATATTATATTATTCTGGGGTAAAAGCATCATAAATCACCTTAACTAAGATGGGAAATTGAAGTAGCAAGCATTTTTTGACTACTAGTTATCAATTGACCTTATTTCATCTTGAGCCATCTCAGGACCACAGAGGTCTTGGCTGATGCTGATAGTCATGTTGTGTTTAAGTTTCCTAGGATGATAGGAAGGCCAGTCTTTGGGTCCCAGGGTGGTTCTTATAACACTGAGATCAGCTACAGGTACATATCATTGCAGCCATCATAAGTTATTTGTTGTCATTTTGAAGGTCAACTGTGGCTATGCATGGGCTGCCCTTAGAATGTGCATGTGCATGAAGGTGTAATCCACTTTTCACACCATTTTTAGATGGATTTGGAAGATACAAGAGCAAAAAAAAAGTCTTCTAGAAGCAGTGAATAGTGAACCCAGTCACCCACTTTGTGAGAAAGAAGAAAAATCCCTCAAAGTAACAGAGTTTTGACAGTTACCAATAGCCTGGATACATTGTCAGTGGCCAAGACAGAAAGGGAGGGAAGGATTGGGGGAAATGCAGTCCAGAAACTAGATATATGAACACAGAAACCCAATGTGAAGATCTTAATGTCATGTGTTCATTCTTGTCAAAACCCAGGAAGAAACACTGACAAAGTGAATACTCACAATTATGTCAACATGACATTCTCAGCACTTGGAGAAAGACAGAAATTATGGGAAATTAAAGAGGGGGAGGAAATCATGTGAGAAACTCTGATTAAATAGCCAGGTTTAAATAGCCTTTTATAACTTTATTTTTTATTATTTTCTATAGATATTAATGTTTTATCTGTATACCACATGCATGCCCAATACCTAGAGAGGTCAGAAAAGAGTATCAGCTCCCCTGGAACTATAGCTACAGGTGATGCTGAGTTGCCTGGTTGGTGCTAGGAACTGACGCAAGTAGTCTAGTTCAGCAGCCAGTGCTTTTAACCACTGAACCACCTGTCCAGTCCAGGAGGAAAGCCTTTCTGGAGAGGTGATGTTGGGAATGAGAACATGTTCATCTGAAGAGTAGGAGCAAAAGAATGACAAGAGAAGGGAGTCAAGCAGGGCAGGGCTGGGTCAATGGGTTGAAAGCAGAATGTTCTTGTGGACCAAGGTGACTGAAGGGAGGTGGCACCAGAGAAGACATTTCTTTAGGCATTTGGATACACCAGGATCTTCATCAAAGATTAATGGAAAATTTTTGAAATGCTTTAACTAGATATGTAACATGATCCAATTAACATATTTTGTTTGTTTGTTTTTCATAAAGATTCTGGCTTACCTATAAGTCAGAAGAGGGGTAGGAAGATCAGTTAGGAAGTTCCCTTGATAGCATTTAGGTAACAATCCAAATCACACAGGACCGCACCTGCAGGGTGAATGGGTTACATTGTCTGTCCCTGTGTAGGTAGTAGTTGAGGAGGTGGATGACACATCCTTTGTCTCACAGCTGGCATTCCATTATCTGACACTGTGTGACCTTCTTATGCTCCAAAACATTTGGCCTAGAATGCTTCTAGTTCAGTAAGAGCAGTACAGGGGTAGCATTACTGGACTGCCTATGCCAACTCTCCAAATATCTGCCCCCATATCACATCTTTTAAAAGCTAAGTTCTATTAGCTTCTTTTTCTGTTCCTAATCTGACACTGATGCAAAGTGAGAGATCAAAGCAACCAATATAAATTTAATCTGTGCATTCACATGTCACCTATGCATAAGGTTTCTTACACTGAATGAAGTCAAGGAGAAAGGAAGAGTAAGTGCTCAAACTTGGCTGGTAGAATTGCCCATGTGCCCTTAGCATGCCGAGAAAACACAGAATTCTCAAGAACATTGGTGACCATCATAATTCATCACATTACTAACATTACTACCTTAAAAACCATCAATGGGTAGTAATAACACTTGATTTCATGACTTCCCTTGGGAAGACATGAACAAATCTATTCATCTCAGATAGGGTACCTATGATAGACCAAAGAAATGATGGCATCCAAGTCTGGCTTAATGAACTTATGAGTATTATTGGGGCCACTTCAAGAAGTTTGAGCATCTCAATGGCTGCTGAGATACAGAAAATGTCACTCAGCTTGGATGACAGCTCATGGAAGCTATGTGTATGTGGAGGACCCTTCATGGTATGTAGGCAGCTTATAGGCAGCTTAGCAAATCAAGGTCTCTTCCCACTGGCAATTGTTACTGTTCATGTGACCATGGGGAGAGCCACTACGAATCTGCTATATTTCAGGAGCTTCATAACTCCTGTAAGTTTCACTTACTTTCTGGGGCACCTCGTTTCTCCCTGAAATGGGGAAGAAGAGATTTTCCAGCTTGGAAGAAATAGCTACATAAAGTATGGTCACCCCACTGGTGAATTTACAACATGATTTTTTACTTGCATTTTATTAAGCCGCCAAGGTTATTAAATATTGCTGTTTCCCATGCAAAGCAAAGGCATTTAATGATGTATCCTTGAGTCACAATTTTCTCCATGCAACATGAAAGTTACTTGCCATTTAGATACAGAAAAACATCTAAAGGCATTTTAAATCAATAATGAAAATGTAGAATAATATGACTTTTCATTTATAGATATTGGGTTTTATTTTTGCCGAAATTTTTCTCTCAGTAGTGATGAAATCAGAAAATATAATGATGCACTGATATAAACTTCTCAGTAACTAGATAATATTAACTAGATAGTAAAAAAGAAAAAGAAAAAGTAGTTATATGAAACCATTATGCTTATTCCCTGAACTATATAATTTCTTATACATATGCATCGGTTGTATACTTCCTAGGCTGAGTGTGGTTTAGCCACAGAGTGCTTGCCTATCAGCAAATACGAAGAAACACATGAATAAGTTTATACTGATGTGTCAAGACTCAGAAGGGAGACTATTCTACAGAAAATTTGTGACATCTTTAAAATGCACATTTTGATTCAAGTTGGGGGTTTTATTAAAGATATTTTAATATAGGCTTAAGCATAACGGTTAGGACAAAGAGGTGCTCAGACAAAAGTCATAGTTAAGGGCTTCTCCAGCAGGACTCGCCTTGCTGCAACTGTGTTTCTATGAAAGATATTCTAAAATGCCTAGGGGCAATTTTGAAAGGTTAATGAAGGCTTGGGGTTTGGTTAATAAATTAGAACAACTTTTGTTAGACCATAACTTAAAGTCTGAAAAAGTAGAACAACTTCAGGGTCAATAATTTATACCAATAACTGATAATATATTTAAGTTACTGGTGTGTTAATTTTTGTTTGGGAATGAGGAATAAAATAAACTAAATCAAATTCACCAAACAACCCAAGCTATAAATACATACAAATTTGATTTATGTCACTGTGCTTGGTGAGTTTTGGATTTTTTGTAATCTAATCTAGACATGGCCTGGTTCTGCTGTTTCTGACTAAAACTGTTAGAAACCCCAGTTCATCACATACACAAGACTCCACACAGAAAACTCCTTTCTGTATTTCCAGTGGGAGGTAGCCTTGAAGGGTGAAGGCAGTGAACTGAAAACTATCTAGTGCACTAGACCTTAGAAATCTCCTCACTGCCTCCTGTCCTTTTACCGATTCCAGCCTCAAGACCTCAAGATTCGTAGGGCCTCTCACGAAATCCCAGATGATCCACCTGTAGAGCACACATTGACACGCCCCTAAACATAAACAGAGCATTTAAAGCTCTGCTGTAATCAGTAACTAAGATGTGATCGGCTCCATAAGTGGTCTCATTTAACAAGCCAAGTGATTGCACTTAACATCGTAACCTAAGAATTTTATGTAGTGAATGAATTGTTTTTATCTAAGCACCAACTGTTTCAAATATATTGCCACTTCTTTGAAGTCAGATGAAGTTCTGGGTTCTATTTGCTAGCCTCCCATTAAGTTGTACCACCAAATATTCCATGTGTTTTGTGAGACTATGTGTGGAAAGTATGTGGCTGAAGTAATGGTTGGCTATCCTATGGTACTTCCTTATGAATTTTATGAAAGGCATGTGAATTAGTCAGTGAATATATATGTGTATTATATTCATAAATATGTAATCTATTTTTGAACTTTGGGTTAGAAAATATCTTATATTCTAGCAAAAAATTGTAGCTCTTAATTATTTAATGCCTATTTCTTGAATGGCCTTTGTAGCCATCTCACTGTGGTAAACTACATTTTTAATTTTCATAATTGTAACACTTATTATTTGTAGTAACAGATGCGATTACAATAGTTACATCTTATAAATATGTTTTTCTTTGTATTCAGTCAACCTCTTAAGAATACGCTTTCAAAAATCTTTGAAATAGTTTTGACTTACAAAAACACTTCCAAGATAGCCTGGACATTGCTAAATGCTCTTTACCCATCCACCATAGTAGATCTGAGAAGTTGTTTTGTATGATTTTTTGTCATTTGGATTTTTGTTAGTCAGTGATTTATTCGCCTTTACTGTCAGAGTTGTGACCCAAGATCTTATTGGACTTGAGCTTATAATCCTCCTGCCTCAGTCTTCGGAGAGCAGAGAACACCAGCCTGCATCACAGGACTTGCACATTTGACACAAATTTTTATATGAACATGAACTGTATTGCAGACTTTACACAGATCTTATAGTAATGTACTTCTTCCTGCTTTGGGTAAGGCAAGATGTCACTTCAGTTCCCATTCCTTTCGTTGGTTGTGGCTAGAATTAGCATCTCAGACTCTCTTATATTTCAAAATCTCAAATATTTAGATATTCAAGAAGAATATCCAAAATTGAAGAAAACTGTTTGCAATATATCAAAGGTGCATGAGAACTCTGTGTCCAGCGATGTCAACCTGGTAATTATTTTTAATAGGATATGAGTTACTTTTTCCATTTCTGTGTAACTTTGACAAAAGCAACAGAAAGGGATTAGCTCACAGTTCAAAATCTATTCTATCTCAGGAGTTTAAGATCAGTAGTGATAGTCTCTGGGAAAAGACCTCCCATTAGCCTGGTCATCTCATGGTGGAGCCGAAGGGAAGCAGGATATCCAGGAGATATGCTGTGGAAATGAAACTTTCCATTTCCTTCTGGAGTTGTTCAGAGTGTACTTCTCTTTGCTTCTAAGTAACTGTGTTGTATAAAACAAGGACTTACTTATCTCCAGGGAAGTTTACACTTTGTAGTTTTAAACATGGTAAAGATGGTAGGGCATTTTCCCTTTTGTTTTTTCCCTAAATAGGCAACATGATTACATATTGTTGAGTTAAATGGCTTATTTCCCAAACCCAATCTTACCACCCACCTCTCCTTCAGCTCAAACAGTTTCAAACTACTGTTAGATTTTTTTTTTTTTAATTTTGTTTTTGGAGACAACGTTTCTCTATGTAACAGTCCTGGCTGTCCTGGAACTCACTTTGTACACCAGGCTGGTCTTGAACTCACTGAGATCTACCTGCCTTTGCCTCCCAAATGTTGGGATTAAAGGCATGTACCATCACCTCCTGGCTTACTGTTAGAATTTTAGATCCAGGTTCTGGCCCTCAGCACTTGTTGCCTGACATGTAAATGGCAAGACCTTGTTTGCCTGGTCCCTACAGATAGATCATCTTCAGCTAAGTATCTAAATGATATTGGAAGAGTTTCTCCCTTATCCATTAGAACCTTGCTTTATTTTATAATCAGGTCGAAAAGACTTTTAGATGAATTGAACATGCAGGGACCTAGGTGGAGATGGTAGAGAAGAAACATGAGGGGATCTTAGAATGAGTAGGGGACAGTTGGAAGTTAAGAGGTGACTTAATTTAGGAAAGGCCTCTATTCTTTTTATTATTATTAATATTAATATAATTTAAAATTTTTACATGCTGATTCTAGTTTCCTCTCCCCCCTGCCTTCCTCCTTACTCTCTTTCCCCCCTCACATGCACCCTGACCACCATCCCCTCCCATCCCTCCACCCCCATTCTATATGTAGGGCTATGCTATCCAGGTGGGGTCATGTAATCTGTCAAGTCATTTGAAGTAGGGACTAGTACTTCTCTCCTGTCTCTAGGTTAAGGGAGTATCCCTCCCTGGGGTATGTGTCCACAAGGTCCTTTTGTGCATCAGGAATACATCCTGGTTCTACTGTCTGAGGTCCCTTAGACTGCTCAGTCCTTCTACCTGAGACCCATATTCAGGGGGTCTGAGTCAGTCCCATGCTGGATTCCTAGCTATCAGTCTGGCCGGGGGGGGGGGAGTATTAGCTCCTCCTTGTTCAGGTCAGCTATCTGTGTGCTTCTGCAAACTGGTCTTGTCCTCTCTCTCTCTCTGCATCTGGATTCTAGTTAAACTCAGTGTTTAGGTATGGGTGTTTGCTTCTGTTTCCAACAGGTACTATGTAAGGGCTCCATGATGATGGATAATTTAGCTGATGATCTCACTATCATGGAAGGGCATTTATGGCAGCCTAGGAAAGGCCTCTATTCTAAACATATGCCTATTAGTTCTAACTCTACTCACCTTGCCATCTAGGCATCATTATTTCACAGATAAAGAAGTAGACACTCAGAGGGAAACCGACTTACCCAGGGACAGCAAAGATTTCACCACTTGTAATAAAAGGGGGCTTGTTTCTTTCCAGTGTAACCTTAATCCTATTCATCCCCATGTCAGTCTTTTGAAGTGAGTTACCAGTGGATGGTAAGATGAGTGCTAACAATGGCGCTGATCTTTGGGAGCTAAATAACTTTTATTTGTGTTATCATTTTTTTTTCTGACAGACAATATGAAAAAAAAAAATCACTTCTTCTCCAGATGTGTGCGGGGACTTGGAGTGCTGGTGTGGATAATTTTCTTTCAGAGACAAAGTGAGTCTAATGTATAAAGGGAAGATAATGTGTAATGAGATGGCAGAAAAATAAGATCTGTGACTCTAGAACTGTGATTCTTTGTCTCCCCGACAGCATCAACAACAATAAATTCCAAGAAATTTGCATGAGTGTGGAGTCCAGTGGCTTCCGTGGAAGGAAAGCAGAATTAACAACTCACAGGAACCATATGTTTCTCTCCTCCCTTGACAAGCAAAGTGGAGCGGATACTCAAAGGAAGAAACCCTGTGCTCCCCATCTGTGCTCCCATGAGCATCTTAATAATCACAACTGTGTATACCAGTTGAATATAAACCTCAAAGACGAAGGGAGTGCAAATGTAGGAGTTGAAGGAAAACAGAGAGATGGAGGAGAAAGAAGAGAAGGAAGCCAAGAGCAAGAGTGACAGGACACAGAAAGGCCCAGATCAATCAGGTAGTACCACATTCTTCCCTTAAACGTTGAGAAAGACAGGTCCTCCAGTGCCTGCCATAAGACATAGCCATTCTCTCAGAGAATGAGGCTAGTCCCATTGCTTTATTATTTCTTAATTAGCAAGAATTAAAAATGGATCATTGCCATTTTAGAAGCCAGCATGTGTGCCCAAATCACTACATACTGGCTTTCCACCTGAGGAGCAAACCCTGGATTCTTTGCATTTGAATGTGTTTGTTAGTACAGCTGACAAGTTGTAAATGAATTGGTAATCCAGGTGGGTATCTGTTGCAGCACACCAACTCTGTGCTGTTAAAGTAAAGCGTATGCCTCTATTTTAACAGCAGTGGTCTTTACTAAGGAGACTCAGTGAGCCATTCAGTTTAGTAAAGAGCAATCCTGATTTTGCAGAGACAACTTCGGTTCAAAAAAAAAAAAAAAAAAAAAGATTATGTGAAATTGGTGTCATGATGCAATAGCTTTCCCCACAGCCCAAAGAAACAGCTTAAAAGCACTTTCAAAGAGAGTTAATATTTCTGGCTTGTATGCATCACTGGCTGCACAAGGTGATTTTACTGTGCATTATACTTTAATTATAACTGCGCCATAGCCATCTGCTCCACTCTATTCCCTAATTATAGATGCAAAAAGCATTTCACAACTCCCACCCATAAAAAAGATCTGAGGGATTTCATGGCAGGCTTGCTCTGAGCACCTCCCGCCTCTTTTGGCCTGTGGATGCTCCCTTCAACGGTACATCTAAACAGACCCAGGAAATACTTGGGATATAGTGATCACTGCCTCAGACCTGGGTGTCTGAACTATTTCCATCCATTAGACATTTTCTTGTGCCTTTATCATGTACATGTCAGCCAGCCTTTCCCTTGCAGAGGTCAAACACAACTTCCTGTGCACAGTTGCCTTTCTGCATACTTTGTTCCCACCATTTTAAGCTAGTCCTGTTATTTAGTTTACCGTGACTTTAAGCATCTCTCTAACTCTGGAGAGTTTTGTTTCCTGCATTTTTAGTGGAGAGTGGAGATCCTCAGAGTTTCCTAGTTTACTCTTAGGTAAAACAGTTGGTAGCCTTGAAGGTATCTCTGTAGGCTTATGTCAATAATCCCACCACCTTAGTTTCCCTGTATCTAAATAGAAATTAGGTAGCAAAAACTGGCAAAGGAAAATGTGTTTTGTTTGTTTGTTGTTGGGGCAAACCAGAGAAACAGTCTAATTTCCATGCTTCTCTTTTGGCCGTCTTATAATTTATAGAAAGCAAGGACACAAAGGCTAGAACACATGCACATTTAGCTAGAAAACCAGGCCTTCTCTGGGACAAAGGGGATCTGGGTCTGCTCTTCTTATAGAAACATTTTTTTTTGTTCAAGTCCCAGGCTGGGAAAATGAAGTTGTTAAATATCTCCCCATTGTTGAAAGAGAAAAGAAATTATGGGATGTAAGATTCCCACCTAATCCTGGTCTGGCAGAGTTCTTTGCCCCTAAAGTCATTCCTCTGATGGGTGTAGAGTGGAAAGCCCATAGCAGTTTTCTTTGGAACTCAGTATTAGTTCAGTTTCCTAGCACGCTAGTTAAATGCATCACATGACAGAAATGGGGGCACAAGTGTGCTGCATCTCCCAGGACTTCAGTACAGGTGCACGGAGAGAAAACTACAGATACTGAGTCTCACTTTTGCGTAGTCATCGCTTCCACACGTCATCTGAAATCCCCTCTTAGGTACTAGAGCTAGTTATAACTGGGGCCACTTCACACTCTTTCGCATGACTGCCTCTTTATCACCCCTTGTTCAGTGACTTTCACAGCAGACAGAATCTGATCATGACGGAACTACAAAGGAGACACCCAGGATGAATGCAAGTTTTCCTCGCTGTCCACCCTTCAGTGTACTTGCTCATCATTTACACAATGCCACTGAAGGAGGGATCAAGTCACTGTTTTGGGCAGGATGATCCCTTCACTTCTGAACTTGCACAATAAGAATTTGAACAGTTAACAATAGGAAAAACAGAATTATTCAAATAAATAAGTTGTTCTAGTAACACTCTGAAGATAGGATGTTAACCATAAACCACAACTTTCTCCAACTGGTAAATTCCAGATCCCCTAAGGAGTCTTCTAGCTTTGATATTTCCCCATGGTTTCTAAAGAAGTCTGTAAATTCCAAATGTGTGTTTTTAGGGAAACTAGGAGTGGTTTACTATGCTCCCAAAGCAGGACACTGGAGGAGGACAAGCAGATTGACACGTATAATCCTAGCATATGAGTTGAATGCCTTTCTGGCTATACATCTGGACATTATGAGAATAGGTGAAAATATGTGGTTTTTTCCCATGAGATGAAAGGGAAAAACTATAAATTCCAAAGTTCCTTTTTTTCCCAAATTCTTGAACTTTCTATTAAATGCAAAATCTAGCTAGTCATTTTAGATGGTTGTGAGCCACTATGTGGTTGCCGGGAATTGAACTAAGGACCTCTGGAAGAGCAGCCAGTGCTCTTAACCTCTGAGCCATCTCTTTAGCCCCCAAGTCTAGCTATTCATAACATTACTGTTTAAAAACAACCAAGTCTTTAAAAGAAGATACTCAATTTGGACCACAGGAAGCCATATGACAGTAACTGTAATAAAAAAAGATAAACAGTGACTTTCTAGGCAGAAAATGAAGCATAAGATTTTTATTAAAAATATCTAGTGAAAATATCCATTCACATGGTGACAGAAACAAGTCACCCTAAATTCCAGCACATGTTATACTGATTGGAGATCCAATTAGATTCCCTGTATAGCAAAGACAGCTGCATCATATGGTGTATTTGATTCTTATTGTACATTCAAATTTGTATGTGCACTGATCTCAAATTTTATTTGTGATGGTCTCAAAAGTATCAAAGTCAATAAGTATTAATATGCAATTATCAGATTCTACGGATTCTATATCTTTTTGCCTCTTATTGAGTGTACCTTTAGGAAGTCCCTAAAAACTAATCTATTCAAGAGTCCATTACCATGTATCTGGGAGCTTTAATATTCTTGGATTTAACATTAACCAGACCATCTAAAGCAGTCTAGAGAGGCATGCATTGCAGTGACTAAGTGAATTTGGCAGTGCATTGCCTGCTCTGATCCCATGCTGTGTACTTGCTGTCAGACCTCAGGCAACTGTTTTTTACTCCCCACCCCATAAAGTGATAGGTTTGATTTTCAAATAGGATCTTTCGACTAAACATAAACAGACTGTAGTTCTCCATCCTGCTCACTAGTGTTTTTTGAAGAGCTGAGTATTTATTTTTGAATAGGAAAAAAATAGTGTAATGGCAGCAGAAAAGATCAAGTCTTTAAAAAAAGATACTCAGTTTGGACCACAGGAAGTCATTTGACATCAACTGTAATAAAATAATAAACAACAATTTTATAGGCAGAAAATGAAGCATGAACTTTTTATTTAAAATATCTAGTGAAAATATCCATTCACAAGGTGACAGAAACAAGATACCATAAATTCATAGCCACAGCCTTCCCCAATCTATCTCTTCCTCTTCCTATTCATCTTGGAGAATAAAGGTCTCTAAAGAGAATCAATAAAACATAGCATATCAAGTTGCACTAAAACTAAGTACCTCCTCATGTATTAAGTCTAGACAAGGCGAACGAGCTTCACACTGTAAAATATATGTAGAGTGCCTAGGTCAGTCTCATGCAGGCTTCTTGGTTGTTCATTCAGTCTCTTTGAGCTCCCATAAGCCCAGGTTAGTTGATTGTTTAAACCGTCCCATGGTGTCTTAGACCCTTCTGTCTACTACCATCCTTTTTCTGCCTCTTCCTCTGCAGAATTTTTGAACCCTGCTAAGTGTTTGGCTGTGGGTCTCTGGATCTGCCTCCAACAGTTGCAGGATGGTGCTTCTCTGATAACCATTGGGCCAGGCGCCAATCTTGTCACAGATGACCAGTTCAGGATACTATTGCTGGGTGTTTCCCATAGATTCCTGGGAGATTCCCCTCCACCCAACCCAGAAATGCCCTACGCAACACTCCCCTTCAGAAATCCCTCCTCTTTGTGCCCCATGGAACATGATCACTCATGTTCCATCCAGACCCTCCAACAGTCCTCTCAAAATTTCTTTAATGTCCCTTCGTAGGGAGACCTGGTTGTCCTCCTATGAACCCTTCTCATTTTCTATTATTGTAGCATAGTTATCCTTTGTTTTACAGTTAATATCAATTTATGGATGAGTACATGCCATGTTTATCTTTTTCAGTCCTGGTTCCATCACTCAGCATGTTTTTTTTCTACTTCCATCCATTTGCCTTCAAATTTACTGATGTCCTTGTTTTTAATAGCTGAGTAACACTCTATGGTGTAAATGTACCACATTTTCTTTATCTGTTCCTCAGCTGAAGGGCACCTAGGTTGTTTCCAAGTTCTGGCTATTATTAGTAAAACTGCTATGAACATAGTCGAACAAGTGTTCTTGTGATATGATGGAGCATCCTTTGGGTATATGCCCAAGTGCAGTATAGTTAGGTCTTGTGGTGGATTGATTCCCAGTTTTCCGAGAAACTACCACACTGACAGTCCTACCAGCAATGGAGGAGTGTCCTCCTTGCTTCACATCCTCTCTAGCATGAGCTGTCACTTGTGTTTTGGTCATAGCCATTTTGGCAGATATAAGATGTAATCTCAGAGTTGCTTTGGTTTGCATTTCCCTGATGGCTAATGATATTGAACTCCTCCTTAAGTGTTTCTCAGACATTTGAGATTCTTCTGTTGAGAATTCTATTTAGATCTGTACCATATTTTTTAAATGGATTATTTGGTCTTTTGATCTTTCTTAAGTTCTTTATATGGTTTGGAAATCAGCCCTCTTTTGGATGTTGGGTTGGTGAAGATCTTTTCCCATTCTGTAAGTTGATGTTTTGTTCTATTGATTGTGTCCTTTGCATTACAGAAAGTTTTCAATTTCATGAGGTCCCATTTATTAATTGTCAGTCTTAATGCCATATTTTCAAGAAGTTGTCCCCTGTGCCAATGCATTCAAGACTATTTCCCAATTTCTCTTCTATCAGGTTCAGTGTATCTGGATTTATATTGAGGTCTTTGATCCACTTGGACTTGAGTTGTGTGCAGGGTGATGAATATGGACCAATTTGTATGCTTCAACATGCTGACATCCAGTTATGCCAGCATCTTTGATTTCATTGATCTATCTACCTGTCTAGCTTTATACCATGTGGTGTTTTATTACAATAGCTTTTTAGTAGAGCTTGAAATCAGGGATGGTGATACCTCTGTAAGTTCTTTTATTGTACAGGATTGTTTCAGCTATCCTGGATTTTTTGTTTTTCCATATAAAGTTGGGTATTGCTCTTTCTAGGTCTGTAATAATTGTATTGGGATTTTGATTGTGAATTGCATTGAATCTGTAGATTGAATTTGGTAAGATGGCCATTTTTACTATATTAAGTCTACCAATCCATGAGCATGGGAGATTTTCTGATATCTTCTTCAATTTATTTCTTCAAAGACTTGAAGTTCTTTTACTTGCTTGGTTAGAGTTACACTAAGATATTTTATATAATTTGAGGCTATTGTAAAGGGTGCTGGTTTTCTGATTTCCTTTCACAGCCTGTTTATCATTTGTATATAAGTGTATTACTGATTTTTTTTTGAGTTAATCTTGTTTCCAGACATTTGACTAAATGTGTTGATCAGCAATAGGAGTTCCCTGGTAGATTTTTTTTTGGGGGGGGGATGTTAATTATTTAGACATTGAGACAGCTTAGAGAAAAGGTTACTTGGATAATTTGTTTATTAAATAGACATTATAGAAGTTATCAAACAAAAGTTAAATAATTGAACATAACTATTAAAGCAATTCATATGATTCTGTGTATGAACTTCACATTTGGATCTGAGTTTCAAGGCACCCTAGGTAAAGAGTGACATAGTGTTCAATGGATCAATTTTACAGTCAGAAGAGAAACAAAATTATATGCCAGTTAGAGGAGACTTAGACACACTTCTGCACTACAAAATTTCAAATAAAAAGATTGTATTCGTAGTTAAAATTATGTGATAATTTTATGCATGCATATAGTTCATAGTAATTATTCTCTTACATCTTTCTTACCCTTTTACCTTCCTTCTATCCCTGTCTACCCCCGCAACATTTCTTACAAGTCTTTCATTTAGTTTTGTGACTTACTGAGTTTAACCAAGGTTGTATATGAAAACATAGCTTTGGATCTATCCATTGAAGACTGGTGGACTCAGCAGTGGGTACAAAACACTATAACACCCATCTCTGATTCTATATATAGGCATTAATTCAGCAAGAAAGGGTAGGATCCCATGAGATCCCCCCCCACGCATGATTGGTTGTTGATAGGGTTAGTTATGTACAGGCTCAGTGTAAATAATCTCAGCTACTATAGGTTCATGAATGCAATAGCTATGTTACATCCAGAGAAGGCATTTTGTAGCCTTTATCCTGATTCTATGTATTGAGAACACATAAAATCTACTCACTCAAGAAATTCTAAGCATAGAAGATATTGTTATAAACTGAAGTCACCATATGCTGTACATTAGATTTCCAGAATGTCTTCATTTTGGATGACTAAACTTTTGCATCCTGTCTCTAATGCTTCCCAATTATCATCCCCCCAGGCCCTGGAAACCATCATAATCATCTCTGTCTCTAAGAATTTATCTTTGAAAATTTAGGTGACTCATACACATGGGATTGTGCAGTATTTGTTTGTCTGGGCCTGGCACTATTTCTTCTGGGTTCATCTTCCCTATCACAAATAACAAACTTTCCTTATTCCTGAAGCATGGATAACATATCATTCTATCTAAATATATCAAATTTTCTGTGTACATTTATCCATTAAAGGACACAAGTTGAGTTCATACCATATGCCACAGTAAATATGAATATGCAGATAGTGCCTCAAATCACCAATTTTATTTTCTATTGCTGTGTGTCCTACTGGGTCGACTCTCTGGATCACATAGTACTTTTACTTTAAATTTTTAGGACACTCCACAATTACTGCAACAATTACATTTCCCTATGAGTTTACAAAATTTCTATCTTCTCCACAGTATAGCCAGCACTTACTATCATTTGTACTTTACTGATAAGTATTCTTTTTTTTTTGTTTTGATTTATTTTGTTTTGTTTTTTGAGACAGTGCTTCTCTGTATAGCTTTGAAGCTTATCCTGGAACTCACTCTATAGACCAGGCTGGATTCGAACTCACAGAGATTTGCCTACCTCTGCCTCCCGAGTGCTGGGATTAAAGGCATGTGCCACCACCACCCAGCTACTGGTAACTAGTCTATCTACCAGCTTTGAAGCACTATCTTACTAGAATTTCATGATACATTTTCCTTGTGACTGGAGATGTAGTTATATTTTTAATCAATGTATGTCTTCTGCTTTACAATATATATTCAGAGCTTTTGCTTCTACTATATTCAGGGTATTTCTTTTCCTGCTATAAAGTTTGTATTTTTTATGCATTGTGGATAATTATCTCACTAAATGTGTGGCTTGGAACTGTGTTGAAATTTGTGATGGGGGATGTCCTTTTGTATACATCTTTCTCTTATTGCTTGATGAATAAAACACCGATTGACCAATAGACAGTAGAAGCAGGAAGATAGATGGACCTAGTACATGAGGAGAATTCTGGGGAGGAGAAGAGAGAGAGTGTGTGAAAAGACACCATGTAGAGACTGAGAAGATAGGATGTGCCAGGTGTTCTCCTGTTAGATAAGGCCATATAGAATGCATATATTAGGAATTATGGGTTACTCATTAAGAGAGAGCTAGCCATTAAGAGGCCCTAGCCATTGGCCAACAGTTTAATAATTAAACTCTGTGTGCTTATGTCTCTGTGTGTTTATTTGGCACTGAAGAACAGCGGGACCAGGCAAAACAAAAATGTTTATCTTCAAATTCAATGTCATGCAAATGATCTTCTTTCTTTTACTTCCTGTTCTGAGTGAAATATTTTACTCTATATGTTTATTTTTTCTTTTGTTGGATGAGTTTTTGAAGACATATCCACCAAATTATTACATAAGCCACAAATAAATCTTACTAAGTTTTCTTCTTGTAGTTTTACAGTTTCTGGTCTTATGTTTACCTTTTTGCTGGAGTTTGGATTTGGACTATTCCCTAAAAATCCAAGCATAAAAAAACAAAAACAAACAAACAAAAAATAGCTTTTGTTCTTTGTTCACAGGCAGTGGCACTATGGCAAATAGTGAGATTCAAAATTAATACTAAAAAATTAGTAGCTTTTCTATAGACAAAAGACAAATGAACTGGGGAATAAATCAGGAGAACTATACCTTTCACAGTAGCTCCAAAAATTGAGGGGAAAACTCTAATAAAACAAGTAGAAATTTATATAATAAAAATTTTAAGACATTGAAGAAATAACTTAAAGGAGATAGCAGAAAATGGAAAGATCTCACATGCTCTTGAATCAGTAGGATTATTATAGCAAGATTGTCCATCCTACCAAAATACAATGCAATGCAATCCTCATCAAAATTCCAAAGTAATTCTTCACAGAATTTGAAAGGTAAAATTTCAGGTTCATATTGAAGCAAGCAAACAGTGATCCCAAAAGAGCGAAACCAGTCCTGAATAATAAAATAACTGAAGGAGGTATCACTATCCCCTAAAGCTGTAGTAATAAAAACAGCAAGATAGTGGTACAAAAGCAGACACATCCACCAATGGAATAAAATTGAAGACCCAGACATAAATCCATACATGTATTGGAACCTTGTTCTTCATAACGAAAGTAAAAATTGATGACATCTTTAAGAAATGGAGCTAGTCAAAATGGATGGCTGCACCAATGTAGAAGAAGGCAAATAGTTCCACACTTACAACCCTGCACACAACTCAACTCCAATGCAAGACTAGAAACAATGAATCTGATAGGGGAGAAAGATGAGAATAGTCTTGAACAGGAGAAAAGATTCTGAATAGAACTCAGGTAGAACTGGAACTAAGAACAACAATTAATAAATGGGACCTCACAAAACTGAAAGTCTTCTGTCTGGAAAATGGAACCATCAATTGGACAAAGCAACAGCCTACAGAATGGAGAAAAATTATCAACTATACATCCAATAGAGGGCTAATATCTAAAACATAATAAATAACTCAAAAAACATGACCTCAGGAAAATAGCGTGATTAGAAACAAGGTACAAATCTAAACAGAATATTCTCAAATGTGGAAATCCAAATGGCTGAGAAGCACATAGAGAAATGTTCTGTCTACTTACCCATCAGGGAAATGCAAATCAAAAGTATTTTAAGATTTCACTTTATGCAGTCAGAATGGCTAAGATCTATAACACAAGTGACAACTCATTCTGGTTAGGGTGTGGAGCAACGGGAACACTTCTCCATTGTTTGTGGGAGTGAAACTTGTACAGCCACTATGGAAATCATTGTTGCAGTTTCTCAGAAGTTGAGAATAGATTGTCCTCAAGATTCAGCTACTTGGGAATTTGTTGGACTTATGGGTTTTAGGCATAGAGCAAAGGATCACCAGCCTACAATCCACACCATCATAAAAGCTGGGAAACAAGGAAGACCCTATGAGAGACATACATGATCCACCAGAGAAGGATAAAATGACAAGAGAGACATGCATGATCCCCCAGAGAAGGGGAAAAGGACAAGATCTCATGAGCAGATTGGGAGCATGGGGGCAGGGGAGAAGGAGTTGGGAGGAAGAGAAGGGGAGAAGAGGAGGGTAAAGGAGGACATGAGGGAGCAGGAAGATTGAGTCAGGGGAAGAACAAAGGGAAACAAGAAAAGAGATACCATTGTGAGGAGAATTTATGGGTTTAAAAGAAATCTGGCACTACAGAAATGTTCAGAGATCTAAAGGATGACCCTAACTAACAATCTAAGCAATAGTAGAGAGTCTATCTTAAATGCCCTTCCCCAGTAATGAGATTGATGCCTTATATGCCATCTTTATATGCCATCCTAGAGCCTTCTTCATCCAGTAGCTGATGGAAGTAGAAGCAGACACCCACAACTAAACACTGAACCAAACTCCTGGAATCCAGTTGCAGAGAGGGAGGAATGATGAGCAAAAAAGAGGTCAAGACCACTGGAGAAGCCCACAGAAACAGCTGAACTGAACAAGAGTAAGCTCAAGGATCCCATTCTGATAGTTGGTAAACCAGCATAGACCCACTCAGACCCCCTAATGTGGGTGTTAGTTAGGAGGACTGGGCAGTCTATGGGGCCTCTGGTAGTGGACCACTATTTATCCCTAGTATACAAATGGACTTTGGGAGCCTATTCCACATAGAGGGGTACTCCCTCAGCCTAGACACATGGGGGAGGGCTTAGGCCCTGCTCCAAATGATATGACAGACTTTGAAGATCCTCCATGGAAGCCCTCACCCTCCCTGGGGAGCAGAAAAGGAATGGGATGGGTGGTATTGTGGGACTGGGGAGAAGGGGAGGGTGAGGGAACTGTTTCAAGCTTGTTTCAAATTTAAATAAAATATAATATCATTAAAAAAAAGATCCAGTTGTACCACTCCTGGGCATATACTCAAAGAATGCTTCATCTTACTACAGCGTGACTTGCTCAACCATGTTCACTGCTGCTCTGTTTATAATAGCCAGATATTGGAAGGAATCTAAATGTCCATCAAAATGTATTTTATACAATGGAATATTACTCAGTAATTAATAAAAAGTAAATTCATGAGGGTTGGGAATAAATTTCTTAGTGAGGTAACAGGCCCAGAAAGAAAAATATTATGTGGATTTGCTTATATGTGGATATTAGCTTTAAATTTTTGATAAGCAAGTTACAATCTGTATAAGAACAGAGGTTAGATATAAAGTAAGGAACTAGCAGGGAGAGATGGATCTCCTCATGAAGGGGAAATAGAATAAGTAGTTATGAATGAACAGGATGGCAACTGGAATGGAAGGATGAAACGGGGGGGAAGAAAAGGGCAAACAGGGCAATACAGGGAGAGACACCTAAATTTAAGAGGTCATTTGGAAATCTAATAATACCTAATCCTAAAACAAATTCATGTCTCAAGGCAATCTAATGTCAATCTAAATCACCAAATAATGCAGAAGACTGAGCCCCAACTAGGCATATTCATCATTATCTTAATACTGTGTTACACTTATTAATTTCATATGTATTTATTCCAATCCTTTCTTCTGTGACAAATTCTACTTTTTTGTAGTGCATGCACCTTTTAATAAGCTGTGTGTATTTCATCTGCTAATAATTTCTTTATATATTTCTGTATTCACATGAATTAGATTGCTGGCTGGAATGTTTACTTGAAATTAGGAAATGATTGACTTGTGCTAGCTTGGAAATTAGCCTGTCTATTCTTTTCTTGGGTTTTAATGTTGGGTTTGTTCTTCAAGATTTTTCCTCCAAGGAGATATTTTTCACTATAATCTCAACATTTAGGCAAGATGTTGTTGGCAATTAGACATTCCCTTATTTTAATTTTTCATTTGTATCTTCATTTTATTTGGACATTTAATTTCATTTTATTTTTCCTCTTTCATCAACTGGAAGTTCAAGAAGGGTTGTTGTTTGTTTCACCTACTTGCAAAGACTATAACATACTTTTTCTTATTGTTTATTGTTTCATAATAGAGTTGTAGAAAATTAGTGATGTTATTTCAATCCCAAGTTTGTGAAACCTTATTTTCTAGAGTACATACAGCATTCTGGGAGATACCATGTAGTAGAAAAAAGGCTGCTGCTATTGGTTGGAATATACACACACATACATACATACATACATACATACATACATACATACATACATACGTGTGTGTATATAGTACTGTACTTAATATTGTATAAATCCATAGTATATACTGTTCCAATCTCTTGTCATTGATTTTTTTCCTTCCATGGGTAACTTATTAATTGCTGAAAGTTAGCTATTTAGGCCCGTAGAGATGGGTCAGTGGTTAAGAGAACTTGTCGCTTTGAAGAGGACCTGGTTTCAATTCCCAGCTCTAACATGGCAGTTCACAATCATCTGTAGCTCTAGTAATTCCATTTACAGAAGGGCCAACACTCTCTTCTAGCCTCCACATTACCAGACATGCACATGGTGTATATATGTGCAGACAAAATCCTTATCTATGTAAAATACAAATATTAATATTTAAAATATGAAAGTTATTGAACTCCTTTACTGTTACTGATTATATTTTTGTTGCTTTTTCCTATCTGCATTTATGTAAATATTCTTTTATATATTTAGGTTTCATCATGTTGGTTACATATATATTTTTAATTTTTAAAGCTATTTGATTAATTACTGACTATATATAATTACCTTCTTTTTTCTTTATGACAGTTTTAGCTTGAACTCTATGATGTTATGATAGAAGTATAGCCATACTTATTCATTTTTGATTGCAATTTTTGTGGCACATTTGTTTCCAATTCACCTTTAAAGTTAGTCTTTTGAAAGCTGTGAGTTTTAAATTTATTTTTTTCTTTCAATTTATCCACTCTGTCTTTGATTATAAAATTTAATCCATTTTCATTTAAAATAGTTGTTGACAAAAAGGAGTTACTATTCCTGCTTTGCTGGTTATTTTTGACAAGAGTTTCTTTTCCTCTTTCTACCAAACATTAATGTGTAATTCTTCTTTGGTAACTTTTTTTTTTATATGCATATGTTTTTATTCCTTTCTCTTCCTATTTTGTCTATCTTATATTTATATCTGTGCATTTGAAAAATTAATTACCTTGTTGTCTTTTCAGAGTGACATAAAAAAATAACTCTTGCCAGATTAACTGATTCAAAAATCTTGGAAGTGTGGCCGTGGGGACTGTGCATAGGTTTACTGATTGTGTCCTCAGGTGGCCAGATATGGTACCTAGTGGTAGGCAAGCCTACTTCTTTGGCTCATAGAGCTGCTATGGTACCTTGTTTTATGGGAACTATCTTAGCTTTTAAGTAGGTCTAGAAACTGGGTGTACAACATCTGGCTCAGCCTTTAAGTTTCTAGAAACCAGTCTGTAACCAGAATGTCATGTTCACAGTTGAATACTGACCAATGTATTTGTATTTACCATAGGTACATGGTCTACCTATTCACAAGGTCTTGGGAGCCCAAGCAATGTCAGGGATGGGTTCCATCTCATAGAGTGGACCTTAACCAATATCAGATATCGATTGGTAACTCCCATAAACTTTGTGCCTCTATTGTCCTAAGGCATTTTGAAGGAAGGTTACCATTGTAGACTGAAGAGTTTATAATTGGCTTGGTGTTTACCTTTCTTCTTTGGTAGCATGCAGAGTACCTTCCAGTATCATGAACATTAGTCAGTAGGTTGAAGTCTCTAGGCAGGCATTTATTTCACTATGCATTTAATTGCTTTCTTTTTGTTTTTTATTATTCTTATGGTTACAGGTGTTTTGCCTGTGAATATGTGTGAAATATGTATGTCTGCTGAATGCAGAGGCCTGAGGAACTGGAGTTACAGATGATTGTGAGCTGACATATGGGTGCTGAGAATTGAACCCAGGACCTCTATAAGAGAAGCTCATGTTGTTATTAGCTGAGCCATCTCTCCAGCCCATGCATTTAATCTGAAAAACAACATTTAATGGTATTTTGGGGCATTGCATATATTTGAATATATATCTAAATAAATTATATATACACACACACATACACACGCATGTACATGTGTGTATGTGTATACCAATCAGTAGTCTGATAAATCTAGAAATAAAGACGAAAATTAAGTAGAAGTAGTCTAGTCAAACTCATTGTACTACTGTAAGACTGTCTTACCAGAAGATGCAGCAATCTTTCTAGCACAAGGAACCCCACATTTGTTTCACTGAAGAATATATGAATACATGCAAATGCCAACCAATTTTAGCCACAGACATTAGTATTGTACATCCCTGCCAGGCAGATTAAAAAAAAAATGAAGGTTTTGGTGGGTGATGAACCAATATCTCAACACTCTACCTTCCAATTTCATCAGTATTTTTATAAGCCATCTGCAACTTTGCAGTGATACCTCAATTAAGACAGTCTTTGGAACAAAGCACCTTTATAATCTAGTTGGCCACACTGACAATAGCTCATAAACATAAAAAGCATGCCACAAATGTGTCATTCTGATCAGTGACAAGTTTCCAATTAAGCAAACACTAGGGCATGCTGTTTGCATAACTACCATTGGCATGTACAGCTAAGGGGAGCAGTTTCAGAATAGCCATGGAGGAGGTGAGTTTCTTCTCTCCTCATGACTATTTTTTGATCTCTGTTTTATAGTTAATGGCAACACTCTCCCACTGGAGTTTTGGATGGTACTTTAGCTACATTTCTGACACTATGAAAAATGTTTAAAGGTGTTGCTATTCATGTTTGTGGCTTGCCTGGATGACCAAGTTCATTCTGAAGCATACACTTATATACTTATGGTACACGTAAAACTGCAGCTGCTATTCATACTGGGGCTAGAAAACAAGCATTCTAGCAGGGCACAGGAAAGGACTTTTGCATGATTTGCATTATAACTGATGCATTGTTGTATCACCATAAACTCTCGAGCATCCTTTATCCTAAGCTGGATGTCTTCTAAGGACCTTTCCAGACCAAATTTGCCTGAATTGAACACAAAATTGAAAACTGAAGACAGTAAAAAAGAATTCTATGTATTATTCCTTCCCTTCCTCCCTCTTTCCTTCTCTTCCTCATTTCCTCCCTCCCTCCTTCCCTCCCTCTCTCCCTCCGTCCCTCCCTCCTTGTCTCCTTCCCTCCCTCTCTCCCTCTTCCTGATTTAGAAGAAAGGCATATATAAATGCTGGCTGATCTACTTCGTGGTTTGATTTAGAAAAAAAGACAAATTAACTTGATGATATATTATTATTAATGAAATTGTTAGTAACCCCTTTGGGAAGAAAATATGAAGAACTACAAAACAGATTAATGGACAAGACTTCTTTAATTCTGCAATTCTTGACAAAAGTTCCAGGTCTCAAAGGCATGATTCGCTGTGCACTTGTCCTCTGCATTCACAGACATACGTTTCCAAAAGTAACTCCATCAACCTTTGTGCTGGAGTTTCTGTGATGACTATAGCTGTCTATTGCCTCATTTTGGGTATGTGCTGAGAGGGGGAAATGCAGCATTAAGCAACTGAAAAGAACAAAAGGAATCTTTAGCATCACACATTGTCGGCCCAACTTCCTGCCATTTGGAATCACCTGCTTCAGGCATTTGGGGGTGGAAGAAAAAAACTTCAGCCCACAGAATTTGGTAGTACTGGATTCTGCCCTACTGGTAGAGCAACCCTGGGCATTTTGCCTATGACTCTTTGGAGAGAATTTACCAGGAACCCTTTCCAAACTTGGGATTTTGCTACCATGGTCTTGAGGGGCTTAATTTCATGTTCATTGTTGCCAAGAATTTGTGAAGATGTTTTCTCTACTGTTATTCTGTAATCTCCAGTTGATGAGAACATTAGAGGACGTGTTAGCCAAGAACCTGGCTCAGTTGCCCGCATACTCGCTTTAAGTGATATCCAACTCCTGTCTGACCTTTGCCACTGTGTGGGAACACACCTCCTCACAAGATAGCTAGTGACTGAATTCTCACTGTTTCATGAGTAATTGCACTCCGCTGAGATTTCTCTTAACTCAATTTGCCCCCTCTAACTCTGAAGGCTACACATTAATTCTTCCAGTGCTTGAGAGCCCTTGAAACATTTGAAGAGAGCCAAAACAGATCTTTCTTCAAACTTTCTCTAATTCTTTTCTCAGAGGAGGAACATGAGGCAGAAAATTAGTTTAGGGAGGTGATAATTGTTGGTATGTAACATGATTTCCAGGTGGTCATATGACTCTTATTAGTGTTGCTAGTGCTGATGAAGTGAAAATTAGGAGTCAGAAAAGCAGTAAAACCTTCAAGTCCTGTAGCTCCAGTGGGCCACTGAGTCAGCCTGATTTCTAAATAATAGCACGAACAAAATGCAGTTGGTGACAGCTGTTTTGAAGCATGAAAGCTCAATTGCGTGGAGCTCGTTTTTATTTCTCCTCTGGCTCCTTTTGTTGCTAATTAAAAGTTCTGCTACACACTAGCTGATGACTTGAAGGAGACTTAGGAGATGAACTAGTTGCTAAGGACAATCAGAGATACACAGAGGATGATCTACTCTGAGCTCACAGGACCATTTATTTCAGTTGGGAAAAACCCCCACACTGAACAATTCCATTGTGGGAAGGGGCAATGACACTCATCTGCATTTCATCACTCAGAAATACAGAATGGCAAACTGAGAGGATGTGAAACAAAAACCGATCAGGAACATGAAGGTCTGGTTTGCAAAACTAAGTGGTGTGGCTAAATTAAAAATAATAGTAATAATGATGAATGCTAGATGGTGGTGGCACACATCTTTAATGCCAGTACTCAGCAGGCAGAGGCAGACAGAGCTCTGTGGGTTTGAGGCCAGCCTGGTCTACAAAGCCAGTTCCAGGATATCCATAGCTATTACATAGAGAAACTCTGTCTCAAGAACAAAACAGAACAAGAAACTATAATAAGAAAAGCACAAATAAAGCTACAGTTCCACAGACCTAGAAGGATTGTTCCAAACAGATTACCATGATGTTCAGACCAAGCTACATTCATTGAATTGGCTACTACAGCTTTCAGGAGTGTGACCAGCCTGGAAGTTTTGAGAAAAAGTGTGGGTAGGTGGGTAAGGATGGTTTTAGAATGAGGACAGAAGATGCTGAGAATGCTAAACTTGGATTAGAAAGAACTCCAGGAAAAAGAGGAACGAGTGGCTCATGTAGGAATGGGAAAGTGGAGCTGGTGCGGGGTGGAGGATGTTTTAGCGGGAACCAGGTTCATTGTATGAAGTGGGAATGACCCAAGGACACTGTGTATCTCAGGCAACATAAAGGTGAGTGCACTACCTGGCTCTGAAGGACAACTCAGGAAGCTTCTGGATGCAACAACTCCTTGGACCCCAAAGACAGAGAAGGCAAAGGATGAAAGGAAGTGAAGAAAGGGGAGGGGAAGAGGAAAAGAAGGGGTGAATAAAAAAGGGGGAAAGAAACAAAAAAAACCACAGAGGAACATGGAATTGCTCTGAGTTTTAAGCCAGATATTGAGGTGGGAGAAAGACTCTGTACTAGAAACCCCAGCGATATGTGAGATTTTCCACAAAGCAATTTTATAACTTTAAACAAATTATTTTTCCTTTGGCCTTTTTTCCTTTTAATAAAGTCAGGGGTCTATCCTTAGACCAGAGATTTTCAAACATGAAACCTTACTTAGACACAAAATTAAATAAAATTAATTCACTATGTTAATTAAGGAGTGATCATCCCTCGTTGGGACAGGTCTGCTATCTCCTCCAAGGCTCTAGGACCATTGCAGAAGAGAGAGTGGAGAAAAACATTAGGGCCAAGGTGAGTCAGGTATGCAGCAAAACGCTATCTTCTGGGCATGGTAGAACTGATGCTCTCATGAACTCACTTCAGTTGTTGTTTTCTACACAGACTCTCACAAGATCGGGGCCATCAACATTTATCATAGATGAAAGTTGGCAATTAAAGCTCATTGGATGAGAAGGTGTCACTTTATTTTATTCATTGGTGCATCCACCATGAAATTTGTCTCAACCCATAGAATAACCTCTCACTTAGGCTCAGGCACAATTCACCACACACAGAAAAAGAAGACACAAAAACTAGAAAATAAAAAAAAGTATTTTAGTGAAAAGAGAAAGATGAGGAAGGGAAATAGTGTGTGAGTATATTCAAACACACATATATGCACCCACACATGTCAAAAACCAGAAATATGTTTCATCAGGTAAAAGCACTTACCCCCAAATCTAATGGCAGAAGTAGAGGATTAACTTGTGCAATTTGCCACATGCATGCTATCACACAAATACACACACTAAAATCAATACATGTAAAAATATATTACATTTCCTTTTTATATGAAATATAGATTTAAATGTATAAATATAATCCTGCCAGAAAAGGGACCATGAGAAAGAACAACATTTGAAGGAAGGGAAGGAATGGACACATGAAAAGGTAATGAAATACATGTGTCATGAAGGAAAAAGGCTACAGGGTGGGGGAGGAGGATCAGCAAGAAGAAAGCTGTGGGAGAAAAATGAAGAGCAGATGAGATTGTCCCTCAAGACACTCCACAGCAGCCACTAACAGGCCCCTTCCCATCCCTTACCATACATGATTCTAAGTGGCATGAGCTATGTAGAACATTACCAGTGTTATGTGAGAGTGTAGGGTTTAATATATGTATCACCCAGTATTTCCTATCACATAAAATTGGGGGAAAACCCACCAGGCTTTGAAGTTAAATAGGAAAGTCACTTTATTAGTAAGATATTAAGCCTGAGGTCTGGGAAATGGCTCAGTTTGTGAAGTACCTGCTGAGCAAACATGAAGACCGAGATCAAATGCCCAGAACTTACATATCACAATGGATGCTGTATCACCTTGCTGTATAACAGTTTCCTCCCAGTTATAGCAGTTTTTTTAAGAAGAGGGAGGCTTGGGGGACTGAGCAAGTAAACAAATTGCACATGTCCTGGAGAACTGAAATCTCTGATACTCAAGGGGACTGCTTCTCCAGGTTATAGAAGCAGAAAACAACTACTAGGAGAAGGAACTGGTGAGCCTAGTTGCCAGAAGGAACTTGTCAGACCTGTAGAGCTGCCTATAAGTTATGAAGAGAGCTCAAGGGCTGTGGCTTCCATAAGTTGCCCCTTGTGCTGTTGGGGTGGGCTTTTCAGTGATGCAGTTGATTTGAGTTGTCTTTCCTCCTGTAAATAATCTCACACCCATACTCCTGCCAATAAACCCAATAAAACTCATCGGTTCATTAAGCTGAACTTTGGTAGAACTGTTCCAAATGCAGGCTCCCTTTCTGGGGTGAATAAAATTGTATGTGTTGCATTTCCCCTAGAAAAGTCTCTTACATAGCAAACCCCACTGGGAGGGAATGTGGTGGAAGCTGGCAGGTCCCCAAATCTCAATGACCATCTACCATAGTTTATTTGATAACCTACAGATTCAGAGTCAGATTCTCTCTGTGATTGCTCTGTGAAGAGCAATCTAGGAAAGATGCTGCCATAGATCTTTGATTTCCACATACATTTGCACAGATGCCCTCACACAACTCCATGCACACTTGCACACAAATGTGCATACATACTAACAAGGAAATACACTAGACATATACACACAACATTACACCACACCTGCCCCTATAGTATGTGACATATTATAAGACACAGTTCTATGAATGAGTTGTACATAGTGGTGAAACTCTCCCAATCTGTGTCTTAAGTATGGAATTTCATCCTACAATCTCACATAAGCCCAATGTGTATTCCAAAATCAAGTTCAAATTTCCCCCAGTAAAACATCCTACCTCAGACCTCACTGCTTTCCACTCTTTGCAACCTCCTGGGCATTACGTGCTGAGAATCTCTGAACTGCTTCCCTCAACACATTGAGAAGTGTTTGATGTAAAGAAAGATAGCTTTTCTCACCTATTAATGCTGTCTGCCGGGAAAGTAGGATCTGCAGTTGAGTTTCTTCACTCATAGGATGTGAGCAATTGTGCCATTCAACAGGGGTCTGGGAGACTAAATGGGACAATTCATGCAAAACACATGGAGCTAAGGAGAGGTCATTGTCCATTAGGTCCATCAACACTTGCTTTAGCCCAGAGGAAAGGAAATTTAAGCATTCATTTATATGTGGGGTGCTATTTTTGCCTCCATTCCTTTGACCAGTTACCATTCAATATCAGGAAAATAGTGAAATGATAAAATAGATCAGATAATGAAGGAACTGGAAGAGTTCTTTCGTGAACAACCTGTACATCAATGGTTCTCAAGCCTCCTAATGCTTTGGCCCTTTAATACAGTTTCTTACTTTGTAGTGAGTCCTAACCATAAAATTATTTCATTACTACTTCATAACTGTAATTTTGCTACTGTTATAAATCATAATGTAAATATACAATACATAGGATATTGGGTAGGTGACCCCCCCAAATGGTCACAATCTGTGGGTTGAGAACCACATTGCCTTATAGTATGTTTACATATCTGGCCAGCACCCTGCAGATGGTACCAGTGTCTTTTATTTTTAAGTGAGAGAAGTAAGTCTTCAAGTTGAGTGACTCAAACTGCCATACTTCTTTAACAGAAGGGGACTGAGATCTGAAGTGCATTTTTCTTCCCATTGGAAAACCTGAGACCTCCCTACTTATTATCACAGCTTAAATGGACTCAGCTGATCTCTCCCTATGAAAAAAATCTCAATGCTTCATTTGTGCATGGGGACTGAGAAAGAGGAGGGAACACAGCTCACACCACTTCAGAGAAATCCTGAAGTGTCCCTGTCCCTACAGGAAGCAGTGAATGTGACATTGCCTGGCCTGATCATTCATAGGGAACTTTTCCTGGTACAGTTGTTTGGAAATACCAGCTTCATAGCCTCATTCCATGGTGGAGTTTTTTCCTCACTTGCTCTCAAAACCTGTGTCTGTCTGAGGCTAAGCTCCTCCCTAGGACTGTTCTTTCCTTTTAAGTCTTGTCCCTGCTTGTCTAAAGACAAACCCGGGGCTCACACTCTGAGTCCCATCCCTAGATTTTGCAATCAATCACCCTGGAGTCTTTTGAGGAGTCATACTTCCTCCTGGGGCTGTCCCTGGAGTTCATCAAAGTCTGTTTCTCCTGGCAGAGCAGTTACAAGAGTCCCCTGAGCTTTTGGCTAAGATTACCATATTCAAGGACAGCATTGAAATAAGTCCCAGCAAATCATCAAGATGGGAGGCCTGGTGTAGGAAAACCCGTAAAAGTCTTGATGCAACAATTATCAACACACTTCACCCACCTTGCTTTTTCACGCACCCAGTTGCCCAAAACTCATTCTGGATGTATTTCATTTTGGAGTCACACATGTACTGAAGGGGTAATTTGGCACTAGCCTTTCATTCCCCAGGGCATGGCAGGGTTTATGCACAACCTACAATTCACTTATCATGATGCATTGCACTGAGACAGCCATTTCAGGAGAGGGCTCGTTTCTTCACCTTGGCTGAGTTCACGACAAGAGAACAGGATACTGGCTCTATGCTAGCCTCAACAGGAACACACTGGCCTTCCTTCCTCTATAGATTAATAAAGATATATCCAGAAAGCTTTCAACAGCAGCTCATTATTAGTTTCTCTACTGCCTTAGTTTACAAATGAAAAAAAAGTGACAATCTTAGAATTCAGACTAATTTTTAGATTTAGTTACAACCACTCTATCCTAATAGAACAAGCCAAAAGCAAAACAAAACAAACTCTGTAAACATATAGTAATGAAAACATTTCTGAAAAGGAGCATGTAAAACAGAATCATCAAGCTTGGCTCTTTCTCCCTGTCAACATCTTCAGTAACAAAGAGAAGAACCTAAAAGAATCATCAGAAGTGAGCAGATTATTGCGCTTTAGTAAAACAGGAGGTTGAATTTCCTCCTGTATTTCCTCCTTGTATTCCAAGGCAATTTGAAAACTACAATTTGTTATCACATTCCTTATAAGGGCAGAGAATCTATGACTCTTCATTGCTTGAGAAGCATCAGTTAAAGTCTAGATCTCCAATCTTTGTGAATCTGTCAAATTCCCAGGACCTTTGGAAGTCATTGGTGGTCATCCATATCGGAACACTGAATACATAAGTAGACCCCATGGAAAATAGTCAAGTTGCTTTTCTTGGAAAGTTTAAACTGACTACAGAGAGGTACGTGTAGGAAGTAGGTTGAAGGGAGGTATGTGTGGGGAGGTATAGACTAGGCATAAAAAAGATGCTACTCAGTGATTTTTCATCACAAGACTTGCACACTCCCTAGAACTTAATGTGTGTGCTATGTTGTGGTAAAGAGATCACTGGGATGAAATTGGGGGTCTTCTCCTGGCCCAGATCTGTGATTCTGGCAATATTTGGTTTTATTGGTTCTCTGTTGCTTCTGTTAATTTTGCTATAGGACCCACAGAGAGCTAAGAACAGAAAAATGAGCACAGGAACAGGATGTCTAATCCTGGGAAACTGCTTTTGGTTGTCTAGGTTTCAGTTTCCCATGTACCAAATGAACAAGCTTGAATGAGTTCTCCAAAGTCTCTTTCCAGGGTGGCATTTAATGAATATAAACATTCTATGTTAGATGATTTTTAATAAAGCTAATCCTTTAGATAAGAAAATAAACAAGACCTTGTACAGGCACCAAATTGAATATTGGATATAATTCAGCTAAATTGGTTTTGACTGGAATTTAGCATCTTTTGCATAAACAATGACTCAGAGAATTAATTAGCCTTTACTTTAATTAAGTAGTAATTCTATTTAATACCAATTAAAATACTACATCTGAGTCAATCTGCTGTAACAAAGTGTAGTTGGTACAAGAAAGAGTTCCGTTTGTTGTGTGGAGCTGGGTGGGTGACTGAGGTGCTGGGACTAATATCCTGATAGGTATGCAGGGCTTGGAAACACAGGAAGAAAATTCTCAGAAGCCCTGGATGCAGCTCTCACTGACAAAATCCTGCATACCTTTATCAAATTCTGCCCGTCTTGTTATTAACATTGAAAGCACAGACAGAAGTTTAATAATAGTTCTGAGGGTTGAGATGCACTTCCAACATCCACTGTATTCCATGCTCCCAAAATTCCAGTTAGTCCTGAGCAAAAGACGGTTCTTGACTTCTCAACTTTAGTATGATATCACCCATTGTATTCCTGATTGCTCGAGACAGAGCGTTAAAATGTTAAATATTAATGTCCCTGCTGCTGCGCTAGAGCCAGTCATTGCTTTGACTTTGAACTTTATTTTTGTCTTAAGTTTCTGTGTCAGTGACCATGGCCATATTACATTTTAGTTTCACGTGTAACAGCTTAATGTCTGACTCTATGATGTCTTATTGTCTTGACTTAATAAGTCCATTTAACATAGGTTACTTGCTTGGTATGTGTATAGAGAGGGTTATGCATCATGTGTAAATGCATGTATAGTATACCCTCAGGTGTCATTCTTCAGGAGCTGTCTATTTGGTTTCATGATACAGAGTCTCCCATAAGCATGATAGTGACCAATTAGGCTAGGCTGGCTAACCAGCAAGCTCTGATGATCCACCTGTATCCACACTGGAATCACAAGTGTTACACTACCACTCAGGTTTGGGGGGGGGCTCTGGGAATTGAACTCAATTCTTCATGCTTACAAAGCAAGCACACTACCAACCATTCAATCAACCAACAACAGCAGGACTCAGCTGCTTCCTTAGACTTCCCGGTGTGTTGCCGCTTTAGAGACTGGCCATGTACTAAACCTTTATGTCTTCTACATGTGCAAATGTTAAAATCATGACTCTGTGAACTACAGGATTCTAAAAGTCCTTAGGTATGAGAGCAGGTATCACACGAGTTGAATTAGTGGCCTTATGAATTGGTACCAAGAGAGCTTTCTGTGTGTTTTTGCACCAAGTGGGTACCCTAAAAGATGCCATCTCTATAGCTAGAAATTGGTCTTCATCACACACCAGATCTGTCAGTAATTTCACAATAGTCTTCCTATTTTCCAAACTCGCTAGAAATAAACTTTTGTTGTGCATAAGCTACTCAGTCTGCAGCATCTTGTACCAGTCTGAACAAAGGTAATTTTTACTGTAACAAAGTGACAGTTGTTTGAGGAGGAAAACTGCCTGAATTCAGTACTGTATAGCATACACACGAATTGAACCATCATGTGGTATGCCCCTTCATAAATGCAATTTGTATGCAATTATGTACTAGTGGAAAAGCAATTTTTCCTTGTGGAAAAAAAAAAGCTTCTAAAGGTTATTCATCCCATTTGAAAGTTAAGAAGCCTGTTTTGGCCAGCATCACAGATCTGAGCCTTCCTTTACTTAACTCTAGCCTTGTTCCTGATGTTGAGGCCAGGCAAAGCCTTTAGCTTGGGTAAAGGGGCCACTTGAATTATTTACCTTTTGTCCACAACTAAACCCAACTGTGCCACTTTGTAGAGCAGCCTGGTCAGGGCTTTTTCTAGTTATAGGTGATTTCTGGCAGATGTCAGTATGTGACACATGACATTTGTATCTATACTCATTCCCATATGTGTACCCACATATTGTCTGCTTTTGGTTTTCTTGAGTAGACATCAAGGCTGTTAATTAAGTCTCTCTCTAATTCTACATATTTTGTCTCCTTGTTTCACATTTCCTCCCTCATAAGACATACCATAATATGTCTTCTACATTATCATGGATGAAAAACTATACATGTGTGCTTAAAAATCAGGTTAATACACTTGCCATCCACACCTGAGGTTTTTAACATCTCTCAAGATACCCCTATTGTCAAAGATGTGGCCAGGGGGAGGTCATTAATAGAGGTGAGCTGGCTGGCTGGAGGGTTAAGATTACACATTCATGCAGTATGTCATAGCTGCCACACAGACTCAATCCCAGCTTACACAGGCCGCCATGCCTTCAGAGTCTTCTCAGCCTCAAGAATTACATACATCTCATAAGGAGCAACTACTAAGCCTACTGGGTCATTCTGACATTATTTCTCAGAATTCTGGGTATCTCAGAATACAAAGAATAATTGAGGAGTTCCAAAACTACAGTCCTTTGTTGAAGCATTTTTCTTTCTTTTTTTATTGTATTTTTTTTCTTATTTTACATATCAACCCCAGTTCCCTTTCTCCCCTTCCCTCTCTCCCTCTCTCCCTCCCATTTCCCCCCACCTCCCTCTCATCCCACCCACCACCACTCCAAAGGGAGTGTAATGCCTTCTAGGAGTGATCAACAAAATCTGTCAAGTCATTTGGAGTAGGGACTAGGCCCTCCTTCCTGCCTATAGGTTAAAGGAGTATCCCTCCATGGAGAATGTGCTCCCAAAGTCCTTTTGTGCACCAGGGATAAATCCTGTTTCCACTGTCAGAGACCTCTTATACTGACCAGGCCTTCTAACTGAGAACCATGTTCAAGGGGTCTGAGTTGGACCAATGCTGGATTCCCAGCTATCAGTCTGGGGTCTATGAGTTCCTGCTTATTCAGGTCAACTGTCTCTGTGGGTTTGTGTAGCCTGGTCTTGATCCCTTTTTTTATCACTCCTCCCTCTCGCAACTGGATTCCAGGAGTTCAGCTCAGCGTTTAGCTGTGGGTATCTGCTTCTGTTTCCAACAGCTACTACATGAAGATTCTAGGATGGCATATAAGTTAGCTATCAATCTCATTATCAGTGAAGGGCATTTAAGGTAGCCTCTCCACTGTGGCTCAGATTGTTAGTTGGGTCATCCTTGTAGGTCTCTGGACATTTATCTAGAGTCAGTTTTCTCTTTAAACCTATAATGGCTCCCTCCATTATAGTATCTCTTTTTTTTTGCTCTCATCTATTTGTACCCCGACTCAGTCTTCCTGGTTCCACATGTTCTTCTCTCCTCCCCTTCTCTTTCTTGTAACTCCCTCCTTACTCACTGCCCTCATCCCTTTCCCAACATGCTCAAGAGATCTTGTCCCTTTCCCCTTCTGTGAGGGACCTTGTGTGAAACTCTTAGGATCCTCCTTGTATCTTAGTTTCTCTGGCGGTGTGAATTGTAGTCTGGTGATCCTTTGCTTTATGTCTAAAATCCATATATGAGTGAGTATATACCCTGTTCCCCCTTTTGTGATTGGGTTACCTCACTTAGGATGCTTTCTTAAAGTTCCATCCATTTGCCTGCAAGTTCTTGATTCCATTGTTTTTTCCCATTGAGTAGTATTCCATTGTGTAAATGTACCACATCTTCTTTATCCATTCTTCAGTTGAGGGTCATCTAGGTTGTTTCCAGGTTCTTGCTATTACAAATAATGCTGCTATGAACATAGTTGAACAGTTGTCCTTGTTGCATGAATGTGGATCATTTGGGTATATGCCTAAGAGTGAGATTTGCCGGGTCTTGTGGTAAACTAATTCCCATTTTTCTGAGGAACTGCTATACTGATCTCCAAAATGGCTGTACAAATTTGCTCTCCCACCAGCAGTGGAGGAGTGTTCCCTTTTCTCCACATCCTCTCCAGCATAAGCTGTCATTGGTGTTTCTGATTTTAGCCATTCTGGCAGGAGTAAGATGGTATCTCAGAGTTGTTTTGATTTGCATTACTCTGATGGCTAAGTATGCTGAGCACTTTCTTAAGTGTCCTTCACCCATTTTGGATTCCTCTATTGAGAATTCTCTCTTCAGTTCTGTACCCCACTTTTAAAAGGGTTATTTAGTGACTAGTTTCTTGAGTTCATTGTGTATTTTGGAGATCAGCCCTCTGTCAGACGTGGGATTGGTGAAGATATTTGCATAGTCCATGGGCTGCCGTTTTGTCTTGTCGATGGTGTCCTTTGCCTTACAGAAGCTTCTCAGTTTCAGGAGGTCCCATTTATTAATTGTCAATCTCCTGGTGTTATGTTCAGGAAGCAGTCTCATTTTTCTTTACTGAAGTCCAGTAGATTGCCAAGAGATTTTTATTCCGGTTGTATAACTTTCTAAGACAGTATGCCTAGAGTCCTCCACATGTATCACACTGTGAATTTCTAATGTATCATTTGGCCTAAAAGGCAGGGAAGAGTGGATTGGGGCTGGATCGGTTGCCCTACTCCACTCTGCTCCAGGCCCTATCCAGAACTGACTGTGTTCTGTGTCACTTAATATGTAGACCAGTATATCATTATTAAGTGCATTTTCAGTCTAAAGAAGCCTAAGTGCCTTGTTTTTTTTTTTTAAATGTAGGATTCAAGATGAAGCAATTTGTTCCTTTCTTTGAAAAGATTTCATGAATAAGTTTAACCGATCACAAATTGGTTCAATAGAGCTCTTGCATCCAAGGCTCTGGGGAATATAGCAGAAGATTGTAGATCCAGATTGCTAGAAAGCATGCACTTTTGATAAAAATTAACCAACCCTTCAGTGCTCTCACATGTGTAAATATTTCCTTCTTCCATTAGGGCTGGGCTATTTGGCAGAATTATAGTGTATTATACAGTGATGATAATGGTTCTTATCAGAGAAATACTAATCATATCCAGAATGTCTGCAAGTTACTTCATCATAGCAGGCTTAATGAACAATATCAGATATCCATGAATCTTTCTTACAAGAAGGCTTATGGCATTTAACTCTCAACACCTAACTGAATCATACATTCTTTTCTTGAAAAACTCCTAATGAGGAGTGTAACCTATAGACACCAAGACAGGATGTGTTTGGTTAAACGTTACAATAAACAGTGTGTGATGATTTTGCAGAATTTCCCAGGAAGGAGGGGATATGACCTGGGAGGTGAAACTTGATTGGGACCTAAGTGAAAATCAAGACAGTAATGTCATGGAGGGCAAGCTCCAAGGTATTACTCAGAAATGAAAGGTAAAGCATGGACTTCAATTCCCAGTTCTATGTTACTTGTCATCTGCTATCTCAGCCTCTCAGCTGATTGCACACTAGCATGTACCTAGAAGTCAAATTTTAACTCTCTTATCAAACACTTGGACCACTGGTTGTATATAGTGTGATTCAAATGAAGAATTTAGGAAATGTAGCAGCATTTATGAAAGCATTGAGACAGTCACCCATGAGACCAAATGTGTAAGCATTTGGTCTTTTCAAACTATTTGTACCCACAGTAGGAGTAAAGGACTACTGAGATCACTTGCTCTTTAGACTAAAGTTGAGACTCATATATGGCATGAGCCTCCAAGTATAACCAGTCCTCATGCATGGCATCCATTACTCTCTGAATTAGAAAGTCTGGCTTGGGCTGGATATTGTGCAGGTTCCTAGATTATGTTGATGTTACCCCAGGGAACACATTTTTGAAAACCAATGTTCTAAAGCACTGTCATCAGACAACTTATAAGCATATATCTTAGTATAATTTTTTTTTTAATTTTTGTTTTTAAATACTGTGTTCCTCTGTGTAGCCCTGGCTGCTCCTGCAATTCACTTCATAGACCATGTTGGTCTCAAACTCAGAGATCTGTCTGCCTCTGCCTCCCAAATCCTGGGGGAAAAAACGGTGTGTGCTTCCAGGCCCAGCATTTTAGTATAATTTTAAAATTGGTATTTAGAAAAATTCGGAGTAACTTAGGCTGGGTGTGGTAGCACCAACTTGAGAGTAGCACCCAGCACTTGAGAGTCAGAGTCAAATGGATCTTTGTGAATTGAGTTCAATGCCTGCTGGTCTATGTAGTGAGTTCCAGGTCAGCCAGGACTATGTCTCAAAAATAGTAATAACAACAATGACAATATCAATAACATTAATAATAAAATCGTAATAACATGAAATGCTTGCCAGTGTAATAATTTCATAATAATGTAAATATTAACTCTGATATCTATTCTTGGTTATCACCTTGACTATTTGTGGTATTAACTGAAACCCAAGCTTTTCAGTACACCTGTGAGGGATTTTTCTTGATTGAGAACACCGCCCTTAAGTCTAGGCCAAACCTTCTGATGGCAGCCAACATAAAGGACATAGAAGAAGGAAGCTCATTATCTTTGCCTGATTGCCCTAGCTCTCCCTGGCAAGCTCATTCCTTTACTAAAATTAATCCTATTTCTTTAGAATTCCAGTGAATACTGAAGACCAGTTGAGACATCTAGCCTCACAGATCAAACAACTGTTAGATTTTAGACTTTCCATTGACAGACATCCACTGCTGGACTAGTTAGGCCACTAACTGTAAAACACTCTGATAAAGCATATTTTGATAATGCATAGATACATCGATTCTATCAGTTCTGTTTCTTTAGTAAACCTGACTAATATACTTGACGTTAAAATAAAATAATTAAATGTCAAAGCATTTAAATGGGTCTAATAGAGTGTTAAAGCAATTGTAACATGAGACAAAATTCGTCTTTTAAAATGAATGAGCTAGCACTTCAATATTTGGAAATACTGCCTATTTTCCCCTTTCAATTACATATTCATTATTTTGCCTTCTCACAATGTATTTTTATTTATGAGAGCTATTTTATATGACCACACATTCCTACATCTACCAATAACACACATAAATAAATCCAAGTTTATTCTCAATATCCTCAAACCAATAGACCACAGTGTCAAAATGTGACTTATAAATTAAAATGCAAAATAGTTCTTTTGGAAACATTTTCATTGACTACAGTGTATTTTAATCAGCATTTTAAATCAGTCCTTTCTTACGATTCTTGAAGAATTTGGCAGGCTAGGGCCTTGTGTAATAGGCAATGGGGGTGGGTACCCCCTTCTGCTATAGTGAGAGAGGACAATGGCACAGTATAGACAGTGAATTTGAAGAAAAAGTATGTACTAAGAGGTGTGTTTTTAATAAAGATCTCCTCTGACTCCAAGATGATAACAACCATACACAAGAGAACAATATTCTTTAATTATTTCTGTACTATTTCTCCATTGTCTTCACTGTATCCCATGACCAACTTCTCCAGCACAGGTCACTCAAACACACCCTTGTCATGGTTCTTCCATGATCTCAGGAAAGCTGACCTACTATGTATGTGGAGATGGATGCTGGTGCAGAGTCAGCAAGAGACTGGAGGGACCTACACATGGAACAAGAAATGAGATGCCAGCTGCACTGTGAGGATCTATACCCAGGACTTCACACTGACAAGTGCCAGAGGATTCCATGTGTAGATATGACCAAGTTGGAGTTTGAATTCAACTCCACTTTGCTTTTTGCTGTTGTTGCTGTTGAATCAGGAGATGTGTGTCTTGAGAGAGGATTGAGGAATCTGTATTATTTTATTTCAGTCTTGCATCTCACTCAGGCATCTTTGTGTCCTCTACTTGTCCTTCGATTCAGGGAAGAGAACCAGCCCACACTCTGTGTATGGGCCACTCACTAGGGTAGAGATAAACATCTACAGAGTAGCAGAATGAGCTCTCATACACTAGAAAACATGATGGCGTAGGAATGCCAACATTACCAAATGTCACCACAATATACAGTGAAGTGACAGGGTGAAAGGAGATGAAAAGAAATGAAAGGATGTGCAAGGTGATGTGTGCTGCACACCCAATAGTAACCTTTATGGAATATTTAACATTTTCTTTGGCAAGCAATAGAGATACTTTAACAGAAAAGGAAGTAACAAGCAGCATAACACTGGGTTTGATTAGAAGGAATGAAAGTGGAGTTTTGGTGTTCAGTATGTCCCAACGGGTTACCTGGAGCTCAATAGATACTTTTTACTCCAAAGATTAAAAACAAGTTTTCTCATTTAGGCTTCTGCAAGGGAGGTTTACTCAGGATCTCAACATGACAAAATAACAGCCCTGCTTTGAAGGAAGCCAACAGTGTCGCTACTGCCTCCCAATCAGTGCTGCCACGGACAAGCATTCCCTGTCATTGCCTTCTCAGAGTGCTTTTACTTTGCCTTCCCAGAGTCAAAACAATGGTAACTGAGAAGCTGCCATCAGCATGAGTGACAGTAAGTGTTTCAAGGCAGCAGCCTGATTGATTGATGGATGATGATGGATGTTGTCTAAAAGAACAGAAAGCTGTGTTTCCTTTTTGAAACCATGCAAATTTGGACAACATAGGCCAACAATCAGGCATTTCTAAATTTAATGCGAATGCCATTTCCAAATAAATGAGCAGTGATCAAAACCACCGCCCACCAGGAATCACAAAGTAAATTCAAACATCAGAGGTTTTCTCACCTGCACAGATGCCAACGTCCCAGTTGATGAAATGACAGTGACAAGCACAGGTATGCAAATTGTAGTGGATGATCATCACAGCAAAACCTCGAATTTCTATAGCAATTCTTGATAACTTTTGTTATTGTGTCCTTCAGATGATGGCTGTAGAAGGGAATCCAGTAAAAATTTCCACTTTATTTCGCCTATAGTGCTATGGTATATTATGGGCAGAAGCATGGCTATTTTAACCCCACAAATCCAGGTTTTGTTGCTGTTTATCTAATGCCACTATTTAAGTAAGGTTTCAATGGGATGCAGATGTTCAGTTAAAATCAAGATAATTCATTTTAATTTATCTATCTATCTATCTATCTATCTATATATATATATATACTTAGAAAGAGATAATACAAATACATAATAATGTACTCACATTACAGATATATATATATATACACACATATATACATGTATATATATATATACATGTATATGTGTGTGTGTGTGTGTGTGTGTGTGTGTGTGTGTGTGTAATCATATACAGAGGTATATGGATTAGGTGAGAGAAACAACATCCATGCCAATGTTCTATCCCGAGGTGCAATAGATGGGATGAACCTGGAAAAGCTGAGTCTTTCAGAGCAGTGGCCTTAAGGAAGAGCAGGTGATTTTTAAGGAAAGGAACTGGCAAGAGCTAAGAACCAGAGACATAAGAATCTCACGCCTCTCTCACTGCTGACTTCCTGTTGAAGCCACTCATGGACCAAAAGATCTTGAGAGCAGTGAACATGTTGATATAGTCTGTCAAGCCAGACTCAAGGCAGAGAGATGATTGATAGATGGTATGGAAGAGGAAATGAGTTATGTCTGCCATAAAGTCATAGGTTGTGAGTTATCTCTGCATGTATATGTGTATAAAAGAAAAAAAAAAAGAACTGCAAGAAGCAACAGAAGTCTCTTAAACCTTGCTTTTTAAAAAGTCATTTAGAGAATTTACTGGAATTTTCCATCAACACTTGGACATGTGGGAATGGGGTTTTAAGGGACTTTGGAGTATAGAAACCAAAGTCAAGAATGACTGTTAACACTGAAGCCGTATTTATTTATTTTCATTTGACATTTGATGGACAGTGTCAGCCAATAGGATACTTGCTGTCTAATGCTGCATGGGTTAGACCAGCTGCTGAAACACAGTGCCCAGCTTTTGCTTGGCTCTTGGCTTAGAGACTTCCCAGAGTAAAGAGAGGAAGGTAATTGTCAAGGATGACACTTATTCGCTTATGAAGGGAATTTTATAACATAATGTGTTTCACTATCTCTATCTCCCATCAAATAGCCAAGTCAAGTATGCTTTTAAATTTATGCTTTAAGGATAAGGACACAGATTCAGGCGTAAGAAACTGACCTGTACTTTTATTTCTAAGTGTATGCTAGCACCCAATAACTGCCAGGGCATCTACATGAACATTGGCTGTGCTCTGTTTCCTGACTATCAGGTGGTGCCAGAAGAAAGGTCTTGCTGGATGATGCGCTCTCTTGTTAAAGTATCCCAACTTCCAGACCTCAATAAACAGTACTCTTCACCTTGACTTCTTATAAACTTCTTACAACTTCTAGCTTCCAACAAAATTGGAGTCTGTTCCCTTTGCCATGGTTGATTCCCCTTTGCGAAATGCCCATTTATAAGCCTTCCAATACATGAAGTCTGCCTCTTCCCTCCACCTGCCCACTGGGCATCATTATTTGCTCAGGGTACATGAGGTCTGGCTCTGGAGAATCACTTTAGTGATTACCGTTCTATACTAAATAGGACATATGTACAATCTGGAGACTTGATTAATATTGCAGTCTAGCTGCTCTAAACTGGAGTCATCTACGACATTATTATATATGCATTATTGTGCATATATACCCACAATTCCATACTTTCTCTATACTATATCATTTGCTACTGTTACTGGAAGTCTCGTTCCATTTTTTTGTGTTCTCAACACAATCCTTGGCTTGTTTTTGAGTTACGTATAGGTTAGCAAACTGAGATTTAGGTGAGTTCCTTTGAATGGTGCCTTTGTCAGTAGGGCCACCTGAGGAAAACATGAGGGTCTTGTTCATAGTAGAGAGCACAATTCTGCCAACTTTACTCCAAACCTGAAAGTCAAAGAAGCTGCTGCATTGTGCCAAGCAGCAAAATTCAGTCCCTGGATCCCTGAAGCAGCCTCCATGGTAGCAGTGGCTTTAATGGCAGAAGGCTGGATGCTTTCTTAGGAAAGACCTCAGCGGCAGAAGTACAAAATGTGAGACATTGTTAGATACAAAATTCCACCACTGAAGTAAGAGGCTTATGACCCTTTCACTCAGAGATGCCAAAACAGAATACAAGCCATAAAGGCAGGATGCCCCAAGCCTTCTAAACTGTGAGGGCAAAATGGAAGCCTGTGATTTCTCCTGGGACTTTCACAACATTTTAAGCTGAAAAAACCTATGTTTCTATGCTAAAATAAAACTTGCAGAGAGGGGCCCAGTCACAGCAGAAACCAGTGGGTAACCAAACCGCAGCCTCAGTCACAGCGCCAGTCACAGCACCAGTCAAATGAGGCGGGAAGTCTCTCCACCTTTTCCCAGCAAAGCAGAAGAGACCAGCTACCCAAAGGCTGCATCTGAATTGGCAGGAAAACTGCAAACAGAAGAAATACACCTCCCTCCAGGAGAGTCTACTCCTTAATTTTTATCCTGCTGAAACTGCTTCCAAATTATCTCTAAGCAAAGCAACTACCATTCCAAAACACCTGGCTATTCAAGTCCTTGATTGGCCTGGCTTGACTGGCGAAACTTACGGAGTGCTGAAATACTTCTCTGGTGGGTTTTCTTTATTCTTTTCCTTCCTACCTCCCTCCCTCCCTCCCTCCCTCCCTCCCTCCCTCCCTCCCTCCCTCCCTCCCTCCCTCCCTCCCTTCCTTCCTTCCTTCCTTCCTTCCTTCCTTCCTTCCTTCCTTCCTTCCTTCCTTCCTCCTTCTTTGTCTCTTTGTCTTTGTCTGTTTTGTTTTGTTTTGTTTTAGAGACAGGATTTCTCTGTGGCTTTGGAGGCTGTCCTGGAACTAGCTCTTGTAGAACAGGCTGGTCTCGAACCCACAGAGATCCATCTGCCTCTGACTCCCAAGTGTGCAGTGTTTTCTAATTCTATCCCACTAGTTAATGTGCACCTGGTACAGAACAATGAGATACAAATGAGTAAAAACATTTTAAAAATAAATACGGGGAACAATAGCTTTGTTAGCATTTTATCCTTCAGGTCTTATCCATTATAGATGTACATATATATATATATATATATATATATATATATATATATATGCATGCATACACACACACACACACACACACACACACACACACACACACACTCACACACACATACATCTGCCAGGTGAGATAATATAGTTTCTATTCTACCACTTTTCACATATGATTAAAGTAATTTCATGATGGTTTTTTATATTTAATCATTTTTTGTGCTTGCTTAGTAGTCTGCACATATGTATGAAAGTATTCTACCCATTTCAATCCTGTTAGGTATATAACTTTTTTGAATGTCTCATTATTATAAAGAAAGTTATGGCAAGCATCTACTTAGTTATGTCTTTTCACACACCCTTAAGTACTATCTTAAGTTGAATTATTTGAAGTGGAATTGTGGGGCCAAGAGACAATTGGGGTACCTCTAGAGACCATTCCAGAGAATGTGTGCCACTTTTCTCCCACTGGAGAGTCCCTTTACTTCCTATTATCTTGTCCAGGATTGCCACTTTAACATCTTAAACTTGAAAGCAGATTTGATGTCTTGTTTTAATTGGAATTGCTTTGGTTTCTGTTAGGATTTTTACTCAATTTCACTGGCCATTTAGATTTCCTTGAGAAATGCTCTTCATGACTTTTCTGGTTGTGTTGTTGTTGTTATGGTATCTATTTCCTATACATGTGCAAAAACTCTTTACAAACTAAAGCTACAGACTCTGTGAGCTGTTCACTACATTGTTTCCCTAGTACTTTAGTACTTTAATTGTCTTTAGTACTTTAATTTTGTCTATGATATTTTGGTTGGTAAACCCTGTAGAAAGGAAGGGTATTAGCAAGTACATTATAGAAGTGGTCCGAGATAGATGCTCAGAGTGAAGACTCCTAAATAGATGAGGTTTAAGGACTGGGAAAGCTGCACCAGGGTTTGGCTGCTGTTGCTGCTTCAGCAGCAGCAAAATTGGATGCACATTTACATGTACCAAAGACAGCTAATCATAGTTCTTAGGCAGCACACAGTACCAACCCATGCTTATGGCCAACAGATAAATATAACCCTGTAAATCTTGCCTCGTAGTTTTTATATATTAAAAAGAAGAAACAATAAAAATATCCTACAGAACTTTGGTTTGTAACAAATGATGTGGTCTGCTATGGTATCAAGTGATAGTTTTTAAATAATGTCTCCTCACATTTCTGTGTAATCTACAATACACGGCTATAGACACTGATTTTATTTTGTATCATCCACCATTTTTTAATCTACATAAAATATTTTTAGCCTGGATGTTCTCTATTAGTATTTTCCTATTTGACACTAATTTTAAGTAACTTGATTGTATCATTGTCTAATTTATTTCAAGTGTGTGTGTGTGTGTGTGTGTGTGTGTGTGTGTGTGTGTGTGTGTGATTAATTGCTCTTTGAATTCTTTGAGATTTGGGTTCAGGGAAGCATTTCCCCTTTACTTTCATGCTGCTCTTTTTGCTTCTTGTATTTTTCAAAACAAACAAGAGTTATTCAAATTCATGGATTTGTTTAAAATCAACTATATAACTTCTACTAATCTCACCTACTATAGTTTCCATTTCAAGCAGTTCCATTTTTAGAAGTTTCTATCTTTTTATTGTCCATGTCTCTGTTGAAGAGTTCTATATTGACTATAGTTCCCACAACACATTGATAGCAATCATAATAAATGTGAAAATATTTTTGCATGATGATTTTAGAGCCTGAGTCATCCTGCTCAGTTTTGACTGATTTTTCTTCTGATGATGGGTTTTATGTTTTTGATTCTTTGCTTTTCTCTTATTTTTTAATTAAAAATATTAACAAATAGAGAACTATGCAGTTTTATATTCCTAAAACACATAGTTTGGCTTTGTTCTGTTATGTGGAAGCGGCTATTTTCTTATTGGATTGTATTATTAACCTTTACTCGGGTAAGTCAATATGGCATTTAATAGGTATCTTCTCATACCCTTTCTTTCTCCCAACTCAAGAGGTAAATTTATGCAGAGATTAGGAACTTGGGGGAAAATAGCATGCTGACATGACCCTTTCAGTATTCATGTAGTTGTGGAAGAGAGTGTCTCAATAATTGAAAATAGCATGGTTTCCTCATTTTCCTAGGTCTCTCTAGAAGGTGAGAGCAATGTGTCTTGGGCTGTAAGTTTCTGTTGATTTCTTTACACAAACAGGAGGCAACAGCAACTCTCATCTACATTTTGTTTTTCCATGGAACATCTTAGGCATTTCAGAACAGTCTTGCCTTGGGTCACAAATCTGAAAAGGCAGAGAAGTTACACAATAAAGTTCAACCAACCCATCAGGTTTCACGAGTAACCACTCAATTGTATGACAACCATTTCAACTTCATTTCTCTTTTAGCCTGTTATATTTCAGCACAGTCATATCTATAGGAGAAAATGAAAAAATATTCAAATGGATACAAAACCAAGTGTCTAGTAGAAAAAAAATGCTCGTGTTTCTCAAATTCTCAAGTTCTCAAGATGCATGAAACTATGACACCTACAAAGTACTTGGACCAGCACCCAGATTTTGAGGATACAGCATATCATTTTTATCTTTTTACTATGCCCCTTTCTTCATTTTTAAGGCCTGAAAGCACTTTAGGAATTACTTTTGATGTTGAATATGACTAGCAGCTCTTTTCTGCATGTTAAATTTGCTTAGAGATTTATAAAAGAGGTTAAAACAGTTTGGAAAATATCTTTACCTTAAAACATAAACAAAGTACAACATGTAATTTCAAAGTGGAATGCTAAAGTAGATGAATACTGATGTTATTTTACTAATAGCAAAATCAGTTTAGAAAACAATGGGCTATGAAAACCTCTGCTAACCCAGTGAGTAGTCTTTCAGTAAGTGTGATTGATCAGGGGTTATGTCTTCTGTCAAATGAAAGTTTGATTTTGGAGGTTTTATCCTTAGCCCATATTATTAAGCTCAGTTTGGGGTGTAGCAAATAAGAATGCTCACCTTTGTCAATATCTTTACAACTTTGCCCCAGATGCGGAAGGTTCTTTCTGGAAAGTCATACTGCGTTTGAAGAATTAGAAGTTGCTATTAATTTGATAAATAATCTAAAATTCCCAAAGAATTATGTTATTTTTTAAAAATGGAAAAACAAAAGAAAATAAACAACTCAATTAAAATATGGGGCATGGAAAATTCTCAAAAGATGAAATACAAAGGAATGAGAAAAAGGAAATACAAATTAAATATATGCTGAAATTTGATCTTACTGGTTATTTTATCTAGTCCAGTCAAAATGGCCAAGATATAAAACCAAATGACAAATGCTGACATGGATATGGGAACAGTGGATCGTTCATTTCTATTGATGGAAATGCAAATGGTGTGGATAATCCAAAAAAGCTAGAAATGAATATACCACATGATTCAGCTATGGCACTCTGGCACCCTGTATAGAGATACCTATTCAGTCCTGTTCATTGCTGTTGTGTTTACAAGAGCCAAGCATGGACAACAGCATAGAAGCCTGCCAACAGATGAGTAGATGGAAAAATGTGGTACACTTATACAATGGAATATTATTCTCCTGTTAATAAAAACTAAATTATAAAATTCACAGATAAATGGATGGAGAATGGAATTGTCATCCTGAGTGAGGTATCCCAAACCAAGAAAAACAAATATTGGATGCTTTCTCTCAGTTGTGGTCTTAGCTTTGAGTCTTTGGATATTTATTTCATTTCAAAGTCAGAAAATTAGCAAGGGGCTATGGGAAGAATTTTAGAGAGGAGAGAGGAAGCAGTGGTGTAAAGGGTTGAGGGAACTAATGAAACAATAAGAGTTAAATTGGAATGGGCATGGGAGGGCAGTCTAGGATGAAATACATATGGGGAAGGATGACTAGTACTAAAGACATTTTGAAAAAAATCATTTGGAAATCTGCCATTGTAGAAGGTTACACACACACACACACACACACACACACACACACACACACACACACGTACTTACCCTGAAATGGGTGAAATGGGGCAACAATTGCCCCACTATATACCTTAAATAAAAAACAAAACAAAACAAATCAAAAAAACCTGAGTATTCCTTATTTTAACCCAACATGAAATGACAATGCACATATAAGTAAATGTGTGTACTTTATTTGTTTTAGAGAAAGATGAAAAGGAAATCGTTTTTAAGGTTCTTCATTAAAGCACTGAATTATCACCCCAGAAAAATCTCTTGGTCATTTTTTTTTGGCTCAGTGCCACATGTAATAAAACTTCATAGCTTCCCTGTTTGTGGTGTTCCTGTATTGTATATGAAGGAAACTGAGCAAGCCTTGGAATGTGAGCAAGTACAAAGTGGTTCATCGTGGCGTCTACTTCGGTTTCTGCCTCTAGATTTTTCATTGAGTTCCTGTTCTGTCTTTCATCCATGATTCACAGTAACATTAATGTGTAAGATGACATAAACCCTTTCTTCCCAAGTTGCTATTCGTCATAATCTTTATTGCAGCAATGGAGAAACCATGGCTGAACAAACATGTATGAGGGATAGAAACAGGGGTAGTGAGTGACAACAGTGAGGAGTGAACAGGACAGTAATATGAAGGCTTCTAAAGTGTCTCCATTTATATGAATTTTAGAGCTATATTTTTGTCCTGATTATATTGAATTGTTTTTCCTGTAATTTGCTAAAGACAATGAATGGACTAACGTGACCACAGAGATAGTGGTCCACTTTCCTGTTGTATATGTGCTTTTTCGGGGAGGCATGTGAGGAATCATTGTGAGGAATCATAACACTGTAATGAATAATCCTCTACTTCAAGAACACAGCTGCTTTTCCATTCTAATGTTAGAGCCTTGTTTCCTTAGGACTCATAGCTTGTCTCACTCTCTATTGAGTAACTTCAGCCTGCTTAATACAGTTCCTTGTCACACTCAGAGATGGACAGAGAATCAACCATGACTTAGTTTATTCTCTCTTTTCAGAGAGTGTCTGCCTTATGGAGGCACTAAATCACATTTCATAAAGCAATCAATTAAGACTCGAATCAAGAGAGCACACGACAGAGCAGCTCTTTCAAGGCCTCTATTGAAAGAGATCTCTTGGAATCTACCCTACATCAATCCAAGAAGGATCTTATTAATGGACACCTTCTCTCTTGCCAAGGCACTCTGTAATATGATGAGGGGACTTTTGCTTCTGAGACACCTGTTTGAATTCATCCCAAGTAGATAAAGGGTAGAAGTTGCTGCTGCCAATATGAAGGGAGCTCACAATGGATTAAGGCTTAGATCCCAAGGAACAGATGCTCTTGTCATAAAATTCCCCGGAAGTATGAACCAGATGGGCTAGGCTCAGAAAGAGCTGCTACACAGGTTTGCATGTAATCCAAACATCCTATGAGGGAAGAGTGAGTACGTGGTGTCAGTAAAACATAGCTAGCTATACAAGGTACATGGAAGGTGATAAGTGGATTGATGTAATGCTAAAATTGTATCTGAAATTCTAGGTACAATCCTGTCGTGCTGCTCTGTTTCCATTATATCAAATTATTTTAAGGCTATCTTTAACATTTTGTGTTATAACTCTGAAGTCATCTATCTATTTTTATAAATGTCTTGGCCTTTCCGTGGCAAGTACATTTTTAGCACCACAACCCAGGTACCAGCAATGCTCAATACTGTTTCCTATACAATGTTTCTGTTGCTTCAGGGGAAAATATACAAACTTCTAACTACTTAAACCTACTTACCTTGCAATATCATACCAATGTGTTCAATACTATTGCATGTGATACAGATTTTCACTCGCCTTTTCCTGTGTTGTATCTATCTTTTTTGTCTTCCACAGCACTGACCTGTCTGAAGTGTGGTTCCCCCTCAGTTGCTCATTTCTTTTATGACATATTACACACTTTGCAGTCTTGAGCTTGCTGTCCCTAGCATAATCATTCAGGTCAGGGAAACAAGGTTTATTGGACTTCTTATTTTCCCCCGTTTTTAATGGCTGTGCTGTCCCCATTTCCTGAACGTATGTTCATTATTTAGGGTGCTCTCCCTTTTGACTTTATTCTTGTGTTAGTCACTTTTCATCATTAGTACAAAATACCTGATTTTGAAGTGAGAAAAGATTTAGTTTTGCTGTGTTTGCAGGGATTGCAGTCCATGGCTGTTGGCTCTGTGTATCATGGTGAAAAAGAAGCTTCCAAGGTGCTCACTTTACAGTGTCCAGAAAGGGGTAGAGAAGGACCTTAGGACCAAGACATACAACTCTTCAAATTCAAACTCCCTAGCTACCTACTTCCTCTAGCCAGCCCTCAGCTCCTAATAGCCCACCCATCTATGAATTCATTCATAAATTCATGTTGCTGAAAAAAGTGCCCTCATAATCCAACTATCCATCAAAATCATCACCAGCTGGGTGGAATCTCTTACTGTTTTGTATTCAACCCAGATCTGATGACGATGTTTCTCTTATAACGAGAACACTTATAATGTGTTTCTAAAATGTGTACTCCAGCACAATAATTCATTCATAAAAGACTCCTTAAGCCCCCACATACTGCTAACTTTGTGCTTGTCTTTCTAAAGAAAGTAACTTTTGCTGCATAAGAAATTCTCAGCTTGTACTTTTGTGAGAAGTACGGGCATGCTGTCCCACATTTTGGCACAAAGCATTACTGTCAAAATAGTTTGATGCTGGTCAGATAAGCTGCTGTGTTCTTGTAATGCTTAAAAAATGGCACTCTTCTTATGTTTCCTTGGTTCTGACTATCTGTTTCAATTTCCCTGTCTCTTCACTATTCTTTGTCTACACACACCTTTGATCCATTTTGGTGGTCAGTTCTCCTCTCCAAGAGGCTCTTTTTGGAAAGAAATGCTGGATTTCAGTATCAAGCATTGACAGGCACACCTCTGCATGAGCCCATTTTGATCTTACTTACTGGAGGCTACATCACATCGTATGACATCAGTCTGGGCAGACCCTCTAGTTGCAGCTGCTTGCAAAGCTGATCTAATCCCTTTTGTTGACTTTGGTATTGTCCTCTTTTTAGGCCAATAGCCTCCCTCTGTATTCTCCTGCAGGTTGATACCATTGTAAGAGTACTGTCTTTGCCCTAGTGGAGTCTCTTTGTCACCTAACTCAATTATATAGGTTGTTCCTGGGCTTCTCTGCCTTCTGTTTTGCTGTTATCCTCCAGCTGCCCTGATTTTCACACAGAGAGGTTTATATTTTTACACAGAAGGTGATGCTACCATTAATCTTACATGCTTTAAGGAATTTAAGAAATTCTGAATAATCAATCCTACTCTTTTTACAAAACTAGATTGTAGGAGACAAATCGCCCTGTGCTTGAGTAGAGGCATAGTTAGAAAACACTTCACACTAGTTCACAAAGCTGGAGTTACTGAATAAGATTTGCATCCTAGCAGAGGTATCAGATCACCCAAGCCTTTGCAGACAGCATGATAGGTGGAAGAAAATGTTAAGTGATGCCACGTGGAACCCACAAATAAGCTTAACATGAAGGACATCCTACAGGAGCCCTGACCCTGATTGACTGAAGGAAGTGAGAAATATAGCAAATGGAGATGAGAGAGAGACATTGCTACCCACAAGTGTAAATATGTACTTCAATGTGCTGTATTTCCACATGGTTGAATGAATCCAAGGGAACAAAGAGGGAATGGTTTCAACCCAAGCTGACTATAGTATGGAAGTACTCTCATTTTCTACATGCTAGTGAGGGAATGTTACTTGGAGAATCCCAGTAATTCCAAGGGAGATTTTGCTACAATTTTAATATTCAAGGAGTCCTTTCTGTAAAGTTCATTTTAAAATAGCATTGTCTTTTTCTCCTTTGATCATTGTCTAAAAATATAATTCTGAGCTTTAACATGTTTCAATAATGGTACAAGGAATATTTTTCCTGAGTAGTTACAGGAGATATTTCTGTAAATTCTAACCATCTTTGGTTAGAATTATCTAATCATGAAATCCTGTTAAAATACTTATAACATTCTATCATATCTATCTATCTATCTATCTATCTACCTATCTAAAGTGATATATTTATCCTTATACACAACCTATCTTCATATATCAGCATGTATGTACACACACACACACACACACACACACACACACACACACATACACACGCATGCTCATACACATTGATGGAGGATGTCCTTCTGTACATATGTTTCTCTCATTGGTTGATGAATAAAACACTGATTGGCCAGTAGTCAAGTAGAAAGTATAAGTAGGACTATGAGATGAGCAAAAATCTGGAGAGAGAATGGAAAGAAGGGACACAGGAGAGATGCCATGTACCTGTTGGGAAGATAGGATGCTGAATGTTCTCTGGTATGATAATACTATATACAAAAATACATAGATTAGTTGCTATGGGTTTAAATTAAGAGAGAGCTAGCCAGTAAGCAGCCTGAGCCACTGACCAAACAGTTTATACTAAATATAAGTGTGTTTATTTGGGGCTGAACGTAGCAGGACCTAGCAGGACAGAAACTCTGCCAGCACAAACTGTGGCAAATACTCATTTAATTCAGATAATAACACAGTTATTAAAATAAAGAAAGAAGTGTTCATTTTTTACTACAACCTGCTATTTTGAGTGGGCTTATAATTCAATTCCCAAAGTGTCCATAATTTGAAAATAATAGAAAACAGTTACTGTTGCCTTCATTGACTTTCTCTTCTCATTCAAAAGCAGTTCCTCAGCCTCTCTCTCCCTCTTCTAACCATGACTCTTTTCAAACATTTCTCACTACCTTGTCATTGACTAGCATTGCAGCTGTGAGGGGACTGGGGCTCCCTGTCTTCAATGATTTTTGTCTTAATTTGCAAAGGGACTGAACATGATGACTTACAAAACAGTATCTTTGAAATGTTAGGAATGTGACCTAACTTTACTCTCTCTCTGTCTCTCTCTGTCTCTCTCTCTGTCTCTCTGTCTCTGTCTCTGTCTCTGTCTCTGTCTCTGTCTCTGTCTCTGTCTCTCTCTCTCTCTCTCTCTCTCTCTCTCTGTGTGTGTGTGTGTGTGTGTGTGTGTATGTATCTAGGGAATCTTTGACCATTTCTCCGCTTAAAGAAGACAATTCTGAAGGTAATGAGAGAGTTCAGTTTTATAACAAGACTGATTATACTCATTAAACTGAAGGTTCTAGTAAAACATCAGAATTTACTGACTGTAACTGGGCCCAGAGAGATGCCTAGTGTGGGAATAGACCCAGATCCACAGTTGTCTCCAGCAAAAAATCTTCACATCTGTCCTGAGCATGACTTCACATTACAATCAATCAGGAAATTTTTGCTTTCTCAAATGTGCCGTTGGGATCACAACAGTTTTACATTAAACCTTGGTGGAAAGCAAACAAAACCAACCATCATAGCTGGTGGCTTTATTTTGCCAAAGTGAATAAGCAGCGTGTGATCCTGTTACAACTGAAAAAGAAAAATCACTGTTAAGTTGAATCAATTGCCAACCCACACACACTCCCTCAAACCCCAAAGAGTTAACACAATCCCAAGGTGGTCCAGTGGTTTAACCACAAATATCCTGGCAGCCATGGGATTCAGCTTTAGTTTACATAACTGAAATGGGATGTGGGTCCCCTAGTTAGCACAAGGAAGGAAAGAGACCATGATGGATGGGTACCTGGCAGAGTCAAATACAGCCACATCTGCCTTCACACTGAGCAGGGGCGGGGGTGAGGAGAGAGGTGGGGAAAGTTTATTAACTAAAATATCTGATATATTCTGGGAATTTTCAGGTAAAGAAAGGGTAAGATATGTGACAATAAAAGATGCAAATAAGCAATGAGTGTTTCCCTCCAGACTGGCTGGAACAAAGAATGGAAATTTTTATATACAACATGAAATAAAGTCTAAACTCTATGAAAAAGGAAAAGAAAAATGTCTGATGTGTTAGTGGATTACTAATGCATTTACATCAAAGGAAAGGAAGGGGACTGGCCAGATGGCTTAGTGGGTAGAAATGATTGCCACACAAGCCCAAAGCCTGGAGTTCAGTCTCCAGAACCCAAGGAAGGAGATAACTGACTCTGCAGGTCCTATGAACTCTACTGGCACTCACAGCATGCATGCATGCCCACACACACGCGCACACACACACACACACACACACACACACACACACACACACACACACACACACCAGAAAAAAAGAAGGAAGAGAGAAAGGGGAAAGGAAGCAGGACAGATGAAAGTGGTTTGTCTCCAGACAGAGATCAGATGTCCTCACTGGGGTGAGGGAGTTAAAAGCTTGTTTTCATGGAGAAGGGTGGTCAGCTGTGAGTGGGGAGAATAAGGGCAGAAGAGGTTGGAGGGAAAGGTGGTAACACCACAACCACATGGATGGAGAAAATACTGAAAGTCCTGTAGGACTACAGGGTAGTTAGTTCCCAACAATGTATTGATCAGGAACTAGAAACAATTCAGCTTCTCAACGTAAAAACAGGATAAGTAGAAGGATCCAAAATAATAGTTACCCGAGTTTCATCATTGCAATTTGTGCATATGTATCAAGTAATCACAGTGTACCACATATATACACATTAGCTAAGGTCTATGTGTAACCCATGTATTTCTTATTTTCAACTTATTATTATATACAACATCTTTTATCCAATATTGGCATTTTCAAAAAACTAGTTTACTGATTCTCCTTCCCCCTTGTACCTTCTAACTCTCCATAACCTCTTTCCGTGGCTTCATCTCATTTGTGTCCTCTTGCCCATTCATTCCTTAACATTTCTGCCCCTCTTTGTCTTCTTTCTAGCTTTATAACTTATGCACACCCATCCCACTTACACGCTTGCATACAACATTATAAACTAGAATCTATATGTGAAGTAAAACTGTGACATTTGTCTTCCTGAGTCTTGAGTTACTCCCTCTTAATATAATACTTCCCAGCTCCCTCCACTTTGCTATGAATTTCATGTTTCCTTACAGATTAAAAAACAATTCCACTGAGCATGTGTACCACATTGCCCTTTATAAATCTCTTGGCGGATCTCCAGACGGTTCCATATCCTCGTGCTTGTGAATAAAGCGGAAAGAAACAAGGATGCCAGGTATCACTTGTGACTGGATACTGAGTACTCTGCTTACATGACCTGGCACACTATAACTGGGTCACAAGGGTTGAGTTCTGACAATTGTTCTAGGGACTTCCACACTGATCCAGAAAGGCTGCACTAGCTGATGTTCTCATGAGCAGTGAGTAAGGAAAGGTGTTTCTCTTACCAATTTTCACCAGCATTTATCTCCTTCTTGATGACTGCCATGCCCACTTGCAGTAATGTGGAATATCAAAGTAGTTTTAATTTTCATCTCCCTGATGACAGAGAGTGTTGAAATACTTTCTAAAGACATGATTGGCCATTTGTATTTCTTCTTTTGAAAGTTGTCTGTTCTTTTCATTGTCTATTTGTTAATCTGGCAGATCTGGTTTCCTTGTGATTAATTTATAAATATTAAGCTTCTGTCTGACCTCAGGCTGAGGTTCTCCCATCCTAGAGACTTTCTCTTTGCTCTCCTTATAATTTTCTTTTACATGCAGAGATGTTTTAATTTCATGTAGGCCAATTTGTTAATTCTTAGGGGTATTTCCTAAGACACAGGAGTCCTGTTCAGAATGTTCTTGCATATACCTGTATCCTGAAGTATATCTCATTTGTTTCTTCTACCATTTGCAGCATTATGGATTCCAAGCTTGAACTGATTGTGAGTGAGAGCTCTAACTCTATTTTCATTCCATTAATATGTATGTATACAAAGTCCATATGTAAACAAAATAGCTATTTTGTTCACTTCTGCATGCACCAATTTTAAATAGCATTTTTCCTGTGTGTGTGTGTGTGTGTGTGTGTGTGTGTGTGTGTGTGTGTGTGTGTGTGTGTGTGTGTGTGACACATTTGCTAAGAATTAGTTGACCGTAGAACTTCTGGGTCCTCTATTATGTCTCATTAGCCTGTGTGTCTGTTTTGTATCAGTATCACACTGCCTATGTCTCTCCTGTTCCATGGTATAATATGAAGTCAGTTATTCTGACAGTGTTCTTTGTGGTAAGGATTGCTTTGCTAGTCATGATCTTTTGCATGTCCATGCAAATTTTAGAACTGTGTTTTCTATTATGTGAAGAATGTCATAAGAATTTTTATGGGTATTATAATGAATATGTATATTAGTTTTGATGCTAAAGTCATTTTCACAAAGTTAATTCTTCCAATACAAGAGCATAGAGCATCTTTCCATAGTAAAGTATCTTTTTAAATTTGTTTTCATCATGAATTTTCAGTTCATAAGTTTTACTTTCTTGGTTAGATTTGTTACAAGAGCTTTCTTATCTTTTATCTTTTTTTAAACTTTTCTTTTGAGATGTGAATGGGATATTTTCCTTATTGTCTTTTACTAGCAAGTTCATTATTAGTACATAGGAAAGCTACTCATTATGTTGATTCTGTGTCTTGCTACTTCCTGTGTTTGTTAACTATTGAGAGTTTGCTGGCATGTCCACGGGGCTTTTAGATATGAATCAGGCCATCTACAAATAGTAATAACCTGACTTCTTCCTTGACAGTTTTTATCTTTTTCATATATTTGAATTGTCTTATTTACTCACACTAAGAGTACAAGACTGAAGAAGAGATGAGGATGTGTCTCAATCTAGATTTCAAAAGAAATGGTTTTGGTTGTTTAATAAATGTTGGCTATAAACTTGTCTCCTGTTTAATTTTGAGAACTGTTTTCTGAATTCCTGCATTCCCCATGATTTTTATAAAGAATGTCTAATCATTTTCATCAAATGCAGTTTTTACATTTATCGAGGTGTCCATGTATTTCTACCCCTAAGAAAACTGACATGGTATGTTACTTTTATCAGTTTGCCTAGGTAAACTGACTTTGCACCTTTGGGATGAATTTGATTTGGTCATTATTGATGTATGATCTTCTTGATGTGATTTTGGGTTCCATTTGCAAATATTTTGTTAAGAACTCTTGCATTAGTATGCATGAACTTTTGCATGTTCTTTGGGGAGTTTGGTATGTAGTTTTCATTTGGTCTGTGTTTTTAATCCAGTTTTGGTAACATGGTTGTCTAGAAGAAATTTGGTAATGTTCTTTGCCATTCCTTTGGTGTAACAGTTTTTTAAAATATTGACATTAGATCTTGGTTAACATTTGGAGAGAATTGAGCAGTGACTTCATTTGGTTCTACACTTTATTTTGTTCGGAGACTTCGAATCACAGCTTCAACCTCATCACTTGTAATGAGTTTGCTTATTTGTAATTCCTGGCTTTAATTTTAGTAGGTCATATGTATTGGAAACTTACTTATTCCTCCGTTGTTCTTCTGCTTTGGGTACTATAAGTGTTTCAAACATTCCCTAAACATCTTTTGTCTTTCATGGAAGTTTGTTTGTACAATTCTCTTCTTCTGTCTCTAGTTTTATTAATTTCAATAATTTCTCTTTCTTTTTCTTTCTTGTTCTTTCGGTGTGTGTAATATTCATGAAGGAGTTTCTAAAGTCCTGGCTTGGCTGTCACCCATTTCCTTGAATTGTCTAAAGAAATATCCTTATTTCTCCACCAGCTTTGCTGGGTATGTTATTCTTGGTTGGCAGCTGTTTCCTTGAAACCATTTATTCAATGATTTTCCTGGCTTGTAGTGTTGCTGATGAATGATCCAAGATTATTCTGATACCCTGCCTGTGTGTTGGGGGGGTGTAGGGGGTGTTGGTATTAATTGGAATTTTCCCTTTGCAATTTTTAGTTATTTCTTTACTTTGTATTTCAGATATCTTAATGATAGATATATATTATGGGGAAGTTTATGGTGTCCACAGATGGGTCCTGGAGCCCTTATTAGGCATGGCAAAGGAGTGAAGAAAACACACAGACAAATTAACAGTGATGCTGAGATGTAGACAGAAGTTTCTGTCCCATTCAGTCCCACAGCCTTTCAGTCTCAAATAAACACACAGAGGTTTACATTAATTATAAACTGTTTGGCCTATGGCTCATACTTCTTATTGGCTTTCTCTCTCTTTAATATTAACACATTTATATTAATCTATGTGTCTCCACAAGGACTTGGCTTACTGGTGATACCCAAGCCTCTTGCTTTCTCAGTAGGTACATGGTGTCTCCCTGTCGACTCACACTCCTGTGTTCCTCTTCCTGGAATTCTCCTAGTCTGATAGCCCTGCCTATACTTCTTGCCTGGCTACATCCATTGGCCAAAACAGCTTTATTCATCAACTAATAAGAGAAACATATATTCACAGTATACAGAAGGACATCCCCTCCCCGTCACTGAGAGCAGGTGGGTTCCTGCTCCTGCTAACTCACATTCTCAGCCTGCTTATTGGGTACAGCATAGAGTAGGGTAGCTACTCTCTGAAGATTTCTGCAATAGTCTCAGACTCAAGCTGTGAACATCTGGAAGGAGCTAGCTGTAGTTGCTAATCTTTCCACACAAAAGAAAATTAATAATAAACACTTATGCTTAGACTAGGTAGGAGAGCTTTACTACTTGAGCCTGGCATATATAGTTAATGGTTTTGCCAAATTGTCCCATGGTTTCAAGGGCCTTGGCCATGTCAAAATACATATTCATTCAGGACTTTACTCTCTCAATGCTTGCTCCACCCCCAACAGAGATTCTTCCCAGATCTTGCCTATTTGGAGCTTAAATGTCTCTTGTGTGCTTGGATATCTACTGCTCTGGGAAGTTTTCTGCTGCACTGTTGTTAAGTAATCTGTCTGTTCCTTTTCATTTTAAGTCAGTTCCTTCTTCTACTTAATGAATTTTCAGGCTTGGTTTCTTGATGCTCCATACTTTTGGAAATGGTCATTTTCCCCCTTATATTTCTGATTACATTGTTTCAGCTGTTTTCTCCTTACTGCAATTCATGCTTCCACATGGCTGTTTCTATTGCTTATTTCTATTTCTGATGTGGTTTTTATTTGATTTAGTGTGTTGATGGTGGTGGTGCTGGTGGTGTGTGTTTGTGTTTTCTAGAATTTTTGTTTCTTGTTGTTGTTTGTTTGTTTTCAAGTTTTGCAATTTTCTTGCTGAAACTTTTCATTGATAGTTTAGATTTTTCCCTGTAATTACTAACTCTTATTCAGTTTGGAGAAGACCTTCATGTCAAGAACTGGGCAGATTTTCTTCATTAATGTATCCACTTACTTTAATTCACTCAAAAATGTGTAAGATTGTGAATTCTCTCTCAGATATTTTGGCATCTCAGTATCTCAGTAATTGTGGTTCCATTACAATTGAGTTACAGTTTGGGCATGGGTTGGGAGCAGATTATTTCTGCTTGTGTTTTCTGTACCTGTTGGAATGTATTTTTCCTTGACTTTCAACTTTACTTTCCCAACTCTTTGTTTGTTGTGTTTTCTGTGAGTCCCCCTCAAGGGATGTCTTTATTAGGAATGATTCCAATTAGAAAGGAGGCATACTATTTTCTTCCATTTTCTTATTGTCAGTCCTGGTTTTGTACACTGCAGGATATCTACATGCATGACGTTTGTATACGTTGTAGCTATGGTTCAGTGACAACAGTGTTGTGGAGAATGTTTAGAGGTACAGTTGGTTCACAGTGTTTTTTGTTTTTATTTAGAGCAAACTGTGTCAGTATTTAAACTGTGTGGAGAATGAGAAAACAAGGAACATTATAACTGAGTTGTAGACATAGAAATGTAAAATAGATGATTTTTATGGGTACAGAAAAATGAAGCACAGCCAAGAAAGTCTTCTTTGGTGATATCAGATTTCAAACATAGTGGTAAACAATTAATGTTCCAAATTAAAGGCAGTTAAAATAAAAAAATAATAACAGAGAAACTAAATTACTGAAATGTTACAGAAAAAGTGGCACAGACAAAAACAAAAGCACAATTGCATATTTCAAAAAGACAGAATAAAAATATACATATCAACCAAAAGAGCAATACATAAAACAACATAGACCATTGCCCTGTTCCAATCTGTCCTCTGCATTTGCTTTTCAGTCTTCAAGAGTTCTTCCAGAGATTCTCGGAGTCATACATACATACATGGTGTTTCACCATGGAAACCACTGATGCTGTTTTGTGTGGTAGGGTAGGCTGTTATAATCTGGCCTTATCTACATGACAGCAAGACAAGGGATAGGATGAAGTCTTGGCATATGTGCTGATCTCTAGAACCCTCAAATGGTTCCAAAACCTTAGGGTACAGTCACACTGACCTCCACCTAAAATATTTTAGAAGTACCTAGTTTTGCCTTTGGAAGAGGGAAATGTCAGGGGATTTATACTAAAAAATAAAAGGAATACTATATTAAAACCCTGAACTAATTAAAGGAAAACCAAATGAAACTTGGGAAAGTTCTTTCAAGAATAGAATAAACAGCTACTTGATGTGAAATAAATTTTCTTGTTTCTATGTTCCACTGAAAAAATACTAGTGTCCTACAAGAGGGAGATAAGCCCATAGGTATGAATAACTCTGTCAACAATAAGCAGAACTCCGTCAACTTCAAAGACCAAGTCCCAACAGTGATGTTGGCTGTTGAGATTCTAGCACCAAGGGTCAGTATCTGCAAAGCTGTTGCTGGACGAGGTCTCCACATTCGTCTTTCTGAAGTATGTCCAACAGCTTTGGGCATGTCTATCCTGTACCAACCCTGGTGACTCCCCATCCCTACCTCCACCAGCAGACACACTCTAACCCCCTTTAAGAACATCTCATAGTGTCATGGTCTTAGACATTTCTATCACTTTCCAAAAGGAAGTAATTTTTGCTTGCTTGAAAGCCCTTGCCTCTGTATATGGTCAGTGTTTTGAGAATTTTGCTTCCAGTGTTCTTGTTTCATGTTTTTTGGTGCATTCCCTACCTTTCCCAATGATCTTAAGGGGCACAGAATTTTTCTTGTTATATTTTATTCACCAGGTCTAGTCATGAGTGGACATGGTCTCTTGGGAGCACAACACATTTGGTAATGAATGGATAACTCAGATGTTATCATAAAGTGAACAGCTGATGATCACCTACCTGTTCAGAGTAAGGTAAGTTGTGTTATGGTATAAACAATTCCAAACTTCAGTGACTTAAACTATCCATAGAGAAGTCCATGTGGGCTACACCCCTTATAGATAGTCTGCCTGGGTGAGTGAGAGGACAGCACCTCTGATCCCTGGAGCACCACAATCTCTGTGGCAACCAGAACACAAAGGATGAGTCACACATCATTTTTTTTTAAAGGCTTTTGTTTAGAAATTGAACTTTACACTAATCACAGTTCAGTGTCACATCACCGTAGTCTACCATTTTGGAGCTAGTCACAGAGGCTTGTCCCATCACAAAGTGGTCAAGGAAATACAATTACACCGTATGACTAAAATATTCAGTGAACAGCTATGAGTAGCAGAAAGATCAAAGACATTAAATTTTAGTTCCCAAGCTGAAGCTTCTTTTTCAAAGTGTGGAAAGATACCTTCCTGTCCCCCCAATCCAATAAATAACAACAAAAACAAACAAACAAACCATACACACACACACACACACACACACACACACACACACACACACCAGCTCTAAAATAAATTGCCTAAGACTTGGAATAAAAGTAAAAAAAAAAAAACCCATGAGAATTGTCTTAACTGTGAGCTTTTTATCTGACACATGGGTTTATAGACATACTCTTTTATTTCCCATGTACTAAGAATTGAACTTATGGAATGTCCCTATTATAGAATATTCCCGGAAAATTGTATATTATAACAAAGTTTATTAAATGATATACTTAGAATCTGTGTGAAAAAGTTGAGTTTGGTTGCTTGTGCTCACAGTCCCAGCACTGAGGAGCTTTACCTTGCTGACCAATCAACCTTGCCTACTCAGCAAGCTCCAAACCAATGAGATAGCCTGAATCATAAAACAAGAGGGATCACATCTGGATAACTATTCCAGAGACTGACTTCTGACCTCCACAGGTACCTATGTCACCACCCATCCCCTCCAAAATTAAAAGGTCTATGAGTTTATGATGCTTATCACACCATGCTATTGCTAGAAATAGAGATGTTTTTTCTTAAGGCATCAAGCCACAAGACTCTAATGAAGCATCCATATTGAATTAAACTTAGTTAATTTATCATTAATAACTGTGTATGCCGCATGCCGGTACCAGTAGTTCTGAAGTTAAGAAAATGGAAGGTATTCTGGTTAATCTTACTGATAAAACTCTCTGACAAACAGACACTGGGGGAGAGAGAAAAGGGTCTATTTCAGCTTAGGCTTCCAGGTCATAGTTGAAGTCTGGGCAGGAGCACACACAAGGCAGAAACTGAAGTAAGAAGCGTTGAGCGATGCTGCTTGAAGAGTAAGTCCCTGCTCTTGTTCTTCTTGCCTTTTACACCTCTCAAGCCCACCTGCCCAGGGGTGACACAGGTCACATTGGGCTGGGCCTTACCCATCATTCAACATTCAAGACAACCCCCACAGGCAGCACCACATGCCAGTTTGATCTTGAAAATTCCTCATCTGAGACTCTCTATTCCCAGCTGACTTTAAGTTGTGTCAAGTTGACAGAAAAACTCACCAGGACAGAAAAAAGTTTGTTCTTGTATTTGTGAGCCTTCAATAACATACACATGCATGAGTGTGTGTGTGTGTGTGTGTGTGTGTGTGTGTGTGTGTGTGCGTGTGTGTGAAACACTACAGCAAAATATATATGACTTTGCTGTTCATTTTAATGAGAAGTTGTTGAACTGTTTCCTAAACAAGCACCAAAATAGATATTCCTGAGATTTGTTTCTATCTTAACAGTTTTTATTCCAAAGAAACACAACTTAGATAAATATGCATTTCTACATACATGCATAAAGAAACCAAAGTGGAGGATGGGTAGATAGAAAAAAGAAGAAAAACATAGTAATAAGGCACTGGGCTACCAAACTTTGCTTGCTTACAAAACATTCAGCTACACCAATCTGCCTTTGTATTTGTCTGACTAGAGAACACTCTGAGGCCAGTGTAGTTCTGCTCTGGAGAATCTTCTACTGTAGAACTTATCAACCCCCAATGCACTTTTCCTAATATATTCATCAATTTAAAAAAGACGTAATCCAGATTACATTAATTAGAATGCTTCTGTTGGTATGGGTTCTTTGTTTGTTTGTTTGTTTTGATTTATTTTGTTATTGTTTGCTTCTGTTTTTATGAGGCTGGGTAACTTTATAAAGAGATGACATAAACTCAAGTCACAGTTCTTGACATTCATGGTCATGGCACTGGCATCAGCTTGACTCTAATGCAGAGGAGGTCTCGTTGGCAGGAGGAAGGGACATCACAAGACAGAAAACAAACAAAGGCAAGGAGTACCTCAGCTTGTTCTTTTCTATTAGACTTCTTGAGAATGGATCAAGGATGGCATAAGAAGCACTTCATCCATTTCAAGGGCAGTTGTCTTACGGGCCTCTTAGGAAGACCATGGTCACTACATGCTAAAAGGTAGAAAAGGCAACCTCTCACTTGGCCTTGGCGTATTAACATCCAAACCCCAGCCAGTGTGTATAACAGACACAATAGGGACTTTAGGACAAGGGGTTTGCTCCATGTTCCTGTCTGTTAGAATGAGTTCCAAAGACAGGCTGTTGAGACAAATGATAGTACCATGGAGGGTTACTGGCAAGACATTCTCAGCAGACTGAGGACAGTGCTGCCTAGATCAAGTGCTTTTACTATTGTCATAACTGAGCCATAACAAGTAATACTTAAAAATTAAAAGTGTGATACATAGTTGTCACCTGCAGTATATAGTTATAACCAGGAACAACTCACACACACACACACACACACACACACACACACACACACACAGTATAGTATAGTTTACAGTTTCTGTCTTTATAAGCAATTTTGATTTGTAAATTGTGAATTGTGCTATAAAAGTCTCAGAGCACTCTTAGGATTGGTATAGTGACACACTGATGAATTTAGAATCCTGGGCAGAAAAGTTGCACAGTGCATTTGTTTATTGCTCAGCCAAGGTACCTGGAGACTCTTCCATCACAGTCTGGCTCCCCTAAGAAAGTCAAAACCCTCAGGAGCAAAGGGTTTGACTTTTTGTAGCTCACCAGTTAGGCAGTTCCATCTATCTCCACATGATAAAGCAACCAGTTTCTACCTGACCCCCCCTGTGTCTCACAGCCTTGGGGGAGAAGGATGTCCCAGGTCTAGATGGATGCTTCTGACTGAACTCACTGAAAAAAGGGTATTCACCAGCTACCTTCCCATGAGGCATTGCATTTCAATCTCTCACACCCCACATTCTCAATAATAAATCAGTTATAAAGAAATATAAGCACACACAAAGTCACTGGCAATCTCTAACCACATAGTATTTCAACTGTTTTAATGGACTATATAGAGATGTATATTTTTGGGAATGTGTATATTTTTGGATGACAAAGCTCTTGGCCTAAGGTACATGAATTTTCATAATATTTAAAGCAAAATCAAATCTGGAGTTACTCAAATAACCAAGGCATTTGATTAGAGCCTATTGGTTAATCAATAACACACTTCAGGCCATTCATAGAAGCCTTGCTCCTTACAATGTATCTGTTTAAGATTCTAATTTTGAATTACAGGAAGCATGAGATGGGTCTGAAGGACAAAGTAACTCAGGTCTGTGCTGAAGGGAGAGGGCAAGTGTTTAAATGAACTGGCCAGGTTAATTTTACACCCAGGCATAGCATTTTTTCCTTTCCTTGTTTTCCAAATAGAATTTATAGACATTGCTGAAGATGAATTATCATTCTCTATGTTTTTAAATTTTTTACGTGTATATTTGTTTTGCTTGCTTGTATATATGTTCCCAATGTATGCAGGGCCTGTAGAGGCCAAGAAGGCATTGCATTCCTGGGAACTGGAGTTACAGACAGTTGTGGACTGTCATATGAGTCCTGAGAATTGAAACTGGGTGTTCTGCAAGAGAGCAGCCAGTGCTCTTAACCTCTGAGCCATCTCTCTATCCGCAGAGACTTTTAAACTATAACCATATACAAATATTATAGATCCCTATTACATATACATTTAGTTCATGTATTAGTGACAATCATCTTTATTAGTTTAAAAATATGTAAAAATGATCAATGATCAGTCACATAAATCCCTTATGAGAATTTTTCTATTTTATATTATTAACTATTGCTTATGAGTTGTCTTTGAGGTTTTATAATGTTATCTTTAAAAATGGGAAACAAGTCATAAGCTTTCTAAAGCTCTTGATTCAGATCTAACTGTGGACCAACCGTGCATTCACGTTGATGGGTTACCATGTGTTCCTGGTTACTAGACTAAGTTGACCAGAAAGTGTGTTTATTAGTTTCACACACACATATTTAAAAGTTTATCTTTTGCCCAACAATCTCTGCATCTTCATTTTGGTACAGTGGAGTCACTGTTAGGTGGCTAGGTTTTAAAAAAACTTTGCCTAAGGTCAAAATAAAGCATGCTCAAAATGAAAAAAAAAAGTAGTTTAAGCATAGTGTCATAGAATATTTGAAATACAAGAATTATCAAGTCTTCTATGCAAAAATTGGAGGACGGTTAAAGAATGTATACTAAGTGATAACTGAAATACCTTATGTATAATTAGTACATTAAAGCAGCTATCTCATTATTTCATGCCATTATTAAAGAGTTTATTGATAAGCAATAGAAATGTATTATATGTGAGGTACCAGAACTAGAAGCAAAGTTTAAGTGGCTGACATCTAAAAACAGCATACTCTTTGAAAATTGTAATTCTTTCAAGAACAAAACTGTAATCTCTCTCTCTCTCTCACACACACACACACACACACACACACACACACACACACACACACACCGTTTTCAATTGTTCCTTTATCTGCATCCATCTCTTCAAATCCATCTATCTCTAGTTAATTAGTTCCATATTCTCTTTGGTTTAAGGTCATTTTGAAAATGCCTATGATGCCTCTGTGTAATCATTTTGGTAGAGAAATGCTTCACCGTTTTGTTCAATTTGTGGCCCCTGAACCAAGAGCTCAACCCAAACCACCCTGCACTAGAAACTATCTCTACTTCATGCAGTCACTTTGAGGCATTCAGCCCACCAGTGTTATGCAGAAAATTTAAATACAAGTCTTTAATTTAGCAGATCCACCCACAAGGTTCCAGAAGCTGAAGTCAGCATGAGTCTTTGGGAAAATATCACCCTGGAAAAAAATAGTACATGCGAGAAAAATACTGTGAATTTAGAAGCATTTGTTTTACAAACTACAGATGCAGCCTGAAAGAAAATGACATCTCGCTTTGATATTAAGCATCCCTCCTAACACATCCATCTGCAACATGTTTTGCAGTCAGTTACCCGCTAAACCTCACCGCACACAGATTCGCACATGAGGCACAATACAGCTGACCCCGTTTTACAGATGGAGAGAATAGAAACACAGAGAGTAAATGAACTTCTCAAAGTTTCCAGTCAGTTTTCAGACATCTGCCACGAGCAGGAGGGAACTCACTATTCTCTTAGGAAGTTGAAAGGGGAAATTGCATTGGTTTTCTATTTTGCTTTCTGAGGGATCTGGCTGGATCTGGTTAGAAGGACAGAGAAAGTGTTAAAGCCATTGTTTAGCAAACCCACAGGTTTGGGAGTATATATGTTTATGTAGAGGGTAGGCTGGACAAGACTGTAATAGACAAAACTGGCATCGATGAGCTGAGCAAAGATGTCATTCAGAAAATCAAAGCAGTCGTGGAATGAGGGGGCACTGCCCAGGGCAGGGGGGGGGGTAAAGTCAGAGGTGACACCTGTGAGTAAGCCCTGTGGTAGTCCCTGCTTTGTTCGGCAGCTTTTCTTTTTACTCAGTTTTAATCATATAGTAACACCTCTCCAGGTCTGCATCCTGGGACATAGTCAGCAAAAGCAGCAGCTTGTTAGAAATGCGAATTGCCAATCTGAGTAATCAAATATCACCGGGGGGGGTGAGATGGGGAGGAGGTTGATGAAAGGTAAAATCTGACAGCCTTTGGTCATAAAGGTAGTCCCCACTAAGCTTCTGAAACTATCATGTTACTATAATGATGAATTCTGTCTTTTCAGTTAAGTCTAAAGCTATGTGGGGCTTTGGGGAATGATGTTAGTTGATTTTCATGCTTTATGAAGAAATTCGTTAGCAATCTTTCCTATTTTACTGCCAAAGAAGTTGAGGGAAAGACTGACAGAAACAATAGGAATTGAGGAAGGAGGTGCTGTATTAGGACATTTCCTTTCTCCGGATATCTCCTTTTTGTTTTCTTCAGGTAGTGTTTTGGAAAAAACGTACACCCAACACACACACACACACACACACACACACACACACACACACACACACACACACACCTGTGCAGCAGTGGGCCCAGATGACTTTGGGAGCTTGCAGGGCAGGCTAGAAACAATTTTCTAGCACAAGGTCTAGGCAGGTTGACCAGATACCGGAAATAGAAATGATAGAGAGGACAACATGTTAAAAGGAAAGTCTGATGGTTGGTGGAGGAGAGGGAGATGCAGGAAACTGTTTATCTACCTTTTACTCTTTGTTGCCTACCTTTCCCTCCAGAAAGTTCTTCAAATGGCCCTACCGGTTCTGTGCCCTGGAAGTTGATCTTTCTTATTTTACAACCTTGGCTTTTCTGTGCTTATGCTTATGGTGGATTTAAGAAGTGGAAAACAGCTAAAAACTAGGAGAGTAGGGAAGAACACACACTTCTTTGTTTATCTCCTAGTCTGCTATGGCCATACCACCCTAAGCAAGCCCTATCTCATCTGTTCAACACCTATCCCAGTTAGCATCAGAAAGGAATGATTGAAGAAGTTTTGGAAGAACTGGGGTGTGAAAAAGAGTCACAAGACAGGAGTTGCCACCACCTCTTCCTCATAAATTCAGGAGACAGGGATATCCTGGAATAAAGACCCAACCTTAACAACACTTTATTCCAGGCTATAAAGACCCAACCTTAGTGTTGCTAAGGTTAGATATTTATTCTAGGCCAATTCTCCTGACACACTCCACACCCATACAGTAGGCAGGCCATTCTAAAACCTCTTTTCAGCTGTGACATGGACCTGCCTACTAACTGGTTGCTTGTCTCATAAAATTGGTGTCCAAACTCTAACCTGCAATCTAATCATAAGGCTTGATTAAGTCCAAGTTACTTCAGATTCAGTAGATGTGAAATGAGGATGCTAAACATATCTTTCTGATGCAGTTCCCAGTGATAACCTCATTCCAAGACTAAGTACTTGATAGCAATTCCCAACAATGACCACATGTCAGAATCACTTCATTAACTAATGACAATGATAGATCACACAAATCTCTCTAGATTCAGCAAGAGTGTGAAAGTTGGAATTGGAAATGTGCAATTATTCAGATTTCTTGTGTGGCTGTGAAAAAGCTAGATTACTCTCCAATGTTGTTCTCTCTCTAAGAGGGTGAGAGCAAGGCTGGTCATTCTGTCCTTCTGGTTTGAAGGTGATGGGAAGGCTATGACTATCTGAGAAAGGAACCGAAAGTTTCTCCTTGCTTTTCTGCCAAGATGCAGCAGCTTTAACTTTTGTGAGTAGTGTCTTCTTTGAACCCTGTGAGAGTCAGGTGGGGACGTCTTTCAGTTGCTTCAGGTCAGGCCCTGGCACACCCCTTTCCAGTGACTGCATACATGACATTTAGTACTTGCTGCATCTTTGTATCTTAAAGACATAGAACACAGAATAAGTGTGGGGTAGACCGTTGGTATTTGAGTGAAATAGTGGGATGAACAGATGAATATTGTTCTCCCACATTTTTTATCACAGCACAAAATAATAACAATAAGCTTTTACTTTGCCCTTACATATTGATTTTTTAACAAAGAAATTTGCCCATGTGGGAAAACTTGGAGTTAGATGACCTCATGGGGCTTCCTCATCTCTTTAACTTCTTGGTTCAACAAGTAATTGAAAGGAATCAATCTCATGCTGACTGACAGTTTTGACAGCTGCTGTTCTCAGGATGTCAAAGCGTGTTCTGCCATTCTGCTCAACAATTGCATACTGAACAGATACATATGTACTGCTGGTCTCATTCCTCCAATCCTACACCTGCCCCCAGCCCCTCTCTTCTGTGCTGTTTCATCCCCCACTCAAATTGGTGGCATGTCTTTAAAGCCTGAATGTTGCTCTGGTGCCTTGCCTGGAACTGGAGGTAGGATTAGAGCCCATGTCCTGTGAGAGTCATCACAGCGCTTTCACAGTATAATCTCCAGCCTCCTTGCAAACTAATAGGGCACCATAAATTTGAGGCTCTCCAAATAATGAATCTTTTCTCTATGCTTAGCCAAGGGAAGGGGATATTAAAGTGAATAAGAGTAATAATCAAAAGCAAGTGAACAGCATGTGTATAATTAAAGTGAATAGCTCACACACAAAAAATAAATCTCTGAACACTGACTTCCTCTGAGACACACCCCATTACACCCAGACCTCGCCTCAGAAAGGTATGCACAGCCTGTCATCCTGATGCAAGGCAAACACCTACACACATGCTCTTGGGTACAATAGGAAGATGATTTTGCCTTCTTCAGTTGAAAACCTTTCTGTCTCACAAGGGCTCAAAACACTTAACGTTTCAAAAGTTAGGTGCTCAGTATACCAAAAAATATATATAATTCCTTGAATAAATGGGCTAGTTGGCTTTAATGACAAGGACTGACACCCAGAATTTTCTTTGTGTTGTCATAGCACATTTTCAACTGTGAGCAAAAGAATAACAAGGAGCTTGGTAGGAATATTTAGACCCCAGATCTGTTCTCTAGATTGCCTGAGGGATTTCCTTCAGAAACACTCCTCACAAAGCGTGAGCTCTGACAGAGCTCAGTGTTCCACTCTGGGTGGGGCAGCTCACATCTGCCCTCCATTCCCTGGAGCCATGTTAAACACAAGGACAGTTACACAGACTATGAGACATCTACTTTTCTTTCTCAGGAACACAGAGTCCAAGTCACCCTGGGGATGAAGACAGGAAACTTTTCTTTCCTTGTTGCTCTAGATTGACAAAGTTTAAGGAAACATAGTCTCTGGGTCATTTGTAATCAGGAACAGGACATGTGGCTCCTTCTTTCAGAAGGGTTGTTTACACAGGAGCCTCTCTTGAGATAGAAGCCCTCATCATAAATTGACTACATACATGACATGAACAGTTTTTAGATTTCGGCGGCTTCACATTTTCCTACTTCCCTGTCCTGTACTCTTTTGTTTGGTTGCTTTTGTTTTCATCCTGTAAACATGTATATTTAGAAATTGGCAGCTGGACTCAATTTAAATGAGTTGTTGTTAACATCCAAAGGGTCGTAACTGGGAGTCTGCTAAAATGCAGCCTGCTCCCTCCACCAGGCTTGAGCAAAATGTCTTTGACCACATCATTGCCATAGAGTTTCCTCCTACCCTGTCTGATATGTGCTTGTTAAACTTGACATCTATACTAATCACAAGTGTGTTGTCTTCTGTCTTCTTCTTGGCTGACTTAGCAGCCAGTGAGATCTTGATGATGGCATAATGGCCAAGCTTGTTTCTCTAGGGGACAAATTTGTGGGGAAATTTGGGGGTGCTTCTGGAATGACAGGGTCTTGGGGGTGGGTGAGTAATATTCAGATCTTCCTTTGGGGGCTGGGTTTTGGGTTTCAATGGTCTTAATTTGGCTTTGGATTGGGGGTTCTTCCTTCTTTGTATTGTGAGTGGTTTTCACTGAAGGTACACCAGCACGGTCAACTACAAGGCAATAAGCAGTCACATGGTGAGAAGAGGAGCTTCAGAGAGAGAGAGAGAGTAAAGATCAGAATGCCAGAAAAAAAAAAAAAAGTAGATGCCGCCTCTGCCAATGTCTAAGATAGATGGAAGCAAAACAAAAAGGAAACATTATGTCCCTCTGAGTTAGCACTTGAAAAGGTAGGCAGGCCAATTGAAACCTCATGGTAGCTTCCAGGGTCTCTGCTATCAGTTGGGAATTCTAGGAAGGAGAAGCACATTAGTTTATTAAAGGGCTAATTATTTTTTCTCTTTATCATGGCTTAAAGTGAACCTGCCTTTCCAAGAGATGGTCCCTGACCAAGTAATTGCTCACCTGAATTCATAGTTAAGAGAGAAGACAATTCCATCTGTCCACCCAGAAGTGGATTTTATCATCTCAGCTAGAAGGCAATGACTTCCCCTTAATGGTCATTCAATTCTTCTGTGACAGTACTTTTGGAACATTTCTCATCCTGGGAAAAATTATACCTAGGGTTGAAGTAGGGCTTAAATATGGAGTTTTTTTTTTCTCCTACCATTTAATACTAACAGTCTACTGACCCATCCACCCCCTATCTGCTGCCTTCATGTGAATACATGTCTCTCAGAAAAAGACAGAGATGTGATGGTCTTCTACTTTTTGGATACCATTTGAGAACTGAAAAAGGAAGGCATGTATCTGAAGTCACGAGGAATCTTTTTCAACTACCTTTAAAGATCTTTTTTCTGTCTCTGTGTCATATTTAACATTTATGATGTTAGCCAGGTTTATCATAGAATTTTGAAAATATGCTGAAATACCATTAATTGCTCATAGCATTGAACCTTTCTCCCCATCTGAGTAATTCACTTGACTCTTGGAGACCTGTGTTCTCCTGTTGAGAGAATGATGAAGTATTGCTATTGAACTGCATTCAAGCTCAAACGTTCTTTGTGCTACGATCAATGGCTGATGACTCACAACATGACTCTCTTTCTTCATTTGATGGTCAAGAGTTTCAAAAGTATTCTTATGAATATAGAATTTATCTTCCCGTAGTAGAAATAAAAGCCAGTCCCTAAAAGATTACTGGAACTTTCATGTCTCAACACTGAATTAATTTTATTTTACAATTTTTAATTGATAGAAAAAAGTGAATTAAAATCCAGAACTTAAAATTTTCATTCTTTATCAGCTAGCCTTCTTATTTCACTTCACCATATGAACATAACAAGTCATTTCATTTCCCTGGGTCTTGATGATTTTATTTGCAAAGTGGGAGGAGATAATATGATAGGGAAAAAACAGAGACTTTATATTACATCTTTTTTGTTCAAAAAGTCCCCCTAGTTTTACCACTAAATAAAACAGGAATCTGGAATAAATACATAAATATTAATGTTTGTATAGATATCTATAAAGAAGAAAAGACCAATGCTAAACTCTTAGAGCCAATAGCCACAAGAAATGCAGTTCTCATGGGTTCAGTGCTTTGCAGGGGAGGTGTCTCAGAGAAGAAACAGCATTGACAGAGGCAACACAATTCCAGGCCTTAAATGTGTGTATCTATAATCTGTGGTCTGAACCCTTCATTTCAACCAAATTAATTTTAATCAAATTCATTCATCAATAATGACTATAGTGACTGTCTAAATGTGAATTTTTTTAAAAAAATTAAGATAATGAAAGAACTTTCATTTAGATATTGAGCTATGAATGACATAGAGCCTTGAAAGAAATGGCTTGGTAGAAAAATCATTAAGATGTACGTACCAGCAATAACAGGCACAATTAAATGCATGAACAAACTACAAGATACATGTTTGAAAGAAGCTATGTGCTTGCTACGTTTAGGGATAGTTTCTCTCTTAGTGTATCAGAGGACTGAAGTAGATTAATAACATTTGATACTGATGCACATTAAAATACCTTGGAAGACTTTAACAACTACTGGTGTTAAAACATGGCCTTACAATATAATCTAACATGGCCACACAATATAGTCTAATTTTGCCTCATACCATAATGTAACATGGTCCCATACCCAAGTCTAGCATGAGTTCACACTCTAGTCTAACATGGCCTCACACCATAGTCTAACATGGTCTTACACCATAGTCTAACATGGCCACACACCATAGCCTAACATGGCCACACATTATAGTCTAACATGGCCTTACACCATAGTCTCACACTCACATGGTCTTACACCATAGTCTTACATGGCCTCACACCATAGCCTAACATGGTCTTACACCATAGTCTAACATGAGCATATACCATAGCCTTACATGGCCACATATTATGATCTAACATGGCCTCACAACATAGTCTTTGCTGGTAGAATGTGGGCACTGGTAGTTTTTAAAGCTACCAGGTGACTGTGATAGGCATCTATGACTGAGACACACAGGGTCCTTTTGGAAGAAAGTGTGGAGGGTGTCACTGAGAATAGGAAGCTGACCTTTGAATTTTGATCACCGGAATATTGGTAAGGAAGAAGGTAGTAAGGGGGTCTATTCACGTTGTTCCATATACTGGTCCAGTCCCCAAATTTAACCCTTGTGTAGATGGCAAACTGAAAGGATCCTGAACTAAAGTCTCATGACATCACATTCAATTGATTTGAGAAAACCTGAGGATTCTGCTTCTTGTGGTAATATGTGGGCACCAAAGATCTTACCATCTTCTATGAGTTGGGCTGCTTTAGGAAAAACACACCACCCATCAGAATAGCACCCCAAAAGTGCTATTGCCTCATTCTGGCAACAAAAACTGTGTTTTCCCTCAGGCTTTGTTTCGTAGGCTGGAGTTGCCATGGGAAGCAGGCTTTATTGGGATGCCAGAACAAACAAGCTCTGAAAACCACCCCAGCATAACTTATAGAGTTGCCTATAAATCAAAGACAGCCCTAGGGTCAAAGCCACTTAGACACCACACACACACACACACACACACACACACACACACACACACACACACTATTACAAAGAAGAAGGTGTGTCAGGGAAATCCAACTGAAATGACTGCACAGAAGCAATCATGACAGAAATTTACGTGAGCCTTTCATCCACTGTTCCTCCAAAGACACCCAATGTGCTAAGATGACTCGCCTTTTGAAAGCTTTCCAATGTCTAGCAGGATCAAACAGGGGGATCTTACACGTAAAACAGGTGAGTGGAAGTATTCACAAGGGGTCATCTATTCCATGCTTCTAACACCAGGTTTGATTGGGATGAAGCTGCAATTTCCATTCCTCTTGGCAACACCAATTCCATACTATATCAAGTACCATCTTCCACCCAGTGTACTCCATGCTCTCACCAAGGTTGTCATTAACAAGAAAGGATTTAAGTTTGCATTCTTACAGTGCTTGAATCTGGAAACCTCAATGTGTTCACTGTATTAACCTGGCCACTTTTCTCCCCATCCCCTTTATACAGCTAGATCCATATTTTATCAGAAATATGCCTTCCTCCACTAAAGGGTGAGCTCATTGTATATGTATAGAGAATAAAATCCTGTGAGGTTTAGAAAGCTGTGAAAATTTTAGAAATATTTCTATACTTACGTTATATTTCGAAAGTGGTTTTTCAGCCCATACAACCTTGCCCTGTCCTCTATGGAAATGTGGGACGGGTGGTCATTGCTCACAGCTAGAACTGGTAGAAGCTACCAGTTCTTCCCACTTCTTTTCCCCAAGCGGTCCTTTTTATTTTAATAGTGCAAAGAAAAAGTGTAAGATCAAATTTGGAACAAGTTTTAGAAACATCATAGGTTTCCCCTAATAAACAATTGTTCTTTGTGTAAACGATAAGAATGTTTGGAAGAGGTTGAATTTCCTGCAACATGAAGGCTGCCTGTCGTGAACATGGGGCGTCTCCTTTCGCCAGTTACTGTTGTAGACGCCTCTAGATGCAGTATTCAGAGAGGCAGCCTTGCTCAGAGCTCTAGGGCATGAAGATAATCTGAAGCTATCTCAGTGCTGGAGGGTGACACCTCAATGATTCTTGGAGCTAGCTGGATGCTCCAGTGTAACACCTCAGGTGATACCCATCACCAGTCCAACCTTGCAATTGAGGCCCCATGTTCACGACTCCACTTCTCATCTTTGACACCCAGTCACCTCTTCGGCCAGTCTGACAGAATTCTAGTGTTTGGTTTATCTTGCTTGCACCTTGTTTAGCATTCCAGCCTTCCTTAGATAGTCCCCACTTATTGTCTTTCAAGTTCATGCCTTCTAAATTACATGGAGTCCAGAGAGTGCCTGGGATGGAGAAAATGAACTAAGAGAGAACTAAGAATGACTCCTATTGAGTTCTAAATTCTTGTGTGTGCTTGTACTTTGGTTTTATAATATATGGTTTTTGATTGGCTAATAATCAACTCAAACAATATAAGTATAAACTCTTGTGATTAATGTACTTTTCCCCCTTTGAACCCTCCACGTTTTCCTTGTATGATAGTGGCTGGTCCTATAGGCTTTAAGGCTACTTGTCTTTTCCTCAAACCTCTCTGATTCAGCAATAGAGCAAGTGTATATGTCCCTTCATGGATTAATTGTGCATAATTTATTATTTTGTTATCATTTCAGGGTGAATGTAGGACCTCATGCATGCTAAACAAACACTAGGCCACTCACACCTTCAGTAAATCATTTTATTTTCTTAGTTTCCACATGTTTTATGATATTTGGTGGGGATAAAATAAAATGGGAAAGCCCGCACCACAGACATGCAGGGTGCAGGATGCTGTCTTATTTGTTGCTAATGTTATGGGAGTAGAGTGGCAACATTGTCAAAATATTCCTACTCACTCCCTCAGAACAGTTTTAGGAGAATTCAGACAACTTTCATGGTCAAATGTGGTCCAACTTCATTTTAGTCCCTGTCACTAAACCAGGGTTTTCTACAGTTCCTCGTAGAGTGCAGGCTTAGAACCTGCATTTCTTTCTCTAATGCACATTTTCCCCAGATCATCGCTTGAGCACTCTAGCTAAAACAGAACTTCAAAGCAGTCCCAGGCTATTAGGAAAGCCTCAAAGGCTTCCTGCAGAGTCAATTAGCACCTATAAAAATTATCTCTGTTGTCACTAATGGCTATTAAAGTAAAGCTAGGACTAATGAAGACCGATAACTACCACCTCATGAGACTGTTACTATTTAAGTGGAAAATAACCCTTAACTCTCTGCACAGAATTTTCAATATCTAGTGGTTTAAGATTTTCTTATTTATTTATGTTTTGGTTTTTCGAGGCAGGATTTCACTGTATGTAGCCCTGGCTGTCCTTCAACTCACTCTGTAGATCATGCTGGCCTTGAACCCACATATATCTGCCTGTTTCTACTCCTAAATTCTGGGATTAAGGACATGGGCTACCACCACCCAGCAAGGTTATTGAAGATTTGAGGGGGTTTTTGTTGTTGTTGTTGTTGTTGTTAATGATTCGTATGAGGGACAGTTGCTGTAGACATGGCAACAAGCATAGCTTGGGGCCTGCTTTGCCATGACATCAAGTTGCTGGGCATGCTATTAAGACTTCTAAGCTCAAGTGAGCATATGATCATTATTAGGAGAAAATAATTTACATAGGAAACAAATGACAATTGCAGGTTCCCCCATGAAGCATATAGATCCTGCCATCTGGATGCTCTCGGCAACCCGAAGAAGGGGCTTCCCAGCCCCAATTCAATCCTTTTAACCCATCACCTGTGGCCATGCCCAAATGGGCGTGGTCAGCTCTACAGTGTTGGTGGTGGTGGTGGTGAATATCTCACTACAGAGCACCAGGTAGTGTTAGGCAGAGGGGTGGGGCAGCTCAGACCTGATCTCGGTCATCTTGTAGCTTCTTGAACTTAGACACATTATCAGCCCACCTATGCTTGTTGTCTTATTTGCAGGATGAAGCAAATGAAAGCGTTTGCCCACTGTGTTGGTGAACTCAAGAGTGAAATCAAAATTTAAAGTCAATAATGTAGAGAGAATGGACCCCGGTTGAATTCCCAGCATCCAAATTGGCAGTTCACACACAATCTCTAACTTTATTTCCAGAAGATCCAACACCAAGGATTCCAGGTGCATGCATACTGCATACTACACATGCAGGGAAAACATTCATACACTTAAAAATGTTTTATATATATATATAAACATATATATATATATATATAAACATATATATATGTATGTATATATGTGTGTGTGTGTATATAATATATAATGAAAGGTTAAATTTTGATGTTTTATACTAGAAATAATAGAAATAATTTTATCTGAAGAGTTTTCTGATTATCATATAATTATAAATATATATTTCTATAAAATAGAAATACAGTGATTCAATATGCAGATTCTATTTCTTTTTATGTCTTCTGATTATAAAATTAACACATTCTAAATCTGTTTTTTAAACAAAGCCAAAAAATATACAGGAGCAGGAAAACACTCACATACACACATTGCCTATGTGCAGTGACCCAGAGGTATCTGTTCGTTTGTCACAGTCCTCCTAAAGTAGAACTCTGAAAGAATACTGCTGGCAAAAAGATAAAACCATGGCTCACATGGGCATATTCGTCGTCTATGACATTGCCTATAAGGACATCACTGGACACTTACTGATATTTGGCTTTTTAGTATTCTGTTCTGCTTCTTCTTAATTCCACTCCTTCCAAGCAACATTGTAAACCCTGAGTTATTGTTAGAATCCCTTGATTTCTTGAAAGAGTCAGGGCAATGATCTGGAGGAGGTGCTCATGTGTGGTCTTCAGCTTTCCCAGATGACTCCAGCCTGCACATAGGGAGGACAATATTGCTTCAGAGAAACTGGATTCTCCTCCACTCACTGGAAGGACTTACCTTTTCTTCAACACAGCAGCTACAGCTGTTCGTCCACAGCTCTGCTCTCTCCACAGATAGACTCAGACAGACCCTCAGCAGGACAGGCTGCAGCTCTTTGGCAAGTTATATACAATGCCTTTCCTCCATCAGCATCATTCTTTGGAAAGTCACAAATTAGCATACATATACCACACATAACCACACACACACACACTCCTCCCCATACACATAACAAACAACACATACCAACACATACATATACCAAACACATCACACACCACACATATACATACCACATATATGCACAACACACGCACCACATATATGCACTCATACCACACACATACTGTAACAAACACAGACATACATCATTCAAAATACACACATACAACACCTCAGACACATATACACTACACACCTGCACACATATACCACACACAACACACACATACAACACCACACACTACACACCATACATATACACAATACATATATACCACACATATCACACATGTAACACACACACATAGAGGACAATATGTTTTTGTTTTTGCTAAGTTCCCAGCCTCACATTCTCATTACTCATATATGTCTTTGGCACTAACTTGATATGCTGGGCTATCACTCATACAGCAGAAATAAATAAGCTGTTTGGATGGACTAATGTGGTGAGAGGTTTGGGTCTCGGCCCTGCTGCCTCCCAGATGTATAGGTTCAGAGCAGTGTCTGAGCCCTGTGAGTGCTATCTGGGGCATCTTAGGGGAACTATTACTTACTCTCATTTCTCTATCTTGCTCCTTTCCTACAGAAGATGCTTATTTTTATTTGCCAGTTTGTTATGGAGATATCCCCTGAAGAAAAATCCTTGTTCCAGAGAAGGAGGCTCCTGACTTAGTGGTCTGCATCACAAAAGGAATGCAGGACAGAGAGTGAGGAGAGGCTCTGAAAAGATGACTATGTGACAGGCTGTAACAGTCCCTCCATGGACTGTCCAAAAATCTGCTTTGAAGACATATTTACATGTGTGTGTGTGTGTGTGTGTGTGTGTGTGTGTGTGTGTGTGTGTGTGTGATAAAACAAAAAGGAACACACTGGAATTGAAAAAGAGCCTAAGAACAGGCAAAAGAATCAGAGATCCACTCATTTGTATACTCAAGAATCCCATAAAAACACGGAACTGGAAGCCATGGCATACACACAAAGGACCTGGTAGAGACCGAGCGGGCCCTGTGCTTGCTGCCTTGGTCTCCATTGAGTTCATCTGAGCTTTGCTCATGTTAACTTAGAGGCCTTGTGTTTTAATGTTCTCCATCCTCTCTGGCTCTTGCACTCTTTATGCCTTCACCTCTTCAGGGTTCCCTGAGGCCTGGGCAGGGAGATTTGATGGAGACATCCATTTAGGCATGAATGTTCCAAGATCTATATTACTCTGCAAAATGTCTGATTATGGGTCTCTGTATTGGCTCCCATCTACTGTAGAAGGAAGTTCCCTGATGATGGCTGAGCAAAGAACTGATCTATTAGGATAGAAGAATGCCATCAGGAGTTATTTTATTGCTACTTTTTTTTCTTAGAATAGTAGTATTTCTTAGAATAATAGTACTTTCCTCAACTATCTAGTCTTAGGTTCTTGGTTACCTAAGCAGTGTCAGCAATGAAACTATCTCCTAGGGTAGGACTTAAATAAAATCAGACATTGTTCAGTTACTCCCACAGGCTTTGTGTATCTTGTAGTCAGGATAACATTGCAGATCAAAGAGTTTGTGGCTGCATTAGTGTTTACATTTCTCTTTTGTCTTTCATTTTACTTATATGGTAGATTATATTTATCAATTTATGCATATTTAACTATCCCTGCATCTCTGGGATGAATCCTACTTGATCGTGGTGGATGATCCTTTTGATTTATTCTTGGACTTGGTTTGCAAGTATTTTATTAAGAATTTTTGTATCTATGTTCATAAAGGAAATTGATCTGTAATTCTGTTTTTTTGTTGGGTCTTCATGAGGTTTAGTTACCAGGGTAACTGTGGCCTTGATGTTATAGTGTGTCTCTTAGATGCAGCGGAAAGATAGAAAATAGATCCTGTTTTCATACTCATTCTGTTACATTGTGTCTTTTTATTGGGAGGATTGGGACCATGGATGTTGAGAGATATCAATGAGCAGTGTTTGTTGATTCCTGGTATTTTGTTGTTGTGGTGGTGCATGCCTGCCTGCGTGCCTGCATGCGTGCATGCGTGTATTCCCCCTATTTTGATTTGCTGGTCCTTGTTTGTTTTGGGGTGTGGTTAAGCTCATAGGCTGGTTGTTATTGTGTTCTCACATTGACATCTAGGCATCTGGACTTGGAGAAATTGCAATTCTAGGTGCTGATGCCTGCTCTTGTCTTTGTTGAGTGGATGCTTTGTCCCTTGATTTCTGTTGCCCTCTCTGATTCTTAGGAGAGTATGGTAGCTGTGTGTTGCTGGATAGGAAATTCTTCTGAGATGCTGATAGGTGTGATCACTGAGGGCTTCAGATAAACAGTGTTTCTAGAAATTGGGATCTGACACCTGGGAGTGGGGATGGGGTAGGAGGTGGATTTGCCGGGAAGGTGTAAAGGAGAGAGAAAAGCATGGTTTTACATCAGGATCTTCTTAGTGCCCTGGGAATGGGTGCTGAGAATGAGAGCAGGAAGCACATGGTCTGCTGCAGATCTATGGATGACACTGGGAGATCAGATCTGGAAGAATACAGGGAGGGATGAAGTTCTGCAGTTACCCTACCCACTTCTCTAGCTGCAGTTGCTTGTGGGTTCCCTGGAGGTGCCTGCTGGAATTGGGGTATGGGATAAACTCATGAGTGAGGGGACAGAAGTTGGGAGAGGAAGATCTGTGTTCTGCTGGAGAAGGGGATAGACGCAGAAGTGGTCTTCTATGGTTCTGAGGATGAGACTGGTGGGTTGAATTTGGAGGAAAGGAGGGAAAAGTGAAGATCTGAACTTAGTCCACCCATTGCCCTGGCCAGATTCCCAAGGTTTTTTGTTTTTCTGTTTGTCTAACTTGGAATTTTGGGTTGTTTGAGGTTTTAGGAGATGTGTGGTTCAACAGAAGTTGTTATCAGGGTAGCTAGACCCTGTCCCTCTTCTCCAAAATGAGTCTGTTCCAAGGATCATAATGAAGCAAGTTACAGTTCCTTGAGAGCTTATTTTAGACTCATCAAGGTGGTGTTTCTTAAAATCATGCTGTAAGGACAGATAATCTAAGTGTAAAGATATTATTAACGTTCCCATCTATACATCATCCCCCCCCCAAAGTTCTTATTTTGTCATCTCCAGACCACTGAAGTACAAACAAAACTTGTAATTTCAGTGGGATGTACATTTCTCATCTGAATGCCTGACCTACAGCTCAGGTCTAACATAATGTTTTCTGTCTTGCTTTGATATGAGTTTGATGTCTAATGTTTAATAATGTTTTATAAAGTCTATTGCACTCTAAATTTCATGGAAAAATATTCATACTGCTGTTTAATGCAGTGTTTTTCATGCAATAAATATTTTTGAAATTATTCAGTAAATCTATTTTTTATAGCCTACTATTTTTTCTCTTATCCCTTCGCCTATCATTCTCCTAATTCTTGTTTCATATTGAATACACTTTTTACATAGTATCATTTGAGGAAAGACAAATATTCCTCTTAACTTTAGCTAAGCAATGTTGAAGAAAGAAAAAGACTGATCAGAGACAGAGAAACTATATTTGTATTTATGACTAATACCCCTGGATGGGGGGAAAGGATATAAGAATTCAGAGAGGCAGGGTTGTCTGACCTTAACCAGCAGCTAAGTCCTAATGTTAGAGTATAAACATGTATGTGCATACTAGAACTGCCATCTATTGACAAGGGAGTTCGAAAAATCAATTTATTGAAACACTGTTGAATAAGATATAAAGGAAAGGAGGAGAAGCTTCTGTTAAACTACTGATCAGTCATAAATGTATAAAAATGTTAGTACATTTCTTTCCATTACTTAGTTCCCATACATTCATTACTACATCCAATAGGCCCACTTAGAAGTATAGATGTACAGTTTTATATTCACATCTGTAGTTTCACACCATACATGTCTTTATAACAGTATGAACCAATAGAACAAATACTTTTCATGACTGTATCAAGTCAGAATGTTTGTGTATTATCATGAAGTTATTTACTCATTTTGCCATCATCATTGTCATTCGGTTTCCAGGTGACCATTTGTTTGTAAATTGTCTTTATGAATGATCAATCTCTGCTCACCCAATTAACTTGCAAACATGAAGTTTCTGCTAGAGTTATTATCTTTGATAGACCTCTGCAGCTTAAGGGGGGCTAGTGCTACACATCAGCTTTAGGGGTGTGATTCTTTACAAGGACTGTGGTTCAGTGAATGTACAAAGGAAACAATTGTGACCTAGGACTCAAGAAAACTGGCTTCACTGTAGCTCTACCTGTGGCTTCTTCAAGTGGGAAACCCTGCTCTATGCACAGGTGAAGTACTGGGCTCATGTTTGAGTAAGGATGGATCTGGTTACATGTTTTCCACTTTAACTAGTATCACAGGCATCACAGTGCATTACATTGCTCTAACCTCCAAAGGTTTGAAGGTCTCCTTTGAGTGAATAATTTGCATTTCTAGCAATTTCAAGATTTACCAATGCTTCAGGCCTTTATCTCTTGGAAGAGGGGATTGGATCCTAGGAAGAAGGAGAAAAATATCAGGCAAAGGAGTGAAAACAGAACTTTTACCTAAAAAAGATAAGGAAAAATTTCTTACCAGATTCTGTCCTCTTGTGTAGAAGTAGATCTCTGGGGACTACTGAGTGATGCTTTTCTTGCTAATGCCAAGGTTTAGAGATAAAAGGGATTCCTTCTAATGATTGAAGTTAAATGTTACTCATTCTCATCTCTTGATTATTTGGGTGATTCTGAGATAATAGAATGTTACATGTACGTTTTTCCCCCCGCCGCTGGTCTGGTCCTACTCTTTGTTCCATCTTGCTTTCTCTAGCTTTACATGCTGACTCCTCCTAATTACTTCCCCCTTCCTCCTTGTCTCCTAGCTCTGCCTATCTTGCTTTCCCATTGGCCACAGTGCTTTATTTATTAACCAGTATGAGAAACATATTTACAGAATAACATCTTCCATCAATAGAATTGTTCAAAATTATGCTACCAACACTAAAGTTGAATTGGAAGCAAACAAAGAGTAAGCAGAAATGTCTACATTAGTAACATGTATATAAACAATTCCATTAATTTACCATATCCAGGGAGCCATTGGCCTAAGCCATTGTACACCCTGCCCAAGATGCAAACATGTAGGACTAGACAGCTTGGTTAGTTTCTTTGGAGTTTTGCTTTCCATGTTTTCTTCCTATAGCTGAAACCAAGCTCATTTCACATTCCAAGGAACTGAAGCTACTTAAGACCAAGACTCCTGGTTTAGCTTGATCAGTAAATTATTACTAATTATTACTACAGATAGCAAGCAGGACTAATAAAACAAAATTAACCCCCCACCTAAGCCACCCAACTCACACCTCACTTTTACTTTGCATATGTAGATAGCAAAGGAAAATAATGCAATTTGGGTCATGTGAATTCTGTACCTAGTAATTAGTCTGTGGCAGAGGAGCCAAAGTGATGTTTAGCCACCAAGTAAGAATTGATGAAAAACAATTGAAAAAACAATCTCTGTACTCAGTGGGTTTAACTTGGAGTCTTTGGATTATCTTGTGTGGTCCAAAGTCATGAAATGGGAGAAATACCAGACCTAGATAGAACTAAACACTACAAAGCATAAAGAGTGGAAACAATGTTTACTAAACAGCTCTTGTCTACAGAAAAAGATGGAAGCTTGAAGCTTCTAAGAGAGAAAGAGATCTAAAAATAGAGTTGCTGTAAAAGACAGCAGAGTAGTAATACAGTAATACAGCCTCACTGATTTGTGTTTAAACTCCATTTCTTCTCATAGGCTTTCTGGTTTTGCCTGTATTGCTGTTTTGGCCTCTGGGCCCTAAGTTTCTTTTTCTAGCTAATATTTCTGCTTCTATCCTTGCCTCGTGATGTCCCCTTCAGTCATAGTAACAATGTAAAGATACACATGGAAGACCCTAGTCAATTCCTAACACCACCAAGGAAAAAAAAATAAATTCATAATACTACCACTAAAATATTTCAATGACTTTAGAACATGTTTGGAATAGCAGCTGAAGCCCTGGCAGCACCTCTCTACTCCAGACACCTAGTTCTTCCTCCATCCCCGAGGGCAGGCCATGGGTGAGCCTCCTCGGCACCTTTGCTCAGTCTTTTATCCTCTCACCTATGGCAAATGCTGGACTCCTGTCATTATCCCGACCTCAGCAAAACAACTCCTCTGTAGAAAAATCGCCCTTACCACCTTCCGTGTGTCGACAAGACAGTGGCTTACAACCTGCCATGAGCTTTGGTACACAGCACCTATTGTATTCTTTTCGTGGACTCCATCAGTACTCATTGCCTTGAATGTTTGTTACTGTCTTTCCACTTACTAGTATGTATTCTCAAAAGAAAAATACCTTAATATTTTATTCACAGTTGTACTCCCAGTAATCAGAAGATACATGGGTATAAAGAAAAAAGAGGGACAGGAAAAAAAAGAAGAAGAAATGAAGTTTTAAGGATTTATTTTAAACAGTTCATTACTTAGGAAATGTATCTGAAGAACTGAACATGTTGTTAATCTAGGGTTTCATTTAGACAGTTTTTGGATGTTTGTTGTTTGCTTGTGTTTTATAATTAGAACTGACAATGGAATCTAGGGCTCCATTCATTCTCCTGAAGCCTTCTACCATGAATGGAATTTAGGGAACAATGAACATATGCATGATCCATTCCATATCCTCTCTCCTTTTTCTACTTGTCTCACCGAGACTCTCTCTGTCTTCGTGATGAAAAATCAAAGGTCTCGTAAGGTTGGTTTGCTCAAGGTCAGGAGAAGAAGTCACAATCCCTCTTTCCACTGCATCACCGGGAAATTTCTTAAACCCTCCAGGCAGAATTACACCTTTTAGCCAAAGAAAGCAAGAGGGAGGGCAGAGTCCTTATTTTTAAATCTGCATTCAGTGGAAACCTTCGGGCGAGCAGGTGGTGGTGATGCTGTGAACCTGGCTCAGCACGGGAACACTGAGGTCATGGTATTTTTCACATTTAGCAACATCAAAAATATAGAGATGATGTAAACTTCCTAAGACCCATTGCCAGCCTAGTGATAACTGGTAAATCTGAGAAGGAGGTTGCACCATTGGTCACTGCAGGCACATGCAGAGCCAATGAGCTTTCTCTCCCGCAGAGGGATGCTCAGCTGGCTGCCTTGGATTCACATCCTGCTTACAGTAATACTAGCAAGGCTGCTTGAATTTCCTATTAGACACATGACAAAAATATCCTATGATGTGAAGGAGCTGCTAAAACCACAGAGTAGCTCCTTCACGGAGTTGAAAGATTTAATGCGTGAATGCACTTAACGCACTTTGCATACGTGCACAGGGACTTGACATTTGTTAAATGTCCCGGTTAAAATTCTTTGAATTAATTAAAATGACAGAGAAGCTGGAATTTTACATTTCTGAGGCTGCTCACTGCATAGACTTTCCTGGATGCTGTGGACAATAACACCATACTACTTTCAATGTAAGAAGCACAGCATTAGAAGCAGAACCTGATAGAGATGTTGAAAGTCATCATCTGGTTTTAAAGGAAACAACTGAAGCCATAATTAAACAAAAAAGCAGCAGACTGTGAGATCTGATCAGAAACAAAAACACTGTGATCAGAACTCAAGATCTCCTGTCTATATGGCCACACACCTTTGGGGCCTCAGCACTCAGAAGTGAAGTAAGAGGATCAGAAGGTCGACAGACAACTTGCTGTTGTTTGTTTTTACTCTTTCAGGGGCCCCTGTCACCCAGTTCCCAAATAAATACACATGGTGGCTTATTCTTTCTTATAAAAGCCCAGCCTTAGGTTAGCTTATTTCTAGCTAGCTTTTCATAACTTAAATGATCCTATCTACTCTTTGCTTCTCTGACTTCTGTATATCTTACTTTCACTCTTACTCAGTGGCTGGTTGTGTGGCTGGTTCCTAGCATCCTTCTCTCCTTGTTTTGCTCCTCCATTTCTCCTCCAGGATTTCTCTTATTTATTCTCTCCATCTGCCAGCTCCACCTATCCCTCTCCTGCCTAGCTATTGGCCATTCAGCTCCTTATTAGAACAATCAGGTGTTTTAAACAGGCAAAGTAACACAGCTTCACAGAGTTAAAGAAATGCAACAGAAAGGAATGCACACATCTTTGCATTATTAGAAAGCAAGCAAAGTTATTCTACACAGGAAATAATACTTCTCCCAGAAGCTGTAGGTTGTCAAAGAAAAATCCCAGGGCTTGGTATAGGATATGAGCTGTTGGTTAGGGAAGGTCCTAGTAAACCCCTGAACATTGCAGACTGTTGCCATTGCTCTTTGTCGCCCACTGAAACTTCAAAGTAAGAACTTGCTGCTAAAGACTCCATGTAGTTTGGTCACAAGACATAGAAAAATAAAGCTGCTGGTGACCTGGATGCTTCCTCAATAATGGTTGTTTTCACAGTGCCAGAAGGTGCTATTTAGGCTTCTGGGAAAGAAAAGTCAAGTCCTCAGCAGTCTTATGAAGCTGTGGAACCTGTGAGCTACAATGATCACCAACCTCACATGTTGGGCCCATGGGTGGCATGGATGTTGTTAGGAGTAAGTAACAGATTTCTGATTGGATTTAAATCCTACTGCACAGGGAAGAATGCATGCCTGATTCTAAAACTCTGGCCAAGAAATGAAAACTGAGGAGGTCATAGAGTTTAGGTGAGAAACTACTAGTAGTAGTATTTTCCTAAGTGGATATAGTACCAAACTTCCTTCTAAATACTTATCTTTATACCTGTATTATACAGGTTTTAAATACCTGTATTTAAAACACCTGTTGGCCCTCATTAGAAAAGGTTTGTTACTTTCAGTGGGCATTGGTTAATACAGAGATCCACAGTTTGTGTTGAGCTGTAAATCAGACACCTATATCCCACTCCCTCCCCTCAACACTCAGGAATAGGTGTGGACATTTTGTAAGAACAAGAGGTCTGAAGGTCTGATGCAAAATAGTCTCTTCTAGTTATGATAGGGCTGTTTTCTTCACGAACACACAGCAGCTGTGATTGCTGGCATAAACTCAAGCCAGTTAACATTCCAGAATGGTTGGAAGGGCGCTCACAACACCCTACCCCTAGCTCTGTGGCTATTGACAGTTGATGGTATGTGGAGGTAGGACAGTCAGTTTTCTTTAGTGGTATACTTTCCTTGTAGACTGCCAATGCTTCCGGGATGGCCCTAAATGCATGTGCATAAGGCTAGTATTGCCTGGATTTAGTGAGATAAATAAATAAATAAATAAATAAATAAATAAATAAATAAATAAATAAATAAATAAAAGCCTAATGCTGAAAGGTGGCTTGGAAAGGGTGTGTCCAGGAGGAGTTGGGAGAGATGCTGGTGTGGATATGCTCAAAATAGACTGTGTATGTATAGAATTGTCAAATAACAAATAAAAAAAATACTTTCAAATTATACTTAGTTTGGCTTTTTACTTAGTTGCTCAAGTATCTTTGAATGGTTTTTCTATTTCAATAGAAGAGGATAATTCATGTATATTTTATTTCCCAGGGAGTCAAAAAGAGTAGACTATGTCTAAAGACATGACAGCATCTAAATCTATATGATTCTTTCTTCACAAAACTGGTCTCTATCTAGAGACGCTGGAATAGATGCGAAATATAGTGTTGAAAATTCTACCTGCCACCATGGAGGTTGATCTGTGCAGTTTCAGCAGGTACAAAATCTACCAGGACATAGGTGACACATACCAGCACCAACAGGAAGGTTTTTCAGTTTGTTAATGCAAAATCCCAGTCTACATTCCTTTCCAAGAGGAATCCTTGGCAGATAAAGTGGACTGTCCTCTACAGAGTGTGCTGTGCAGTCAGATTCCGAGGAGGCCCTCTCTGGTGCATCTCCTCCTGATATACCGGCCAACACGAATCAGAAACCAGATGTTAGGAAAGCTCCGTGGCTGAAGGCTATCAGGGCTGCCAAGGAAGCAAAAAAGCCTAAGCAGGCAGCAAAAACGACAGCAACAGCTGCTGCCAAGGCCCCCACAAAGGCAGCACCCAAACAAAAAGTTACAGAACTTGTGTATGTCTTTGCTCCCAGAAACGATGGGAAATGCTGACTTTGTAGATCAGTATTTTAACTAAAGATCGATCTCTAAACTCTTTTAAAATAATGACAGAAAGGAAGAAAGGAAAGGAGAAAAGGAAGGGAGGGAGGAAGGAAGGAAGAAATGAAGAAAGACAGAAAAAGGAAAAATTGTAAGAATGCATGTGGCAATTAGGATACACAATGTTGTTTTAATAGCCAGTAAAGATAAACACCAATACTTTAAAAGCAGCCCTATGTGGTGGTTCAGACTTGTAATCCTAGCACTCAGGAGGCTGAAGCAGGAGAATTTTGTTCCAACACAAAAGGATAAAGACCAAGTGCCTGGAAACGACAGAGGATTATAAACTTACAGGGTTGTACAAATAATACTTCTGCTGCTGATTATACATCTAATTAGGAGGAATTGATGTTTTCTCTTCGGTAGTAGAATGATCCCTGAACTATGCCTGGTGAGTATCAAGTGACTCAGTGTTTTATAAATAAGTAAGTCCTCATCAATGTACAATCAAAGTTAACCAAGCTGAACACCATTTTGTCTGGCCTTGATTTATCAATGTGCTCTTCCATAAATGAACTGTGTTTCTATGGATTCACATATACACATAAATTGAACTTTCTTTCACAGGCAGTTATGTAGTAAAGAAAGTGCAAAAACAATGTACTTTATCTCTGTAGAGGAAGGTAGATAAAATTGCTGTTTGCTTCTTAGCTACTAGTCCTGTCTGCTTACGTTATTATACAGAGAGAAATAGAAGAATCTATTTGCTAAGAATCTGAAAGCCTGGTGGCTCTGTGTACCCACTGATTGGATAGATCAGGTTTCATCTCTTTCTGGGTTCAGTTCACTGATCTGTAAAATAGGATGGAATCTACTAGATACTAGATATTTACATTACTAGTAAGAGGCTGAGGATCTGTTATCAAACACCAAAGGGTTTAGGAAGTGGCACACACGTTTCTCTACACCCACACATGCTGAGGAATGACTTAGCTGCAGAAAAACAGCTGTGTTCCTTTCTGTAGACCCAGCCTTCTCCAATGCCAAGCAGCTGGACGTATAGGCAGATGCATCTGTGTTACCGCTCACGGAGTTGTGTGTAATTTAGGAAGCAGTGTTTCACTGAGAGATAATTTGGGGGTTTTCACTTGCACATTCTTGTGGACCCTGGACACTCCTAATTCCTTCCTTCCATGTGGATTGTTATTTCTTATGGACCATTCTCTCCTCTTCACAGCCAATGCCCCTCTTATCAATCTTTCTGTGATGGCTGGTTACAGCAGTCTTCCAATCCATGACTAACTTTGTTTGCTTTCAGTCCATTCCTCTCCTTTGTCTAGGTAGAATTCTCTACAAAACTATGAGACCGAGTCAAAACATACTTTAAAAAAGCCAACACCTTGTAATTGCTTTCCAAAAAGATTACAAAGGACTCAATATCACCTTCACATGGTTTGGCCCAATCAATCCCTGTGTCCTATTCCTGCTCCATGCCTGAACACCACTCATACTCTAGCCCATATAAATGTGCTGCTTTAGAATATTAGACTGTTCAGTGAGTATTCTATAGTGCCAGGAGTTTTCACACACATCATTCGTTTAACCAGAAAGCAACACTTCAAGGAAGCAATGCCACTTTTCAAGAGAAGTTGGGTAGCTGCCCTAAGGTTCTTCATGTACTCAAGAATGGAGTGGAGAGGAACACAGACAGATCTATGCCTTCATGATATTTCTGCTCACCCATGATGTCTTCAAAGAAACTGCACTTTCAGTTCCTTACCCATGCTGGCCCGTTGTTCTAGAATGTTCTTTTCATTCTACCATTTGAAAATCATTCTCTCTGTCTTTCTTTTGTTTTTCTATCAAAGTGCTACTTTTTTTTTTTTTTACAAATTAAAAAAATCATCTTTTTATGCTTTGTGCTCATGTGTAACTGTAAGCATGTACATGTGGAAATCAGAAGGCAAGTTCATGTTGGCCCTCACTTTTCCCCTTGTTCGAGTCAGTGTTCTTGTTTGTCATTGCTACTTTTATACCATCCAGGACTAACTGCAAAGGGATGGTACCACTCACAGTGGGTGGGCCTAACTCATGTCAATCATCAATCTAGAAAATGCCTCATAGACTTGTCCATGTAGGGAACTCATGGAGGCAACTTCTCAGTTGAGGCTCCTTTTACCCAGATGACTCTAGTTTGTGTCAAGTTCACAAAAATTAATGCCCATACCATCAAGCCAGGCCCCCAGCCTCAACATTTCTGTTAGTGAAATTAATACTGTCTTATCAATTATAGCAGAAATAGTACTTTATGTACCAGAGAAGCCTCTAGAACTGTAAGTACACACCAGACACTTACTGCAGTGCCTCAGATGTCCTAGGTGCTTGCTAAATGTCTCTTAGAATCAATACATATGTTCATTTGTGTGCTCCTATTTTATCTTTATTATGCTCATTTTAGAATTTAGATCTCACAGAAAAGTATATCAAATATAATCACTAAACATTCCACAGTCCTGGAATCTGGCACAGAAAGAAACTCACAAAAGAGCAAAGCTCAAACTTCACAAGTAACTAATTTGTGCTCAGAAACATTCCACTACCCATAGCAAAATGAATTACTTCTAAAATTAACAGCAAACATTTTCTTGTAAATGACTAAAATTTTTCCCCAAATGAGATTGTGGTTAAAAAAAGACAATTTTTTTTTTTCTGTGCTTCTCTAGCAGTAGTCCGTTACCAATCTTGAAATAACATGTCTCCAGTTTTCTATGGTTCTAGGACAGGTCTTTTTCCCTGAGTGATTCCTGGCTAAACAGAGGGCTGAGTGGCATCACATTTGGTTTACTAGCCAAGGATAACTACCATAAAGGCACCAGAAAAGGGCCAACTTATGGTTTTTGAGGGATGTATATTATCAGTTATATAGTAGCTCTCCCAGGCAGGTCAAACATGATGATTTCCCTTTAGAAGAAAGCAAATATCTCAGCATCTACCATTCTCATGAGATCTCATAAAGTAAATAAAGGCAGAATCTTGGAGGCAAATTGCTTTGCATCTGTGAAATAGCACTAATGCGTTTAGTAGAGTTGTGAAAGGCACTGATCTCTCACTTGGCTCTGGAAGTCCTTCCTGCCTAAGCCCTCATATTTCTACCTACATACCATAAACTTCCCACCTCTCATCTCACTTTAGGGCAAGGATAATATTCCCAGTGCAGACTGTGTGAGATACACATTTTCCAGTGAATCTGAAGTATCTTCACTGCCCAGAATAATGGAAAAGAATCTGCAACAGTTTTTGCTTCAAGCATGAATGCATTGTCCTGTCCTATGAAACTCCCACAATCCTCCAGTCTTCAAAGTGTGGCTTCATTATTATCCCCCCCCCAATAGTACCCCTGTCCTATTCTGATGAATGTCTTCTCTTGCCTTCTCTATCATAACATATTAGCTGATCAAGAAAGTAGTTATGTACACTGAATGAATGGTTAAGGAACAAGAGGGCTTTTTTTTTCCTTGAAGTACCTGATATCAAAAGATAAATTGGTGTTTCTACTGAAATCAGGAGTAAGATAAAGATGTTAAATCTCAATTCATGTTCAATATAGTGCTTGAAGTCTTAGCTAAAGCAACAAAACAAATTAAATTGATAAAGAGATACAAATAGGACAAAAAGTCAAAGAATATATTCAAATGTCTTATGGTTTCTATTGCTGTGAAGAGACACCATGACCACAACAACCCTTCTGAAGGAAAACACTTAACTGGGGTGGTTCACTTACATTTTCAGAGGATCAGTTCATTATCATCATAGGAGGACAAATATGGTGCTGGAGAAGTATCTGAGAGTAAGGCAACAGGAAGGCTGATACACTGAACAATATCTTGTGCATATATGAGACCTCAGAGACTGCCTCCACAGTGACACACTTCCTCCAGCAAGACCACACCTTCTCAAACAAGGACACACCTCCTAATAATTCCACCCCCTTTGTGGGAGGAACCGCAATTTTTTTTCAAACCAGCATATCAGATTATATGATTTTGCATAAGATGTACTCCAAACAAATATCAGAAAATTCTACAACTGATAAATTAATTCTGAAGTATAAATATACAAAATGAACACATAAAAATAAGTACCCTTCCAAAATACAAATGTCAAGCATACCAAGAAAGAAATTAGGGAAACAATCCTATTCAGGTGTTTTGAGAGGGAGTGAACAGAGAGAATGGACATCTTGACATCTTAAAAAGTTAATAGATTAATGAAATATCTTGGAATAATTCTAACCAAGGAAGTAAAACACTTATGTAACAAAACCTTTAAGACGTCAAAGAAACTGAAGATTACAGAAGATGGAAAGACCACCCATGGTCATGGATTGGTATGATTCATATTGTGAAAATAGCCATTCTGCCAAAAGCAATTTTCAGATTTAATTCAATCCCTTTCAAAATTCCAATGAAATTCTTCACAGAAACTGAAAAAAAATCTTGAATTTCATATTGAAACACAAAAAATCCCAGGGTAGCTAAAACATTTTTGAACAATAAAAGAACTGCTGAAGTATCACCATTCCTGTTATTCCTGGTTTTAACTTATAGAGCAGAACTATAGTAAAAACAACAGGGTACTGGCAAAAAAAAAAAAAAAGAAGCACATTGGTAATGATTGAAATAGAATCAGAATCACAGACATGCATGTAAATATAAATCCACACATGTACTGTCTCCTGGTTTTTGACAATGAGGTCAAAGGTGCATGCTAAAGAGAAGACAGCATCTCCATCAAATGGTGCTGGTCACACTTGATAGCTACCTGTACAACAATGACACTAGACCCTAATCTCTCAATCTCTCATACTATACAAAACTCAAATAAATCAAGGAAGGATCTGAACATAAGACCTGTTACCCTAAATATGAAAGAGGAGAAAGCATGGAATTTATTGAACTTATACTCACAGCCAAACTCTTATCCTGTTAGCTCAGACATTAAGACAAATAATTGACAAATGGAAAGCTGAAAAACTAGAAAGCTTTTGTATGGCAAAAGACACCATTATTCAAATGAAGAAGCAGCCAGGTGGTGGTGGCACATGTTTTTTATTCCAGCACATGGAGGCAGAGGTAGTCAGATCTCTGTGACTTTGTGGCCAACCTGGTGTACAGAGTGAGTTTCAGGACAGCCAGGACTGTTACACAGAGAAACTCTATCTGGAAAAAAAAAAGTGAAACATCAAATGAAGAAGTAATTTAGAGGATCTAGCAGAGTGAGGCTGCCAGATCACTATGCCTTGGGACAAGATACACATCTTTCACACTACTCCTCCCCCAACTGGGGCCACCTGACTTTATCCCACCTAATGCAAATCCAGTGTTTAGGTCCAAACCTACCCTCACAGCTTGTTCAAACTTGTTCTGTATATACTAGACATAGAGCTAACAAAGGAAATCCACACATACCTTCTTGCAAAAATACAAACAATATGAACAATCAAGGCATTACCTCCCCTGTCTCCAAATCCACTAGTCCCATAGACTAGTTTCCAATGAGACTTGTCTAGAGGTATCATAGGACACATAATTCAAAAGAACAACCATAAAGTTCATTAAGGGATGCAAGAACATAAACACAATACTGATGAATATGACAAAGACATTCAGAATTTGAAAATGGAATTCAGTAAAAAGAAACATTTTTTTAAAGGTAATTTAAGCTGAAATGAAGATGGAATTGAAAATCCCAATTACCTAACTAAAACACTCAAGGGAAAGCCTTACACATAAGATGAATCAAGCAGAAGGCAGAGTATCTGGACTCAAAGATAAATTGGAGGATCTACATAAAATAAACAAACAATAAGGGGAAAATTAAGCACAGGAAAGGGACATATAAAAAATATAGGATACCCTGAAAGCCCAAAACTTCAAATTATAGGAATAGATGTGCAAAAGGAATTCTAGGCCAATGGCATAGGCCAGATCTTCAAGAAAGTCATAGTAGAAAACTTCAACAAACTTAGGAAAGACACACCCATACAAATACAAGAAGCACACAGAACACCAGACAGACAAGACAAGAAAAGAAACCATGGCTAAGCATAATTAAAATACTAGATATTCATAAAAAGAAAGAATATTGAAATCTGCACAAGACAAAAACCACACAAATCACATATAATGAAAAATCCATCAGAATAACAACTACTTTTCCCGTGAAAATTCTGAAAGCCAGAAAAGCCTGAAAGAATGCATTCCAAGTCCTAAAAGACCACACCTGTCAATCTACACTAATGTACCCAGCAAAACTATCTGCCATATCTGAAGGAAAAAGAAAAACTTTTCATGATAAAAACAGCCTCAAAAAATTATATCCAATATATCAATGCTAAATATAGGGAAGTGCTAATTAAGGCTAAAGACAAGAGTGGGCATGCCCAAGAGACAGCAGGGGACAAAAGGTAAAATTACTGAAACACAAAGTACCACTTAAAACACAAAGAGCATCAATAAAATCAGCAACACAATGAGTATAATAAGCACAGATCTTTCAATAATAACTTGAAATACCGCTAACCTCAACTATCTAATCAAAAACTAGAGACTGGTTGAATAGCTAAAGAAACAGAATACATCTATCTGCTATCTACAAGAATTACATTAAAGGTAGGTACCACCTTCAAGTGAAAGAATAGACAAAAGTACTCTAGTCAAACAGAACCAGAAATCAAACAAGCCTTGCCATCTGAATATCTAATACAATAGACTTCAAACTAAAAATATTAAAAATAATATTTGTAAAATGTAAACATTACTGTCCCAGATATTTATGCACAGAACTCTGGCATACCCAATTTAAGTTTTTTAAAAAAGTGTATTTCTTGAAATACAGATAAAGAATAACATTAGTAGATGAGGTCAACCTCCTACATTGTCCAATACACACATCATCTGGACAAAAACAAGTGAGACACATCAGAATTAAATGATTCATACATCAAATGGTTTTAATGGGTATCTATAAAATATTCAACCAAAGAATAGGCACTCTACTCAGCCCATGGAAGCTTATTTAAAATAGACCTCATACTAGGACACAAAACAAATCTTTACAAACTCAAAAAGATTGAAAAAATTTCATATATCCTATCTGACCATAATACAAAACAAAACCAAAAAACAAACAAACCAATAAAACCTTCAATTCTACAGCAAGCAAATATCTAGTAACTACACAAACTCATAGAGAACTAAAATTTCATTACTGAATGACAAGAAAGAATTTTTTTTTAAATCTTGGAACTAAACAAAAATGAAAATGTAATAAAACTTTTGGGACACATAAAAAGTAGTCCTACAAGGGAAATTTACAGCTCTGAGTGCTTTCATCATTAATATTGGAAATAGCACAAAAATGACTTAATGATGCAATTCAATTTGGGTAAACAAGAACAAACCAAACTCAAATGTCCTAGGTGTCAAGAAAGAATAAAAATCAGAGATAAATTAACTGAACAGAGACAAAGAAAATGATACAAAAAAAAAATGAAGTTTCCTTTACTGATATGAATAACAAGCTTTCACTTTACCCAGTGTTCTCACTGGCTCATTTCTCACAGACTTGACCTCATTGCTTAATTGTGTTTCCTGCAGGCCTGTCTACTCAGAATTTTTCTACCTCAGAATAATCAATTCTAGTGGCCCTTACACTCTTTGCTGAAAATCTAAAAACCATCATCTCTAGTTTGATCCAGACTTCTTACCTACATCTCCTGATTTCAAGAAAAATGTCAAGTTTTTAATTTCTTATTTCTAAATTAAAAACTGGGAATTCCCTTTTCTTTCCAAAAAATTCAATGGTACTAGGAGCTTGTTCTTTCTGAAGATAAAAAATGCCCCCAGGCCCTTGGCCCAACTGACCAAAAGAAAAACATTAAAATAGAAACCAAAGAAATTCAAAATACTTTAAAAACCTATACTCCGTTGAGCTGGAAGTCCTAAAAGAAATGGAAGAATTTTTGATTCAGTCAAACCACCAAGATTAAAGCAAAAAAAAAAAAAAAAAAAAAAAAAGGCCTAAGTAGGTCCATACTAAACATACTAAATAAAGATGTTGAAATTTTGAAATGTACCAAAAGAACATTTAAAAAAATCCATGTCAAGTTGAATTCCCAGTAGAATTCTACCAGACTATCTAAAAAAATTCACAATCAATTCTTTAAAAATTATTCAAAACACTGGAAGCAGAAAGAGTACACTCAAACTCCTTTTATGAAGCCAGTATCATAATAACACCATAATCATATAAAGACACAACAAAAAATTACTGGCCAGTATCAAAAATCTTCAATAAAATACTTGCAAACCAAGTATTGACATCAGAAAGATTATCCACCATCACCAAGTTGGTTTTATCCCAGAAACACAGTTTTCTCAGTAAACATAAGCCAGTAAATATAGTAAATCACATACATGAACTTAAAGACTGAAATAGCACAAACTTCTCAACCGTTGCAGAGAAAGCCTTTGGTGAAATACAACATATTTGCATGATAAAAGTCATAGAGAGAGTAGTACTAGAAGGGAAATACCTCAACAACAACAAAAATAACTATATGTGAGAAACCCCCAGCTAACATTCTAAATAGAGAAAAAAGTCTTATAACTATCCCACAGAAATCAGAGACGTGACAGAGTTGTCCATTATCCTCACCCTTAATAATGTGCTTGAAGTATTAATCTGGAGCAATAAAGCAAGAGAAGGAAACTAAAGGGATCCCAATAGTAAAAGAAGAAGCCATACTCTCTCTATTTGCAAAGGGCATAGTATTACAAATAAGAGATATTAAAAATTCTACCAATAAAAGCTTATAGAAATTATAAATAATTTCATCAATATGGCAGGATACAGAATCAACTTGCAAAAATCAGTATTTTTAATACACTACCAACATATCAACAAAATGCAGAGAAAGAGCTCATGCACCTTCACCTACAATAGCCTTTAAAAAAAAAAATAAACCTAGCAATAAACCTAACTAAGGAAGTGAAAAACCTCTGAGAACTTTAAATTTCTGAATAAAGAGATCGAGAAAGACTCTAGAAAATGATAAAACATCTCAAGTTCATGAGCTAGTAAGATTAATAGTGTGAGAATGACCCTTCTCCCAGAAGCCATTTACAGATTCAATGAAATCCCAATCAAAATCCCCATCTAGTTCTTTTCTGGGAAAAAAAAAAAAAACTATCCCAAAGTTTATGTGGAACCACAAAAGGCCCTGGTAACCAAAATAATACTGACAAATATGCAAAAAAACAGACAGGAAACAAACAAAGCAAAACCCAAGATGTCCACATTTAGAAAAATGAATTTAGACCCGTACACATCATCTTGCTTAAAAACTAACTCCAATTGGATCAAAGATCTAAACTTGAAAATAGTTGAACTGCTAGGAGAAAACAGGCAGTTCCCTGTGTCCAGGAAAGCTCCTTCTAGATAGAACTTCATTTGTCGAAAAATTAAGGCCAGCTACTGACAAGTGGGACCTCATGAGTAAAAAGCTTCAAGAAACAATCAAGCAAAGGGGAAGCCCTCAGAATGGGAGGGAATCGTTGCTTACTTTCCAGACTATAAAGACCTCAAAGCACAGAGCCAAACAAGCAAAGACCTGATCAAAACTGGGTATGAACGTGGAGGCCAGAGATAAATGTCAATTGCTCTCTTCTATCACCTTTTTGCTTCACTTTTTTTTTGAGACAGATTCTCAACCTGAAACTCAGCACTTCAGCTGGATTTGCCTGTTGTGGAGTCCCCAAGATCTGCCTGTTCCTGTCACCCACACTGATTATTATATCTGGCTTTTATCTGGGCACTGGAGATCTTAACTCAGCAAGCACAGTTAACCATATCTCCATTATCGATTGTATAAATGTAATTTAATGCTTACATTTGTAGGAAATGCACCCATATTTTAGCTAAATTTGCACAGTGTTGTCCTCTGTTCTTTTGTATTTTTCAACTTTAAAAACATGATCATTTGCATAGTCACTTAGTAAAAACTTGCATTCACTTAGCGTGTATGGGAGATGCTTTTGATATGACATTAAACATAAAATACTATTAAATGTGAATCATAATCTTATTCCACAAAACTATTTAAACACATTCTGTGATTTTAAAAAAGATAGATGGTAAATAGATAAAAATAATGACTACTGTATTCTAAATCTATAACTTCAAGTTAAGGTTTTATAAGAACTAACCCTTTATAATCATTATTCATTGAAAGTTGCTTATGTCCACACTGCAGACTGATCAAAGAGTTTTTCTTTCTTGCCTCTTTGCTGCTTTCTTCTCCATACCACTGTTGGGGGGCTGAGAATCATGTTGTGGTCATAGACAGCACTGAATCGATGCTCTTCAAAAGTCCTTCCGAGCTTCTGAAATGGAGTTTGAACTTCTGTCCCTGAAGAGACATCTGAGTTCAACTCTTACTTTTTCTCTACAGGAGTCTCACATAATGGGACAAATTCAACTTGTAGCTTGTGAGAACTTGAGTTCTGCCTCTTTCCCCTATGGAACTGCCATGGTATAATTTGCTATTTGTCAAGTGTAAAAATGTATAAAAATATCCTAAGGCAGCTTGTTGCCTCAGCTAGAGTTAGTAATTTGCTTGCTTCTTCTTATGACCTCCAAATCACACTGGGCTTCCATTGGAGTTGAATGAATTAGCCCAATAAACGACTGCCCAGAATTCAGCAAATATGTTGTCTACTGCTTTGTGAAGTACTGCCTTTTCCAGCTCTGTCTTTATGCTAGCCTACTATGTGCTCAAGAGCTGACATACAGTAGGTGCTTAGAAGGAGCACTAGATGGAATAATTCAATAAACCTTTATTTTTCTACATCTAGATGCTTGGATATCTTTATGTTGTGTGTGTGCTCATATAGGTGTTCATGTATAGCTTGAACTTGTGTGTGCCTATGTATGTATGTACTCATGAAAACCAACGCTTAGTCTTGGGTATGAAGCTTCAGGAGCTATCTGTTTTTTGTTCCTATCTGAGGTTCTTGTTTGTTTGTTTTGTTTTTGACTATTCATTTTTGCTTTTAAGACAGGAACTCTCAACAGGCTAAATTAAAAGCTAAGAATGCCGAGTCAGTACTCCTGCTTCTGAAGCTCATTTGCTAGGCCAGTGATTATGATCATGGTGTTTGACCTTACAGAACTCCAGTTTCTTCCTCTGTAAATAACAAAAAGGCCACACCCGGTTCTGTGGATTCTTGTGTTCTTTCATCCATAGCAAGGGACAATACTTCCTTCCTTTAATCACACTGTTCCATCTATCTGGCCATGCCAGCTCCTTCCCAGGGAGCAAGAATAGTAACCTACTTGGTAGTAGCCTAGATTCTCTGTACATAGTGGTGCCATCTCTAAGTCATGTTTCCATCTGCATGTCCCCTCATGCCATCCAATTGGAAAGTTGAGCTCTGGTGCTCTGGTTAAGCTGAAGGCTAGCCAAGTAAATGCAAAGTCTTCCCTACCTAAAAAATCTTATGTCTCCCTGAAGCCTTAGGCTGAAAATGTACCCTTCAAGCCTATTTCATGGGAGTCAGAGCTCTGGGCTTTCCAGTGGGTTGATAGCAGCACTTTCCATTTGACTGATGGTTCTCCGGTGGGTGTGTTTTTATATGAAAACTCTGAAAAGGAGGAGTCAACATTTAGGTAACAAATCTGAAAGTCCTAAGCCACATGTAGAATGCACCAGATGCCAACTCACTAAATTTGGGGACAACGCCTATGAGACAGACATATATCATTCAACTCATGATAGTTGCTACTAATAATAGACAGGGTTCCGAAGGAATTGACCTTTGGTTCTGTGTACTTGACCCCAAGTTTTATTGGGAAATACTCTATGGCTGAACATCTGCATGTTTGATCAACAAATATTGAGGATTCCGTGGTTAGGAAAAATCTTCCCGTAGTACAGTAAGGAAGTAAAAAACAAGTGAAGAATGCTGATTTCTCCTCTGGGAAGATCCACTCTGTGAGATGCCCTGATTATAAACTTAATGGCTGACTCTTTGATGTTTAAGTAGCTAATTCTGGTGAAGTGAAGAAAAAAAGTCATAAATATACTATACTACCTTTAGTCTCTGTTTAACGAGTTGCGAGGTGGGGGGATGGAAGGTACATATCTCCTTAAGCCTTTTACTTCCTTTGTTGAGTTTCCTTTGGATTCCCCAGTGCAGGACTGAGGTAAAGATCTGAAGCACCAATTTAGCCAAGTAGAAGTGTATGCTCTGGAGGGACTTAGGCAGCCACGTGACCCTGCTGATGTGGTTGGAAAGAGAGGCTCCAGGAGTATTTGTCTAACATGCTGTGTTTTATTTTTCCATGCTGACTTTTCTATTGTCTTTCCCATTATCATGTCAGCAACCTCATGCCTGATGCTTGGAGCACCACAAAGAATTCACACCCATGATAGGGACACATACAAACCGGGAAAGAACTGTGTCATCCTAGATGACCTATATGGCTGGATTTGCCAGTAATCTGACTAAATGAAATGCAGGGAGGTTCCCTGCAAGAGAAGACACCTGCAGTAAGATAGTTTCAGGCCTGTCTCATAAGTTTTCCATGCCACAGAGCAAAGGATTTCAGAAGGACACAGAACTCAAGTAAAGATGTCCTGAATATTATTCTTTACACTTAAATACATCCTATTCTCTCTAAGTTTGTTTATTCCATGTGTAGTCTCCCATTCTTCAGTTTCACAAAAAAATAGTGTGAACCGAAGGGAGTTTGTTTGCTGCTAGCGTCCCTGGCACAAATTCATACCAAATAAGATATAATTGCTAATCTCGGTAGCCACAAAGGTACATCTTGCAGGTAGATACCCTGTCTGGCCATCAGTACTGGGCTAGCTTTTAGGGAACTGCAGAGCTCATGTGTATGTGGGAAATAGGATCAGCAGTGGGTGAAAGACAAGAAGGAAGGACAGTGTCAGCAAAGGTCTCAATGCTACTTGTCAGTTATGATAACAGCTGCCAGGGCTCAGAGGACTAGGGAACCTTGCGACAGCAGTGGCCTGCATTTGAGCACATTCCCAAGGCTTTGCATCACATACCCAAGATGGTGGTCCTTGATCGTTTGTGCTCTGCCTTCCACAGTGCCAATGAATGTGTGTTTCGCTGGCTACTTTACCTGCCTTCCTTCTGGGAGCATTACTTATATGTACCCTGTGACCATGTCAGTAACACCACAGACAGCCTCTGCCTGCCTACCATGGCACATGAGCTCCACCCATGAGTCAAAAAGGCACCCACTCCTCAGGCAGATGCCTGGAAAGTAGACAGGGCTCTGTGGCATGGCTGCCACCACATGGAGTACTTAATGCTCACATATCTCCTGAACACAAAATTATAGAGGCAGAAGAACATAGTTGGGCTTCTGGGTTTTATTAGAAATGATGTCTGATGCATCAGGGCATACTCATAGATTTTTTGAAATTACCTTCAGAGCACTGTGTGACAGCAGGTATTTTTAACACTACATTTCAGGTGGAAGATGCATAGGCCGTCAAGGTAACCTGTCCGGAGTCTCTCAGTGATTGAGTGTAGGCAGAAATACTCCTTTTGGGACTATGCCTTCCACCCCATATTCAGGAAACAGAGGCAGGCAGATGAGTTCTAAGCTACATATATAGTGAGGCCCATCTCAAAAGAGCAAGGAAGGGAAGGAAAGAAGGAAGGAAGGAAGGAAGGAAAGAAGGAAGGAAGGAAGGAAGGAAAGAAAGACCTAGCAAGCAAACAAAAACTGCTCTGGTTTTATGAAGTTTGATAAGGATAGGTTTAGCATGCTTGTGTTTTACATGCTTGTTTATTTTTTTCATGATTTGTGTTACGTGAACTTCTTGTGGTGTGTAATTAATTTTGAAAGCTTGGGTATTTCTATTTTAATGCATTCAAATATTATGTCTGTCAGCTCTCTTCCTTTCTCTCTTTTTATTTTCTTCTTTGGTTTTCAGTTGGGAAAATTTCTATTTGCCTTTCTTGAGGATGGCTGATACATAACAACCCCCCATTTCTGTGACAGTGCTTTTCCTTTCTAGAAGTTTCGTTCTGATGTTTTCATTTCTCTTCTAAAATCGCCCACTGCCTTGCATACAGCCCCTGGAGTATCAAGAACATTTTAAGTCCCCTGGGTAATAATGTCATTGTTTTTGTCACAACAGAGGATGGTTTTGAACATCGCTTGTTGCTTCAGACTATGTTGTCTTCTGCTATGCTCTGAGAGGAGGGTATATTTTATTGACTAACAGACATGGAGATAAATAGGCCCTTAATGTGAGGATTTGTGTTAATCCAAAGAGGAGTTGGTCTGTGTTTAATGTTCATTCCTCTGTAAGCGTCAAAGGATTCTCAAACTTAACTGTTCCTGTTTCTGTCTCCTTCTTAGACTTTGGGCTTCCTTAAGAATTTCTCTTCAAAGAAAGTCTGTGTCTTGCAGGGCTTTCAGCTGTGATCCACTGCTATTCCCCTGGAGCCCCAGAGGTAGGAGGTTAGAGGCCAGCACAGAGCCAGCTCTCTCCATCTACTGATTACATCTCTGTCTCCAGTGAGTCTCTGCCTCAGACCTGTGATCTTCATGCAGAAAAAAACACTCTTCACTTTGGCTTATTTCTCACTTGCTTCCATATTCCCTTTCCAGGCATTATGAATCTAATTAATTCATTTTTTTTGTACTCTACTGTCATTTGAATACAATTTTTATTGTGCTTTGTTCTGTTTTGTTTTGACTTTCTATTAGATAAGGTAAAAAGAGTAGAAGGGGCTAGAATGAGAGGAATACTCTAAATGAGCTGGAATGTGACTACAGGGACACATTTTCTCCTGAGTACTTTGGATTTTTTAAGTCTGAGTGCATTCTTAATAATTACTGTTATGAACTGAATGATGTCTCCTGAAAAGACAGATTAAGGTCTTAACCCTCAGTACTTGTAAGTATATAGCCTCAATTGAAAACAGGCTTCCTAACTTGAATAAGTTAAGAAAGATCTTAAGACCATGCTTACACCACTGTAACTGGGGTCATTATAAAAGGAGAGAAACCCCGAATGCGTGCCACACAGAGAGATCTAGATACATACACAGGAGTTAAGTGATACTGAAGATCAAAGACCAATTAAGACAGATGAGACAAAGATGGATTCTTCCCATAGATTTCAAAAATGACTAGAAGTCCTGACACCTTGGTTTCAGGTTTCTACACTCAACTATGAATTTCTAAAGTCATGATGTTTGGGATAAGGTATATACACACACGGACACACACACACACACACACACACACACACACACACACACACACACCCCTAAAACAGTTGCTGCCATCCCACCCAACACATGCCTGGATCTCAAGTTCCATGTACTGGTTTGCATATTTAGTTTGCATTAACCCATCTTAAACCTTTTACTAACATAGCAGAATATTTGTAATTTATTTCTTATTCTAACTTAGCTCCTACTTGGCAAAATTTTTGCTCTGTTGTCACTCTTTGACTGTAGCTAGCTAATTAGTTATGTAGTTATTTTCAAATGTTTCTAATAATCCCATTTTCTCTGTGACTTGGCCTCCTTATTGATTATTCCTCTAGAAATTGATGGCATTTGGCTTAGTTTGAGGCCTTGTCATTTCTGCTCAGATGCCAACTTCCTGATAGTCAATTAAGCATTTAAATTTTGAAATTTTTCTTTTTAAAAATGCTGAAGTTTGTTTTTGGTGTGTCAATCAGCTCTGCTCTCCCACTGAACATTTTTGAATATTGTTAGGAAAACACTAACCAGAGTTGCTTTTGTCCAGCACCAACTCAGCACCGTGACTAGGGAGTGACTAGGGCCTGGCACTCTCATTGTCACTGATGAAGCACTAAACGTTCACTAAGGCCTCTCACTTGACTGCTTGGAAATTGAAAAGACACTGACCTCTGGGTGTTTTGTAATTCCTCTTCTTCAGTCCTCACAAGAATTTTCCTATATCACAGAGGAATTGACTCAAGACAACATTCATGAACATCTGGAGTACATATTTTTACCCAGCATTGATCTCACAAAATCTGTGTCAGAAATATATCTTGAATCCCCTAAACACTAGGCCTGCCTCCTCAACCACCACAGCTGTGGCTATTTTCTGACTGGGTCTCTTCGCATTGCACTGTGACTCCAAGGCTATCCCCAGGCTGCAACCTGAGGCATGCTGCAGGGTATCCCATATTTATTTCTGGTTCTTAGGATCATACATTTCCATGCCTTATAAAATCCAAGGCTAGAGTAGAGCTATTCCATGTATTCTGTCAAGTTCATAATTATTTATGGGAAAGGGGCAAACATATTAATTCCTTCTTTAGAACTGCATGAATTCTATAAAATAGAGTTTTAAGGTGAGACAATTTTGAGAAAAGACTCTTGAGGAAAAAATTGAATTTTCAAACTGTATTTATGTTGGGCTAGGAGAATGGGTCAGTGTGTATAAGCATGAAGGCCTGAGTTCAAATCTCATGCACCTGCATAAAAAAGTAGGATGTATAGCACATGTATAGATCCTGCTGCCCCCTTGCCCCAGCAGGATCTCATGAGGATATAAGAGGAGGCGATAGAAGCAATCTGGGAAGCTTGTAGACTAGCTGTCCTGGTCTATGTTATGGGAAACCCAAAACACAGGAGAACCAATACAGCCTTCCAAATGTGAGTTGAACAAAGTGTGACACCAACACACATGCCAAACTACACAGTAAAATCCCATGAAGCCTGTGGTGAATGGATTAGATGAAAAGACAGGAAGGGAAAAAAATCTTTGAAGACAAGGAATTTTACAAGAAGAAGAGTGAGATTGCTGAAAATGTATAAGATTGGGGTATGAGAGCTTCTGGGATATGACTTACAGACAAACAGAAGATAAAACCCCTACCCCAAGCCTTTCTTCCCTCCCCACTCTCCTACCCTCCCACATGCTCACAATTTACTCAAAAGATCTTATCTTTTTCCATTTCTGGGGTGGGGGTCATTCATGTATGTCTCTCTTAGGGTGCTCCCTGTTTTTCAGTTTCTCTGGGGTTGTGGATTGTAGGCTGGTGAGCCTTTACTTTATGTCTAATATCCACTTATGAGTGAGTACATGCCATATTTGTCTCTCTGTGACTGGGTTACCTCACTCAGGATGGTCTCTTCTAGTTCCATCCATTTGACTTGGAATTTCAAGATATCATTGTTTTTAACATCTGAGTAGTACTCCATTGTGTATATGTACCACATTTTCTTTATCCATCCTTCTGTTGAGGGGAATCTGGAGAACATGAAGGATCAGGAAGATTGAGTTAGGGGAAGGACAGAGAGTGAGAGCAAGAAAAGAGGTATCTTGATAGAGGAAGCTGTTATGAGGTTAAAAAAAAAAAACTAGCACTGGGGAAATTCTCAGAAAACCACAAGGATGACCTCAATGAAGAATTTAAGCAATGGTGAAGAGAGCACCTTAAATGTCCTTTCTCTGTATCAGATTGACGATTGCCTTAATTGCTATCATAGAGCCTTCATCCACAAATGCAGAGATCCACAACTAAGCACTGGGCTGAACTCCTGGAGTCCAGTTGTAGAGAAGGAGGAGCAATAATATGAGCAAAGGGGTGAAGTCTATGTTGGGGAAACAGCTGATGCAAGCAAGTAGGAGCTCCCAGCCTGACAGCTAGAGAACCTGCATTAGACCAAAGTAGGCCCCCTGAATGAGGGTGGCTGTTGGGGGTCTTGGGCAGTTTATGGGGCTGCTGGCAATTAAACCAGAAATTATTCCTAGTGTGTTAACTAGCCTTTTGGAACCCATTCCCTAAGGAGGGATTCCTTGTTCAGCCCAGACACAGGGAAGAGGGCCTTGGTCCTGCCCAAAATGATGTGACAACCTTTGATGATTCCCTATGGAAGGCCTCACCCTCTCTAAGGAGTGGATAGAGTGTGGGTGGGGAGATAGTGGGGGGAGTAGGAGGCCTGAAGGGAGAGGGAACCAGGATTGGTATATAAAATAAGATTGTTTTAAAAATAAAAAATAACAAAAGTAAAAAAGAAGATAAAGACCCAAGAAAAACTCATAAGGCTCAACATCCTAACTAAATTTAGAGGCTTGGGAAGGCCATGAAGCATACAAGACCCAGGAAGGTCAGTAAGTTGCAAGACTCATAATGCCACTCTCCCCACAAGGCTATGCAAACAATGGACAATTGTTAGGATAGGGGAGACTCTTCAAACTACCTACAAGTAAGACAGCTTTTGTGAGTCATGACCCATGCTATGGTACAACAGTCAGTTTTGTAGCCATGCTTGAATCAAGCCAAGGGACACCTAATTCAAGCTGCTGTAAATAACCACAATACACTCATTGGTTCACCAACAATCATTCTTTGCTCTATTGTTAACACCCTGTCTGAGGTGTTATTTGTTATTTGTTATTTGAGACATTTGTTCGTGTGAATCTAACACAAATCACAAAACAACAGTATGTTGGCTTAGTAATTCTTCTGAATTCAAACAGTAGTTGTCAAAAGTCAAAATACTGTGCGGTGGCGACACACAAATGTGGTAAGGCATAGCCCTGTAGGTACTGTAGGTATTACTAGGGAAAATAACCAGATATCTCTTGCACTTGGTGCATTCTCTGTCAAAATGCAAGGAATATATTTTATGTCAGAGAATTGTCAAAAGGCCTTTTCGGTTTGGATATTTGTTTTGTGAACTGTGAACAATACGAAGATTAACTACAAGCCGTAGGAGAATATGAAATCCTGTGGAAAGTGCAGTACCCAAGGCAGTGGGAAGGAAATGGGGTTATGAATACCCAGTGCACAGGAAGTGCCCTGCTCACATGCTTGCCCCGGAAGTGTTTCAGCAGGGAGCCTTTGTGTGGCTTCCTCTAAAAGAAATTGACAGAATAATAAAAACCCAGTATTACATGCAGTGGCTACTCAGGAAATGCTGCAGGTTGCAAGTGCCAAGGCATTACTTGGCATATCTCCTCAGGTATTAAGTCTGCAACCCAAAATGGATGTGCACTGCTTCCCTGGTAGCCATGACAAGCAAATACTGTTTGCTAAATATTGACAATGAGAACACTCACCAAACTCAGAGTAATATCTCTTGTCATGATGATAGTAATGAAAAGCAATGTAACATTTCTCTTCAGAAGGAGTATGGCAGCCAAGAGAGACGGTTTGGGCATGATTTTGCTTGGAATAAAAGGTCCTGTGTGGTAAACACAGCAAGATAATACATAGTTTCAGCTCTCTGAATAGCAAACTGGAAGCTTGTGATTTTAGAGGATAAAATATCTTATTTTAGTACATGCAAACTTAGAACTTTGTCCTGACTCACAAGGCCTGGGTTGATAGGGCCATAAACTCTCCAGATCCTTCAATCTGCTGTCCTGAATTTACCTTTGCTTGCTGGACTGCATTGTATTCCACCATCAAGGAAACCCAGTCTCACTTCAGGTCAGCCATGGATGGTTCCTATGCAGTTGTTCACATCAACAGCAAGAGAATAATCCAACCCAAACTGACTTGAGATAAACAAGAGATACTTAACACACATCCTTGGAAATTCAGAGTGAAATGTTAGGAGAAACTAGACTTACTAGAAAATACAACTTGCCTTTGCTCTTTTTATTTCTCAGCTCATGTTGTTTTATTTTCCAGAAAATTCTATCCCTGTGAAAAGATCAATAGCTAGGGAACTGTCCTAGACTCTATGCAGCTCCCAGTAACATCAGTCATAGAGTAACATCTGGAAAACTCCAGTGCAGTAGCATGTGCAGGTGCGAATCCATAACATTAGAATGAGCTCCACTTTATGAGGAAGCCACAAAGTCTTAAACGTGTTATGGATCAAATGTTAATAATTCGATTATAGTAAGTGAATAATAATCTTTGGTTAGAATGTGAAAAATTTTAAAAGCGGCCTTATAGATAGCACAAGCTACAGAATCATAGCCTTAGTTTGTAGGATGAAAGACTTGCCCCTATTTTTGTGCCTGGCAGAGAGGAAGGCATGGCAAATGTTGTCATACTGGAGGTGGCTATCGTTTGTCATTTTCAGGGTTAGTCTCAGCATATATTGTAAAGCCCACGTTCACTGTTATTTGTCTGGGGTCATTCAAACACATTTAAATATAAAAAATTACATAACAAAACATATTCTTAACATTTCCCCTAAATATACTTTTGTGATGCTTTCACTTCTTCTAGAAATTTAGACTTCCCTCTGATAAATTTCCTTTTTCCCCCTGAACACCTTATTATCATTTGTTAAAATGCCAAGACAGTAATGTACTGAGGGACATATTTCAGATGTGATATTCACTTAATAGGATGTATGAAAAGATTAAGAGACCGGGCATTGGTGGTGCACGCCTTTAATCCCTGCACTCGGGAGGCAGAGGTAGGCAGATCTCTGTGAGTTCATGGTCAGCCTGGTCTACAGAACTAGTTCCAGTTCACACTCCAAAGAAATACAGAGAAACCCTGTCTCCAAAAACAAAAACAAAGAAAAGAAAAGATTAAGAGGACAAGTGACTGATAAAGGTAATAGGATTCATCAACCTAATCAACAATTACGTTAAATGTGATGGAATGAACACTGAAATTAATGAGCAGTGAGCATTGGGTTGAATCTAAGTGGTAAGGTGCAACTGTTTGGTTTTTATAGAACTGATAAAGCAGTAAACATACTCCAATGTAAATACATAAAATTACAACAAATTGAAATGTTTTCTATGAGACCTACAAGCTACTCCTACAAGTCACATATGGGAAAGGGGGAGTCTGAAGGGCTAAATTTTTAAAGGGGATGCATTAGTGATAAATTGTCTTTAGTCTCCTTTGTCCCTGAGGTGAGGAGAGGTCTCAGGAGAAAGACAACACTTCACACTGAACTTGTGAGTGAGCCTAGTTAGTGGCAATCACTTTGAGAACCATTTGGTAATAAACAGGAGAAAAAACATGTAACATGTTAGGATAATACAAGAGAAGGATAGCTAAGTCCAATTTTATTGATTAATGATTTGCAAAAGCAATCCTAGACTTCATTGTGAGAAAAAAAAGAACTATGCAATTACATAACATCATTATCAAGTATGTTTTAGTGGCAGCATATTTATTTCCAGCTGTTGTAATTTCTGAAAATAAAGAGCTGTGGTTAAACAATGAACACTTCCAGCTTCTCTGCCATCCCATGAATGACACTAACAAATTTTAGAGATATGGAAGGAGGCACAGAGGGTGAGGAGATTCTCATTCCACATGAGTTGGAAAATCAACATCCCATCCTGAAGAACAATTTAACAATACTTAATAATGTTTGAGTCATACCTGACGTAAAATTAATTTTCAGTTTTCTAGGAAAAATCCCATGCTACTTAAGGAGATATGAAATAGATGAGTTTCTCTCTCTCTCTCTCTCTCTCTCTCTCTCTCTCTCTTGCTCTCGCTCTTGCTCTCAAAGATTATTAGTTATAAACTTGACAGTCTATTGGTTAAATACACATTTCAATATATTGTGGTATAGGCTTGTAAATTAGAGTGTTAAATAACTAGATAAACTAGGTGTGTGTGTGTGTGTGTGTGTGTGTGTGTGTGTGTGTGTTTGTATGTTAATATGGGTTAATCTTGAGGACATCATTGTGAATAAAAATTCAACATGTGGAGGAATGGGCCCAGAGATAAACTATTTCATAGAAATACATGTGTGTACTGTACAGTATTTATAAACACACAGTTTACATTGAAATAGCAGTTTTTCTGAAGATTAAAGATCACTTATGGCCTACTTCATACATATTTCATACATGTATTTTTTTACTTTAAAAATAAATTAATATTTATATTAAAATATTCTTTTAGTTAAAAATCATAAAACAAAATTAGGGGAAAAGAAATGTTGTCTACTTTGGGCAAATAATTTTAATGTCCAATTTTATTTTAGACATGTATAGTCTCAAATCTCTGCATTTAATCTATAGCAATGTTGTTTTTATTGAAACAATAAGAAACTTTGCCCTTGTGTGTTCTTAGTGCAAGAAAAGGACGAATGTTGAAGACACCAAGAAAATTCCCAAGAATCCCAGGAGCCCTGACATTGCATTCAGAAAACTGTTTCCTTGGGAAAATTGGAGATGGTAAAGATCACAGGACAAAGGTAACTGCCTATCCACCTACCCTGAGCTGCCCACCCTGTAGAAACCCGCTGAGAGACACACTATCCCCAGCCTCTGCAGGCCACTGTGCCACTGTGCTTGGAGGACTGTATTAAGTTTATTTTATACCCTAAGCAACACAAACTCTATAGTAAGGTATGACTTGAGGTGTGTGCGTGTGTGTGTGTGTGTGTGTGTGTGTGTGTGTGTGTGTGTGTGCATTGTGTTATCATATATGTAATCTATTAAGGTAAAAATTGTGTTATCTTGGGGTTAGAATACTACCGTGTGCATGTACACACACACACACACACACACACACACACACACACACACACACACCGAGTCACAAATTGAGGCTTAGAAAGCTCACCTCCATGACTTGATGTTTCTCCCCTAAATGCACCTAAAAGGTGAGGCCTTTTGGAGGTAGCAAGATTATAAGGCTGGAAACTTTAGGGAGAGAATTAGTATCTTTCCAAGAGAACACCAGAGGACTGCTCAGCACTTTTTCCACCAGTGGGATTATGAAGAGAAGTTGGTAGACAGATCCCTCACCAGAACTTAATGATGTTAGTACCACAATGACATGTTTCTATAGAGTCTCTAAAAAAGGTAATCTTGAGTGTTTGTTGTTTTATTGAATACATAGACTATGGTAGTTCATTATAGCAGTCCACACTGACTAAGATTTGCACAGGGAACTTCAAGTGCAATTACAATAGTTTATTCTAAAAATATATTTGGGGAAAAAAAGCACATCTATGTGTCAACTGTTGTAGAATATTATTTTAACTAGGTAAAGATGTGTTACATTTGTTTATATTGCAGAATATTACATTAACTATGCAAAGGGGTGTTTTGTTTATGATGCATTTGTTTAATTATGTAAAGATGTGTTACATTTATTTCACCTTGCCTGCCTAAAGTACCCAGTTGGTCTAATAAAAAGCTGAACAGTCAATAGCTAGGCAGAGAAAGGATAGGCAGGGCTGGCAGGGAGAGAAAGTAAATCTAGGCTTGAGAGAAGGATGGAGAATAAGAGGGGAAGAGGAGAATGAGGAACACACCTGGGTAAAGAAGCCAGGCAGATGACAGACAGACAGACAGACAGACAGACAAACAGACAGACAGACATAGACTGTAGGAAAGCAGGATATACAGAACGAAAGAAAGGTAAAATGCCCTGGGGCAAAGGTAAAGAGAAACAGGTTAATTTAAATTAAAAGAGCTAGTCAGAAAAGAGCTAAGCTAAGGCCAAGCATGCAAAACTAATAAAAAGTCTCTGTGTCAAGATTTGAGAGCTGGTTAGTGGCCCAAAAGAAAAAGGCTGGTACAGTCAACCTTTGCTAAATTTGCATATCATGTTCTTTATTATTAGGTCGCTTTCTATATGTCAGAGTTGTATAAGAAATGAATATTTTAGGACAAATATTAACAGAAGTCTAAATCTTTCTTTGTTGCACAAGGATGCTTTCAAGATCAGTTTATGTTGTTTTGTTCTTATATAGGAGGTTCGGCCTTAGGAAATATTATAGTTCTAAAATCCTTCAAATATATCAAATATATCTGATCAATTAATTAGAGTATGTATGTGTGGTTAAATACATAAGGGGTCATTTACACACTATTGTATTTACTTTAGCTCTTCTAAGGAAGTAGTTGTATTTTCTTAGTGAAGAATACTACCACATAATTTTATTGTATTACTAACTTACTTTAACATGTTTTTTTAAAAAAAGCTTTTGAAATAATACTTATTAGTAATCACTTTCATATTATAGATGTTTGCAATTAAAATTAGTGTGGCAATCTGTAATTTTTGCATTTTATAGGTAACAAAGTTCCTATTTATTATGTAGTATCTAAATCATTAATATTCTATATAATATTACAGGGAAACATAGATACAGAGAACTTGGGTGTGTGCTCCAGGCTACATAGCCAGTTCTGTTATTCATTTAATTATCAAATAACTTTTCCTTTTTGATCTAATCCTCAAGCTTTGTTTTCAAAATTTCAACTTTTTTTTTCTCACTTCCATTAGCCCAAATCTCATGGTTACCAGTCACTCCAAGCCCCAAGTGTGTGTGTGTGTGTGTGCATGTACATGCATGCATACTTGTGTGTACATGTGTGTCATGCAGACCTTACCTGACTGACAGTGGGGTTCCATCTTTCCTGAGCAGGTTGTCACACTTCAGATGAAAGGAAGTGCATTCTTTTCATAAAATGCATTACAATGGTTATAGGGCAGACAACCACAGTGTCTCTGTAATTTGTTTGAACACTCTTTTTTGTGAGGTAGGTGTCCTAAATAAGGCATACAAGAGTGCATAATGAAGACATTGTCCTCCTTGGGAACATAAAGGCTATCTGTCTACGTGTGCATGCACACACATACAAAAAAACATGCACACACATGTGATATTTGTATTTATCTCTCATAAATGTGCAGAAGCTTTTGGATCAAATATTATTATATCCATCTAACTAAGTTTCATTCTTCTGCCTTGAAATTGAGGCTAGCAGTGTTACTAGTTTCCTCATAATTCTGTTACCTGAATTCCAAGGTAATGCAAAATGATATACTTATAACATGCATTCTAAATTGGTAATATTTAGTAGTTTATAGCATCTGTCTTCATTTATTAGCTCTGCCTGATTTTTCCTATGAACATGAAGCTTTGTTTCTGGGAAAAGTGTCAAAGAAAGCCGGTATGTGTAGAGCAGCGATTATGCATCAAACATTTGTCTAGGTGCTTTATTGACACTGTGTATATAGCCCCCTAGTTAAATTAATCACGATAAAGCACCCATAAATGCCAAGCTGTAATATATATATATTATATATATAATATACATATTTATTACATATATATATGTATATATATATATATATATATATATATATATATATATTTGGTTCATCCTGAAACTTGGAACCAGCAGTTACAAGCTACATAGACAGGAAAACAAAACAAACCTCTCTGCCAAAAAAAATAAAAAATAAAAACAAATTCTGCATATATTATTCTTGTATTAACCAAGTAGTACAGAAGAAAGAAAAGTGTTAGTGAGCATGGAGCTATACATCCTGGGACCCAGCACTTCCCCTAGTGGTTTGTGTGGAGAACTCTCTGTGCCCAGCAGAGTTATCTCACCACAGAGACAGGATACCCATGGCTCTGGAAAGTCCCTTGAAGTCACTGGAACATACACCCGAGTGTGTGTCCATGGATATAAATATAAAATGCTTCACTCTCTTCAACCCCTGAGCCTGACCTCATTTGTCAGTGCTACCTTGGCTGGATGCAGAGGTTAAAGAGGAGCATCCTGCCCAGCTGATGCTTTGATAGATGTGGGCGGGGAGCATGTGCCAGAGGCAGGGACTAAACCCTGATGAAGAACACTGGCTTCTGTGACCTCAAGAGCAAGGTCCAGACTCTTCTGTGGTAGGCTGAATAGCATGACCTCAATATTTAAATTGTTAAATGTAAAATAAAAATAAATTCATATTTCCTATCAAGTAGCATATTAATTTTAGAACTTTGGTAAAATCAGATACAATTGTTTTTATTTTACTCCTGGCATTTGTTTTATATATAATATTGCAATAAGAGAACATAGTTGGTCATATGAGTTTAATCAGGACAATTTTGAGAAATTAATGATAATTACAAATTTGTATTTTCAGATACTAATGAAATATATCAAGGTACCAAAGATAAAATAATCAAAAATCTACTTTTTTCTTTTTAATATTTACTTATTTATATATATGGTGTTCTATCTTCATGTGCACTTGCATGCCAGAGGAGGGCATCAGATTCCATTATAGATGGCTGTGAGCCACCATGTGGTTGCTAGGAATTGAGCTAGGAACCTCTGGAAGAGCTGCCAATGCTCTTAACTGCTGAGCCATCTCTTCAAACCCTTCAAAATCTACTTTTCAAACTTATAAATTCATTCTATAAATTAAAGTAATTTGTGAATATCAAAGTAGGAGAAATTGTTATAGTTGCATTCTATAATCAATTTGAGGTGCTTGACAATTTGTACTCATTCTTCTTGTAGATATTATATTATAGATGAAAAGTAGTTACTAAAACAGTAGAAATATTTGATAGCCTCCATGCAATACATACTAAATGAAAAATCTTCTCTGTTCCAATATATTTCATATGATATGGATATTATAGCTCAGAATTTCTAACAAGCATAATCTTTTTATTTTGGATAAAATGCTTCTTTAATAAATACTTTTATAAGCCAAAACTAAGGAAATAAATTTTCCATTTTCTTTACTTGAAAGCCTCACCCAGCCTTTATTAAATGAAAGATTCTTTTACTGTCTTTAGTATAAAATACAATATAAATTGATCTAATTCTAGTAGGAAGTTCATTAAAAGTCTTAGCGATTTTATATAATCTAAAACCACAAGACAATTTCAAGTGTGGTTTTTACAGTTTATCCTTTCATCCTTGTATTTGTTTGCTTCACTTTTGTGTTTATAGGAATATAATTCAACTCCTCTTGTTTGAAGCTTTATTTTCAATGAATACTTAGATTAAACTCTAGTCAATAAAAAAATAAAAGGTAAACAAAATGCTCATGATTTCATTGAAAAATGCTTCCCATTAAAGGACATTCAGTTCTTTTTATAAAGTCTCTTCTGTGCATCACAACATGGACAGTGCTTGGAAAGATGGACAGGATGGGATGCTCTAGGACAACCTGGTCTAGAAACTAAGATTGTCTTTTTTTAAAAAAAGGCAACAAAATATTGAAATATTTAAGAAGTCGATGGCTAAAGATTTTGACAATCTCATCAATTTTTTTTTTCAAAGAACCACCTGTGGCACAGGCTATGAAAGGAGACAAGAGGAGAAAAAGAGGAAGGGGCTGACAAAGAACATGTAATGCAGGAGAGTAGAAAGGAGGTTATGGGGGGAAGCAGAAGGGCACAGAAAGGGGCAGAGGAGTAGAGAAAGAATCAGCAAAAGCAAACTTGATTTGCAAACAACATAATGGAACCTAACGCTATGCATACTAATTTGAAAAACTAGATAAATTATTTGAAGGGAATTAAAGGTGACAAGAGAAGCAAAAAGAACTACTTGGCACATCCTCACTGCAGCGCTTGTGTTGTTAGTGTTGGCCCATTGTTGCATTGTAAGCAAGAGTGTGATGGCTGTGGGCATCATCTCTGGCACATTGTCCTCCCTGGGTCATCAGTCTCAGTGCTTGGGGACAGGATTGGTGATAACACTGGGCAAGAGGTTTCCTGGACAATGGGCTCCAGCATGCTGACTTTGAAAGCAGGTTGTTACCTTGGTTGTCTTTGGGTTTCTCCATGCTTAGCTTCTAGAGCTGTCTCCCTGTCTCTACACATAGAATAGTACAGGGTGTCCCCAGGATGAGGAAGCAGAGCTTGATATCTGATCTCACTTGTTTGAGGTCTCCCAACTAATAGGCTGGGCAAAACCAGGCTCTAGTCACCTTCTCCCCCATAAGCAAAATGCTGCCAGTAAGTCATTCAGCCTTTGTGACACCAGAAGACTGGAGAATACAGGGAACATTTGTAAACCAGACTTACTTTAATTTAATTGTCTTCTTGTGAACATAAAGTGTTGGTTTTGAAACCGGGCGCTGGTGGTGCATGCCTTTAATCCCAGCACTCAGGAGGCACAGGCAGGTGGATCTCTGTGACTTCAAGGCCAGCCTGGTTTACAAGGCTAGGTCCAGGACAGCCTCCAAAACAATACAGAAAAACCTTGTCTTGAAAAGCCAAAAAAAAAAAAAAAAAAAAAAAAGTGTAGGTTTTGCCTCTTGGAAGCAAGATTAACTTCCTTCACCCAGCATTCCTGATAGAATAGGCACAATTGTAATTTCTCTCTCTGATACTTCCAGTTGAGTGGGGTGAAACTCAGGTATAGATAAACGCAAAAGAGATAAGTATATTCATATATTTCCAAAATTATTTTATGTCTTGCAATACATTAGTACAAAAGTAATTACTGCTCAAAAATATTTTCACATAATTATTGTTATGTGATAATATGTACAGGTTGAATTACAACAGTTTTCAATCTCTTCAGACCACACAGGAGAGCAGACAGTTTTCATGACATTGGGAAGACCACTACTTTGAAAGGCTCATTGAGTTAATAATCAATGAATTACCAAGGAACAGTAGATTTTCTTTTATATCCTAGTGTCTCTAATTCTTCAAGCAACTAAGTCTAAACTGATAAGACCTACAGCTTAGTAAGTTGATCTAAGGCAGTGGCTCTCAACCTGTGGGTTACAACCCCTTCAGGGGTTACACAACTCACAGGGGTCACCCAAGGTCGTTAGATAACACTAATATTTACATCATGATTCATAACAGCAAAATGACAATTATGAAGCAGCGATTATAATAATGTTAAGGTTGAGGCTCACGACAACATGGGGAACCGTATTAAGGGGTCACAGCATTAGGATGATTGAGAACCACTGTACAAAATGGCAAAGCTTTGTGCACAAATAGGACTGAAATTTTAGCCAGTGAGATCAGGACATGTTCAACTCATCTTCTGTGTCAGAGTAAGATTTAGCTATCCGGCTTCTATCTTAGCTATTTTATAACATGACAGTCTTTAGATTTGTTTAGTGCTGTTTCAATTATTTTCTGTTTCACGTTTTAATTTTCTGTAAATACCATAAAGTGTTACTAGTCATATTTTATAGGGAGGGTAAATAGTCAGTATTAGTCTAAACTGGTACTTTGACTCCACAGTGGTTGTCTCTGAGATGTCCTGAGAACTTCCTATTAACCCTCAAGTTGATTCTGTCTATGACAATCCAAATTTGAGTTAGGAATTCTTGTCAGTCCTCTTGGTGGTCCACGGAAACCTGAGGATGGTACCCTGTTCCTGAAGACATCACACACATCTCAGTTGCAATGTGTAAAGAAAAGGAGCTGAGACTGAGCTGAAAACCCCCTCCCCTCCCCATCCCACACACACCCCACCCCTGCCCATCATCTGCTTTTCAAAGAGCCATAAGGTTACTGGGGAGAAAGGCCACCAACAGGCTTTTAAATTCACAGGTGAACCTGTGAATTTAAAACCCCGAATGCCAGGCCAGATGTGCTCGCTTTGAGCCCAATCAAGCTCCAACAGACACCTGCAAGCCAATGGGGCCACACAGCCATGATTAAACTGGGTGGGTCACAGAACAAAACGAATGGATGTGAGAATCAGATTTGTAGAGAAGGACAGAAGAAGATAGGCGATTCAGAAGAGAGTTGGGAGAGCATGGGGGATGGATGAGTGACCAGTATGCGTTATGTACATGTGTGAAATTGACAAATTAGTTTAAAAGAAATCAGAACCTTAAAAAATTGCAAAGGATTGTAAAAGGGGAAAATGCCCTGCTACTTATAAAAGATTTTTACTCAGTGATTGGAAGGTAGCAGCCAGTTAATGCACGGTGATTCTCATTTAACAGCAGTGCCAGGCTTGCTCTTTTGTATTTCACCGTGGTATCTTTTCAATAAATTTGTTAACAATTAGAACATGGTATAATAGCATGATATCGAGGATCAGCATAAAGCAAATGAAACTGAGTAAAAAGATTTAAGAGTTGAACTTCACAATGTAAAAATAATAGAAAGAGCAAAGTCAAGCACTGTGGGAGTATTGTATTTTCACACCTCTAACCACCCACAGAAATATGAGTGAGGAAGGAGTAATGGACTGGCCCAGAGTTCTAGAAAAAGGTAATCACAGTTCTATTTTTCTTTTAGACTCAGGGTCTCCAAAATCAGATTCAGGCTTTCCAATATGAAATTTGCAAAGGTTTTATCCTTTGCAAATCAGGCAAGAAGACCCATGAGGTTTACCAATGAGAAGCAGGGAGCCCTGCCAAAATTCCAACCAGCTCTGCACAATTTCTGGGCATCTGCCGAGGGTTAGGGCCTATGCCAAGTGTTCTGGGGCATAGAGTTGAGTAAGTCATGGTCATTGCACTCACAGTCAGTGCCGAAAGCAGGAACGCATACAAGCAACCGGATTCCAAACCGGCTGTGATAAGTGTTATCTTAGATCCGTGGAGGAGACAGGTCACACGACTGGAATAGCATGAAGTCAGGCCTGAGGCTGAGGGCATGCTGTTATTTAGGAACCCTATCAGGTTCATCTCACCACTTGGCAATGACCTCCCCCCCAAGCCCTGCAGTTTCTTGTCCTGGGTGTGCTGGCTCTGGGTGCTTCCACCCGCCTCTCCTGGAGTCTACTGTTAAGGCTACTGGTGTTTGAGGGTGTCTAGTGTCAGCCGACTAAAAAGCCTTGTTCCATTTTCTTTTTAAAGTGCTATTTCCTACGCACACTGGGACTGTGGAGGAAAGCCCCGTATAGAGGTACCTATCTCTCTTCTCTCCTAACATGTCTCTAGAGGTGCCAAATCCTGGAAACCCAGCTTTTTATCCACCCAGAAAGTAAATGAAGCCCAAACTATGCACTTAAACTCATTCGGTTTTGCCCTAGCTGTTTGCCTGTCTTTTTCTTATCATGACTGGACACTGCCAGCAGACAGGGACCTGTGACCTACCACTTGATCTCCTAGAACACCTCCCCAAAGTCTCAGCCAGTGAAAGAGCCCAGTTAGCACCAACTGAACTCAGCCTTGTGCCACCCCCTTACACCCTCACCTGCTCCCAAAGCGCTAAGCCTGAATCTAAAACTAAAAAAAGAAAGAAATCAGACCTTTCTCTACCAGATATTGTGCCATTATCAAGTTGGCTTAAAACACAGAGGTTTTACAGACAAATTCATTTGGATGAGGGAAAAAAAAAAAAAAAAAAAAAAGACAGCAAAACTCAGAGGTCTGACCTCAACACTGTGTCTGTGACCTTTGGAAGCTTCTGCCCACTCTGAGACCTAATCTTCCTTTGAGGGGCTCATCTCTCTTTATGCTTACTCTCTGAGCTCTGCAATAATGATCTCTGGATTTATAGCTTATACGGGATTGATTCTATAAAACACAAAGATAAATCCACACTTTGGATGTCACCGTTCCACGATCAAGACATATTTGAACAGAAGGCAAACTGAGCCTGAGGAGTGCTCCACCCCAGACTTGTTCTGAGGCAGGACTGACCTCCATGGATGACTATGATATGAGTCAGATGCCTGCGGTGAAACTGAGAGGCAGATGAACTACTGTGGCTTTGGAATGGGCAGCTCTCTGATGTGAAGAGATCCAAGGAAGCCACAGGTTTGGGCTTCTGCTCGTGGTTTTCAAACAAGGCAGAGTTCAAGGGAAGTTTTCACAGGAAGTTTCCCAGTCTTTGCTCTTCACTCTTCATTGCAAGCTGTGCTTGTTCACTCGTGGCTTGTTCTCACAGCCACCTCCTAACAGTGACAGTGAACCATCAACTCAGGAAGAAAATATGAGTTAGGATTCAGCTCAGCTCTCATTTATCTAGTTGACTATCAGCATCTCCATTGTGTCCACCAATTTCAGTGTGATCCACAGCCACTTTGGCTTTCTAACCCTGGCAACATGTGCCTTTATAATTTGACCCAACAAATGATTTTCTTTCACCTCTTCTGCAGCTAATCAATAGTCAAGCCCAACAGACTTCCTGCTCTCATGATTGATTTAACACTATAAAACTTAGATCTCACTATCATTTACTTGAACAATTTAACTTTTTTTTTCCATGGGGTTCAGAAGAGACAGGGTCTCTTGGAGCTCAGGTTAACCTTGCACTCACTGTACAGTAAGGGTGACTTCCACTTCCAGGTGCTCCTGCCTTTACCTCCTAAACTCCCAGATTAAAAGTGTGTTCCACCATAGCTGCTATCATTTATCATGTGCCTCCTGAGCTATGTCATAGGACCATATTCCTTTCTATCCATGTCACACCTCTGTTCATATCCACTAAAGGGACTCCTGTTAGCCCTCGCCCATCCATCTTTTCTAAACACTGGTATCCAAGGCATTCTGCAATCCCACTTCTTCAACTGTTGTAGGTGTATTGTTTTCCCATTTATGTGAACTGTGTACTATTATCCAAACCTGTCTCCACATACACACGTGCCTTTGAAACATTGCTCACTCACTACAGCTATCCTAGTTTTCCATGTTTCATTAAAACTTAAGTCCATTTTCCAAAATACAAGTTAAATAAGAGCTCCCCTCCCCCACCATTACCAATTGATTAGATGAGACATCTGTCATTTTCAGATCACCATGGGCTGTTGTATTTTCCTCCTACGGAAAGACAATGATTGTCACCTAATTTCATCAATGTATAGTTCAGATAGACTTTCAGAAATGGGGGCCTTATTTTGTTGATGGGCTTGGCAATTGGTGGATGAGAGGGAACCAAGCTAGACCAGAAGAAAACAGGGAATAGTGGTCAGTGAAGTTGAGAGAAAATGGACAGATCAGTGGCCAAGAGGCTCTGTCAAGCACATTCTGGGCATTCAAAGCACACTGCTGGTATTACATTTCTGTAATACATCCTGTCTTGCCTGTCAGCATCATAGGGGGAGCTCAACACAGAAAAATACCTCAATAGCAGCGTGGGTTCAGTGCCATGGCACTGGGACATCTCAAAGAAAAGTCAGTCACAAAGGAGAAGGCAGAACTCCAGGGCCAGCTTAGATGTTGTATATATCCTCCATTCTTTGATTTCATCTGGGAGACAGCCAGCTATAGCATGGATACCCTTCACTGACTTTCATAGAAAAAAAGCTCTATGGTAATGTGAAAATTCCAGAACTAGGTGGAGCTTTAGGTGGAGCTTTAAGAAAAAAAAAAAAAATGCAGTTCAGAGTAAGGAAGCAGCTTCCTTCAAAGTACAAATTTCAGTAATCCACTGAACCATTATGAAATCTATTCTGATATCTAGAGTGCCCCTTGTCTAGTGTTATTCTAAACACAACTATTGACTCGGTTAAGGGTTGGGTAGATATCTATATTTAAGTAGTATTAATCTTCGAATAATATATGATGATTGACTCTCCAAACTTAAATCCAGCTCTTGCTTGCCTGTGATAGAAATAATATCAGGCATAGAATTCATGTACCTGTCACCCAAGCAGGTACTATGCCTGGAGCAGAGTTTCTCCAGTTTTCCTGTCCCATCATACAGCACACAGGCAGGAATCAACCCTAAGTTGTAATGTCTTGGTTAAATTGAACTGAATGAATACAGCCTTGTGATGTTTCCCATGGAGAAGTTTTCATTATAGTCCCCATCGGACTTCTGACTTGACCTTGCCAGGTAAAATTCCTCTTGCAAAAGAATTCATTTGTTCCATGCATTCCTAATAACCATTCAACCCCACAGCACAAGAAACCAGCTCCTCAGTCCAAATACCCAAGCCTTTGGACACAATGTGAGCACACCGTGCCCAGCCAGCCCTCAGAGCCGGGACAGCTTGTGCCTTGGGCCAAGGCCTGGTCCTCTGACCTAGCAGCTGCACCCTGAGGATGAGGACCAGAGACATGGCCACCTGGTGCTTACCCTCACCTTCCACCTGACAGGAAGAGGGTTTAAACTTTCTCTTGCACAATGTGTTGGAGGTGGAGAAGGGAGGGAGACACAAAGAATTGGGCAGGTTGATTTCACCCACCTCCCTCGCACCAGCAGCCCAGCATTTCTTTGAGAAAAGATGTTTGGCAGCTTAAACACAGCATGCTCAGACAGATTCCACTTAACAGGACATCTGAGCAGACTTCAGGCTTCTCCTCCCTCCCTCCCTTCACTCTTTCTCCTACCCTCAGGAAAGAACTTTGTTAATCGGATGTTAACAGAGGTTTATGGGTTTAATTTCAGTAAACATGCACTTTTCTTCAATATTAAGTTCTCAACAGATATTAGGAAATAAGCATGCAGTATATCTCTCTCACTGTTTAAAAAAATATCTGTGGTCTGTTTTGTTTTTGTTTGTTTGTTTTGCTTTGTTTTGTTTTTGTTGTTGTTGTATTTTTCCTGTATGTAAGAGTAAAATGCTAATTTTAGGATTTGTGGAATTGTATTATATGTACATATAAATGAACCATATATTCACCTAAACATACTATTTTATGTAAGCAAATTTACTTGAATAACATATATGTACATATATGTACATATCCATGTCTATGAAGACATATGTTTATGTATGTAGGGGGTATGCATGCATTTATGTGTATAGCCAGTGGATGTCAAAGTTTGATGCCATGTGTTGTTTTGCAGGCACCTTGTTGACTTTTGAAACAGGGTCTCACACTGTGACCTGGGGCTCCCCAGTTAGGCTGGCTGGTCTAGAGTCTGCCTGATTCTGGTTCCTCAGTCCTGGGCATACAAATATCCAGTAATAGCATATTCATGTTTCTGTGTGTGTTCTAAGGAGCAACTTCAAATCCTTACATTTGCACAGCAAGGGATTTGCCAACGGGCTAACCCCTAACACCATGAGTATATATTAAAGGCTTTTAAAACATTAGTACACAGAAGAATTCTAGATATATATGCTCAAGTTATAAAACCATGATTCCCCAAATTGATTTAGCTCAAAATTTGTGAATATTCAGAATCCATTTTTTGGTTACCACATGCAAATGGTGATACATTTCTTGTTCATGATCTTTAGCTGTAGGTATTCATATAGGAGAAAACAAGGAGCAAAGAAGAGAAAGAATCCTCTTGCTGTTGTGTGAGGAATGGCTGAACTTGCATTCCCAGACGTAAGTCAATGGACCAAGGCTGAACTGTCTAGGAGGTTTGGCGCTTGTAGCGTGAGGAAGAAGAGACAAATTCTAAGGCTGCAATGGGCAGCTCTCTTGGCTCATTACAGCCCACAGTTTACTGTTGCCAAAATCCCCCCATATGAAACAGCCTTCCCTGAGACACTCAAACTTTAATTGAGCCGTGCTTTTAAATTTTCTCATCCCTTTAATTACAATGGTAAAGCACCCAGAGACCCATGTGGCTCAGTCCATGAACCACAGTTCAACTGGTACAGTTCAACAGGTGAAAGTAATTACAGGAAGTATATTCTTTACTTTTATCTGTGTAAGGTCTTCTAGATGGATCCAAATAACTAATCCATAGCAACTGTTTTCAGGAGATACTGAATTGTGTAACAACTGTAATATCATTGTCTTGGTCCATTTATCATGTCTACCAACTCACTCTTCTCAGCAACCAGTCTCTTAACTCATTAAAAGAGAAGATGGGGAAGAGAATAAAGGATTCTGCTTTAATGGATGACTAAAGGAAGTGGTACTTTTGTAAGTGAGAGCAGTTAGTGATTTCTGGTCTATCACACTAATGCTCCTTCAATGCCTCTGAAAGACCGCCGAAGAGGACTTCCCTTCAGGAAGAGACCCCTGGACCCAAAGACCAAGCTGAGACCACGGATGCAGATGCAAACTGCAAGAGGTTTATTTGAGATACACAGGTACCTGTGGGCGACAAAGTCTCTTGGAGGACTTGCGCGCCCACAGGCTGGGGAGAGGGACTTTTATAGGGCTGGGTAGCAAAAGCCTGGGTACAGAAGCGAGATGCATAGTTACAGGGGTCCCGTTAGCTCAAATAAGGTGTTGAGTCATCCGAGGACAAGCCTCTTACGTGTTTGGGGATCTGATAATAGCTGACTTAGCTCATGTTTGGGTTTTTCTCCGAACTCTCTGCTCCCCTCCCAAGGCCAGATGTCCGTCCACAGATATCCTATTTGGCAGCCTGTGAGTACTGACCTTGTCCTGTACTTTTACTTGTTTATGTGGAAGCCTTGCAAAATGGTGTTACCATTGCTAAGCCAGGCCTTAAGCTATTTGCCTTGAGTGGGGGTCTTTCATCTCCTGGACCTGGAAAGCTAGGAGCTGTTTCAGCTCATACAGGGAAGATAATTGTAAGGAGAAAACCTCTCCCATGGGAAAAATTTGGATGTTTTTTGAGGGAACAACCAGTGAACGGTTTGAGAACGACTTGGTTTCCCATCACAAAACCCCAAGTTCTGTATCATCGGTTCCTAGTTCCTTGTTTCTGTTGCATCATGGGATTGATGGTACAGTCTAGGTCGTGTGTGTCATCAGCAGCAGTTTAGCTAAAAGATACAGGCAAAGGAAGCCCCATAGTGGGTACAAATGTGTTTAACGCCTAGCTTAACCACTGGGACTTTGCATTTATAGTTAGACTAATAACAGCCTTTCGTAGGGAATGTTGGCTAAACAATTATTAAAGGAATTATATGAAAGATAAGTACCAGCACATTTTAAAATAGAAATAACAGGTCTAGAGCAGTAGGTCAGAAAGGGCTAAAGAAAGGAACAAAAGTTATAGGACTAGGAAGGGGCTCCGGTTTATTGTTGAGTATCTTCAGTTAGAGACACTTACTGTCATGGGCCTGGGCTCCTCCAGAGCTTCATCTCTACTTGGTTACATGATCTGTTTATGAATATTAACCAAACATGAGACCCTGCTACTGATACTGTGAGGAAAAGACAACCACATTTGCAGTGAAGTTTCTAAACTTTATTCAAAACTGTGAGACTAAAACTGTTAGATACATGGTGATAAATGGCTACAGCAGGCATTTTCCCCTCTCCCAGCTATAAAAGCCATCACAGCCAGGCAAGCATCAGGCAGAGAGATGCCTTGGGGTGTGCATTTACCTCACAGGTTTACCGCACACTGCACTCCTCCCACAGGTCCAGATTTTGAACAGGCAAAACAGTCTTGAGGCCTCTTATCAAGGATTATTCAGTTTAGCAATGACACCGATCATTTGCAGTTCATTTCTTAGATATTTGTCTGTTTCTTTTTTTTTAGGACTTGAATATTCTAACAATTGGGTGAAGCAGTTTCTGGCATCTGGGAATAAATTGTCTACTTTCTATGACATTTACTGGGAGCCAAGGAGTTGGTTGAGTTCATTAATCAGCTATGCATAATTTCCATGTGTTTTCCTTCAATTTTATATTGAAACATTTAATTTTCCAATCTCTTACAACTTTATGTAGGTTTTCATCTCCCATGTCATATTATCTGTTCTAACATATGAGTCGTTTTCTGCATTTCATAGTATCAATAGAAATTAAGTTACTATAAATATGCATCTAATATTTTAGAGTTTGGAAATGCTTTCATTCCTCTAAACTGTTGGAATTTGGTCCTCAGTGTCACTTCATGGGGAAGTGTTGGCTGCTGGTAGCTATAAGAGATGTTGGATTGTGAGGGCAGAGCTCTCAGGAAGAGTAAATGCTTCCCTTAGAGGACAGGGTGATTGGCAAAGCAGTCAGCAACACTTGTCCTTACAGGGTCAAATCATTACCAAGAGATGGTGTCTTTACAAAGCAAGGTGCCCCTTATGAGTCTCTCTCTCACTGGCCTACCTTCCTACTTCTTTTCTGTGATGTTATGATGCCTCATGAAGCCTTGTTATGATGTAGCCACCAATATCAGACTTCTATCTTCCAGATCTATAACTGGAAGATCTTCTTCTGTACATTACCCAGTATCAGGTGTTTTGCTATAACTGAACATGAACTAATATAAGAATGATCAGAGAGCAATCATTACCTAAGAGTTCCAGTGAGCTGGCAATTGCAGCAAAATGTAAGAATTCCTGTGGTGACATTTTGTTTGTGCTTTAGCAAATAAAGCTTGCCTGAAGATCAGAGTGAAGAGCTAGCCACTAGTTAACCATAAAGGCCAGATAGTAAGTGGCATTTGGGAGGCAGAGACAGGCAGATCTCAGTGAGTTCAAGGCCACCTAAACTAAAAGAGAAAGAGAGCCAGACTGTAACTGGCCACGCCTTTAATCCCAGTACTTGGGAGTCACACACCTTTAATTCCAGCACCAGGAGGTGGAGACAGGAGTGATTTGGCTGGGCAGAGAGAAAAATATAAGGCAGGAAGAAACAGGAGCTCATTGTACTCAGACTGAAGATTCTAAGGACAGGATTGCCCCTTTAGTCTGAAGATTCAGTAAAGGTAAGGACTGGTGACATGCTGCTCTGTGTCTTTGATCTTTCAGCATAAACCCCTATATCTGACTCCAGGTTTTTATTATTAAAACCAATTAGAAGTCAAGCTACAAATGCCTCCCATATAAACATTAGGAAACACTGAGAAATAATTGTATGCCAGCCTTGTTCTGAATGCTTTGTACCTTCATATCTCGTTCTCAAGACAAATCTATAAATTGAAGAACTCTGTCCTGTTTTCCAAAGGGTTAAAGGTAGGTTCTCAGAAGTGTCTACATGTTCCCCTAATGTCACATGCTTAGCTAGTGGGAGAACCAAACCACTTCCAAAGGAATGGCTTTCCCTCCAGGATTAAAACATGGACATGGAGATGTCTTTGACATTCATGAAATACTTGTTCTGCTGAAACTGGTCATTGTGGCCAGCCTATGTATCTAGAATAAAATGCTAGTTAATTCCATTCACTGGTGCTTTTTAAATCCATTTGTGGCAGAGTCAAAATTTGGAGCTTCATTAATAAAAGTAAAGACAATAATCCATTGCTACTGTAACAGACATCACTTTTCTTCCTTATGGATTTGCTTTTACTTGGCAACTTCTCTCAGTGTTCTTATGCAAATGTATAATCTGATCATCTAGCTGTCCCCTCCTCCCCAACCTCCTCCCCCACAATGTACTTACTTTCAATGGAAACAGTCTCCCTAACAGAAGGCCCTGGAAAGAATTCTCTCTCAATACTGCCAGATGATAAAATGACACCTTTCTTTTGGTGACTGTGATGGGCTCTTCCAAATAGTTTTATTAACAATATGGTCTCACATAATACTTGCATAATGAGCTACTTAACACACTTGGTTTTTCTCAGTTTTTAGTTTCTTGCCTTTATGTGAAGGTCATCAGAACCAAGGACAACACAGTTCATGGAATGACATGAGGTTTTTGTATTTTTACTTAATGAGGCTTGTCTTATTGTTGTGATAAAAACATCAGAGCCAAAAGCACCTTGGGTCTAGTTTCATCTTGCAATACTTGGGTCCCTTTCACTGAGGAAAGTCAGGGCAGGAACCTGGAGGCAGAAGCCATGATGACTCTTTGGCCCTTCATGGTTTGCTCAGGTTGCTTCCTAATACAACTTGGGATCACCTGCCCAAAGGCGGCACCACCCACAGTGAGCTGGGTCCTCCCACATCAGTCATTAATCAAGAAAATGCCCCATAGTCTTGTGGGGACAGTTTTCTCAGTTGAGGTTCCCTCTTTCTAAATGACTTCAGCCTTCGTCAATTGACAAAAACTAACCAGAACGAGGTTTTTGTTGTGCTGATAAATCTGTTTGGTAATTTGGATCCAGTTGAATGGGGCTTGGTTTTACTTTGATACAGCCACTCACCTTCTAAAGCAGCATCGAGTCTGCAATGAGATTTCAAAATTGCTAATACTGACTGAGATTAATGCATAGATAGGCTTATTGTGCCCCCAAAGACCTGTCCAATGCTACTCACAGTAATTAATCATGTATGAGGTGAGTATGGTTCCAGACTAGGAGTCCCAGTGTGTTCTCAGACATCAACTTTACAGCACAAAATTACTCTTGTCTTCATATGATGTGGTCTACTAGAGAAACACTTCTTGCATAACTTGGAAATGACAAGGCGGCACATTGTTAAATGCCCAGACACAACTCTGCACGTGGATGTGGTGCAGAGTAGTGGTACACACAGCTGCTGTCTTCCTGGGCCTCTTCCCTTGCCCCCATATTTATCACATGAAAAGATTGCCATGTTTTGTTTTGTTTGAACAAGGATTAGCTAGAGCCTACCATGCATCATGCCATATTACTGGAGCTGGTGTTATGGGCATGTGTGAAGGTGTATCCACTACTCCCAGCTGTAGAACAATGGTTGGGGGAAGGTAGGCTTGAGCTAATGACAATAATTGAATGGACAATCTCTCATGACTCTTCTGCCTGTGGATTAAAATGGGTTTCTCCATTTTGTTTATTAAGGATGAATCTATAATATACACATTGTCTGTCGTGCGCAAACTGGCTTTAGAAAAATTTATCAGAGACATATTCCAAAAGAAAATTGTCAATTAAAAATTCCTTATCCTGTCTATAGATTATATCCACAGTCAGCATTGTAGAATAACCCTATGGGTACAGTAGTGGCTCACATACCTTGGTGGTAACGAACTGCTCTCTAATTGAATTTAAGACCCACTCAACAAGAGGAGTACCATACGTGATACTGCAGACCTAACTAACTACTGGGGTAGTTAGTTCTAGTGAAATTATAATTAGTGGAAGAGAACCTACAACCACTAATTTATTAGATCAGCATAATCTGTAATAGCAATCTAGAAAAATTTGTTCTCTTACTCATCTCATAGATAACTGATGTATTCATCCTTCAGCAAGGAAACTTGTCTTTGTAACAGATGGATAACACTAGAAAAAACTACAATCCATCAATATGCAGAGCTGTGAAGTCCAGGCTCAATGCATGTATCTACAAAACACTCCTACACCTAAGGGAGCATTGTGGCAGAGGGGGCAGAAAGATTGTAAGAGCAAGAGAACCAGGGACCTTGCTGTGAAATTAAATCTCCTGGTGACATTAGAAGATCTCACCAATGTGTCCACCCAAATGTGAGCTGAACAGGAAGACAATGGATGAGTTTGCCAAACTAGACAGAAAAACCCAGGAGGCTCAACCCTAGATAACAGGCAAATGGCTATGCTGGGAGAGGGAAAGGTAGTCTTCCACAGGAAAGAGCACACTAACTGGTTGTCCAGTGCTAAACAGTCAGTCCTAAAAACATATAACATTATATGGACTCGATGGGTTATATCCAGGAATATATATATTCAGGAATATATATATGTGTATATATGTGTGTGTATATATATATGTATATATATATATGTGTGTGTGTGTGTATGTCCATCCAAATACATATATACATCAATAACAATTGATGTAAAAAGAAGCTGTGAATTTGAAGGAGAACATGGAAGGATATATAGAAAGGTATGGAGGGAGGAAAGGGAAGGGAGAAAAATAATTAAAATAGAATCTCAAAAATAAGCAACACACAGGAAACCTATAATGCATGTAATTCTATGTAGAAATGTACATATACAGTTTTAATGAACCTTTCTCACCTGGACAACCAACTATTCCTCCAAGAGCCAAAGACTATCTAATAAAAATTCTAATACCTCCACTCACTGAAGAGTTTCTTTCTAGATGGAATATTCTGTTCACAAAGAATATTTTCTTAGGAGAAACTTTCTCTAAGGACACTGAGGTATGACAATTAAGCAGCATCTGTAAATGTGTCATCCAGGCTTCTGAAGTCCTGTTTCTGCAGATGCCCCATGATTCCTTTCAGTGTTCATTCTGGAACAATATTTCTTTATGGTAATTGTTTGCAGAGCCTGTGGTCAGGTGTGATGCTTTATGTGTGCTAGGCAAGTACTTCACCACTGAGCTCCATGCTGTCCATAATCCTTGCGGTTTTGGCCTTCCTCAGGAGAGAATTTCATCTAAATTCTCTTGTCTTACCAACCCATCTTCATTCACTCTACCGGTGCATGGACAACCTGTGGTTATAAAAGTCGCAGTAACCATCAGGAAAAGAATTATGCATGGGTTTGCCACAAGGTTTTCCTTAATTTTCAATTCTTTGTTTTAAAAATAATATATAGAAAAATTAGTTTCAATGAAGCATTTTCTTTTTGCTATTTTTAATTTTATATAAATTTGATGGGAGATGTAATTCTGTATATATCTTTCTCATACTGGTTAATAAAGCACTGTGGCCAATGAGATAACAAGATAGGCAGGGCTAGGAGACCAGGAGGAGGAGAGAGGAAGTAGTAGGAGTCGAGATGTAGCCCAGGGAGGAAGGAAGACGCCCACCGCGCGGCTCCCCGATAAGACGACCACGTGGAAATACTTAGATAAGTAGAAATGGGTTAATAACTAAGACAGAGCCAGCCCATAAACAATAATGGTAATTGGCCAACAGGATTGTATCAAATACAGAGTCTCTGAGTATTATTTGGGGCACACGTGGTTGTGGGACCATGGCGGCAGAACCAACAGCAGCCGGCAGGGAAACCTGCCGTAACATAAATTATATAAATATATACATCATATAAATATACGTATACGCGCGCGCATGCGTGCGTGCGTGTGTGTGTGTGTGTGTGTGTGTGTGTGTGTGTGCGTGTGTGTGTGTGTGTGTGTGTGTGTGAGGCCTCTGCATTTACCAGCTGTAGGCAACTTCTCAGCCCTGAGCTTTGCTTATTGGTATACTAATTACTTATTCATCAGCCCTTCTCCATCACAGAGAGCTAATCTCATTCCTGCTACAGAATGCATGGTTAACAATGCCTTAGGTAGTGGGTAAGAGTTTGATGGCAGTGAAACTATGGAGAAGGATTCCAGGTCTTTTAAAACCAAAGGAGGAGGTTTTTAATCTCTGGAGGAATGAGACCATGATACCACAATATGATATCTAGTGACATTTCAACCATCTTGCTACAACTTTGGAGATGATAAAAATCAGATACAGGGAAGCCAGGAATCAAATAATTGGTACTGATTTAGTAGTTGAAGTCACCTGTCACAGCCTGCTACTGTGCTGGAACTAGAGGTGATTCATGGAGGGTTTGTCTGCTTTCACCAGAGAGTTCCTTGACAATGTGGTATAGCCTATGAGCAAGTCACCATACCCAGGTTCTTTGTCAGCTTCTACGGTGTATCTACTAGTGTTGTGCATCATTGTACACTTTCCTAGTGTGTGAATATGCTACCACTTACCCATGCCACAGTTGGTAGGTATTGAGGTGATTTTTCACTTGAGACAAAGAATAAAATCCTGACACTCACAGTCTTGTAAATAAATCTTAGTCACTATCTGCAAGATGTTTTCTAGATTATATACCTAGAGGAGGAATTTCTGGATAATAAGTTATTCATGTTTTCAATTTTACCGGAAAATGCCAAACATGTTTTTCAAAATGCCAACAAATTTATACTCCCACTAAAAATATGTGAGATTATTCCTCATACCTCATTCTCAGTAAATTATCGCTAGACTTTACACGTTTTTTTTTTTCCCCAGAACAGTTGAGAAGATAATGGAATTGTTCTTTTCATTTGCATTTTTCTGATTACTAATTAAATGGATAATCTTTTATATGTTAATGAACATTTGGTTTTATCCTGTTATAATTTGCATACATAAACAGTTAACTGGTTTCTTCATCATGTTATCTATCCTTTTTAAAGTTTACTGTCAGAGCTCTTTGCATATCCAGGCATTGTGTCCAGACATTTTGCTGCAAATAGATTTTCCTATTGGATTTCTGTCATTTATGCTGATTCAGATGATACAAGTTCAAAACTATATTGCTGTACATTACCAATTCATATCTGTTTACTATGTTTTTAGATCCACTGTGCAAATTCTTCCTGAAACTGAGGCATGAGGATACTCTATACTACTTTCTCATACATTTGGTTTTACTCCACATGAAATTTATTGCACATATGTTGCATGACAAACATCCCAGTGCTTCCAATTCCTCATTACATGGCCTCCTCTGTCAAAACCAAAGTGTTCAACGTCTGTTTCTAATTTCCACTTGCTGTTCAGGAGAGGAATGGTGTGAGCACCACACGATGTGAAGTGAGAAGGCCAAATTGTACTCACTGTTTAGAAAGGCAATGGGGAAATGGGCTCCTTCCATGCAGTCTGAGAACAAACGGCTGATCTTATTTAGTTGAGAGATTTGAGTGCCTTTCCGAATGTGAATGAGTCCCTGTGACCTGACGGGGAACTGTGTGTTCAGTTCAAACCCATCCATTGCTGATGCCTTGGCACTTCAGAGGTGGCTGTGTGCCGTAACTGACTTGTTGCCTCTCAGAATAGAGCTATGACACCAATCAGAAAAGTATTTTTCTTAAGGCAAGTTTTTGTTATCCAAACAGATTTAAACATGTTCAAATCCCCACTTTCAACTATAGATCATTTTTCTTCCCCTTTTATTTGGGAACCTTTCTTGATATGGTTTAAATTTCCAAGTAAATGTTAAAATTATCTTTAAAAATTATACTCACACAGTTTTTATTTTGTTTATATTTTTATTAATCAAAATTCTGTAAAGGAACAGAAATGATGGAATTAATAATCTGTGTATACATGTGCATTTGCATGCATGTGTACATGTGTGTGTGTTTATAGAGTGGTGTTTAGGTTGGTTATGGATATAATCTGTGTGCTCCAACAATGGCTCTCTCTCACTGGAGAGACCATTTTCTCCAACACAAAACTGAAATGAAGAACAGAGATAAACTAAAGTAAGCAAACTGAATGGAACTAAATAGACCTGAATTGAACCAACTAGAACTGTGTAGAACCATACAGCTTTCAACAGAAGGGAAGCACACAGTACTGAACCAAATTGTACTGAGGAAAGCAGAACGGAACATCACACAGCATTGTCACAATTGTGATAATAACCCCAGCCAGGGAGAATCACTTTTCTTTGGCAAATGGTCACTGGTAAGTTGTCCATGCCCAAGTGGCTGATTCCATACCCATGTGCATATGGGCAGCATTGGTTGGTAAAACAAGAGGATATGAAGCTGTGAGGGTGATATGTTAGGAGAGTCCACGGGGAGTTGAAATATGGGTGGGAAGTGAATATGGTCAATATAGATCATTGCATAGAATGATTATTCTGGTACTTACCAGGTAACGCCAACTACAGTAAAGTCAGTAAATCAAATGGATGAAATCTCTTGGCCAGTTGTTGTCCCCAACATCTCTCAGCTCTAACTAGTATCAGAAGTGTTGAATGCTATTGGTGAGAAAGAGCCATGGATGTAGCCTTGACCTGATGATGAAAAATAGGGCAGACCCCTTGCCACTGCTTGATATCAAGCAGAAAAGGCTGAAGAGGAACTCGAGATATAACTTCATGTTTCGAGATGAAATCATCCTTTGCTGGAAGTTGCTCCCGTTATGTGCTATCTTGTAGAAGTGGAAATGCAGACACACTGGAATTGAGCTATGTTCCAGGTTTACCATTTTTTTATTTTTTGCCTTTGTTGACCTTATCAGCCCCACTAAGCCAGGATATGTCAGTATGCCCAGACACTGAGCATCCAGCCACAAAGTCGTGTTTGTGTCAGATTAGAGCTACCAACAAGTGTGTGACCAGTGATCTCATGCCGTCTACATGACTCAAGCACTGTTGGCACACAGAGTGACAGAATGGTCTTCTGAAGCCACATGAGATACAGGAGGTTGCAGGTGATCCTGAGGCTGGGGTGTCATCCTCCAGAAAGTGGTATACCACTGGTGCTTCCCTCAGTAGGTAGACAGAGAAGTAATATAATCAACCAGAGTGGCTAACTTGCCATCATAACAGCACCACCTTTGGGGGATTTACATTGCATATCTTAGCATCATTGGTCTTCGTGTGTTTCAGTATCTCCTCTTCTTATAAAATATTATTTGAAATAGGCAGGGGATTAATAAGATGTGATCACAGAGTTTATAGTAAGAAAATGAAAAATAAATTATAATAATGAAAGAAATAATTCAAAGTTATTTTGAGAACATAAGGGAAAACTTCTAAAAGGATGTTTTTTGTTGTTTGGGGTTTTGCTTGTACTCTATTTCATAAGTAGACAGGCATGGAGGATAAAAATAATTATAAATGGCATGAAAGGTGATGGTGCAATGGCTCAGTGCAATGGATAAGATGTTGGCAGTGTAATCTGAAGGTCTGAGTTCAGACCCCAGTGTCCTCAAGTGTTTGCCTGTAACCTCAGTATGACTGTAACCTCACTCCAGGTTCAGTGCGAGACATCCTCTCAGGGAAGAGTGTTGGACCAGTACACTTGATAGTGATCTTTCTCTAGCTTTCGGCTGTGCACTATGTGCACACAAACATGCACACATAACACACTCTCACACACATAAACTCACATGCAAAAAATTTTTTTACGAGATGGCAGCATAGACTTCCAGAACAAAGTAAAGTAGATCTGGGGTGAAGAAAGTCATTAGCCATGTTGATATGGAGGTGAAACACATTAGCCATGTTGATACGAAGGTGAAAGGCATTTAGGCACAAGGCAGTGACACTGTGTAAGGGTGAAGAAGTGTACATATTTCAATAACTGGGGTGGAAAGGGGTGCGAAGGGAAGGGATAGGCCAGGTTCATCGGAGAACAGTCAAAAGACAAGGCCATCTGGCCCTTCAGGAAGTCAGCACCCAGCTTTCCCGAGAAAGAGGGGATCTAGTGTCTAGTTCACTGAGAAAGCTGATGCTAGAAGCTCATCCCATATCACCTGTCCTTGTCCCCTTCAAAAGGAAAGAGCTTCTCTGCTTTGACAATGAACCTCCAAGCAAGTTATACCACCCTGTAGAATTTCCCATACAATGTGCCAAGTTCAGAACCAAACTTTCTTTTGAGTAAGCAAGATAGCATTCGAAAACAATTCCCTTTTCACTCTTAAGTGTAAGTGTCTCTTGTTTCTGATGGTGGAAGCAGGAAGAGATAGCATTTGATTTCTGGAAAGTCAGGTAGATCAGAGAATTAGAGTAGACCATAATCAGTCTTCAGCACTTCAGTAAGGTGCTGGCTGAAAGACTGGAGTTTCACTTGGAGCACCTCCTGGGGGATCTTCCAGAGCTGGACCATTGACTCCCAGTTCTGTAAAGAATGGCCACTAGTTAAAGGCAGGCCTGCTTTCGCTGAAAGGCTGGTGTAAGAAAATAATAGATATAAAGAAGGCACTAGGTGGCTTCTCCTCTAATGAAGTAACTATTTCCAGGAGCCTTGAGGAACATTTGCACCTGAGTGACACTCTCTCTTCAGTGTAGAGTTTCAGGTAGACAGCCCAGGATGCACTAGGAACCTTGCTTCACTGACTAAGTGAATCCTCTCCTACGTGCCTCGGTTTCCCTCTTACCAGTTTATAATTACCCCTAATAATTCCTCCATCTTCAGTGTTTACCTTTTTGCATTTGGCTTTTGTGACAGTTTCAAGGGATTACCGTTGCCCCAGTTGGTAGAGGATCTAGATTTCACAGAACCATGGCGTTTTAGTCAGAGGGATCTTGAATTCTAGCCCTACCATTTGCCAGAGGCTGGCACTGGCAAACCTCAGCAGCTGTTTGGTAGTGTGTGGCTATTAACTGGATGTGAGCCTCAAGGCCACTGATGGGATCCTGCATTGGGCCTTTTACCAAATGCTCCTTGGTCAAGCTATTTGTAAGAATATCATTGAAAACCTTTTCAAAATTTTCACCAGTGTCCATTCTTAGAGGATGTGATTTATATATGAATTATAATTTTAAAAATCTCACATGATTCCTAGTGTATAGACAAAGTTTGTAAATCAGGGTGAATTTCCGTTTGTTTGTTTGTAAGTTTGTTGTTGTTTTTTTTTTTAAAGGAAAGAAATTATTCCAGCAACATACCATGCAAAGAATGAAGCACAAATAGATGCCAGCACAGCGCTGCTCTTCCCTCACCCAGCCAGAAGAGCTGGAGGTGAATTAGAGGCTATTACTGCAGACAGGGCCAGAGGCAGATTAGAGGCTCTCAGACAAGCTACTGAAATGACAAGGACTCAGCAGGAAAGCCAGAGACTCACTTCCCTTAGGTAGCAAGGACTAATTAAAGCCTTTTGAAGGAGTTGGTCCCTTAATCGTGTGTATGGTGGAAGCATCCATGAGAAGTTTTCAGAAGCCAAACCTCCCTCCCTTAGCAATTCAAACCATGACCTTTTTCAGGAAGCTTTGCCTTCCACTCGCCCATAGTCCTGGAAGAGCCTGTTAAGAATGTGAATGGATGGTTTGGAGAATCTTTGCTAGCCACTCACTCCTCCGTTCAGCTGGTACACAGCCGCTAGCCCTATGGTGTCAGTCTCTAGTCTCTGCTAGCTTTCAGTGAGGTTCACAGGCTGCGAAGATAAGGACTATAGAAGGCAAGTGTTTCTGTCAGCCACACACACAGCTCTCTCTGCCACTAGACTGATGTCAACCTATGGTTCTCAGAACTTTAGCATGGATCAGAAGTACCAGAAGTGTAGAGGGAATGTGTGCAAAGAAGCAAAGATAAATTGTGTCATGTAAAAAATATATAAACCAAATAAATAATACTAACAAACACAAAATAAAAGAGTACAGATATGCAAAGATGTTAATTTAGTTAAAACCACACCCCAGGCCTCATACTAGAGTTCTCATTGTCTCCACTGAGGTTCATTATAATCAGAGGCAAAAGTTCCTGGGCAAGACTGATAGGGCCAATGCAGGGACTGACCTGACCCCACAGCAGCCCTCCTGAGACAGATAGATATGCTTGGACCTGTCCTAAAGAACATATTTATTAAGCTTTTTTTTTAGTGGAGTTTGATTATATGTTGGACAGTTAACTAAATAGAAGTGTAAATAAAGGACTCCTTTTATTTTGAAAAGCCAATAGAATATTTTAAAATACACTATAAAGAGTGCTGTTACTGGGCAGTGGTGGCACACACTTTTAATCCCAGCATTTGAGAGGCAGTGGTAGGTGGATCTTTTTGAGTTTGAGGCCAGCCTGGTCTACAGACTGAGTTCCAGGACAGCCAAGTTTATACAGAGAAACCCTGTCTTGAAAAACAAACAAACAAGAAAAGAGTGCTGTTTTGTTTTTTGTTTGTTTTCTCTACTCAAAATGATGTAAGGTTAGTCACCAATTCAAGATAGAAGACTAGACAATGAGGGTCTCGGCAGGAGGAGAGAGGAACTCAACTTCTGCATTAAAGGCACTTTGTCAGGATTTTTGTGATTTCTTTGCTCTGCATTAGATCTTGAACATGGAGAAGTAGTATTGCTATGTCAAAATATCACCAATTACCTATATGTGCACATAGTTTAAAATTCTTAAAAATGTTTTCAGCAGCCCTTCTGTAGAGGTATATCAATTTTACTCTTTATAATTCATATAATGTCCATCTTTTGTCATCATTCTTCCTTTTTATTCAATTTACGAACCACTAGCCTAACTGTATATACCTGTAAATATACATAGAATGCACTAATTATTTTCTCCTTAGGAACACTAAAATTGTCCTTTCATTTTTAATTCTAATATATAGAAACCAAATTGACTTGTGAGCTAGGAAAGTATTGTGTAGCAAAAGAAGAAAGACAGCTTTGTCTTGGGTTCTTAGGAAAAACATTTATATATACCTCACAAATACTGTTCTACATATATTTTGGTAAATTCCTTCTGTTTCCTTCATGTAGTACTTTATTAGGAAAGAATTTTCAATATTTCAAGATGTTATCATTTTACATTTTAGTATAAGACAGTTCCTCCTCAAAAATGTCTTGTTCTTATAACTATAATCAGTCACACCTAGAATTTTATTTCCTATAAGCAATGTTGAATGTATATATAATATAATAACTGATTAATATTTGATTACCTACTTCTCTGAGACAGTATCTCTAAATGTAGGCTAGACAGACCCTGAATTCTGATCTTCCTGCCTCAGTATCCTAAGTGGGGTTATTTTTTGAAAGGTGATTCTATTATAAATTTATAACTTTATATTAATGTCTCTCTCAAAAAAAAAAAAAGTACTAGTTGGTTCTTCCTGAATGTTTCCTGGTAATTCTCAGAAATCAAGCCCCGAAAGTCTTTCTTTCATCCCACTCTTGCAGAACTACCTTCTAGGGAAATACTAGTTTATTCTATATCATAAACCTTTACATTTCACATGTATGCATCTATCTGTAGCTTATGGAAACAAGGCACTATATCTTATTTTGGAAAACATTTCCCTAACATTTATTTAGAAGAAATATTCTGAAAATGTTACAAGAAACTATAGATGTCAGTTTCATAATTATTACTACCTAACCATGGAAAGTTTCAGTATTTTTGAGAGCACTTTTAAGGCCACAGTGCAATCTTAACACAAGAATAAATGCCTTCAATCCAATGATCTCCCAGCTGAGCTATTTCAGTTACACCCAAGAATAAATATCTGAAATGGAAATATTTTTAAAGTAGCATTAACAATCAAGACAGAGGCAGGGGTAGTGTCTCAAGTCACTAATTCTGGCACATGAGGTGCAAAAGCAGGCAATTCTCTATGAGATCTAAGGCAGTGTGGCCCTGTCTCCCTTGTAACTTAAAAGTAAAATAAAAGTTGAGCATAGTGTCGCTATTTATGTAAAATAAGTTTGATTTCCACAATAATTTACAAAGCTCACTATTAAAACATGTTACATTTGGAAACATCATGATTGCAACATCTCTTTCTTGTCTAGAAGACACTGTCTTGTAGCACACATCCTAGTCCTCTGCCTCTTACATTCTTCCTACCCCTCCTCCCCAGGATGCTTTAGGAGCCTTAGGTTTAGGAACTGCATGTGTCACCTGGGGCAGGGCACCCCACAGTCTCTTCATTCCTGCATTTTGACCCATTCTAGATCTCTGTAATTGCTCTGGCTGCCACAAAAAGAAACTTCTTTTCTGCGAGCTGCTGAAAGCTCAACTTCCTTGTGGGTATGAAGATACACTTTTTTTTTTAAAAAAGGCATTAGAAATTACATTTGTTTAGGAAAATGGAAGTAGTAGGTTCTCATTCTTCAGGCTATGGGTGGTGGGGGTAGAGTCACAGTGCCAGGCCTGTATTCCTGAAGTAAAGGTCCTGAGTCCAACTCAGCAGCTGTTCCGTCTCTAGTCCTTTAAATCTTGTGTCAAAATCCTATCTACACACCAAAACTTCCTATGCCCTCCTCATAGGCTGGGACATGCTTTTCAATTTAGAAAAAGCCATGTGGCTAAGCTGTAGCCATGAAATAGAGGGAAAATCGTGCAAAGCATTCTCATGATTGATCAAAGTCTCTAGGTTCAAACTCAGGTTTCTATTGCAGTAGATATCCTTGAGCAAGTTACATAACATTTGTTCCTCTGTTAACCTGTATAAGTACTGCCTACCTCAGAAATCTAAGAATTTTAGATGAGTTAATACATTGTCAGAAGGGATAACATCACCAATTCCATCCAGGACACTAACACAGGGCTCATTCCTGAACAGATGTTTATCCTGCTTGGTCTTAAACTGAAAGAAGCTGGGTGTCCCCAGGAGGTAGCTGGGGATCCTAGGACATGCTATGCTCCTAAGATTCAGGAGAGTAATATTCAGATCATAGGTGTTCTCAGTGGCATAGACCCCAAGCAGGACCCAATAGTCCCCTTCAAGATTGTTTGGTCATTATGGACCATGGGAGATCAATTACCATTAGTTCTTGAGAACCAACCCTTCAACCCAAGAAAAACCCAACTAAAAACAAACAAATACAGACAGGGCATGCTTGTCTATGGGTCCCAGGGAATTTACCTGTGAAGTACTTGAAGGGGAGCTGAGACTTGTGCAAGCAAAGATTTGTGGCAAGAAATTGAAATATGAAGAGAATTGAGGTGCAGCCTTAAATAAATCCCTATCTTGTCCTGCACATGTATTTTTGCCTTGATTTAATTAGTTTCTTATAGTAGTTATTTACTTGACAAGTATCTGCACAGTATTTACTTTTGAGAAGATATAATGCTAAACCACTACACAGTGCCCAGAACACCGAAGCTCTGCTATGCCAAGGGATAAGTGCCCCAGAAATGTCATTTTTAAGGCTACTTTATATTTTTATAACATAAGATTAAATTTATAGAGCAGATACAATTGTTTACCACTGGTTCCCACTAGAGGCCCAGCAAGTAGATAAGATGGCTGTGAGTCTCTAACACTAGAAAACGAACTAAAGATTACACGGTTCAAAGTAGTAAGGTGGTTGACACTCAGTTCTTGGCTGCTTAACCACCACCCCACTGTTCTTTTCTGCACTCTGCATTATTTTCTTTAACTCTTCACTTTCCCTTGAGAATACTTTAAAATACGATTTTTTAACCTTAATGTTGGTAGAGTGATAATATCAAAGAGATGAACTTGAAAAAAAAGGGGGGGGGGAGTAGAAGTTAAGCAATTCTTACAATTACCAAGAACATTAGATTCCAATCTTTCAAGTAAGCCATTTACTTATTAAAAGCCAGCCTTTTGAAGCTTGATACACTTGTACAGGATGACTGGGTAGAACATGGAAGTCCCATTTCCCCTTCATCTTCAGCCAGAACTTTGGATTGCTGCTTTGCCAGCTAGTGAGTCAGGCATGTTGGAACATTGTGTAGGCAGGAACCTACAGGTCTAGTAGGAGAGATCTTGAGGATGCAATAAGATGTCTTGGATTCAAGTCCTACACAAATTCTAACTTCTTAGGGAGTGATAAAAACCTTATTCCCTTTAGGCAATGTCTTTTTATCTGTTGAATGGAAAAATGTGACTCAGTGGCTGAGAAAGCCCATCTGACTTCCAACTCCTTCGGTGTTCTCAGCTCTTCCTCTGTGACTTTGGACAAGCAAAGCCTCAGTTCCCTCACCAGTAATTTACAGCTAATATTGTTTTTGTCCTGATCATCTATCTCTCTCTGGATGGGTGACTGCATCAAATAAGACATTAAATACAAATTTAAGTATAAAATATGGTTTATCTTATACTTACTGCTGGTAAGTGATTTTTAAAAAATTTTTAATTAAAATGTTAGCATGTGAAAAAGAATGCTAGTGTTCATGGGGCCCTCAGTGGGTTAAACGCTTGGGCATCTGGTGAAATACTGGCCTCAGCTGTTTAAGTGACATCTCAGTGGGTCAAGTTTCTCTTCTCTTTCCAGTCCATCTGCTCACAGCTTGTCATGGTAAACACTTCTGAGTTACAAAGCAGAGAGTACACAGCAACGAGAGAGGGACAGTGTCTTGGATCTTGACTAGACAATAATATTAGAACAAAACAACACTCAGGCATCCACCCTCTTCTCCAGCCCCACCCCGCCCTCCCTGTCTACCATTGGCTCTGCTTTTTCTGCCTGTGTTTCTAAGCTGCATGTCAGACTGCAAGCTTCAGGTAAGGAATCAAGCTACCCCATGAGTCTGGAACAAGTGCAGAGACAGGCCTGTTTTGTCAAAATAATACCAGGTGTCACTTATCCTTGGTTCAGTGGAAGTAGAATATGCCATGTGGTTAATACTCCCTAGAATAGAATTCTCTCAACACAGTGTCCTGGGGACCAAGACACTTGGCTCAACAGAACACTGCAGTTTGTTCTCAGACTTCAGCAAAACTACTGAATGCTACCCAGTATCCTCATTTCCCACACCACTGCTGTCATCAAACTTAAAAAGTCTGTGATTGGATTAATGGCAAATGATCTGAATAAAACAGGTCACACACACACACACACACACAAAACCACACACAGGTAATACATATGTAGAATATGCCTGATATCTTCAGCCATAAATATGAATAAATATAACATTTAAATTACAGTTGCCACTAGTCAGAACAGCTATCATTTTTAAAGTAACAAATGCTTGTAAGGTTTTGAAAAAATAAATTAAAAAATATTTTAAAGGAACCTTTATACAGTGTTGGTAGAAATATCACAGTCTGGGCAGTATGGAAATTAATACAGAGGTTCTGTACAAAAACTAAATACATGAGTATCTTATCATCCAGCTAAACCATTCTTGAGCATAAAATCAAAGGAAATGAGGTCCAAATGCAAAGGATATACCTGCACACACAGGATTATTATAGCACTCGTCACAGTAGCCAAGATATTGAGTCAGCACAATTGGTAATTGGCAAGATATTAAACTAGTGACATAAAAAGATGAAATACACACAATAAAATGAAATCTTGTCATTTGCAGAAAAAAATACATAAAATAGATGAAATTGGAAGTCATCCTGTTCAGTAAAATAAAGACACAAAGGTGAGCATGAAGCATTTTCTAGCATATGTGGAAATCAACAGGATGGGGAGAAGAAGGAGGTGAACGAGGCTGAGGAGAGGAAGAATTGGGAATGGGGAGGGGGTAGGAAAGGTAGGAGGGAAGAGAGCAAGGGAGCTTGGGTATGACCAGTACATGATGGCGTATGCATTGGAATATCACAAGAAAAAAGGTAATGTGTACAATTACCTTTAATAATTATAATGACAAGTGTCTGGTCTGGCAGAAAATAACATCATTTTCCATTTTAAGTACAAAAAGTAATAATCTTGCCTCACAGTGTTCACTTTATCACTAAAGTCATTCATATGTGTCCTCTCCCTGGAAGAAAAAAAAAAGTTATGTTTCTAAAACAATCTGTATGTCTCTCTCTAACTTTGCTTAAGTATCACTCCTTAATCATTTGCCTGAAGAGCAGAAATATCAGGCAACAGTCATGTGCCAATCATTGTGTGCTATGGAATTCAGGCCATAACTGCATGAGATGGACTCTCATATACAGAGATGATATAACCAAGTTTTTAATGGGGAGGGTAAATTGCTGATCCACTATGATAAAAACCTGTTCACCTCAGTGTTAGTTATCAGTGCAATAATGTGTTTGGGCCAAGCCTTTCCACACCTGTATGAAATTAGTGAACAGAAGCAAATGTTGAGTGTATGCTACTAGAAGTGGCAGACATACTTGTTCAGGTGAGCAGAATTTGCAGCAGAAATTGGTAATACAGCTATGACTCAAATATGCAGGAGAATGAACAGCTGCGTAGATCAATACAAATGGATTGCAAATACAGTCATGGTTTGAAAGCATGCCAGAAAAGACTACAGCTAATATGACCTCATTTACATAGAGATTGAAACAGTCCAAGTTAAGCATTATATTGATTGGCGACATAAACTACAAGGCAAGCAAAAATAATAATAAACAACATTCAGAATACAATGGCCTTTGGGAAAAGGGAAAACGATGATTTAAAACAGCAGTTCTTAACCTTCCTAATGCTGTGGCATTTTAATTAATTCCTCATATTGTGGTGACCTCCAGCCATAAAATTATTTTTGTTGCTACTTCATGACTGCAATCTTGCTACTGTTACGAATCACAATGCAAATATTTGTCTTAGGTGATCCTTGTGAAAGGGTCACTTGACCCCCAAAGGGTCATGACCCACAGGTTGAGAACCACTGACTTAAAAGATTCAGGCTACTTGGTGATCCTCAAAGATACTGTCAATATGCTAGGGAAAGAAAAAATAACTGTACTACTACCATACTTTGAGTCCTGTGACTATTTGTATATGTAATGATATTTCAAATCAAAAAAGTAAAGTAATATACACAAAATGGCACAACACTCACACCAAAGCTAAATCCATCTTGTCTTTCAAACCTGCTCAATGCTTTCTGTGGCATGCAATCTCCAGCTTCCTGGATAGCTTCCCTTCCCCTTTGAATGCTCTTCAAAACCTGAAATCTCTGTTTGTTTCCTGATAGCCCTCATTTTGCTACAAGTGGCCACAATCATACACATATCTTGCCAATTGAGGACTGGAAGCATCCAGAAAGTTGCACCAGTGTCTTATCATCTCTACCACCCACAGCAGGACTTCCTCAGTAACCAGCTGTGCTGTAGCTGATCTACTTTCAAGAGCTTTCATTTCAGATCTCGATTTTATGACTTTGACCTAAGGAGATCTGCAATACACATTCTCTCCTTCTAGGAAATACTAGTAACTGTTATGGAATCAAAACTTGTAGATTTCTCTGAGACTCCGCTGACATGTTTGCTAACATGCATGATAAACATTAATGCTACATCTGTTTGGGCCTTTGAGTATAGGAGATCGCCAACAAGTATTTGTTGGGTGGTTTTGACACTGTCTTACTTCATCATGTCTCATGGCCATAACTGATGTATAGGCACAGACAATGGCTTTACAAAGGAGTAGTAACTTGTTCTAGCAAAGGAGAAGATTGAGATGTTCTGGAAGGAGCCACTCAAGAACACAGGGTTCACTGAAAATATGAGTGGGGAATTTTCAGCACTGTGCTTTCTCAATTATAAGATGTTATTGAGAAAGGAGCTGTGAAAAGTTACTATATACTTTGGGAGCACATGGAAAGATAAGGAACAGCCATAAAACTGAGAACAAGCCTGACACACAACAGAAATTAAAATGAATAAAACCTGCTTTACTTATAAAGTGAAGTTGTTATTTATCAACACATTTCTATAAATGTAGAATTAGAACTCTGAGGAATTCTCACAGCTTTAGAACTTTTTAAAATTGGCTTTACATTTTTAAAAAATATTTAAAACTCTTGTATTGTTATTTATTAACATTTTATGGAAAAGTGTTTAAGGGAATGCACGCAGGAAAGCAAAATTTATTTTTCATCAAGTACATGAACTCACTTTGATTGCCATTTTATTTTTTCTAATGGCTTAATACAGATTGTTTTGCTTCAATATTAATGATCAATATTACAAATTCTTCTTTACATGGGTCAGATTAGAGGTGCAGATGGGAAGGGGTGGGGACAGCTATAGTTCTAAATTACTGACAAGATTTGCACCTTCATATTAGACACAGTGTTTTTCTTCAACACTTATCTTGCATGCAACATTTGTTGGCTACCTAGGTGTTTTCATTAAGTGTAAAAGTATCTGTGCCACACAGTAGGAATGCATTGCATAATTAGTAAATTAAAAAAATAGGCTGGAGAGATGGCTTAGGGATTAAGAACACTGACTGTTCTTCTAGATGATCCTCATTCAATTCCCAGCACCCAGATGGCAGCTTACAACTGTCTGAACTCCATTTCCAAGGGAACTAACACCCTCACACAGACATGCACGCAGGCCAAACATAAAAATAAGTAATTAAAAAACAAAAACCTAATTTTTCTTACTCGACAACTTGCAGGGCACATTTCTACTAGGCACCAAGAGTCACAGACCATCAACCCCATTCCGACAGAGCAGCACACATTTTGTCCTTTTTGGGTATCTACTACAACAAGAAATTTCTCAGTCTCTTAAAATGTGAAAGACAAATGAAATGCTTCCTCAGCAAGAAGACTGGCTCTGTGAAGTTGTCCATCCTCAGAAGATGCTTCCAGTTTGGCAGAGGTAAGTTTGAAATATTAAGTAAAGTTCTTGTCCTTAAAAAGACTATCTCATTATATATATGAACAGAACTGTGTGTTTGTGTGATGAAGTTATTATGAAGTTACTTGAACATAAAGGAAAGTATGATGATCCCTGGTAAAGGAGACCTACACAAAGGAGAGGATACATGCTTTGGGGAAATTTACCACTGGTGTTTTGCTAAATGGACGTACAGCCAAGCAGTCATCTAAATGTTCACACAGCCAAAACCTAGTGCTGTTTTCAGCCACAGAAAGAGAGGCCTCATTTGCATTAGTCAGTGGCTGACACAGAGACTCATAAAATGTTCAACAGGCTGAGAATAAATAACTGGTGAGTACCCAGTCCTAAACAGAACATCTTTATCACCTCTTTATCATGTTTATCCTTGAGTATCTCAGGCTCAAGGAACATCACAGAAGAGGAGGTAGAAGAATGTTAAGAGGCACAGATGGGAGTTATGACATGTTTTCTGGATATGACACAACTCTGTCCATCAAGAACACACAGGACCCATGGGTGTCTGCACAAGATTGGGTCCATCATGTATGGGGAGATGGACAGAGAATTCATGATAGCTACCAGGAGCTATTGCCAATTACTTGCTGCTAAGGGGGATGGGGAAGATGGAAGGAGTGTGGTGTGGTCAGGACATCACTTTCTTTAATACTGTAACCAGTCCGTACTTCGTAGATAAGTCTAACCCCCCCACAAACAACCTTAATTAATCCCAGCAGGTCAGAAAACAAGTCAGAAAGGAATTGAGAAGTGGGAGATAGGATGAGTGAGGGGAGATAAGAGAAGGCAATAGGTGGGAATCTGATCACATTATACATATTCATGAATTGTAAAAAAGATGTTAAATTAACAAACAATAATTAAACAAGGAAAAACCATCTAGAGAGCTCCTCTATATCACTCATCTAGTTTACCCCAATGTCACTATCACTATTTGTCTTAATTAAAAACTAATTAATTTGTTATTAGCAACTAAATTCAATATGTTATTTTGAACTTAGTAATTCTTTATAGTACTTGTTTTGTCAAGAATCCAGTCTAGGATGCCACATTAATTTATTGATTTCTTACATATAGAAATTATTTGTAAGACATGATATAGAAGAGACATTTTCATTATCCTGGGTTGCCCATGCTTGGGAATGTGTTTATCCAGCACAAATAACAGAACAATACAAAAAGAAATGAGTTTGTGCTGGGGAAAGGAATTGTGGACTGGCCTCTACTACATTTGGTAAAGCTTCGGGAAACCCTTAATGTGTTCTGAGCCTCCTCTGCACACTTTATCCAGTGCCCTCCATGAAGCAAGTATAATATAAACAAGTAGTTTTTAACAAAATAAACTTCTGATCATCTGTGACAACAGCACCAACAGAACTCAATGGGGAGAGCACAGTCTCTCCAATTAATAAAATTGGCAAAACTGGATAGTCATGCACAAAAGAATTAAATTACAACCGTGTCCTGTGCCATGTACAAAATCCCAAATGCATTGAAGACTTAACATAACACCCGAAGCTATTAAAGTAACTGGGAAAAAAGACATAAGGGAAATGCTCAGTGACATCTTACTAAGAAATTATTTTGTAGGATATGGCTGCAAAAGCAAGAAACAGACATGTGATGGCGTTATTGAAAAGCTTGCACACGTGAGACAATTAAGAAAGTAGAAGGGGAAGCCAGGAGCTGGGGAAAGTGTTTACAAACCATGTGCCTGGGAAAGAGTTAATATGTGCATAGAAAAGGAGCTTGTACAAATCAGAAACAAGAAAACAAATGACTTGATTATGAAGCAGACATGAGCTCTGTCCTGATATCCTCTTAAAAAGAAAACAGAAATGGCCAGCGAGAGGGCTGGGGAGACAGATCTGTTGACAAAGTGCTTGTTGCACTTGAGTTCAGATGCCCAGGACCCAAGTACAAAGTAGGCATGGCAGGAGAGCACCAGCATCTACTAGCCAAGTAAAAAAGTGAGTTTGGGGCTCAATGAAAGACCCTATCTCAAAAAGTAAGGCAGAGGGCCCAGTGGGATGGCTCCATGGGTAAAGGTGCTCTCCGCAAGACCTGATGAGTCCAATCCCCAGAGCCCAAATTGTTGAAAGAGAGAATTTACTCCCAGAATTTGCCCTATGACCTTCATACACTTATGCCCCAGCCCACAAAGCTGATATTCAAGTAAATATAAGTTTTAAGATAAAAATTTTGAGAGTAATTGTAAAAGGTAACTGATGCTGACATCTGGCCTCTACATGTATGCACACACACACATGCATGTACAAATGCACATACCTGTGCATACCATGAACATGTTCACACACAGATGGCTAGTAAGTACATAAAGTGGATTCAGACTCACCAGCCATTAGGATAGTGCATATTTAAACTCAATTAGACATCTATTAGGATGGCTTTTTATCTCAAATGATAAAAAATGTTGACAAAAAGCAGGGCAAATGGGCCTCCATTTATACAAGTGTGAATTGGTATGTCCATTGCGGGAAATAGTATGGAGGCTACTCAAAAACTAACAAAACTATCCTGTTATCCCTCGGTCCCACCACTGAACTGAAGTCACTGTGAGCTGCATACCTATCTTTATTACAGCATTATTCACAGTACAAAGGAGTGGAACCAACCTAGGAATCCATCAATAGATGAATGTTTAAAGGAAATGTGTCATACATGCACAATGGAATACTATTCAGACTTGTAAGTGAAATTTCGTCATTTGTGACAATGTGGGTGAAACTGGGAGATATACTGTCTAATGACAAAAGTCACCTAAGATAAGAAGACATTTCACTTTATGTCATCTGTGTGTGGAATTTAGCAATGCTGAAATCAAACAAGTACCGGGTAGATTAATAGATACCAGAGGCTGGAGGGATGGCAAGGAAAGGAATGGGGAGCTGTTGATCAAATAGTACCAAGTTTCACACAGACTAAAGGTGCAGATTACGACATTGTGCAATAGAGTGGCTACGGTCCATGCAAATGCATTGAACACATCATAGTAACTGAAAGTAAGTTTCAAATACTTCATCATGAAGAAATAATAGCTAATCCACAATTCAATGGTTAATGCCCTACCTCAATCATTCCACACTTGTCATGCTACCAAAGAATCACACCTATAAATGCACACAATTATGAAGGGTCAATCAAAAATAATACAGTGTATGTTTCAAAAACTCCCTCTAGATAATCTTTCTTTTGCAAAACATCAAATAATACAGACATTACAGAGCAATGTCTGTACATCTTCCACACTGCGGGCACTCGCATCACAATGGAGCCTGGAAGCCTCTTATGATTTACACTATATGTTCAACAGTAAGAAGCTGTGTATACGGGGCTGGAGAGATTGCTCAGTGGTTAAGGGCACTGGCTGTTCTTTCAGAGGACCCTCATTTAATTCCCAGCACCCACATAGAAGCTCACAACTGCCTGTAACTCCAGTTCCAGCAGGTCTGATATCCTCATACAGGCATGCATGCAGGCAAAACATGAATGCATATAAGATAAATATAAACAAATATTTTTTTTAAAAAAGAAGCTGTGTATATTCTTCATTATTTCTTTGGAAATTCTGTAGAAATAACCACATACAAATTAAATAACAAACAAAAAATAACAAAAAGAACATGGAAGACTTAAAAAAAAAAAGGATGTTTTATCTTACAGATGAATGAAATACAGCACCTGCACATGGTATTCACAAAGGATAATATTTCTGGAAGAAACTAGAAATGTCAACATCACAAGATTCAGAAGTTAGATCTCTCTGAAAAGTACTTCCATTCCAAAGTCTGAATACTAGACAGCAATTCTCTTTTCAAAAAATCATGGGATATCTGCAGCTTCTGATAAATTCTGATAAATTCATATTAGAACAACCTTTTATTCTTGTACTTGAAAATGTCTTAGTGTAAAGGCTATTTCTAGCCTACAAGCCAGCACACAGACATGAATTGTGCAAGAACTGATAAGCACAGTGTACATTTATCATCACACTTCTATCTCTAAAAAGTTCAGCGGGAAGAGAGCTCAGGTTTATGAAAGCAGAAGAAATCTACATGTAGCAATGGGCTGCCTTATTTTATCTTAACCCAAGTAGCACTGGATGCAAGAAACACAGAAACCGAGGGTCACATTTTTATATTTTATTTATATTATTCTATTTTTAAAGACATTACATCTATAAAAAGTAAATGAAAATAAATTAGCAATTAAGTAATTCAAAAGACCCTATTCTAGAAGATCTATCAAAAAAAAACTTTTAGGAAGATTTTAGAATGTAAAAATGTAAAGTGATGAAACAAGAAGAAACAGAAAATATAAGAGTAAATGTAGGCATTATGACCAAAAACAAAACAAAACAAAACAAAAAACCCAGAAGTACAGCATCCACCACATAGTATCAGAAGGATTGTGATAAGAAAACTAACAATAAAACACTCATAGAAATAACAGATGATACTAAACCATATATTTTGGGAGTAAAAAATATTACAGCTAGAGCAAAAAATAATGATGAACTTTGTGTGTAAATCATTTGGTTAGTTTGTGGCTATTTATGCTGAACATTGTCCTGTAGTGTATTTCATTTGAGACTCTTGGATGTGGTAGCTGTAATGTACTGCATAGATGAGGCTGACTTCAAATGTACTGTCTGAGCTCAGTACTCTTGCAGGAAGAGTACTGAAATGTAAAATACATGTAGAAGAGATACATGTGATGAATTTTCCTTCTCCGACTGAGCAATGGTGACAGATCTTCCTTGAACCATCAAAGGAAAACTAATTTATCATTAAAGTTTTTGGCCAAATATTCTTGCTCATGTGACACAAGAGCTGGAACAGGGGGAAAGACTTATTCAGAAGAGAGAGGTGTAATACACTCTTTTAGCAGGTTAGCATTTATGGAGCAGGTGGAACGGCAAAAAAAGGTGGTCACTGACATGGTCCCACATCCCGTCAGAGGATAGTTGTGAGGGCATTACACTTACTCCCTGATGATAACTTGACAGAAAATATCTCTTCTATCCAAATCTGCCAAGAAAATGCCTACTAAGAATTTGGCAGTCTTGGCTAATAATTTCCATTTGTATTTAAGTCAACACCTATTAGTTTTAAACATCACAGACTGTTGAAAGAAAAAAAAAAAGCCTACCAAGTGATTTACACACCATGTCCATACATTAGATTTAGTTGCATGAGTTACACAATATTTTTATGTTAAGGAAAACATGTGGAGCAAAAAGTTTTAATCTAGGAATATACATTTAAAATATAAATTAATGATAGTGAACAAACTAAAGATGATGATTGGGAAGGAAACAAGATAAATCAGACAGATGAAAGTTTGAAATTTGACTTCTCCTCATGAATGCTGGTAAAATACCATGAGACCCTTCATGGCACTTATTCTAACCTTCTTTTAGCAAAATCCCAAGATAGCTCAATTAAATATTGAGGAAAAAATAACCAGGTATTTGTCCTGGTGACAAGGAGAGGATATTCTTCATTGGATCAGAACTTGTTAAGGTCTCATAGTAGAGACCCAAGCAGATAATGTGATCTCAAGACTCAACCTTAGGGAACATCACTTTTCAATGTTTATTTTTTAATCATAGTCACCTTTTTCCCAACTCCCTACAGATCTGCAACCTTCTTCTTTGCCACCAAACTTTGTGTTTTTCCCTCCGCTCCCCTTTCCCTCCTTTCCTCATTCCTTCTCTCCCTCCCCCCACATCTCTTCATCTGCTTAATTTGTACAGTTCATGTGTTCTTGGATCTGTGACCTTCTACCACAAGGTCAATTTACCAAGGGCAACACTCTTAAAGAAAACTTTCTCCATCACCCAGCAACTGTCATGTTCCAATAGATTCTCATCTAGAAGTAGAGCTTCATGTTCATCTCCCCTTTCCATGCAGGGATTTGGTTTAGTTTGACATTGCCTAATACATGTGCACAGCATCACCTTTCAAACTAGCCCATTTCCATACTCCGTACAACTTCAGGACAGGTGCTTGGGTGTCCGGGACCTTAGCAGAGATATTTGCAATCACAGATCAGTTCATTGAAGCAGTCTTCTTTGCATCACCACTGCTATTCCTAGAATGAAAGCTAGTAGCTGGACTTTGGAGAAGTCAGGATTTTTACCTGGTCACTGGGAAGTTCCTACGGATTCTAAGTTTCCTTTCTCAGCCCATTTCCTGAAGTTGGTAATGCAGCTGGCCCCATCATTTCAGAACAATAGAGACAGTGTGTTTTCATCAATGATCTTGTGATTGGAGGAGTTCTACACAGGGAGTTCTCCATACTTGATGCTGGTTGTGCTGAATGTTTTGAAGTCCTGTTTATGCTTGCCTACAAGTCAAGTTAGTAACTCTGTGCCACTTGGGAAAAACACATTGTAAAGCATATGCCTCTTGTGGAAAAAAAGAAAATGTACTTAAGTCACCAAGAGCTAGTTAATGAATGTTCTTTGGAAAAAGCAGTGAGACCTGGCTACCCAAGATTTTTGTATGTGTTTATTGGAGTTTTTGTTCTGTTGTTAAGCTTTTGTCTTTGCATTTGAATATTTTATTAAAATTAGTTAAGCTCAAAATACTTTCAGATATCTGTTTCTGCATATTAATTGTACAAAGTAAGACATAGGTTCACATATCTATCGGATTCCTTACTCAATAGGGAATGATAAGAAGTAAAATCTCTATTTGTGGTCAATTATCCTGGGCAAAATTGGAAGTATTGGGCTGTCAAAAATGCTTCAGTGATTAAAGGGTTCTGCCACCAAGCTTGAGAGCCAGAGTTCAATCCCTGAGTCCCGTATGGTGGAAGATAGAAGTTTCTACTGCACATTGTCTTCTTACCTCCATTTGCACTTGCCACATATGCAAACACCCCCCACCCATCCCCTGACACACAGACACTAATGAAATGGATTAAAATGTTTTATGTTTTTTAAGATTGAAAGTTCATCCTGGAGGTAAACATTAGACCTTTCTATTCTTATGGCACTTAATAAAAATCTACAGCCATGCCTTAAACACTGAGGATGATGAACATGAAGAGTCAACAACTCTCTGAGATTTTTCCTTAAAAAATATCTACTAGGAACATTATCCTTACTTGAGGTTCTTATTATATACTTCACTAAAACACCATGGCTTTATTTTTAACAAGGGATCCAGAGCTGGTTCCATTCACATACAAGTAAGAGTGGAAAGAGGGAAGGGAGCTCATCTCCCATACTGATTCTACCCTTCTGCTCATCCTGATAAAGCCTTCCAATCTAGGCTGTTTATCAGTATACTGGATTACTAAAATGGATGTGCCTGTGTGAGGCAAGCAAAGACCAAGTGTAGGTCAGGACAGGATGAACTACAGGACGGTTTGTTGGTGTAAGAAACTTCTTATTCTGGTCCTTAGCCCCAGCCAGCAGTGGTCTGAACTTGAGTGTGGTACAATTTGGGTTGGAATCCTTGGCTACTGGTGGTCTTATCTATATCCTGCCCTCCTGCTTACTCAGCTCCCACCACCCACACCCCTGCCAATGCTATTATTTTTCTCCATAATACAAGGTTCCAGTATGGGAATCTTACCCTTCTTACCCCAAGTTCTATTTATGCAAATCTGTGACTTCTGACCTCAGGAATACCTTTCAGCTTTCAAACCTCAAAAGCCAATGATTGGTATTATTTTGCACTTTATGCATACAGTGACATCACTTCTTTGGGATCATACGAAGGCTGCTTAGCAGACTGAACAGAATAGGATTGGAGTAGGAAGCATTAGAAGTAAAAATTATAGCATTCATGCTTCAAAAATGTTATCCCAGGACAACTTCTAAATGCCCTGGAAAGACAGAAAAGGATACAAACTCAAAGCAGTACAATACTATTCGGTTACTGGAAGACTCTGAGAACAAGTAGAGATCAATTGATTTAATCAATTGTAGGGAGAATAGCTTCCATCCAGATGTGGAAAATGTCTCTCTCAATGCAAGAGCATGGGTTATTGGAAGATTATGGAATTCTAGACCAATAACAAATACCTTTTGAGTTTGATTTAGATTGAATAAAACAATTTTTTAATATTTTTATTTGTGGCATATTGTGTTTGTCCCCACACATGTGCCACACTACACACATGGCCACCAGAAGTCAATGCTTAGGAGTTTGTTCTTTTCTTCTATCATGTGGGCCACGGGAGTCAAACTCAGACCACCAGGTTTGGCAGCAAGTGCCCTTTACCCTCTAAGCTTTTTGCCTGGCAATATTAGTAACATTTCTTTGGGTGAATTTACACCCGAAATTTTAAACAAAGCTAAAAATTAAACCAAACAACTTCTTTCATTTATTAGTTCATTTATTGTGAACAACCCCAAAGCATCCCAGGTGCAAACTGAAAGTGGAACTAATACTTCATTTGAAAGTTTGTTGTAATTAAGATGTTTCATAACCCACAGGGATGGCTTGTAACACAGTGGCCTTCTACAATCAAAGCTCATACATACAGTTGTAAATTAAAAGAGATTTCCAATTTTTTAATAAATAAGGACATGTTTACTAGAATGAAAATGCTATAACCAATATGAGATATTTTAAATCTTTCCCATTTTTCCTCGTAGTGGTTGGTGAGATATCAAAAGCCACACATGTTCAGTGCTCAGCCTTTGTGAACTTTTTGATGAAAGATGCCACTTAGATGTTCAATTTACAAAACATATTTAGTACCAAGCTACGTTAAAGGCCAGAATATCCTCTAGGAGTCATGCTACATTAAAGTAATCTTCAGCTTTCATTACTCGCTTCCAGAGAAAACCATGGTAATAGTAACGAACTAAAGTACAGTTTTAGTGAGGACAATTGAGGCTATCAGGATGCACGTCAATAGAAAAGAACCTAAATATAAGATAGGTAGACTTATAAGATACTTTTGTTTTGTTTGTTTGCTTTTTGAGACAGGGTTTCTCTGTGTAACATCACTAGCTGTCCTGGAACTAGCTCTATAGACCAGGCTGGCCTCAAACTCACAGAGATCCATCTGCCTCTGCCTTCTGAGCGCTGGGATAACCAAACAACAACAAAACGAGACCTCTGTGAAGGCAAGAGTGTACTTTCAAAGGTGGCAGAACCATTCCCCCAGCGCACAAGGTTTAGAATTCCAACAGCAAATGTCATCTCCATCCCACTGGTAACATGAGGGTCAGGATATACTCACCTTAGCCTTGTCCAGACTCTTCTGCCACCTTGACATATCACCTTGCAGCAACCACTGTGTATGCTGTAGATTATAAAACCATAGTAACACCAACAGAAAGAGATCACAAGGGCCAGGGATGGGTGCCCAGTATTTTTTTTTTTCCTGTCTCCTTTGTCTTCTTAAACTCCCCTTTCTTTCTTCTGGTGCCTTCTAAAATTTGAAGTCTGCTGGACACTGTTCTTAATCTTTCAAAGTCATTCCTTGATGTACATTCTCACAAATCCATTCTTTTGGTACTTGCTCATATTAAATTTTCCAGATCTTGGTTGGCTTATCAGGGTATAATTTTTTTTTATAAAGTCAAGGTGAAAGGGTTTTATTCTTGTTCTTGCTTAGTTTTCTTGTTCTCTTTATTTAAATACATGAAAAATATACTCAAACAGATGCAAGAATGACTCAGGCTTAACAAAAGGACGTTCTCCAAACAGCCAACTCTGTCACAAAGACACAGAAATTCAGTTGAACACAAAGAAAAACATGGAAAACAGTGAGTTGCCTATGACACAGACGACTGAAATAGTTTTCTGTCATGCTCAGCCCAACAGTAGCCACTGAGGACAATGCAAAGGAACAGTTTACAAAGATTCTTTCATTAAGCCTCACCCACTTATCATCCATTAAAACAAACTTAAGGACAATGTACAGACTGCTCAGAGTCGGAATCCCATAAACACAGCAAAATAACAAGTATGAATGCCAAGAGGCAAGATTCAGGCACCACAGAGTCGGGGGCTGCAGGCCATGAGAGATGTGTGCTACGGTTGGGAAAGGGAAATTTTAAAATATTTTTATAAATAAAGAAATGTTTATAGGCCTGATGCTATAACCTATATGAGAAGTTTTAAATCTTTCCCTTTCCTCCTTGTGGTCCTGAGATGTCAATGCCCATACATGCTCTGTCCTCAGCCCACAAATGTGTTTAGTATGGCATTTCTAAAAAAGGGCTCTATGTGTGATCAAGTATTTCTCTGTTTGTATCTAATTTTCCTGACCATACTGCCATGGTGTAAATTTGGTCTCACCACTTAACCTCCTTGAATCTCTCTATTCTCAACATTATAAAATTGGGAAAGTATCTACCAGGCCTATCATATTCCATAAGTTACAAACAGAAAAATGTTTCTTTTTTATTACACTCATTTAATTTTTGTAGCAGTGCTTTGAAGAATTATAACAATGTATACCTCTTTTTCAGGTGAGGTAATTGGGCACAGAATAATCTTCCTACACTTCACAACTTATGGATTGCAAGAACAGAGATTTGAAACCAAATCTGCCCTACAATTTCTAGACAAGAATTTAGGGTCTTAATTATTTACAGCACACCTACTTTTAAATGTTTTCCAATAGATTTAGCTTACCATGCAAATTCTTTAGCCTGTCCCAGGCCCAGAGAAACCTATCTGGCATCCCAGAACCTCTGCTCACATCCCTCTCTGCCTGACCCACTGTATCCAGCTCTCTCTCCTCTTCATACGTGTTTTTCAATTTTTTTGTGATTGAAGAGATGGGGTTCAGCTGTCCAGGTCCAGCTCAAATGTCCTGTCTCTGAAGAGACTTGCAGGCCCCACCCAGCAGAGCAATATGACTCTTCTAGGCAAATGAGGGGAAAACAAGGAATTGCAATGGGGAGAAGAGGGTAGAGATGATGTGTAAGTACAGTATCCATGTATGCAATTGTCAAAATAAGCAAATTTTAAAGTAAGAATAGAGTAACTTGAAGGAATTTGATGCAAAGATGGTGTTGGCGAGGCCTATGAGGGAGCATATCAGGGGCACATAGCTTCCTAACCCTAGTGTTCTGCATAAACCTAAGAAGAATTTAAAAAAATTAATAGTTCTGTATAGTCAATTTTCATCTCGGGTCTGATGCACATGGACTGTGATGTGGCGGGTACCAGAGTAATATATGTATATATTATATTATATGTCACTTTTCCTGAGATTTCAATGTAAAATAAGTAGATAAATAAATGACTGTTTCTAATTCTTTGCCTCAAGTAAGTTTCCTCAGATCGCTATGGTTACAGTCATCTGAAGGATAACTCTCCAAAACAATCTGACTTCACAGTACTAACATTCCACAGAACTTTCATCAACTAACACATCTTGTGTTTATGTGAGAGGAAAACCCTTGTGATGTTCTCTACAAATTACTATCAAAATAATATTTTAATGCTATAGGTATTTATGTGTAATCAAGACAAAACTTCAGCTAGAATGGAAAGAATATTGATGAAGAACCAAGGTCAAAAACAGTTTCAGCATGAAGATTTTCTATTAATAGTTGCCAGATGCCTCTCTTTGTCTGATTGACAAATGCTTTCTCTTAGAAGCTGTAGGGGTGCTAAATTATTCATCTTCCCTATTGGGAAGTCAAGGCATATCAAAAGTCTGTAAATGAATAAATAGAAATTGAAGTCAGTATTTACAATTGCCAAGCTATCTATCAGGGCAGCAGGAAGAGCCACAGTCTACGTATCTCTGGTTCACTGTTGAGAGAAGTGTGATTTTCATAGAAAGGAGTCATTAGGTACCATGTCAGCCAGAGTTGAAGCAGGAAACAGATGGCGCACTGTTGCCGAAGAATGCCTAGTGAAAAACAAGCTGCAAAGTTGAGGACAAGATTGAGGTTAACCAAAGAGAGATGATGAAATATCAAACCCAGCTTGAGGGACAATCACCACACTTGGAGACCCATTGCTGTAGGACATGGTTCTTACTGGAGCTGTGACTTGGTTCCAGCAGCCTAAGTGAGAGTCATTGCTATCTGGGGCAAAAGAGAAGGTTACCCAAGAAAATATTCTTCCCCTCCGCTATCCTGGTGGCCAATCCAATGAGTAGTCAGTTCTGTAGGTCAGAGTAGAGGGTGCATAATAGTGGCAAAAGGATTTGAAGAAGCATAAGGAATATGAGTATAGACATTATCTTAGGTAGGAAGGCTGAGCATATTGATGTTGACTAGGTAAACTTACAGATGTCTTACAAATATTTTTTAAATGTTATTTGTGAATGTGCATCCTAGTAAAGCTTGGGAGACAGAAATACATCCTTAGATTTCATTTTAGGCACCTGCTAAATATCTTCAGTTCCATCCATTTCAAGTACATTATATTTAGTGCTCTATAAAACTGTGAATATAACATTTAAAATTGCTTCAATTATTCTGTCCACCTACATATAAATTGGTTTTGATTATCTATCTGTCTAAGGAGATCTAAAATGACATGTAAATAATGCCATAATGGTTGTTTTTGAGTAGTTGGAATTCTTAAAATTTCTTCTTTGTACTTCCCAGAATTGATTGACTAATAATGATTATATGTAATTTCAGCGACATAATAAAAATTAAAAACTAAATTATGTATTCCTTGGAGGAGGGAAAAGGCACCTAGTGATTTGGAGATGATTATTTCAAAGGTTCTTTTCTATGAGGCCTTTATAGATAATCATAGTTATAATAACCTTTCCTCTTTATATTTCTATTAAAAACTGAAATGGACATAGTCAAAAGAAGAAAGGCCAATTATGAATGCACACTGTCATGGCTTGAACCTGAACTCTCCCCTATGGGTTAATGAATTAAATGCTTGGTCCTAATCTGGTGACATTATTTGGAGAGGTCATCTAGCTGGAGGAAGTGGGTCATTCAGGGGCTATATGTGCCTTGCACCCTCTTTCTCTTTGTTTCCTAGGTGTCATAGGCTGTCACTCTGCTCCATGATGCTTCTCTGCTGCACTGGTCCAGCTCACCACAGCAATGGAGTTGAGGCACTGTGGAGTCAAAACCCTCAATCCAGTAGCCCAAAACAATCTTTCTTTCTTTAAACTACTTCTCTTTTTCTCAGATGCATCATCTCCTAGCCATGAAAAATCTAACTGACACAGTCAATATAATCAAGAGACATTGTGGCTTCAGAGAACGAGCCAGGTTTAAGGGATTTCAAGTAATTGAGCATGGCCAAAGAATGCATGACCGACTGGTAGGCAGCAAGGACCTTGAAGCAGAAAATAAAGTATTTGGAGATTTGTCCTGCATTACATAGGCACAGAAGGTTTTCCGTGATGTAGTAATTTATTTTAAAATTTGTAATGCTTCAATAGCCCAGTTTATGTTGGAACAGGTTGATAAGTAAACACTACTGCAATAGTTAGCAGAAGAGAGGAGGTGGGGCAAAGAGTGGGGCTGAAATGAATTGAACTTGGGAAGATTTAGGAGACTCAATCAGTAGAAATTAACCGATGTTCAAAGACTAATAGAGAGTGTCCTAACTGATGCTGGCAGAGGTAGCCGGCTGAGCACAGGCCTTGCTAAAGGATGGCTAACTTGATCATCTATCAAATTACTGACATCTGGAATTAAACTGAGAGATCAAAGCATCAGTTGAGTTCTACTTCCTGTAAGGGGTGTTTATCCACAGGTCTTTGTGAGTTGATCTTTGACAACATAACAGCAAGCTTCAGTTTTCTAGGCCTTGGCTTTTAGCTAATGACAAAATGACCGTTGTCACTTTCAACAATCCCAGCTTTACTCAGAACCTTTCTTCTTCTAAAGACTCACGCATATAACTCCTTTGTAAACTTTGTGGGTGATTTATTCTGTGTAAAGACCTGCCAGTTGTGTTAAAGGAAGTGCAGAGCTTGGCTTGGAACCCAGGAAGGTAAGGCCCTGTACTCAGGCAGAATGTAGCCCCATGCTGCTCCTTACTGAGTGAGATCCCCTCCATGATTCACACTGATGGATCATAAAAATCCTTGCGGGATCCCCACCCCAGCACGATCACTTCTACTGCTTCTGAAATGAGTGAGACACAGACAGGACTGCACATCGCTAGCACACTTAGCCTACAAGCACTCACATCTTGATCATCATCATGCTGCTCCCTTGCCCACCTTTGCCTTCGAGTTTGCTCAAACCCTGCACTATCTCCTACTTCACCTACACTCACCACCAGCTCACATTCATACCCTATGATTCACCGCAGGGCCTGGTTTTCTGGCACATTCATATACTAAGCCACACTTGAACCGTGACGAATCCACTGCACATCGTCGGCTTGCTCGGAAGGGCCAGCACTGAAGGTCGAGTGAGATGATATACCATCAATTCATTTTGCCCCACCCTCAGCTTTCATTCCTGGAAGTGGGGACTTCAAGAAAGGCATTGCTCAGCTGCTACAGCAAATGAAAACCACATCGAATGATGCTGCGAAATTCTTCATGTGTTTAAAATCCTCCACAGAGGTGATGAATTATGACGGTCCTCTAGTTTTACTCAGCCAGGTTGTAAATTCTGTCTAAAGGGCATTATAACACCACTACACTATTTTTTTTTTAGTGTAAGGACAAAGATGCTGCTTAAACAAAGTGGCTATGAGAAAAAATGATAATAAAGAAGCTATCGGGCATATCCTTGCAGCAGTGCACATTGAGTAATGAATGGGTACTGTTGCTGCAGTCTGAGTTTTATTCTTAAGGATCCATTCCATAGGAACTGCTGTCTAGTTCCACCTTGCCCACAGCACAGAATGGCATGGTCATGGAGTACTTCAGGCAGACTGCAGAGGAAATGGTGCAACTATGTATTCTACTCAAGACAGAGCATCTGCTATCTGCTACTCATCTAAGGAAAAGGTGTGGCCTAGGCCAAGTCTCTTTCTTAAAACTACAATAGCATTGCCCTAAAGAATTAGCTCTGCTGAGATGGCACAAGCTAAGCATCAGTGAGATGGCTACCAAGGCAATGGCTCATGTGCTGACTGGCAGTGAGCTTGAGCTGTCCCTTTTGCCTCTAGGAGTGAGGCTATTGTAGACAAGTAAATGCTATTACCCTTTAAGGAGCAGGAAATGCTCGGCCTGCCCTCCATTTCACATCCTGGGTCTTGAGAATTAGAGAAGACTCTAAGGTTATTTGGCTAAACCCACTCACTTCCAGGATGATGACAGGAGAGGCTGACTGCCTTGCCGAGTCTTATATAGCCGATAGTCGATTCATACAGACATCAGGCTGAAGATCCTGCTTCCCAGCAGGGTCTGGCCTCCTTCATTCTGTAATAGGTTAATTTGGTCTCAGCTGGCCAAGACCACCGCGTTGCTGGCTTTCTGAGGCATAGCACCTGGGTGGTTTCTTATCTTAGTCTTGGACAGTAGCCAAGCGTGTAAATGGGCAGGGAGGGCTGACTCAGATTTTGGAACACTTTGTGCCTAAGGGGCCAAGAACAGTCTAAGGAAGGGTGTGGACTCTGGGCGCTTGACTAAAGCTCCTACATTTTGTGAGCATGACTAGGTGAGGAAGGAGGAAGGGCATGGTTTCACCCTGCAGGGATTCTGCTAATGAGTCCTGGGACTTGAAGTAGCTTTGATTAGTCACTCTGCTCAGGGTACATTTGGCACAGGTAGACTAAGGGGACTCCAAAGAGTGGAAATAGTGAAAAGAGCTTGCTCTATCAGGAAAATGTTTTATTATTCGTGTATCTGTTCATTATACAAGAGTTGTTTATTGCATGAATGTATATGTCTGTAGAGGCAAATAGGGTGGCTCCTGTTCTCAGAAAGATTATAGAAAAATGTGAGAGAATTGTGTGAAAAAAGGCTACTTCATACAATGTTGTCACCGTGGTAAACTGGACTGTGAACAGTCCTGGAGGGAGTGCATGGTGTGTGTGTTCGTGTTGCCCATGTGTGTCGTGCCATATATGACAATGGCAAGGCCACTTCAGTTTGTTACCAAGCAAATGGAATACCATAGACTGCAGCTTCTTTGTATCTCCTTTACTTTCCAGTCACATCCTACCTCAGAGACAGAGCACTGGGTCAGAACTGATATCCCAACCAGCAGGAGAAGGAGACTGGAAATCATGACATGTACACAAGGCACAACTCAGGTTTATACCACATAAAGCTGCTTAATGCTAATGCACTGACCATACTGTAGCTAGATAAAGGCAGAACTGGCTGAAATAAAAACCAATGTACATAAGTAAATGTGCTTCAATCTGGAATTTGTGGGTAATATTAGCTCAGCCTCTTAGAAGTTGGAGATGGAAACTTGAAGATCCCAGTTGAAGGGCTTGTGAGGTTGGGCAGGAGAACAGGGAGAAGAAACATGAGTGTGGAGCTTAGGAGATCTCAGAAGTGTGGGTCAATGCATCTCATTTAGAACTCTCTAGGCCCACATCTCAACCTGCACTTGTCATAGGCATCCTCACCTTCGGGTTAGAGGAAATTCTTGGCTGAGGGCTCTGAGGTTTGTCGCCATGTTGTTCTCTCTCTATGGCACAGAAATCCTTCCCTTCCTCCTCAAACACCAGACTTCCAGACACAAGAAAAGGGCAGGAATAAAAAGACCTCCAATGCCCTTTATGCTTTTTTTTATGTAAGTATTTTTTTTTTCAAGTCAAAAGAGTGAAGTCAACTCCGTCTCTATTGTGAAGAAGCCAGGGAAGGCATTCTTTGTCTGAGGCTCTGGGGTAGGGCTAACATTTGAGAACAAAAGCATTTAGTAGGTTCAGTTTCATCTTTATGTTGAACTTCCTAAAACTAGCAAAGAAGCCTCAACAAAAGGCTGAGAAACGCTCAGAAGGCGTTTTCAGCATTTTATGCCTGAGGTGTCCTCAGATGCCACAATTGTGGAGAATTTAGGAACAAAATTGGAAGATAGTCGTGACAATAACAAAAATCTAAACTATGATGGTTTAAAGGTGAATAATAATAGGTTTATATAAATGCAGGGTGGGGGGATTTCTAAAATGACCTAATCCAACCTTTTCATTTCACACATGATGTAGCTAAGGCTCACACTGCTTGCTTAACCCCAAATGTAGCCCTTCCACAATTCCAAAAATTTCAAAATGTTTAAAATGCTTTGATTTTCTAAAAAATCAGAGTGATCCAAGTTTAACGTTTATAAACAGAGCCCAGGCCTTATAGATTTGAATTCTATGACTTCTAAGATTCTATACAGATGGTTGTATGGGATTTCTCCCCCAGAAGTAGATGACTCATGGAAGAAACTGAGAATGTAAAAATAAGTGGAGCCCTGCAGATAATGTCTCCTTTGGTAATAGTACACAGCAAGAACAAAAGTCCATCAGTCAAATCTATAAACAGAACACTGCTCAGATCAAATGTTAAGTGAGTCATCCTCTTCCCCTCTTAAACAGGTAGTATTCAACAAAAGCCTAGCGCACAGCCATTCTGAGCCGGTTGAATTTTAGACCCCCTTTATTAACATGCATCTTCGGTGAATAGAAGATGGTGTGTGCCTCGACTGCAGGTACAGAACTGCACTTCCATACACTCAGGTTTTTGTTTTGGGGGTGTTTTGTTTGTTTGTTTGTTTGTTTGTAGTCATTTGGGGTAATGCCACCAAAACTTCTTTTTGAAAAAAAAATCCCATGAATTTCTGTAATTTTTTTTATTAAAAAGAAACACTCATACTAAAATCATTTGGTTTCATCTTTTACCTGTTCCCATTGTTCATATTATTATCACAGGCTCCTTGGAGATATAAAAATGAAGCTCAAAAATCTCCAAGCTAATAAGAAGGAATGAAATAAGCCTACACTGTCTGATTTTAATCCCGTAAATTAAACACTGCTTCTGGCATATTTCTGTTAACTTCTTCATACTCCCTTTCTCTGGGGAAAGACATGTTGTGTCAGCCAGCACTCCAAATAACACTCGTGCATTTGATGTCTGCTTGTGTCTAGAAAACAATGCCCCATAGATTTCAGAATGTCTTGCAAATTAAAGTCTTTACTTTAAATACTACTATTTAACAATACTGTTCAAAAGTGTATTCCTAAGGGCACTGTTCCTAAGCATGTTTCTGGTTCAATTTTGAATTTCAGCCTGCTCCTTAGCAAAATTGTCATAATAAAAAATTGCAAATGTGGGAACTTGTACATATGTATATATACCACCCACTGGACAAGGAATATTAAAAGGAGAACTAAAAAGGATAAAAGATGTTTTCTTTAACCTCTCAGATTATGGACACACAGCTTATTGGGTAAAGCTTTTTGCCACACAAGCCTGGAGACATGATTTTGACTGTAGGACCTGCCCAAACGTGGAAAGAGAGAACCTAATCCAAAAGTTGACCTCTGACCTCCAGGCACACACCCACACACATATTCTCTTCCAACATACCCCCCGCAACACACACACACACACATATTAATAGACATACATAAGCATAATTCATTTTTTTTAAACTTTTGGCAAGACTTAGTGTCCCTTTCTCTCTCTTTCTCTCTCCCCCCCTCTGTGCCATTATGTTATTGACTTGATTTAAGCAAGTTACTTAGTCTAGTTCTGTAGAATATTACTTTTAGTTTGGTGCCTAGCAAGGAGATTTCATCTCACCTGCTTGAGTAAATATTTCTCCAGCTGAAAATGTGGAATAGATAAGAGTTCACCGCTGGATCAGTTTTATCCTCCTGGGTGCACTGCTTGTCACTCTGTTACTAGAAAGGTGCTTGTCAATAGCTCACTCTAAATCAGTTGCTACAGTCATTGTCACTGGCACAGGTGGAAGTCCTTAAGAAGCCAGGCCCTAACTCCATCTCAGCACTTCTCCCAGAATCTGGTCATAATCAATTTTTAACTATGATCAGACAGCAATAAAATATATTTTTAAAATACATGTTATTATTCACCTTTCGCATAAAATAAAAACAACATGTGTAATGAATATGTTTAAAATACTTTTTGTAACATTTCAAGATTCCTTTCTTTGCAACTAACAGAAAATCCACCAGAAATAATTAAAATAATATCAACTTCTTTAAACTTCTCCCTACAAGAAGTCCTACAGTCAGTTTTAAGACATTTTCTTGCTCCCTGGGTTAGAACCAAGCTTACCCCATGGCACTTACCACCAAAAGCATGAAATGAAGCTTGAAGGACATAATCAATAATGTAATTCATTGCAGGAAATTCAATATTTTGCTGGTGAAATATAAATGTGATAAAACGTTAGGTAGTTTTTTAATATCATAAAATATTCCTTAAATATCATAATCTTATTTGATTTTTATAATTAAACATTGGACAGTTAATAAATTAAATCTAGGTAGGTTTAACTTCTATTATTGAATAGCATTAGTAAACATATATTAAAGGACTTCAAATGGAGTTACCCTACAACACAGAGCAATGAATTTCCAAGATATCATAAAGTAACAAATACAAACCAGTGCCAAGTATGGTTTATGTCTTTTCAAGATTTTGTTTAGTGGATCCCACAGACTTCCTTCTACATACTAAAGCTCATTGCTAATGCTACTGGCTACTCTTCAAAACTTGGTGATAAACACCTATTACTGAAAATACTACAGACTTGGGTCACTGAACATGGGGACCTCTAGGTGGTACTTATGTTGACATTTCATTCTTACTGATAGAGTGCATAACTGGAAGGTTCTATGCACACCAGGTGGGGAAAGTTTCTATCAACAATCTTACCCATATTCAACCCTGAGAGTGAGAGCTACCACAATATCAGGCTTAGAAAGCTATGTCCACTGGGACAACAGTGGCATCACTGTTATGGGAGTAGTCAGCCACTTTCTGATTGTATTTGATGTTTGCTTTAAAAATGAAACTCACGTCTGGTACCGTTAAATGAGTCAAGAACCTAAGGCTAGATAGGTCATAGGTCTTGGGGAGAACTTATGACTTCTTCTGATAAATGGACATAGTAATAATATGGCCCCTAAGTACTTACCTTTATGCATCTCTCAACTGTCCTGGGAGAAGCTTCTTTTTAGCAGTAGATAGTGATTAATACAGAGACCCATAATCAGTCAATATGCATAAAATAAGAGACTATGAAGTGCTCTAAATGGGACATCTATATCAAACCCTCCTCCATAAGATTCAAAAAAGAAAATCCCAGAAGAGAAAGTGTAAAGATTGTAATAGCCAGAGGCCATTCTTATTTAAACTGCCATAGTGAGCATAGGACCTTCTGGAACATTGCTAACTCTCAGGGGCCCCTCCATAGGTTCATAAGTTTGAATACTTGGTTCTGAGTTAGTGGAACTATTTGGAACAGGTTAGGAAGTATGGCCTTCTTAGAGAAAGTATGTCATACTAGGTGAGTCTTAAGGTTCCAACAGCTCACACTATTCCCAGTTAGCTCTCTCTGGCTTGTGCTTATGGATCAAGATATGAGCTCTAAATTACTGCTCCATAGCCATGCTTGCATACCTGCTGCCATATTCTCCAGCATGATGATCATGGACCCTATCCATCAGCAGCTGTGAACTCTAAATTAAATGCCTTCTTTTATGAGTTGCTTTGGTCATGGTGTCTTAGCACAGCAATAGAAAATTAACTAGGACACCCATGCACACACTGGCTGCACTAAATGGACTCAGTGGATAAAAAACAAACTTTGTTTAGAAAAGAGATAGTAAAGATAGGGAAGGAGTTGGTGGAAAACAAATGGGGTTGGATTTGATTAAAACTCACTAGCTCCCACCACTACTGCAGGCTGAATGAGCTGATCCTGCTGCCTTTCCTCAGTGTGGCTGGAGAATCCTGAGACTAAATGTCTTTCTATCTGCAATGTAGCTAGAGAATGAATCTCTCATATCCTCAAAGTGGCTGGAGAATGAATGTCCTATATTGAGATCTTGCTCCTGTCTTATACACCTCCCTAATGCTGGGATTAAAGGAACGTGATCCCAGGTGCTGAGATCATCTTTGTTTGAATGGTTTCTTTTTAAGACTGGATCAAGCTTGTGTAGATCTGGGTGGTGTTAGACCCAGAGAGCTCTGTCTACCTCTTAATCCTGAGTCCTAGGACTAAATGTGTATACCACTACCTCCTAGCTTTTGGCTGCTGGGATTAAAGATGTGTGCTTGGTTTCTATGGCTTGTGGCTGACTTTGCTTTCTGAATCCTCAGGCAAACTTTCATATAAATAATATATCTCTAAGAGGAGAGATTGAGTTTCTAATTTATCATTTCAAAAAGTTAGAAGTTGTCAAGCAATGCACATATTTGCATGTAAGTAAAAAGTCTAACCAAATGAAAAAAATCAGTTCTTTGTAAATAAAAACAGAGAACTAGAATTATAAACGATACACCTCTAGATTTCAGAGAAAAACAAATGCATACAGAGAATCCCAGTTTTAACCAAGCAGAAATTTATGACTCTGAGCAGAAAATTCTGTGGGTGTGAGTAGGCATATCCAACTCTAACCACTTGAGAAATGGAGCAAATTCCAGGCTTCTGTACAACTTCTCATAAGAGAAGAGACATGTACAATTGTAGCCTTGCCAGCTCTGCTCCACCCAACAGGAAAAAGGAAGAAAGGGAGGAGGGAGGGAGGGAGAAAGGGAAGGACAAAGGAAGGGAGGGATGGAGAGAGAGGGAGGGAAGCAGGAAGGCATGGAAAGAGGAAAGTAAAGCAGGAGGAAGGGAAGGAGAGAGGGAGTGAGGGAGGGAAGAAAGGAAGAAAAGAGGGAGAGAGAGAGGGAGAGAGGAAGTCCCAAGAATGGTGTTTGAAGTTTAAGCCTATGATTCAGAATCACCACAGAGTGACTATGGGGCCTATGAAACAGTCATATAGTATTATTGCTTGACTGAAGTTCTGTTTACCCAGTTTACATTGTCTACTTTAAAAAAAGTTTACAAGACACTCTAGAATAAAAATCATAGTGTAAGAGATTGAACAGTCTTCAGACCATAGTCAAATATGTCAGGTGTTCTAGAAATATAAAGTAATCATTTTTAAAAATGGGATTTAATGTGCCAAGGGCTTTAATAGACAAAAGATTAATGTAAGCAGAGATGGAATTTCTAAGAAAATATTGAAATGCTAGAGATCAAAAGCACTGTAAAGCAAATATCACAATGCTCTATACTATAAAAGAAATATAACATTGAGATTTAAACCCTATCACTCTATTATTCTGTAACCTATGAAATTATTAAAAAGTATAGGGTAAATACTTCCTAAGACAAACAAAACCTGATAGAATTTGATGTCAATATACCAGTATTACAAGAAATACTAATGATATTTTTTAACATCAAAAAGAAAGAAAACAATAAAACTTGGAAACTTGGATTTACATGAAGCAAAAAAGGGGTCATGCACTTGAGAGGAAGGTGAGCAACATGGAAAGGGTGGAAAGAAGGCCAGGGAGGGATGGAAATGATGTGAACAGTACTCATGTCTGAAGTTGCTTTAAAACTCAGAACAGAAATCAATAGGCAAAATAAAAGAAATCACTAGACAATACTAAGACAATCCAATGTGAGCATTTTTGAAAAATTACTAAAATTAACAGTTATGATGCCTATAGCATGCATGACCTCTCTAGACTCTCTGCTAAGCAAGGTTAACTTCATACATGCATATTTTCTTGGTAATCATGTTCCTGGTATCTCCAGCACATGAAGTCTCAATTGCAACACAGGCTTCCCTTCCCAGGTTGCACACCGTGGCCTCTCAGAGTCTCCTTGTGGGGGAATCTGATCCTGCCTGCCAAGTATTGGATTGCCTAACTTCTCAGTCACTTTCTGGAAGCTTGATTCAGGCTTCCTTGGTTCTTTTGAATTGAGTGGTTTTACAAAACTAGTGCCATGATAACATGCTGCCAAGTGCCGCTATCAGTCCTAGAGTCTTTCTACCATGGTCACACTTACATCTGGGTAGCCTAAAGTCTGAACTGTAGGGAACTTTGCTGGATGCTTGTGTTGGAGCAGGGAACACACTTAGAGGCATTCTTGAGTTATGAGCTCTTCCTTCAAATGAATTTGTTCTCTAAGCTGAAGTGCTCAAGCTCCAAAGTTCCCCCTTCTATTGTCTAAGTGCAACATTGTGGGCTTCTCACTAAAGGTGTTGATCTATTTAACAACAGCAAGGACTTTCTCCACCTTTGCTTTGATGGCAACTTTAAACTTTCCTACTTTACTCACCAAACCTTCTTCCCTCTTCCTTCTCTCTCTCTCTCTCTCTCTCTCTCTCTCTCTCTCTCTCTCTCTCTCTCTCTCTCTCTCTCTCTCTCTCTCTCTCTCTCTCTCTCTCTCTCTCGCTAAAGCTAATGAGAAATTATGTCACAGCCTGAATGCTATGCTGGTTTGAAATTTTCCCTACAAAAGATACCAAGTTTGTTACTTTTTATTTCCTTCCCACTCATATTTGAAGGACATGGCCATACTGAAGCACCAACAACTTCTACTTAAAATTCTAAAAGAGGTTTCTATCCCCAGCCTACAAGATGACTCCAGGACTCCAGCAACACCTCTGCAAAGGACGCAGTCCTGTTAGCAGCAGAAGAAGCTGCCATGGTCGGACACTGTTACGATCTCTTTGTGATGAGGAAGAATGGTCCTGCCCAGTGCCATGATGGACTGAGTGAGACAAAGAGACCCAAGTGCAGGCCTGCATTGCAGGCTCCAAGGAGAAAACATGGGCGCACGAAGCATCTCACACGGCTAGGCAGTCAGGCACTATTATGGTGAGCACATGTATGGTGTGGTATGGGAGAAAGTGAGGATGGTTCATGTCCTGTGAACAGAGGAATTATCTGAAGAGGCAAAAGTCGTGAACGGGCTGAGGTGGGTGGCTTGGTTGCCACTTAAGGTCATAGTGATGACTGGGTCTGGGCTGTTGCTAGGGACTAAGCCTGGGTTTATGGCTCTGATGCAGCTGAGGTCTCTGTTGATGTCCATGGCCTCTGATATCACTGAAGGCCCAGAAAATGGGGCTGTAAAGAGTTGGCTGCAACACTAGGGAGAACAGGTCCTGCCTCAGGAGAGAGGGTCCTACACCTCACCTGAGCAGCACAATAGAAGGGGCCCTTTGGTAGGTGCTTGGGGGGGGGAGCTGGCCCTGAGGGCATGAGAATGGGAGAGTAGGAGGTGACCCTCTCGTATGCCGTGTGGTGAGGGAAAGATGCCCTCCTCCCCTCTCCCTTGCCATCTACAGCAGGTGGGAGACCCGACCCAACCCCTCCCTCACCAGCCCTCACCAGCTACAGCACTTGGGGGAACAAGCCCTAAGCCTGGCCTGGGCAGCACAGTGGAGGTGACCCTATAGACAGTCTCAATCGTAAGCCAGTCTTGAGGGTGTGAGGGGGGCATATCTGGTACCATCTCCCTCGTCTGTGGTGTGGTGGTGGGAGTGAGGTAAAAATGCCCCCCTACTACTTCCAACTGGCAAAGGAGCTGACCCTCCCCCCTTTTCCTTTTTCTTTAATTTTATTTTCTTAATTTTTTTTATTCATTTTACATACCAACCACAGTTCCCCCTCCCACACCTCTTCCTGTCCCCCCACTTCCCCCCAAACCACCCCCATCCACTCCTCATAAAGGGTAAGGCATCTCATGAGGAGTCAACAAAGCCTAGCACATTAAGCGGAGGCTAAGCGGAGGCAGGACCAACGCCCTCCCCGATACATCAAGGCTGCACAAGGCATCTCACCCTGGGGAATGGGCCCCAAAATGCATGCGCCTCTTAAGAAAGCAGGCCCTGTACCTCATCTGGGCAGCACAACGGAGCTGACCCTGTTTACAGGGCAAGGAGAAGTCAGCTCAAGAACATGAGCAAGAGTGATCTGGCTGTGCCCCTCATCTGCCATGTGGTGACATGGGTGGGGAAGAGAATCCCCCGCCCCTACCCTTCTATGTTGCAGTTGAGGGGGAGAGCTGGTCCTAAGGTCATAAGAGGAGGAAAGCTGTCCTGTAGCTCACCAGCCGCAGTCCTTGGAAGACTGGCCTCTGCACTTCTCCTGGGCATCACAGAAATACTGCGCTGATGGTCCATGTGTGGGGGAGCTGACCCCGAGGGCATGAAAGCAGGGCCACTGGCCCCTCCTCTTGCTCATTGCTGCAAGGGATGAGCAATGAACACTTGCAGGTAGAGACATATGGACAAAGGGGTTCACTGTGGGACTCACTGTGTCACACTACAGCTTCCACAACTAGATATGCATTTTTCTTTTCTCTTAGAAAAAAAAAATGGGGAGGGGGTGGGAAGGTTGCCAAGACAGTGAGTGTATACTTAGAGATAGGGAGATGAACTGCATGATGGGAAAGACACAAGGAATAAATAAAAAGTTAAAACTAAAGAAGACTGTAAAGCTTACTAAGTTTGCCCCAGAAGGGAAGCTTCTTGGCTGTGTTCTTTGGATGTAGACAGGACTGTGTGTTACTTACTTGGCTGGAAATGTGTATGTGAGAACTCAAGCAGTTCATCAATCAACTCTTCTTCCTGCTTTTTGTGTCTTTTAATTTCCTCTTGATTTCCCCAATAAAATCCTCCCCTGTCCCATTACCATAATTAGCAGTGATGTCTGACATTGATTCTGTATTTACATTGTTACTGGTTATCAGCAGTCTGTTTTGTTTCTTTTACACGTGATGCCTTTGCTCCCCAGGCTGTTGCCTAGTCTTTGACTAGCTATATTTTAGCACTAGGTCTTGCCTCGCAGAGAGTACTCCGTGCATGCTCTGCTGTGTAAGAATGCATGCCCACCACTCTGCGAGGTTGGCACCTTGGTAGTACAGTTCTTTGATCAAAAACCATTTTCCAAGAGACGCTGAAGACACTGGTCTATCGTGACTTAGAATTGAATGTCACCAGAGCACAGCATGAACTGGGCCTTGATTTTAGATATCCCTTGCCCACTGGAGGTGGAACAATTCTTTTCTACTTCTTCAAATATTGTATGTGTATTTTTAAGAAGATAAATGTTACACATATTATTAAAATGATTAGTTTTCTTACTAGTTCAATACCATTTTTCACTCTTGCTAATCTCTCTTTGACCTTTGTTCATCAATTTTTTTGCAGCCTATTCTGTGTTAACAGCCTGTTTCAGTTCTGAGATATGTCACATTACTATAGGAAACTTCAATTTGTAAGTGTTAGCTCCACATTTTTTTTTGTTTTGTTTATTACTATTGTGTGTGTGGTCCTCACAGCATCATGCTCATGTGAAGGTCAGACAATAATTCTGTAGCCTCAGGTGACTTGTTTTCCCTTTAGGTAGGTTCCAGGATTGAAGTCAGATCCCCAGGCTAGAACCTCTTCCAGTCCTTAGCTGCTTATACCTAATCCTCTTAATAGATACTACCCTGTTTACAACTCCTCATTGGTGTTACAGTCCAATTCATTTTCTTTTCCTCCCTCCCTCCCTCCCTTCCTTCCTTCTTTCCTTCCAGTACTAGAGATCTAAATTTGGGCCTTGCACATGCTAGAGAACTAGATCCAGTCTTCAGATTTATTCATGCTGGCCTGGTGGTCTCTATATAACCCAGGATGACCTCTTCAACCTCCTTCATGCTAGTATTACAGATGTATTATATATATGATTATGCCGAAATAGAGGCCACATCTATACGAGAATGCAAATATAATTACTTGTAAAAGCTTCACATGGAATCAGAAAACTAAACAAGAAAATCAAGATCATTCCTACACAATTATAGAAGATATGCCTCCAAATCTACTCAAGTAAAAGGAAGACAGTGAACAAATGCAGGGATTATTGAGTGTTAAATGTTTAGTAAACAGTAACCAACTTTTTTATCCCTATTTATACCAACTGAGAGTTTGGGTTTTACAATTTGTATTCTTTTCCTTCAGAGCTTTCTTTACTTTGATTTCTTTCTTTTTCTTCCTTTCTTTTTTCTTTCTTCATAGAGCTTAAATTATGTGAGATTTGCTAATCAACTCACAAGTTATAATGTTTCTTCAGGTTTAAACATGTATTAATTTTGGGTATGAGAAGTAAATTTTCTTCTACACAATATTTTTTTATTTACTCCTCTGGTTTATTTATAATTTACTTATTTATCTTTAATTTATTTATAATCCAAAATTCAGAAACAACAAGAGTGTTATCCAGATGACAGTGACTTTTTATAGCTTCCTTTGTGATCAATTGTTTATTTAGTTCAAAACTACACTAGCTAATCTTATCTTCAAGTCGTCTGTATTTAGTGATAAAGAGCTAAGAGATCAGCTTGTGCTATGAAAATGTTAATAACTCCTACAGTGACTATGAATTTATCTAATCCCCATGTGCAGTAAACATTTTGAAGCAATATGGATCAGGAACTGTAAGTCTAAAATTGTAATTATATTAAAATTCTCATTAATAATATTATTTTTGTTTTTATTAATTCCAAACTCATGGTTTGCATTTTTACTATAGAGCAAATATCTACAAAATTCTATGCTATTCTAGTGTACAACTTATTCATAAATAGTACTCATCTTTCTTGTGCTCTCAGTGAGTCCAGAATTCATGAGAACATTTGACTGGCACAATTTCTGCAATAGCACATTGGATTAACTGTATAATGGTTGAGGTATTGATGTTATGCACATATGGAAGTATAACACAATTTGGTGTTTGAGACTAAACAGATAAAGCACTTTAGATTCAAAGATTTGAAGTGTGCTAATGATGTCATGTTTTAAATCTCACTTTTTGAAATTAAAATTAATAGTGCTAGCCCACAGAGCCTGTTTACCCCGGGTTCTTCCTGATTCTAATTCTTGAAGGAATTAAGAAGAAACTTCATTTTCTTAAGACTCAAAATGTACCAGTGAGATAGCTACTATTATTATATCTCCATTATAGATAAAAAATAACTAAAATGTAACTAATTTAAAGGATTGCCAAGGTGTCAGAGAAAGTAATAGAAATAAAATTTAAATCTAGGTATTAGATTCCAGTGCCAATGATCTTAAATATACCAATTAACTAAGCATAGAAGAAAGTTTTTCAAAAGATCAACTACTCTCATAGAAAATCATACAGATTAAATGTGTAGCCCTATGACCTTGGCATGAATGATTAACTTATTAAATAGTTCCCAGCAAATGCCATCCAGACACAAAGGCAGCAAGATGGTGCTGCTGACAAAACCCCTAGGCTGAAGTGAGCCTCCTATAATTTTACATTTTATTATTTGTTTTCATTATGAGAACTTAGATGTCACATACTGTGGAAGTAAGACAGTATTAAAATAAGCCCTCAGGAGAGAAGTTACAGCTGACAATTTCAGCTGCTCCTGTCACTGTGGAAATGAAACTCGTGAATGTTTCAGGTCCTCACCCAGCCCTAAAGTACTTATGGGCAAATGGCTTATTCTAAACTATTTCAATCACTTTGACTTGCACTACCATGGTATGTCTGAGCTATGGCCCAAAGCCAGCACCTTCCCACACATACATGTTGGCCCCTACTCAAATCCAAACTCTAAAATTATGCTTCAGATGAAGCTGGTTTCTGTTTCATCTATCCCCTGAAGACTTACAGAAAGTCCCTGCCAACACTATTATCACTTCTAGGTATGCTATATGGAAACACATCAACATTTGCCAACAGGGACTTAGCTTTAGTGACTTAGACCTCCTTTAAAACACTGACATGATTTCAAGAGAACATCCCTAGTGTTTTCTCATTCCCCCATCCTTGAACACTGTACTAATTACTTAGTAGCCCTGTCCACCTGAAAAAATCTAACCTTTGCCTTGAAATGTCAAGTCTCTCCACCATCATGGACATATGTATATATTGGAAATTAACCAAGATATATTTCTTTCTTTAAGAATTTTATTAATGCTGGGGAACCCCACAGAAACAGCTGACCTGAGCAATAGGGAGCTCCTGGACACTAGTCTGACAGCTGGAGACCCAGCATAGGATCAAACCAGGCCCCAGGCCCCTGAACATGGATGTTATTTGGGAGGCCTGGGAAGTCTATGGGGTCTCTGGCAGTGGAACCAGTATTTATCCCTAGTGCACAAATGGGCTTTGGGAGCCTACTTCCTATGGAGGAGTACTCTCTCAGCCTAGATGCACAGGGGAGGACCTAGGTCCTACCCCAAATGATGTGTCAGACTTTGATAATCCCTTATGGGAGGCCTCACCCTCCCTGGGGAGTGGATGGGGGTTGGTCTGTGGCATGGGAGGACAGAAGGGAGAGGGAATTGGGTTGGTATGTAAAATAAGATTGTTTTTAATTTAAATAAAAATTTATTTTGAAAAGAATTTTATTAATGGTATTTTTTTTCCTGTGGGAAAAATCTTTCCCCATCCTAGAAAGCAAAATTTAACAAAACTTTACCTGAATTATAAGGCCCAACTCAAGCACTATTCTAGAAAGGGGCTCTTTCTCAGTTTGCATTTAAAACTTTCTTTTAAAAAAAACTTCTAAGGAAAACATCATCCAAAGCTTGTCGGTATTGCATAATCTAGTACAATTAGTCACCTTGGGCATATACCAATGATGAATGGCTACCGCCATACAACATCTCATGAAGCTAGTGTAGGAGATTTCACATACTTGTTCATGATATTTGGTACTAAATCTATAGTTATGTATTTGAGACTGGAAAGAAAAGGAAGATGAAGCACAAATAAAATGCTCAAATGCCAAATCTAGGCTCTACCATTAGGATATTTAAAATTTAATAAACCAGTCTTTCTAAGTCACAGAAGAATACACTAAATCATTTCCATTGTACCCTTTGATATTTAAAATGTATTAATTTGTGATTTCTCAGGTAATTCCATACAAATAAAGTACAACCGTATCCCTAATGTAGCCTGGGAAATTCTATTTAAGTTTTATGTGTGTATGTGACCTATGTGAATATGTGATCTTCATATGCATACTCTTGTGTGTGTATGTGAGAGGGCATGTTTTTACTATGGCATTTGTATGCAATCAGAGAAGAACTTCAAGTGTCCATCTGTGTCTTTCACCATATTTGAATCAGGGTCTCTTGTTGCTCATCATGGAATTGGGCTATCTGGGCCCTTAGATGCTGGGTATTCCCCAGTCTCCACCTCCCATTTTGCTGTAGGTACTTGGATTACAGATGTATGCTATCACATCTGGATTTACCAGAGTTTGGGATATCCACACTCGGTACTTTACACTTGCATGTGGCATGTGTTGTCCACTGAGCTCTGTCTACAACCTCAGAGAAATTCTATTTTTTATGATGAGTCATAAATTCTCACTTATTTTCAGCTAATGAGGTTCCTCAGGATGGTCCAACATACTCTGACATTCTCAAAGCCTATAAAGACAGTCTGAGAAAGATTTTGACTGTAGATTTAGAGTGAATGCTTCATCTAAATAGTTACTAACAGAACCCAGGGTCTAACTCAGAGTTTTGTCTACAAGAAATAACTCTTAGCAAATAAACTAAGATTCTAAATATTTAACTGGGTTGAGTAGACCATGATGGAGGCAATGAAGAGGAAAAGTAAAGGAAACACATTTAAAGCTTTATCTAGTGTCTTAAATGTGGGAGAACTAATCATATAGTTTCTGGGACATTCTATAATTGTTGTGTCTATGACTGTAGTGTGAATGTACATGTTTAAAAGTTTGATTTTCTTTATTCTTATGATTCAGTCTAATATATATTAGATCTTCATTCACCAGGTAGTAGATACCAAACTTTGATCAACTGTTACATCTATTCTTTTTTCCTTAATTGGTATGTACACATGAAAGAGGTATGTCATTCCAAATCTCCAGGAAGCACCTGCTACCATATACTCCTCCACTGAAAACCACACCTGCGATTCCATTTCTATGCTTTGTCCTCACAGACCATCACTCAGTCAAACAGCTGTCACTCCATAGCCTCAAAGTTCCCCTTGTGTCACCACTGCTCCTCTGCTGCTCCTGGGTGGCCCTGAGCAACACAAACCTGGGGGGGGGAGGGCTGTCTTAGTTTGGGTTCTATTCCTGACAAAACACCAAAACCAAAAAGTAAGTTGGGGAGAAAAGGGTTTGTTTGGCTTACACTTCCACATCATAGTCCATTACTGAAGGAAGTCAGACCAGGAACTCCAGCAGGGCAGGAACCTGGAAACAGGAGCTGATGCAGAAGTCATGGAGGGGTACTGCTTACTGGACTGCTTCCCCTGGCTTGATCACCCTGCTTTCTTATAGAACCTAGGACCATCAGCTCAGGGATGGCACCACCCACCAGGGACTTCCCTCCCCCATTGATCAGTAATTGAGAAAATGCCTTGCAGCTGGATCTCATGGAGGCATTTCCTCATCAGAGCTCCTTCTGCTCTGATGACTCCAGAGTGTATCAAGCTGACACACAAAAACCAGCCAGTACAATAGCTAAACTCTGATTTCATTGGTGATTCAGGTATCTCCACATTGGCATTTGCTTCCTGTAGGGCTTTTGCAGCAATACACAGGTGTCTAACCCTATTACTTTATATGAGGAATCACACACACACACACACACACCTGTAAGGTTTGGGGTTACAACAGTCAAAGTGATACAGGATTTGGTGATATTTGCATATCCCTTGTTTTAGGGCTCAGTTATATCCTCATTGAGTCTGCTTCCATATACCTGTTGCTGTGAAAGGAGTGGTAATAAGCATAGGTGTGCAAAAAAAAAAAATCCCTGTAATAGGATACTTAGGAGATGTAGAATTCTTTGAAGAAACTGTGATAACAATATTGTTGCCATAGAAAGCCACCCGTTCCTAGATATCATCAAGTACGTACTTTGCATTCACACATTTTACACAACTGTGATTGTAGCAATTACTTTCCAGACAATTGAGCTGGAACCCAACAAGTCATTATTCAATTATTCATTGCTACTGATTAAAACGTCCTTTGAGTCTATTATCTGTAGGCAGGATCTTCATAAATCTTCGCACTTCATCCTCCAAAGTGTTTCCCTGAAACCACCAGATCCTTTCACCTTTGGAAAAACCTCATGTGTGATATTTTTTAATGACATCCTTTGCCTGAACTGAAGACTCCTTCATAAGCACATGTCACCTGCATTAGCACAGGACACGTGATCTCAAATTGGACTGGCTGACCAGAACAGAGACACATTTCTTCTCAACAGTTTGCCATCAATTTTATGGGTTACTTGACCATTTTCTTTCCTATAAACAGTGGTTTAGGCGCCTAGAAGTGCTTCCACATTTAAAATATGCCTCTTCAGTTGGGTGGGCAGGTCCTCTCATTCCAGGTAGCCAGCAGAGAGAGCAAAGGAGTGTGGATTATCCAATGGTGTATATTTTGACATGCCAGACTTAGATTACGAAGCATACCTCTTCTACTCATGCCCTATATGCACACTTAATATAGAGGAATGGAACACAAGGATCAGCTGTATGTTGCTGGGAGGCAGAGGACACTGGTGGCAAATCATCTCATATCTGACTCACTCTAAGGGATGCATTTTTAAAGTTCAAAATAATAGTCTTTCAAAATCACCATGTTCTGTAATCTACTGTTGCGGATGTATGTATGTATGAATATATGTAAGTAAGTATATATTTTGTATTTATGTTTGCATGTGTACATATATGTGTTTATGTATGTGGATGTGTAGGCCAGAGAACAACTGCGGTGTCATTTCCCAGGATCTATACACCTTGATATTTGTGGCAGGGTCTCTCCCGTTGTCTTGAGCTCACCCAGTATGCTAGATTAGGTGGTCAGTGAGCTGCCAGGGACCTCCCAGCTCTATCTACCAACTCAGTGCTGAGATTTCAAGTCTGAGCCACCACTCCTGGTTTTATTATGTGGGTTCTGGGATAGCCTCAGTCTGTGTACTCACAAGGCCATCTCATCACTACCTCAGCTAACTGCCAGCCTCACTCCATTTTCCTTATAAGTTAATATGTCTGCTTTAGCTGAATAATGTGATCATGACTAAGACAGTACTAGTTATGGAAGACAAATATCAGCTTATCTTTCCATTTTTTTATGAAATATATTTTATTTGTCTTCTGGTGTGTGTGTGTGTGTGTGTGTGTGTGTGTGTGTGTGTGTGTGTGTATAGGTTTTACTTGCATGTGTGTATGTGCTACATATGTATGCCTGGTGTCCATGGAGATCAGAAGAGAGTATCAATTCCTCTGGAACTTGAGCTTCAGGTGCTTGTGAGCTTCCTGCTGTTGGTGCTAGAAGCTCAACCTGGGTCCTCTGCAAGAATGATTGCTCTTAACTGCTGAGTCATCTCCCCAGTCCCAATGAAATATATTTTAAATAATGTAAATAATATACCCTTGGTAAAATCGAATACTGCCTCTAATCAACTACTACTTGGTTGTGTAAACCTGGTTCATATAATTTCTCTCTTAGTGTTGCTTCCAATATTTATACAGAGACATTAATAGTGCCTTAACTTGTAGCAGTGGAGTAAGGGTTGAATGAAAGAAGACAAACATATTTGAGAACAGTCTCAATAAATAGTCAGGTACAAAGTAAGAAAATGATGAAGTTTTTTGTTTGTTTGTTTTTGTTGCTTTTAACTGCTAAGTCATCCATTATTACTTGAATCCCAATACCGCAAACCAAACATCTATGCTCACATCTATCTTATGTTCTGAATGCTGTCATCAAACTCTACATGAATTATTTTTAATAACTGCCCCCATTCCAAATGTTGAAGAACTAATAAACTCTGAAGCAGCTGACTTAAGTAACAGAAGCTGACTTAAATATGTTGCAGAAAGACAGAGGATGCTCACAGTCATGACTTGTAGCCATTGCATCCTTGCAGTGCTACATTTCAAATGAATCATTTATATTAACAGATTTTTTTGTTATTTTGATATCTTTCTTTTGTTTTGTTTTACATTGCCAGCTTTTTGCCTTAAGCAATATGTACATCTGATTTTCAAACACTCTGAAAAGAGGATTTGTCAAGGTGACCCTGATTTGCTGTCATCCCTGAGGCCTGAGAGATCCAGCTGGAAGTGGGGGCAGCTGTTCTGAGGCCCTTGTTTAGGCCACTTAAAGCACACTGTTGCTTTATCCTCTTCTAAGTACAGAAATTTCAAGATCCTGTGGAATGGGATGCGAACCATCTACTTTATATTTGGACACCACTTTTACTGAAGATAGACACAGGGGTGGGGTAGGATAAAGAGAAGGATGGAGTAAGCTGTTGATGGCAGGTCAAGGGTATCCATATTTTTAGAGCACCTTTCACATTTGAGAATATGTCCAAATACCTCAGTATTTTTGGTCATATCAACCCTTCAGAAGTAAAGCAACTTAAAAGAAACTAAGAGTTATTCCCCTTGAGGAAGAGGAGGAGAACCTGGTGGAGAATTGGGATGTATGCAGCTATGTGAACTACTCACACAGAAGAGAACTTTTCTCCCTGGTGGAAGGCAGCCACCATTCCTCTGTCCTGCTGGCCGCCTATTTTTATGTTCAGGAAGTAGTTATTGCAGAATCATGAGAATTGGAGATGGAAAGAATTCACTAAGTAATCCATCAGCTTGAAGCCACTTAGGAAGAAATTTTAGTCTGCTCTCCAATGGTGTTTTAGGGCCACCAAATTCCTCTCACTGTGTACTGAGCCAAATTCACCCAAAACAAAAATTGTGTGACTTTCATAAACAGAATCACAAAAGTACTTACGGTCTTTGCCCAATTTTAAGTGGCTTGACTAACATGAATAAGACTTTTTTCTACATTTTATTACATGGCAGCTTTTTGGAACCAAATGTCCCAAACCACTGTAGACTGATGAGAATATATACACATTTAAAGATTGAAAAGCACAAAACTTACATGCAAAGCACATCAATCAATGGACAATGACATGCAAATCAAAATTTATATGACAGGTAATTACCTTGGTGATAATCAGATCCATCTTATAGATATTACTCTGCATATTTGCATAATATTGGAGTTAGAATTAAGGATCTGAAAGTCTGAAATAACTCCCCTTACATAGGCTTCCTCATTTAACTAATGACAACAGGAAGATTGAGAGAAATTACAGTTTCCCAAAAAGGTATTAATAAGATTTCTCTGGGACTCCAGATAAGACTCCATGCAATACAGACAAATACTGTTGATTTATAGATATTCCTCAGATATCAGATGGGAATATTTAACTGTTGTTATTAAGTTGTGACAGCAGGTCTTGGCATAGTATCTGCTGGACTAAAATCTGACGCTAACCTATCTTTGAGTTAAATTGTGTATAAAGTGTTTGAGCTTTGAAAATTTATGTGGTTGAAGATCATCTTAGTCCTATACTAGTCTGGAAAAAGGAGAACAACAGTGGGTTATTTTAGTATTAGTACAATCTCTGACTTTGAACTGTTGGGTGAATTATATTAATTACTTGGATAAAATGAAACACTTTAATTAATTTTTAATCCCTTTGAGAGCTCCAGGAATTTACCCAGCCTAGCAATTTCTGATCAACAAATACTTGCTGAATGTTGCATATATATATTTCAGTGAGATATTTTTTATCATAGGAAGTTTAGAACATGTTTTTCATTGGGTGTTACCTAGACATATTGATTTATCTTATGAATAATTGTATTCTGCATAATGTTTTGAGGTAGGTCCCAAAGCTCTAGAATATATATATATATATATATATATATATATATATATATATATATATATTCTCTTTATATTCAACATACAAACGAAAAATACTATGCAAAGTTAGTAAAATCAATGCAATAACCAAGGTTCTTCAAAGAAACAGAGCAAATAGACTTTTCATGTATGAATGTGCCTTCAGCACGGCTACCTAGCAATGTCAGGACTCCATGTGGTTTAACTAAAGGATTTTACCAGGCTTATTGGTTTCACACACCATGTCACATTCGACACAATTCTGAGCTACCTCTCCTCAATGTTGGTGTTTTTCTCAGGAGACAGATCTGAGGGAAAGGACACTACAAAGACAGAAAGGGTCTAATCACTTCCATTCTGCTTCACATTAGTTCTTCTGCTGGGTGTTCCTTTCATACATCCCTCTGACTGAGTGCTTTCCACCCCTGTTGGGATTGTTGCTCATCAGTCTGCTTCTCTGAGATCATTCATCGAAGTGCTACCTGCTGTGAAGCCTCCTTGGTTGACTTCCTTGCAATATCCAGGTGTTCTGACATCCGTCTTAGACTTTCTTGTTTTACAGTTCCATCAAGAAGCTCAGAACCTCCCTATAACCAACCTCAGACCATCATGTAGGACAACCACAGGATTCAAACATTCAGTGGAATCTTCAAAATTCACAACATTAAATACACTGAAGAGAAGTGATGGGAAATCGTCAAAACTAGGTTTCAACCAAGACTACATGAGAAAGAAAGGGTGTGTGTGTGTGTGTGTGTGTGTGTGTGTGTATGTATGAGGTGTTGTTCAAAGTCTCTCATCTGGTAGTGACAGAACAAAAATTAATACTTCAGTTTTGTGACACCTAGTATAAAGCTCTTTCCATTGAAAAAAATTGTCCCTTTTCTGGGGGTAAAGTTCTAAATTCTCAGTATTGTTCAATACTTTTAAATGGCCTAGTGTAAATTGCAAGGACCATTAAGCTTCATTCTTCCTAGGGTCAACATAACACATAGTCCTGAGACGTCCATCCTCAGAGCATTCTGGCCGAAGAGGAAGGTGTGTGTTATTGACCGTGTATACACTGGTTACTACAAGTATCTGCAGATTTAAGGGTTCCTCCTGGATCACATTTCCATGCAAGTTGCCCTACAGTGACCCAGACACAACACTGACAGCTGTGGTGTAAATAAATAAAAACAGAGTATTTTGATCTTAATGGCAGTGGGGTGAGAGGTTGGGTATGAGAAGAGAGAGGCAGACAGAATGAAACAACCACAGCTGTGAAAAGAACAGTTGCAGGCCAGGAGAGAGGGAGAGAGGAGGGAGGAGCGAGATTAGTCTTCCTCCAATATCACAAATGTGAAGCGTTTGGAGAAGGGCACACATACTTGGGACAGGTGGGAAGTGTTTACATTAAAACCAGAATATCAGATGCCTTCCTAAGGACTAGCCAGATTATTACAGACCCAAGTTGACCCAAAGAGGAAAGCCAAAGTCCTCACCCCGTAAACAATCACTGACAGAGCTTCCAGAATTCTTTATATTCCATTCAAATGACTAGATGCCACTATGTGCAACAACATAATATGCTGATGCCAGTGACTAACTGTGACCTCTGAGTGGTAGCACGGATGTCACTGAGGAAGAAATGCATATATCCTAGCCCCATCAGATCTGATGAATTAGAAGCATGGACAGTGGAGTATGAATTCTGTGTAACAGGCCTCATAGGAGAGCCCAGTGCACACTCAACTGAGTGGCTCTGCTGTGTGCACGATGCAGCTCAGCTTCCAGAGTTAAGTATCAATCTCTCACACCTTGGTCCATCAGGATCCTGCAGGACCCATGCTCTGTTATTAGCAAGCCCAAGCCTCCAAACACAGTAGCTACGACAAGAGAATGTATGATTTGCAGCACCAATAGCTTAGACACCAGAGCAGCTTAATCTACAGGGGGAAACTCCAAACTCATACATTCAGATTCATAGTGTCCAGCACACACCCCAGCCACAGATCCGTGGTGCAAAATGACAGTGTCTCCAGCCCTATTTCCATTTTAAATAGTCTCCTGCCATATGTGCCATCTAAGGAATGGGTAAAATAATTTCAAACCATTACGCTATTGAACTGGAGTACACATATGTCTAGAGAAGTTTTAGATATTTGAGCCTGAAGGCAAGTCACTTTAACATGAAGAAAAATCTATTCTCTATCCCTTGATAGAGGAACTTGATAGGCACTAATGAAATAATGACTTGGCATCCAGAGATGTAGTCACCAATTCTAGTAGACCTCTGACCCATGGCCTGTAACTCTGCTCTCTCACACCATGGTGGCTACTTCACATGTGATTCCCCCCCCCCCATCTCTAACACAGATGTCTTTGTCATGAAGTTGGCTGGTTAGTGCCATCAACTAGATCAATCAATTATATAAGCTCTGTAATTTCAAATCCCTACGTGGCATGCATGGCTTGCTCCGGAATTTTATACATCCGTTTGTTAATTTCCAGTGCATGAACTGTCACAAATAGATCAACCTTTCCTTTGAGGAAGAAAGCTAGGTATACTATGCTCTCTACCCAGTGGAATTAAGGTTCCAATGGGAAGAGAATGACAAAATTATTAACAAAGATCCTATTAAAAGGGAGACTATTATAGGCCTAGAAACCTGTATTTTTATTTCATAAAACTTTTTATAGTAATCTTTTGTTGTGGAGGGTCTTCTCCAGAGCTGCCCTCTTCAGACTCTGCCCCTGAGAAAGCACTCCAAGGGCCAGCTGCTCCCACTGAGATGCTCAAGCCCATGCCTACCGGCTATTTAAGAAGGTTCCCTGACCTGCCATGTGGTTCTCCCTCATGGTTTTCTCCTTCCCCCAAGACCATGCAGAAGTTTCTTTACTCAAATTAAAACCTGGGGTGTAATTCGGTCTGATCTGATTTATTGCATTTGCAGAGAGACTTAATATCAGGGTACAGACACGTTATCAGTTTTGCCCTCATGTTATCTCAACTCATCCAAGTAGAGTCTCCATTGCCAAAAGATACAATACTAAAATTATGTAGTATAATTGCTTCCTCTTTTAGGAACATTGGTGTTAAGGGAGGAAGGAATAATATTATTGTAGTACTAACTCTGTGGAGATCTGTGCTAGATACTTTATGAAGGACCACTTCTCTGCACTGGGGTGAAGAAGGCTCATTATGTAATTTTCTCATTTTGTCAGTGGAAACCCGAATTCTCAAAGGACTTTGTCTAGTGTCCACCTCTTCCTTCCTTAAATACCTAGAGGTAAAGAATCAGAAAGGGAAATACTCTTCCAGTGTTTTTCATTCCTATTACCCCCTTCAGAAAAACCTGCCCTTACCCCTAGCTGCTGCCTAGGGCCATAACCCCGTAGCAGTCAGGGTCTGTGTTGATGACTCCTGTTACCACAAAGGGCTGTGCTGATGCCTAGAGTCTGGACAGCCACTTGAGACCAGGTTGGTGTCTGAAATCCTTGCTTCCACCAGGGCCATACTGATCTGGGTGGCCAGGCTGCCACTGGTGGCTTGGTAATAACAGAGCCATGGTGCTGCCAAGGGCCATGTCTGTGTCCATGGCCCATTGCCACAGGGGACCATAGGAGCCATGCATGTTGAAATCTCAGGACTATACTAAGCAGGCCCTGCCACTCACTGGCCCTGGGATAGCTAGCTAGTCTTACCCCTCACTGGACAATAGAGCCGAAGAGTTGTCCATGCCCCACATGAGAGAGCTGGGCTCCACATTTGGAAGAGATGGCCTACCTTTCACTATGGGAATGTGAGAGTTGGCCACAATGGCATGGACATAGAAGAGCTGGCTCTGCCCTTTCCCTGAGGAGCATGGTCCCAGTGGTCTGGACCAATCAGCTCACCTACCACCCAGTCCCACATCCTGGGCCTTGGGTTGTCCCACCCTAACATCTGCTGGAATGTGTGAAAGAACTGATCTTGCAGAACCATTAACCACAAAATCTCCATGACTCAGGGCAACAAGAGATAACCAAAAGGAGTTTTGGTGAGGGTCGAGTGAGGATGGTGTACCAGAGGACTTGAACCAGACCAATGACTCATTGCAATGAACATTTTGTGGGTGGGGCTGATCAGACAACAGGATATACTGTGAGACACACTGCAGCACCCAATGCCACCAGGAGGAATGAAGAGGTGTTGGAAAGACAGAGGAGAGAAGCAGATTTTTCGTTTTATTATTTGTTTTGTTTTTAATTGGCTGAGGATTCTTTTGGGGTAGTGCAGGGATAAGGGGACATGGAGGGACTGGGAGGTAAGTGGGATTGGGGTAAATGAGGTAAAATTCCCAAAGAATCAATAAATAATTGTTATAAAAATCTAAATAAATAACTGCCCTTAAACCTTGCAGAGGATGACAATTGAAGGAGTAGATTAAAAAAAGTACAGAGGCCATCATTCCAACAGAGAATTACACCAAAAAACAAAACACAACAAAATAAACAAACAAATAAACAAAAAATAACCCTACATTTCAGACTCTGGGGTAATGGTGACCAGCCAAACACAGGCTATAAAGTGTATGTGTGTGTGTGTGGGTGGGGGGTGTGAGAGAGAGAGGGAGAGAGTGTATATGTGTAAGAGTATGTGTATGAGTGTGTGTGTGTGAGTGTGAGAGAGAGTGTTGTGTGTGAGATAGAGAATGCATGTGAGAGTTGTGTGTGAGTGTGTGTGAGGGTATGTGTGTATGTGAGAGAGAGTTGTGTGTGAGAGAGAGTTGTGTGTATAAGAGAGTGTGTATGGGCGTGTGTATGTGTGTGTGTGTGTGTGTGTGTGAGAGAGAGAGAGAGAGAGAGAGAGAGAGAGAGAGACTGTGTGAGAAAGAGTATGTGTGTGTGAGGGAGAGGAGTGTGTGTGTTTGTGTGCATAAGGAAACAGGTTTGACTAACTAGGACTCATCTTAAATGTCTACCTCTCTGTGATACCCCTTGTACAATCATTCAAATAATTTTGTGTGTGTACATAATACAAACATACATATACATATATATGTATATATATGAAAGGTAACATAATCTAAAATTGAACTGTTTTGCTTATACAAAGGTGACAGCTCTTAGATTGTGGGAAAATTATTTTGTATTTCTAAAGCCTTAGTTTTCTATCACTAAGATGAGGTTAGTACAATGGCTTTTATGCGCCTTATACATTAATCTGGAGAAAAAATAAAACCAGGTGTGAGTGGAATTCATAAACTATAGAAAGTGATATAGAGTGAGAGAATGTGTTTTGATGACATTGTCATCCCTGGTGGTATTGAAGGTAGGCCTAAGCCAGGGACCAGAGTTGGCATTGTTTGTCCATGAATCACCACAGAAACACCACCCTCCATCATAAGGGAAAGGCAAGTCTGAACTTTGTTTTGATTTGTTGTGGTTTTATGCTCTTTAAAACCACACCCACCTCTAGAAGAACTAAAAACTTATGGGAACTGTGGATGAAATGCTTTTTCTATTGGCTATATCAACCTTCGGTCCAACCCTTTCCTGAGAAGGCCAGGTTGAATTTGCTAACAGCTTGCTTTTCAAACCTGCCCTTATATAACCTTTATTCAGCCTTAGTCTTTAATGAAGATGCCAACCTTGCACATCAGGCCCAAGAACCCTTGTTCTTAACCAACCTCCAATCAGCATAGCTTGGGCTTCCAAAGCTACACAAAGGATGTTAGTGTTTCCTATGTTTAATGAGCAAGCAGAGGTACAGAGGACTCACTCTGGACACATTACCATAATCCATTTTAAGAGCACGGAGACCACAAAGCCATCGCTGTGTGTGCTGCTGCAGGTATGGCACTGAGGCTGGCTTCCTGCATGTTTGCAGGGTCAGGGAACTGTGGAAAAGCACAGGCCTCCAGGAGCCGTGGGGGAACTGCTGGAATGTTGTTTATCTTCAGACCGCAACAACTGCTCCAGTGTTTCACAACAGGAAGGTCTGACCTGGAGCGCAGACATTGAAGGCTTAGACATGCAAGACCTGAAATAACCCCCACTTCTCTGCCACCTTCTATCTCCGCAACCTGCGGAACCCTTCTGCCTTCCCACAATGTAGTTGGGGAATGTGTGAGGCAGCCAGAGCTGAGACCCCGGAATAAACAAAGCTTTTAAAGCATGTAGTTAACTTACTACTCCAGCTGAGATGAAATTGTCCTGGTCCTGTGCCTCTGTGGGTGATGGGGAAGCTAAAAGTATGTTTGCATACTATCTAACCATTGTGGATCTTAAGAGTTTTCCTTTCCTGTATAGCAGTAATGTTTTTTTTTTTTTATTTTGATTTGTTTTATCTCTTATATGAAAGGAAAAACTATTATGAATTCAATTCTAAATGTATAGGCAAAGCCTAGTGGCTTTAATAAATGTGATTTGGAGAAGTGAGTTTTTGAAAGAGCTAATTATAACTCCATGGTCTTAGACACTTGGTTTACCCTCTGTATATAAAAGTTCAATGAAATGACAAGAGCCTGTGTTTGAGCCATAGAATGAGCAGGTACCCACAGTTCTGGAAGAATTGGTGTCTACATAGCAAAGAGCACAGATCCTCAGTAACAGCTGTGCACTGCAGACAGTGCAGATGTACTCAAGCTCCCTCCACAGGACTTCTACTAGGAAAATGCTGTCCTATCATATTTACGAACAAATCCTACCACCTCAACTTCTTTTGCACAGTCTAATTGCAGTTGACCTTACTGTGGAGAAAAGAATGAAACTGGATCAAAGGGGAAAATAGTGTTTTCAGCACATGCCAGAGTGGAGAAGCACTTTCCTGGCAGAAAGACCGTGATGATTTAAGAAAAGAGAAACTATTCCATCTTCAACTCTTCCTCAGAAATACTAACTAAACTCCTGCTACAGAGACAGGTCCCAATATGCTTCTTCTAGACAAACTAAGAAGTGAAGCCATTCTTTTAGCTAGCAAACAGCAAGCATGGCCCTTGGGTGATAAACACAAGAGCCCAGTGTTTTCACTGTAGAGAAGTCTGGAGATGCAAAGGGATAGAACTCAGTGGTGGACTCTGACATGAGACTAAATGAAATGAAGGCTCAAAAAACAGGGAAAAGGCAAACAGATTTGGACAACAGGTTTCAGGAAGACTGCCAGGAATTCGGTAGCATGTGACCTGGGCACTGAAAGACAGTGAAAACTTGGCAAAAGCAGGGTCACGTGAGAAAATCTGGAGTACAGTTAGTGAATGACAGCACTTGTTTATAGCCATGGTCGCTGACCACATCCTTCCAGAAACTTCCCAGAGGACTCCATCTTCACTTGCCTCTGGTGCCTATAGTGTCTCTGTAAGCAGTGTAGTGACCAGGTTCCAGACTGTGTGTCCAGTTGAGCCTTAATTCTGCCATTGGTCGCTGTACTTCGAGCATGTTTTCTGATTTTTCAAGCCTTCCAGCTCCTCTTCTATTACAGGAAGGTCATTAACATACCCACTGTGGGATTTAAATACTGTCAAACACCTGACATGGCACCAGCTGCAAATGACAGGATGTGCTGTTATTATTACTAAATTGTTTTCCTTCTCTTATTAGATCAAGAAAAGTCTAAGAAAGGTGTGCCCCCTTTTTTTTATTCATATAGCCCAGAATCTAGAAGTGCTTTGCCTGAAAAGTTCTGTAAACACTTGAGTGGACAAATGACTGGTCTCGTAATAATGAAAACAGCCAATGTTATATCTAAATTTTCCTCTTGGCGTGTTTGATTTTGACTCTTATCATCAAGCAGTGCATGCAGTGTAAAGGATGTCTAATTCACAGCTGCAGCAGCTATTCAGGCGACGGTGGTGTGAATGCATGTGGACAACTGGGCAGTGTAGATGCCAAGATGCAGGCAGAGCATCTTGGAGCACTGCTGTTGCTTCCTCTGTGGAAGACATTAGTGTAGCCTATGGCTTACTCCTATCAACTGTAAAACAAAAAAGCAAATACAGTGACCACTTAATAGGGTACATAGATGACTCCAATAAAACGCCTTGAAAGGGTAATTGATTATCATGTAACTTGATAATGAGGTGGCACTGAATCCAAAGAGAACATTTAAGCAAGCCACTGTTTGATTTATTTTTAAATATTTTCTCCAAATTCAAAATTATTATTGAAAAAGGCCAATGATGTCAGCCATGTATTATCCAAAGCTTTAAGATAATTATATAACAAACTCAAATATAATCTATAACTCACTCTTTTTGGATAAGACTGTGGGTACATGAAAACATGCACCCCTTCCTATGGCTTCATACTGGCTAGCTAAAAATGCTCATCAGTAGAGAAGTGTCAAAGACAAGGACACAAAGATAAGCCTTGTACAGAATGGAGGAAACATTTGGAGGAATGATTGTAAATAATTTTTTGATGTTGTTATTGCAGGAGCTGGGGAAGTGGCACAGTGGCCTAGAGCATTCTTTGCTCCTATAGAGGACCAGGGTTCAATTCCCATCACCCACAGTTCAGAACTTGTATAACTCCAGTTCCAGGTGATCCAACATCCTGCTCTAGACTCACAAGACAGCAGGCACGCATATAGTCCACATATGTACATACAGGCAAAACTTTCACACATATAAAATAAAATGAATAAATCTAAAAGCTATTTTAAAATTAAATTACTACTACAAATATCTTTATGCTTTATAAGACATTGGCCATTGCTATATGACAGATCTTAAAAAGATAATTATTTCTTCATAAAATTCATTATTGCTTATAAAGCTGTTGAAACACATTATACTTCCTACTGTGTATATGAGGGGCCCTGATCTTGGCACCCAGATCACTGGGTCTATCTAATTTTTTTTTAGTAATAATTAAAAGATTAGAAAGATTTGACCTACCATTAGCAAGTATCTTAGAGTTTCTACTGCTATAAAGAGACACCATGACCATGGTCACTCTTATGAAGGAAAAGCATTTAACTGGGGTGGCTGTTACGGCAGATTTTTCCCGCTGGCTGCCATGGTCCCACCGCCACGTGAGCCCCAAATAACACACAGAGACTCTGTTTTTGATACAATCCTGTTGGCCAATTACCATTATTGTTTATGGGCTAGCTCTGTCTTAATTATTAACCCATTTGTACTTATCTAATTATTTCCATGTGGCTCATCTTATCCGGGAGCCGCGGCTGGCGTCTTGCTTCCTCCATGCTCTACATCTTGACTACTCCCAACTACTTCCTCTTTCCTCCTCCTGGTCTCCTAGCCCCACCAATCTTGTTTCCTATTGGCCACATGCTTTATTAATTAACCAGTAGGAGAAACATATTTACAGAATAACATCTCCCATCAGGTGGCTTACATTTTTAGAGGTTCAGTCTATCATCATCATGGAGAAGATCATGGTAGTGAGCAGGCAGACATGGTGTGCAGGCTACTTCTTGATCAGAAGACTACAGGAAGGACTGTGACACACTGGGTGGTATCTTGAGCATAGGAGACATCAAAGTCCACTTCCACAGTGACATACTTCCTATAACAAGGCCATGCCTATTGGACATGGAAATCAGGATGCTTGACCAGTAAATTTAAGTGGAGTTTACTAGGGTAAAATAACGTACACAGGAAACAAGTGACTATAGATAGTGTCCCTCCAGCCCCAAGGATACAGACCCTGCCACCCTGATACTCTCCAAGACCTAAAGGGGCTTCTGAGTCCCAATTCAATCCTTTTAACAGGTCATATCTGCACCTGTAACCATGCCCAAATGGGTGTGGTCAGAGCTACAAATGCTGGGGGTGAAGGGTTGGGGAGGGGGTAGAGGGGAGTGAATTTCTCACAACACATGCCTACTTCAACCAGCCCACCCCTTCTAATAGTGCCACTCCCTATGTGATTCTGGGGGTCAATTATATTCAAACTATCACAGAAAGCTTAAAAGTTTGTGGCATAACCCATAGAGTCACAATAAAAAATTAATTTACACAGCAACATTGTTAAATCTAAAAACAGAATAGATGATGAATGGAAGAAGACAGTCTCCAAAATGCATACTGTGTGGACCAACTTCTATGAAGTCCTAAAAGAGACAAAAGTATTTACAGAGACAGAAATCTGGAGGTGGACAGGAGGAGGTCTGCTACTACATGAGGAAGATGACATCTTCTGAGTCTTGGCTGGCATGGTGGTTACATGGTGCATGAAGTTCTAACTGTATCTCCAGGAAATCTACTGAAAAAAGAGAGGTGATGAGTGCCAGGGTGCAACATGGTTCAGATTATTGCTTACCTTGCATCCTTATGGGATTTCCTCTCATTACAAGGCTTTACAAGAAAATCATTTGATTTTCTATTCACATTTCCATAAAAGCTGTGTTCTTACTGACAATGCATGTTTGAAAGTCCATAGATATCTCATATGACTCTCAGAGTAAAATTTTAAATCTTTCTGTTAGTACCTAAGGTCTTTTAAGATCTCTGGTCCTTTCTGAAATCCTTGTAAGAACCTCAAACCTGCTGAAATTTTCAACCCTGACTCCCTACAGCATTTACCTCTTCCTCCAGCTGGGCAGAAGCAACACTGTTGATTCCTACTTAACAAGCAGGCCTTAAAAGGCATTTGCCTCTGCCAGACCCAATCTCTCTTCTTCCCCTTTGTGTATCATCTTGGTATCTCTAAAGTTTGGTCTTTATCAACCATCAGGACCCTCCAAATGTCCCTGTCCCATCATACTTCTGTTGAAACATATTATCTACAATACACTTATTGTTGGCTTTTGAATTTTCCCTTCCATAAGAGTTCCTTGAAGACAGAACATTGCTCAATTAGCTTATTCTTCTCCCACAGTGACTAACACTAGATAATAAGTACTACAAAAGCTTTTGCTAAGTGAATGAGTACAAAAATTCTGGTAGAACACTGTTTAAGACTTAATATCTAAAACTCATAGAGCTATACTATATAGTCAAGGCAAGATCTCAGTCTAGTTTTGCATATGCCTTAGTAAAACTAAGTAGTCTGTGTGCTAGAAGCCTTAGAAGCCAACCCAAGAACAGGAGCTATAATTTTGCTGTGTTGATGTCAGCTGAAAGCAAGAGACATTTTCATGAGACAATAATCACATAACTGCCTTCGTGCTAAGCACACTAATATTTTGGCCCTTTCCAAACATGCTCTGCAATATAATTAGGAGACATTTGAAAAATGACACCCACAGTAAAATTCAGCTTTGTGGTCTTTTCTTCAATTCCCATTTCTGATCCCTAAAATCTCTCTTAGAAACAGTTCTCTGTCCTTTTCTTGAGTGTTTGTAGAAAAGAGACTGAGAACTCTCTTCTGAGCCTTTTACACAGCAAACTATTTTATTTATGCAATATTTATGTCCCTGTATTAAAAATAAACCCAAGTCTTCTGGTTAAGTCAGCCAGTGGATGTCTATGATAAATTATATAGTCATTATTCTTTGAAGATGTAGAGTAGCAGAAAACTCTTTTTGAGTTGTGTTTTTATTTATTTATTTATCCTTCCTATTCCCTTCATAGATGCCACCACCATCTCCATCTTCCTGCCCTTGCTGGCCAGTACAAGGTCAGGAGTAGAAGGAACCTGATGCTGGATCCTTCCTGTAGGTCCCTTTCAAATGGCCATGGATTGCTGTGAGACCTCCTCTTCAGAACTTTCTGTCAGTTAGAGGAGGCTTACACCCATTGTTGGCAACATTGGCTCGTTTACCTTGCCAAAAAGCTTTTTCCCTGCAACTTCCATATTAGTCAGAGCCCATCTTTCAGGGCCACAAAATTCATGTATAATTTATTCTTTACATTTTTTTTCTTCAGATGTATGAAGCTCAAAATGAGAGTTTCATTGAGTCTTCAGCAGGTTATTCCTCTGGGTTTTGAGTCACATTTCTCTAAGCATGCTTCTGATGGCCAATGCCACCCAAAATCGGACCCTTAGACCCATAAGTGGCCATTCAGAAGGCAAAAAATAGAAGATCATTGTATACTACCCCCTCAGCTGCCATGGGTTCCCCTCTCCCCACTCCTGCTCTTTCTTTCTCCCTCTCTCCCTCTCTGGTTTACATTTTTTATTCTTTTATCAAATGTGCCTCTCAGCTTACCCTTTCACTAGCCTTACATTCTCATCTTATTATCTCCCTGTTTAGATAGTCTGTTGAGAATTGGATTGGAGAATGAAGACATGGTGCATATACACTGTGAAATGCTAGTCAGCTGCAAAGATGAAGAAGATCATAAAATTTTCAGGTAAATAGACACAACTAAAAAAGATCATGTTGAATGAGGTAAGCTAAATCCCAATAGACAAACTGCATGTTCTCTCTCAACATTTACTTTCTAGCCCCAAATCTTTATATGATTATATATATATATATATATATATATATGTGTGTGTGTGTGTGTGTGTGTGTGTGTGTGTGTGTGTGTGTATGTATATATACATATATATATAATCTGGAATAACTGCAGAAATGAGAAACACAAATGGGAAACCATGGTTCAGGAAGCAATGCAGAGGAGACAAGAAGGGAACAAGAGACATATAGGATGGAATAGGAAAATGTGAGGGGATCTTTAATTAGGAAGGGGGCAGGGGGAAAATAATAATATGAATATCAGAAAAAGTTACAAGGAATTGTTATTGTCCATTTACCTAAAATTACATGTAACACATATAAGTCTGTGCATACTTATAGTTTAAATAAAAATTTTCTTTCTGGGCTGACAATGTTACCCCCCCCAAAATTGACTTTTTAATAAAAAACCCAATATCAGAAATAAGAAATCCTTTTAATTTTTCATTAGCCTTGTCGCCAAATCTTCCCAAATACTGTAGAGTACTGCTGCTGCCATTTATCACCTCCCAGGACCAGTCCCCATTGCTAAAGATACCACCTGCTGTAGACATGGAACCTGGAAGATCCAAGCTGGATCTAACCTTAAAATGTCCTCCTTGAGGAATAGGTTTCAGGGAGCCAGAAGTCTCCATGTACGCATCTAAAGAAGGGAACCAACCAATGATCCTACTCAGCTATGATGCCTGTGGACCACATTAATGACTGGCAGAGCACCAGTACCCCTAAGGGGGCAGTAGTGGCATATATACCTTAGCAGTGACCCACAGCTATGCCTACTCAACAAGAAGGAAATTATGCCTGGTACTGGAAACCTAGTCAACTATCTGGGACTAGTAAAGTCATGGATCTTGGGGGAGAACCTAGCAATGGGGGAGAGCCAGCATAATTCTTAACTGCATTCTAAATGTCTGTCCTTATACCCACAGGAAAGTGTAGCCTTCACCCCTCATCAAGGAAACTTCTCCTTGAAAGAGATGAAAATCATTACAGGAAGCAATGACAGATCAAAATGCAGGGAACAAGTGACCTTGTGGTTCCTGACCCCAACTGACATACACACAGCACAACTCCTGCCCCTAAGGCCCAGGGATCACTGCAGAAGGGAGCTGAGAAGATTTTAAAAGTCTGAAGAACAGGAAGTTTTCCACAAGAACTGGTCAATTTTACGTCAACTTAACCACAAACTAGAGTCATTTCAGAAAAGGAAACCTCACCAAATAAGCCTGTGGGAGTTTTCTTGATTGATGGCTGGTGTGGAAGGGCCCAGTTCCCTGAGAGCAGGGCCATCCCAGAGCTGGTGCCACTTGATGCAGTAGGAAAGCAGGTTGAGCAAGCCATGGAGAGCAAATCAGGAAGCAGCACTCCTCCACGGGTTCTGCTTCAGTTCCTGTCTTGAATTCCTGTCCTGAATGATGACGGACTGTGGTTGAACTATAAGCTGAAGTAAGCCCTTTCCTCATCAAGTTGATTATAGTTATGGTCTTTATCGAATCAATGAAAACTCTAAGAGTCTGTGAGATTGAATCTCCTATGTCAGAGAAGCTATAAGTACAAGGCCTCACCAACCTAAACAAGACCTAAACAGGGGTAAATTCCAATGGCATGCTAGTGGAAGAGAGAAATCTCATGGAGTCTAACACTAAACAAAGAACTACAGGAAACCAAGGAATTCTCAGAGCAAAAAAAATAGTCTTCCCCAGGGAGGAATCTAACAATTGGTTATTTATTACCAAGTTGTCAGCTCTAAAATCATATAAATAACATTATACAGACTAAGCTGTATTTATGAAAGTCAGAAAGAGGAGAGCATGGGAAAGGTTGGAGGGGGAAAGGGTAGGGGCAAATGACATAGTTTAACATCAAAAGATAAAAATTACAACAAAAATATAGCACGCATAGTACTGCTAATGCAGAAAACAAAGATGCCCGGAGAAATCCATACCTCACTACTATGTAACACTTATTTAAGTTTCAGTTCTGATGGCAGGAAAAATTGGTCAATATTTGAAGTCCTTCATACCCTTCAGTTTTAATTAGGACTTCTTGACTCTCTCTTTTTCAAGGATGCATCAGAGCTCTGAGAGGCTTGTGTTAGATGCTGGGGAAAACATCTGGAACTAAGCTAGTATTAGCTGAGAGATTTGCATTTGTAGCTACTGGTAGGAATGTTCCTGAACTGAGCTGCTTTCTCTCCTCAATGGCCTCTTCCATGTGTTGCACCAGATTGTGGCTCCTTTCATCCATAAGTTGTTCCAGACCAAGTTTTGGTATCTCATAACTGAAATTTTTCTCAGTAGTCCACACTGTAAATGGTAACTCTCCTCTTCATCATTTTTGCCAAAATTTTGAAGTTATCTTTGATTTCACTTTTTCTCATAGCCCACATTTATTCTCATAAAAAAAAATCATGCCTGGTTTCCAAAATCCAAAAACTGACCATTTATATGAATCTAAATGATCATAACTAGGTTACTGAACACATCTCAAGTGATCCTGTTAAACACTACGTCACCTCATGCTCTCCCTTTGCTTACATTAGCAGCAGCCTTCCCATCTCGGGAATAAGAGCCCAAAGTAAGTGCTTCCTGTGCATCTGAACACACAGGGCACAACTCACCTGGGCATCCCTATACTCGCTACTTGAGGAAGCCACAAGTCCCCCGCCCTCCCTTACTTCCTCAGGCACATGGAGCAGTGCAACTACTTCCCAGCCTCATGTTCATCAGCCCCAGCCATGGCATAGTTCTGGTTTTACCCTTTGAGAGCTAAAGATACCTTCACTAAATTTAAAATTATCTACTCCCCTCCAGCAACCTTCTCTCAACTTTTTTTTTTTTTTCTGTAGAACTTTCTAATTTCTAATGTATTTCCCTTTGGTGCTTATTCGTCATTCTGTTCCACTTCAATCAGCAAAATGTCACTTAAATAGAAATTTTCCCTTTGCCTTATAGCCAAATCTTAGTTTTAGTTTATAAGAGTCGTATATATGTATGTATGTATGTATGTATGTATGTCACACCTCAAAAGTTTTGGCTAATCTAGATGTTACAAAGGTCTTGCCATGTGTTCCTTATCATTTTCTGGTTGCTGTCTCAAGCCCTCAGAAGTGAGGAAGAGCTGCACTGCTTTCTGGATATCTGACTTGGAGTCTCTAGTTACTAAGGCGTATATTTATTTTTTGTGTGCAGATAAGATGTTGTATTAGTCTCTGTTCACTGCACCCCCCCCCCATGTTGTCATGTCACCTATGACGCTGACTGAATCTACTCATGCAATGGTTCCAGTTCATCTTCCATCTCAGTTCATCCTATCTGAGAGAAGTTTATTAAAGAGCCCTATAAGCCCCTGGATGTTAACTACTGAGTAAGGAAGAATGTCTTCTCATGTAAGCCACAAAAGTTAACCAATGAGCAGAGAGCATTGTCTTCTCACTATGTAAGAAGTTAGCCAATGAACAGAAAGGGTTTTCTTCTTCTCACATAAGTTGTGAGTAGACAGGATTATCTTCTCAAAGCCCTTTATAAGCTTGCACAGTTGACTCACCTTTCCCCCAGATATATATTTTCAACCAAGCAGAGTTAATATGAAAGCTTCCTATGAAAATTAGTTATTACATCTATACCACAAACTTCATTATTGCTGCTCAGATTACCCAAATTTGAACAAGCCCTACAGGTTTCCATTCAAGGGTTTCAGTCCTGCCTTGGGCTTTTGAAATTGAAACATTTATGTGTGTTCCTTTCATCTATTAGAACTTACCCACTAACAAGCCACTCTGAGGTCATGAGGTTGGAGAGGAGAGTCCTGAACTAGAAATGAGATAACATTTCCACTAACAAGAAAACACCATATCACGCTCATCAAAACAGAAAAAGTAAAATAAAAATAGAATGCTATGGACTTGATGGTAGGAAAAATGCATAGTCTAGGATGCTGTACACAGAATCTTTAAATCCACCTGTATCTATTAGGCAGGATCTGGAGGAATATGATAAGAATAGTCTGCATTTAAGTGCATGACTTATTTGTTTTTTATTACTAATCTCCTGTAGAGAAAGAAACATGACTCCATACTTCTACACCACTAATCTCCTGCCCAGATTCATGAAATGCATTTCCGAAGAGCAAAACTGCTTCATTCCCCTAGTACTGCTAGGACCTCAGTGTTTAGTTGTCACTTGGGAAGTATCATGCAAGTACCAAGAGCAGGGTCAGGTCAGAGTGCACAGTAAGAATGGGGTAAAAATATGACATCATAAGCAAGAATAGAGTGATGGTCAGAAAAATAAAATTCTTCAGGGGCGCAAGGAGTCAAGAGGCATGGAAGATGAGGACTTAAGCCAGGCTGTCTTTTTCTTACATCCCCAGAACATCTCTCCTCCACATCCCAATTTTACCAACATCTACTGTGAGCTCAGGTAAAGCAAACACATTTTCATATCAGCAAAGGGGATTAGAAAGGTAGATTTTCTCAGAAAAAAAATATTCATGGCACAGTTAAAAACTGAATGCCATATAAATGATTTCATCCCCTCCTTTGTATTATCCATGCCCCAGATCCCTGTCATGGTCAGGAACAAATGGAAGTTAATGAACAAAGCTCAGCTCTTGCTGCCCAGAAGATACCTAGAAACCCAGGGTCAGCTGCAATGTTCTGCAGGAGTCACAAGAGTAAATCCAACAACCTTTGCTGTAATTAAAACCAAAAACCTTCCTCAATCATTTTTCTAATTGAAAATAGATTTTTCCCCATTCAGTATATTCTGATTATCGTTTCAGCTCCCCTAACTCCTCCCAAATCCTCCCTACTTCCTCACCCAACCAAATTCATACTCTTTATCTCTATCATTTGAATATAAATAGGCATCAATAATAATAATAATAATAATAATAATAATAATAATAATAATAACATAAAGAAAAAGCAAACTAGAATATGACAAAACAAACAGAAAAAAGAAGAGCTTGAAAGGCAGAAGAAACACATATGGACACTTAAGATACACTTAGAAAAACCATAAAACCAAAATCAGAAACCATAACAAAAGCCAAGAAATTCTGAAGAAAGCACCTTTTGAGAAGATACATATATTATCATACAGAGAGACTTAATTGCATGTGGAATTCAAAGTAAACATTGTTACAAAAGGGAATTGAGACCAATGGAAAAGTGCTGTGTATTTACCCTACTTCTGGTTGTCTTGTAGAGGCCCTCATTTGAGAACCATACAGTTGACCATTGATAAAATGTGTCCCATCACCAGATTCTATAGAGCCCATGCCTGAGCATGGGATTCTGGAGATAGCTTAGTGAAGAAAAGTACTTGTCACACCATCATGAGTAAGTAATGGAGTCTCCATCCCCAGGACCCACACAACAGAGCCAGGCACAGTGACCTCTATCCAGAGTCACAACACTGGGGAGGCAGAAACAGGAAAGACACCTGGTATTTACTAACAAGCCAGTCTAGTCAGTCACCAAGTTCCAAACTCAGTGACAATTAGACAGGGAGTAATGAGAAAGTTGCTGCTGGCCTCTGCCGTGTACCTCTGACCTCTGACATGCACACACACACACACACACACACACACACACACACACACACATATATATATGACAAATAAAGAAGCAAGCAAGCACATGGAAGAAAATTTTAAGTAAAATACTTTATGATCTATAAAACATACATGAAGTTCCAGATTTCAATGTTTCTATCATAATTTCACTGAGACACGGGGATAAGAACCCATATTGTCTGTAGATCCTGTCCAGCAGCAAAATGGGATAAGCACAGCAGAAACCATGCAACTTGGATATCTGGAAGGACTCCGTTTCCACCTGCCTGTAGAGGAAGATCGTGATGACCAGGGTAGAAATCTGTGTTTTCTTTCAAAAATAAGCAAATTTAAAGCCAGAGAGATGTTCCATCTCAACACCTCATGGCTGCTATATAAATGAACAGTTCTAGAATGCAGTCACCTTAATGCCACTCAAGGTTTCTCTCATTACTATATAACCTGAGAGCCCCAGGGACTACAGAGCATCACGCAGAGACTATGCTCTGAGAGCCACAGTCTCTATTCAAAGAGTTCCAGGAAAAGAAGTAATCAACTCAAGAACAGGGGACAGTAACCTCTGATAGACACTGGGAAGCCATGTGTGACCAATTCACTTTCTCCAAGCATACATCCTACTGTGTGACAGGGAGATGTGATATGCCCTCTGTGTACATCTGAACCAAACACTGAACGTTTTGCTGGGAGCATTGTGATGTGTGCCTGTATTCTCATCTTGCCATTGTAATGTGATTTAGGGATATTTTATGTGGTGTGGATACTAGGGAAACCATAGAATGTTGACAAGGGAAAAAGTTGGGGTTCACTTTCTGCTGTAGGCTACATTTTTATTTTTATTTCCCCCTGCCTGGCACGGGTCTTCTTCTATTTTGAATAATGGAGATAATTATACATTCAAGGGATCACACTCTAAGCCCCCTGAACGATTAAGAAATCCTAGTGTAGACAATCATGAGAAAATGGTAGGGGGGATTACCCAGAGAGACAGGAATCAGACTGTTTTGCATCCCTTGCTCAGTGCAAATGCCCTAATCTTCTCTCTCTCTCTCTCTCTCTCTCTCTCTCTCTCTCTCTCTCTCTCTCTCTCTCTCTCTCTCTCTCTCTTCTCTCTCTCTCTCTCTGTTGTCACTGGTGTTCCAGGCCTCCCATAGGACAAGTATCTTTCCTAAACACCAATCCTTTGAAGTCTGATGTTTAGAAGGGTCTCTTGAGAAACCACAGCCTCCCCAATTTATCTTTACTTCTTTTTTGGGTCGGGGTGTTGACTTGTAAGCATACCTATAGGTATCACAGTTTTCACTTTCTGAAGCTAGCAGCAGAATAGAAGTTTTTCTTTTTTTCAGGTAGAGAGAAATCCAGTGCAACAGCGTCTACTGAAAGCCACAAATTGCATGCGTGTTGTTTTGGAAACTGCACAAAACTGCAAGAGAATAGAGTCCCTTACTGATCCTAAAGCCCGTGTCTAGTACAGCTGCGAAGATTGCAAGGAGAGAGGAAATTCAGACTTGGGACTTACTAAACATAAACCATCTAAGTGCAAGTTGGCCTGGGCTTTCCCAGGATTGATTGAATAAAAATGAACTGCAATGAAATTAGAGGGGCAAACAGAGTGGGTAGGTGTGACATACGAACTTGGCAAAGAGCATGAGTTGCTCAGAAAACCAGGGTAGGGTAAATAAAGGCATAGGAAAGCAGGTTGATCCAGAGGGTGAGTAGCTAAGAATGGGGCTCAAAAGGATTGGGGTGCCTGCCAGAAAGGTCTTCTCAGCCACACCCCAAGGAGAGGGGAAGTCGCCATAACTGAGAGCATTTGCAGCCCCTGGAGGTCCTTAGTTATGGTTATGTGTGAGAGGGGCAACTTGGCCCCTTTCCTTTTCTGTGTTATAGCTCTGTCTTACTCAGGGGCCACAGGGCTCTGATGGGCTATGCCATCGCTGCCTTGTAACCATGACCACTACAGCAATAGCTGACAGCCTTGTGCTAGAATGTACTTACCCCTGCAACAAGTTCTTCACCTGAGTTATTTCAGTCAGTCCCTAACTCCATCCTATAAAACAGGTTTTCTTCTCTCTGGCAGATGAGGGCAATGCAAGTTAGCAGAATGCAGGAGGATGACCACATGGTATTTGTTTTGTTTCTTTGGAACAGGGTCTGACTATATACCACAGGCTGGCCTACTGTTCATAAAGTTCCTCGTACCTCTGCCTCCTGAGTGCTGAGACTAAAGGCATGTGCCCAGAAAATGTTCAGTGTTAGAAAGAGGAGTCAGAATTTAAATCCAAAACACTTTGAATCCAGAGCTGAAATGAGCATGGTCCTGAGTGGAAAAGAAAAAAGAAAAAATTTCAACTTCCAACAGTGATCCTCCTGACCACATCACCTTGGCCTGCCCCCATTGGAAGGTTTCTTGCCTTTAAATGAGAAAGAATACAGGATCTCCTTTTAGTAGGTTTAAAAAATCAAGATAGGTCAGCATTGACACTTGGCTTTTATAGCCTGAAAGGCAAGAAACAGAGTTACACAATCACCTGGAATAGAATATGGTTGTGGGAGGTGTATGTGTAAATCTCCCTTTGTCTCCTTTCACTCTCAATCCTGTTTCCCAAGCTCCAGAGATTTCCACAAACAACCACTGTCACTGCATCAGGTAACAGCACCAGGGACTTCTCCCCATGTCACTGTCATCAGCCTTTGTCTTTATGGTCCATCCACAAAGACAGTAATCCAGGCTGCTTTCTCTCTGTCAGTTACACTTTAAGCTGATCAGGGTGAGGTACTGCATTAAAGCAAAATCAACAGCTATGAAGAGGTAGGTGTTAAAAGCTGGCAACAGGACTCGGTGTGAAAATGTTGCTAAAATGTGTTTGCTGGGGTGGAAGCAGCCAACAGGTCCCTTTGTGGACCTTCACACCAGCTGGTTTTGGAAGGAAAGTCAGAATTGTCCAAACTCAGGCACAAGTAGGGAAAGACACACCCCACTTTGCTGTCTTCAGCTTGCCAGGCAGTATGAACATTTGGATTGGCAATTTCTTCTGTGAACAAAACCCAGTGGTCTCCACTTCAGGATTCTTAGACTTCTTGGAACCGTGGGCTTAAAGTCTTGGCAAGCCTGAATCGTGGCTTCAGTCTGTCTCCTTAATATGGAGAACAAATGACTGCTGAAGAGCTCCAGCCAAGGCCACTCTGTGGACTTTGAAAGATGCCCCCAGGTATCTTTATCCAAAGACAGTCTCTGAGTGCTTATTATTCACTTTACTAGAGTGGAAACTCTTTAATCATTGTCTCCGTGTTTGCTTTAATCTAGAAACTGTCCACTTATTAGCTCATAGTGTGCCCAGAGCTTCTCTCCATCTTACGGCAGGACAGGACAGTTAGAACACATTTAAATGATGATTCTAGAAAAGTCAAATTGCTATGAGGGAAGGATAATGTGGGGACACAACATAATTGGAATTCAGAATGAAAGTTTCTTTATCAAGAGATACATTCCATGTTTTGCTTTAAGTGGAGTACGGCTTTGAAGTACAGTCTATAATAACAAAGAGAGAGTGAGTAACCCTAACCGGAACCTTAACCCTAAAGCGATTAGTCAAAGGATTATTTATTAAATACCCTAAGTTACATGTTGCAGAGGGTTTTCAACACCAACACTTTGAGAAGTTTCTTTCAGAGTTGCTCTTGAAATAAAATTAAAAAAAAAACAAAAAACAGTTGCTATGCTAAATGAAAGCTGGAGCTCAGTGCAGAAGATGGCATAAAAGACCACAAAGCCAGTGGGAGAACCAGAGTGTCAATAGTGTTCAGAATACAGCCTTAGCTTAGAAGTGCAGGGCAACACAGTGCAGAGCAGTGCAGGGGTGTGCTAAAGAGAAGTGAGAAGAATTCAAAGGAAGGATTAGAAACCATGCTGTGGCTTTTGGCTGCTGGGCCTCCCAAGGACTGGCCATCTCTGGTCTAGTCCCTGTTACCACTGTGAGCCCCATGGAATTCATCCCTGGCCCTTTCACCACCTCAGCTCTTCTCCTAGACCAAGTCTATTACAAGTAATACATTTGGCTTGTTTGTTTGTTTTCCAAATGAGTTCTAAAGTTTCACCTAGTTTCATGCAGTGACTTTACAGATAAGTAGATTAAGGCTGGAGAGTTTTAAGTGCATTGACGAAAACTACCCAGGTAGAAAGTATGATATATTAGAGCAAAATTCAATCATTCCATCTCCAAATTACACTTCACTCTCCAAGTTCACTCTTTCTCCCAAATAACCATTTCTGTTTTTCTTAATTTAAAAAAAAAAATAGGTGCTTTTACTAAGTCCAGTGGTGGAGGTGATTCTCAAACATTGGATTTTAAAATGCATATCTAAGGACACGTGTCCATGGGAAGCATTAGACATTGGAAGTGGTTTGCAGGTCTGGCTTGTGACTTGCTGGTTTGAAATAAATGCTGCCTGCTCTACAACTTAACCATTCCTGTTATTATCTTAGCAGATATAGATGGGGACATTAAAGGGAATTTTAGTGTCATCTAAAGATACTTCTTATGAAAGAAAGGGACAGGCATTCAAAAGAGTTGTCTTACAAAGCCACAAAATCTTAGGGTTTTCAAGGACAATAACAGTCATTGTCATTTTTAAATTTAGAGAAATAGAAACGCAAAAGGTGATTATTCTAAAGCCTGTTTGCCACATCTGCAATTAAAACTGTTCATATCTTATCATATTTAGTTCAAAAGTTAGATAAAAATTAAAATTATATAGTTCATTGGAGATAGTTTTCTCAATTTCTAGTCACACTCATCTTTATTGAGCCATCAATAGCTAGTATTGCACTCATGTGTACAAATTCTCATAATCTTTTTTTATCATTCCATAGACACATAAGCATGCTTGTGATTGGTGCCCGTGGGTTGTTGGGTGGTTTTGTGGGGCAGTTGATATTCTTAGGCTATTGTATACTTTGGTTATTATGTGTATGCTTGGATACAGTTTAACTTTTTTCTGGAAAACCAGAGAAACACTAAATTATAAATAATTTTATTCTTATACAGCTATTAACAGATGAGTCAAAGAGGTTGAGTATGGAGTCCCCTGTAACATAGGTCACCCCTCCCTGGTAATTTCTCAGGTGTCTTCCTAGAATCTTTTTCCATCTCTTGATGGTCCTGTCCCTCCTACTTTTAAAGCACTGTGGATGTTTTCACTCCATTACTTCCCCATACCTCCATTCAGACAGAAACCGTTCGGGGGGCTGAGGAATCTCATACCAGGAACAATATACTCTTCGACTTCACACTTTGCTCTGAACACCAGGGCCAGCCAGGCAGACAGCAGGCCTCACACACCATTATGAATCTGTCAGCAATTAGAATTCTAAAACCTTATTCGGTTTTTACTTGCTTCAATCAACATGTCACTGCAGCAAGGATTATCTGCTTTCTCAACATAAACATCAACAAAAGTGAGTGCAGTAGCTTGTGTCTTTGGCTAGGGCTACTGCCAGGGAGAATTTTAAATAGCATTCAGCAGACAGGAGGGATCTGCGGCCTTAATGGGCCATAATTAGAGAAGGCAGAGCCTAAACTACCCTTTGTGTGAAACTTCAGAGCTTTGAGCTTTAATGTAGGAGAGATTTAGATACATGAAGAGCCGCTTCAACCACTTTCTTCTGTTTCTTTGGCTGGAGAGAAAGAAACAGAGCCAACAAAAATGTGTATAGTAGGGTATTGCCACCCATACAAAAGACCTTAGGGACCATTGCCCACCCTCCTCATTTAGAGGACTAGGAATTGAGAGCAAGACAGTAAGACTGTGAGCAACACGCAGGGGGGTGGGGGGTGCTTAGGAGTAGAGCCCAGTGTTTACATACTGCCATGTAGAGCAGAGGTGGGAGGGACTCAAGCAATAGGACTGCCTTAGCTTGTTTCTGTGTCCCTGTGATAACACAATTTAGGAAAGAAAAGGTTATTTCATCTTAAACTTTCACCTCATAGTCAATCATTGAAAGGAAGTCAGGACAGGAACCTAAAGCAGGAACCTAGAAGCAGGAACTAAAGCAGAGATAAAGGAGTACTGTTTACTGGCTTGCTCATATGTTTTTAAAAATAGAACCCAGGACTACCTGCTAAGGGGAGACACCTCCCAGAGTGGGCTGGACCTCCCACATCATTCATTAATCAAGAAAATGCTCCCACAGATTTGCCTATAGGAAACCTGATGGAGGTATTTTCTCAACTAAACTTTCCTTTTAACAGGTATTCCAACTCATCTCAAGTTGATTAATAATAATAATGTATAACAAGCATTCTTTCCCACCAGACTGGTCCCACAGCTGTGTCAGCCCCAAATAAATACACGGATGCTATATTAGTTATGAAAATGTTGGCCAGTGGCTAAGGCTTCTTATTGGCTAACTCTGTCTTGATGATTAACCCATAACTACTAATCTATGTATTTCTACATGGTCTTATCTTACAGGGGAATGCCTGATTCGTGTCCTCTCTTCTTCGGCTCACATGTTGACTTTTTTCTGCCTACAATTCCCAGAATTTTCCTTGTCTCCTCCTCCCACCTATCTTCCTGCCTGGCCAATCAACGTTTTATTCATTAACCAATAAGACAAACAATTACACATAAGGACAACCCCCATCAATAATGTTAATAATTAATAACCAGTACAAACTTTATGCTTTCTCAAAATTCAGTCACAGATTTGCATGGTATCCAATGGCTCAATTCATCAAGCAATGCAAAGCAAAAAATGTTAAGGCCAGGACAAGCTTATGTACCAAAGACAAACTCAAATCTTGTGAAGACAGTATGTAAGCACATAAGTAGACAATAATCATATCCTGTTCTAACCATTGTAAAAGAGATTGGATGTGCAAGCTGGGGTTAGGTGAATGAAGATAAGGAAAGTTTGTTATGTTCTGCTGGTAGTGACAGTTAATACTAGCTACATTAACTTATTTAATACTCATAACAACTTTAGAACATAATTGTCACGATCATTGCTGTTTTAAATTCAAAAACAAGGAAACTAAGCTTCATGATAATTTGTTCAAGGCTATATAATATACCATGGTAACAACAAAGATAAGACTCAGTCCTCAAATCAGTCTACTGTCTGCAGAAACCCCACCATAACCACAGAAGAAAGATGACTAGCTGTCCCGATTCACCTGGAGTTTCATGTCCCAGGAAATAAATCCTTCAGGCATCCACCAAACAGAATAATTGATTCCTCTTCATGTGACCAAATGACTTTGTCTACACTGAAACACAAACGACATATGTGTCTTAATGAGTCAGCTGCTCTGACCATCTCCAAGCTCACACTATCTAGGGCCTAGGGAGATTGCTTATTTGTCCCAGAACACTGGGTGCTTTTCCAGATGACTTAGGTTTGCTCCCCAGCACTGAAATGGTGGGTCATAATCATCTGTAACTCTAGGTCCAGGAGGTCTCACACCCTCCTCTGACCTCCTCAAGGCCCAGGCACATACCTCTTTCACAGACCTACATGCAGGCAATATAAATATATACACATAAAAACACCCAAACACCTGGGGTGGGGGAAACATGTGCCATCTAGTAAAATGAAGAACACCCAGGAGATAGATATATAGAGAGAGATAGAGATAGAGATATGACTCTTGGATGAATCATATAGACAAATGAAGACTTCAGAACACCAGTCCCTCAGAGTGAGACTAGCAAAGGGCAAAGTCTGACCTCAAATGTCAGCAAGTAGAAGGATCTTGAAATATCCTTATAGTGCAATGGAGGAAGGGCAGTCATTCCCAAATCTAAAAGTCCTATTTGTGTTTTCTCCTGCTGGGGAAATGCACATTAAGAAATGTAGTCACAGGCTGAGAATCCCATTGTGCTGAAAAGAGTTCTGGGTTGCCGTTTCATCAGCCAGCAAGTGTAGTATCAAGTGAGTGGCAAACATGGCCAGTGCTCTCTTCCCTTCAATGTTGGGTACACACCATTCCTTCTTCTTGGATGAGTGATGCTTACTGTGGGCATGGAAAATTCTTCCTTGTCCTTTAGAACCATTGGATTGCCACTGCTACTTAAGCACTCACAGGGACAACCCAATCTTAAATTAACCACCAGTTCCTCTTCCTTCAATCTACAACCTCACACTTTTAAGAATGAGAATCCTCATCTACCATATTCTGGGGTCCCAGTATAGAAATAGTGGGAAGGGGGTTGCCATCTCTTGTTGTGCTAGAACCCTACCTAAGCAAAGTGTCTTTTCTATTTCTTCTCTTAATGTCACAATCTCCAAAGGTAGTGCACCTATGCATTTAGTTATGAACATGGAGATATGGATAACAAAATCTATGTTAGGGTGCTTATTAACATTGGATAATCATTTATCTATCACTTGGGCCAGGCTCTACTCTACAAGCAAGCAAAAGATAGAGGCAACAGGCTCCATGGTTATATGCCTACAGAATCTAAATGTCATCACTAAATTATTCAGTGCTAAGAAATGTGACTTCAAAGAAACAAATACAAAGTATGGAGTTGGTTTTCACTTTCTGGCCTATGACCCAGACCACTGTGTAAACTTTGGCCTCACCCCTTTTTAACCAAACTGTGCGACCACCCTAATAGAATTGCATGATTTCCAGAATCCACTCCAACTCTATATATCAACAACCCAGTGACTCTAATAGAACATTCTACCTTCTACAAGGACATTACTGCTCCCCACTGCCCAGACATCCCCACTTAGGATGAACAATAATGTCAGGAACAAATTGGTAAAGAACTGATTAAGCCACCTGAGGAAAAAGGGGGCCTTCTGTTTGAAGGAAGGAAGCCAAAGACTCTGGAGGGTTGTGATGTGTGAAATTCAGGCTGGGAGTTTAATGAGTTTGAGGCGTGAAAAACCCAAGCTTCAGGGCTGCATTCCCTGGCAGCAAGGAGCAGGGCAGGTTTCCATGCCCTTTGTGGCCGAGTTCTATTTTAGAATGTACTCTCTGCTTGAATCCAATCATACAGCTGTGAATGTCTGTTAACTCTTAGTCATGGCGCTCCATTCAAGCAAAGGGATCTTGGTCAGGCACTGACAGGTCTGCAAAAGAGGGCACTAGACGAAGAAAGTCAGAAACAAACAAGGTTGATGGCTTTCTAATGAGGGACAGTTAATGTAATGAAGATGTAGCAAGCCTAGTATAATGGGCCAGGCAAGACATGGGGTGACATATGAGGTCTGCAACAAGTAGTCTTGGGAATTAAAAGTGGGTAGCCCTACCCACTGCGAAATAGTTCATCTAGTATTCAAACCCTCCTCATGAGTCCTTCCCTACTAATGTTCCTTCTCGACTAGGACTTAGTTTTTGAGACTTCCACCCATGGTGTGTGTGTGGCGTGAGGTGTGGGGGGGAAACCAAGATAAGTGTTTTCACCAAGCTCCCACCCTCTCTATTCTGGAATCCCTTCCAGGACCCAAAGTGCATAGCTGTCAAGTCTTGTTTTTGGATGCTTCAGTTAAGTGGATGCCCAACCCAAGATAGGAAGCTGTGTCTGGTTCGGGTTAAGCTCTCCAGCTGCTAAGCACCATGGGTGTGATCACCATGGAGATAAGTTCCTCGTCAATCATTTAGAGACACCAAAGAAGGTCACTAGGATGTCAAAAGAACAAAATTCCATAGGAAGACGATTCTAGTCTACCCTAAAATTTGCTATCTGGCTGTATTCTTAAAAGAGTGCTTCCAACATGGAGTAGAAATGGCTGTGTGTCAAGTCAGTGGGAGCAGTAGGCCATGCTCTGGGGAGATTTCTAATTGTGGCTAGTCCTGTAATGGAACTCAATGTCAGACAGAGAAGCCCTGTGGGGTTATCTTTTCAAAACATTTTTAAAAGTAATAACTGAGGGTCAGGAGGTAAGTAACTTGCCCAAGGCTCACATAACAAGTTAGAGAAAAAGTCTGGACTAGAATTAGTGTCTTGCCCTCTTAATTTATTAGACCTTCCTGAACTCAGTGGATTTTACTGGAAAGATAATAAAGTTCCAAAAATGTCCCCTCAAGATCTCTTCTGGGTCGCTCACAGAAGGAAGCAGAACAGTCTACCACATGGGTGTTATTCTTCTTTCTTAAAATTTAACATTAAAACACTTCAACAGCTATTGATCAAAAGCATGGTTCTTTCCCAGTCTCTCTCCCTTCCCTTGCTCTGCTCTACAGCTGGTGATAACATGTGTGTGGTGTGCTTCAGGACAGTTAAGTGGATTTGCATTTGGTAGGAGTTGGTTAATGCAAAATGACATAGTTACCACTTACTTTGGATAAGAGTAAACCCATTAATTCCCCCGACATAGGATTGACTCCCTCCAAGAATATTTCTACCACCAGATAGCATTGAATTTCAAAGGACAGGACCAAAGCTGGGACCTTATGGAGAACAAATGTGCCCCAGGCATATAGCACATGAAAGGAACAGAGAAAAACAAGATTGAAAATACATAAAATCAGGCAGTAACCTGTGAAATTTTTTTCAAAATTTAAATAACGTATCAAGGAAATTTTACATTTTCTTGAATTCAAAAGGAATTTTTTCTTAATTGATTAAAATATTGCCAATAATAAATTATGAAGCTGAGTGAAACACACCACACTACCAAAAATAATTTTACAAAAATATACTTAAATTAGCTCAGACTATTTATTTTAACTTCATAGAAAATGGTATCTTAGGGCCAGAGAGATGGATCCTTGAGTAAAAGTTCTTACCTCAAGGCTGAAGGCCTGAGCTCAAGCCCAGATTTGACATTAAAGAGGAAGGAGAGAACTTCACGGTGTCTAGTGACCTCCACACAAGCGCCACAGTCTGTATACTCCCTCTACACAATAAAAATGGACTTACTTTGAAAAGACAATGCTATTTTTAAGAAGTATCACCATATACACATGTGATCACCCAATCTATAGCCAAAAGTGTGTGTGATTGAAGCATTATGGGACTATTTAATCAAGTCATTGTGGGTTTTTATTTTTTCAGGAATTCTGATATTTTGTATTTTCTCTCAGGCTTATATTTTCTGCAATTAGTTAGACTTATTTTTGTCTTGAAAATATTCAATTGTGTGCTTTAGTTGTTATTCAGAATATATTTCTCATAGAAAGCCTCTCTACATGATGCAAGGTCTAGGCTCTCTGGAATGTAGAATTCCCTTTTCCTGAAATCCCACTGTGAAGAAGTCACAATGATCTCAGGATGACAGAGAATAGCAAGAAGCCTTCTAGTGAGTTATGTGCATTCAAAGCCCACCCTTACACTGCTCCAATAGTGTCTTTCTTGGAGTTTGACAATTTTGAATAACATAAGGAATCGGCATGCTCATACTTGGGGAGGGGAAGTCCGCTAACACTAAGCCACTTGGGTGAATTGAACTGTTGGTTTCAGAAGCACAGCCTCTTTCCACATGACTATTGTTCACTGAGTTATGTTTGTATACCTCTCCCCCAATCCCAAACCACGTACACAACCTTATTTTCCTTTTTACCACATTCATTTTATATTTGGATGTGTTTGCTGTTCAAATCATTACTCTCCCTCATTTTAGAAAATATGTAGCCCAATCACAGTGATAAATTACTGAAACTTGAACTATTTAATTATATATAGAGAGTTGTTGGAAGAATAAAACAAGATAATGCATAGGAAATATCTTAGCTCAGATGCCAGCACATAAGTGCTTGGTAAATGTTAGCATAATGTCAGTTAGGTCTTTTCCCATAGCTAAGCATTTGTCAGCTTTGGTTCATGAAGCACTCTAATGCCTAGAGGCATTTTTAGAGTTCCTTGAAAGAAACTGTGGCCACAGCATACAAGCTTCAAATTTCTTTGCCACAACACACAGTGTGGATTGTAAATATAAAACAAGAAACCTAACCCATGGCATTTTTAAAAACCTGAATGGAATGGTTAAGAAAATCATACTGAAACCATATGTGTGGTATTTGTCATGATAAACAGAACTGACTCAACTTTCCAACTTCTCACTTATAGGACTTTGGTCAATACATCAGTTTTCAGTATCCTGTTTCCTTCAACTGGAGAGAGAGAGAGAGAGAGAGAGAGAGAGAGAGAGAGAGAGAGAGAGAGAGAGAGAGAGAGAGAGAGAGAGAGAGAGAGAGAGAGAGAGAGAAAGAGAGAGAGAGAGAGAGAGAGAGAGAGAGAGAGAGAGAGAGATTGATAAGATGTGAATCTTTGTGAGACTTACAACAAAGCAAAATGTTTTCTAGGTCTTAGTAAATTTCACATAAGCAAGAAGATGTCATTGTGTTAGACCAAAATAATAATAATAATAATGAGGAGGAGGAGGAGGAGAAGGAGGAGGAGGAGAAGGAGGAGGAGAAAAAGAAGGAGGAGGAGGAGGGGGAAGGAGGAAGAAAAGGAGGAGGAGGAGAAGGAGGAGGAGGAGAAGGAGGAGGAGGAGAAGGAGGAGGAGGAGAAGGAGGAGGAGGAGGAGGAGAAGGAGGAGGAGAAAAAGAAGAAGGAGGAGGAGGAGGGGGAAGGAGAAAGAAAAGGAGGAGGAGAAGAAGAAAGAGGAGGAGGAGGAAGAGGAGGAGGAGGAGAAGAAACTGAAGCAAATGAGCAAATTACTCCAGCCCTGCCTGCCTCCTTTCTCAGCTCCCATCACTGTGGTCTTAAAGACATTATTTCAGTTGTTCTCAACCTTCTTAATGCTGCAACCCTTTAACAGTTCCTCATGTTGTGGTGACTCCCAACTATACAATTATTTTCATTGTTACTTCATAACTGTAATTTTGCTGCTGTTATGAATTGTAAATATGTAGTGCTGTGGAATATTTCTTTACATTGTGTGAATATATGTCACCGTGATTGGTTTAATAGACAAGCTGGCTGGCCAATAGCTGAACAGAATAAAGTTAAGTAGAAAGACAAAGTGAGAATGATAAATGAAGAAGGGCAGAGTCAGAAGAGTCACAAGACAGACAGAAAATGAATTAGACATACAAAATGGGATAGAGGCAAAAGCCATAGGCCTTGTGACAGCACATAGGTTACTAGAAATGGGTTAAGTTTTAAGTTCTAGTTAGTAATAAGCCTGAGCTATTGGCTGAGCAATTACACTTCACATTCAGTCTCTGAGTCAGTTATTTGGAAACTAGCAGGTGGGAGAGAAATGTCCATTTACAATTTAATATGCAGAATATCTGATACGCAACCCCTATGAAAAGATCCTTTGACAACCCCTTGTGTGGTCTGAACTTACAGGTTGGAGAACCACTGTGATGATGAACCTGAGACACCATGATTTCAAAACACAAAGAGAGTTCTTTATAGTCTGGATAATACAGAATACAGAAGCAAATATGATTAACAAAAGGCATAAAAGAAAAAGAAAAAAGAAAAACAAAAACAGAAAAACTGCTACAGGAGAAAAATTAATTTCATCCCACTGGTATTTATCTTCATAACGGGAGAACTGATAGCAAATAAAGTTGATAATGAAGTAGAAAGAAATGTATATTTTATAGTTGTAATGAATACTAACAAATGCAAAAATAAGAAAAGGAAAGAAAATGTAAGTTATAAACAAACATAGTCATTCTCTCAGGAAGGAAATTAGTGAATGATGTCTGATATAAACAAATGCATTCATAGAAAAAGTTTCATAGTTCACAGAAATTAGAGTAATCCAAAGAACAAGAAAAATAACTTTTAAATGACTTATACTGAGTAGAAGTGAAAGTTGGGTTGAAAAGTTGTGGGTTTTGAATACAAAATCTTCTTAGCATTTGGCTTTCTTAAATATTTGATGAAATACAGCAAAAAAAATCCCATGAAATTCAAAAATGTTTGTATTTTCTTAAACATCCTTGGAAAGGATTGCAGAAATATCATTTCTTCAGTATTTCTGACATTCAGGATTGCATTACCTTACCACCTCCTTTCTTCACACCTACGCTTCTCAATAGGATAGCTAGACATATGTGGTTATATCAACTTAAGTTAATTATAATGCAAACATTTTAATTCCTTAACCAAAACCTGCCATATTTCATGGCTACCAGAGCCTGTGGTGAACAACATAGAATGAAGAATTTTGGACTTTTCCATTACCGCAAAAGATTCTACTGTAATTTAATCACATATATCTAAAGTTTGAAGCAAACACCCATATATGAGAAAGAACACGGTATTTGTCTTTCTGAGTCTGGTTTGCCTCCATCAGAATGTTCATTTCCAGGTCCATCAACTTACCTGCAATTGTCATGATTTCATTTTTCTTAACAACTAAATAGTATTGTATTGCATAAACTTGCCATATTATCACTATGCATTCATTCATTGAGGAATATCTAGGTTGTTTTCATTTCCTACCTATTGTAAATAGAGCAGCAATGAACATGGATGAGGAAGTAAGTATCTTTGTAGAGGATATAGAGTCATTTGGGTATATGCCCATATAGTTGTATTATGTGGGAGATCTATCTCTAGCCTTTCCAGAAAATTCCATACTGATTTTCCTAGTGGTTGTACCACTTTGCCCTCATACCAATAGTAAATGAGTGTTCCCTTTTCACTAATCCATACCAGAATTTGTTATTTGTATACCACAGCCAATCTGACTATGTTAAGACAAAAATCTCAAAGTAGTTTTAATTCTCATTTGCCTGATATCTATAGATGTTTAATATTTTTTAAAAATGCTCTTAACAATTTATGCTTCATCTTTTGAGAACTCTGATTAGTTTGTGCCTTAATGTTTAATTAGGTCTTTAGTTTTCTTGATGTTTAGGGGTTTTTTTTTTTTGTTGTTGTTGTTGTTGTTATTTTTTGGTTTTCTTTGTGGTTGTTGTTCCTTGTATATTATTCATATTAACACTATTTCAGTTTAATAGCTGGTAAAGAATTTTCTCATTCTGAGTGCAACCTTTTAACTCTAACAATTATATTCCTTGCTATACAGAAACTTTTATTTTCATGAGATCTAATTTATCAATTGTTGGTCTTATTGCTTGAGCTACCAGGGCCCTGTCCAGGAAGCCTGTTAAATGTACCTGTACCTATAAGGCAAGTGTATTCCCCACTTTCTCCTCTATCAGGTTCAGGATATCAAGTCTTATTTTGAGGTCTTTCCTTGATCTTTTGAAGTTAAGTTTTCTTCAGGGTAGAGATAAAGAATTAGTTTCACTCTTCTATGGGTAGTTATCCATTTGTTGAAATGCTACCCTTGCTCCAATGTGCACTTTGACCTCTTTGTCAAAAATCAAGTGGCTGTAGGAGTATGGGCTTACATGTGAATCTTCAATTCTATTCCATTGACCACTGAGTCTGTTTAGATGCCAGTTCCAAAGTTTGCATTGGTATAGTTCTATATTACAACATGAAATCAAGAATGGTAACATCGCCAGCATTTTTTTTTCATTTGGTATTGTTTTGGCTCTCCAGGATCTTTTTATGCTTCCATATGAAACTTAAGATTATTTTTCAACTCCTATAAAAAATGAATTGGAATTTCATTGGAAATTGCATTGGATTTGTAGATTGCTTTTGGAAAAGGTAGTCATTTTTACAATATTAATACTATGGATTCATGGCATGGGCATTCTTTCCATGTCTCTTCTGGTATCTTCTTTGATTTCTTTATTTGGTGTCTTAAAGTTATCATTATATAAGTCTTTCACTTACTTATCTGATACATATTTCACTTCCTTTATTTCAAGATATTTTTTTTGAGGTTAATTATTTCTGATCTTTTTCCTGGCATGTATTTTGTTGATATGTAAGAAGGCTACTGCATCTTTGTATGAATTTTGTACTCTGATTTTTTCTGAATGTGTTTTATCAGCTATGTGAGTTTTTAGGCAAAGTCTTTAGGATCTTTTATGAACTGAATCAGTTTATCTGCCAATAAGGACACTTTGACTTTTTCTGTTAGTATTCCCTTGATCTTTTAAATTTATTTCTATAGCTAAGACTGTAAGCATTGTATTGAACAAAAATGAAGAGAGCAGACATCATTGTATTATTCCTGGTTTTAGTGGAAATACTTAGAATTGTTCCCTGTTAGCATAATGTTGACTGTGGGCTTTTTGTGTACTGTTTTATTATGACTAAAAGATGTTGAATTTTGTCAAAAGCCCTTTCTTTGACCAATCAGGTGACTATGTACTTTCTATTCTTGATTTCATTCATGCAGTGGATTACACTTATTGAGACACCTGTGTGAAGTCATTCCTGCATTTTTGGATGAGGGCCACTTGGCCAGAGTGGTAAATTATTAGGGGACCATGAGAGGTTCTATGAAAGGAGAGGAGCTAGAGATAGAATGAAGGTTGTGTTGTGAAGGGGGGATGGTGAATAATTGAGCAGAAAAAGATTATGTGGGATGGAGAGAGAGAGACAGAGAGAGAAAGAGAGGGAGAGAGAGAGAGAGAGAGAGAGAGAGAGAGAGAGAGAGAGAGAGAGAGAGACTCAATTTTCGCAAAAAAAAATATACTTTGAAGATCACCCTTTTGCTGGAAGTTCATACTGAGCAGAGGCGCAGAACTGAAGATACATGCAGAGATATAGAGCAGTGGTTCCCTACCTTTGGGTTGTGTTGTGACCTCTTTGAAGGTTGAATGACCTTTTCACAAGAATCATCTAAGACCATCTGAAATGTCAGAAATTTACATTATGATTCATAACATTTACAACATATTTCATAAGCTTAAGTGAAGCTATACTATAACAGGGGTACAATGCCTCTTTGGATACCATTAGCTATAAAACAAAAAGCCCAGTGCTGGGAAGGGAATGGGTCACTGCTGCATCACTGAATTAAAAAAGACTTAGTTGAATGGGTCAGTGAAGTTCCCATAGACTCCAAGCATTCCAAGCTATTGGCAATGCTCTTGACATCATTGTTTTCATAAGTGGATAGCAAGACCACGTTGCTGAAGACACCATATATGTGAGTCATAGAACTTGGAAAAAATCAAGCTGGAGCCAATTCGGAAACATCAGACCTAACAGTTAGCTTTCATGGTGCTGAAAGGTGCAATGTACACTGCTGGGGAGAAAGGCAATCAGCAGTGTTCCCCAACTGTGAACCCTGTGAGCTTCACTGACAACTGGCCTGGCAAGATAAGCTCACTGGTGCAGTAGTGACCTCAACTGCATCAACAGTCTTGGCTCTTAGTTTCCTGAAAGAAAATAATTTAAGTGGGACATGGTAATAAAATAAGCAGTCAATGACTTAATATGAGTAGACAAGCAAGGAAGCAAGAATACACTTTTAGACAATTCATGGGCTGAGATGAGAAGCAATGGTCCCAAATATGGTACATGTGATGGTTATATTCCTCGACATCGGTGCTTGTTAACCTTCTTAATGCTGCAGCCCTTTAATACAGTTCCTCATGTTGTGGTGATCACCTCAAACATAAAATTGTTTTTCCAGTTTGCAGTCTACTATAGGCTGGCAGCTCTATCCAAGTTCAGCAACATGGATGAAGCCCACTCCCTCTACCTGTGCTTACTTGGGACTGTCTCTAGGCCCAGATGCCTGACTTATATCTAGTGTGACCCTGGACAGTTTCTTGAAGAAGCTTTTCCCCTGAAGCCCAATAGGTAATTAGACATTGTGCTAGGAACATCACTATAGGACCATGCTTCCACATATGATAACTAAGACTTGCACTAGGAACTTTATTATATGAGTGTGCTGCTTAATGTAAACCAGAGTATGCTCCAGTTGCCACGCACAATCCTATTATTCACTATACTCTGGAATAAAGTTAATCTGATTCACTGAAGTCATCTCCCAGAGTGTTACCTCCACCTTGTTCTCAGGCTGTACAAAGCTGTCATCACTTCTGCCCCTTGTCCCTGTGGACTAGTGACCAACAGGCCTCAAGAAAAAAAGGGACGTCTACACTACTAGCATGAACTCTAGACATCACTCAAATGGCCATCCTGATTGGTTTGCCCTAAAAAAAAAAAACAAACAAACATAACTACAAAACAAAAATCATGCTATCTGAAGCTCTAGCATGTGCCTTTGTTGTTATGCATTTTTTGTTGTATCTTAGAAAAGTCTTTGAAGAATAGAAGGGGCTTTGGTGAGGACAAAATATTATTCTTTCTCAAATCAAGGAGAAGGCCTGTGTTAAGCCACTCTTCTATAAATCCACACTCAAAACAGTGGTTTTGAAGAAAGTTAGACCTGGGCTACTGAAACAACTTAGTAATAAACACCAACAACATCAGCATCATAACATTTATTTACTGAATTTCTGATGTGAGCAAATGGCTGGCTAGTGTAAACATCCACAGTGTGCAGGACAAGAATAGTTTAAGAGTTATCTTAGTGTTAAGAGAGGCTGTAGTTTCTCTAGAATGGTCATCTCAACCTGTGGGTCATACTTTGCTGTAGTGTCCCCCCTCAAAAATTAGAAAGCTTGATTTTACAATTCCAAGATTTCCTGTAGCTAGATGTTGGGTCTGATTATGTTCTAATTTAGCCAGTCTTTTCTTCGAAATCCCTTACCTTCATTGTCAAGGTTTTATCTGTTTGTTTGCTTTTATTTTGGTATTGGTACTTTCTCATCTCAGGATGGTAGAGGCAGCATTCACATTAGGCTCTTGAGAAAGTTAATTGAGAATTCATTGACATATGCAATGTAAAGACCCCAACACATTGCCTAGTGTACATTAAATAATTCATAATATATTGCAACTCTTATGAAGAGGAAGAAATAAATGCCCTTTCTAGGTCTTGGTCCAGGAGAGCTTCTGAGGAAGGGAACCAAGTGAAGTGCACCATGTGCTGTCTAACTGAGGCTGGCATGGTGTAGCTCACAAGACACATTTGTAAGCAAGGCTTTCTCCATGTGCTAGTTCATAGCAGGTGATGTGAACTTGATGCCATCCCTTGCCATGTGAGCTTCCTGATTACCCAGCTTCCTGCCTATAGAAGAGACAGCTAACACTTGGTGGTGGGCCAAATGTACAGTTTTGTTTGGGTGGTTCTACCTATAATTCCAGCGTAAAGTTTTGCCCCTTCTTGTCTGATGGAATTTAAGTGCTTTTCCATCTATTCAAATTCTCCTGCTCTGCTGATGGTGGCCCATGCCTATGGTCCCAGCATTTGGGAGACTGAGGCAGGAATGTTGTTATGAGTTCCAGTCCAACATGGACTACATAATGATGAAGACTAGTCTATACTTCCATGTGAGACTCTGTCTCAATAAAGGATGGAAACAGCAAATAATGTTTAAAATAACAAACTTATTTGTGTTATGTAACAATCTGATATAGGCAGAATGGAAGAATAAGGGTCATGTCTGAAACAAGCAGACTGCGGTAGCTTCTGGAAGTATGAAAATCTGTAATGGGCTAATAGTACTATTCCAAACTTCATAGTTCATCATTTACAGGACAGAAAGGGGCCCTGAGGCAGACAAAACAGTATCCCATTTATGTGCCCTCTAGAAGAAGTTTCCTTTGCCACATTTTTCTGGCACCACAGAAATAAGTGTCACAAGTGTCCAGTTTGGGTAGAGGCTGCAGAACCATCTGTAAGACTTTCCCCTTAGAGCATTGCTCACCAGGATCTCCCCATGGGGTCCTACATTAGATTGTGTGAGAGAGAAACATGGAATAGGAATACAAACATCTCTCCTCCGGACATTTGCTGGCACAACTCTCTATGCCTTTTGGATCCCCAAGCATGATCTTGTGCATACACGCCTCCTCCATCTGATGATAGCTGCCGCTCTGCATACCCAAATTAAGGTTATAGGGGCCAGGCAGGGCCTAGTACAGCACAGCACCTTAGGCTGAATGAAGCTCAATGCTCCCTACCAGAGTTCAACAGCAACCCCAAAGTTGTTCATTGTTGTGCCTACCTCGGCCGGCAAGGAAACATGCATCCATGACTCTTCTTCAAGCAGTTTATTCAGGAACCTTGTACATCAGCTTTCCCTCTCCCAGTCCCAATTGGGGATGTTAAAGCCCCCAGACTGCATCCATACTGCCTCCACCAGGGGCTATGTCATGGGCTTAAATACTGACTTACAGCACAGTGGAAAACAATCAAGGGTCAAGCGTGCAAGTTCTCGGGCTTAGTTTCTCCCCAGCAGATGTATGTTAGCAAATCAAGAAGAGTACCAACAACTGCTCTGGTGCAAGATGTTCCAGCCAACAGCTTCAGGCTTGCTCAAGGTGCCTCAGGGTCCATGCAGCACCCTACAGTTCATGAAAGGAAAATAGCTATCTAGTTATATTGCAAATGTCTGTTTAAAATCCCCACATCTATTCAGGAAGTCACAGAGAGGAAGTGTTTGCCACAGGTACTTCAAGCAACTTTAATCTGCTGAGCTATAAGGGCCAGTGGTAAAGCATCTCACATACTAGCACTGCCTGACTCTAGATCCCTCTCCTTGTCCAGGCTCCACTCGAATGTAGCAGCATTTTGAACTTGGTTAATAGACGTCTATCAATAGACTCAAATGAGGCACCTACTGTCTCCAAAATAACAAAAAAACAGAAAGAAAACAAAGATCCAATGGTTACTGCGGCTCTTTCTGAGTAATACAATGCAGTAACCTATCACTCATCATAGGGGATATTTGTACCCATGTCCCAGATCACTGATCACTAGGATAACTTTTCGATGCTTCTTAATATTTGTTTCTCATAGCACATTATAGCATTAGAACAGTTGCTGCTTCGTGCATGTTGGTTCTATCAACATGTTATCCTCAATAAATAGGCCACTGTGATGTCTTTTTGGACAATGGTGATCAAGGTTTCTGATGGCTAGAATATAGGGAAGTGGGGTGCACTGTTGGTCCCACTAAAACCTAAAAGCCAACTGCTTCTGAAGATATTAGTAATAGGGAGAAGGAGAGAGAGAGAGAGAGAGAGAGAGAGAGAGAGAGAGAGAGAGAGAGAGAGAGTATTTTACTTTGCTTCTCTGCTGCTGTGATAAAACATTCCAACCAAAAGTACCTAGAGAGAAGAAAGGGTTTATTTAAGTTTACAGGCTGTCACAGTCCATCAAGGAAAGACAAGGCAGGAAACTATAGACAGGAACCAAAGGAGAAACCGTGGGAAAATGCTGCTTACTGGCTCGTTCAGCTTGTCGGATTGTTTTCTTATACAGCCCCAGGACCTGCTGCCCAGGGATGTTCTACCCACTGTGGCCTGGGTTTTCTCACATCAGTAATTAAACAAAGAAAATGGCCAACACATTTGATACAGGCCTATCTGATGGAGGTGATTTCTTAAGGTACCCTCTTCCAGGCAACTCTAAATCGTATCAAGTGGGCAATAACTAACAAGGAGCACAAGTGAACGAGAGAGGGAGAGCAAGAGCATCATATCTCCAATTACACCAGGTACTAGGGAATGCATTAATGCAGTCAAGCAGCAAACACACAGCCTGGATCACCAGACAGTCATATCTGATCGAACATGCAGTTGTCCATTCTTACTCAACATCATCTCTGGACTTACACCACAAATCAACTCCTAAAAATTAAGTTTTAAATAAGACTCAAAAGGATATAAAATAACCAGTGAACCTCAAAGTTTTGCCAATTTATTTCAATAGAAAACTGAAAACTATATAGGAACTCATTCAAAATATTTTAGGTCAGAAATTACATGCTGTGCAAGAGAGTATTGACTTTTATTTTTTAACCAGTCAATAGTCTATCATTGGTATATTTGAGGCAATAAGAATTCTGATCATTTGGTATGTTAATCACCTAAAACATGAACCAAAAGTAGTTTTATTAATGAAGGTGAAATGCATAGGAGGATGTCCAAAAATCTAGGGGAACTGGGACTCTAAAGTGATTTAGTTGTGAAACCTTCTCATCCAGCCTCAAGAGCAATGGTGCTCAACCTTCCCAATGTTGTGACCCTTTCTTATAACTCTTCATGTTGTGGTGACCCCAGACCATAAAATTATTCATTGCTTCCTCAGAACTGTAATTTTGCTACTCTTGTGATAATGTAAATATGGTTTCTGATGATCTTAAGCGATCCTTGTGAAAGGGGCATTTTTTTACTCCCCACCCCCACACACAGGGGTTGAGAACCACTGCTCTAGATCATCTGAGGAGATGTAGAGAGTCTTCCCTTGAGTACATGTGAACCACATTTCTGAGGGAAAGCATCGACCTTCTTGAGCAACCCCACAGTGGCTATTATCAGTAGAAAAGACCAGAGTAGGAGTTGCTGCTATTGAACTGGAATCTCAGATTCCATGAGGAAGATGATGGAAGAGGTAAGCCTGATTCCAGCCACACCTCAGTCAGCTGCTGGTAGAGATTACTTAGGACTTGATGAAGCTTTCTGCCCATATATGCTAGGAGCACTATGATGCAATCATCTTTCCCATTTTATCTTCTAGACTGAAAATAGAAAAAAGAAAGTTCTAGCTGAAAACATTAGGCTGGGAAGGCAGTTCCTGGCTGTAATCTCATCACTCAGGATGCTGAAGCTGGTGGTCAGCCTAGGCTCCACAGTGATGCTGTCACAATATACTTCCAAAAAGAAATGTGAGTCCAATAGTCAGAGAAATCATCTTGATATAGCTTGTTAGTGGTAGAGTTAATTGCTTTAGAAAATAGACAGGTCTAAAGCTACTGTTCAAAGGTAGAGCACTTTCCTGGCCCATTTGGAGACCTAGGTGCAGTTCTAATTATGAAAAATAAAAATAAAAATAAAAGCAGACCAAAGAAAGAAACAGAGGTGAATAAGAAGGGGTAGAGGAGTCTATGCCAAGGACTATTTGCACAGAAGTTGTCTTGGATGCTTCAATGTCTCCTCAGACCAAGCAGCAGGCTAAACAAGATAACCTGCAAAGCCCCTTTCAAACAGTTCCACATGTTCCTTGAAGAAGGAAGAGAGTGTGTAATGAAGGAAAATTACTTCAGGGTTACATGGGATAGCACTGTGGACATGACATGGGAAACAGCTTGACGGTGTGAAGAATTCTATTTCAACACATTTCCAAACACATAATGCAACATGAAGACACCTCATATATCCATTCAGATGAATTCATCTGAGCTTGCACATTCCAACTGATGTCACTGAAATGAAGACTTCTTAAATATTTGGTAAGAAATCTTTGACTTCAGTGTGAAATGGCGTAAGAGGCATCGAGTAGAGGTGGGAAAGCAGCCTCGTGTCTTCATGCATCAAATTTCATCTTGGCTGCATCCCTGAATTGAAATGTGGCTTACCTTTTGCCTTGGGTTTGGAGGCTAAAAAAAGAGTCTAACAGACAATACCATACTTCCTTCTTTTGGCTGCAGAATTACCTTAAGGGGCTGTCACAACCAGACAGATTAGCTATTGATCAAGCCGCAATCATTTCCAAATGGAGTTCTTCCTTAGGGGATCAGTATCTACAAGGAAATCTGGAGGCTTGTCCCCAAAGTGTCTTTGGAGCTCATTGTGGGAGGTGCAGACCAAAGGTGAGTTTACACATCGGTGACTAAAGTTTCCTGTCACTGAGCATAAGAAGTCACTCAGGAGCAGCGTCCCTAAACCACAGGTACAGGATGTGGGCACAAGCCCTTGTATAATTGTTGGCCAAAAGCCAGGGAGCATTCATCCCTGTGCAAATACTTGGGCTTTTTTTTGTGTGTTGTTGTTCTTAACCTTTGAAAACCACAGGCATTAGCCTCTTTCTTTTTTCCCGTTGGCATAAGTCATCGTCTTTTCTCCAACGTGGTCTCTTGTGTGTAAAGAATTTCTAAGGAGCTTTTAAGCCTAAATTTAATACTTTTGCCCTCTCTCTGCTGCCCTACAAAATGCCAGGTAGAGGTAAAACAACCTCACAAAACATCTGCTGGCTCTGCTGGCTTCCGCAGCTTTGTTAGGGGGTTTTGATCAGATAGGAAGTCAGAGAGTTCCATGAGTGACCTTCGTCTTTAAGAAAATAAAGGTAATTTCTGGAAATCCCCCCCAAACAACTGTGTCCTATTGTTTTCTCACTTTAGAATTAACCCAGTTGTGTGATACAAGGATCACAATGAAATTGTCTCTGGGACTGGAGGTGCTTTATTGAACAAAACAGCAGATCAAAAATGGGAACTGGAAAACTGAGTCCAATTCCAGTGTTGCCAAGAATTTACTGTCTTTATTTAAGCATTTTTTTTCTAGTTTCTAGGCCCATGCTTCATGTTCTATGAAATGAAAGCATTGGTTTGGCAGGTTTCTAGCCTTCCTTAGCTGCAGGGCTCTGTAAAGTGGCTCCTTGAGTAATATTTCAACAAAGGGACCATGAAACTGGGTCTCAAAGCAAAGGATTTGGAAGCAGCCAACACATAAGCTAGTTTCTAGTTTCTTCTTTCTGTGTTAAAGGATGGCACAAGCTTGGGCACCAAAGTGTTCAACTGACTCCTGGAAAGTCAGTCATGTCAACAGTTACTCCTCACAAACTAAGAATGTGACAGCCTTACTTTTGTTTCCAAATGCCCTCATGCTGACATGGACACTTAAACTATCCTTTATCAGTCAGCATGTTTTTAGGTGAAAGAGTGAACATAGCTTTTTTTAAGTCAATAGAAAGAGATTTTTTTTTCTGAGAAACATTAGAAGACTATAAGGGCTCTACCAATGGGAATTCAAGCAGATTCTGAAGGAAGCCTTATTAGAAATTCTGTATTGGGAACACTGGAAGAAACAAAGACCAGGTGTAAAGACCACCAAGCATCACAGGTTTGTGGTGATGTTTTAGTTTGAAGGTTCTTGCATCCAGTTAGACTGATGATTCCCATTTTGGGAATGTTAGTGAAGATTTCCGGCCCTAGAGTGATGACTAGAAAAAGCCAAGGTGCACATATGGCTCCTCTGGTTTGTGGAGCATAAGGACAAAGAACCCAGTGAGAATAGCACACATAGGATAATAGCAGCTTCATGTGACGAAGAACTAATTCCCGTTGAGAACTGAATAAGTTATCCCAGATGCCTTCCTATGGTCTTCAACACAAGCTGCTTTATATAGGCAAAATTCCATGTTTTCTGTGTCAATAACACCATGTAGCTGAGGCTCCACATCTGAGAAACAACCATAAACGGTCTCCAGTTTGGATATTAGAAAATTAAGCAGTAGGAAAGTTAAAGTAATTTTGGGGGGAATTCACAGGATTTATCCAGGTCTTTCCAAAATAGTTCTCTAATTACCTGAATATTTAGCAACAATTATTTATCAAATAACAGGTCCATGGCCTTTAAGGACAATATCAAGTTTTGAGATATTTTACTACACCCATGCCATTCCTAGTGTGCATGGTTTCTAGTCATCTTTGTATCAAGTGAGATGGGGCTCCATTCTTCAAAATGTAACCCTTCAGTCTCTGAATATTCAACACAGAGAAGATGTTGTTTCTTACCTTGAAATGCTACTCAAATTCCTAATTCCCTCACTTAGTGGATAACCCTGCTTTGTAGAACCCATTTATTAGCTACTCAACTATCCTATCCAAATGTCTTTAGAAGAGATTTGCAGGGAAGATCTGTGCTCACATTTCATCATAGGCAACACAGATACCAGATCTCAGCATTAAAAAGCCTGCCCTCCTGCCCTCCATTTTGGGTAGCTTCAGCTAAAGATGCTACACTGTGTCCTATAGAAGGTCACTTAGTAACTTCTGATTGAGTTTTCCAGAAGGGACAGACACACACATGGACATCTATCATCAGGAAAATCCTTAAATGGTAACTCAAGCTGGGCATTTCAGAGACTTCTGCCAGTAAATGCCACTACCTGGAGGCATATGGGGATTTTTAGGCAACAATATTAAAATACTTTGCCAATAATGCCTGCTTCAGAAGCGCTGCCAAAGCAACTGAATGACTTTTCATCCCACTACTGTTGACAGGACAGCTAAGGATTTCAACATTTCCTCTCACCGTCTCAATAGAAGTTCCTTGCCTTAGGGACTCGAACAATATTTGCCATCATGGGGGAAGAGGTAGGTGTGACAAAGAGGGATGAAGGCAGGAACAAAATAATAATGGAAGTAAACAAAATGAAATGAGGGCTATTCAAGCTCTGGTTTTGAATGTGTGTACCAATTTGATAACTGCCTGTTCCCAGGTCTTTGACTCTAAGGAAGAAAGCTTTCTAAAAAAAGAAGCAGTGTAAAAGTAAACTTCAGAGGAGCCAAGAGGTAAAATAGCTGGAACTTTCAACCTTAGCATCAAGGCAAGTATCTCAACTTTGGGTCTCAGGAGAGGCAAAAAGCTTTCTGTAATAATGTTTCCAGTGAACAGCATTCAGAGCTTCAAAGTTAAATAAATGTAAGATTTACAATTTTAAAGAGGAAGAAACAAAAAAAAAATGAAATACTGTCCTGGGTTGTTCAAAGGCAGAGCTTAGTCAGGAGGACACAAGAAGAAATACAAGGAAAAAGAGATGGACATGAAATGAATAAAAATGAATAAGACAGTGTTAAGAAATCAAGCCCTCAAAAGTCTGTGAGACCGTAAGCCTAATAAAGCAGAAAGCCAGTCCCAGCCCCACAGTAACCACAGGACTCTTGCTTTTCCTGTGTCCTATACAGACTCTCACAAGATTTCTCTAGAAGAAGATATGCTATTAAAACCTACTTGAAAAAATGTTGTAAAATAGAATGAGCTATTGAACAGTATTGAGCAACTGTAAAGTAATATGAACCAATTGTGCCCTAGGAACTGACAGTGAGGTGAATGAGTAATTGAAAAGCCTGTGAGTAGAGATCCTAATTAAGAGACCATGTTAACAATTGAAGACTTGGCCCCACACCGTCAGTGAAAGGTGGAATTGAGATGGAAGCTGTGGGTGATTTTTGATATTTGATCTTTTTTTTCTTTTCAATGCTAGGAATCAAATCCAAGACTTTGTACAATTTGGGCAAGCTCTATGCTAATGAGTTATACCTCTAGTCTTAGGAGAATGTATTTTAAGCTTGGATACAATGCTTTGCCACATAGCCATGTGTTACTACAATGGGATGCATCTGGCTTAGAATTCAAACCCATTGAAACTGATAGGTTTCAGGGATGGATTATACAAAATAGCACAGAGAAATCTGGATTTGGAAAATGCTTAATGCAAGAGAGCCTTGGAAGGACTGACATAGGAATGACTGGAAGACAAAAGGCAGAGGCTGCTTCTTGGGATAAATATCAGAGATGGAACTAGGGACTAAAATGTCCTTATAAATGGCAACTAGAACACTAGAACCCTGAGAGCTTAATGAGAATAAAACAGGGTTCAGGGCATGAAAACTAAAATGCTGAAAGTACCTGTGTATATGAGAAACAGAAAGGCAAAAGTTTAAATTTTAGCAAATTTAAATTTAAGGTGCAGCATGGGGATTCCGTCCAGAGATTTTAAAGTAGGTGCTCATTAGGTAACATTTCATAAGTGCAGAAGTACCTAGTCTGATTTTACAGAAATTTGATTTCTCTCATATAAGACCTCAAGTGTCCACCAGTCTAATTAGACATCTTAAAACATTAATCAATCAGTCCTTTAAATATTATTTGAAAGTAACTGTTGTAATCCAAAAAAATAGTGGTGGATTTAAACACATCAGTTCTCTTCAGATGATGAACTTTGCAACAGAGTCTCAAAAGCCAATACTCCCCCGAGCAAGGGAATAGCCAAGCTTGTTTCGGTTTCCAATAAATGACATGAGCCCTGTGTAGGTCTCAATCAGGATAGGCTGGGTTAACACCATCAATTCCTCTCCCCTTCCAGAATTCTTGTGAGCACTCTGGACAGCTGGAACAAGCTTCGATGTGAACCCAGACAACTGAAGAAAAAAAAAAGGAAAAGCATAAAGTTAGTGACTCCAGGAAGTTCCTGAACATCCTGACCCAGTCAGACCTGATGGGGTAGACCACTCTGCTGTGGGCAGCAACTCTTACTTCTTAAACATGACTCCTCAGAAAGGTTAGAATGGTTTTTGTTTAACCTTTAATATAGTACTCAGCGAAGAAAGAATACACATAGTAAAATTATCTGCCTTATTTGTTTTTCATTATTCATAACTTGTACAACATTCAGGAATCAACTTAACCAATATTTGCCCATAGTCTACTACAAATTAGATACTTATTGGACACCGCTGAATGCTAAAGGCCAGATATGAACAACTGCTACCCTCAAAGACAACTGACTGTGATGGAGTCGACAAAATACACCTGCTGTAGTAATGAAATTTCATTACACCCAGCAGGAAGAGAGGCAGGAACACATGTGAAGAACCATGGCAAAAGGAGGCCCTTAGGCAGTCTTGAAGGATTAGCAATATTTCCATGGGTAGAACTGAGGTTTAGCAAGTCATAGAGGGCCAAGAGACAGGTGCTATGTCTTCCTGCTCAGCCTCCATCCTGTCCCATGGAAATCTTCAGGAAATATCCATGCCTTTCATGATTACAAAGGTACAGACAGAAAATATCGAATCCTGTAATTTCAAATCATGTTCCTTAAGCATAATACATGAGGGCAACATGGAACTTCTGCTATTGGCTTTCTTTTCTTTTCTTTTTTGAGAACTACATATACGAATATTGCATCTGCATCACTCCTGTTCCCCATAGTCCCCAAACTCCTCTCATGCTTCCTCATTTGTCCTAATTCATGACCTCTTCTTTAATTATTGTTACACACACATGCACATATATGTGTACACACACACACAGACAGACACACACACACTATTTATGGAGTCCATTTAGCACTGTCTAAATTTCCCCCTATCTATGTCAGCATGTCACTGATATCATTATGCAGGTCATGTTAAGGAAACCATATTGTTGAAACTTCATGCATGCACATTTCCTACCATGTCTAAAAGACACTAACTGGAACCAGGCATCCTGGTCAGCTGGATCTCACAGACTTTTTGATCCTCTTTCTCAATGTTCCCCGAACTCTAGGTGTGTGAGTTGTGTTGCAGATGTCTGAACTGGGGTTGAGCATCTTTCCATTTTGGCCAGTTGTAAGTCTCTGTAAAAGTCTCCATCCACTCCAAGAAGAAGCTACTTTGGACTACACTTTCATGTGGCTATAAGGATGAGTGGTTATAATTCAGTGACAAATCACTCTTGGGAAAAGCGAATAGGCATGAGTATTAATGTTGGTTTGATAGGTGACTCTGGGCTGGAATAAAAAAAAAAAAAAAAAAAAACAAGCCAACCAGGTAATCTGCTTCAATTCCTTCACTCAAACCAATGGGACATTCTTATTTCTTTCGTTATACTTAGAGTCAGATTTTACTTTAAAAAGAGATGTATTAACGAAAACCATTGAACTGCCACCTAACTTGCAGTTAGTTAGTTGTAGTTTTCACTTTCCTTTCATCTTTCAAAACCAAGTTCAAGGCTCCCTCTTGCATGATGCCTCCCTGCATAGCCAATGAAAAATGTTCTTTTCTTCTGGTACTGGAGTGATTGATGTCTCAGCAATTAGAAGCACTTGCAGCTCTTGGAGAGGACCTGGGTTGAGTTCTTAGCACCCACAAGGTGGCTCACAACAATCTGTAACTCCAGTTGCAGAGAATTCTACACTCTTCTGGCATGAAACAGCACCATGTTGTGCAGAGACATGTGGGCAAAACACTTATATACATAAAATAAAAATAAATAATTTAAAATAATAATAATATCTTTTCTTCTATTGCATTTCACTGATCTCTCCATTTAAATGTATTAAAATGTTTTCTAGGTAGAGTTTCAAGTGTAGCCTTGTAAGTGGAGGTTTTAGTCCCATCTTGTCCCATAGCTGCTTTGTCTCAAATAAATACATGGATGCTATATTAATTATAAAACTATTGGCCAATGGCTGGGGCTTCTTATTAACTATTACCTATTAGCCCATTTCTATCAATCTATGTATTAGTATGAGGCTGTAGCTTACCCATAATCCAGCATGTTACTCCTTGGGCAGTTTGGTGTCTCTCCACAGCCCCTCTCTGCCTTCCTCCCCCCACCTTCCCCTGGTCTGGTATTCCTGCCTATACTTTCTGCCTGGCTCTTATCCAATAAGTGTTTTATTCACCAACCATTAAGAGAAACATATATACAGAAGGACATCCCCCATTATGGCCTTTACATAGTAAGCTATCACAAAGCTACTACTATCTGATACTCAAATGCAGTTTTACTATGGGGGAGAATATTTTTTACAGCTTAAGTACACAACTTTGTAACACCTATCACTCAGGCAACTGTAGGATTTCTGCCACATAAAAGTCTCATTCTAATGTCTGTTCCCATCCTATCCCACTCCAACCTTCCCCCTCTGACAACATACATGCATGCATACATACACACACACACACACACACACACACACACACACACACCACACACACACACACTTTAAATTCCATATATTCTTATCATTATCTAAGAACATTTCATATAGCTTTGTAATTTGTAGCTTTTTTGTCATGCTTCCTTTGCTTAAAATGTCTTATCTTGCCTTAGCTCTAGAATTTTGGGACAGTCAAAAGGAGACATAGCTAAGTATCCTTTAGCAATCCAAAACCTCTTCCTTTTAAAATGTGGGGTGGCAATCCCAACACTCAAGAGACACAGGACAGGAGGATGAAAAGCTCAAGGACAGCTTCAGCTGTGTGCCAAGACCCTATCTCATTAAAAAAGATTCACTGAACTACAGAATACACAGCTACACAATGTTTGTAGCCTGAAGTACTAGGACCGCATAGAGGTTAAGTTGCAAACAAGGTACTCAACAGCTGTGTGCCCTTGGGTAAATTATTAAGCCTTCCCTAAAAATGAGTATACTGATAATATCAAGTTTATAGGTAAAACAAGTGAGAGAGAGGATGGTTATGTGCTCATATATGGCAGTAGGGGCCAGAACATGCAATGAGATAAGGCTGGTATTCAGAATCACTGCAAAAACCATCAAGTAGTTTGTTTCTTGCAAACAATAAATATTAGCTCTTTCATCACCATCACCACCATCATCATCAAGAAATTACAGTCCCCTAAAAGGTAAAACACAATTATCTCGACCTTTCCATTTGCCAAGACCATCTGGATTAATGTAATGCCTTCTCAGAGGTTAGAGTTTGTCAAGCTGGATTACTGAACACTTTTTCAGCTCTCATTATAGGCGTCATTTCTTGAGAATCCCCTGTGGTCTCAGAATCTAAGTGCTGGAAAGAAAATATTGACACTATTTCAAACTCAATGCATAGCATTTCATTGGATACACTTCATTCCCAGCCATGTCTGGAACATTCTCAAAGTGGGGAGGCATGCTTACAGAGACAAGCTGCTCCTTAAAGGAGTGGCAGACAAAAGGCCATGTCCCCAAGCTGGCTCTTGAGCATTTCAAGCACCTGAACTCAATCTATGTGACAGGAACGCTGTGTCATCTGATATGAATGCCACCAGCCACATACTTTTGTCTAAAAGCTTTTATACACCCACCCCTGTCTCCCGCTTTTATTTCTGTCTCAAAAACAGAGGGTCAAGTTTTAACAACTCCAGTTACACAGGGGCCATGCGCTGGTTTGGGTGAAGCATGCACGGTAGTGTTCATGGAGGAGGGGTGCAGTGTTCTTGACTTTACAGCAATTATTTACCAGCTGAGTGCCTGGGCCCCTGGGTGCTTCAGGTGCTGTCTGCCAGCAGTTCCCGCCTAGAGTCTCAGTTTTCTGTATTACAACCATCACTTGCTTCCTGTTTATATTGGGCAAAGAGACCAGGTTTCATGCCTGCAGGCCCACATTCCTCAGCTCGGCAAGTTTTCCTAGCCTTGGGGCCACGAGTTTCAACCATTTTCTTTGGAGAGGGAGGTACCCTGTGATGAAGAACAAATCAACATCCAGTACTGAAGATGTGAAACCATTTGGCAAGCTACAGTGCTTGTCAAAATTCACGGCGTCCATGCACATTTTCTCTGGAATTATCCGTTGCTTTGTACAGACCCTGCAAATGGGGATAATGGAAAGTTTATAGAGAAAACAAAGAGGATGAGACAGAAGTTTCTTTTCTACACACGAAGTTCCCATTCATTCTTTCTTTCTCATCCTATCAACTTCAACTCTGTGTTCTGAAAACTACACACACACACACACACACACACACACACACACACACACACACACAGAGAGAGAGAGACAGAGAGAGAGAGAGACAGACAGACAGACAGACAGAGACAGAGAGAGACAGAGAGCACAAAGAAGTCTTTTAGTTTTATACCCAGCTCCATGAATATTAGTAACTGTATGGTTCATTTAATATATGGTTCGTTTACTTAATCATTGTGCTTGTGTCTTGACTTTTACAAATAAGATATTTATTCCTATCTTAGATGTTTTGTTAGTTGATTTACATGGCAATATCACTCATACCACAAGCAATAAAGTGATATGATATGTGAGATTATTTTTGTGTACTATGCAAGTACGTTAAGGGTAAAATAATCTAGTATCTTACATTCTCAACATTGTGTAATGTGAGTAGTACAGAGTATGGCACATGTGCAGATTTGAAAAGATTTCAAGTTAGGCAGGGATGGTGGACTTCTGGAAAGAAGCTGTTTGAGCCCCATGTTTGCAGGATGTGGAAGTGACCTACACTGCTCATGGGTAACAGGAGGCATCACTTTTTTTACACATACAATAGAAACTCGACATTAGTAGGTACAGTTTACAGATAGCATAAACTTGAGTTTGAATACCTGTGTATATTAATACTTCTCTCTCAAGTACCTTCCTGAACTACCCTAGTAATTCAGCCTTGGTAAAGTGTCAGCGTCACCTGATCTGAAATGTTTATCTCCAGTTACATTTTCTCTAGGGCAATTCAGACCTAAAGTTCTAACTGCCTAACTACCTTATAGATGTTTCAAGCACTATATCTCATAAGCTAAACTAATCCCTCACATTTATGTTTATCACCATTCAAATTAACGTAATCACCATCTTACCACCCAGGAACTACCTCAGCCTAACTTCTCTGTCATTTTCTGAATCATATCAGTCATGGGTTTTTATTAACTCCCTACTGAGTAATTCAAAATTTCCTTACTCCCTACTATTACTACCACTTACTTGGGCTCTTATATTTATTATCTAAGTCATTATATATTCATATTTGGGAACTATGTACAGTTACACACCAGCTAAACTACTCTCTCTCCATGAACAATATATACACTTTTATCAACTTCCATTCTTTTTCACTTGAATCAAACTTGTATTTTAGTCAATTGGTTTCCATTTTTAAATCTTTGCATGTTTACTTGTTGCTTCTGACAAACACTGCCTTGCACATGGCTCAAATATTATCTCATTGCATTTGTATCCTTAGCAACATTCTGTGGATGTCAGAAAATGTTCAGTGAATGCAGAGATTATTTTTGTTTGTTTGATTGCTTTGTTTTTTCAAGACAGGGTTTGTCTGTATTGCTTTGGAGCCTGTCCAGAAAGTAGCTCTGTAGACCAGGCTCGCCTCAAACTCAGAGATCTTCCTGACTCTGCCACCCCTAACCCCCAATCCCCCTAGGGTGCAGAGACTAAAGTTGAATGCAGGTATTTTTAAGAGAAATATTCTGGGAAAGTATGAGCTTGATTTTTTTTTAAAAAAAAAAGGTTGTTTCTTTAGCTTGTAAGTAATTTGAACATTTTGACTGTGGAATCAGCTTCATAGTTTCTCTCACATGTGCCACAATGTTTGCAAAACCAAGTTGAATTGCTTCCTGACTTTGATTTAGTTATGCATTTCTCTTATTTTTCCTCTATGTTATTAATAAGAGAAATTGAAAAAAATATCACAACCCTTTAAAAAGACCATTCCATGAAAATATTCAAATAAGCCATATCCAGGAGTCACCTAAGTAAGCCTATTCAAATCTCCTATACCATGTTAGTATAGCCTTAATCAGACTCAGTCCTGGAATAAGCCTTACTAACATATAATATTATAACATATAAACCAACAACAAAAGAAGCTAAGACTTGGGGACCTAGGTCAAAGGCTTACTACATCCCAGATGGAGACCATTTGCTTTCCTAGAGAACTTCCTTTGGGATGCTCTTTGAATAAGAATTGGCTTTAGCAAATGGAAGTTCCAGGCTGGTGCCAGAAAGGAAAAGAAAGAAAGGAAGAAAGAAAGAAAGAAAGAAAGAAAGAAAGAAAGAAAGAAAGGAAGGAAGGAGAGAGACAGACCTTAGACTAATAATTTAAAAAGAAATGATCTTGCAATGATTTCTCTAACTATGTTCTAAACTCATCCCTCTAGATTGTGCCCTAAGAAATGTCCCCTTTGGTCATTGTTCATTCTATTCCCTGATGAAACCTCCCTCTTTGCTCCATAAGAAATTCTGTCAGTCTTCTATATACTCATATAAAGAAACAAAGAAAAAAACGCCTTGAAATAAACATATTCATCAGGGCCATAAAGTAATGTGATTGACTAAAAGTTAACTAATATTCATAATATTTTTATAGGCATACATATGCTTCATACACACACATGTACAAACACATACACACACACACACACACACACACACACACACACACACACACACACATACTCATTGGGAGTTCTACTGCTAAACACAGTGCTTTAGTCTAGCAACTACATTCATGAATACTTAGGCAATGATTCAAACTCCCTTCAATATTTCACCTATCATGTTCTTTGAAAAAAATATTAGATTGCATCTGTATGTAGAAGACTAAAACAAAGTACTATCAAGCCATCACATTTCTCTGTAGCACACAGAACTTAGTCCTTAATCATTCATTGTGAACTTCTTCCAGCAAAGGCCATTCAGAAATAAGTACCTAGTGTATCCGGTACCAGGAACAAGAGAAGGCTTGTCTCAGGGAGTGACATGTGTAATAACTAAGTTAAGTATTTGTATTGGCTAATAGTGAAGTTAAACTATTAACACAAAAATATATATCATCTTAATGATTAAAAACAGTTTTACTTTAAAAAAAAAAGGAAATTCCCATAAGAAAATTCATTATTATACATTTTAGTCTGGATTAATAAGTATCTTAATAAATGTTTTCCATTACAACTAATAATAACAATGAGAAATGGGAATTTGGGGAGGGTGTGGGCTGAAGAGGACAGAAAGTATGATGGAGGCATGTGCATTTTTACTCATAAGGACTTTTGAACAGGAGGGGCTGGTATCACATCTGAAGATGGACACTTTAGTTAAATACACACTCTCCCTCTGTCTCTGAACATCCCCTCTCCAGTCTGTTCTTATCGCTTGGCTTAGTGGAAGTGTTTTGGTGCTGGTCTTGGTTTTCACTTTGTTTTGTTTTGTTGGCTTTACGTGGTAAAGCGTCAGTCTAGAAGCTGCTGCTGATGGCTTGGTTGGGGGATTGTGAAATGGGTATCACATGAAGTGTAGCAACATGATCCCTGAACTAATTCAGTGCCTGCAATAGTTGGAGGCTGAGACCATGAAACTGTGACCTCTGAGGAGACCTGCATGAATCCCAAGAGGATCACCAACTTTTCCTGGGAGTAGGGCATAGCAAAGCCAATATATCTGTTCATTAGAGAGAAATAAGACCCCATCTAGCTTCTAATCACAGACAGCTTACCTCAAGGGCACTTAACAACTTACAGTTATTTGTTTACACCACACAGATTTATTTGTATAAATAAGCATGTGTATATTAATGTGATAATTTTAACATTTTAACATGCAGGACTCCAGACACTGTCAAGTTTTTAATTTTTACTAAATGAGTTAGAATATTTTAAAGTAAAAAGACACATGTTAAGGTAAATACTAAAAAAAGTACAGAAAAGACAACAAATTCTGAGTTTATGTGCACACACTCATGTGCATATTTGGTTTTGTGACAATAGTTTGATTTTTCACCAAATTTTCAACTCCCACTGCTTTACTTTTAACTATGTAAAGTATCCCTGAACTTTAGTATTTCATCTATATATAGATTAACCCAATTTAAGTTATAGGAAATCACATTAGTTGTTTGAATTATAATATTTGAAGTGTTGAGCTTGAATGATTTCTTGATGGGTGGCTGCTTTTAGGTCAGCCATAGTTTAGCATCTTAAGATTTATTCACTATTTAAGCTTGTTTCCATTCATAAAGAGCTGTCCCTCTGTGGGCTACCAGAAGCAATGAGAAAATAGCACCAAACACTATTCTTCTCCCCAAAGAGCTAAATGTCTCCTTGAAAGGATGAGAAATGGAGGCATTAAAAAAAAACTATGGCTTTGTGATAAATGGAGCATTTGGACATGCTATCCATTTGAATGGATAACCGTTCAGTGAGATTTGAGTATCTACCTCAGTCACTCTAGAGATGAGACCACCAATACCATCCCATGGAAAGAAATGACTTCATATTATATGACCATAGAGCCAGTATGATAAAACATAATTCACCCTATTCCATATTTCTTCCCAAAATAAGGCAACTAAGATGAACCTATATAGAGACCATCACATTCACCATCTTGTAATAAATATAGCTAGTCAAACATAAGTACTGTAATTTGTTATAATATTCTATTAAAAAAGATGATATCAAGAAGGAAGGGGCACATTATGGTTACATAAATATAATATATGACATCTATGAAATAACTATACTCTTCATATAAGTGTTTAAAGAGGCATTAAATTTTTTTATCTACTCACCTTCAGGTCTTAACAGTTTTTAAGGTAGAACTTGTTCTAAAAGCACAGTCTCACCAAAAGAGCTAATATGGGACAAGGTACTACCTACCTTGCAAATCTCAAGGAACTTCTCACTGGTGTACTTCATAGGGTGCTCAGTAAAGGTTGCATAGGGAACCTCAGTGGACCATGGGTTCCAGCGTGACAACAGAGTCTGCCCCTCTGGGCTTCCCCAGCAAATCCTAAGGCCTTCTCCTGGTCTCCTAAAGGGAGGAGATTTTTATTAGATTGGACATTTCTGTTAGATATGTTGTGGAATATTTGATCACACTGCATGAAAGGCACCTTCGGATTCATTTAATAAAGAACTTAATGGCCAATAGCTAGGCAGAAGAGAATAGGCAGGACTTCCTGGGAAAAGGAAGAACTCTAGACATCAGTGAGATGTGAAGCAAGTAAAACATACAGAGTGGGAGAGGGGTAAAATCCATGTGGCAGAACACAGATTAAGAAAAACAGGTTCATGTAAGTTACAGAGCTAGTTAGGAACAACCTCAGCTAAAGGCCAAGATTTCAATATTAATAGTAAATCTCACTGTCACTGTTTGGGAGCTGGAAGCTAACAAGAAAGTTTGACTACATAGATAAATAAACAAGAAAAATGTGGCAAAGGACTGTAACTATCCACTTAGCCAGTCTATTTCCACTGAGGTGAGTGGTTTACTTCAAATCAGGCTGTTAAGGAATGTAAACAAATGTACTTGCCCTCAAACAGGGTAGGTGCAAGAAGTTGTTGAGAATCCATATGGAAATATGACCCTGGTGCTCAGGCCAACAGTCAGTGCTGGAATATACAGAAGCTGGCCTCATGGTGACATTCTGGTGATGGAAGGTGAGGATGGGAAACAGTCTCAGTGACAGAGGAGATGACAAGATGAGAAGCCATCATTTGAACAGAGCAGTGAACAGAAGAACTGAGAGACCATAAGATGGATAGGACATCTACAACCTTTGAGACAGATGAAGACCATTCAAAATGCTCAGATTCCTAAGTCACTGACTCTTCTTCTGTGACTCCCTGTCCTCTGTTTCCTACACAGAGTTTACCTGATGAAGCTGCAGTAAGAGACACACCAATGTTAATAGAGACTCTGCTGACTTCTATCCCTAACCTCTGTCCTGATTCCTGATTCCTAATGTGCAGACAGAAGGCATGGTCTAACAACCCAGGCCTGGAGGTCCATTAAATACAAAGACAAAGTAAGGGAATGTCAAAAAAGAATAGGAAGCAGGAAGTCATGGCCAAGAGTATGGCTACACTGAATAGAATTGGAAGGTATTCGGCATCTTCTTTTCAATGTGTCCATTGGAATTTAGGGTTTGTGGTTTTAGCAGGCTCTAGATGTAGAAAGGCACCTGGAGGTTAAGCCAAACTCAGATGCTCCGCATTCAACCAGCTTTAGAACCAAGTTGGCTGAAATTCTAAGCAGCTCCATGAAACACCCCTCTCATCTCATTTCTTCTAGAAATTCAATCCTGGGATTTTGAGAATGAAAACCCAGAGATTAATTGTGGTGCCTTCCCAAAGCTGTCACTTCCTGTATTAAAGGAGGGTTCTTTTGGGAATATCGTGTGGTTTCTGAAAGTTTATCCATACAGAAATGAGTGTAAACAGTCTCACACATACTCATACAGCCCCACCTCTCAGGCTGATGCCAAGTTGTGTCTTACAAAAGGAAGGAAAGAAAGGAACGCTGCCCAATTCTCAGATATTTGGTGATTGAAAGCTGAAACTCAAAGTGTGTGTGTGTGTGTGTGTGTGTGTGTGTGTGTGTGTTTATTTCTGTTTAATCCTTTGCCCAAAAATATAAGAAAGAAGTAAAGAAAGAAAGAAAGAAAGAAAGAGAGAGAGAGAGGGGGGGAGGGAGGGAGGGAGGGAGGGAGGGAGGAAGGAAGGAAGGAAGGAAGGAAGGAAGGAAGGAAGGAAGGAAGGAAGGAAGGAAGAAAAGAAGAAAGAAAGAAAATCTGATACAAGCCTCTGAAATTCCCTTTCCAAGCTTCCAAGCTCTACCTTCTCAGGTGTTGTATTGATTTGATTCTGGTCATAACCTTGTATTATTTTTTTCTGCCCTAGCAATAAATCCCAAATTTTATGAATGCATGCTTGCTCGTTTATGAAGCACAATGGAATATTATTTACTGCTCTGTATGTCAACTTCTGCACCAAGTGCAGTTTTGTTTATTCAAAAGGGATGAAAAATATCCCTCAAGATAGCTTCCTTAATAAGTATACTTGGTTGCTCGTTTCCTTTAAGGAGGCCATAAATGAAAGTCAAGCACAAAACTCAAGAAGGATATTGTTGTTAAATATCTGATATTTTTGTCCATGACAATGGCCTTTTCCAGAACATTAGGAGCTGTTACAAAGTTGGGGAGCAAATAAAAAACTGAGTATGTATTTCGTGGGTGGTTTTGAAGGTGATGCTTACCAGGCTCTATAGCACAGGGCTATGATAAAAGCTTTTGGTCTGCTTCTCTTCTGACAGATGTTTTTGGGATAACTGTGGTGACTAAACACACCTTTATGACCCACAATATTTCATGCTACAGTAACTATGCTCACAGAGAATAATGCAAGTTAATAAAATAGAGAACAATGAACAATGAAAATAGAGCAATGAACAAGTTGTCAATAATCCTATATCAGTCAGGATTGTGACTCAATATGGTATGATTATGAACAAATTATATTTCCCTTTCTGAATCTCTTTGTGGATTGGAATCTGATTTATTTCATCTACTGAACCTTGAGAATATGTTTGTACATACAATAAAAATTGTATGACCTTCACATCCATTCTTTAGGGAACTTGAGACATTTACTTATGTCAGAACTTGGTGTGATATAAAAACTGTGATTATGTCACACAAATCAGATAGCTTACAACCACCTGCAACTACAGCTCATATATATCTGGTGCCCTCTTCCAGTGCCCCATCTGCCTGATGCACATACATGTACATACATGCACAAAGATATACCCATACATAAATAAATCTTTCTGAAAAGAATAAATGAAAAAATGGTTTTTGTGATATATATGGCATTATACAATTAGCATGCATTCAAAGCTTGATGCATGTTTCATATTTTTTAATTTTATTTAACCTAGACAATAGTGTCTTTTGAGTTAGCTCGATAGAGGTAATTATAGGAAACAAAGAACAGACTTAATCAGGGTATCAAGTCAAGAACTGGTAGTGAATTGGAACAAATAGGTGGGAGCAATCTTCAGTACACAGGAAGTCTCAGGAGGCTGTGCTTGTCAAAGCCATCTGCTCCTTTCTTCTATCGAATATGCCCAGGAATACTTCCTGTGTGCTCTGCCTGCCTTTCAAGTCCTAGTGTGGTGTCTATGATGCCAGGAACTTAAGTTGTCCAGACCAACCTCCCCATGGATAGCTTATACCAGCTTTCAATTCTATTTTCTTAAGATGAAACAAACACAGCTCCTCAGGTGTCCGAGTGGGTTTAGAATGTCTTCAGACAGCTCAGAAGTTGTCACCTAACCTGTGACTACATTCTGTCTTCAGTGCCTCCTCTTACTGAAAATATTCTCTAAGTAAATGCAATTGGAACTAAAGAGGGGACCCAGATCCCATGTTCCAGGGGCAAATTAGATGATCTCTTGAGCCAGGTTGGCCACCATTTGATCTTTTCAGAGCAACACATGCACACAGAAACGTGACAGAAGTGAAAGATTCTCATTACAACTTTCTAGTCCCTGGATCTGGCCTGCATTTTCATAGTTCTAGAAGAAAGGTGATGTGGTCTTTGCTTCTGGAAAACTTAAAAGCCTCACAAGAACAGGCTACAATACAGCAAGAGCTCCACGAGAGAGCAACTCCCTCCATGACAGAACTTGGTGAAATGTTTGTGATGATCAATTTCAGGATCCTAGACTTCTTAGGTTAGAAGGAACTTTCTGGGATGGTTTCCACATCATACTCTCTGTCTGTCTGTCTGTCTCTCTGTCTGTCCGTCTGTCTGTCTGTCCGTCTGTCCGTCCCTCTCCCTCCCTCTTGCAGTGCCTCATCTGCCTGTTGCACTCTCTCTCTCTCTCTCTCTCTCTCTCTCTCTCTCTCTCTCTCTCTCTCTCTCTCTCTCTCTTACACACACACACACACACACACACACACACACTCAAACACCTAGACACTCACATATCCACACTCACATACTCACACTCATATACATACACACTCAGACACATACATACATATATTCACACACACACACACACACACACACACACACACACTCACGCACATCCTAAGAACTAGAATTTTCAAAGGCCTCAGTTCTTTTTAGAGCCATGTTAATTACCTGTTCTACTCAGTGACTCAGGGTTCTAAAAGACAGTTATAGGCAGGGAAGAAAGCCTAGGCAATTACAATTTTCAGCCAGCACAACCAACCAGGTTTACCTTCTAGAGTATCAAAGCACAGGCACACTGTAAAAGAGAGTGTATAACAAAGGAATTACTCCCACAAGGGCCAGAGAACTATGTGTGTGTAGAAGTAAGTTTTAAGTGCAAAAAGTAACTCCAGGTTGGATAGAGGGAAACATCTCTTTATTCAGGATTGAGTCTTTCCAGGAAGGCCTCCTCTCTCTCCTCCTGAACTAGGAAATACACCTTACCAAATTTGTTCATTCCATGACTTTCTTTCTTGGGGGAGAAGCCATGCATCATTTTGCGTAGAACAGCCCAGCCAGCTTCCCTGACTCCTGCTCTTCTACCTTAGCCTCCCAAGAGTCTCTGCGAAGGTGTGAGCTAAAGACTGCTCTGAAGAATGAGAAATAGCAGCTTCCATTATTACCTAGTCAGCTGCCCCTCCTTTCCACTCATCTCAAATCTCAAAGCTGCACCACAGAATTAAAAACATAGCTTGAGGCACTGAATGGAGATTTATGAGGAAGCACAGATATTAACTCTTACTCTAAACGCAGGGCGTGTGCTTGTAAGTAACTGGTGAGCAAACACAGGGGAGGCGGGAGGAGGGGGAGGAAGCGGGAGCAGAACAGCCCAGCCTATTTTCTTCCTGTCTCTTTTTTCCTTCCTTACAGTTTTCATTGTTGAAAGGTAGATCTTCTAGACCCATGAAATGTTAGTCCCTTGCTTATTTAATCTGGACAAAAGCAGGGGCCGAGTTGGCATCGTGGTGGGTATTCAAGTCTCCCTTGCTCATTGAATGACCTCAGATGAAATATTTTCCATGACAAGAGCCCAAAAGACGCTGGCACAGAGTCAGACAATGAGATTTGCAGAATGTGTTTACATTCTCTCAGTGTCCCTAGGCTGTTCCAAGCCCATGGGCAGGTGCTGTCTTTATCTACTCTCTTTGCTCACCTGGCTCCCTCCCAGAACTCTCCAGGGCCTTGGGCTCTGTCAGATTAACCATTTACTGGCATAGGTAACCACGAAATCCTGTATGTGATGTTACTGGAGGGAAAGCTGAGTAGTGATCTCAGAAGGACTTCGGTGTCATAGGCAACCTCACACGTGTTATGGTTACATGGTAAGAAGTTCCGGGAACTCCAGCAGCCTGACTGGCAGCTATCTTACTTGATGTCTTGAACCCTTACCTTCTCCATAGGTATCCATCTATAAAACCAGGTAGATGGCATTAGAGTGTCTCTCAGAGTTTTGTTTTCTTTTTCCCTTCTAAAACAGGACCAGTGCCAAAAGTCCAAATTTTGTATTACACCAACTAAACAAAAGTCAAATGAACAAACCAAAAGGCTGCTTGATGAGTGTGAAATGTCTTCAGGCAGTTGCCCAGAACCATCTGAAGATGGTCTTTAACTGCAGACCTCAAGGTGTTAAAAAGCAGAAATCAAAGAAAGTGAGAGTGAATAGTTACCAAAAATGTGACCAAGATGCCTGTAGATCTCCCAGGCTGAAGGTTCTTACAAAGGTCGTCCATCTGCTCCCAAAGAGCTGTGTCCAACCAGCAGGGTTCATGGAGAAGAAGTGTAGAACCCACACCTAGGATTTACCCCAAGTTTTTATGATTCACAATGTTAAAATGTACATATGAATGAGGTTGCCAAATTCCTCTGTTATTGGAATGCTACATTTTTTAATAATAAGCCCTCTAGACTGGCAATCAGTAAAAAATTGTTTCAATCTCACAGTAACTTCCTTTGTGGCTTGGACCTGGGTACACTTCTGAGTCACTATTTCTCTTCTTACAAAGTAATGGTAGCTGTAGATTAGATCATGCTCAGAGGAATTCTACTGTACAACATGTCTGACCCACCAGGACCAAGGGTTGCCTACTTTTCCCTTCAGAACTTATGTGGGTAGGTTATTTAGAAGGAAGTTGTTTTAAAAATTGTTCACTTATTTTCTTAGATGATTCTAAAAATAATTAGTTCTTAAATCACTTAGTAAAAGTTGTCCCAATCCCCAAGAATGGATTTTCCATTCATCATTTGTGTCCTGTTACCCTGATTCTTTAATGCTACTAAAACAGAGAATAGACTCTGTCAGGCTCGCTGGTGGTACTGGAAGCCCCCAAAGGACCAGCATGTGGGCTAGCACTGCCCTCTATGAAAGTGGCTACCAATCACTGAGAGTGAGAAGATCTATCCAGAGTCTAAAGGATGCTTGACTGCTAAGTTTATTGGTTATGTGTCAGCTATTTCTCCTTTCACTAACCCGTTGCCATTTCCTGCCTTTATCCACGTTACTGACTAGAGTTTCTCTCTTTCTAGTTGGATTTTTTTAAAAACTCCTAACAGGAAACTTAGTACTATTATTATTGGAGTCACAGGAAAATGATTAATTTTTTTTTAAATCCCTCTTTTCAGGCAAATTTCTCCAATGGAAATGAATACTTCAAGGGGAAAAATTGAATTTCTTTTTGCCTTTAAAGTGGAGTGCTAGTCCAGTGACCCTGATGCTGAAATACAAGGCCTGTAATTCTTTTAGACCCGAGTACTCACATGGCCCATTTGGAGTCTGCAGCTATAGTGCCAGGTTAGCAATGATGACTGGGGTTGGGGGTAGCTCAGATGATGAAGTGTTTCATACTAAAAGCATGAAGATTTGACTTAGGATTCAGCACCCACCAAAAAGCCGAGTGTGGCTACATGAATCTATAATACTAACCATACAGAAAAGACAGGAGGGACCCAGGAGCTTGTTAGTCATCTAGTTTTCTAAAGTAAGTGAGTTCCAGGATCACTAAAGACTCTATCTCAAAAATGAAGATAAAAGGTGATAAAGGAAGACAGTTGGCATCAATGTCTGGCTTTCACATATTGAGCACACATGTACATCCATCCATGGATACATCCATATTCATATACCACACAGACACAGAGAGACAGACAGAAAAACATGCACATGCACATGCACGCACACGCACACACACATACACACACACACACACACACACACACACACACACACACACAGACAGACACACCTTTCTACTGATGGGACTGGCATGAAAATTTAAAATCCTTGAAGTCATTCTCTAGCATTGTCATTTTCTGGACAACAAGGCTGACTGACATTCTGTAATGTCTCCAAGTATTTTACAGAGCTAGTCCCATGACATTTAACTATTATATCAAGTAGGATTTCAAGTAGGCATATTTACATTGATCTCTGCAAACCTGTCTTCATAAGAACAAGGGAGATTTCTCTGGATAAAACAGTCATGTGAATTCAGAGAAAGGAGCAAGCTCTTACATTGCAATGTTGAAAGATGGTTTGCTGCTCTCAACTTTATAACAGATCCTAGGCAAGCATTCTGGAGGCTGTGCAGCCTGTAAGAAACTCTTAGTCGGCTTTAGAAAGCAGAGAACCTCTTATCTGGTAGTTGATAAACACGAAGACTTAGAAAATCTGAGAAAGTGATTTTAAAAATATAACCTGAAGCTAATTAAAGATAAAATAACCAGTGAAAGCTACATAAGAAAATCAAAGACAAAGCAAAAACAAACAAACAAACAAACAACAACAACAACAATAAAATGCACCATGAGCTATAATTTGTGTCTTTATGTGATAACATTTCTTTCCAGTTGGGATACTTTTGAACAAACAGTTGGAGGAAGAGAGGCCAGAACTCTAGAAGTCTGTAGAAGGTTGTGATAGGAAGTTAGGGGGCTTAAGCAAGACAGTGAATCATCTAACATAGCCTAATTCTAACATGGAAGCCTCAGTGTGGAGTGGTGTAATTAACTGAGGAAACTTGTCTCTGGCTGCAGAACTCCAGACTGTAGAATGAAGAGGCATTGTGTTCACAGAGGGAGTGAGAAACACTGCCAAGCCAGATGTCTTCCTTGGTCCTTCGCCATGACTGGAGATAAGCTTTGCCCTCTGTCTACTTCCTGCTTCATGTCATCAAGAAGAGGAGAGGTGAAGGAGATAGAGCATAGCATCAACATCCAGGGGTAGTGGTAATGGAGAAAGCAAGAAACAGCAGACTGACCCATTAATCGATATATAACAAGCAGCCAGCTTTCCGATTTTAAAAGTAAAGATAGTGATAAGTTCACTCTAAGATAAACTGTATGAGCTGAAATGTGAAGTTTTGAGCTACAATTTCTGAAAAATGAGCATTCAGTATTTACTGGTTAGACTGCGCTATGGGGAATACAAAACACTTTTTACATGCATGACCCTACCATTCCTTGTGAAATTGCTATTACTTCAACGATGACAGATCATATGAAACACCGAGGACACAGAGCTACTGGAATGAATGCCCAGATGTTTCTGAGGCTAACGTGCCATTCGCTTCATTTTTTTTTTTTTTTTCAGTTTGCTGATTTGAGCTGAGTCTGCACATGGCAAATGCTAGCTAACAAGAAGACACTTGCAAGAGAGGTTACCAGTAATGCTCATAGTGCAGGTCTGGAGCTGGACCGTATCTGAAGTGGTGCAAAAGCAAGGCCACCACATGCAGGGATCCATAGCCAGGGTGATTAATTCTAGTTCTACTTGCAAACCTGAAAGCAAACTTGCCTGGCCCTAGGAGCTTATTGCCAGTCCACTGTGCTGGCATTGGATGCGAATGAGAACCACAGAAATGCTTTTTAAAATATACTAGAAAGTTAGCACTCTTGCTACAATTAGGACATCATTTTCCTTCATTTAAGAAGTCTTACTGCAAAGGGTCTAGGCTGCTTTACTGTGGCTATAATAATCTGCGTGTTTAATAAATATGTGTCAGCATGAGGCAAAGACGAACTGCCAGGCAAGGGGTCACATTTCTACATCCATCATCTCTATAGCTCACTGGAAGCTCACAAGACAGGCTTCCAGCCTCTGTTCTACACACGGTGAAACTGAGACCCAAAGTCTTCCAGCAGCAAGAGCTGGAACCGACAGCTGAATTAAATCCCATGGCTTCTAACAATCCATTGTCTCCCATCAACTAGGCAATGAAGAATGGAAGGTGTTCATCCTCCACAGAAGATGAAGTTTGTTGGTTGAGAGTACCCAATCTTATTGGTAGCCACTCCTCTCCTGAACCCACCCCAACCTCTGCCTTTTATTTAAAAAAAAAAAACTATGGTTTTTTTTCTATCTATTTATTTAATGTACATGGGTCTTTGTCTGCATGTATGTCAGTGTCAGATCCCCTGGAACTGGAGTAAGAGACAGTTATGAACTACCATGTGGATGCTGGGAATTGAACACAGGTCCTTTAGAAGAGTAGCCCATGCTCTTAACCTCTGAGCCATCTCTTAGCCTCCTAGTTTGTCTTTTTGTTTGTTTGTTTGTTTTGTACTAAAATTTAACACTCTTGATTCAACAATGAATTATTTTTCTTCATTCAAAATTTCCTACTCTATAGGGTGTGTATTGTTTGAGTTGGAAATAATAACCTGTATTTTTAACAGATAAGTATCATCTTGATGCAAAGAATAAGACTCAGCTTAATCCAGACAACTGAAGAAACAGGCACAGGGCTGGGATTGCCCGTGAGATTCAGAAATACCTTCCTGGCCTAAAGTTTGAGGCATTTTAACTTCAGTTCTGCCATACATTCCCAATATCTAAAACCACAGTTCCTCAGAACTACAACCAAATGTTTCAGCTTGCTAAGGCTGTCTTATAATATCTATGATAATTTGGATAACATTTTACTAACATACTGTCTTATGTGCCCAAATGAACTCTGATGTTCATTCTTCAGACTAGAGAGATCCGTTTACTGTCATTTTTATCTTGCATTACCCTATCATTCTGAATGGTATAGATGCTTTCTGAATGTTTAAGGCAACTGAGAGAAAACTCTATGGCAGTTTTGCAAAAGGTAGGTGTTTTTGAGAAATGCACAGAGAGGAGGTGCTGGATTCCCCTGCATGCACAATGACTGCATTCAGAGAGGATTTGAAAGTAGTTTTCTATGATCTCTCACATGTCACATTAACACTTAATGTTTCTATGCCCAGAGGTTGCCAGATCAAGAAAAGAAGGCTAGCTCTATGTCAGGCTACCAGGAAAATGCCACACAAGGGGGTAAACATCTTGGGATAATTCATTTTATTATTAATTTGGACATTAGATAAATCACTTGAGCCTCAGATTTGTGTTAGTTTTTATCTTCTATCTGAAAATGCACTTGTTTGGAGCACCCTAAATATGTAAGCTTCAACCTGGAGTGCAAACTTCAGTGCTCCATTCACAAATCAGAAAGCCAGTCTCTCCGTGGACTTCCCTGAACATGATGCTCCCACAGCCAAGACCAAGTTTACCTTTCTTACTTTGGAGGAAAGGGAATGTAATACATTTTAAGAAATTACATGTGATATACATATTTGCCTCTTTAAATTTATGTGTGGTATTTCATACAAATTGTTGAAAAAGTAAAACTGTTCATCTATAAATTCATTTTTTAAAAGATTTGTTTTATTTTAAGAGTATGAGTGTTTTATCTACATGTGACTATGTGCATCATGTCCATACCTGGTGTCCTAGGAGGTCAGAAGAGGGCATCAGATCCTGTGGAACTGGAATTCTCAATAGTTGTGAGCTACCATGTGAGTACTGAGAACCAAATTCAACTCCTCAGCAAGAAGAGCAAGTACTTAGCCATGTCTCCACCTTATTATCTCTAACTTCTAACACAGATGTAATCTACACTGGACATTTTCCCTTGGTTATGGTCAACTAGCATCATTCTAGTTGTCCTACAAGAATGACATGGTCAACAGTCTGTTCCCTGGCTACCAAAGTAGTTGCATTCTACCAACCACAGATGAAATTCAGTCAACAAATATTCCATGCTTCTCATGAGATCCTCTCGTGTCATGAAAGAAAAGCTATAGTTCAGAGAATGCAGATTACAATCCAACATTAAACATTTCTAAATGTACAATACTATATTTGAGAAGCCACTATGGGCTTCCAGTCCATTGCCACACCTATCTGTTATGTGACCTGCCCACAGGTCTGGATGTAGAGTACTGGCCACCTCTAATTTTAGGTTTGAAGCTCCCCTTTAGCCAACCTGAAAAGTGAACATAAGAGCAATGAGAACTCTGTGTACTCCTGCCAGGTTTTTTGCTCCAAGCCTACCAGTTCAGAAATTGATAGAGAGGAAGAAGAAAGTGAGTTTAAAAATACTAAGCTATGTATAAAAAAATAATCAAGAAATTCTAGACATTTCCTAATCTAGAAATGATTCACCTACATTCCATAGTGTGTATTGTTAGGGGAAAGTGAACTAAAGTTTACTGGAGATTTTGATTGTCATTGTGCTACAACAGCAATTGTCTTGTGCATGAGTTTGAGACTTTATTATGTCTTTTTGGCACTGAGCTTTGCATTTCTCCCCAGGTAAAATCAATAGAGTAAAAGTAGAACTGGAGTATTGAGTATTTCTTCCAACCCAAGGGTCTGTTCCTCACTGTGGCAGGCTTTTGTCTTCATGGATTAGACTGAATTATCAGCTAATGTTTCTATGCACCATCACAGGGTCACTCCATAAAAGAACACTTCTTAGTCACCTCTCAGGCCTAAGTGTAGATCCAATGATAGCACAATATTGTCTTGTTTGAAAAGAACTATCAAAGAGCTCATACAGGCCTGGGAAGCAGATGCAGGCCTGTCGGGGAAGAGGATTTTGGATACTCAGTCAGGCAGAGCATAGTCTAGAGGAGCAGTTCTCAACCTTCCTAATGCTGCTATCCTTTAATAAGCTCCTCATATTGTGACCTACAACCATACAATTATTTTATTACTACTTCATAACTGTAATGTTGCTATTATTATGAATTACAATGTAAACATTTGATATGCAAGATGTCTGAAATGTGACCCCCAAAGGGGTCTTTACCTACAGGTTGAGAACCACTGACCTAGAGAAACGCTTGACTAATTGTAATATGTATTGAAATCATCCAAGACCTGTTGAACTGTCGATTCTGATTTAGTTGATATGCCATTGGGCTTGAAGTTCCTAGAGCTGTACATCTAAGTTTCCAGGCATTCTGTTGCCATTGGACCTAAGAACAAATAGCTGGATGGAGCAATTTGGGGTTGGGATGGGCTAATCCCTTATCCCCCAGAGCTCCTTGTGTGAATAGGCACAGTAAGGGCAAAGCAGTGCTGTGTGAAATGTGGGCCCACAGTCTGGGTCTTCATTTGTGCTGAAGTTCTACCAATAGCTGTTAGTTTACAATCTTGGTATCCGTGTTTGAAAATCAATTAAAGGTTAAAGTGAAATAATTATTTTTGATAGATTCTCTCTACATTCAGGAGTGTGTGCACCTGTATGTGTGTGTGTGTGTGTGTGTGTGTGTGTGTGTGTGTGTGTGTGTGACTTATTTTAGAAAACAGTCATAACAAACACCTCATTATTTCAACTCCTCCTCACTCAAGAGGAAAAATTCCCTGGCTAGCTGTTCCTGTCTGTATGTGTTTTAGTTCTCCAATGTCCTTATTAAGATCTATGATCAAGAAAGGAAAACAATACCCTGACAGTGAGCCCATCACTGTGGACCAGGCCACAGCAGCCTCCCCCTTCTTTCTGTGGGCAGAGTATCTACCCCCTTAGCCAACAACAGCAGTCATTGTGTTGGTGAGTTACCACACTGGATCTCACCTGGAGTTCACCCTCAAATAACAGTTTCTAACTTCTGTTTTTCCTACTCCCAGATGGGATTTTCTTACAGCAAAGGTAAGTGTGGCAGCAGGGGGGTTGAGGGGAGATCTTCTGAGACTCTGTCACACCTGCTGCTGCTAAGTACATTGCGAAAAGTTGATTTTTCTAATTGACTTTGGGAGGCATTCGGCATGGAAAATGCACCTCATAGTTTAATTCCACACTTGGCAGCTGATCTTTCATAAGGAAGCTTTTGATCAGAAACTGTAAGACAGAACAAACAACCCGTCCTGATGACTTATTTAGGCTAAGTGCTCAAGGCAAAAACAAAAGCACTGAATGTGTACTGTCTTGGGAAGACAGGCACTCAGTTACCATCACAAAGTGTCCCAGCATTTTAGAAATGCTCCTGCAATAAGAGATGGGAACTCAACCCAGTTCACAAGTACATACCTTGGTCAAAGCTTAAGAAATGGCTTACACGTTCAAAGAGCAACTAACGCTATCACTGAAAATGAAAACAAATAAGCCATCATTTCACATCATCATTTAGAAGTGGCAGAATAATTCAATATCTGGCAAATCAATCTATTTGCATGGTAAGTGTCATCCAAGTGTGGGTAAGAGCCAAGAAGATGGTGCTTGAGCATGGCTGTTAATTAATTGTGCAGCATGCCTAAGGCAGATGTGTACCCTTGAGAAGGCCTGATCATTTACATTTCAAACCCCCCAGTACATACTCTGGTTACAAATGAAGTCTCCTCACACCACATCTCACATATTTTTACAGAAGTAGAAACTAATAATTAGATTAAGAGAGCAAAGCAGGTTCTTTCTAAAAATATATTGGTCAAAAACATGAAGACTTTTTTTAACTGAGGATCAGCTAAGAGTTTAGGTCAAGTAAGTACTGAATACAATAGTAAACAAAACATGTTCTCATGCACAGCCACAAAGACAAAACCATATAAGCCAAAAAAGTAATGTACAACTAACAATATTATAAGCTAATATATGTGATACTTTAATTTATCATAATAATCTGGCCAGTAATGTATTATTGGCTAATATAATGTGGCTCACCAACACTATTATTCAACAACATTCAACAAAGTATATTAGCTAGGCAGTGGTAGCACACACCTTTTATGCCAGCACTTGGGAGGCAGAGGCAATTGAATCTCTGTGAGTTCAAGGCCAGCCTGATCTATACAGCAAGTTCCAGGACAGCTAGGACTGTTACACCGAAAAACTTTTTCTGGAGAAAAAAAGTATACAGAATGGAACTGTGCACAAGATACTAGTCTAGGCAGCTTTACCATGGGTGACCAAGGAAATCTTCGATGGTCAGGTTGCTTAGCATCTATTAGGAAAGACCATTTTGATAAAGACAGAAGGAGAAAAGCCACAAGAGGAGAAACTAACACTATAGATGATGAGATTACACAGTAGACTTGATAAACAGTCATTTCTGGAAAAATTCACCATTGATTGAACGCTAATGGATAAGAAGGGGGCATCCAAAGGTTATGAGAATGCTACCACAGAGAGAAGAACAAACTACAAAGCAAAATCTATGAGGCCTAGTATCGAGGCTTTCTCTAATGGGAAGAAAACACGCTTTCTCTTTAAGCTTGAAATATTTAATAACCAGGACCTTCCAAGCCCACCCCACCCCCCGATCAATTGGAGTAGTATACAAAATGAAGTGATAGGAAAAGCAAGCATTCATGTTCTGCATCAATGCACTGTGATATTTGTACACAGCAAAAATATGTGGTGAGTAATGACCTGGAGTGATAAGACACATAGTGGCTATTTATTAACCAGGTACTTTACAATCACTGCCTACATAACTCATAACAATTTATGAATCAAACACTATTTTCTATATTTAACAAAGAAATTGAAGTTCACATAATCCATTTTAAATTCCTGAAATATTTATGATTTGGTTTGCTGGACCTCAAGGCTTACATTTCCCCCCTTGGGAAACTCAGTCCATTTATCATGTGTCTAGAGGGATCATGAGTTGCATGCTAGTAGTAAGTTATGGTACTTACAGCTCTATTTTCAAGACAAATCTTCTACAAGCATCTTGTAGAATACAGAATGTTTCAATGATGTCAATTTATCACTTCAGATCAATCATTTAACCATTTTCTTCCACATGAGGAATAAAGTAAGCCCTGTGGATGAATATAGCTATTTCATGTGACATGTGGAGATGTTATGCCACTGGTCTGGTTATTACATGATGTAGAATTGCTTTCAAGAAAGCTTTCTTCTCATTCTTAGACCCAATGGTTTATCACCACAGACACAATACTAGATATCTATTTGTCTCTGTTGTCATTCTCAGAACATAAACTTCACCCTAAAATCCATTCCAGCACTCCATGGGTATCTATTGGTGAGAAAGGTAAATGGATAGGGAGATCTTCCAGTTCTGCGCATCCCATTTCTTTCTTCTTCACATCCCACATAATATAATCAGAAGAAATTAGAAAGCTTTGTATAAAAGCTAATGAATGTATATCAACTGAAATGTTGGAGTTAGGAAACTGGGGATGTTGAAGGCCAGTCTAAGCAGGTTGTCTTGTCCTATGACATTATTCTACAAACAACAGGAAACAAGGAGAGGCTCTTATTGAGTGTCTTAGTAAAAGTTTCTGTTGCTGTGGAGAGATACCATAACCATAGCAACTAAAGGAAAACATTTCATTGTGGTGACTCCTTAAAGTTCAGAGTTTAGTCCATTATCATCTTGGCAGGAAGCAAGGCAGAACATGTAAGCAGAATTGGTGCTAGAGAAGGAGTTGGGAGTATTTACATCATGATATGCAGGCAACAGGAAGTTGTCTGAAACACTGGGCAGAATCTTGAGCATATATGAGACCTCAAAGCCCACCTCCACAGTGGCACACTTCCTCCAACAAGGTCACACCTCCTAATATTGCTGCTACCTTTGGGGGCCATTTTCTTTTGAACCACCACATGGAGGAAAGAGATACGACCTTGACTATGATTTTGAGTTATGAAGTTTAGGAGAAAGAATTTGACAGCAGGGTAGATAAACAAAGGAAGACCAGAGAGCAGCCTCTAATGAGAGTGAGAGGACCAGAATTAGGAACGTGATCACAGTACAAAGGACAGACTTCAGAGTCAAAGACAACAGGATTTTCATCTTCATATGAGGCTAGCCTTAAAAAATCATGTCATGAACTTTTCTCTCTGCCACTGATGCTTTCACTCTTAGACAGTGAGAAAAAAAGACAGCAGCGTCCTAGCCAGAGCATCTCCCTTTTGAGCACTGGAGCGAGGAAAGGGATTTATTTCTGGGCCTGCTAAACTAGAGGATTCTGGTGCTTTCAAGCCCATCCTTGATACATGAGCTTCCTCTCTTTACATTCATTTCCCCTGTTTTTCTGCCAAACCCCTTCAGGGTGAGTGAGCAGCTTAGTTACCCAAGATCCAGGTCAGGAAGCCCTCAATTTGAAGTTCACCAGAAAGGAAGAGAGTGGCTTGCCCCTCAGGGCATATTGCCACCAATTTGTGGAGGTGAAGATGAGAGTTGAGGGCCTCCCTTCCCCACTGACCCAGCTTGCAACTTGCTGAATCTGGCAGTGAAGCTAAGCACAATGCCAGAGCAGCCTGCACATCACCTCATTTATAACCTGAGGAACAACAAAGCAGATAAGGGTAGCACACAATATCTCCCCACAATCTGGCTTCTTGCCGCCAACTCTAAAGAAAAGGAATTCCTAAAAGATGACATAAGCCAATTAGAGAGGACCTAAGCTGAGCCCAACTCTGAAACAGAGGCTTCCACTCCTACTAGCTGGAGTGACCTAAACAAGGCAAGATGAGCAGACATTTGACCCTGAAATGCTTGTGTCCCAGACTGTCTTGGAAGGCAGCCTAACATAAAATGCAGAGACCCTTTTCATTGTTCCCTGACTTCCGGGATCACCTCTAGAAACAGTCCCTGCAGTGTTGCTCCTAGGACAGTCTAAATAAGTGTCTTTGCTTGTTGCTATGAACCATTTCTTTGTGGAGCGTGTGTGTGCCAGTTATCAAAGGACACTTGGGAAAGAATTGAGAACTGGGGATAAAATGTCACCTTAAAGGCTATGCTTAGATGATTTTGCAAATTTGTGTGGTTTGTTCCATGGAGAATCTAGTGGCAGTCTAGTTCTGACTAATGAAGGCAGAGCCACTACTTTAAGGCCTATTATGGGTCACAGTCCCTACATTGAATTATTTCTTTATAATTTCCTCACAAACCAAGGAGCTATGATCTTGTACTGTTAATTCCTTTTTAAAGATTCTATTTTTAGAGCATGTGTACAAATGTTTTGTCCACATGTATGTATGTAACTATATATGTGCCCAATGTCTATGGAGGTCACATTAAAGTGACAGGTCTCCTGAAACTGGAGTTGTGAGCCACCATGTGGGTACTTGAAACTGAACCCAGGAGCTAGTGGTATAATCACTAAGCCATCTCTCCACCCTTTCAAATTATTATTTCTACCCATATATAACATAGCAGGGAGGTGAAAGATGCTTCCAAAATTGCCAAAGCTGTAAATGGAAGCTCAGATAGAGGCTCAAATGTGTAATATCAAATGTTTATTAACCCAATATATTGTTATTTTTGTGGAAAACTTAATGGATAGTGGGGTGGGGGAGAATATTCTAGGAAGGGGAAAAATACATATTAAGCTCAAGTAAGTGTAAAAAGAAAACTAAAAGGAAAATTATATCTAATTCCACCACCCAGAGATAATCGGTATTACTATTTGTGTAAATGTTGCAATAACATAACTTTAAACTGCCTGAGTGCCTTCACTGATAAAAATAAAATAAATAAACAAGCATCTTCTCTTTCATACCAAGAATCACCAAGGCAGAACATAAAAGATGTTTTTGCATCTCTGCAAAGTGAATTCAAGAAGTAGTCACCATATCTCACCCCTGCTTCAGGGAGTGAAGAGCAGGCCAGAGCTCTTCAGGGTCTTCTCGGAGACTCCAAGAGGAGTCTGTTGCTATTATTGGGGACATCCTATGATTCTGACCTCTTTAAAAAGAGGCACTCTAACTTCTACGTGTCCATGTTGGTAAACATGGCTCTTGCCTGCTTAATTAATATTCAAGGTTGTTTTCAGGAGGTAATAAAGTAAATACTTGCAAAAAAGCCTTTTGAAATAAACAAAGCATTGCATAAACAAAAGGTAGCTGTAAGAGCCTGTCTTAATAATGACAGGACCAGCTCCTCAGAAAAAGAAGCTTCTAAGAACTTGCAAAGAAGCTATCCCTGAATGTCAAGTTATTCTCAACCAAAACCAAAATGCTATTATTGCTACTCAACGATATCTTTAATCCTATCTTGTTCTTGATGCAGAGCATGGTCAGTAGTGGTGATGATGAAATAAAGATGGGAGTCCCTCTTGGACACCATGTCCCTGACACCTTGTACAAACTCTGCAGGATTTCCCACTGAATTTTAACATAACAACCCAATGAAGAGACACATTATCATTATCTCAGAGATACGGGAACCATTACAAATCATAAGGCATTTGCAGAAGTAATTACGTCACCTTTTTGGGTTCTCATATTGCCATTATCGTTTTGTTGAAGAAGAGTGGGGCAGATTTGTAGGCATTAGATAAAGGGTTAGCAACTGTTCTCCTAAACTGTTTCCACCTTAAATCTCCTGTTCATTCACAAGCTCTCAGAAAGCATACTGGTATGAGGCACACCTAAGTAACCCAGTATCAGCACTCATCCTCAACATTTTAAAAGGGGTTTTCTGACTTGGCCCCCACACCCATCTTCTAAGCTTCACCATAAACATGACTGTGTATCTGTCCTGGAATCATGTGGGGGATGTTTTTCATTTACAAGATGTTATTCCTTCCGTAAGAAACAATTGGCCTATTACTACATGTTCATTTAATTGCTGGTTTTATTAATAGCAAATATGCCTATTTGTCCTGTTTATTCCTAACAAGGCTTAAGAAAACATTTTCTACATTAAGGTCCTCAATGGCAGACATTTTCAAGCTATCTTCCCTTTGTCTCTTCATCACTCCCTGTTAATTCACCACCCAGCACTTGGACTTCACAACAGGGATGAATACGTAATGAGGACATGATGAAGTGCTTTAGCAGAGGTAAAAGGGGAGGGACCATAATTCCCCTCTGACAGAGGAAAGATGACACACATATGGGAATATCAGCATGTCTGATTTAATAAGGTTATAAATTATATAACTGGAATCCAGGAATGGAAAAACTAGAAAAGTAGGTTGGGTCCATATTGCAAAAGTCTTGCACATCAAGCTATTAAGGTGCACATTAATGCTTCTCACACTTCGACACTAGAATATTCCCACCAGTATAGGATCTAGGTTACTGGACAGAAACACTAAATTAACTGGCAACCTCCAATTTTGTCATTAAAATTATTTTTCTTACTAAATTGGACTTAAATGGAGGATTGAAACATAAAAAGAACCTTCCCAAACATTAGCTATTTACCAATCAAAGTGTAAGCTCTGAGTACATACACTGCTCTTAGTCTACGGTCTCTCACAATTCTGTTACCTGAGATAGTGTGTAATCCAGTTTGTGAACTCTAAGTAGATAATGAGGCATCACTGAAAATGTCTGAGCACAGAGATGAGCTGACCCAGGCGGTTTCTAAGTAGAAAATCTAATTGTGTTAAGTTGAATGAACGTGAAGCTAGTAGACACTTCGAGTTAGGATGATCTACAAATTTTATGGAGCTTAATTATTTCCTTAGTGCTTAGGTACAGCATCAATATAAAGCCCCAGTCCTCACAAACTTACAGAGAACTATCACCATCTTCAACCCAGAGGCAAAAAGAGGCAAAGGGAAGAGAACGCCAACAAGGTCCTCATGCCAATTGGTAAATGGCTGAAGGTGACCTTGAATAACTCACTGCGCTTGAGCACCTCGTAGAAACACAAAGCAGGAAACCATGACAACCACTGAGGGCAGAATTCATAAAGATATCTGCTGGGAGCCTGGCAGTGGGAATGGAAAGGGTTAGATTTCAGAAACAGGGCAAAGAGAGACTTGACACCATTTGACAACCCGATTAGATTAACAGCAATAAGAGGAACACTTCAGAGATGATGGATCGCTCAGGCCTGGATAATTGGGAAGATAATGAGGCCATCATCATAAATAAGGACTCCAGAAGAGGGGCCAATTGCAGGGGAAGCAAAAGCTGGGGAAAGGTGACATACTGAGTTTGAGATGCCTGTGAGGCAAACAGGTGGAGACAGCCAAAGGGAAGAAATGCAGGTGTAGTGTGTTTCCCATCGCTTGGGCCCCAGACCTTGCTGAAGGTCCAATCAGACGTTGTTAGCACCCATACTCAGCTGGTGAGATGTAGCATATTACTGTGTGATACAGGAAGAATTTTCCACAAAAGCTTCTGAAAAGGTCTCAGTGTGCTCAGATTCATATACAGCCACCTTCAGACCCTGTTACAACAAGGTGAAATAAATCTTTTTCAAAACCACCTTAAGTCATTTTATTTTCAAAATTCAGAGTATTAGGCACGAATCAGTGGCTTGTGGATAGATCCGATAACGGCTGAGTAATTCCTCGGGCAATTTGTTTCTGCCGGATATGGAAGTCCACTGCAAATAATGAAACTGCAGGGTAGTGACTCAACGTGTTTTGTTTTGCACAGGACAGAGATGGGAACAGAGTAGAAAGACAGAAGGAGACACCAGAACAGAGTGTAGCGACATCATCCAAAGACCCATGGTCACTTGCAAATGTGTTTCCATTACTGGCGAGTCTTGCTTGACCATGAGATTGATGGGGTTTATGCCCCAAACTAAGCAAACCACCCCTTAAATTCACGACGAGTACTACACAGATTAACTGCTCATCCCACGTGCTCCAGGAAGCTCCCTTTCCTGGAGTTGTATGCTGACCTTTAGAGTCACCTTTTGCTTCTAGAAGAAGTTTTACTACACGTTCCAGAAATAACTCGTCAGAATGTATAGGCATTGCTCTTAGTTTATCACAAACAGCATCTGCTTCTTACATGCAATATGTTCCCCACTTGAAAATGCAAAGCAACCTCACTATTGATCCAAATCCAGACGCTGTGGAAACGAAACTACTTTTATTATTTTGCTGAAGTTTGGATGTATACACACTCAAACACACATCTTCCCTCTCTCACTTATATACAAACATGTTATTTCTTACACCCTCACACACATACACACACACATTCTGACACACACATTCTCACATATACTCACACTTCCACAGGCACACACACATTTTTACACATACACTATCAAACACACACTGATGTACACATTCTCACAAATACTCACACACATCTTTACATAATTTCACACATACACACACACACACACACACACTCACACACACACTTCCACAGGCACTCACACACAGTCTAACACAAACACACATGAATTCTTACACACACATACACACACAAACACACACACACACTCTCTCTCTCTCTCTCTCTCACACACACACACACACACACACTCAAATACAACATACATGCACTGATTTCTCGGAATCTCTTTGCCTGTATCTGTTTCTCTCTCTCCTCTCCCTCTCTCTATCTCTTGCTCTCTCATCTCACTGTTTCTGATACTACTTAAAATACTATCTAAGAACTAAAATGCTACCTTCCCTCATACTAAACTCATAATTACCATTAGGGATTCCATTTTTAGTATAGGTAACCCCGCCCCCTGAACACACACACACACACACACACACACACACACACACACACACACACCCTTCTGAAATTACTTTCTTGACAAATCATATCTTGTATTGGTGACAAGACATTTGAGACAAGAGAAAGATATCCAAGTTCTGCTTTACATTAAGAGATATATCTCTGGAGTGTGCTACTCTGCATAGCCACATACCTGTCCAGTATATTCAGGATCCTAGGTACAATTCCTTACTGTATTTTCAACCACTCATTATGAATGTGCTGTGATTCTCATGGACCATACTAAATCAGGTTCTTCAACCAAAACAACATTTGCCACATTCACATCCTCCTTGTCTTTGCCACCTTCACATGAAAGCCAAAAGGAGCCAGATATGAATGCTCTGCCTGGTGATGCCCAAAGACATTGAAAAATAAGAGACATGAGGAATTCCCCAGGACACTGTGCCAGAATGAAAGAGCAAAACCTCCACCAAAGAAATCCTTTCAATTTTCTTGCTCCCTTTTTTTCCGTGTGGGATACACAACCATGAGACCATGAGGTGCAATGCTATCTTACGACTGTGAGGCACAAGCATGAATGCCCTGGGTTTTTTGCATAAAAGGCTGCAGAATGGGGAGCTGAAGAAAGGCAGAGTCCCTGATGGCCCCAGTGAGCTGTCAGCCCTGACATTCTTGCAAAGAACTGTTTCAACCACCTTCAGTTTTCACAGCCGCATACAGTCTTCAGAACTGCACTCTCCAAGCTGACTGAAGTGAAAAGGACAGCCATTGTATGCTTGCAGGGGTCCTTTCCAATACCCACCCATTAGAGAGAGAAGGCCCACTTTCTTAGCAGGTAGCAACACAGGCAGAAAATGCGAGGAACCAGGCAGCCATCACCTTCTCTCTATACCAGCCATGTAGTCTCCAGTGACTGAGCTTCTCTCAGCAGCCAAAGCAATACTCTGTCTTTGACCAGAGGTCACAACAGGCCTCTGTTTCCACTTGCACACTATCCTTCAAATCTGAGGATTTGATGATGTCTTTTTCCAGCCTCACTCCCACATCTCAGTTCTCAAGTAGTGACTCTAAGTCTTCATTTTCCCAGGTCCTACCTGGGAGAAATATGCATTCCCATGACCTGGGTCAAATTTGCATTCACCCACATGATTTAAGGATCTATTTCCTGAGTCCCTATTCTAGGCTGTCTCTGTTCAAAACAATGGTGACAGAGTGGGGAATCAAACCAAGACCTAGTTCTTATCTTCTGGTTCATTGGGAGAGTAAGAAAACACATATATAAAAGGCAATAGAGGTCAAGTCATATGGCTATGGCTTAGCACATGAAAGCACCTGCTGCCAAGCCTAAGGACCTGAGTTTAATCACCAGGACTAACATAGCAGAAGTAAAGAACTGACTCCCACAAGTCCTCCTATGATATACATAGGTGTACTGTGTCATACACACACACACACACACACACACACACACACACACACACACACACGAATCAGTCAAAGCATGAGAAAATTTTAACTAGGTTAGAAATATTTTGCATAAAGAAATTAAACATTGTAAAGCACAAGGATCCTTGGGAAGGGGAAAATGACTATTTCTAAAGGAGCATCATGGTTCCACTAAGATGCTATTTGAACAGAAATCTAAAGAGAGAGGAGAGGGCATAATACTGTAAGCAGAAGAGAGAGTAAAAGCTAAGATTCAAGTATTAGCTATGTTGCTGGATGTAAAACACCAAAAGCCAATATGCCTGCAACATAGTGAGCAAGGAGGCAATGTGAGCATGGAGTCAAGAGAAGTGTCTGCAGCCAAACTTGGGGATACCAACATGGCCAGATGGTATATGCTAAGCTCCTCTAGCATGAGGCAGAAACCATGGGACTTTAAAAGGAGAAATGATCATGCATAGAATGCTAGAGAAGTATTAATGGAGACCATCCACAGCCATATTGCCTAAGAAGATCATGCCATTGTGGTCACAAAGGTACAAACAGACTCTAAACACACTATTAGAAATATAGGACCTTGAGCAAATGAATTGACCTCTAATTTGGTAAAATGGAGTTAATACCTGTCTTAAAGAATTGTTACAAGTATAGCAGGTATTTGCTGTTGTACAGTACATGTAATAGTTATTCAAGAAATGCTCGAAAGAAAGAATTCCATGCTCTAAAATTTCCAGAAAACCATTTCTCTTTTCGGTAGTCATAGCACACATCTGCCTAATACACTCAAAACAGTCATCAACAAAAGGCATGTTGAGTCTTGTGCAGTCTGGTCCTGCTTCCATGGCTTGAAACACTCTACTGTGCATGAAGATGTGGACCACATCAGGGTCTAGTCCTGCTTCCTTGGCTTGAAGCACTCTACTGACTACATCAGGACAGATGTCCTGGAAGGGCCTTTCCACCTCAGGCATCCAGAGAGACTGCAGTGTCTCTAGAATGGGGCTCTATACAACATGGCCTATTGGTAATGGGTCTAGGCCTTCCAGGCCATGTGAGATAATTCATAATCCAGAGCCCAACAGCACAACCTCAATGATGTAAGAAAACAATAAAGTTTAGGAAAAAGCAAGACATGAAAGGGAGAGAAAGGACTAGGGGAAAAGAAGAAACAGGCAGGTCATTTTTCTTTAGTTTAATTAGAGGAGAAGCATTAGCGCAAAGTTAGGAGACCTGGACAGAACTACTACTACACACATTCTTGTAGCACCTGGCTTTGCTCAATCCCACTGACCTGTTATACCATGCTATACAGGCACGGGAGGGGCTGGCTCCAAACACCTGTTCTTCTGTATAGCATGAAAATGGCTGTGGAGAAATGTGAAATGCTGGCTACTCTACCCCGATCTTTACAGATCTTACCCAAGATTCAGGTTTGAATCCTGGCTTTACTTAGCCACTCTGTGACCTAAACAAGTAATGCAGTCACTGTATGCCTGACCTTTTCTCCTTTTTCAAAATGAGAGAGTAAGTTTCCTTGTGAGAGTTACAGTAAAGATCAAACAAAACCTTCAGGTGATGATGTCTGGCCACCCTTAGTGTTCATAATGTCATGAATTGAATAACAGGTGTGGGCACTGTGACCCTTCCTCGGCCCCAGACTTCTCTCTTAGCTCTCAGGGGCCCACCCATCTCATCCATTGCTGTTTATAAGGGAACTGTTGAAAATATCTGTTTTGTAGTAAGTAAACTCTAAATGTATTCAGCTACTTCCCATTAAAACATTCATTAAAAAGTAAAGCACTTTAATTTCACAGCATCAAACATTCCAAACAAATCATATTGTAGAAAAGTCTTGTTTTATTCATTAATAAGAAATGTTGCCTTGACTTTTTGAAAGAGAAAAACTGATAGAACTCGAGGGCCATTTGGGTGGAATTTTCAATCTAAACTCTGGAAAAGCTGAAAGCCATCCAAATGGGTCTGGAAATTGTTACCAGCCACCCAGTTTTGGGGCATCTCTTGCATTAAAAAAAAAAAAAAAAAAGCAAGGCACAAATAACAAGTGTTTTATAAAAAATGAAAACATGTGGCCACAGTATCCTTTAATAATGATTATATAAAATTTCTGGTAATCTAAATGATGGGCTAGGTCATGAAGACCCAGTACACAAATTTACCATGCGGAGTGGGTTGATTTAAAGTTTCCTTTTCAGATATGCACGGTTTACTCTGTAATAACAATAAAAGAGAACCACAAATTCCACACATACAGCATCACCCCTCTGAGCCAGCCCCGGCATGCCAGGCTTCAGAGCACTTAAACCCACACACCAAGAGTTTAACTTGAGTTTGGCTGGGGGACTTGGACAAGACTTTCACTATTCAAGAGACAGAAAATATTAATTATCAGCAAGTCTGTCATTATCGTCCCATCCCCCTTGCTGCAAACCCTCATCTTGCCTATCTGTTCCTTCCCCCTCCAGCCAACAAAAACGAAAAGCAGTGATTTGCTGAGTAGATTGTGGTTTTAGTCAAAAAAGAAAAGGGGACCAGCTGTGTGTGCCTGTGCAGAGGAATCAAAACAGGGAGGAGGGGAAAGTGGTCTCGAAGTGCTGCAGGCAATTGTGTAGAGAAGCCAGAAAATACCATTTCATTAAAGCCAGCTACCAAAGGCAGGAAGAGAGGAGGAAGGGAAATGGAGAACGGAGAGTGAAAGGAGAGAAAACTAGAGGAGGAGAGGAAGAAGGAGGGAGGGAAGGAGAGAGAAAAGCTGAGCAGAGAAAAGATCAGAGAGGAAAGGAGAGAAGGGAATGAGAAAAAGCAAACGGTGTAGGACCTGGCCCATGGCACCCTCTCCCCCACTCTCTCTGACTCCTTAGCTGCATGTCTGGGCAGATACAGTGTTTGAAGAGAGTGTGGAAGCAGGAGCCAACGATGGCCTAGCTTGTTGAAAGAACTGACAAACGCCCGCAAGTGATGACTTCATGAGCCCCTGGATGACCCACCACCCAAAACAACACAGTGCATCCACTGGCTGACACCTAAAATGCCATACTTTCTGCTTCATGTTTTTGGACAGGGCTGCAATGTCTGCTGACATCCCCTGTGTGAGAAGACTTAACCAACCCACGTTTGAACCCATTTTTAAAAGTGTAGGTGTCTTTCCTGGCCACTTGTTGGAGAAACAACGAAACTAGCAGCTATCTAATCTGGAAAATGGGTCAAACTAGGAAAGAACAGTTATTGAAAACAAAACATAGCTGTCTAGCAAGTAAAGAACTCTAAAAATCATGCCAGGGAGGGCTTGGCTCACATTCAGAAACATAGAAAGGTAAAAAAATACTAATTACCTTTTGATTTTATATTTGTAAAATTATACCATATAATTAAGATATCAACAATCACAATGTGTCTGTGTCTCTGCCTCTGTCTGCCATTCTGTCTCTCTCATTCTCTCCATAACACACACATACACACACACACACACACACACACACACACACACACGAACTCACACAAACATGGCTCATGAGCTTGTTGGCCCAACAGCTAAGCGTTCATTTATGTTTGGCTCTCAATTCCTGCTTTGCTATCTCTACATTCTACCCATGTTTATTGTCACGATAACACCACAGATGAAGCTATACCAGGTTTCACATGCAGAGCCAATAGTGTAGAAAAACTTCCCATTGGGGAGAAAGCAGTGAAGAAAATGTCTCCTTATCTAGCAGTCTTTCACTTATGTGAGAAGTAATATTGCATACTGATTAGCAACACAGTTTTGGGGCCTAGACTCTTGAGTTTAATTAAGCCCAGGTCTACAAATTAGCAGCTGAGTTTCCTCAGACTAGCTACTTAACCCCTCTGTTCACCAGTTTCCTTATTTGTAAGATGAATTTAAAATTAACAACTACCCCATAAAATGCTGGTTGTGTTAATGTATACTATATATCTGGTTCCTACCAAGTTCAATTACATGGCAGCTACAGGCTGAATTGAATACCTTAAGTTGATAGCTGAACAGGGAGAGAGCTGGGCATCACTGATTCCTAGAGCTACAAATCTCTCTTGAAGCACAACTTTTGAGGGGGGAAAAGATCCATGATAAAGCTGGTTAAATAGAGGGGAGGCAGCTCATACCATCATATTCATCATATTCATCAGTATTGCCTCTCTAGGAAACAGATAGATAACATCATGCTCCTGGTACTGAATCCAGACCTCAGAGATGCTGACCTGCTGCTGCCTTGAGTTAATAAAAAACAAAACAAAACAAAAACCAGTCATGGTAGGGCTCCTGCTTTACACCAACCCTGAAGCCCCTCCCCTCATTATCAGCTTCCTCTGAAAGTGACCAGAAGAGCCTCATGGTAACTGCACACATTTTTGCTGACCAGATGCAGGAGCTTGCAAACAGGTTTTCTGAGCTTGGTTAAAGCTCAGAAGGGAAGAGATGTGAAATGTGGGCAGGGCGTACAAAAAATAAAGAGAAGTTCTTAGTTTCTATCAAGGTGTGTTAAGTTAATTGAGTCTTCTCTCATTCTGTGACACTCATACCCCCTTGTTCATTCCCCCTTGTACAAAATGGACTGAATTCCAAATAGTGTGCAGCCTATCCCCCAAAGTGTCTTCGCTCCTAATCTGGGTTGCAATCAGCTGGTACTTGTGTGAGCTGCATGTTATACCAGCAAGCCCTGGGTAGTGAAAGGCAGTCTAAGTAGCCTTTCTTATCTGTAGTAGACACATCACCAACCACAGAGATCCACACTGATGGTTCCTTTGGGTATAGACCTTCAATCTATCAGACAATTCTAATGCCTTACTTAGGGACACCTTGCCTTCTTCCCCCACCTTCTGAAGGACGGGAACCAGGTTGCCCTCCATTCATTCCCATCCCTCTGCAATTGTCCACAGGTGCCTGGCACATAATCATCTCTGCTCTATATATAAAGGTGCAGAACACAGGCTGGTGAAAACCTCTGAGTAGACACAAACTAAATGGGAATCAGTACCATGCCTCTCTAATGAGTCCATTTGTGCCATCCCCCACCCTCACTGCCCCCCCCTCCACCAAGCCACTTCATACTCCAGAGGCAGAACTCATTTGGTTTTCTTTTTAATCAGTAAGGCTTTCTATGATCTGTGAAGACTGTGTAACACATTGTATTAACCATATGTCAATGGAATCCAGTCTTTGGCATGTCCCAGCAACATATAAAATTATGGCCATTTGACAGATGTAGAAAATCTATTCAAGCCAGGCAGAATAGCACATGCTCATAATTTTAAGATTTAGGTTGCTGAGGCAGAAGGATCAGATGTTCGAGCCTGGCTTGTCTGCATGGTGAGACAGTTTTCAAAAACAGAGAACAGAAGAGAAGGGGAGAAAGGGAAGTGGGATAGGAAGGGAGGACAAGAAAGGAAGGGAGGGGAAAGAAGAGGAAGGAAAGGGGAGGGAAAGATAAGTCAGAGACGTCTAAAAATTCACATAGGTTTGTAAGAATTCCCCTAAATAGAAGCTTGATGAGCTATAATTTGAGAGAAAAATCTAGATAACTTCAAAGGCCGGCTCAACCCTTAGGCCATGTTGCCCTTTTTATACATCCCATGTGTGTCACAGAATATGTCACCAATTACTCTTGATTACTGGAAATGTGAAGATGCACTGGCTGCTATCTCTATCATGAAGAGTTTGGTGTCCATGTGGAGTTTGGAACAGCACCACGTAAGGCCTTTCTAGAGAACTGCCTCCACTATGCTGTCTACTCACTCAAGGGGGAGACGTCAGACTGGGGCCCACAGGCCAAGTTTTGCTTATTATCTTTTGCAAATAAAACTTTACTGGACATAGACACCACAACAGATGAACACACTGTTTATAACTGCTTTGATACAACAGTCTTTAGTAGTCATGCAACAGATAATTCATGGTCCATAAAATCTAATATATTTAGTATCAATCTCTATTAGGGGAAATTTTTTACTGACCTCCAATCTAGAAGAACATCTTTGACCTCAGCCTTATGATTTAGTTTGTTGCATTTGACTTTATCCTATGAACAATTTTCCTGAGAACACTGACCATAGGATGACTGAAGCTGGCAAGGAATACTAGCTCTAGTTTCTGGTCCACCCTCTCATTTTAGGAAGGGGATGATGAAAAGACAAAAGAAAAAAAATAAGAAGGACCAACTGACCACTTTCCAAGTGTTGCTTTGCAAAATGTGGTGATATTGTAGATTGCCACCCTCAAGTTACAGCCATGTAGCCTGGACACTTGTAAGAATTGTAATTCATAAGTAAAAAACCAGGTCACCTGAGAAGTAGTAAGGGTCCCATGGTGAGCATGCTCCCTAAAACAACGGCAATATGGACTTGGAGAGTGAAGCTGTGGAGGGCTTTTAATTTGTGGCTTGCTATTCCCAAGCTTGCTGCTCATTGTTTATGCCAGTGCTGTGTTTGGAAGCTGACTATACATGTTTTCCAATAGATCTGGCTAATTGATAGGTTGGCTTCTCAAACTTAAAGACCACAAAGACTCTATGTATTCTCCTGTGTTCTTCACTGGACAAATGTGTGCCCACTATAAAATTCTAATGAGGGACCCATTTTGTGAGGCTGGAGTCCTTAATGAGAAACATGTCTTAAAGCAGTCATTCTTCATGTGTTCCCTCATTCTTACCGTGTGTGTGTGTGTGTGTGTGTGTGTGTGTGTGTGTGTGTGTTTTTCTGACACTCAGCTATGACACCATTTAAATCTCTCCCCTGCCCACCCCCTTTCTGCCTCTCTAATACACTGTTTTATTTTTCAAGTACGCATGTGGGTTTGAAATTTCCCTGGGATCTTAGAGTATGAGATGTCGTGTGTCTATGTGTGTACATTTAAAGTCCTTCCTTCGTAGCCTGATAATTATGTCTGGATAAGTACTGCATATGACTTCCAGATCACACTCAATGCTCAAAGCCTTGGGAAAGCTGGAAATGGTAGGGGAAGTGGCCTTTGTTGGGCAGAAAGCCACACACTACACATTTATTTCACACAGGCCTTCTGTTCCCTGTTGCTTCCTCCCCACCCTTCTGTTGCCAAACCACCACAGTTCAGCTAATTCCTCCTCAAGCAGCGTCTCACCCAGTGCTGCAATTATGGAGGAGACAGAAATGGAGTTAGAAATGAAGTAATAAGGAGGCAAGGAGAAGAAGCTTCCATGATTCATCCCTGTAGCATGTGGGGGTCATTAAATAGAGATGTGGTCCAGTAATCACCAATTGTACTCAAGCAGTAAAAGAGAGGAGAAAGAAATGAAAATTAGGTATTTTGATAGAATCTTGCTTCCCTTGGTCTCTTCCCAAGGAAGCAGCTTGCTTCAGGGAGAGCATGTGTACATTCCAGGCAGAGTGTCAGGCCTGTCATCATAAATAAACCCAAGGTATTACTTTAAAAGTCATGAGCCAAGCCAAGGAAGAGGCCGGGAACTGCTAAGAGTGTCTGGTCTTTATACTTTACTATAAGTACACGTGGTCAACTAAGTTTATCCCAAACAGAACCATTTAGACATCAATACTTCAAAGAGATCTTGAGATAGTATCTGACAGTTGTGTTATTAACTCCAGTTTTCAAGTAAAGAGAGGGGAATCGTAACACCAAAGCTAGGACATTTTGCTAATGGCATGATTTTGCATAGATCCATTTATTTTTGTTTCACCGTAGTTACTCATCATAGAATCTAGTACATTTCTCTCATGCCCTCATGCCAGTTTCTCCTGACATTCTACACAAAAGCATTTTTGCTTCCATCCCAGAATTCCAGTCTTAATTAGTTTTGACATTTCTCTTGCTTTTCCTTTTCTGAAGTTCTCAGTCTTGTCTGCTTCCAGCGTGAAGTCATGATCTGGGGAGTGCCTCTGCCACAGGGCCACCACTGTGGCACTCCACTGTTTCTATTACTAGGTCAGACTCTCAGTCCTGTATACCCCTCTCCCATGTTGGCCTCCCAGCTAGCACACTCTCCCTGGCTCCCACTTGATTCTATTTTACCCCCGCTGTCATTTCTCCTAGTATTCCTGTGTTACCTATCTACAAACTGGTTCTCCAGTCTTTTTAGAAGAGTATTTCTAATTTCCTCTGCCTGGGAAGGCCTTCTCCAGTGTTTAAAACTTACTTGCCAAGACCCCCTTCCATTACCTAAGCAAAATGTCCTCTGACTCTTATAACTGTATCAAAATAATTGTACTTGTCAAAAGAGGGAGACGGGGGAATAAAGAGGGAAGGAGGGAGGGAATAAAAGGAAACAAGGAAGGAATAAAAAGCTGCCATTACAAGCATGCTACACTGGCCTCCAGATACTCCTTTCTTACCTTTCTAAACCTTATCCAGATACTCCTTTCTTACCTTTCTAAACCTTATCACTCAGTGTGCATCTGTCCCAAGAAACCAACTGGCTCAGAGTTCCCTGAGACCTTCTACTATTTCTCATCATCATCTGACTGTATTCTCACTCCATGTTCCAAGCAGACAAGCCCTTGCCACTACCCAATTCATCAAATTCCAATCCCCAGTGCCATGCCACACTCTATTTCCTTCATGATGCTCAGATGTACTATAACTGAATTATTGTCTCAGTACCAACTCCTCTCAACTGCCTTAATCGCATTGTACCTAGTAGCACACATTGCCACATCCCTGAAATATCTCTGCCTTTACACCACTAATAGCAAAGGTCATGTCACTTAGGTGTCACGGGCAGAGAGTTAGATATATTCATGTTCAGTGCATGCTTGCTGTGTTTGAAGAACTTGTTTGAACCCAGCTTCAAATAGTATTTCTATGCATGCTGCCTCATGTCTTAGCAGAGTTGTCAAGAACAGGGCTGATCTGGAGGAGTGCAGCCAATAAGGTAAGGCCCAGAACCTCCCCACAGGTGACAGGTCTTCTGTTCTCTTCGTCTTGGGATAATAAAACAACATAAATGCATGCAACCCCTTCACCTTAGCACATAGTTGAGAAATTAGTCACTTAAGGGCTATGATTGTAAGAGTCAATAATGGTTTTACTTTTCAACATATACCAATAGTCACTAAATTTCCCAGGTATATTGCTGAGAAAATGTGCTGTTCTTTCTTTAAATAAGAAATTAAAATAGTGATCAATATTTACTGAAAATACACTAGAAAATCTGTGCCCCATCTTTTGGTCTGGATACTCATTGTGCTCTGGAGGGTTGTGTGGTAAAAGCTCAGATGTAGCCTGTAGCACTGCTAGGATGTGCTCCAATATTCTTGGGGTGGATCCAGTAAGACGGAGTTAGGTCACCATGGGGATAAGCTCTTGAAGTTTGCCTCTCCTCTTTTCTGGTGACCATGACCTGAGTAGATTTTTCTTCACCAAGCATTTCAGTCATAGCTGCCTCACCACAGGCCCAAAGGCACAGAGCCAAGAGACCTCAGAAACTGTGAAAACTAAGCCAAACAGACCTTTGTTTTTCCCAGGGGAGGGGAAAATTGATTTTCTCAAGTATTTTCTTGAGTGGACAGCTGGTTCAGACACCCTCAGCACCTTGGGCCTAGAGAATTCTCAGCAACACTCTCAGGAACCATGAATAGTCTCCAAACTACACACTTGAGAAACTTTGAAAATCGAAAGCAGATCAACCAGCTGTGGTCTTAACTTCCATAAAATAGACACCCCCACCACTCAACTGGGACTTTGACCTGGAAGTTCATCCCATTTGAAGACATCCAATTGCATTTTAGGACATCCTAAAGAAAAGAATCTTTTCTGTGACCAGACTTGGAAGCTGGATCCCATATCCCAGTGGCTTCACTCCAGTGGTTGTGAGTAGCCTTCTGTTTCCCATTAGCTACAAGAAAACTGTCAGTCTAGTTAAACTAGGTCTGAGAATGTCCATCCCCTTTCTAGGAGGCTCTTAAGATCAATGAAAAACTTCCAACTCTGAGAATTTTTGCAATAAAAGATTTGAAGAGGCAAGGCATCTGTGTCTCAAAATAGGCTGTCATCAGGCCATTTTCAACATATATTCTTTTTTTCCTTCTGGCTTCTAGACAAATGCAACACGATTTCCACATAGGAGTGGGCAGACACCACCTTCATCATCTTTATGCCGGCCAATGGAAAGAGCCTGGGGGCAACTTCTAATGTGCCTGGGCATGTTAGCAAGTTTTGTAGCTTTTCTTGAGAGTGCTTTTCATGTAAGAGCTGTAAACATTTCAGACACAAGCTAAGGGCCCCCCAGTAGAGGGCCATGTCATAGAAGATGGGGTACATGGAACAATAAAGTCAAGACCCAGGAAGGATACAGTACTAACTTGTTCTAGGCTAACAGTAGGAAAAAGAGAGAAGGAGATCAATTAGACAGTGAGGATGAAACAGCCTACATCACTTGCCTTCTCCACCCATCCTTGCACAGGGACAATGGTTAACAAGCCTGAGTTGATAACTTACGTATTCTGTTTTCTCCCTGACCCCCCAAAACATGTTCCCTGTCACTCCCTACAAGTGCAATCGGCCCAAGTGCATTCTTCCAGTTTTGGGTCTTTGCAGTGTCCTCCCTGTTTCCCATCTGAGTGAGTGCAGCTCTCTATACCCTTGCCATGCCCCCGCACGTCACAAGCATTTGCCACATGCTATATATAAACTACACATTCAACACTTCTCCAGTCTAATTTTTTTTCCCTGGAAAAGGAATAGTTCAGATGTTACTCTCCAGAACTCAGCTGTGGCACACTTGAAACACAATGAGAACTGAATTGATATTGAGTTAATGGCCTGGCTCTGATTCCACGTAGAGAAGACAAAGTGGGAGTGACTTTTAGAAAAGCCCATTGCCACTCAACACAGGGAAATGAAGACAACCAAAGTCTTCCCTGAGTGAGTTCTATTTCACCAGAAGTCTTCTGAGGCTGGGAGACCACCTATCCGTGTGACTGCAAGGAAGCCTGCTTTGAACTGTCCCCAGTTTACCGATCCTGTCATTCTTTTCCAGGCCATCAACCGCATCATTGCTCTAAGAGAAGAGTCTCTAGCGCCACCTTCCTGCAGGAGGTGGTACTGTTCCCATCCATATCTGAAGTGGCTATTGGACTCAACTGAGCTTCAGCAGTGAATTGAAAAATAACAGTTGAGCAGGAGAGGTCTGCGGTTGGGAAACCATTTTAATCATCCACTATTGAACTCATTTGATTAGAAGAGTGATCTCAGTACTCAACAAGAAAACTTAAACAGATGACAACCAGGAGTCTCTGATGCATTCACAGAAGAAAGTCAACACAAATAAAATCTGGAAACCGGTTCAATCCATTTAGCTTTTTGAACTATCATTTTATGAATTCAAAAGGAAATTCTCCTACTATCACAGGGCTAGGGCTTGGTAGAGTTGGCACAAAATTCAGCTGATTACAAGGCCAGAATTCATTTCATTGCCCAATGCTGTGGAGCCCACTATAATATAACACTTAATTACACAGGTTTGGCAATACAAGTCAAAGCATATCCCAAACATAATAATAGATGCTTAAACTACATATGGGAAAAGCATGCTATAACTTGGTTAGCTGTGACGTGAATAAATTCTAAAGGACTGATTGCACTGTTTGTCCATCAAGGACTGGGGTGTACTTTGTGTCAGGTGGGGTGAGTTAACTGTGCTGTAAGTTGTAAAATACATGATCTAGCTAGAGTCCAAACCTTGAAGCTGTCTAATAGAATTGCTTGTTTACACTGTTGGACACCCTTGAAAAGTTGTTATTATTTTCTCTTTACTGACAAGGTTTAGATTATTGACTCACAGGAAATGAGCATCAGCAGGCAAAACCACCTAGCTTTATGATGAAGTCCATGCATTTTTCTAAGCAATCAGGACTGCATAGTTGTTCGTGTGTCTGAAAGTTTAATTTTACCTAAGTGGCTTTGCCTGTTTGGGTCTTACAAAATCTCTAAAGTTTTCTCCATCTTTGGGAGTTTTTATGGCACAAATATTGGGGTTGGGGAAAAGGCATTTATATGTAAATAATATGGGCAAACAGTGAAACAGTTTTCTTTGAGAAGACAACCTCTGGTAGATCAACCATACTCCAGTGGAAGGCCAAATAACCAGAGGTATATGAACAACACAAATTGGACTTAATGGGTTCAAAATAAAGAAGAAGAAGAAGAAGAAGAAGGAGGAGGAGGAGGAGGAGGAGGAGGAGGAGGAAGAGGAGGAGGAGGAGGAGGAGGAGGAGGAGGAGAAGAAGAAGAAGAAGAACAACAACAACAACAACAACAACAACGACAACAACAACAACAACAACAAAATCAGGTAAGTGTGAGGGGTCTTGGAGGAGTTGAGAGAAGGAGATGAATATGTTGCATGAAATTCTTAAATAACTAGTAAAACTTACAAAAACAAAACTAAATGTAGGGGATGAGCAATGCTGAGAGAGTCAGCTACTTGATGGTAGATTCGTGTAAATATTGATAAAAACCAAGAACCTTTAGCAAAGGAGCAAGAAGTTCACAATTTCTTTACATGCATGTGGACAAGCTTCAGTTAGATACCTACTATGTGTGGGACTCTAAACAGCTATAACCACAGCAGCCATCACCCTAAATGAAGCCAGGAGTTGGCTAGTGCTGAAAGGTGCACATAACTCTATAGGATCATCTTGACACTGTAGACTAGAATCTAAAACTGCCCTTCTTCTTTGAAGCAACTCAGAGACTGTTTGTGCAAAGAAAGCAATCTCTTAGTGTGGTCAGAAGTAGCCAACACAGCCTATCAACAAAGAGACTCAAACGTTCCAGTATTTACTGTTCGGACAGTGAGTTCATAGCAAGTGGTCTCGATTTCTTTATATAATTCAAAATTAACCATAATTTTGTCACTGCCGTGTGTGTGTGTGTGTGTGTGTGTGTGTGTGTGTGTGTGTGTGTGTGTGACAGAGAGACAGAGAGAGAGAGAGAGAGAGAGAGAGAGAGAGAGAGAGAGAGAGAAGGGTGTATGTACACATACATGTATGCATGCATCTTTTTATGTCTGTGTGTGTGTGTGTGTGTGTCCAGTAAAGCAGTAAGTGTGCAGAGACTCCTGCAGCCCTACCCTCCTGCACTTTTTACAGGACACTGCTGGAGCATTTCTACTGCCACCCAGCAGATGCTGGGGTAACTACATGGATTTTAGACATGCTGCATTTAAAGGGGAGTTATTCTTTGAAAAGTCTAGGAAGCAACATGGAAATTTGATTTTAGAAAGACTTCTCCCAGCAATAATTTAGGATGATGTGTGGGGTTAATTGCTAGGTGGGGGTCAAGTTTAAAGCTTCTAACTGCACAGGCTGGGTCCTAACTCCAGGCACACTACTGGTAAAGCAACACAGTTCTCTATTTAACACTGTCATGTTATTAATTTTCCAAGAGCACAACAGCAAAGATTCTAAACTACAGAATTTTAGTTCTGAGAGATACTTGGAAGATCATAGATGGACTTTCTTTGCTCTACAAGAAAAAAAACTCATGAAGAGAAGTCAATATAAGAGAACACACTTACGAAAAGCCAACTCTCAAACTCCCCATTTCCCCATTCATTCAGGTGATGTGCCATTCCTTAGACACACCCAGAAAGCACATCCTTGTGTGCTGAAAGCATGAGAAGAATGATAAAAATTGCTAGCACTCAGACAACCTCTGTAGCTGTGTCAACTTTCACATCCAATGTATGTGAGTGTGTGTGTGTGTGTGTGTGTGTGTTCATGTGTTCTTCACCTCTTAACTGTGAAGTAAGGTAATTCCTTCCAGTCTAAATTTTTATAATTTTTATCATTCATTTTCATTTATTTACAATAATGATACCTCGGAAGAATTGCAGCATGTTATATTTAAACTTTTTTTTCTTCCAATGAATCTGGAGCAATAAATTCTGAATTTTGATGTTCTGCCAAGCATTTCGAAGCCCCTTGCCATTTCTAGGGAGGATTCTCCTAAAAACAAGCTCTACACAGCCCCAGGTTTCATGGCAGTCTGGAGAGATCTGTGCCAGTGAATATTAGTATAGCTCTAATGGACAAGGGTCAGGAATTAAAACAAAAGTCGTTTGTGTCTCATTGTTGAATAAACCGTGGACAGAGTTACTGCTTTGCTCTGTTTGTTATTGTGTTCCAGACAGTGTCCCATTACACAGCCTTAAAGGTGTTACAATCTTGTGTCTGCCTCCAAATGCTGGAATTATAGGCACATGCCAGCACATTCAGTTTATAACATATGACCTCCAGCCTAGACATTGTTATAAAGAGCATGCAATTAGCATGGTTATTGATAAGACTAAAACACAGTTATTTCTCCCAGAAAGTTAGAATAAGTCTTTTTACTTAGGATTTTGATTTCTGTCCAGCCTTCTCCCATCTTCTTTATGCATTATTCTCATTTGTTCTGTGTTCTTTCCTTTGACAAGAAATAGCGAACACAATTGGGGTATTTCTAATGACAGATGATCCATAAACCAACGTAAGATTTCATTGATGTCTCAACCCAGCGATGGAAAATACATAAGACAAGAGGTTCTTCCCAGAAAGAGGATAGCAACTTGATCATGAGTGATAAAAACAATACTTAAATGCTGATAAACAAGCATGAACAACTCAAGAGAATGTGGACACAAGATTCTGAACTCTGGAGTTGATAAAGAAGAGTCAGCTTTTAAGGAAACCACTTTTTCCTTTGAGGCCAAGTCCTCAAAGTCTTCCATTTGTGCTTCAGGGTCCTGTCCCGACACCACTGCCTTGCTGCTGGAGGCCAGGAGTACTTTCCAGAAGAAACACTTTCTGTCTAATATGCCCTTGTTTTTCAGCACACAAAGCAGAGTATTCAGAACACACAGTTAATGTGGGGTAGATTTAGGGTACCCTCATGCATTCTTCAGGAGGGGCAGAATCCTGATGTCTGTAGGAATCCCTAGGCAGCAACTTCCTACGGAGGTATTTCTCATTTAAATATAACTTCTTGGCAACCAAATATTTATCTGGAAGAAATTGGGAGTGGTTTTGTCCTATTGGGCACCTGGGTTTAGTCCATTACACAAAAATAACAGGATTGTGGCATTTGGGGAACGCTTCCCTACAATAGCTTGCCAAGAAATAGCTCAGAGATCCTCTACCATCCACCCATCCTTGTCAACACGCCTCCCTGGTCATTATGAGTGAGTGGCCAGGGACACACCCAGGATCAAGATCAAGTCCAGGGCATTCTTGGCACAGATCCCCAAAGGCAAAGTCAGGGTGTGCGTGACAAAATCCCCTGTTGCCTGTCATCACAGTTTGTAATACAACTTGACCTTTGTTGAGGATGGTAGGTCTATAAGTCCCAATGCAATTCTGTTTCAGATTTTGTACCCATTTAAGCAAATTTTGGGTGACTTTGTACCATTGAATTCAGTCAGTATTACCTCTAAGAGGGTGATGGCTCAGATTTTATATACAACCTCTCCTGCCAACGCCTCTCAGCTGGACTTGCTCAAAGTCCTGGTGGTACTTTTTTCAGTGGTCTAATCCATCTCACACACCACCCCATTCCAATTATACATTTACCATGCACTGAGCACGAAGCAACATGCCTGTCACGTAAGAGGGTGTGCAACACATTGTAGGAACACAAGATGTGCAAAGCTTCCAGGCTTGAAAATATTTAGCTCAAATTAGCCAATCAAGATAAACACTCTGCACAGTCCATGAGCAGGCTCTCTTCTTTCTATCTACTCTGCCTATATTCCAGTTACCCAGGAGACCCGGCGATGGTTTCCTAAGCAACTTGTTACACGATTGTATCTTCTCATCTCTTCTGCAAATTTTTCTCCTCAATGAGCCACTTCACTCTTCCATATCAAAATATACTCACCTGTCAACTTTTGGCCCCAAAACAGGATTGCCTGGTCTTTGTGCAATCTCTCTGTTCCATTTTTCATTTATAAGTTATCAAGTTATGTCTCAGAAGAGAATTCTCTTTCTTCATATTTATCTCTTAGTATGCAATGAGAGTTCATCCCAATTGAGGACAGGGCCAATATACTTCATCTCTCATCCCCTACAAAGACTACTAGACTATTATTTTCCATTTTTGCATAATCACATTGAACTTGCCATAGCTCTTCCTTGTTTCTGGGATCTAGGTATTTAAAAGTTTAATTTACTGTGAAAGAAAAGAGAAAACCACCAGGAAAATATATGGCAATTACCACACAAAATGAACAAAACAACTTTTATTTGCTTAGCAGGGCTTCACAACAGGCTGCCCTGGCCTAGAACTTGCTATGTAGGTCAATCTTATCTCAAAGCACAGTGATTCACCTGCTCCTGCCTTCCAGTTAGTAAAATGGTCATATTGTTTGGGATTTCACAGACCATGATGATCCACCGTAATGCTCAAGAGATATTTATCACCGGATATTCTTGCTTATAAGTTACATTTTTGGAGCACCAGCTTCTCCTCACCATTTAATGTTCTAAAATAGAGCTGCCAGTGCTTTATGTGGCCATGTGGTTTGAAAATCATGTCTCATATGTGTTTCCTGTTTGGTCTCAATTGGGGCATACCATCATGTTCCTCTGAGCAATTTTACATGTGACTTCCTTATCAAGAAGAAAATAGTCTATCTGTCACCAACAGAGCATCAGTATCTTAGATCAACCCATCACATTACCGTTGCCATCCAAACCCTGACTCCAGCTCTGCTAATAACAGAGTAGCAGACCTCCAAGGGAGTGAATGGCTAGCATCCCTCTCCCACTAAACTCACAGCACAGACCTGAGGTGCCTTCCCTGCTCTGGGACTAAGCAGATTTTCAAGATTAGCTACCCATTAGTATTTTGTTATATTTACAGGGTATTTGGGGAATCATTGCCATCTTCCTGGGGGGTAAAGTAAACAGAATGGAAAACAATATAAAACTAACACATGTGGAATAGCAATCAAGCACTTGGTACCACTCACATGGTCTTACGTAATCCTAGAACACCAGCGAGGTAGATACTGTTAATTCCATTTATATGTAAGGACAGGAGCTTCATGAAAGTTGTATAGCAAAACCAATAAGAAACAGATCTAAAGCAGAGGCCTTATTCTGTGAAATTGTGAACCACATGGACATTTGGCATTTGGAGTTGTAACCACTAATCACCCCAACACTCAGGAACTGAAGAACTCATATTCTCTAAATCTGATAGGGAGGGTTAGCACAGACTTTAAATGATATAGAGCTCCCATGTTATAAGAATCAGCCTGTATTTTCTCTTGATAAGGGAAGACAGGTGGGCAAAGCAGAAGTATGAAGGTGATGCCTATTTGCTCCTATCCTGATGGCCTTAGTCCTGCATTAGAGAGGAAGGGAAGAGGGCATCCTTAACCACTCTAACGGACACAACTTAGACAAATGAGAAGGCTTGACTCCATGATACCCTGTGTCCATTATATAGTGCAGTGATTTTCAACCCCTTTGGGAGTCACATATAAGATATCCTGCATATCAGACATTTACATCAAGATTCATAACAGTAGCAAAATTACAGTTATGAAGTAGCAATAAAATAATTTTATGGTTAGGATCACCACAACACATGGAACTATATTAAAGGTTTAAGAACCATTGGTGTGGTATTTCAGTTAGGTATATGGGTGCCTCAGTGACTCAGGTTCTCCAAGAAAGGGAGGCAGGAGATTCCTAGGCACCAACACCATACCTTCTGTGTTTAACACACTTTTCTCCTACTCTAATGGCTGAGTTAAAAGTGTGCTAACAAAATTTTCAGGATTCTAACAGAGCAGAGAGGTGGTAAAAAGAAATTAATCATTACTGCAAACAGTCTGCACAGAAGGCTGAAGCTGTTGCTTTTTATCTGAATGGAAGAAGAGGGGCCCCCTATGCCATGCCTCTTTCACTTGATGCCATCCCTCAGGAGAGGGGACCCTTGATCCTACTCTCAGAAAAGACAGTGGCCATCCTTGATATTCAAGCCCAGATCAAAATACAAACCAAACTAAATCATGGGGCAGAGCATGTTCATGGATGCTGAGATTAAACTGACTTCTTTTTATCATTCTTAGTTTGAAAACTTGGGAAAAGTACATTTTATAACACTTTGGTGACATGTTTCACTGCTGCTTACACCCGTGCCTGCCTACCTCCTGGGTAATTCAACACTGCTTGGAATTGCTTTTCAGAGTTCAGTGGCTCCAGACTTCTTAGACTTCTTATCCTGCTCCTATGGATAAGTCACCAATTTACAAGAGAAAAAAATTAACACTGAAGGGTATTCACAAAAGGTGAGGATGAGAAAGTGGGGGACCATCCTTGGGAAAGACAGGCATCCTGAACCCTGTTCTTTAGCTTCTCGCATTGTCTTCTCAATGGAATTGCTTTAATGTCTCTAGTGGATAGATAAGTCTAGCTATCAGCTATATAAATACATAAATGGAGAAAACTTGAGCTTACTTCACGTCTAACTACATTTGCTATTGCTATAGTTGTTCAGGGTTGAGACAGCATCCCATTTTGTAACTCAGGGTGGCCTTGAACTCAACCTTGGCCATCTCAGTACTGCAACTACACTACCTGAGCTAATTCCTATGTGTTTTTAACTTTAAAAAATTATAAAATGGAAAAAGTATGAATTACATGACTGGGGCTGAGAGTTTAAACTTATAAGAGCCGGGGGAAGAAAAACAGAGAAGGAATATATGAGTCAAATGGAGAAAATACCAGTTTCAGCATGTCTCCCCTCCCCCATCTCACCCTTCCTTTTAGATGGTACAATAAATGTGCATTTACCCACGTGTACAATTTCCCTGCAGCACTAAACATTCCTAAAGGAAACCAAGAATGGTTTTTGGTCATTGTTCTCTTTTCCCATGACAAAGTTAAAAAATTAGAAGTGTCTACCATTTCGATTGGGGCATGTCAGGGAATTATCATGACCTCATTTAACCCTTCCCATGTTAGAGGGGAGCAAGCCAAGACTGCAAGGGGAAGCCATGAAGCAGACTGAAGAGGGAATTGGAACAAGAATTCAGATCTCATTCTCCAGAGGTGGAGGACCTATACTGCATTTGTAAGCAGTTGCCTAGGATTAAAAGGCCCAGCTGTTCGTAATGAGTGAATTAGCTAGGAGAACAACACTTAACCCACCCCCACCTGCCTCCCCATGACAACACTCATCACAATTGCCATCAATACTCTGCCAGCACCACTTATGTATGTGAAGTGACCTTTGAAGTCCAATGCAATGGCATCCAGATGCATGTGTCACTGCAGTTTTTCACATAGCTCCTTTATGCCTATTACAGACAGCTGTTTATATAGTGTCTTTCCCACCATGGAACCTGGCTGACTTATGGACATTCCCTGGTTACACAAGCAGTAGATACCCTAAGAGGTAAGTGGGTCATTTTCCTCATTTTGTACTCTGAATCAGACCCATTTCTCTGCAGCCCCATAGTTTGTGACATGGGCTTTCCACTTTGTTCTAAGTGGAAACCTCATCACTCTTTTGTGAGTGCCAATACAAGCAACACATAAGTTAGTACTGTCCTAGGTACTCTCATGTGACTATAGCTTCTCAGAACATAAGCAGAAAACTCATCACCATGGCTGTCCTTCAGGCCATATTTAGCAGTAGAAAACTTATCACCATGACTGTCCTTCAGGCTGTATTTAGCAAACTGGAGTTACACTAACATTTCCACTTCCTCCAGGGTTCATGCTCCCTCTCTGCTCTGTGTATATTCTTCTTGCTTTCTGGAACACTTTCTTCAAGATGTCCTTCACCCTACCTTATGGCCATCACCAGAATCTCTTTTTCAGGGAAGTCTTCCCTTACCTCCAACCCCAGTACTCCAGCCTAGATCAACATCTGCGATAAAGGTCTTAGTGTACTGAAAGTGGGCAACTGTCTGTAAGATGGCCTCCAGCAATGCCTACTTTCTGATCTGTATGTTTTGGGTAATACCCTCCCTTTATATGTGGGTTGGTTTAGTGCCTTGCCTCTAGAACAATGCAAGGTATTATAGAAATAATGAGATGTTCCTTTTAGGATCAAGCTACCAAACACCAGCTCCTATCTTACTCAGCTCTTCTCCCCCACAATCCATCCCTTATTCTCTTCAAGAGAAGACAGCATCCATGTTGTCAGTGGTGTTATGGAAAGGCACAAATGGTAGGGAAACTGATATCTCTGTCAACTGCCAGGGAGGGCCTGGTCTACCAACAGCAACCTGAGTGTGAGAGCGTTGTTCTTTGACAGGGACTTTCTCTACCATTGGCAGCCTAGCAGAGGCTGTAGAAGGGTCTTTAAAATAGGAATATGGTTGTAGGTTTAGACAACTGAGTTCCGGTTCAGTTGTAATAATTATCTCATCCTCCATCTTTTGCTGTAGTCTATGATGCACTCCAAACACAGTGATAATAGACATGAAGTGCATCCTTCACTTGTAAGCTTACCCTGAACCTCTGAACCTCCTTCCACTCTTACCCACACCACAAAAATCCAATCCCATGATCTCATGCCAGAGATTCCACTTTGGCCATGTCTTCCCATACTTGAGCCCTCCTTTTTTTCCACCCAACAAATCCTTGTAATTTTCAAACCCTACTATCAAGGAATTTATCTCCTAGCTAGCCACTTTCTCTCTCTCTCTCTCTCTCTCTCTCTCTCTCTCTCTCTCTCTCTCTCTCTCTCTCTGTGTGTGTGTGTGTGTGTGTGTGTGTGTTTTCAAACCATTTCTCATATTGTTGCTACTCCTATCTTCTGGAAGAAAAATATAAATTGTTTCAGTATCCTTCCCCAGAACTCTCAATACCAGGCCAGAATATGACTAAACTCTAAACTCCTCATACTATCATTCAGAAATTTCTAGCAAACCTTTAAAACTTCTGGGCCCTTAGACAGGGCAGATTTGATACTTTACACTATCCAGGCATCACCTATCCACCCCTCCTAGAATGATCTCTTGTCCCTAACTCCTACTCCCTCTACATGGACCTGTCTCGTCTATTTTACCCACTCCCTAAGACCTCTTTGTTCTGCTCACTAGAAATTCTGTTCCCTGTGACCATGACAAGTTGGCTCACTACTGGAGTTCAAACCAAAGCTTTCTTTGGAAGCATGTATATGGCATGCACTGATCTGCTCTCTGGGAAGCTAAACATCCTGGAGGCAGAGATTATCTTCTCGTTCTGAGGTACCCAATGCAACAATACATACACTATAGCCAGATCTCAAGAAGGACTCACCAAACAGAATTTAAACACTAGTTGGAAAGAACTACATTTATGGAACTGCTTTTGATTTTCAAATGCTGCTGGCTCTAAATTAATAAATGGCTTTAAAAAATAAAAGCAATGACCACAAACCACCTCTGAAGCTAGAAGGGAAGGTGCTATTAGAAGAAAGTACATTAGTGCCTTTAATGCCCGGAGTTTGGGAAAACAACAAAATAGCAGCTTCCATCAGATCATTTCTTCTTAATTAAAAGTTATTCAGATTCATTTGGTACACTCGATTTTCTGGTCAGGTCAACACAAAGTAACTAACAGCATTCACACTTCCCTCTGTGTTCCCAGTCCTGCTCTTGGAGTTATGCAACCCTTGGGGGCGGCCTACACTTCAGCTATTTGCTCTGTGTTCATAATTACATTGTCTAGACAGGAGATGTTGCTGGAGCAATAGGAAAATATTTTACAAGGTGTTCCGCAGAACCACACTTAGAATGGTGATTAGAACGCACTGACAGACGCGAAGCCAGCAGAATCAGCCTGGGCTGGGAGCCGATTTTACCCAGAGCAAAATCCCTTTGAAGCTCTCAGCTGAGGAAGACATGCCAAATTAGAATGCTGAGGGCATGGAGCATCACCCTGGACTTCAGCTTCTTGGGTTCATAAACACAAGGCTGAGAGGACAGAAGAGTGTCTAGGAATGTCTTCCTTCCCTCCTCTATATGCTCACCCCACATCTCCAGGGTCAAAGTAACTACTTTAGTCATAATTACCTCTAAAAACCGGACAGGTGTTGGTCACAGAAACCAGCTCCTCAGGCCTGCCTAGCTTCTATGGAGAACAAATCCCTATCTACAGAATGCAAATGGAAACAGCACAGAGAGATGTACCTGTATACTTCCCCTTGCAGGAAGACATATCTTGGCCTGGGCCACTCTGCTCAGCTTTGACTGGTATATCATTGTGACAGCAACAATATTTTCAAGCAGTAAACCTCCTCAGAGCTATTTTTCACAAGAGGAATTGATTAGGTAAAAATCATTCAGTTCACAAAAGAGGACGGCTTCTGTAAGATTGCTATGCCAATAGAGACCCACATGAGTGTGAGAGTGCCAATACAACAAAGAAATAGGGCAGTCTAGAGGAACTGTCACTTCAGCAAAATGAGATTCAGCAAAGACAAGAGGAGAATTGGTCAGGACAAGGTCCCGCCAAGCCTTTACATGTGCTTTTGTCGCTCAAATGCTTATTCATCATACTGTGCTGTGGGATAATCCTTCTGTACGATGTGAACATGTATTCCTCTCATTGGTAAAGAAAAAAAGCTGATTGGCCAATAGCAGGACAGGAAGAGATTGAGCTCAAGAACCAGAGTAGGAGAATTCTGGGAAGAGAAAGGGCAGACAGAGACCCACTTGCAAATGCAGGGAAGCAAGATGGCAATGCCATACTGAGAAAAGGTACCAAGCCACGTGACTAAACATAGATAAGGACTAGAGGGCTGATTTAGGTGTAAGAGTTAGCTAGTAACAAGCCTAATCTATGGGCCAATCATTTATAAATATTGTTAAGTCTTTGTGTGGTAATATGGAAGCAGTTGCCATTACGGGGAGCAGGCATTCAGGACGGGAAAACTGCTTTCCAATAGTGTTCTCAGCACTGTGCATGTTTAGCTCATCAAACCTCAGGACAGGCCAGGGAGACTGGCACTACAACATCCCACCTCTAGTGGGATTTACAAATGGGGAAACCAAGGCAGTGGATTCAGGTAACTTGATTCAGATCATTCAGAACAGAGTGAAAGAAATGGCCCCTTCAGAAATTAAAATGCATTTGAGAATAAGAACTAGGTGTAGCCAGACTGTAGTGGCTCATGCCTTTAATCCCAGCACTCAGGGAGGTAGAGACAGGTGGATTTTTGAGTTGAAGGCCAGCCTAGTTTACAGAGTGGATTGCGAGAGAGAGAGAGAGAGAGAGAGAGAGAGAGAGAGAGAGAGAGAGAGAGAGAGAGAGAGAGAGAGAGGATGAATTAGGTGTTAGCAAAGGTAGAAGGAAGGCTCCAAAGGTAGCAAACATCTGTCTCGGAGTCTCAGATGACCCCACCCTCTGTTTCCAGAAGCAGCAGTCATCTGACAGCTCAGAATCTGACTTTCCAGAGCATCCTAGGAACATATTTTGAAAGCAGGAAAGATGGAAAGTCAACATGGGTTTTCTCATCTTTAAATATATTTACAAAACACAAAAATGATCATGCTGATCATTTAGTGTTACAATAACCCTAAGAGGTGGCCTGTAAGGATTTAATCAATGATTTTTCATCAATCTGAATTTGAGGCATGTTAGAATTAAAGTCGTGTCAAGTATGGCAGCACATGAATGTAGCCTCATTGTTCCAGAAATTAAGTCAAAGCAATGTTTAACTTGGACCAGTTTGGACCAAACATCAAAACTGTCTCAAAGGAAAAAAAGTTCTAGTGATTTGTCCAGATTCAAATGGCATAGAAATGTGTGAGAGGATTTGCTCATGTGGTGAAAATCCAGTCTTCCCTCCACCTATTTTTCTGGCAGGTTATAAACACAACACAATTATGGAAATTAGTTTTCAATTAAAATCTGGGAATGAATCTAATTATGATAGAAATAACATTTGGGGCTCTTATTGTAAAGATCAGACTATTTCCCGGTTTTGTCTATGGTGAACACGCAATCTAAGAGAATCTCTTCTTTCATCTCACAAATATGTGATCGCCAGTGTTTAGTTTTCTCTTGCCAGTACCCCTTCTTTTTCATTACACAAAAGGTGTGGTGGTGCAAACCTTTAGTTCAAACACTCAGGAGGCAGAACGGCAGATCTCTGAGTTTGAGGCCAGGCTGGTCTATAGAGAGAGTTCCAGGACAGCCAGGGCTACACAGAGAAACACCTGCATTAAACAAAACAACTGTTTTGTAAAAACCATCATATAGCATACACTGGCACATGTCCTTCTCAATCCTGATGGTCTGCATGGCTGAGGAGAAGGCATAGTTCCCACTTTTAATGGCAGAAGAGGTCAGATGAAGAGGGGAGGGAGGATGGCGGGAAGGGGGAGGGGAGGGGAAGGAGAGAGAGGAGAAAGGGGGGTTAAAAAAGAAAGAGGAAATTTAAGAGAGACAAAGAGACAGACACACACACACACACACACACACACACACACACAGAGAGAGAGAGAGAGAGAGAGAGAGAGAGAGAGAGAGAGAGGACAGGTTTTGAAACCCAACTAGAGTAGGTAATAGCTGATGGTGTCTAGACCCAGAACTTCTCACTTTCCTTATCTATAAAATGCAGTCATCCAGTCTTGCTTATTCCTAGCTGTTGACAGTGACTGTTACAGAGGAGACCACACTTGTCAAACAGCATTAGCAACACCAGCTAGGGGGGATTGGTGTTCCTCCCCTGTTCTTAGCTATTATCTCTTCCAAGGCTGGACTTCCTGGACTCTGCCAGGATTTTCTTAGGCATCCATCTGTCTTTCTCTTTAGCCGCTGGTTTTCCCCCGCCTCCTACTCTATCTCCTGCAGCCTCACTTCTGACCTAATACTGGTGACTTAATACCTGAGAAAGGCCAACTGGGTTGGAAGCAACGATAACAATCAAAGTAATCTACTTAGTTCCATGTTAGCAAAAGCTTTAATCTAGGCAAAAATCAGAGCCTATGAACACTTGATAACCATGGGGCATATTACAAAGTGTTTTCTGACCTGTCATTAGAACCAAACTAACACTGAGGTTGTTAATGAAGCAGAGTGACTATTAACTGCACCATTTAAAAGATAAGGACATAAAGTTAACAGCTAGAAACTGAGGGCAGAACCCAGAGCTGTGCTCCCAACCCAGCACTATGATGTGGAAGTCTTGCTAAAACGCCCCAAACAGTGCTCACTCAAGAACCCCTTCAAGCCAGACGTCTACCATTGGTGCACAGCTGCAGGCTGCTGGCCCAACCTTTCTCACTCTAACTACGGGACCCAATGCTGGACAAAACCACAGAGGCTAATTAGGAGGCCTGCAGTTACATCAGTTCCCAATGGCAATAATGGGATGCCTCAGGGTAGAGTGAATAAAATATTCCATAAAAGTAAGAATTGTTTGGTGAAACTAATGAAAGAAGGCAGGGGTTGGGGGAGGATGGTAGACTTGAGGAAATATTCAGAAGTCTCAGAGTTTTCAAAGTGGGCTTGGGTGTGAATTAAGAGAGGATGTCAAGTAGAAGCATTACTCAAGAAAATAACCACTAAAGTAAGCACATTGTATTAAAATTGATGACAAAAAGAAGTGAATAAAATCAATAAAATATGGTATTCAGTTATGCTTGGAGAAGTCAACAGGAAAAAGGGACACGGTCTACAACTGCAAATTTGAAGAAAAAAAACAAGACAAACTCCGTTGAGTTTGAGACAATGTAAACACAAACATGGTAAGGTGTGTCTACATTATAGTGATAAGTAAGGATAGGAGCACTGAGGCTATGGCTATTATCCAACTGTACTTAAACATTCATTGCAAACAACCTCCATGCTGGATTTAAGATGAAATTTAAGTAAGCACTAAATGATAATACATATCAAAATCAAAGTGAGTTCAGAGAGTTGAAACTTAAAAACAGGAATGATGGACCACACAAAATGTCTTTAAAAAAATATACGGACTGAAGATTCAACAGAATAGGCAGTTTATAATAAGAAAATATATTAAACTCCTATAAAAGTTTGTACATTAAACAACACATTATCCATATCCATAATGTGAATTGATGAAGGCAACAATCGCCATGCTAATAGGAAAATGTAATTCTTCTGTTTCCGCCCATACTGGATCAAGTAGACAAAAAAATTTACTAAATAAATAGGCAAAGAGAGAAAATATAAATACAATGGCTATTTATCAAATTTGGAACTCAGAAAGCAAAAGCATCATTTTCAAATATTTGTGAATGAAAAGAATCTAGCTGTTTGAATATAAAATATTCAGTGAATTATAGAAAGTTATATAAATGAGAGCATATATGATCATCTTCAAAGATCCATCAAGACACCAAACACACAAAGTAATCTAAAATAAATATTTCTGTGTAAAGGCACTAACCCAGAAAGTCTATTATGTAGCTCCAAACTATGTGGCATTTTGGGAAAGGCTACAGAGAGATGAACCAGTGGCCGGTGTTAAATGGAGGTGTGTCGTCCAGGAATACTGAGGAACACTCTGCACAACACAGAACAGCTTTCCAGAAATAATAATAATATCCCTGTCCAAGCCAAAATAATGTTACAGTTGATGAACTCTCCCACACAGAAGCCACAGCACATACTATAGGTGAAAGCCAATGGGTGGATTGAAATCTGGTTGAGAAAAATATTTATTCAAAATATAAATAAAAAAAGGAGCAAAATAAAAATAAAAAGGGAAAATTGGGAGCAAGTAACAGGTAGCTAATCATATCAAAATCACAAAAAGGTGAAAAGACCAACCATTCCAATCAAAAGGCAAATATGATCTGAATGGATTAACTGTGTGACCTATGGGGTTGCTACAAGAAACACATGGTAAATAGAGAGAATTGTACAGACGAAAAGATGGAAAGTGATGTCCTATGGGGAAAAGCAGGTATAAAAATGATAGAGGTGCTACAATAATACCAGATTTAAGACTGATCTTTATCCTTGGCATTGCCAAGGAACACTGAGAAGCTGGAGAGGTAGCTCAGCATTTAAGAGCACTTACCCCTCACGGCGAGGAACCAGGTTCGGTTCCCATCACCCACATCAGTTGGTCTACTACCTTTTGTAACTCTAGTTCCAAGGGATCTGATGCCCTCTTCTGGCTCCCTGAGGCACCTATAGGCACATGATGCACATAAACTCATTCTTTAAAAACAAAAATCTTATATTAAAAAATACAATTATCTTTTAAAAAAATAAAATAAAAACTCATACAGACACACAAATTTAATTATTGTTTCAGAAAATACTTTTTAAAGAGAAAATTAAATAATGAAACAAAGCTCATCAGGAAAATATGCTTATCATTGTGTATATGTATCTAATAGAACACACCAAAAAGCATGAAGAAAAAAAATTAACAAAACTAAAGAAAGAACTGTTGGACAATGATAAACTTTAACACTTCTGTTAGGTGCTGTCATGATTTGTGTCCAAAATGTTCCAAAAGCTCATTTATTAAAAATGTGGTCCCTGGACAGTTTGGAAGACAGGGCTAGCTGGAGGAAGAGAACTAATGGCAGCCTGACCTTAATCACTGGCTTTCTTTCTCCTGGCTCCCTCCCCTCATGAACTACGTCTCCCTGTGCTCCTCAACACTGGCAGATGTTCAAGCATAGGTCCAAGAGAACTTGGACTGAATCTTCTGGAGACATGAAGCAAAGTGAACCCTTCTGTCCTTTTAACTGGTTTTCTAAGGTAAATACCTTAGATCACAGAAGCAATAAAGTTGACTAATAGAGTAAATGTTGTAAAACTGTATAAAATTCAGCCATGTTGTAGATAGTTAAATTAACATTATCAGGTACAGGATCCTAATTCATGTTTGAGTCAACATACACATAAAATTGGACCATCAAGAAGATATATAGCAATTTAGTCCACAAAATAAATCTCATAGGTCTTACATGAAGAGCATGAGTTCTTGAGGCTGGAGAGATGGCTCAGGGGTTAAGAGCACTGACTGCTCTTACAGAGGACCCAGCTTTGATTTCCAGCACCCACATGGCAGCTCACAATAGTCTGTAACTTCAGATCCAGGGAATCTGATGCCCTCTTCTGGCCTCCACGAGCCCCTGGCAGGCACCCGGTGCATGATGTACATACAGATAAAACATCCATCATATAAAATAAATAATATTTTTAAATTTAAAGATTGTAGATTCTCTAAAAAAATCAGTAATATACAAATATTTAGAAAAAATAGGTAATAGCTGGTACAACTTGCAAAGTATTTATGGATTCAGATAGAAATCACAAGAAAAATAATTAGAAAATATTTCAGAATGAAACCAGAAATACAAACATTTCAATTTATGTGAGGCACCTAAAACAATAGTTAAAATGATAACCTGGAATACTCATAGTAGAAAACAAGACAAATTTTACATGATAACCTTGGTTTCTTCTTTAAGCAGTTATAGAAGAGAAAAAGTAAACCCAAAATAGTCAGGTGAAAGAAATTGTAGAAAACAGAGCAGAATTCAGTAAATATAATCAAGCAATAGGAAAGTACAGCTAAAGGGGAAAAATATGTGTCTTTCTAAAGCTAAATTAATAGATGAGTAGGAAACGCAGAAGACATAGACCAACCTTTTTGCAGGAAGTGAAAATATTACTAATACACTTTACTGACATCAAAGGGAAATGAAGAATACTATTAATAACTTTATACCTTCAAATCCAACAAGCCCAATATGCTTAAGAGATTTCTTAAAAAACACAGTTCCCTAAAATTAAAGTAAATCAAAGAAAATATAATTATGTAATATTATTGAAATAATTTTATTTAAGAAACTATTCCACCTAGTAATGCCAATATTTCCCATGTTAATGCTATCAAACATCCAAGATAGATGTTAAATCATTCATATATAAACTCTTCTAGAAAATAAAGAATAGAATATTTCTCAACTTAATGTGTGAGGACAGCATATATTAAAGATGTATATATTAAATGCTGCCAACACCAAAGTAACAATGACAGACTAATAATGTACCTCACACATGTCGGCACAAAGTTCAATAGAATAATTAAAACTGCACTGTGCTTTGGTAAGCATAATGAAATAAAAATTGTGGAAATACCAAGAGATGTGTGAAGAAAGTAATATACCATGCAGGTGCATTTTGAGCCAGTAGGGACAGGTAGAATATTGAACAAACAATACAGAGAATTTTAGCTGTTTGACTATCTATTGCCCTACTCAAGCAAATTTCAGATGAAATAGCAACTTACCATGTTTAGGAATTAAATTATGAACTGAAAACATGGGAATGTACATTATAATTCTTTCTCAAATAATGCCATCTTGAAATGACAAATTTCAAAATCCAGAAAGAGGGGTAACTCTGACACTTCAGAAGCAAAGGTCATAAAATAACATTATAACGTTGTAAGTGGGGTGACACACTAGGGAAAATGTATACAACATGCACAGCAAAGAGATGCTATTCTCTGACATGTAAGCATCCTAACAAATCAAAAAGGATAGATACTTACTCTGGGATTGGTATGTAAAAGAATATTGTTTTTAATGTAAATAAAAATTTATTTAATACAAATAATAAATGAATGATAAATAAAAAGAGAGGAAAAGGCATTTTATAAAAAAAATTTGCATCCTTCTCATTCTTGTAATATAAATTAAGCAAAAATATTTTCTTTAATCTAGCATACTGGAAAAGTAAATGTTTCATTACACACAATGTTAGTGAGGTTAGGTACCAAAGGATACCCTCTTACATCAATATTTACACTTTATCTGGTGGGCATTTGGCTATCTCTGTGAGTCAAGATTCACATGACTTTAACCTAATAAATTCCACTCCTGGAACTCTAGTTTACAGACATATTTGCACATTTATGCAAAGTCCCACAGGCAAGAATATTTACAAAATGTACTAGCTGTCCATCAGCTGTCGATGAGAAGCTAGCTAAGTAGGTTTAAACAGTAACACTCTGAAGTAGTAGAGGCTGGAACTGATCTGCAGATATGTCAATTTTAAAGATGTTTTTACACAGAGACTGTTGTTTCATATCTCCTGACAATTTCTTCAAAAGTAAGCAACAAATTGCTGGTGTCTATGTAAAGAATGTTAGAAACAGGGTCTGGAGGAATGGAAAACAGAGGTCTTAAAAATAAGTATTTTCTGACATTTAAATATAATGTGTATATATTGTTGAAAACTTACTTGTTCTGAAAGATAATAAACTAAACTAATTAGCTACTTCTTGTATCCATGCAAAGAGCAGATGGGATGCAGCTCTTTGATATGGAAAGCTTTGGTAAGAAAAACCACATGCTTGTTCAAGGTGTTTGAGTTCTCAGATCTGAGAATGTGCCAAGTCCAATGCCAGGTGCTTCATGGACAACAACAACAACAAAAAGTGGTATCTACCTTCTGCAAGCTGTCTGCCTTCTGCAGGCTCACAATCCTATGAGAAGAGCTCACCTTCTGCCTTTGATGAAGATGTCACCCTATGGCTAATGTATAAAAGGACTGTAGAATTAACGAAGCAGCTTACCCAGGTCAGCACGCCTCATCTGCTGACCTCACCGAGCCCCTTGTTAATGGCCTGAGACTGTTGAGCTTCAGGGAGGAGTTTGGAAAATCTACAGAGCTCCTGACTATGGTGACGTCTGTCCATCTGGTTTACAGAGCAACTTAAATCACCAACCATATCACATGACTCCAACCCTGCCTTATTCTTTGGGGGCTATGCTGTTCCTCCTGCTTGGAATACTGTTCTGCTTGTCTGGGTAACTCCTACCCAACAACAAATACTAACTCAAGTGCTTCTCTAGGAAAACTTCTAATTGTTTGTCATATGAATTGAGTGGGAATTTCTCTGTATTCTCATAGCTCTCCTTACCTGAATAATTTAGCTATTTACTTAGGCTCTTACTGTTAATTACCAATTTGCTTAAAAGCACATCTCTAGTGCTTAACATAGATTAGAAGCTAACTTGATACTTTCATGAGCTTAATGGTAGGACTTCCCTTCTTCTCTGCTTTTTCCAACTTATGTTATTTAATTAACCATGTTATTGATTTCCCTGCATATATCTCCCTTGCTTCATAGCTTTTCCAAGTCCAAGGCATCATACTCACTTGTCCAGAGACATCCCCGGGAAGACGAACTTGCCCAGGCAGATGCGACAGATGGCACTCAGAGGAATCTGCTGCATCTGCACACAGCTAAGCATGATGAAGTCATATTTGCAGATCAAGAGAGTCTTGTCAGTGAGCAGCAGGATCTTCTCCTTCTCATTGTTCCAGTGATCAATCCTGTAGGAACAAACACAGGGCAGAAGAAATGATTACAAGGCCTCTCAAATAGAAACAACAACATTCACTAAGACACCAAGTACTACACAGAAAAGGGAACTTTGTCCACCAATTTGCCCTGGGTGTAAGAGATGAGGGAAGGATATAGAAGCCAGGGAAATAAATGTCTTTTAGTGCCCCATTAGATAACCCCATTTGAGACAACCCATCATCTTAGATTTCAACTGCATAATTCTGGTCTGCAACCAATTTGTACTTCAAATTTTCCTGGCTCTCCCAGAAATGGTCATGGAGCAGTTCTCCTCCAAGAATAGCAGGAATGTCATTGTCCTAACTCAGGCTGCACCACAAAATTCACTGGCAACTAGCTTATACCAATCTCCAGGAACCATTTGCTAGTGAGATGAAACAGAGACTTAAATGCAGACCACCATGATCTAAGCTCATCAATCACATCCATCTGGGAATAGATAGCCAAGCAACTGAGCAAACAGATGCTTGGTAAGTGCTCACTGATTAGATTCACTCCCAAAGTGAGAGCCTTTCTAGGCACACAGGGAGTATTTTGACTGAATTAAGAATTCAGCAAGAAAAAAGAATGAAATACCACAGTGCTTTCTGATTAAGAGGGAGTGTTCATATTCTGCACTTTTTTTTTATCAGTATAGCAGATACTTCAGGATGCAAGACTTTATGACTTATGGGGCTGGAGAGATGGCTCAGCAGTTAAGACCCAGAGGACCTGGGTTTCATTCTCAGCACCCAGTGGTAGTTCACAACCATCTGTGATTCAAGTTCTAGAAGATCTGCCACCCTCTTCTGGCCTCCATGGGCACCAGGCATATACATGGTACATACACATACATGCTGGAAAAATATGCATGCATATACAAATAAATCAATTTTAAAGAGACTTTATGACTTACTAGAATTTAGTGTGTGCTTTTTAGTAAAAGGCTGACATGTTTGTTTTGTGATCAGTTCATGTCTGAGTTCTGGCCACATGTAATCAGTCTAGTGGTTGAGTGTTTTGGGCAGACATATTGTCCCCAACTATCTTCTGAGCAGTAGCCACGATGCAGTTCTTAAACTGTGAATAGAATGGCATTGCCCCCTTTACCTTACTGCACAGTTTCCCTGTAGTTTAGAGTCACAGTCACATCCAAGGCTCCTAAAACAAATTACACATCTGTATATGGCCAGGTCTTTGCCCAGAGTCATCTTACAGCAGAAACATTCAATGTCCTACTCATGGTTCAAATTCATGGGTTTCTTAAGCTACTTTGTAAGCCTGACACCTTGTTAGGTTGTCTAGAAGCAGCTTAAAACTTTCTCTTCCCAAATATATCTACACAATTTATTTTTAATCTTAAATTTACTAAAAACATATTACAAATTGATTGTATTTTATTACATGGTTATAATTACATGTAATTTGATAATAATTACATAAATATATTTGACAGTGAAAGTATAAAATCCAGTGTAAAGCTCCATGAATTCCATTCTGAATAGCAATTTCAACTGTACGGAAGTTCATCAAGACTAATTTCATTATCTGATTTCTTTAACCTACTTAATTTCTAGGAAGGAATAATGTACAAAAGTGTTTAGCACTGGGTACCATAAGGACACTGGCCACACAGAATAAATGCTTACAGAAGGTGGTATGGTTCAAGTAAGTATGGGCAATTAATCCTATTTGTATGAAAATATAAGAGGAAATATGCATGTGCTTATGAAATAAAAATGTATGTGTCTGTGCAAATAAGTGGATGTCAATGATGATCTTGTGTCCTTTGGAGGAAATGACTATGTGAATGGAAAGATGAATTTCTATCATTTAGTAATCCTGTACAATTAGAATTATAACTTTGGCTTAAATAACTTGTCTTTGAAATTAACACAATAGTTACCTCACTGTTCTGGGGAAGGATTATGGGAAATGACTCCACAAGGGTTCTAAACTTCTCAGTGATTACTACTGGTGTGGACTAGGTCACTAAGGGGCTTCAGGTAACTGGATATATGCCACCTTCTTTGTGGTATAAATATGGGTAAGAGGAAATAAAGTCACATATAGGAGGAGGAATTGGGAAAGCATGAATGAGGAAACCTAGGAGGAATGGGAATAGATGTTGAGCATTGACTGGGAGCCCAGTGCACAACAGCTACTGTGCATTCCATCTCTTAGTGTTCTATCTGCCACAACCCCCAAAGGAGGTTAGAGCTACAGTCATTCTGCTACAAAGTTAAATCACATTTACAGTATGGAAGAAACTACCCGGAATCCAAGCAGTGGTACCATAGTCCTTGTTCAGTGATTCTCACCCACTCTACATCCAACTCCTTCTCTCCTGTGAGAGAGTTCTTGATAGTTGGCTTGACAGATTCCATCTTAGGAAAATGGAAAGATTGAGGTGTCCTATCATCTATCTACATAAACTTCTCTAAATAGACCTCATCTACTTTGCAGTGTGTCATACATGGCTGCCCAATAAAACAGACTTGTTTTAAGTCTGAGACAAAAAGAAAAACAAAAACCTGCAACTTTTGGTTGAATGAATACTGAAAATGTCAGCACTCCATAATGAGATTTATTTTAAAGGTAAAGGATTCTGGGGAAAGGAGGATTCTTTTTAGGAACACAGAGTGCTCTGCTCTGACACGAACTCTGCATAATTTACATGTCAGGATGTCTGAATTCAAGCAAAACTCTGGCCTAAAAATAGCTCAGGCCACCATCTCTAGCTCTTAGGTGGTGGTGTTTCTTTGGACTTCAGTCATATCTTCATTTCTTCAAGAACTTGTGCAAACATTGAACCACCTAGTCCTGAGACAAATGCCCTTGAAGTTTGGAGGGGCAATAATAACAGACACAAGAAAAGGAATAGCAGCCATACAGAACCTGCCATAGCTCAGGCCTGGGACATCAACACTCTCCTTTATTACTCACAATAACCCTTTAGACTGAGCACAATCACACCTGACTTAGAGATGCATAAACTTGGCATGTTACACATAGCAGGGCCATATGTACAAGGGCCTGAAACAAATATTAAGACATCCAATCTAGGCATAGTTTTGGCTCTCCCTAGTGACACCCCCAAACAAAGAACCCTTAGCCTGTATGCAAATGTGGTCAAATACATCTGTGAGGAGCCCTTGTGACCCTACATGCCACTGCAGCAGTTGCACTCCCTAGCAAACTTCTCCAACACACATGATTCCCAGCCTGGCCCCCTTGCATGCACCTTGCCTTGGGAGAGAATTTTCTATCCATTTATTTCTTCAGTCTACATTCATTGGAGTCCCTCTTCACATGTAGCATTCCACCTCCCGTGCTAAGCACTAATCATCTCACTACACAAGGTCTCTAAATCACCCAATTCTCTCCACCTCTACCATCACCAAGTAGTCTGTTGTCTAGGATCCTAAGCTGGGGTGGTCACCGAGACCTGTTTTACCTGCTCTTCCTGACATCCTCTGCACCCTGCTTCACTGCGGACAGGTTCTGTCCTGGGCATTGCTTTTGGTTTGTTTGTCCATTTGTTCCTTGTTTGTTTTTGCTTGGTTTGTTTGGTTTGCTTTGTTAGGTAAGAAAATCAATCCAGTCTTTATTCACTCTGCCTTGAGAAGCTTTAGTAGTTTCTTTCCAAAGTGCTTATAACAAATGACAAGAGAAACTAGGACATTTGGGGTGTCTATTATTGGCTTATTTTTTGTTTGTTTGTTTGGGTGGGTGGGTGGGTGGGTGGGTGCATGGGTGGGAGCTTTGAGTTTGTTTTGTATGTTTGTTTGTTTCTTTGTTTTTTGAGAGAAATTCTACTCTGTAGCCCATCATGGCCTCAAATTTAATAAGTAGTCCAGGCTTGCCTCAAATATTTGAGGACACTCTGCCTCAGTCTCCCAAGTTCTGGGTTATAAGTATGTGCCACTATGCATGATAGAAAATGGCAAAAACAAAACCAAAATTAAAAAAAAAAAAACAAAAACCCTGCTCTGTCAGGCCCCAAGAGCTCCATTTCAGACCCAGTTTTTGTACTCTATTCTTCCTTGTCTGGTTCCATTGATGTTCTTCTGATTGTTTGCTTGGGTTTTAGTTTGTTTGGTTTTACACTGTGTCCTCCCTAAGGACCTTTGTCCATGCTGGTCCCTTTGCAGGCAATGTTTTCTAGCTCTGTCTCCTAGGTAGTGCTACAGACTTGAGCTCCATCCCTACACACAGCAACACAACCTGGCCTCTGTAAACACTTCTCCTCCTAATTATGCCCTGACACATCACTCCTACTTCCCTTATCCCGGATGAAGTTTTATTGTTATTTGTATGATTATATAATTTATGTCTCATGCATCTTGTACTGTATGCTCATGCTCCCTGGGGATTCTGATAATAATTTTCAACAAATTGAAATATCCCTCCCTCCTATAAACTAGAACATTAAAACAAAAGCAGTATGTTTTGGGGGAGTGCCCATGCCATAATAATGAGAAAGCAAAGTACTGCATTCACCAACACTTTAACATTCATCATTATTCTGGAGTGGCAAAATTTCAAATGATTTTTTTCTTTTTGTGTGTGCTTCTAGTTACTGGAACTCAATTGATATATATATATATATATATATATATATATATATATATATATATATGTTCTGTATGCATACATTTATACATATATGTGTATTTACACATGTAAACATATATGCATATACACACATATATAAAGAGAATATGCTTTGTTTGCATGGCCAGATGTAGTAGTACACAGAAAGAGATATAGAGATATAGATTGTGCATATATAACTGCACATACACGTGTGTATATATGTGCACATGAACATATAAAGATAGATGATAGATACATTCATACATACTGCATATATACATAAGGATATGAGGCATGGGAACATACACATATATGTACTTGCATGTGGTGATCAGAGGTCAAAGTCAGGGGTCCTCATTGATTCTCCAACTTACTTTTGAGACAGAGACTCCCACTGAAACTATTGCCCTCAGATTGGCTAAACTGACTGGCCACAAGCTTGGGGTTCTTTTGTCTCTCCCTCACTAGTGCTGAGAATATAGATATTTGCAACCATAACCAGTTTTTACATGGGTTCTGGGGATACAGACTCAGGTCCTCATGCATGCATAACGAACGTTTTAATGACAGTCGTCTCCCTAGCCAACAAAATAATTTCTTTCAAAATTAGAAAATATTTGTGTTTCTCTGATTGATAAGGTTGCTAAACAGTTTTTTAAAAGACATTTCTTAGCCATTTTTATTTCCTCTGAGAGCTTTCTGTGCAGATGTGTGGCCCATTTGTAACTGGGCTGTTTGTGTCTCGATTTTTTTAAGGACTTTGTATGCTCTGGGTATCTTCCTCTATAGAAGTATGGCTCACAAGGGCTCTCCCCACTCCATGGACCTCTTCTTCACGAAACTGATGGTTTCCTTTGCAGTGCAGAGGCTTTTGTTTTAGAATTCCCCATTTCTGAATTTGGGGGACTAATGCCTGAGCACACAAGGTCCCAGTTAGAGAGTTGCTGTCACCCCAGTCAGAGGCTAAGATTAGGAAAAGAATGCTGACAACAAGTTGCAAACTGGTGAAACTGGGAATCAGTGAATACTTTTCCAAAAGCTAAAGTAGATCATCATAAAACCCAGCTACAGCACTCCTCGGCATATTCTCCAAGGACTCAGTATCCTACTCTACAGACACTTGCTCAGCCATGTTCATTGCAGCTGCATTCGCAATAGCTAGGAAATGGAAGCAGCCTAGACGCCCATCAACTAATGAATGGCCAATGAAAATGTGGTACATGTACATGCCGGGATTCTATTTAGCTATTAAAAAAAAAAAAGTAAAATTCCAGGTAAGCAGATGGAATTAGAAAACATACCGAGTGAGGTAGCCCACGCACACCCAGAAAGATGAACACTACATATTCTCTGTTCTTTGTGAATCCTGGCTCTGAATCTTTGGGTCTGAGCATATAACCTGGGGCACCATGGAAGCCAGAAACAAGAAAAGGGACCACTGGTGTAGGGAGCAATAGAGAGGAGCAGGGAGCATCAGGACACAAGTGGTACAAGGGGTGGGGATGGAAAAAAACTACTAGATGTCTTAACTGGGGAAGAGGGAGGGAGGGAGGCCCACACTGAGGACTAGAGCAACAGTTTCATAATAATGACAGAAATGCTACCCCCATGAGCTCTCAACACACCTGCTCTCACAGGACCCGCAAGGACTACACCAGTTGAGAGGCCAATAGGAAGGAGGGAATTGAACATGGCTCCACCCCTAGATGAAGAGCCACACAATGGCTGCTGAAGGAAGGAGACACTGTTCCTTTTCCCCAGCGAGGAGATCCTAATCCTAAAGGTTGTACCCTAGAAACATGCAAATGGGGACAGCATTAATAGGGTTCCACTATCCCCCACCCGTTCTGTACACACACATCTGAAGAGGTCATTAATTTGAAAGGAAGGATTTGAGGGAACATAGGAGGAATGGGGGGGGGGGCTCGAAATTATGTAAACATAGTGTGGTCATTTATGAAATCCTCAAATAAAATAAAAAAATTTTAAATTGAATTAAAAGATGGAAAATAAAGCTGTCCCTCAAGTTCCCAGCTCATATGCCATCTGTTGCATGGACCCTTATTCTTCAAGTGAATGTCATTACTTCAAAGAAAACCAAAGCCGTTTTCAGTACCTCTCCTGTGGCCTTAGTCACAGTGTCTCCGTAGTACAGTTTCTGTGTTGGACTCACCTAACATCTTGAATGGAGGCTCCTCTATAGCACATTTAGACCTGGGTCTCTGTACTGGGCTCAGCAAAGTCTCAACAAGTGAGGGGAACAGAAACCCACCACCCATCTCCCAATGTCCCTGGCACCCCTTACTTCTACTTTAGTTTCTTGGCACCATCATCCAAAATCCAGTCTTTCTGACAGATTGGAGGAGCCTTACTCCAGCTCCAGTTTCCCCGAGATGACAAGATTTGCCAGCAGAGGGCAACAGCGAACTAGCAATGACAGTCTTCACTAATCCTGCAAGTTACCAGGTCATCCCAGGTTCCCTTCCTGCAGCTCAGGCAGGTGTCCCCAGGCACTCCAGTTGTTCTCTCTCTCTCTCTCTCTCTCTCTCTCTCTCTCTCTCTCTCTCTCTCTCTCTCTCTCTCTCTCTCTCTCTCTCTCTCTCTCTCTCCCTCTCCCTCTCCCTCTCCCTCTCCCTCCCTCTCCCTCTCTCTCTCCCTCTCTCTCTCTCTCTCTCTCTCTCTCTCTCTGTGTCTCCCATCCCTCCTCTGTGTGAGAGACAGACAGAGACAGTGTGTGTGTGTGTGTGTGTGTGTGTGAGAGAGAGAGAGAGAGAGAGAGAGAGAGAGAGAGAGAGAGAGAGAGAGAGAGAGAGAGAGAGACCCATACACACCTATCACTCAGTACAGGCATCTGCCCCAATGATGAATAAAGTTATTATCTGTCTGAACAAATCAAATACACTGCTCAAGTCCCTGAAAAGGACACATCTTAGCTAGCCCAGAGTCAACAGACTAGGAGGAAAACACTGAATTGTTCATTCCACACACGTTCCTTGAGCAGCCCCTGGGTTCTAGAGCCTGAAGAGAATCCAATTTGGGTTTGCTGTTCAAACACACAAACCATTGAAAATTACATGGCAGGAGAGCAAAGCATACCCCCAACCCCGAGTTAAGTGGAGTCTTGCAAACTGTTGCGCTAATTTGCCCACAAACACTTCATTCAATCATTTGGTTAGTACTTCTCTAAGCCAGCCTGGTTTGTTTAAAATGGGATACTCTCAAAGGAAACAGTTCCTATTAAAAATCCAATACCACAAACCTTTCTTATTCAAAGGTCTCTAAACCTGGCTACTTTTGATTCATTTGTGTTTTCCCACTACCCTGTGCTACCAGTCATGTACCCGGCTCTATGCTCCTCATAAGGAGTGCTAAGAAGGTCTTCTGCCTGGACATGCAAAAAGCTCCATGTTATGAAAAGGAACACATACAAGAAAGGATTGCACAGTGCCAGATGGTATGATGTGGCTAAATAAAGGTAACTCAGTTCCACAGTGGCAAACTGGTCTCGTGGTTCCCTGCCCGCTGCCCACAGGGCTAAGGGTAAAGCGTATCTGGCATCTATTCCATGCCCTGGCAGAAGGTTCCCTTAAAGCATGCCATTTTCAACAGTCTGGCAGGGATCTTAGTGCTGGGAAAGCACACACTGAGAAGTCTGGATGACATTTGTAAGGGAAGAAACTCAGGAGCATTTATTTCTTGAGTGTTTTTTAACATGTGCCTAAGATTGGGCAGATGGAGGATGGCCATAAGAAACAGATAGAAAGGGAGTGATAGATATCTCAGCCAGTAAACTGCTCCCCTTGCGAGCACAAAGACCCAAGTTCAAGTCCCAAATTCCACATTAAAAAAAAAAAAATGCTGTGTGGTGTGACATATGCTTGTACAGCCATGCTGGGGCAGAGACAGGAAGATCTGTGGGACTCTAACAGTCCACTGGCCAGACAGCCTGGCCTGCTTGAGGAGGTCCAGCCCCAGGAGACTCCCAATCTCAATCTCAGTGAATGGATGGCACCTGAGAAACAAGTCTAGCTTCAAAAGCCATGCATACACAGTACCCCCACTACACAGTCTCTCTCTCTCTCTCTCTCTCTCTCTCTCTCTCTCTCTCTCTCTCTCTCTCTCTCTCTCTCTCTCACACACACACACACACACACACACACACACACAGAGAGAGAGAGAGAGAGAGAGAGAGAGAGAGAGGAAATACCAAGAAATATAATCAAACACTCAAACACTGTCAGATGCTATAATAATCTTCACCAGACAACCCTCACAAGTAGAGATAAGTAAAGTGAAGTACAAAAAAATTGTTTTGTGCTGCCTGTTGGAATCAATCCACTTGTTGAAGTCCTTGTCCCCAACACTGACATTATGGGTTGGGACTTTGGAGATGGTTAGATTTAGATGAGGTTGTGAGAGAAGAGAGCCTTTGGTAGAGTGAGCACCTCATATGAAGAAGACAATTGTCTTCTTTCTCCACACAAGCACAAACCAAGAAGCAGCTTCTGCTGGCCAGAAACAAGACCATTAATGACAAGAATGTTGACCCAATCAAATGGCATGATGATCTCGATGTTGAACCTCTAGATCTAAGGGAAAAAAGTCTGCTGTGCCACCTCTCTAATGCATAGTGTTCTGTTATGTTAAACTAGCCAAGACAGAAAGATAACTTGCAAGTAATATAACCAGCATTCACCCAACATGTGCCTAACGAATTGAGCTGCCACATTACCAAACCATCATTTCCACTGGGAAAGGACATTAAATTTCTTCATTTAGTCAGTAATAGTTACTGAGTGCCTGTGGAGGTCTGTATAATGTTTCTGTATTGGACTAAGAAGACTTCTACCATGTTCCCTGCCTCCTAAGAAGCTTATAATCTAATGAACAAAATGCAAGCAAATTGTTAGGTAGCAGTATAGATGAGATGGAGATTTGCACAATGGTCAATTGACATCTGGTTAACGGTTAACATTTACCTGATGTTCCTTTTTTTATATATATAAGCTTTTCTCTGTGAGCTTCACATGGGATTGCATCCTGTAGACTTTGATGATCAACTCTGTGAGGAAGGTCACAGTACCATGACATAGAGAGCTATGGCATAGAGAGCTAAGGTAACCTGCCCAGTGCTTAACAAATTACTAAATGCACTTACGTGTTGTATGTATGAATAAGTGCACATGTGGCATGGCACATGTATGGATGTGAGAGGACACTTCATGGGGTCATTTTTTTCCTCCACACCCCATGGGTTCCAGGGATAAAACTTTCATGATGGTCAATTTTAATTGCTAAGACATCTTATCAACCCAGCCAATACATTTAAATAATCACTCTGTTGAAGAAAGATACTTGAAGTCATCTAGAAAGTCAAAGTTACAAGTGAATTGTGTTAAAGGATGTCCTGAGATCTGGCTAGACACAGATCAGAACGAACAGCATGGCCCCAAATACAGGGCATGGTACAAGGTGGCTGGCCAGAAGAATTATGTTGCATATGAGATTATCAAAACCGTGAAGGTTGAATCATTGAGAAAATGTCTGTTTCGGGAGAATGGACATGGTATCTGGGCACCTAATACCTTTTTAAAAAAGAAGTTATATGCCTGAGGAGAACGTGTGGCATGGTAGTGAACCAAACACTTTCAGCATCTGCTTGAGGGACTGGAGTCATATCTAAAATGTTCAGCCCACCTGATAGCTGCTCTTTGAACTGAGTCCTGGGGGATTTTTAGGTAGCATTGAAAAATCTGTGCATTTACATAACCTTTTATGTTGGAATGCATCAGAGAATTTCCAAGTATTTCTTTCCAACCCAGAGGATGTGTCCCTCACTGTCATAAGCCAGGACAACCAAGATGAAAGACCCCTAGTGCTTTGTGTGCAGTCCCGGCCTGGCCTGATGCAGAGATACTGGCTTATAAGTATCATTTTTTTTCCCTCGTGTCCCTTTGCTGAAGACAATTTGTATGTGTGCAGAAATTTTGTCAAGATTCTTAGGAGCTCGGGTTGTAGCCATAAGTCAAGCATTTTTTTCCCTTTGGCTCTACTTCAATCACTTGGTTCCTGAGGAGGGACCATCTCTCTGTCACACAGGCCCAGGGGTGAAGATGCAGTTTTGCCATGGGCCAGGTGTTAAGAGCATGCAAAAATCCCTTTTTCTTTCTGAGACCTAATTTCCATGTCTCCAAATGAAGATGACACTGTCATATTACCTAAGAGCCATATAGGGTTGTTGTGAGGAAAAGAAATGCTCCCTACACAGAACACAATGAACCACAAAGCACACGTGAATTAGTTAATTATAATTGGCTAGTAACACAACCACAGTGAAGGAGACAATTTCCAAATCCCTTGAAAATTGTTGAAGCGTGTGTTGAATTCAAAAACCAATTAGAGAATGATTAAGTCAAATTCACTTAAAGAGAGTATTTCAAGCCTGTCAATCTTTTTCAGAGATACAAAATACCCATTTTTAACTTCCTAAAAGTAGTAAAAGAATATTTATTAATTCTATACACATAAGACAAACTTCTGTATGTTTGCATGTTTGTCTAGCATGGCTGCTTTTATTTCCATTATATGAGATGCCACACTCTAGTTCTGAATTCAAATATGAGCCATGGTGAATTTCCCACTAACGGTGGCTGGTGTGGGCTGCTTTGAAAGGTTAGAAGTTGAGCAGCTGGAACACAATAAGTAAGAGGGATAATGGAAGCAGGTGTGCTCCATCCATTTAGATATCCTGACCAGACCAGCCAACAGAAGCCTAGTACATGAGCATGACTCAGAAGTCACGAGGCAGCAAACAGCTCAGGATTATGGCTCAAAAGAAAATTTGATTTCTATCGATTTGCAATCGAGCTTCCTGCTACATCGGACAAAGAATTTCTTTAAGAAGCAATACCAGTAAACTAGGTCAGAAATAATTCTTACCCTTACTGATCTTCAAATGCAAAATCATTCAGTTATGGGCTTTAGAAGTGCAGTGACAAACCAAATGAACTCTATGCTTCCTGCACTTACATGCCAGGAAGTCACAGATGGATGAAGAGTTGGCTCAGCAGGACTGTACAGTACTTTCTGCCTTTGTAGAGAACCTGAGTTCACTTCCCAGCACTCATGTGATAACATTCAGGTCTCCATGGGCACCTGGCATGTATGCAGTACCCGATGGCAAAATCCTCATACACATATAATAAAAACAAGTTTTAGAGCAAAGTTTAGAGAATATCCGTGAGAATAGCAAACAATGGAGAGATTTGGCAAAATCACTGAGAGATATTTCAGCAAGGTCCATAAAGGACACAAGGAAAGGACAGGAATTTAATCAAGAACCTGACAATAGACAAAACTATCACAATTTCTCTGACTATTAGTACTTTTCACATTACATGCCTATGACACCCTACTTTGCAGATTCAGGAACCATGCCTCAGTAAAGTGACATGGACCTAGCATAAAGTGACCAAGACAACAGCATGTTCAATACTTCTGATGGCTATCCCAGACAGTATACATTTCATCAAGTTCTTTTTCCTCTTATGTTTCCTACACTGTGAGGCAATTTTGCTCTCCCTGCAATGCTACCACCACCAAGACAGCATTTTAATAGCTACACAAAAGAAAAAGATCTGGGAACATGCAACTCTTTTTGCCCCCCCCCACACACACAAAATTAATGAATAGATGTTAAATCACTAAAGTCATCTACAGCACACCAGGAGCTCATAAGAGGCCCAACCCCTGGAGAGTCCTCTTCTCCCCCTGAATTCTCTTTACGGAATTCATTTGATCAGAAGCCAAGAACTAGACCCCATGGTAAGGAGCCAGAAGGAGGGAAGAACAGAGCAAATGTGCTTATCCCTTGTGCCGTTTCCTTTTTATTGAAAAGGGAAAGATATCTGCTTGCTGTAGACTATTAATTATAGTTCTTGGGTACAGAGAACACAATCCAAACCAGTCAAACACAGAAGGAGGGTGGATGCTACAAAAATATATGGGGAATCCTACTGAAATCCAAGAATAGGAACCACAGCACAATTGGGCTCCATGGGACCTGGAGAGCCACAAGGAGCCAGGGGTGGACAGATCTGCTCTTCTAAACATAGTCTCTATCAAAATTTCTGTGTATCTCTTATACTTGTCTGCTTTGTCTTGACCGGGGTGGTCCTGCTACACTGGGTCATTTTTTATTCCTCTTTAGTTTCACCCTACCCATAACCTTCAGCTGCTTCCTGTGCAGATCCAAATCTTTCCCCCTTGAATCCTCAATAGAGGGAATTCTGTTCCATACAGATTAGTTCATTCCTGTGAACTGTTTCTTTGGTCACAGACAGGGATTAACCCCTGTCTCCAAGCAGATGTGGCCAAGGACTGAACCTTCTACAATAAAAAGTAATGGGACTTGAAAGACCAAGTTAGGGACACCAAAATCTTCTCTGCTTCTTTGTGTATCTGAGGCAAAACATCAACTTTAAAAATTTTTAAAAACTTAGTTCATTCTAATAGTGCCCTAGCTTCTTCCATTTGTTTAGCCTCATTAGAGATGTAGTTGATATTTCTAGCTGCCTTTTTACCACATTTTGGTATCTGTTTTACTGTCAAATGTTAAATTGTTTTTGTTTTCGCTACCCCCTTTCTCCCTCTATGAGAGGTGGGGGGAGCATCACAAACCCAAGAGAAATCTTAGTTTCCCAATTAAAAAATAATAAGAGTGAGGAAATGGAAAACAACCCTAAAAGACATATCTACCTTAACAGAAGTATACATCACAGTATGAAAAAGCAAGGAATATGAGAAAAGGCAATAACCTCTGAAGAAGTATAGACTTTCCAATAGCCAAACCCAAAGGCACTAACATGGCTAAAGTGCCAGAAAAGGAATTAGAAGTCTAGTTTTTAAAAATATCAGTAGCATTAAGAGTATTAAAATAAAGACATAGAGTAAGGATATCTGGTCACAACCTGGAAAAGAGGATGTACAGCATGGATGAAAAATTCCAGAGTGCAAGACTCTGCCTTTCTGGGATTATAAGCATGTATCACCATATGCTGATGTTATCTACTTAATTTATACATTTGTTTATTTTTATTCTTTGAGAATTTTATAATTTATACAATAAAATATGATCACATCTATTCTCCTTTTCTCCCCTTCAGCTCCCTCTGGGTCTCCTCACACACACTGTTGATTTGAAAGAAAATGGCCCCTATAGGGAACAATATTGTTAGGAGATGTGGCTTTGTTGAAGTAGGTGTGGCTTTGCTGAAGGAAGTGTGTCACTGTGGGGGTGGGCTTTGAACTCTCCTATGCTCAAGCTAGTTCCAGTAACACAGTTCACTTCCTATTTCTTGTGGAACAAGACGTAGAACTCTTAGCTCCTTCTCTAACATGTCTGCCTGCATTCTGCCATATCCTGCCATGATATAATGGACTAAACCCTTGAAACTGTAAGTCACCCCCCAATTATTTTTTCTTTCTTTAAGAATTGTTGTGATCATGGCGTTTCTTCACAGCAATAGCAACCCTAATCCAATATCCTTGAATTTTATTAATACCACAAAATTCATTTAGTTCCAGCTATATATGTATGAATATGAAGCCATCTACTGGAGCATGGACCACCTATTAGTGGCTACATATCCAAAGAATGATTCTTCTTCTATCAATTATCAACTGTCTATATCTTCAGTCAGGGGTGACCTTGTGAGTTTTTCCATAATTTGGACTGGCTTGATCTTGCACAAGTCTTGCAGAGATAATCATAGATGTGGTGGTGTCATGAATACAATGGCCATGTTGTGCCTAGAATACAGCATTTCATGGAGCTCCTCCCATCCTTGGGTAGTTACTTCTTTTCTATCCCCTCTTTCATATGAAGTTAAGTACTGTCCTTTTGAGTTCTGTAAAGAATTCTGTTGGAATTTTGATGGTGATTGTGTTTAATCTGTATGTTTATTTTGATGGTATCTTCTTCAATTTCTTTCTTCAGATCCTTGAAGTTTTTGTCATACAAGCCTTTCACTTGCTTAGTTGGAGTTAACCCAAGATGTTTCATAGTGTTTGTGGTTATTGTGAAGGGTGTTTATCTTCTTTCTCCGTCTGTTTGACATTTTTATACAGGAGAGCTATTTATTTATTTATTTATTTATTTATTTATTTATTTATTTATTTTAGTTAGTTGTGTATCCAGCCTCTTGACTACAGGTGTTTCTCAGCTATAGGAGTTTCTTGGTAGAAATTTTAGGGTTGCTTATATAACATATCATCAGAAAATAACAATACTTTGACTTCTGGCTTTCAAATTTGGTTACCCTTGATCTCCTTCAGTTGCCTTATTGATCTAAATAAAACTACAAGTGCTGTATTGAATAGATTTGGGGAGAGTGGACATATTTGTCTTGTTCTTGATTTTAGGGGAATTGCTTTGAGTTTTTCTCCAGAAGTGGGTACTTTCAATTCTTTGGTCAATAATGACATCATGTGACAGTTTATCTTGACTATTAATTTATAGGATTTAAAGTAACCATAGAGACAATTTTCTGGGTGTGTCATTGAAGAATTATAGATATTAGATTCAGTGAGGTAAAAATATCTACTCAAAATGTGGGCAGTATCATTCTATTGGTTGCTCACTTGAGAACAAGCATTCATTGCTCTCTGCTTTCTGACTACAGATACATTGTAAATGGCAACCTCAAATTCCTGCCACCATGACCTCCCTGGACTACACCCTCAAACTGAGTCAGAATAAGCTATTCCTTCTTTAAGTTCTTTTTCTCAGAATATTTCATCATGGTGAAAAAATAACTAATAATACACATCATCAGAAAAATAATTCAACAAAATTCATCAGGGTTAAATTACACCCTTCCCTTCCTTCCTTTCTTCCTTCCTTCCTACCTTGCTTTCCTTTTATTTTTTTAAATTTAAATTAGAATCAAACTTGTTTTATTTATTAATCCCAGTACCCTCTCCCTCTCTTTCTTCCCTGCTCCCCCCCCCATCCCATTCCCTTTTTGCTCCCCAGGGAGAGTGAAACCTTCCCTGGGCTATATTCAAAGTTTGTTATATCATTTGGAGCAGGGCCTAGGCCCTCACATGTGTGTCTAGGCTGATAGAGTATCCCTCTAGGTGGAATGGGCTCCCAAAGTCCATTTGTATACTAAATACTGATCTACTGTGAAAGGTCCATAGATTGCCCAAGCCTCCTACTCACACCCAAGTTCAGGGGGTCTGTGTCAGTCCTATGCTGATTTCCCAGCTATCAGTCTGGGATCCATAAGCAATTCCTTGTTTACATCAGGTGTTTCTGTGTGTTTCTCCAGCTTGGTCTTGGCCCCTTTACTCATCACTCCTCCCTCTCTGCAACTGGATTCCAGGAATTCTCTATTATTCCCCCTACTCAAATTTGTCTAATGAAAACTTACAGAATATTCTTAGCAACCCATGGAATTACTCCAAAATAGACCTCCTTTTAGGCTGTAAACAAATTATAACAAATACAAAATATTTTCTTTTATCTTATCAAATAATAATGAAATAAAAAGCAAGCAAAACAATAGAAACTATTTTAGAACACAGAGATAAAATAGTACACTATTTCCAAGTGTGCAGATATATAAATTATTTCACATTAAATGAGGAATAACTTAAAACATTTCCCCTAGACTTAGGGATGAGAGAACTGTGCTCTATTCATCCTTCTTTAATGTTGAATTCCTTGCCAGAACAAGAAAGCTGGAGGCAAATATAGGGAGGGGCACAAACCAGGAAGAAATAACTCAAATTATCCCTCTGAGGATCATAAGATCCTATTGTTAAAAGAGCCTGAAGACCTCCAGATAACTCCAGATCCAATGAACATTTGAAGTAAATTAGTGGGACACAAGTACAACATACAAAACTCATTGACTTTATATATCAATAATGAACACTGAGAAAGAAATCTGGCAAAAACTTCCATTAATAACAGTCTCATGGACACATACCTGGAAAATTTCCAGGTGATGATCCTAACCAAAATTCTACCTTGGTCAGTATTTAATACTTTTTTAATATAAACCCCCTTAAATTCATCTAAAATGTGGTACTGATTTTTCTGGCAATTTCAGGATTAACACATAGAGGCCCCAGTGAGTTAATTCCACCCCAAATTCTGATGCCAGGCCTTTCATTCAGGCTCCAGGGACTTTTCAAAGTGAAAAGCCATGCTTAGAGAAGAAAGTAGCAAGCATTTTTAATGGAGACTTCCCTTTTGTTTTTGTTAAGTCACAGAAAACTTTTTAAAACTCTTGATACTTGTCTTCCTGGTTTTTGGATTCTGGTTTTGGGTTATCCTACTAGGGAGAAAAGGAGATCTGTTGAGTGCCACAAAATCCATCATCCAGGGCACAAAGAGACATCTGTTATTTCTGGTTTTATTTATGATTAATTGGGAGTTCAGCTAGGCTACCAGTTGTTTTTGACCTGCCTTGGACCTCTGATCACACATCTTATTGACACTGGAGACCAGATAAGCAAACTTCCAATGCTTAGACTGCACAACAGAGCCAAGGACACCCATGACATTGGCAGCCAGACTTAGAATTTGAAGGGTTCCAATGTGGAGATGTCAAGCAGTTCAGAGGTTTGCAAGGAGGCAACTAACAGCCTTCTATCTATTATGGCAATTCCATGATATTAGGGAACAGGCCCAGCGTGAAGGTTGGGGAAACCCAGACTGTCTCAGCCTGATGAGTACCTAATAGAGCTGTGGAAAAAAGAACTCCAACTGTTAAATATCATTACCCCATGTTTCCTGTTGCTGGCCCTTTGTTTATTGGTTGTTTATGTGTCTAGTCTGTATGTATTATGACTTGGAGTGGCCAAAGTGGAACCCTTAGGTAACTGTTAGGAGTAGGTTTTTTCCCTGGAAGCCTGGGCCCACGGCCATGCCAGCCCCAAATAACACACAGAGATGCTGTATTAGATATAATTCTGTTGGCCAGTTACTAGTTTCTTATTGGCTAGCTCTGTCTTAATTATCAACCCATTTATGCCATTTTAAGTATTTCCATCTTACTGGAGAGAGGGGCCAGCATTCTGCTGTCTCCAGTGTCTCCATGTGGAGCTGCACATTCCACAACCAAGCTCTGTTGATGCAGCCCCACCTCTTCCCTAGAAAACTGAATTTAAAAGCTCAGAAAGTACTCCTTCCCTCCCTCCTGAAATTCCAACCCTGGAGGAGGTAGGAAAAGTTTTGTTTATTCTATATGTATGAATGGATCTGTGCCTGTAAGTTTTGTTTCACACACAGAGCTGCACAAATTACCTCAGGCTCATTAAATATGTAACTGTATGTGGCCACTGGATGTTTGTTTCCGACTGGTCTTGAATGTGTGAGTGTACTGTGTTCTATATGTCTTGATCATATATCAGTGTTTTATTGAGTATGGTCTATAACATCTGTAACAAAGTTCACTTACAATTTGTAACTTGAGATTAGCATCACTCTAAAAAACAACATCTGGCTTGCTGCCATCTTAACTAAGGGCAGCCACAAGTGTGGTTGCCATTTTGACTAGGGTTGAAAAGAATGGGTGTAATGGCTTCCCTGCCATCTTGGTTGAGGGCAACCACATGAGATGAACCAGCCAAAAAGACAAGAGGTCTCAAAAGATATTTTAAATTAGGATAATATTTTTGTATAATCCCTATCCTGTCTTAAGAACCAGGTTTATAAAAGATAGGATTAAAAACAAAGCTTGTTAAATGAGGTATTAAAGCTTCCCCTCAATGCTTTGATATTCAAGAACATATCTTGCTAGTGCCAAACTTCATAACATAAAAATAATCGACTTGGTATTGATTTTAGAGACACTAGATTGTTTACACTGTAGGAACTTGGTTTTGCCTTGGGCAGATTATGGTTGTGCTCTGTTTTCACTCTTAAAATGAAAATGGTACTTAATTTTGATATTACCAGAACACAGTCAAAATATTTTAAGCTTCCTTAAAAAGAAATTTTAGAGTTTTACAGAAAATTTAAATAAACTGGATATCTAAAACAATCAACTTTTTTAAAAGTTTCAATTTATAAGGATATGGGAACATTTTAAAATGTATTTTATTAAAGTCTCTGTGTTATATATGATCTTGATAAGTAGATGAACAAAAAGTTAAAAGTCAGGACCACAGCTAAACATCAGACACAGAGATATTCCTATCTTATGATGCAGTGAGAGAGTCACCTAAGCAGTCCAATAAAGAACTTAGAGCCACTGGCTTAGAGATTATCTCTCCCTAGTTAAGGTCTATTCAGGCTAATAGACACTAACTTGAAGATTAATGTCTAAGCTTTCTGTTTTCTACCATTGTTATGCACTAGCTATTTTGGTAAATCACATCATACAGGGAGCTGTTATGTTCTGTATGATACACTATGTAAGGATGGGGGAAAATCCCAGTCTCTTTATGAACTGTGTTTATGAATTAAAAGTCTTATCTTCATATTAAAAGAGCTTCAATTAACTATTTGTTATATATTCAGATTAGCTTCTTATATATGTTTTCAAAAGTTAAGCCTAAAACAAACAACAATTGTTTCGTTTAGATATACTTAACAGATAATGGTCCCCAAATGCTTCATACATGTGAACATGTGGCATTAAAAAAAAAAAAAAAAAGCTTTGTTTAATAAAAAAGCTTTCCATGATAGAAAGACATGCCAGCTCCTAGCAGTACCCCTATCTCCCTGAAAAAAGATGGTGAGCGCAGAATAATACCTGGAGCTTGCTTTAAATGTGACAAAGCTGGCCATTGGGTGACAAATTGCCTTCACCTCAACAGTTGCCAGGGTGCTGTCCAGACTGTATACAAGAAGGACACTAGAGAATTGATTGCCCCACCTTCCTAGACAATGTAGGTCAGTTCCCCCAATTTCCTACTCCACAGGAAAGTCTGGGAGATCTTTTGGGCTTGGTAGCCAAAGACTGATGCTGCCTTGGGACCTCTACCCCCAATAACCATGGACAAACTTGGGGTAGCTGTCTAGGTAGAAAGTAAGTCTATCATTTTGGTTGGTCTTTTTCAAATATCTGATGGTGTGTGACAACTAGGCTAGTGATGGCTTTGCCAGTTTAACAACTCCTTTCCCCAAGGCCAAAACCATCTTATATAATTCATTAGTCTGTTAATTAGTTAGTTAAAGCTACTGGGTCTCTTGTTTAAAAAAACAAAAAACAAAAAACAAACAAACAAAAAAAAAACCAGGTTTGCCTTGTTCACAGGCTTGAAATTAAAGGATAAACAGGCTTCAGCTGTAACTTCTCACCAAAAGAACACGCTTTAACAATGACTGTTCTCTAATAACTATGTATGTCTCTGATAAATTATTAAAGACCATATAAGGTCTAAGTTCTGATGTTCTACAAATTGTTCTAAGTTGTATAGGGTCTGAGGATTAAAAACCTAAGTAAGCTCTAAGGGTCACATAAAATGATTTAAGACATATGAATACAAACTGTAAAAATAATTGTTATACTGTGATTTCAAGGCTTCAAGATTTTAACATAAACAAATAGGGTTCTGATAGATTATAGAACACTGAGTACTTATTATTCAGTAACAAGCGCAAGATTTTAAATTTCCTTTGGTTTTCTTCTAAATATAGACTTAAAGGTGCTTCTCATTGGGTTAAAATGTTTATCAGGCTTTCCAGACACAGGAAAAATGTCCATGCCTTTTAACCCAAAGCCACAGCCTTTGCTATGACACCAAGGTGTATGTCTGCTCCTGCTGTTTTACAGATGCCTGTTAACTGCTTTTTCTACAATGTGGATTTTAGTACAATGGTAAATGCTAATATGTCTACAACTTTTATCTCCTTTGGTAAACTAAAATTCATGTAAGCTTCAAGAAATCAGTCATAAGGCTTGAATTCAACTGTCAAACCAAAAAAAAAAGTTCCAAATGTACGTTTTGTTCTTTAAATTCCTGAATCTTAACTTTGGTGCCTAGCCGATATCTCAACAGGATTCCACATGGATGACAGACAGTCTATCCAGGGAACACCTGCAAACTACAAGCTGCTGAGCTCTGGACTCGCTGAAAGCCCAGGTGAACTGCTCCCTGTCCCTTCATCAAGCTAATCAGATGCTTCTGAGAAATGCCCCCTAGATCAGCCTTTGACTGGCCTTTCAGCCTTCCTAGGACCCAACAATCAATGCCCCCTTTCAGCTGGAAGTGGCTACAGAGAGAGCATATCATCTCTCTGTAGGCTGAAAAAGGCTAAGTCAAAATGAAACTCCCTGACATAGGGAACAAAAGGTTGACTATAATGCCAATTGATATATCAGAAAAATGGACTCAGGCTTCTCAACAGATAGATTCATTAATTAAAATGATTCTACAATGTGATAGAACACTTGGTGTGCTTTATGTGGAATGAAGAGTTAGTATCCATCATAGGGCCTTTGGCTCTTCTGCTTTTATTATTTACTGTTGGCTCTTACATCCAGTGATACAATAACCAAATGATAATTCCTATCTGAGTTCCTTTAAGCTAATGGTTATGGCATCTAAATGTAAACGAGTACCCATCACAGAGTTAAAGATATAGCTCCAAGGGGGCTGTTAGACCTAAAGTTAACCTATAATCACCACCTCCCCAAAGAAAAAGTAACTACCTTGAATTCTGGGAATTATAGCTCTTATAAGATAACACTGGTCCAAGGACAAGGTAACTTCCTAGGATCCTGGGAATTGGAGTTCTTGGAAACTAACAACAATGCTTCATGGGAAAGTACAGTGGCTTATGGATTTTGCCCATATAAGCTTAGCTAACATGCATCTCAGGGCCACCTACTTGGAAAATTTCCAGGTAATGGTCCTAACCAAACTTCCATCTTAGTCTGTATTTAATATTTTTAATAAAAAAAATTGGCTTAAATTCATCAAAGAAAAAGCCTCATTAAGCCTGTCTGAAGAGAAACAGGTGATGAGTGGCTGGAGGCAGGAGAAGGGACTAGGAGGGAAGGGAATGAGGGGAAACTATGGTCAGGAATGTAAAAAAGAAACAAATACAAAAAGTAGGACTCACAATATGTCTAGGAAAACTGTTTCTCAGTGAGCACCACTTTGGTTTATTACAGAAATTGTTCAAGCTTTTCACCTTCTTTAGCCTTCCATAAAAAATTTGAGTAAGTTTATTTTCCCACAAAACCTTCTTGCTGAGATTCTGATAGGAACTGTGCTAAGCAAGTGCATCAAATTGGAAAAGAATTGACATCTTGACTATGTCAAATCTTCCACTCCACAAATGAAATGTGTCAGTCCCTTCCTTGACATCTCCCAGTGTGGAATTTCCATCTGCTTTGTAGTTGTCAGCACACAAGTCCTGTGTGTGAATTATGTTTCTTCTTGTTTGCATGATTACTTTATTATATTGTTAGCTTAATTTTCACTTCTCTACTGCTAGATGAGGACATACTAGGCATTGATTTACACGTGTTGTGTTGATTTTGTGTCTTGAAACTTGGTAAAATCTTTTTTAGTGCTCAGAGTTTTCTGTGTCTTTCTTGCCATTATCCATGTATGCAGTTATATCATATGCAAATAAGGATTTTTAGATGAGATCAAGGATGTTCAAGGTAAGACCACACACAGACAAATAAAAAATTGTAATATGTACTCTATTTGATTCCTCTACTTGTGTTGTTGTGATAGCTTTAACTTCCACTACTAGGCTGCATGGCAGAAGAGAAAACAAGGGGCTCCCATACCTGCCCCCTAGTCTTAGAGAGCATTAGATTTATCTTGGTGAGTGGTAGTACTTCTAGAACTATCTCAGTCATACAGAGGAAACACCCTGCATTACCTTTCTAAGAGTTCTTTAGTTCATCAGCAATGGCTGCTTAGTTTTGTTCAATGCTCATTCCAGATTAGTTGGAATGGTTATATGGGTTTTCTTCTTCAGATGGTTTATGTTCCAGTACATAGTCCAAGATTTTTTTCAGTGGCGACATTTCCTTGCAACCCTAGACAAAACCCTTTTAGTCACAATATGTAACTCTTATTATACATTGCTGGGTTCTATTTGTTATTATTTCAGGATTTTTTTGCATTAGTATTTGATGAGGAATATTAATTTTTCTATTTTTAGCATCCTTGCCTGGTTTGACCATGTTACATTTGCTTCACAGACTGTCTTGAAGGTGTTTCCGTCTCATATTTTCTGGAAAGGTAACTTGGTTTTCACTTTTTTTGTGTAAACAACTAATACAATTCTCTGGTGAAGAAGCTTGGCCTCGACATGTCTTTTATGTCTAATTAAAAATTGAATATCCTAACTGTTATAGGATATTTTGGGTTCATTGAGCCTTTGTAGTTTATGTGGTTTAAGCTAAAGATATAAGTTCTTCAGCTTATATGCTAGAGTTGTGAGCTGTGATTCCTTATTATTTCTTTGATGTTTGCAAGCCCTATAATGGCATACCACCACCCACACCCTTCCACCTGCCCACCTCCCACACCCATACACCCCTACCCACCCCATTCACTCCTATTCACCCCTACCCACTCCTACCCACCCCACCCAGTTTCACTGCTGGTGTTGGTAATTCTGCATTATCTCTTTTATTTGTCATCCTACTAAAAGTTGTCAGTTTAATTAATACTTACAGAGAACATGCTTTTTGTTTCATTTATTCTCTCTATTGTTTTTTTAATTGATTGCAGCTGTTGTCTCCATTATTTCCTTTGGTCTTCTAGCTTTGGATTTGTTCTTCAGCCCAGATTTCTTTGATGTGAACTCTTAGATCACAGACTTGAGACCTCTTCAGTTGATGCTGGCAATTTCCCTGCAGTGTCTTTAAGTACCCTTGTGGGCAGTTTTACAACTTTCCACACATAAGGTATGCTGTGCATCCCTTCAATGCAATGCACTGATGACTGATGGGAGATGTCATTCTGTAAATATGTTTCTCTTATTGGTTAATGAATAAAGCACTGTTGGCCAATAAGAAAGCAAGATAGGCAGGACTAGCAGACAAAGAAGTTTCAGAGAGGGAGGAGGAGATTCAAAATGTAGGACCAAGAGAGCAGAACACTGGGCCCTCTCTCCAGTAAGATGAGACCATGTGGAAATACTTAGATTAATAGAAATGGGTTAAAATTTAAGACAGAGCTAACCAACGAGAAACTAGTAACTGGCCAACGGCATTATATCTAATACAGCATCTCTCTGTGTTATTTGGGGCTGGTGCAGTGTGGGACCAGGTCAGCAGGAAAACCAACTCATAACAGATGACTCCAAAGTACATTGGTTTCCAAGCTATTGTCCTGCATAATCTCTCTGATCTTAAGTTCTCCTCCAACTGACACAGACAGAAACCAGTCTAGATGATTTTACTTCTTTTGGATTAAGTGACATTGCTTTTGTGGCTCAGGATTTGGTGCATCACAGCACAGGTGATGCATATTCTTCAAAAGAATCTATGTTCCGCTATCAGGTTGAGTGATCTATAAAATGTTGACAAGGTTCTGATCCCTGTTGGTTGACAAGTTGTTCTAGATCTTCGTAAATTTTCCATACAATTATACCTATTATCAAGAGAATAATGTTGAGATCTCCAACTGTATCTGTGGGTTTATCTCCATTGTATCAAGCTTTCTCCATATATTCTCGGTTCTTCTGTGTGTTGGCTCCACACACTTAGATAGCTATGTCTTCTTAGTGGATTATCTTTTATTATAACCATATAACCCATTATAACTACCCTTTTTTCCTGGTCATTTTCTTTACTTACAACTCCAAGTTTTATTATATATATTAAATCTTTGAAGGTTGGGCTACATTTACTGAATAGACCATTGAAGAAGTGGTTTCTTTTTGTTTTCTTTTTTACATTGCTTACTCTTCTTTCGCATACCCTACCTTTCCTATGACCAGACAATTGTAACAGCTGATGGACCCAGTGAAAGATAGACAATTCCTCCAGAACACTGCTTTTGAACTGTTTTTATATGTAGGAAACAATGATACTTTTAAAAGTAACAATTGTGATGTATCATAAGTGTTAGCAACCTCAATAGTAAGATTGAAGATTTACTTATTTTTTGGGAAACTTGTATTGTTAGGTGTCTAAATAATTAAGATTGAGTTTAAATAACTCAGTTATTGGGCAATATTTTTTCCAAAGCCAAATGTCTTCCTAGTAACGCCAACACCCCATTTGATAACATTTGGAAGAAAAATACCTGTCATGAAAGAAACATACTAGCAATGGTATGCTGTACACATCAAACAAACTCAAAGTAATAATGCTATGATTTTATTATAAATGATTACCATGACTGGCATTAAGGTGCCAAGGAGAGGTCAGGGAACACATGTGGGAAGAGTGCATAACTGGCTCTCATAAGTAAGAGATGACTTTAACTTGCTGTTGTACCAACTGGATGGGGACAGGACAGTTAAAGAGTGGGTATAGGTAAGGCTCTTGCAATCCTGGGAGCACACATCCTGTCTAACACACAGACAGGGTGGGAATGGCCTGTGGATAGCCAGTGTGTGGCTTCATAAGGGAAGACAATTTACCTGCTTAGGCGTGTGCCCAGAATTATTCTGCTCTCTGTGTTCTCCCTATTTCTCCAGCTTTTCCCAGGCTCTCTCAGCATGCTGCAGTCTAACCTAGACATGGAACTGATCACGATTTCCAGAGCTTACCTCTGGACTTTGCGCATGTTCTTTCTATCTTCTGGAATATTGCTTCTTTATCTCCAGTCATGTTTTGTGTTTGTTTGGTTTCAGTTTCAGTTTTCGGCTTTTAAATCTTTGATCTTTCTTTAATCTTGCCCATCCCCTTTACTCAAGGCAGTGATCCCCACTGAGTGGCCATAGATTCATTCATGTGTGGGACTGATATCAGTGAGTGCCATATTTTGCTGTGATTTTATTATCTGTCCTCTCTCTTAAGACTGAGAGCTCAGAAAAACTGGAAGATTTTAACGGCTTGCTGTTGATTTTTCAGCACTTAGGGAAGAGGTTGACTTATTATGAAAGGGGCTCAGAAAAATACATAAATCAATGTATGAATGAGAGACTATTAGTAAGTACTAATAATGAATAGTACTTTTATAAGGCACATAGCATGCAACAAAAGTTACTGTGAGCACTGAACAGATTTGAGTAATGTAATCCTTGAGATGACCTTTTTAATATCTCTGTTTTGTAGATGAGACCCACTGAACATAAGAGGCGTGAGCAACCAAGTAGAATCAGTAGGAAGTAACTAAGCTGGGCATTTAGAAGCATCACACTTCTTTTGCCTCTTAGCTCTTTTCTGAGTTCTCCCTAATTGGTTGCAGTCATGGGAACACAAACACTCCCAAGTACATTCGTGACTGCAGTAACTAAATGCTCTCACTGTCCTGTAATGCAGGTCAATCAAGGAACATTAGCTATCTGGATGAGGTTGCCACCATGGAGAATTTGTAGAGAAAAGCGATGTGTTTAATTAAGTGGCTGTTGAAAACAGCCACCAGGACAAATGTGTTCTGGCAACAGAGTTTGCTTTTGTTACTGCCAGAGTCCTGCCACCAGTCATTAAGATCTTGATAGATTTGAGGCACTTTTCTGCTTGGATGCTTTCACCCAAGGACAAGGCAAGTCTTCCTGGGCTTATGAAGGCTTTAGAGATTGAAGACAGGTCCTCCATGGGCACCAATGGTGTCAGTGGAGATCTCTACCAGAATTAAACTAGAGTCAAGCCCATGGTAGGTTCTGAGCCATGCTGTGTAGCATTCAACTGTGCTAAGGATGAACAGCACTGCACCACAATGCTGTCACCACAGTGTGCATAGTGAGTGGAACCTCGTAATAGAAAGTGTGTGCAAGGAAAGGAGGTGAGATTATTTTAGGTGAATGAATATGGGACTGCTCTACAGACTCGGGGTCTCAGCTGGACAGGAAAAGGAACAATGGGACAAGGAAGATGAAGCCAGGTGAGGACAATCACGAGGCCAAAGGATAGTATCAGGAATTGAGGAGATGGGAAAACTGGGGGCATTTCAGAAAGGAGATAATGGTAAATAGGGCTGGAGTGCGTGCATGACTCATAGGACATTGAGAGCACAAAAGAAGCAGAATGGACCCATGAAAGTTCATGGATGATGAGCATAAGATATGTAGAGATGGATATGCCTCTCAGATTTTGTGTGCAAAGGAATACTGTAAAAAATGCAAGTTCCAGTTTAGTAGGTCTGGGGTAAGGCTTGAGAGTCAGCATTGCTATAAGGCTTTCAGGTGTCCTGAGTGCCCCCAGCCTGTGGACCACACGTTTGGCACTAGGAGTTGAAAATCCATGAAAGAGAACAGAAAGTGAATAGAACAAAAGAAGCAATGTGCAGCGTTAACTTAACTTGCACAGCCTTTATATCCGTTAGTACCTTGTGATTATAAAGGATTAGAAGTTGACAATTTCCAGTTTTCTGGTCTTTGTCCCTTTTAATTAATGCTAGCTGCATTTTCCATTACAGAGTTGTTTTGTAACCCTTATAACATAATTAGACTGTGACAAGATGGAAGTGTGGCTGGCTTTAGTCCATCAGCATCACTCACCAGCCCCTACAGGCATGCAACTATTTTAGTTGTTTCTGGGCAAAGACTAAATAAAGTCAAATGAACAGCACATACAGAGAACAGTCTAGAGAGGGAAAAGTTGAAGAGGTCTCTGATCCTGCTCAGTGAACCTCTGACCCTCTTCCCTGCAAACAAAAGACAATCAACAAAGAAACGAGAAGCAGGCACAGAGATCATTCAACCAATTTAAGACGCAGTGATCCCTGTGTCAGGAGTGTGAGAAATCACAAAAGGCACCAAGCACAGTATAATGGAAAGACAACAGGGCAGGGAGGGAGATGTCACTAAGTCAGACTCTCCTGTGGCCTTTAGTAAGTGGTTGCCCTTGATCGGGTCATTTAATCTCTGAATTTCTTCATCCATAAAATAAAGCCAGCAGCTTGCATGGTCCTGCCTTTGCTGGCTGCTTGAGGAAAGCAGGTATGACAGAGGCCACATGCCCTGCAGCTCCGTGCGTGGATGTGGTCCAGAGAGTCAATTGTTGGGAAAGCAGGGCATGTGTGTGTGTGTACGTGATCTAAGAGTAGCCCCGTGTCTTAGTTAGGGCTTCTATTGCTGCCATGAAACACCATGACCAAAAAAGCAAGTTGCAAAGGAAAGGGCTTATTCAGCTTACACTTTCAGATCATGGTCCATTATTGGAGGAAGTCAGAACAAGAACTCAAGAAGGGCAGAGTCCTGGAGCCAGGAGCTGATGCAGAGGCCATGGAGGAGTGCTGCTTACTGGCTTCCTTCCCCTGGCTTGCTCAGCCTGCTTTCTTATAAAACCCAGGACCATAAGCCCAGGGATGACACCACCCACAATGGGTAAGACCCTTCCCCTTTGATCACTAATTGAGACAATGCCTTACAGCTGGATCTCATGGAGGCATTTCCTCAACTGAGGCTCCTTCCTCTCTGATGACTTCAGAGTGTGTCAGGTTGACACAAAACAAGTCAATATATCTAGTTGTGTTTAACTTTTTACTTAAAATTTTTTATGTTGTTGTTGTTTTGTGTGTGTGTGTGTGTGTGTGTGTGTGTGTGTGTGTGTGTGTGTGTGTGTGTGTGTGTGATGGCCTGTATGGGGAGGTCAAAGTCAATTTGAAGGAGCTGGTTTTCTACTCATCATGTGGGTTCTTGGATTGAATTCATGTTGTTAGGCTTTACCTGTGCTGAGCCATCTCAATGGTCCTGGCTTTTTTTAAATTTAACTGTCTGGAGGAACCAGTCTGAAGAAAGTCTCTAAGTCAGCAGGAGTGACCTGCATACTTCCACTTACCCCACCAAAGCCAAGAAACAGAATTCTCATTTTTTGAGAATGTTTCTGCTGGAGGAACCATGATGGGTTCTCAAAGGGATGCCACACATGAAAGGCATGGCCCCTGTCCATTAGTGAGCTTCAGAACAACACTGAGAGTATTTAGCCCTGGTATGACAGAACCTTCTTTGCTACTATAACTCTAGGGTCCTCTTTTGAGCCTGGACTCGCCATCTTAAACAGACAATGCTTCCTTTTTTTTTTTTTTCCCAACTGTTACTGTGGAGACTAGATGAGGAAGGGCACTTCAAAATGCTACAGAAAATAAATGTTTGTGGGTGTTTTTTTTTTTTCTTTAGTTAAATAACGTGATGGATGTTTTCATGTCTTTCTAGTCAAAGTATCTCAGTGCTTTGATTTTTAAAGAATAATACTAAGCACTTAATTCTGTGTTGGACTCACTGGTGGTTTGAAAAGAAATGCTTAAATAAAAGCTCACCCACCTAATGACTTTCAAAACTATGTGACATCTAGGAGAAATACAAGACAAGTCCTGGGAGTGGCACCATTTAGAGATCATGGAGATTGCATGGATTACATCCTTTCAGTGGCAAATATAAGGACAGCACTTATCACAACGTGTGCTACATTTCAAGTGTTCAATTAAATGTAATTATTAAAACATAGCCATCTTTAGCAAAATACATGGAAACTAACTAGACTAACACAATGCAAAAATTAATGTTGGATGTGTTTCTTTTGTGAGATTAAATTTCTAATGAACTAAACAACATACTGAACCAAATCCATTAGCTCAGAAAAAAAAGTTAAGCCAGGTGTGATAGAATATACCTGTCATCTTGGAACATAGAAGCAGGGGGATTAAAATAAATCAAGCAATTCCCCTAACTTTATTTTGGTACAATGATAATAGTACTAACATTGTTTCAAGTTTATTCTTCCCTACATATAAAACCCTGTCTGGAAAAATGTAAAAAAGTAAATATTACTTGTGTTTGTGCAGCTGTTGTGACAGGAACTAACAAGCAGGATGCACATCCAAGTCTTGTATTTCTGAGAATGGAGGTGTGGTTGAACTCCACATGTTCTATTCTCTGTATGACTGACATGGGAAGTTCATTGGATTTCATGTATTTTTCATACCAAAGTCCTGAGATAGAAACTGGATTGGCTGGGGATAAGCAGGCAATGAAACATATTCTAAACATTTTTCACAGATGTGAAAAGACCAAGAATTGCTTGGCCCCTGCCACCATTAGTGGGTCTTCTCATTTAGCCATGACAACCATCTCTTCCATCATTAATCCTTTCGTATGGAGGGAAGAGCCTCTCACAGTGCTATAGGCATACGTGTCACCTGAGTACACTGTACTGAAGAGACTCCATTACCATCGTGCCACACTGGCTGAGACTCCACCAAGTGTCAAGATGTTCTTGGCACTGGCTTAATGGATCTCTTTGAAAAGTATGTATACATTGTTTTAAATGTCCTTTTTCAGAAGAGCCAAGAAGGAGGAAAAAGAGGTTGAAATAACCATTACTTTGTCTTAGTAACTGTGTAGGTGTAACATCTCCTTAAAAGGATGGCTGAGAGCCTGGACCCTAACATTCTCCCTCAAGTACTTGTGATATTTTAGCAAAACTAGGATCTAAATGGAGTTTATAGCTTCCTCTCTGGTTCAACTTCCCAGCTTCTCTGGCCACTGTCTACATCTGCTTCCCACATGCAGCCAAACTCTTGCTTCTAGTATTACTGAATATTTTATACATATCAGTTTAGATTACCATAAGGGACTCACCTGGATTAACGAAGAAGACAGATTTACTAACACATTTTTATTCCGTTTGCAAATAGAAGCCCTTCTACAAGAAACAGTCACACTGGGCTTACTTCCCATTCTGATGAGGGTGTCTAGATCCATGTGTACAGTGACATAGTCAACCTTTCTGTATGAGCACTGTAGACACTTTTTTCTCTCAGACACGTTTTTTCTCTCTCTCAAAACAGTTCCTAGTGATGAACGAATATATTTAGGGATGCATCTAATGGGGTTGTAAGCTTGCTTTTTATGATGTTTCTTACAGACTGTTTCTTTAATAAAGTAGGACTCTTATGCCTTCTAAACAGTGACCCAGTCAACTCATCAGTCCTCTAGGCCCATCAGCTATGATGGCTTTTCTTCCAGGCAATGAAGTACAAAGCTCCACTAAGCCTGGTTGTGTCCAGTATTAGTTTTCCCTCTCACCTCCAACAGCATCCTTCAATAAAAGCCCCATGATAAATAATATGGTTCTTAGGATTTCTCCTCTGCGGTGGTGACATGTTAATCTCCTATGACAGGGGAAACAGCAAGCTACTACAAGGTAGAGAGACAAGGTTTCTTACCTTCCAGTATAGCCAAGACAGAGGAGAACTAGGAAAGACTGTCTCAGTAACAAGACCAGAACAGGCCCTGCAAACATACAGCTTCCAACTTCAAAGCCTTTCCAAAATTTTATAGCATACTTTTCCATTCACTGATGAAAAAAGTGGCCTCTGTGAACCGAATGGCAATCTAATAGTACATTAGTTTTTCATGGTGTAAGAGCTGCAGTCAGGGTCCACCTGAGTTTTATCTGCACTGTTAACATGTTTTCCACCACTACTTGAGTTTAGACAGTCTACAAAGCGAGTGACTAGAAAATTAAGTCATAGTCTGAAATGTTAGCCAATTTTGTCAGTATTGGTGTAAATATTGTTGGGATGTTGAATTCAAGTTCTCCAAAATCCAAATGCTTACCCTTTCCTAACCAAAGCAGACTTTCATTTCATGGGTCCAACATGGTTCTCCACTTGAAGAATGATGAAGGGGAAGGGATCATAGATTTTTCCAAATGAATTAGTGAAAAATATAAATCATAGGCTTCCATTTTCATTGAAGGGAAATTATCAAGATAGGTAAGATATAAATGAATGATGAAGAAAATGAAAGAAAGATGGAGACAAGAAGCAAAAACAAGAGGAAGAGGAGAAGGAAGAGAAGGAGGGATAAGTAGTAGGAGGAGGAGCAGGAGGAGAAGGGATAAGTAGGAGGAGCAGGAGGAGGGATAGGTAGAAGGGGTAGGAATAAGTAGAAGGGGGAAGAATAAGGAAGGAGGAGGAACAAGAGGGGGAGGGGATTAACTTTTACTCAGTGCTTGTGACTAGGAGAGGGCGTTAGTGAAGAATTTTACAGTAACATCTCATGTTATGCTCTCAAAATCACTTCAGATATGAATTTAATCTCATTTTTATAAATAAAGACACAAAGAGTAAAAAATAAAGACAAAAAATTATTTTGAAAAGTTTCTTTTCATTTACTTCTGGGAAGGTGTTTGGAAGAGAAATGTAGAATGGTAACCAGTCAGGTTGACTCTTCAGGGGATCTGATTCTTCTTCATGCCTGTTGGGGACCCCATTTTTCTCACCTGGTTTCAGCTTCAACAGTTTCCTTCTGGAAACTCAGCCAGAGGGGCTGCCCTGCTCAGGGCGCAAATACTACACACTTCTCCCTTCACCTGTGAGGACCACTGGGTTACTGGAACACAATATTCACTGAACCCATCAAGAATTGATGTGGACAAGGTCTGGAGAGATGGCTCAGAGGTTAAGAACACTGACTGCTCTTCCAGAGGTTCTGAGTTCAATTCCCAGTAACCACAATGTGGCAGACAACCATCTATAATGAGATCTGGTGCCTTCTTCTGGTGTGCAAAAATATATGCAGGCAAACAGCTGTATACATAATACATAAATAAATCTTAAAACACACAACAAAGCCTTGATGACTTTAAAAAAAATCCATGTGTTTTAAACATATTTCCACATAACATTGTAGGTTCTATAGTAGACAGATCCTCCCCTTTGCCTTTTTATGTGTATCATTGAATATGTGTAATTTCTAGGAGGGGTAGAAAGGTAATTATCTTCATGAAGCATTCACAAGGGAATCTCTTGCTTTAAGGGAAGTCTTAAAGGGAAAGGGTGGTATTAATGAGCAATAAAGACTTGTGTGTTTGCTTGGCTCTCATCCTAACATTCCCTAGTGGCCTGCCTTCCTTATGCTGCCTGATTTCTCTAGAATCTCTGTCCACACCATACACAGAACTCAGACTATATATTAGACTTCATCTGTCCCTTTTCTTACTATTTTTTTCCACTGCACTGAGAATGAAATTTAAATAGCACTACAGAGAGCATGCTTGTTATGGAGAGAGAGAGATCAGAGCCAGGAACCTAGAAAGTTATTCCAATAATCCTTGAAAGCAGACACAGTCCTGAGCCCATAGACCTGATTTCATGATGGCTATGATGGCTGTGTGGGAGTAGAAGCCTAGAAGATTACAGTTGGAATCAAATGTGTCCATTCAACCAACTAAGGAACCACTCTCCAGGAGAAAAAAAAAATTAATAAAGCATCATATGCAAATTCCAGAAGAGTTCTTCTAACATGCTCATCTCCCCTCTGTTCTAGTGATAGCAAGAAACTTATTTTCACTTTCCTTCACACAGCCATATACTCACTCTGTCAAGAGCCAGAAGCCTTGAACTGTCTCTCCAGAAGTCTGTGTGATGTGGCTGCTCAGGTCTTCCACTGCAGTCTCAATGGCCCCGGGCTGAGTGTCAGAAGAAATCATTTCACTTAGAGAAAAAGTAAACACATTCTCTGCTTTTGATTACTTAGAATGGCCAGCATCTTCTCCTTCTCTTCTTCCTTCTCCTCCTCCTTCTCCTCCTTTTCCTCCTCCTCCTCCACTTCCTCCTCCTCCAGAAGACTAAGCCTGGTTCTTGCGTTTGCTTATTGTGTTTCACTGAATGGCAGAGAACTTGATCTTGAACTGTGTTTTAATGCTACCTCTATGGTATGCACCTAAAGTATTCTAGGTCTTATCTTCTCAAACCCTATGCTTTCTCACTGAAATGGTAAGACATTTTTACAAGAGCATGTCTTCCAAATAAATAGGTTTATTGAGAAGTTCAAAGCATAAGTATATACCTTTATTTATTTATTTTTCTTATTTTACATATGAATCACAATTCCTTCTCCCTCCCTTCCTCCCATGCCCCGACATCCACTCCCCAGAGAGTGTGAGGCCCTCCATGAGAGATCATCAAAATCTGTCAAGTCATTTGTGGGAGGGCCTAGGTCCTCCCTGGTGTCTCTAGGCTAAGGAAGTTCAGGCACTAGGGATACGTCCTGCTTCCACTGTCACAGGCCCCATATACTCCCCAGGCCTCCTAACTGACACCCACATTCAAAGGGTCTGGATCAGTTCTATGCTGGTTTCCCAGCTCTCAGTCTGGGGTCCATGAGCTCCCTTCCCACTGCTCCCAATTTGCTCATGAGATCTTGTCCCTTTTCTCTTTTGCGGGGGGACCACATATATATATATGTGTGTGTGTGTGTGTGTGTGTGTGTGTGTGTGTGTGTGTATAGCCTTCCCAGATTCCAAGACCACATGTTGATAAAACTCAAAATGTAACTTTCTTTTAATGCTCTGACCATCAATGCATCAATGCATCAATGAGGCAAACCCTGCAGCTCAACTCTCTCTCTCTCTCTTTGTCTTTCTCTCTGTCTCTGTCTCTCTCTCTCTCCTTGGTGTTTTAACTTTCACAAAACAAGTGTTCCTACATCCAGGTCTAGTTCTACTTAGAAATGGATTGATACCTGTTCTAGTAAATATTTCTAGGACCATTCCCAGTTTCTTATTCAGCTAGCTTTGATTGTGACCTGCATTTCTAACACATGTCCAGGTGACGTTGTTCTTGGTATGAAGATGATATTTGTTAACAACTAGTGCACTCTAAGCACTTACTCTCAATGATTGATTATACACCAGAATCATCAGGAAGCCTAAAAAAAATCCTAACCCAGGATACATAGTAGGCCAGTTATTTCATAAACTCAGTGGACAAGTACATAAACGCATCAGGAATTTCTAAGGATGCATATTGTCTTATAGAGGGATCAAGGCAAGGAAAGAGTAATGGTGCTTCAGATGAGGCATGTGTGGATGGTGCAGTGAGCTAGTTAATTAATTACTTTATCTACACACCAGCTGCTTGTTTCCTTCTGTATAGCCCAAGCCATCCACAAAGTAATGGTATAATACCTGAAATGAGGTGAGTGACAAGATTTGTCAATTATTAGTTCTTCAATGTGAGCCGACTACCTGGCTTTCTGGCTAGTAGACTGAACTAAACCAAACCTTCTGAGCCACACTGATGACCACTAGCTCTATACATCTTCAAGAGTGTGATCACAGCCTTTATAGCCTGAAGCATAAAGCAAATTAATCTTAACAATAAAAACCAGGAATCTAGGTAAAAACCTGGGAGATCAGAGAACAGGGAGCAACCACCAGTTGCTACCTACTTCTCCCATTCTTCTGTCCAAAAAGGCCTAGATCCTCTCTCCACTGCCTTATCACTTCCTGCCTCCTTTCTGTATAGACCTCTAAGGTTAACTACTGGCAAACTCTACCCTCTGATTCCAAGCAAGCTTTGTCAGAACACAAACAAAATATCTTACAACAATAGCCAAAGATTCTGGTTCCATCATTTTAGCAAGTTTCTTCTTGAGCTGAACAGTCAGCTACTGAACTGAATGATTTTTCCCTCTGTGTCATTGTCTGCGGCTGGCTTAAGGCTGGTCAGAAAGCTAATATTGGCACTTCTTGCTTGCTGAAGGCCATGCATCATCAAATCAGCAACTTCTGGGGTTCCAGTCAAATATGCCTGGCACTGCTGCCAGACAAGTTTCTACTGATGTCACTCATTTCCAGGGACACTGAAGGCAGTCAGACTACCCTAGAAGGAAATTCCAGGTAACTTCCTGGTCACTCTCCCTTTGCTCAACTTCAGTCCCTCTGAGGAATTCTGATTTTTCCCGGGCCCACTTTTTCAGTCTTATGAAATATGTTGAGTCTTTCATGACTCAACATTGGTATTTTTCTCATATTTTCCTGACATAATTTTAGCCTCACAAATATAACTCAGCAACGCAACTAATACTTTTCAGAAAAAAAGAGTAAGTAGAATCAGAGTGTAATTAAATAACCCTAAAATAAGCATTTTGTTGAATGTTTTTATGCCACGCAGTTCACCAAGAATATGTGAGATGAATATAATACTGCATAAAAGTTTAAAACCTTATTATCTTTCATACCAAAAGCAATTTCCAAATCTATCAAAATGAAGAATGATCAATATTTAATCCAGATATGCCTGTGAAGACGTTCTTCTGCTATTCTTGCACATAAACAAAATGACATGGCTAAGGAACTCTTTGCAACCTTGTTTGTAGAGCAATAAATGAGTAATAATATATAAAAATATACAATATGCTGATCAGGAGGGTGCTGTTTATAGAATACATTCAGGTAATGTAATATGATGAAGGTTTAGAAGTAATAAAGTATATTGATGAATGAAAAGAAAAAATAAAACAATAGAGGGTAAGGTAGGCCACCTTCCTTATGCAGAAATATGTGGAGTAAGTGTATTTCTTTTTGCTGACACACAGCTAAAGAAAGCATACAAGGTCTATGAAATATATTGATTTTGGTTTCTGTAGGGTGGGAAAACATGAGATGGAAATAGGACATGGAAGTGGTGCCTTCCTGTATAACTTTTCAATTGCTAAACACCAAATGTTATTGTGTTATTTATGTAATGCTTTGATAGTCTACAGTTCTGTCAATGTTCTCATTGTCTGCACCATTCTGTTTTTACAGTGTGAACATTGCTCATGCCCTTTTTTAGAATATAGACCAAAATGTAGCCCAACAGAGAAATGTGCTTACTCTAACTTTATTATTTTTAATTAATAATTTGTACTTAATACATTTAAATCTAATAATTTAGAATAAAAAATTAAAAAATATATAGGCACTTCATGTCTTAGATATCGAAGTTTAATCTCAGTCATCCATATGGCATTCTGGAATCCATAGTAAGTCATCATGATATTCTTCATTAGTTTATTAGACTGTTTTGATAGTAATTACTATAACTGAACTACTGGGAGATACCATAAGACCCTGTACATTAAATAGTAACAAATACTGAATAATGGAAAGCTTTACAATAATTCTCATTGTTTATTTTAAATAAAAGGGAAGTTGCCATTGTGGGATCAAATGCTTAATGAAATTACACACTTCCCTCTGAGACTGTAGTCTAAGACGAATAGAAAACTATGATCAAATACATCATCTTACACAACATGGTGACTGTACTGTCTCTTACATTCTAGCCCTGAGTAGTTCCAGGCAAAGCAAACTTTCTTGGGGAATTCCAAAGACTTGCATGTTTGTTCCTTTGCATTTCTATGATCTAGAATAGCCCAGGGCCAATGCTAACCCAAAAGATACCCTTGACTTTGTCAATGTTTTCAATGTAATAAGCTCCTTGTTTACAGAAAGAAAAACCAGAGGATCAGGAAAGTCTCATCTTAGAACTTCACATTCCTTCTGTGGCTACCATGATGTCTAGTCAGAGTCCATTTTGCAATGAACAGGGAAGTAACAAAATTAGCTTGATGGGTCATGATCTGTAAAGAAAAACTTATATTTCCTTGAAAAGAGTGATGAAAATTCACTTTATCATATCATTGCTGTGCCTCTTCTCTCACAAAAGAACAAATCATCTTTATAACAGTCCTTAAGGAGTTTCATACAATGGCAGCAGAACAGCCTTGTACCCAGTGAGGTGTTTATTTTCTAAACTAAATGGAAGCTCACAAAGCAATAACAATAAAACTAATAAATGTATTTGTTCCCAATGTGAGGGCAAGTCACTGGGAACCCTCTAGCAAGAGAAGAGGAAAAGAGAGAGAGAATGAAAGCCAAATTAGTGTCATGGAAGCAATGACATCTCACTACACAATGGGAAGTCCTGAACCTGCTTATTAAAGTCTCGCTGCTCACAATAGAACACAGGCTATAAAAAGGCCACGGGGAACCATTAATTAAATATTAAAAGATCAAATAGTTTTAGTCCCATTAGTTTGTATATAATTTACATTCTCTAGTATAAATTTAGAGATAATTCTCCATCTCCAATTGCTTTCAACTTTCTGATAAGGTATCTGCAAATACAGAGCCCTACAGGGAGTTTAAAAATATCTTTCTCCATGCGGGCTAGGCATTGTTCTTTTCATAAAAAATTGCTTTTGAACATCAGTCTCTACAACCAAGATGATTATCATAATATACCTCAAGTTATTAGCCTTGAGGGATACTTTTGTTCACAGAAGGCATGAGGTCTTTTTTAGATATATCTAAGCAATAATAGCAGGCACACTGCAACAAGAGAAAAGTGTTGCAAGTGGACTGAGAGCAAGGGTTTTAGACTTTTACTTCTGGTACCTCTCATTCATGTCCCAAGGTCATGGGTAGTGCAGCAACATTGTCAGGAGTCCTGCATTGCAGGTACGTTTCCAAATCCTGGCATGATTCTAGGGATGTTGGTTGACCCTGAACAAGGAATAATTCCTTGAGGTACTTTAGGATGTTGCTTGGATATTCCCCAGTACCCACTGTCTCTGAGAAGAGTTACCTTAAATTGAGTCAGAGAGGCATACATTTCACATATAATAATAATAATTAGGGGTTTAAGAAGTCAATAACTTATTTTATGATCTAGTTCCTTGGTGTGTGATAAATTACCACTTATTTGTCCAGAATTTCTGTTTCCATGCTGGTCACTTCTTTGCAAATCCCTCTTGAAACTCATAGAATTGATTCTTTTCCTTTGATGTCAATTCCCGACATCCCCCCCCAAAAAAAACACTGTATGTCATACCATGCAGAAAGCCAATGGATGCATTATTCCCAGATCAATGGTATGAACAGAAAACAGTCTAAATGTTCAGTTAAAGTAAAACATATTGTAATAGTATATATCCCCAATGTGAGATGCTATAGAACTAATTAAAAAAGATGTCACAAAAATATTGTGACCACATGAAATACGTAGGATATAACTCTGATTGCTCACAGAAACTACATATGAAAAACAAACAAACAAATAATCCACCTACAAATGTATAAGAGCACATGCAAAACATTTTTACTTACTATTAAACTTTTATTTTACATATTTATAGTTTCTAATTTTTCAATCAGCAAATTACTTCTTGGGTGATGATCCTAAAATCTCTTAATAATTCAGCAACAAATTCTTCAGCTCGTTCACTCAGTGATCTTTGCAATTTGCAATGCATATACTTTAAATTCTTAGCCTAGCATAAGTTGATTTGCTTGTGATTGTGGCTGGGAATCATAGTACTACATATAGGTAGCCAGGAAAGTGGCTGCAGCCCTGGGTTCACTGTTTAGTAGACTCTTGGAAAAGTAAAATCTCATTCCCTATTGTGTTACTGAAAATGAGTAACTTGAACAGCAAGAGAGCATCAGCATTGGCAAGAAGTTTATAGAAACGCAGAATCTAATCTGTTCACCAGCTGGACCATGGCATCTGATATCTCACTTCATATCTAAGAAGTCGTCACTTCATGATGACTCTCACACATCTGAAACTTCAAGTATTATGGTCTTACTTAATTATTCTTTGAGAAAGTCGGTCAGTCTCCTCTTAACTGCTACAGACCCTTGTGTCAACATTTATATCTCACCCGAGAGATCATGGTGAGGTCACAGGTATCTTGTTGCCATTTTCATAACCATTTATAGAAATGTGAATACAAGCAAAAAATAACAGAGGAGGTACTGAAAATCACAATGTTTGAAATGTTTATAGATGTGTGTGTCATATACTCTATGAATATTGACAAAGTTAATTCATTTAGGGCTCTTTATAAAACTTGCACTTTATTTATACTTTGCAGGTGAATAAATTGATACTCACAAACATGTGTATACACACACACACACACACACACACTCACACACACTTCTGTCTAACAATTAAAGCATCTTGGATTTGATTTACAAGCTAGTAAAACTAGATCATTCTTTGACCTATTTTCAAAAAATGTTTATTGGGATAATGTTCATCCCAGAATATAAAGGTAATCAGATGAAAATCCCTGTGCTACATGTGGAATACTTCCTACTGAAATTTTTGAGAGGGTTCCCAGAAACACACAAAACAACAGAGGACATTACTCTTGGTCTCCTACAAGAACTTGATAAGATTTTATTCATTGATAAAAGCATCACTTTGGTCATATAACTTGGAGAAACCAAGCTGATACTGGCCTTGAAACTTCTTCTTTGTTGGGTAGCTTTCACAGAACTAGAAGGTGCTTTGTAGACTGACAAGGAAACAATCCATCAATTGTCTTACTCAGCTGCAAATAATAAAGACTAGACTATGCAGTGCGGACAACAGTGGCATAAATGTTATTGGGACAGCCAACAGCTTCTTAGTTGAATTTAAGACAGTTTCCTCCTGCTCAATGGGAGGAAACTCATGTCTGTAAACATAGCAAAGAACTCATGGGTAGGAAAGTTAAAGGCCCTACAAATAATATTTTGTGAAAGAGACATGGTACCAAATTTTCTTCTAAATATTAATCTTTGAACTAAGAAAGTACAGCTCTTACTCCTCATCAGACAGATATTTTACTGCAGTAGATGGCAGTTAACACAGAAAATTGTAAATGGAATACATATATCAAATCTCCTTTACATACAAGGTTCAATAAACATTGCAGAAGAGGGTGTGTCAAGATAAAGAATCAGAAAATTAGGGTGAGTGTTTCCAAACAGCGTTGTTGGCAAATGTCAGGGCCATTGCACTCATGAATCACAGCGACTTTGCTTGCCTGAACAAGACCTGCACAGGATCAAGACAATCAACATTCCAGCATGAAAAGGGAAGGGGCTCTCAGAGCCCCATCCCTAGCTGAGGAGATATTAGCAGTTGAGGGCTGCTAGAAGAGGAAGAGGAAGTCTTCTTCAGCAGTGTAGTGATGGGGAATGCCCTTCTGTATAAATGTTCCTCTTATTGGGTGAGGTATAAAACACTGATTGTCCAGTAGCCAAGCAGGAAGCATAGAGGGGCTATAAGACCAGGAGAAGGTTTGGGGGGGAGCCAGGTGCCCTGAAAATCTCACCCTCACAGCCCACAAAGCATTCTCAGGCTCACTTTGGCCTTACTCCTAAACAAGACAGTTGCCCTCAGACATTCTTGAGAACTTGGGTCTGCTTTCTCTAGGTCTGATGAGGAGGGTACCATCATGTAAAGATTTATATAAATTGTAACTTTCATCTAGAAAGAACAATGGATTCAGCACCTTACTGAAGCTCTTGAATGTAGGTGATTTCATTGACCTGAAACTTGTTCATTCTTAAATAAAAAGACTGATTTATTTCTATCATATGTATATGAGTAGTTTGCCTGCATGTATGTGAATGCAGTATGCGAGTGCTGGCTGCTTGGGGAAATCAGAAGTAGTCTGATCTCCTGGACCAGGGGGTAGAGATGGTTGTGAACCACCATCTGGGTGCTGGGAACCAAACTTGATCTTCTGTAAGAGCAAGACATGATTTTAACCACCAAGTCATCTCTCTAGCCTCCTATAAGTTTTTTTCTTAAGTCAAAGATGGTCTGTTTTCTCCTCACAGTGTTGTATAAAGCCACAATTTTTAAAAGAAGCTGTAAATGTCTTAAGATACATGTAGTAGATTTGGGACTGTGTCAACTCATCTAAATAGGAACTACATGGTTTAGCTTTGCTTTCCCTGTTTATTTCCAAATGGGAGTTAGCCACAGAGACAGCCACATTAATTTCAAATGGCAGACATGAAACCAGCTGCTTCATTTGCTGAAGATCAATTCAGGTCACTATGCACTACAGCATGGTCAAGGAAATTACTGCCCTGGCTCATTTGCTGGCAAGGGGCAGCATGAATACTAACATTTCCTTCCATTACCATTGACTTCCTCCCTAAGATTCTCCCATCCCTGATACACTGGCAAAGGTACAGCTTCTAAATGTGACTTGATATTAAGATTATAGTTGGTGGTAGAGGTTAATTTTTCCTCATATGCTCTACTTTGCCAAGAGAAATTTTAGTTGTGCCATGAAGATATTCCCTGTTCGTACTCTAGAGAGCCAACTGCTCTACCCTTGCCAACTTCAGGACTACCGTCACAAGCAATGGAAAGAACTCTGCATAGACTTTTTAGCCTGCTTTTGTAGCTGTACCAGCTCCCATCACTGGACCACTATTTTGCACCATTGCTCTGTATTTTCTCATCAAACCCTGTCACCATCCACATCAAGATCTTAAAACTCCAAAAGATGCTTACATTTCCTTTTACAGTTCCATCTCAACTTAACTTTGCATATTCAATAAAGTTCACATATTTTGGAAAACAGACCATATGCTTGACATATGCAAAAAACACTCACACAAACACAGATAAAATAGCACCTACCAAAGTGCCTTGCACATAGGAGTCTACATAATGTTTAAATACACACATATGCATACACACTCACACATTCAGTTGCTTTAGTTAGAACTTTATCTCAAACAAAGGTATATATCTTTAAAGCCGCCAAATCAAGATTCCCTAAGCTTTATAGCCTCCAATTGTTGACCTCCACTTACTTATGATATCAAACTGAAAAATATATTTCGAAGAGCTAGAGAAATGACTAATCAGATAAAAGTATTTCTACACAAATCAGAGAACCTTAGTATGGTCTCCAGAAACCATACAGAATTCCCAGTGTGTGGGGGCACATACGTAACTCCAGCATTTCTACTGTGAGGTGGGAGGTAGAGAGACGAGAACTGGCTGGAAGCCTTCAAGCTAGCTGGCCTGGAGTTTGCACCAGAGCAGAGCAAACCCAACCAGAAAGAACCTGTCTCAAAGTCGAAATCCAGAATCCAAAGTCCTCTGTCCTGGTATACAACACTCTCACACATAAAAAAGAAAAAGGAAGGGAGGGAGAGAGGGTGGGAGGGAAGGAGGGTTGGTTACTTTTCTACAAAAAGGTGTCCCATGTGTTCATGAGAACTGTCTTTGCTGTCATAATTCACATTCACCTAATATTTCTCCCATGGATTATGGCTACTATAATAAGAAGAACTTCAGAGGATTACAAAAAAAAAATCAGTAAGTACAAAAACAAACAAACAAACAAACAAAAAACCCAAACATATAAAAAAAAAAAAAAACAAAGAGATAAGAAATCCAGGAAGTACTTTTCACTAATATTCAGCAGCCTTGTCCTTATCCATTTACTTTTTTCCACTTACTTTGCTCATGTTAAAACTCAGACCCCTATGCTGTGGTTACAAACTGAGAGTTTCAAGCCCTTGCTCCCATGATACAACAACAATATCCTAGCATCCATCCTGAGATTCAGCTTAACCTCAGCAATACTTTCAACTTCACAGTCTATGTCTTTTTTTTAAACAGTGAGTTCACAGCTTTACCATCCAGCTACCATGGTTCTCTAGCCATTAAACATTTCTTTTCTGGGGCCAGATTCTGCATCAGTGGAGGACCATACACACAAATGTAGAGAGGCTACAGGAACTGTATCTCCTTGAGGCTGTCTGAGAGATAAAAACCAGAAACTTGGCTTGTCTGAAATTACACCCTTCATCTATACAATGGGGGCAAGGACAACTACATGAGCATTATAGCCACCATTGCAAAACTTTGTAAACTGTGTAAGTCTTGGAAAACTTCAGTATAGAAAAAAAGAGAACAATTTCAAAAGAAAAATTTGAACAATATGTAAAATAGTGACTTTTACCCGGGTAGCAAAGTACTTCCGTGAAGCATAGGGCTGGTGATAAGGATTGGGGTAAAGTGTTGATTTAGTCACACTCAGCTGTCTTGAAATCTGCCTTGGTCCTGGTTTCTTGCTTGAGTCCCCGTCATTCCTGGACAAGTGGTCAGTCTCGCAGGGTTGGTCATCTCCCTCTTGCTTCAAAGACACTGGCTGGAACCCTTCAAAGCTCCCTATTGTTGACATTTTTTAGCCTAAAACAAACAAAGAGAAACAATCTTTCATTAGAGGATAACACATATCATCTGTCACCTGGCTACAAAAAGAGAGGTTATAACACAAAGACGTATAGCAGAAGATCTTCCCTAATGGGAAACAGCCACACTTTGATCAAATGGAGGCACCGATGGATAGTGCAGGAGACAGACATCTAAATGCTATCCTATACAGGGCCTTCACCAGAGGAGAAAAGTAGGAACTCCCAGAACACAAAAAAGAAACCTGTGAGCCACTCCACTCCCTCAAGATTAATCCCAGAACATAAACTGAACCAGGGAAATGTAGTGTGAAATTACTGCCAGGTAATTCTGCTTTGTGATTTCCTGACATTTTTGTCTAAAACTCTGCCTGGCCTTGTTTATATATTTAAAAGTGAAAAGCAATGATAATATAGCTCCAGATCAGCTCCGGGGACTGGTACAAGGGCATGCCATTGTTTGAGTAAGACTGGCCCCTATAGGCACATATATTTGAATGCTTAGTCATCAGGGAGTGGTGCTGCCTGAAAAGGATTAGGAGGTATGGCCTTGTTGGAATAGGCATGGCTTTGATGGAGGAAGTGTGTCACTAGAGGGTGGGCTTTTTTTCAAAAAGCCCAAGCCAGGCCCTCTCCCTCTCCCTCTCCCTCTCCCTCTCCCTCTCCCTCTCCCTCTCCCTCTCCCTCTCCCTCTCCCTCTCCCTCTCCTCCTCTCCCTCTCCCTCTCCCTCTCCCTCTCCCTCTCCCTCTCCCTCTCCCTCTCCCTCTCCCTCTCCCTCTCCCTCTCCCTCTCCCTCTCCCTCTCCCTCTCCCTCTCCCTCTCCCTCTCCCTCTCCCTCCTCCCTCCCCCTCCCCCTCTCTCTCTTTCTCTCTTCCTGTTGCCTGTGGATCCAGATGCAGAACTCTCAGCTATTTCTCCAGCACCATGCCTGCCCATGAACTCCCATGTTGCCCAACATGATGAGAATGAACTAAGCCCCTGAAACTCTGAGCAAGCCCCAGTTAAACAGTCCCTTTTGTAAGAGTTGCTGCGGTGATGGTGTCCCTTCACAGCAACAGAACTCTGGCTAACACAGGACGCCTGGAACTGGCTTATTTTCAAATCATACTTCAATTCTAAAATTTTATTTTAAGAAAAAAGTTTACAAAAATGTTCAAAGACACACCCACATACAAAATACATATATGTATGTATTACATGCATGTAAGTTCTCTCATCACACCATTATTGCAGGATAAAAGGTCTGAGTTTCCAATTTGAAAACCTACCCAAACCCACTAATCACTGAGCTGAAAAACCCACCAATCCATGGGCTTTCTCCAAGCTCAGGACTTGAAATCTCACCAATCCCCACCCTGGAAATCTCCACCCTGGAAAACCCTGCTCCCAAGAAACCCTATAAAAGCCTGCCTTCTGCTTAGTTCCCTGCTGCTCCTCACAGAAGCAGGGGCAGCCACTCTGTTATATCTTTCCCAATAAGTCTATTGTTTGAGGTTTATTGTGCAGTGTGATTTTGTGATATTCCATGGCTCCTGGCTCAGATACTTTTCCCTTCAGAGCTGTAACAATTACAATTATGGCTAGTAGAGAATGCTATATATAATAAATAATAATACAAGCATTCACACAACCTTGCATTTAATACCAAATAATTAAAATATAACCAGAATTTACTAGTGGAGAATTGGCCAAATGAAACTTATGCCTTAGAGTCAAACATAATGTAGCTGCTAAAATATGAAGTATACTTTATCATAGAAAGGTATCCAAAGTACATTTGATGAAACAAGGAAGCTATCATACATGAATTATAATGTTCAGTTGTCTTACAATCAATAATGGGCATGGGAAACTATTACACATATATTTGAAAATGCATATACATATGTGGATGGCCAATATTTGAAACTGAAAAAAATGTTAAAAGTAGTTCTCTTTATGATGATGTTGTTGATACCTCTTTCATTTTAAGTCTCTGTGTCTCTGTGTGCTAACAAAATATTCATTAAGCATTTAAATAAAAATGATTAATTTCTATTTGCATTTTTTTTAAAAAATTGGGCAAAATGGAAGGAACATGCAGGCCCAGTTTAAAGTCTGCCTGATCTAGTGCTCCATTTACTAGCAGAGTGAGAAAGCCACATAAGGGCAGTGCCTATACCTAGGTAGTTTGTCCAGTTGTCCCATTGTCCTTACAGGAGGCCAGCTACTAATGTGTCTTGGAAGCAGGCTTCACGACTAGTTCACATTAGGAATGATGGCTTAGGCTCAGAGCTGCCTCTCTGTTCTTAATCAAATCAAAGGTAGCTCTGATTCCATTTCCTCGGTTCTTGTGAAATGCCAGAAAGTGTTGGGGGGGGAGCCTAGTTTGCCAGCATATTTTCACCCTTAAAATTGAGACAAACTAGAACATTCAAGAGAGGTAAAAATAGCACTATCACACAGCGTTGTAGAGCCCTTTCCTCCTAATTGAAACATTGTCTGTGGGAGGGAGGAGAGACACTCATACAGCTTCCAAGGCTGGGGAAGCTCAGAAAGATAAAAAGTCACAGGGCTCCTAGCCAAGGGTTTATAAGCAGTAACAATTGCTGGCAGAGGGGAGGGGACTTTCCAGCCAGCCAAGCAACTGGCAAGTTGTGCAAGGAGCTCCAGGGATGTAGCTGTCATGCTAGGGTGGGCTTTTATGATGCCATTGCTTGTGAGCCAAGCATACTCCTGTTAGATGAAACCTTGCCTATGCTACTGTAAATAATTCCAATAAACTCCGCTAAGGTAAACTTGGATGGAATCATTTCTTTGGTTAGCTGTTGGACCGCAATCGGAGGTAAATAGACTTTGCTCACATCTCTCCACTTAAAGTGACACGAGTGCATTACCTAACTCTAGGCACTTTGGCATAAGATGATGCTATTAGCAATTATGTCAGGATGGTGGGAGTAAACAGAACCGTCTCTGGCAACTGTGGATGTCACTCTGTGGGGACTGAATTCAGTAGAAAACACAGTTGGTTAAACTTGTGAATTGCCGTCTGCAGCTCACATTCCATTTTATCTCAGCTGACCCTCGCAACCCTGGCAGTCCTGATTCCTACACACACACCTTCTGAGGATACAGAATGGGGAAGCTCCGTCTAGGGCACACTTGGAAGTTCTTGCACTCACAGCGAGCTTGCCCAAGGTAGGGCCAAGGTCCCTGCTAACAGGAAGGCTTGCTTTGAATATCCAGGTAAAGTTTTAAAGGCAGACTGCCAAAGGCTGAAATTGGCCTTTATTGTGAGAATTAAAGGTATAGAGGGGGGAGCAGAGAGTCAGAAAGACAGAGACAGTCAGAGACACAGGGACAGGCAGAGAGAGACAGAGGCACAGAGAGAGGCATTTTGGCCTCGAAGCAGCTCTGTACTCTATTTATGCAGGTTGGCCACCTCCTTTACAGTGGGTGTTGGAAGGAAATGCATTTCCAAAGTTCCCATGAAGGAAGGTTTGTGTCACTGGGAAGGGAAGCCTGCTTCTGTATTTGTGCACTCTGTGAACACACGCCTAACAACAGACATCTGCTAGAGGCTCCTGTGCCTGGAAAACAGAGGGAGGATTTAATTAGCACCACTTCCTCTCCCTCAGGCTGTCTTCTCTGGAAACACTTGGGGAAGGCAGCACTAGGAGATGGAACTGTCTGAGATCCAGGAACTGAGGAAACTCTCAGCCGCATTTGCATTCTTAAAGCCATAAACCTTGGAATGTTGAGCTAGGCTTCCTGATTGGAATGGAAGGCTCAGCAACCGCCCTGAGGACATCTCCCAAGAACAGGAATAAAACACTTTTGCAACTAACCCACTCTAGGTAGAGGAGTGCAAGTACTTGTTAAGGGAGGGAAATCTTGTCAGCTAGTTGGATACCATGGCAGGAGAGGGTGATCAAGGCAGTGGAGGTGCAGGGGTCACAACAAACATGACAGGCAGACAGAGCTTAGTAAGGGAAGGGATGGGGGAAGGAAAGAGGAAAGAGGGAGCGAGAGAGAGAGAGAGAGAGAGAGAGAGAGAGAGAGAGAGAGAGAGAGGGAGGGAGGGAGGGAGGGAGGAGGGAGGGAGGGAGGGAGGGAGAGGGAGAGGGAGAGGGAGAGGGAGAGGGAGGGAGAGAGAGAGAGAGAGAGAGAGAGAGAGAGAGAGAGAGAGAGAGAGAGAGAAGGGGGTGGACAGAAGAGAAGAGGGAGACAGGAAAAGTCCAGTCTGCCCCAGAGAAACAGTGGGAAAAAGAGAAAGCAGAAAGAGCATAAGTGGGCGGGGTTTTTTTTGCACCTGTGCACTTACTACCAGCAATCATGGAACCCTGGGTTGACCAGGGCACTGCCTCAGTGCATTCTGCCAGATGGGGACAGGCCAGCACTCTGCCTGAATCCTTACAGTACCTATGAAAACATCGCATTTGGTTCCGAGCCCTCAGCCTGAGGATTGCCAAGGTAATAGAAAGTGCCCTCTTGTTGCTTTAGAAAACCTGCAGATACTGAAATAGTAGAAGGACCCAAATCAATACCAGTAACAAACCCAGCCTCAATCAAACGACCTGTTGTTTTCACGGTGTGAATTTTGCCTGGAGACAGCCTACTGAGAACCACTTAGAACTGGGGAGGACCATTGTTCTGTGAGATGCCCTAATACATATATCTCAGCCTTTAATGCTTGAGTAGAAGCTGCACAATACTGTAGGAGCTAAACACCCGGGGCTTAGAGAAACCGCAATGTAGCCACTGTTGGCCACTCCTTCTGAGGAAAATGGGTAGTGAAGATCACCTAGGAAAGGTTTACAATCTCTATTGCTTATTCTGAGTAGAACTACCTAAACATCTGATAGTCAAAGACGCCTGTATACAGTCAACTGATACTGGGCAGACTTTAAAAATACCATTGAAGAAGCTGCAGCAGCAACAGGAGAATAGAGAACACGGGCTCTTGCATTAAAAAGAAAAACTATAACAACAACAACAACAACAACAAGAAAGCCAAAAAATGTAAATCAGCAATTGAATAAAGATGATTCCAATTCATCGAAGTAGCAGGAGTAGGAGAGAATTTCTCCTTTTCTGGAGATTAAGTAAAGTAACCTTGGTGCTGCTTCTGAAACTAAATAAATACATATAGGAATAAATGCTAAACAGTTTCCAAAGAAATCCTCCTTTCTTTTGGGTGAATAATAAAAGTTCTGAATATCTTAGCTGTTAGAAAATTTGGAGCTAATTTCATATATGTATGTGTGTGCATATATGTATAAATATATAATATGTAGATAAGTTACTTCCAAATCCTTGTCTAAGTTTAACTGGATCTATACAAGACTTCAATTATCTCTCTAAAGCTTTATCTACTATTTCCAGATTGTGTAGGGCATGAATTATGACTAAAAGATTATCATGTGATCCAACTGTTTTATTTTGTAAACACTGGCACAGACTGCTGAGATAAAGGACCTGCCCAAGGTCATGCAGCTTCTGGAATCAGAACAGTAAGTCAAGACCCTCACCTTCTAAGACCCTCACCTTCCAAGACCCTCACCTTCCAAGACCCTCACCTTCCATGGCCCTCACCTTCCAAGACCCTCACCTTCCATGGCCCTCACCTTCCAAGACCCTCACCTTCCATGGCCCTCACCTTCCAAGACCCTCACCTTCCATGACCCTCACCTTCCATGGCCCTCACCTTCCATGGCTCTCACTTTCCATGGCTCTCATCTTCCATGACCCTCATCTTCCATGGCCCTCATCTTCCATGGTCCTCACCTTCCATGGTCCTCACCTTCCAAGACCCTCACCTTCCATGGCCCTCACCTTCCATGGCCCTCACCTTCCATGGTCCTCACCTTCCATGGCCCTCACCTTCCATGGCCCTCACCTTCCATGACCCTCACCTTCCATGGCCCTCATCATCTCCAGAGCTCTAGTTCTCTCTTATTCCCTATTCTTTAAGTATTGAAATCTAATCAAAGTTCAGAACTTACCTGCCATGTGCAGGGCCTGGGTTACAGAGGAGAAGTCTTTAGAAGAAGCCTCGCAAGCCCTCTGGCAGCCATAGGATTGGAGACACTGTTCCATGAAGCAAGATGCAATCTGCAGTTTCTCCACAGAAACTCACAGCCAGTCCTGTAGGCTGAAGTTTTTCTAGTTCCTCAATATCAGGGCCCAGACGAAATATTTCAAGTCATAGGCCCATAATTTTCTTAAATTTACCTTATTTATTTATTTATTTATTTATTTATTTATTTATTTATTTATTCATATGTGCATGTGTGTATGCTTGCGTGAGTTCATATGCACCACCTGACTGCATGATGGCACCAAGGCCAAAAGAGGGCACTGGAGCTCCTGCAACTGGAATTACAAGTGGCTGTGGATGCCGGGAATCAAAGCAGGGTACTCTGATTTGATTAAGTGGTCTTAACCACTGAGCCATTTCTTCAGCCTCAACTCATAACAATATTATTACGATGGCTAAGCCCTCTAAAGCAATAGGGTCTTGGGCCCACTGAGATTGTGTGCTTCCCTGACTCATGTCTATACCCCACTGTTCCCAATCCTTCTATTCAGGTTCTCCACTCTGACCATCAAGGTGAGAAAACACCCTCCCAGCAGGGATTTCCTCTTGTTCTACCCCATAGGTTCTCCTCCATCCTGGAAGTTCTCTCCTGTATGGAAGATGCATGATCTGATACAATCCTTGCTTACTCTTTTAAAATCAAAGGCAGAGGCAGCATGCTGATCCCATACCTCATTCATTGCTTTCTCGGGGGAATGGATGAGTAGCTTTTCTAAGAATGGGTTAGCTGGAAAGGAGTATCCAGACACATTTGTTTGGTAAGGACTTGAGTCAAAAGTGCATCAAGTGGGCTTGGGAACTTTTCCTCTCACAAGTGTTCAGTGAAATGGATGGATGGATGGATGGATGGATGGATGGATGGATGGATGGATGGATGGGTGGGTGGGTGGGTGGGTGGGTGGGTGGGTGGGTGGGTGGGTGGGTGGGTGGGTGGGTGGATAGACAAACAAAACACTTTGGCTATAAGAAAAATGTATCATAGTTCAGATGAAGCACACAAACTGACATTGACCTGAAATCCTGGTGCAGTTCAGAGTTGTACATTGATGAGCCTGCTCTCAAAGCCAGCAAATTTCTGTCTTCAGAGTTCTTATCTAGCTTTCAAGACTGCCTTCCTGGTAAGCTCTTCCTAGCTTTCAGGACTGTCTTCCTGGTGAGGTTGCACAATCACGTGTGCTCTCAGTCACTGTATTTCTCCTTTACTGGCATCTTTAACATTTAAGCTTGAGTGTAATATTGAAAGGTAGCACACATCTATTTTTACCTACCACTGTATTAGTCTATTCAGTCTGCTATAACAAAGGTTGGATAACTTAAGAAAAACAGCAAATTATTCTCATAGTTCCAAATGGAAAGTCCAAGATGAAGAAGGGTCAAGCAGTATCTTAGCATGGGACAGAAACGGGGAAAGGGCCTGGCTAGTTAGCTCTAGCCCTTTTTAATGGTAGTAATGCCATTTACAAGGGACCTAGTTACCTACTAAAGACCCCATTTTTTTTCTTATTTTACATATCAATCCTATTTCCCTCTCCCTTTCTCCCTTCCTCTCTCCCTTCCTCTCTCCCTTCCTTCCTCCCTCCTTTTCTCCTTCCTTCCCACGCCCCCCCAACCATCCTCCCATCCCATTCCCCACCTACTCCACAGGAAGGGTGATGCCTTCCTAGAGGGATCATCAAAATCTGTCAAGTCATTTGGAATAGGAACTAGGCCCTCCCTCCTGCCTCTAGGCTAAGGGAGTATCCCTCCATGGGGAATGTGCTCCCAAAGTTCTTTTGTGCACTAGGGATACATCCTGGTTCCACTGTCCAAGATCCCTTAGACTGCTCAGGCCTTCTAACTGAGACCCATGTTCAGGGGATCTGAGTCAGTCCAATTCTGGTTTCCTAGCTATCAGTCTGGGGACCCATTAGCTCCACCTTGTTTAGGTCAGCTGTCTCTGTGGGTTTCTGTAGCCTGGTCTTGCCCTCTCTGCATCTGGATTCCAGTTCAGCTCAGTGTTTAGCTGTGGGTGTCTGCTTCTGTTTCCATCAGCTACTACATGAGGGCTGTATGATGGTGGATAAGTTAGACATCGATCTCATTATCAGGGAAGGTATGGTAGAATTTCTACTGTTGCTCAAATTGTTAGTTGGGAAGACCCCACTTCTTAATACTTCCCCACATAGATTAACACTGAACATGAATTTTGCAGAGGTCACAAATGTTCAAACAATAAAACCCAATTTTTGAAAATGAGAAAAAAAAAAAAAAAACCAGAGGGAGAGGGATTATATGTCTCTTGAGAACTTGTGACTGATTCAATTTTAAAAAGTTAAATACAGACAGTAAAATTAAAATTATAGGCATCCTAGAACAACAATATCATAACCCAAAGAATACTTGGGGGCAGACTTAGACCTTAGAAGAGTCGTTAGCTTGTTTCGTGGAACAATTCATTTTTCACAGGTTGGTGTGTGTGTGTGTGTGTGTGTGTGTGTGTGTGTGTGTGTGTGTGTATGGTAGGGGAGGGAACATGGATGTTTGTTCCTGAGCTGTGTGCTGCACTCAAAGGTGTCTTCTGTGCTTCCCACATCTATCTACATGAAGGGGTTAACATTCTCCAGGCACATCCCCAAAATAAAAATCCACTTTTAATTTTGACATTTTGTAAAGGTAATTTATGTGAATTTATGTGTGCAGCCTTTCTGAGCCTCTGTGCGAGCAGCCGAGGGATGTGTGGTGGATAAACAACAATACTCCAACACCTCGCAGTTCTCCAGCAAGCTCGCTTCTGTGCCAGTGGAGATAAGAGTATTGGCAAATGATTCTGCACAATTTCACATTTTGTGCATTAGTGGTAGCACGCTAGCAAGGATGCTGCGTCCTGGGGCAGGATGAGTTGAAGGAGGGTCTCAACTCTCTCAGCCCTTCCTGAGTCAGAGACTGATGATCTGCCTGTTCCCCCCCCACCCCCATTTTAGAACAGCTGCCTTGGGAGAGAAACAGAGAGCCACTGAGGAACATGGGCTGTAATTGTAGTGATCATGACCAAGTACATCACTTCTGCTGTCTGAACAAAAAGACAGGCCAGACCTGTTGTGTGTGAATTGTGTCAGCAAGATGAATGAAAGGGGCATCCAGTATCCAAACCGACTTTAGTGAAAGCATATCCATTTTTTTTTTTTTTTTTTTTTTTTTTTGTGGAGCTTCCTCCTTATCCTTTCAAGTGCTTGAACAAAGGCACTCAAGTTATATTTAAATTTCCTTTCAGGTCAAGGACTTTACAAGATCATCTTGAACTTTACAGTTATCAGCCCACAGAGATAGCAAAGAGATTCTCCTGATATGCAAATGCTATGAGGTCAAAGGCATGGAAGAGACAACGGTGAAGGTCATCAATTTGGATGTTCTCCATGGAAATTCTGGGGCTCTGTCCTCTGCTTTCCTCTGCATAGGCTGGAAACCCACATGAACCAGAGCTTCTAGAGACACCAACAGTGGAGAGTTACATCATCCCATCATACCAGAATTGAGAGGTCTGTTGAGGATCTCACAAAGGCATTAATGGATAGGAGGTTTTCTCAAAACTAGGTGACAGGATTTTTATAGAGATAGGAACATTGATCTTAGAGATTCCTTTTCCTATACACCTTTGAGAGTACTTCTGCTTATCTTTTAACCTGGATTGCTACAGCACTTTGGTATTGATCACACTGTTCTAGAACCATTATTCTCTTTCCTATCTTCAGTTGTGAGCCATAAGCACCTCCAAAGCTGGCCATGTGCTGCACTCATCCCTATGTCCCAGTAATTGGTATGGACAGGACGTAGATTTGATGGTGAATGAGTAGCTGGCCTGCAATATTTGTGCTATAAAGGGCACAATGAGTGTTCAGTGACTCAGCAGTGTGAAGGCATGCACCGAAAGCTCTCCTCCATTGTCTCATGCCACAGGCCCATCTGCAGAAGATCACAGACCAGTGGACGTGCAAGAGCATCAGCAAATAATGACAGCCTTGATAACTGAGCCACAGTGACATTTATGAAACGTGGTGGAAAGGGAAGAGATTATCAGTGATGGGTGGAGAAAATGAAAGATGTGGAGTAAGGCACTCAGAGCTAACTAAATATTAGAGGATGGGCTGTGGACATTCCTGACAGAGGTCTGAGGTATGAGGAGATGTGTGCCAAGGGTAGCAGATAATATAGTATGTATAAGCAGATGTCAGCTGGCCAACTCCAAGTACTACCCTTGAAGAGTTAGTTATGCTTGGTGGAAAATGTCTCTGATAGGTTGCAAAGAAAAAATCCTCTTTGCACTCCTGTGTTCCCTTTTGTCTGTCTTCACCCCTCCATATCTGCCTCAAAAGTTCCCTCCCAGAAGATAAAAATGCAGAGTCAAGTTCAGCACTGTAAAGATTCCAGTTGTCTCAACGGTTTCATTAAATTAGAGATTTAGAGGTCATAGAGAAGTAAGTCCTATTTGCGTTCAGTTCAATATGACATCATCTACCCACTTCTCACTTCCTTCCCAGCTAACAGGCTCTTATTGACTGTGTGTTTATATAACGTCTATATTACACACATACCAAGGACTCTCCAGTTCTTCCCTTCTCAGTGCAATAAATATAAATTCTAGAAGTAGATATCAATATAGGCCTATACAGGGACATGTTAGACAGAGGACATCTGGCAGAAAATATTTGTAAAACAAAGTAGAAAGAAATCCTTCAATAACCCAGGAATAAAGTTGGGTGACTTTACTCAGGCAGCTTTGTAACTGTCTGAACTATTTGCAAAGCAGTAGCATTGTGGTGATGAAGATAACGTAGCATAAACCAATCAACAGACTGCTTTCCATCCTGTACACACAGAAGGGAAATGGGAAAAAAAATGCAGGGTGAAAGCAATAGACAAGGAACTAGCCAAGAAGAAGATGTAGGTTCTAGTGTGTTTTAGACCATGGATAGGACTCAGGTCTTCACATATAGTGAAAAGGAAGGAGAGAGGTCCAAAAAAGACTGATAGCTCAGACCCAGAGCAGCTCTTATCTTCTCTCTTCAAATACAGCAGGAGCCCTATTTTATTGATTTTATTCTAATTTTTTACTGTTTTTTGTTGTTGTTGTTTTTACATTCTGACCACAGTTTCCCCTCTCTCCTCTCCTCCCAGTCTCCCACCCCCATCCACTCCTCCTTCTCTGTTTCTCTTCAGAAAATGTCAGGCCTCCCCTGGCTGTCAGCCAGCCATGGCCTATCAAGTTGCAATGAGGCTAGGCACCTTCTCTCCTATTAAAGATGAATGAGACAACCCAGTATGAGGAAAGGGTCCCAGAAGCAGGCAACTGTTCCCACTGTTAGGAGTCCCACAAGAGGATCAAGCTACACAACTGTCTCATATATGCAGAAGGCATACTTCAGTCCCATGCAGGCTCCCTGGTTGTCAGTTCAGTCTCTGAGCTTCTAGGAACCCATTAGTTGATTCTGTGGGGTTTTTTTGTAGTTTCCTTGACCCTTCTGGGGAGACCTGATTTTAAATTTGTTGATTTTGAATTAAAAGGAAGATGATGGTTAGAAATTAGAGTAACTCTCAGTCCTAATTATTAGAACATCCCAGAGGAGTGTGTGGAGTTCCACTTTTCTAGCCTAACTCTGTCCACACAAAAAGAGGAGCAGAGACACTCCATAGCCAGATGCTCCAGGAAGACAGCCTCCCTGGTAAACCAGTGATGACTTCTCATATAGAGATTCAATGAAATTCAGTGTAAACACTTTATTCAAATGTTGGCAGTATAGCATTCCTCTGAAATACAATTTTAAAAAGAAGAGGGGGTAGTTGAAGTTAAAATGACCAATTAATATACACTAAGAAAAACTGGCACATAAGACCTTGAGAAATAATAGACTGTAGTCTTTATTACTTTAATGAAGATTTTTTTTGTGTGTGTGTGTAGAAAATGTTTCACTGAAGTATAGTGTGCATTCAACCAGAAATGCCTGTGGATTGACAAATCATAAGATAAATCCACCCATGTCACATCACCAAGGTCAAGAAATAACATATGAATGGCAGGCTGAAAGCTCTATTTGTCTTTTCAAAAACACGTATTCAATTCATATTGCATGACAGACACCAAGGGCTGTGACAGACATTTTCACCAGCATCATCAGTCACTTTACAAATAGGAGGCCAGATCCGGAGCTGAGAGCAGAGAAGTGACTTAAGTCAGGTAACAAAACACATTAGAAGTTACTGGTGGCTTCAGGCCCCTGTTTCCATGTCATAGCCTGAGATTCTTGGGAAGGTTAACTGTCCTCGGGAGCAAGAAAAAACCATTGTCTGTCCATGGTGAGTGACTCCTCAGCACTTCTGTTCTTTCCCTAGAGAAGCAAACTGTGAGGTCCTGTCCTGAAGACACTGCTTAACATCCCATTTAAACCACTGCTTTCTCTCAGGGACACCCAACACATGCCAGACATAGGGATCAAATACTTCAGTGAATTAGCCAAGAGAGGCTTCAGGCTTCTCAGCATGGGTTCCATAATCAGATTAGGTCTTTTGATACTTGGCTCGGTAAGGTGACCTTTCTGTTTTATAAACATGGTCTCACACAGATGGTGAGGGACCACTGATCCTGTCGCAGGAAGAACAATAAAAGACATTGACTAAAAAAGAGAGAAAACACAGACACTGATGACTATGACCTGGCAGGAGGAGAGAGCCCAGTGATGTCATTTGACCTTAGAAAGCATAAGAGGAATTAATGATGTTCTTGCTTCTCCTGGCCAGTCTTCTCCAGCCAACCTTCTCAAAAAGAGAGAAAAAATGAGTGTAACCATTTCTGTCTATTTCCTGTGTCATTGACATGAGAATCCACAGCAAGCTGTGTCCTGTACATTATCTCAACAAAGCTCTTACTGAAACTGAGACAATATGGACACTGAACAATCCTTACCGTCTCTGAGTTCTTTGACACTGCTGACCGTTGCATTAATCTTCCTGAAATGCATGTTTCCCTCTCTCCTTAGAACTTGTGGGGAGGTTCTGGGTTGTTTCCTTACTTATGGGCTGTAGTTTCTTTCATAGAGATTGATATGGTTTGGCATAAAATGCCCCACATAGGCTTATGTGTTTAAACACTTGTTCTCCAACTGCTGTGAAATGTATCCACAGGTTGTACAGCCTTTAAGAGGTAGGTCCTGGAGGTAATGGACTCCTGAATGGTGGTTCTTATAGGATATAGCCCAGAATGCAGGTCTAGTCCATGCTGTCTGTTCCCTGATCCACTGAGGAGTAAACCAGTAGCCTCACACTCCTGCCATCACACCCTAGAACTGCCATGACCTCCACCATGCCTTCCCTACCATTATGGACTACACTGTCTCACACCCGGAGCATAAATTAATCACCCCTCTCTCTGAGTGGCTGTGTATAGGTGCTTTATCTTTATCACAGTGGTGAAAAAAGCAAGTGATATACTGCTGTCTCTCATGTGCTCATGTGATGGTTCAACTTCAGTCTCCCAACTACCACCGGATTCCCACTCCTGGATCTGCTGTCAGATCACTTGCCCAGCCTGCAGATCATCTATGCAGCCATTAATCTATCACCCTGATTCCTAGGAACTTCTACCTCAACATAGCCAATAGTAAACTTGCCATACTTTTACTTCACCCATAAATGTATTGGTCTTAATTCCAGGAAAGTACATCACAATAGTAAAATCTCCCTTGTCATAAAACTTCTCAAGTTGCTCTTCTTGCCCAGCCCTTACCATCCATTACTTAGACTCATTGCCTTCCTACCCATTAATGCCTACTACACTCTCTACTTGGCTCCATTTCTATTGCTGTAGTTTTCAGTTTACCTCATAGGGCTCATTATTGTCATTAATTGACTATGTGTCACCTGTGGTGGTTAGTGTTAACTGTCAACTTACCAGAATCTAGAACCATGTTTGAGATTGGCCTATGGGCATATTGGCCTATTGGCCTTTGGGGATTGTCTTTATTGTCTTAGTTGATATGAGAAGATGCATTCTGATTGAGGTTAGGACTCTTCACTTGACAGGATAGCCTGGACTCTATGAAATGAAAAAAGTGAACTAGCTCTAGCAAACATTCTTTACTCTGTTTCTTGACTGTGGACAAGTTCTAGTTGCCTTGACATCCCTGTCCTGTAGGAGTGACTGTATGTGGGGCTATGAACTGGGATAAGCCCTTTCTTCCTTAGGTTACTTTTGTAAGGGTATTTTGTCACAGCACTGGGAAAACAAACTAAAGCAGTACTCTTCCCTTTCATCCTCTCCAATATATAGTATATAAGAGAATGATAACTGCTCAAATGCACAAATCAGATAGTGATACCCCCTTTAACTTCTTTGCGGCAATCTGCATATGTCCAAATTCCAAACAATGGTCAGCTCATGATCTGAGCAGCTACCTGCCTGTGGAGATTCATGTCTTACCGTATCTCCTATATCTCTTCTGCCCTCTGTAATATCAATACCTTGTTTCAGCCATACCACATCATTGTTAGTCCTATTTAGTCAACAAGTTCCTTCTCATTTCTTTCATGCCATGATTCCCTTTGCCCTTCTACTCATAGCTCAGAAAGCAGATACAAGCTTTCCCCAATTAATCTCATCTCTGGCTTATTTACCCTGCCACAGTATTGTCTCTTAGACCAATAGCCCCACAGAGCTCCTGACTCAGCGTGCTGTAGCTCCTCATGCATTGGCCTTAGCCTTTTTATTCTCTCCATCCATAAAGTTCTCAATGACATCAACAAGGTGTTTTTAGTATTCTGGTATCCTTAGTATCAAGCAGAGCATGTTGGATGTGTTCCTGTGTATCAACTGAACAAATGACTACATAAGAGATGTCTTCATAGAAAATGCAAAGGGTTGCCCATTCTTGGGCAGTTTAAACTGGTAGATTCAGCACACATGAGGCTAAGTTGGTAGGATGACTAGAGTCCAGAAGTATAGGTCAGTCTGAGCAAGACAACAAAATCCTTCTAACTAAAACAAATGACCAAAGGAAGATGGGAAATGCAAAGACTTGAGAACATTTCTCAAGTGATTCAGGCAGACAAGACAAGAGACTTGAGGTCTCTTCTTCTAGATCCAGTAGCTAGCAAGCATACTTGTTTCCAGAAACTTGTCATGAAACAGCAATGGAGAAAAGCAATTTAGATTGCTTGCCAGATACTATTATGTTGTGTCAACAAGTTCTTTCTCGTTCCTTGAGCCTGGGCTCTGTGAACAGTGTGACTGTGTGAGGGAAAGGTCCATGCTCTCTTTGACCCTTAGGGATGCCCACATAATACAGAACCCTGTGTGGCACAGTACACTCAGTCACAGAGGATGCCACAGAGATAGCTTGTAGCACCAGAGATAGACTGAACAAGAAAACACTTGCTTCATTCTGAAACCACCTTGAGAGGCAAATGACAATTTCATTGCCTTTTCTGAGAGCATATCTAGTGACAGAAGGGTAGAGGAGAACTTTATCCCATAACCAATGGATGATCATCAAACAGGCACTGGAAGAGCATAGAATAATGCCAAGAAGAGAACCCTAGAGTTTTCACAGTGGATGCTGTTAACTTCTCTTTGTTGGGTACCCTCACTGAAAAAAATGTTAGAGAAATAGTGAGACACACATGAAATTGCTATTGTGGCAAGTGCTAAATAAGACAGAACTTTAGACAAATTAGCTCTAAGATCACCTGAGCATAGTATCATTTTAAGGCGACCTGACCCACTTCCACTCCACCTGTGGGAGTTAACAGCTGGAAGCCAGCTTATTCTACAAGCTGCCAGGACAATTCAATGTGTCTAGAAAGTTCCACCCAAGGAAAGAAAAGACAGGAGATCTAGAGCAACACAGATAGCTCTCATGGAAATAATGATGCTCAGAGCACAGATCCAGAGATGAGAGGAATTCTGCATTAACAGTGCCGCTCAGATTCTCTCTAGGGTGGTTGAGGAAAAATGGATGAGGCAGAGTGTCCAAGAGCAGAAGCCAAAAATAGCTTCCCATTTGATTGTCACTGGCAGACAGATGAGGGGAAGGGTGACAAATGCTTCTTCCTTTTGCCCTCAGTAAGAAAATACAACAACAACAACAACAACACCAATAATAATAATAATAATAAAACTACATGGCCCCCTGTTATAGAGCACTCAGGAGAATGAGGCAGGAGGATTAGGATGCCGAGGCCTGAGCCACACAGTAAATTCGAAGTTAGCCTGGCTATACAGTAAGACCTTATCTCAAGAACACCAAAGAAGCATACATAAGACAACAGAGCAATGTAAGCATTGTGTACATAAATGTGTCCAGAATATTAGATAGTAAAGAAAGCTACATTTTTTTATGTGTAACCCCTTATGATCACAAAGAAATGAGCACTGACAGCCAGAGTACATAATAAATGGGCTGTGAAAGTGAGACTATCTGTCAAAGATATCCACACATTTCTGTTTCTGTGATTGTGTGTTTCTGATCTGGACTACTAGGGGGAGATGATGTTTGGTTTGGGTCAATCTTTCTGTAAATGTATGACATCAATCACTGTGAGAGAGCATAGAGGTAAGGAGAATGAAAAGGCCAGTTAAAGTACTTGTTATATAGTGTGGCCAGTAATTCCACTCTTGTTTAATAAGAGTACATGTGAGTTGTAATAATGACTAGACATGTCTCCAAAGTGTATGCACTGTGAGGGAAGATTACCTTCTTCAAACACTTGCTTCATACTGTTGATGACTTTTCTCTCTGACTACTTGACTAGGCAAGGTAAGGCTCTAAATACGCCTGTATTTAGTGTCTGATTCTTTCCCCGGCAAATCTCATCAGCAGATAGACTTATTAGAAAATGCTAGACATCTGGGTAGAAGGACTGTGGCTATAGAGCCTTTCCACTCCAGCTCAGCTCCCGGCAACACAGAAGTCTTCAGGGTTGTTACCTGTTTACTAAAAGTCTTTCCTAACTATAGGTTCAATACTCATGGTAAAGGAAAAAATGGGTTAATAATTTACCACATCTTCATAAGCTATTTGGAGATAACTGAGTACATGAAAAAGAAAGGATCATTCAAAATAAATTGTATCCATATGTGTGTTTTTTAACTTATCACATTCCTTTTGTAAGTCCAAGTGCATTCTTCATTCCACTCTCCTTTACTATTAGCAAGAATGTCTCATTCATAATTAATTTACAGAAGCAGAAATTGAAAGCAATCTAAATGTCATGTAGGTAGATTATTATATAGCCATTAAAATAAAAAGTATACAAATTGTATAAAAGAGCCTCACTAAACTTTTGTTTTTAATCAAGCAACAAAATAGGTCACAGCACATAGTATAACATTAGATTTATGAAGATAACATACAAATATGTAGGGGGAAAACTTGCTATTACATTTATTAAAATGTTGATGCTAGTCTTCTCTGGGTTGTGGGCGGTAGACTTTTTCTCTTTTACTGTATTTTCTAATTCATACCATGAAGATTGCATAAAGATTGTCTAATGAGAAAAAGTCATGCTCATAAAAATATCGAGGATATGAAATTCTGTTCTTTGAGCACCCACATTTTCATCACAGACCTTCCTTCCCTCAGAACATTCCATTATGGAAAAATCTGTTCTACACAGAAAGTATATCAAAACTTGATCTTCGGAAAAATCTCAAAAGCATCAAAAGTGAGAAGAAGACCAGAATGAATACCAGAGAGAGACTATGCATGCTACTTGAAAAGTCAAATTGGTACCTCATTTTGCTATTCTTTCATATATACTTCCTTCAGGAAATAAAATCAAGGAGCATTGGAGAGATGAGGAGAGACAATGTGTGCTGGGGAATGCTTTTTGCACAAGGAGTTATGAAATTAGTTTGCAGGCCAAGAAGTTCCAAACCTGTTATGTAAACACTATGAACATATTACAAAATAAGTCTTAGGTTCAACACTTCCAAGAAACTAGTCCCCTGAGAAAGAGCTTAGGTTACAGATAGAATGGACACCTTGGCTTGGCAAGAATATGAGTGTTGGAAGCAAATGTCTTATCTAGGGACGGGTGTGGGAGAGAAGGACGAGGTGGGTGTGACCATGTTTTAGGCTTGGGAGAAAGAGCCCTTCAAGAGCGCTGACCACGGCATTGTTCCCTGGCCTCACCTAGGCTTTGCGCTTAAACAGCCAGGTTCAAGACAAGCAGAGTAAAATCCTCCCATCCTTTCTTTCCATACTGTGTTGAGCATCTACAATATAATCCCTAAAACTTAGAAAACAGGGGCCAAAAAGACTATAAGAGCCAGAAGGCCAGGGTATTTCCTTCAAGACAGTGTTTTCTATATATGACAGGGAACCTGCATCCATGAAATCTTAACAGTATGGTTTCTTAAATAAAATATGAACAATTAACAATTGACACACCAGTGTGTGTGGGAGTCATTCCTCAAGGCTCCACCCCAAGCTGAAAAGCTATAAGAAATCCATGGCTGCTGAGAGAGGAAAAATAAGTCTTCTACAGAAATAAACACCATGATAAATTATCTAATTCTAAGTGGCCATCCCCAAACACACATGGAAGCAAAGGTTCTATTTATGAATTATATATAACATATAATACAAATGCAGCAAAAATTAAATAATTATATGTTACATATGCAACAATAATTAAAGAATAAGAGTACATGAACTTGATAGGCAATGAGAGAGATGGAAGGAGTTTTGAGAGAAGATGATGTAAATATCATAAAATTCTCAAAAAAAAAAATAAAAAATAAAAGGTCACATTGTCTCCCTCCTGAAACACATCTTCACTGTAATGTGGTGGCATTGTGCGCATTTGTAATGCATCAAGTTTTCCTTCATCAACAGTTTCTAAGTGTTAGAACATGCTGCTGCACTTCCTTCAGTGGCAAAGCTGTAGAGCTGAGCTCTTCCCCCATGGAGCCTGAGAGATGTGTGTACTTTTGCTTTAAGCGCAACTTTGTGGGTTATGTGTCAAGAGCACTCACCTACAATTTAAAGACACCATTGTTGGGAGAATTAATTAAGCCAATCCTTTCACAAGATAATGGACAAGAAGCAGTGAAGACATAAATTGATTCATTTGGGGCAATCAATACTTTTTCAGGAGACAGCACAGCAGAGGAGAGAGCCCCAGTGTCTGATACAGCTGGGCTCAAATCCAGACTCCACAACTTACCAGATGCCTGAGGTCATGTAACAATTAAAACCCCTCAACTTCAGTTTTCTCAAATGTAAAGCGGATTTAAAATGTGCCTTAGGGAGCAGTGGAATGATTGTGTGAACTAATGGATCTAAAGAAAACTAGATGAACATTAAAATACAGTAGGAATTCAGTCCATAGCTTTTTAGGCGGTGTGGCTGGAAGGGGTGTGGTAGTCAACTGGGGTTGGTTAGCGAAAGGGTATTTAAGCCTGTGCAGGCATTTCCCCAGGGTCCAGCGGGTCAGAAGAACATGTGTTTAAGGATCCTGATTAAAACTGCATGAAGAAGATCTTCCCGGAGTCGTGAACTCCTTGCTGGCGAGGTTAGGCATGGCACAAATGGCGGCCCGTACCGGGAATTTTTCAGATCAGAACTTCTTGCAGTCAGGGCAGAGCTGGCAAGTTCCCAAGGTAAGTTGGGACCAAATTTAAGGCCCTCGGTAAAGAGGCGTTAAGGTCTCTGGTAAGGAGCAATAAAGTTCGGGTTTGAACTAAGGCTAAGGCCCTCAGTAAAGAGGCGATAAGGTCTCCGGTAAGGAGCTATAAAAAGTCCCAGGTAAGTTGGGACCAAACTAAAGAGGGCGGAAATAACTGGCAATAAAGTCTTGGGCATTGAGCAAGCTGTGGTAACAAACCAAAAGTAAAATTTTCAAAATGGGGACTTCTCAGTCTCATCCAATTTTTCTGGCTCTTCAGGAGCCACTTTTGTCAAAGAAACTTAAAATAAAGAAAAGCACACTAGAAAGATTCCTGAGCGAATGCGATGCCATTGCACCTTGGTTCACAGTTTTGGGGGACCTCAGGTAGCATGCTGGGACAAGTTACGCAGGGATCTTGATTTTGCTTGGGAACAAGGGACACTAAAGTCCGACCTGTTTGGAAGTTAGTGCGTAGCTGTATTGAAGACCAGAGGTACTGTAAAGAGGCGATGGAAAAAGGGAAAGCTGTGCTAGAAATGTGACAAGAAAGACCAGAAGAGGTTGAGAGCACAGGAGAGTCAGGTACAGACGAAACAGATTCTGAGGAAGCATTGCAAGCCCTCATAAAACAGGTTCAGAAACAATCCCTTAAGGGGCAGAGGGGGAAGGGAGAGGAGAAATGGCGATGTGGGGAGGGGAGGGACCCTCCTAGAACAATGCCTTCTCCTGATCACAGTGAGGAAGTGTGGGGCCGAGGTACAAGGTGTTCCTTTTGCCCTGAGGTCTGGAAAGCCTTAGGAAATGACTTAAGTCTTGAACAAGTAAATAAGATTGCCATAAAAGCATGGAAATCATTACCCAATAAGGAAGAGGTGAGTGGTAACCTCACTAAGATACTACAAGGCCCCATGAAACCATTTTCAGATTTTATGGCCTGTTTGGTAGAGGCTACAGAGAGAGATTTTGGCACTACAACAGCCATAGTTGCAGCTATCTCTTTTGCAGTTGTGGGTTCAGTCACGGCTGCCGTGGCTATGAGCACATTGGTGTAGACAGCCTCTAAGCTAAATGAGTTGTCCAAGAATGTAGCTACTGCCTTGGATGCTCAATCCACAATTGGTGCTCAACTAAAAGGAGGATTAATGATTGTAAACCAAAGAATAGCTCTGGTGTAGGAGCAAATAGATACCTTGTGGCAGCTGGCTCAATTGGGATGTGAAATGAAGTATCCAGGTTTGTGTGTTACCAGCATTCAGTATGAGAACTTTACATGTGCTGCTAATTTGTCACGACAGTTGTCTAGCTATCTTTTAGGAAATTGGTCTGCTGAATTTGATGACCTGATGGCACGGCTGAGAGTGGCCATCGTTGCAGTGAATTCGACAGGTGTGGATGCAGGATTGGCTGCTGGATTGTCACCGTGGTTCCCGTTGCCATGGATCATCTGAAAGAGTGGGCGGGAATGGGAGCTATGGCTGTCCTCTTGTTGCTTATCTCCTTCGTGGGCCTGTGGTGCCTTTGCAAGATGAGGTTTGCTCAGAAGAGGTATGCAGCTATGGTTGTCCGGGCATTTATAGCCATTGAGGCAGGACAGTCTCCCCAAGCATGGCTCGCAGTCATGAACAAGTATTGATCCTTTACGCTCAGGTTGTGTGGCTTAGCACTGCACTCCGAGTTAGCTCTGGAAGTGAGCAACTCCGAGAAGGGCAAGTCTGGTTGCATGTGAGTTGGTGTCTGAGGCCCCACCTCCAGGAAAAAGAGGCCGGATGGGTGTGGCACTGACTTGGCTGACTACCAGGATTCAGAGTCATTACAATGTCCACTGCTTTACTGGAGACCAGACCACTACCCTTGCCTGTTGCATTATTAAAACAAAATGGGGAACTGTAGAGAGCAGCGAAGTTCCATGCCTTAAAGATGGTGCTGGCTTCTGCCTTCCACCTCCCTAAGGGTGAGTGCTCTCTGGTGTAAACAAGCCCTTATTTGGTTAAGTCTGTTCAGCCTGTATGCTTCTGCGTTAGAGTAGCCTATCTGCAGGGTCCACGTAGCTCACTGGGGTTGGTTAGCGCAAGGGTATTTAAGCCTGTGCAGGCATTTCCCCGGGGCCCGTGGGTCAGAAGAACATGTTTCAAGGATCCTGATTACAACTGCATGAAGAAGATCTTCCCAGAGTCGCATCTTCCTTGATGGCGAGGGTCAGGCATGTACAATTAGTCAAGATACATTGCTTTTGGGTTTTGTTTATTTGTGACCAAATTGTATTCCTTCTTGAAATGACTTACCAATTAAATTTTTAAATTTCCTTTTGAGAGTATAATTTTTTTTTCTCTCTTTCCTTTCCCCCTCCAAACCCTACCATATATTTTTAAAATACTGATTTGTAGTTATGTGTGTGTGTGTCTGGGTACCCACTGAGGCAAACAGAGGGCACTGGATACCTTGAGCAGGAGTGACAAGTGGCCGTGTGCTGCCCAACACATGATTTGGGAAGCACACCTGGGTCCTGTGCAAGAACAGTATTCACTCTTAATTGCTAAGCATCTCTACATGACCACCGACTTAAACAACTTATGTAATCTGTAGATTACATAAAGGCCGTTTTATGAAGATTTGCAGAAGTTATTTTTTTCTTTCAATTTTTATTTCATCACTTAAAAATGTTGACCCAACGTTTGTTTCAATATTCAATACTTGGCCAGGTATGAAGCTACATACCTTAAAACCTGCACTCTGGAGACAGAAATAGGCGTATCTCTGTAAGTTCAAGATCAGTCTGGTCTACATAGGTCTCAGGCTGTCCAAGGGTACATAGTGTTACCCAGTTCCAAAACAGAACACAAATTAACAAACAATAATAGTAATAGACAGAATTTCATTTTTATGTTGTGAGATTGAAAAGCTGAGGTATGTACACTTGTATAGAAGTTTTTGACATTAGTATTTTTATTTTGTCTTACTGACCACAAAAGTTCATCTACTAAATGGGCTCACAAATAAATATTTATGATATCAGCAAATCTTAATAATCTCAGCAATACAATCCTAAGTTAAAAGCATGTCTAATGTTGATGTCAGATTTTCAAAGTATAAACATAAATTATTCAAATTTATGCTTCCCTAACTCAAGAGGAAAATGAATTGCACTAGTTGGTTTCTGAAGCTTTAGACTTGATTTGCCTAATTAATTATTCTGTATATAAGACTGTCCTGAATTTAGGTACTTTACTCTCTTTTTTCCCTGTCTGACATATTTTAAATGCCTTCGTGCTGCTCTAAATGATGTCAGAGAGCACCCCCAATTAATTAATTAATTAAAACACATTTTGGGGAACATTCTCTCTTGGCCTAGCACAGGTCTCTTGTGCTAGAGAGAGAAGTGACAATTAGGAATGCACATACCGATAGTTTCTGCCATTGAGAAGTAGTACACTACCCAAGAATTGGGTCTGAAGATGGGTGATAGAACAATGGATGGGTTAAGGCAGTAGATGTCTGGAAAATGTGTATTAATAACATTCTAGAGGTTCCACAGACAGTCATACTGACTTATTGATCTACTTATGGATACAGGAGTTCTTCTACAAAGGACACCAGTAGAAAAATACCTAAGGCTAAAGGGCAGGATGATGGCTTCTTATGGAAAGTTGCTTTTTGGAGCCATCAGTGATGGAGGAAAGCTGCTTCACTGGAAGTATGGCCCCTATGGCCCCTATATAAAGCTTCCTATGCTAGAGCTGAAGGTCTATGTCAAAATAGCATATGATTAAATGCAGCTCTTACAAAGAACAACACTAGCCCAACTGTGAGTCAAATAGACTTGAAGACCCAGGAGCACGGATTGGAGCTGTGTGGGCAGAGACCAGTGTGTTTGGCATTTAAGTAGACAGCATGTAAATGTAGAAAATATGACCATAGCAGACACAAATCTGCTTCTAGAAAAAGACAAAGAAGGCAGCCAGTCTATGAGCATCAATATATGCAACGTCACTGCTACACTCCAGCATACAGGTGGTCAACTGAGGCTTTGATTGGCCCAACTTAGGAGAATTTTCAGTGCTTCCCATGATAAGCTTTGGGTTTTTTCTAGGGCTTCAAATGGCCCACACTTATGCAAAAGTACTCCCAGTTCAGGAGAAATAGCTAAGAAGTATAAGTTCCCTGAGAATTAGAAAAGAATCTCCAATGGTAGTTCAGTGACATTATCTAGAGAGTTCTAAAGTTTAAGTGATTTCCAAACTCATATGAGTAGACTCTTCCCTGAGAACCTTAAACTCAAGTCTCCAGAACTTGGCCTTATATCCCATCTGCTGTTGGTTTTGAGCAGATGACTTTAAGCTCCTGAGCCTGCTTTTCTGTGACTGAAAGAATTATATGATGGTAATCTCTTCTCAGCTGTTCCACATGGTTTATAAAATATTAAATAAGATGCTGTTATCACTGGGTACTGATCACATTATAATCCCTTTGCAAGTATATTTCCAGCATCTTTCTCTCACCTTAAGAAAAAGGAGAAGTCCCCACCCAGCACACACTTCCTTTCCAGCTAGTACCAATTTCCCTATGTTACATGATCTTCTTTAGATGACTATCTATTGCCACCATTTTCAAACCTCTGTTTTCTCTCAAGCTTCAACACTGCAGACTGCTCCATCCAGTTCTCACACATATCTGACCCCACCTCTGAGGAGCATCCTACCTGTTTCTCTAAGACTGCTCCATCCAGTTTTCATGCATATCTGACCCCACCTCTGAGGAGCAGCCTACCTGCTTCTCCACCATGGATCCAGACTCAACACACTGAGTAGTAAGGACCACTGCTCTGGAGAGTGTCCCTTCAGCTCCTCTTTTGTCCTTATGGAACCAGAGTGGGCAGTGAGCGTGAAGAGAAAAGGAGTGTGGTGTGTGCTAGAATGTAGATGAGAAGATAATGTGCTGTCTACACAAACTGCAAATGAATACAATCTCTTTATTACGACAGGATGAAGATGGTAAATGATTTCAGTGCTTGCAAGGGATGCTCCTGCCAACCATTTTCCAGTTTGGTACATCACTGAGTGTGCCCGCCTCAACCCTTACAACTCAAAGATGTTGTAGTATCTTGGAAAGTAGCCATAAACATAAGTTTGTTTATACTAACTTTTTTGGTATTGTTTTAATTAAATATATAGGGAGGGAAGGAAACACCTTCATTGAGTTCCACACCATTGACTACTCAACTCTCAAATTGTATCTGATCCAAATAAATCCTTTAATATTCATTCTGAAACCTGCTCCATTCACGCCCATCTCCATTTCAGATGAAGCCATTCCTTTCTACACCTGTTATTCAAGAAGAGTCACAGGACGATCCTTACTTCTCACATTATTTCCCATTAAGTTAACCAGACACAAGAATCAAAACATTCTGTTCATCTACACAGCAAAGTGCTTGTCCATGTGTACATTCACCCTCACACGTCTGCCTGTCTTCCCCCAAGTCTACCCTATACCTTCTTTACATCACACATAGAGTTTACCCACCAACACATATCATTTTCCATCTGTCCCACCTCCTTGAAAGCAGAAAAAGTACTTACAAGGTTCAAGAATACAGGAAACCCTGTTTCCCAAAACTAGAATATTCAATAAATGACTTTTAACAAATGTGATTGTAGTATTTTTTTAACTCAGCAGATGCTCAAAAAATGCATTATGTGAATAGATCCTATTCCAGTACTTCCTTTTTCTCTATGTCACAGCAGCCATTGACCTCCCTTAAAATAGACATTTGCAGTCTATGCACATATGATACATGGGAAAATGAGGAAGCCATGGCTTAACAGCCGGCATGTTCCGAGGTCAGTGCAGCCATCCACAAGATGAGAACTTTCATTCCACCTGCTAGGAGTGCCATGGACCATGTACCTATTTCCACACATGCTTCTCCCCGACCTTCACTAAAAAAGAATACAAAGCAGGACCATCCAAAAACCTGCTCTGTGTCTTACAGACAGGATGATAATTTAACCAACATCAACTGCTCAAATCACACACAATGAAAAGTTCAGAGGAACTTGTGGAACACCACTTTTCTGATATTCAAATAATCCACAAGATGTTAGGGGATAGAGGAAAAACCTTGTCACACCTTAAAAACCACCCATAAAAGTTTCCCTATTCATTTCAGATAATCTCACCTGTATTTCTCAGAAGGGTATATTTACCACCTTGTCTCCCTTGCTTAGCCTTGGATACTATATTTAGAAATACTGAGTCCTGAATGGTTTCTGCATGCTAATTTCCCAGGAACCTTAAAGCAGATTTAAGGTACCCTTGAACAGGTGTTCTGTCACAGACAAACTATGGGTTTCAATGGCGGTGAGCCTGGCTCTGTGCCTGGCTGAGGATGACAATGCTCATTAAACCTGCTATGCTGCGTGTGATCCAAGTGCTCTTAGCTGGAAATTTGGGGGGCAGACTCGGATTTTCATTGAGTTTCTAATTCAATTCACCAGCACTATCCACAGCCACAGTGAGCCATCCACAGCCACAGCAAGCCATCCACAGCCACAGTGAGCCATCCAGAGCCACAGCAAGCCATCCACAGCCACAGTGAGCCATCCACAGCCACAGCAATCCATCCACAGCCACAGTGAGCCATCCACAGCCACAGTGAGCCATCCATAGCCACAGTGAGCCATCCATAGCCACAGTGAGCGGTCCACAGCCAGTTTGCTCATTCTAGTCTTCAAAACACTTCAGGCAGCCTTGATTTGCAACATTGTTTACAATCATTCTCACCAGAAACTCTTATCTGTAGCTATCTAAAGTTAATGTCAAATGACAGATTTTTTTCCTCATAAGCATCTAGGGTGTCAGTCTACTCACAGGACTCTCTCCTGACTCTGTACAATCACTGCCTTTGCTTTCTTCTTTTTGTGCTATTTTTTTTTTTATCTCCCTGTGTTGTTGGATTTGTTGGTTGTTTGATTTTTCCCCTACACAAAATTTTCAACAATGGGTGAAAGTCCCATTTCAATGGGTGAAAAGAGAAATGTCAAAATCTTCTACACTAAATACTTTTCATTAGCATTCTATGTACCAGAAAAATTCAAGGAGAATTGTTGTATTAATAACCATATAGTATTAATAACCACAAAATATATTATTGGCTTACTTTCCAAACTCTTGGGAATTTTGCAGTTTTTGTCACTTCCTCTGTACTGCTATTCATCACAATCCTTTTCTTATTTCTGTACCATTGATCTTTTCTGTATTGAGCATCTGTCTGCAATTGTCAGCTTTCTTTTCTGTCTATTTGTGGTTACCGAGAGACTATGGCGGAGCTCTGTCATCCTGCATAATATGTCAGCTTTTAGATTATTGAATCTATCTAGCTCAAGAAAATAGCCTACAGTGGTGCCCGGCCCAATGATTTGTACCCCTGGGTCATTGTCTCTTCTTCAACATCCTCTATAAACAGAAGTCAGGGTCAAATAATTAATGTCATTTCTCACTTGTCGCTCATCTGAGGGCTGACCCACCATGTATAACCAGCATTCCTTTGAGAGAGAGTGATTTAAGAGACTCTGTTACTTAAGAGGTTGCAAGAGATTAGACTCAAACAACTTGGGAACTTCGGCAAGGAAAGATGGGCACTGTCAGCTTTGAGGAATGGGTGTTCTTTCAGTGGACTCATCTCTCACAGATCCCCAGAGATGTGGATCCAGCATTATCAACCCTCCTCATTGTTCTGAATAATGACATATTTGCCTTGTGTTTCATAAATACTCTCACTAAATACCTGCAACTTGTTTGATTTTGCTTAATATTGAAGTACAACCAAAATACATTTGCACACTGGATTCACCTGTCTCTGCTGAACTACAATCTCTTCTTTAATCAAATTCTTGGAGTAGAACCCACGATTAGGTTTATTGAGTCACATCCAACTAGTTCATAAGTTTTGAAGCTATGAGCTGAGTGACAGCTCTTTTTAAAGGATCTCAGAAAAATCCTCACTGGCTGAAGGAAGCAGGGATAGAATCATTTCTTATTTGTCCCCTTGCCCTATATCTAAAGAATGTCTCAAACATTGGCTTTGAAAAAATGTACCATGGCCAAATATTGTTTCTCTGGTAATTTCTCCTGCTCTCCACAGCACAGTGACATTTCTAGTGGACACTATACAGAATAGAAAGTATCCAAAATCTATAATCGAAGGGATCTTTTAGGATAGCACAGTCCCCATACTGAACCAGCAAGCTGGTGCCTTGCGACACTCAGCATCATTCACTACATGCTATGTCAGCAAAGGCATGAGCGATGCACATGCAGTTTAATGGTTCTCTTGATGCCTGGTGGCATAATGCCCTGTACATCATGCCATCTTTCTGGGAATAAGGTTTCTCAATTTTGTGTAAGACAATTGATTAATATCATCAGGACTCTTTCTGGACTCATTGCTGTGGTCCTGCAGGACTGAATATCAGCATTTTCCTAATAACCTCACACACTGGACTAGGGGTAGGCAGCATATGCTTCAATACATAAGACTGACAGACAGCTTTGAAAATGAAGGGGAAAATAATCATTAAATCTAGCATCTTAAAAGTCAACCTTATGATCATTTACAGGATAAAACTTTCTTAAAAGTGCCGAACACAGAAAGGTGGTGATAGCTGCTGTGCACGGAAGAGGAATTGTAAGAGTCACTGTGAGAGGATTTGGGGTGCCTACTCATCACTGAGATTTGTTTTCCATATCTCATGGTGAGACTGAAAAGTATTGTTTCCTGGGGAATTTATGATCCGTGCCTTTCAAATGCTGTTTCAGACCTTAGTACAGTGCCGTTCAGTCCCAGATTCCAACCTTCTTCCACAGAGACCCAGCACACGGCAAGTTCCTCCCCATTCCTCCACTCCTCCCAGCATCCCAAAATCCCTTCACCCTCAGATCCATTCCTCCACCATTTGCCTTTCAGAAAAGAACAGGCCTCCCAAGGATATCACCCAAACTTGGCATAGCAAGTTACAATAAGACTAGACACAAACCTTCATATCAAGGCTGAACAATGCAACCTAGTAGGAGGAAAAGGGTCCCAAAAGCAGGAAAAAGAGTCACAGCCCTCACTCCTACAGTTAGAGGTCCCACAAGAATGCCATGCTAGAGGACCATAATGTCTATGCAGAGAACCTAGCACAAACCCCAGAATGTGACTTCAGTCTCTGTGAGCCCCCTGTGAGCCCTGCTTAGCTGAGTCCATTTTCTTGTGGAGCCCTCTGACTCCTACAATTCTTCCTCCCCTTCTTTCATGGGCTTTCCTGATCCCCATATAATGTATGGCTGTGGGACTCTGCAATTGTCTCACATTTGCATATAACTTTTCAGTGTGTAAGTTCACTCCTTTTACCTGGTGTCCATTGACCTGGTATCTAAAGAAACAGCTGGATGTGATGAGGCCTACCCGTTATAAAATTTCATTTTTTTCAACTTTATAAAACAGGGCTGGACATGGTGGTGCAGGTGCACCCAGCACTCAGGAGGCAGAAGCAGGTGGATCTATGAGTTTAAGGCCAGCCTGGATTCTGAGTTACAGGACAGCCTAGGATACACAGAGTAACCCTGTCATGGAAAACAAACAAACAAACAAACAAACAAACAGAACCTTCAGAATCATAACCATAATCACCCTTTGTTTATCACTAAGGATTTAAGAAGATCCTTCAACTCTCTTGGCTTTTAGGTGAAGAGAATGACCTGAGGCGGAAGAGAAGAGGAGTGAGAAGAGAAAGGCAGATTCCATCTTGTTCTTAGCCAATGCAGCATACATGAACATATCACCTCAACTGACAAAGCCTCAGTTTACTGAGCCACGGAATGCAAACAACTATGCCAGTCCTACTAAGCTCACAGAACAGCTATGATTTTTTTAAAAGAAATTAATGTATACATGAGTATGTCAACTGACTTTATAGCCTGACACTTCTAGTTTCTGGACATCAGCCTTGTCCAGTAGAGAAGGATGGAGGAATCTCACATACAAAGCTGTGAGCCTGGATCAACACATAACATGGCCAGAAGCCCAGCTTAGGAACAGGAGCAGTCAACATATAGAAAGAAATGGATGGGCTTCTTTGTAGTACCAGAAACATGATTTTTGGTCTTACCTGGGTAGGCAGAAGGATGTCCTCAAGGGTCTTCTTTTTCTTCCCAATCAAGGGGAGGTAGATGACAAACAATGGCCAGTACAGGTAAAGCTGACTGGGAGGAAGCCTAGCAGGAGAATACCCAGGAGCTGTCACCCCACCTCTGTAGCTGAGCTGAGTGACAAATGCTCCCTCGCAAAGGTACAAAATCGGAGTAAGAATGTTGACAGGGTGGGACTGAGGTGACAGAGGCCAGGAACCAGGTTTGTGGGCGGATCCTTTCAGGTTCTGCAACAACACACCTAGCTCCTCTCTCTCTCTCTCAAGAAAGGCTGCAGTTCTCTGCCAACTTCCTCTTTGATTGAAATCTGGCCCAGGTGACAAGGAGGAGCTTGGCTCTTCTGTGTGCTCTGAATGGTTAAAAACCAAAGGACTCTGAAGACCCTGGTTAACATCAGTTACAAAATAATCCACTGACCATTAATGAGAGCCCCTCGACTTCTGTATCAGAAGTGAGGAAGACACATGGGGAAGACTGTCTCTGGGAATGAGCACCAGTACACACAGAATCTCTCATCAGTCTTCCCATCAAATTGGCACTTGAAGTGTCTATGACAGTGACAACAGGCTGTATTCTGTTCTCCTACAATGCCCAGCAGGTTGTAGGAGCTGTTAAATGAACAATGATCAACTGATAACTATTTAATGAATCTTGAGTTCTCATTTAATGGATTCTCATTACATGAGAATCCATTAAATGGATTCATTATATTTTTGCCTCCTTTAGATTTTTGTTATCATTGTTTGTTTTCTGGCTTTTAAAATCAGTCACTTGAGTATCATTGATCCTTCTGAGACATAGGTAGAATTTGAAAGGCATTACAAGTATGAAGGTTGGACAACCTTCAGCACAGCGGCAAAGCTAAAACTTGACATGAAAACTCATTGAACACACTTTGAAACCTAAATAAGTGTGCTCTGCATGGAAAGTTGGTATAAAACAAATGGTGAATGGCACTAGGAAGTGAATTTCTGGAGAAAGATTGAACAGAGAACAAAGTGGCATATGGATAGGAATGAATGTCTGTGGTAAATCTAGTGTATTCACCAAACTGTTAGAATCATATTGTTTATTTTATGGCTGGTGAAACTGGAATATAGTGAGTAGTCTGATTAGAATTCCACTCTTATAAGAGAAATAATAACAGACATCCACCCTCCAAAAAAAAAAAAAAAAAAAAAAGCAAAAACAAAAAACAGTTTAAGCAAAGTCTTGAGCATACTAGAGTTTTGAAAAGTTTTCTTAGTAAAATGAGCACAATGTACACTCAGCTATAGCTTCCTAGATCAAATAAGTAGGTAAGTCTTTTATTTCATTTGCAATGTCAAGGACATACTCCATGTGTTCATTCAATAAGCAGTGGACTGAGCAACCATCTTGGCCAAAAATAGTTCCCTCAGTAGACAAGGTGAGAACAAAGCTTACAGTCTCAATTTGACACAGGACGTTGAAGAAGTATGTGAGGAGGCTGACACTGTGCTGTAGAGAAGGGGCTCAGAATAGAGCTGTGCCTGGAGAAGAGGGACATTCAAAAAGGGGAAATCAACTTTGGATCTGAGTGAAGGCTAGGATTTCCACAAGAACAGATGGCAGACTTAGACGTAAATGGCTTCCGTGTGATGCTTCAAGCCATATTAACTGACTCATGCCCCTCCCCTTAATAAAATCCCCAGGCTGTATCTCAGAACTGCTACCCAGGCCACATCACAAAGCTAGAGGGCAATAAAGAGGAATTGCCCTACAAACACCATCCCCAGTCAGACTGGGGCAAATAGAGGTTAGAGCAGAGAGATGCTGGGTGCCACCCTGGCCTCGTCAGTGTAAGAGCAATGAAATTTCTGCTGCTCTAACTGCTAAGACTAACTGGAGGGCAAGCACCTTTGACAAGCAGTTGCTAGTCTTGGTTTTCCAGTGTCTACTGTGTCTCTCAGCTGTGCTAACATCCTGTCACACTCCAGCTCCCAGTGGCTGTGGTAGCAAGCACTGTATATACCCTTAAGGAACACCACAATAGACAAAACAGCAAGCAAGTCACCTGGCCCCTGTCCTCATGCCTGCCATTCACTGATTTGATTCAAGGAGCAAGGAACATCCATGCCTCAGCTGCCTCTCTTCTACAGAGTGGGAATCCCACGCCCAGCTATTAGAGAGGAAACGAGAGTATGGGAGCTCTGTAAATCAGAGTCACAGACATCAATATGAAGTACTATTTTTACAGAGCATGTGACTACACAGGAAAAAGGACTAAAGGCTATGCACAGGCCCACACCAAGAAGTGTTGCCACAGCACAGCAAACATGCACAGCATAAGCATGGAAGCCATTTGTTCCCAACTTGGGTTTGAACTCATGGCCTCAGGCATGCTAAGTAAGAGCTCATTGAACTTTTGAACCAAGGGCCAAGGTAGGCATTAAGAGAACATTTCTCTTGGTGTTGTATCTAACATTCCCTCTGTGGTCCCTCTGGAAAGTTGCCCTCCTCCTCACTCTCCTTCAATCCTAGTGTTTGTAAGAAGGAATGCAAATGGGTGCTTGCTTGGTTACGAATCTCTAGTTGATTAGACCTGCTCTGCTGTCACCTTCTGAAAGGGAATAAAGTGGTATGTAGATGATCTCACAGCCAGGCCTCTCCCTGGTTAGCAGAGCCATCTATTACCTGTTTCCCAGGGCAACACAGACACAAGAGGATTCTGAGCAGGTATGACCCAGAACCTCCTGCTTCCCAGGTCTCCCCTACCCAAGGGACCACTCAGAGGATTCTGCATAGACAAACATCACAAAGGTGTCTAGACCCTGTTTACAAGACTCACATCCTGATTCCCTAGCTATAGCTCTCTTCAGAATAGTCTCTGAGAGAGCAGAGTATGTAATGATGTCTCGATTCTGGAAACAACTTTTCAAACAGCTGGAGCAGGCTGGAAGGCTATAAGCCAGGGGATTTGAGTTTCAATAGCACATAGCATACCTCTCTTATACAAACATCTACTATGTCAGCTTCATGAAAGAGCATAGTTTCACTGTGATGAGGTTTTATGGATGGCTAGAGAGAGCCCTGTGTGGAAGAGCAAGGGCCTCGGGAGCAAGGACTCAGCTCCAGTCTCTTGGACTCTTTCTCTTCTACAAAAATCAGATCTCCTTTAAACATCCTTTAACGATCTACAGACTCTAAGCAGCAGGCAAGAGTTCTATGATTTTCTTATTCAGTGTGGTTGGGGAGGACTGACAACCTCAAATCTGGTTTAAGTTGGTGATTGACTATCATGTGGCCTGCTGAGGCTACTCCCCACTCTCAACCCCAGGTCTCCATCCTGCTCTCTGTTTGGCTTTACCCTGCTGTGCCCATCCTGACATTCTTGGAGACTGTTCAATGAGAGGACTATCTTCTTCTTTTGTGATGTCTCACCAGGCCTATCTCCACTCTTGCGCCTTTATTTCCCAATGTATTATAGGACTTAAATCACTAAGAAGCCAACAGTGCCAGAGCCACACCAGGCCTTGCTGACAGGGAGCAGGGCTTCACAAAGGCAGAGCCTTGCTTTCAAAGTTCTTCCTTCCAAATACAAATCTCAGGAAAAAGGCAAGGCAGAACAGGTGCCACAAGCCCCGCCTCTGTGAGCCCTCCCACTCTGGGTAGATTAGGGGTCTGACTCATGTCCAGGGTGGGGCTCCTCATTGCTGCTAAGCACCCAGGCCTCTCCCTTCCCATGAGGCTCAGGAGGAAATGGGGGTTACTTGGAATGAATGCCACCATTAGGCAGCCCACGTAGGTGTTGCATTTATAGATGAAAACACCATTCATTCCACACTGGAGATTGCACACCACCCACTCTACGCTGGATAGTCTTAGGATATACATTCACCAGCAATCAGCCTGAGTTCTCTCCAATGACTTCCCCTTTCAGAATCCTTGCTATCCCCATGGAAAAAAACTTGCTCCCTGCCACTTGCGACACAGTGTAGCGGACAGACTAATGCTCCATATATTAAGTTTTTTAAAAAAAAACTGAAAATGACACAAATGTTTTAAAACTGAAGTGAAGTACAATCGAATGATTCACTGGCACATTTCACCTATGCAAGATTCCAATATGACTTAGTCATTTCACATGTCTTGACAGGAAGAAGCCAAAGCAGGAAGGTGAACAAATGCTAAAGATGTAAGTAAGAGTGTGTGGTAAGATACAATGCATAAAGAGCACCCTCTGATGTGGAGGCAGTAAGGAAAGTAGGAAGGGCACCAGTCAGGATACAGGGCATTCTGTATCTACATATAGGACAGAGGCTCACTACCTACACCACTGAGTCCTGGGATGTACTTTGGCAAGTAGACCCATGACAAGATTCCCTCTCAGCTGTTTTCTTCCTTTTCTGCAAGATGAAGAGGTTTAGATGTGTTCAGAGTGAAAACTTTTTGTTTTGTTTTATTTTGTTTGTTTTTTGAGGCAGGGTTTCTCTGTATTGCTTTGGAACCTGCCCTGGCACTCACTCTGTAGACCAGGCTGGCCTTGAACTCACAGAGATCAGCCTGCTTCGGTTTCTCAAGTGCTGGGATTAAAGGCATATGCCACCAATGCCCGGCAAGAGTGAGAACATGTTAAAATAGTCACTTTTTACCTGTGCTTGTGTGTGTGTATGTGTGTGTGTGTGTGTGTGTGTGTGTGGGTGTGGGTGTGGGTGTGTGTGGGTGCATGTGTGCACATACACTATTACATGTGTGCACACAGTCAAAGGACACCTGCTTGAGTCAGTTTTCTTCATCTACCTTTTACGTGGGTTCTGGGGCTGGGACTCAGGTTGCTAGGCTCGAGCTGCAATGGGGTCCTCTACCTTCTGAGCCATCTTGTCAACCCAAAGTGAGGACTTTTTGGTGAGTCGGCATTCTCTGCTTTGTCAGATTCAACTGTTATCACTGGGGCTAATTTTCAGGGCAATGTTAAATCCTGGAAAGACCAGGAAAGCAGCAAAGCAAGCCAATCAGGAGAGTTGATTTCCACCCTTGGGAGTGACCCTGGAGGATGCAGTGAAAGAGAGGGCTCCGCTCTGTAGCAACTGAGGAGTGGGGAAGTGATGGGGCTTAGACCAGGAGAGGACCTGGGTCAGAGAAGATCCCAACTCCCAGTGATTTTATCTGTGCTGTACCAGTAAGTTCAGAGACCTGACTTCAAATGTGAAGACATTAAATATCCCAAGAGTAAGGAGATTCTAAGGCCAAGGCCATATTTCTGAGGGTTTGGAATAAACACTTCTATAAATTTGCATCTTCATTATGTGACTTAATTTGCAAGCAGACTACCCAAGTCATGTAAGAAAAAAAAAAAAAAAAAAAGACACTTTTCTTTTTGCCCTGGTTCCTAACCAGCCACACCCCTGATTGTGTTCTTATTGCATAAGCAGTTTGCACACTTCCATATTCACCTAATCAAGTCTGGACCTATAACTGGTACCCAGCAACTTCATTCTTAACCTGGACTTCATGGCAGGACATTGTTTTATATGGAGCAAAATCAACCCTCTCCCTAAATGAATTTGATATACAGGCAGTCCCTGAACCATCTGTCTGAAAGCCATATGTTAAATTATATAGCCTTTATTTACTAGATTAGCATCTTCTGAAGTAGGTCCAGAAATCTCCTTATGGAGGAGACCGGCCAATGGGGTACTATGTATATAAACATTCAAGACCCATAGTGTTGAGCCATAGCATCTTCTCCATTCACTCTGGTAATCATTTTGAAATTTCAAATCCAGAAAAAGGTATACAACAACCAGAGTCAAAATCTGGGAGAGCAAAACAGCCTGAACAACAAGGAGACAGCAGAGACACTCATGTGTCCACACACTGGCATAAGTCTGTGCTATCAGAAGATACAGGTGTTTCCTCCCTTTTATCTGCACTTTGCTCCTAGTTGAGCTAGTTTGAGCTAGTTTCTAGGGCAATCCTATACTGTCTCCATCCACTCTTGAGTTGGACATCTACACTTGCTGCAATTTCCTTTACATAACACAGGTACTTGCCATAGAAACAGAATTACATCAGTAATTGTATAAAAGTCCACACAAAAGAAAGCCCACAGCTGTCATGAGGGGAAGGAATCTGCCAGAATCCAGCCCTGCTTCCAAGGATACACTGTCACTGCAAAGGACATGTCTACTAGAGACAAGTTGAAGCTCCTTAGAGTTTGCTTAAAGCATGTTTGGGACCCCAGGTGACTTGGGAGCGAGGAGGGAACCTGCCACACAACATTTCATATCCGTTTGCAGAGGGTGTCAACACCCTCCTTCCCACACCTGCTGTTCCCAAATATCACAACCTGATTTTTTTCCTCCAACCTCCTGTCTTGATGATGGTTATTAAATATGCATGGAATGCTGTGATGCCAGCATACTTTGTGAAATTTCAGATACCTTTTTTTAAACAGAAGCTTTTTTTATTCCTTTTAGTTGATCTCAGTTTTTAAGAGAGGTAAAATGAATGACAAATGAATGACAAATGCCAGTGACTGGAAAAGTAAAAACTGACTAAAAAAAGACATCTCCCCATGCAAGTTTTCAAAACTGTGTTTTGCATTAAAAATGTCTCACTTTAAGACAAAAGGTTCAAAACAAAACAAACACCCCAAGAATTTAGAAAGCAGAGACATGAAGGAGCAAATAGTCACATTGGACAATGATCATTTATTTTTACCACAGGATCCAAAATCCCCAACTTTGTTTAAGCATATATTATTTACTCATTGTGAAAAGAACATTATTTGTAATGTACACATAACTTTCTTTCAGATTACAGACAATTCACAAACTCTGTCATCTTATACATTTATTTCAGGTGGATTGTAGTGGAAGTTCTACCAGGGCACTTCTGAGCTGACATCAGAAGAGTCCAAGAGCATAATACTAACAGCTGTCCACCCCAACTCAATCTGAGCAGTGTTTCTGCACAATATTCATATTTTAGAGCTAAGGAAAGGGCCCAGAAACACACACAGAAGTCTGATTCCTTAACTCTACGGTTTGGGGATCTAAAACAGAAGTGTGTCTATCTCAAGGTCATTAACTGCATTTTAAACTCCAGTGGAACATTTCTGTTATTCACTGTGCATTGTTTTCCTGTGGAGTTTATCATTTTGTTCAATTTGGAGCAGCTGCCTATGAAACCATCAAGCTGAAGGTGAGCTGCAACGCATCTTCCCCTTGAGCGAGCCTGGCATTCTCAGAGCTCCTGGCGCACTGGTTAGCACCAGTGTTCATCGTAGCTCTGTCTTGGGGTGGAATAAGAAAACCTAAGCTACCACACACCAAAATCAAGTTTAAACTATCAATAAAAGCAAGGTGTTCTCCCTCTGAAGCAAAGCCTCAATGGGGGAGTTATCCAAAAGAAAATAAAATCCATGTCAGTCTTTTATTGAATCTGCCTTGTGTAATAAGGACCTTCTGTATGATCAATTAGCTTCCCATATTTATTTCTAATTATTTAACACATATTTATGTAGCTTTTACTAAGTGTCAGTAACTATCCTAAACACCTTACCAATATATATTGTTCAGTCTCTTCAAGAAGCCTGCAATGAAGACACTATAATGTCACGTCATTTTACGACTCAAGAGATTCTGGTTATCTCTCCAAAGTCATCTACTTCTGTATGTTCAGAGCATCCTGGATTAATTTGATTTCAACTAATTGCCGAGACTTTTTACTTGTGTGCCATATTCCTTACTGTCCTGAGGGCCTGAAACTTGGATACCATTCTTTCTTTCTCTCCCCCCCCAGCCATCAGAGACCTGAACACGTTTTCCACCTGCCTGCTGCTGGATTCAGGTATAAATTCGACCACTTTAGAATTCTGAGAGCACTGTGTCTTTGTTGTCATATCACTTACCCCTCCTCTCAAAAGAGTTTTCAGTGTTTCTCACTGCAAATAAAACTGAGCACAAATGTATTATCTTGTCATCACAGACGCTTCATAATAATTCCTCACCCTTATTTCCCATAATTCCCCTTAGCATATCAAATACTCAGCCAAATTAAACTGCTACCATTCACCAAATATGTCTCTTAGGCATCTACAGTCCTGGCTTTTCTTAGAAAGTTTTGTCTTTCTGTAGTCTCTTCTTGGAGTCACCTCAACTTACAGAAGGTCCACAGAGTCCCCCAAATTCTATGTCTAAGTTACTTCTTCTGTGAAGCATTTTTAAGTTGCTCTGTCTCCAATCATTCACTCTGCCTGCCTTCACCCAGCCCCTCCAGACCTGGTTGTCTTCTTATAACACATGCAGCATCTGTCTAAGAAATATGTCTAGACTATATAATTCCATGACCAAAGTGACACCACTCTGAGGACTGTCAGTACTCACCATCATCCTTGGCATGAAAAATGGAGTGAAGAAGGAAAAAAAATTAATGGATATAACTTAGGACATTCTTATTGCCTTTATATTCTACTTCCATGATTTAAAACACAAAAAAATCTTTTAAACTATAGAGCCATATCAAAACAGTAGCCGGTGACAAATAGGAGTCTATGAAAAGTAAAAGATTGCATAGCCAAGAAAAAATGGCAAGAGAGAGAGAGAGAGAGAGAGAGAGAGAGAGAGAGAGAGAGAAAGAGAGAGAGAGAGAGAGTAATCTAATTGAGAACTGGACCAATGAAATAAGCATGTCATTTTCAAAAATTGAAGTACAGATGATCAATATAAAGACCTTAAGAATTAGGAAATAAAAAAATTAAAACTATATTACAATTCTATTGCAGATCAATTAGAGTAATTATCATTAAGACAAATGACAATTAAAGGAGGTAAAGATGTGGGCAAAAGAATGCTTTATAAACTGCTAGTTAGAATTTAAATCCAGCTACTATGGAACAACAACAAAAAGATAGAACTCACATATGACCCAAGTCCACCATACCACTTATGTGTATAGTTAATTCAATATGCCACCTGAACATCTATGTTTATTATAGCCCTTTTTGCAATAGCCAAATCTGGAATAAGTATAAATATCTGTCATTAAAACAATGTATATAACACATAAAGAAATCAAGGTGTCACTGAACCGGAAAATTCATATGCTACTATGGGAGAAAAATAATCAAAACTCTTAACCAGCCATGAAACCTATGAATGACTGATCTCTGTCAAGGTACAGAATAATGTCAGTAACATTAACAGGGTAGGCAACCACTTTCTGATTGGATTTAAGTCCCACTCCACAGGGCAGAACTTATGCATAGTATTGTACACTTGGCCAGAAACCTGTGGTTCAGACAGCCATAGGCCTACAGCCAAATGCTGGCCTCCATGCTGTCTTAACTCAAGCAAAATAGCCTTTTCTTTTTCTTCTCCATTCCCCTCTTCTGATTAACTTGCCATTCTTTTACATTGTAGTATAATTGTTTTCTGGCTTAAAAAAAAAATTGTAGTTCATATCATGTGTGCTTATCTGTTCCAATCCCGACTTTTCTATAACATTTATTTTCTAGCACTATTAATGTTTCTCGCTCCTGGATTAAACAAAATAAGTCACATGCAGAATGACACATATTGCAAACCTTCTCTCATTTGTGGTCCTAGAGATTTTATAAAAATCTGAAACATTTATTCAAATGTGTCTGTCATAAATATGTGGATGAAAACGGAAGAGAAACTAACGGAGGAAAGGAATCAGGGAGGGGAAGAGAAAGACTAAAAGGAGGGAGAGAAAGAAGCATGAATCTATTCAAAGTCCATGTACACATAAAAGAAACTCTCTCTATCACTGTGTGCAATGACTATAAACCAGTAACAATGTTGCAAGAGAAAAGCAGTTAGTGACCGGTGCAGGAGGATGTGGAGATCAAGCAAAGAAAAGGGGCTTTGGGCTATAAGATATTTGCATCATTTGCTTCTTACAGTATCTCTCCATGAGGCAGTCAGCCAGTATGCATGAGGTGACACAGTGGAGTGAGCCCAGCGGTCATGGAGATAGTCCATTTTTTAAAGACAGTTCCCCAGGGCATACTGATTTCTGTAGTGCAAGAGGAGCTATTTCTGTTCCCCTCCCCCTTCCCCATACTGATGTTACAGAAACCAAAGAACTATTCGAAAACATAGGACAAATCCATCAGGATATGTGGACGGATGGAGAATGTTTGGACATAACCATAAAGCACTGGAGACAAAAGCAAAAATAGGCAAACAGTGATACATCGAACTAAATACAACACACCATCAAAAGAAACAATGCACATATAAATATGTGCATTTCACAGAGGAGTAGCATTCAGATCATACAAATCAGAGGCTCTCAGCTTGTCAGTCATGATTCCATGTTTCACGGGGATTGTCTAAGGCTGTCAGAAAAGACAGATATTTACAATACAACAGCTGTGAAATTAGAGTCATGAAGTAGAAATAATTTTAAGGCTGAGATCACCACGGCATGAAGAACTGTATTAAAGGTGGCAGCAATAGGAAGGTTGAGTACCACTGACAAGAATAATCCCAAAAACTTAATTGCAGAACATTCCTTTACACTGTGTTGATATATGTTATTATAAATGGTTTAATAAAGAAGCTGACAGGCCTATAGCTAAGCAGAATAAGTTAGGTTGGAGAATCAGACTAAGAGAAGGAGGAGGAGGAGGAGGAGGAGAAGAAGAAGAAGAAGAAGAGAAGAAGAAGAAGAAGAAGAAGAAGAAGAAGAAGAAGAAGAAGAAGAAGAAGAAGAAGAAGAAGAAGAAGAAGAAGTTGTTTCAGGAGTTTCCAGCTAAACTCAAAGCAACATGAAAAGTACATATTAGGTAAATGAACCCGAGGGCAGTACGTAGGTAAAATGGGTTACGAGCTAGTTAAAAATAAGTCTAAGCTATCTACCTATAAAATAATTTAAAATTAATAATAAGTCTATGTGTGGTTATTTTGGAACTGGCTGATGGAACAGAAAAGTCCACCTCTATCAAATGGGAAGAAAAGGGAAGAAAGTAAAATTATTTAACCACAAAAATATGATACCTGTTAGACACCAAATGATCAATGAGTACCACTCATAAGTGAATCTTAAAAAGTATGTCTCATACCAGTTAAGTGGATGTGGTCCCCAGAGGCTGGGGAGAGCAGTGGGGAGGGATGGGTGGGAAAGGTTGATTAGAGCATACAAGGGTATAGTTTGACAGGCACAGGAACCCCCAGTGTGCTGAACAGCAGTGCAACTATAGATGATGCCAATGCACCATGTGTTTCTAAGAGCTAATTGTTGTTGTGTTGGCGGCAAACATCCCCAGGTTCCTGTGGTGGTGGCTTGGTCCCCAGACAATGGTGCTGCAACCAGTGATTGGACTATGACCAAGCACACAACTGGGTGGACTATTAGAAAGTGAGACCTTGTTGAAGGAATATGGTCATGGGGGTGTGACTTCAGGGGGACCTGTGCTCACTCATTCTCTCTCTCTGCCTCTCCCTATGTCTCTGTCTCTCTGTCTCTATCTCTGTCTCCCCTCCAACCCCCTGCTTCCCAAGGAAGCAGCTTTGACTTCCTATGGCCTTAATTCACAATACACACTTCCTCAGCATGGCCCAGAAACAATTGAACAAGCAAAACAACACGACAAGGCAAACCATTCCTCCTTCAACATGCTCTTCTCAGGCGCCTTATTGCAATGATGAAAAGTAGAATTGGGCACTAATAGAACAGATGTGAGTTCCTCTATAAAGAAAGGACAAATGTTTAAGGAGATCAGTGTATTTCCCCTGACATTTCACAGTGTACACTTACCTCAAAACATCAACAGGTGGCCTTACAAACATGGATCTTAAACATCCAGTTAAAATAATTTTAAATTATAATAATTAACATTGATGTTTCTTACTTGCCTGTCAATGAGCAGATACTCTTCCTTACTATCCAAATTCTTCCCATTGTCCCATGAAATGGCTACCATTAATCTGACTACAGGGGACAAAGAATGATGTGTTCACAGACAGCCATAGTGAAAATTGAAAATACAGCCTCACCTCAGCAAGGCACAGACGAATCCCTTCTCTTATATTCTAGCAATAGTGACGTATATACTGAAGTACTTTTAAGTAAACTCCAGAGAAAGAGTTGCTAATATGAATAACAGTGAGAATGTTCCTTTTGTTGAGCTAAATCCCCTTCCCCTAGAGAAGAAAATGCCTGGTTAAGGTCTGGGGTGAACTAGCGTCAGCCAAGAACACACACTCTTCCTCGGAGCTTTCATCTTCCCCTGGAGTTCCTTTATTTTGATTTTTGCTGCCACCATCATGCTCAATACCTCTCTTGGGGATGGCAGAGGCAGAAGGATGACAAATACTTTCCCTCTTTTCTCCTCAGATCAAGGCAAACAATTTCTCATTTTATTTTCCTTGTCAGGATTGAGACAAGCTATTGTATTAGAAGTAAAATTCTAAAATTTACCAAAAACTAATATCCAAATGAAAGTAAAGTAAAAACAGCCCCCAATAGGTAACTGATTTGCTGTGTGTGTTTGTGTGTGTGTGTGTGTGTGTGTGTGTGAGAGAGAGAGAGAGAGAGAGAGAGAGAGAGAGAGACAGAGACAGAGACAGAGACAGAGAGAGAGAGTCTGTCTGTCCCTATACCTATCCACTCAGACATCAACTGTTGAGACACTATGTGATGGCATACCTTTTGAATGCTGCAACTTACTATGACATTAATCGCAGAGTATCTATATATAATAAAACTACCCTCCCCACCCTACAAAAATGGTCATACAGATCCAGAGCTATAGATCTCTGCAGCTCGTTAAGTCCTCACAGAAGCACTGCCTCCAAATCCCATCTACTGCAAGAGGTGTTGACAAAGGCTATGAGTATAAACCTACACTACCCAAACAAATCAGCCTGAGATGTTCAAGGTTTTATTTTCTACCTTACACAGCACTATCAGTACCAAGATGAGCATTTCAGTCCATTAACTCCAACCAGCCCCTGAATGAGATCATTATTGCTTGGGAATCAAGGATGACAGGTTGCTGGTGAAACAACAGAAACACTAGGATACAGCAGCACACTACTCCTGCATGGGGACACAGCTGATACAGCTTTCCTATCTGCCATGTCCAATTGAGTGAGACAGGCTATGATGTTATTATATTTTCCTCTTCCCAATTATCTGCTCCTTCAAACTCATTCTCCATGCCACCCTCATCCTCTCTTCATCTTCTCCTCCAATTCTCTTTACCTGAGTCACCACCACTTCCATCTTTCCCATCACTTGGTGAATATGCCATATTCCAAAGACCCTTTCTTAGAAAATCTGTAATTCCCAGAATTGGCTCACCCATGTATATCTCTTTCTCATAAGCTGGCAAGAAAATTCATCTTTTTTTTAGGTGCATAGCTCAGATTAATTACCATTTTGAACATTTTGTAAAAATACTATATCGCTGAAACAAAAATAAAATAAAATAAAATAAAAAGTAAGCTGCAAACAGCATAGACCCAGGATAACAGGGTGTAAATATGGTATGAGAAGAGCATATTTTTATCTTTGTGGGGGTCACTGCCAGCTACTCAGAAATTTCTAGAGACAACAAACTTTACTACCTTAACAGTTTCCACCATCTCTCTGAGGAAGAAAATGTCTATAATCTGAGACAAAAGGACAAAAGTAAGTTCTTGGGTAAGAAGGTTGCCTTTGAGGACAGCTCCCAAGAAATAGGCGAAACATTAGCAGTGAAAATGAGGATCATTTAGTTTGATCTCCAGAAAAGAGAACATGAAGGGAAGACAATGGGGCTATTGACCAAAGAGTAGGAGGCAGGGCCAACAAAGAGACAAGCTGGGTGAGATGCACTAAGGGTAAGGTTCTGCGGTCAGGCAAGGCTGAGTGCCAGCAATGCTGAGTGCCTCATAAGGGTGATGCTGCTGAGTACCTTCTAAGGGTGATGATGCTGAGTATTTTCTAAGGGTGATAAGCTGAGTACCAACTAAGGGTGATGTTGCTGAGTACCTTCTAAGGGGATAATGCTGAGTATTTTCTAAGGGTGATAATGCTGAGTGCCTTCTAAGGCTGATGCCTGTTCTTCCCAGGAATGCCATCATTCTGAGATTTTCTATTTCCATATTTATTGGACTATCTGGGGAACTACAAGAAAAAAGAAGGAAAGGAGGAAAGGAAGAAAGAAAGAAAGAAAGAAAGAAAGAAAGGAAGGAAGGAAGGAAGAAAGGAAGAAAGAACTGGGTGGAAACAGTTCAAGAGCCAGGAAATAATGATGGTTACTATTTCCTATCTAAGATGCCTTGGAGAGTTTGCCAATGGTCTTAATGAATAACTAAGATGTTGATATTCATTCTTTATTGATAAAAAAAATATTGGCCAGGATCATTGTTTTACCAATATGGCCCTTTGAGAGCCCAAAGAAAGATGTAACTTCTATAATGTGCCCAAATACATGGGTCACATGCTTTTCATCCATTTTTTCACTTATGTAAGCCTTGTTTGTCTCTAGAATACTGAACCTATAATACTCAACACAAGTAATTCAGTCTGGATGCTGCTAGATGCATCTTGTCTGCCACAGTCAGAAGGGAGCAGAAGTGGCAGACCTAGAACTCCAGTCACACAGTCTTGGCAGGTTTCAAATACTTACCAGGGCTTAGGAGGCTGGCAATTAAAAGCTGGCTTGCCCTCCACTAGAGTGACAACAGCCTAGTCATTTTCGTTTGTTTGTTTTTGTTTTTATTTTCATGGAAACTTTCTCCCAAAAGGTCAAGGATGTGTCTCGCTGTGCCTCTTGCACTAATCTCTTCTTTCCATATGTTGCCTGTTCTCTTTGTCTCTCCACAAAAGCTTCATTAGGTGAACAAGAACAGAAGGTGGCCAGGGCCTGGCCTCTCTGTCCACCTCCCAGAGCTCCACATCAGAGCAGGGCCTCTTACTGAGTCTGGTGTTCCATACTCGGTCTGGAAAGGATGCAGGCCATCTATCCTGGACTCCCTTGAAAGGAGTCTGTCCTCCTTGCTCAGCCTCGTGGATGTGTGAGTCATAGCCAGTTGGAAAAGAAGCAAGGTTGCCAACTGCAGCCTGGCCAATGGCAAACCTATGGTTAGAATAAAGCCTGATGGGACAGCAAGGGAGAGAAGACAAACAGGTCAGCGTCTGCCTCTTGGAACCAGAGGTAGTCAGTGCTGAGACACTGGATGGCTGAGCAGCTCACCAAAGCCTCTGACAGACACTTAACAGACATGGGCAAGAATGAGACATGCTAGGCTCTTGGACAACCTGGGCTGCAGCATCCTGGATATACAGTGGAGATGGTGAACCTCAGAAAGAACATGGTCTCATGAGAGTAGCAGCATTAGGGTTGTGGGATTCTTCAGTTCCTCCCACCACTCTAGAGTGACATGTCACCAGTCAAGGATAATCTTAAGAGATGTATGCTGGTTATAAGTGATGGTTTTAGGAAACATGTCCCTCATTCCAAAGATCCCATTAGCAGAGCACCTTTGCCTTCCAGTCAACACAGTTTATCTAAAAATAACGTCTATCTATGGTCCAGATATTTTCTTACCTCTGCCTTAAAAGAAAATGGACTTGTCTAGTCTTATTCAATCCTTTGCTTCCTGCAGCTATCAGAGAAAGAACTAACAGAGAGAGGCCATACAGCAACTGTCAACAGTGGCATTAAATCAATACAGGGCGGTGACTATGAAGAAATTCATCCAGTCACCAAGCTTGGAGTTGTGTCCCATGAATACTTTTCTGTGGTGATTTATTATTTATTATTTACTAAAGTTTGCCTGAGGGTACAGAAAGCAAAACTAGCCACGAGCCATAGAGCTAGGCAATGGTGATACACACTTTTAATCCCAGCAGCCATACCAGCTAGCTATAGAGCCACACACTGTTAATCTCAGGACTCAAGAGACAAGCAGATGGATCTCTGTTGGGTCAAGGCCACAATGAACTACATGAAATTGATCCAGTCCTAAAGAGAAACAGCCTACTCAAAGGTGATCTCAGCACCTGGGATCACATGGCTTTAATCCCAGCACTATCAAGGTCTAAAAGGAAAAATCAAAGTGCCTCATGGCAGATTTATTCTCCAGCCATGCTGAGGAGAGCACAGCCCTTTGAGCGTGAAGTAGAGGTAAGAACTAGTAGCCAGCTGCTTTGCTTTTCTGATCTTCAACTTGAAGCTTGAACCCAGTTTGAAGCTCTGGGTTTACATTAATTTGTGCTACACTTTTCCAGATCAATGTTTGCCATATTCTGAATGGAATGGACCTAGCTGGATGGACTGTGACAATGTCATCGAAGTGGCAGACATTCCATCCTTCCAATTTCTCCCTCACAAACTTGCATCATTGTAGCTTGTTGTTTTCTGCCAGCCCAACCGCCACTAGTCTAGCGTGCCAGCCCCAAATAACACTCAGAGACACTCTATTTGATACAATCCTGTTGGCCAGTTACCATTATTGTTTATGGGCTAGCTCTGTCTTAATTATTAACCCATTTCTACTTATCTAAGAATTTCCACGTGGTCATCTTATCGGGGAGCCGCCACTGGCATCTTCTTTCTCCAAGCTCTCCATGCTGACCCTCCTTACTACTTCCTCTTGCCTCCTTGTCTCCTAGCCCCACCTATCTTGCTTTCTCATTGGCCCAATGGTGCTTTATTAATTAACCAGTATGAGAAACATATTTACAGAATAACATCTCCCATCACATCATTACCTCTGGCTTCTTCTCAGATCTATAGCCAGTTACCAGTAAACACGGTTTGTTCTGCTCCATATGACAGCATGTGTCTGGGTCTTCTCACTGCTGTAACAAATCACAACAAAGATAATGAATGAAAACACCATTTTTTCTACTTCTTGTTTTGAAGATCAACTCTCTACAAGGCTATGCTACCTGCAAAACAATTACTTTGATTTTTCTAGCTTCTGGAAGCCAAATTTTTATCTTAGTTTGTAATCCCTACATCATCAAAGCCAGTAGTATAGCATCTCCATTTCTTCTGCTATCTTCACTCTTATTATCATTCCCAGCTGTATCGCGGTGTAATGGAAAATGAAAATCATTTATATTTAAGAAGTACAGCATGATATCTGAGATTAGGCATGTCCCGTGTTATAACTGCCACAATCAAGCTAAGTGAAATGTTCACTGCTTCACTCATAGACACATTTGTGAAAGAAGAGAACTCAAGATCACTTTTCTTTCTAATTTAAAGTGTTTAACTAAGTCATCCTGGTAGATATTAAATCTGCACAGCTTGTGCACTCTCCACAGACAAAATTCACATTTCTTTCACCTGCCAAGGGCTTGTTAACTAAATCCTGCTGTTTTGTATGAGTCAAACAACTTTAGATTCCACATAGAAGCTAGGCCATGCTGCACAGCCCTTCTGTACCAGTAGCTGTGATTTGCCCCTTAGTAAACTGTCCTCCAGGCTTGTCCTCTGTATTTCAAATAACAATAACAAGATTCCTTCTGTTTTTATGATTCAATAACCCCCCCCGTGTGTGTGTGTCTATGTGTTTCTCTCTGTGTGTCTCTTCTCTTTGTGTCTCTATATGTTCGTCTCTCTCTGTGTCTCTCTCTATGCTTTTCCCTCTCTAATAGTCTGTCTCTCTCTGTATGTCTCTGTCTCTCCCTGTGTGTTTGTCTCTCTCCTTCCTCCGCCCTCATGTTATCCATTTCATCCACTGATGATCAGTTAGGTTGATTTCTCATCCTGCCCACTATAAATCATTATAATCACCCTTGAGAGCACACTATGTTCACTCCAGACCACAATAATCTCCCCAACTCGAGATCCTTAATTTAACTGCATTTACAAAGTCTTGTTTATCCTACAGGTTCCAAGTATCAGGACATGGACATGTTTGAGGGCAATTATTCAGCCCAATGCACAGGCACATTCTTGTTATTTTTGTAGCATCTCCACAGACACTGCCCTCCATGCCATAGTGTTCATTGTAGTAACCTCCAAACCAGAGTCCCTGCCTTCTCATACCCCACTCTTACAAATGTAAGTCTGCTCTTGGCAATCTTCTGCTCAGAGCATTTTATGAGCTCCAAAGTCCCCATGATTAACTCCTCCCCCTTACATCCTCCTGCTGTTCTCTCCTTTGACCCCCCACCCCCACCCCACACGCACTTTGGTTTCCCTCCTAGTCCTTGAACGTGCCAGGTGAGCTGGTGTCTCGGGAAGCTTGGGCCTTTGTTTCTTTCCCTAGCACTCTGCCCCCCAGATAATCTTTTCTCCTTACTACTTCCTCTGCCCAACATTACCTATTCTCATTCCCTACTCTTCATGTAGTAACTCTGTTGTCACTGTCATAGCAAGACTGGCCTTAACAATCAAATTAAAATGAGTCTTGTCCATGGTGTAGATCTCTGTCTACATTCCTTCCATGGTACTGCCTGCTGCTATCTCCATCTCCCTGTGAATCATCATGATTTCGAGTTGTCTTCTACTCTCTACCTCACTCTCCCATCCCACAGCACACAAAAAGGTGTATTGTGCATGGACAGGGCCTTTTTCCTAGCTTGCTCCCTGTAGAGTCCCCACACCTAAAAGTACCTAGAACGAATCAAAACATATTCAGTAAGTAAACAAATGAAGATTTGTAACCTCTCTAAATGGATTGATAAAGTTATTTCTTGTCGCCTTCATTTTCACAACTATAAAAGGAGATGTTTCAACATATTTTGCAAGTTTTTGGGTAGCCTGTCCATCCACGAAAGTTTTCTGTTCAGCTCTCAGCCCAGTGACTTCCTTCTGAGGATATGATCTTGGTAAGAGGAATTGGTGAGATGCCGTGCCTTCCCAACATCCAGAAGAAAAGAGGCACATCACTCTCCACTTCCAGCCCATAAGTGATGGACATGGGAACTAGAATTGGCTAACTAGGTGCATCTGTCCAGACAGCTGTGTGGACAGGAATGAAAAGGAGTAAAGTGGCTATGGTACTGTCCAATGGCACCCAGGTGAGATGCTGTACAAGTCTATCAATCATAGATGTAAGCAGCCCATAGGACCAGGTCCTCTACATTCTTTGACCCCTGATCTTGCCTTGGTGTCTGCCCATGATCCACATCTGCTCCTGCCCTCTTTTGAATCAGTTAGCCTTCTGTTCCTCCCTGTACCTTCCTCTTATGATCTATTACTCATCAAAGTTTCTGTTGCCTACAGCTGGGATTCCCATGGAACACTTAGAGGAATCCATACAGTGGATGCTAATAGCGCTCCACATTGATCTCATCTGCCAGCTAAATGCCCATCTCCCACAGCTACAATCTACATACTTTCATGTAGAGGAACTACTTTGGCCTGATGGGAGCAGGGTCACCCAAGACACAAGATGTTATAGCAAGCTGATGTCATGTATTGTTGAATGACATGGACCACTTGCATCACATTGAGACAACTGTCAAGTGTGGCTAACTTTCTGAACAGGGTTGGCTCTCCCAGCAGATCACATTGCTCTCCAGCTCCCTTTCCCTCATTCTGCATTCTCCCCCACCCACACAGGGACGCTGGGGGGGTGTGTCAGAGCATTTTCTCTTCACAGATGGAATGACTGAGGTCCTGACCCATAGCAATTCCTGGGAGAGGTAGGGCTATCTATGACCTAACACTGTCTATCTCCCTACTCACATCTCTCCATCTGTCCTCAGGGAGCTCCAGAGACAGATGAGCATCTGCAGCAGGAGGTGAGGAGGCCCATGTCCGTGAGCCTCTCCACCTCAGTGACACTCACTTGAAATGTTTCCAGGAAGATTTTGTAAAACACAGTGTAACCACCTGACTTTGAAGAAACAGATTCCAAATACTTTTGATATTCAAATGAATCCTTGTAAGTGAAAATCCACTGAAAAGATAATTGATCATGTACTGTGGCTCAGGACACACAGCAAGCCATTATGCTTTCCTTGCTCCGAAGAGATCAGTTTGCTGAAGGGAGGCAAGCATGGGAATGAAGAGCTGTACAGTTGAGTGGAGAGTCTCAGGGTCTCCTGCTCCACCGCCTTGCTTCTAGTCATCAGAATCAGGAGTCTGTATTACATTCTCATCTCCTCTAATGAAGTCTAGAACAGCCCCAAAGGATTATCTGTAAAGTGTGATATTCACTAGCTTAATGTTTATTGAAATTGGCAGCAGCCATATAAAAGGACACTGGGCTAGGAGCTCTCCGGGAAATAACAATGAACCTACAGGAAGATTCGCTGTCAAATTAGTTCTTCAGCCATGTGGAGCACACTGTGCAAAAAAAAAAGCCTGCACAGGAAAAAGTCACAGTGAGTTGGCATCTCTGTGAAGGCCTCCAAGGAAAGGTGGGGGCCGGGTGGGACGATGTGGCAGATAGTGGCCAGATGGCAAGAAGGAGGCAGTTCCGGACACAGCCTTGAAACAGAGAAGCTATGTGGGAAAGTGAGAGCAAACTGACCCTGCCATGTAGAGAGAGTGGGCAAAGCGTGAGTAAAGACAGGGAACAGGAGGGGGATTCAGGAAATTCTGCTTGGTGGGTGGAAATTTGTGCTTTGCATCAGAAAGTGCATTTGGGAACGGAATCATCTTTACCCACCAGGAAGCCACTCACTCTCGACAAATATCAGTCTGAAGTATCTCACCTGTGCCAAAGGACATGCAGCAGCCATGCACCATCACCAAACAGAAACTCCTGCAAATCAGGGACATGCAGCCACTCAGCAGACAGCTCCTGAGTCCTTACAAAGTGCAGTTCTTAGAATGAACACAATGGTGAGATGCAAGGCTTCGCTTCTCCCTGCCACATCAGAGACTGTCTGTGGGTTGGGGATGACACATAGGCTTCAGATACTGAATGTGAGTTGAAATACAGGGTGGCAGACAAAGGATGCTTAATAGAGGCTGAAGAGATGGCTGATCTCCACCTTGCTCTCACAAAATAAAGCTAGATGCTAGGGCTGGGGAATATGAGTTGTGTTTGGAAACTGAACAATAAAATAGGGATTACCATAAAACCAGATATCTAGAATGAGTGTAGAAGAGGGGATAAGGAGGTCTTGAACCTGATTTATAAATATCCTATGTTGTAGACTGGACTTAGCAGACTCCTAAATCACGGAGGGTCTAATCCTATTATGTCAGAGTACCCCCTCCTGCAGCAGCAGCTATCACATATAGCTCCACAAAGCTACTGACTTGTCATTGTGTTCACATGACATAGTGTCACATAGACATAGCGTTGGGATGACTTTCTGCCTGCCAACTCTAACTTTAATCATAACCACTATGATCACATCTATTTCAGATAATGGGTTTCCATTGATGAACATTTGGAAAGCTTGTGTAACCCACTGGGGACCCACACTTGGGTCACCAAAATCTGAACCCATTATCTTCTTGCTTAAAGCTCTGGAGCAGTCCTGACACCTTGGCTAGGTATTTCAAGGCTGTGTGTGTGTGTGTGTGGGGGGGGGGGTCTGCATTACTGTTCTCTCGGCTCTGCCAAGTCCCTTTGTTCCTTACCAACAAGTCAGGCACTAGTGACACTCCCCAAATGCCTGGCATGGATGCTCTCTATGTTTAGAAGGATCCTCCTCCTCTCTGTCACAGTGGTACTACCTACAAGGGATGTTTCAAGACTCAACTGGAAGGAGTTCCTCTCTGTATGTCCTGTGCTTCAATATCAATACCACCTTGCACCTTTTACTTAAAATGTTAACATGCCAACTTATGTTATTATGTTACAGTCTAACATGCCATTAGACTGTAACTCCCTCGAGGCCGAGAACCATATTTTTTTCATTGTTGCCTTGCTACAGCGGGCAGCATGCCAGCCCTTCTCTAAGAAGCTGATTCAAGCTGCAGTGACAAGTCAGAACCACCAGATGGCAGTGTGTAGACATTTTGTCCCTTACCCACCATGAGGGAGCAGAAAGGTTTGTAACAAGTTAGTTGTTGCCTTTCGTCTCTGCCCTTGCAGACAGACAAACACATCTCTGAAGACAGAAAGAAACCTTTTGTCTGGCCAGCGAAATTCACCTTCCTGAATCAGAATCGCAGGTGGCCATTGCATTCCCTGTTTTCTAAAAGCTCTCTCCCGAGGCTCTGTTGTGCTCCCTGATGTACAGACTTGGACTTCCCAGTTTGATCTTCACAAGGACAATGTGGTCACCTCAGCAACTTGGACGAATGGCCACCAACACCCACTTATGGTCAGCGTCTGTCGAGGTCCCCGAACTTCCTGCCCACACCCATCTGCCAGATCCACGCAGCAAACAAAAGCCAGGCAAATAGCCGCTGCTTACTTTTCTTCTAAATTCTGTTACTGTGTTTTAATTGACATATGACAGGTGTACATACTTTTTGAGGTGCAGCATGGGTTAGACACCTGAATACTCTGTGTAATAGTCAGAGTGTGGCATTGAGCATATCTATTGCCTCGGTCATTTATAGTTTCTTTACTGTGAGGGGATTCTTCTCTTCTGGTGGGTATTTGGAAATACACATAGCTTTGCATAGCTGTGCTTTAGACAATCAGAATGTCCTCTTTTCCCCTAGCTATTCATGCGACAGGCTTCCCCTCTCCCGCTCCTCTCCACACTGTCTCATCACCACTCTCCCACTCTGATTCAATGACATCAACTTGTTTGGATTTCATAAATGAGTGAGGTCATCCCTGCGGTATTTGTCTTTCTGGGCCTGGCTTGTTTCACTTAACTGTGCCCTCCAGGCTCATTTGTGACACTGAAAGTCAAGAATTCAACCAATTTTAACGTCTAAACAATATGTTTTCTGTGGACATACACGTTTGCTTTGTAGCTGTTTTCACTGATGGACCCTTACCATTGATAAGAATCCTGGTTGTGTCAACAGCAGTAGCAATTTCCTCTGGATGTGCAGCGGCTTGAAGCCGATGTCTTCCCTGGGGATTTGCCTGCTTTTTCACTGTCGAGCACAGTGCTGGTCAGCCAGGAGGTAGCCACGCTGTTGTTTTTCTCCCCAGGATGGAACTGAGAATCAGCCTAGACACAGAATCCCTGGCCTCTTTGTGAGAGCTGAACTCTGGGCTCCCAAATGATGGAAGACAGACCAACAGGAGTGAAGGAAAAAACAACAACAAAAAGTCAGTATTTCTTCCAGATTAAAGGCAGCCCTATGGTAAAGAGGGCTTCCCTTCTGGTTTCCTCCTATTATTGCTAGTCTACCTTCAGTATACAAAATATAGGGAGAAGTGCCAATTACTCTGTCCATAATTCCTGACAGTCCATCTCCTATTGTCCTGGTTAGGGTTTTGGCACCTTGACATGAAAGGTGAAGACATCTGAAAGAAAAATAACCTCGATTTAGAAAGTGGCTCCGAAGAGTCATCTGGAGGCGCACTCATGGGGTCTTTTCTTAATTGATGGTTGATGAAGAAGGGCCAGCCCACTCCAGAGCTTCTGTCCTTATACAGGTGGCTCTGGTTGCATTAGAGAAGAGGATGAGGGAGCCAGGAGGAGCAAGACTGTAAGAAGCATTCGTCCATGGCTTCTGCTTCTGCCTCCAGGAGCCTGTGTTCATCTCCTACCTTGTCCCCAGTTAGCGGACTATGATTTGGGATACACACATAAGGTAAATAGACCCTTTCCTCACCAAGTTGCTTTTGGTCATGGTCTTTATCACAGTAACAAAAAACAAACTAAGAAAGTTATGGGCTTTTTAGCACTATTAGAGCAAACATATTCTAGTACGAAGCCTGAAGATTCCAAAGTACCTAATTCCTCTTAAATAAACTCAACTCCTTTAGTTCTAAGAATGTCTGGGGTCCCCCTTGGAATTGAGAGATTCTGAGTAAGTACCCTCCCCATTTTATAGATTATACAGTGGGTAAGACACATATGTCAAGTAGATTACGAGTCAAATTCTGGCCCATACATATCCTGACTCTTTCCTACAGCTGGGTTCCTTCACCTCTGCCAGGCTGAGCATCCTTGTCTGCAAAAGCAACTCAGACAGTGCTCTGCCAATGGGATAACAAGATAGGGGAATGTTCAGGAGAGCATCTGTGGACAATTCACAAAGTAAGTCTTAGCCATCGGCACCAGCATTTACATCTGCGGAAGTCCACTGCAGAAGGCCCAGATCCCCAAAAGTAATTCTTAATATTATAGTTCATAGATGCAAAAACTTCTAAAGATTCCAACTCTCCCTATAAATTGGACCAGGCTCATTTATTCTGTGAGGCCCACAGAGTCTTTCACTCAGCAAGACTCACTTAGTTAATAAACTGCCTGGTTAAGGATGGGAAAATGGAAACACAGCATTTAAAGCACATACTGCCCTTGGTGAGGTCATGATGCATGGAGAGCTGCCCTCAGCAGTTGTAATTTGGTGCATGGGTGCACTAGCCTGGTGCACAGACATTCGGAAGCCACCCAAGAGGGAGCCAGAGTCCCTAGTATTCCTCAAGGCCTTCACAAGCTAACCTTGGCCTTCCTGGAAATGGTTCCTGCAAATAGCATTTGTCTTTTGGAAATACATTAGGACATCTCAAACTTTTAACCTTGGCTCCAGCTGTCCTCTCCGGATGGTATAGCCCCTGCTGGGTTGTGGAGGAAAGAGCCCCAAGTCTTCCTCATGATCTCTGGGAGCCTGAGGGTTCCTTCTCCCCCAGCTGAGATCTCATTGCACATTTGAGCTGCATCCATTTATTTGGCCCCAGTGCCCAGAACAAAACTGACATTCTGTAGCAGTCATACATAAACAAAGCCTCATGAAAACCTCGCACAACCCGTGCTATACAGAGGCTTCTAATGCCATCCAATTTCCTTTTAATACCCCCAACTTTAATTCATTCTTTAAAACAATGTCTGATAAAAAAAATTTACTTAAATATATCATGAATATATTTTAAAATACATCTCCTAATATATTATATATTTATTAAAATGTAAAAAACAAATATAATTTGAATATATCACAAAAAATATATCAATACTCTCATTTGCATAAAATCCCTTCATGTGTGTGTGTATAGGTATATATAAATCAATATGATATCTCCTTTTTTATTTTCCAATGTTCCCAGATACTTGAGCTCCCACTAACATATACTTTTGGGAGTTGGTCATGAGATAAGCACTTCTTTGAGACTCAATATTCCAAGTTCGGTCTTGATGTCACTGGTACCATAGCCACCTGACTTGTTATGTTCCACTTTTGCCTTGCTGTGTAAATGTCAGTTCCCCTTTACACCGTCCAAGTCATTTTAGACATGACTCTTTAATTACCATTACTATTATTACTATTAGTTTATTGAAGATGTGTATGAAGTCCTGGCACACTTGCCCTTGGGTTTTTTTCTGTTTCTCAGAAAAGTCAAACAAAAAGTCAAAAGTCCAGTAGGGAACACTCAACTCAGAGAGGAAGCACCTGTTCAGAGTTGTCTTGCTACAGGTGCCTACAAGGCCATCAGGCAATGCCCGCTTCTTGGCTCTTTCTACTGTCATCACTGTTCGAGTGTGTTGACCTCCGTTTTCATTGGCACACATTTGTAGTTATTGATGAGGGACAGTGTGATGATTTGGTTGCGACTCACAGTGAACAGAGATCCACGAAGGAAAATCACCTTTTGTGCTGCACACATTCGTGTTACTAGTTCCTCTTTTCTATCTACTTTGATATATATATATATATATATAGCTCATTGTTGTTAATTATATTCACACTGCTGTGTCGTGCCAACGAACATGAGAGCTTACTCATCCCAGAAAAGCATCACTCTACACCCATGGATCAATGTTCCCAGCTTTTGATTTTAGTTGGGTGTCATCTGCAGATTGGCTCATCCCTTTCCTTAAAATAATCAAGTTATTAACACAAACTACAGAGTAGGCCACATAGCTTCTAGACCTTAATGGAGACCACCTAACTGACATGGTTAGTCCTTCTTAGGAGCCATTTTTTTTTCTCATAACAAAAAAGGAATGAGTGAGTGAGGTGGGACCCCACCCTCTTATTTCCATACCAATCCCAGTCCCCTCTCCCTGCTGTCCTCCCATACCCCCTACCATCCCCCATCCCACACCCATCCACTCAGAGAGAGTGAGGCCTCCCATGGGGGGGTCATCAAAGTCTGTCACATCATTTGTGGCAGGACATACGTCCTCCCCTATGTATCTAGACAAATAGAGTAGCCCTTCATAGAGAATGGTCTCCCAAAGTCTATTCATGCACTAGGCATAAATACTGGTTCCACTGCCAGAGACCTAATAGACTGCCCATGCCCCACAACTGACACCCACATTCAGGGGGCCTGGTTGGGTCCTATGCTGGTTCCCTAGCTATCAGTCTGGAGTCTCTGAGTTCCCATTTGCTCAAGTCAGCTGTTTCTGTGGGTTTCCCTAGCATGGTCTTGACCCCTTTGCTCATCACTCCTCCCTCTCTACAACTGGATTCCAGGAGTTCGACTCAGTGCTTAGCTGTGAGTCTCTGCTTCTGACTCCATCAGCTACTGGATGAAAGTCCAGGACCCTTCTCCTACCTCACCATCTTACACACAGTCCCAGCAAAGCAGACCGTGACAAACCTAGTCCTAATAGTTTCCTGTGTAGTGAGAGGGACAACAGGAAACATGGTGATTATGGCAAATTCACATTCACTCCTAGTAATCAGTGCCTTTTCTTCAAAATGTGTGTGCAGTTGCACGACAATACCTTCCAAAATTTCAAGAGGCAAGATAAAGAAAAAAAAAATACCCACTGTTCTTGACTTATCCTGCCACCAGAAGCAAAGCCCTTCCCTTGTGAGGCCAGAAAACTGCTATCTTCTCCCATGGCCCCTGAGAAGCAGTCCCAGCTATATCCATAACCATATTCCATGTTCAGATAGACAGAGAACCACCTGTGTCTTTAGAGTCTCATCATCATTCCATGTACTTCATCTTCTCTGTTGCCTATACACCTCCCAGGAAAAGACTTAGCCTTAAAATTTTCATCTCAAAATTAAGGTTAGAAATACCTTAAAGTGACAGGAACCAGTGGTCACCTATAAAGCATACAGGTACTTGAAGACCCCCCTCAAGCAATACCTTATTCATGATGCCAACGTGTTGTGCCCAGGTGTGCAGAAGGTCACAGAGGATGTCTATCACTAATCACTGCATGACTACAGCCAGCAGCATAACAAGAGCTCATGAACAAATGGGAAGAAGAATAATAATGAGAGTATGCATGAGAGCATCAAAATTCATACCAAAATGTTTATGTTAGGTTTCCTAGTCAGGGAATCTGATCAAGAGAACATGGGTCTCTCATGCTCCCTGGGGTAGGGTAAGAAAGCCCCAGAGAGAAGAAAGTGAATAATGTAATAGAGACTTGAGAAAATGGCACTGGGAACAATGGTGTAGATCCTGATAAGGTCACCAGCCTACGCTAAGCCCTGCCACTGTTAGCTGTCTTCATCATTGGGTAAGTTCTGCATCTTAACAGAATCCATTTCCTATCTGATAAGAGACAGACAGTAGCTCAAATCTCCCAGAAGTGCTAAGGATATCAAATGAGGTTAGGAAAGCACATCATTGAACCAGTGTTATCTATAGCTGTGTTGGGCTCTGCCGAATAAGAGAGTGATCAGTGGACTCTGTATATATTTAGGTTGGACTGACATACTCTCTAGGACTAACTCAGGAAGATCTTGATGCAGCAAACATGCTCAGCAGCAGCAGGTTAAATAGATGATGCATTTACAGCCAAGGGCAGCTGCGAGAATGTATTCATCTTGTTCCAGGGGGCTCCAGACAGTCTCAAGAATCCGATCTTAAACTGAATCTGCCACCTTTCCCTCAAAACCAGCTTTGCCTCTCAAGACCCCTATTTGTTCCTGACAGGACAATATTTCACATCACTTTGGCTTGAGATGTATATTCTTGCTGTCAACCGTAAAAGCACAGAACTGTCTCCCTCCCTATGCATGCTATGACTCTGAGTCTTAATATCCTCATCTGTGGAATGACAGTAACAACACCTGGCCCTAAGCTGCATTAGCATCTTGTGGGAATCTACTGGTTGATGTGAAAGATTCTGAAAACCTGTGCAATGCACTGAAAAAGATGGGTGGCCTTAGCAATTGCAATAGTGCTAAACCACCCGCCTTTGGGTAGCTTGAAAACCAGGTCCAAAATCTCATCTTTAATAACACCAAATGCTACTGGTTCAAAGACTTGCAACTTCCACCGACATAATTGTGCTGTTTGTTCTTTAGCTCAATAGCTTGACTCTGTGGCATTTTGGTGCTGAGAGAATTAAGACAATCATTCCCACATTAAAGGTGTAAAAATCTTTTGAATACATTAATGAGGTGGTAGGAAGTAGGCTGACATTAAAGGACTTTGGAAGTTCTCTAATTAAGCCTGGCTAATGAGTTTTTCCACTCTGCCTAAGCACTGAGCCCAACAGCCTGACGGTCTCAGACTTCTGTGATCTCCATGAGAGCCAGCCACCAACAGCTAAAGCTCATGTTCATTTGTTTATTGTGGGCTGATTCATCCACTCACACCTTCGGGTGAAATCTCCTCGAGGAGCAAGCTACTCCACATGTACCATGTGGGACAAAGGTCTGAACCTCCCAAAGCTGCTGACATCAAGCCTCATGGCACTCCATCAAGGTCCAGAGGATGACATGAATGCCATACAGATACCATGCCAGAGTGGGGAACAATGTGAAAGAGGAAATGGAATTTAATAGATTAAATCTGATTGTTTAGCAATAATTGGAGGTAGAATGCTGGGCAGGGTTCAGGGATACCAAAGTCATGCCTCTATGTGTTTCTAAATGCTTAGAAACCAGTTGTGGAAATATTTGTTTAGAAATAACATCAGCACATTGCTAAATTTGCATACTATTCATTGCTTTGAGGTCTCCAGATGTGTCACTCTCTTGATATGTTTTTCAAAGTCACTTACGATCTGGTCCAGTTACTCTCCCCACTTCTGTCTACTCAAGATAAGACGAGGTCAACCTTCATCCTGCCCTTGGATGCTTTCTTCATTGACTTGAATAGATCTGCCAGATTCTCTGTTGTGACTATATCCATGGTGCTCTTTCTAGGCTTTGATCATATACCGCTTTGTAGTAGATGGGTGAATTTAGGACTAGAACACTTTCACCATAGTGTCCTGACCTCCCAAAGTACTCTTCTAATGTTGGAGAAGTATTGCATGTCTGCACTTTGCTATCTTATTTTTCTTCTGTGCATGTATTTCCTGCTTGGAGAATCAACTGTAAAATCTATTGAAAAACACACAGATTTATATTATAGATGGACAACAGACAACAAAGGCGGTTAGTCTCCCAAGTTTTTTCCCTCTACAACCTGTTGGGATGGAGTTTATACCACCACTTAAACTATAAATGACTAATTTAGGACTGCTCTTTCTGAGTATTCCAAGGGTATGTGCATTGATATAATGAATTTGTGTGCACATAGGTTCACTCTGTAGCTTTGATGAAGAAAGTAGGCAAATCCACACTTATTAACAGAAAGGGCCAGGCAATGTTGCATCAGTTCTGACACCGTGCTCTGCCCATGCTGCAGTGACAAGTGCAACACAGACATCACCAATTCCATGCTAGCCTGCTGTGGTGCTCAATGCTGTCACATGAAAGAAGGCAGGTGCCGTATAGAGAGAGCTTGAAGAGTGAGCAATCCCTGGGAAAAGAGCATCAGCTTAGACCCACATAATCTGTTCAAGGTGGGGGAAATATTTGCGTTAAAGAAAATACAAATGTTTTATTGATGAACAGAACACTTTAGAATGGCCGGATATCCTGGACACTGGAGGGTATAAGACAAGAAATAAAAAGCAAACAAAAGGAAGGTAATACTGTGAGAAATACAGAGGTGATCTTAGAATGAAGATGGTGAGGAGGACGTAGGTGTCAATTCAAAGGGCCACCATTTCTGGAGGCAAGCTTAGTGCTCAGGCACTTAATCCTCCCAAGTGCCCTCAGTTGGGATGACATTCTTGGTGACTCAAAATTTTAGATGTCTAGGGTCACCAAGCTATGGGGGATGAGAGGCAGCCTTCAACTCTAGACCATCTAACTGTCAAGCCTGTGCTACTAGCCATAAAGACTGCTGAAGCCCTTCACAACTCTCGCTATTCCAGGATTCCTAGAATATTGAAACCCTGAGAAAAAATGATATAGTCCCCAAGTGTAACTAATGTGAGTCAGTCACCTCCCCTTTGTCCTCCCTCCACTGGAATCCCTATGCTTGCCACCACAGACCATCCAACCAAGTTTCAAGTTTGCTGTGTGTCAGTGAGTATGTGTGCATGGGTCTGACAGGACTAGTTCATTTCAAGTAACCAAGTATGTCTTTGGACAGCTCTTGTCAAGATCCATAGAAGCGCCAATTCCAAAAATATGTTCCTTTAGTGGTTTTTTAGGGTTCTCTGCTCTGCACGGATTGACAATGTGGTAACAAGAGACATTCTGGAGACTGGATTTAATGCAACCATATGCTAGACAGAATGAGAACCCATATTGCAGCAGGCCAGCCGGTACATTTCCATGTTAACAGAAGCTTGATTGCAAATTACATTTAGTCTCAACAGCTCAGTTCACCGCACACAGATGCCATGGGGGACTGTAAAGTTAGTGAGATGTGGGGGAGTATGACTAACATTTTTTTTCTTGAAAAAAAAAATCCTTAAGCTGATAGGATGCCAAGGATCATCAGTGCTGATGCTCAAAAGAAAATGCTGCTATATTTGTTTTGCCAGAAAAGGAAAAATAATCATTGTCGCGAGTTGTTAGTCAAATTATGAATACGAGCCTGGCTGGTAATTGTCTGATAATACAAACAGTGATATTAGGGCTGTCAGATGTTGTACACACTGCTTGACAGCTAACATGTACATGCTCCCTGAACGAGGAGGCGCTCCACTGCTTCTAACAGCCAGGCAGACAGAAGGGTGGTGATTAAGGGAAATGTCGCTGGATCCTGGCCTCTTGTCCAGAGCTGGAACTGAGTCAACTTCCTGACATGTGGTCAGCATCTCTGTGTCGAGGAGAATCTGTGTAATTGTGGAAAGTCACAGTGTGGCTTTGGGTTGCAAATTCATCTCACTTGCTGTGTAGCCCTGGGTAACCTCTATCAACATAGGTTTTTCCACTTCTAAAGTGGGAGGATAATTTTCTAGCAGGTCCTCCTCCTAGGGCTATTATGAGGGTCTGCTCAGGACTTTGGATGCCAGCATAAACTAAGGCCCATGGTATTCACTGAAGGTGAGGACTAGAAGTTGTCCATGTGGCTGAGTTTCTATTTGCTATCATTGTAAGCACAGAGCTAGAATGATTTCTTGATCATTTTTCTTGTGGCAGGAATAGATTTTTTAAAAACCTAAGTACACATTTAATTAGAATTATCCACCTGCTCTCCCTCTTCCAAGAATTTGACCACAAGGTACCACTCATCTGGATGTCTCCCTGACTTGTTGATTATATGCTGCATCTGTTGGGGAGTCTTCTAGAAGGGTTTGGCAAGTCCCATCATGTCCTGTGCTGTGTATAATGTCTTCATTTTCTCCATGTCCTGATTCTTCAGATTTGGGGCTGTAGCACAGAGACAGTTCGTAAAACAGTTATGTTTCCTGCTTAGGTTTCCCAGAATGCTTTGCAGTTAAGTATGGCCATGTGACTAGGTTGTAGCCAGGGAAGACTGGGGATAAAAAAAAAACCCCTCCAGACCCCACCTTTAAACTTTTCATGTATGTACAGTGCTTATTATTTACACCCATCCCTTAGGAACAACATAGAAAGAAAGGGAAGAGAGACAAAGCGGAAGGCCAAAGATGGAAGAGACCTCCGCCCCTAGGGACTCCCTGAAGGCTTAACCCCTCACGCATGCATAGGCCTGAGAAGTGAATGAGAAACAAGGGTCCATTTTCCTAATCCTCTGAGATCAGCTGACAATTCACTTTAAACTCCAGGCATTCATCAACTTTGTGTCACTACACAGGGCTCTGTTACCAGAAGCACAAGCTTCTGGTCCTACTGCGTTTCCAGAATGCACCAGCACTTCCAGCCCTATCCTATTTTCTATCTACACACACACACACACACACACACACACACACACACACACACACACACACACACACACACAAGCTTGTCCTTTATATGGGGAACACAGCTTGATTAGAGCAATAATAGCACAAGGTGTGGTAGGCACTCAACCCAATCTCTCTCTGCCTCTCTGCCCACTCCATGCCCACCTGGCACCATGGAGAAACCTTGCTGATCATTTGTATAAAGACAGGAGTTGAAGCTGTAGCCTATTCACACCTGACTGCAGCATGACCAATCAGCACGAGGTTCTGTTCTCGACTGGATCGGGATGTCTGTCCACAGCAAGCAGTGCTTTGTACAGCTTAGAACACACTTCTGAGGGCTACTGTTGCATGTGGCTGCTGCTGGAGTTCGCTGTTCAGGTTTGAGGGCTCTTCTCGACCCAACACACATTTGGGACATTTCTGAAGATGATTAGTTTTGTTATTTGCTGGATTTTTACACACGGTTCAGTCTATACCACTGACATTCGAATGGGCATTAGGTCATTTGATCAGTGAGTGAACTCAGGGTAGTTCAGTGTCAGGGATGTCCACAGTGGCTTTGATGCTGACAGCTATACAGAGTCTCTGTTGGCAACAGGAAGCCTGGCTTTGAGCTCTGGCTCTTTGAAAATAATGAAAGGAATCATAAGTCAGTGTTTCTCTAAAATAGGTAGAAATGAAAAGAAGAAGTCTGTCTCTGAGACTTTCAGTCCTGTAATATTGCTGGCTTATCTGGCTTATCTGTACCACTGCCACTACCCCAGCACCTGGCATGTGCTAGGCCCTCGTCAAAGATGGTCGAGTGACTGAATATTGTTTAGAAACCAAATAAGGTAATAAACAAGAAACACTCTGTAAATTCTGTAGTGGTGTGCTCAGGGAAGTGTTATTACTGCACAGATGGGGAATTCATGGACTGTCCCCAAACTGAAGAGTTACTTGGCTATTTTAAGATGTTGGAAGACACTTTGGCAAGTGTATTTCAAATGTTCATCAGTTGTGTGGCCCAGTGCTGTATGCAAATGAGGCCTAAGCACTAATGCAGTATGCTGTCATACCAGAGGTAAAAGGAAGAAAGGCCTGAAATGTTCCTTGGTAGACAGGCATAACACACGGCAGAAGAATCTTATACTTGCTTGTTAAAATAAACAAGTTTTGTTTTGTTTTATTTTTGCAAGGTGGCCATTGGAATGTAGAGTTGGAAAGGGATTTTCCCCCAAAGAGTGACTATTTCCTAAGATTTTTCCTATTTATCTATAGTCCTGCCAGGTCTGCAAAATGACTTGAGGCGGAATTTGTCAAAAGTGGCCCATGCAATTGACATTTGTTCCAATCAAATCCCTGACCTCAAGGATAGTGGTTTAAGGAAAAGTGGTATGTATAAACCCAACTATACATGGCACTCAGAGAGAGCCACTTTCCTGACACAATTTTCCAAATTGCTGGAAGAAAGAGAACACTGGCCTCTGGCAAGAAGATTCCACCAGACAACCAGAAAGGAGAACCAACGGTGGAATTAACCACATCCGGGGTCACTGCAGTTCTGATTCCTCTGGTCCATGCCAGTTGGGTGTTTCCCTGCTTCTCTGCTTTAGATTCTGACAAGTTCACATTCTTAAATGTATTTATGTTATCCAGTCCAAAGAACGTAATAGAAAGAAGAGGCTGTGAGTAAGTCTAACAACCTGCTAGAAACTCCCAGAGGGCCCATGTATCTCCACAGCTCTCAACACAAAGCCTCACAGACAGCTGCTTGGTCATGTGGGAGGTTGCTCATACAGGAACCTCTCTTCAGGAGTTTTTCTTTCCCAAAAGCCCTTTCTGGGATACTTTTGAACTATAACTAAAAACATTTGTCTTCTATCTTTTTGTTTGTTGTTTGTTTTTGGGTTTTTGGTCTTTTTTTTTGTTTTGTTTTGTTTTCGTTTGTTTTTTATTTTGTCTTCTATCTTTGTCAGTCAATGTTCCTATATCCCATCATGCTCCTTTTTCCCATGTTACCCAGGCAGTAGTAACAAAGAGAAAGCAGGTTGGCTACACTGTATAAAACTATAGATTGTTTTGCTTCAATAAAATCATCAGATGTCTGCCTAAATCAATCCACAATGTAGGGAAGTGAGACAGGCAACATTCCAGACACTGGGTTTACAGGGAAGAGAAACACACAGCTCTCATTTTTTAGGAAATCTTTGACTTGCTGGCAGATAGACTCAAATACATACAACACACAGCCATCATGTTATTCTAAAACCACATTAAATATTTCTGTAATTTATGCACAAATTATTAAATATATAATAGACTCATGTTCATAGTGTAATGCTATAAGATGATATAATTTACATAATGAGATATTAAATATTGTTATGGAGTCATGTTCATGGTCCTCCAAAAGCTCAGGGGTCATGCTAGGCCATGAAATCAAAGGCAGTTTTGGGGAGTAGGAAACATTTGAACTGAAACATCATAGGCTTTCCCCAATGGCAGGAGCCAGGAAGAGGAACATTCTAAGAAGAGGAAATAACAAGTTTGGTGACACAGAGGGGTGGACATATGTCATGGTGAGAGGGGACTACAATTCATCTGGAAAGGCTGGACCAGTATTTCCCAGAAAGTGCTCTGGAAGGAAAGATAGTGTTCCATGGTTGATAAGTTTAGAAAATGCATCCTATTTAGAAATGTGAAGTGTAGACAAAATTATCATAGTCTCAATTAGCAGTTGAGACTATCCAGGGCAGTAAGTCAGAAGACCTGGGTGTAGAAAATCAAGTGTATCCAAAGCAGGATGAATGCAGAGATGCTGAGAAAGAGGAATCAGGACTTATTAATTCCAAAAAGAAATGGGTGTAAAAGAACAAGGTTTTAATTTGCTGGACTGAATGTATCTCAGAAGGAAAGAGCAGAAGCTGGGGATGATAACATGGGGCTTTACTGTTGAGTTGATTATGGAACAGGCATTTGGAGATGTCAAGAGACCATGGACAATACCAGATTCAGGATCTTGAAGTGATGTCTTAATTCAAGAAAACCATTAAAACCACTGGACAGGTATTAAATTTCACAAGCTAAGAGTCCCTTTTGACCTAGAAATCTTATCACTGAATGACCAGAGAGACTCACAATAATAATAGTAAAAGAATGTAGTTAGTGTGTTTCTGTCAGCTTGCTATATCCAAGTGCATCACCTCCTGCAGCTGGCCATGAAGTTCTCACCAAAAAAGGAAACCCAACAGCTGTGTGTATCCCAATGAAAGGATGTGGTTTTTAACAGAAGGAATTCAACTAGTAAAATGTTGCTGTGACCCCATTAAAATGATTCCCTTGCTGTTGGCCTGGCTTTATGAAAAAGAAAAAAAACGAAAACAATGTATTCAATAAAAATTCTAGCAAAGCTGCTCAGAGGTGAGGAAAACTTTCTGCTCTTCCAGAAGACCTGAGTTTGGTTCCCAGCACCCATACTGGACAGCTCACAGCTGACTGTGACTCTGGCTCCATGGGATCTGATCTGACCTCAGTGGACACTTGCACACATGCAATATGCATCCCCAAATATGTACATGAATAATAATAATGAAAAAGGAAGAAAAGTAGCAGGAAACTGAGCATTTCTTTTTGGACTTCTAGACATCAGTGCCACCCATTTGATGTAGGCAGAATGTATCATTCTGGCAACAGAGTGGATGAAGTTTGAGTCTTGACTACAGCATAAGTTATTCTATGTCCTCTTGAGCATTGTGTATTGTTTAAGTGGGTCTGTTAGCACATCTGCAAGACATGGACCAAAATACTTAACAGTCTGTTCACAGGACTGTTAGAAGGACTCAGTTGGCTGCCTTCGATTGTTTGCTTATTAGAAATGGCATTGGCAACAGGGATTTCTTGTTCCAGATTCACGGTTGGACTGTTGTAACATACTCGTTTTGCACACAAGGGAATCAGGGACTAGTAAGAACAGGTGATTCACTCACGCTCAGACAGGCAGTCAGGGCACAGCTGCCCGACACACAGATGCTCAGCTTTGCAGGGATCCTTGTCTTCCAAGAGCTGAAACTCAGAAAGAAAGAAACCAGGACTGTGTGATGGTTAATTCTGTCAATTTGACCAGATCTAGAGTTGGCATGGAAACAAGCCTCTTGGTAAATCTGTGAAGAACCCTAAGTGTGGAAGGTACCATTCTATGGTCTAGGACTTCTGTTTTAATGAAAAGAAGAAGATGGCCACCAGCTACTTTCTGATTATGGGCATGGTGTGACCAATTGCCTCCTGCACCTCCCAGCATGACTTCTTGCCACGGCAGACTATATTTTCTGGAACTGTAAGTCTAAATACATGCTTCTTGCCTCAGGTCACTTTAGCTGGGCATTTTATTAGGAAAGTAACTAGTGCTGGCTACAAAAGAAATGTGGGCAGAGTAGTGAACCTGTATCAATCAAAACTCCAAGTGGCAAACACACTGTGTGTTGTGGGTAATCTTGCCCTCATTGTTTGCCCCTATGTCTACCAAGTGGGCATTCTGCCTTTGTCATTATCAATCACTTGACTGTGTTTATTTGGCGGGGGGGAGTTCCATCTACTCAGCTCAATGACTTTAACATACACCAAAGCACATAATGGTGAAAGTGTTTTATAGTGCTATTCTCTCCCCGCCCCCAGTGATTAGAGGTTGAGATATATCAATGGCACCTTCTCTCCTAGGCCCTCTCTAAGTTCAGGAGGCTTTCTGTTGTTCTGGACAAGCATCCATAAGTAGTCTTTTCTGCACTATGACAAGAGTTTCAGCTGATCTTGTTTCGCTCCATCCTTCCCTCCCCAGGGTCTGTGCTCTCATCTTTTCAAAGTCTCTTCTCTTCCTGTGTTTATAGTGCACAGGATAGGGGCCCAGGTCTTTAAGCTGGTATTCAGTCCCCACAGACCTGGTCCCTTTAACTCATCACAGTTTTCCATGCTCTTCTCCTTCCCATGTACACTAAAGGTTAAGCTAAACCTGGACTCTGTGTTAAAGTATGAATTTAGGAGGTCTCTCTCCAAACTGGCCTCTCCACCTGGTAGGAGGCAGCAGAATTTTCCCCTATTCTATCACACCCTCTCAGCCTCATGTTTGCCCTGACCTCAGCAGGTTTCCTCTTAGAGCATCAGGAAGAGTGTACTTGTCCTGCATCTTCCTTAGACATCCTCGGAGTGCCAGCTCAGAGCATGGAGAGACGACTTACATTGAAAAGAAATTAGATTCAGACACTAGGAGTGAGTGAAAAGCAGAAGGAAACACCAGGCACACAAACCAACCACCAGCTTCTGGCTTATGATGAAAGTGTGTCTATACCTCTTCAAATCAGAGCTGTATGGCTGGTTCTCCAGAGAAGCACCTGGAACACTGTTTTACCCACCCTCCCTGTTGTCTGCTCAGCTGCCTGAGATGCTTTGAGGTCTGTAAAACAGTATTATCTCCAATCAGAGCCGAGTTTCCTCTCCAGACAGGAAGACGGCTCCTAAGCAGAGAGGCCAAGCTTGTATTTGTGGTCTGACTGCAGCCGTGACTCATCCAGCCAAGCCAGAGGCTGGCTATTTGGATCCTTCCCTATTCAGAGTCTATTTACAGCTGTAATTTTCTTTCTTTCCTTTCTTCTCTCTCTCCCAAGTCTTGGGACTTGTCAGAAGGGTCATACACATTTGACAAGTGGAACCTGTATCAGAGAGAATGTATACACTTTCACCTGACACTCACAAGTGAATGCTTGTGTTTACAAGTCTGATGATGGACGGAGTTCCAGTAATGACTTGGCCTTTTTCACTTTGATTGAATATTCCCCTGGGCCTGCCAGTCTGGACTTCTGTTATTTAATGAGGACATTGGAGCAGAAGCTCAAGATGTCTGCAAAATTGACCTTTTCTTTGGGTTTACTCCAAGACAAAAGTAGAGCCTGAGTTAGACAAGGTGACTCCAGAATACAAGTTTGGAATTTGTATTAAACCCACCAGGACCAGAAATTGCCATAGTATGGATGACTTAAAATTCATTTTGCACTCATAGAAACAGAGAATTCAAGCAGAGAAAGCAGCTTGTCCTAAGTCAGATAAAATAGTCATAATACAATAGTGTCTCATTGAATGGTTTACATTAGAGATTAAGTAGTTAGAGGTTGACTATTTACTGTAGACAAGCTTCCTGTATCCTACTGCTGGACACTTTATTACTTCTAGTCAGGGATTTCCCTGGCCACAGGTACCACCATGTCATAGACCAGAGAGAGACAGAGACAGAGACAGAGACAGAGACAGAGACAGAGAGATGGTGGGAGAGAGAGAGAGAGAGAGAGAGAGAGAGAGAGAGAGAGAGAGAGAGAGAGAGAGAGAGAGAGAGAGAGAGAAAGAGAGATCATGGCCTTACCGTCAGCCTTGGAGCCAATGCAGAACACTTCAAAGTCATGAGAAGGATCAGAAAGGGAACCTTGGCAGAGGTGATGGACCCACCATACTTCCTCCATACCTTCATTTCCATGTAATTTACTATAGGAGCATTGATTTAGCACTTACATGTAGTCTGACTGGGAAAATATGGTCATAAAGCACTTAATAATAAGTTTGTTCAATTTGTGAGAATTATTATCATGTCCCAAATGAATCATCTTATTTTCTTCAAAATACAGATGTCAGCTAAGAAGTCTCAACTCTAATATTAAAGGTTATCCTTTGGTATAAATGTGGCCCAAACTCACCAAGGACCCCATTTTTACATAGAAAGAAAATCATTCGTAAACTGAACCCCATCTAAAACACATGCATTTAGCTAGAACCAAATCACAATAATTTGTAGTTGTATTGTAAGGTTTCTCCAGACCACCAAAAAGAAAAGTATATCCATGCACATACATACACATGAAAATTAATATTAGAAAGCACAAGAATTTACATTTTGTCTTTTGTAGCATATACATGGCTTGTCAACAGTTTTATTTGCTATCACCTTAAGGAGTAAGAACATGTTGGAGGTTCCCTGAGATATTCCACAGAAAATGCTAACCCAGATGAGGGGATTTTCGAGAGTGGAAAAATCACACTTTAATTATTGTATTGAAATAAAAAAGTGAAGAATCTGAACTGCTTGAGCAACACGAGGTATGTGGTTACTCTACTTACAGATGCGGAGCACTTCAAGAATTTCAGCGACTACAGATGATGTGGCAAAGACTGAAATGGAAGCCCACTAGAGTCAGGCACATTAGGTCAGCCAAACCTTCAAGACCTCTGCTGAGTGCTGCCATCCTCCCGAAAAGTGGTGTTATGTCACTGAATCTCAACATACTCCTCTTAAAAATATAGGTCCTTCCTGAATGCAAACCCTACCTACTCCTCAAACTCAAGCCAGTGCCTGTGCTTTCATAAGGAAATAAATGACAGCTGAGGGTATAGCTTAATGGTAGAGTGCTTAGATGTGGGGTTCAGCTCCCACCTCCATCAAAAGCCTGTCAGAGCTAGAATTAGATCCTTTGATAGATTTTATGGTGTTAGTGTAATGAAGTTGATATGTCTCAGTGGCATTAGGGGGTGTGTCCTAATCAGTACACAGCAGAAAGAGATGTTCCATTCATCCATACTTGCACCCCAGGAATTTCCAAGAACTTTGCTTTCTTTTTTCTTTTTAATGCTGCTATTTAGCTTATTTTTCAGAGAGAGGGTGTGAGAGAGAATGAGATAAAGCCAGGGAGATAAAAAGACAGGTTTTTTTTTGTTTTGTTTTTTGTTTTTTTAAAATGACATCTCATTTGTTCTGATGATATTTGGGTCACTGGGATTATTCCAGACCAGTTGAGACAGTGAGCACCCAGATTGCATGTTGGAAACAAGGTCTACATCTATATTAATTCCCATTTCATTAATGAGGGGCAATGTTTACATTGACTGAAACCTCATAATTGCTCCCAGGTGAGAAGGAATCCGAACCTTAAAGCAACTGAAAAGTTGATCTTGAGCCAGCCCCTTCTCTCTGTTAATGGGGAGAAAGAGGCTGTGATGTTTAAACCCTAAGGTCCACAGGATCATCCATTTGAGGATGATCTACACAGTATACGGTTGAGAGTATTATGATGACCCCACAGAGGCATCATTATGCACTCACAGAAAAAGTCAGCAGTAGAACCATTTTTCAGTTCAAAATACAGTTGAAAACTTTTACTATGACTTTCATAACATGTATCCTCATTATTTCTCTTTGGTTTCTTAGTCTTCTGGGATCATTTGCATATTTCTCTTGGCCAGATGTTCCATATAGAAGCAATCATTCAGTCAATACAAATAACATGAATTATCTTCATCTCTCTTCTTTGGTGATTTGACACAGTCGGACATTCATTACAGCTAAAGCACTCCTTCGTAAGTGCATTGGTCAAAAGAATCATATATTTGGAATTAAAATAATTTAGCTTAAATAAGGACTAACACAATGGTTTCTTCTGACAAAAAAAAATCCCAGTGATGAGGGCAGAAAAAAAAATGACACAACAATAATAGTGGCATTGAACAGCGCACCAGAGTACTTGAGGCTTTAAGTACTTAATTAGTAAAGGTTTATGAAAAACAAGATGTTTTTGTACCATCATTGTCTCTTCTGAAAATTTTTACCAAACAAAAGAAAAATTAAAAAAAGTAATTTACAGTGAAGAAATCAAGTGAGGGACATCCTAACCAGGCAATTAAAATTAATGTCACCATTAGACTCAAGCACATATTCTGAGAAGGCCATATCCCCCCTCTCATGTCCTTTCCAATACCTTCAACATAAACATGACAGAACAGGGAGCAAGCTAAACTGGATAATATTCTGCAGAATGACTCCTTAGTCCTCATCATAAAAACCAATAGTGACATAGGAGGAAATGTTAAGACTGTTTTCAGTAGCAGGAGGTAAAGAAACAAAGGACAGCATAAAGACTAGATTGGATCCAAAGAGGGAAAAAACGTTTGCCTAATAATTGATGAAACATGAATAGAGTGTGAACTACAGTGATCCCTAGTGTCCTGAGGCCAATTTCTCTACTCTGTCTCTGTTCCATGTATGTAAGGTACAAGGTGCTAACATTAGGAGAAGCCAAAGAAGGCCACGCAGATTATAATAAACCTAAAACTTCAATATAGGGCATTAAAAAATAGCCTTGCTTTGGTGCTAGCATCATTGCTCATCACAACCTTAGCTAAGTCACTTGAGCACTATCACCTCACCTTTGATCTGTTCTACAATTGGAAACAGTAAGTCTGTTGCTATGAAACAAGGAGAGGAATGTGGGGGCACTGTAAAAGCTATCTACTATTTTTCAGAGAATATTTTATTAGACTTCCCTGCACCATATATCCTTGGTTACCAAATAAAATATAGAAGACTCAGATAAATTTGAATTTGCAATAAAATATAGTTTTAGTTGAAACACTCACTTTTGAGACATGGTATTTTTTAAGTTGAATTTGAATTTAATAGTATATATGGTATTTTTTTTTAACTAAAGTTGATAAACCTGTCTACACAACTTCTGACATTCCATCCTGTTCTATAAGATAACCTCCTCCCTCTCTCTTTCTCTCTGCAGCATCTTCTTACACAGCATCAAGGAGTCTGGCATATGATTCCATTTAAATGTCTTGGCAGCTAATGTCCTGGAAAGATGCACAAAGAATAGCCAACCACGTGACCACAATGAATAGATTTCACCAAGAATACATGGCTCCTGGGAAATTTCTCCCTCTCATCCAATTTCAATTTTGCAAAATTTATTTTAAAAATTGTCTGACATTTTCATTAGCCATCTCTCACAACATCCCAATGATACAGGTGCCCTACAAATATTCACACTGTGAAATAATAACTACCATAACTCATAGCATGGTTCTGGCAGATGAAGATGCCAGCTGGCCCTTCTATCCTGTGCTGTAGCTCAGGAGGATGGATAAGAGAGAAGACAGAAGACTGAAACACTTTTTGTCACCTACACTAGATATCTTATTTATGGTTTCTCTTGCTGTGAAGAGATAGCATTACTGTTGCAACTTTTGTAAAGAAAAACATTTAGTTGGGACTTGCTCATAGTTTCAGAGGTTTAGCCCATTAAGGTCATGGTGGGAAGCATGGAGGCATGCAGGCAGACATGGTGTTGGAGAAGGACCTGAGAGTTCTGTATCTTGATCCATAGGTAGCATGCAGAGAAATGGCTTGAGCTTCTCAGACCTTCAAAGCCCAACCACTAGTGGCATGCTTCTAGCAACAAAGCCATGACAATTCCAACAATGCCACACCTCCTAATAGTACCACTCCCTCTCAAGCAAGTATTCAAACACGTGAGTCTATGGAAGCCTTTTCTAGTCCAAGCATCACATTAACCTTGCCTTACTTATCTGGAGTGATACTGAAACACAAATAATGAAGATTCTCCCTATCCCATGAGGAAATGATCATCTTCATGATCAGGGATGCTATGTCTCATCTTTTGGCTTCTCTGAGCCACACTGGACAATGAAGTGTCAGGGAGTTCATTCAATACACAAAAACTAACAAAATCTGTTGCTCAAGAAATAAATATATAAATAAAAATGTCCATATATAACTTTTATTATGTCTGCCACCACAGATAAGAATGTCCTGATATGGTATGTGTTCAGAGAGTCTTCTTAAATCATTGACCAGGTCCTAAGACCTAAGAAAATGAACATATCTTTATGTTTACATCATTTTACTGTAAATAATAAAAAAGAGAGCAACACAAAACTAGTGGGGTATATGACATCACATTTGAGAAATTAAAACATCAATACCAGGTTCAGGCAAGTTAGGATTTCTCAATGAGTTCTCATGATACTCAGATATTAGGGGTTTAGTTTTTACTCTAAGTTGCTTCATTCTCACAAATATAGGTGGAGTTGAAAGTAATAACATAAATGAAGCATAGTTGTGAAGCAAGGGAAATGTTTAACAATCAAACAAGAATACTTGTCTTCTGGAGGTCAAAACCTTATTTGGGTGTGACAGTATTCAAAATAACATCAAACACCCATTGCTTGCAAGGGTCAGTTAAAATATTACTGACAATTATTGAATTCCATGCAAAGGATCAACACAAGTACATGTAACACATGTACCTCAGATGGCACCAGTTCATTTCTGTTGATTATATAACAAAGTAGTAAAGTTGAAGCTGCCTGTGCCTGCAAATAGTAAGAGCCTATATGAATTTATTTTGGGTGATCATGATGCAATATTGACATCTACAAAGTTCACCCTCAAGGACCACACAGTCAAGTTACTATTTTTTTCATATGCAATTTTTTTAAAGTAAGTTTACAATTTTGTGTTGGGCCATATATAATCACATGTAGCCCATGAGCTGAGTGTCCATGTTTTGGACAGGCATATACTTCATCTTTCCTCTTTCATAGCCTCTGGATGCCAGGGTTTTACTTAAAGTATTTGATTTTCTTTATATTATCACATTACTTTTAAAGGACCAGCACATTTTCTTGGGAATTATAAATGCAATAGTCAGTATTTTATCTGCTTTTTTATATTTGCGGTCAAAGGTCCAATGTGTTCATGGCAAATACATCTGCAATGTCTATCAGCAAAGGTGATGCTTCCTAACTGGGCAACAAGAGAGTCAGCTCCTTGGTCGGATTAAGCAGTGGCATAGTCCACTTCAGTAAGTTGCTGTGTGATTTCAGATTTTGTCAATGGCTTCTTTTTACTATGTGTATTCATCCTGATGATCTCTATGGTCTCTCCTCTTCCCACACTCTAAACTACAGGTCTATGTTTCCTTCAGTTAGAAAGGAGTTTCAGTCATGGTGTTGTGCTGCTAACACCTTCTGTTGTTACCAAAACAGATTCCTGGGGTTTTTTTTTGTTTGTTTTTTGGTTGTTGGTTTTTTTTTGTTTTTGTTTTTTATTTTTTGTTTTGGTTTTTGAGATTCTCACATCTCTTCTCCCCACTTCAGAGGTGTGTCAGACATGTTCTATAAAATTTGTTTTTGAGAGCTGAGCACTCTGCATAATGGGATGTAACAAACTTTCCAGAATCAACAGCATGGAACCTAAGAGGAGATTTCCTCCTGGACCCAGCTTTGATATGTAGTTTCTTACCAGCAGAAGTCATAGGCTCTAAGTTTATTTGGTATTTAAGAGAAAACTTCTGCCAGATGTGAGTCTAAAATTTGGATTCAGACTTCAGATCTATCCTGCCCAGTGTAGTAACATACTCTGCTTTCTGTGCTTCTGGCTATCCATTATTTCACAAGGGGAACGAGGGTAATGGTTTGGCAGGAATCAGAGAATACCCAATAACATCAAGTTATAGAGTGCAGACCTCACTCCAGGTACCAAGCAACACATACTTCAAATGTATGTTAACACCTTCGGCTGGTCCTACAAATTTGGTATTTAAGTTCCCGTGTGACGAACAAAGACACTTTATTATTATTATTATTATTATTATTACTATTAAGATAATTTAAAAATTTACATGTCAATCCCAGTTTTCTCTCCCTCCCTCCCACTTACCCTCTTTCCCCCCTCACACGCACTCTGACCACTCTCTCCTCCCATTCCCCCACCCCCTTCCACATGTAGGGCTATGCTATCCAGGTGGGGTCATGTAAATCTGTCAAGTCATTTGAAATAGGGACTAGGACTTCTCTCCTGTCTCTAGATTAAAGGAGTATTCCACCATGGGAGATGTGTCCCCAAGGTCCTTTTGTGCACCAGGAATACATCCTGGTTCCACTGTCAGAGGTTCCTTAGACTGCTCATTCCTTCTAGCTGAGACCCATATTTAGGGGGTCTGAGTCAGTCCCATGCTGGATTCCTAGCTATCAGTTTGGGGGGCCCATTAGCTCCTCCTGAACAAGGACACTTAAGCTCAATGAGCTAAGCACATAAGGAAAGAGAGCCAGGAAATAATAGAAATCAAAGTCCAGCTCATGGATGCCTCTAGAACCCACGTTCACACGCTTCTCATTTGGAAAATGCTAAACATCAAAAGAGTATCGGGTTCATAAAAAATTTCCATTTAATCCTCACAACACACACACAGGTATTGGTATGCCCTCTCTTATAATAACCAGTGATCATCATCATTGTAATCCAGCTACCAATTAGTAAAGCTAGGAACTATGCCTCCTGTCTGATTCATTGACTGAAGACAGAAGTCCAACTTCCAAGATCTGTATGACAGTAGTATGTTTTCAATACTGTAAGTCGTGCAGCCTTCCACGATAGATCTATCTCCACATACCTTCTCAGTCAAATTGTCTCTTTCTAACTGGAACATATAGTTTCTCCAGTGTCAGCAACTCATAGCCCAAAATGGACTTTTCTCTGTCCCATGCATCATTCCCCCAAACTGCCAGCAAAACTGCCAGCAAAGCGCTGCTTCTAGAACTTCGATTATGTATAACGTTGCTGTGAACCAAGGGATGAGGCAGCTCTGTTTGAGACATCAGCAGAACCACAGCACTGGCCTCTAGAAACCCACCTTGTACTTTGTCAGCAAAGTCGATGTGATTCGAGATGACGGAGGTCGGATGCCACCCGGGTGATTTGCAGAAACATCTTTTTGGTCATTAGGGATGTTTAAAAATAAAACAAAAGTTTTTGGTAGGAATGGAATTTTTACAGATCCCTGAAAATATTTTCTGAACAGATAATAAAATCGCTCATGACAGTAAGTGGTGTGGTGAAAAGTTTGCCCAGGAGAGCAGCCATTTCTTAAATCTGAGGATCTTGAGCTCCCGGGATCCTCACGTGGGTCCCAATGGTGTTCCCTCATTTGGGCCCTGTGACTAAGAAGATGCAAAAATAGAAAGACCAAGGAGAGACTGCATGGGGGAGGGAATATTTACATGAAAGCTCCATCTTTTTATTTCTTTGCCAATCCCTTATGTTTGTGAACCTCAGAAGAGGTAGGGAGAAGAGGATTAGTCAAGCATAAACAAACAATCCTGGAAGGAGATCACATGGCCCTCCAGGCCCAAGGCCCAGTGAGTAATAAGCACCTTTGTTTATGTGGCATTTTATAGTTCAACGTACAGTTTCAATGAGAACACTTCTTTTGATCCCCCACCCCAAATGTAAGTGAGGTCAACTGGAATTATCGTCCTCACTTGACACCCGAGCAAACTGGCACCAAGCCCGAAATAACACTGTTAGCTTGTAGCTGAACCCGATTCTGTGACTCTAGAACACGGAGGGAGTATTCCTCCTTATACCACGCCATTCCGAAGGAAATATTAAGAAAAGTAGGAAAAATCACTGATTACATTTCTTTAGGTAGTTGCCTAGAACTTAATTAAACAAATAAAACCTACTAGTATATATATATATATATATACACATATATATATGTGTATATATGTATGTATATATATATATATACATACATATATACACATATATATATGAGACTGGAAACCAGGCAGTTATCAGTAAAGATTCAAAGTGGACAGGACAGGAACCACCAGCTAACACAGCGGTGGGTAAGGTTAAGTAAATCACTAAGGCTTCTATTTAGAGATCTATCATTGCTCCCATTCAAGGATAGTTTAACTTTCGAGCTAATAAAATAGGAGTAATGTATCCTGTTCTTTACAAAGGCAGGCCTAGCCCCTGCCATCATTCATCCATTCAAGAAGCATTTCTTTAATTCCATGCCCATCATTGACCTTACAGCACACAGTGAGGAATGGTTTCCAAGTTCGGTGTCATGGATGAAGAGATATAGAGTGCAATGTTAGCACTGCTGTAAAATGTCATATGTGCATGCAAGATAGGTCCCTCATATGCAAAAGGATGACATTGCCTTATGTTGTCAAAGGAATTAGAGCATCCAATAAGTTAATAAAGTGATTAGATGATAGGCATATGCCATAGAAATATAAAATAAAATATACATATGAAACAGCAGGTACAGTCTTTTACATGAGGGGAGCTGGGTAGTAGGGTAATCCAGACTTTAGCCATGCCTCCTGTCTTCCTCTCCCTTGGAGCCTAGACAACACAGTGTGAGTGCTGCTGGTATAATTCACCACACAAGAGAGGTTTTGAACCCCTTGCAAGCTCCACTGCACCTTTTATCAAAGCCTTCATGTCATGCTGTTATCAGAAGAGTCCCCAACACACACACACACACACACATACACACACACACACACACACAGAGAGAGAGAGAGAGAGAGAGAGAGAGAGAGAGAGAGAGAGAGACTTCTTAAAGACAAGCCCTGTCTTTAAGACAAGTACTCTCTGTACCCACAGTAGAGCCTTCCTAAGCTGTTGTCAATGATGTCACTTGCTAACCTATGTATTAATAGGTGCTTCAGATCTGTTAGTGAAAGGTAGCTTTGAGATGTTGATATTCTGGGGGAAAGGCAGAATATTGGAACAAATAAACCCAATTAAAGAGAGCACTATGCCATGTTACTCTAAGGAATTTCAAAACCTAAACCATCTCAGGATGATATCTTTGCTCTACAGGAGACAGCAGCCTGGGTGGGCCTGCTGACAGTAGCAAAGCAAAGTGAAAGGACTCAAGGTGTGTGTGTGCCTCTCAGGTTCATACCCAGTCCAAGAACAGTCCTGTGCAGTGAGTCCGCCAAATCCTGCTGATTACCCAAGGTCAATAGCCTATGCAGCCAGCCATTTAACTCCTTGCTTCGGCCAAGGAGATGTTTGATCGAGTGCCAGCAAGTACAATGAATGTCATACCTTACAAATCCTGAGGAGACAGCATGTTCCTTTTAGCACTAATTGCTTCATTCAGAAGAGACCATTTAAAACCAGAATCTGCTCTTTTTCCTTGATGAGCAATTTCAGGCTGCCTACCAAAGCTTTTGTTTGTTGGGAGGAGAGAGGGCGAGTAGGTACTTTGCAAAGCATTTTAATTTTCATATTTAATGAAACAGATTGGATAGCAAGTCCCTTTGATTTTATTTTATTTTATTTTATTGTGTTGTCTCCTGAATACCTTCTTGTGGATTACAGAATCTCACGGGGCTTCCTGTAAGAACTAACTTGTGTACATCTCACAAGTTAAGGCACAGTATCAAGCGTATATTTTATCCCAGAATTCACTCATTATTATTGTAACACACGATCATAAATCTCAAACCTGGAGAGGAGAGAAACATGTACTTCTTTTCCCCTCTATTCTCCCAAGCACATAAAATTATGTAACTCCCCAAAGCCCTCTTTTTATTCTTGCTCTGCCTTCTCAGCAGGATAAATTCTTTAAAAGGATTATTTCTTCATAGTAAAGGAGAATTAATGAATCCATCGGAAAACTCATTTATTTTAATTGATTAACAAAGGCATAGGAAAAAGTCCCCATTGGGCTGGAGACAAGAAGCAGGCTTTCTTAGTATGCCATTAACGTTCAGTGTCTTCTCTATCGTTCTTATTGAGGAACAGAGAACAGCACCTCAGTCCATTTTTAGAACGAAACTAGAACAATGCCTGGAAGACATAGGCGTTCAATTACTATTTGTGGCATAAATGAGCAACGGAACTCAGCGGCATAACTGACTTTTTTCTGGGTCTCAATTTTTCCCTTGTTTAAAAAAAGGAAACTGGTTGATAGCATCTGCATGTCTGCCTCACGAGGTCAAGGATCAGACATGATAAAGTGTGGCTAAGTGAACTGTTGAGTGAGATGCAGAACCGGAGGCAGTGTTTAGTGATGACAGTACTTGAATTGTGACCACAGTCAGGACACCACGGTTCTCCGAGCATTCCTCTCCCCAGAATACAACATCAGACTTGGCAATCCCTCATTTTATTTCCAGCCCAAACCAAGGTCTTTCAATAGTTACCATTACTATGCAAAATACCCTGTAGGAAGAAATGTTCAAAAAAATCCTAAGAGATTTCAAAGAAAAATAAAATCTACTGATTTTTCTAGAAGACTCTGCACTGGTTACATTTTGAAATATTAAAGCAGATCACAGGGGGATAGCATAGAGAGACATGAAAACCAGATTTCATAAGTAAAGTCTTTTGGGGAAATAAAAATTTGAGCTGACTTCTGGAATGTGTCATGGACATCATTCTGACCTTCCAAACTGCTTGTGTAACAAACTTGGATTTGGCATTTGGTATTGGCTTTAGCAATCCACGTAATGAGAAGTATTCTTAAAAACAGAAAGAATATGCTGCATAAAACCATGTGGGGAATTGTAGGGGTTGGAAACAGTATAAATACACTACTGTAAGTTAAACAAGCCACTTTATGTGACTGTCGAGACAATTCAAGACAATTCCAGGCACACAGAAAAAACAGACACCCTCGCAGCTTTTAGGAAAACTCACTGACTTACAAAGTCAGATAATTTCCTACGGAATTCAGTTAAAGGGACCAATCCATCAAAAAGTACAAATGGAAAATTATAGTAGCTACCCACAGTGAATGAAAAACATGGGGCATTTTGCTCTTAATGTTATTAACAAAATCACATGATTGGGAATTAAATACTCTTGCAAAATGACATTTGCAAGTTTAAACTCACATGTTTATTGTTCACATTTGCTTTTCTTCATTACCCTTATTTTGAAAAAAATATATATTTCAATTGTTTTTACAACCGAAAAAATTTTTTCTTGATTCCCGATTCTTTGTTTTCACTGTTTAATGAATTATATGACACTGTCAAGTTCAGAGAAAATCACAATAACACTTCATAGGGATAGTATTTGTGGTAGACTAGGCTGTGCTTCAAGAACAAACAAGGCAGGATGTAGTTGGTTGTTTTTACTCTTTGCTCTCTGGAGGGCCACCACCCAGCTCCCAAAGAAATACACGGAGTCTTATTCCTATTATGAACACCCAGCCTTCACTTGGCTTGTTTCTACCCAGCTTTTCTTAAATTATCCTGTCTACCTTTTGCCTCTGAGCTTTTACTCTTTTGTATCCTATATACCTTTCTTTCCTTCTTACTCCATGGGTGGCTGTGTGGCTGGGCCCTGGCATCCTCCTCTTTTTTTCCTTTTCTCTCCCCCCTCTTCTTTTCCTCCTCCTATTTATTCTTTCTATCTGCCAGCCCCACCTATCCCTTTCTGGCTTAGCTATTGGTCATTCAGATCTTTATTAGACCAATGAGGTGTTTAGACACGCAAAGTAATACAGCTTCACAGAGTTAAACAAATGCAACATAAAAGAATGCAATACATCTTTGCATAATTAAACAAATCTTGCACAGCATAAAAAATTGTAAGACATATTTATCTAATATTTCAAAACAGCAGGAAATGCCAGAGTTTGAACCCAACAAATATTTACATCCCATTTGTTTTGCAGTCAGGTAAAGATCAGCAGTGCTCAGTGGTTCTTCTAGCCATGATAAAAAATATTCACTTCACTAGTCCTCTTTAGCTACAAAAATTTTACTTTATCTTCCAATCCATCACAAAAGAGAAGATAATGCAGAATATGAAAGATATATTTAAAGTTTAAGCTTAGGGAATCTGTGAGGTAGTCCAATGCATAAATGTGCCTGCCACCAAGCCCAACAACCTGTGATTGATCCCCAGGGCCTCCTGGGTTGAAGGAGAGAACTGACTCCCACAAGAATGACACAATTTAGGAACTCAATGCTGATTTTTACAAGTGATCTTGCTTCTTTGTTATGGAGTAATACTTTACTATTCATCTGGAATTTCCCATTTCCTATATATCTCTCTGGAACTGCAGTGATTCTAAGACTTGTACTCAAGTAAATATAAGGCCAGAAATAGAAACAGTTATTCAAAATAGCAAATACTCTGACCAACATCCTTGAGATTGTCCACTGTGACCCTCAGATATAATCCAGATGAAATTAACTGAGTTCCGTTAACATTCTTACCTCCCCAGCACGACTAAGCCTAGGACTCTCACTCACCCCAGAAGCTGATCCTAGATATCATTTTCTCTTAGAAACATTCCTGAGCTGCAAAAGCTATTGGGGTACCTGCTTTATGTGAATTCAGGTTTTTACCATACATCCTGTGCCTGGCACACAGTTTTATAAACACGTGTTTTAACACTGACATTCCTCTACCTGTAAGTTCCTTATCATAGATAGTTCTGATTTGTTATGGCTGTTGTTGTGTCCTCATGCCATACCTGTCCTCCAATTCATATTTGTTAAATGAATGCTTAAAAGAAATTTGTAACTAAATAGTTTTGTAGCAGTCAAAAATATAGAGAAAAATATTAGCAACCAATAACACATTAAAGAATTCCATAAGCATTACTTCATGAATGGCCTGGCCCTGGAAACCTGACCAGGACCAGACACACAGATTCACATAGAGAAAAGCCAGACTGCTCACTAGGATGGAGCAGCACCAACAATGTCAGCAACCTGGAACTCAGCATTTATTGTGCACAAACCAGATGAGGGGTTAGCTAGCCTGGGTAGGGAGTTTCTGTAGACAAACAAATCCAGGTTTCTGTTGTCCCAGAGGAGGAAGCTGAAGTTGATAGATTTTACACACACACTGGTCAATCATTCCAACCCTTGTACTTGGACCAGAGGAAGGCTTTGCTACTCCATAGGTTTGAGCCTCTGGGGTCCTTGACATGGCCATGCTGATGTCAAATAATACACACCAACTCAGGACTTTATTGGCCCTTTACACACTCAATGGTGGTTTACTTGGCTCAACATACACACAGAGATGAGAATAAGAAAAATTCAAAGAATCATGGTAGAAAGAGATGCCTTCTTTCCAAAGCAATATCACCTCTTTTGTGATAGTGGCTCTGGTCATCACAACTTAACAGTGCTCACATTCAGAAACTCTAAAGTGACTGGGCATCTCTTATACCACTAAGTATTATTGTATGAGCTTGGGTCAATGATATCCCTATTTTATGGGTTTACCAGTATGGTGAAATCTTGCCAATCCAAACAATTTGTTTTTCATTTTTTTTTCTTATTTTTTTCTTATTTTACATATTGATACCAGTTCCCTCTCCCTCCCTTCCTTGGTGTGATATGCCAGTGCCCAGCTTTGATTTTCAATTTAAGTCTCAAAGGACTATAGGCATAACCCACTTAGTCAAGTGCTTGTTGTGCAAACATCAAGAGTGGAGTTTAATCCCCGCAACATGCATGACAAATGTGACACCCACATTTCTCTGGCCTACATGTGTATGTGTGCACATGCACACACACAAGTGGGAGCACACACACCTGCAAGTGGGGAAAAGTCATTTGACAATACTCTGCACTCTTCTGTGGAAAACATTTGCCTTATGAAGAAGTTATTCTAGAAATATCAGTGAAATAACCTCCCAATCATCTGGCCATTCCTTCTTTGTCCATATTCTTCCATCCAGAGTATGAAAGCCCTACAACTTCCCAGGCCCACATTGGCCCTGTGTTGAGCATGAGATTGGCACTGATACAGCCTTTAGGTGCTATTGTGAGAGGCATTTATAGCACAGTAGTTAATGCTGCTGGTCTATGGGTTTGTTGGAACAGCGTTATGGTAGCTGTATGCACACTCTCTGGTATAGATATTTCTCATCAATGCAAAGTCATGCTTTCCTGCTGCTTTAATTTTCACTGAAACCCACTCTGTTGTCATTTCTCAGTGTTGAATATTCACTGTTGGACCTTGTTATTCCACCAGATCAATATTTACAGCAAGGTCTGGCCTCATCTTCATCCCACTGGCTGTATTTTCTTTCAGTGTGTCTTTGCTTGGGGCACAGTTAACAAACCTTGGGTTTATTCAAAACAATGGTTTAGAAAGTTTTCATTGGCTCCCAGGCTTGTGGGGCACTCCAGATACAGCTCTAACACCTCCTCATTGGAGAGAGTGTCTTCCATGCATCAGGTGAAGTAGGCATATGGCTTGGCTTCCCTAGAGACTATCCCTCTGTAGATGCCAACTGGCACTACCTGGAAGCATCACACAATGAATTCAGTTATGATGATTTTGACTACTAAATGACAAGTGCCAGGAAGAGCTGATACACCCCCAGTCTCTGCCTCCTTCCTGTTGCAGCCCACATGGCTGAGCCATCACTCATAACTTTTTATTGCTATGTGGCTGCCTCAATAAATAAGCACTTTAGATGTGTTTATTCTCTTTGCCATCTTGCTCCTCACTCACTGCCTGAGACTTTTACCTCCAAATAAATTGTTACATTAAACTGCCTCAGATGAATAAAGCAATGCAACTTAAAAAGGAATAAAGAATTTCCTTAAAACAAAATTTGAGATGCTACATTGTTACATTGTTCTCTCTCTCTACATAGAGTATGTACACGTATGTGTGTATAGATAAATAGACATAGGATGAATAGATATAGACAGATGATGAAAGAAAGATGCATAAGTAGATGATATAAAAGGAAGAAAGAAAAAGAAGGAAGGAGGGAAGGAAAATAAGATACCTAGAGCAGGTATGTAGAAATAGTCATTTTTGATATAGCAGCAATGAAAACGTTATAAAATAACATTTTACAAGTATTGTTTGAAGCAGCAGATAGAAGCCTAAAATTCTTATGTGTGCATCTTATGAAATATCTCTAAGAGTTCTATAAGTAAAAATATATTTTAAAAAAGATGAAAGAAATCAGAGATACCTAAGTCATGGAGAGGTGTGCTGGCCCTGTAGACTCAATGTCTCAACACTGTTACATGCTGAGTATGCCCAAACTGACCTACTGAGTCAAAGCGATTGAGTCAAATGCCAATAGGACTTCAAAGAACTTGATATGCTGATTCAAAATTGTGGAAAAAGGAAAAGAATAAAAGCTGAAATGCAAAGCAGGAAAGAGTCAAGTGAGCTGGAGGGTGTGCAGGACCTCCTTCTGGACTTCCTGTCACACTGTAAAACAGTGACAGCAACATTGTCATAAAGGGTCCAGTCACTCACACATGGGTCCACTGAGTTTCAACAGTGATGCGGAGGCTCCCATCTGAGGAAACAGTGATCTTTTCCATGAATGTTCAAACGATTGGAGTATGTTTAAACCCATAAAGACCTAGAGCCATACCTTCTGTCTTATATAAAACTTTCAGTAAAATGGACCATAGATGTCAAACTTTGAAACTTGTATGTACAGACTATAAAACTTATAGAAGAGAGCAAGTCTTTGGAATAATAAAAAAATTATATTAAAAATAAAAATTATAATAATTAGATTAAAAAATATTTGAAAGTGGGCAAAACATCTCAGCTGACACTTCATCACCATTATAAAAATGGTAACCAAGTGAGACTAATTAAAACTAAGACACAATTTTAGTAACGGGATTTAATAACACAATTGTTGAAGTGATGACCCTCTATGTAGTCAAGGGTGGGCTTCCAAATCAAATGATCCTCCTGCCTCAGCCTCTTGAATAGCTTTAAGTATAGGTTCATATCACTATGCCCAGAAGAAAAACAGTGTTTCAAATGACAACATAACTAAGTCAACTGAAATTCCTTACAGGCTGCTAAGAATCCTGTTACAGATACCTTGGAATGTGTTTGGCAAAATCTCACAAACCTACACACACCACACAGTGCAGCAACCCCATTCCTAGGCGTTTACCCAAGTGAAATACAACATATGAAAAAACATTAAAGAACAATATATTTTAAAAAGGAAAAGAATTATGTTTTTTTTTTACTGTGAGCAGCTGTGTCTGTCTGCACACACGTGATTTATAATCTATTATCTATAACTCATTGTCATATTTTTCCTGAGCTTTACTTAGTGGGTTAGAGGCTAACTTCTCAGTCCTTCCTGAGACTCTTCTAGAGTCCATGCTAAGTGGAGCCACAGTGCCAAGGACCCTCAGTCTTAGACCCACACAGCTGCTGCACCCATGGTCTCACACTACGTGGGAGGTTTTGTATCTTTTAACATTGGACCTGATGTGCCAGGCAACCCTCTCCTCTCTGGGACCTTGCTTCTTCTCTATCCAGACTGCAGGAAGCAGAAGGCAAGAGAACCTTCTCTGGACCACAAAGCTATCTGTCTTGATTCCTTTCCTTCCCTTCTGTTCCGGTATGTCTCTTTTCTTCCTCAGTTTCCCTTTTCTTTATTCCCTCCCTTTCCTTCCCTTCCCTCCCCTCCCCTCCCCTTCATACCTGCCTCTTCCCTTCTCCTTCCTCCTCTATGCGCTGTTCTTCCCCTCTCTCCCTCCACTCCCCTCCTTTCCTCTCCATTCTCTGCTCCTCCCTCCCTTTTCTCCCCTCTTTCAGCTCCCTTGTCCTCTACTAGCTGTAATCTCCCAGCCCCTCCCACCTGCTTTCATCCTTCATCCTTTGCTCACAACTTAAAGGAATGCTGTATTATCCCAGTGTTTGCTTGTGGTGACAACACTTTGTCTATATCCTATATTGTTAACATTTTACCTTCTCCACAAAACACTGCATTTTCGTGGGCTTCCTGGATTGGGGAAGGAGTCTGAAATGGAAGGAAGCTATTTCTGATTTCAGGATTGTTCATGCAGAGTCGGGGGGGGGGGAGAGGTAGGGAGGAAGGGAGAGAGAAAGAGAGGACAGAGAGAGAGAGAGAGAGAGAGAGAGAGAGAGAGAGAGGGAGAGAGAGAGAGAGAGAGAGAGAGAGAGAGAGAGAGAGAGAGAGAGAGAGAGAGAGAGAGAGAGAGAGAGAGAGAAAATCTAGGGCAGGAATCATAACACTGGCAGGAAAACAGATTCCTATCTTGAAATGTGACTTTACCTCACCAAGGGAAAAACATGCTTAAAGGCACTGCCTTTAATTTGTTCCTGGAGAATAAAAGTCCATAAACATGGCCTGTTGATTTGACACTGGTAAGTTTATGTTGAGAAATTGTAATTCTCCAGAAAACAGAAGCAGGAATGGTTTTCATGAGAAACTGTGAACCAAGTAGAGAAAAAATGCACAGAACACACAGAGAAGTTCTGAATCATCCAGCGTCTGCACAATTGTTCTAAAACACACAGAAAAAGAAAGGATACTGTATTCTAAAAAAAGGTATGTGGGACTGGGGAGATGGCTTGCTAGGCAAGGCTTGTGAAATGTAAGTACAAGGACACTGAACTGTGGACATCTCAAGAGAGTGCTCTTTGGTGATATGTTATTTATGATATATTAAAGCTTACCTGGGGGTACAGAAAACAAAGCTAGCCACAAGTCATAGAGGTCAGGCAGTGGTGATACACATCTTTAATTGCAGCAGACATACTAGCTAGCCATAGAGCCAGGATGTGGTGGCAAACACATTTAATCCCAGGACACAGGAGACAAACAGATGTATCCTGTTAGCTGAAGGCCACACTGAGCTACACAAAATTGATCCAGTCCTAAAGAGAGACAGCTTACACAATTCAGGAATGCTTTGACACACTCTGTAGATGACATCAATGAAGCTCTGTATTTCACAACGCAGGAACTTTCTGGGGTGGGGGGGGAGGTGACAGGGACCACTGGACAGAGAGCCAGTGTGGTTGCCTCTGAGTGCACATGGCAGCAGTGAGGTATCACAGATCATGGCTTCTCCATTATGTAAATTATTCTGTAAAAATACATGACATTAGGATGCTGGCACATTACAGGCAAGACTAAAGAGAAATCTTAAACAGCCTGTAGAATTTCTTGCTGTCATAAGAATATAACTATACAAAATAACCTCTTTTCAAGGAAGTGAACAAAAACTGTAAGGAAAATTTCTTCCACAACAAATCAAAATCAAATTGATCCCCTGTGTGAACACATAATGATACATTCAGGAATTGCAGACCCTGGGAGAAAACTCGTAGGTCAGTTACAAATTGAAGATTCTTTGAATATGAAGTTAAACATTTATAGTTATATATACACTTACTCATTTGATGTTGGTTGTGCTACAGGAGTGAACTAAGAGTCTATTATTTTCTGAATGCAGGTAAATGAGCAGAGGCAATTAATCTGATTGAGGGACGAGGATGGGTTAAAATGGAATTTCTACAGAATTTATATGGGTGAGGTATTGCTTTTAGTTCTACATGTCTAGCATAAAGTGGTGAATTAACAGGAAAAAATTATTTGGAATGCAAATCTCTCTCTCTCTTTCTCTCTCTCTCTCTCTCTCTCTCTCTCTCTCTCTCTCTCTCTCTCTCACACACACACACACACACACACACACACAAACAAAACAAAACCACACACTACAAGTTTTCACAGAGATACATTGTGTCCTGTCTTTCCCAGAGATACCTTGTATCTAGCCTTTAAACAGTATATATATCACATATAGCCTGTTGAGTTCTTCAAACACTCAGAAGTTATTACCTCATTGGGGTCCTTCCCTCTTTACCATACACAGGAAGCCACATGAAGGAATCAAGTTATGAAAGTCGGAAGATGCTCAAAGGTAGATGGCAATTTTTTGCACTGTCTACCAAGTTTTGCTGTATACTGAGGAAATTCCTTTAAAGTAAAGTTCGGCTTTGTTTTATTGTTGTCCTTGTTTTTATGTCTACAGCAGTAGGTTTCCATGTGGATTTTTAAAAAGCCTTTAGTGTTACTTATCCCTCCCCCTATTTTCTCCTTCACACTGCCCTTCCTTCCTCTCCCTATTGAATCCTATTCCACTTTCCTCTTTATTTATTTATAACACTATATTCTATTTCTGTAACAAGTTGTTTTCTGCCAGCCCGCTTGGACCCACAGCTGCACCAGCCATCCCCAATTAACACACAGAGACTCTGTATTTGATATAAGGCTGTTGGACAGTTACTAATTTCTTATTGGCTAGCTCTGTCTTAATGATTAACCCATTTCTACTAATCTAAGTATTTCCACATGGTCTCATATTACCAGAGAGCGGGCCTGGACCTCTGTTGTCTCTGGTCTCTACATCCTGACTCCTCCTTACTACTTCCTCTTTCCTCCTAGTCTCCTAGTCCTTCCTATCTTACTTTCCTATTGGCCAACAGTGTTTTATTCATTAACCAATACAAGAAACATATTTACAGAATGACATCTCCCATCATATTTCTCCTCCCTTGGACAAGCTCATCCTCCAACAGATCAGTGCAATAAATTGGAATTAACACAGAGACCCACAACTAGACAATGTTCAGAGAGTGACAGCCTTTGGAGTACTCATCTCTAAATGGAATGTCTCTATAAAATCCATCCCCCTTAAAGTTCAAAGATCAGTCCAGAGGAGAGGAAGAAAGTTTTTAAATGTGAGAAGTGGTGGGTCACTCTAAGAAAGAACATCTTTCAGACACAATAGGGCTGATTCACGTAAGAATTCACAGAGACTGTGGCAGCATGCACATGCCTTACACTGCTTCCAACAAGACAGAATCCCAAATTGAGAAGAAGAACTAGATACAAAATCCCACCCTTAATCCAGAAGTTATCTGCAAATGATACCTGCTGGGAAAGGAAAAATACATTTTCTCCAATAGAGTATTATGGGATAAAGCAAATGCACTTCAGGGCAGGCCTCATGCCAACTCCAAACAAACTCCATGGTTTAAGGTGTGTGTGTATATGTGTGTGAGCATCAAGCTTCAGAACCAGGCAGAAAATAGTCACAACTAGCCATGGAGTTTTGTATGAATTCTATCAGATAAGCATATTGATATAATGGTGGGGGAATCTCCCCTTAGTAAGTGTTGCTTGGGAAACTGAACGGACAGACAGACAGACAGACAGACAGACAGACAGACACACACACACACACACACACACACACACACACACACACACTTACTTGAAATTAGATTCCTATCTCTCTCCATGTTCAAGAATCAAAAGATCAAATACCTTAATGTAGGACCTAAAATTTTAAAACTTCTGAAGAAAGATAAAGGTACAGGTAAAGACATTCTGATTGTGTCTCCAATAGCTCAGGAACAGGTTAAATAAATTAAAATTATGCATAGTAAACAAGTCAACAAGTGATGAATCATGTTAGACATAGAGAAAATATTTACCAGTTATCCAAAAAAGATTAATACCCAGAATATATAAAGAAATAAAAACTTAAACCCCAACAGAACAAGCAATCCAATTACAGGTATGGGTAATTTGACAAGAAGCAGAAGGAGAAGGAAAATAAGGAAAACCACCAGCAGCAGCACAAGTGACTAATAATAATACACACAAAAATTAAAATATTTAGTCATTAGAAAGTCAAACCACTATAAGATCCCATCTTAATAAACACAGTGCAAATGCCTACCAAGAATACAAAGAACAAAAACTCTAAATGATCAAGCAACTGAAAGAAAAAGGAACTCATATATCAAAAATGGAAATTTAAGTTAATATTGCCACTATGAAACTTAGAATGGATATTCCTCAAAAATTAAAATATAGAACTATCTTATGATCCAGCTATGTCATTCCTAGGAATCAGTCAGAATAGAATGGAAATATCTGCACAGGTGTTTCTATTCACAATAGTCAAGACACTGATCTCATGTATACATCAATAGGTGAGTGGATAAAAAAAATGGGAGGTATATATAAAAATCTCATGACAATTACAGAAAATAGGGGAACACTGGAGATCATTGCTATCTATGCAAAATAAGTTAGGCTCAAAAATAGAATGTTTATATCATCTCTCTGATATGTAGAATCTACAAGGAGGAGACAAAAAGAAGGAAGGAGAGGTAGTATAGAGGGCATAGACCAAAGTACATGCATGAAAACATCATAATGAACCTATTATCTTAATTAATGTGGGACAAAATATATGTTGCAATGAATTCTCATTTCATTTACATCCTTAATTCAACCAAGATGAAGGATAAAAATCTTAGAGTGTCTCTTCTCCGCTATCACAAAGAGTTTGATTTTTCTTCCTAGCTATCTGTGGTGGTTTGAACAGGTATAGCCCCATAAACTCACATGTTTGAAAGCTTGACCCATAGGAGTGGCACTATTAGGAGGTATGACCTTGTTGGAGTAGGAGTGGCCTTGTTGAAGAAAGTGTGTTACTGCTGGGATGGGCTCCAAGGTCTCATATATACTCCAACTATGTCTAGTTCACTTCCTGTTGCATTCAATTAAAATATAGAACTCTCAGCTCCCTCTCCAGCACCATGTATGCCTGTACACTGCCATGCTTCCTGCCATCATGATAATGGACTAAACCTCTGAACTATAAGCCAGTCCCAATTAAATGTTTTTCTTTATAAGATTTGCCATGGTCGTGGTTTCCCTTTGAAGCAATAAAGACATTGTCCTTACTTTTTTTAGTATTCTTTTTATCTCCTGAAAAGCTTAGAACTTTGATGGGCCATTACAGTTCCCAGCTGGAGGACATGGTAGTGAATAAGAAGAATGAAGCTGGCACAATGAATAAAGGAGAAGTGCAAAGACAGAGAGTAGGTCCTCAGGGTGTGCCTAGTTCTGCTCCACATTGTTCCTTCCCCGAGGACTGGCTACTCATCTTTTTCTCAAGCTCCATGAATGCATGTATCTTTGCAGATGTTCAAGTTTGTTTTGTGTTGCTTTGGTAAACACCACGAACAAATGCAACTTGTGAAAGGATGTGCTTATATCATCTTACAGATTACAGTCTTTCGCTGAGGGAAGTCAAGGCAAGAACTCAAAGCAGGAACCTAGAGCAGACTCCATGGAGGAACTCTCCTTACTGCCCTTGCTTTCAAAATCATGTTCTGCTAGCTCTTTTTCACCAATAACTCTGGGCTATATCAAGTTAAAAGCTAAAGCTAACTAGGAAACAATTGCACTTGTCAATTTGACCTACAAACACATCACCTTAAACTATAACATTTTCTTCCTTGTTTGTCTCCAAGAGCTTATGTTAATATCAAAATATAAAATACAGTACAACTTTCAAAGTCTAACACTCTTTACAAATTCTGATGCTTTAAAAAAAATGTGAACCAGTAGCCCTATCCATCTGTCACTCCTACAAAGTACAACAATTGCCAGAATCGCAAGATATCTCAAAAGATGCAATAGTAGCACATATTTATATCCTGGCCCTAATTCAACAGTCTCTTACCAGAACTTAAGGCCCACTAACTAAAAGGGGATCTATGTCCAACACTGTCAACTTAAGCAACTACCCATAGATGATAAGGCTAGGGAATCTAGAGAATTTACTATTACCACTTTCCCAAACCAGTAAACTTTCTAACTGCATCCTAAGTACTTTCCCTTACACACAGAGATAAGTGTGCTCTCTCTCTCTCTCTCTCTCTCTCTCTCTCTCTCTCTCTCTCTCTCTCTCTCTCTCTCTCTCTCTCTCTCTCTCTCTCTCTCTCTCTCTCTCTCTCTCTCTCTTCACCAAAATAGCTTCTCTTTGTATCAAATATCACTGTAGAATGTCACAACTGGTCAAAAAACAGAAGTCAACTAAATGTGGGGTGGCCACTCCTAATTAATATGTTTACAATATAACCTTTATACCTAAGGCTTAGGCAACATCACAGAAGAGGGACAAAGAGACAGTAAGTGTGTCTACTGTGAGATAGCCTCATCTAAAAAGAAAAGAGAGCACTAAATGAGACAGTAGGGAGGAGGGATTCCTCTGGGAGGAGTTGGTAGTAGGAGTGAGAGGGCGAATATGATGAAGATATATTGTATGAAATTTAAAAAAAATATTTAAAGTTACATGATTTGTGAATGCTCCATGTCTCTTTAAAGTGCTTTTACTCTAGGCTTCTGAAAAATAAAAAAACAAATTAATACTTTCTTTTCCAAGAAGGGAGGAGAAGCAAGGTATAATTACAATCAGATCAACATAAAACAGAAGTCCAGTAGGGCACTGAATGTCACATCTGGGACTCACTGGTGACCTAGTTTCAAAAGGCTTTGGTAGTACCCTTTCTTCAGCACAACACACACAACACCCACAGCTTGTCTCAAAGGCTCAGGTTGCCTCCTTTTAACATTGTACTTAGTAGATGTCCCATGTTTCTCACATCGCTAGTACCCAAGGGTCCCCACTAAAAATGTTGCCACACTTTCATCAATTTCCATTCCTGGCCCCTTTTCAGAGACTCCAACCTTGTCAGACTGTGCCAAAAGTCAATCAGGGCCCCTTGATCTCATATCTTTTGTGTCTTCAAAACCAGTGCCAGATGAAAGAGTCTGACACATTGTCAAGTTCAGTGCCCAACTTTGAATGCAGGCCCTCACCCCCACCACCACCCCACTCCCACTCCAGCATGGTAACTTCTGTATGCTAACCTGGTAGAAATACTTCTCAAGAGATATCACCTCAATGATGCTGATCTCATGTTAATCATAGCTGAATATTCAGTCCCAGCTGAAAAGCATCACTTGTCCAATGAAAAGATCTCATTCTGAGGTGTCTGCCTCTTATCAATCACAAATGATTCTTCAGCCCCAGCTGATCAGAAATCAGATTCTTAAATCAAATATATCACACAAAGATTCTCAACAGAGTCTTTGCTTCCCTCTGAGACTTGACAAGCTAGGCCTTCACTGTCTTCATTTTCTCTCAACACTCTTATCATCCAAGCTTCGACAAAACAGCCTGTTATCCTCCAAACACTCAACAGATTTTCCTCTCTGAGAACTTTTACAATGCCCCCCCAAACCAGGTTCATCACAAAACCAGCCATTCTTAGTACCAATTTTTAGTCTATTTTACTTCTCTGTCACTGTTATAAAGCACTGGCCCAAAGCATCTTGGGAATCAAAGGACTTATTTCATCTTACAGGTTACAGTCCATTGTTGATGGAAGTCAGGGATGGAACACAAGCAGGACAAGAACTTGAGACAGAAAACAAAGGAAAAGGAATTCTGATCACTGTCTAGCTGACAGACTCATGGTCAGCTTCCTTCTTGTATAGTCCAGGCACCCCTGCCCAGGAACACCACTATCCACAATAGTCTGGCTCTCCTCCATCAATTAGCAATCAAGAAAAAAGCCCCTTGGACAAGCACACAGGTCAATCTGGTTGAGTGATTTCCCCAGCTGAGAGTTCCTCAGATCATCAGGGCTGTGTCAAGTCAACAGCTAAAGTTAACTAGGAAAGCTTCCTTTAAAAAGTATTTTCTAGGGGACTGGAGAGATGGCTCAGTGATTAAGAGCACTGACTACTCTTCCGGAGGACCTGAGTTCAATTCTCAGCACCCACATGGAGGCTCACAACCGTCTGTAACTCTACTCTAGTTCTAGGAGGTCTGAAACACTCACACCGATGTACATACAGATAAAACACCAATGCACATAAAATTTTAAAAAAATACAATTTTTAAAAAGTGGTTTCTGTTTTATATTGACTTTGCTTATTTTTTGTCTTTATTGATGTTTTATCTCTAATAGCCTGTTCCTGTGTTATGTGTTATAGACACAAAAGTGCACTCCTTATGTTGTGATATGTAAGAGGTATTTCATAAGGGCACATGTGTGGATATAGAACACTAGAACACTACAGCAGAAGTGACTGCTGACAATATGTGGTGGACACCAGAAGATGTGTATCTGCATCATGTGGTTCCCTTATCAATCCTTAGCTCTGGCTTTTTCAGCGAGACTCTGTCTGCCCCTCAGCTCCCCTAGGCTCTGTTGCACTGCTTTCCTCTGTGTAGAGGCTCCTATTGAGTGCATGCTCTAAATGGCATGCCCAAATTTTCAGAGTCTCTTAGTTCTCAACTCAGCCACTTTGGCTTCTCACCAAAGTGAAAGAGTATCTTATAGCCAGTTTTTTTGATGCAGTTAAACATCCAGTTAACTGTCTCAACAACTGCTCTACTTCTCTGCCAGCAAGGGGAGCCCTTCCCAGGGATGCAGGCTTCCAGTCTAACACTTTTCAGTCCTTCACCATGCAGCCAAATCCTGCTAACTGCAACAGATGTGAGGTCTAAGGTCTGAAGCCAAGAATGAAGTGGTGTTATGAAAGGCCAGGTGGTAGAAGAGAATGAGGAAGCCACAAGTAGAAAAGATATATTGTATTCACTCTAGGGAGATGCTGCTAGACAGGCAGAAGCACAGCACACACTGACGCACATAGATCACATAAAGGCAGACACAGTCATACACACAGACCAGCACACAGGCAGGCAGATGAAGGCAAAGCCATATGTATACAAAACTAAAAGGAAGTGTTACCCTGTCAGAAATTATTCTATTACACCACAGTTTACTCTTTTGTTTCCAGGATGTCCAGTGTTAGTTATTTTGTGTTAATCCATAGCCCTATAGTTGTAGTTGTGAAACCATCTTGACCAATGCTGGATTTCAGCACCATGCTGTCCAAAAATAAACTCTTTCTTATAGTCCTCTGTTTCTACGCATAGACAGACAAGCTCCAAGAGTAAGAGGAAAACAGTTGGAGTACAGGAGAGGAAAAGAGGAAAAAGAAGCATCATAGCATAGAATTGAAATACAGGTTTTGTCCAGAGGAATAGAAGTATCCAAAGGACATGGTTGCTAAGCAAGGGATGAAAAACCTAGCAGAGAGTGTAATCTTCAAGTTTCCAAAAGAAACATTGCGAGAAAGTTGTTTTGTTGGGGAAAAAAACCTACTACCACCAGCATCACCACCACCCAACTAATTACTAGCAAAAAACACGGTATTTCTTCAGTGTTCCAAACATTACAAAAATATGATGCCTCCAGGAGCTATAAAGAATGATGATTCTGCAGTTAACAGTACATACTGCTCTCACAAAGGGCTAGTGTTTTGTTCCCAACACCCATGTTGGGCAGCTCCCAATTACCAATAACTCCTTCTCCAGGGATTCTGAGACTCTCTTCTGACCTCCACAGGAACCTACATTCATATGTGTGCATGCACACAGGTATGCATTTGTGTACACACACACACACACACACACACACACACACACTTGAAAAAATTAAATCTTAAAATTTTAAAAGTACGATGCTTCCAAATAATAATATTTTTCTTGATTTACAGAACCAGATATTTTTCTACCAATTCTCAGCTCCTCATGGAAGCCACAAAGTCTCCACAATTAGATAAAAGCACACAATTTCTTCAGTGGCACAACTACTGCTTGCACTGGTCATACAATGTGATCTCTCCCATATAACCAGACAATGACAAAGCTTACGTCCAAATCTTAGCCATAGGAAGATAAAGGTCTGGGCTGTCTGCACCATTCTGCCTCTTGTAAACCAAACCGTCAATACTTTTTCTAACTATTTCCCAGGGCCATTACAGAGAGCAAACAAATTAATAGTTTCAAAGGCAATAAACTTTGCAAGCAAAGACTGTACAAATATTAGTCACTATTATTACCAAATACAGTGTTATGTAACCATTTGAGACACACTAGAACCAAAATATTAAGTGTGATTGAATGGGGTAGAAAGGGAGAACCAACACCTACAGAGAGGGACTGGGCAAATATTCTTGGAGGTGTGACTGGAGCTGGCCCCAGGTAATGCATTTGGTTTTCTTGACAGATTCTGTCCTCCAGACTCTGAAACACACCTTCCATCTGCCCCCGGAACTGATGCTGATGTGTTTGGTCTTTGGTAAAGAATAGGGCAAGGCTTACTGCTCTGTCAGGAATGGGTAGTATAGAGTGAGATACTCATATATCATAGGCAGTTATCTTCTCTTGATGCCAATGCCCCTCTCTGGCTCCCTGTCATCTCCCAGGGCTTGGCCTTTTCCCCAAGCCTTAAATCAACTGCTTCTCAGGCCCACCTCCTCCAGCTGAATATTGTTTTTGACTTAGCTGCTTCCTTCTCCTTGAATTCCATTTGGAATTCATTCTTAATTCTTGAAAGTGGACAAAGCCAAGCAAGCTCTTATCTCTGCACTGGAATGCTTTTAGACATCATTGGCCTAGGTAGGACAAGAGAGAGCCGAGTCAAGTTTCTGGTGTAAGCTTCAAGGGGGAACAGCTTGTCTCCCTCCATGGATATAACCCAACATTGATGAAGGAGGTGAGGAGATTTCCAGTGGAATGAGTAAGTATAATGTTCTTCCATGTAGCTTGTGAAGAATAATCCAGATCTACAGGTAGGAGCCTTTCTGTGAGCATCTATGGTCAACTTTCTTTCCACTGAGAGACACAGTCAAGCCCACTTCTGACACCACTTTGGCCCAGTTGAGTCCCAACACATACGGAGTTAGAAGTCTACTCACCTTGCCACACAAACAACAAAATCACACTCAAACTTTTCCCTGGATTTCTATGCCTCTGATTTCAGGCTATGCCTCACCTCTGGGAGCAAATGACCTCCTGAAAGGCTACAGAGGATGGGATAAGAAAATAAAAACTGATTTCCCCATGGCCCATTTTCACACCCTGTCTGGCTTGAATGGTGTCCCCTCTCTACTTCCACCCACAACTCCTCCTAGTCCCCAAGGGTTGCTATTCTGGAGCCAAAATCCACTTTGTCAGCACAAGAGCAGCTTTGCCTTTTCTTGCTCCACACGCCATGTGACCCTGGAGAACCTCCAGGGCATATTTCATCTGGCATCAACATCTCGAGGTCACCATGACCCAGAACTTCCTGCATTCTGGGGCCAGCCAACCAGCACCTGCCAAAGCCAGCCATGGCAAGGAATGAACACTGCTTGGTGAGAGCTGACTAAGTGTGGTGCGGGCAGCGGGCCTGTCTGCCAGCAGATGGTAGCGCTGGTTTTCCACTGCCGGCCATTCACCAGACTTGGCCAGGTTTGTCCCTTCCCTAGGACCAAGTCAATAAACGAAGAGCAAGGAGCTTCGGCTCAGGCATGTAGCGGGAAGCCGTTACTTTTTGCAATGATGGGGGCAGCTACGCTTAGGGAGCCCCGGAGACTGGTTTTTCAGATGTCCCAGAATTGCACTGTGCCGAGCACTGCAATGTGATAATTCAAGATTATCTGAATTATAGGGGTTTGCTAACCATTTTTTTTCTCATAAGGGAAAATTGTTATAGAGGCAAAAGACTTCATCCTGAATTTTGCTTAAGTCAAAGGCTAAGGCTGGGAAACAAATGTTAGTTTACAGGGTTCCTTTCCATGCAAGGATCATGTTTAGTGACAAGGAATAAAGCATCCAGGCCAATGGCTCTTCAACAAGGATGGTAAAGAAACCTATAAGTGCCTATGAAAACAACCCACTCCCTGCCCTAGAGAAAAAACAGAAGAAAAACATAGCTACCCAAGATTTTGCTCACAATTTTGAGAGTGTAGTAGAGATTCTGGAAACCCATCTGTAGATGGTTTTAATTTTGTTTTGTTTTGTTTTTCATAATACTAGTGATTGTGTCTATGTCTGGGAAGTGCTCAACCACCAAGTTATATCTCAAGTTCTCTCTTTTTCATGTTTTTAACATGAAGACAGAGTTTTACTAGACTACTCTGGCTTGTTTTGAGCTCAGTCGGCAGACTAGGAAGCCCTTGACCTTGTACCCTCCTGTCTGTCATAGTCTTCCCAGAAACTGAGATTACAGGCCTGAGCCACCAGGATGATCTGTAGTATTCTTGCCTATCTCTAGTCCTTTTCTCTATCTTGTGGACTCTCATTTTGTAGAAGGGAAAATAGGAGACCCAGAGAAGATGTTAATTATTGCAAAGAACAAGCTAGATAGGTCCTGCTGAACACAGATCTGTCTCATGGCCTTCCTGAAAGACTGCCATACCTCTGCTCTTGGGACCCCTCTGTGTAATTTTCCTTTCTATTACTGTGCTCTCCTATGTCCTCTTCTTTTAGTCCTTCTTGCTTTATCACACTTTGCTTCCTCTTTTATTTTCCTTCACCTTGGCCTCTTTTCCCCTTTGTACCTCATGACTGAGAAACCCAACCAACTAGCACATCTTTGCCCTGGGGAGTCTGGTGAACCAAGGTCATTAAGTCTAAGCCAAGCGAAGAATAAGTCTACAGAAAGAGGTGAAGCAGGGGTTCTGTCTCTCCCACAAATCTTCAGTTCATATCTAGTGCAAACAGACCTTTGGGATGAGTTGGTCTAGGATGGCTTTTAAAATGACCACAAGAAGCGGAACAGTGGCCGAATGTGTAGTCAGTGTTTCTCAACAAGTCATTCCAGGAGCCTGGGGATTTCTGAGACCCATCCAGGGAGTTCATAAGGTCAAAACTATTTCTCAATGATGCTACGATTTGATTTGTTTTTCATATGGTTCCATTTGCATTGGTGTGTAAAAGTAACATCAGATCAAATTACTAGCACCTCCCTGGACACCAAGGTAGCAAGCAAAACCAACCTGGGCTGTCTTCATCACCAGCAGGAAAAGTGAAAGGAGAAAATGGCCTTCTCTTTAGAATACCTTACTAATGCAGCTACTATTTGTTTGATGAAATTGGGAGCTTTGAGTATCCACCTTTTTATATTTCATAATGAAGTGGAAACTATGGAAAGGACATCAGCATACAGAAAGATAACTGTCTCAAGGCTAAGTGATGTACAAGTGATCTACAGTTTCATGGAACATCATATTGGCTTGGAAGAACAAATGACAGTTGCTCACTTAAACATGTGAGGTTTTGTCAATACTACAAACTTACACAGCCCATGTGGGAATCTGTGTGTCAGTACCTCAGGAAGCTGGGAGTTGATCTACCTCAAGCTCCAGCTATTCTACTCTTGTCTATGAGACCAAAGAGAATTTGCATCCTACTACAAAAAAACTTGCCCAACCATGTTCATCACTGCTCTATGCGCAAGAGCCAGAAATGAAAAACAACTTATATATCTGCCAGCTGATGAATGGATAAAGAAAGTTAGGAATATGTACACAATGGAATGCACTCAAATGTTTAAAAAATGAAATCATGAAAATCTCTGGTAAATGGATGAGGCTAAAAATCCCGAGCAAGGTAATCCAGACCCAAAAAATAAATATGATATATATTCGCTTATATGTAGATGTTTGCTGCTAAGTTCTTGATTAGCAGGCTAGAATTAATATTACCACAGAGGTTACATAGAGAGTTTGTTTTTGTCTCACAATTCTTTTTCTGGGCTTGTTGAATTGATTTCTTTTTCCTTTCTTTACAGAACTTTTGCCTTTATATGGTTGCTAATTTTGTATTTATGGGCTTTCTGTGTACACCAATGCGTGTGTCTCTAGATCTGTGTGTGTTTCTTGTACTTTATCTTTGGCTCTTTTTTTCTGTTTGTTTTGTATGTTTTTGTTTGTTTTTATTTTATTTAATTATTAATATTATTTAGATTCCTGCTTGTATTCTAGTGAGTGAATGAAAGAGTGTAGATTGGGGGGAATAGGGAGGACCTGGGAGGAGTTAAGGGAGGGAAACTATAATCAGAATATGTTATATGAGGTAATAAAATCTATTTTCAATAAAAAAATAATCTTTAGCATTCTGATATGAATTTATTTGCTTTTGTACACTGTGAAGATGTGTTGCTCTCATTGTTAATAAAGAGCTGACTGGCCCATAGGCAGAAAGAGGTTAGGTGGGAGAGCCAATCTAAAGAATACTGGGAAGCTGGGCACTGGTGGTAGTGCACGCCTTTAATCCCAGCACCCTGCCTACAGTTATTTTTTTTCACAATGAACCCAGAATGTGAGTACTTGTACGCGCCTGCCCTCGCCAGCAAGGAAGACGCGACTCTGGGTAGATCTTCTTCATGCAGTTTTAATCAGGATCCTTTAAACATGTTGCTTCTGGCCCGCAGGGAGAGGGAGAGGGAGAGAGAGAGAGAGAGAGAGAGAGAGAGAGAGAGAGAGAGAGAGAGAGAGAGAGAGAGAGAGAGAGAGAGAGAGAGGAGAGAGGAGAGAGGAGAGAGAGAGAGGAGAGAGGAGAGAGGAGAGAGGAGAGAGGAGAGAGGAGAGAGGAGAGAGGAGAGAGGAGAGAGGAGAGAGGAGAGAGGAGAGAGGAGAGAGGAGAGAGGAGAGAGGAGAGAGGAGAGAGAGAGACCCCTGCACAGGCTTAAATACCCTTGAGCTAACCAACCCCAGTGAGCCACTTGGACCCTGCAGATAGGCTACTCTAATGCGGAAGCAGACAGGCTGAACAGACTTAACCAATTAAGGCCTTGTTTACCCAGAGAGTCTTTACCAGCGGGAAGGTGTAAGGTAGAAGCCAGTGCCACTTTAAGGAGTGGCACTACACGGCTCTCTACAGTACTTAATACCTTAAGAGTTTGAATAGACTCCAAATACATAAACCTTTTCTGACAAGGTTGGTGATTATATTTGGATACTTGAATAAATGGTGCAAAAATAAAAAAACAGGCATAAGGCAGTGAAGTAAATATTTTCCAAATTATCAATTTATAATGTTACAATACTATGCATGGAGGAAATACTCATTTACAAGGCAAGGTAGACTCGTGAGCTGTAATATAACTGAATAAGAAATATTCACCCGTCTATCTGGTTCCAGATGTTTTAATGCAACCTATCTTGAAGCAGCTTTGCCTCACTGAGTTTTTGTGTTATAGCAAAAAAAAAAAAAAAAAAAAAAAATGCCTACAATTACTTCAAAAAATTACTAAAACCCCAACCTTTTCCCAATTTCAAATAATTATAAGGAAGTGTTTCTTTTATCTACTTAAATTAGGGAAAACATAGTTGCAGATGAATGTCAAAGAAGCAAGAGAAGTGTCTTCAATAACTCAGAATTTAAAACATTTGCAAAATATAAAATAATGCCATGATTAAAAACAAAACGCTATGTGACCAATGGCTGTTCTAAAAATATCTGATATTTTAAATATGAATAAGATGCCAGGTGATGGTGGTGCAAACCTTTAATTCCAGCTCTTGGGAGGCAGAGGCAGGTGATCTCTGTGACTTCAAGGTCAGTCTGGATCGAGTTCCAGGACAGCATCCAAAGCTACAGAGAAACCTGCTCACAAATAACCAAAATAAATAAATAATTTGAATGGGTATGAAATGGTTAAGAAAAAGCCCTTTGGCCTCAACAACACTTTTAAAGCTTGCAAAAAGACTGAGGCAAAAAATATTTGAGCTCTACTATTATAGACTGTTTATCTTGTTTTTTTTATTTTTTAGCTTTACTTATTCTTATGTTAAAGAGCCTTTTTGCCTGTGTGTATGTATATGTACCATGTGTGTGCCTAGTGCTCTTGCAGGTCAGAAGAGGGTACGACAAAGCCTAGAACTGGAGTTGTAGATGGTTGTGAAACATTTTTTTTGGGTGGGTACTAGTGCAAGAGCAAGAAGGTCTCTTAACCACCAAGCCATCTCTCTAACCTGTTTTTAAAAGAAGGAAAGATACTCAGTCTGAAGACCACTTACTGAGTATCCAGTGAGTTGAAACGAGCACTAGACACTGTGAGGGGTCACACTCTTGCCATCCGGGGGAAGATAGGACATGCAGATCAGTAGGCACCCTGTGCATAGGAGTGCCACAGGAAGTGACAATCTGACTGCTACTTGAAATCCATCTCAGCAAAGGGAAGTGGACTACATCAGTCTTCCCAGAGGAATAATGGAGGCTTCAGAAACATGAGCATAAACTCAACCTTCAGGACAGAAAAGTAGAGGACAGGAAGGGGTTGATGCCAACCAAGCAGACTCCATTAGGTGAGGTTGCATTCCACTGGACATGAGTGAGATACACACTAGCACCTCCTGAAGGGACTCTCTCAGACAGCTGGTCTTCTATAAATGTTTACCAGATGAATTCCCACATGAAAGCAATGATTCAGTAAGCCATGGCTGGTTTTATCTCTGTCTTACCCATTCCCTATGATATATAAGCTAAATCAGGTGATTTATGCCAAGTGCAAACCAGATACAGACCTGGGCCCTAACCGAATGCCCTTTGCTGACTCTATCTCTTCCTTCACCAGACAGCTTCTTCTTAAGATCTATGTGCGAAGGACACTGGTTGAAAAATGAGGGTTCCAACACAAGCTTCTAGATTCCTCCTGTAGACAGTGTCTGGATCCTCACTCTCTGCTTGGCTCAGTAGGAATTTAGCTGAAGAGGCCACTTGATGGGAGATGTTATTCTGTAAATATGTTTCTCATACTGGTTAAGCAATAAAACACTGTGGCCAATGAGAAAGCAAGATAGGCAGGGCTAGGAGAAAAGGAGGAAAGAGGAAATAGTAGGAATCAGCAGGTAGAGCATGGAGAAAGCAAGATGCTGGCAGCCGCGCTCAGATAAGATGACCACGTGGAAATACTTAGATAAGTAAAAATGGGTTAATCATTAAGACAGAGCTAGCCCATAAGCAATGATAGTAACTGGCCAACAGGATTGTATCAAATACAGAGTCTCTGAGTGTTATTGGGGGCTGACATGGTAACAGGGCTGCGGGACCAGACCGGCGGGGAAAACGTGCTCGTAACAGCCACTGTCCTTCCATCAGGAGTCCATGCAGGAAGCACAGGTCTTCTCTAATGCAGAGCACAGAGCCAAGTCCACCCATCATTGGTGAGTTTTCCTAGCAAAGACTTTTCCTAAAGCTTTCCCTAAAGTTCTGATCAGCTACTCTGAATGCAAAGACATGGAAAGAATATACCACCGAGTCGCAGATATATGTGAAACCCGCCCCCAACTCCTTTGTCTCGATTAGAAATCATGGCAGCCTTTGGTACAGAATGTTGCCAGTCTCTCTCAGGCAACTGCTTCTAGGACTGCAAGTAAATGGTAAAGGGAGTCTTGTTGCACTGCTCAGAGAGACGTGTAGGCTTCCATGACAAATGAGACAGCAGCCAGTGTAGATCAAGTCTCAGTTTCACCTTGATATGGCCTCTCTTCAATCACCATCTCTCAACAGACAACAGCCAGAAGAATTGCATCCCTCGGTACCCTAGTCGTAAGCAAGTCTCTCTATACAGAAGTCTATAATCAATACACATGACAAGACTAATATGATGTCTAGGAAGTAAGGGGACAGCTGCAAAACTGATGGCAGTCATTTCCTGAGGTTGCCCAGCCTGCAACCCCCCACCCTAGGGACATCCACAGCTGCACCTGCCTCCAACTGCAAGGGGGAGGTTTGGGGGCTGGATGACAGCCTGAGGTCTCTTCTCCTTTGCAAGGAGTGTCAGGTAGTTTTCACACCTACCCAATCTCCAGCACTACCTATTATCTCCAAAATCACCTAAATTGAAAGCACTTCCTCTTTGAGAGATTAGCTGCTGGTGCAAGTGACATTGAGAAAATATTAATTATGCCTGGGTGATCTTTTGTGCCATAGCTAATAGAGCTGCATTAGACAAATGATACAAACTGAAGATGCAAACAGGATGGTGGGGAGGTGGCAGGACTTGAGGACGATAAGTTGAAAGTCCTGCTCAAAGCTCAGGACTTGGAACACCCATGTCAGCCTGGAACTTCCAGAAGCACCATTTAGTAGAGAATCATAGAGCAGATAGGATGGTGCTATATTCAAACAATGCTTTAAATGTGGGATGCAAAGAGGAGGGTGGAGTGAGCAGGGAGAACAGTTATGGAATATTTGAGGAAGTCCAGGCAAGCTCAAATATCACTGGAAACAGTTCTTTATCGAGAGTGGTCTGGAAAGAGTGCTACCCTCATCGTAGAGCTCAAATAACCATCATCCCTTTACTCGGGCCCAGTGAGATCCACCTCTGCTAATCTCATCCTATACCCCACACACACACGCATACACACACTCATAGAACACACCACGAATTTCAGTATTATGTTTACTCCATAAACATAATACAGTAGTATTCTGTGTCCTGAGATCAAGCCTATGTCAAAGCCTACAGTAGAAGGAGCTCAGCACATTTAGGCGCAATATTTTTTAGAAAGATTCAAGTGATAAATTGAACAATGAACACAGGCCTGCAGACAGAAGTAGATTTGAGGGCAGAGTTCCAGAGTTGTCCCGACCCTATCCTTTCTCTCCCTCTTTCTTTTCCAGGAAAACTTTTGATAAATTCAGGAAATTGGGATTGTGTGTCCTTTGCAAAACAAATTACTTTTTTTTAAAAAAAAAAAACAAAAAAAAAAAGAGAAACTGCTTTTAAGAGTTTGGGTTTTGCTTTCCTGGAATGTAGCCTACTACAAATTAGTAACTAAAGTCCTAACAGAGAGCTCCCCCTGTCCTTCCATGATTCATCCGCATTCCCAGAAGAAGAGGAAGAGGCCATGAGAGGTTTACATCTGATTCCAGTATTTAAATGGCTATTTATCACATGGTAAATAAGATTCACTGGGACACAGTATAAGTTGAATGATGTTTATTCTGGGAAAAATCACTTACACCTGAAACAGATGACCGCTGCAGGTTCCCACTCCAAGAATGCCACTGGATGCTCTCTGCAACCCAACCATAAAGCAAGAGCACAAGCTGGGTTCTGGGTCCCGAGACCTAGCCTCCCTAGGTCATGTATGCTGCTGTGCCCATGCCCCAATGGGCATGGTCAGTGCAACAGGTGCAGGCAGGGTGCAGATCTCACTATTTCCCCTTTTAGTCTAAAAGAAAAGACTATATACAAAGATATCAAATGTTAAGCATGCTCTAGGAGAAGGAAATGTAAGAACATACATACTTAAGACCTATTGTCAGCGAGGAAACAAGAGCAAATTGCAAGAACTACAAATCCAGTCCTTGGGTAAAGAGATAACAAAAATCACCGTAGAGTTGTCCCATTCTGGAAAGTTTAAGTCTTGTCCCTAATATTTCTGTTTAGGAAGAGAGAGCAATAATAGTGACAGTCTAATCTTCAACTTCATCAAAGACCTGAGAAGGAGGATAACAATACTAGGGTAGGCAGGAAGTGCAGTCGAGCAACTTCCAAAAGGTGTAACAAAGACAGAAAACAGCAGGCTACCTGGACAGTCACCTAAAGACTCACAGCAGTGTAGGAGCAGACATCTTTGGCTAAGGCCTAGTGCAACAGACTGACCAACACAGAAGCAGGGGGTAGAAAGGCTGTCTTACCCTGACTTGGTAAAGTTCAGCAGTCTTCTATGTTTGTCTCCTACAAGCACAGTAGAACAGCATGTCCAAAGTCAGTGGTCGAGGTTGGGGAAGTTCTTTGCCCAAGAGGCCATAGCTGAGGAGACAATGGACTCCAGAAGGAGTGACACCAGTACTCAACATTTTCTTAGGAACAGCTGCGTGCTATTAGGAGCAAATGTGTCTCATGTCTATGGGGTACTAGTATTAAAACATTTAAATGCCATATTCTGCAGGTCTATGAAGTTTTTGAAAATAAAATCTATGTTTGAGTAATCTTATAAGAATAAGAAATATGGGTGAAAATATCTCTAATTCTCGGGGACCTAGTTGTACAATGGCTGAAGTTTCCCAAACTAATTTAACAAGGACAGATACTTCAAACAAATATATATATATATATGTATATATATTTGAATATATATATTCACAAAGAGATAGAGCAGAAATGTCTTGAATAGAGATAGAACTGTAAAGTGCAAAATGATAAAATATTCTAAGTTGTATCAATATACAAAATGTATATATGTCCAGACAGTTATATATTTTTGTGCAAAACATCATAAATAGAAAGAAGACCCTAAACAGTCAATATACAGGAATGCAACAATTTAAGTTATCAAGGATCTAGCAATTTAAGTTCTTGATCAACTTAGATAGTATCCAAAGCTTTGCTTCTATAGATACAAAGGTGAAACCCCTACCCCAACGTAACACATATCTTGGTTTTCATATTGAAGTCAATAAGTCTTCGAAGTACACTAGCTGGTTTAGTTCAGAAGATTTTTGTATTGCCCAGTGTCTTTCTGTGGCTGTTTTTCCTTTCTCATTAGCGTTAAGAAAGTTCAATGTTAGTAAAGCATCTGAATAAATCTTGTTCATTAAATTCCTGTGCACCCACAATACATGAGAAGATTTTATTCAGCTCAGAGAAACAACACATGCAACAGAGAACGTGGCATTTCTTCAATAAACTTGGGAAAAATCCACTTCTTTGAAAACCAAAATTAATATTATTAATATTATTCCGGTTCACTTGGCTCTTATATGTAAGGTCTCTCCAAGCAGGACTCTCTGAAGTTGAGGCCTGCTCAATTATTATTATTTGCAGAGCTCTTGAATCCTTTAAGGAGGGTCAAAACCTAAAACTGAACTAGATGTAGATAAATGTCCTATATGCATACATTCATTCATTTCCCCATTGTCTCTTTACTCAACTAACCTTTGCCAACTGCCCATCTCCATCTCCCTCTCTCTCCTATGTCCCTTCTCTTCTATTATATAAAGTTTAGCTCTAACGTACTGTATGTTAAGACTGTGACATAAAGATTTACAGTATTTAGACAAATGTCTGAAACTTCATCATCCAGCTTACTCACAAATGTAAAGAAAGAGAGCAGTAAACAAACAAAAAATGTTCTTCTATTTAACAAAAGTAATCAGCAAAAGTAAAATAGTAAAAAAGAAAAGAAAAGAATTCATACGTTCAAAAACTTGTGAACAAAGAACAAACAACCCATTAATAAATTATGATGATGAACTCATGCTGTTTCCTTGCATGAAGTGCCTGTGGAATTAGTAATTTTGTTGTTATTTTTATATTAATCTCTATGGTCTATGATGGTTTCCCTCCATTTAGATTGGGATAGGCCTTTGGTATAAGTGCCTCAAACAAAAGCAGTTTCAGCTATGAAGTTTGAAATAGTTGGAGAATTCCCACACAGCATGCTGCCCTCACCCTCATCCTTAGGAACAGACAAGCTCAAACCTGCAGCCCATCAGAGGAAGGGCTTCAGGCCAACTCATATCTACACTTTGAGGTTCTCCTTTAATTGTGGACACTGGGGAGTTGGGAGTGATGGTTACAAGGACATCACTTCCTTTTCATTTCATTATAAATTCCTCTATTATAAACAGTCAACTCTGGAAAGCAAAAAACTTAGAAGAAAAGAAAAACACAGAATCCATACCACAAGGAGGAAGCATGGACTCAAATACAAACTTTAAAAACTCAGAAAAAGGCTGGCAAGATGATTCAATGGGTAACAATGCTTTGATGCCAAGTCTAATTGACCTGAGTTGGATCCATAGAAAGGAAAATTGTCCTCTGGGCTACACACACACACACACACACACACACACACACACACACACACACACACACATACACACACACAGGTACACATGCATGTGCACACATAAATGCACATATACATGCACACACATGTGTACACATACATGCACACAAATTTAAAATGTTTTTTATTTTAAATAAACTCATGCAAAGAGTGTCAATATAAGATCAAAAGAAAACATTGAAAACAAAGCTTGATATCTTCAGGAAGATGAAAGAGAGTAAGTATCTCAGCTTTAAAGAAGAAGGGTTGGGCCACATCCCTCTGAAAGCAGTGTGACATCAGTGTGCCATCACTGGGGAATAAAACATAAGAAACCTCCCTTTCAAGAAGACTCCCAGGTGAGCAGTACTCACTTGTGCCAAAGGTGTGCTGAAGCTCTGCCTTTGACATGTGATTAAAAACATAAGTCGCTGAACTGAATATCTGAGCTATGGAAGACCTAGTGCATGTATTTCTCCTTGTGGCCCATCTGAGTTCTTAATAGGAAAAGTAATGAACAAAATCAGAAGAAATGCTCCTCTTAAAATCCTATGTTCAGCATCTAGGCTACTATCCAGTAAGACAGCTGAGCAAAGACACATTAGAACTCTGGAGTTTCAGAAAAATTATAACATTCATAACATCTAGAAAAAAAATATACATTCACAGACACATTTGAAGTACCTCAAATGGTGCCCAAAGAAAATTTAAGTCAAACAGTAAGTAATATATGAGACAAGAATGCAGATAAATAGATGAAATAGAAAATCTAAATTATATATGTGATTCTTGACACATAATCCTTACATATTTATATCTAAAATTCCATGTTTCTCAAGTAAAAGGAAAAAGAAAAATTATGATGTTTTTATCTCAATAGGGGTTAGAATTATCAGATATATGTAAATAATTGAGGCAAATCTTATATCACAAAAGGCCACAGTTATGGTAGTCTGTTCACATGAAACTACAAAGTCAGTTCTAAGCTATATTGACAAGCTCCTGGCAATGATCACCTGGCGCTGGAGAGAGGTAGGAAGTGAGGTCTGGGATGTTAATTGAATATGACATGGCTTGGGGGATGCTGAATGGTAGAAATGTTCTCTACCTCGATCATGGGGCTGAATATTTAGCAATATTTATTAAAATATATTATTTATAATGATTAAATGTTACATATAAACAATACATTAATAAAGGTGATTTTCAAAAAAATACATCAAAATCAGTAAGATTGACAAATCTCAAAATTAACTAAAAGGTGGAGAGAGAAGATCAAAATTAACAAAACTAGAAATAAAAGGTGAGGCATCACAACAGTCACTGAGGAAATCCAGAGAGTCATAAGGACATACTTTAAAACCTGTACTCTTAGCTGTGCAGTGGTACCATATGCCTTTAGTCCCAGCACTACAGAGGGAAGACACACAGGCAGATCTCCACGAGGCCATCCTTATCTACAGAGCAAGTTCCAGGATAGTCAGGACTACACAAAGAAATCCTGCCTGGAAAAAACAAAAACAAACAAAACAAAAAACTGTATCCCACCAAATTAGAAAATCTAAAAGAAATGGATGATTTTTTAAATACATACCACTTACAAGAGCTAAATCAAGATCAGAGAAGCAATTTAAACAGACCTAGAACCCCTATTGAAATACAAGCAGTGATGAAAAGCCCCCCCCAACACACAAATAAACCCACAGCCAAATGGTTTTAGCACATATTTGTATCAGACTTTGAAAGAAGAGTTAATGTCAATACTCCTCAAATTGTTTTACAAAACAGAAACAAAAAGAGCATTGCCTAATTCATTTGACAAGGCCAAAAACCTAAACTGCAAAAAGACCCAACAAAGGAAGAATTACAGACCAATTTTTCTCCTGAAAATGGATGCAAAATTCCCAACAAAATACTTGCTAAGTGAATCAAGAGCACATCAAAAGGATCATCTACTGTGATCAAGTAGCCTTCATTCCAGAGACACAGGCATGATTCAACATATATAAATTGATAAGTGTAATCTATCACATAAACAAAACCACATGGTCATCTCATTAGATGAAAAAATGCCCTTGACAAAATCCAACACTCCTTCATTATAAGAGTACTGGAGAGATTAGGAATGCAAGGAACATATTCCAGCATAATAAAGGAAGTTCACAACAAACCCATAGCAACATCAACTTAAGTGGCAAGAAATCCAATACAATTCCACTAAAATCAGGAATAAGTCAAGGCTGTTCATTCTCTCCATACTTACTCAATATAATGCTTAATATCTTAGCTAGACCAATAGGACAACTGAAAGAGATCAAGGTGGATACTAATTAGAAGTGATTATGGCAAAGTATCCTTTGCAGATAAAACAATAGTACATATAAGTGAACCTAGAAATTCCAGTAGGAAATTCCTACAGCTGATAAACACTTTCAGCAAAGTAGCTGGAATAAAAATTAACTCATGAAAATCAGTAGTCTTGCTATAAAATAACAAAAGGACAGAGAAAGAATTCAGGGAAATAATACCCTTCACAATAGACACAAATAATATAAAATATTCGTGGAAACTCTAACCAAGCAAATGAAAGACATATGCAAAACAACAAAAACCCCTAAGATTTAAGAAGCTATCGGGAGCTGGAAAGATTTCCCATGCTCATGGATTAATAGGAGTAATGTATTAAAAATGTTCCTCCTACTAAAATCAATCTTCAGATTCATTGCAATCCCCACCAAAAGTCCAGCACAATCATGCATAGCTTTTAAAAAGACAATTTTCAGCTTCATATGGATAAATAAAACAGCCAAGACATCTAAAATAATACTGAATAATAAAAGCGCTCCTGGAAGTATAACCATTCTCCATTTTGAACTGTACTACAGAGCTATAATAATAAAAACAGCTTGGACTTGACACAACAAGACATACATTGATCAGAATGTATTGAAATACATTGAATAGAATTGAAAATCCAGACATAAACACACACACCTATGAACATCTGATTTTTTATAAATTTTTATAAAGCCAGATATACATACCAGAAAAAAAGAGTTCTTCAACAAATGATGCTGGTAAAACTGAATGGCTTCATGTAGAAGAATACAAATACATGCTTACTTATCACGATGGACAAAACCCAACTCTAAATGGACCAAAGACCTCAACATAAAATGAAATACACTGAATCTTATAGAAGAGAATGTGGGAAACAGCCTTGAATTCGTTGGCTCAGGAATGGCCTTCTGGACAGAACACTGATAGCACAGGCACTAAGACCAACTTTCAAAAGTGTCTCCACAACAAAGGACACCATCCACAGGACAAAGCAGCACCCTTGCAGGATGGGGAAAGATTTTTACCAGCTACACATCCAAAAAAAGAGATAATATCCAAAACGCATAAAGAACGCAATAGCTAGACACCAAAAGAGCAAACAATTCAATTAAGAATGGGGTACAAATATAAACAGAAGAAACACTTAAATATTCAACATCCTTAGCCATCAGAGAAATACAAGTGAAAACTACTTTAAGATTTCATCTTACACCAATCAAAATGGCTAAGATCAATAAAAACAAATGACAGATTATGTGGGCCTGGCTAGGACATGGAGTAAGGGGAACACTCATCCATTGCTGGTGGGAGTGCAAACTTATGTAGCCACTGTGAAAATCAGTGTGGCAGTTCCTCAGGAAGATGGGATTCACTCTATCTTAAGATTCAGTTATACACTCTTGGCCATATACAATGCTTCATCCTACCACAGAGACTCTTACTCAATCACACTCATTGCTGCTGTACTCATAATAGCCCAAAATTGGAAGAAGAGATAAGAAGAGAAAAAGAAAGAAAGAAAGAACAAAAGGAAGGAAGGAAGGAAGGAAGAAGGGAAAGAAGGAAGAACGAAAGAAAGAAAGAAAGAAAGAAAGAAAGAAGGAAAGAAAAGAAAAGAAAAAGAAAGAAACCACAAAAAATTTATTTATATATCTATTTGTTTTGACAAGTAGGTTTGGGGTATATTATTATTTGATTACTTACTTATTATTTATTTCACCTAACAGGTTTTGGGTATACATTATGGCTTCCAGTTTTGTGTTTTTATGGGACTCCTGAATGTACAAAGGAATGTTTCTCTGCATCTGTATCTGTTGATATTTTCATTTCTTGGGCTCTTTTCCTTATGTTTGTTTGTTTTGCCTTATTCTAATTTTCTGTTTTTCTTCTACCTTACTATATTTTATTATCATTCCTCAAACGCCTATTAATTTTCTAACAGAGACAGAAAGGGGTGGATCTGCATGGGAGGAGAGGTGGGGAGGATCTCAGAGGAGTAGAGAGGGAAAAAACCCATAATCTGAATGTATTGTATGAAAAAAATCTATTTTCAATAAAAGAAAAATATGTATCTCATGTCCACAGATAATTGCTAGAATAAAAAATGATGTATCATTTTTAGAAACCTAGAAGAAAAGGGATGAAATAAAGACTGACTTGATAAGCAGGAGTGGGGGTAGTGTCATAGCGACATGGCCATGGTGGCTTGGCTCACTCTTCCAACACATTTGGATATTTCTGTTATAATCTCCAAGATCCCAAAATCAAATCAAAGAATTCAGTAAATGAAACATCATTATAGTCTTTCTTATTTTGTTAATGAACAAACTGTGATGGGAGATGTCATTCTGTATATATGTTTCTCTTATTGGTTAATGAATAAAGCACTGTTGGCCAATAAGAAAGCAAGATAGGTGGGACTAGGAGACTAGGTAGAGAGGGGAAGAAGCAGGGAGGAGATTCAACATGGGGAACAGAAAGAGGGTAGAACACTGGCCCATCTCTGGTAAGATAAGACCACATGAAAATACTTAGATTGGTAGAAATAGGTTAATATTTAAGACAGAGCTAGACAATAAGAAATGCTAGTAACAGGCTAATGGCTTTATATCTGATACAGTGTCTCTGTGTGTTATTTGGGGCTGACGTGGCAGTGGGACCAGGCCGGCGGAAAAACTGCTCTTAACAAAACTGGGATCAGAAAATTAACACAACTTAGCAATACTGAACAGCGGAAAGGCAGAGTGAGGTCTTCAAGTGATGCTGTAGCACAGTGCACTACTCTGCCTCTTGTCATAAATAGAAAGTAATTTGGAGACACAACTGCAAAATGTCATTTATCAAAGGAAAAGGGATTGGAATACCTATCCTATAATAAACAAGAGACTATAAATGTATTAATTACAAACAAAGTTTAGTTATGTGTTATTTACAGAAGAGAAACCAAAGGTGAAAAGACCTAGGAAGCTTGAAACTGAAAACATTTTTAAACATAATTCTGGTTAATGTTAAAAATGGCAGATATGTTAATGTTAATTTACAAAACAGCATTGGTGATAAAATGTACTTTAAAGCATCAAAGAGGAGTAATTTAAATTGACAACATAATTAACAAAGAAAATAAAGCTATCGTTAATGTACACTCCCAATTAACACAGATTCTAAAGAAAGACCATGAAATATTTTAATTCATCTTTCTCAATGACATTTTACATGGACCAAAGCAAACTAGTTAAATATTTAATTAGTAGTGTGTGGGTGTGTGTGTGTGTGTTTGTGTGTTACATGTTTTTAATATTAACAAGAATTGGTAGTATAGTTTACTAGAATAAAACAAAATTTATGTAAATATATTTATGTAAATATATTTCTTTAATACTGTTAGTAATTAGTAACAATGGATGGCTGTTACCTCCAAGATGATCCACTTGGAAATATTAAGGTCCTCTTCTAAATGGTATCTATAACAAAAAGCCATTTACCAATGACAGACATTAAGAATTTCACAAGTGGTGGGTTGTAGCCAATGTAACAAAGAGCATTAGCATGTCCTTAAAAGTAAATAGAGTTAAACAAGAAATATGGACAACAAATTAACTATTAATATAATTTAAAATGCTTTAAAATCACAATGAAACCCTAAGTTTTTACAAGCATTATAAATAGGAAACAAGCATTAAAAATGCAAAATGAAAACATAAAACCCTTAACAAGTATTTCTTTGAAAAGACTAGTAAGCTAAAATTTTTGTGAGGAAAGGAAGATTAGATTAATTCATATGAAAAATAATTTTTTCCCCTTCTTTATCTTTATTTTCAAAACAGGGTTTCTCTGTGTAGCTCTGGCTGTCCTAGAACTCGCTTTGCAGACCAGGCTGGCTTCAGACTCACAGACATTCACCTGTGTCTGCCTCCCAAGTATTGGGATTAAAGGTGTGAGCCACCATCACCTGGCATGAACTATTTTTTTTTTTATTACCAACAGGAAGAAGATTTGCAAAATGTTAATAAAACATTATTTATAAATTCTACCAATAGATTTGAAACAATGAACAAAATTTATAATATAATTCAAAATCATTCTACAATCTAATTTCATGTAATTTTTTACCGATGACTTATACTAACTCTTAAGGAAGTATTCTTACGTGAGTGAGTGTGTGTGTGTGTGTGTGTGTGTGTGTGTGTGTGTGTGTGTGTTCTGGAGCTGAGAACTGACACCAGGTCCTTGGAGGCAAGTACTCTACTACTGAGCTGCCACCCATGCTGAACTATATCTTCCATAGACTTGATTCTATAGCAATAGCAAATACTAAGATCAAGTTGGATGGCAGACCTATGCATGAGTTCCCACAACATTCATTTGAATTTAAGGACACAGAAATCAAGTGTCATGAGTTAAACACCTACATTATGTGTGTTTTATTAAAACTATTAGGCCACACCACCCAGAGCCTGCCTTCTCTGCACTCTTTTTCCTGCTGGCCTGCTGCTCCAGGTGAGCACTGGGCCAGAGTGCGGGTCCAACAAACCCTCCACCTCTGTGGAACTTCCTGGGACTGCTTTAGGCACACTGGACCTGCCTATCCATGTGGGACCACCTTGAGGCCATGTGTGCCTCATCTTTGGATCCCATCGCCTCAGGCACTCTGCCATAGGTGAGTCTGGCACCAGTTCAGGATGAATCCCCCCTCTGACCCACACACACACATCCTTCCCTGGGAACTCCCTGGGGTATCTCTGCATCTTGCTCTATGCTGCATCCTGGCCCTGGGTAATACAGTCCAGGTTCTCTGCTCCATACGCCACCCAGAGCCTGCCTCCCCCTCCTTGTCCTTCTGGCCCTCTGCTCCAGGTGAGCATTGGGCCAGAGTCCCTGGAACTTCCTGGGTCTGCTCTAAGCACACAATACCAGCCTACCAATGGCAGACCACCTTGAGGACCCACTTGCCTCATCTTTGGATGCCATCACCTGCCCTCTGCCAGAGAGACCTCCAAAAGAGCTTGGATTATCCAGAGTTGCAGACATAGAACTCCTGACACACCCACACCTAGAACTCACTCAGTAGACCAGGCTGGCCTTGAACTCAGAGTTCCACCAGTCTCTGCCTCCCAAGTACTGGGATTAAAGGCAAGCGCTACCACCACTTGGTCCTCCCCCTTAATTTTAATGCCAGATTTATACATTACATATCTACAAATCCAGCCCTACAGAAAGTTCTGAAAGGAAATCTCCAACCCAAGGAAGTTAACTACACACTCACAAAGACATAGGCAATAGATAATCCCACTTTACCAGAACCCAAAAGAAAAAGCAGTGCAAATATACTCACTATACCACCAACAATAAATCGAAAACAAGAATTAACAATCAATGATCCTTACTTTCCTCAACATTAATGGTCTTAACTCACCTATAAAAAGACATGGGCTAACAGAATGGATAAGAAGATAGAATCCATCCTTCTGCTGCATACAAGAAAAACATCTAAGCTTCAAAGACAGAAATTACCTCAGGATAAAGAGTTGGAAAAAGATCTTCCAAACAAATGAACCCAAGAAGCAATCAGGTGTAGCTATCCTAATATCTAACAAGTTAGACATCAAATCAAAATCAATCAAAAGAGATGAAGACGGTCATTTCATATTCATCACAGGAGAAATCCATAAGCACAAAGTCTCAATTCTGAACATTTATGCCGCAAATACAAAGGCAACCACATTTGTAAAAGAAACACTGCTAAAACTCAAAGCTCACATAAAACCTCACACACACATAGTGGGAGACTTCAACACCCCACTCTCACCACTAGACAGGACCACGTGACAGAAACTTAACAAAGAAACAAAAGAAGTCACAGAAGTTATGTCCCAATTGGGTTTAACAGACATCTATAGAACATTCTATCCAAACACAAAAGAATATAACTTCTTCTCTGCTCCACATGGAGCCATCTCTAAAATTGACCACATACTCAGTGACATAACAATCCTCAACAGATACAAAAGAATTGGAATAGTCCCCTGTATCTTATCAGATGACCATGCTTTAAAATTGGAATTCAATAACAACACAAATCGCAGAAACCCTACAAACTCATAGAAATTGAACAATTCACAATTGCACCATTCCTGGATCAAGGAAGAAATAAAAAGAAATTAAAGACTTTCTAGACTTCAATGAGAATGAAGACATAACATACCCAAACTTATGAGATACTTTGAAAGTGCTATGAGGAAAGTTCATTGCATTAAATGTCCATATGAAAAAAACGGAGGATAGTCACATTAGAGAATTAACAGAACAACTGAAAGAAAGCCTCAGTACAAAAAAAAAGCAAACCCACCCCAGAGGAGAAGGAGATGCCAGAAAATAGTAAATTTGAGGGCTGAAATCAATAAAGTAAAAACTAGGAAAACAATACAAAGAATCAATGTAACAAAGAGTTGGTTTTTCAAGAAAATCAACAAGATAGACAAACCTTTATCCAAACTAATGAAAAAGCAGAGAGAGAACATGCAAATCAACAAAATCAGAAATGAAAATGGGTACATAACAACAGACACTGAGGAAATCCTGAATATTCTCAGGTCATACTTTGAAAACCTATACTCTACAAAATTCAAAAATTCAAAGGATATGGAAAAATTTCTGAATAGGTATCACTCACCAAAATTAAATCAAGGACAGATAAACAACTTAAATAGACCTATAACCCCTAACAAAATAGAAACAGTCATCAAAGACCTTCCAACCAAAAAAATCCCAGGACCAGATGGCTTCAGTGCAGAATTCTACCAGAAATTCAAAGAAATGCTAATACCGATACTCCTCAAATTGTTCCACACAATTGAAGCAGAAGGCTCATTACTAAAGTCTTTTTGTGAGACTACAATTGCTTTGGTACCCAAGCCACACAAAGATATAACTAAGAAAGAGACCTACAGACAAATATCTCTCATGAACATTTATGTAAAAATACTCAATAAAATACTGGCAAATTGAATCCAACAGAACTGCAGAGAAATCATCCACCATGACCAAGTTAGCTTTATCACAGGGATGCAAGAATGGTCCAACATATGAAAATCTATCAATGTGATCCATCATATAAACCAACTGAAAAGATAAACCACATGATGAGCTCACTAGATGCTGAAAAAGATCTTTTAGAGATCAGGTAAAACAGGAACATACCTAAACATAATAAAAGCAATATACAGTAAACCAACAGCCAACATAAGACTGAATAGAGAGAAGCTTAGGGTGATTCCTCTAAAATCAGGAACAAGACAAGGCTGCCCACTCTCTCCATATCTCTTCAATATTGTACTTCAAGTTCTAGCTAAAGCAATGAGACAACAAAAGAAGATCAAGGGGATACAAATTGTAAAGGAAGAAGTCAAACTGTCAATATTTGCAGATGATATGATAGTTTACATAAGTGACCCAAAAAACTCTATCAGCAGCCCACAAACTGGAATAAGATCTTCACCAACCCCACATCTGACAGAGGACTGATTTCCAAAACATACAAAGAACTCAAGAAACTAGTCCCCAAAACACCAAATAACCCTATTAAAAAGTGGGGTACAGAACTGAATAGAGAATTCTCAATAGAGGAATCCAAAAAGGCTAAAAGACACTTAAGAAAGTGTTCAACATCCTTAGCCATCAGAGAAATGCAAATCAAAACAACTCTGAGAATAGCTAAGATTAGAAACACCAATGACAGATTATGCTGCAGAGGATGTAGAAAAAGGGGAAAACTCCTCCACTGCTGGTGGGAGTGCAAACTTGTACAGCCATTTTGGAGATCAGTATGGCGGTTCCTCAGGAAAATGGGAATCAGTCTACCACAGGATCCAGCAATCTCACTCTTAGGCATATACCCAAATGATCCACACCCATGCAATAAAGACATCTGTTCAACTATGTTCATGGCAGCATTATTTGTAATAGCAAGAACCTGGGAGCAACCTAGATGCCCCTCAACTGAAGAATGGATAAAGAAGATGTGGCACATTTACACAATGGAATACTGCTCAGCAGAAAAAAAAACAAAAACAAAAAAAACAAAAAACAAAAAAACAATGGAATCTTGAAAGTCGCAGGCAAATGGATGGAACTTGAAGAAACCATTCTGAGTGAGGTAACCCATTCACAAAAAGAGGAACATGGTATGCACTCACTCATATATTGATTTTAGACATAGAGCAAAAGATCACCAGCCTATAATTCACGCCACCACCAGAGAAACTAGGATACAAGGAGGAACCTAAGGAGAAAGAAACAAGATCTCCTGAGCATATTGGGGGGGGGGAGGGCAGTGAGTGGAGAAGGGATTAGGAGAAAGAGAAGGAGAGGAGAGGAGAACATGTGGGACCAGGAAGATTGAGTTGTGGGACAAATAGATGAGAGGGAAAAAAAGAGGGAGAGAAAGAGATACCATAACAGAGTGAGCCATTATAGGTTTGAAGAGAAAGCTGACTCGAGAAAAATATCCAGAGACCTACAAGGATGACCCCAGCTACAATCTGAGCAACAGTAGAAAGGCTACCTTAAATGCCTTTCCCTGATAATGAGATTGATAACTAACTTACATGCCATTATATAGCCCTCATCTAGTAGCTGATGGAAACCGAAGCAAAAACCCACAGCTAAACACTGAGCCAAACTTCTGGAATCCAGTTGCAGAGAGGGAGAAGTGAAAAGAAAATGGGGTCAAGACCAGGCTTCAGAAACCCACAGAGACAGCTGACCTGAACAAGGGGGTGCTAATGGACCCCCAGACTGATAATTGGAAAACCAGCATTGTACCAACTCAGACCCCTGAACATGGGTCTCAGTCTAAGGGACCTCTGACAGTGGAACCAGGATGTATCCCTGGTGCACAAAAGGACTTTGAAGAGCACATTCCCCATGGAAGCATACTCCCTTAACCTAGAGACAGGAGGGAGAACCCAGATCCTACTCCATATGACTTGACAGATTTTGATGATCCCTCCTGGAAAGCATCACCCTCCCTGTGCAGTCCAGGGGTGGGATGGGAGGGGGTCAGTGGGCATAAGAAAGGAGGGAGGAAGGGAGGGAGGGAGGGAGAGAAGGAGGGATGTAGGGAGGGAGGGAGAGAGAGAAGGAGGAAGAGGGGAAAAAAGAAAAAAGGAAAATGTATTAGGTATATTAACAAAATTCAAATAAGATCAGGCATTGCAGCTCTTTAGTCATGGTGTATAGCTAAGTCCTTGGTTGATCAGCTTCAGTTGATTCTGTGCATGTAATATGACAGAGAAGAGGTGGAAAGATTGTAAACATGAGGCATGGTGGATGACTCCAGAGAAACAGCATCTTTGGAGTTGAAGCATGTATGAACTCACAGAGACTGTGACAGCATTTACAAGACCAGCAAAGGTACAAACCAGACAAAATCCCAGCACTGAAAAGCAAAGTCCTAGCCCTAACCAAGAAGATATTTGAAACTGATACCTGCTGAGAAGGGAGAATCCATTATTTTCTCCAATGAAGTGTCATTGGGTATATCACAACACTCCCCATACCCAGTAGTTGGTCCACAATTTTAAATTTTTTTGCCTTTCATAGTTTAGTCTCTCTCTCTCTCTCTCTCTCTCTCTCTCTCTCTCTCTCTCTCTCTCTCTCTCTCTCTCTTGTGTGTGTGTGTGTGTGTGTGTGTGTGTGTGTGTGTGTGTGTGTTTTAATAGAGGCAGGAGAGTATATGAAGTTGGGTGGGTAGAAAGAGAGGGGGGACCAGGGGGTGTTGAGGGAGGGAAAAGAATACAACAAAAATATGTAATATGTGAAAAATTCTAACATTTTTAAAATGTGAACAAAAATACAGTGTTAGAAGACCCACATCTAGGGAAAAGATGACAGTTCTGGGAAAGACAGAAAGTTTAGTTAAGGAGTAGCTTTCTCTAGGGACTGATTAGGAATGAAAAAGTTATATTTAGCCTAATTAACATTAAGAAAAGTCGTTAATTGGGTTGGAATTTTTGAGCAGCAAAGGTAGAGAAGACCTTTGGACTCTCTTCAGATTCCTGTCAGAAGGGAAAGAAGAGAGAGTGCAGCCTGGGGTGGGAAGTTATGGGGCTCAGCAGCTACAGAACATCATGTCTTTAGACCTTTCCTGGGTTTCTGCAGCAGGTACCTTGAGGAGAATTTGTTTTCCATCCTTTTGACAAGAGTTGTGGGTACTTCTTGGTGTTTCTATATGTGTGATTTATTGACTCATATTTTTAAGCATGAGTTTATGGCATTCCATATTATAATATTCAGTTGAATCCACAGTAAGAGTTAATGCAACCCACCATGTGTCTCCTGGGTGATACATTATTTGTGATTTAATAAAGCCCCTGGAGATCAAAATGCAAAGCTAGCCACAGCCACAAAGCTAAGCAGCGGTAATACACTCCTTTAATCCCAGGACTCAAGAGACAGAGACAGATGGATCTCTGTGAGTTCAAGACCACCCAGGGCTACATGAGACTGAGCAGTCTAAAAGAGTAACAAAGCTCATGCTTTAATTCCAGCAGTAGGAAGGTAGAAAAGGAAGAAGCAAAGAATCTCATGTGGAATTCAATTACAGTCAGGGAAGAAAGAATCTTCTTTCAGCCTTAGTAGAGATAAGTGCTACTTGCTGGATGCTTTGCTTCTCTGATCTTCAGCTTGAACCCCAATATCTGTCTCTGGGTTTTTCTTAATTGTATCCCAGCCTCCCATGCTTTTAAACTAGCTGGGGGTTTCTGTGTCCATCATACACACATGAAGTTAAGGAATAAATTGGAAGATGGATTTAAGTCACTCAACTAGTGAATGACAAAAAAGTCATTTGCAGTTGAAGCTGCCATGCACCACAAATAACATGGAAGCAATCTTACCTTTTCTTGTCTAGAGGTTAGCCATAGAAAATACATATAGCTCTTGAGAAATATTTGCTTGCTTGAAAATGAAGTAATAAGTGTTGGAGTCTGGTAATATTAGACTTAGTGGGAACCAAATGCAAAATATGAAACCAGAAAGGGAAAATCCCTTTCCCTAGGCAAAAATCTGGGTTCACAACAAAGGCACTTAGACCTGACTCAGTTGTTCCCAACTGAGTTGTTCCCAAGGTGAACAAAGTTGTAATTCAGCTGCAGTAATCAAGAAGCCACATCCTGATCCTCCCTCTCCCCCTCAGCTTCTGATAGGCCCTCCCTCTGGCCCACAAACCCTTAGGGGAGGGTTCTCTTCCTCACTGCTGTCCTTTCCATGGCTAGAAGTTAGCAGTGGAGCTACAGCTATTCGATCTTTCTAGGCCTCAGGCACCAAGGCTGTGCTGGCTTCCATGGCAGCAGCAACTAATGTCACCCTTCCTCACCTGTGACCCAGTGGTTGTGCTTATGCCAACAAGCTTAGGAAATATTTTTCAACAGGTCCACACTCCAGCCCACCCCCACTAAAAAACAAACAGCCACACCCTAACAGTGGAAAAGATGAAAAACTCTCATACTCTCTTTTTCTCTTGTTACTTCCCATATGCTTCTTCTCCATATAATCCTTATTTCTTCTGAATGTACAAAAGCTCCAATTCATGTGCACTGACACAAACATGGGTAGCTCCTGTTCATGTATGCACATGCTTGCTTGCTTAGGCATGTGAAGATCCAGCAGAGAAGTATTAAATAGTCAAATATTCTGCTATGCTTGGAATTGGTTCACTGGCCTTTTAAGGTGCCAGTCATAGTTTATAACTGCTACAGCTGCATTTATGAAATTTATAAAATTCTAACCACTGGAATTTGCCTCTCAGGGCTTAAGAAATTCAAGATAAATTGCAATGTTTGAAATGGAGTCAATCTATTTGAATTGCAGAGAGTGGAGGGACACCATAGAAGGTCTGTCTCTGGTGTTTGGATGTAAGATGCCACAGGTCTTTTCTTGGATACTGAGTCACTTTTAGAGGGCTCTGCAAGCAACTGTGTACAGATGAAGTTCACAAGGGTGCATACAGACTAAGGGGTAAGGGCTGCCTGGCTTCTTGACAAGATGCCAAGCGTAGTTCTAGGATTTCATTCCCCTGGATAAAATGTACTTTAAAACTGAAGTCAAGTATTTGTGTACACGTGTGTACACTCCTGTATACCAAGCACATGTGTGCACACTTGTATTTTCCCTTGGTTAATCTTCCTCAAACCAAGGGAGGTTAGTGAATGTTCTGTCTAAAATCACACAACCAGAGAATGAGAATGCCATGTAAGGACCAGGTCTCCTAACCCAAATCTGTCTATCCAGAACAGGTCGTGACATACAGGTCAGCTTCCCATGTATTAACAGATCTTCCATGTTTTTACCTGTATGGCTCCTCTTATCATTGATGGGCTTAGAGAGTAATATGCTGCATTGGTTCTACTCATCACAGGCAAGTTATCAAACAACCACCAAAGCTTTACCAGGGAGGTTTACCTCCCTCTGAATTCTCCTTTGCTCTTAACACAGAAGTAAACTGAGCCTGTGGAATTCTAGGCAAATTTCAATGGCCACTGCAGAAGAAGGTTCATCCCCTCAGAAATAAAAACTAAAATTAATATTCTAGGACAAATTTCTTGTTATGTCCATGTACGTTGTATTTTCTCAGAAACTTTACCTTGCTCCTTCAAATCTCAGAATTTGATGCTATCTTTCAAGACTTGGTCTCTTTGTCTGTTTTAGATGCTCACACAGGTCCTTTGCCAGTGTACTTTCGTCCCTTCCTTTCTCTAAGACGGCTAGGAAAAGAAGCTTCGGTTCATTCTAGAGCAGTGTGAGAAAGTTTCAAGGTGTCAAAGGGAAGAGAAGAGTGGTTTGTGTGCATGCTTCTGTGTGTGTCTTTGTGCGTGAGTATGTGTGTGTGTGTGTGTGTGTGTGTGTGTGTGTGTGTGTGTGTGTGTGTGTGTGTAGGGGGTATTTGGTTGGTTGTTGGTAGGTTGGTTGTGATGTTTCCAGAAATGGTCATGTCTCCTTTATGTTACTGGACACTGTAAGAGTAAGCTTGGCCTCTGAGCTATCTCCTCTCCCTTTCCCTTAGTCTAAGGGTTCTTGTTTTCTTCATTGCTGTTGGATTCCTAAGCTCTTATTTCACAGCTATGACCATCTTGAGGTTCTCTCTATTTATAAGTCTACCATGGCTTCTGCTTCCCTGTGCAGACTTTAAGGAGTGACACAGATAGTGTTTACATCTTGTCTAGCTCCAACAGTATGTGTCACTTACCACACAATAGCCCTTTATTACAGACTGGCGGCAACTGCAAGATGATTTTCCTGACTCATTAAATCAACAGTTATCTTCTTTGTTGTACAGTGTACTCATGGCCACATCTGGAGTTGGAAATTGGAGGAAGGCTGAAAAATGTCATGTATTCATAATCTCAATGACAGGGAAAGTGCCCACACATTAACTTCAGGTAGCAAAAACCATGTTAAGTGCCACAGACAATACCTGATGGTCCACATCTAAGTCTTCAGCTTTGAAACTAAAGTCTTAAGATGTGGCAAAGCACTGAGTTCACAAATAGAAAGCAAACAACAAAAATTGGCTTGTTTGAATTTTTTTTTTTCTCTCTCCAATGATTAAATGCTCTAATACCCAAATAAGGGGTGTGTTATCATCAGTTAAAGACAAGAGAGACAAAAATGTTTTTAAGACCAAGACTCAATCACTGAATGATTCTATCTTAAATTATCATGTTTTCATCATATTAACACTGAGAAAAAACCACAACAGTAAAAAAACAAACAAAAAAACAACAACAAAAAAGTCCCACACATATATTTTTAAACTATACTGCTTCTAGTTAAGAAATACAGTAGTAATGGCCAAACTAATAATCTAGTATGGGAAATAGACAAGAAAAGAAGCAATAATAATATAGCCTTGTAATAATAACTGTGTCTGTGATAAAAAAAAAAAACTGTGGAGCTACCCCTCATGTTGAACTATTTCATTTTTATAAATACATAACTTCTAATATACATTTTATTATTACACACAAATAAATAAAAATAGACCCTGAGGTAATAAAAATGCATTTAATGTGATACTTATGTCCAAATCTACGTGACTTCAGAGCCAGCGGCGCCTAGATATGCAACACTGCCCAATTTATCCAGAACCCCAGATCTCTGTCCTCCATGCATCCCTGGACTTTCACTGTTGAAAAAGAAAACTGTAGAGAAGAAAGACAAAGAGTGGAAGAGTTTATACCTCAAACTTATCAAACTGGCTAGGGTGGGTGTTAGGAATTTACCGGTTTCAGTGTTCTACTCCTCCCTTGCTCAAAAGGAAATACGTTAAAAAAAAAAAAAAAAAAAAAAAAAACCCAGAACATTATCTTTAGACCAACAGAGCTCTCCAAAGCAGACTGCTCAGTGCGCAGCTCTGTGACTCTGCTGGGAAGAGCCAGTAGGCCAACCTCAGGCACACTATGTTTGAGCCATCATTCCCTTGGAGCTATTTAGATATAAAGCTAAAGTATAACTTCTCAGCCTTCCAGAGTAATGTGTGTGTGTGGGGGGATCAATATTTAGATCTATCTAACCCATAGTTTCAAGCAATAGACACAGGCTATAACTTTCAGATTCTGGAATGTGTCCATTGCTCTGGTGATAACATTTATAACATAGGTACACTGAACACACAATGAAATGCGCAACTAAGGGCCTGCAAAACATCTCCGCCCTGAGGACCTGAGTTTGATCCTCAGACCCCACATTATGGAATAAAATAACCAGATCTCTCCAGCTGTCCTCTGACTGTCACATGTGCACCATGTACAGACACTAATTAGTTAAAAATTTAATTCACAGTTCTTAGCTGTGCAGTTCCACGAGTGTGAACAACCTTGTTTATCTGTATGCCCACTCTTCATTGCCCCAGAAGGTTCCTTGTGTCCTTTTCCAGACCATCTTCCTCTAACAGCTGTGTGGATTAGTCCTCCCTGTTCTTAGAGTTTAAAATGAATATATTCACAGTATGTATCTCTGTTGCATCTATTTTCTTCCACTCTGTATATTTTTCAGAGTCACTCACATTATCATATGGACATTGGCATTGTTTCTAGGTTTTAGTTTTGATTAGGAAGACTGCAAGAAACATTTTAAGCCTCCTATGGGGCTTTCATATGTCCATGTCCTGAATGAGCAGAGTAGAACGGCTCGGTCATGAGCACATTTGTGTTTATAAGAAACTGCAAAGCCCTTTGTGGTGGTGTCACTTCACACTCCTCCCAGCAGTGTGTGACGGTTCCAGTTGCTCCATGTCACCACCAGCATTTGGTGCTGTCAGTCTTCTCGATTTCTATTATTTATAGTGAACCATCTCATTGCAGATTTTGTTTTCAGCATGAATTTTTCTCATATGCTTATTAGCTACTTTATATATTCTTTCATAAAATTCTTTGTTTTTTGCATATCATAATTGTTCATAAGGTGACTACATTTACCTTATTTGTGAAACTAAGTAGTTATTCATCACTTCCAGTGCTAACTGTGGTAGATTTGCCAAGATGGCCTATGCTGTCTTCCTGCCTGTCGAGGGGCATATTTTCCTTAGTTATAGTGTCCTACCCTTCACAGCTATAGTCTACACATTTCAAAAGGAAAGGAAGAGACCATCAAGCCCAAGGCCTATCAATGTCACATGTGGGGCCATCAATCCATCAAACTTGCTGGCCATCTGCTCATGGCAATAAACCTCTTCTGTCCTTACATGGAGAAGTAACAGTCTTGCATATTTTTCAAATATACTATTCAATCAGCAACCAGCAGCTTGATAAGAACAGAGCAAACTGGAGTTGCTCTGGGATAGTCAGTGCTAAAAAGGCACTTAAGGCCCATCTAAACCCCACAGTGGGGTTTCTAGGGGGTGTTGTGTGATAAAACTTATCCTGGGGAGATGCAACATACATGTCTACTTACCCCAGATAGGGAGGCTATGACAAACCAAAGTATGAATGCCACCAAAATCCAACTTGATGAACCAATGAGTTTTACTGGGGTTACTCACAGGAATTTGTGAAAGGACCAGAATCAGCACAAGACACCCCAATACCAAGTTCTTGGAACAAAGGAGATTTATTTGTTCCAGAAGACAAAGGACAGGGAATGACACAAAGACAGGAGACCGAGGACAAGGAAGAAGGAAGAAGGAACAAGAGAAAGGGTGAAGGGATATTTGTTCCACAGGGACAAAGGACTACCTCTGGATAGAGAGGAGACAGATGTGGCCCATAGGCAAATGTCAGTTTATGAAGGGAACAGGGAAACCCTGTGTTTGAATGAGGTGGTTAGTTTTGATTGGGAATGTTAATGAGGTGAGCCAAAGGGGGCTTTGAATACTGGACTTCAATACTTAGATAGCTGGACCTTGGTGGTCAGACTCAGGAGAAGGAATTAGTGGCCAGCTTTAGGGATATAATAGTGTTAGAAAGGGGGAGAGGGTAAAAGGCAAAACCTATCAGAGCCATTTTGCCATGCTTGGTCCTGCTAACACATAAGAGTGAGGGGGTTACTTAAAGAAATGAACTCACAGCTACATCCATCCCAGCATGGATGACAGCTCAAAAAGCTGGAAACCTGGAGCTCGCTGCACAGCCTGCAGGAAACTCACTGGATTGTAGACTATCCTTTCCAAGTGACTCTGATCTATAGTTCCACTAGGAAGATCAGCTGGATTGTGCTTCCTCCAAGTAGCTGTGGGGGGGGGCAGTTAGAGTCTCCCTTGCAGCTTTATTCTGAGAGTCTCCGCTGAGCTTCCTGCCACCCGAGAGGGCTCTCAGCTTCTACTGCACACACTGGCAGGGAGGAAACTAGTGAATCCACTCAGTTTCAGGGACTTCCTGAAGCTCTTTAGGAAATTCCTTGGGCATGAAATGTTTCTATCTCAAAGGAAACAATTAAACAACAGGGGAAATTCCAGAAATAAAACTAATTCCCAGGGCACAATTGGAACCCAGGTCATTTTTCTTAGGACTTAGATAGAACTCCTCCCCACACACACTTTTTTTTACTTTATCTTTTTAAATTAATTTCATTTAAATTAAAAACAATCTTATTTTATATAGAAATCCCAGTTCCCTCCCCCTCCCACCCTCCCACCACCCCTATCCACTCCTCAGGGAAGGTGAAGCCTCCCATGGCAGATCATTAAAGACTATCACATCATTTGGGGCAGGACCTAAGCCCTACCCAATGTATCTACACTGAGAGAGTATCGCCCCATAGGGAATCAACTCCCAAAGCCCTAGAGATAAATACAGCAACAGGTGGCCCTCGCAGGCCTTGTCCTTTTCCTCCATTCCTTCTTCCTTGCTAAACACCATCAGATTACATTCCTAAAGCTAGCCATCAAGGTCTATTCCCTTATTTGGCCACTTCCTGCTCCTCAGGCTCACTTCCAAAGTCCAGCAATCAGAAGCTCCCTTTGGTTCACCTAATTAACATTCCCAATTAAAATTAAACATGTCATACTAACTGGGGTCTCCTCCTTTGCCTCTATAAACCACCATTTGCCACATCTGTCTCCCCTTTATCCAGACGCAATCCTTTGTCCCCTCTGAAGCAATTACCTTTCCTCCTTTCCCTTGTGCTGGTCCCCATCTCCTGCTCCCCTGTTTTCTTTGCCATCCTAGCCCACTGTAACACAGACCTCCCCTTTTCTTCCCTGCTTAATAAGGGATCTCTCTGTGAAAACAGATGTTTGGGTGTGGTTTGTGTCTGATTCAGGGTCTAGGAGGAAGCCCCCATTGTTTGGGTGGGATCTCCTTCAAAGTGTACATTGAGACAGAACCTGAAAGCAGAACAACTGAGCTCCAGGGACAAAATTCAGAAGTCAGAGTGACAGACCAATGAGAGAGGGTTGGTTCTACATGCAGGATGGGTGAACTAAACAGAGCACAGTATATGAGTTAATGATTTCAGCATATGGAGAAAACCCCACAGAGAAGAAGTTAGACAATGAAGGGCTCCTAGTACATCTTCACAGCTCAGCTATGGTCCCCCAAAATGAGGACAAGGAAACAGCCTGCCACAGAACTGAGCCAGGCAACCAACCCTAAAGTCACTGTGATTACTATAAAATCAGGCCCAGGTTTCAAATGTAGGGGGGGGGCAAAATGACTAAAAAGTGCTTGACTTCCAAGAGATAAAAGTAATCCTCACTCCCAGGGGAACCATGTGCCAACATTCAAAAGCACATGTGGAAAGCTGGAATGGGGGAAGACAACCAACACAGTGGACAGTCAGAGTATGAATGTGCCGTCTGTGAAGTGAAATTAACTTCACACCAGGTGGGAGGGGCATGATATAACTTTACAAGAAAGATGCTAAGGTCTACAAAGAAACAAAGGAGAAAAATGAAATGATCTGAAGATATGGAAAAGGCACAAACAATAAGATAACAGCTTGATATGACAATGAGATCAATGAACTTAGTTGGATGAGAATGGCACATAGGAAGAAAGGAAATATGAAGAATAGTAAAAATCCATAGAGAGTGAGGTAAGAGGGTCTAACATCTACTTTGTAACTACTGAAGAAGAGAAAGAAAGAATGAGAGAAAGGAAAGAAGGAAGAATGGAAGGAAGGAAGGAAGGAAGGAAGGAAGGAAGGAAGGAAGGAAGGTTGATGAACTTTCCAGACTTAGAAACTAAGTCTTTTTAACTAGAAACACTCAAATGCCAATGAAATGAATAAGAGTATATCTCTACCCCCATCAGTCCTAGTATATGTGCAAGACTTCAAGCAAGAAGGCAGAGGGTGGAAGATGGTTCTGTCCATAAACTGCCTGATGTGCAAGTATGGGAGTGTAAGTTAAAATATTCAGCACCTAAGCAAAAACCAAGGCCTAAGGCTACTACTACCTGTAATCCTAGCTCAGGGGGAAGTGGCTGTGGCCAGAGAGAGGGGCATCCTGCAGCTCACTGGATAGCCAGTGTAGCCAACCTATAAGCCTCTGAGCTCAGAGACACTGTCTCAAAAAGTAAGGTGAGAGCTGTATAAGAAGATGCTGGATGTTATCCCTGACATAAGCACCTTTAATCTTTGCCCCACGCACATACACATATACACACTGACACCACAGATACATAGACACACAAAACTTTTTAAATGACAAATTTTGAAAGTGAGAATGCAGGATTCTAGAAAAAAAAAGGTGAAATTCTCCAACTGAAAAAATTGACTCATTATCATAACAATGGGCTAAAATGATAGTGAAGGATTTTTTGTGTGTTTTTGTTTTTGTTTTTTGGCTTTTTCAAGACAGGGTTTCTCTATGCGGCTTTGGAGTCTGTCCTGGAACTCGCTCTGTACACCAGGCTGGCCTCAAACTCACAGAGATCCACCTGCCTCTGCCTCCTGAATGCTGGGATTAAAGGATGTGTTCCACCATTGCCTAGCATGAAGGATTTTTTAAAACATTCCCTTTTATTGATTCTTTGGGAATTTCACATCATGCATCCCAATCCTACTCATTTTTCAGTCCCCCCATATCCACCCTTCACCCTCCAAAAAGAAAAAAATTAAAAATACTAATTAAAAACAAAGCAAGCAAACAAACAAAACTTCACACCTCCATCTTTCTGGCCTCTCCAACTCATTTTCATTCTTAGTGGCTTTGGGAATTGCAGTGTTTCATGCAGTATATCCTTTTGTTCACTCAGCTTTACTTGCAAATATTCATTGTCTAAGGTGTTGTTGGTCAGGTTCAAGGCCTCTGGCTTCTGCTGCACCATCAACATTGGAGGCTCATCAAGACTCCTCTAGGATATCCTGCTATAATCCTGAGACACGAGGACCATTTGGCTATGGTTCTTCAGGGTCAGTCCCTCCACGTGATCCCGCAGGTCATAGATGGGGTAGATGTTGGGGTATGACAACTCAAAATCCCTAGATATGGGTCTGAGTGGTAGCTTATTCTATTATGTCTGGGTCCTGGGATGCCCCCTCAGGAGTGGGTCAGCTCTCCCAGGCCCTTGGTGAAGTGTGGTGCCAGCTTTTCTGCTTCAACAGTAAAAGAGGGGCAGGACCATCTTGCTCAGAGCCTGTGAAGGGTGGTACCAGTTCAGCATGGCCCTCAGGTTTTAGCACATATGGTTCCTATGGCTCCTTGTGGTAACATGGGCCACGGAGATCAGCACAGACCCTAGCTGCAGCATTATTTTTAAATCACTAAAGAAAACCTGATTTACAATTTGAAATCCAACACACGATCATTAAAATTAAGATGGAGGACCAATTGGTGGTAGTGCATGCCTTTAATCCCAATACTTGGGAGGCAGAGACTAGTGGATTTCTGAGTTCAAGGCCAGCCTGGTATACTGAGTGAGTTCTAGGACAGCCAGGGCTTATGCAGAGAAACCCTGCCTCAAAAACCAAACAAAATAAAAATTAAGGGGAATGCTTAGCGATGTAACAGCTCAGTGATGGGATGCTTAGCTAAGCATCTACCTGGGGTTGACTCCATGCAACTCAAAAGGAAAACATGCATGAAAAAATATGGAGAAACATTAAAACTCACTCATAAGCATAAAAATGAATTACAAAGATTATAAACATACACATCATGCATAGTTTTGTATATGCTTTGCATTGAAAAGAAAGACACCTAACACATTTCTGCTTATTTTTCTAAGAAATACATGGGAAAGATGTTTAAAAGTGAAATAACATACTTATGTAGAATAAAGGTAGGGTGGAGTGTGACAGTTCTTGGGGCACACACTTTTTAATGTTTTGACATGTGGAAACATGTTAATGATCTATGCATTCAAAACATAAAATTAAATCACAGAGATAAAAAAGAAAACACAAACACCAGAACTGAGTACCAGCAGAAACAATTGAAAACAGTCCTCATTTTCTGACATAACCCACTAGAAGATGGGGAGAACCACTCAAGTGAGTCTCAATTCTCTTCCCTCTCTACCTACTCTTCATCTAAAGGACAATAGAAGAGTTAGGAGCAAATCCCAATGCTTCTTGGCTACTCGGCTCCCACTGTACCACAGAGCACAGAGCGCTTTGAGTGTGGCTCTGATGCAAAGCTTGCTGGGAGCTGTGCTCTTGGAGGAAAGAAAAACACCAAGAAATAGAGAGAGACAAGGGAAGCATCTATAAAGTTGGAATGCAGTTCAAGGCAACAGTGTAAACTTGAGGTGCCACATAGATAGGTTCCTATTTCCCAGGTCTGTCTACTAAAAATTCATGAAAGCAAAGATACTCTGCTAAGAAGCTGGTAGCTCTCCCAGGAGGGATTAACTTGGAAAGTGGGCAGTACAAGATGTGATATTTTTGTTCCAGAGAATAATAAAATTTCTTTACACTGTTCAGAACATGTAAAATACATAAAAGTATGCTCGAAGGGATACATTGTTTAATGTATGGGACAATATGAATGTCAAAATTACCAAAGACAATTGCTGATTATAACATAGTAAGAATTCATGAGTCTCTAATAAGAGAAAGATAGATAGATAGATAGATAGATAGATAGATATAGAAGATAGAGAGATAATAAATAAATGATGTGGATAGATAGTGGATAAATGATATGGATAGATAGAAGACACACATATACATACATACATACATACATACATACATACATACATACATACATAGATTGGTGGTAAATAATAATAGACAAATGATATGGAGAGTAGATGATAGGTAAATATTAATAGATGATTGTTAGATAGATAGATAGATAGATAGATAGATAGACAGACAGACAGACAGGGGTCAGGGGATCTTAGTGGAACACAGTTTATTCACTAATTCACTTATTCACTAATAAGGAAGTTGAAAGAATATTGCCTAAATTTAAAAGGAAAATATTGGAGAACAAAAAAATACTGTGAATGAAGGACAAATAGGCATCATGAGCCCCAGGATTTTGTACCCCCAAAACATACACTACCACTTCATAGAGTAGATAGTCCATAAAGGAACAATATTCAGACTTATCATGAGAAAGTATCATCACACTATAAAAAAAAACAGTATTTACTGAAATTGGGTTATGTATGTAAGTCAGTGTGAATATTTCTTAAAACACTAAGGATAGAACTACCATGGTACTGCACTATACCATTCTTGGGCATTTTCCTGAAGGCCTCTACTCAGCATGCCACAGAGATACTTCATTCACATTGATTGCTTGCAGTATTCCCAGTGGCTAAGAAATGGAAACGAACTAGATGTCTAGCAACTGGCAAATGGTTAAAGACAATGTGTTACATATACACAATGGAATTTAAAACAGCTGGAAAGAAAGCATGACATTTGCAGGTAAATAGATGGAACATGATTCATCGTGTGAAGTGAAATAACCAAGACTAGCAAGAGTAGGAAAAACGAATATTCCATGTTTCTTTTTTTTACTTATGTAGACTAGTGTGTGTGTGTGTGTGTGTGTGTGTGTGTGTGTGTGTGTGTGTGTGTGTGTGTTATGTGTATGTGTGGTGTGTGTGTGTGTGTGTGTGTGTGTGTGTGTGTGTGTGTGCGTGTGCATATGTGCATGTTTTTGTGTGTATCATAATAATAGAAAAGGAACCATGGGGAAAAAAAAAAGAAGAGACCTTATGGGAGGGAAAAAGGGATAATGGGCCACACATGACATGAAAGCAGAAAAGGAGGCTGCTTGGAGAGTCAGGGAGACCAGGAAGCAGGAAGCAGTGGAAGAGAAAGATGAATACAAATTATAATGACATGTATACATGAAAATGTAGTAACAAGACCCACCACTCTATATGGTAACTTAAAAATTAATAAAAAGTAAATAAATAAAAGACATATTTTTACTTTCCAAAATTACCAAGACAAAGTGCAGCTACTAAAGGATAATAAAGAGAAATGACAAGTAAATTCATTTTGTGAGCCTGGGCTGGATGTGAGATGGGGGAGAAGGAAGAGTATTAGTGAACATTGCTGAGCAAGTTAGCTACTCCAAATGATGACCTTTATTGTGCAAATGGTACCTTTCCTCAAGACATAATGAGATAAAGGGAAACCTTGAGCAATGCACCATTATAATTCTTCCTCCATATATTTAGGATCAAGTTCAGCAAGAATATTAAATGCTTCCTCATTACTATTCAGCTACCTTGGTTTCATATTCCTTGGTCACCACTCCCCAATTAACTGAGGCTCCATGTCATCCTCCAGGCTTACACCAATAGGAAGAGAAGACATGAGACTCAGTCTGCAGCCTGACAAACACAGCTCCATGGAGACTTATTCACAGGGACTTAGGTACAAACTGCATTTATAGGAATGAGAACATCATAGAATTGAACACACACACCAATAAGCAAATTCTCAACCTTAGAATCCTTCCTCATGTTATACCCTACTTCATCTCCTAACATAAAAAAAAAATAAAACCCTGTTCATTATTTTTTCAACAAACACATCATTTCAGCCTCTGAATAGCCTAGGGTCACTGTATGCCAAAAGGTGGCAGTCAGGGGATGAGTCACCATAGTATTTTGGATATATCCCGGTGCTCACAGGTAGGGTTTCTGCCTCTCTGAAGTCCGTGATAGTGGACACCCCTGTATCTCTGTAGATAAGCCGCATCAATGCTATAGTACTGTGTACATACATTCAATGGTCACAGAATGATAAGTATAAAATGAATGAACAGTGCAAAAATTCCTTACTAGATAAGCCTAATCAACTGCAAAACATTGTTTTTCTCTCTAAGCAAAAAAGAAAAGTATTAATTCATCTTGTAGCTAGTTGTTTTCCGCCGGCCTGCCTGGTCCCGCCACTGCACCAGCCCCAAATAACACGCTGAGACTCTGTATTTTATATAAGGCTGTTGGCCAGTTAATAGTTTCTTACCGGCTAGCTCTGTCTTAATTATTAACCCATTTCTACTAATCTAAGTATTTCCACATGGCTCATCTTACCGGCCAGAGCAGCTGGTGTTCTACCTCTCCAGGATCTCCATCTTGACTCCTCCTTCCTACTTCCTCATTTCTTTTTGTCTCCTATCCCTGCCTATCTTGATTTCCCATTGGCCCACAGTGCTTTATTCATTAACCAGTATGAGAAACATATTTACAGAATAACATCTCCCATCATAATCTAGTTGAAATTTGTATGGCTAACTTAAATTTCTTACTGGAAAGGGGGGAATGGGTAGCTATATATGGTGGAAACTTACCTTCAGCATGTATCAAGCCTTAGAATTAACATTTAATAACCTTATAATGAGGTTTTGCTTTTGTTGCTGCTGAACCTCTAAAAGATAGTCGTTAAAAAGTTAGAGGTAGGGACATAGGTTATTGGTCTCTGATTCCAGATAAGTACTGTAGTACTTTGTATGTACTATATACATAAATCCAAAGCTTGTTTACAGCCAGGAACTTTCCAAGTCACTATGTTCGAACACAGAATTTGATGTGAAACTTTCACTCTTCCAGCAAGTGGCTTTCTTCGACACCTTACCTTCTATTTTGTGCCTATAATGGCCAAAGAAATGGCTACCCAAGAATTCTCTTAAGTTCTAGTTAAACACCTGCTGTGTGTCTTGGGTCTGTATCTTTGACCACAATATCTTTAGATTGGGGAAGCTAGTTTTTCAATAATATAAACTTTGGACTACTGATGACCAGCTATCTTAGATTTCAAACCGTAAACTCAAAGAATGTCTAGTAAAAATGTTTTCTTCAATATAGTGAACACCATCAATGAACAAGTGAAACTTAAAATGTAAAGCACATAATATGACTTGCATTTGTGCCCTCTAAAATGAAATACTTAAATATAAGCCTAACAAATTAGACACTGGAGTTTTATGATGAAAACTACAGAAACCGATGAATCACAGAACTCTTATGAAAGAAATAAAAGAACTAATAACTGTTCATATTTTTTCACATTTATGGATAGAAGACTCAACTTTTGTGAGACCTGAGTTCTCTCAACTTTGATCTGTAGATTCAGCATCCCATCAGGTCTTTCTATGAAAAGTAACAAACTTTTTCTAGAGTTTATATGAAGAAGCTGAAAACACTGAGTAGCCAATCTCAGTCTTGAAGAATGAAGTTGAAGAAGTGATTCCACCTGACTTCAGTTCTTATTAAAGAAAAAGTGACAGTAATAAAAAATAGTAGGGGGCAGAACTCGGTTGTGTGGACACAATGGAAAGATGCAAAGTAGACCAACTCAAATATATTCAACTGGTGTTTGGGAGAAATGGCAAAGGCAATTTAATCAAGAAAGAAAGTCTTCTCAATGAATGGTGTTGTTATGACTAAATGCCAGGAGGGAAGAAAGAAGGGAAGGAGGGTCAGAGGGAGGGGTTATGAATTTAGATGCAGACCTTGTACTAACACTGATATTAACTCAAAGTAGATAATAAATGAGAAATGCAAAGCTATAAAAAACCCATAATATAGAAAACATTTCAAATGGTTGGTGAAGAACATAAAATGACAGATTGTTATTGGTGTTTGCTTTTAAGATATGACACTAAAAGCAACATCTATGGATGTTACAATAAAATAATTAATAAACTAGACTTCATATAATTGAAAAGTTATATTCATAAAAGATACTGTTAGGAGAATGAAAACACAAGACTAGGCTAGGAGAAGTTATTTGTGAAAAACACATTTGATAAAAGACTATTATGCAATATATACAAAGAATCCTTAAAATCCAACAATAAAAACGAAAAAAAAAAACCAAAACTTTAAAATTGACAAAGATGTTTGTACACACACCCCATCACAAGGACACCATGTCTGGCAAACACAAACATGCCTATTAAAAAGCATTCAACATCATAAATTATTAGAGAATTACAAAGTAAAAATGTGGTGAGAAGTCATTGCACATCTACTAAAATGGCCAAGCTCCAAAATGCTGAGAAGACATACTGGAGAGGATGTGGAGCCACAGGGATTCTCATTTGTTTCTTGTAGGAAAACAAAATGGCACACCCGCTCTAGAAGACAGCTTGGCGCTTCCTTATGAAAGCGAAATGTACTCTACCATTAGATCCAGCCGGCATCCTCCTTGGCAGTTGCTCAAATGAGTTGAAAACATATGTGCATACAAATGCCTGCACAAAAATGTTCATAATAGCTTTAGTCATCATTGCCAAACCTCAGAAGCAACTGAGATATTCTACAGTAGGTGGATTCATAGATAAACTGTGCTACTCCAGGCAAAAGAATATCACACAGGTTATAAAGAAATGAACAACTGAGTCACAAGCAAGGGAAGAAAAACTTTAAATGCATTCTGGTGAGTGAAAAGATTGAGTAGTTTGACTCCAAATGGGTAATGTGATCTGTACTGCCCAGAGGATGGCTTGTAGCAGCAAAACTATTCATTATACACCTGTAGATGCTTAAAAACTAAACTCCCATACAGCTCCCTACCATGAACTGTTCATGTAGAATGGTAAGGATGTTGGTTACACTGGTCAATTAATTGCAGTGATTAAAGCAAATTGCAACCATGTTGGAATGCTGACTTTAACTTATGCTACTACCAACATGAGTCAGAGAAAATGAAATAATTTATATTCACTTACAAATGAGATTGAAGAAACTGATGAGTGGGTAAGTTCTTGTATAAGCATAAGGACTTGAGTTTGAAATTCCAATACTATAAGTAAATACCAGGCATGGTAATGGCTTACCTGTGATCCTAGCATCCTAACACTGAGGGAACATATTGACTAACTAATAAAGCAGTCAGACTGAAAAGGTAAGCTCCAGGTTCAGCAAGAGGCTCTGTCTCAAAAAAAAATGGGATTGGGAGATGGTTCCATGTTTGAATAGCTTGCTATGCAAACATGAGGACTTGAGTTCTGTTCTTCAGAACTTTTGAAATGATGATGGGTGGATGGAATAGATCATTCGAGTTGATTACTTTCCATGGAACGTTTATAATGAGTTTATCTGGGTCCATAAAGTAATTGTTGAGATACTGATAGGAATGATTCTCTGTCTGCAGATATACTGGGTGTAAACTGGCATCCATAATATGCTGACAGCCTGAAGGAGAAATGTCTTTTTGATATGACATAACTGTTGGAAATCAGAGATGGGATTTCCAGAGAAATCTGGCTAGTGTGACTTATCAAATCAGAGAGCTCTGGGCTCAGTGAGAAACCCTGCCTTGAAGAATGTGGAAGAAAGATTGGCAAAGATTCATATCAACTTCATACCTAGTCTTGGTTTCCTTTTTAGGACTATTATAAAAACCACAACCAAAAACAACTTGGGGAGAAAAGAGTTTCTTTGGTTTGTAAATCTGGGTCACATCCCATCATTGAGGGACACTTTCTGTCAAGGGTAGCACACCCACAATGAGCTAGTACTTCCATATTAGTCAGTAATCAAGAAAGTGCCCACAAATACTTGCCTACAGGCCAATCTGATTAAAGCATTTTCTAAGTTAAAGTTTCCTATTCCCAGATAGCCGTAGCTTGTATCAAATTGACAAAACCTAGCCAACACAGGCTTCCACATGCATATGCACACAAATACACATGTATCTCCATACATATGAGCCCATATACACATGTAGGCACACCTCATACAAAGACACATGAGAAAGTGAAAGTTGAATAAATAAATAAAAACAGATGCAGAAAGATGGAGGAAGACATCTGAAGCCCTATAACTTCCAATGTACACATGAACAAGTATAGCCATGCACATGCAAGTTCATAATGTGAATATCAAACACACATACAAATAAGTTTAAAATAAGTAATTAAATGGATATATCCTACTCTTGGCCACTCTTTTGAGACTAATCAGATCATAGACCCCTCTCTACTGGGTACTCCCTAGCCTTCCCACATGTCACAGAAACACAAGTAAACCTGCTGTTCTCCTCAGTAAAATCCCCTCCCAACTCTAGTCTCCACAGTTGTATAAGCCAAATCCATCCTCCAGACCCAGCCAGGTCTATACAGCCTATGCTCTGGCCTAGCCTATTCAGTTCCCACCCTGTCTGCCCTTTCCCTACCCCAAAATGAAAAGTCACAAGCAGTTGCTGTTGAGAGAGAAATAGTTAGTCTTCCCCAGGTCTTATCAAGTAGTTAGCACAGAAAATGTAAACATGCATACAACACTAAAAGGACACATTTATGTATATATTCCAATGTGTACACCAATATTTGCAACATATAGACACACTAATAATAATTAAAAGTAAAAAGGCCATATATTTGACAGAAAGCAGTGAGGGGAACATAGAATGGGAAGAGGGATAAGGGAAATGATGTAATTACATTTTGAATAAATAAACAAATATCCTGTGACTTTGTATAGATGTTATGCCATCTTAAAGAAGGAAGGACAGTAAAACACAGATAACATGAAGGGGAAGGGGAATAAGAGTAAGGAAGGTTTAAGTGGGGAGAGGGAACACATGTGAGAATAAGGTAGATGAGGAAGGGGGTAGGGAAGGGTTAACTAATGCTAAGGAAGTCTGCAAAAAGCCATGTGGAAGCATGCTGTTAGCTTCCTAAATATGCATTTACATGGGTTTTTCACATAATAGAATTTAATTGGAATTACCCTACACAGGGAGTGTGCTCATCCCAGAATCCACAGGTTGACATATTGCCAGGTATGGGATACCTCCTGGAGCTGAGGCTCAGAGGTGTCCAAAGACACCCTAGCAATACAGACTGGTGCCAGTGCTCTTCACTAGCCACTAGAACTTGATGGTAATACCCTATTGTTAAAGATGCCATACATATTGGTCATAGGACATGGAGAATTGAAGTAGGTACTGACCAAAAAGCTTCCTCCCTGATAAGTCTCGTTGTACTAAAAAGTGATATGCAGGCTGTTGGTGATTGTGATGGGGTAATCAGCAGTCTAACTGTGAATACTGAGAACTACAATAAGGACTGCCATGGCCAGGTATGCTCATGAGTAGAAATGTAGCATGAATATTGTGCTAGTGACCAGCCAATTTCTGATTGACTTTAAGGCACACTCCATGGGAGGAAGCACGGGCCTGTTACTGAAAAACTAGACAATAATCCATGGCTGGGAAGCTCACAGGCCAAAAAGGGAAACCTACTACTGTTATTTTGCTAAGATTGTATCTCTCTGCCCATGGATTGTTGCTGATATCAGAGGAGTTTCTTTGTGTAGGGAGTGGTCAAAGTGAAGACTTTGAAGTATTCAACCAGAAATGGGCTATCTACATCATACCCTTCCCCAAGGCTCTGGGGATTAGCACAAAAGTGGGTGCAAAAAGTATACGATTTCAAGGTTAGGAAGATATGACAATTGATGGCTTCTGGAGCAAAGATGGTCAGTTTTCTTGAAGGATACAGAGCCTGATAGGCCAACCACACTTCAATGGATGGCCCACACAAAGATAAATAAATTGATGTTTTCAAAAGAGGACATAGATGAAGTTGGGGACTGGCAAAGAGGCAGGTGGATCTGCGAGAAGTTAAGAGGAGGTGTTATTGGTTGAAAATGTTCAAAATACATTGTATAAAATTCTTAGAAGATTAATAAAACATTTTAATGGGTATTAATTCCTTTTCAGTGATTTATATTATCCTGTACTGAAATCACTCTGGCTTAGAGATACATTTACCTACAGCCTTTTTTACTAGAAATTCAGTTTCTTTGTGATATTAAAGCAGAATGGCCATTTCATCTTGGTTAAGTTCTGACAGTGTCTATGTTTTCGGAACCAGTTCATTTATTTTTAGCTGTTGAACAACTTATAATCATAATGTTTTTCCTACTGTCTCTCTTTCACAGTTCCTCCTCTGAAATCAGTAATGTCTATGCCTTTTAAACTCTTCCTCAGTATTTATAGGTATTCCTTAGTTTTGTTAACTTTTGTGGAGAATAGTCTCACTTCCTCTGTTGTTTCCAGTACTTTCATACATTTTCATTTTTATGATTCTGAAGGTATCCTTGTAGATGTTAGCCCTAACCTACCACCAAGCCACACCCAGTCCTCACTTCCTGTTTTAAATTTCACTGAATTTTATTCTGTTCTCTATTTCCCCCTTCTACTTTATTTTGTTCTCTCTCTCTCTCTCTCTCTCTCTCTCTCTCTCTCTCTCTCTCTCTCTCTGTCTGTCTCTCTCATTCTCTCTCTCTTCATAATCTCCTAGCATGGGGATTTATACTATTGATTCAAAATCTTTCCCTACATATAGGGAAAAGAGTTAAATTAACAAGCCCAAGTTGCTTAAACTTTACAAATCTCATTAAAAACCCCTATTGTGATATGGCCTTCACCAGCTCCTGGGGATTGAGTGTGTAATGCTCTAATTGCTAACATTCTGAGCTCTTGGGACTCTGAACCACACTGTGCCAGTTTATCAAGTCAGTTTGTGGAAACAATGCCATTTGTGATGAACCACTGTCTTTCCCCTGGGGCCCCGGAGCTGCCTCTGTGGCTAACCACAAGAAAGCCTTGGACTCCTGGGCTTAGGCAACATAATATTTTACTACTGTCACAGTTCATTGCTGGATAAATTAAGTACATGCTGGGACACATATCCATGAAGCTTGTGTCCAGTTCTTCTAGACTTTTATCCATTCAGCTCTTCTTTACTGGTTTTGTTTGAGACTTTTTCATCCTTTTCATCATCATAAGCCATGACTTATGATGACCTTCTAATAAATCACCAACTCATACATGGTCTTAGGGACTCCCAAACACATCTCATTTTGCAGTATTTAATGCACTGGACTTACCTCTCAAAACTGCTTTGGATATGTAATACATAAAGCATATATATCTAGTGCACAATGTATGTATACATATATCTTTATATGTCCTGCATAGTATGATGGATAATACAATAATTAATACTTTTAATCTTATTTGGTTTAATGTCTTTTGTAATTCCTTTGAAGTTTCCTTTGTGAAGAATGAAGTATTTAAAAATGTGTGAAGTACTTACTACATATTTATTTTTCCATTGACTACTCTGAGTCTCTAGCAGGATTACACTGTGGTCTATGAACGTATATGGGATTATTTCAATTCTTAATGTGTGTTAGAGTCCATTTTATAGGCTGTGATGTAGCATGGTTTGGTAGATCCTTCATGGGCAGTTGCTAGATATGTATTTATTTATAAATATAGAGAGAGAAATGTTGGAGGGTCTTGCCAGTTGGTTCAGTCTAACCTTGCCTGGCAGATTTCTCCAAAAGCTTGGCAACATGGAGACTCTCTCCATTAACAAAACTTCATACTCTCTACCTGTCCTTATCTGGAGAATGTCTCTGAGCCCAGAGAACTGACCTTATCTGAAAGCCAAATGCTTGGTTTATCTTTAGCTTGACTCTTGGCACAGATTCCTACTAGAAGCCTTACATTAGGAGCTCTGCTCTAGGACCCCAATGCCACATATGAGGCCGGTGATAGTAGTGTGCCACTTAATGCAAATTAGGGTTTTCCCCAGGCTTCACAATTCTATATATTCCTTATACTCTAGAATACAGCTGATGTGATTCACTGTGTTTCCAAGAAGGCTGTCTCTACCATACCCACAGCCATCTGAACCTTGTTCCCTGCTTCTGCTCCCTCCACCATCATGGACAAATGCAGCCAAAAATCTGAAGGGAAAAGCAGAGCCACAGACAAATAGATGATAGGTAGGTAGATGATAGAGAGATGATAGAGAGATGATAGATAGATAGATAGATAGATAGATAGATAGATAGATAGATAGATAGATAATATAGACAAAAAGATAGGTGATAATAGATGATAGATGGACAGACAGGCAGACAGATAGAAATAGATAATTATATAATAGATATAGACAGATGATAGATAGGTAGATAGATGATAGATAGATTATATATCATTACATCATAGACATAGATGATAGATGATAGAGCAGTAGATAGACAGACAGACAGACAGACAGATAGATACCATTGTTTAGTTGTGTGCTCTATCTTTTGCATATTGTCACACTACCTACCAATACATGTTACTGATTAGCAGGAAAGAATGTTAAGGTATTTGAGCTATAATTTAGTGCTTGTCTGTTTCCTCTTCCAACTCTACATCATGCATTTGCAAGATCTGTTGTGATTGTGTTCACACTGAAAAATCACAACAACTTCCTAGTGAACTGATCCTTTTATCACCAAATAGTGAATCTTTTTCCCTAGCAATTTTGCTTGCTCTGAAGCCTCTTATTAGGCATTAATATATCCATTCATGCTTTTTTTAAGTTTAATGTTGATGCAGAAACTTTTCCCATTCTTTCAATTTTAACGTAATATACCACTGAATTAGAAGCAAATTCCTTCTAAACAGCACCTCAGTGTGCCTTATTTTCCACTCTGCTAATTTCTGCCATTAGTTGGTGTGGTCAGGACAATAGAAATTTTGCTTTGATGGAGTCTGATCTGCTAAACTCATAATAAGGCTAGTGTGTCATGTACCCTCTTGCTTCTAATTTTTTGCTGTATAACCCAAAACAAAACAAAAAACAGTTCCCTCTGATTTGAGGGCATTCTTTAGCCAACATTTAAGACTAGATCCATCAAAACAAATTTCTTCCATCAGAAATGCCCTGAGGTCTTATTCTCTTCTCTGTGGAGGTTATGCTCAGAGGTTATGCTCAGAGTGACATAAGCCTTGGAAAAGATTTAATTCCTTTCTTGTGACCCCAGATGGGCAATTTACTGCCATTTAAATTAGAGTCTCCCTATGTGATGTACTTAAGTTCATTCTGACTGCTTCTAAGATGATTCTTTTCTGAAGGTGTTTATCAGCTGTAGGAGTTCCCTGGTAAAGTTTTTTTGGGGGGGTCACTTATGTAAACTATCATATCATCTGCAAATAGTGAAAGTTTAACTTCTTCCTTTCCAATTTGTATCCCCTTGATCTCCTTTTGTCTTATTTCTCTAGCTAGAACTTCAAGTACAATATTTAAAAGTTAAAGAGAATGGGCAGCTTTGTCATGTTCCTGATTTTTGAGGAATCTTGTTAAATTTCTCTCCATTTAGTTTGATGTTGGTTGCTGGCTTGCTTTATATTGCTTATATTATATATAGGTATGTTCTTGTTATACATAATCTCTCCAAGACCTTTATCATGAAGGGGCATAGGACTTTGTCAAAGGCTTTTTCAGCATCTAGTGAGGTAATCATGTGATTTTTCTTTTTCAGTTTGTTTATGTGGGGGATTACATTGGTGGATATTCATATAGTGAAATAGCCCTGCATCCCTGGAATGAAGCCTACTTGGTCATGGTGGATGATTTCTCTGATGTGTTCTTGGATTCCATTTGCCAGTATTTTATTGAGTATTTTTGTATCAATGTTCATGAGCAATATTGGTCTGTGGTTCACTTTCTTAAGTTGTGTCTTTGTGTGGCTTGAGTTCCAAGGTAATCGTAGCTTCAATAAAAGAGTTTGTCAATGACCCTTCTGCTTCTATTGTGTGGAACACTTTGAGCAGTATTGATATTAGCTGTTCTTTTAATTTCTGGTAGATTCTGCACTGAAGCCATCTAGCCATGGGCTTTTTTTTTTTTTTTTTTTTGGTTGGGGGACTTTTGGTGACTGCTTCTATTTCATTAGGAGTTATAGGTATATTTAAATTGCTTACCTGTTCTTGATTTAATTTAGATAAATGATATCTAAATTAAATGTACATTTCCAGAAAAATTTACATTTCCTTTCATTTTTTTTAATTTTGTGGAGTTCGGGTTTTCAAAGTATGACCTGAAGATTATCTGGATTTCCCCAATGTCTGTAGTTATGTTCCCTTTCTCATTTCTGATTTTGTTAATTTGCATGTCATCTCTCTGCCTTTTGGTTACTTTGGATAAAGATTTGTCCACCTTGTTTGTTTTCTCAAAGAAGCAACTCTTGTTGTATTGATTCTTGTATTGTTTTTCTCATTTTTACTTCATTGATTTCAGCCCCCAATTTGATTATTTCCTGGTGTCTACTCCTCCAGGATGAGTTTGCTTCTTTTTGTTCTAAAGCTTTCAATTATGCTGTTAATTCTCTAGTGTGACTATTCTCCAGTTTCTTCATGTGTGCACTTAGGGCTATGAACTTTCTTCTTAGCATTGCTTTCAAGGTGTCCCATAAGTTTGAGTATGTTGTGTCTTCATTCTCATTTATTGTATGAATTCTTTAATTTCTTTCTTTCTTCCTTGACCCAACAATGTTAGGAGTAGGCTTTTCCTGCTGGTCTGGTCCCACCAGCGCACCAGCCATAAATAACACACGGAGATGCAGTATTTGATATAATTTTGTTGGCCTGCTACTAGCATTTCTTATTGGCTAGCTCTGCCTTAAATATTACCCATTTCTACTAATCTAAGTATTTCCACGTGGTCTCATCTTACCAGTGAGAGGGCCCAAACCTCTGTTCTCTTAAGTCTCTGCATATTGACTCCTTACTACTTGCTCAAATCCTCCTTGTCTCATAGTCCCACCTATCTTGCTTTCCTATTGGCCAACAATGCTTTATTCATTAACCAATAACAGAAACATATTTACAGAATGACATCTCCCATCACAGGAATGGTGTAATTGCACATTTTTCAGTTTCTATGAGTTTGTAAAGTTTCTATAATGTGTGTTGTTGAATTCTAACTTTAAAGCATGGTGGTCTGATATGATACAGGGGTTTATTCCAATTTTTTTGTACTTATTGAAGTTTGATATATTGCCTAGTATGTGGTCAATTTTAGAGAAGGTTCCATGTGGTGCTGAGAAAAAGATGTATTCTTTTGTGTTTAGATAGAATGTTGTATAAATGTCTGTTAAACCCGATTGTGTCATAACTGTTATTAGTTCCTTTGTTTCTTTGTTAAATTTCTTTCTTGGGATCCTGTCTACTGTTGAGAGTGGGGTGTTGAAATCTCCCACTATAAGTATGTGAGGTTTCATGTGCAATTTGAATTTTAGTAATGTTTCTTTTATGAATGTGGGTGTCTTTGTATTTGGGGCATTGAGTTCAGAATTGAGACTTTATCCTGATAAATTTTTCCTGTGATGAATAAAAAATGACCTTCATTATCTCTTTTGATTGATTTTAGTTTAAAGTCTAATTTGTTAGATATTAGGATTGCTACACCCACTTATTTCTTGGGCTCATTTGATTGGAAAATCTTTTCCCAACTCTTAACTCTGGGGTAACGGCTGTCTTTGAGGTTGAGGTGTTTTTCTTGTATGCAGCAAAAGGATGGATTCTGTCTTCATATCCATTCTGTTAGCCTGTGTATTCTTACAGGTGAGTTAAGACCAATAATATTGAAGACCATTAATGGCCATTTATTGTTAATTCTTGTTTATTTTGGATTTGGTAATGGTGGTGGTATTTTGTGTGGATTTTCCCCCATTTTTCTTTTGGCTATTGGTAAAGTGGGATTATCTATTGCCTATGTTCTTGTCAGTGTAGTTAACTTTCTTGGGTTGGAGTTTTCCTTCCAAAATTTTTTGTAGGACTGGATTAGTTGATATGTATTGTTTAAATCTCATGTTGTGTTGAAATATCTTGGTTTCTCCATCTATAGTGATTGAAAACTTTGCTGGGTATAGTAGTGTGTGTTGGCATCTGTGGTGTCTTAGTGTTGGTAGAATATCTATCCAGGACCTTCTGACCTTCAGAGAAGAGAATTCTGGTGTAATTCTAGTAGGTTTGCCTGTATAATCTAGTTAGCCTTTTTCCTTTGCTGCTCTTAATATTCTTTCTTTATTCTGTACATTTGGTGTTTTGATTATTATGTGATGAGGATTCTTTTCTTTTTTATTATTTTTTTATGTGGTCCACTCTATTTGATGTTTGTTACATTCTTGTATTTTCATTCACATGTCTTACTGTAGGTTGGGAAAGTTTTCGTCTATGATTTAATTGATTATATTTTCTGCACCTTTGAGTTGGGTTTCTTCCCCTTCTTCTATACCTATTATTCTTACGTTTAGGCTTTTCACAGTGTCCCATATTTCCTGGATAATTTGTGTTAGGGATTTGTTGAACTCAAGGTTTTCTTTGGTAGATGAATCTATTTCTCCTAGTGTATCTTCAACACCTGAGAATCTCTCTTCCATCTCTTGCATTCTGTTGTTTATGCTTGCATCTTCAGTTCTTGATTATTTATCCAGTTTTTCTATTTCCCTCAGATGGCATTTTTTTCTTTTTTTAGTCTTTTTTATTTATATTTTTATTAATAATATAATTTTAAAAGTTTACATGTCGATCCCAGTTTCCTCTCCCTCCCTTTCTCCCTCCCACCCACTTGCCCTCTTTCCCCCCTCACATGCACCTTGACCAACCTTCCCTCCCATCCCTATTCCACATGTAGGACTATGCTATCTAGGTGGGGTTACATAAATCTGTCAAGTCATTTGAAGTAAGGACTAGGACTTCTCTCCTGTCTCTAGGTTAAGGGAGTATCTCTCCATGGGGGATGTGTCCCTAAGGTCCTTTTGTGCATCAGGAATACGTCCTGGTTCTACTCTCTGAGGCCCCTTAGAATGCTCAGTCCTTCTAGCTGAGACCCATATTCAGGGGGTCTGAGTCAGTCCCATGCTGGATTCCCAGCTATCAGTCTAGGGGGCCCATTAGCTCCTCCTTGTTCAGGTCAGCTGTCTGTATGTTTCTACAACCTCATCTTGTGTTCTCTCTCTCTCTCTCTCTCTCTCTCTCTCTCTCTCTCTCTCTCTCTCTCTCTCTCTGCATCTGGATTCTAGTTCGACTCAGTGTTTAGTTATGGGTGTTTGCTTCTGTTTCCAACAGGTACTAAATGACTCCAACTAACAATTTGAGCAACCATGGAAAGGCTACCATAAATGCCCTTCCCTGATAGTGAGATCATCAACTAAATTATCCACCATTAGACTGTATTTTTTTATCTCTATTTCAGCTTCCAAACCTTGCACTGTTTGAATGGTTTCTTGCAATTTTTGGTTTGTCTTTTCTTCCATTTCTTGAAAAGATTCTCTCATTTCCTCTTTTAGTGTCTTAATCATTTTCATGAAGCTGTTTTTAGGGTCATTCTCTCCTGCTTCATCTGTGTTGATATGTTTAGGTCTTGCTAGTGTGGAGTTCCTAGACTCTGGTGGTGTCATATTGATCTTTCTGTTGTTGACTGTGTTCTTATACTGTCATCTACTCATCCTTCTTCTAGTGTGTATGGGTACATTCTCCCTCTCCTGGTGGGTATGGGATCCAGGTTCTCTTCCAATGGGTGCAAGTAGGTCCAATACTCTGATGGCTCTCCTCTTCCATGGGGTGGTCATGGGACTAGGGCACTGGCAGACTCTGGATGGGCTGGTCCACTGAGACTGGTTATCCCATGCAATGTCCCCAGTACTCAGGAGGCTCTGAGTAGGGCACCAGAAGGTGGGCCAGAAAGAGGCCCAAGCTTTCCCCTTCCTGTGGATGGAGGTGATACTAGGATGCTAGCAGACTGGATGGGCTGGTCTGCCAGGACAGGCTCCCTTGGTGTGCAGTCCCAGTCCCCAGGAGGCTCCCCTATTTGATTTATTTTTGGAAAATTCTGCATTTAAACTTGTCTTGTAGAACTTTTTTTTTTTTTTTTTTTTTTTTTTGCTCCAAGAGAATTTGTGGCTGATTGTTGAGACATTTTTATGTGGCTTCTTTACAATCTTGACAGATATTCCAAATGTGACTCATCTCATCATCATTGAGAGTTGATTATCTTTTCTCATACAAGTTGTGATTTTCTTGATTCTTGGTACAAGTGACTTATTATTATACCCCTGGCAATTCTCTTTGTGGTAGGAGAATCTGTCTTGTTTTATGGCTTTGTTTGGATCTAGCATGCTCATACACTTTTATCTTGAGCTGTAACTTGGTGGTAGGTTGATGTGCAGAACTCTGTGGGATTGTGTCAATCAGTCTAGGGGACAGGCTCCCGTATGTTTTCGATGCTGCCACCTGATATTATGGGCCAGTGAGTTTCTCTCCATTGGAGAGAGGAGTAAGTCATGGGTCTGTGGGCACACAGAAGCTCCCCTAGGCAGGAACTTATACTGAATCCACTATTTTTCTAGGATGTAGAAAGTGCCTCACAGTCAGAAATCTTTGTGATAGGGGACTTTCTGTAATTCAACTGGTTTTCTCTGGATACACCAGAGAGCCTTCCTAAGCTGGTCTCCTTTAGGGGTTAGTCATTCTTTCTGTCCAATCCATCCACCTGTTCCTTGGGGTAGAGATGGAAATGCACAAACCCAGTAAGAATGAAAATCACTTCTCCTGCCTCTACTTGCTAAAGGGCTCCAGATCGGGCCCCTTTTCTCATGAATACCAGTTGACCACATGTAATCAGGAATTCTCTTTGGATGTAAGGATAAAATGGTCTACCTGAACTCCTTACAGTTCCCTAAGTTGGAGGTAGAGAAATAGGAATTCTGGGTGTAGGCTTCACTCCTCTGTTGTCTTTTTGTACAGGTGTTCCACCAGTCCTGGGGCTCTGAGCCAGTCTGTTCTGACAATTTCTTTTTCCTCCTCCACTACTTCTCCCTAGCTTTTTCTTATTTTTTCTACCTACTATACAAAACAATGGGTTTCCATATGACATTTTCTTATGTTATTATTGTACTTTGTTTACATCATTCACATTACCCTCTCATGTTTTTCCTTCTGCTCCAGCTGGTCCCTTCCCTCCCCTCCTGATTTCATGCTGCATGTATTTAAATGTGTAGTTAAATTTAGCTTCCTCTTATCAGGGAAAATCTGATAGTTGTCTTCCTGTTTGCCCAATATCCTCTCCTATTCCCCTTCTACGACACATATCTTGGCTTCTATTTTCATGCCCTGTATTCAAGATTCCTCATATGGAAGGACATATGTAGCATTTTACTTGTGAGTCTGGCTTATTTCATTTAACATGGTGATCATTTCTGCTTGCCAATGTCTTCCTGCCTTTTAGAGTTCTTCCTTGCCTTTCTTTTATTTGTGTGGTCTATAGCTATGCTTAGAGTGTCCAGGCATCATTCTCTTTTCAGCCAGATTTAAACTTGGTTGTTTTTATTTCTTATTGAGCCTTGATGGAAGCCACACAAAAAAATCCAGTAGATTCCCAATTCTGTACTGTACTGTATGCATCTCAAAACAGTAATGGGGTCCTCTCTGCCTTTCATGAAAACTACTCCCTTGGCATTTTGTGGTGGGACACTTGCAACATCTAACTCCCTGCATTATTTCAATATGTCCTAAGATTATTAACTGTAATTGAAATAATTAGCTTATTTCTAAAAATCTTATTGTGATACAAGGGTTTCCTCACAGACTTGAAGAATGGTTTGTTAAACACACAACCCCAGACCGTCCCAAGAGATGCATCAGCCTTGCCCCTGAAATGAATACACAAGAAACATTTTTTCCATTCTTGAGTTATGTTAAAACTCAAATTGCCAGAAGAATGAGACTTAATTCGTCAAGAATGCATCTCTCTGACAAAAAGAAGGAACAGCTCTTTGATCAACAACCTTCAGAGATTGCAATTGGCAAAGGTCTAATTATCAAAAATAATTTCTCAGTGTTGTTGGTCTTTCTTACACACTAGATTGTTTTCTATTTTACAATGTTGATCTGTAAAACCACTACTCTAAGGTACACCTTCATCTCCTCATACCTAAAGCAAGTGATACAGTATTCCAATTGATGTCAACTGTCAAGATTCTCTACATTGGCCATTATAGTAATCCAACCCAAATCAGTATAAACAAAATATAACATTAACTTAGATAACAAGAAATTGTAGTTGCTGAATCCAGGTCTCCAAATGGTGTGATTGTAATCTAGACCTCTTCTCATCACTTCTCTCTCCTTATCTCCAGTCTGTAGGATACAAACAAAATACTTTTCCAGTTCATATTCTACTCTGTATGGTTCTGCCTTCACATCCTGGCAACTAAACATATATACCCCAAAGATGCCTAGAAGAAGATGTCCACCTATTCCTCTTTACACACTCCCCTAGCATTCTTTTCTTCTAAAGTTAAATGAGGCTTTCTGTCTTCAATGAATAATTTTTTGTTATTTACTAAGTAAGTAATATGTGACTGTTTTCTAGCTTTTCCTTTGCTCTTATTCTAAGAATCCCATAACACTAAAAGCGAAGGTCTCTGGAGCATCCTTCAAAGTTTGAGTGTCATGTATAAAACTACTGGTTTAAAGGAATCCAAGCAAATTATTTAACATACCCCTCCACACACACTCCTCTTGTCTCAGGTTCTTCGTCTTCAGTATTGTAACAAAAATTATTGCCTGTCCCACAGATTTTTCTATTAAATTGAGTTACTCTACATGGAATACTCATGACCATACTGGTAAATAAAAGGCTCAAGTTAATATTTGTTGTTTTGGGAATATCTATATAAGTTAACACTTGAGACTACTTGCTACCTCGTAAAAACATTATAACAATCCTGAGAATTAGATATTATTGTCCATATATTCAACAGTAGGAAACTGAATTTTTAAATATTAAATAATTTGTCCAAGATCACTGAACTTATAGCTATGTAACAGAACCCCAACTGGTACATATTTTCCTTGGGACACACTAATGACTATTGGAGACTTCATGCTAGTACTTGGGGGCACTCGACTAGAAATATTTACCAAAAGAACATTGAATGGCATGTGCGGAGACTGAAGGTGCTTCACCTTGCTTCCATTTATGGACACTGGGAACTTTTTTATCTTTCTGAGACTGACTTCTAGACAATATATTTTGAGGTACATTTTATCAGCTCACCTTGAATAGCAAAGGCATAAATCATACATCTCCCCAGTTTCCAGAATAAAGTGCCAGTGTGTACACTGAACATAGATGCTAGGTTAGTCTCATCACAAACCAATCACCCTGCAATGGCCTATAGCTTTCCAAGAGAAGCAACTTTAAAACCAACATTGGGATTATTTGTCTTAAACACATTTTCAATTGGAGTTTCTTGGTTAGGGATCTTATTTATGGAGACTATGTTAGTCCTCTATGTGCCTTAGAACTTATAAATCAATTGATCCATCTTTGGAAGCCTCTCCCTGTAAAGACATAGCTACATAGTCATAAAGAAGGATGTGGTCAGAAAAGTGGTTCAGTGGGTAAAAATGCTTTCCACCAATTCTGATGACCTGAGTTTTATCCCTGGCACCCACATGGTGGAAGGAAAGAGTCCACAAGTTGTCCTCTGACCTCCACTGAGCTTCATACAAATGCATATCTATGCACACATTCACACATAATAAATGAATAAATGCAACACAAAATTTAAAGAATAAAAAAATGATCAATGAATTTCTTGGCACATGCTACAAAAACCAGCTGTGGTGGTTTGAATAAGAATGGTTGTCATGGGCTTTTATATTTGAATGTTTGGTTCCTGGTTGGTGGAACTGTTTAGGAAGGATTAGGTTGGGAGGTGGCCTTGCTGAAAGCATGTGTTACTGGGGGTGGAATTTGAGGTTTCAAAAGCTCAAGCCAAGTCCACTCTGTACTCTCTTCCTACTTCCTGCAGCTCAGAATGTGAGATATCAGTTACCCCTCCAGCACCATGCCTGCCTGCCCACCTGCTGCATGTTCTCTGCCATTGTGGTCTTGACTAACCATCTGAAATCATAGACCAGCTCTTGCCTAAATGCTTCCTTCTATAAGTTGCTTTGGTCAAGGTGTTCATTACATCAACAGAACAATAACTAAGATACCAACATTTTTTTTAATTCCTGTCTATGACAGTGTCAGTTAAGACTAAACTCCACCTTGAGGACTTTCTGTGTCCCTGATATAGTTCTTGATCACACAAAAGGATAAATTGGTAAAAAGATGGCTTCAAGATGGCAAAAGAGGGTGAGAGAAAGCCCTAAAGAGGCTACTTCAAAGTCTGGTCTCTAAAAATGTTTAATTATCTGTCCTTCCTGAGTCTCACTCTTCCTTCGTGGGTCAGGTGGTAAGGATGTGATGGGTAGTTTCTAAGGCCCTTTCTCTGCCTGATCATTATATTATAGGTCTAGAATTCACTATGCAGGAAAGGCAACCCAAAGTGGTCTCAGTTAACACAATATCCAAGCAGATTTTAAAGATCCAGAAAAAAAACTACTAACAAACATGTTGACATATTAACATATACAGAATCACATAAAGTGCATTTCAGGGATACATATTGTACCTTGATTCTACTGTGAGCAGGGCATTTTCTTCATATATATATATATATATATATATATATATATACATATATATATATATATATTTGCTTCCACCAAAACTTTGTTTACAGCTACCAATACTTTCTACCTTGGACCACTTAAAAAAGGAGACTGGGTGAGGAGTTTGCAAACTATGATGGAGTTAGAGAAAGCAGGCTAGAGCGTGTCTTTCAAAATCAATCATGGCTCTGCAGGAAGTCTACCCTTAGCATGTGCTTTCTTATTGTCATCTCTGATGATTCTTCTCATTTTTATTGCCTTGCATCTAGACAAAGTAAAATTTCCAAGGGTTTGCAAAATGATTTCCAATCCCCCCTAAAATCTACTTTTGCATGTTACAGCCCAGAGGGGTTATTTTCCACTTTAGTGATTTAGACCTGAAGAGATTGGGTACCAATAGGGATGCAAGCAGGCGTTTCATGGCTGAAGCATACATCATGTGCTAGCAACATGAACAGCAATAAGCCCAAGGCCCCGAGTGCTGCTATGTATACAATATTTTTGGATTCACTCAGTGATTCACAAGGAAGATTTTCTTTTTCAGCCTATATTGTGTTTCTAGCAACACCCCAATCCTAATGGGCCTTAGAAATCCTAGAGAAACATGATAGATGTGATGTCAAGCTATTACTTGAGAGGTGCTTCAAGGGGGAAGCAAGAGTGATTAATTCTTACATTTCAGGATTTTTCTCCCAGGGATGAGAGGAACCTCAAGATACACTTGGAAGAGTAAAAAGAAAAAAAAGAAGAATTTAGGAATATATTCATATACCACTGGTGTTTCTGAAAGTTTTGGCCACCATTTAGATGTGTCGCATACAACAGTGTAACCCCAAAGGAGTAGGTGTGAACAAGAAGAGAAAATGAAAACCCCACTCTGCACTGGGACTGCACAGCCAAGCAGCTGATGAGTCAGCATTGAGAGCCTTTCATGAACTGCTGTTAGCATTATCTGAACCCCCAACATGTTCAAAGCTCACACTAATAACTGTTATGGGGAATCCAACATGATTCTTGACCTTACAGAGCTTACAATTGGTCAAGAGAATTAGAACATACATGTAAGTAATTATGACTCAAGGATAATGATGGGATCCTGGAGACAGGGATGGAGCCTTGAAGTTCTTTTCATTTATGCACTCAGTATTCATTAAGTTTAATGGACCCAGCACATCTAGACCATCTCTGACAATACTACAATAGAAGCAGAGATGAGATGTTCTGAAAACTCGTGGATCTAGGAAAAGTCACACTAGAAATGCCCTCACACAACAGGTAGTACTGGGCAGACCAAGAAATAAGGGGCAGTCAGGAGGAAAAGGAACCCATTGCACACAGAAGAACCAGCCCCTGTGGAGGTAGGATGCAGGCAGGCCAGAGTTCAGCAGAGCAGTAGAGGAAAGGTTGGGCCAAATCAGAGAGGTGGCATTTCACCCCTGAACTGTATCAAGACATCACACATATCCACTTAGATTTCTCCAACTTCATGAACTCCAGGTTTCCTACGACCAAGCTAGTACCTGCCACCTGTCTGTTGGGATAACTGTTTTCCTGCAGAAATTAGTGAGAAAGTGTTTGCCTATAAGAAAAATCAGAAGTGACAGGCACTTACCATCCTCCTGTCCTCACTTTATCCCTGGTTGGTAGGTGAGGACTGTCTTTAACAATGATTTGCGGGTCTAAATAGACACTGCAGCTCATTTGAGTCCTGTGTAGACAACTACAAGGATCCATGCACATTCAAGTTTATAAAGATAAACTTGAAGCATTCTGCAAGGCTCCCTACATGGGGTATCTCAATTGTTCTTTCTCCAGAGTCCCACTTTCCTCCAGCTCTACCGGAATGCCTTTCCTTAAGATATAGTTTAGTGCCTCATAGTCTACTTCTGGGAAACTCAACCTAAGGAACAAGAACTGAACTTATAAAAACAGAATGGAGCTATGGATGAAGGCAGCAGATCAGGCACTGTGAGATCACTCCCTTCAGATAATAGGAAATTTTATAAAAATATTTTGTTTCTAAACATAACTAAATGTGTGCCTAAAGGTGGACAATTTAGTACAGAGGAAATATATAATAATTGATTTTCATATGCAAAGTAAGAATAAATACATTATCTAAAAATAAAATGACAGACCAGTATAAACATACAGGCATGCATATATACATACATTTAGATATATGAATACATATGGGAACAGTAGAAAATGCATGAAGTTAGATTTTGAGTTTTATTTTTACAAAATTGTCCTGTCTACTTGGTGTGGGTAAAAAACATATAATTTCAGGAAAAAAACAAAAAGTCAATTGGATGCCAAGATCTTTGTCTGCATTGGACAGGGTTTTTTCTATTTCTAACATGTTTCCTTTTCCTATGTGTTTAGTAAAGATATATATTTTCACATCAGTTTTTAAAGTGGACTGAATAGGAAGTTGGGGAGGTACTTGAAAAAGGTGACTAGTCAGCATAATAACAAAATTGTCTTCTCTATCTTCCAGAGAAACAGCTGTTCAGCACACCACAGATTTCACCTGGCGGATCTTAGCAACAAGTTTAGGAAACAAGTCTGGTAATCAGAACCCTTGAACTGGCCTCCCATTGGCCAAGACTACACAGGCTAGGGATACTGCAGAGAAGAAACCAAGAGAACTTACCAGGAATCCCTGCCCAGCGATCAGAGAACTCTGAAGGTAAACCCTGCTATGGTTGACCTAAAAGTTCACTGTGGTATGAAGTTTATTGTCCCACATATTCACACATACAACTTAACTGGGCTTAGTCAACTTTCTGGTACTATAACAAACGCCTGAGATTATCAATTTATCATGACTCATGACTTTAGAGGTTTTGTCTGATGTTTGGCTGACCAGGTTGCTTTGGATGAAACTGTGTACCCTGATGTAGGCATGTGTGATACAGCATCAATGTATACCTCATTGCCAGGAGACAAAAGACAAAACAGGAACAATTTGTAGACATACCATGCTGATCGTACCCTGACCTAGGAAGCCAAGTGAAGTCAGGAGGGCTAGTCATATTCTCCATGACTTAAAGGTCACCATTAGAACTGTTTCTTCAAGGTTCCAGTCTTCAAATAGCACCATCCTGAGTCCAGGCCTTTGTCACAGGAGCTATTTGGAGACACTTGGAACCTAAACTATAGCAGGGCTTTTTCTTATTTTCCTCAACTCTCTGGTCCTCGAGTCCTGCCCTTTTAGCTAAGATTCCAAGTTTGCTGAGCATTTCCAGTCTCCTCCCAGAACTGCTCCATCACTATGCCCTGTGTCTGCCTTGATGAGACCAGACTGCCCTACTCTTGGGTTTTCTCCTCCCCTCTCCCACCTTCCTACTCGGCCTTTCCTCTCTGATTCCAACCCCAGCAAGAGTTTGGAAGAGATTTTGCACCCTCAAAATCAGACCACCACCTGTATAAATGCCAGGTGCTACCGCCCAGCTCTTCAGCCTCCAGCCTAGTCAATACGGGCCTGTCTCCTCCTTCAGTCTGTGTTGGCTCCATCCAAGAAAACATAAGAATCCAATACTGCTTCAGCTGTAGTAAAAATATTTTACCATATGACACATACATGTGTGTGTGTGTATATATATGACACATATATTGTGAAAATATTTTACCATATGACATGTATATACATACACATTTTATATTTTTAAAGAAATGTATAATATTTATAACAGGAATTATTAAAATAGAAATGTTTTACAGTTTTTCTAGGCTGACTTCTATTAAGTATAGAATTCAAATATTTCCCCCAGTCTGCAGATTAGAAAGTTGAGGTTTAAAGTACTAATTTAAAACCATTTGACCAATGAAGGACATAGTTAAAGAAATTCTACAAATAATCAGGGTTTATGCTAGATAAATTAGCTCTTCCAAAGAAGAAGAGTCCAACCTGACATTTTCCAGAAATAGTAATAAATGCTTTGATCACTTAACTTTCATTTTCTTCCCCAGGATAAGCAGTACACACCAAAAGAGCTAATCATTCCTTCGTCTAGAGCAATGGTTATCCACATTCTTAATTCTATGAGCCTTTAATAGCTCTTCAAAATGTGGTGACCCCCAACCATAACATTATTTCCATTGCTACTTCATAACTGTAATTTTGCTACTCTTATAAATCATAATTTAAATATTTGTGTTTTCTGATATGTTTTCTGTGAAAAGGTCATTCAACTCCCAAAGGGGTTATGATCTACAGGTTGATAAACACTGACTCTAAGCTAAGACATATCACTTTCATATTGCACTATCATAGATTACAGAAATAAATGACAATCCTCTGCTTTTCTCACAGCACACCCCTCAGCAACTCCAGTGGCTGTTGATTTTCTGTAGTTATCAAAAGTTCTGCAATATAAGTGTCCTCCTGAGTGTGTGTTGGGGGGTGCAAATCTCTCCTCCAAATTTTTGTCACTCTACATTTGCTAATGTGCTTCTTAAACTTCATATCCCCATGCCAACTCTTCAACAATAATAATAAAAACAGCTGTCTTTGGAGACACAGCAGAAACTGTTCCAATGACCCATCTGACCTGGAGAGCTCTTAAGTCCTAGGACACCAATCTCTTTCACATAACACAGGATGAAGCCTCCATCGTGTTTATGAATGTAAGCCCCTGTTCACCGTGTGTGTCCTTCTCTCCCTTTCTTCATCTTCCAGTCTCCCTATTTTGCTTACATCTGTTTAGCAAACACAGATGCCAATAAAATATTCATATTGAATTACTAGGTAGAAAATTACAATGTGGAAGATGTTAAGTTTTGATTCCCAGTCCCACATGGGAGTCAACCACTGTAAGCACCACTCAGATTTAAAAGGCCTCATCACTTCAGCAGACCCAGTAATAAAAGTCATTTCTCCTAATGATGTTCTTGTGGAAACTTTTGGGTCCAGTAAGTTGCCATCTTTGGATCATAACCCAACTGTTAGTTTCAAAGGGTGACTCAACCACTAGCCCTAGGCAAAAATGTCAGTGTCACCATGCCCTTAATCAGTTCAAAAGACTGGGTCTCAAAGAGTTTCGGCACAACGAAGTGTGTAAGCTGAGGTGATGAAAAGTATGTTCTCCACAAGCCAGGCCCTAAGGGCAATTGTCACCCAAAACATTCAACAGAATTAAGCAGAGGATTGACTTTGGTCACAGTCCACTTCCTAGTAAATTAGAAAATTACTCTACCCAAGGGTGACAATTGAGAAGGGAATACTCAGTCATGGGAAACCAAATTCTACAAAGAGCCTGCATAATATGGATTCCAACTGCACTAACAGTTTTTAAGGTAGTTTATCTTGTGTCATTCAGATGGCCCTGGAACTCACTGTGTAGTCTAGGCTGGTATTAAACTCATGATCTTTCTACTTCAGCTGCCAAGTCATGCATGGCAAGCATGGGCTCAGCTTTGCAAATTTCGCAACTAGAAATAAAGATAATTTTTCCCATAAGATCACAAAATATGTCAGTCAGAATGTTGGAAACTTGTTTCCTAGCTGGTGTCCCTGACCCTGACCCAGACTCTCGGTATTTGGGTTTTTGTAGTGTCTCTACCCTCTTCAGTATGCCCTATGCATTGTTTCCCAAAGAAAAATAATTATTTTTTTTAAGTACTCAGTATTTTGTGCATCAGGCTCACCTGATGCTCATTTCAGATTCAGTGATAATCTTGGTTGTCATTTTGATGGAGTCTAGAATCAACTAAGAACCACCTCTGGGTAAGGAAATTTCCAGAATGGTTTACCTGAGTGAGGATGTGGCTTCTTGCTGCTCTGTTGCCAACACCACTGCCTCCAGCATCCTCCACTGACATCATAATGCAGCTTCTTTTTAATTTTTATTTTTAATTATGTACATATGTGAGTGTGGTGGAGACTGGTTGTGTGAACTTGAGTACAAGTGCCCATAGAGGCTGGAAGAGGTAGCTAGATCTCTTGGAGCTGTGGTAACCACCACATGTGAGTGCTTAGAACCAAACTTGACTCCTTAGCAAGAGAAGATAAATCATCTCTCCAGCCCAAGAGTCCAGCTTCTCTGACCATCCAATATGAACTGAAGGCCAAAAATTTCCCAAGAATATTCTAGGTCTTTCCTCAGTACCACAATGTGACTATTTGAAGCATCTGGCTCCAAGAACCAGGGCGGCTACTGGATTATCACCCCCCCTGCTTGCAGGTGATCATATCAGACTACCTAGCCTCTATTATGTACACCAGTCTAGTGAGTTCCCTTTTAGAACATGTACACATTTTATCTGTTCTCTTCTTCTAGATAACTCTGTCTAATACTAGGGGCATTTCCAGAGAAATTCCTCTATTGGGCTTAGTGATAACTGGATCTGACTTTTCAATTTCAGTACACTTGAAATTGCTAAAGAGTGTCCAGATGAAATGGAGTGTGTGTATTTCAAAATGTGAGCCCTTTAAAGCAGTGGGTCACAACCCTTTGGGGGGCATCAAATGACCTTTCACAGAGGTCACCTAAGACCATCAGGAAACACAGATACTTATATTATGATTCATAACAGTAGCAAAATTGCAGTCATGAAGTAGCAATGAAAATATGGTTGGGGGTCACCACAACCTGAAGAACTGCATTAAAAGGTCATGGCATAGGAAGTTTGAGAGCCACTGCTATAAAGTGTTATTTGAGTTGAGTGCATTTGATATTCTTTATTCACCCTGGCCTATGAGAGGTGAAGAACTTAGTAACTCTTTTGAACGTTTCTGGGAGGCTAAGGGATATAATGATGCTGATTCTTCCTAGTTTCTCTGGGTAAAGTAATAAAGAAAAAAGAAGAGTTCAGAGATGAAATTTCTCAGCTCCAGGTTCATTCAATCAATCTAAGCTTTATAGGCGTGGCCTGGAAGAAAATCTCTCCAGAAACCATAAGGCTCGAGTTGCCCGTTAAGCAAACCCAGGCCCATAGCAGAAGTCCGACTGACTTTACAATTCAAGCTGGTTTCAGCTTCACAAAATCTCTCCAGACAAAGTAAGGATGCTGGTTACTTAACGGTGATTAGAGATGTAATTTTGTATATGTTTCTCTTATGGTTGATGAATAAAACACTGTTGGGCCAATGGACAATGAAGCAGTCATTTGGTGGAGCTAGGAGGAAGAGAATTCTGGGAAAGGGAAAGACAGAGCCTGCCACAGAGTCGCAATGCTGCCGGAGGAGTAATACCCTGCCAGGCATTACCAGATAAACAACAGCCTTGTGGCAATACATAGATTGATAGAAATGGGTTAAAGATTAATACAGAACTAGCAAATAAGAAATCCTAGTCATCAGTCAACAGTTTCATAATTAATATAAGTCTCTGAGTGTTCATTTGGGGCAAGGCAGCTTTGGGTCCAGGATGGTGGGGAGAACCAGCCTCAACATAAGGGTGGGATCTTGTAATTTGTAGTACAGATATGTGGGGGAACACTAATAACACAGAAAACACTGAACTCTTTGGTTATAATGGTTTTATTCTCTCTCTCTCTCTCTTTATCAGCTGCATCTTCACCACTTCCCTGCAGTATTATCCTATCCTCTCTTGCCTGGAGCAATTAATTCTGTACTGTGAGTGTAACTGACACTGGAAATGATAGGAAATTATTTGAAAATATATCATGCAATACAATGGTGATGCTCCTCAGAAGCCATTATCACCACCTATCTAAGACCTACCTCCAGGCTTAATCCTCAGTAGACCATAGAACTTATGAATGACAAGTTGTTCTAAAGAACTTACTGAATCTTCTAATTCACAGAAGCAGATGTTTGGAGAATAAGTGTGGGGATGCATTTTAAGGATAGGGGATAAGGTTAGAAGGAACATAAAGCTGTAACAATATGGATCCATCAACAAGAGAGTCTTGATTTAGTTGCAGTTAACACTGTTTCAAAGGGGCTTAATTGTTATTTGACTAATTAGCTGATGTATGATTTTCTTTTTTAAAAAATGGCCTTCTTAAAGAAATGGCCTTTTATTATTTAATGGGGATTACCTGATATGCCTTGGCTTGATGATAATGAAGACATTGAAAGGCTCAGGGGAAACTGACATGTTGGAATATATCTGCAATATAAAAATCTCCAGAAGACATGCCCTTCCGTAATTCCCTAGAAGATGAGTTCATGAGAGGAGTACCAGCAAACTTGTACTGCCATTGTTCTCTGTATGCCAGACCTTGCAGTTGAAACCACAACTTCTTGTCTTGGTAGCTAGATACAATGTGTTTAACCAGTTCCCCGAGACAGTGCAGAATCACAAAAGACAAACTGGTCATGCTTTCTGTAGTGGGCAGTGTAAACTAAATAATAGTTAAAATGGTCTAGCATGTAGAGACCTAAGGTGCTGGCTTATCAATCATAGTATCCTCAGATGTGAAATAGACGAGAAATTTGGCTGCATTCTCATTTAATAAGTAGAAGCAGAAATTCCAGAGTGAATGAACAAGGCCACCTTGAATCAGCAACAGAAAATCAAAATCACAGCCCTCCACCAATATCCAGACTTGAGCCATATTTTAGAACTAGAACTCCTTGAATGATGAGGCCAGGTCCCCTTGAGGAAAGACCTTGCTATAGTACCAAAAGATTTTGATATTAATCTTATCCCTACCCTTCCCCAAATTTACTACAATATTTTTTACCAGAATAACTAGACACTGGGGAAGAGGAAATCAGACCTTAAGCATCTATTAGAGCATGGATTTCCATTGGCATTGATTCTAGGAGATTCCAATAGCACAGAGTTTATGGATGTATGTAGGTGGGGTTAGGTGATCAGTGAACTTTTAGTATGTTCAATTCATACTGGGTCTAGTATGATTTTCTGATCTCAAGATGTATAATTGGGAAAGATACATTTATAAGTTCCGTAGAAGCCCTACATTGGTTCTCTCTCCTGGAAAAATGGGCCTATTATGGATAAAAATGCAAATGGAAGCCTTTAGAGGGATAACCTCTAGCAGGGATAAAGTGAACCCAGAACATTATCACACCCCTGGAGACACTATAGACCAGAGTGCTGCTATGGAGGACTTGATTGGTGTGGGGCTAGGACTTGTAACACAACTGCCTTTACTGCTCCTAATCAGCCTGTGAAGAAAACAGATGAATCATGGAAAAGACAGTTGATTATTGTAGGCTTAGCCAAGTAGAGATTCTAATTACAGCTGTTGTTCCAGATATAACTTTCTTGGGTAAATTGGCACTGGTAATGGTATGCAATGATTGATCTTACAAATGCTTTTGTCTCTATACATGTTCACAAGGACCATCGGGAATAATTTGTTTTCAACTGGAAAGACCATCAGTACTCCTTTACTCTTCTATCATCAGGGCGTATTAACTCTCAGGCCCTGGGTCATAATTAGTCCACGGGGAACTTAACCACCTGTATCTACCATAAGGTATTACACTGGTCCACTATATTGATGACATTATGCTGATTAGGACCAGTGGACAGAAAGCAACAACTGCTCTAGACTTGTTAGTAAAAAATTTTACACATCAGAGGATGGAAAAGAAATCTAACTAAAATTCAAGAGATTTCTACCTCAGTGGAGTTTCTAAGAGCCAGTGGTATGGAGTATGAAGAGATTCTTTATAATGTGAGTTGCACTCCTCCTACCACCATGATGCTTAGTAGGCTAATTTGAGTTCTGGAAACAGCAAATTTCTGACTTCAACTCGTATACTAGGGGAGAAGGCTGCTATTCAGGGTGCTCTGCCACTTGGAGATGATCCAACAAACTCAAAGACATTTGAGGTATGAGGTGCAGTTAGATATATTCCTTGGGTCCTTTGGTACAGCCCCATAGTTGAAGCACTAGAAAAACCCTTGGGATTTTGGACCAAGGTCCTGCACATCTTAAGACAATTATTTTCCATTTGAGAAAAAGTTCTTGACCTGTTGCTGGACTTATTGCTTGACAATGGACCAGCAAGGCACCATGTGACAAGATATTGGCCAAAACATTGTAGCTACACAGTAGCAATCCATCATCAAGTGATCATGGTCTTATTGGTCATATTGGACCTGTTATGGTTTGAATGAGAGTGGCCTCCATAGGTTTGTATATTTGAATACTCGATTGCAGTTAGTGGAACTGTTTGAGGAGGATTAGGAGGTATGGGCTTGTTGAAGTGGGTATATTATGAAGCTAACTTATAATTATCTCTCTTTGCCTCACACTTGTGAATCAGAATGTAAGCTCTCAACTAGTCACTCAACACCATTCCTGCCTACCTGCTGCCATATTCCACACCATAATGGTCATGGACTCTCATCTTCTGAAACTGTTAGACCTCAGTAAATTCCTTCTTTAAGTTTCCTTGGTCATGGTGTCTTATCAACAGCAATTAGAAAAGTAATTAATACAGCGTCCAAACAGTTTCTGAAAGCACTAAAATGTTACATGAAGAAGTATCCCAAATGCTTATAGTTCCTAGACCTGCTACCATGCTATCTATCTCTGAGAATGTACTTGAAGCATCATGGAGCATGCCTTATAATTGACTAGAGGTGAATACTAGGACTTGTTTTACTGATGGTTCCTTGTGCTGTACAAACACTACCCAGAAACAAACAGCTCTTCAAGATCGTCTTTTCCTGGAACAATACTGATGAACAGAGGAAGGAAATATTTACCATGTGCAGAACTTTGGGTAGAGCACACTCTCCTTCATTTGTCTTGAGGATTATATTTCTTATGCAGTTTCGTTCTTATTTTATAGCTATAGCCAATGATTTAGATCAGTAGTCAGAGTCTTATAAGAAGAATAATTGTAAAATTTATCAGAAGGGAAAGGGATATGTTGATAGATGTCTCCAAACTGGTAAAGGACGTGAAACAGTAATCATGTCCTGTGTAATTAGTCACAACATTACCCCAGTTAAGGAGGATTTAAATAATAAAGTTGATAAGATGACTCTCTACTCTTGTCATTCTTTGCCAGCCATCCCTCTCTTTGATAATTGGTACCATGAACAAAGTTGGCCATGGTAACAGGGATGGAAGTTATACATGGATCAACAATGTGGACTACCACTCACCAATACTGATGTGACTATTGTTGCCACTGAGTGCTAAATTTGGCAGCAGTCAGGATCAACACTAGTCCCTGATGTGGCATCATTCTGAAATGACTAGCCAGTGACCTAGTGACAACTTGACTATATTGGACAACTTCTGCTGTGCAAAGGGTGATACTTTATTCTTACTAGAACAAATTCTTATTCTGGGGTTTGAATTTACTTTTCCTGCTTATAATATTTCTGCTAAACTACCATTCATGGACTACCAGAATGTATTCAATAGAGCATTTCTTCTGGTCAAGGAAATCATCTGAAAGCCAAGGACATGTGGCAGTGTGTTCATGTTCATGAGAATCACTAGTCTTAGCACATCCTGAAGCATCTGGCCTTTAAAGACACAAGTACAAAGCCAACTAGGTGGTGATGACCTGAAATATTTGGACAGGGTTCTCCAAAAACCATTATATGCTCTAAATAGTGAGGCACTCAGCATTTAACACCAATATCCCAGAGTCACAGATCTATGAATTAAGAAATAGAAGAGTAAATGGTACTACTCACTGTCAGCCTTAGTAATCCACTAGCAAAATGTTTGCTTCCTATTGCACTACATATACAGTCTGCATAATACTTTCTATGCAGTCTTGATTCCATATGGAATCTTGTTGCCAGAAAGAACAGCAAATCTTCCATTAAACTATAACCTAAGACTTCATCTTGGCTGCATTGGGCTCCTAATGCTCTTAACTCAGTCAGCTAAAAGATGCATTACAATGTTAGCAGAGGTTCTTGATAAGGACTTCCATGGGAATTGGAGTACTGCTCGACAGTGAGGTAAAGAAAAGTAGATCTGGAGTAAAAAAAAATGTTTTAGACTATTCTTGGAAATACCATGTACTATGACTAAGGTCAATGGAAAACTGCAGCCTAATTCAGATGGTATGATAAATGTCCCATACTCTTCAGGACTGTAGATGTGGGTCAGTCCTCTCAGTAAAGAGCCTAGATCTGACCAACTAACAATTTGAGCAACCGTGGAAAGGCCATACCATAAATGCCCTTCTCTGATAATGAGATCAACAACTAAATTATCCACCATCATGGAGCCCTCATCTAGTACCTGTTGAAAACAGAAGCAAACACCCATAACTAAACAACGAGTCAAACTAGAATCCAGATGTAGAGAGAGAGAACAAGACTAGGTTGCAGAAACACATAGAGACAGTTGACCTGAACAAGGAGGAGCTAATGGGCCCCCCCAGACTGATAGCTGGGAATCCAGCATGGGACTGACTCAGACCCCCTGAATATGGGTCTCAGCTAGAAGGACTGAGTAGTCTAAGGAACCTCAGACAGCAGAACCAGGATATATTCCTAGTGCACAAAAGGACCTTGGGGACACATCCCCCATGGAGGGATACTCCCTTAACTTAGAGACAGGAGAGAAGTCCTAGTCCCTACTTCAAATGACTTGACAGATTTACATGATCCTACCTGGATGGCATCACCCTACATGTGAAGTAGAGGGGGAGGGTAGTTGGGTGCATGTGAGTGGGGAGAGGGGGAAAGAGGGAGGGAGGGAGAAAAAGAGGAAGGGAGGGAGGGAGAGGGAACTGGGATCGACACGTTAAAAAAAAAAAAAAAAAAAAAAAGAGCCTAGATCTGTCTCACTGCTTGTTAGGGATCGAGTGGATATAGACTACCTTCCTCTACTACAGACACTGAATGTGGAGTGTAAGAAGACATTCAGAAATACTAGCCATGGTCATGTGGCATTTACAGAATGAACATTATAATCATCATGAATATTTCTGCTCCATTTTGTTAAGAATATGTCTGTGTGTATATGCACATACATTAAGCAAATATTTGCTTTTTCTTCCCTCTTTCATTCTTTTGCCATGTAATGTAACAACAATAGATATAATATCAGTATTGATAAACTTGTTTATTATATTTGTATTCATACGATACTAAAAGAATAAGTATTCCTCAAAGAACTTTGCCACAAATTCTGAAGGAAAAAATGGCTTATTTTCAGTTGTATGTTTCATTGTGTAAATGGCTTTTTACACAATGTTAGTCAGACACTGATGTTCAAGTGTGACATAAGGATGTATGTAGATTGGGTGTCAAGTTGACAAGGGGCAGATGTGTGATGATTTTATTTTTGATTATCAGCTTTTGGGGATTAAGAGCTAACTAAAATACGTACCTCTGGTTGAGTTTCTGAGAGAATTTTCAGAGAAGATTAAGTGAGAAAACCTTCCTCAGAATCAGCTGCATCTTCCAACCTTCCAGCTGGTGACCAGATATAAAGAAGTCTAAATAAAAGGTAGTATTATATTGCTTGCTGCCTTAGTCAGTGTTATATTGCTGTAAAGAGACACCATAACCACAGAAACTCTTATAAAGGAAAACATTTAACTGGCCTTACTTACAGTTTCAGAAGTTTAGCCCATTGTTGTCACGGTGGGTAGCGTGACTGCATATAGGCAGTTATGGTGCTGGTGAAATTGAGAGTTCTACATCTAAACCTACAAGCATCAGGATGAGAGAGACACTGTGCCTGGCTTAAGATTTTGAAACTTCCAAGCCCACCCTTAGCAACACACTTTCCAAACAAGGCCATACCTCCTAATCCTTCTCGGGTAGTTCCATTCCCTAATGAACAAACATTCAAATATATAAGCCTATGGAGGCCATTTTTTTATTCAAACCACCATGCCTGCCTTAACTTACTGGCTAGTGTCTATTCCTGCTGCTGATGGTAGTGGTGGTAGTGATGTTGCTATCATTTTCTGTTTACATCAGGCTCTAGCAACTTCAGCCTTCCCACGTGGCCTGAAGAGTAGCAACTCTTCTGGAAACTTCCAGGCCTTCTGTACCAGATTGGAGTTGCTGAGGCATCACCTTCACAGACTGAGAAACTCCTGGCTTCTTAGGTTCTTCAATGTGCAGACAGTCAGTCACTGTTGAATTATACAACACCTACTGTATAAGACAGTCTAGTGAAACCCCCTTTATATTAAATATACATTCCTCTAAGGAAACTTATATAATATGGATTGTGATCACCTTCATTGTCAATTTGATTGAATCCACAATCAAACAGACAGCACATCTCTGTTTGGGGCTATAAGAACATTCCCAAGAAGATTTAATTGAGGGAAATGGCTCTCCTCTGACTGGATAACATATTCTAATGGTGGCCATAAAGAGGTCCAAAGGAAAAAAATCAATGTTGCTTGTTTGCTTACCTTCGCTTGTTGCTGTTGTGCATGTCCATCCTAGTGTTGCTTCTGCTATCCTTCACTGCCATCAGAACCCAGATTCTTCAGCATCCCAGTGCACACTGGAAACCAGCAACTTTTCATGAATACTACAGGCCTTCAGCACTAGGCAGACTGATGTGAACTGAGCAGTACCTGGCTTCTAGTCATTGTTGGATGACTCAGATGATATAGTGGAAACCCGTCTAAGAGATCTACACACACACAAACACACAAATACACACACACATACACACACACTTATATATAATTCTATAGGTTCAGTGCCTCCAGAAAACACTGGCTAAGACATAGGACTAACCTTTATATAATCTACTTACCTTCTCTATTTCATGGTCAGCACTCATTACACTGTAATCCTAACAATTCAGATAAAAGTAGGAAATCCATCAGTTAGGTACCACAATAGTCACCAATGCGATATAAAATATCTAGCGACTGAACAGCATATGACTACTCTGGTCAGTTTTTCAGACTTACAAGTGATAACTGGAGACAAGCATCCACTGGTTTGATTCAGCTGCCTCCCTTAGCAAGACTGTGGGTTGAAACCACAGTTTTGGTGTCACACCAGCTGGTACACCACCACGCAGCCTCGTGCATGTAATTTTATGAATCTCATTTTCCCCATCTATAAAATAAAGTTCCTCTTAATTAATAGATTTCATGTTATAATATAAAACTTTCTCAAAATGCCCAAAGACTGGTTTTCTTCCCTGTAGCACTTTTTCAAGCATGATTGAATTCATTCTTACCATACCCAAGTACACAACATAAAGAGGCATCAGAAAAAGCTTGAGTATGAAGACCAATCCTGACCCTGGCTACCCTGGGGTTGTATAGCTGCTCCTAGACTGTATTTCATCAGCAGACAAAACACAGTACTTTCACAGTACATCAGATCCCGCTAAAAAGCTATAATAGAGTTGGGCTGGTATTCAGCTTGTAAAATGTAACAGAGATCTACAAATTATGAAACCTCTTACAGCAGGGACTTAATAGCAATACTTTTACCACCTCTGACTTAAAACCTCTTATATATATCAAATAGATCTTATATTCATTTCCTTTCTGTTGCTGTGATAAAATAATGACCAAAAGCAAGTGGGAGGGGGGGGAGGGCAGTATATTTCAGCCTCAGGTTCCAGTCTATCATTGAGAGAATTTAGAACAGGAACTCAAGCAAAACCATGGAGGACCATTACTTATTGACTAGCTTGTGGGTTTATGCTTAGCTAACTTATATAGACCCGTACCATCTGCCCAGGGATCAGTGCTACCATTAGGCTGAGCTCTCCTGCTTTAATTAACAGCTATGACCATCCCTCACAGGCATGTCCACAGACAAATGTGATCTGGGCATCCTTCTCTGGTGACTCCAGGTTGTGTCAAGCTGACAAATAAAATAAACTAGGTAAGATCAGTGTGTTTCTAAAAGATATAAAATACATTCTAACAAACTAGAAAATCGAAAAACCAAAAGGGAAGAATGACAATTCAAACATATTAAAATATAGTAAAGTTATTATCATATGGAGATATCCATCTCTTGTCTGATATAAATTTTATAATTTAACATATTTTTCAATTTCTAAGGATGATGGTATTTTAATTTTTCAATATTTTTGGTTTCCTGTGGATTCAAAAACCTTGTTACCAGCAGATAATTTACTTTAAGATTTGTGTGTAGCTCTCCCCACTGGTTCAAAAGGCGGTGTTGGTATTAACCATCCAAGATACTAAGAGGGAAGGAAAGTTTATTATTGCATCAAAATCGTAGGTGAGGTTCTAGAGATGTGCCCATTCTGGTAACTGACACTAGGCATTACAAAGAACATGGACCTGCAGCACCAGATTGCTTAGCTTGTTAATCTGAGACCTCCTCCCTGCAGGAAAAAAGCAGAATCCATTGGGGTTTCTCCATCCTTTTCTTCATTTGAAAAGCAATCTAACAGGTTTCCCAGAAGAAACTACTTCCGGGTAGAAGTTTACTACCATCAGAGGGCCTGATAACCAAGTGAAAAGCTGCTGACACTTATAGTGCAGTTAGAAAATACACTGGTTTAGGAAATGGCAGTGGGGTATTCACCTCTAGTGTTCATGACCAGGGGCATTTGACTAGTCAACACAAATAGGCAGGAGATCTTTTCTATTAAGAAGCCTTGAGTACCCTTAAACATTTGTTGGTTGCCCCAAGTTATAGACTACTATTATATTCTTAGCTATGTCTTGAAGGGTTAACATTGTCCCTTTGACACTTACAGATATTATCAGATATTATACAAGCTAGTCCTTGGCGAGACGGCTTAGACGTCAGTTCCAGCTTGATCTCTCCAAGCCCTATGTCCAAACTATGTGGTGAGTTCAGAAACAGTCTTCCTGTCACATTAGGGGAGGCAAACCAAGTGCAACAGCAATAGCCTATGTTGTTTGGGAGTCTCTTGAACTCTTCAGGGCCAGAAACCCTAAAAATGGATTCCTTTGCTGAGCAGTGGGAATTTAGTAAGGTAGTCTATGGCTCCTGATGGTCAAACTCCATTAAAAAAAAACATATTGTTACATAAATATTAACTACTTTTTATGGAATAAGGCAATTATATGTTACACTATGGCTTTTTCAAAGATCGTTACTGTTATGTTTCCTCCCTCCCTCCCCAGTTGAAATTCCCCATAGTTTCCGTTTATGCTTCCATAGTAGCCATGTCCTACTTTGCCCCTTCCTACAACTCATTCTGCCTTTCCTCACCCACCTCTTTTATATTATATCCCGACTTCAGTTGCCCTTCTCTCCCCTCATCATAGTCTTTTGCCCCTACCCCCTCTACCCCAGATCCACCCTCCCTCCTACTTTCCTCAGAAAAGAACAGGCCTCCCAGGGACATCCACCAAACACAGCATAATAAGCTACACACACACACACACACACACACACACACACACACACACACACACACTGTTAGGAATCTGAAAGAGACACCAAGCAACACAACCATAGTATATATGAAGAGGACCTAGGTCAGACCTTTTCAGGATCCCTGATTTCTTTGTGTCATATGGACCATATTCTACATCCTCATCAATGTGAGCTGTCCTTTGTGGTTTTGATCTTAGCCATTCTGACAGGAGTAAAGTGAAATCGCAATGTCCTTTTGATTTGCAATTGCCTGATGGCTAACACTTCTTTGAGTGTTTCTCAGCCATTTGAGTTTCATCTATTGAGAAGTCTCCATTTAGACATGTACCCCATTTTTAATTGGATTATTTGGTTTGTTGGTATCTAGTTTCTTGAGCTTTATATATTTTGGAAATAAGTCTTCTATCAAATGTAGAGTTGGTTTCAAAAGAAATATCCCATTCTGTGGGCTACTATTTTGTCCTGTTGACAATATCCTTTACAGATGGTTTTTTGTTTCATTGTTTATTAAGTGTTGATCATAGGGTCTGTACTATTGGTGTCCTGTTCAGGAAGTTGTCTCTTGTACCAATGAGTTCAAGACTATTGTCTAATTTCTCTTCTATCAGATTCAGTGTACCTGGATTTGTGTTGAGGTCTTTGATCCACTTGGGCTTGAGTTTTGTGCAAGGTGATAAATATGGATCACACATGACCCCTTTTTACTTCCTTGGGTTCTGCAATCACTCTAGGGTATACACTCCCATCTAACAGATGCATTCCTAGATGTTTTAGGCTATTGTGAGTGGAAGTGTTCCCATGATATCTAAGCATGTCTGTTATTGGTTTACAGAAAGACTACTGATTTTTTTAATGTTGGTTTTGTATCATGCCACTCTACTGAAAGTGGTGATCACTTCCATAAGTTTTCGGGCAGAGTTTTTGAGATTTCTTATGTATAATATCATCTGGAAATAGGGATATGTTCACTTCCGGTGTTCCAATTTGTATCCCTTCAATTTCTTTCTCATTTCTACTGCTTCAAGCACTACATTGAAAATGAATGGGGATAGTAGGCAAATATGTCTCATTTCTAAACTTTAATGCTATTGTTTTGAGTTTTTCTCTGTTTAGGATAATGGTGCCCGTGGCTTTGTAATATATTGTCTTTATTTTGTTAGAGTATGCTCCTTCTAGTTCTACTCTTTCTATAACTTCTATCATAAAGGCACATTGAATTTTGTCAAAGTACTTTTATGCATCTATCGAGATGACTGACTTGGATAAATACCTATAATTATATCTTCAGATAAATATATCTTTGATGCTCATCAAAGAAGGTTCTTGTGCATCAGAAAGAGACCATCACAGAGGTCCAAAATAAGTCTAAATGTAGAGTACAACCAACTATTCGGTACTCAATGCAAACATCTACAATACAATCCCTAAAACTAAGACTCAAGGAATATTACAGAATGGGTATAGGAAGATTGTAAGAGCCAGATGACTGGGTGTCTGCTACAAAAAAGTGTGTTCTATATATGACAGAAAAGTTTACATCAATAAAGTCCAAAAAATATTGTCACCAGAACAATACCAACTGACATGGCAATGAGAATGGGAAAATCTCACAAGGCCCCATCCTAGAAGGAGAGCTACAGACAATTAATGGCAGCTGAGACAGGAAAAATCAGTTTTCTCCAGGGACAGCGCTCTGATAGGTTATACAATCCCAAGTGGTTAGCCCTAAACACATACTTAAAACAATAAATGGACTTGGCAGGGTGTGTGTGTGTGTGTGTCTGTGTGTGTGTGTGACAATAATAAGGAAAAGGAGGTCATTAATTTAAGAGAGAGTGAAAGGGACACAGAAGGCATTTAGGGAAAACAAAAATGGGTGGAAAAAATGTAAACATACTACTTCCATATTTAAATATAAAAAATAATTAAGAACAATCCTAATCTATAAGTTGAATATTCTGTTGTTGATCAGTATGCAATGAAGCTAAGTTAAAGACCAAGTAGTCACTAACTCAAAATAAATTAACACTTAATCTTTGTTTTCAGTGTACTCTTGTAGATCATATTATTAAGCAATGTATATAACTAGTCAAATATCTGTTGACTAACCAACATCAGCATAATTTAAAAAAAAGTTGTTAAAACCTGAAGAAAGGTATTAAATTGTGAAACATTCTTCTACTTCCCAATTGAAGGTATAAAATCAAAGCACAAACATCTTAATCATGGCTTTCATGTGTTTCAGAATTGATTTCTTATGGGCTAATAAAAAAAAGGGTTTCACTTACACATCAAATGCTCTGTAACATATATAACTTAAGCCTCATGATAGTCTTGTGAAGTTGGTACTATTGCTAGTCTCACTTTTAAATTAACACTATTGAAGATAATAGTAACTAAACAATTTGCCAAATTTTACAACTGGAAAGGACCATCAGGATTTTCCCCTGGGACTTTTACTTCATAATTCAAATCCTTGGCTATAATGATGTATGTTTCCTCTTGTCTATACTACTCATACAGCTTATTGTGCATTGCCCTCACCATTAGGGTGAGCCTAGGGAATGAAATGCGCATGCTAGCAAGAATCCGGCTTGAGAAATTATTCTATTTGGAGGTAAGATAGGCCTTCTTTAACCAAGAGAGGAAAAGCCAATGAGAAACAGAAGGAGAGCAGGGATATTGGAAACTGGTGATATCCTAAATGGCTATGGAAATGAGCTCATTAATCATGCCCTAGTTCTATTTGCTTTCATCATATATAGAACTGGCATTTTATGTGAACCAACTATAAATGATCCTTAGTTCAAGTGTCACTCTCTTTCACTCTCTAACTTTGATGAGTCAGGGAAACCCCACAATATCCTAAGAGGCATAAGCTGCTTCTGGTAAATGAGCCAGTTTGGGGAATAGTTGCCAGAAATCACACAGAAAGTATCAATAATTATGCAGAAAATGACACAGTGCTAAAAAGGAGGAGCCACCCCAAAACATCCCAGACATTTTTTCCAACTCAAGCTTGAGGGACTTTGTGCCCAAATTGTGGGGAAAGTGGATATATGGAATGGGGTGTCTCTACTCATTCTCTCTTTGATGCTTAGTGAGTGAGGGGGTCATATGACTAAGGACTCTGTGTAACAAACAAGGACACAGATTTGTGATAAATGGGAATATTCTATTTCAGAAGATATCAGTAAAATTAACATCAGGGCCAAGGTGGCACCAGCTATAGCTGGCAGACATAGCCATTCTCTTAATGGTATGTGACTCTAATGGCAGATGCCAAGAGCCATCACCACAACAGGAAGCAGAGTAGTGTCCTGAAGTGGTCTTTTTATCTTAAGACAGTGGTTCTTAACATTCTCAGTGCTGTGACCCTATAGTTCCTCATGGTATGGTAACCCCAACCATGAAAGTATTTTGTTGTTACTTCATAGCTGTAATCTTGCCACTGTTATTAATAGTAAGGAAAATATCTGATAAGCAAGATATCTGATATGTGACCCCTGTGGGGGGGGGTCTCAACCCTCCAGTGGAGAACCACCAGTCTAAGAGATAAATGGTAACCTTAGCACAAATTCCTAAGGATGCTGTAGCATACCTTCTTGGAACACCAGCTGCAGCAACAGCAATGAAAGTCCCAGGACAACAGGCACTTTTAGAAGCCAACACCATGATAATCCACTCGGAATGCCTGAAGAAATCCCTGGGGTAATTTGTAGGATAGCGGTACAAGATTTTCTACTTTCTTGAATTTCTGGTGAAAGTGAATAGGGTATTTCATTTTCATTGAAATGAATCTATTTTAATTAAACTATGTTTTTTCATCCCCTTCAATGAGTGCATACAAGAGAATACAAAACTTTAAAAATGTAGGTATTTATTCTATTTTTCTTTTTAAGTTAAACATCGTGTCTGCTCTTTGGTAATACCTATGTTTTAGAGAGTTAGGAATCCATTGAGTTTTTTATCTTTTAAGTATTCATCTTCCCAATTTTAGTACAGCTAGTGGGTATCTGGGGCTTTGCCTGGTACAGAAATATACCTGGAACTTAGCAATATACTGAGATTATGGTGGTATGGGTAACCATTGCTTTCACTTAAAATTCAGTGACGAATCCAGCCCCAAAAGCCCAGAGAAGTAGCTATGGCTTTACTCTGATCTGCTGTTCTCTGTATATTTCCCTGTCTAATGCAAATGCTCTGACTGTCTTCCACTATACTGTGCATGGTCCTAGGCAAGGTCCTCTGGATTCAGATGCAGAGCGGTGAGTTATTGACTTCTGGAAGAGCTCACCAGTTTGCATGCCCACAGCCATGCTTGAGCAGAATCATTTCTCCACCTTTGTGCCAACATGGCACAATTTAACTTTCTGGTCTTTATTAATCCTGTAAGTGTAAATCGAGTCTAATGTAGTTTTAAGCTGTATCTACCTAATTATTTTGATGGTGAACATCTAAAAAACTTGAGTTCCCCTTCGCTGCACTGCCTATTCATAATCTTTGCCAGTTGCTCTCTTCTTGTTGTTGTTGGTTCGCTGTTTGTTGATTCATTAATGGCTGAATACACAACAGTCATTTATTCTTATTACTCTAACCAATTATGAATGTATGCATTAACCATTACCATCAGAAGAGTTTCTCTGACTAAGGCTGAAAGCATTACTAGTCTATGGGTTAAAAATTAAATACTTAGAAGGCAGGTAGAAGTCCATTTAGCACAACATCAGTAGTAGATTCCCTCAGCCATGTTTCTGACCAAGTTTTCTATACCAAGGGATATATTCCTCCTATGGAGAAGGCTACAAAAACTATCAGGAAGTGGTCAGTTATCTCCAAAACAGTCATGCCACTATTTTGTCAGTGGATAAATCTTTCCTGGCAGGTTAGTATCACACCATGCTAGGTCAACAGCTGGGTAAGATGAATGCTGACTCTCCTACATCAGCCTGCATAGAGGAGGCAGAAAGGTTGTAGGAGATGGAAGATGGAAACAAGGAGACTAAACATTATCTTCTTGATATGATCTGAACATTGCTATAATGAATTCACAGTAACAAAGGTTACCTGTGAAAGAACTGAACACACACACACACACACACACACACACACACACACACACACACTCACTCACAAAAGGAGAAAGGGGACTAATTGGGAAGTTCATCATCAAGAGCAGGAGGGGGAATCATAGGAGTGATGGGAGGTGACTATCAAATAATACACGGTATAAATATATGAAATTGTAAGGAAAAAAAGGAACTATACCAATTTTATATAGCATATGAGAGAAGAACATACTTATTTCCATAAATGATTATATCGTCTCCCTTCTCCCTTCCAACATTAATACCACAATGTGTTTCTTATTTAATTATAGTAATTATTCTTTCTATTAGATTAATTAGTGGTAGTGATAAAAGCTTTCTTGTCTTATGTGAATATACCTAAAATTTCTTTTTTTAAAAAGAGGCTTGATGGGCCTTATACCTCACCTGGGCAGCACAATGGTGCTGACCCTGCTGGTAGGAGCTTGGTGAGCTTGCCCTGTCTGCCATGTGTTGGTGTAGGTGAGGGAGAGATACCCCTCACCCAATCCCACCTGGCTCCTTGCCACTTGCAGTACGGTAAAGAGCTGACCCTGCCCCTCACTGGCTATGGTGCTTGCTTGGGAGAGTGGGCCTTGTACCTTGCCTGAGAGGCATAGTAGAGCTGACCTGGTTAATGGGGCATGAGTGAACTGGCCCTCAGAATGTGAGCATGAGGGATCTGGCTCTATCCCTCATCTGCCATTTGATAGCATGGGAGACAGAGAGATGTCCCCCAACCCCACCTATTAATGCCTGAAGCAGTGAGAGAGCTGCCAGGGGTCACGAGAGTGGGAGAGCTGTTCCTGCCCCTTACCAGCTGTGCCTTACCTTGGCAACAGTAGAGCTGGTCTTGGTGGTGTAGGTGAACCAGCCCTGAGGGCATGAAAGCAGAACAGGCCTCACTCCTTGCTGCAGGTGGCATTGGGTGTGCTGGCTGAGTCAATGTGGGGGATGATGGAGGCACTAAGACAGTGATGGTAGTGAGGATGATGGAAACCTGCAGACAGCCCAACCCAGCAACCACCTAGGCACAGAACCAGGACCATGAGGTGGCCCATCCCAACATCCGCCTCATCTCTGATCTGCAAGGTCATGTGAAGGGCTCCACCTATTGATCCAAACTTTCAGAATCTCCATGACACATGACAACAGCAGGATATCCAAGAGTAGTCCCAGTGAGGGCAGAAACCAGAGGCCTTAACTCATCGCAGTGAACACTGACAATGACGTATGGATTAAGGGTTCACGTGTGACTCACTGTCTCACTACAGCTTCCATGACAAGATTTTTCTTTTCTTTTTCTTTCTTTCATCTTTTAAGTTTTACTTTGTTTTATCTTGTGGAGGATGACAAGGGCAGAGGGTGGATGCAAGGGGGCAGGGAGATAAGTGGGATCAAAATGCATGATGAGAAAATCCACAAAGAATCAATAAAAAGTTAAATTAAAAAAAAAAAAAAGGATGCTAGAAAGTCTTTTTTTACACATATCTCCCAAGTCTAGTTTGGTAAAAATTTCTATAAATGTAAATTAAATTTTATCCAATAACTTTCTACCTGTATTAACTAAGCCTGGGATTTGTTTCCCTAGTGAACCTAACACTGTTAAATTATAGATTGTCTGATATGGAAGCCTTCTGTGTAACAAAATAAATCATACATGAGTGTAGTTTGCTACCACTGACTTCCTTAAGATTTTCATGTGCACATCTATACGTAGCATTATCTTGTCATTTTCTTCAGGGAGAATATTTTGTCATTAAAAAAATCAATGTGGTACAATGTTTAGGTATGTTTGACTTTTCCATTTTTTCACTGCCTAAGACACTGTGTACAAGAAAGGGATCACTGGGGTCAACATGATCAAAACACATCATATGCATGTACAAAAATGTCAACATGAACCCATTGTCTTGCAGAATTAGTGCACACTGGCTAAAAAGATGGTTCATTTTGGTTTTTAACAGTGACTTGTAATACTTTCAAGAAGGGCTTGAGAAGGTTGATGGTAAAAGCAGGAAGGAAGGTTTCCCTGACGACTGTTTCAACCTATTTTATACTTTTCAAACTGTAAATTCTTTACTGTTTCCTGCCACATATACAATTTCTTACAAATTTGATCTATTCCATCTAGGCTTACCAGCTTATAGATTATATTAATAGTGTTTGCTGTCCCTATCATATGTGTAATCACTGTCTATTGCTACTTTTTAAACATTGCACCTGTAATAGTTACCTATTGTTGCTCCTTTTCTTGATTTCTGTTACTTGCTTATTTGCTTACTCTTTCACTTCTGTTTCTTGACCAGTGCTGCCAGCATCATTGGGTACCAATCCATCATATTCATCTTTCCAGCTCATGCCTCCTGCTTATTATCTGGTACACAATGCTATTTTTCTTTACAGCATTAGTTTCATCTTCTCGATTCTTTTATTTTTTTCCCCCAAATTGGTATACTGCTGATGTCTTATAAATTCTTCTATTAAAAGATCCTTCATTTTTATTCATGAAGATGCATTTAAAGCTTCCCCAAACCCTTCTAAATGCTTTCATTTAAACCTTTTACACCTTTGCTGTTTTGTATTTATTCGAACTAATAGTTTTCAAGGTTCCTTGATTTTAGTTACTGATTTATTTTATCATAGTTCTGCTGGTTGCTGTTTCATATATTTTGAAACTATGTTGCTGTATGGGAAAAATATTTGTTATTGTCCTACATAGTTGGTATGCTGTTTACATATTAGTTTAAAGACAGGAAATGATGCTAGTAGCATTGATTTTCTTTGTTCCCTGTGATGGTTCTGATCTTGTCAACTGTGAAGGTGTTTACTAGCTTACAATCCACTCACAAAATTGTCTCCGTTTTATTGTTGCTTACTTTATTTGTATTCACAGTAATAAGCAGTTTGCCACAAGTTCTTTATAGCAGTGTTTAGATGAGACCCAGGGTTTTCCACATGCCACTCAATGATTCACTCTACTACTGAGCTATTCCCTAGGCCTTGTTAGAACTTGTTTCTAACAACGTATCTCATGTTTTCTGTTTATAAATCTTCTGTTTCTTTCCTCCCAGGACAGCTTTCAGTTGAAGAAAAGAACTAAATATTATTTAGCTACTTGGAAATCATTCATTCTGTCATTAATATCCAATGATAACTCTGACATTATTAATAATCATATCTACAACTAAATCAAGTGAATGTCTCCACCTTTTGTCAGCCAGACAAGTGTTATCATGTGACTTGTATCATCCTTCGCATCTCCCTCACCTTGGCATTATTAGTATTCTATAGCATAAATGCTTTGGCTTTTATTTCCAATAAGAAGTTGGTAAGATACTTGCTTAGCTTTCTCCAGTATTCCCTCTCAGCCCTTTTTTGAGTAACAGAGCTCCTGGCTTTGAGTTTGGCAGAATGCCACACAAAGCTGAAGTTTCCCAGTTGTTCACTTCCCCCGTAGCATGGTCATGTGCAAAGATTCTGGTCAAAAAATATGTAAGAAGTGATGTGTGTGATATCTGGAATATTTCCTAAAGAAAAGAGATCAACTTTCTTTCTCATCTTCTTCCATCCGTCTGTTTGAAACATGTGTGCTTGAGAGACATTATGAACCACAGATGAAAGCAGCACCTTTCTGGGGGAAGACTGCCAAAATCAAACAGTCAGGATTCTTGGCAACCAGCCCTCACAGTAGCCCCAGACCACCTACTATTTCATTCACATGTTCGAGAGAAATACACCATTCTATGAATATTTGGTTTCCATGTTTCTGTAACAGATTAACATTAGTGGCTTAAGCCAATCTAAATTAATTTTACGCAGTTCTAGAGGAGAGGCATCTTAAATTCAAGGTGTAAGCCAGATTTCATTTATTCCAGAGTCCCCATGGAAGATTCTCTTTTTTTAAGGCATATAAAAGTCATCCACATCCTTCCTTACATAACTTCAACCTCCATTTCAGTGTTGGGACTCCTGATTGTTTGAACCCTGATTGTTCCCCCTGCTCCTTCCTAAAGACCCTTGTGACTACATTAGGCCCAACAGATAGTCCAGGGCAATTTTCCTGTCTTAAAATCTAATCACATCAGCAAACTTCCTGTGCCATGTAAGGTCACATATTTCTAAGTTCCAGGGATCAGAAATAGATGTGGTTATTCTACTTACCATACCCATTTAAAGCACTGTTCTTTCCTTTAGTCGGTCTTAGTAAGAGCTATTCCTAATACAGTAATATTCCCATTTGCCATATGCCATTATTTTCTTTTCATTGCTCATTTTATTACTGTTATTACTGTTGCTCTCATCAATACAGTTTTTTGAAGAGTGTTTTCAAAGAAAGTCTTTGTTTGAACAGCATTTTAACATGTTGTATACATTCTCTGCCTTTTGGTTTGCAAATGGGGTTATGTTGAATTTCTTCTCTTGTTTTTGGAGACTGCCACACACACCAAGCACAGTGCTTGGAACACAGTATTCATTCATCAGAAATTGGCCCAAATGAAGCTCTCTAGTGGCATTTGTGTGATTCCTACAATAATAAGTAGTTCAGCCAACCAGGGAGGGGGGTGGAGAAAAGGGTACCAGACAAAATGCTCAGTTTACAATAGTTACCTGTCTTGCCTCCAGAGATGTCCACATCTTCTTAAGTTTGTTCTAAATTTGTAATATATATAAGTATATGTGGCACCTGCCACACATGTATCATCACAAGCAGATATGGCAAGTGTCCTACAGGCTACGTAGGAGTTATTGTGCTCAGTTTTCAATCTTACAGTTTTGATAGTTCCTTCTGGGTTTTATTTAGTAATTTTTTCAGGCATTGCTGTGGCAAAACATGCACACTTCAGCTGAATAGTTGGTCTTGTGATGCTGGCTTTACTTCTTACAGGCTATATGATCTTATACAAATTATTATTAAATATGTCTATACCTTTGTTTCCTTACTTGAAACATAATAATATGGTGATAATATAATGTTGTTGACAAGATTGGTGAGTAAGATAAATGATTTATTAAGAACAAACCAGTATCCAGGAATTAGGAAACTGTGTATGTGCTACTTATTATATAAAACAAATTTAATTTATGAAGCCTGTGACCAAGATTAAATAATGAATAAATCTTTTCCCTTTATGTTGCTGTAAAATGTGTATAAGCAACTAAATATTAAATACATCCCTCCCTAACAAAGAAAGTCCCCTATGATAGAGATCTGCCATTGCCCCTAACACAGGATCATCAATGATGACAGACCTGTCATTGACCCATACAGTTGGTGACCTGCCACTGATTCTCTCTTGGTTCTGAAAAATAATGTCTTCTCCTTCCTTGAGAGAACAGATAGATGTTGATTAAATTTTTTTGAAGTGACTACCTACATTTTACTTGCAATTGACACATTGGAGGTAATGCTGGGAAGAATGGAAAAGTGAATTTGGCTTTACCTGAAAGCAAAATTATTAACTAATCTTTATTAATTGAGCTTGAAGATCTGATATGATTCTTGATTCCAGAGAGTAGTCAAAACTTTTCAGATTGGAGTGTCACTAAAACTTCAATGATAATGTCACCAGAAAAAAAAAATACAGGATTCCCAGTCATCTTAGGTTCTTGTTGCTATGATAAAATACTCCATCAAAAGAAAACTTAAATAGTACGGGGTTTATTTCATCTCATAGCTCTAGATTACAGTCTATTAGCAACACAGAAGTCCAATAGCAGAAGCATAAGAAATAAGATCATATCCATAATCAGAGAGCAAGGAATACATTTGTGCTCGTGATCAGTATGCCTTCTTTATCCCTATACAGTTCATAATCTCCATCCTACAGAATGACATCACCTATGGTGGGAAGGTCTATCCACTTTCATTATTTAATCAAGATTATCTCCCACTGACATGTTCCAATCTACAACTCCTCACTGAGACTCCATTGACAGTAATGCTAAGTTGTGTCCACAATGAAAGCTGAGCCAGCGAGACTCTACTCCTTGCCAACAAAACACATAAGCTCATCACTTCTAACCTTTTATGATTCATCCCTTGTCCCCAAAATGTCATGTTTATCTCATAATATAAATATAATATAACTTTAAAGTCCTGGCCATCTTTAAAAACCCAACATGGAGCGATAGATCAACTAGTTTATAGTGCTTACCGCACTTGCAGAGGCCACAGGTTCAGTTCCCAACATCTACACAGTGGCTCACTGTAACTCCAATTCCAGTGTATTCAATGCCTTCTTCTTGCCTCCACAGACTCCTTCATACATTTACTGCACATAACAACAAGCAGAAACACACCCATACATGTGATACTTTTTATTCCAACCCATTAAAAGTCCAAAGTCTTTTCATTGTCAGCTCCTATAAAATTTTAAAAAATTAAAAAAAAAAAACTTAGATACTTCCAACCTAAGATGAGACAGTAAACATTAATATTTCAAAAGAGAAGAATCAGTGCACACACACAAAAAAACATTACACTAAAGCAAAGTCAAATTCCAACACAAAAACACCAAATCTTGAAGCTCCATCTCTGGCACCTGGGACTCACAATGAAATAGGTTGTGCTTCAAAGTGCTTGAGTAGTGTCATGTCTAACTCTCCTCCATGCAGTACACACAGTCTTTCTCTTTGATTTCGGCTGGTTCCACTCCGGATCTACAGCTCTGCTTGAAAGATGTCTCATGGCCTTTGCATCTTCAGTATCCTGGGATCCCTATTGCAACTAAATCCTCATCTTTTTTAATTTGTTTGTTTTTTCAAGACAAGTTTCCTCTGTGTAATAGCTCTGGCTGTTCTGGAACTCACTCTGTAGACCAGGCTGTCCTTGAACTCACAGAGATCTGCCTACCTCCACTGAGGCTTCATCTTCACAGCTTAAAACAATGAATTCACAAGGCTGATTTTTAGGGGCTCAAAACACAATACTTGTCTTCAGTTACTCTCCTTGGCCAGGAAGCCTTGCTTCTTTACCTTCAAAATCAGTACCATGTGAATGAAGCTTATGACATTGTCAAGTTACCCCACCAACTCAAAACGTTTCCAAAGATAGGGAGGGCAAAAATGATCAGGTTTACCACAGTAATGGCCCCACTTCTTGGTTCTATAATTTTGTTTTTATGTACTTTAATTTTCTGTTGATGTCATAAAACTTATTGGTGAAAGCAATTTAGGAAATGGAGGGGTATTCTAGGTTGCAATTCTAAGTTACTTCCATAGCAGGGAAGTCATCGTAGAGAAAGCTTTAGGGAACTGGTCACATCACATCTGTAATCAGAAACAGAGAACAATAAATTATTGCATGTGTGCTCATGCTTAGAGGTTCCCATTTTACAGTTAAAGGTTTCCCTGGATGTGGAATAGTGCCACCCACTGTGGATAGGTCTTCCACTGTTGTAACTAAGACAAGTCTCCAAACTTGGTCTCAGCCAAGCTGATCTTTAAAATTTTCCAACTATGGACTCTTACTAAGTGACTGTAAACCATCATATCCATTGGATTTAAATGTATATTTGGCAAAGTGCTTTGTTTCTTCAGTTTAGTCAACTTTTGGGTTTAGATGTCTCTTGTCAAATTTGAAACACCAATTCAGAAGCCTGAATAATTCTTTCATGTAATGGAGGGAAACAGAAATGAATGATGACATGGTCTCCCTCATTTAGAGAACAGACACAGGCCTGACTTATTTTCTTGGGTAAAGCACAAAGCACATCAGCAGCATCAGAGAAAGTAGAGAGAAATAATAACAATGATGATGATGATGATGATGATGATGATGATGATGATGATGATGATGATAAAAATATAAGAAGGTACCTAGTCCAAAAATATTCTCAGATTTAGAAAGGAGCTTCCATCTCATTTGAACAGCTCTACATTTCATTACTTTTTTGTCTCTCTTTCTAAAATCATTAACCCATTAATTAAGATTGTGTGTGGCTGTCAGGAAAAGCTACTCAATTGCTTTTGTCTGATCTACAATAAACACCAACAGGGAGACAGGTTGACATTAATTATGCTGAAGCCTTGTTCATCTCTGTTGATGTCAGTTCACATTGGCAGCTTCCTAACATCGACATTTAATAGTGTTTATTCCCTGCTCTGTTCAGCGGCAACAGCGGTAGCAGTATGAAACACTGTACCTCAATATGTAGCACATTTCCAGGTACCTGTTTTGGCACTGGAAGTCACCTCTTTGCCTACTGTTTTGTTGTTGCTATTTTGTTTTGTTGACCCCTTTGAGTCAATTTAAATTTCCAAAAGAGGGAATATTGTTTCTCTAGTTCTCTTATTTTGGGGAGTAGAAATTATCATACTAATAACTGTAAAATGAACAAAAAAGCTCTGTGTGTATTCTACCTCTTTGCAAACTTTGTATTTCGCCTAAAATAAATCCTCTCATTCAGTTTACCAACTCCAGGGGAAAACGTTTACTCGGTTCCACCTTCAGTAAGAAACAGACCATGACTAGGGACAGGGAGAAAGTTGAGGCTGTTCCCTGTTCCCGACACTTGGAGCCTTCATTTATTTTAGCACAATATTCTATGGGGGCAAGGGTGTTTACGTATTTCCAGCTTTGCCTGCTGGACTGGGGGTTTCTTGAGGGTAGGTACAATGTTGTACGATGGCTATTACAACTATAATAGGTTGGTATCATTCATTTAGTGTTTTTCTGCCTGTAGACACTAACAATCATGCTATCATTTGCTGAGCTTGTCATATTTCAAGCAATGTGCACATCACCATACCCCAGTACATGACATCAATGATGCTGTATAAGAAATATTAGCACACCATACTTACAGGTAAAGTAAAACATGCATGAGACGTTCAGGGAAGGTGGCTCTCATCACAAATTGCTGGAAGCTGCTAGAGGGAGATGGAAGCTGGGTCTTCCTTCCTTGTCTGTGAGTTATGATTATGAAGATCTCAATAAAGCAAAACCTCAACCATAATCTTTTCCTTGGGCCACCCTGGAGAAAGTTAAGGCATGCTTCTGAAAGCTCAACTAGCTAGCCTTTCATGACTCTTCCCACCTCTGTAGGTTGAGCAAGGGAAATTGAAGCTTGGTCCTGATGCTATTGACTTCCTAACACTGAACCTCAGCTTCCCCATTTGTAAAGCCATGGGCTGAGTTTTATAGTTAAACCTCTTAGCTGTAGGTCTGTCTAACTTAGTAGTATGTGAGGTTCCTGAGGTACCAGCAAATCTTTAGACACCAGGTTTTTAGTCATAAATATTTAATAAAATGATGAATAAACAAAAATTAAATAGCCCTTTCTTCAGTTCCCAGGATCCAGAAAAAGGTATTCCTTCACTTTAAGACAGGAAAGAGGATTCAAGCACCCTGTTCACAATGCTAGCACTTTAAGCCTTCCAACACGCATCCATCTGGCCCTGATTTTCCATTTTCCCAATTTGGAACAACTTTTCCATCCATTGGAATCACTTTCTTTTTCATGTTTACAAAACACACGATTTGGGGATTTTACATAATTCATCCAAACACAGACTCACTCAAACTGAGTCCAAATACCATCTACCAAAAAGCATGGATTATTGCGGTGATTATATAGAATTGTGAGTCTCCAAGTTGAAAGCCTAGTGAAGTAAAGCTTCAATATGACAATATTTTCAGTCACGATAATAACACCTCTAATGGTGGCTTTTCTTGCATGCACCCTACATATGTTTATATTCATACACAGATTTTATAGTGTTTTGGTTCATTATAGTCTAGTTGTTCAAGCAAATGTGCAAAAAATGAGACTTCTAGTATAGTTTCAGTTTCCTACTTCAATACCTTATTTAGTACACATGTAAATGTGTTGAACATCTGCACACCTTAGTCAAAAAGTATTTTATTGATTACCTATAAGTATTTTTGAATACTGGGGGGGGGAATCTTCTGTTTTCTCCAGGTAGAGTCATAAAATGACAAAGCAGTGCAGACTGTGTGAAAATCCAGTCACTAACAAATAGGAGTGACAGAGATATAAATACAATGGAAACCAGAGGAAGCATTAGTAAACGCTTTTATTTTAAAGTTGGTCAAGACCAAAGGACCATGCAAAGTTCAGGTTTCTCCTTGAACCTCTGATGGGAGATGTTATTCTGTAAATATGTTTCTCATACTGGTTAATTAATAAAGCACTGTGGCCAATGAGAAAGCAAGATAGGCGGGGCTAGGAGACAAGGAGGAAAGAGGAAGTAGTTAGGAGGGGTAAGGAAGTAGATCATGGAGAACCCAATAAGATGACCACGTCTTATACTTAGATAAATAGAAATGGGTTAATAATTAAAACACGGCTAGCCCATAAACAATAATGGTTACTGGCCAACAGGATTGTATCAAATATAGAGTCTCTTCATGTTATTTGGGGCTGGCACGCCAGACCGGTGGCATGCAGGCTGGTGGAAAACGTACATGCTACAAACCTCCACCTTCACTATATAAGCAAACAGCTCCACTTCACTACATGTCAGTTATTTCGTAAATACCTTTCCTAAGTATTTCCTAAATACTTTAATTGGGCTCATTAAATATTCAGTCATAACACTTTCACCAACCCATATTACTCTAAAAGAATCAAAAGCCCAGAAAAATAGTTATTTTGCTTAAGGTATTTAAGGATACAAGTGGCACAAGGTGTGCTTAAAATCACACAACCTGGACCTGAAGTCAACACACTTAGGAAGCACAGAAGTTGCCTTTGAAGAACCATGTTTGATTACTTATTGGCCTCCTCATTGGCCTCCCTCATCTGAAACTCTATCCCTCCAGCACATCCTTTGAAAGCATGAGATGTCTGTATGGCAGTTTTTGCCCATGTCATTCTCTAGACCAAAATTTATCAGCATTTCTTCACTACTCTCAAGTCAGGTGATCCTCATTCTGTTTCTTTGGCCATTGGCTTTGCCATAATCTCTCTTCTCAACTTGCTTTCCTAAATCTCTTGAAGAATCTCATACTCTAACTAAGCTTAAATACAACTCGCTATTTTAAAAACATGGTTTGGATTGTTTTGTCTCCATGATTTTGTCCACAAGGTCTGTAAAACAACATGTCCTGTTACTAGAGCCTGGTATATATTTCCAAAACTTATATGTCAAAATTCAATGTTGATGTGTCTATGTTGAGTTGAGCTTTTACGGAAGTTTGAAGTTGAATGGGGTCAGAAAGAGGATCCATTAGTTCATCAGTCTGATAGGACTAGTGTCCTTCTAAGTAAAAAGAAAAAAGGAAAGCCCAGGTGAATTCCACAGATGGATAGAAGGTCACAAGTAAGAATGGCAAGCCTCACCAGAAACCAACTCCAGTCACCAAGACTTCACTTACAGACTCCAAAACTGTGAGGCAATTAACCACTCTTGTGTCAGTCACTGCATCTGTGGTATTTTAGGACAGCTGGCTGACACCCTCTCCCTCACTTCTTGGTGTAGGGATTCTCAGTCTTGTGTTTGATGACTAATGGCCTATACATTTTAATAAAACACTAAAGACAAAAAAAACCCTCTGGTACTGATGAACCTTGTTAGGAAAAGCATCTTTGTTTCAAAATCACTCAGCCATTACACTTTGCTGGTTGTCCAGCATGGCATTATTGGTTTAGGTCCAGGTACAAAGATAGGCACAGTTGGTAGGGCTGTTGTTAACACTGGAAAGTATAGTTCACACTCCAGAAAATGAACACATGTGTGATAGTGTCATGTCTCTCCTTTCTATGTCAACAGGCTGTTCCATGTTTTCTCCTTTGCTCTTAGGAAACTTAAGTTATGCAGGGAACTCAGTCATACAGCAGTTCATTGTGAGAGGCCCCAACTTCCTCTGAACCCCAGAGAGGGAAAAGCAGCCAAGAGTAAGAAGATAATATTATAGGTGGAAAAAGAAAAAAAATATTAATGTATTTCTGTTAACAAAGGACACAGAATTTTTAAAATTTTTTTTAATCATTGAATTTTTTCATTTATCTAACATCCCAATGATGGTTCCCCTCCCCCTCTTCTTCTGTTGCCTCCCCTACTTCCCCACTGCTCTTTCACATTCACCCCTCCTCTGTGTCTGTTCAGAAAGGGGCAAGCTTTCCATGGGTGTCAACAAAGCATGTCAAGCTCATTCCTTTGTATTAAAGCTGGTCAAAGCAACCCAGTATGGGGAATAGAGGACCCAGAATTTTTAATGACAGAAATAAAGGAAAAAAAAGTATTACTATTAAGAGGAAAGATGACATTCACTACCTACTACAGAAACTTCTCTGATGAGAGTTGAGAGATACATTAATCTTTGGAATCAGTTAAACATTATGTCTATTCAACAGAATAATCATAAAAGGTTTTCTCTGAGGGCTATGATCTGTCTATTTGTAGGTTCTTGGCCCTGCTAACAGTGTCAGGTGTAGGCTTCATTTTGTGGAACAAACCTTAAAACCAATCAGAGAATGGTTGGTTATGCTGAGCCCCACAATTGCTCCAGGTGTAGAGAATAAGCAACTCTCAACGCTAAAAACCCTAAATGAGACATCTGTGTCACCCTCACCTCCTCCAAAGGCTCAGAGATCACCAAGGAAGAGGCAGTTGAGTCACAGGCAGTGGATGACTAAAAGGAAGCAGTGTTTTCCAGGTATGGCAGGATGGTTACGCAAAAGACTTCAAGCAGTTGAAGCAGCATGAACAAGAGCTGGGCAAACTCAAGCCAGACAAAATCTCAGAATAGAGAGGGAGGGAGGTGCCAAATCCTACTCCTGGCTAAGGATTCATTAGCAATTGATAGATTCTGGGAGAGGGATAGTAGGATTTTTTTAAGGGTGTGACCCCTGGTAGGTCAAGCAGGATCCTGTACCCACACATTCAAGAGAATATTAGCAGCACAAACTGAACTCTGAATTTGTTTTTTTAAAAAAATGAGGGAAGTGGCAGAGGATCTGGGCAGTTGGGATGAATATGATCAAATCACATTGTATGGAATTCTCACAGAATTAAAAGAAAAACTTCTACATATGAGAAAGAGAAAAGAAAGAAGAGAGACTATAGAATGATGGTTGTTTATTTGGTTTCACTAAATGTTTTCCTGAATTCTCAGATTTTCTCTGATAACCCAGTATTATATTTAGAATTGGGGTGGAGAGTCAGAAGGAAACTCAAAGTGAGTGGAACCCTCTCTATGCAGTCTCCCAAGTCACCCTTAAAACATAGTAATAGGCCTGCCATCCACTATGAACATCAGTCTTGTTCTCTTCCTTCATCTATCACTGAATCCCTCCTAAGCATCCTTTAAATCTTTATGTTAATGCCCTTTTCCACTGAGGAGCCTAATGAATTGAAAATATTAATAAGGGAGCTAGTAAGTTAATATGGTTATGTACTCTCCAATTTTGCAATAGCATACTTGGATTGTAACTAAGCTGTCAGAAAACCTGGATCATTTTGGACTCTTCATCTCTGGTGACTAACCCTTGGGCCATAAGAGATGACTATGGCCAGACTACCTTCCAGATTCTATCCAAAATGCTGTCACTGATTCAGTGGCCTTACACTAAGTGCTGGAGATATCAGATGAAAATCCATAGCTCAAAACCAACTGACAGAGGCCTCATTTATTCCTACACTCCTCTCTCAATCATCTTTGCTGTCTCACTCATTCTCTACCCAGGGAAAGAGATGTTTATCTTACAGATAAGGCTGGGTCGCAAGAGGTCCAAGCATATTACTGCAGGAAGACTGGGGGATAATGTGCAGTAATGCCTGAGGAATCTACTCAAACAGAACTGGTATTTTGATTTGTTTCATTTAGTTTTACTTTGTTCACATTAAACCCAGATGGACTTGTCCTATGCCTAGTCTCGTTTTCATTTCATTTTCATTTTCTGGAGTTCACCAACTCTATGCATCACTGCGAACAGAGCCTGCCACAGCAGTCTCCTATGCAAACAGCAAACCCAAATTAAAAGGCAATTACTTTAGAACCTTCTAGACATCCCTCCCAATCCAGGACATACATGAAGGGGACAGACAGCACTGAAGATATTTCATTGAAACACTCCAATATTTCTTTCAATAATACCAGAACTTGAGTTGAAATTATGTTTCAAACACCCAGCTCAGGGTTCTTCCCATTACTTATTTGAAATCACCTGTAGCATTTAGTAATTACTAATGTCTAGGTATACCCATAAAATTTCATTTAATGAGTTGGGGATTGCCTGGGCATCAAGAATTTCTGAAATATTTCCACGTGATTTCAATATACAACCAAGTGGGCAAGCCACTGATCACAAATTATACTGTATTTCCTTTCCACGTGACTGTTCATAGCAAGCAAGGAGTGAACGAGGGAGAAGATGACTCCTACAATGGTCACCTAGCCGCCTCTTCCTGATCTACACACGTGGAAATATATGCTTAACACAATTAGTAGCTGATGGTTGCAACCAGTTGTGAATGATTGTACTTAGGTGTTAATAATCTGAGAGTCATAAGATAACATTATTGGTTTTTTATATTGAAAATAAATGCTAAATGCATTTCTATTAACAAATACATCTGCATTTTTAAAAAATGGGTGGAAATATGGGCCAGTGAAGCTCTTGCTGCAGAAGTCTGGCACTCAAGCTATAGATGAAAGAAGAAAACTTCACAAAATTGTCCTTTGACCTTCACAAATGTACTGCAGCACACAATTACACAACACACACACACACACACACACACACACACGCATGCACACACATGCACACAGGCACACACACACACACACATGCACACACATATGCATGCACACGAACACATGCACACACACAGGCACACGCGCATGCACGCACGCACACACACACACACAAACAGGCACAAGACGCACACACACGTGTGCGCATACACATGCACACATAGGCACACACACACAATAATGAATATGTTTTAGATGGACAGAAAGAAAGGACTGGGGGAAAATAACCGTAAGAAGGAAGACCGCAGTCTTTAGTTGTTTCTTTAAAAGATAACTTCTGCATTCTGAAATTTTCTCTAATGGTAACACATTTGTTTTCGAAATGATGAGGGAAGAATTGAGAGCTGTTCTTCATGAATTATCTTTTTAAAGGAAGTTTCTCATTTTCCTCTGCCTTTGGAGAGGTTTTCTTTACAAAATACGTGCTATAACCAAATCAGTCAGTTAATTGAATTCACTCAACATTAATCCAGTACCTGTTAACTTATGGCTCCATGAAATAAGATGAAGCGTGTAACTGTGGGCAGGCACATGCACACTGGAGATAATAATCAGTACACATGGTTGCGCAGAAGCAGAGGATCCTGGGTAAACAACAGCAGCATTCTCAGCAATGAGACAAGATTCTAAAGCATGTTCATTAAAGAGACGTGGTAAAGACTGAGACAGTTATACATACAGTCTGTGGCAACTATTCAATTTCTGTTATGGCAGAAAAGGAACCATTAAAAGTATGGAAACAATGTTTCAGGCTGCAGTCTAATAAAGCATTATTAAAAAAAAAAAAAAAAAAAGGCTGCTTCACTTAGAGGCTTAAGTTTTCTAACCCCCAGTGTAGATTCCCATACACATAAGGCAGGTACTGGGAGAAAGGTAATTCCGGTGCAATCATCTTGTAAATATCACTGGATGGTCTGCGCATCAGTGAAGAGTGTCAGTGCAGAAAGCTTTTTCTCCTCCTCTGTGGGACTGGTCTCCCTTGAGGCAGATGTCATGGCTGTTCTCCAGGTTAGTTTCCACAGATGTTTAGTTCTGTCCTAAGTCCCCAAAGCTGATGCCATTATCCCGTGGACACCTCCACCTCCTCCATTCCTATTATGCACCATCTCTTGCCTTTCACGGGACCTTTGGTTAGAACACCTGTGATGATCATCACACACATATTAAGATGGAAACACTGAATCTCAACAAACACCACCAGACCCATTCTAGACTCTTGCCTAGACCCTGTGGTGCACAAGTATTTGGGGATGGGGAGCTGTGTATGGATCCAAAGAAAACAATATTCAAATCACATGGCAGCCTGTCTCACAATCTTGAGCAAGTCATTCAACCACTCAGAATTTTTATTTCCTTAACTGTAAAAAAGAATGTAGCTCCTATTCAGGGTTATTTTGAGCATTGAAAATAATAGAGTTAAGGTTCTAGACATTAACAAGTGCTCAATAGTGGCAGCTGTGCTCATTTCTGTTAAAGCTGCTATGACAGCTTCCCTAGGACACTCCCCATCTCCCACGTGCTTCTGTTCTACTGTTACATGTTTCATAATACTTAGCATACCACCTTTAATCTAATAGGCATTCAATTAATGTTGAATTAATTTAATGATCTGGTTACATATGTCTGTATTTCAAAGTTCCTTCTACCGTGAGTGGGTCTTTTTCAAAAAAACTATGAAAATGTCCCATAGAGAAGAGGGAAATTAAAGGATTCCTTTTTTAAAAAAATAACTCACAGAGAATTCTTAACTCAAAGTGATTTTCCTCAAGCAAGTGTATCTGCTCAGAAAAACTTTTTTTTATCCTACTTGGAGCAGAAGAAATTCTGGGCACAGTGTGTATTCCAAAATCCCAGATCCTTAAAAGGTTGAGGCAAGAAGAAAGAGTATACCACATAAGAGGTATATTTTCCCAGTAGAAATGTTGTTTAAAAATCAAAGGGCCAGCTATAGTGACTCAACACTGGGAGATAGGTACAGAAGGATAAAAAGTTCAAAGCCATCCTAAGTTACATAGTGATCTTGAGGCCATCTTGAGCTCAATGAGACTATGACTCCAAAAATAGTTAAAATTAAAAATCAATATACAATCTAGGCTATCAGCATGATTTTTATTGTATGTTTGATGTTGCTTGACATGAAGTAAAGCCTGTGTCTTTATTTGAAGTTTTTCATAAAGGTCACCTCAAATGCTACTGGAAGATGGTGTAATTGACCAAGACCTCAACCACACAATGAGTTTTCTCATTTGTATTAAGGAGTACTATCCACAGCCATTGCCTTCTCTTCTGGTCCACTAGGAAATCAATGATGTGCTAAATAAAGATGCACTGTACTCACAGGAGAAACTGGGCTTCACTGGGCCCTGAAGTAATAAAAAAGGTAAACTCATGTCTATGAGTTCAAGCAACTGATCATCTGTTGAATGGGGACAGATGTAGAATTTTGAAGTGCACTTTAAAATATATTAGGTGATAAACCAAGGGTATATGGGGAACCCTTAGGGAAACCCATTCATTAGCAAGCTAATTTCAAAATGTAACTTTTAAAAAATGAGTTCAAACAGAAGTACACTGCATAGGTGGACAGTATCACTCCCAGAAGACATGGACTATTAAACAAAACTCACAATGCAAGATGTGTCCTACAATTTGTTGGCAAAGTAGGCCCAGGAGGTCTCCAAAACATCATAGGCTATTGTCATTCCCCTTAGTTTCCCACAATAACTACTCTGTTGTTATTTTGTTTGCAGAACATAGAGAAATCAATCTCACGTTGGCAGGAAACCTTCCTTTTTCCTCCCTAGCTTTCATAGTGACATAAGGTTCTATACAGGCTTCCGGGTGAGAAAAGACATCAATAGTCTTACTCAGGACTGGACCAGGCATGCTACAATATCACCTTTGAAAGCTAGAAGTACCCACTGATACAATAGTGGTATGACATTATGGGGCACATAACTGCTTTCTGATTGAATTTGAAGCCTGCTCCACAGGAAGGAATGCCATGCCCTCTCCTATAATCCTGATCAAACATTCATGGCTATAGAAGTCATAGGCCCTAAGTCAGAACCTGCTGTTATTATTTCTCTAAATGGCCATGTTGTCAAATTTGCTTCTGTGTGTATAATGGCTTTCTCTATTTATTTTTTAAGTTTTATTTTTTATGTGTTTATTTGCCAACAAGTATACCACATGTGTGCCTGATGTCTACACAGACAAAAATTGAGTTGAATCCCATGGATCTAGAGTTGCAGTGGGTTGTGAGAAGTCATATGGGAACTGAACTTGAGTCTCTACAAGAGCAGAAAGTACTCCTAACTGCTGAGAGATCCACAACACTTGTCAAAGCACTGAGCTGGATCGGGAGAAGGAGTTCAGCCTTTTGATTGTAACATGGCTTTTTCACTCTAGCAGCTGTTATTACCTGCATAAGACATACCCAAAATCAAGACAGCCAAAATCACAGCATACAGAAGGCAAAAGATCTTCAGTCCCATTCTTTACTTAGGACCTAATGGCAGCTGCTAGCTGCTGAAAAAGGGAAGGCAATGTTTACTAGAAGGTGTTGCCCCTGGCCAATTTCCAACATATGTACATCTCTAATTAAACTTAGTGGAGAAGAAGAGGAGGAGAAAGGGAATGAGGAGAGGAGATGAAGTTAAAAGAGGGATATGTTGGAAGAGATATGGGAAGAGTTAGAAGGGATGAAATGGAGAGGGGTTGTATATGATCACATTTCTTTTTTATAATTTATTGTTTTAAGTTTCATTTTACATTGCAATCTCAGTTCTCCCTCCCACTCCATCCCCCATTCCCCTTCACCTCCCTCTCAGCAACCCCTCCACCTACTGCTCCTCAAGGATAAGGGCTTATTAAGTTGGGGCAGTACCAAACCCCTCTCCCATGCATTAAGGCTGAGCATGGCACTTCACCACAGGGGATGGGCTCCAGCAAGCTAGCCAGGGTTAGATCCTGGTCCTACTACTAGGGCCCCCTCAGATAGTCCAAGCTTCACAACTGTCGCCTACATATTTAGGGCCTAGTTCACTTCCATGGAGTCTCTACAGCTGTTGGTCTAGAGTTCATGAATTTTCATTAGCATGGTTCACCTGTCTCTGTAGATTTCTCTATCATTGTATAGATGTATGAAATGTTGAAAGAACAAATAAGAAAAATGTCTTAGGTGTTGTTTTTCAATAGAATGCTTCCTTATCTAACTCTCAAGTCCAAATGTTGAATGAGTGACCTTTATAGTTGGAATGAGTGCCAGTGGATGAGTAGACATAGAGGAAAGGGGAGTTGGTGGGTACTAAGAGAGAAAGCAACTTTAACCATCCAAAAAGAAGTCATTGAAGTAAGTTTGTGAAGGGCTGTTTATCATCTAGCCTATCTTATGATATTCTTTCCTTTAAGCCAGTGGGTTGACCCTTTGGAGTCAAACAACCTTTCACCGGGGTCATATATCCAATATCCTGCATATCAGATAATTACATTAAAATTCATAACAGTAGCAAAATTACAGTTATGTAGTAGCAACATAATTTTATGAGTGGGGGTCACCACAACCTGAGGGTATTAAAGGGTCATGGTATTAGGAAGGCTGGGAACTGCTGTTATAATAATTCAGAGCATGTGTGAGGAGAGCATGATCTCCACAGCACTACATAAACAGCCTAAGAAAGGGGTCATATAAGGAATGCTATCATGGGCCATGTCTAGAAGAAGGCATATTACTTCTGTCTACTTTATTGATTATAATTTAGTCATGTGATAACTTTAACCAAAACACTAAAAATATTGTTTTGGCTTTATTTCAAGAAAAGGTAAGAAAATCTATATTAAAGGAACACTGCTGAGTTTTATTATAGTGAGCCATTTTGGTCTTTGGAAAACTTCACTACTACTTTTTTCAGAATGTTGGTCAATAAATGCAATATAAAGTCCTATCCAACCATTACACTAAACATTCAAAGCCCAGGTTATCCATGTAACATCTATGCAATTGTTTTAGTTGGGTTCTCTAAATAAACAGATGCAAGAGGATGAATGTATATTGTGTGTATGTTCGTGTGTTTATGTTTATATATATGTACATATAATATAGTACATATAATATATATGTATAAATATAACCAGAATTTCTTAAGTTATCTTTAAAATAATAATGATAGCCAAGCCACATCTGGGACGCTGGAAACGTAGCACACAGTTCTTAAGGCTGGGTGCCTCTACAGAGGCAGCAGTCCCAGAATACCTATGTCTCTCTGGAGTGTGGTGACCAGCAGCTACTCAGTTCAGAAAGTATGTCCCTCAGTAGTTCCAATCAGGCACCAGGAGCCAGGGAAGTTCCTGAAAAATCACTAGGAAACTGTGGTTCCACTGTCCTGAAAGGAAGCAGCAGCAGCAACAGAGAAAATCAACCTTCTGTCAATAGGGAAGGCCTTTTTGTCTGGGCTGCTACCATAAGGTGCCACCCACAAGCCTAGTGGGTCTCCCACATTAATCAGGACAGTTTTTCAGGTGATGCACCACATTCAGGTATTTCTAATTTGAGGTAAGCTAACATTAAACCCAAGTATAATATTAATCTAATATAGGTCTTCTTATAGGTATAGCCAATGCATTATGATAAAATAAAAGAAGTACTACCACTTTCTTCTGTGTTTCCATCTCAAGTTAATACCATGTCCTTTTGGTACACTCCAAGCTTTGTGCCAATATCCTGTAGTGTAAATATGAGGTATCAGGGAAAAAGCAGCATCATTTCATTCTGGATCACAGCCTTTTTGACACTAAAGAGAACTTGCCTGTCACTGGGTAGTGGCCTATCTGTTTGTTTCCTCAAGTAAGTATCCAAAGTCCTTTGAGGATGAAAGCCAGCATGTCAGTGAGCCCAACTGAGTCCCACTTAAACATCCATTGCACAAATACAGACAAAGTTAAGAATATGCATTGTATGCGCCTACCCTCGCCAGCAAGGACGACACGACTCCGGGAAGATCTTCTTCATGCAGTTTTAACCAGGATCCTTGAAACATGTTCTTCTGACCTGCGGGGGCCCGGGAGAACCCCTGCACAGGCTTAAATACCCTTGCACTAACCAACCCCAGTGAGCTACGTGGACCCTGCAGATAGGCTACTCTAACGCAGAAGCAGACAGGCTGAACAGACTTAACCAAATAAGGGCTTGTTTATGCCAGAGAGAGCTCACCCTTGGGGAGGTGGAAGGTCGAAGCCAGCGCCATCTTTAAGGTGAGGCACTTCGCAGCTCTCTACAATGCATTTTTATTTGCGTGTCAAATCAAAAAGGGACTTTAGAGGCTGGAAGTGTAGCTCAGTGGTAAAGCTGTTATCTAGTACACTTCTCTATTACATGTGAGGCCTGGATTCAATTTTCAGAGCTGGGATGGATAGAGGCAGCACTTGAAACAAGCATAAAGAACAATGGAAAACAGAGTAAATAGGAAAGGGGTGGGAGCTAAACATTCAGTCAATGTCAGTTAACATTAGATATTTGTAACTTATATACACACGGTTATTTCCTATGTTCAAGACATAACAACTCTTCACATGAGCTTAAAGAAAAGCTGATACTCACATACATTTAAATGTCCTATCTTCTTTTGTCTCTTAAATAGCCTTGATAGTGTTTCTGCATTTTCTCACAATGTCTGCTTTCACCAGATTCTGTTCTGACAAAAGTGTTGGCAGATTTAGGATTTGATAGTCATGTGATATAATTCATCCCTGTATCTTCATCCCAATGTGGAAATCTCCCCTGGTCCCAGAGAGTAGAAGACAAGAACTAAGCTCATAACTATAAGTACCTGAAAAGACTATTATGTCAAGGACTCTTTGTGTGTGTGTGTGTGTGTGTGTGTGTGTGTGTGTGTGTTTGTATGGTTTTCGAGACAGGGTTTCTCTGTATTGCTTTGGAGCCTGTCCTGGAATTTGCACCATAGATCAGGCAGGCCTTGAACTCACAGAGATCCACCTGCCTCTGCCTTTCAAATGATGGGATTAAAGGTGTGCACCACCAACACCTGGCTGTCAATGACTCTTTTAGTGAGAGTTTCTATTGAGGTGATAAAACATGACCAGAAGCAACTTGAGAAGAAAGGGTAAATTTCATCTTACAACTCTCAAGTCACAGTCTATTATTGAGGGAAGTCAGGGCAAGAACTCAAGCTAGTGACTAGAAGCATAAACCAAAACAGAAGCCAAGAGGGAATATTGCTTACTGGTTGGAACTCCATGCTTGGAGTATATTTTTACAACACCAGGACCACCTGTCTATGGATAACAGTGCCCAAAATGGGCCAGGCCCTTTCACATCAATCGTTAATTAATAAAATGCCCCAAAGGCTTGCTTTTAGGCGAATCTTACACAGACATTTTCTCAATTAAGATACACTCATCTCAGGGAGGTCTAGATTTGTGTCAAGTTGACAAAAAAAAAAAACATATGACATGAAGAACAACTTTAGAAAGAGCTAGAAATACTGAGCAATGCTACTTTCTAGCACACACACACACACACACACACACACACACAGAGAGAGAGAGAGGGAGAGAGAGAGAGAGAGAGAGAGAGAGAGAGGAGAGAGAGAGAGAGAGAGAGAGAGAGAGAGAGAAGAGAGAGGGGGGTTAAAAGGTAGCACTGGATAAGTAGATAGACTAAAAAAGGAATTCTTGGCCTTCCGGTGCCCTGCTCTGAACCTCCTGAGGACTGGGGATTATTCATGGGACCAGACCAGCCCATCTGGAGTCTGCCAGTGACCTAGTCCCACCACCACCCACTGGAAGAAGAGAGCCATCAGAGTATTGAACCTGTTTGCACCTACGGGAAAAGAACCTTAGTCTCATACCCACCAGGAGAGGGAGAGACCACCCTGGTATGCACTGGAAGAAGGGAGGGGTAGACAACAGTATAAGAACACAGTCAACAACAGAAAGACCAATATGATGCCCTCAGAGACTAGGAACTCCACACCAGCAAGACCTGAACATCCCAACACAGATGAAGCAGAAGAGAACAACACTAAAAACAACTTCAAGAAGATGACAGAGATCCTAATAGAGGAAATTAGAAAATCCTTCAAAGAAATGGAAGAAAAGACAAAGCAAAAATATCAAGAAACATTTCACACAGTGCAAGGTTTGAAAGGTAAACAACACACACACACACACACACACAATCTGAGGGATCACAATCTGAGGGAATGCTGGGAATAGAAAAGCTGGGTAAACGATCAAGAACTGTAGATGCAAGCATAACCAACAGGATACAAGAGAGGGAAGAGAGAATCTCAGGCATTGAAGATACACCAGAAAAAAATAGATCCATCAACCAAAGAAAATTTTAAGTTCAACAAATCCCTAACACAAAACATCCAGGAAATATGGGACATCATGAAAAAACCTAAGAATAATAGATATAGAAGAAGGTGAAGGAACCCAACTCAAAGGTGCAGAAAACATATTCAACAATATCACAGAAGAATACTTACCCAACCTAAAGAAAGACATGCCAATAAAAGTATATGAAGCTTCCAGAAAATCAAATACAGTGAACCACAAAAAAACTCCCCTTGTGACATAATAATCAATACACCAAATGTACAGAATGAAGAAAGAATATTAAAAGCAGCAAGGAAAAGAAGACAGGTAACATATAAAGGCAAACCTACCAGAATTACACCTGACTTCTCCATGAACACTCTGAAGGCCAGAAGGCCCTGGATAGATATTCTACCAACACAAAGAGACCACTGATGCCAGCCCAGACTATTATAGCAAGCAAAGCTTTCAATCACTATAGATGGAGGAAACAAGATATTCCATGACAAAACCGGATTTAAATATTACATATCAAATAATAGAGCCTAACAAAAAGTTCTGGAAGGAAATCTCCAACCCAAGGAAGTTAACTACACCCACAAAAACATAAGCAATAGATAATCCCACTTTACCAGCATCCAAAAGAAAAATGAGGAAATTCAACACACAACACCAACAACAACAACAAATCCAAAACAAACAAGAATTAACAATCAATGGTCATTAATATCCATCAATGTTAATGCTCTTAACTGGCCTATAAAAAGACTCACGGGCCATCAAGGTGGATACTAAGACAGAATCCATCCTTCTACTGCATACAAGTAACCCACCTTGATCTCAAAGACAGATGTTACTTCAGTGTTAAAGGTTGGGAAATGATTTTCCAATCAAATGGAACCAAGAAACAAGTGGGTGTAGCAATCCTAATATCTAACAATTAGACTTTAAACTAAAATCAATCAAAAGACATGAAGAAGGTCATCATCTGTGAATATATCACAGAAGAAACCCAACAGGATGGAGTTTCAATTCTGAACATTGATGCCCCAAACACAAAGGCACCCACATTCGTAAAAGAAACATTACTAAAATTAAAATTGCACATGTAACCTCATACACTTATAGTGGGAGATTTCAACACCTCACTCTCAACACTAAACAGGACCACCAGACAGAAATGTAACAAAGGAACAAACTAACAGAAGTTATGACCCAGTTGGGTTTAACAAACATTTACAGAACATTCCATCCAACACAAAAGAATATACCTTCTTCTCAGCACCACATAGAGCCTTCTCTAAAATTGATCACGTACTAGGCAATATATCAAACCTCAATAGGTACAAAAAAATTGGAATAACCCCCTGTATCTAATCAGACCACTCTGCTTTAAAGTTAGAATTCAACAACACAAATTGCAAAAACCCTACAAAATCATGGAAACTGAACAATGCATATTTGCACCATTCCTGGGTCAAGGAAGAAATAAAGAAATTAAAGACTTCCTATAATAAATGAGAAGGAAGACACAACATACTTAAACTTATGTGACATTTTGAAAGCAGTGCTAAGAGGAAAGTTCATAGCACAACTGAAAGCTCTAGAACAAAAAGAAACAAACTCACCCCAGAGGAGTAAATACCAGGAAATAATCAAATTGAGGGCTGAAATCAATAAAGTAGAAACTAGGAAAACAATACAAAGAATCAATATAACAGAGTTGGTTCTTCGAGAAAATCAGCAAACTAACCAAAAGGCAGTAATAGAACATGCAAATTAACAATATTGGAAATGAAAAGGAGGGCATAACAATGAACACTGGGGAAACCCAGAGAATCTGGCCATACTTTGAAAACCTGTACTCCAGAAAATTTGAAAATTTAATGGAAATGGGCAAAATTTTGTATAGATATTACTTATCCAAATTAAATCAAGAACAGATAAGCAATTTAAATATACCTGTAACCCCTAATGAAATAGAAGCAGTCATAAAAAGTTCCCCAACCAAAAAAAAGCCCAAGGCCAGATGGCTTCTGTGCAAAATTCTATCAGAAAATCAAAGAATGGCTAATACCAATACTCTTCAAAGAGTTACACACAATAGAAGCAGAAGGGTCATTGCCATACTCTATATATGAAGCTACAATTACCTTGGTATCCAAGCCACACAAAGACACAACTAAGAAAGAGAACTACAGACCAATATTTCTCATGAACATTGATGCAAAAATACTCAATAAAATACTAGCAAATGGAATCCAAGAACACATCAGAGAAATCATCCACCATGACCAAGTAGGCTTCATCCCAGGGATGCAAGTATGGTTCAACATATAAAAATCCATCAATGTAATCCACAATATAAACAAACTGAAAAAGAAAAACATATGATCATCTCACTACATGCCAAAAAAGCCTTTGACAAAATCCAACACCCCTTCATGATAAAGATTATGGAGAGATCAGAGATAACAGGAACATACCTACACATAATAAAAGCAATATACAGCAAACCAGCAGTCAACATCAAACTAAATGGAGAGAAATTTAATGTAATTCCTTTAAAATCAGGAACAAGGAAAGGTTGTACACTCTCTCCATATCTCTTCAATATTGTACTTGCAATACTGGCTAGAGCAATAAGACAACAAATGGAGATCAAGGAGATACAACTTGGAAAAGAAGAAATCAAACTTTCACTATTTGCAGAAGATATGATAGTTTACATAAGTGACCCAAAAAACTCTATGAGGGAACTCCTACAGCTGATAAATGCATTCAGCAAAGTGGCAGGATACAAGACATACTCAAAAAAAAAAAAAAAAAAAAAATCAGTAGCCCAATTATATACAGACAATAAAGGGGATGAGAAAGAAATCAGAGAAACATCACCCTTTACAATAGCCACAAAAAACCCACAAAATACCTTGGAGCAACTGCTAAACAAACAAGTGAAAGACCTATATAATAAGAACTTTGAGTCTTTAAAGAAGATACCAGAAAATGGAAAGATCCTCCATGCTCTTGGATAGGTAGGAGAAACATAGTAAAAATGGCAATCTTGCCAAAAGCAATCTACAGATTCAACACAATCCCCATCAAAATCCCAGCACAAATCTTCACAGACCCTGAAAGAACAATATTCAACTTTATATGGAAAAACAAAAGACCTAAGATAGCCAAAACAACCTTGTACAATAAAGGAACTTACGGAGGCATCACCTTCCCCGACTTCAAGCTCTATTAAAGAACTACAGTCCTGAAAACAGCTTGGTATTGGCATAAAAATAGACAGGTAGACCAATGGAATCAAATTGAAAACACTGATATTAACCCACACACCTATGAACACCTGAATTTTGACAAAGAAGCTAAAAGTATCTTCAACAAATGATGCTAGCATAACTGGATGCTAACTTGTATAAAACTACAGATAGATCAATATCTATTACCACACACAAAACTTGAGTCCAGATGAATCAAAGGCTTCAACATAAATCCAGCCACACTGAACCTCTTAGAAGAGAAAGTGGGAGGTACCCTTGAATGAATTGGTACAGGAGACCAGTAGCACAGACACTGAGATAGACAATTAATAAATGGGACCTACTGAGACTGAAAAGCTTCTGTAAGGCAAAGGACACGGTCAATAAGACAAAACAGCAGCCCAGAGAATGGGAAAAGATAGTCCAACCCCACATCTGGCAGAGAACTAATTTCCAAAATATACAAAGGAACTCAAGAAGCAAGTTACCAAAACACCAAATAATCCAATTGAAAAGTGAGGTTCAGAACTAAATAGAGAATACTCAATAGAGTAATCTAAAATGGCTGAAACAAACTTAAGAAAGTGCTCAACATCCTTAAGCATCAGGGAAATGCAAACCAAAACAACTCTGAGATATCATCTTACTCCTATTAGAATGACTAAAATAAAAATCACCAAAGACCAGTTTATGCTGGAGAGGATATGGAGAAAGGGCAACTCTCCACTGCTTGTGAGAGTGCAAACTCATACAGCCACTTTGGAAATCAGTATTGCGGTTCCTCGTGAAATGTGGAATTAGTCTACCACAAGATCCCGTAATTCCACTCTTAGGTATAAACCCAAAAGATGCACAGTCATACAACAAAAACATCTGTTCAGTATGTTCATAACAACATTATCTGTAATAGCCAGAACCTGAAAGCAACCTAAATGCCCCTCAACTGAGGAATGGATGGAGAAAATGTGGTACATTTACATAATGGAATACTACTCAGCAGAAAAAAATATGGAACCTTGAAATTAGAAGGCAAATGATTGGAACTAGAAGAAACCATTCTGAGTGAGGTAACCCAGTCACAAAAAGACAAACGTGGTATGTACTCACACAGATATGGATTTTAGACATAGAGCAAAGGATCACCAGCCTACAATCCACACCATCAGAGATGCTAGGAAACAAGAATTCTAAGAGAGTCATACATGATCTCCCTGAGAGGGGGGAAGGGGATAATATCTCCTGAGCAAATTAGCATGGGGGAGGGGAGAAGGAATTAGGAAAAAAAAGAAGGGAAGAAGAGGAGGATAGAAGGACATGAGGGAGCAGGAAGATTGAGTCAGAGGAAGAATAGAGGAGAGCAAGAAAAGAGATACTATAATAGAAGGAGCTATTATAGGTTTAAAGAGAAATCTGGCACTAGGGAAATGTCCAGAAATCTACAAGGATGACCACCAACTAACAATCTGAGCAATAATGGAGAGGCTACGTTAAATGTTCTTTCCTGATAATGAGATTGATGACTACCTTTATATACCATCCTAGAGCCTTCATCCAGTATCTGATGGAAACAGAAGCAGACACCCACAGCTAAACATTGGGCTGACCTCTTGGAATCCAGTTGCAGAGAGGGAGGAGTGATGAACAAAGGAGTCAAGACCAGTGAAGAAACCCACAGAAACAGCTTACCTGAACAAGAGGGAGCTCATGGAATCCAGACTGATGCTGGGAAACCAGAAAAACACCTACCCAGCCCCCCTACATGGATGTTAGTTAAGAGGACTGGGCAGTCTATGGGGCCTTTGGTAGTGGCTCAGTATTTATCTCTAGTGTAAGAATGGACTTTAGGAGTGCATTCCACATAGAGGGATACTCTCTCAGCCTAGACACATAGAGGAGGACCCTGCTCCAAATGATATGACAGACTTTGAAGATCCCTCATGGAAGGCCTCACCCTCCCTGGGTGATGAGAGTTGGGGTGTGACAGGAGAGGGTGAGGGAACTGGAATTGACATGTAAAACAAGCTTGTTTCAAATTTAAATAAAAATATTATCATAAAAAAGAAAGGACTTCCCAGACAAGTCTACAAGAAAGGTCTGCAATCCATCCCACCTTGTGAGCAAACTAAACCTCTATTATATATCTGGCCACCAAAGGTGAAGCATGAGAATACATATCACAACTCAACCTTTGAAGTGAGCCAATTTAAGACACACAGCTCTACAACTGCACTCTGTAGCTATCAGCTCCAATCGAACTTCAGGAATCTGAAACAGGGTATTAAAGGAGAGAAACTCAGCTTGTTCTCTTATAAAAGAGAACTGAAATACTAAGAAGATGTTCCATAGTTGAGTTTTGTCCTAAGTTTAAAAGGTGTCAAAACAACTGGCTGTGACACGATATATTGATTTGCCATTTTGAAGAGAGAATGCTATGGATTCTTGAAGTTGCCTATGTTGGAGATGTCACTGGAGGCCCTGGAGGAAGTTTTTAAGTCATTTTTTTTTTTTTATCTCAAAGCTCTGTGACTTGTTGCCTTCTGAGTGACTTTGGTACTCTTTCATTCTCACCTTCTTTGTTTCTTGAACACTAGTCCAAAGATCATGGTGTAGAATAAGTGCTATGAAGTCTAAGAACACAGATCTCTTCTCAGAAACCTCAGCTATAGTTACAATGCACATTGGGGCAGGGTTGTCACTTTTCAAACATTTATAAGCTGTAGGGTTTATATTTCAGATTTAATTTCAGGCTCAAAAGCCATAAAAATTAATACCTAAAACTTTTTGAGTCCTGAACATATATATGCTAGGTGTGGCTGAGTTTTTATTGTGTACTAAATCACTTTATTATCCCAAAGAGGTGGTCTTTGTAAGTGTGAAGAAAATAAAGACACTGACAGGTCAATAAAATGAACAGGAATAAGACACTGCCTGCATTAATATCCTGGGTGAAGCCAGTGTATGTTTACAAGTTTCTCATAATGTCTTCAAGTACTTTACTATTTTGGAAGATTGTAGCTCAATACTCATCAGACAAAGAGCAGTGTCTATAGACATGAAAGATGAAAATTCATAAAAGTCCCCAGGATAGTCATTTATCAACACATAGCTCCAAGGAGAATAAAGGAAGCAGATTTTCTTTAAAGTTATGGAGTTTACAGATACACTATGGAAGCCTGATATCAAGTATTCTGTTCTTTAGCTATGATCTTAACCCTTTTTAGGATACACCTAAAGTTCTTAGTTTGTGATTGAAGCTAAAGATCAATGCAATACTCACAACAGTTCAATGGCTCATAGTTAAAAAAAAAAAAAAAACACAAATATCTTCAAATCACAAACTCGTAAGAAAGAAAGACTTTAAAAACTAAACAGAAAAGAAAAATAATAACAAGGCATGGAAATCAGAAATTTATAGCCTCAAGTCCATGTCTTGCCACTTGTAAGTTATTAACCCTTTATAGTCAGATTTCTTTGGATTGCCAACTACCAAATAATGGCATGGAGACTTTTAATTAGTTATGAAAGCTTGGTGTTAGCTTAAGCTTGTTCACAACTGGCTCTTGAAATCTAAATTAACCCATTTATAAGGATCTTTGTTCTGCCATGTGACTCATTACCTCTCCTTCATACCATAAGTCCAACTTCCTCTACATTTGTCTGTATGTGGAATCTCATACATCAGATTCTTTCCAAGAGTGCCTATCTCTCCCTGAAATCCCTGCATACTCTGCCTAGCTATTGATCTTTCAGCTCTTTATTAAACAAATCAGAAGGTTCCTTAAGCAGGTGAGGAAGGACATAGATATAACTTCACACAGTATACAAAAAGATTATCCCAACAGCGCCCATAGACAGAAAAGGATGTGTGGAGCCACAGCCTTGATCCCTCTCTGAGAAAGGTCTTTATGACCCACATGCTGGGATTTATTTCACAAATGGGTTTGAGTTGTCAGATGCCTTAGATCCAGAGCTCATGTCCTAAGGGACTTTCCTATTGGTGCAACTCACTTCCATGAAACTATGGAAGTGCTCTGCTATGAAACTGCACTGGTTTGAAACTCATGAACTTGGACAATTCTGAGGGACCATTTGGACCATTATGTTTACAGAGCTTCTCAACATATTGGTCAAAGATACCAGGCCCTAGTGTTACCTTGTTATAGCTTCCTTTCTTTCTCTTTGTATTTCTGTGCCTGCCTCATCCTGTCCATAAGCATTGATCCCAAAGCTGTTCCCTATTAAACATCTTCCAAGCTAACTCAGTATCAACTTTTGTCCTTGACTTTCTGAGCTTTACCATTCAATAAAACTAAGTCAAATGTATTAAATCAACCTTGGATGTACTTGTTCAGCCATCCATTCCATACCTATCAAGTGGAGATGCTGCATATAAGGACTTTTTTTCTGCTGCATAGAATCTGTCCAGTAGCCTGGCAGAAAGCTACTTCCTACAGAAACACTACATTTCAGGCTATTATATTTTTGTTCCACAATTAACATTTCACCTCTCCTGGGAGCAGATTCATCAGAAAGCCCATGTGTAATTTATAGGTATGTCAGGTCTTTTCAAAAACAAAGCATTTCCTTCTAGAACAGGAAAAAAGATACAAGAATATTGGCCTGTATAAAAGAAAAAACAGCTAGAGTTTGCTTTCTTGTCCTGAAAGATATATCTACACTAGAAAGAAACTGGACATCAATAGCAAGAAAAATGACAGAAATGAAAGACATATAGCTGTTAAATAAAACACTGTTGAATTATGAATCACTAAATTTGCAAAATGGGAATTTTTTGAACTTCCTAGAACTCAATGAAAATGGAAACACAACATACCAAAACCTGTAAGATATAAGAGCAAACCTATGAAAGTTTATAGTTATAAGAGTCTATGTTACAACCCAAAGACATCAAAGAAATAACAATTCACTATAGGACCTGGAATTAGTCAAAATCAAAATCAGCAGATGTAAAAATATGATAATAATTATAACAGAGCTTAATGTAATAGAAATCAAGGCATATACAGAATCAACTAAACAAAGAGCTGTTCTTTGAAAGGAAAAACAAAATCCACAAACTCTTAGATAAACTAACTAAAATCTACAAAGTCTTAGACAAACTACCCAAAGAAAAAGAAGGTGAGAAGATCTAAACATAATAAAAATAGAAGAGGAAAAAAAGTGGGGGACATTACAATAACAAAAATTAGAAAATCTTTGGGATATTCTTTTAAAACTTATATTCCAATAAATTGAAAAACTAAAAAGAAATGAATGAAATTCTAGCCATGTGGCCTAACAAAAATAAGCAAGTGGTTATGGGCATCTTAAATCACTCTGTAATGAACAATGATATTGAAGGGGAGGAAGTAGCAAAATTCTCCCAACTAATAAAATTTCCACTCAGATGTAGTCACTGCTGAATTTCACCAGGCTTTAAAAGAAGAAGTAACATCAATGCTCCTCAACTACTTCATTAAGTAGGAAGGAGACACTAAAAACTCTTTACAGAGCCAGTGGTATGAAAATTAGGTAATGACACCTTCATAGCAACAAAAAGAAAATTACACACCAATTAATTTCCTTGGTGAACATAGACAAGAAAACCCTCAGTAACACACTTTCAAACTGAAATTAAGAACACTTCTAGAAGATAAGATCATTCACCATAATCAAGTTGACTTCAATCTAAAGATTCAAGAATGGGTCAACATACTTAAATCAATAATCTATATCACATAAAAATACCCAGGGTTAAAAATCATATGATTGTAGCGTGTATGTTTCCGCCAGCCCGCCAGCCCGCCAGTCTGGGCCCACAGCCGCGCCAGCCCCAAATAATACTCTGAGACTCTGTATTTGATACAATCTTGTTGGCCAGTTACCATTACTGTTTATGGGCTAGCTCTGTCTTAATTATTAACCCATTTCTACTTATCTAAGTATTTCCACGTGGTCGTCTTATTGGGGAGCCGCGGCTGGAGTCCTGCTCCTTCCCTGGGCTACATCTCGACTCCTCCCTACTACTTCCTCTTTCCTCCTTGTCTCCTAGCCCCGCCTATCTTGCTATCTCATTGGCCACAGTGCTTTATTAACCAGTATGAGAAACATATATACAGAATAACATCTCCCATCATCTCCTCTTTTCTGTCTAAAGTAAAAGAAGGGGTTTAACCTTAACATAGCAAAATATACCATTCAACAGTTATCAAATAAAAATCACAGTTAACAATATTTAGTCCATTAACATTTTGTAAGACTTAAAGAAAATATCATCTATCCTATCTTTGTGAGTCTAAAGTCCTATATGTAACTTATCTTTAATCCTAACTAAAGGAAACTATAACTGTAACTATCTGTCTTCAACTCCTTCAAAGACCACAGAAGGATAATACATAAACTCTAGAAATGACAGAGACAACTCATTGCCTGGTCAGTCACCCGAAGTTCTTCTGTAATGTTCCATCTTCAGCCCATAGGCCATAGTGTGTCTCCAGACTCCTCAACAAAGCAGGAAACTTTAAACTGTCCACCTGTATTGACAGTGTCAGTCATTTTTCTCTGTGTCCTGCAGACTGACTGTCTGGCAGCCTCTTCCATGAAGCAGGAATCCTGTAGCAATGTCCATCTTGCATCAGCAGTCACCTTTTTGTGGGTCCTGCATGTCCAGTTTCTACAACATAAAGTCAAGCAGTCTAGACAAGCAGTACCTTGCCCAAATGGCTATTCTTGCCATATTAGAAGCAAACTCCATAATGTGTTTCTTCAATGTCCACCTTCCTTTCTTCTGTAGGTGGTGTTACCAGGAGTAGTTGTGCCTCACTGTCAAGAAAAACCCTAATCCATTTTAAATGCCATATTCTGTAGGTCTTTGAAAGGTTTGAAGAATGCCTATTCATCTCAAATACATCTCTGCATATCTAGAAATCCTAACTAACTTAACTATCATAGGTAACTCTCTATAATCTGTAATAAATTATACATTACATTTTCCAATGAGCTATACAAACACAATACCTGAACAAAAGGAGAAATATACATATCACAAATTTGACCTTAAATTGTATCAATAAAAGAAAATCCATTCCAAAGCAAAGTATTTATAGCTATACCATAATTCCCTTTTTACCTTTAAAAAGATTGCTTGTGGTTATAACCATTTATAACCAAGTCCACTTAAATGAAAACAAACATTTATAAACAATATTTGGAAATTTGGGCGTCGTTCTTTCGAAACTACTTCCTGCTGGTAGAGGGCGCTGTCATGGGGTTCCAAAGAAGTCGCAGGAATCTTGGCTGTAGTGGTCTGTAAGGTTGCAATGTCCCATTGACGTTGCTTCAGGGGATCTTGCTTGATCAAACCACATAAGTCTAGAAAGAATCCATAGCTTTTCATTTTCTGTGGAAACAAAAATAGAAATCCTTTTCCCCAGTAACTTGTCCTTAGGCTTAAATTTTGGAGTCAAAGCATTTTTAAAATATATTAATTGAATTAATCCAGCAGCATTTCTTTTATCAATAGTTGTTATTTTTCTCAGCAAGCAAATAATTTAAAGACAACAGAATCGCGTATAGTATCCAAAATTTCTCTGTGTTTTTCATCTTTACGTGGCTTTTTTATTACTCTATTTCTTCTACTTCTATTTTTACATATTTTGAGACAGGGTTTCTCTGTGTAACTTTTATCTGTCCTGGAATTCATTGCATACCAGGTTTACTTTGAAATCATAGAGATTTGTTTGCCTCTGTTTCCCGAGTGCTGGGATCAATGGCGTGCGCCACCACAACCATCCATTTTACTTTCTTTTAGCTTTTTAAACCATTGTATCCTGTTTCCTTTTCTCTCCCAAGCCAGCGTATTTTTTAAAACACAGTGTAAACCTTCATTGCAGCTCTTGTACACACCAATGAATTGTTAGCAGAGCTCTTTAAAAGCAAGGCGGCTTTTTTGCCGCTTATGCTAATTTTGGAAACCTCCCTTAAAGGAGCCACACAATTCTCTGTCTACAGCAAAACAAATCCAACTGAGAAAATGCTGCTACTAAGAAGTCTTGCTAGTCTCTGTTCCTTTGTTTCTAAAACATTTCTTAAGCTCTTATTAGTTTTAAGTGAAAGTTTTTATAGCCACGTTGGGTGCCATCTGTAGCATGTAAGTTTCCACCAGCCCGCCAGCCCGCCAGTCTGGGCCCACAGCCGCGCCAGCCCCAAATAACACTCAGAGACTCTGTATTTGATATAATCCTGTTGGCCAGTTACCATTATTGTTTATGGGCTAGCTCTGTCTTAATTATTAACCCATTTCTACTTGTCTAAGTATTTCCACGTGGTCGTCTTATTGGGGAGCCGCGGCAAGCGTCCTGCTTCCTCCATGCTACATCTCGACTCCTACTACTTCTTCTCTCCTGCTCCTGGTCTCCTAGCCCCACCTATCTTGTTATCTATTGGCCACAGTGCTTTATTAACCAGTATGAGAAACATATATACAGAATAACATCTTCCATCATATGATAATGTTAGTAATAGATGAAAAGGTTTTTTTGTTTTGTTTTGTTTGTTTGTTTGTTTGTTTGGTTGGTTGGTTGGTTTTTGTTTTGTTTTGTTTTAAAATCCAACATCCCGTTATGATAAAAGCCCTAAAAACACTAGGAAGCTAAGTGTCTCAATTACTTTTCCTCTCACTGTGATAAAATACCCTGATAAAAGTAGTTAAGGTGAGAAAGGAGTTATTTTGGTTCACTATTTGAAGATACAGTCCATCACAGCAAAGATATCCCCGTGGCAGGAGCTTGTAGCAGCCGATGACATTATGTGCATAGTCAGAAGCAGAGAACTGTGACTGCTAAAGCTGAGTCCTTAGAATGTTATTTGTGTGTATATGATTTCAGGTCTAAACACAAGGGCTCTTCCCTGGGAGCACTATTTCTCCTTTTCTCAACATTCTGTAGTTGCCTGTAGTTCTTTGCCTGGGGTTGGGGGTCCATGAAGTTAACATGTCTACTTGTGTTGCCTCATTTGTGTCTTGTTTCAACCATGTTGTTGAAACATAATGGGTGTAGCTCCCCTAACATTTATTTCTAGGAGACACAACGCCACTGCAGACTTCCTGTTTCTCTGGCTATTACAATATCTCCACCCCTTCATCCAGGATGTTCAGCAGGGGTTGTCTTTAGATGCATCAGTTGGGGTGGGCCCCAAACAATCACTTGTTCTCTGAATTTTGACAATTGTAGTTTTCTGTAATCATCTCCATCTTTTGCAAAAGGAAGTTCCTCTGAAGAGGTCCAAAACTACATTTATCTGTAGTATGGGGACAAATATTTAAAATGCAGTTAGGAATTATGTTGATTTAGTAAAGAGGTAATTTTAGGTTCTTCTCCAAGATCCGTAACCTCATCAGCTTTGTGTAATTGGCAAGGTTTCTTATACCAGGCATCATTTTCCAATCTCATTGAGTTATCCTTAAGTATAAATAGAGAGCTGTTGGTTACTGCCAATGTATGCATGCCACTATTGCCCCCTTTGGAATATTGTACTATGTCCATCATTATTGTAACTCATAGGTACCATAACTGGGTTGGACTGTTGGTTGTTTCCCTCCCTTGGAAGCATGCATGGCACCATCTGATACCGAGAAAGGCAACCAGGAGCAACAGAAACAGTCTACAATGTTTTAGGAGTCTTTTGGACTCCCCTGACCAACAACTCAAAGCAAGGCTTTCTACACTTGGAACTTGTGAAAGTCTTTAGCTTTTAGGGGTAACATTGCCCAGCCAAGGTGGGAAATTTTCATTTAAACTATAAATGTGTGCGTGCACATGTATACATGGTGTGTGTGTGTGTGTGTGTGTGTGTGTGTGTGTGTGTGTAATTTTAAGTAATTAGATAGTAATATGATTGCTTATGACTTCTTTAGACATACTAGTTGTTATTGTATTCCCCTCCCTCCTTCTTCTCTACTGGCCTCCCTCCCTAATTAAAGGCCCCCTCATTACTCCATTTCCCCCTAAAATCATTTGTGCCCTCCTTATTGCCCCTCCCATGTGATGATGCCATGGTCTCTTTTTACCTGCCTGATTTATGTAGTTACTCTAAGTTATATCCTCACACCTGAAGATGTAGAGTCAGGAACCACAGATAAGAGAGAACATGTGGCATCTGTCTTTCTGGGTTTATATTATAGCACTCAATATGATCTTTGCTAGTTCTAATTCATTTACCTGCAAGACTGATGATTTGATTTTCTTTACCATTGAATAGTATTTCACAGTGTATCTGTAGCATGTTTTTATTATCTGTTCATCAGTAGGAGGACATTCAGACTGTTTCAATTTCTCAGCTATTGTAAATAGAATATCAATGAACTTAGATGAGCAAGCATCTGTGGACCAGGATGTCCAGTCCTTTGACCACATGCTAAGAAGCGATATAGCTGAGTTCTATAGTGGATTTGGTTTAGTTTGTGGAGTGTTTGCCACACTGATTTTCCGTGTGGCTGGACATCCTACCAACTGTGAATGAGTGTTTCCTGGTTTTTGTCTTCTTGAGTGTCACCATTCTGACAGGAGTATAGTGAAATTTCAAAGTATTTTGACTTTCATTTCCCTAATTGTTGGGATGATGATGAACATTTTTTAGATAATTCTTAGCCACTTTTGTGTCTTCTTTTGAGAACTTTCTGTACAAATTCACAGCCTGTGTTTTTGCATGGGTCTATAATCATGTTTGTCTTCTCAACGAACCAGATCTTAGATTCATTGATCCTTGGTTCTTTGATTGCCTCCTTTCTTTCCATTCCATTCATTTCTGATCTGATTTTTATTGTCTCTTGCTATTTACTGGATTTGGGTTTCATTTGTTCTTCTTTTTCCAAATTTTTGAGTTGCAACATTGAGTCATTTATTTGTGCTCTTTTTGGTTTTTTAATGTGGGCATTTAAAGCTACAAAATACCATTGTGGGACAGCTTCTAATTCATCGCAGAGGTGTTGTTTTATTGTACTTTCATTCTCATTAGTTCTGAACATTTTTGTTTGTTTCTTTCTTTCTTGATTTCTTCTTTAACCCATCCATGATTCAGTATGTGTTGTTTAATCTCCACAAGTTTGTGTACTTACTAGGAATTTGTTCACTGGTGATTATAAGGTTTCCTGTATTATGGTCACATAGGATACACAAAGAAATGTCAAGTGTTCTGAATTTAAGATTTGTTTTGTGTTCCAGGTTGCAATCCATCTTAGAGAAACTTTCATGGGGTGCTGAGTAGAATACATACTTATGGATGTTTGGATGGACTCTGTATGTAGCATGAATAATAAAAAGCTAGTGACATATATTGGGGTTAAATCTGAAGATCAGAGAAGGAAAGGGACTAGCCACTACCTCTTACCTCTACCTCAGACTAAAAGGGTGATCCTGTTTCCAAAAACCCTCAGACTGAATCCAATTGCACCTGTCTCCACCAAACATCAAACTGCTCTGAGATTGCACTGAGCTTCTGTCTTATGTTCTCTATAGTGCTGGGATTAAAGGTGTGAGCTATGTTTCTCTTCTAGATTGATTCACCCTCATATGGCCCAGGGTATCCTTGAACTCACAGAGATCCATCTGTCTCTGTCTCCCTAATACTGGGATTAAAGGTGTGGCCACCACTGCCTGTCCTCTAGGGCTAACTAGTGGCTTAGGTGTGTGGCTAATTAATGGCTTAGTTCTTAACTAGGTGTGTGGCTAACTTGTGACTTAGCTCTGTACTCTGATATTCAGGCAAGCTTTCTAAGATTACAAAAAAAAATCACTACATCTGTAGATATCTATTAAGCCCATTTGATATATGATGCCATTTGATTCTGGTGGTTTCCTGTTATATTTTTGCTCAAAAAACATACAAATTAGAGAAAATTTGGGTATTAAAATCACCTATCATCTTAATTATAGTTTCTATTGTTATGAGGAGATACCATGACCATAGCAACTCTTAAAAAGGAAAACATTTAATTGGGTAGTTTCAGAGGTTTAGTCCATTATCATCATGGTGGGACATGGCAGCATGCAGGCAGACATGGAACTGGAGAAGGATCCAAGCATTCTACATCTTGATACAAAAGCAACAGAAAATGAATTGAGACAGTGGGTGTGGCTTTAGTATATATGAGAACTCAAAGCCCACTCCCACTGTGACATATTTCCTCCAACAAGACCATACCTACTCCAACAAAGCCACACCTCCTAATAGTGACACTCCCTATGAGCTTATGGGGGTCCATTACATTCAAACTGCCACATCCCAATCCCTTGCTTCCATACATTTGTATACGTATCATAATGCAAAATGCATTTAGTCCAACTACGTGGCAGAAGCTGTCAAGTTCTGCTACCTGTTCCTTGTTTAATTACATGTTCACCAGTTTTCTGTTTTAGATGGCTACCTTCTCTGCCTAGGTTTGGCTGTTCTGGAGCTTGTTCTGTGGACCAAGCTGGCCTCAACCTCAGAGATCTGCCTGCCTTTGGTTTCCAAGTGCTGAGGTTAAAGGTGTGCACCATCACACCAGGCTCTAAGTTTTTCTTCAATTCCTTTTCACAAGTTGGAAACTTAGCTGGGTGGGATCTTGCTCTGAGGCCTATTTTTTATTTGAATTTTATAGGAATTACAGTTAAGAGATTGCATGAATCTCAGAAAAGACTTTGGACTTTGGACTTTACAATATTGTTGAGACTGTGATAGACTATGGGAACTTTTGAAATTGGGGGTCAAATACATTCAAACTACCATACCTATTACAAGGGGGCTGATGTTAATCTGTGTCCTTTCTTATCTTTTCTGACTAGTTTTAATTTGAAGTCTGTTTTTTTTTTTTCAGAGTTCATATAGATGGCTATATTAGGATAGGAACACTTCTTTGCTCCTGGGCCCTTTTTCCATCCCTTCTTATAGACAACAGATAGGTAGATTTTATTTCTGGATTTTTTCAAACAGCCCAAGTCTTTTGATTGGAGAATTAAGGCCATTAACATTTAACTTTATCACTGAAATGTGTGGTGATTGCAGTCATTGTGGTAGGTAGTTGTTTGTTTTCAGTGTTGCTTTATGTTTCAACAATTATAGCTTCATTTGTTTTCTTACTAGTCTCTTGGCTCTTGCTTATTCCTCTCATCAGCCTAGAGTATGCTTCCTGTGTTATTGTGAGGTTTGGTCTGCTGGACATAATTGAGATTTGTTTATTTGTTTGCTTGTTTTGGCTACCTGGATCATGGAAAGTTTTGCTTTCCCCTTCAAGTATGGTGGATAGCTTTCTTGAGTAGTCATCTAAGTTGGCAGTCATGGTCTTTGAGAATTTGGAATGTATTGCTCCAGGCTCTTCTGACTTTCTATGTTTCCACTGAGAGTTCAGCTTTTAGTTGGATGGGTTTTCTTGTATATGTAATTTGGTTTTTCTCTTCCAGATTTCACCATTCTTTCTTGATATACTTGGTGTTTTATCTATGACATGCCATGGGGATTTTCTATGCTGATCTTGTCTGTTTTGTGTGCTTTTTGTATCTGTATGGTTATGCCATTCATTAATTTCTGCAATTTTTCTTCTATGATCTTGTTGAAGATCTATTCTATGCTGTTGACCTGGGATTTATCGCTCATCTATGCCTATAATTTGAAGGTTTGGTGTTTAGATGGTTTACCACATTTCCTGCATTTTCCTTTCCTGTGTTTTACTTTTTAGTTTTTTTCTGTTGTCTTTGCTTGTTTGGGCTACTGACTCTACTTTATCTTCAAGTCCTGATACTCTGTCTTCTACTTGGTTCATTATACTTTCCCTTGGGTTATTAAGATTTTCTGTTTCATCTTCAATTCAATTTGATTTCTCTTTGATGCTCCTGTATCATCATTGAATTCAGTTTTCAAATCCTAGACTGCCTTTATCATTTTCATCCGTTTTATGTTTGTGTTGTCTTGAGCATCACTCAGCACTCATTATATTTAGATGCATTCTTCTTTAAATTCATTGAGCTGTTTCTTTGTTTCTTCTTTAAGCACCTTGAATTCTTTGATGAAGTTTATTGTTGTTATGTCCTGGGGTTTGTGTAGCTAATTCTCATTAGAAATCATTTCTGTAGGACTGGAAAATCTGAGGCTAGGAAACACTTCCTTGATCATTCATACTATTTGTATTTATTTTGTGAAGTATGGCTATATGTACTTTTTTGTTAGTTCTGAGTCTACAGACACAGCACTCCAGTGCAGAGAATAGGTTGAGGGTTGGGCCTGAAGGCTAGATATGACTTAGGTGGAATGAAATTAAGTGGCTATAATAAGCCCTGCTAGAATGCAGCCTGTGCATTCTGGTATAATCCTGGGGTTTATATAGAACTGGGTTATAGAGAGGATGTGGGTGAACTCACCTAACTAAACTCTGGTACAAGATACTGAGGATCTGGGTTGGCAGAGAGTTTAGATGAGACACAAGAGAAGCATGTAGGTTATGGGCAGGTGGCAGGGTCCTGGGCAGAGTCTGGACATTGGGGATGGCACAAGCAAAGGTGGTCAGACTAAGTAAGTAAGAAATGGGATATGGGATCCTGGCTACATGTGGGTTGGGAGACTCATGGAAAGAAGGATCAGTGAGACTCACTTGACTGAAACCTAGCATATACATATAGACTTGACTGGGCAGAGAGGTTATGTGTGGTGTGAGAGGGCCTTTTACTTCCCAGAGCTTTTCCCCCTTGGTTGTTTTTATTTGTATTGGCTTTTAAATACAGAAGCACCATATTCTTACTCCCACCTTGTTTGATATTCTCCTATCTCAAAATGTGTTATTTATAATATTTAAATTGACTTCTGTTATGTTTGCTTTGTCCAAGTTCCTGTTTATTAAGCTTATTTATTCAATAAATAAGTTATTCCTTGTGGCATGCTTTCCTAGCCTCTTCCTTATCCACATGGATTTGCTGTTTCTTTTGCCAGTTTTTCTTCTAGTCTGAGACTGTTTTTCTTTTTGATGTTAAATAGTTCGCTGCCTATTAAGAAGATGAGCTCTTGCCCAGTGGTGGTGGCACACACCTTTAATCTCAACACTCCAGAGGCAGAGGCAGGTGAATTTCTGTGAGTTTGAGGCCAGTCTAGTCCATAGAGAAAGTTCCAGGGCAGCCAGGGATACACAGAGAAATCCTGTCTCAAACCATGCCCCCCACACACACACAAAAAAAAAAGATTTAAAAATGAGCTCTCTACTTTGCCATTGCAATTATTTTCCTATTAATTAACCAAGTGTTTGGTTTTGACAAATGTGTAGAAAAAAAAACAATTACTATATAGTTAATTGTAGGAATTATTTCATTTTGGAAGTTTGTAAGACATAAACTTTCTGAAGTACAAAATTGTATTTTTAAAATGTATGGTTTTCTAAAATTTTTAAAAGTCTATTTTTGCATTGATATCATTAGTCCATCTGGAATTAAATTTGGTGTAAAAATTAATTGAGGCAAATGTTCCACTTCATTTTTCCCAAATAGCTAGGCACATGTCTGAATATAATTTATTGAGAAATTCACTAGATTAAAATGTCATTGGTATCAATTAGGAATATATTTGCCTGAATATCTTAGAAACATTAACAAAGTTATTGAATCAATGACTTTTCACTATATTTAAGCACAGCTTTGGAAATTTAAAAGTTTCCAACTATGTTTTGCAATGTTAAGACCATCCCAGACTCTAATCTTATGAGCTTTATGTCTTTATGGAATCATCAGCTCAGGTTGGATTAAAAGAAGACTTGAGCCTGTCAAATGAACTCCATGTATTAAATTAGAAAGGAGGTAAAAACAAAGGTAACAAAAGGATGCAGGAGGAGAAAGAGCAGAAAATGGTGAAGAATGAAATGTGGTGGGAGAGAGCAATGAGGATGGATACACTGCCCTGAAGACACAATAAACAAATCTCCAGTAGGTAGGTATATACATTTTCTTGGTCAGTCTGTGTGATGGCTTGAAAGAAAATGTGCCCCATAGGTAGTGGGGCACTATAGGGAGATGTGGCCTGGCTGGAGTAAGTATGGCCTTGTTGGAACATGTATAGCACTGTGGGGGTGGGCTTTGAGGTTTCCCTTGCTCAAGTTTTCCTCCGTGTGACACTCAGACCACTTCCTGTTGTCTGCAAGATGTAGGACTCACAGCCACTCTCCAGCACCATGTCTGCCTGTACAGCGCCATGTTCCATCATGATGACAATGGATCGAACCTCTAAATTTCAAGTAAGCCACCCCAATTAAATAATTTCTTTATGAGTTGCTGTGGCTATGGTGTCTCTTCACAGCAATAAAAACCCTAAGAGAGATTGTTCCAGGAACAGTATTTATTATAGATAATGTAAGTTGCTAAATAAATATGTTAATAATTTAAATTTCAAGCATAGACATATTGCTAGTCTGAGAAAAATACAAGGCTTTGATTAGCAAAAAAGAGAAATGAAAAATGGATTTGGGAATATAGAGCCCTTAGTTTGGTAATAGAATATTTGTGTACAGCTGGTGTATGACCTCCTGTGCTTGACTGTACATGAATTACTTATGCAGGGTATTCTATAAAACTGTTGGAGCATCTAGAAATTGATTGTTTAAGGTAAATTAAAAAGTAAGGCAACAACTATTGAATGTCTGGAAAACAAAAGTCTGAACAGTATCTCAGGGAATAAAAAAGTACATATTGTCTCAAGAGTAAGTTTCACTTCTATCATCAGAATCTAAACAGTGAAGTCTTTTTGACTTTGGAAAAAAAAAAAAACATTTCATAGATAGCCCTTTAAGTCTCACTGTTTCCATCTCATTCATCTCCCTAGGATCCAGATTACAATGTATCAAGGAGCTAACAATGGGAATGATATTGTGGACACTTGGGGAATCAAGTGTTCATAGCACCAGTTAGGGCAATTCTAATCTCAACTGTTTCCTACAATGATTGCTTGACTGATGCTTGAGCATACCCTCCCATAGGGTGCTCACTGTTCCTCCAGACAACGTATTCCATTCCTACATAGCTCTAATCAGTGGCTGGGCCATGCTTATGATGATGTTAATGTCTATCTGTCTTGATTTATTTGTTCTTTGCATCTCAGTCCTATAGAACCCATCCCATTCCTCTTCTGCAGGAGGAATGGTCATCAGCTTTTGAACAGTGTTAGCAACAATAATCCACTGTGGGTTAAATTGTTTTCAGGACTTCTGACCATTTTTAAGTGATGCAGTCTCACATTTGGGTGATATGTGGGACACCTTGGATGTACTTCACCATGTTCATGTCCCTCTTGAAACATGACAGCATAAGAGAAATGAATGCCAGATGGTGGGGGAAATATGTGAAAAACAAGGTTTGTGGATTCCATATAGGAATCATTGTGTGATGTGGGCATGTCTCCTTCCTTGTCCTCTCCTAGTCTTTAAAAACAAAAAACAAAAAACAAAACAAAACAAAAAAAAAAAGATTGTTGGCCTTTATAAGACCTTGGGGAGAAACTATGCATTTGATCCTCTAACCTTCTTTAAGTTTTTAAAATTTTTATTAGTTCTCTGAAACGTCTTGCCACATGTTTTAGCATGTTTACCACACGTGCCGAACTCCCCTCAGATCCAACCCCCCTTCCTATCCACTTCCTCCTTTTCTTTAAACCCATGTCCCAGCTGTGCTGTTAGATATTTTTATAATGTGTGGCCTTCTGATAGAGTGGAGTCAACTTACCAGGGGACAGAGCTTTACAAAGTGCATGTCCCTATCCACCATCCATAACAGTTACAATGTGTCAAAGTCTAGGCATAAAACTGGAGAGGTAGAACTGGGTGCCCCCTCCCTCTTTCAGGAGTCAGAGGAATCCTAAGTTAAGTCACTTTTCCATGATCGTAAGTATAAAGTAACTTCAGGATGAAACCACGCTTTCACACCGTACCTTAGTCACAAGGAGAGGTCTCTCGACTGTATTTTTTTTTTTTAATCTGCAAGCTCTGTCAGCATCCTTTCCTTCCTAGCTACTCATTTCTGCATCTCTGCCCTTATTCAGAGCACACTGATGGAAGTAGCCTGCCTGCCACGTGACCTTCTTTTTGCCACTCTCTCTCTCTCTCTCTCAGGATATGTGATTAAAGAACTTGGAGTGGGATGTTTTATGCACAAATATTCAGACAGTCTCTTAGCAGTAAATGGCTGTCGCTTCTATTATCTGTCTGGCTCTGAGTTCTATTATCTGCTGTGAATTGGTGCAGGGCTCTGTAAAACCGTTTTTAGGCAGCCTCATTACTCCCTTCCACACATTCTGCTCCATCTGAGAGTGCTGCTGCTGTGATTGCTGGGTAATGTTTGCCATTAGACAGGGCACATAAAGGAATCAAGCTATGACTAATTCACTTGATGGCTGTGTGCCCTGTGTCACACTCATTAACACATCTCCACTCCGTTATTAAAAAGAATCACAGAGCAGACCTCACAGCATTATGGCTGCCTTCTTTTTCTGAGTCACGTTCTTACTGTTGACTTGCTCCAAGCACTCTCACCTCCTACCCCAGCCCTCTTCCTCCCAATCATACTCAACTAGGCTAGCATTTGGTAGATGCTTTACTAAATGTTTCTGCTGAGAAGCCTTTCAATTTTTCTCAAAATGGAGCCCAATGCTCCATGAAGAGTCAAACAACTCATTTTCATTTTCATCTGAAGAGTCATCCAGAGCTGCTCCTCGTAGAACTTCCCAAAGCAAAATATTTGCAGTCCTTTTGAAGCCACTCTTCCACTTGAGAATCATAGAAAACTGTGGTAGACAGGCGACAAGCGCTACACAACTATTAACTTCAACACTCATGTTTCCACCGAGATAAGATATTACAGAAAAATACAAATAGCTCACCTATAATGTTGAACAAAACATATTTGAGATTCTCAATATAAGTGAGAGAAATGGAATAATGAAAAGTGAGAGAAGAAATTTTCCATCAGAGATTTCATAATCAGTGTATTAATCTTTATCTCCAATTAAATCCAATGAAATAGTCCAAAGTTCCAAAGCTTTGAAGCCTATATAATGACTAATTATGGTGTATATGGCAAGTATGTTTGTGCCATGATACACATGGGGAGGTCAGAAGACAACCTTGTGTAGTTGGTTCTCTCTGCCTACCTTTACATGAGTGTCAAGGACTGAACTCCAGGAGACAGACTTGCACAGCAAACATCTTTACTTGCTGAGTTGGCCCCTGTGTTGACTATTTCTATTGTATACAATAGAAATACATGTTGTATACATGTTGTTTCTCGGTTCTTGAAGGATTCCAAAAATGAACCTCATGAAGGTGGAAGTGGCTTTGTGAATTCATTTGCACAACACATGTTGGAAGCATTTCACTGCAGATGCCTGAAACTCTAGTTTGGCTCATTCCTAGAGATACAGATAGCATGTATATCTAAAAAGATGAAATAGCAATTCAACCTAAGACACTAGATCACTATTGCCCTGGGAAAAGACTTAGACTTCTAAAATTTAAATACATTTGAGATAAAATTTTATCATAAAAAATTACAGATGTATTGTGGGATTGTAAAAATCATACCATAACCTGAACTATCCTGATTAATCTAGCTGTTGTTTGTTCTACGTATATGACAAGTTTGAAGTAATTTTAGGAGTGAAAAGTAGATGTTCTCAGGCAAAATGAAAGAAAATATATTGAACTTCAGTCAAAAGTTCATAAATATCCAAAGACAAGAATTCTTCTAGGTGCCCTATGTGACAGGTAATGTTTGGAAATGACATTTTTTGCACAAAGAAAGTCATTTGGTCTTAAAGGCCAGTAGAATTTGAAATTTGCTATATTCTTTGATTATTAAACTGTGTTATCCTGATTTAGAAATATGCTCATTCAGAACTATGTATCTTGCTAATTTATGCAAAAATGCTTGAGAAGCAAGCTCAATTTATTAATCCAAATATCACCATTTTTCTATGATCTATGTATGAAACAGCATTTAGTTTCTCTAAAGTATCTCTTTTATTCATGCATGAAACCTAAGCAAAGATCAGGTTGTTGAGAGGTCTGTATTTTTTAAAGATGTAATACATCCATATTATTTGCAACATCAGTAGTTCTCAGCTATGATGAATCAACCTTGAAACTCGGTGTGGCAGTACACACTAGAAGTCCAGCACTTGAGAGGCTGGGACAGGAGCATCAAGAGTTTCAGGCCAATTGAGGCTACAGAGTTTGGTTCCATCTGTGAAAGAAAGATCAGTCTTGACTGTTGAAAGTCACCACCAAGAAATATGTATGTCATTTGCGAGTAGTACAAATGGTCTTGTTTCAAAATAAGTAGTTTGAAAAGACTTCCAAAGTTTAGTTACATTATACACATTAAATGTATACAAATACTTTATATTCTCAAATGACAAGAAAATTTATTTGAATTCATTCCATGAAAGAGAAACAGAAACGGAGGCTAAAACTCTTGAATGGCAATAAGCTCACACGAAGTATGAGAACTGAGTAGGCAACCTTTAAGATGAGGAATGGAGCTGGGCTTGCATCAAGGCCTGGAGCCTAACCACACATCTCTTTCTCCATCTTTTGTTTTTGTTTTTGTTTTTTGTTTTTTTGTTTTTTATGATTTTTCTCTCTGTATATCTCCTTGCTTTTTTCTTATTTCTAGACAGTACCTACAAAGGGTTCCTGAATTTTTCGCCAGGAACAAATGATTGGATATCTTTGTCACATTTCTAGGAACCATGAAATGATTTCAGAATAGACAGTCAATGTTGGAGTTTGTGAATGTCCCCATAGGCTCACACACTTGAACGCTAGATTCCCCAGCTGATGGTGATGTTCTGTGAAAGTTAATGGAACCTCAGGAGGTGGAACTTCCCTAAAGGAAGTGGACCATTGAGGTTGGGCCTTTCACAACCTGGCCCCAATTCCTTCCCTGACCAGTGGGAGAAGCTGACTCCTCCTCGTGCTGCCACATTTTCTAGAACATAGTTAGAAGATCCACTTGAAGTCAGTCAAAATAATCCCTTAAATTGCTTCTTCTTAAATTCTAATCACAGCAATGAGAAAAGTAGCTAGTACAGTGATATATAGTCTATATTTCCCCAAAAGTGAGGTTGAGGATAGGATGCCAATGCAACCTAAATAAGATGCTAACCATAGGACAACAAGCCATGGTCAGGAATGACATGGGAGATCATGGTTTCTCCAACTAATAATCAATTGGCACAATGAAGAACTTCCTTCAAGAAAAAAAAAATATAGGTCATAGACCAGATGGGCATCCTCTTTAAGAAATACTCTATGATAAATCTATCTGGAAAAGCGGGCATGAAAGTGAAGTTGGCATTCTGGGGGGAATCCAGATGCCAGCTCTCTCTAACAAGGGTCTTGTGATCTAAGTCCTCAGTTCATTTCTAATTATTTGAGTAAGTTTCCAGAAAATTTTCCTGGGCAAGATGAATAATTTCCTGTCATTATTATGCCCCACTCATTAAGGGTAAACACGTATATGCTAGGCACCTTTTAACTAGATTTCTAAGAATATACTTTACTGTACATTTCTAGGTTAGACTCTCTCAGCAATAACTCTCATCAGGAGAGAGTGGAATGGCTCAGCAGGTAAAGGCCCTTGTAAAGCTTCCCTGGAGGACCTGAGTTCAATCTTCTAGACCCCAGTGGTAGAGATGTAACTTGAACCACAAGGTGTCCTCTGAGTTTTCTTCTGTCTAACACACACACACACACACACACACACACACACACACACACACACACACCAGATGGACTATAGATAGATGAGATGAATGGATAGATGTATGGATAGATGGATGGATAAATGGATGGATGGATGGATGGATTAACATGTAGACAGATAAGTGTAAAAAATAAGAAAGCCAGTAAGATTTTGGAAGACAAAGTAATTTGTAAAGTCAAGGCAACTACATAGGGGCAAGAGGCTTGTTTTATAGCAAACCAAAAGAGCAACTTGGGATGTTTTTGTCCTGAGGCTCAGAAATTGCAGCAGTTTCCTGGCGAATTTTACACTTATTACCAAATATTGTAGTACTATTTTATTTTGAATGCACTTTCTCTGACCTTCCTTGGTTTTCTTACACCTCTATTAAATCTAAGTGCTCTTGTATTACTTAGAACAGTTTGACTTCCTACTCTAAGAAATACTTGAACACTGGAGACCTAATTTGTGATCTATAGAGATTCTAGGTTGATTGACTATAGAGCACCTTCAAAGACAAGAATAAGGATGAAGTAGACAGAAAGAAACAGAGGGGGGAAAATATTAAAAATTAATCAGGAGACTGGCTTTCTTCTGAAATAATACAATATATTCCAATATCCTCCACTAGATAATTTTTTTTCTTATAAAATGTTTTTCTTTGCTATAAAAGATGTGAAAAATCAATGATTTGAACAGCATCTGAAAGACTAAATAATTTCCCAGTTTTGATCATTGTACCTTGCTTAAATAAAAAGACAATCATTGTTTTCAAAGTGTCCACATCAAAGTTAGGATTTGTAACTTATTCTCAGATGATTAAAAGAGATTGGAACTTACAATAAAGGAAGGATAAAACCTTCACTTCCAGGAAGATGCAGTCAATGCTGCCCTTATCATCTTGCTAAGAACAAGTAAAAACCAAGGACAGTGTGTGTAAAACAAGCACATGCAAAAGGCCAGGATGTGTGCATTAAACAGACATGTTCAGGAGGTAGAGAAAGTCCAGTCTTAGTGACAGTGCAGTGTTAATTTCTTTAAGGTTCTATTTCCTTCCTATCATTCAGCCACATTGTGTGTAAGATGGAAGTCCAGAAATGTCAGTGGATACATGAAAATGTGTATATGCAGACCCACTAAAGAAATTACAGCTACCTAGGGTTCCAGTAGTAGAGGACGGGAGACTTTCAATACTAGCTATTCTAATCCATCCACCTAAATGTCATAGAACAACAATGTATGTCCCTTTCTGCCCTCGCCTGGCTATAACAAGGTACCTCATGCTACTGCATAATTAGTATCTGACAAGGCCAACTTGGGCCTAGAATTGTAATGCCTCTGCCACTATACAGTACCTTCCACATTCAGTACCTTCAGTATCAGCCATTCATAGGAGGCTGGGCTTCCAGACCTACTCAGTAGAAATGTGGAGCTCCTCCTATTCTATTCTGGAGTCTGATAACAAAAGGTCTGGCAGAGAGAACCTCATTGTCTGGTACTGAGAACACTCTCATCCTCACCACTGGCCAGGGCAACTAAAATCAGAGAATACCACATAGGAACTGGGCTTTCTCAGCTCAATCTCACCCTCTGGTGTTTTGACGGAAGTCAGCCTGGTAATGATGCAGCTGCTCTCATTTTCCCACCGCAGTGTCTCAAAAAAAAAAAAAAAAAAAAAAAAGCTGGAGTTAATTTCAGACACAGCTCTCTTTCTTAACTCACTAGGTGTCCAGAATTCAGGGAGGAAGATGCTCATGCCCAAGTACCAAGAGATCTTAAACTGAATAGAAAGAAAGAGAATGGCTGAATGCTAGCACTCTTGTACTAGTGATATTAGAATAATTAGACAGTGCTTTGAGGTAGCTGTCACACAAGTGTACCTCAGTGAATAACTGTGAACATTAGCTCACAAGCAAATGAGAAATGTGTGTTCCCACCAAGAAATATAAAACCAATCCAAACAGTTATAAAATTAAAGCCACAGACCACTGCAAGCCAAGAAGGAGCAACAATGCTATATCCACATAAGAGGAAAACATTCTAAGAGTAGTGGACTGCTTATCCGAAATTAGAGGCTAGCAGAAAATGATACTTTCCAAATGAACTCAGAAAACTGTCAGCCTCAAATCCAGTATTCAGTGAAATATATGGTTAGTATGATGCAAAATGTAAGAACTCCAGAGAATGGTAAAAACAAAATAAAAATAGAATTAACTAAAAACTAAAATCACAGGCTTAATCCTAAGAGGTTATCACATGAGCTATAAATGATCTAAATATATCAATTTAAAAACTGAATCTTGATGGCAAAAGAAGGAAAATAAAGACTTATGTTTATAGTAATCAAGACAATATGGTTCTAGTAGAGGAACAGATACGTGCCACTGAGTTAGCTAGTTACAGAAACCAAAAAGACTTACAAGTATACATGGGTGAATTTCTAACACAAATGCTAGAGCACTAATAGAGGAAGTATAATCTTTTCAAAGTCAGAAAAGTTGGATATCCAGAGACAGAAAGTGAACCACATAAAAATTCCCAACTCAGAATGGATCAGCACCTTGAGGTGAACCTCGAAACTACAAAACATATCCAAATTATCATTAATATGCCTTGGGTATCTTAGGACAGGCAATAGTTTTTAGATTTGGCATTATCTACATTCTTTTTTAAACCATTTTTAATTATTTTTCTAACAATTTCAAATGAGTATAAATGTTATTGTATTTATCCCCTATTATCATCTCTTTGATTTGGGAAGCTTAGGGGTTTGGTTTGTTTGAAATAGGGTGTGCCACATGGGTCAGGATTGTCCAAAACTCACTCTGCAATGATGACCTTGAAATTCCTGTGTGCCTTCATCTCCCAAGTCTGGGGTTCAGTCATGCACCACAACACTCAGTTTATGCAGTGTTGGAGACTGAGCCAAAGTTCCATGTGTGTGGGCAAGCACATAAACTACTGGGCCACATTACAGACCCCCAAACCCTCTCTTATCCCCCTCCCACTGATACTGAAACCTTCCATCTTCCCATCAAGTCACCCATCTGCCGTGTGTGTGTGTGTGTGTGTGTGTGTGTGTGTGTGTGTGTGTGTGTGTGTGTGTGTGTGTGTGAATGGGCTTCATTAGTGTTGTTCGTATGAGCTTAGTGCACCCAGAGCATGGGCAGTTTATCCTACTTTCCCCTCTAAGTTTTCTGAGTTTCAAATTTTACATCAATGTCCTTGGTCCATTTTGGGGCTAAGTTTTGTACAGTGTGAGAGATAAAGATCTACTCATTCTTCTACATGTTGCTATCTATTTTTACCAGAACCATTTATTGAAGGTATTTTTTCCAACCTTGTTTGGTGTTAGTTTTGCAAAACTTGAGTGGCTGTAGCTGCATGGGTTTAAATCCAAGTCGTCTACTCTGTTCTGTTAGTCTATATATCAGCAACATGCTGTTTCCATTACTATGGCACTGGAGAGTAGCTTGAAATCAGTTATAGTGATATCTCCAGTAGTATTCTTTTGTCTGAAGATTGTTTTAGTTATTCAAGATCTTTTGTGTTTCCATATGAATTTAGGGTTATTTTTCATTCCTGTTCAGAAGAGCATTGGAATTCTTATTTCAATTTCATTGAATCCATAAGTTCCTTTTAGTAGAATGGTCATATTCAAAATATTAAATCTTCAAGTCCAAAACCATAGGAGGTCTTTCCATCTTCTATGTCATCATTCATTTCTTTCTTCAGTGTTTTAAAGTTTTCATTATAAAATTCATTCACATCTTTGATTAATTTTCTTCCACAATGTATTTTTTTAGGCTACTGTGAATGAAATTGTTTCCCTGATTTATTTTTCTGGGGGGTGTTTGCTCATGGTATACAGAAAATCTACTACTTTTATATGTTAATTTTGTATCCTGCAACTTGCCAAAATATTTTGAGTTCTAAGAGTTTGCTGGTGGAGTCCTCAGGATATACTATGTATAGAATCATGTCATCTGCAAATAAGGAACTTTGAGTTCCATTTTATTTCCATCTTACCTAATCAACTAGGAGTTTAAGTACTAGGAAGACAGTAAGAATGGAGAAAGTGTTTATCTTTGCATCATACCTTTCTTCAGCAGGAATGCTTTGACTTTTTTCCCAGGTAATATTGTATTGGCTAGAAGCTTTTCATATGTGGCCTTTATTATGTTTAGATATGTCCCTTCTGTCCCAAATTTTTTCAGGCTTTTTGCCATGAATAGATGGGGATTTTGTTAAAAGCCTTTTCTATATTTACAGAGGTGACTATGTGATTTCTGTCTTTGAGTCCATTTATATAATTCATATAGCATTTATTGATGTGAATATTTGAATCATTCACTAATCTCTAGAATGAAGCCAACTTGATCAAGTTAGATGATCTCTTTGGTGTGATCTCGAATTTGGTTTGCAAGTATTTTATTGAGAATCTTTGCATCTATGTTTATAAGAAAGATTGTTCTGTGATATTTCTTTTATGTTAGTTATTTATGTGGTTTTGGTATCGGGATAATGCCAGCTTCATGAAGAGTGTGGTAACATGTCCTGCTTTGTGGGATACTTGTGGGATATTTTGTGGGATTCTTAGAGAAGCATCACTGCTAATTCTTCTTTGAAGGTCTGGGAAAACTCACCAGTGAATCCATCTGGACCTTGACATTTTAGCTGAGAGAGCTCTAATGACTGCTTTATTCTTACTACTTTTCATATATATCTGTTTAAATTGTTCATATTATCTTGCTTTAGTTCTGGTAGTTTACATGCATCTGAAAACTTACCCATGTCTTTTAGATTTTCCCATGTAGTAGAATATGTTTTAAAGGTATGACCTAATGATTTTCTAAACTTTATTGGGCAGCTGTCATAATAATTCCCTTCTCATCTCTAATTTTATTTACTTGATTTGTTTTCTTCCTTCCATTGGATTACTTTGGCTTAGGGTCTGTCTATTCAATCTTGTTCATCTTTTCAAAGAAATAAGTCTGTTTTGTTGATTCTTTGCATTGTTTTTTTTTTTTTTTTTATTCACTTTTGCCAGAATCCTAATGATTTCTTCCAGTCCACTGATTTGGAGCCTGACTTGTTCTTATTTTTCCAAGGTCCTAACTTGTATCATGAAATTATTTGTGACAAAACTCTGATTTCTTAATGTAGACACATAGAGCTATGCACTTACCTCTTAAGATTGTTTGTTGTACTCTAAATGTTTTGTAGTTGTGTTGCCATTTCCTTTTTGATTCCATGGATTTTTTATTTCAATCTTGATTTCTTTAGTGACACCTTCAATTGTGTTCAGTTTTACCTCCATAGTTTGTTTATGTTCCACATTGCCCCTTGCTGCTGGCTTGTTGTTTTATTCCTTTGTGATCAGATAGAACAAAAAGAACTGTATCAATTTTCCTATGGTAGTTGAGACAGTTTTGTGCCCTAATATATGATCTACCTTAAAAAAAAGTCACTTAAGCTGCTGGGAAGAAATTGTACTCTACACTATTTGGATGAAATGTCCTGTAGATGTCTTCTAAGACCATTTGATCTATGGTGCCATTTAATTTGAATATTGTTCTGTTTGTCTTTAGTGTGGATGGCCTGTCAGTTGGTGAGAGTTGGGCATAGAAGTTATTCATGACTACTTTACTGGGTTAATCTGTGGTTTGAGATCTTACAGTGTTTGTTTTATGAAGTTGTGCACTTGTGTTTGACTTATAATCCTCACTTAGTGAATTGTTCTCCTAATCAATGTGGAGAGACCTCCCTTATCTGTTTAATGCAATTCTTATTCAAATATATTTTGATTAGAAAATTGAGATAATTAATATTTAAAGTCATTGTTGAAAGGTATGTACTCATTGTTGTCATTTTGTTAATATTGTTTGTGTTGGCTTTTTCTTCCCTTGCTTAACTGTTATATACTCTGGTTTATTCTTTCTACTGGCTTTGTGGATTTCTTTTTCACTTCAGTCTGAAGAATTCCTTCAAGCATCTTCTGTAGAGCTGGTCTAGGGGTCACAAATTGTGTTGGTGTTTTCCTTATGGAAAGTTTACTTTCCCCTTTAATGATGCCAGATACTTTTGCTAAGCAGAGCCGTCTGAGAACCGTCTGGGTCCATAGCTGCCTTTCAGAACTTGAAATACAATTTTCCAAGTGCTCTTGGCTTTTGCTGCTTCAGTCAACGCACTTTGTGTGTTACTTGGTGTTTCTTGCCCTTTCCTTGTTCTTTCCTTGTTCCATAAATTTAATTCCTTAACTAAAATGTATTTGTGCACGATGAGGGGAATTGTTTTCTGTCCTGTTTGTTTGGCATCATAAATAATCTCCTGCAGCTGGATTGATACATCTTTTTCTACTGTGAGAATTTTCATGACCCTTTCTAAAATGCCTTCTATGTCTACAGAACTAGATTTTCCTTCCTTTATGCTCATCATTCATAGATTTCTGCTTTTCATAGTGTGCTATATATTTTGGAATCCATATTTGTTTTTTCTTATCATTGTATCCTTTTTGTGTGTGTGAGTTTTTCAATTCCTCCACCTCGTCTTCAAGTTCTACTATTCCGTCATTTCTTCAATACTTTCTAATACTGAGACTCTCCATGGAGTTTTTATTTGGCATATTATGTTTTACACTTCCAGTAGTTTTTCTCTGGTATTTGTAGCTTTGTTGCATTCCTCTTTCATAGCTTGCATCATGTCACTTATTTCATTCAACTGTTTGCTTGTATTCTTGTACATGAGCTCATTTTTTAAATTTCTCTTTATTTTCCTTTTTGAATTGTGTGTGTGTGTGTGTGTGTGTGTGTTATATCACACGTGTGCAGGGGTCCACAAAGACCAGAAGAATTACTAAGGTTAGATATTGGAGGAAAGTGGAATATATAAAACTAAAGAGTAATTATTAAATCAACTTTGAATGGAAAAACTCTACATGGGAGATGTAGCTGGGAGGGAAGAGCTGAGCTACTGTTGGGTTCCACAGAATTTTGGAGACTGTTCAGTGTATAGATGCTTATAACCAAGAAGTAAAAAGAGGAGGCAATAAGGATATAACAATGAGGAAAAGACACAGCAATAAGAGGGGAAGTAAATAAAATGTGGCTGAAACTATAGTAGAGCATGCTTTACAGTAGGTTGGGAGGAGAAATATACAGGGCATTCCTTAAAACACAACTAAGCGATATGCAAACAAAAGCAAAACCATCATGTGAGTAGAAATTAAATAATAGAAAATAAGGCATAAAGGGAATACTTACATCACAGCTATGCTGAGTTGAAAGGTACAGCCCTCCCGATCCCTCTGGCTCTGTTAAGGTCCACTGGTAATGTAGCATGGAAGGGGAGTGGGAGCCATTTGTCTAGCCTTCATTTTCTGTAGGGGTCTAGTGTTGGGAGGGGAAGAATGTAAGTCTAGGACTGATGGGAATGTTCCTCTGTATATTATTTCTCATATTGGTTAAGGAATAAAACACTGATTGGCTGATTGGCCAGACAGGAAGTGGCACAGCTGGACAGAATCAGGATATAAGCAGGGACAAACGGGAAATTGCCCTCTTCTGTACAGAGACACTGAGCAGTCATCATGTAGCAGACAAATGAGTTGTAGGTCCGGCATTCTCCAGTAAGATAAGACCACATGGAAATAAATGGCTTAGTAGAAATGGGCTAATAATTAAGACCAAGCTAGCCAATAAGAAGCCCAAACTATTGGTCAACAGTTTCATAACCAATATAGTGTTCGTGTGTTCATTTGGGGCTGACATGGATATGGGACCAGGCTGGCAGAAAAGAGTTCACGTAACATAGGATACCTATATTCCACCTTGGTTTCTTCTGATCCTGCAGGTCTGGTGTGTGTGTGGAGCAGTACTCCCTATGCATATGTCCTGCTATCCCCAATGCACCTTGATGCAGCCAGAGGAGGACTGATTTCAAGAAAATTTACATAAGGCACCAATTCTCAGTGCTCCTGCTTGCTGGCCTTTAGAAACTTCCCCTGGATTAGAAGTTCATTCACAGATCTTGTCTCTTGAAGAAAAAGAGATAAATGTGTGATATCTTAAATGTTTGGTTTTTTGTTTTGTTCTGTTTTTGTTTTTTACTGAGTTTGGTGGTGATGTTTGCTATCTACCAGCTTACACAGAAGTCCTAATCCATGGCTTTTGTGATGCAACTTTCTTGACAAGATGTAATTTTAGAAATAGAAAATGAACTAATGGTCACCAGGGTTAAGGGGAAAATTGGATAGGATGAAAATAGTCGTGGAGGCAAAGGCAACACAAGGAATCCTTGTAGGGCTGAAATGCCCTATAACTTGATGCTTATAAAAGTTAATATCCTGCTTAATATTAAACCACAATTTTGTGAGGTATTATCATAGGAAGAGATTAAATAAAGGGCATCTGTAATCCTGAAATTTTTAAATTATTTTGGAATTGTTGTGTTGTTATGGCTTTTTGACACAGCAGTTTTGTTATCTAGCTCAGGCTGACCTTGAACTTGTAATCTTCCTGTCTCAACTGTACAAGTGCTAGACTTACAGATATGTACCACCAATTCTGACTCCAAGATATAAAAGTTAGAGCCCAGCATGAGAGGTACATGCCTATAATCACAGCTAAGCAGGAGTTTGACACAGAAAGGTTATGAATTCAAGGCCAATCTGAGCTACAGAGAAATATCCTATCTCAAAACTGGAAAAATAAATAAGAAAAATGTAATCAAATATAATGTTTTTCACAGATACAATGGTGATTAAAATTACAAAGCTTAGAAAATGAAGAATATAATATGAAAAGTGTTTGGTAAATTACTTATAATCTCTCCATAAAATTGGGGTGGTGTTACACAAAGTATATGTAACTTAGGTGATATCTATGATCAGCTGGCTCCTTCAAATCTTGCTAAAATTGAGTCAAACACACACTTTCATCTCCCTTTCAAAGCCCTGTGAAGATTCAGATGAGCCCAGTTTTCTATACCTAGCAATGGCAGCAAAGAGTGATCAGAGCTCACCTGCTTCTGCAATCCTGCTTGGGTTGCATGCTTTCCATCATAGGTCATCTCTTCCAGCTCTTTTCACTAGTAGATGCCCAGCACTCTATTCTCTGGAGATGGCGTGTGCCATACAATGGATGAACAAAGGAACTGCATGAGAAGAGCACTCCATCACATCATAATACATGCATGCATGCATGCATACATACATACGTACATACATACATACATACATACATACATACATACATACATATTGATGTTCTAGGAAGCCCTTTCATCCTCCCACAGCCAACACTGTCATAGTTTCTTTTCTCTGAAGCCTTTAATTTCTCAACCTTTCCTATTAACACCCCACACATACACATGCTTTTCTCTCTACACTAAATTCATCCTCATGACGCAAAGAAATGTAGCCTCCTCTTTCTATCTTGGCTCCTGATATCCTTGAACATAATTATTCTAATATGTAAAGAATCTTAATGAATGCAGAAATTTTCTTCCTGAAAAAAAAATGCTATGTTATTTGTCAACAAAATCCACTGTTTATCTTGCCATTCACTTGCTGCAAAACAATATATACTCACTTTCTATAGCTACATGTGTCAAGAGCCACAGCTAGACACTGAACTAATAAGTTGTCCTGATCTCTTGATTTTTCTGCATCATTTCCAACACTGCCCTCATCAAACATGGTCACACTTAGGGAAAAATTAAGATATCTCAACAATATACACATCAAAATATCACCATCACCAGTACAAATCTATGTAATATCACCATACATGGCAATCATGTGCCATCTTTCCTGTTATGCATTGTTGCCTAAGAGGCAATATTCCAAATCTCAAAGTATTGATCATGATGGTTATTATGGAGTTAACTGTATCTCTGTCTCACTCTCTAAAAACCAAGTCACATTCTAAGCCCCACAATCTCTGAATAATTGGATGCAGTCCCTAGGGTGTGCTTTCAGGCTACAGGACTGATATCCTTATGACAGTACAAGATTAAGGCACAGACACACATAGATGAAAAACCATATGAAGAGACAGAAAAGGCAGACATTTGCAAGCATGCACAAGATCTCAGAAGTCAACCTCAGCAGCTCCTGAATCTTATGTTTCTAGCATCCAGAATCAAAGAAAGAGACTGTTATTTATTACAAGCACACATTTTGTTACTCATGTTACAGAAGTACTAGCAAACTTAGACGATGACTCTAAACAGCCATTGTAGCTTTATTCTTTCAGGGTTTTCTTGTCTGCCTATTACACAGAGTGATATACTAGGGGAATCTTTTCATACTTAAAAAAAAAATGCCTTTTCTAGTGGGAGGGGTGTTGAATGCCTTTAATCTCAGCACTCTGGAGGCAGAGGCAGGCAGATTTCTGTGGGTTTGAGGCCAGTCTGGCCTACAAAGCAAGCTCCAGACTAGCCAGGACTACACAGAGAAACCCTGAATCAAAAGAAAAGAAAAAAGGAAAAAGTCACTTCTATTTTACTATAGACGTGATATCTAAATCTACAGACACTGCTTTGAAATTTGAAGGAAAGAAAAAAGAAAATCTCGGGAACACTGACTTTAACTTTTGACATTGACAAGTTGCTAAGCCAAGCCCAGAACTGCTTCCTTCTTAGATATCTTCCTGTGTGCCCTCTTGAATGCAGGTAAAACCATTAAAGCTATACCCCATCAAGTATCGCACTCATCATTTTCCTGTAAAGTCAGTCAACTTCTTTATATGGAATACGGAAGATTCATTGTAAGAAGTACTACTTACTATAGCAGTCACACAAATGAATTAAACTTTACAAGAAAAATAAAAGGAACTTGATAGAGTGGAATGGGGAAGGGGCAGGGGCTGGGGGCGGGGATGGGGGAGGGGACTATTAGATGGTACCTAAAGTCATCCAGCAGAAAGTGTACTCCCTCTACGTGTCCTGACATTAACTGCTTTAGTCAAGAAACATTTATCATCATAGTTTATATGCCTGTTAGTGCCATTGCCGTGAAATGGAAAATGGAATCATGAACCTGAGTCTTGCCCATGATTACCTACTGTAAAATGGAGACTGCACTCATTTCCCTTACGATAGAACCCATGAATTGAATTCTCACTTTTACCTCTGGCTCCAAAATTCCAAAGACATTGTACTTTCAACTTTCTGCTTCATACCATGTGTCTTAGTTTGGGTTTCTATTGCTGTGAAGAGACACCATGGCCACGGCAACTCCTATAAAGGAAAATGTTTAATTGTGGTGGCTCACATTTTCAGAGATTTAGTCCATTTTCATCCTGCTGCACCATGACAGCACTCAGGTAGGCATGGTATTGGAGAGGTAGCTGAGAGTTTTACATCTACAATGTCTTGACATTTTCTGGAAGGTCATCACAACTTAGGACAGTGCTCTGATATCAGTGAACCACAGTCCATTGCCCCCTTTCCCTAGAGTCTTGCTCCTCCCAGCTCGGCTGAAAGGAAACAACAGCTGCCATGATTGGCAGCAAGGTAAGGCATCCGGTTGAACCATGCAATTCTTAACTAGGGTGAGGAGGAACAAGCAAAATAAACCTTGAGTTTTGGGTTTTTTTTATTTTTTTTAATATTTGTGTTATTTCCAAGACAGCCAAGAAATCATTATTTTTCTCTCCAGGTGCCCACGAGCTGAAGAGTCACTTTTGTGGGCGCCAATGCCACCGTCTCAGTATTGTTGTTGCCTGACTGGAGGGTGGATAGGAACTGGCAGTTAGACAGACCATGTTTTAATTGGCCTCCTCCTAGAAGCAGAAGGGCTAAACGTTTTTCAGGATGCTTATTCAAGCCAGTTTCAGAGCAATAAAAGTGCATCTTTGATACACAGAGTTTATGTTCTTCATAAAAATGCTAATTGCAATCTCTACTGAAAGCAGTAGTGACAATGCTTTTCCCCTCAGGCTCTTTAATAGCAATATAGTGCTGTGTAGGTGACCTTGTATTCTTTAAGAAGGGGCAGAGCTTAAGTCCTTGCAGCCCCCACACTAAGAGTTCTGCCACCTGCCACGGTGATTCAAAAACATTCAGACTCTTCATGGAAAACTGGAAAGCAATGTATTTTGTTTATTTCTTCCTTCCTTTTTAAAATCTCTTACTACAAACACCAGGAGATTACAGTATTTTTTTCCTTCTGTATGTTTTTCCAAGGTCAGTTCGGAGGTTCTTCCTATTTGGCTGAGAAAAATTGAAGCCCCAGTAACTAACTGTGTTCACAACCCTCTGTGGCTTGGAACCCTTCCCCACCTACAGAGGCTACAAGAAGTTGATGTTTTTCCAGGGCCCCACTGTTTGCTCCTCTGCTACAGACAAGGAAGACAGAGTGATGAGTGAGGTTTTATTTGTCCTGAGGGATGACTCATGCAACAAGGCTTTCCAGCAGAATGCCAAGCTTTCTTTGCTTTGCCTTCCCCACCTCCAACCCTTTTGACTGTTAGGTCCTCAGGCAGGTTTCCATTCACCCTCTCTGACCGACCATCCCCTCCTTCAAATCTCAAACTACAAGCCTCTTTTGAAAAATTCAATTGCACTCAATTTACTCCGGGAACGTGTTTAAAGGGCAAGGGTTTTGAAACACGATCAACAAAATAATCAGTTCTGGATTACACTAAATAGAATCCCTCCAGATGGAGCCAAGCCTTCAGAGGAAAAACAGCTTCCTGCAACCCTCCTTCAGTGAATGGGAATCTGTGTCTCAAAACTTTTTATTGAATATTTCCCAATGATGCCTGTCTTTCCAGTAGGGGAATGCTCAGTCTTTCTCAGAACTGAGACTCTTCCTCAGTCCAGCTGTGGCCAGATGTTGCACAACAGTTTGGTCTGCTCTCTGATGAAAAATGGCATCTATGGAGCAGGCCTTCGGCATTCCTACAAATGGTGTGTTGCTGTTTGTTTTATTTTTCAAGAGTAAATGTGAAGGAATTAAAACATAGCTGAGCAAAGCATTGTACCCCTAAGCAATGTTTATTGTAGCTGGGAGAACAAATATGGAAATCTACATGATCAAATCCTGATTTCCAGGGCTTGGGAAATGACTTAGCTCTTGTCAGGTCAGCATGAGGATTCAAGTTCACATCTGTAATGCTGATGTAAAAATGGGACCCTGCAGCATACCTGTAATCTCAATCCTGGGGAGTTATAAATGGATGACTCTCCAGGGCCCACTGATCAGCTAGTCAGCCAAATCCATAAGCTCCAGGCTCAGTATGAGACCTTGTCTCCAAAATGAAAATGGAGAGTTACTGAGGAAGACACTTAACATTGACCTCTGGTCTCCACATGAACACCAGGCATGTGTACCTACACACTCATGTGCATGCACGTGTAACATACACACACACACACACACACACACACACACACACAGAGAGAGAGAGAGAGAGAGAGAGAGAGAGAGAGAGAGAGAGAGAGAGACAGATACACAGACACACAGACACACAGACAGACAGACAGACAGACAGACAGACAGACAGAGGACACCTGGGTTTCTAATGTTCCTGTTTCTTGTCTACCTCATTGCAGCATGAACAAAGCACAGTTCTTTTGCTCTTAACTTTCTAATCTACAAACTGGACAAAAACAATGAAGGACTAGAGAGATGGTACTTGTTATGGAGTTGTTGCTCTACAATACTCTGCTCATTCATTCAAAATCCCATAATAAATGCCTACACGAAGCTGTCGCATCTGACCAAGGAGTTCAGTTTGGTAGTAGTCTATGAACTGCATCTTAAAGAGCAACAAGGACCACACAAATCAATCATATCTATGATTGTGTGTTAGAGAAAGCAGAGGATTGACTTCAAAGAAGAGTCTTCATAACTCTTACTTTAGATCAACCAAGTCTAGAGTCACCAAATTTAGGAGTTCTTTGGCAGGGGAATTGGTATTGACTATTATGATGTATGGTGATATTTTGTTTATGATCTAATAGATAAAGCTTGCCTAAGGGTCAGAGTGCAAATCTAGACACACTAGTTAGCCACACAGGCCAGGCAGCAGTGGCAGACACCTTTAATCCCAGCAGCCATACTAGTTAGCCATAGAAACTGGGCAGTGGTGATGCATGCCTTTAATCCCAGCGCTAGAGAGGAGTACGAAACAGGCAGAGACAGGAGTGCAGTGTATTCAATATTCAGTCCCACTAAGGACTGGACCACCCATTATGAGCATTGGTAAGCACTCTCTAGTGGCTTGGCTGCTTTGCTTCTCTGACCTTTCATCTTTTCCCCCTAGTATCTGTCTCTGGGTTTTTATTCTTCCTGCTAAAATGATATTCTTTTAGAGGTTTGAAGAATGCACAGTTACTTGATGGGTAGAATTAGAGGACAGAGAATATGCTAGGAGATATGTTAATAAAACCTATGAGAAATAGGGAGATATACCCAATAGTGTTGATATTGCATTAATCAATATGCCTCCCAATTAACCAAATAAATTACAGCTAGGAAACAAGAGGGAAATATAAAGGGGGGGAATGACCTTAGAATAGGGACACAATAAATAGCACCATATGAAAAAGTGACACACTACATATAGATGAAGAATGAATATAGTCAAGCATTGCCAATACCAGGGATACATCCTGAGAAGACACCATTAGATAACATTCTCATTGAAGGAATAAATGGCTACAAGGTTACTAGGTAACATCAAATTATAGAACCATGGTAGTATACATAAACCATAATTGACCAAAGTATTGTTTTGTGACTCAGTCTAAACATAGATGACATGACATTAGTCTATATCAGTGATGAACACTGATTTGAGAAGGAAAATGACATAATCCAATAAATCTGCATCATGTAGCATGGTCTTTGGGAGTCAGAAAAGAGAGACAACTGAGACTTTCTTTGGTTTTCTTCCCTGTAGTCACACTCAAGGTTTAGTTCATCATTAAAACTTTTGATGTATGTCTCTCAAGAGAATACGTGCAAATTCTTGTCCCCAGTGCCTGCTAAATGTTAGTATTCTGTAGCTATCCAGTCAATAGAGAAGTTAATTGAATGAATACATAGGCCAATGAATGGGTGCCATGTAAAGAAGCCTAGGAATAATGTGATGATATCGGTGATAGAAACAAAGATGTATACACAAACTCATCATGGGATATTAAAAGCAGTGGCATTTGACAAAAAGTTGTATTGGGGGCATATTGGGGTGTAGAACACAGGGGAAACATTTAGTGGTTATATGTCTGGGGAATGATGTAGGTTTGGATGAGAATAGAAGACTCCATTCACAGAAGCAAGAGTAGGCCCAAGTTCAGAAGGATCCTGTTGAATTGAGACAATGGTAGCAATCTCGTTAAAGGGTCTAAAAGAACTGAGACTACAGAATGGGGCTTTGAAAAGTGGGCAAAGCTAAACAGAAGGATTTTATATTACCTTTGAGAGGCGGCAGGCAAAGCTGTGGGCAAGAATGAACATGCCCAGAATGGAGGGCAGAGAAGAACAAAGCAAAGGTTATGACCTTAGGGAGAGAGGAGGCAAAATGAGTGCTGTCTCTTTGGAAACCATATCTTAATCTCCTGATCCAGTTATCTAATCTCTTATTTGTCCAGATGACCCAGAAAAGACTACAGATCCTTGTCCTGGCTGGAGTGAGGAGCCTTTAAATGCAAGCTGTGTGCCAGCTATTAACTTGAATCACCAGTTCTTGCATGAGCAGCCCATGAGTGAAGTGGTCCAGGGATTGCCACTCAGGCTCTCCACAGTAAGCTTATGCTTCCCTCTGATGCTATTTGGTTTGTGACGGTGTTATTAAAATGAAAGGACTTTTTTTTTAATGAGCTGGGAGGGAATCCACTTATCCAAATTGTTCATAAACGGCATAAAACACATCAAGACTTTGTTTTATGCCAATCTACTAATACAAGATCCTGACGTTGCAAGAACCTTTTTATATAAATATTTACAAGAAGAATGAAAAAGGGGAAAGTGGTTTGGGGAGCCACCAGATGGAATAATACAAGAATAAACTTGAATGTAGTCAAAATGGGCTTCACTAGCAAGGAGAGTCTTCCAGTGCCTGGGAGTCGGGGTGACAAGAGAATCCAGAGTTTGGAGTCAAGCAGCTTTTGGAGAATGTCTCTGAGGATTCACTTTGGCTAGCCTATAAAAACTAGGTTTTTGTGTTTATTGAAACTTTCAAACCCTAATTTGCAATAAACTCCCAAATAATGTTTGTGAATTAATTCATTGCCCATCACTTCTCTCTCAACAATCAACCTCTAGTCTCTTCCAAAGCCTTTCAAAAGATATAGTGTTGGCACTTAGGGATAGTCACACAGAAAGGAAGCCTTCTCCTGGGTTGTCCCCAGGCTAGTCATTTTGCATTTCATTTCTGAGGTTGCAGTGTCTGCTAATGTTGCTATGTGTGGAGCCTGTGTATCGCCCACCATTTCCATCTCTCCATCTGCCTTGCGTATCCCAAGTACAAAGAAAGGCACATTAACAGAAATACCAATTATATAATGTTTGGCAATTGCTCTCCAGCCCTTCCCTCCACTCTCACTGGTTCCCCTATGCAACCTTCCAACTGAGAGCAAGTTTGAAGCAAACTTGGCTCACCGTGCCTTTTGCAAATAAACCACAAAATAACATGATTGTAAAAATGTTAGCTGCAAAAGTAATAAATAAGGAAATAAATAAGTGTATAACCACAGAGCCTTGTCTGGCTCCTCCACTCCCTGACCACAGTGGCCCTCTGCTGTCTGTCCTCACTAGGGGACTGAATGAGAAGCCAAGAAAACAGGAACACACCCCTTGCTTGCCCAAGGCCCTCATAGGTAGAAGGGATATTTCTGTCCTTGCAAGACAGAAAGTTCTATACCAGAACTGTCTTAACACCAAACAAAGTAGAGAGGGTTGGCTTCATGCCACGGTAGATTTAGATTGTCTGTCATTTTGTAACCCTAACAGGGTCAGGCTATGTGCCTAGATACATTCGTGACCCCTCATTTCCCTCCTTAGCAACTCTTAAGAATCACACACAATTTCTTCCCGCTATGCAGATGAAGGACATGAAACTCACAAAACAAATAGCAGTTGGATTACATTTCTCAGGTTCTGTGTAACCTCTGTCATTATTGGAATTGGAAGTAGAGTATAGGAGAAACATACTATGCCTCCTCCCTGCCCCTTTCTGACCACTGCGTTCAAGCCCGACTGAGATGTCCTTGTTTTGAGAGAACTAGAAACTAAACCATTATAGTCTAAACAGCAAGCTTGTCAGTTCTTTTGCTTATTTTCTTTGAAATCTTAATAGCCCCACACCCTTCTTCATCAGAAAATCTCTGGCAGAAAATATTCTCCAAGTGTGTGACCAGTGCTTCCCCATCACAGATGGAGCAAGAACCTAAAAGCTGGGCCTGGGGATCGCTAACAGTACAAAGGCACCAATGTAAGGTTAGTGGTCAACAGTAGTTTATGTGCAGGATAGGACTTGAATATTGAAGATGGAAAAGAACTGATGTGTACAGACAGCAGAATCACAACCTTTGAACAGGGCCCCCTGAATTATCCAGTGTTAAAAGACATATGTTTACACCATTTTATCTATGATCAGTGACCCTTCTCAAGAACTGGAAAGTGCATATGGCCTGAAGAGTCCTTCAGGACAGCTTATTTTCCAACAGAAGAAAAGGAGAGAGGGAGGGCAGAAGAGAGGGAGGGAGGAATAATGGGAAAGAGGAGGGAGAGAGAGATGAGTAGTTGATGCATATGCAAAGGATGATGGTCAGAGGTTACAAAGACCATGCATGGGTAAAGAACCCAGCAACTGCTTAATGTACAAATACCCACTCATGTCTTTGGTTTTTGAAACATCTGCATAAATAAAGGTCATTATCCCCATTTTCCTAATGAGAAAATAGAGGCTTCTCAGAAACTGAGGCCCAACTTTTCCAAAATGTCTAGCTCTTCGTGGAAAGCCAAGACCAATACCCACATCCCTCAGCTCCACCTGAGTTCTCCGAGTCCTTCACTGCTGTGTTGGAAGTTCTCGAGAAGAGGCACCACACAGTTCAGTGTGCCAGACTCAGACCTAAGAGAAGGCCCTCAAAGCCAGGGTCGGGACAGGAGGAGGAGAATGCTCAGGAATACGAGCAGAGTGGGAAGTGCACAGACCTGAAGGGTGCGCTGAAAGTCAAATGAAATCATTCCTTCTCCAGCCAAAGTCCTGTGGTTTTAACATAAACATTATTTTCATTCAGTAGGCATGGGACTCCTTCTAAAACTGATCATGCATTTGTCTACATTCTAAAGCAAAGTACAAAGAATCTAATTTAGCCTTTTAGAGAGAGTAGACTGTCTCTATGATGCATGCTATTCTAAAGGACTCTGAATTTAAAGAGCCACTGGACTCCACACTCGGTTTGTGTTGCTGGGACCCTGTGCTATGGGGGATTTGTGGTAGAGTTACTGCTTTGTTTTCTTCTCTGCCTCATCGTTCCTTATCAAGCCTTAGGCTCCTGTTCATCTTCACCTAACACAGTACCTCTTCTCACTCCTGATGTGTTGTTTGGGAACTCACGTGCACCTGGAGGTAACTAAGCAACCCAAGCCTTGAGTCTGGGACAGAGAACTGAGCCCACCTTGTGGCTTTGTTTATGTCCTTTCTTCAATATTTGGTTGTGAGCCTAGCCATCTCTCCAGCCCTTTCATCAGCCAGGGTCACCTGTATGTTTTCCAGTTTGTTGTCCTGAAGATCTGCATCAAATAAAAGTCTCCTTCAGAAAATATCCTGGGAACACCAAGAAGCTGCCTCACTCTGAAGCCTCCAGCAGATGAGGCCATGGAACGGGGAGGTCAACACTGACTCTCTTGGTTTGATATGATCAACGTTTAAAGATGGGATTTGCATGCCTTTTTATTTGGCTTTCCGTGTGTGTCCCTCAAGCAGGGCTTTGTCAATCATAGGGTTACAAATGCTGCCCTCGAGAACATTCATTCTGGCAGGAGGCAAGTGCAGGAAAGAGAAAAGGGAGAAAAAGTTGGTTAGAAGCCTTGAAGGAAGGCGGGGAAAGGAACATGAGGAAGTGGGCTAAGGGAGCTCGAACGCACATTGTCCCTCAGCCTCATCCATTTTCTCGCAGCAGCAGCAGCGCCACCAGGATCTGTTTCTGAAATCTCCCAAGCTTCCTTGGATTCTGCCAAGAAAAACAGAACCAACAGTGAAGGCTCCAGCAGGAGACTCAGATGAGCATTCCCCCACCCCCATGATGCCCCCAGATAAAGACACCAAAGGTCAGAGAACCTGGTGTCTGAAGCCTGGGGGGAAAGGGAGCAGCTCAGCTGGCAGGAGACAATGTTCTCCTGTGGCTACGGGCTCTGCCCCTTCCTGCACCCGGCAGCCTGGCTCCATAGCACTAAGCGTGTCCCTGGATGAACCCATGACAGGCCCTCCTGCTGCTAGACAGGTATTCAAATGAATGTGTGTTTTATTTTAAAAGACTTTGTTTAAAAATATGGCCTCAGAAAGTTCTCTGTTGATCTTGTTCATCAATGCCAGGATAAGAAAACTTACAACTCAGTGTTGGTTGCAATCACGATAGGTGCCCGTCTCTGCTTTGGAAAATTCCAGTTTTTCTTCCTTTAGATCTCCTGTTGTGTCTTTGGCATGCCTCGCAAGACACAGATCGCCATAATACCTAGCAGCCTTGTGCCCTGAACAGACACATGGAGTGTCTGACTTTTTCAGCTTCTGTATGTGTATAACGTTACACATGGTGTTGTGTATGAATGAGGTATGTGCACAAGTCTGGGGTATGTGCACAATACGGGTGCACAAATGTGCACATGCACGTGGAGGCCTGAGGTCAACGTTGGGTGTTTTTCCTTCATCAGGTTCTACCTTTACTTTCTGAAACAGGCGCTCTCACTGAACCTGATGTTAGTGAGTTTGGCTAGCCTGGTTGTCCAAGGCGAGCTTCTTGAATCAGCCTATCTCTTCGCACCTCCCATGGTGGCTGGGTTTACCAAGCACCCACCGTCATGCCCAGCTTTGTGAATGTGTTCTGAGCATCCAAACTCATGTCTTCATGCTTGCTCAGCACACAACTGACTGACAGTCACCTCTCCGGTCCCTAAACTTACATTTTTGGTGGTAACGGAGAATCAAACCCAGGTCCTCATTCATGCTTGGCAAGCACTCCACCCATTTCAAGCTCTGATTGAAGCAGTTTGGGTCTCTCCAGAATGTTCTGGAAATAGCATCTCACTTTTCCTTTAGGAAACCACCCATTATCAATCCATGTGGTTTCTGAGGGAATGACCTTGCTCATCTAGGCCTCAATATATGAGAAACTAAAGCTGTGGCTGCTGAAATCCCCCAGAAAAGGACATGTTTAATAATGAATTTACTGCAGAAGCAAACCTGCTAGGAAAGAAGCATAGTCCTGTTCTCCTATTTGATACATGTTGCAATCATTCAGTGGTGTGCCCAAAAGGCTTTTCATGTAGCCAAGTTGGCACAGCACTTCCTTTAACTGAAATCAAGAGAGCCCTGATTAATACAACTTCCAAAACAAAATGTAATATGAAATTACAACGTTAATGTTTTATAGCTTGCAAAGTGCCACCATAGGCAATGTCTTTTTTGAAAGAATCCTAAGTGTTTTCAAAAGTCCCATTATCATATTCAGGGTTTCATACATGTTTTAGTGGAGATTAACCAGTTTAACCATGTTCTGATGGCCAATGGGTACCTGAGCCACTACTGAAATCTCAGATTCCGACTGAATCTAATGGCACCACCCCATTTGAGGAATTACCAGTCCAGTACAAGAGACAAGCTAAGGTCAGGGATTAGCTTAGAAGACACCGAGGCAGGCAGTTCATACGAGGATGGGATTTGTCAGTGCAACTGGTAGTTCTCAGAGTGAATTCTTTATGAATCCAGGGAAAAGCATGCTGAGGCTTGGCCAGCAATAGGAAAGTATAAGAGGAAAGGGCTGCACTGGGAAATCACCTGAGGGAATAGTCAGACACTTTTTTCTAAAACCCAAGGATAGGGACTGGGGAGATTGTTCAATGACTGTTCTTCCAGAGGACCCAAGCTCAGTTCCCAGCACCCACATGGCAGCTCACAGCTATCTGTAACTCCAGTTCCTGAGGATCTAAGGCCCTCTTCTGGTCCCCTCAGGCACCAGGCATGCTCATGGTACACAGATATACACTTGGGCAAAACACTCATACATATAAAATAATTAATAATGATTTTAAGCCTTTTTGAAAATCCAAGGATAATCTTACCTTTTTTTCTAATAAAACACAATGGGTATGGGAAAGGGCTTGCCATAACTATCAGCTATTAATTGATTATATACCAGTGGCCAGGTTACTCGCAGACACCATTGCCAGTGCTCACAATAGCTTTGCAAGCTAGATATTGTCTGTCTTCATTTTTGAGATCTGGAAAATAAAGCTTACAATTTCTTTCCTTGGTTCCTTTCTATAGGCTGTACTCATATTTCAAATGTTCTTCCTTTCTCAACCAAATGAGGAAGCCTCACCTGTCTCCTCAGAGGCCTCCAAAGGCACCCAACTTTTCTACCCTTCTCTGCCCTTTCCTGTGCTCCCTTCCTCCTCTGAAACACTAAATTCATCAGACTTAGAATGCCTTCTTTCTACCTCCCTGCGACGTCTGTTAGTTCTTTGAGGAACCAGAGCAGATGAGAAAAGACAGAGAAAGCAGAAAATACAGAGGACATCGGTTTTGACTTAGGCATGTGACCAAAGTTACAAGAAAGACAAGGAAGGTGCATAAAAAAAACAAAAGGCCGGCTAACCTTTAGACAAGAGCCAAAGTCAGGGTACAGCCAGGCTGCTTTACGATCTGCCCAGAAGTCCTCAGAGGGAGGGCAAGTAGAACTTCTTGTGAGAAATGCTTTTCTTTCCTGGGTCTAGAGAGGCCCTATGCAGTTGGGCAATGATCGAATTACATTTTAATGTCTAGTGTCCCTAAATGACATGAGTCAAAAGGCTGGCATGGTTTCTTGCTCCCATCTTCAGAGCAGGGACTGACTGGTTGGGTAAATTTCAGTCTCATGAGCAAAACCTAGCACAATAAAGGCACACGTCTTATGCTAGAATTATTATGATTTAAAAACAAAGTACAGGCTGGGCCGCTAGCAGGCTTCACAGAGATTTCAATTTACAGGTGATAAGTTCTTAATGGAATACTATAGTGGATGTCTACTTCTGAGTATTATCTCTTGCAGTCAGGGAAACCAGGCCATTTAACAGCTTGTATCCTCCTGTCAATATCAAAGACCAAGTTCCGGTTGGACTAGCCTTGGGCCTATCCTCAGAGCAGTAAACAGAGGACCCAAGTTCTCACCCCAGCACGTCTCTGTACTAGACGTTCAGCAAGAAAGGGGCCTTTGCTATTGAGAAGCTAAACTTCTTTATATGAGAAGTGGGTAGAAGATAACCTTCCAATGGTTGATGCCTAAAGCAATAAAATACTAACAAGAAAAAAATTATTTTGGAAAACTCTAAAGCACTATACTAATATTACAGTCTACTTGAATAATATAATTTTTTTATTGGTAAAGATAAAGCATAGAAATAGACCCAAAATTGCAGCCCCAACCCTTATAATTTAATCTCTCCATTTTTTAATGGTTAGTATCCACTAACTCAGTGTAAGTATCTTCTAGGATAGGAACTTTCTTTTATATCCCTTCAGTATGATGCTGAATAAGTAAGATATACTCAACGTTCTAGATGCCAGAGATATGAAGCGAAGAGTAGCAATGGTGATGGGGATATACACAGTATTCTTTGAGCACTTTCCGTGTACCATATTTGATATATTATAGATCCCCAATCTTTTAACACCACTATGAAAGAGACATATTTGTTACCTCATGTCACAGATGAGAAAAAGGATTTAAGGAGATTCAGTAATTTCCCAAATGTTACATAGTGGCTTATTAGGAGCCTGCCAGTCTCTAACTCCTCCACATTTCAGTAGTGTCACACTGCAACAAAAAGCTTGGTCCTTGCTCTCACAGTGCTTAGAGGTTAATGAATGATGCAGACGGTGTACCATATAACTACACAAGGATAACTGCCTTCACTTATCAGAGAATAGAAATCTCTTGGCCTGTTAGTCATTTCCCAGGCATACAGGCCGGATGTGTATCTGTACACCATGGGTACACAAATATCTTCCTCTATTTACTACAACCAGCTTTTATATCTACTCATAATATCACCCCTCACATTCATCTACCTGTGTTTGCAAGATATTTTATATCCGTTGTCTCATCTGACCATCCCAAGAGACGTTTGAGATGAGTGCACTAGAGACTATTATCCCCACTTTCCATGAGAAAACTGAACTACTAAGAGAGAATGCCATGTGGCAGATAATTAGATTCATGCCCAGACTTAACTAACATCTCACCTCAATTACTCATCATCTAGAATTGTGGCCCATGGCTTTAAGAAAGCTGAATTCTTTCCTAGATAGATGTGCAAATGTTTCCAAAGACACCTTGGGATGGCCCTATGAAGACTCTGCTTTCTACAAAGGTGCTCTGCCCCCACCCCAAATCAGCTACGTTGTATTTATAATAGTGATTTTTTTTCTCTCTCTGCATTCAGCTTTGAGAACTTGGCAACCTCAGACCTTCTTAGCCACTAGATCATACTGTCCCTGCCCTTGTATAATGTCAGCATCTAATGCGATCATTTTGGTCATTTAAATAGCAATTTAAAACACTGCTGGTCCCAGTTAATATTGCTTAAGGATGCCTACTTCAGACATCCCAATTGGTATCAGAAATGCATCACACCTATTTTCAAGGGCAAGGAAAGCTGCCCACACACAGCCTATGGAACTGGTGCCCAGGCACTGTGCAGTCTTCAGAGGCTCCAGCATCGTTCCACTTGCTACCTATAGCCAACCTGGTTTTAAACATTGGTATGTGCTCTTGCTTGTTTTCTTTTTCATTTGCTTTATGATGCTGGGGATTAAGCCGAGGGCCCTGCTTATACTAGGTAAGCACTGTATTTGAAATCCTTGGTGTTCAAAGCCAGAATTATGCCTAGGATATTCCTGAATTCACCATGAATTCAGGTTATCCTAAAATCTGTGATCCCCAGCCTCTTGTATTCCTGGTATATGCCTCCACACCCAGCCCCAACGATTTTATTTTATTCTCTCTCTCTCTCTCTCTCTCTCTCTCTCTCTCTCTCTCTCTCTCTCTCTCTCTCTCTCTCTCTCTCTCTCTCTCTCTCTCTCTCTCTCTCTGTTTCACCAGAAGGGACTCAACTGTCTAGCCATGGGAAACTCCAGGCAGGCAATGATTTTTTTGTCCTGATTGTTATTTGGCAAGGAACAAAAAAAAACAGTTATAGCTGACACACGTGTGTCTCAAGTGGCCATGGAGGATAAGAATACAAATGGCTGGATTCCTGAACACTCAGTCACTGATTTATGACCCATTCCTTTCTAAGTTTCATGCAGGGTGGATATGTGGCAGAAGCATCCTTGAGTTTGATTTCTGCTGTTCCAAGGCAGAGTAGACAATTTGTAGAAATAACTAAATCAAACAATGCATACCTCTTTGGGTTTATGCAGGTTGAAATATATTGTGATCTTACTTATCAACTTCAAAATTTGTATAGGTGACTTGGCACGTCTGAAGATCATTACAGGGTCAGCAAAACAGAAACCCAGTACAACCTGCAAACTCTGGTCCTGTGATGATCAACAGGAGGAGGGGCTGGGGTGGAGAGGCCAATCCCAGAGTAATTTGAATAGATGTCCCTCAAGGGGGTCAGAACAAGCCTCTGGATATTGTAATTGTATGAGCTAAATCTGTCCTCCAAAGTGTGCTTTTAGAAACACAGCTCAGACTATGCCGCCATGCGGCATAAACTTCACTCCTGAACTATCCGTGTTGTTCCCTTCCTCCAAGCTGCTGCATATGCTAGACCCAGAATTCCATGCTTGCATTTTCTCTCCCTTGCAAATTCCTACTTGGTTATTTGCTGACAGTGTTTGCTGACTGCAGCTTTGACTAGCTGTTCCTTCCTCTATACTCCCTTAGGTCTTTGTACAGGCCTCTAGGGTTGCAGTATGCGTGTTGCTCTGCATAGAATTTTAGTCTCTCAGCTATGGTGCTGATCTAGAATGTCCTCCCTAAAGCATACGTGCTAAAGGTTGCTGCTCCTCGGCTTATTTATTAGAAGATAGTGGCAGAGCCTAGTGGGAGGTCTTCTTGGAGGGTGATGAAAGATCTGCAAGAAGGTAGTCTAGACTCTCTTTGCTTCCCAGCATCCAGAAGATAAGCAGTTTCTTCAGCTATGCCTCTCCACCATAATATACTGCCCTGCCACAGGCACAAAAGCAAACAGACCATTGGCTGTGGACTAAGAGCTCTGAATCCATGAAGCAGAAATCATGTATCCTCTTTTTGAGTTGCTATATTTCAGACACTTGATACAATAACAGAAAGTTAACTAGTGCATTTGCCTTCACTGCAGTTGACAGTAACCATGCCTACAGACCTTGGTGTCTTCTACAGCACACAGCTAAACACTTGAGTCAAAAGAAAAGGGGTAAGAGAAGCGAAGGAGAGAAGGAAAGTGGGAGGTGAAAAAGAAAGAGAAGCCAGAGGCAAAGATAGAAGAGAAGAAGGAGGGGGGGAGATACAAGGGGAAATGGCAGGGAAAAGAGGCTTACCCAAGTGATAATCCTATAGGAAATAGGAATAACATCTTCTCAATCTCCGCATATGGAAATTCTTAGTCATTTCTGAGCATCTTAGTCAAGGTACCTATGTGGATCTGATATGACATGCATTGACTCTTGGTTTTCTATTGATTCTAAAGAGGCTCCTAGGAAGATTTAATAATAGTAGAAAAGATAAATAAGTGTACAGGTAATAAACTCTAAATTACATAAGCAAACATTACTCAATTACATTCCTATTAATATACTGACTCTGTAATGAATTTTTGAGGTATTTAATTATCAATTTGACAAGATAATCTAGGAGCAGTTAATGATTATACCAGTAAATTGTTTTTTTTAAAAAAATCACTGACAATTATTAAGTCTCATAACAGACATCAAATTAACTTGCTAGAGCTGTCTGGTTAAATAGACAGCAGTTAATTATGAGGTAGTTACACATGCTTCACATTTTAATATGCAAGACTTAGTGTAGCATTGATGGTGCTGTGTAAGTGAACAGTTTGCACACGAGGCATTTTCAGATTCCATGTAGTGTGGCCACCAAACAGGCAAGAGAATGCCTTACACACAAAGCCAGCTTCTCCTGCTTTTCATCTGGGGACAAAAAACTAGAAATCCCTAAACAAGACAAGCTGTTCGGACTATGTACACTCCACCCTCTTTTTCTGTGTGAGTGGCCAAAACATAAGTAGTCTCACACCAATATGCAGGCCTTCTTTAAAATATTTGCTCAGGAGGTAGGGGCTGTAGTTGGTTTGGTTTTTTGTTTGGTTTTTTTTTGTTTGTTTGTTTGTTTGTTTTGTTTTTTTTGTTTTTAATTCTTTGGAGGGCCCACCACAAAGCTCCCAAATAAATACACAGAGACTTATTCTTACGTATGAATGCCCAGACTTAGCTTGGTTTGTGTCTAGCCCGCTTTTCTTAACTTTAATTATTCCCATCTACCTTTTGCCTCTGGGCTTTTACCTTTCTATATCCCATATGTCTTTTTTTTTCTTACTCCGTGACTGGATGTGTGGCTATGTGGCTGTGTGGCTGTGTGGCTGTGTGGCTGTGTGGCTGTGTGGCTGTGTGGCTGGCCCCTGGCATCCTCCTCTGCTTCTCTTCTCTTGTTCCTCCCTCTTCTCTCTTCTTCTCATATTTACTCTCTCTGGCTGCCAACCCCATCTATTTCTCTCTCCTGCCTAGCTATTGGTCATTCGGATCTTTGTTAGGCCAATCAAGTGTCTTAGGCAGGCAAAGTAAAGCAGCTTTACAGAGTTAAGGAAGTGCAACATAAAAGAATACAATACATCTTTGCATCATCAAACAAATATCACACAGCATAAACGAATGCAATGTATCTTGAACATTACATAGTAAGGGACAACAAGAAATTATACAGCAAAACTTCAGAGTGACTTTATCTTAGCTTAGAATGGCAGTTGAAGGTTGTTGGCTCAACTAATTGAGAAAACATTGTGGCCAACAGGCCTGTTTTGGCCCACTGGCTTCTCAGGGATCTAGAATACCTTTGCTTCAGCTCATGGCCCACCTGAACCCCATGGTTCCCAGGGATTACCTACATGCTTCTAGATTTCCATAAACAATCAATAGAGGTTTTACGGAGTCCTCTTAAATGTCCAGATTTAACATTCTCTGGAAAAAGCTTACCCTTTCCATACCCAACATCATTTTTTGCCTATGACTTACTCTTCCTTGTCACTATTTAAATTCCTGGCTCCTGGCCCTCTCCATTAGCTCTGACAGAACTAAATACTACAGCTGATGGCACAAACTAAACATTCAAGAAAGTATTTCTTTATTGAGATGAATTAAATTGGATTGGATTAAATTGAATCCAATTGGAGTGAATTGGACCTTGTAAGGAAGGAGAACAGAGACCAGAATGTCTGTCTCTTTACTTTTGATTCAAACACTTCCAGTTATAATGAAACAGCAGACAGGTCATTCTTGAACTCTGTATCCAGATGGTTGCGACTGCAGCGTCAGTGCCACTAATTGTCATCTCCATGATGTGGGGTACAATGTTCAGCCTGCCTGTACCGTCTCTGAGTAAAAAATGTTGAGACAGCCTGCCTCACAGGACTGCTATGAAAAGCTAACCGATACTGACTTAGCTTCTAAAAGAATGTCTGGTACCTGGAAAAGACTGCATGTGTTTGGAAAGAAAATAACTTCAAAATACAGTCACCACTTTGGATTGCTGTCCCCTTCACATGCAGCAAGCAACTCATATCACATCTTCAGAAAGATTTGCAACAAGGAATTGTCCCATTCATTCAATGAGACACCTGAGGGACTGGCAAGATGGCTCATTGGCCAAAGGCACTTGCTGCCAACACTGACAACCGTTGGAAGTCACGTTAGGAAAGAACCAGTTCACAAAAGTGCCCTCTGACCTCTACAGGTGTGCTATGGTGCATGCACACACACACACACAGAGAGAGAGAGAGAGAGAGAGAGAGAGAGAGAGAGAGAGAGAGAGAGAGAGAGAGAGAGTAAATGCTTAAAAAAATGGAAAGGAAAGGAAACTAAGGCTTTCAAAACCAAGAGCTCAGGTAGGACATATGAACTTGTGGTATTTGAGCCTTTTTTGGGGGGGGTGGGGGTTAAGTCATATTTTCAGTTTAATCCGTGCCATGACAGTGCTATTACATGGCCCTATTAGCAGTATATGCTGTTGGCCACTGGACAGGCAAGACTTAGGTGTACTTTGTCTTTGATACTATTAGAATTGTTTTTTGTTTTTGTTTTTCTTTTTTTTTTTTTTTTAAACCCAATACTCACTAAAATGAAGGCTGCCAGCATGGAGCAAGATGAGAGAGCTGCAATGGAGCAGGCTAGAACTTGCCTCTGTGAGGAAGGCATGTAACCTGAATTCTAGCCCAGGTTCAAACTCGTTATAATGCTGGGTGTTGGTGGCACACGCCTTTAATCCCAGCACTCGGGAGGCAGAGGCAGGTGGATCTCTGTGAGTTTGAGCTCAGCCTGGTCTACAGAGCGAGTGCCAGGACAGGCTTGAAAACAATACAGAGAAACCCTATCTCAATAAATAAATAAATAAATAAATAAATAAATAAATAAATAATCTCATTATAACATTATCAGCTAACATAACTAAGAGCTTGCCTGTGCTATGCACTGCCTTCATCTCATTTAAGGCTCAGAACAAACAGCAGGCACAGTTTCTTTGATCATCATATTTGGCAAGAGAGTTATGATATGGGCAAATAATTTATTTAAGGTCAAATTGCTCATAAGTTGTACTACACATCCCGATGACCTTAAACACACATGTCTCTGAGGCCATCAGTAGTGTACTCTTGACGAATTTCACTCCTCTAGGGGGTGATTAAGCGGTTTTAGGCAACTCAAAGTCAAACCCCAGACATTTCAAAGTATTCCAAAGATAACAAACAGCAAGTCATTGTGTATGGGAAGTTTTAAAATAATTACATAAAATAAATGCACAGTTGGCAGAAGATGAAGATCCTACTCATCAATTTTACATGTTCATTTCTTCTGTTTGTCATCAGGACAGTCACTCCATTTTACCACTTTCTTCGCTTGATATATTACAGTGATCATCTTTCCTTATTGCCACAATCCATAATTATAATTTTCACAACTATATAAGCAATCAGTAATAGCCATCAATTGATATTTGGCCAAAATATCACAATGAAATTACTTCCCTGTTACAGAACACCTAAGAATTGTTTAGTGTGTTTGTTGCATATGATTTTGCCAGGAACATCTTAGCACAGTACTGTTGTTTCTGTAGCATCCATTATCCAGTAGACAAGAAGAAGAAAGTGTGAAAACTGTGGCAAAGTCAGCACAATAGCAGCCTGAAAAAACAGTCATGTAGACCAGTGGGAGCGTAGAGAACCCAGGGGGAAACCTGCACAGCTATTGTTGTTTTGTTTCATTTTTGTTTGTTTTAAGATAGGGTCTCTCATCATAGCCCTGCCTGTACTAGAACTCATTATACAGACCAGGCTGGCCTTGAACTCACAGAGATCTGTCTGTCTCCACCTCCCCAGTGTTAGGATTAAAGGTGTGGACCATTATGCCTGGGGGAAACCTAGGTTTCTGGTAAAGATGCCGAAAATATACACAAGGAAGAAAGATAAATTCTCCCACATGCAGAAGGATGAAATGATGCCTGTATCTCTCACTCTACATAAATCAGTTCAAAGTGGCCCAGACACCTTAGTATAAAACATGAAGTGCTGAACCACAAGAGGAACACATAAAGCATACATTTCAAGCTATATTTAAGGGCTAGAACTTTCAGAACAGAACTCTGATAGCACAAGACAGGACATAGCCCTAAGCATCAGCAAGTGTGGCTAAATGAAATTGCAAAGGTTCTGAGTGGCAGAAACTTCACAGTCTACAGAATGAGAGACAACATCTGCCAATATACCTCAGGCAAGCAGTTGATCTAAAATATAGGGAAACTGTAAAATTAAACAGCAAAACTCTAATCAATAATTGAGCTTATAAAATGAAGAGCCAACTCTTAAAGAAGAATCCCAAATGGTCAATAAGTGTGGTTTTTTTGTTTTGTTTTGTTTTTTATGTTCAGCATCCTTAGCCATCAGGAAAATGTAAATTTAAACCACCTGAATATTCCATTTCACATGAGTCTGAATAGCTAAGGTCAAAAATCAAGTAACAATAAATGCTGTCAAGGACTTAGGGGAAATCCTTATTCATTTCTGGTAGGAGTGTAACTTTGTATGGCTGTTATAGAAATCCACATGAGAGTTCTCAAAAAAGTTAAAATATAATTATCATATGGCTCTACCTCTATGATTCATGAACATATAACTGCAAATCCCAGCACATACATATCTACACCCATGCTTGTTCCTGCTCTATGCACAACAACAAGGAACTGGAAGACTAGATGATGAGAATGTGGTTCATAGACACATTGGAATTTTATTCTGCTGTTGAGGAAAAAGTAACCATGAAGTTTACAAGCAATGGGTGACATTGGAAAGTACTGTTAAGCATGATTCAGAAAGGGAAAAGATGTATGTTCTATCACATATGTACATCCTAGCTTAGAATGCTTACACGTATGCAGGTGACTGGGGGTGTGTAGAGTGTATTGGCTAGGAAGGAGACCACAAGACTGGGAGAGAGGTATTGAAGAATGGGAGGATACAAGTGACATTAAAGCAGAAGAGAAGTGATTGTAGTGGGTGAGAGGGGGGAAAGAAAGGGGATGGAAAAGAAGAAAGAAGAAAGGATCAGCAACATGAATTTTGTTTGAAAACACCATGAGGAAACTAAATTCTGTGTAAGCTAACTGAAAAACAATAAAGCTAAAAAAAAAGAAAATATAATGCTAGTAATGACCTCACATGCTCCTGCACTCTTGAAGTCTTAAGACACTGAACATGGGTCTGCTTCCAGGTTTGGAGTGAATATGACTGGTTTGCTAAAGAGAACAAATATTCACTGACTCTTTCAAAGCTGAATTTTGGTGTCTGGCTCTGAGGCAAAGTTTACATGGTGTCAAGAGGACAGGGATCTTCTTGTGAAATGTCTGTGAACACAGACCCTTGGGAACAAAAAAGAAAGAGGTCAAAGCTGGAGGGACCAGACCTCGGGAGGCACTGGGTAAAGCAGTCTTGGCTATCACTTGGATGTTTGACTTTCAGTATTAAGGAAACACTCAATGAAACACATCCACTGATTACCCACTTTCTCTGTGTCCACGAGAACCTGACCCCGAGTGACAGGTGATAAAAGCTGACAGGATCTGGAACTCAGAGTGACTGCAAACCTCCTATGCTGCACCTCAAGATTTCCTGCAGGTTTGCTGATATTGCGGCAAGATAGTTTATGAGGCATGGTGGCCCGCCTCTGTAATCTCAGAAGCCAGGTGGCTGAAGCAGGAGGATCAGGGATTCAAGGTCATCCTTAGCTATAGAGCAAGTTCCAAGCCACTTCAGGTTACAAAACAACAGAAACAAAACTACCAGTTAATTTAACTAGGAAATGTATAGCATTGGTTTCCAGTTTACAAGTGGAGTTTTGATTTCCTTATTTTCTTGGCCTTTTCCCCTTCAGTCCAACACAATGACAGGGACCACTAGAGGTCAGGCTTTTTACATTGCTCTCCTTGAAGAAAGGAATTCAAGGCTTGTGTTAGCTGTGAGAAAACAGGGGGTCTTCTATCCTGGCAAGTAGTGTCCCACTTAATGTCTGTTATAAACTGTTCTATTCCTGAATATTTCTAAGAAACAAAGGTTTCCTTCCCTTGAATGTCATTCCAAGCTATCTCCTATTGCAGTGTCCCAATGGAAATGACTAATCATTAACTATGCCCTCTGCAAAAGAATCAGCTGATACGCCATTTCTACAGCTGCAAAATAAGAGTCTAATCCAATAAATAAGCAAGGTAGGAAGACTCCAGCCTAAGAAACCCGAAATCACATGGTCAGTGAATGGCTAGGATGGGATAAAATCTAGACATTACATAATTCCAAAGTCCATGCTGCCCTAGCCACAAAATACTGACTCTTGCATACTTCCAGACTCTACTTACTACAAAGAGCCATCACTCACGAAGGAATGGGAACTAGAGATGAGGAGAGATCCCCAAAGGGTAAAGTGAACAACTTGGCTTGGTCCTGGGCTAAAGTAAGCTCAAGAAGCCCTTGGCTTCTCTTGATGCAAGCTTCAACACTAAGTGGTAAGAGCTAAGAAGGGAGAGGACAGCAAGCTCCAAAGCAGTGAAGATTAAGTATGTTCTTATGTGTTGGTTCCAAACTTGGGAACCTCATGAGCTCCACCCTCTCCCCGATAACAGCTGCAAGTGTTTGTTCTATTCCTCTAACATCTGGACAGCCCATGTGTAAACAGAATAGAGGTCAGTGCAGGGAAGGATCTGAATGGTCTATTTCTAGGTCTCATAAGGATACTATGAGCTGGGACAGAGTCTGATTGGGAAATTCTTTGTCTTTATGACAGTGTTCGCAGCTATTTCCAGTGGCACTCAGCTATCTCTTCCTACCAGTCTATTTCTACACAGAGTGAGTTACCTGCAAAGAAAATAAATATATCTATTTATCTCACAGTTTGGAGGCAGAGAAGTCCAAGGTCAAAAAGTCACATGTGCTGAGGACTTTCTTGTTGATGGAGTCCCAAGGTGGCACTGGATGTCACGTGACATGACAGAGAAAACTTGTTAACTTACAATCTCTCTTCCTCTACTAGTGAAAACACCACTGCAACTATAGTCTTCACCCCAGGGACTCCATCTACCCATCTTCCTTAAGTCTCATCAGCACCACTTGCTAACACAATGGACATGATTGCTCAATATGAGGTTTGCAGGCATCAGATATGTACACTTTAGCATTTACCTATAATTCCCTTTCATCCCATGATAGAAAACCAAAGGTATGGTTGGATGGTGGTAAGCACTCTAGATAGGCTCTACCAAAGACTGATTGTGACCCTCTGGACACATTCTTTTCAGGTCTCATTTTACCGCATGGGTCATGAGTTGGCAGAGCCTAACCTAAGATTTCATGGGGATTTACTATTCATATTTTTAGTGATAGCTCTAGCACCCTATGCATAGATAGGAATATGTTCATCCCATAAGTATATTCCTAGCCACTGCTTCTCTTAGTCTACTGGACATGACACTTCCAACATTATCAGCCCTCGAAGTGCATATTTTCCAAAACAAACAAGCAAACAAACTTCTTCCAAAGAACAAGTTCACACTACCATCAGTGTTAAAGACAGAATTCTGTGTATCAACAATGGCTTGCTTCAAAAGACTATTGAAGGAAGGCCCTCTCCTTACTCAAAAACCATAAACAAAGATCATTTGCCTAGACATATTTGATGTAAAACATGAGATATTCAAATATACTTTTCAAGTTCTTCAATGTATTTTCTTCTACTAAAAGAGTGCATTAAGGTATGGTCTTATATTGAAGTAAATATACTTAAATGAAAGGCAAACACAATAATGAACCAACCACTGAATTTATGAATACACCTTGAATTCCAGAATTGTTCACTCAATGTGGTAAGCAATGGGTAGCTTGTGAAGAGTTTAACTGAAGGAATAATAAAATCTGAATTTAGAAATTGAATTATTTTATAAAATTATCTTTTGTCATTCATCAAGTAAGCATCAGGAACAAGAGACTTTTTTAATGTATTCTCATTTCATTGGTCTCATTCTACTCTTTAATTCTTTTTTTTTTTTTAACCATGTGATGATCTTTCAGGATTAAGTTAACTCAGTGAAATAGAAATGGAGAGGCATGACAACCGCATGAAAGGTGTTCAAATAGAGCTTACTCTGAGTTTCCCAGTGTAGAAGTCTTCCCTCCCCCTCTCTCCCTCCCTTCCTATCTCCTCTCTCCCCCACCCCACTTCCCCTCCAACCTTCCCTTTTATCCTCCTTTTATCCTCTCCGAACTCCAGTTGGCTCTACTTCCAAGATGGCTGAGACTGTTGGGGCCTGATGTCATCCAGCAGAGGGCGCTCTTGGAGAAGATTTGGGTATGACCATGGAAAACTCTGGGAGGACAATGACAGTTTCCTTTACCAGAGGGTGACTTTGTGTTATCTCTGTTGCATGTTAACCTAAAGGACAGCTCATTGGTTCCCCTTGGCTTGCCTGAAAAATTCTGCTTGTAGTCTTCACAAAATTCCACGAAGATCTCATGTTTCAGTTTTATATTTAGGTGGAGAGGGTGGGGGAAGTAATTGTTTACAAACAAACAAACAAAAAATAATAGATTCAGAAGTACACCAAGGTAACTTCACAGTAAAGCCACTGAGGATGGGGAAGCAAGCAAATATTCACCAAGGTAGATGAATATGTCAGAGACAGCCAATCTGCTCAAGCTAACACTGCTTACTTCCCCCTCTCTCCTCCGGCACGTGACAACTTTCCTTCTCTTAAAGGCAATGACAGATATTGTGAACAGAGTCCAAATAACAGCAAAAATCAACACTGGTTCAGGAATAGATAGTGCAGATCCATGGCAGAGCCCAAGAAAATCTTAGCAATGTTCTAATCTAGCAATAATACACATATTACATACATACATACATACATACATACATACATACATACATACATAAGATGCCCAGGTACCAAGCTCCAACATGTCTCATACAAACCAAAAGGAGTCCAAAGAGACAGTGGGCACGGTTCTGTCTTTAGTCAGGTCCCATATGTAAGCTTTTATAAACCTCATTGTCCTTGTCTAAGTGAGCTTAACTGTAGGATCTGTTTTATGTTCTGAGTTTTGAGACTAACATATTAGATTTGAAATTGAAATTTTCTTTGGGAAAGACATATAATAAAGAGTAAGGGTATGACCAGCCATTGCTATGGGACTAAATATGAACTTGTAAATGAGAGCTTTAATCAAAGATATCTATCCAATCCCACCTCAATCTCTTTCTGCCCTTTGGTCATCAGCACTGTAAGGGCAAGTGACATCATCCCTTATCTTGTTTGTAGACTCCAAGATAGAGTGGCAGAATATCACCAGTCAATCAACAGCAATGTTGACATTTCTGAATGAAGAGCAGACTGAAGGAACCAGGAGAAACTTGAAAGCCTGATTCCTATACATAATTGTTTAGTATGTATCAGCCCCAGATCTCAAGGACATACAGTAATTGGTAGAATGAACCTGGAACATAGGCTAAACGTACCTCTACCCGGTCACCTCCTTCCATCTCCATGGCCTAAATGGCCCTGCTTAGGTTGTCTTTTCCTGGTTGACCTTGGTTTCATGTAGGGAGGCTGCTGCCTCCCTACAAACACAGGAATTCAGTGTTAATGATTTCTGTGGAAGCTGCTGTTCTAAAGCCATAGTTGGCTTTAGGTCTTAGGTTTGTTTCAGTCACTTCAATAGTTGTAAGTACATAGATTTCCTTACTTGCTACATTTACTTGGGTCCAGCTCACTTCTACTCATTCCTTTGCTTGTGAATGGAAGCCTTCTGGAAGCAATACTATCTAAAGCACAAGTGTTTATGATACCAACTGTAAAACAGGCTTGCAAGTGCAATCATCCTCAAACCCAAGAAAACCATTGTAAACCAAAAACTTTCAAGACATTTTTATATGAATCTAGACCTGATGGCCCTTAGGTAACTTGAGAGATGCTGTCCTGACAGCACCATTACAACCTCCTACATAGGATCTCACAACAAACCTTTGTGAGAGCAATCCAAGTTGGACTTCCAAGGCACAGTTCAGAAGCTCTCAAGACATGGAACTATAAAACCTCCTGGGACTCTAATGTGGGATGCAGAGCGAAAGAATGATTGGTTATAATGGAGGTACAGCAGTCTTGTCAAATGTAAGTGTCTTGGAGGGACCAGGAAGTAGACCACAGACAAGTCTAGAGAGAAGTCCGCAGCCAGGCCCTGAAGTGCAGATGTGCTGTGCCTTGGCCTAGATAAAGATCTTGTGCTCCTGTCACCCAGCAACTGTTGTAGACCTGCCTAAGATCTTGAGCTGGGTCAGGCTTTCTCTGCAAAGTAGAGGTTCTGGAGTTGGTTTTGTGCCCTACCTCTTCTTCCATCCAAGTACCACACACATGCAGTTCTCCTGTGGTCTTCACTGCATAAGAGCAGCATGGAAGAACTACAGGAAGCAATCCCACATAGTCAAAAGGAGGCTAAACAAAGTTCAAATGGAGCGGTTTCTTCGTGTGACAGTCCCCAACTGATGGCTACTATATCCAACAGCCAGGAGCTCATTGAAACACACTACAGATCTTACCACAGCTGAGTTCAATGACCGGTGTTGACATCTCATAACCCTCAGGAGCATCTTGCTGTCCCAGCCTAGCGCAGAAGTCCTCCACATTCTGCCCCCTGTCCCTGTCCCTGTCCCTGTCCCATGTCTTTCTTCTTGACCTTTGCGTTCCTCATCTCCTCAGATTCTTGCTCCCACTCAAGCAGATCCGATTCACGCCCACCTCCACATGCAGACCAACCCTCATGCCTGCTTCCAGTTCCTAGGGTGCTGCTCCCAGTGAACCAGACATCCAGACACCAGGGCTGCAGCCTAAGGGAGCCTCCTGCACCTCCCCCTCCATCTGTGCCTTGCCAGAAAGCAAAAGGGAAAACATACTTGCAGCTTATTTTTACTTTAATAATATTTTTGTGTAATTATCAAGGACTCTTAAAGCCTCTTGCCCCTTCTGTGTGGTAGGAATAATAAACACGCCCATTTTATAGGGGAGATGAAGGAAGTGAGGCCTAACACATGGAAAGGGAGTATGAATCATCCCCAACAGGCAGTGAGTCAGATGAGATGACCCAGGCCTCCTGACACTGGAGCTGGGGGCCCATTCACAAGGCCGGGCATCCTGCCTACTGTTATTTCCAAACGTTTAGTATCATCTGCAGCTTCATACCCCTTGCACAGGCTCACTTTTGATTAAGTTTTTTGTTGTGATGCCAATAGGCAAGAAATTTTGTCTTTTCTATGTTCTAGAAGAAGCTAAAACATTTACATATTTTACTAGGAGCTTGAAATGTCCCAAAATTTGGCTTCTTAGGCAACCTTGTAATGAGAATTCTGAAGAGCTGTCCTGGCAAAAACAAACCAAGCAAGGCCAAAAATCCAGCTGAGGCTGGGTGTAGGGACTCATCTCTGAAACCAGGCGGTGCTCTTTTCTGGTGGCTGATACATCTTTTTTAACACCTGGCGACAATTTTTCTCTGTAGGTGCTGAGAAGCCTAAAAAACGGCTGTGGTGAGCTACTTCTTGTGTGATCCGAGTATTTTGAAATCCTGGGGAGACTTGACAAAAGTAAGTGGTCACAGATCTTCCTGCAGGCCTTCCCCAGGGAAGAAGAGAAGGAATAAATGTGAGTCTACCTCCAGAAGGCTGGGGAAGAGGGTAGGGATGACAGCCCCAGGACATCCTGGAAGGCAATCCACCACTTTTAGCAAGTCAGGTCCTTCTATAAAGTCCTTAAGTAGGATAAGTGCGTAATATATAACCCAAACCAGAATTTAAGTACAGTGGAAAAGAGTATTCACAATTTATCTTTAAATGGTAAATCATTATATGAGGATAGAAGGCATAAACAAAGGAGAAGAATCGGGACAGGTGATGGATGGCCTTTGCCATCAGTGCTGAGGTTGATAAAGAATGATTTCTACATGGAGCGATGATTCCCTTGTGAGAGGGCTAACACAGGCACAAAGGGGCATAACCCACTGCTGCCTGGCTATCTGGAAAAAACATCTCTAGGAAGCTGAAAGAGAAAGAACACAGTAAGATAGAGGTATGGGCACCCAAGCAGGGATTTGAGGACTAGAGGGGCTTTGAACATGTGATAGTAAAAACTCAAGCAGAGGCCATCAAGTGCACTGACTGCCAGAGGGTTCAGTGCCTCTGTAGGCTGCTTGGGGAAAGGTAGAGTCAATTTAATATGGCTACAGTAGACCAATGCAAGAATGACAAGGAGGCCCAAAACCAGCTTGGGCTTGATTCTAATTGCCCAACACTGCAGTGGACAAGCTGTCTGCCATTTCCAAACATAATTGAGCAAGGCAATTCTCCCTGACCAGGGTTTGTTTTATGACCAGCTACTGCTGGTCTCCCCAGGCCTGTGGTCTTCTCCATCAGTAAGGGAGTCTCATCTGAAGAAGACATCACCACTTCCAGTTTCACTAAAAGTACTTTCTCTAGTCACTGGAGAAGTGGGTTTGGACCTTCGCGGGAAGTACCTTCTTGGCAGTCAGTCCAACAAGGCCAGGAAACTGAAGGATAGGGTGGCTTTTAGGGGCTCCCCCCTTTTCAATAGTTCATCTTTGAAGCAGCCTTGTGAGTCCTGCTTGCTTTTCAGCACTTACACACAAGTCCAGAGTCCCTTTAGACCTTGGGGCTTTTGGAGGCCTGAAGGTCACAGGATCAAAGAGGGACTTTCTCCTGTGGTCCTTTAGACTTCACTGTTGGTGAGGTAGATTAGGAACGAGTAAACAGCAGTTAAAGACTGGAGAAATAATTGACAGCTATGGCAAGCTCATATCAGCCAGGTCCTGTATATGAAGAAAAATAAACCTTTCAGTTGGCTCTCAGAAAGGGAGGGCAAGGAAGAGGAGTAGCAGGGAAGAGGATGAGTAGAAGAGTGTCCCTCACTGTAACTTTCTTAGCTCCACCTCCAGATTTACCCCCTCCCACATTATTTCCTTGCAACCCAGGAAAATGAGTCTGAGGCTGTGCAGTAGGGAAAGGCTGTGACATCTCCACAGACACTGCAGCTCAGCCCTGCAGGGTTTCTGGGCCTTTGAAAGGCCACTTGTAAACTCTCTCGGTGCTGAGCAGAAGCAGCCGGGAGGAGCTGGGGCGCGCGGACAGGGGCACACTGGTCTGCCTTCAGTGCCTAGAAATCAAAGCAGCCAACCTTGGGCTTTTTCTTCCCTTCACACTGAGGCACTTTTATTGGCGAGATGAAGGGAGGCAGAGAGGGCCTACAGCCCTCGCTTCGCTTTTGGAGGTTAATGACCCAGTTAGCAGCTCTTGGCTGAGTTTCCGACATTTTGCAGACATCAAGCCCCGCGCCTCTGCCAAGTACATTCTGTTCCCTGGAGCTCGTCCAATGCATCTCAGATTACTATGTAATGCGACAAAGAGGGAGAGGTGGCTGGGAGGGGCCCGGAGAGCTGGGCGGGGTAAGCGGGCGGTAGCCGAGAGGGCGGGACGCAGAAGTCGGCTGGCGGGGAAGGGGATGCCACTCTAGATAGAGCTGCATCCCGGGCTTCTTATAGGGAGATTGAGCCCAAGGGGAGGGTGGACAGGCCCTGTCCTCCAGGAACCCTGCCCCGCAGGGCCCCGCAAGCTTCAGGATGAAGATGGGGGTGGGGAGCGACACCCGGAGACGGGGCGGGACGGCCCGAGGAGGAATCCAAGGGGCGGGCTTAGGGGTTCGGCTCCGCCCTCGAGGCTGCCCCACTCCCACCCCAGCAGCTCCAGGGGTGAACAGCCTGCGAGCTAATTATAGACCTGAATGGAAAGCGGCGTTTTTGAATGATCTTGTTGCTCCCAACGCCTTTCGAGGCTGAGGAGCAGGTGCGGCCCTGCTAGATACAAAGTGATTCATTTAAAAGCCCTCTGTCACGCACGCTCTCTTACTGACACACAGGAATCCTTGTGCGCTCCCCCACCCGGAGGATTCCAGAACTGGCTTGAAAGGACTTGAGCCCGGGAACGCAGAACAGAGACCAGGAGACTTTTCAAACCTCTTCACCACTCTTTAGTAATCTCACCGAGTAGATGAGATAGTCCTAGGCCTCCTGAGAATGTTTAAAAGGAGGGTCTTTTTTACATTTTACAGTTGGAAAAACGAGGCAGGGACATGCTCTACGAAGTGCCTCTGAGAGCCTGGGAGTCAGTGTGAGGCTAAAGAGAAACGTGCGGTCCCTCCAGCCCCTTTCTCTGCATGACCAAATTGGAAGCTGAAGTCTCCAGATCTAACCTCTGGCATGTAAGATCACCCCTCCTCTTTAGGGGTGGTACCTACCTGTTGTGCCTCATTCCCCCAGTCCCACCAGTAATCCAGCTGAAGCCGGCCAGTAGTTAGCAGATCTAGGAATAGGCAATACTACTAGAAACTGCTCATTTTCCTGTATGTTATATGTGACTTAATCTGATATGGCTCTGTCAGCACAAACCCATATGAGGAACTACAGAGGGGTAAAGCACAGACTTTCTTCCCTGTCAGCATCTTACACCCACCTAGGGTTCATCCTCACAGTTAGCCAAGACTTTTCACGACTAGGATGACCTACTCCAGTCTGCATGAGCCACTCAAGTCTTGTTCCCATTGGATGGAGTTCTCACAGAGATGGAGGCTTGGAGGGAAGAACTGACTACCTCATGTTCATCTGACAATGAGTGTCCATGGAGAGAGCCAAAAGCTGGCCTGACTGCAACCTGGGAGGAAGTCGATACATTTCTTTCTTAGGTCAAGCCATAAACCCACTAAGTCACACACACACACACACACACACACACACACACACACACACATACACACACAGATTGCTCCCATACCCTCATCTCCCATTTTTGTGGACACTGGACTCAGAGAGCTGTAGTTTTCTCTAAGTTTTCTCAAAACCTAGCCAGTGCGTTTGACTTTAAATAAAAAGCCAACCCATCACATCCCCTGGACCTGCCTACCAATGCTACTTCACCTTTGCTGACCATTTTAAACCTAACCTCCTTCCCACTGGCCAGTCCTGCCACACCAGGATCTGCATCTGTGCCAATGAACAAAGAAGCAGCCTTGAGTAGCATGCCTAAAGAAACAGCAGCTGGGGGGGGGGAGATTATTTTAATTGCAGCTCACTTGCTTCTTGGAAGAAAGTTCTTAGGCTTTGGAAGTACCCACCTCCCCAACATCCACTGGGTTCCATCCAATCCTTTGAAGGTAGTAAATGAAGAAATAAAATCCCAAAACTCTCACACACATGACTGTGCAATATTGTATGCACCTAAACGGACAGCTGTAACATTTCCATGAAAGCAGATGAATGTGAACTTTCATTTACCAGTCCCAGTTCGGTTCTGTCCTATAGTATGCATTGTTTAGTCTGTATAGGCCTCTATTTTGTCCTCTGTAAAAATGGACATAACTACGGCTAATTGAGGCAGTGCTACAGGGCTGACTCAGGAAGGAACATGGTGCTCAGAAATTCTCTTCAACCAGACTACCTAATTGAGAATCCAAATTCTATTTTTTTGTCTTGGATACATTTTTAAGTTTTGTATATCTCAATTTCACAAAGTATAAGAGGATAACAATAGTCCACACTTTATAATTATGTGGATGAAATGAGTCTAAATGTAAAGGATTGAAAGATATGCCTGGAATAGCTAAGTGTTCAGTAGAATGAAGATGGAGCATGCATATATATATATATATATATATATATGTATATATATATATATATATATATATATATATGGACTTCCTAGAATAGTGTCCATCAGAGAGTCCACACTCACTGAAGAGACACTGTATGTGTTTCTCATTTTTAGAATGGAATTCTCCCAGGATTAAATTTGAATACTGTATATGAAGAACTTGTAGGCTCTATAAGACAGCTCACAAACTACAAATTTAACTTTGTTGCTAGTGCACTGGTCTGGTAAATATTCTGTATTAACAATGCATAATCAAACTTGAAGTATACAGGTAAGTAATGCCCATGCCTTCTAGGAAGGCTAAGTAAGGACCTGCTGTGGATGCACAGATATCTAATACCAGGAGAAACTGGTACTCACTTCAGTTAGCACAAAACATCCAGTGTCATAAAGTATCAAGAAGTACACACAGATGCCTGTCGGTGGAATGAGGGCTCAGGAATGAATGCAGTTGTGATAGAAAGAACACAATGCATCCTGGAAGAGTTACCAAGAGGAGACACTCAGAGATGCCAACAATTCCCAGTTCAAAAAATTAAAAAAAAAAAAAAAAAGTAGGACCCACCTAGTAAACACAGTAAACACAGAAGACTAAAGAGGGGAACCAGAAAGGCCAACTGCTCCAGGGAGACCAGAGCAAGCCAGGAGAGTCCCACAGGTTCCAACAAGGATGAGGAGGCCATATTCTGAGGGCACGCTGAACAATTGCTCATATTGAATATGGAGGTGGGATGCAGGAGGGCTTCTGAGACCAGAGCTGATGTGGCAAGGACACTGGGCTCCTGCTACTCCACAGCATCTTAATTTTCACAGTTGATGTGTACTCTCACATACCATCTTTTCCACTGGCCTGTGAGCTCCATGCAAATGTGGAAATAGGGTCTCCTCACGCTAATGTACCCTGAGCATACCACAGTGACTGGAGCTAATGAAAACTCCCAGGCTCCGAGGCTTACAGGACAAATATCCAGAAAGTAGGTTGCCCTAGACACAATTTGAAATGGACTAAAAAGGAGTGCAGAATGTATCACCATTCAAATCCTCCCATCCTCACTCCTGTGTGTGTATGCCAACCCCTTCAAAACAGTAAAACAAAATCAGACAGCATGATGGAGAAAAATAAAACATTAAACGTAAGGCAGAAATAAAATCCCTTCCATGTCCTTCCATCCCCAATCATTAATTAACTGGGTTGGGTCCTTCTTTGATTAAAAAATAAAAATGAAAGCAGGGAAGTGAAAGAGAAGCGATGGAACGTTCTGGAGAAAGCTACCAACTTAGGCCAGCAGTTTTTATTGTTTTCTAAAGCCCTCTCTTGACTGGATCCCTTCCCAGCTCAAGTTGGAGAATATAAAAGAAATCCAACTGGTTTCAGTCACTAAGGATTACAAAGAACTGAAGAAGCTTTCCCGGAGGTCCCCTTCCCTTCTTTTAAAACTGTTGGTGGCATGGCCTGCTTCATTGCCTGGGGGAGGCAGTTTGGTGCTGTACTTCTCCAACAGAAACATACCGAATGCCAGCAGTGGAAGTAACAGCACCAAGAAGCTGTGGCATCCAACCTCTTCCTGAAAGAAGAGGAAACAGAAAAAGGCAAGAAGAAATGATGTGTCCAAGGCCACCCAGCTCCCTCGTGGTTGAGAAGAGGACCTGAGACTTTGATTTTCAGGGTTAGTGCTCTGTCCATATACCATGTCACTTTGAAAGGAAACTCATTTTGCTGGAAGGGGGAAGCCCAGATTTAAATCCAGTTCTACTGTGTACATGCTTTTAGCTGTTAGAGGGAACCCAGGTCTTCTGTAATAGCAGCAGCCACTGGTGGAAGGCAGCTACTTTCTGCCAGGTCCTGGAAGCAGGAGAAACTGGTCCTAGACAGTTAAATAGCAAAACAGACAGTTGAATCAGAGTGTGCCCAAGTTCATCTCACTCTGAACTCCAGGTTCTTCCGTGTAGCACACTGCTTCTATATGCCTCTGTTTCTCATCTGTGATATATAAAAATGACCATGTCCTGTTTTGTGCGTGCCTGCAATCCCAGCATTTGGGAGGTGGAGGCAGGAGGATGAAGAGCTTGAGGTCATCTTCTACTTCATAGCAAGTCTGAGGCAAGTATAACTCTAAGAACAGAAATGAACAAAATAAATTGTATTTGGCACAACACTTGACACATATATAAACCTGCAAATATTATTTTATAGGAGAAAATTGGATTGTGTTGTGTTCTATTTTAGATCTCACCATCTCCATTATATAACTCAAGAATGTTAGACATTGTCTGCCATCTTCACTGTACTTTTCTGTCCCACCCTACTAGTCCCAGATTTCTCTGTCATGCTTTCTTCTCTCCAAGGGCTGGCTTCCAACCATGGAGAATCTGAGCAGAATAGGTGAGGCAGGATAGGGATTGACTCCATTGGTATGGGAATGCTGAAACAAACAGTTCAGACACAACAAGAACAACTCTAGCACTAACAGATCCAGTCCAGAGCCTGGTAGGCTATCCCAGACAGGGACCAAGGCACATGAGTTGGCATTGGAAATACCCAAGGCAGGCAGGCAGTTTATGAAGTGCTGAGTCATAGGAACAGGGTCCAACCTACTTCTAGCAAAGACAGACCAGACTTAAGCTAGGAGGATAAGACTGCATGGGTAGATCATCAGGAAAAGAACATAAAAACCGGGCTTAGAGCAAAATCCAGGTAGAAAGAATGAAGATTACCCCAAATCTAAGGGTTCAGAACAGGATAGATGTGTCTTTTCTTCTCCTCTGATTACAAAAGCCAACACGTACCATGAAAAAAAATGCTTATGGATACAGTAGGTTGGATAAAAATACAAAACCATTCATAGAGATGATGTCACCATATTCAAAGACATTGTCTCCTATGTAGATAGTGGGGTGGATGTGGAACTGGGAAAGTGGGGGCTTTAACTATGTGTGTTATGCTTGATTTCCTTTAGGAAAATGGAGATCTGAGGCAAATAAGGGAAACTGTGAGCATCTGCTCTTCCTGATGATAAATACATGGCATCTGTTATAGCCTTTCTGTATGATTACTATTTAATAATTTAAAATAAAGACCTAGAAGTAGTAAATATTTAAAATCTAATACATTTTATTAATATCTGTCATTGTAGAAAAATCTGGGGATTTAATGAATAAAAACACAGGAAAATGATGTGTTTTAAGTGTTACAGTGTTGGCTAACTTATATGGTATTTCCCAGCATGGGAACAGGTCTGATGTCAGTAGGATCTTGGCAATGGGCTTGTATGCTGATGCCCACACGTGTAGGAAGACTTCTCAATTCTTTCAATCATTTGGCCACCCATCCATAACTGACCTGTTTGGCCAGAAAGTCCCATCCCATTTTGATTTATGAACTGGAATTTTGCACTCATACTTTACAAACTAACACACACACAGACACACACAGGCACACACACACACACACACACACACACACACACACACACACACACACGACTTGGTAACAGTCAAAGCTAATGCTACAAAGTCTACACAATAGAATTTATGGATGACAGGCCCAAAGAGCACCATCAACCAGGGGACCTAGTGGCATTCATAGAAACTATCCAACAACAGCAACACCCATCCTTTCTAAGCCAACATGACACATTCACCAGGAGAAACTATCCTGAGCCACAGAGGTTGTGTCTCTCTCGAAGCTGAGTCCCTCAGATCCTCACTCAAAAATAAGTGTCACTGTATAGAAACATTTGAAAACATCTTGCCTCTGACCTCAACATGACAGGAAAGAAGGCTTCATGCTTACATGGTAACAGAAACTCATCAATATGGCTAGCGGCCAACCTGGAGGTACAAAAGAAATAAAGCATAAACATGAGTACCTGAGAAGAGCATTCTGGGACCATGTAGTTATGAGAGAAACTATATCAAATACAGACATGCCTTGGGGAATCATACATTCTATGCTGTCTAGGGAGAGGCTTAGTAGAGAGAGCAAGGTGTCGGAGACATTAGCTGAAGAAGGTTCTGCCTGCAGCTTACCCACAAGAGACTGTGTGTGAGGCCCTTTTCACTTCCCCTTCCTGGGGCCTGACTTCCTCTTGGGCAAAACTGAGTCACTAGAATCTAGTAACTAGATCTCCAAGATAATTTCCATTTCTACCTTCCTTTGACTATAATTTTTGTGCCTTCAAGTTTCCTTTGTCTTCAAACAAAAAGTATCAGACATCAGAGGCCTATATAGACTGAACTATTTTTCCCCACAGTCCTGGATATGTTCAGACATATCCCTAAGGGTTCCACAAGGACATATTTACAAATAGCTTCCAACAAGCAACAAACAGACAGAATAAGCCTTGCAAGAGAAATCCTCTATACCAGACAATTTAATTCTGAACAATAGACCACATGAGGGTGTATAAATAACTAATTATACTACATAACATGAACAATTTTTTTGGATGATTGCAAAATTGGGGAGGAAGAAATGCAGTGGTATTTATATATTTGGGTTTCAGTCAAAGATTTTATATTCACTCTTAAGCAATTTTACATATAAAATTAGCCCAGACTAGAACATGGTCAAACACTCAAAACTGGCAGCAATCTGTTAGCCTGGGGGAGAGTTTGTGTCCAAGCATTCAGGGCAATAGAATGGAGGGGTGACTGTGCTTTCTTGCAGTTCCAATGGGATGCTCTGTGGGTGGTACCCTCATCCCTGCAGTGACCTACAGAGAAGACAGAAGTAGAGAGTTACACAACATATTCCAGGATGAAGTCCAGCTTCCTTTGGTATACACTCTGGCATACTCAATTCCACCTTTCTCCTGGGTTTCTACAGTCTTCCATAGCTATGCTAAGTCTTACAGATGCAGAAACTGGGGTGTTTATGTGTCACTGCATGTCCAGGGCCTGCTACTACTTCTAATGTACAGCCAAGGTGCTTAAAATTCATTGTTGGGCCAATTAATGAAATGAAAAAGTTATAGTCTTTACCCAGAAACATTCTGTAGACTAATTGATGATGGATTACCACAAAGGATGTCTTGTACATATCTTTACTGAGACGCAAGACTCTTTAAGCACAGAGGACAGAGAAGTTAATTTTAATCCTGGCTACTCTCGAGGGCCTTTTCTTCCCATGTGCATCTGCATACTCCATTCTCTCATGCCTGTTGTTCTTTAAATCCTATCCATAGGCAAGATAGCTGTGGAGACAGGCATTCTCTCATGGTCTATTGCAGTAGCAATTTTAAACAAATGAACATAAATAAATATTAATACTGAGTTGTGTGACATGTTTGAGGAAAAAGAATATGGTATTGTAATTTAAAATGAGGCAAGGGCAAGATGGAAAGGAAGATCAGAACTTACTTCTAGGGATTTAAGGATGGCCTCTTTGGAAGTGACATAAAAATGAATAAGATCCAGCTGTGATTGTTAGTTTATTGTAAGTATTTTGCATTTATTGGACACATGAATACATCTTTATAAATGAAGTATGACTTATGAAGAACCATGAAGATTCTGAAAGAAGAGTTATGGGAGAAGAAAAATCCAGGAGGACAGAACAACTAAACCAGAGGCAATGGAGAAAAAGAACGGTACAGTAGGAGCTACTATAGTAGATATAGTAGATATAGATAGATATATCTATATATATATATACTATATATATAGTATACATACTATATATATACTATATATATATATATATATATATATATATATATATATATATATATAGTAGATATAGTAGATGTGTACTCCAAATAGGATGCCAAGGGGCAGCACTGGGGACTACCCATGATGGGTCCTGGGAAGAGTGCGATGAACAGAACCACCTCTCAGAATGTCATCTCTAGAAGCTTTATAAGGGATTTTTGCATGGGAAAACAAAGTGGGGAAAATATAAGGGTTTGCAGGCTGTGAACGTAGTCCAGGGTCAGATGGGGAAGTTGAGGTGAAACAAAACAGCATCACTACAGAATGACCTAAAATTGTGTGGGAGGGGAAAGGGGGAGGCAGATTCAGCAATGTCTCAAGTTTTTGTCTGGGAAGAGAGGTGTGTGAGGAAGGAGAAGCTCTTGATGAAGAATACAAGCACCAAGAAAGACGACTGCAGGGTGGAAGAGACCATGGCAGAGACATCTTGTTACTTGAGGTGTTGCAGAAACAGCAGTAGGAACTATCCAAGTGGGGACCAGAGTCCCCAAAATACCCCAGGCCAAACTCTTCTACAATTTTCTAGCACAGATACTCAACTTGAACCTGAATCAATGGCTCAGAAAATTAATTCTGTAATTCCTCAGGATTCTAATCCCCTGTACCTGCTGGACAGGGGTAGCAGAGACATACCTAATATAGTATTAGACTGCTGTGACAATCATAAACATTGCTACTGGATCACTATCGCAATCAGGTCACCATTGTTTTGTCAGTTCCCTACTCTGGATACATTCCCGATCGACCTTCTACTGTGCCCACCCTACTGCTGCATGAAACTTAAGCTAACTGTCTCCCACTACATACACCCAAAGAGCCAAAACTAAGTTCCCCCAACTCTATTGGACCTTGTAACCAAATTTAAAACTGGTGAAACGTGGAGGGAGGGGTTTCACACACAGATCTAGGGCAGGAAATGTAGCAAATGTGGAATCCCCAGCTTTGATGGATAGAAAAATGGCATGTCTAAGTGTTTCTGAATGTAATTAATGAGGGCTCCCAGCCAAGCCTGCTAGGGAAGATTATTCAAGATAAAGGGTTACTTGGCTATGGCAATCAACAGAGGGAACATTGTTCCTCGGCAGCCATCTAGTCAGGAGTGAGAGTATATGAGGCTAGAGTGATATAGCCATACTCAGCTCTCAAAGGCTTTTTCCTAGAAAGCGAAAAACAAAGGCAGGATATGGGCTCAGCTGCTGGCTTCCTTGGGAGCCCTGCAACAGAACTGGCTCCTCACATAGGCCAAGAATGAAGCTACTAGGGAGAGCACAGGGTCACAAGTTCCTAGAAGCACTTCCTATTTGAATCAAAGCAGTACAGGGTAGAGCGGAGTCTGAGGTCAAATGCAAAGTGATTTTTAACTCTGACCTACACCCTCATCCCCTTGAAGCACTTAACTACTTTGGGGTGACTGCAGACTACTGGGACAGCAAGCAGGGCAGACAAGTCTTTAGATCCTTTAAGCTGCCAAAGGATGTCGTCTGAAGCTTTCTCTTTTTGGTTTGTTTGTTTCTTTTGAGAACGGGGCTCTTGAGCCCAGGATGGTCTCAAAGTCACCATGTAGCTATGGCTTGAACATCCTATTTCTCTTAGTTCTACTTTGGAAGTATGAAATTCCAGGAGTGTACTACTATATCTAAAGACAGTTGAGCCTTTCTATAGAGCTAAACATGCAACTGCAAAGCAAGCAACCCCAGGACAGACCACGTCACTTGCCTACACTTCTGAAAGATGCACACTATTTTCTTTTTACTTTCATAGTTGTTTTCCTGGTGTGTTTGTTGTTTTGTTTTGAGGCATGGCTGTGTGATCTAGGCTGGCCTTCATCTGAGAATCCTCCTGCCAGAGTCTCCTACCTGTGGGAATGACAGGCATGTTTCTGATATTGATATTCTTTAGTTTTCTTTTCTACACAGGGTTTCTCTGTGTAGCCCTGGCTGTCCTAGAACTCCCTCTGTAGACCAGGTTCGTCTCGAACCCAGAGATCCATTTGCCTCATCCTCCTGAGTGCTGGGACTAAAGGTGTGCACCAACACCTTCCAGCATGATATGATATTCTTTTCATGTTAGAGGTGGCGGCACAGAATGAGAAAAGGCCCACGTTCTAAACCAGCCCCTGGTGCTTGGTCAGATACCAAAAGGAGGGGTGGTCCTCAGGTATCTTGGTTCTTCTGAGATGGATAGATGATAGATAGATAGATAGATAGATAGATAGATAGATAGATAGATAGATAGATAGATAGCAGACAGATAGAGATCATATATATATATGCGCCTGTGTATATATGAAGGGCTTTGTGGCTAATATGACCTCTATAGTGCAGGAGTGAAGCCTTCACTGACTAAGCTTGTCAGGCACATTTTCTTTAGCCCCTGTCACTGCTCCATTTCCCTGGAAGACCATGAAGCAGCTGGTAAAATGCTATTGCTTCCATTTCTGATTTCTACTGTGTGTGTCTGTCTCCACCGACAGCATACTAACGGTGAATCATATCTGCGGGGCACAAGGCAATTCCACACTGCCAGTCTGGGAAAGCCTCTGTGTTAGAGTAAACAGAACAGAGAGAGAGACTGTGGATTTAGCTCCTCATTAATAATCCATCAGAAGGCAGAGCCAAACAGATAGCCAAAACTGGATAAACCTGCTTTGTCTAGAAAGTTCTCGGTACAAGAGAGTTCGTTATTCCACATGGGAATTTGGGGTTCCATCTTCTAGATTTCTCAACAAGGCCACCAAACTTTTCACATTCTCCTTCTCACTCTCTGGTGGCTAATGACAACTTATAAAAAGGTATTAACATTCATTTAAACTCTAAAAGTAACATAGAGTAAGCCCTTAAACATACTTGGGCTCTTTTCTTCATCTAGAGCCAGAGAAATGAAATAACAATAGTTAATAATAGCAATAGTAATTAATAGTATCGGCATACAGTGAATGCTCTTTAGTTAGACACTGTTCTAAAAGCTTTGCCTACATTGACTTTCTAAGTCCTCTCAACAAGACAGACCAGTGTTTCCAGCCCTACATTACAGGGCTTAAGCCAGGTCATCTGCCTGTGAAACATAGTCACCCACCAGGCAGCAATGTGGTCATGACTGTGGGCATTAACTCACAAAGGCTTTCAACTTTCTATCCCAAAGTCTGTCACAATGGCTGTGGAATGACTTCCTAGAAAACATTCACTTTTGTAATATGGTGGAAGTTATTTCCTGTCATTAAGTATGATTCAACTTCCTGTAATCTTGGTAGTTGAATGTTAGTTTTCCCCCACCTAAACTGCCCTTGATAGCCCCCGTACATCACACAGTTCTTTGTGCTCTAAGTGTAAGTACCATAGATAGACTCTGAAGTTATAATTCACAGTGATAGATTTGATTTCATTGAATAAGCACGGGGAAATAAAAAATGTTTGGACATTTCCAAAAGAGTATCAGAGACGAATAAGATAGCTCAGATGGCAAAGGCACTAACTGACCAGCCTGACAACTGAAAACTGTGTTCAACCCCAGAATATACATGGTAGAAGGGAAGAACTGACTCCCACAGATTTTCCTCTGATCTTCACGTGTGGGGGGGGGGCACACCCACACATACACATACAGGATGGATGGATGGATGGGTGGATGGATGAATATTTTTATAAAACAGAAGGTCAGGACTGGTTCTGGGAAGGCTCATGTCTGTCTGTTCTAGAAGCCTATGACTAGCCTTTCTTCCCCAAGTCACCCATGTGTGGAACAGAAAAGGGAAGTACCTCGTGTATATTTGCGTGTGACCATTTCATTTCTCCCATAGGCAGATCTGATCTCTGCTGACCCCTGCAGAGGCACTACAGTCTACAGAACTAAACCCAGCATCACTGGGCTTCAGCCCTCCACTATGTTTGGTACTAGCCCTCTTTTGTTACTCTTTCTCATCAAACTTCAGGCCTTTCTGTCTTCGTTTATACATGGTAAACTCCCTGCTGCAGGTAGAGGGGTCTCCAGCAATCTATTAATTCTTCAGGACTCTGATTTAGCTGGACTTTCTCCAGTTGTATATCCCAGGTAATTCTGCTTCATAATTACCCTTTTGTTCATTGGTTTTCTACGCCACAAAGTCATCTTTCTAACTTAGAACCTGGTCCCTGATCATCTTCTATAAATTTTGTGTCTGTCTGTCTGTCTGTACCAGTAGAGTACATACATAACTGGTACAGTGAAGACCATGTTAATTTCTGAGCAGTCTTTCTAGAAGTCACTGTCACCAAATCTTGGGGTGCTTGAATTGCGTTCTTATAGAGCAGGGAAAGGATATTTTTGGGGAGTCTCTGTTTTGACTTGTTATCCTACCCCAAAGTCTAAGCCAGCCAATTAACTCATTTCACAGTAACTCTATGGTAGCAGAGGAAGGAGGGAAATTCAGCCACAAACATTTCAAGATTTATTTAACTAAAGAATTCGTCCCACCAGAAAGCATGACTGTGATTTCTTTTATTATCCAGTTATGAATAAGAATTATTATAATGATTAATTAGTAGCAGGAATCATTTACTTTTAGAAAAGAAAATTAATAAGGCACAATGAAAACATAGAATCTCATTCAGACATTCTTCACATATACTCTCTCATAATAACTTTATGGTCCTTTATAGTTGATAGATATCTTTATAGTTTACTGTTCATATTTACACAGAAGATAGACTCATTGCCAATTTGCAAAGAAGAAAACTGAGCTCTAGCAAAGAAATGGCTGGTAATTAAATGCTACATCTCATTTTCAAACCCAGGACCCCTGACTCCATCCCAAATTCTCATGTTCCATACATTGTTAATGGGCTTAGGACCTGCTGGGTGGAGTCTTCCAGAAGAATAGTTTCCTCTTTGGACTCATATTGTCATTGGCCAATGGCTGCCTTAGCCACACTTGACCAAAGACTTCTTAGTTTTCTTAGTGCTGAGGAATCATGGCTACAGCGTGATCCAGTGTCCGGAAACTTCCAGAGCTCTCAATACACTTCAAAGACTCTCTTTCAATATTTTAACTTCTTCCTCTGCCTTAAAAAATACCCTATGTTCTGTCTAACCACCTCCTCCCTATCACCTGAGCCCTGCCTGAGAGAATACCTCGTGGATTCTACATAGCTGGATTCGTAGGTCAGGCTGTGCAAAGGGAACTGAACACTCATCTATTTCAGTCAAGCTTTAATTGACTGCAGGCAGTCAAGTTGCTTCCAAGCCAGCTAGGGACATGGAAGGTGAAGCATACATATGTACTGCTGTGATAAGCATATAGAATAGGAAAAAGCAGCAAGTATACTGTTTGTGGTTATAGAGACAATTACAATGAAATTTAGAGCAAGAATTGTCGACAGGCCTTCCCTCTGAGGTAGTGAGACAAGCTGGAAATGGGACATCGACATGGTCGCATGCCATTTGAACTACTTGACTTTATGTCCACTGAACCCAAACTGAAGTCTTTGTTTATCCTTTCTACCTGAAAATGCCACCTATGGCAGAGCACAAAGCTACCATGTCTGGTCTGCATCTGTTTTATCATTTATCTGTGGATTATTGTAACAAAATTGAAGCACTAAAAGCTTTGCAAATGGGATTTGCCTCTATGGCATCTGCATAAGCAAAAGAAGTGAAGCCCCAGCAAGAGGCGTTTCCACCATTCTCTAAACTGTAGCCTAGGTCTATCTAGGTAAAAATGGGAGAAACACCCAGAGTGCTATTGGCAGGGAAGCCCATTCCCCTTCCCTCCATACTTTTTTTCCAAACGACTTCCTAGATTTCCACTCCATCAATTCTCTCTTGAACCTATTCTGGGAATACAGGGAAACTCCCAACCATGCCACATGGGCCTAGTTGGGTCTCAGGTCCTCAGATACTGAGTGACACTGCCCACTGCAAAGGGTGAAGTGAGAGTCATGGCAGTCTACTCCAAAAGGTAAGGTACCTGTGCAGCAATGAATTCGTCTGATCCCTGTTGTGAAAGGCACAATTGCAGCAAAGTTCACTATCAGTTTTTAAAATTCCTTTGAAAGAAAAGAGTAGCAGACATCAGATAAAGCAAGATGAAGGGTGCTGTGGGCCTGCTTCTGTCGCCAGGTGACCTGGGTCACCAAACACTGCACTTCTGTGGACCCCAGGCTGCTCTGCCATGAGGTAAACAAGCGAACAAACAAACAAAAAACTGTGTCTTGTCAGCTAGGTAGAATTCTTGTGAGGCTAGATGAAGATCATGGAGGCAGAACAGACTAAAAAAAAAAAATCTATGGCTCAATACATTCAGAGACATTTTTGCTAGCTTACATTAGGTTGGAAAGACAGGAAGAGATTGTTTTTTCTCCTTCATCTGGAACTTTGAATCATAAAACAGCTAATTCAGCAGCTTCAGGGCACACCTAGGGGAGGAATCCTGGCTTCCTGCCTCTTGTCCTAGTTGTGAGAAATCCAGCACATTGCTCTAGAATAGAACTCATCATATAGATGTGATCTGGAAAGCAAAGCCAGAGGGCCATGTGTCACTCTCTGCGGCTGCCTCCCTCAGGACCTAAAGGACTTTAAAACCCGAGCTTTCTCCTCAGCCCTGACCTTCAGAAGTGGGCTCAGACAGGAGGCACTGAGGGTTAACTGCTTCTGGGAAATGCTGCTGGCATCTAGCTGAACCTAGCTGTCTGTTAGGAGAAGTATTTGCACTGTATTTTGAAGATGAAGCTTGGGTTGTGAGAGGTGAAGTGCATGGCCCAAGGCCCAGAACTTCTGTCTAAGCTCACAGCCCTCATGGATACTAGATGTGAGATCTCGCATGACGATGTAAGAACTGAGCTCTAGACTAAGCTGGGCCAGGGGGATAGGTCTACTCTCTCTCTCTCTCTCTCTCTCTCTCTCTCTCTCTCTCTCTCTCTCTCTCTCTCTCGCGTGTGTGTGTGTGTGTGTGTGTGTGTGTGTGTGTGTGTGTGTGTGTGTGTAACAGTGGTGGCAGCTTGAATAGAGGGCCTGACAGTTTTTGCCTTCTTCCATGTACTCTTAGCTAGTCTCTTTTAGGGCACTTCTGTGGGGGCCTGCAATACCCTGGATGAATCTTCACAATTCCTCTTAATAAAGCTCTCCCACCAGTACCACACTGACCTCTAATCTCAGCCTTGCTGAGGCACCATAGAGATAGCCATGGCTTCCTTGAAAAGATTGTGGTTCCTGATGCATTCTTTGAACAATTACAGTAGTTCCCAGAAGGGATGTCCTCTTGGTATATGGTAAGGGCAGAGGTGGCACATGTAGGCTCTCAGAAGCTATATGGGCTGTCTTTCAGAGTCCTTTTTCTGTCTACCCCAGAGCTTCAAGAATGAGGAATACTGACCCCAGTGTCCCCTAATACAGAAAGTTCAGGGTTAGGATCTATACCCCAGATCAGTGTTTCTAGTGAAGCATCCTCCTCTTTGGTCAAGTAGATGTGCCCCATGGGCCTAACTTGCAGCTTGACTCTGGCTTCCCCAGGTAGTTCCACCTCTTAACAACAGTGTGACAGGACTACCAGAGTCTTCCTGTTCCAATTCTGAGCTTCAGGGACCATCATAAATTCACACAGTTCTCTCTGGCCTCCCCATCTGTGGCCCGGGGGCCTCCTGCTCTGAGCCCTGAGAAGTCAGGCACCTTAGTTGTAAGACATTTAGGCCCAAAGGCTAGCCGATTCTGACCTGTATTAGTCATAGAGGCTGGAGCCCATTTTCTGTGACCAGTTACTGCTGGGAAGAGGGTCTGGAAGGGTTTCCCAGTCTAGGATGTGCTTATGCAAGCCTCTTTCAGAAAAAAAGCTCTTGGCCTCCCCAGACCTCTGGCAGCAGCCAGGGAAATGTAACTCTGGCACCTGTACATCTGAGGAGGCAGCTGGGTGTGGCAAGGCAGACCAGGATCCTCTTGGGTTTGTATGTGCTAAGTCTAGAGTGACTCTTTGAACTTGAATTTGTCCCTCAGCAGGGTGACAGCCACAGTCTTGGAAAAAAAAAAAAAAAACCCAAAAAGAAAAGAAAGAAAAGAAAAAGACCAGTCATAGAAGTTTATGTCTCAGAGTTTGAGACGCCCTAGAGCATTCTTGGCAAGTGGTGGTTTGGCAGGAAAAAAAAAATAAGGATTTTGTATCATCCAGGAAAAATGGAAAAGATTCAGATAGTCCTGCGACATGCCAGGACTTGGCTAGACACCTACAGTCTATGGAAACAGACCAATGTGTCTCAGCTGACCCCTACACAATCAGATGACCCTTGTCCAGGGATGCTCTCCTGACAGAGAGTCCAGGAGCTCACATTTGGGAGGGCTGGGGGATTGGCTTAGAGCAGCTGTGCTACACAGACCTGAGGGACAGCAGGAAACATCCAAGTGCAGTTAACCCCTTCCAGCTCCATGCCACCTCTCCAAACACCTGTGCACGTGACATTGTCAGAGAAGCAAGTCTAGACAAAAGGTGGACATAAGGGTTGGGTTCTGGGTGATAAGCAGAGCCTGTGTGCTCAGCACAGTTAGGAGCACATTTGGGAGCTCAGGAACAGAGAGTCAAGCAGAGGTTGGGTTACAAGAGCCTAGGAGGAGGCACACATCCTGATACTCTGACCAGGCTTAGAGACAGGTCAGGTCCTGCTAGGAAGAACAAAAGTGAGTTCTCTCTTTTCTTTATATCAACAAGAAGTCAGGAGCCCAGCCCAGCTCAGAAGAGTTTATACATGAAGAGAGGCCTTGGGCACAGATGGGATGTGAATGATGGCCTCAAGTTGAAAGAGAAGAATCATCCCATTGGGGTTCAGGACTTGGGCTTGCAGTCATACTGAGGGTGATGATGTCCTGGAGCTCTGAACCTAGCGCTTCTAAAGCTCTTTTCCTTGCTGAAAATTAGATTCACTCAGTGCTGAGCCTAAGGCAAGATAAAGCCTTTATGGGGCCCACATGAAATCCAATACAGACAAGAAGAAAACCAGAGGCTTTCCAGGCACCCCAACTCCTTCCCAGGTTCCCTGCCACCTCCCTGAGTATCAGTCACCCTGTGTCTTACATGGTGGCAATGGGTCACAGCAGAGGAATCCAGTCTGTGTTCTGTGAAGTCCAGCGATCCAAACAGATGGTTCACAGGCTCTACGAGAAACTCAGACAGGCAGAACAGAACCTTGATCCACAGTGGCCTGGAGCAGTTCTGTTTTTAAGCTTAGTGTATTGGGTTTCCCTCTAAGATTTTACTTGGAAGTCCTAGTAAGAGGGGGGGAAAATGCAAAGGTAAGAAGGGAAGGCAGGGAGAACATCAGGCTGGATCATCTCCAGCTGGTTCCAGGCCACTGTTTTCTGACTCACTCTGGTGTTCTTCTGCCCATACTTTCAAGAACCATTCCTCTTCCTTTCTGCCATTATCTCAAGAAAGAATCCATACATAAGCCCAGAAAAAAAGCCACTACTTAGCTCTCATTTCTCAGCTCTGAAGAGTTTTGGCTCAGAGAGAAGAAAATTGGGGGTTTGTGGGCTAAGCAGGAGGGGTTCTGAGGCCCAAAGCTGTAAATCAGGCTTGGAGGTTTGGATTCCCAGCAGTATGACCTTCAGACACCCCGCTCTCTTCCCAATACCTTCACACTCACACCCAGGCACAGGGAAGCTTGCCAGGCTCCAAGCCAGGCCCACTTGGAGGAGCTGTTTTGATTTTTCAGGAAAACTCCTCATAGCCAAATTTCCCTCCCAAGAACAACACAAGTGGGGATTTCCTACGTGCTTCAAGGAGCAAGATTCTCAAAGTCTGTTTGCCATTGCCTGGCCCAAAAGACCCATAGATAGCATCCCCACCTGAAGTAATGAGTGTGGTACATATTTCTATTTGTTTTTCCCTTAGTAACTCCCATTGTTGCCAGCCTCTGGGCTTTATGGCATATTTAGACAGCCCTGCTGTCACATTGTCCATTCTGGGTGGCACATCTCTCAATACCAACAAAGCCAGGAATCCCACGAGCTTGGGGAATTGGCACACCCACGGAACTGAAGATTTCCTTTGTGCTCGCACAATTCCCCTGTCCAGAGCGTGCATTTTTCTCAACGGAAAAGAGTTGACTGAAATTACCAAAAGTGTAGGATGCTGTCATGGAATTAAAGGGTGTAACAACCCAGGCCCTCCCTATATGTGGCCTCCAGTGAATCTCTTCCTCCTTCTAAGCCAGTTTAAAGTAAAGGGCTCCTCCAATCAAGCAGTTCAGGGCAGGAGAGATGACTCAGTGGTTAAGAGTATTGACTGCTCTTCCAGGGTACCTGGGTTCAGTTCCCAGCACTCACATAGCTACTCACAACCATCTGTAACTCCAGGATCGAATCAGGGAGTTCATATTCAGGGCTTTCCTTCATCAAGGTCTTGGCTGAAGGAAAATGGGACATCCCAGTGGAAAATGATTCTGGAGGTCACTAAAACATCTCCTTTGCCTTTGAAGTAGTGGCCTAGCATCCCATCACTTGGGAGGCAGAGGCAGGTGGATGGTGAAGCAGAGAGAGTGAGGCATGTAAGGGCCAACATTAGAAGAAGGTGGAAGTTCTCAGAGCAGTCACCCAGCAGATATGGGTAGGTCAACTCTTGAAGTCCAGACTTGGAGTGCAAGTGTAGGAATGGTTCCCAGGAGAGGTGCTAACTAAATTGGGATTTAAAAGCTATGAGCTTCTCTGATGAAGTGGAAAAAGAATACAGAGGAATATGCAAAGGAGAGAACTGGGGGAATTTCAGAGAGATTCCCCCAGTGACTAGATGCAGCTGTGGGATGATGGAAGGGGGGAAGAAGTGGGATTCCCCAGGAACTTGCATGTCAGGCTATGGCAGCAAAGGTCGACCTTCCTAAGCCTGCAACCATATAATACAGTTCCTCATGTTTTGGTGACCCCTTCAACCATAAAATTATTTCTGTTGTCATTTCACAACTCTACTTTTGCTACTGTTATGAATTGTAATGAAAATATCTGTGTTTTTCGACAGTCTTAGGTGACCTCTGTCAAAAGATAATTAGACTCCCAAAGGGGTCACAAACCACAGGCTGAGAAGCACTGGGCTTTGGGGTCCCTCCCACCCTGAAAGCAAAAAAGAACCACTTCTACAAGGAAATCATATAATCATCCATGTTTGTATTTTGGGACTCTCACTTGGCTGTCTTGTGGGACATGATTTTGAGAGAGAAAATGAATAAAGTAGAAAGCAGAGAGATCCTCAGGGGGCAAGAAGCAAGTGGTGACAGTGCCCTTTGTCCAGCACAATGGCAAGAAGAAGAGGAAATGAAATCCAAGTGTGTAGTAGGGGCTGTTACTGAATGAGTTTTCCCATCTCTAACTTTCTAGGACTCGGCAGCTAAAGAAATCTGAACAGGCATCTCACCTCCCATTTTTACCCACCCCTCCTCCCACCTCCCACATTCTGTGAAGTCTGGCTGGCCCCTCTCACTCCTCCCCTTCTCAGGCAGGAGGCTTAGATAATAGGTGTGGCATCGGGCCCAGGCCTTCCCACCATCTTCTCCACCATCACATTCTGCTGCTTGAGCAGTTGGCCGCCTCCATGAGTGTTAATTGGAGAGACATCTGAAGTGACCAGACTGGTTATGCAGCCGCCATGATAGACACACTCCATCTGCTCCAACCAGGCGCTTCTCATCACGCAGGGAGGCCGGCCCGATTCCTTGGGCCCAGGGCTTGTTAGGAGTTACAGTCAGAGTTGGATTCCAGGGCTTTGAAGTGCAAAGTGCTTACACACACACACACACACACACACACACACAGAGTACACACCCTTTGGCTTGGTGAGGAGGCAGTTAAGGCCAGTCTTGTCCTGGGTTAGGCACAGAACTCACAGCCAAGTTTCCCAACCCATCCATCATCTGCCCCTCAGTATGCCTGGGGTATGATGCTTGCCACTGAACTTTTGTATCATGAGTTCACCAATTTAATTTCCAACTCAAACTATCCCTTATCAACCAAGTGACAGTGACTTGACTTTAGAAAGTCATTTTCCCCTGCAACTATTAATTTCTTTAGCTTTTTAAATTTAACTTATTCTAATATGTAACAGAGGGGATATTAGAAATCATCTGGTCTAATGGTTCTGACATGTTTTAAAATCTGCTTTGCTTAGTCTTGCTTTAGCAGTAGAGCCTTTATCTGTTCATAAGACAGAGGCTGCCAAAGACCTGGAAAACTAACTGCTTGGGTGGCCATAACACTAAGTAAGTTACAGGTTGACAAGGACAAGCCTATTAACTTCAAATGCATAGTCTGTTCCAACTGTTCTCAGAACAACACTGCCCCCATTCCCCTCTTCTGCCACTAGCAAGGACAAGTATTAAAAAGTAATGAATATATACCTTTCTTATTTCAAACCCTAAAAGCTTCCTGGAGAATCTTCTACTATGACCTAGTCTTGGTACAGCACTTCTCAATTACCAACACATATAAATATGACATTTGCTGCAAAGAAATTTGTATATCTCATTTTACAGAGAAAAGAAAAATAAATTGTCACACAGGCAATAAATAACAGGGTTGAGACCCACATCTCTATGTCCAGCTGCCTATGCCAGGACCAATGGTCCCTTGAGCACTCATGACAGTAGTTCATCCTAGAAACAGTAATGCAGGATCACATCATCTTTTGAACTAATATCTAATCATGAATAACAGAGAGTCCCCGTTGCTAAGCTGCAGCATTTACAAATAACATTGAAACTTTCTTGATTGTAGTTCATCAACAAGGGAGATGGAAGTCATTAAGGAGGCCGACTTGGGACTTGCAATTAAGTAGGAGCAAAAGTACTTTGAGGAACTAACAACAAAAGGAAGAAGTCATCCTTTTGAAAGTCACAATCTTCTTCCTTAGAGTCTGAAGATAAGTGTGTTTAGATCAGCCATGTCAAAGGGATGGAGACATAATTGTGTACGACAGACAATGAACTCGAAAAGGGTCTACACATTAAATAGTATGGGATCTAACAGCTGACTCTGGTAGGCCCTGGTCACCTACTGTCAGAGGCAGATCCTCCTTGTATGTGAGAATGAAAAGATGGTCCCTGTGGAAGGCTCAGAACCAGGCCATCCCTTCTGTGTCCCCATCAGCACTTTTACAGTAGGTAAAATCTACTATTGTGGTCCTGATGGGAAAGATGTACTATTTATGGAAGAGGGCTTTAAGTGCATCTTCATGGAGCCTGGTTTTATTATCATGTGGCAAGTAAATCACTTGACAAATGACAGCTACCTGATTCTTGGAAGCAAATAACAATGTTCCCATGTTAATAATAGTGAGAAGGCAATAAGGAAAACAGCAATAATTATTCACGTAAATATTATATTAAAATAACCATTATTACTTTAAGGGAAGAACATAAAAATAGCTTTTAGTCTGCAACATCCTTTACGTTGTTATCACTTTTGGTCCCACAGTACTCATAGGAGGTAGGCAGGACAAATAGGAATTAGAAGAGACTGGATGGGTATTTTCCAAATCACACAATAAATTAGCAACAGAACAGCCGTGGTTTGTAGTGAGGGGAGTTTTATAATTTGGACCCACTAAGTGCCCATGAGAAGGGATGCTGGCTTCCCTTAGAAAGGGTGAAATGTTGTTTCCCATCTAGACCAGTGTTCCTCAACCTTCCCTAATGCTGAGATCCTTTCATACAGTTCCTCATGTTGTGGTGACCCCAACCATAAAATTATTTTGTTGCTACATCATAACTATAATTTTGCTACTCTTGTGACTTGTAATATAGCTATATGATATGCAGGATAGCTGATATGTGACCCCTGTGGGGGTTGTGACCCACAGATTGAGAACCACCAGTATAGATCATTACACTGAAAAGCTGCCCCGCTGTGATGGAAGCCTGAACCCTGGTGATTCATCTGTATGTGTTGAGTGTAACACTTCAAGGAGAGAGAGCTTGGGCCTTGAGTATAAAGCAAGCAGCATTCACAGTTACCTCAGTCTTGCCTATGTGACAGAAGTTACAGAAATGATAAAGAAGAAAATACGTAGCTATGTAATTCAAAACTTTTAACTCTGTGACGGTCAGTATTGTTGACTTAACAGAATCTAGAATCTTCTGAATTATGGGCCTTCTGGTCACAACTGTTAGAGGATTATACTTTTTAAATGATCCATTTATTATTTATTTTGGATTATTTTGATTATAATATATTAAATGACATGAGAAAATTCACCTACTGAATTGAATTTACAGCAAACATTTTCTTTGTGGGTCTCTGAATTGAAATCAGTTGATCTTTTGAGGGAGGTCTCAGAGCTAGATGGAAACATTACACATGGGAATCCACACTAGTGGGAGATACAGCTCCCCACCTGAGATCCTGGACTGTATTCCACAGAGAGAAAGGGAACTGGGCATCATCAGCATTATTCTCTTTCCTGGTTGTGGATGGATGTGAGTAGCTGCTTCAATTCTCACCCTCTTGACTTCCTCATGAGGACGGACTGTGCCCTTAAACTGTGAGTCAGAATAAGCAGAAAAAGTGACTAAGACAGCATCTAAGGTCATAGTTACCCCCCCCATCACCTTTTCTACCTCCTCTGCTTCTTCTGATGCATATGCTTGATGCCCAGTGCTTTACCTTCTTCTTCTCGGGGTCCTTATACAAGCCACAGAAGCGTGTGTGTGTGTGTGTGTGTGTGTGTGTGTGTGTGTGTGTGTGTGTGTGTGTTGGGAGAGGGGATAAATGACATTAGTGAGAAGGGAGACTTGCATAAAGTAGCTCATAACTGAGGTAACCACCATAGTCTTTATCTTTTATTTATTTATTTTAACCAGGGTACTCCCATATATTCCTGTGTAAAAATTAAAGGAGAACAAAATCAATACAGAGCATCAATGAGGTGAAATAACAACATAAGTCCCAAAGCACCATCAACTTAAGGAGCTGCTTAATGAATTTCCCATCACTGGTGAGGCTTGCATTGGGTCTGACAGCATTACCCCGTGAAAGACAACCAGCTGAAATGATGCCCACACATGTGTGTCAGCCTGCCTGGGTTCACACACACTGCCATTTCAGTCTAGTTAGGGAAGGTTTAATTTTATTTCAATTCAAATACCCCAAGTATGACATTTGCTTTGCATTCACAGGCATATTTGGAATCTTCATATGCAGATCCTTGTGCCAGCTACCCAGTGGGTATGACAATCAGTCTGACCAACCAGCCCCATTCTTGGGGAGTTTATTGTTTAAAGAACAATATAATAAAGGGCAAATAAATACATACAAGTAGAGGACATTGGTTTGCTATCAAAGCATAAACAAGTTACCCACCTTGAAACAAAACCCAAATGTTATCACATTGTTCTAGAGGGTGGCAAGGCTTCATCCTTTTAGAGGCTCCAGGAGGGCATATTGGACTTACCTCTCCCAGCTCTTGAGACCCATCTACCTTTCTTGATTTCTGTCATCCTGCCCCATCCTCAAAACACAGTGGCAAATCATCTGCTCTCTGACCTTCTGCCTCCCACCTATAAGGACATTTGTGATTGCACTGGGCCTGTCTAGTGATGCAAGGTAATTTCCTCGTTTGCAGATCCCTAACCTAATTACACCTGCAGATCTTTTTCTAGGTAAAACAACACATTCAAGGTTCAGGGGATGATTATGTTTGTGATAGTGGGTGTCATTATTCTATTTACTGCATAAAAGAACAATTAGGAACCTGGAAAGCACAATAGAGGCAGTTGTGTGAGACTTATCCTGGGAACACACACACACACGCACACACGCACTCGCGCACGCACACGCACATACACATGCATGCACGTGTACCTACTCATCTCAGAAAGGAAACCCACAACAGACTAAAGTAACAATTACACTGAAGTCTGGCTTGGTGAATCAATGAGTTTATTGGGTTACTTATGGGAGTATTGGCGGGGGGCTATTTATAGGAGCAGGGATGACTCAAAAGCACCTGCATCTGTGAAAAGCCCTTTCCAATACGAGAAGCACACTAAAGCTGCATCCCAGGACTCTCAGCACTATTTGCAGGCAACTCAACAGAGGCAGGAATCTCCTTCCTAGCAGCTGGGCTGGTCATGGATAGTCTCAACCCCTAGCATTTGTTACTGTGTCTGAACCTCTGGATGGGGTCTTATGAATCTTGCATGTTTTGCCTTTCTCAGATAAATGAAGTTGCTTTGCTGAGGCTCAGTAGCCTCTCCCCCTGCTCCCTGGAGGGTATATTTCACTTGGAAAGAAACTGTGAATTCCAATGCAAGGCCGGAGATCAAGAAGGTTATCACAAAGAACATGACATTTAAACTACCTTGAAGAATAGGAAACATTTTGTTGGGTGGTTGAACAGAGGGAACAGATACTGGAAGGTGAATAAAGCATTCAATGTGTCGGGGTGGTATTCAGGCAACAGTGGGGAGGACCACAAGTGCCATAGGAAACCATTTGTATCCTTTGGCAGTTTGAATGACAATGGCTCTCATAGGCTCCTATGTTTGAATGCTTGGTCCCTAGTTGGTAGAACTGTTTGGGAAGGATTAGGAGGTGTGCCCTTATGGAGGAGGTGTGTCTGGGGGCAGACTTTGAGGTTTCAAAAGCCCAAACAGTTCACAGTTTCAGGATCTAAGTTCTCAGCTATGGCTCCAGCACCACGCCTGTCTGCCTACTGTCAAGCTCCTGACCATGGTGGTCATGGACTCTAACCCTCTGAAACCATAGGCTCCAAATAAAATGCTTTCTTTTATAAGTCGCTTTGATCATGGTGTTTTATCACACTAAGACATGTTCCCTATGTAGAAACAATAGTATAGGCATAGTTCATCTTTATGAAAAAAAAAATTCCAGCAACAGTGTAGACAATATACAAGTAAAGCAGGTAGGGCAAGATGGCTAACTGGTTATTATCTGTGCAACAGCCAGATGAGACTGTAAATGTGGGAAAGATTTAAACACTGGAGATATAAATGTGTCAGGCTTTTGCAAGTCATCTCATGTAGATGGTGAGAAAGCAGAACAAGTAGTGATAAACCAGATATGCAAAAGAAATAATGTGATCTGGTGACTTAGCTTCAGTTGTTAATTAGATAAACAATTAATCAAAAATTTGCATGGGAAATGGAGCAGATCTAGAGAAGAAAGTGAATGAAATAAATTTAGCACATCTGCTCGGCCCAAGCTGCCTTGGGTGGGGGTCAGAAATGAGAGGGAAATGGCCACAGAAAGGTGGAGTTTTAGAGCCTAAAGGACTAACATCCCAAAGAACCTGACAAAAATCAGAGCCTTCTTCTGACCATTTCTGGTTTTTCTGACGTGAGGATTATGGATCACCGTGTCTCTTAAATGGATTGCTGAGAGCAAATGTCATCATTTGGCTAAAATTCTGGTTCTTAGAACTGAGATGAGTTTGCAAGAGGACCCAGACTACCTCCCAACCCCCAAACATGACAATTCCTTGTGTAGGTTAAGGGAGCCATTGTGGCAGCTGTCTTCAAAGAAACCTCCAGCAGTGCCCTCTGTGAGGTTGTGACCAGAGACAGCCTGTGTGAGACTGAGGCCTATGAGGAAAACTGCAAAAGAGACAGTTGGAGACAGAAACATGTCCCTGCATGTGGATGCTTGCAACCTCGGATACTTCCCTGCCTACACATTTTCTTCCACTTAGATTTTGTTTGCTAAGGGGGCAAAGGAAGTATTTACTAGAATGTTAATAGAATATAAGCTTTCTAGAAGGTGACTGTCTGAACCTGTCAAGGTTAGACAAATGCTACCCACTCTGAAAAGTCTTCCATGGCTCACCTTCAAGAAGACAGCATTTTTTCGTTTCTGTTGTTTGTATTTCTTCTATGATTCTCTGACTGTAGTGTTTATTATTCTTTTGCATTATAATAATACGTTCATTTGCATTATAATCACATGTATATTTAAAGTCCTGTCCTCATCACTCTCAGATTTTCCTGAGAGCACAGATTCTATATAATTGATTTCTGAGATCCCAGCAGCATTGTTCACTAATCTATGTATACTGTCAGTGTCCCATATACCCAGGTGACTCAAAAAGATATTTGATGTGTATTTATGTTATCTGTGGGCCTTTTCCCCATGCTGCAACAAATAGACATTTTAGGACTTTCTCATTGGTGCACATTAGCTACGACTTAGAATATTAAGACTTGGGATGTGATTGTTCTGAAAAAATATGGAAAAATAGGCCATGAGAACTTGGAGACAAGCTGTCTTTGGCTCAGGGTAGAAGTGGAGAAACCTCTCTAGACTGCTAAGACAAGAAAATCTGAGCCTAAGAAAGTCTGGATTAACTGACCAAATGTGTGAGTTCTGGCTTCAGGAGAAAACCAACATGGCTCAGCTCACTGAATCCTGAAGGACAAGACTCCAGTCCTAGCTACTAGACCTGTAGTCACTGTTCAATCTGTTAAAGCTTGTCAACCTGTTTGGTTTGTTACATCCATGGAGAGCATAAAACTTCTTTCATGTTTGTTTTTATTTTACTCCTTGATTATCCCGTCACAACACAGGCATTGTGTAGAAATCTTGTCTGTCTGTCTGGTCTAGTTCTTAGCCAGGATCCTACAGCTTTTTCTTTGTAACAGTCAGTGGAAGTGATTATTATCACCCCTGTTTTCAAGAAGAGTCACATGACTGCACTTGGCAGAGTCAATGCTCAGTTCCAGGTCCAGTGATACCAAAGTGTATGGTTTCCTAAAGACTGCCCTGTGTGCTGGCCGCAAGGGTGACAAAGCTTTGCACTCAATGAGAAATGGTTGGTGACACTCGTTTTCTGGTGTTGCATGCTGGCCAGTGAAAGGGATTGAACTGAGTCATTTAATAACTTTCTACTTATTCCTGAAAAGTTTATATAAGTATACAATGAAATATGATCATATCTATCCCCATTGTCTCTAACATTCCCCCTACCAACATAATGGGATTCTTGTTTTGTTTTGTTTTATAACTCATTGTGCTAGTTAGGTTTTTTTTTTTTTTTTTTTTTTTGCCAATTTGACATAAACTATATTTATTTGGGGAGATGAACCTCAGTTGAGAAAATATATCCCTAAATTTGGGCTGTAGACAAGTCTGTGAGGCATATTCTCGATTGCCCATCCCACTGTGGGTTGTGTTTCTTCTGGGCAAGCGTGCCTGGGTTGTATAAGACCATGTGAAGGGGCTCAATTCTGTTACTGATTCAACTCAGGTTCTCCCAGACAAGATTACAGCAGAGCCACACTGAGAACAACACCCACGAAGGACCTACTTTGTGAGCCCCAGATGTGAACAGCATCTGGGAATGCATCTTGCAGAAAGTTTCCCTCAATTGATGGAGAAAATGAGCCCATATCCTACCTCTGTAGAACAGGCCAGACAGCAAGGAAAGTTAAAAGTGATTTCTTCTGTGGCAGACACAGCAATGTTTTATTTGCATTCTGTGAAGCTGCCTCTTTACCCATAAGGCAAGGAAAGGTGTATGCTGTGTTTGGGTTTTTGGTTTGGTTTTGTTTCATTTTGATGTTAACTAGTATCTTATCCCTTAGGCTCCAAGGCATTTTATACATAATCCAATTTTAGAGACTCTTAAAAGTGCCCAGGGTCATCATGTGACTTCATTTTGTGTGAACAACTCATGAGGGAGGCAAAACAAAGGTCTTTCATTCACTCATGCAAACTATACCTTGAACCAGGAGCTGTAGCAGATGCTGGGTAAAATTGTGGCAGACAAGAAGTTAGATGCCCACAAAGATGCCTACATGCAGAGAGGTGTGTGAGCATGACTGGAACTCAAACCCAGCTCTCCAGAGGCTTGACCTTTTCCCTCGTCTGCACACACCTCCTCACCCATCCTGCCACATAGAAATTCACAGCAGTGCCCGCTCTTCTGCTGTGACTTCTTCCTTCTTCCTTTCTTCTGACAATTTACATATTGCTAAATGATGAAATTATACAGCACATAATTCCACAGCAACTCCGCTGCTTAAAAAAAAAAAAATGGGACTAGAGTAATTAGGCAGAAAGGATTCTCAATTAGGCCGTGGATTCTGTTTCTAAAGCAGTAAATGGGGAAAAGAATTTTTTAAAAACTGTCTCCTGAATATATTGCCGTAAGATGATTGCTGCCTGAGAGGGCAGGAAGAAAGATACAGCAGGGACCCAGTAGAACCTTGTCTGGATGTCAAAGCTGAGAATGTGACACCCCAAAAGACGGCACCTTGCTAGGCTGTATATTTTGAACTATTTAGGAGCCTTGGAAGTGAGTTTATAACTTTGTCTTGTCTTCTGTCTCTCATTCCTCCTTTGTTACTCATAGAAACCTGGATGTCTGACCACAATGTGGACTGTGGAAACTAGAACCCCTCCTCTTCAAAGCAAGACATAGGAGCTAGAAAGACAACATTCTTATTGGTTCCCTTCTCCTCTGAAGCCCCTTCTGTGGTAGGTGTCATGCAATGCTACATGGAGCAACCAAAAGGAGTCCAACCAAGTCAAAACCCAGCTGGCTTCCCCTTCAGTCTGTGAAGACTCTATTGAACCCTTTCATCCCATCACATTTCTGCATGGTTGTCCATTCTTCCCTGAACCTGGATACAAGACATTTTTCTCTCAGTGTTCGGTCTTCACTTCTGCAGACTTCCGCATCACTAACACAAAAATCATTAAACACTCTTGCTATGTTTTTCTCCTATTGCTTATCGTTTGTCATGGCAGTGTCATCCTGTCCCTTATGATTGACAAGTAAAGGCTGACCCCCCTTTTGCTATTATAGACCTTAATAATTTGAAGCTTTCCCCCTATTTTAGGGTCTCTAGCACCAGGGTGGAGAGCCAAGGTCCCTGTTAGAATCCTTGTCCAGCTCCTGTTTTCTTTGCTGTTATGAGTTAGGAGTGTGCACTCTATGAGTCAGTTCAAATGAACTCTGGCTTGAAAGTAGAACCCATAGTGTTATGGAGAGAAAGAAGAGCAGGATAGGAGGAGGGGGAGCTTGTAAAGGGAGACAAATAAATAAGTATAAATGAAAATGGAAATACAAAACCCATTACTTTGCTAACTTAAAATCTGATTTTTAAGAAATCCTATGAACTCTACACAAGCCTGTTTCAGAAGGGGCTTTTGGTTACAATAAGAAACTGACGTTCTGAGGATCTTACAACCTCCTTTGTATAAACCAGTTACCTCCCTTTCTGTAGGTCCTCCTTCCCTCCCTCCCTCTCCTCCTTCCTCCCTTTCTTCTTTCCTCTCCCCTCCTCCTTTTCTGCTATACTAACCAGAATTCTTTTTCTATTACCATAGGAAGAGAAGCATGTGTTGGAAGGATCATTCTGTAAGTACGAGTTAAGCTACTATGGGATGCATTACTTTGCATGGTAACGTGCAATGGCTTCTTCCATATGCTGGTAGTTCTTATATTTTTGGTTGCGAGACTAGCCTTTAACGGCTGAGCCATCTCTCCAGCCCAATATGCTGGTATTTCCATATGCACATGAAGAGATATCTTATTTTCTTTGAAGGTTAAAAGAATAAACATTTAGTGATGGAATTAGAGAAGGGACTATTTGTAGAGAGAAGGTGTAGTATGAGCAATTCTTGAAAGGTAGTTGCCCACAGAATACAATGTCAATAATATCTGATCTCCAGTTTCGATATGTTTGCTATTCTGTGTTTCTTGCAGCCTTTGTTAGTAGAACAAAAGAGTGGGAACAGACACTTGGTGTTTTATTTATTTGGCTGATTGAGTTTTTGTTTGTTTGTTTGTTTGTTTAAGTGCACAAGTCCAGAAGGGCATTTTATTTTTTTTTTCTCTTTATTGATAATGGATTCCTTTCTCATCCAGTGTATCCTGGTTACAGTTTCCCCTTCCTCTTCTTTTCCTAGTCTCTTCCCCACTGCACTTCCCATTTGGATCCACAACTCTTCTGTCTCTCATTAGGTAAGAACAGGCTTCTAAGAGATAACAACAAAACACAACAAGTTGGACAGGAAAACTAAAGAAGTAAAAGAGCCCAAGAGAAAGCACAAGAATCAGAGACCCACTAGCTCACGCACTCAAGAATCCTATAAAAACACTAGACTGAAAGCTATAATATAATCAAAGAGGACCTGGACTGGACCCGTGTAGGACTTGTGCGTGCTACAGAAAGTTTGTTCAGTTGACTTAGAGGACCTTGTTCCCCTACTGTCTCTCTGTCTCTTCTTCTGTGGGGTTTTCTGAAAGGATTTCCCATGTAGAGCTGACCCCCCCCCTCCAATGTCTGGCTGTGTATTTGTTCCCATCTGCTGCAGGAGGAAACTCTCTGATGATTGAATAAAAGACTGATCTATGAGTATAGCAAAATATCAATCAATAGTCATTTTATTACTACTTTTTTCTTCTTCTAAGTACTACAGTATTTCATATTACTCTAGGCCTCTACTTTTTGGTGGCCCAAGCCGTGTTGGGTATGGGTTCCATCTTCTGGAGTGGGTCTTAAATCACAGATTGGCTGGTTATTCCCATAAGCTTTGTGCTGCCATTGCTATGACATATTTGCAGACAGGACATTATTGTTGATCAAAGGTTTTGTGGCTGAACTGATATATACAACCAATATATATTCTCTTTCTGTAGCTTGAAAAGAATCTTCCTGTACCAAAGACATAGAAATATAGGGATGAATTCTCTGTAGGCTTGGTGTTCTATTTGTGTAATGGTTAAAGTGATGGCTTAAATGACCACTCAGGACTAGACAGCTCTTCAAAGACCCCATGGCTTAATTTCAGCCTTGGTAAACATTTATAGCAGCTGCTCAGTATTATCCACAGAGTGCTTGTCAGGGTGCATTGTACTGGGAAGCGGGAGAAAATTCAAGGAAGTAGCTGGTCTTCCTAGGGCTGGTCCTGAACCCCTTACAGGTCACCCCCAAGGTCGGTGGTCTTTCGGAATTCCATCTTTCTAATTCCCACATCCTTTCTAATTCCTAATGGGAATTAGAAAGTATGTGGGGTATCTAAGCTCATGGCATAGTTGTAGGATGGATGGGAGGTAAATGTAAACTAACATACTGTAGAAAAATTGAAAAAAAATATTCCTTTGTTTAGAGGGAGTATTTGTCTTCAGCTGGTCACTTGACACTGAACTAGTTACCTGAAGGAGCCCCAGCTGCTTAGATCAGACTGGCCTGAGGCAAGTCTGTGAGGCATTTTCTTAATTGCTAATTGTTGCCCAGCCCACTGTGGGTGGGAACATCCCTAGGCAGGTGTGCCTGGGCTGTGGAAGAAAGCTGAGAAGCTGGATGGGGGAGGGACGAAAGGAGAGGAGAGGACAGGAGAAAGAGAGACTGCCCTGGTAAGCAATATCCCTCCATGGTTTCTGTTTCATTTTCTGCTTGAGTTCCTGCTCTGACTTCTCTCAACCACAGACTGTGACCTGGAAGGGTAAGCAAAATTAAACCCTTTCCTCTGCAAGTTGCTTTTGTTTAGAACATTTTACCACAGCAACAGAAAGCAAATTAAAACGGTTTACAATATTCAAATCAAAAAGTTGCTATGGAAAAAAAAGGGGGACAGATTTGTTGTTGTTTCCTGTGTGGCATCAGAGGATACAATTAGAAAGGGTGGGTTAAAATTGTAAGTCAAATGTTGGGGGGGCAAAGTAAACCTTTTTTAGAGATGTGAGTTTAGAATTTAACTTGGGGTAAGGGGTATGGGGGCTAGGATTCCAGCTACCCATGGAAACTGAACTGTTTAATCTCTTGGTCTTTTCCCGGGTGAAATTCTATGTTTTCAGTGTGGTGATTGTTTTTACAGCAGGAAGGGAGAACATTAGCTACTATCTGATGTGTGTAGGCTTGAGTCCAGTTGTACTAAAGCTGAAGGTGGTCAACCGTCTTCCTCCCTCAGCATTGCCATTCGTTGCATCATAGAAACTAACATTTAATTTTGCCCCAAGCCGACAGATCCAAGCAATTGTTACACAGACAAAAATCACATGGCAGATAGAGATTGAGGGAAAGCCATGGAGCCCATAAAAAATAAAATCTTATTAATATGAAACAAAATCTAAAAGGCCACTATGACTTTCCCTTGTAGTACCGATGGACTTTGCTAGCGTTCGCTTACTTGTTTGCTCTCTGGATAAGTGAGTCTTGAGTGTGGGCACCTCTATGAGGCCTCTGCTTGTTTTGCCAGATTCAGCATGCTCTGCCACACTGCCTGGTTAAATCTGGCAAGTGTCTTTAATGGGTTAAGTGCCACAAAACTCAGCATATGTCTGTTGCCAGACTGAACCAAAGTTTACCAATCCTATGACTGGAAAGTTGCCATGGCTGAGCCTTTTCACAAAACCAGAGCATCCCCGGTGCATCACGTGAAAAGCATTGTCAGGAACTCCCATAGCTACTTAGGAAGGCATGAGTTTATAAGATGGCTAGTCAAACAAGTATAATGCCCAATTTTACAGTTCTTTACATTTCTATGCTCTCCAGGAAGGGATCACAGAATCCATCTGCAAGGCACTAGACCAGTGTTTATCAATCTTCCTAATGCTACTGCCCTTTAATACAATTCCTGGAGTTTTGGTGACCCCCAACCATAAATTTATTTCTTTGCTACTGTTATGAATCACAAGTAAATATTCAGCTGCAGGAGATCTGATATGTGACCACAGGTTGAGAACCACTGCACTAGACATTCCTCTAGTTTTGCCAAAAGTGGTTAAGTCCAAAGGGTTTTAAAAAAAATGTAATCTTAATTTGAGTTATTTTAGTTTTTTGAGACAGGGTCTTGCTAAGTAGCCTGTTTTGTCTACTTACCTCAGTTCCCTGAGTAGTGGTAATATATATGTGTGCTGTCATGCCCAGCTACAACATTCCAGATTCTTTCATGGGGTATGAGAGAAAGCCAATCCACTATATCACACAGGCAGGAGTGGCTTGTTCTTATGTGTTACTTCCACATGTAAGTGGAAGGTCGGAAACAAGCAGAAGGACCTGAGGCAATGGCATTGGGACTGCTGTCCTCTGGCTATGGCTTGAGTGTCCCTCTAGAGTCTATATTGTGGAACTTGATCCCTAGGGTGGTCAGACTGGGATGATAGAGCATTTATGCCTATTTTCTTTACAAGTCCTGTTTTAAATATTTCCTCATAGTCACAAAACACTGACTAATTCATGAAATGGCTCACTTGGAATCATGTAGCAGTTCAACTGAAACTAAGCCTTTTCCATTTATATGGGAAAGTGTGAAAGAGCTGACCAAATAAGAAATATGAGGGGAAACCCTACCTCAGCACCCTTGAGAAGCCCCGAGAATGAACTATGATACACTATAGTGCTGGATCCCTGACCCAGCATCTCTTATAGAATAAAAAAAACCCAACCCCACCAAAAAAAACACCCCAAAACCAAAAAAAAAACCCATAACATTATATGGGACACAGACAGATGAATGAAAGGAACTGGACAGTAGGAGAAGCCTAGCAGCAGATGCCAGAGGGTACCAGCAGCTCCTCAGCGACCTTTAACAGGGCACTGAGGTATAACTTGCATGCATTTGAATGAATCTCTAGTTTTCAAATTGTCCACATTCCCTGTGCAGTTGGAGACTTTTAAAACAGCTTACAGAGTGAATGGGGATGGTGCCATTATCCTTACTTTACAGAAGAAAATGAGGCATGGCAAGGCTAAGTCACATGGCTATGGGCACAACTGATAAATGGTTAACTCTTGTGTGATGGTTATTTTGGACCTGATGTGGGGAATAAAAGGGAGGATAATAGAACTCCCTCTGAATGTGCACAGAAGTTATTCTGGACACACTGAGGGCCAAGTGGAGATAGGAAGAGATCTTCCATTCCCAGTGTGTTCAGACTCCTCTCTGCACACATAGAAGGAGCTCTGACTTTTTTCCTTCTGACTCTTACATATTATAAAAACAGCCATCATATGACTACTGCCTTAAGCACATGTAGTACATAATGACTTCAGAGTATATAGCCATACTTAAAACCTAAATAATATATAATAGATATTATATGCAAATATGTAAGAAATACATTTGAACAAATACCAGGGCAAAGCAAATTATGCATCTTAACAGTTTTAGTAAGAACAATCCACATATTTAATATATATGTCAGTGGGTTTTTTTTCGGTTTTATGAACAAACCTAGGCTTTTTCAGCATGTAAATAAATAGAAATTTTACATAGTAATTATGCTTAATTGTTAAGTGCTAGGTTCTAAACAAGCATTGCTTTCATTAATAATAATCATAATAGAAATTGTTAAAGTTAGTCCCTTGTTTGACATATATCACATAGTGTCATCTTAAGTGTAGGAAGGTAGTTCCATGATTTCTGTTCCTCAATGATCTTCTACTGATCCTTGTCCAGTTCTCATTTTTACATCCATAGTCCACTCTAGATGGAAGTTTCTGTCTGCCCAGTCTTGCAGCCCTTTATTCCTAAATAAACACACAGAGGCTTATAACAATTATAAACTGTTTGGGCTATGACTCAGGCTTCTTATTGGCTAGCTCTCTCTTAATTATTAACCCATTTCTATTAATCTGTGTGTCTCCATGTGGTCTTGGATTAGCAGTGATGCCCGGGGCCTCTTTTTTCCTTAGCACCTACATGACGTCTCTCCTGACACCCACTCTCCATGTTCCTCTTCCCAGATTCTTCTAGTCTGGCAGCCCTGCCTATACTTCCTGACTGGCTACATACAGCCTGCCCATTGGCCAAAACAGCTTTATCCATCAATCAGTAAGAGAAACACATATTCATAGCATACAGAAGGACATCCACCATCAGTGTGCACTATCTCAGAGAAGCCTATGGGGATGATTCATGTCTGCTCCAGTAGACAGTACTGGCTCTGGTGTCATTTGAAATATTTCAGTCTGTCTTTTACGGTTGTATTGGCCCTGGCAAAAGATTGAGGCAAAAATCCTCATGCTGCTACTTCAAGTTCTAGTGAATATATGCTGGCAAAAGCCAGACACTATTCATGGATTTACTCTCAAGGCATCAGGGATGCTTTGTGCTGCCGTACCTAGGTTAAGATAGTATGATGTTCAATGGGCACCAAATTAGAGTGCTCCTAAACTTAAAACCACCACACATTTAAGAGCTGATGTGATATCTTGTTTGTACTCTAACAAAGTTTGCCTGAAGATCAGAGGGCAGAGCTAGCCACTAGCTAACCATAGACATCTGTAGGTCTGTACAGACAGACCGGAAGTGAGATGGCTGGGTGGAGAGAGGAATGTAGGTAGGAGCTCAGTCTCTTTTTGGAGTTGAGGAGGTAAGGTGTGATTGTGGTTTTCTCCTTATCTCTCTGGTCTTTCAGCATTTAACCCTATATCTGACTCTAAGCTTTTAATTATTAAGACCTATTAGAACTCTTGCTACAAGCTGAAACAGCAGGCTGGTCAGAGGCAATAAGCCAAGAATGGATATCCTTTTTCCTTTCAACATTGTCTATGGACCTGTGTTGGCTCTATGGACAGCATTTTGCTGCAGTCTACCTGAGGAAAGAAAAGAAAACACACACACACACACACACACACACACACACACACACACACACACACACACACACACACACACACACAGACACACACACACACACACACACCACAGAAAAAGAGGCTCCCGCTCCCTGTCCATAGAAAAACTTCTTGGCTACCATGGCACATAGGTAACTGCTGACTTACCCCAAGACCTCCCTGTCTCCTTTAGATGTATCTCACTGAGCATCATCTCAGGCTAGCTTTAAATCGATGTTCTTATATCAGGTAACAAGGTGACAATTCACAGTTTACACACTGAGAAGGTATGCAACCTGAGAAATTGGGAATGCAATGGAAGTGTGTATTACCTAACTGTGGAGCAGGATTCTAGGCTCTCAGGTCAAGGTAGCTTCTTCTCTGACAAGAAATGTATAAGAAGCATAGGCTGTTCCAGTGGCTTGGAAGACACATCAGATGGTGTCACATTTTCTAAAGATGAAACTCATAGAATCCATTTGTATGATTCAGATGCTCAGGTCAGTGGCTAATGAGGCAGCCCAAAGCCTAGCCGAACTCCGGCCTCTCTAAGGTGAGGCCTCCTTTTGCTCTCATTTACAGAAGTGCTTACCACCAGTCCCTAGAAAAATAGCCTCCAGCACAGTGTGACAAAAACTCTGAAGAATCTCAAATAGAGATTATGCTCTTGGGAAGTTAAGGGGACAGTCCTTAAATAAAGAGGGCCAAAGAGCAGTATATCACTTCCTGTCCCTTTCTCAGAGGAAGACAGTATTTCAGGGAAGTCAATGCTTTACTTCTACACTTTCCACTTAGCCGCTGACCCCTGCTGCTGTAAATCTCATGACTACACAGGCTTGTCAGCCTCCCAGACAGCATTTTGTTGCAGTCTCCCATGAGGAAAGAAACACACACACACACACACACACACACACACACACACACACACACACACACACACCACAGGAAAAGATACTCTTGGGCCTGTGTCCCCTCTGTTTCTGTGAACAATGTGCCCCTCATGGGTTAATGAGAAGTGGAAGAGGTGTGAGGAAGGAAGAGGGAGGGGATGCATGGACAAGCACAGATGCTCACACCTCCTGAAATACCGTTGTTCCACTGAGTGCCTCTTCTCAAGGCTTTTATTAGAGCAGACATTTCTCTGTAAGAATCAGTTCTGTGGTTGAAAATGATAAAGACAACTTTGTTTTACCTTCGATCCTCTAGTCTAAGCTCTGTCCCTCAAAGGCCTGTTCAATGCCAACACATTGGACACACCAAACCAGTGGGAACTGAGTCACCACTGCTACCAACAATGCTCTTCTCTGGTACAAACCATCAGCCAGAATCTACAAACGGGCACTGCCTGCCTGGGAGAAGGGAATGGGGAGTGATAGCTACGGCATGTTAGCCTGGGGCCAGCTATCAGAAATGCCCTTCTGTCAGCTGCTGAACAGAGGTGGCACAAACAGAGATGCTCTGAGAGCAGAGTTGACAACAGTGTTCTGCATTACAGCAAAAGCACTCTGCTGGATCTCAAGTGTCCTGGGGGCTCCTTCATATCATTTACATCCATTTCCAAGTACCCATTATGCTTTTCATGCAGGGTCTCTATGATACATCTCTAATGTTTGGAGCATGTCCTATAGACTCACTCATTTGACCCTGTACTGTGCTGTGAAGTTTGTCAAAATGAGCCCTGGAATGATGATTCATTTTATGTACCAAGTTGCTTTGGAACAGTGATGTCCAGACAGCTGACAAAAACAGTAGTCTGGGGCATATCCGTGATCATATGCTGTGATGTTGTATTAGTTATTTTTATCGTTGCCATGACTAAAATACCTGACAAAGGCATGTAGGTATGAAAGGGCTTATTTTGACTTACAGTTTGAGGGTCCATCATGACCTGGAGTGTCTGGCTACAGGTGCCTGAAGAGTCTCGCCATATTGCATCAATAGGAAGCAGAGAGAGAGAGAGAGAGAGAGATGAATGTCAATGCATGACTTGCTTTCTTCTTATTTTTCTCTTTCCTCCCTCCTCTCCTCCCATTCCCTCTCCCACCTTATCTTTGACCCCTCCCCCAATCCACTCCTCTGTTTCTGTTCAGCTGGATATCAACAAAGCATGGCAAATCAAGTTGAAGCACAGCTAAGCTTCTCCCTGGTATTAAGGCTGGGAGAGGCAACCCAGAATGAAGAATAAGTTCTCAAGAGAGAGCCAATGTCCCGGACTTTCTTTTTATTCAGTTTACTGCCAACATTTAGGGGGGGACTTTCTCACCCCAATTAACCCAATCTAGAAGCTCCTTCACAGGTTATGCCCAGAAGTGTTTTACTATAGGGCACTCTAGAAACTATCAAGTTGATAATATTCATGATTACAGTTGGGTCCTTTTAAAAGTTTAGTTGGTATACTATTAAAAAGCAACATTCTTAAGCAATGCTAAGTCATGAGGGCTCAGCACTCAATAATGGGATTCAGAACACCCATCAAATGACTTCGTTAAAAGGAGTGGTGTCATTCTTGTCCTGCCTTCTGCAGTGTGGGATATGAGACAGACAGCATCATTCAGCAGAATCTGGGACAGCCCAAACATTATACCTATGAGAAATTTCTATTCCTTCTAAATGGCCATGTCTTCAGTGTTTTGTTATAGAAAAGGAGAGTGGATATTTGGAGAAGTATAATGTTTCACAGTAAACAGAACTGTTCTTCCCAGTGTGCTTAAGATCATTTCATTCACTGAGGTCCTGACTAGAACAAAAAGGCAAAAGGAAGGCAAATTGCATTTCTTTCTACTTGAGCTGCATCTTCTGCCCTTGGAAATAAGAGCTTCTGAGTCTTGGGCCTTTGGAGTTAGACTAAATGACGCCTGCCTTTTCTGATTCCTGAGCTCACAGACAGCAGATGGTAGGACTTTTCAGCCTCCATAAATTGTGTGAGCCGGTTCCCATATATATCCTATTGGTTTTGTTTTTCTAGAGAACTCTGACTAATACACTTAGCTATAAATCATATGCCAGACTGAAGGCTGGTAAAATGGAATGAGGCCCTACTTGGATTCTTATAGTAAGATTGTGTTGAGTAAATGGAATTGAATTTCTGTGCTTTCCTTCACTCTTTCATGTATTCATTCATGCAGATTTTGACTAAAATCTAAGGCTTCCAGCGTAGACCTAGGCTTGACCCCAAGATGCTCACATTGTCTAGCTGTGTAGGATACACAGAAAGAGGAGCAATATAGCACATAGCATATTATGAGCTACACATATATTGGATATTGAGATGTCCAGAAGAGGGATTAATAAGCTCCTCATGTTGGAGAAGCACCACTCATCTCCAGAAATATCCCAAATGAAGAGAAACACCAAAATAGAGCACAGATATGGACAGTAGGGACTGGGAAGCTAGGAATAGAGTAGCAGATGGCTAAGTAGGACCAAATATTAAGCAATATTAGCACACATGTGTATTTTGTATAAAGAAAAGCAATTCAAGTAGAAAGAAAGGAGTCAACATGAGGAACAGAGTATGTATGACACAGCTAGGAAACAGTTGTGACACCGCCAGCAAGCCAGGAGCCACAGTTGCAACCATCAGCTGGGCTTTGTGAATGCTACAGGCCTCTCTATCGAGTGGACTTGATGTGGTGCTATTGTCATGATGTCTTCATTTGGGGTGTATCTAAGTACCTTACCTTAGAGCTTGCCAAAGCGGATCTGTGTCTATGAGGGGGACCAGAGGACTCTATGGATTCTCTGTGTTGTCTGAGGACTCCCAACTCTGCAGATGGCGAAGCCAAGGCAAAGAGCCACCCTGAGAGTGGTGGGGAAGTAGAAACCAAGCCGACATTTGGTGTGCTATAGCATTCCCAGCTCTGGTTTAACACAAGCGATGTGTTTCACTCACAAACTGGCACTGAGAGCTCATTTACATTTAAATAAGAGGCTTGTTAATGCCAGCAGGAGGACGCTGTCAATGCCAAGCCTGGCTCAGGATTCCTGCCAAGGAGTTTCTAAGAGCATCGCTCTAGGAAACTCCCCCAGAAGAGAAGCAAGCGTGCTTTCTCATTAAGACAACTCTACCACAGTGACATTTGCCTCTGAGCGGCAAGCCTTTGGCTGGGCAGGAAGCAAGTTGTTGAGTTTTGGAACATTGTCAGTTGCCAAGACGGTTGTTTAGTTCATTTTGGCTCCTCGTACACTCCAAGACCACCTGGCATAAGGTGATCTGGTGAGGAGCACAGCTAATTCCTGTCCTCTGGCACCTCCCAGTAATGTGGGCAAGACTGGGGTTTACTGAGAAGTACATGAAGAAGACTGTGTTGTCATGAAAAGCCAAGGTCAAGGCCATTATCAGACAATTCATTGCTGGGACACTCTTTTTCTGGTATAAATAAAATTGCTTTTAGTACAGATTCTATACCCCAATGCTGCAGATGTTAAGTAGAAAACTATACACAAGTGAAAAATGCTGTTGATAAAACCTTGATAAAATCCACAGAAGTGCCAGAAATTTCAGTAATCTGTGGTGTGTCTGTCTGTTCTAAAGAGGACAGACCACCCAACCAGAGCAGGTCCTGGGTTTACAAATTAATCAGGAGTGATGTCCTGTGTTCCTTACAGAAGACCAGGGCAGACAGATCAGTAGACACATGTGGGAACACAGTTTATAATTCCTGAATATCGAAGCAGAAGCTACAATAGAAACAAACAGGATTGTATCAGCCGGCTTTCCATCACAGTGACTATACACCTGAGAAACTCAATTCCCATTTTCAGAGGTTTCAGTCCATGCCTGTGGGAAGGCAGAGCAGCAAGGTGGGTACACCAGGGGACAGCAAGGCTACTCACCTCTGGACAGTGGGAAGCAGGAAGCAAAACACACTTCTTGACTTTCAGCTGTGACCCAGTATCTCCAATTAGGTCCCACCTCCAAAGTTTCAGCCACCTCCTAATTGCAAATTATGCTGTGACCATCACCTGATCACTCGGAGGATAAAGTCATGGAATAATCATTTCCATAGAGTATCAATGCATTTGGATTAAGATGTGAACAAAAAACTTAAACAAATGAGTTTTCAGAAACCATTTCAGATCCAAACTACAACAAAAACAATGGGATCACACAATAGCACTTACAACTCACAAGGGAGTGACATTTAAGTTTAGCCTCAAGGATGAGCAGAAATTACCAAAGATGGCAGAGAAGAAAAGGAATAGATAATACATAGACCCTGGGGCAACAGAAAGCAGATAGTTTTTTGTTTTTTCCAGTGAAAAAATAAAAAAATATGTGAAAAAAGGAACTATAAATTCCAGATATGGAAAGATGGAGATATAAGCAAAGACCAGACTAACAAGAATTTTTCAAGCCATTGAGTTTGGGCTTTAACATCTGAACAATGAGGTTGCCTTCATCTCACGATGGTTACATACCCTATTGCTGATAAAGGAAGTGACATCAAGAGTAAAAAAAAAAAAAAGTATGGGATTCACATTCAAAAGTTTTTAATGTTCTATCTTTAAAACTTGAAGGATATGTGTCAATACCTTAATCCAAGAGTGATCCATGCAGTGCTGTTTGTAAGAGCAAACCTAGAAAGGTCTAATTTGTTTGTCTACTGACAAGCAATTTGCTTGTCCTTAGATTGCTTGTCCCAATGAAGTCGCTTTGGCCTCTCAAACAAAAGTCTTTGTGACCTCAAACTCAGGATCTCTGGTCTCTTGCCTGTAATTTGTGTTCAGTTCTTCATTTCTATTCTATGTCATTCCTTTTCTTCAGCTGTCTGTTTTCTACATTTCGTTCAATGCATAAGAACCCATCCTGATATGTCTTTCTCTCCCCCAGGTACCCAGGCCACAGGCAACAAGTCTGGTGAGCTTATAATGAGGGTTTAAGCAATAGAGATGTTGCCATCCTGCCAGAGCGCCACCTTGATTTACTCTCATCATCCACCCAGTCTAAACCTCTTCTTATCTACTTCATCCTTTATTTCTCAGGGTTCCCCATCCTTGGTTTCCATTTTGACTGCCTGTCTTTAAGCTATTTCTCTTTGCCTGTAGTTTTTGGTGTTTGTCTGACTTTCTAATCTTGATTCCTAGACAAAATCTCCCCAGCAGGTTCTACTCAGGCTCTCACGAGTGTAGAAGGAACAACAAGTTTTGATGTATACTTCAGGCTCATAATAATCTTTGTAGCTAGAAGGAGGCACTGTGAGGATCTACCTGTTTATCTTTATGAGCTGTACTAACTTCCCTTCTACCGTGTAAGACAATTAGAAATTCTTCGTATGAGTCTAGAGAGAAATAGACCAGAGGTTAAGTGCATTGGAGGCTCTTTCAGAAGACCAGATTTGATTCTCTGCACTTACATAGTGGCTCAAAACTATCTGCCACTCCAGTTCCATGAGACCAGACATGAGATCAGGGGCTTCCTTGAATGTACCATCATTGTTGACTGATACACAATGCAAGCCTTCCAATCCAACCAATCAGAATCATTTGTTCTTTCTGCTATGAGGAACAGCCACAATGTTTCTAGAGAACTAAAGATGCATGACAATTATTTCTGTGGTTTAAGGAGGAGGTGGATCAGCTATTTGAAGGTTTCCAGCTCCCCTAGGGCTTGGGAACCTGAACTTTGTTTCACCCTACAGGTAAAATGGAGTCTGGAGTCCAAATGGCAGCACTTAGGACAAGGTGCTGTTTGCCTGTCCCCAACATAAGACTGAAAAGCAACTAAGACATCCAGACAGACTGATCAGCTACTGGACTCTTAAAATAGCCATTGTTAGACTAGCCAGATCACAGCCTGTAAACCATTCTAAATAATTCTGTGTGTTTGTGTGTGTGTGTGTGTGTGTGTGTGTGTGTGTGTGTGTGTGTGTGTATGTGTGTGTGTGTGTGTGTCTTTATGTGTATGGGTGCACACATGCCACAGTGAAAATGTAGAAGTCAGACAACTTGTAGAAGCCAGTCTGTTCTTCTGGTGACTAAACTCAGGTCATATAAATTATATATGTACATGCACACACACACACACACACACACACACACACATACATATATATATTCATTTATTCTATCACTTCTGTTCCTCTAGAGAACCCTATTACACTGTCCTTGAAAATAACATCCATCAATTGGATGTTAAATAAACTATGACAGAGCTATGCAATGGAGCAAAACAGAACCATGAAGCTGACATCATAGAACAGATGTGGTTGAGAAACTGTTCAGGGAAAATAGAAACACAAAGTAATATCCTGCAAATCTAAATTGTTGCCGGCTGGGGTGTGGGGAGGCTAAAATGGCATCACTGTTTATGTCTAGACTTTGGTGGTCAGTGAGAATGCTTTTCCTTCATGTTTTTTGTGTCTGGTGACACATTTTTGGTTGTAGCAAATGAGAAGAGTCTATTCATGGTACCCATATAGCAGAGGCCAGGGGTTCTGCTAACTGCCTGCCAATGTAAGACAGTCTATAGTCTAATCCAAAATATCAGTGCAGGCCTATTGAAGTTGTTATTGTAGATGATGAAACCACAGAAGGCTACAACTTTCTTTTTGTTGGTTTGTGTTTTCTAATTTTCTATAGCAAGCAAACATCTTTGCTCAATCTTTATTTTGAAAGGTGTATTGCATATTTATGAAAAGATAGAGGGAAAGCCTACAGTTTTCTATGAAATAAACCATGGAAAAGTGCTTCAGTACTCACTCAGGTTTTCTTGCCACAATACTCTCTCTCATTAAACCTATTTCTTTAAACTGGAGAACCAGTTAACATAGCAGATGACTCACTGACTGTCTCTTACTTAGGCTCACAGATGAGGCCTGAGCCAGTCTGTTATAAACTCAGAGAATTTTCTTCTTGACTTTGTCGCATATGTGGTTCTCTTGAAGGATATTTCCAGAACCAAAAGGAAGCTCAGGTGTCTGGTCAGATGATACAGGTATCCGGGTATTATACATCAGCAATCCTAGGCTACAGATCTTCCACAAGTAAAGGTTCCTCTTCATTGTCTCTGAAAAGCTTTGCAAGAGAAGGACTCCTGTGGTCATCAAAGTATGTTGGCTTGGAAGTTTAATCGCTTGAAGAAGTGGTTTATTGCCTCCACACATTCATCACTGTGAACATTAGACCTAATTTGTAGCTGAAATAGTGATGATTTAGTGGAGCCTCTGGATTTGATGGTTGTGGTTTCTGGGCTACCAGTTACAGATGATACAAAGAAGCAGTAATTTCTGCCATAAAGTGGAGCGGAAAAGTCCTATGGGGGGCTGCGTTTTCCTTTGACCCCAAACTATTGGGAACTCAGATGTTATAAATATGGCTTACCATGAGGAAAAGGAATTCCAGAGTCGCAAGGGACTTCAGTTAATTTTCTGGTATGCATGTCTGTGTGTGTGTGTGTGTCCCTTCTACCCTCTAGAATACTCTTCTTTCTAAGAGTATGAGAGTTGCACATCTCACAGAGAGATTTCCTCCTTGTCAAATGATCACAAGCTTTCTAGACAAGTAGCAAGGGATAGTCAAGCCTGAATGCTGCCAGACTGTGAGGACAAAAGGGGAACTGATGGTTTAGAAGAAAGATAGAAGGAAGTGGATGATGTATGTGTGTGTGTATGTATGTATGTATGTATATGTGTATGTGTATGTATGTGTATGTATGTGTTTATATGTTTATATGTGTCACAGTGAGCAGGTAGAATTCAGAGGACAACTTGTGGGAGCAAGTTCTCTTCTATCATGTGAACTCTGGGAACTAAACTCAGCTTATCAGTCTTTGAATCAAGGACCCTTACCTGCTGAACCACCTTGGTGTCCTCTGGTCATGTTTTTTGGTTATTGATCCATAGCAGCAGTGAGGTGAGAGAAGGAACCCATATAATCTCCCCCAAGGCAACTTGGAAAGCAAGATGGCCTCCATTTCTAACCCTGAAAGACATTCTTGCTGATATGGTTTGGCTGATTCCTCCATTTTCTTTCTGGGCAAAGTCATCTCTAGTCATATCTCTAGTGATCTAGTCCATATGGAGCAAGTTTCTGAGCTTCATCAGAGGACGCAAACATCACCATGTCCCAGAAGACAGAACAAAGAACCATCTACAGGGTGGATGTGGAAACTGCTGACAGCCCAAATGCATGCGGACTTGGTTTTGAAGAAATAGCTGCTGAAAAAAAAATAAATAAAATAAAAAAAAAAAAAAGAGAGCTCATTTGCATGTAGCCTCAGGCCCCTGGGTGGATGTCTCAGCAATACTGCCATTCTCAGGGAAAGTATAGGACCCTCACCAGCTCCCATAGGCAAAGTCTGCTCCAATTTGGGTTTCACTATTATTTATAGCTTTTGTGAATATCTCAGAACAATGAAACCCAAGAACAAACATCATATTGCTAAACTTAAGAGTACTCCTGAGAGCCTGGATACATATTCCCACTTGTACAGTCTTTAGTCTCTGGTAGCTGTAGTGTGAGGAAGTCACTTTGTTTAGACAGTGAAGTAGATAACAACAGCCTGGAACTTTTCCATGGTGCTGAGGCAGAAAAAAAAAAAAAAAATGCCAGAGGAAGTAATATTAGTCAGTATTTAGTCACATTGAGAACAATGGGATAGATTAGGCTGGCTTGACATCACTCGTTTGCATTTGCTATGGCCAACAGGAAGCCAGTTCTGTTGTGCAATTTCCTCCATGTTTGAAGAACGCGAGACCCTCCCCCACCCCATTACAACATAGTCAAGAGCCCCTTCTCCTCCTATTACAATATAGAATATAAAATTGTTCTTCACAGCCACAAGGGAAAATACTTTTGCATACAAACTAACAAAGATTAGATGGGGGTGGGGATGGATGGGGATAATGCAGTAGAAAGCAATTTCAGAGGTGACGACGAAATACAAGGGTATATTGATCCATAATGTCTTCCTTCTAAGGAAATGTAATTGACTTCTCCCTGATCAGTGACCTCACAAGAGATAGCGTTTTAACCAACCTTTATTTATCCATGTGTTTATTTATTCATTTATGTATCTATGTAGCACATGCTAATTCAAAACCTCTTACATTATCTGGCATACAGGGCTGACTAAAACACAATTTGTCTAGATGGAAGTTTAGAAGAAAATAAAGTTTAACTTTGTCTAAATATGAACATATATATATATATATGTATATATATGTATATATATGTATATATATGTATATAAGTTTTGAGAGAATATGTAATAATAACAATGTTGTCGTGGGGTTAATATGCCTATCATTAAACTGTAAATGCCATGAGCCATGAACATTTTCATGAGAAAAGAAAATGCTACAAAGAAAATTGGAAGTTTTTTGTTGTATTCTAAAGAGAAGAGGGATAGAGGGAGAGACAATTAGGTAGACGAAACACACACACACACACAAAACCTCTATGAATATTTAAATGAAACACACATATTTGAAGCTTAAATGCTAATATCCACATGTAAGAGAAAATATGCAATGTTCGTTGTAACACAAATAAATGAACAACCCAGAGACTGACATTGGGGTTCAAGCTTCAAGCCAAATATCAGAAAAGAGAAGCAGCTGGCCACTAGCTTTTTACCTCTAGTTCAGGCTGAATGGGCTGGTCTTGTCTCCACAAGCTCTCACCAAGCCTCAGACTGCAACCTCTTCTCAGTATGACTGGAGAACGAATGCCTCTCTGAGACCTTGTTTCTGTCTTATATACTTCCCTAATTTTGGGATTAAAGGTGTGAGCTATAAGACTATCCAGAAGCTAGGAGATGGTGGTACATACCTTTAATCCTGGGGCTCAAGATTAAAAGATAGAGCTCTCTGAATTCAAGGACACCCAGATCTACGCAAGAGTGAATCGGTCTAAAAGAGAAATATAGTTCACACCTTTAAGCTCTTGAGGCTCAGGGATCTGTGCAGAAGAGGAAACTGAAAGATTGTAAGGGCCAGAGGTGATGGTTGACTTTAAGAAATAAATAGTATCTTCCAGATATAACAGTACTGATGTAGATGGGAGTTTCTGTCTCACCCAGTTCCACTGCCTTGTAGTCCCAAATAAACACACAGATGCTTATATTAATTATAAACTGTTTGACTGATGGCTCAGGCTTCTTATTGGCTAGGTTTCTCAATTGTTAATTCATTTCTATTAATCTGAATATCTCCATGTGGTCTTGACTTACCGGTTATGTTCAGGTCTCTTGCTTACTTGGCACCTACATGGCATCTCTCTGACTCTGCCTACTACCTTTCTCTATTACTGTTTGCATTTCCTGCCTACCTAAATCCTGCCTGTCCATTGGCGGAAACAGCTTTACTCATCAACCAATAGGAGAAACATACATTCACAGCATACAGAAAGGAAATCCCCCATCAGGCTGATGCACATATGAAACAAAGGAACTGTGATAGCACACAAGACCTGCATAATTTCAAGTCAGACAAAATCCTGATAAACATTAACAAAGGAGCAAACACATAAAGATAGGACAATAACTCCAAATACTAGGGGTGAGTTTCCCCCCTCTCAATTTGACTACTGTAAAATAAGAATTCATATTAGTTATTTATTTTATTTTAAATATTTTATTAAATATTCTACATACAGGTAATGCATTTAGATCCAGCCTGCCCATTCTAACCATCCCTGTTGCCCTTACTCATATTAGTTTTAACTTTCATTTCCCCGGGACTAACTTCACTTTTTTGTTCTCTCAGTTGGTGTTGTATGCTGCTTCTCCCACTAAGTCTTTGTGACTATTACTCTATTGAATTTTCTTTGCCTTAGGAATTTATTAATTTTCTGTCATCTTACATCTAGCAAAGAGCTTTTTTTTCTTCCCCAAAAGTTATTGACTCCTTTCATTAGCTAAGTTTCATATGTTTCATGGAGCTTAAACTGTACATTTTTTTCCATTTGCAGCTTTTTAAATTCATATTTTGTTTAAGAACGCCTTTCTAACATGAAGGTCATAATAATTTTTAAGCCAGATCTCCAATTTGTATACGTGCATTGAGCATTGGGTATGTTTGTTCCCAGGCAGACACTCTTACTTCCTGCCCTTTCCAGTGCCCAGTGATGCCTTTCCTATGAATTGTCAGATTACCATAGGGAGATGACCATGTTTTAATTTTTTTCAGTGTGGTCCCTCCCCCCATTTGTCTGTTTTAATGCAAGCCATGCTCTCTGTTAAGGACTATGGCTTTATAGGAAGTCTCATTTCATGATGAAAATTATTCCTCCTGTCATTCAAGATCTTTTTGGGAGTTCTTGGCATTTTGTTTCTTGTAGTCCATGGAACTTTCTTATGAGACTCATATTCTAATTCCACTAAGTCTATGGATCATTTTAGTGAAAATTATACTATTTTTTTTTTGTCTGTGAACATGATGCACTGAGCCACTTACATGCTCACTGGACGTGCAGATTGATACAGAATCCTTTGGGTATATTCCCAGGAGTGGTAAAACTGGTTCATATTATACTCTCATTTCTAGGTTTTATAGAACTTTAGACTGATTACCATATTTGCCGAACCCACCCACACTGTACAAAGGTTCCCTTTCTCAACATCCACTCCAGTGTCCACTGTCACTTGCACCTCTGATGCTGAATGGGGTGAGATGGAATTATAAAGTTGTTTTAGTCTGTGTTTCCCTGATGGCTGAAGTTGTTGAACATTTTTAAAAGTGCTTACTAACCATTTGTATTGCTTCTTTCGAGAACTTTCTGATTAGTTACATACTCCTTTGTTATTTTTCATTGGGTTGTTAGCTTGATTTTTTTTTTAAGTTCTTTGTATAGTCTAGATATTAAACCTCTCTGGTGAAGATTCTCTCCCATTCTGTGGGCAGCCTCTTCCGGCTGACAATCTCTTTTACTGCCTAGAAGATTTTTCTTAATTCTTGGCCTTGTTTCCTATGCTACTGAAATCCTCTTCAGTAAATCTGTACTTGAGCCTACACGTGAAGGTTGTTTTGTTTCTTCAGCACTTTCAGAGTGTCTAGTCTTATCATGAGGTCCCTGATTCATTTGGAGCTGAATTTTTGTGTAAGGTGAGACACAGAGCTTAAGTTTCATTCCTCTACATATACATATGCCTATTTCCCATCACCATTTGTTGAAGATGCTGTTTTTTTCTCCAATATATATTTTTGTCATCTTTGTTAAATATCTGGTAGCTGTAGTTGTAAGAACTATAGAGCTGTGTCCTCTAGTCTAATCCACTGACCTATTGATCTGTTTCATGCCAGTGCCATGATGATTTTATTACTGTGGCTCTAAGGCATAACTTGATCTCAAGAATGGCAATGTTCCTGTAGCATTGTTTTAGGTTGCTATTGTGTGTGTGTGTGTGTGTGTGTGTGTGTGTGTGTGTGTGTGTGTGTGTGATGGGAGATGTTATTCTGTAAATATGTTTTCTCATACTGGTTAATTAATAAAGCACTGTGGCCAATGAGAAAGCAAGATAGGCAGGGCTAGGAGGCAAGGAGGAAAGAGGAAGTAGTTAGGAGGAGTCAAGATGTAGACCGGGGAGGAAGGGAGACGCTGGCCGCGGCTCTCCAATAAGATGACCACGTGGAAATACTTAGATAAGTAGAAATGGGTTAATAATTAAGACAGAGCTAGCCCATAAACAATAATGGTAACTGGCCAAGAGGATTGTATCAAATACAGAGTCTCTGAGTATTATTTGGCGCCGGCGCGCCAGACTAGCAGCGGGCGGGCTGGTGGAAAACATACATGTTGTGTGTGTGTGTGTTTCATATGAACTGTAGTATTGGTTTTTTATCTCTGAAAAATGTTCCTGGTATGTCATTGAATATGTAAATTACTTTTGGTAGGTTGACCATTTTCAAAATATTAATTCTTCCAATTTGCCAACATGGGGGAGATCTTCCCATTTTCTAGTGTCTTCCTTAATTTCCTCTCTTAAATTTTCATTGTAGAGGTCTTTCATTTCTTTGGTTGGGTTTGTTCTCAAGTTTCACTTATTGGTTGATTGATTAATTGTGGCTGTTGTGAGTGGGATCATGTACCTGGTTTCTTTTTAGTATATTTGTCTTTGTTCTTTATCTTTCTGTCTCTCTCTGTCTCTCTTTCTCTCTGTCTCTCTTTCTCTGTCTCACTCTGTGTGTGTCTTTCTCTCTCTGTCTCTTTCTCTCTCTGTCTCTCTTTCTCTCTCTGTCTCTCTCTGTCTCTCTCTCTGTCTCTCTTTCTCTGTCTCTCTCTCTCTGTCTCTCCCTCTGTGTGTTTGTGTGTGTGTGTGTGTGTGTGTGTGTGTGTGTGTGTGCTTATTTAGTCTGGGTATCAATCTTAGCTTCCTAAGATGCTCCAAAACATTCTTTTCTTTTCCATTTTAAGGAATAATTTGATAATAATTTGGTAATAGTTCTTTGAAAGGTCATGGGCCTCTCTTAGTTGGGAGATATTTTATTACTGTTTCAATCTTATTGTTAATTGTAGATCTGTTTAAATTATTTTTGCATATGGTTTCATTTTGGAAAGTCATATACATCTAGAAATATAACCATTTCTTTTATATTTTCTAATTTCATGTAATATAGGCTCTTTTAAATGTCTAGTTTCTCAGTGTCATTGGTAGTTACTTTATAACCTCTTTTACATCTCTAACTTTTCTAATTTATATATTTTTTCTCTTTTGGATAACAATGGATTGTTAATCTCGTTTATTTTTCTAAAGAATGAACCATCCACTTCATTGATCCTTTGTATTGTTTTATTCAGTTTGATTTCATTAACTTTTGCCTTGATCTGCATTGCTTCTCATCATCTACTGCTTTGGTTTTTAGATTTTTCTTGTTTTTCTAAAGTGAGTCATTATTCATTTGAAATCTTTTTAATTTTTGTATGGAGAGACTACTATAAAATTCTTTCTTAGGACTGCCTTTATTGTGTCCCATAGATAAATTTTCATATATTGTATTTTTATTTTCATTCAATTCTATGAATTAATTTTTTTCAGTGACCCACTCATCATTCAATAATGTGTTGTTTACTCTTCCTGCTTTTATGTGCTTCCTATAGTTTCTGTTGCTATTGATATCTACTTTTATTCTGTTGTGGTTGGATAGAATATAGGGTGTCATTTCAATACTCTTATATTCACTGAGGCCAGCTTGGTGATCCAGGGTTTAGTACATTTTAGAGAAAGTGTATTTTTATTATTTGGATGGAATGCTCTATGGAAATATGCTAGGTTCATTTGATTTATGAACTCATTTAACTTCAATGCTTTTCTATTCATTTTTTGTTGTTGTTGTTGCATTTACTTCTGTTGTGGTGAGTGGACTGTTGAAATCTCTATCACTGTGTTTGCGTGATCTGTGGCTTCATATATAATAGCATGCATTTTATTAAATTAAGTTCACTTGTGTTGGGGCATGTATGTTTAGAATTGTAACATCAACCTGATGACTTGTTCTCTTACACACACACACACACACACACACACACACACACACACACACAGGTGAATATATATATGAAGAGGTAGGCCTACTTGTTTTCTAGTCCCATTTTCTTAGAATACCATTTTGTTCTTTCATTGACTGACAGTGTCTCTCTTTGGTGGTGGGATATTTCTTAGAAAGAGCAAAAAGTTGGAATTCATTTTCTAATCCAGTCTGGAAGTATGTAATGGCATCTTTCTTTGCCAGTGAATTTGTGGTTGTGGCCACACCCTTTAGGTATGGTTTCAGGTTCAGATGTGACCCCTTGTAAGGTACTGAAGATACAGTCTTGCACAGAAGTGTGTGTATTCTTTTGGGAAGTTAATATTATTAATACTCAGTTATTTTTGATGTGCATTAATTCCCAGCACTTTGTTTCCTGCTATTTTCTTAAACTTCTTTTGATTAACTGTCCTGGAACTTGGTGTCTACCCTTACCCCCTCATTGACTTTTGTGTTTGTTTATCTTTAGTCCAAACTGTTCCTTTTAATATGCTCTGTGAAGCTGCCTTAGTGTTCATGTATTCCTTTAGTCTGTTCTTATCATGGAAAGTTTTTATTTCTCCTTCAATTTTAATAGATAGCTTTTCTGGGTATGATGCTCTGGGCTGACGATTATTTACTTTTGTAAGTGGGATACATCTTTTAAAACGCATTCAATTTGAAAACCTCCTATCAAACTGTTGGCTGTTTTTCTGGTGGCTCTGGTCTATACATGACACTTGGTCCTTCTTCCTTGCAACTTCCCATGCCCTTTTACTTGTTTGTAAGTGCTTGGTTACAATACATGGTGGGGAATCAGTTTTCTGCTCCTGTCTGTTTGGTATTGTGTAGGCCTCGTTTACCTGCATGGATGTCTCCCTCTATTTGGGAAAATTTATTTTATGATTTAAAAATATTAACTATTTCTTTGCCCTGGAATTCTTCTCTATGCCCATAATTTATAATTGCTCTTTTTTATGGTGCCTCAAAGTTCCTGAATATTCTGCTCAGAGTTTTGAAATGTATCATTTTATCTGGTTTTGTAATCTATTCTCTCTGCTTTGTCTCTCGGCCCCCAACAGTCTCTACTGTGTGTTCTACATTTTTTGGTGATGCTTTCCCCGAGCTTTTTATTAGATTTTTTTGAATTTTTAATTTTCTGTTCCATTCCAGTTTGGGTTCTAAAGTCTTTAGTGATTCAGTTTATTGAGTGTATTTAATATTTATATCCTGGACTGTCCTATTTATTTTGCTTACCTATTGCTGTTTTCTTGGATTTCAGTAATTCTATTTCTGTCCTTTCTAAGTTCATTCAGGTGTTTGTGCTCTTTTTGCAGGCTTGGAATTCATTAACCACGTTCATGATTGTTTTGAATTTTGTGCCTTAAATTTCCTGAAAGTTGTTCTCCTTGGGGATGTTATAAAGGGACTGGTGATGGGGAAGAGAGTATTGGCTTAATTTAACCATATTGTATTTCTATGATGGGACTCACACTCCTGGATTTAGGATATTGATTATCTTAAAAAATTTCAAATTGCTATTAAAATAAAATTGAATCACTCCTCTACCCCCTTTTCCCTTCTCTAACTCCTCAAATGTCCCTCCCTTGCTTCCTCTCAAATTGATGGCCTCTTTTTGATTATTGTTTTACACTACACACACACACACACACACACACACACACACACACACACACACACACACACACGATTCCTGCTTCTTTCTTTCTGTCCCCTCTTCCACAATATTGCCTTAACCTTAGGTGTAAGAGTTATGTGGTAGACATGTTTGGGGACTGGGCTCTCTATGATAGGTTGTTCTCTGCATTATGACCAGTTGTGGCTTTTTGTAATGGTATCCATGAAGGGTAAGGATTTCCTTACTTATCTGTTGTTATAAAGTCTTTAGTTTCCCAGTGGTTGGGGTGGGTTCAGTGCTGTGCAGTGGTGTACTTGGCTAGGGTTAAGTGTTGAGGAAATGGAAACTAAGTGGATGTATCCAGGGTGAGGCCAGGGGCTCTTACTGGCCCCAGAGCAAAAGTCACAGAGATCATGGGGAGAGGCTGGGGTTGACAGAGGTCTACAACTTTTACTGGTGTTGAGGTTGGGCCTGGAGTTGGAGGTTGGAGGTATAGCTGGATCCTGAGTCTGAGATGGGCCTGGGTTACCTCCTATTCCAAGAATGTTACAATTTTACAGCTTAGCTTTATTAAATTGGAACTGAAACTTCCCTGTGATCGTAGTATTTGACCTGCATGATGACTCTTTGAAGTTTCCTGACAACCGATCTGGAAGGTAATTGGTGTCATGTGTACTCCAAAATGGAAGACTCATTCTTAACATGTGTGTGGGTGCTTCTTATATATAGCCATTGAGTTGAGAATCAAAGTAATGTTTAAATCCTGTCTTCAGTGATTGAATCTTACAGTTGTTGGGGGAGTTCTGTTAGAATCCTGGGGGGGGATTGAATTTATGGGTTTTCACCATAGTTCTGTAAACATTGTTGAAGTAACATCTCTTATTAGATTCATTCAACTCAGAATATGTGTTCCTGAGTCAGAGAGGTGACTCAGCAGGTAAGTAAAGGTGCACACTAAGCCACTCTGATGACCTGAGTTCAATTCCTGGCACTCACATAATGGAAGAAGAGTGGACTTCCAAAAGTTGTCCTCTGATCTCAACAAAACAAATGTAATGTAATAGAATGTGTTCTTTTACGAAATTAAACTTTTTTTTTAACCAATAAATAAAACTTCCACACTAAAAATCTTTTGATTTAAGATTCGTTTGCTGTTTTTCTTTTTTGATACTAAAAGATCTACTCTAAATTTTGTTTTCTGAAAAATTCTTACTGATCAGGTACCCATTCTTTTAAATTAATTTGTGTCCAGCTTATATTTTAGCATAAAGCCAGATTTCTATTCTAAAAAAATCATATTTAATTATAAATTCTAAACTTATGAATTTCATGCTTTTTCAACCTATATTTATTATTTGTGTGTGTGCATTTCTTTGAATCCAGGCTTTCACTGCTTTGCATATTTCCCATCTGTTTCTTCTGCCTCTATAGATGTTTTGCTTTGGGGCTGAAGATGGAGTTCATTTGGTAGAGCATGCACGAGGGCCCAGGTTTTGTATTCCATACCACATACACTGGGTGTGGTAGAACATGCATATGATTATAGTACTAAGAGACAGGCAAGGGCAGGGAAATTGGGAGTTTAAAGTCATCTTCGGCTTCATTGAGAGTTTAGGACCAGTCAGTCTATGTCACCACTTTTATTTATTTATTTATTTTTAATCCCTGCCTTTCTCCCATTCCACTTTTCCTATTGATTTTTGTGATATAACCACATATACTTTCTTTCTTTACTGGTAGCTACTGAAACATTTACATATAAATTTAATTTTAAAATATGGTTAACCCAACTCCACTATTTTTCTAAGTCTACAGATCTCCTAAGTTTGAATTCCTGTTCACGGAGCTTACATTCTAATGTTGTCCAGCACTTCAGCTTTGTGAGTTTATCTCCTCAAGTAAAAAGATTGCTCAGTGTAACAGTTTGTTCGGGTTTAACTATGTGGCTGCTATTTTCTCTGCTAAACACTCTTTATTTCAGAGTGCTGTTCTTTAGTTCTTTCTAGTTTCTTTTTGAAACACAGCTTTAGAGTCTTGGGGGTCTAGGGACATTGCACCCTCTAGGCCTTGCTCTGCCCTCAGTGCCATTATTTCCTGCACTATTATAGAATCTGTGTGATAGCCCCAGACTAAGGCAGGTCTCAAGCCCTTATGACTTTGGACCTTGGAAAAATGCCTTCCTATGTCTGTGGCAGGCCACAGAAGATGACCCTCAAGGGCTCTTCTAGCTCTCATATTCTACAAGTAGGACAAAATGGATGACATATATTAGACAGTAGAGAATAGAATGGAGATGTCAAAGAGCATCTATTGGGTGCCTGAGAAAATAAAAAGACAGGAAAGAGAACTATATCATACATGGCCTTTTTGATTACAACCTCTCAAATTTCCCTGAATATCAGTGATTTACTTGCCATGTATCCAAACAGCAGTCTCCTAGAGAGACACACCCACAGTTTTCAGATTTTCAGATGTTCTCCCATCAGTGGATACAAAACAGATGAGAGAGAGAGAGAGAGAGAGAGAGAGAGAGAGAGAGAGAGAGAGAGAGAGAGAGAGAGAGAGAGAGAGAGAGAGAGAGAGAGAGAGAGAGAGAGAGAGAGAGAGAGAGAGAGAGAGAGAGAGAGAGAGAGAGAGAGAGAGAGAGAGAGAGAGAGAGAGAGAGAGAGAGAGAGAGAGAGAGAGAGAGAGAGAGAGAGAGAGAGAGAGAGCGCAGCCGAGGCCTGAGTGCCAAAGAGAAGGGAGAGGTGGTTTCTGGCTTTTGTGACAGGGCATTCAGGTGGACTCTAGTTAACTTTCATCTGAGGCTTAGTGGACTGGGTGTTTCAGTTTTCCTGCACATCTGCTACATGTGCTTCTTCAATGATTGTCCTGGATTATTTTCTCTTATTCTTAGAATACAAATACGGACAAAATAATCACAGAACCATCCAAAATGATTGGTTCAAAGTTTGACAATTCAGCCACTCTTCCTTGCATCTGATTCTTTTCATCCCTTTCTAATAGTGATTTTCATGCTCACCCACTCAGCCCCAGTATGGATTATACCTGCATTCCTCAAGGTACCTAGTAAGTGGTGGATTATCACAATTTCAGAAAGATTCATAGTACAAATGGAGAGAAAGTGTGAAAACGTGAGTTGTTGAATGAAGGTAGAAACCCTACCGATTCACCTCAAGGACCTTCTTACTTGGATCTAGCATTAAAAGGTCACACACACACACACACACACACACACACACACACACACACACACACACCTTTTTGAAGAGTCCAGAGGGTGTTGAAGTGATCTGGGAACATGTCAGGAGCTGAGCTCATCAATGGAGTGGGGGCTACATGCTCTTGGGCATACTCACTCTGAGAGGGATCCCCATTCTCAAGAGGACCATATGGAAAGCAACTGGTGAAAAAAAAAAAAAAAAAACGAATCACAGTAACTGGGCTTAAGAGAAAAGGAAACAGATCATCTGACTCCTAAAGAACTCCACACATAGGCATATAAGTGGAATGAGAAGTTTATTTGATATCTAAATATAAAGTAGTTCTTTTACAGAAAAAAAGAATGTGATTTTCATATTTATTCCATAGATCACTGGGAAAACATAATCAAAACTGATCAAATTCAAATAAAAACATGTTTTAATATAATTGAATAATGTGTAAATACAAAAGAAATCACCCAAATCACAGTCTTATAACACAACTTCAGCTGATTTTCATAAGAAACATTGTGAGCTGCTGTGGGGACGTCAGGGACAGTTTGTAAGGCAGTGAATCCATGCACTGCGCTTACACTGTGGAAATCCCATGGCTCTATCAGTTATCACACAAATGAAAGCAGTCCTGTTCTTTATGTAGCTTTCCCTAAGTTGGAAACTGTGTGGAGACTTGCAGTGCTGCTGGTGGGCTGTGGATGTGATTAGCTAGGAGGAAGTGCCTGCTCCCGGCAGATACATTAAGCACAGAGAAAGCTGGCATCTCTCCACCCCTGGACCCATCCCACTAGACATGACTTAGTTTTCATATGAAGCTATCTCTCAGGGTCATAGGTCACTGGACTGAAACTCAGAGTAAGGCCACACTGTGTCTGCTGCAGTTCGTTAGTTCTCAAGGAAGAGAACCCAAGTCTTCCAAAGACTTGATGACAGTACATAGAGATCTGGAATTCTTTTCTAGTACTGAAGTCTGATCATGTCAAAATTAGAAAATGATTAGTGTTGAAATTGATAGAGATAAAAGGATTGCCAACAGGAGAAATGTTTTTTTGGGAGAAGTACTGCCCAACTCTCTTTTTAAAGAATTCAACCTGGCTCCAATCATGATTCTATTAAAGAAGTGTGACTATGCTCCTAGAGCTAGCTTCTCATCAGTTTCTTGCTGTTCCCTAGCTCTGGTTTGGGTTGCTGGGCTCCTACATGGAAATCAGAGTGGCAGATGACTGCAATGCCATCAAATGTGTCTTCCTCAGTGTGTCACCTTTACTTTCATTTCGTAAAACTGAGTGGAAGAGGTGGCATTTCATGGTAGCTTTGTAACCAAGAGGACATCACTACAAATCCTTTCAGAAAGGCTAAGTGGACACATCTTACTTTCCTCAGAGGCATATTTAAGGGAATGTGGAGCCAAGTGACTTAGAAGGAAAGGAAACGACTTGGCAAGTGTAATCTGCCAGCTGGTTGAGTCAGACGACACATTGAGAACAATCTTTTTTGGAATCATGTCCTCCCTTCAACCCTTCTCCAATCATACAGTATCTCTTTCTACCTCAGCATATTTACCTGGCTCATCTCCTGTTGCCACCATTGGGTGAAAACTCAGCCTTCTAGGCTATGCTGCTGCCTCATCACAAACATCTAGAGTTCCCCTGTCTCTGACAGAGTTCCAGGAACAAAAGCCCTCAAATAGCATGCACTAGTATTCTTAGGAGCTGGAGTAAAAATGCTTCAAGGATCTGGCAGAAACACTTAGCACCCCCCCCCACCCCAAGTCTACATTCCCTATAGCCAAGACTTTTCTTTAGTTTTCTCTAAGTTAGCTCAAGACATAAAAGAAACCTGCTGACAGGCTAAACTTAGCAGTACTTAGTTTATAAACACACACGACACATATTAATTGCCTTTTTTCCCCCCTTGACTAAATGTTCATGAGCATATTATTTCCACGGAGTACAGGTTCCTCAGTAGTTTGCCACTACTTATGGCATATAAAAACAAAGTGGCTGTATCAGCAGGAAGTGCCGGGGACACTCTTTCAGCCCATTTCATGGTAGCCACGGTAGGGAAGATTGGAAATGAGCCACTTGCTTCCATTTGGCGGTACTTCGCTATCTCAGCATCTACTCCTTTTCTGATGGTGTTTTTGAAGACTGAACAGTGCGACTCTGGGTACCGTGTGTACATACATATGTAGGGATAACGTTTATGTTTCTCAGAATAGGCACTTTGGAAGGCAGTGCATCTAAAAGTAAAGTTAATAGAGCCTATATTTAGCACCCGTCTTCTCACTTTGCTGATGTGTGTGCTGAACAGAAGAGCACATTGGAATCAGTCTCTCAGAGGCCGGAGTCGGCAAGTGGCTCTATTCAAAGCTGGGAGAGTCTTGCCAATTCAACTGTAACTGTTAAAAAGGCAGACTTAGAGAAGGTGCAATCATTCTTCTCAAAGGTGATGGCACAGAAGGTGAAAAGCCCATGACAAAGCCATGAAATTAGAGCCCATGTGCAGCTCAGGCAAAATTACTATCCTGGGCTGCGCCTTTGTGTCACAGGCTTACTACTTAGAAAGTTCCCTCTCATAGTTGTCCCCATTCCCATACTTAGTAGAGAAAGAAAAGCCCCCGATTTTAAAGTAATGGTCAAGATATAGATTCAGACAAAACAAAACCAAATCAGGTTAACTCACTTTAAAGAGCACACATGGCGCTCAGAGCTCCCTCCAGCTGTACAAACTTGGTTCTAAGTTTAAGGTTCTGCATAAGCTACACAATTCTACACAGCTATCTTTTTCATGCTCAAGAACCAGATAGTCATGTGTCATTTTCAATTCTATTTTCCTCCTTAACATTTTTCCTGGGAAAGAATGAAGACATGATTGAGATCTGTAGAGGGAACTATTCTACCTTTCATTAATGAGAAAAGAAGTCCTGGATACTTTGCTTATCAGGTGTCCCAAGTGACATGGACAGTCATTGAAAAATGATTTTGCTACTACTTCACTGCTAAACATTTATGATCAGACCAATTTCTAGAGTCTACATTTCATCTGGGACTTGTCTCAGTTCAGACTTTTCATCTGAGGTAGAAGAGGGGTCCAGGCTAATTCATTTTACCACCGAGTGAATGGGGTCTATGGCACTATGACTTTTGGTTATGTATTCGACACTCTTCTAGAAAGCAAGAAGAACACAAAAGATTACTACAATGCACATATCACCCAAATATCAGCTCCAATCTTACTATGTGCTAGGCCAAAAGAGACCATTCATATTGGTGACATTTAAATGATGAAAACACCTTTGGTCCTAGTCTGTGTTTGAAGGAATGAAACACATTAGGCAGAAACCTCATAATCTGGCCAGGTTCTAGTCCTCTAATTGCTAAGCATCATGGATATTCAAGGGCAAAGATGGATGGGGAGGAACTAAGTTTTGTTTTTGTTTCACATAAGATTCCCCTAAAAAATAATAATAATAAAGCAAAAAGGGCTGAGAGAGGATGTAGATATGGAAACCAGTTCTGCCTATTTTCTATCTTCTGAGTGAGAGATGGAGCTAAATAGTTTGGTAAGTGAAGATATTCAGGTTTTATGATGGAGGATGTGGATTTATGAAAGCAATTATTAATTCCTATATCTCAATATGAAGTAAAGCAGACACTATAGAAAATGGCAATGCAATGCCCCAAGAATGGTCCCTTATTCCTCACATCTTTCTTGACAGAAGCAGAGAGACTCAAGCAAGGGAGATAAACACCTCACTTTCTACTCCTGCATCAAATTGCTTTGACTTATAAGAGATAAAAAGATCCATATAAAATTTAAGTAGCTTTCTCTTTTCCTTTTTGGCAGCTATGAAAATGGGTCAGGTCTAGGAATTATTAATTTCCTAGTCTGAAGAGGTAAAATGTTTTAAAATAAGATTTCTTTTTTGGAGAATCAGCTTTCTTGGTGAGGACCTGTGTGTGTGTGTGTGTGTGTGTGTGTATGTTTCAAAGACAACACAATTGTGCTTTTGAACTATATTATATAGGGTGAAATAAGGGGAATTTTCATCCACCCTTTTCCCTTTCTTTAAATTTTATGAGGTAAGTCAGGATTTGTGGTTGATTCATGAAGATATCTGAAAAGCATTTTCAGGAGGGAGTACCTTTAAACATTCACCTCTTTACCATCCTTTTGTCTATTGAGATGGGACAGCGCTACAGAGGCAAGTATCTCTTTAGATAACTCATTTCTTAAATTTGAGAAGAGCTCAAAAGGTTTCATTAATCTATAGCTTGGATGGGCTACCCTACAGTGCCAGAGGAAATGCTTCCCATTCTACCAGCCATAATATACAACCTACCTCTCAGATAGATAAGACACCTTTCCAGTCTGTGGCTGTGAGCACTCAGGCCATGATGCCAACCTTCTGGTTCTCTCTCAGTGTCCTATATTTCCCTGTTGGAAGACTAGAAAAGACAGGGAGGCCATTTGTTGTTGAACTTGCCTCTTCCTAACTCAAGGAGCAGGTATGGCCTGATAGAGCGGAGTCTTTAGGGAGAGAAATGCCTACCTCACAAATGAGGGCATCTGAAAGGGTTTCCGGATTTAGTGCAGTTGTCACTTTGTGTGGATAAAGGATATTTTCATCAATACATGGGATTTTCTACTTGTAGCAAATAACCAGAAGGCAGAAAATAGAGAAAAAAAGAAAGCCCCGTCTGCACCTGGTCTGCACAGCTTCTCAGGGAGTCAGCTAAAGCCAGGTGTTCACTTGTTGAGCTGTGATGTGGGCCGACTTATAGAATGTCTCTGGGGTCCTCCAAGTAGGATTTTTGTTGTTGTTGTTAAGAGCACAGTGCTAATCTCCTTGTGATGAGGGTTCATTAACCACAAAAGCACAACAGCCTAAGAAGCACCTCCTATCAAAGGATGAAGGCTAAATTTCAGAAAGACCACCCATTCAATAGCACTTCTTTAGGCATCTCAAGTCCTTTTGGTCATGGGTTGATTGGATCAGAAATTCCTGTTGGGTCAGCATTTTGGTAGCTCTCCATAAATGTGAATGGGCAGAGAGACGAATGTGTTTTTGTGTTTGGTTTGGTTTTAACCCACAGAAACTTTGACATCTGTGGGGTGTCCATCATAGTTCGAGGGAGGTAGGTCTTTCCTAAAACTTGGGACACCTATGCACACTACTGGATTCTCAATGATAGAGTTTCAGTTGATACCCTGAACCTGACAGGTTCAGAGAGCTTTTCTGTTCATGTAAACCAACACTCTGTGGGGAACTTTGCTGCAATGTGCTCCTGTACAGCTGTTTTCTCTCAGTGACCTCTGCGTCACAGGCTTCCTCACAGTGCTGATCACAAAGACCTGTGGCTGCCCACAAGGTGACATAGGTATGTGCAAGCTCCCAGTGATCTGCAACACTGTATTACACATGTACACCGGCCACTGATAACCAAGTGGCCCCTGTGAATGTCTATGGGTAACCTGTGAGAAGTGTGTGACAAGCCCTGGGTAAATGCCCAGATCTCACACATACCAGCTATATTGCTTTTGGCAAGTCACTTAATGATTCTGAACCTCAGCTTTCTCTTCTAGGACAGGGCTATTAATAACCATCTTCCCAGGGCTGTTCTATGTGTGAAAGCACTCTGTAAGCTCTCTCAGGACTTTTATTATTTTACAGCTCAGAAATCCACCCATAGGTGCCACCTACGCAGGGGCGGATAGCAGGCTCTTGCTATAGGCTCTAAAATTTAAAAGCTGGGGTACGAGAAACACAATGCTGTCCTTCCCAAGATTAATGATTGCTCATGAAATTGTAACCCAGGGCAACAGGGAGAGAATTTATACGTGTTTACGTAAAACACTGCAGCACACAATCCCTTTCCTTAAGGATGGTAAGCTTGTGTGCTTAAAAACTGATCAGGAGCTCTCACTAGTACTTTCCTTTTTCCTTGTGCAAGAAAGCTAGAGATCACACAGTGATATTTTCCAACATTTTTAAGGTCATTATCAGTGGGCCAGATAATGGAGCAAACTGTTCACAGGACAGTTACTAAGGCAGGGCACGAAGCTATCGGACCACGGCCAGAAGACTTTGTTTCCTGAATAGAAAACACAAGCAGCAGAATCCACACATGGGCAGTTGTCAGAGAGCATTCTGACTGTTCTTATGGAGTTTTAAAGCATTTCTACTCCTCAGCTAAAAATGGAAGTTGTTTTTAAAAGTGATACATCATGGAAAAACAAAACAAATACAATGGAAGTAAAAACAAGGGGAAAGCCGGTATTTCATGTTTTGTAGGTTTGTTTTATGGACCCAAGAGAATAGAAGCCCAAAGACAGGCTCTGTTCTGACGACAAGGACAGCTGAAAGGGAGGGACTTCCCCACCAGGTGATGAGTTCCTGGGTATGGGCATGATTTCAGCAAACGGAGTCCATGAGGGAACAGGAGCACCAAGCGGGACAGATGGCTCGGAGCCCTAATTGTGTTCCTAGAAGAATAAAAAAGAGACAAGGCCTACTTATTCCTTTTCGAGGGTTCAAAAGATAGGCACATTTGCTGCAAGAGTAGAGGATGTAGTGTGGTTCAATAAGAATGTACTTGTTGCAACCAAGACCACAAGGGGCTGTTTCCTATCCGTGCTGTATGGGTTGGTTGTGTCTGGCCAATCATCCCCTCTTCCAACTATAATACTGATGAGAAGGGATCAGTTTTCCTTGGTACCTTACCTCTTTCACTGAGCTTGACTATATGAAAGATTCTGTTCTTACTAAGACCCCAGAATCTATGTATTATGGCCAACACATCTTTGCAGGAAGAAGCCTATGCTGTTGGGTTGGGTCTTAAGGACTCTTCCTCCAGCTTCCCAGTGAAGCCAGTAAGTCAGTCTACTGTGTCCTCACATGTCCTTCATGACTCCCACAGAGGCCACTGTGAGGAACTAGTCTTTCCCATGCCACATTCCTTTCTAGGAAGATGTATTTAGATGGACTATTTGATCTTATTGCAGTCAGCCTGAATCTCTCAGAGCGATTCAACAATGATCATCAGTAAAACAAAATCTGTTGAGAGGACAAAACAAGATATATCATGAACTCTTAAGGAGAGGGTTAACTGATCACAGAGGTAAGTTGCTTGGTTTAGAAACAAATACTAGAAATGAATGGATGAGTTTCAAAATCAAAGACTAGTATTAATGCAGAACTTACTAAATATCAAGAACCCCTTTCTCTATCATGGGAATACTGACAAGTAAGATCCTGGAGAAGACAAGCATAAAGGAAATGAGAAACTTTATAAAGCCAGACAGCAGGACTCTTGTGAGTGGAATATGCTTTAGCTCACTTCCTGTCTTCTCAATGACTGTGATTCTATCAACAATAAAACCAGCAGTGAAACAAGTTAAACAAACAAACAACACAGCACAAAAAAGAAGAGGTCTGATTTGCCCGTGTGGCTCCACCATTAGAAGGGAATTCTTTTCAAGGCATCTCATCGGTTACCTTTGAAGGATTCCTATTCCTTTCCTTTAAACCCTAAGAAGAGTGCTTTCACCCACCCTGATGCACAGCAATTGCTGAGTCTCAGAGTAGATGGAAATAGAATGAGGAAATATTTGGGGGTAATGTTGACACTGGAAACAGGAGAGTAAGAGGCATCGTCAATGTTAATAAATGAGAAGCTGAAGGACTCAGTGATCCCAAACCCATAGATATGAAGAAGCTAGAATCTAGAATGGTTTTAGGTAACTTTCCAGCTAGGGTGGGTTGCTTTGAGTAGTATTCCACACTAGGCATCTCCAGTAGTAAATGTTATGGTCGTCAGTCACAAAAACAAGTGGATGCAGATCTTTTGAAGAGCCATAATACTGTTCACCCAGGCACAGTACCTGAGTATGTTTGTGTTCAACAAGACTCTCAGCACTGGGGTACTCTAGAGCATGAGGTGACATGGTGACACCTGTATTCTTGGTAGAACATTCTGCTTTGCAGAGCAGACTGAGAACTGAATTTAGAAGCTATGTTTGACGATAAGTTCATAGAGTGCAACTGTGGCTATTTAAACACTGTTCTAGTGGAGCCCAGTAGATGACTGTCAGAGTTAGGTCATTGAAGTTTTATTTTGCCTCTAAGTGGATGGGCATCTTGGAAACTTAACTTAGCCATTCATTCTAAATATTACAAAAGAATTTGAGTATGCTGATTTTTAACAAATGCTAGAAGCAGAGAGCAAAGATTTGAGCAATTTTTTTTTCCCAATCAAATGAACAAAAATGTGTCTTTTACATTGCTCTCCACAATTAGTCTTATGCATGGTAGCTAACTAAAATATTGTCTAAAGTTTTTGCATATGGAAGAATTAAAACAGAAAAGTAAATTAGTATCTTTCTCCTCTGTGGTAAGGGAAAATGTGCCTGTAAAATAATCTACATTCTAAGAAAAATTCCTAGTGCTAAACTAGGAATACTGAGTCAATTATTATCATTTAATATGGACCACGGGCTAAGTGCTGCAGTGTTTAAAATCGGGAAAGTTAATAGTTTCCCCTTGCCACAAGGAAAATTATCAAGTTAATTTCAATGGGACAAAATGATTTTCTATCACTAAAAATATGAGTATTTTGTGGTCAAAATGTTTTTGAGTTAAAAACAAATCCCAGTCTAGCTTTAGAAAGATCCCTTTGCATATACATAGGTGAAAAAACTAGATCCATTTTAAAGGAAGGACTCGCCTACCAAAGTCTCCAAGAAGGACTTATTCAAATACAGCTGAAGACTGCATCTCCCTCTAGGAATAAACATAACCTAAAGAGCATACTCCTGTAAACGCAGGTTTTTCTGGATGGCAAGTATACATTCTGGTAGTCCTTCTCCTTTAATGTGCTAATAGTGTTATGGCATTCTAACTAGACTTATGAAACAGGCCAATTAGGGCAGTATAGTAGGCACAATGGAAAGAAGGAATAAAGGGAGTAGAGACTGGGGGGGGGGAGAGGAAAGGAGAGGAGAAAGCAAGGGGCTAAACACTTGTATTAAATCACAGTAGCTTTGGCCACAGACTTTGTAAAAGTCTGAAACAAAGCTATGCTAACCACACCTACAGCACCACAAGAGTTCCATTCCAATTATCAGCCAGTTAAATAACTTGCCCTGATATATTCATGGTTGTAGCACAATCATAACTTGCTCAATAGTAAAGACTGGTCCTTATTAATTCAAACAAATAATACAATTTAAAAATGTGTGTGCTGAATGGGTGTTATGGACTTAAGTGTCTGTCTTTATTATCTGAGTAAAGCAAGAGGAAGATCAAATTGTCAGCACTTCCAACACCTAACATGTGATGTCAGCTATGAGCATGCTCTCTTAGACACCTATGAGGCTTTTCCGAAGAAATACACGAAGAGTGCTGCAGCTCTGTATCTCTTGATCTGTCTTTGAGATCTGGGGTTTAGTATTTCTATTACTGAACAATAGTCATGGTAGTGTAAACAGATTATTTAAAAATAAGGCACAATTGTAGATTGCTTTTGATTGTCTCTGATGAAAGTGCACCAGTGGAGCCATCCTAGGACATGGACTCAAGGCACATTTTGCAGAGGTATCTTTTTCGGTTGCTGGTTGTCTACAGATGGCTGAAGCAGGGGTATGGAACATGCTGTCATATTTCATTCATAACACACATGTACTGTAGCTTCAGGCAACAGATGGACAATCACTTGTTTAAACCACAAATGTGAAATACTAAGGTAGAATGGCAATATTTCTAGAAATGTATATATATATAAAAAAAAATGCCTTTCCAAGCCAAGAGGGATGGTGAGAGGCTGGGAGGTGGCATCAGTGTTTCCCTGATCTCCCTAGCAGCTGCCATAATTTTCCCGACACCCTTCAAAACTCGATAATGGAAGGATCAGGGGGCAACCGACACAGAGCTGACAGGGGAAGCCCAAACCATATCAAAGAGAAACAAGGCTGTTATTCCTGACTGGTTCACATTATTAATAGGATCTGCAGTAACTAGGAAGATGGTTGGCAGTTGTGTTTGCAGAGTCCTGTCTGTGGTCTATCAGTGCTCTACAGAAGCCTCACAGATAGCATGTTCTCCTTCCCCTGGACCCAAGAACAAAACAGCTGTTAATCATCATGAAGGTCCGGGTCTCTTAAAAGCTCACTGTAGACATGTCTGCAGACTTTTCATAGAAGACAATTAGTGTTTTTAAGTTCATTTCATTAATCAGCATGTAACCCAGGTAGTCATTTCATCAGAGAAGTCACTGTAACAGGGACAACAACATGCTAGTGAAAGGAAAAAAACCACATCTTTGAGCTGCAGAGATGACAATATTTCTTAATGTGGAGGCCTCGAGCTGGGAAATATTTTTGAATTTTAAAGGCATTTTTTTTCTTTTCTTTTCTTTTCTTTTTGCCTAACTCCAGACTGAGATGGGAACCTAAACAATTATAACATCTTTTTCTGGATGGGAGGTTCAGCTATGGTAGAGCACTTGTCTATTTTATGCAAAGCTCAGAGATCCATCCCCACTGCTACAGAAATAGAAAGGAAATCTTATCTTGAAGTGTTCTCTGCAGAGCCCATGACAGTGGGTTTTTTCCTTTTCCTATGTATTTTACTTTACATAGAACAACCAAGTGTTTGTGCTTTCGATATTTAAACAATTCAGATAGAATTTTACAAGTTTTCTGTTACAGACACTATAGTTTTTCTATTTATGTATTTAAATGATAGTAAGGCAATATATCAAAAGACAACGTGTATAATCATTAAAGTAATATGATCTTTATATCTCTACAGTAGGCAAAACTTTATATAGCTAAAAGAGTACAGAATAGAGTGGCTTGGTATTGTTTAAATCAAACGTGTAGTAGAAGAAGACAAGAAAGCAAGGCAAATCATATATTAAAGAAATTGCTGAATAAAGTGGCAGGATCCTTTATACTTATTAGACCTTGTGAAAGAAAAACATCTAATTCTAAATATTTCTGTATATGTGTATGTGCACATTCGTTATTATAAAAGTATAAGTCTATATTAAAAAGAAATTCGCTTTAAAAAATCTTTGGTAAAGATACTCTGAGGTTACTTGAGAGAAAGCATTGGGAAGGCTGTTAGCAGAGCAGATAGAGCTCTGCCTGTAAAACCTCAGGGAAGAAACTGTGGTAGCATTTTTCCTATAACTCCTGCATGTAAACATCTGGTTATACAAGTAGTTAAAAGTAACAAACAAGTAGGATGTTATTGCTCTAGAGTATAAATATTACATATATTCTTCCTCTGTTGCCTAAATTTATAGCAATATTACTGCATTTCTAGACATAATTCCTGCCCTCATTAAACTGGACTCTATTTTTGGCATAAAGACAATTTCCTGAAATATTTCCCAGTGAACGTTTTAGGCAGTTCAAGCAGACTGTATTGCTACCTCAACTGTGTGACAGCCAGTGAGTGTTCTCCAAGGTCACTAGCACAGCTGAGCCTTTGATTTGGAACACAGGAATTCAGGCATAGAGCTATCACCATATCCCGAAATCCACAAGCTGCCCTCCGTGAATCACAAGAGAAGGGAAGCAGGTAAGAGCAGGCAGTAGAGGAAGCCCCTGAAATTCATAGCTTTGGGGAGTCTAACATGCAAACTGCATAGCAAGGAAAGTAAATAAGCCACAGATACACCCAGCCGAGCTGAGCGACAAAGGCTTAGGGCTTTCTTCTAATCACTTTTATGATGATTTCTATTCAAGTAAAATAAACTTTATGAAATTCCTGAGGCATAGGATGCAATTTTAAGCATACACAAGTAATTTAAAAAATTTTTGTTCTAAATGTTAAAATTAAAACTGTCAGACTAGAAGATCATCATGTCATGAAGATTAAAAAAAAAAGACTCAGACAGGCTGGGGACGCAGGAGTGGCAGGGTGCCTGCCAAGGACAAGGCCCTAGTTCAACTCCCAGCACCGCATAAGAGAAATCAGAAGGTATGTGTGGGATTTAAGGTGACTGTATTTCTAGGACTCCGTGTTAGCTACAGAGGGATTCACTATATTATTGTTTATACCCTTCTGTATACTTAAAGTATTCCATAATTTAAAAGTATATATTTGTAGAAGATTTAAAGAAAGGTTTGGGAAATCTCATCCCGGGATATTGAGCACTGAGTTTACAAAATGGCCAGCTGCAATTTCTAAGCGAGGTGTTTCCTTCTCAAGGAAGCAAATCGGCTCCAGTTGGCAAGCAAGCGTTTCACTGGCTAATAAGAGTTTGCATGAAGATTCTAGGCAGCCATTCTGCATATTTTTAGCTCAGAAAGACAATTTTGTTTTTCGTGATTGTCTTTGAGAATGTGGTGTAAATGTCACATTGACGATACGATAGGGAAATGTCTCCTGCAGCATGTACTTGAATTGGAAAAGGATTATAAGAACAATCAAACTCTGGTTTCACAATCTTTTGTAGCTTTTCTTTCTGTTTTAAAGAAGACGAAGCATGGTTACATAACTTCATTTTATGTGTCCCAATTTCCAATTTTCAGGAAAAACACAGATTTGGGTCATTATAAAAAGTACAGAAAAAAAAAAAGAGAAGAATTTGATTCCTTTTAAAACATACCTTTCTACAGATAAATGCTAATTGTGGTAACTATGATTGTGTATTAGGGAAAAATTCACGGTATTTCTAAGATGAAGTGTCAGACAGAATTGGAAATGTACCAAAAGCAAGTCTGTCTGTCTGATGTTCAGATAGTGTGGAGAGGAAAATCTCAAGGTAGAATTGTTGAAACATAACGGGCTTTTAAAATACACAAAGCAACCCTTTGGCTAGCATTTCCCACTTGGCTTTTTGAGTTCAGTAGTGAAATTTGGTTCTTTCACCACATTTTAGCTATTGGCCAATAACATTTTCAAATGAGCCTTGATCACTGGGCACTACAGATTTTGAATTTGGATAATTGAAAACTAAATTTGGGCTCCTGTTAATTTATGTATTTTTTTTAAAATAAATTCTTTACAGCCTAACAGAAAAAAAAATGTGCACATACCCCTTCCCACTTTTATTTTTAACAGGAGACATGAGCAGTGTAGTGCAGTGGGAAAATTCACCTTTGCAATGGCAATAGAACGACTAACTTTTGCAGCCACAATCAGAGTAAAAGTGACAGGATGAGAGGTTGTGCTAAAAAGCACCTGCAGGCTGGCACATTCACCCAGGAAAAAAATCATGTGACAGCAAATACCACACTAAAAATCTATTCAACCAGATGAAAAGTGAGACAGACACGGGGATTAAAAGTTACAGGAATGCAGAAGTGAACGGGACGGGGCATAATCTGTGCAAAAATGTGGAAGTCCTTGCAACAAAGGCTTATCAAAGCCCTACATGATTAAATGTGAAATGTGTATTTGGTAGGAACTTAAACAAATCTCATCATGTATGTGCTTCTAAAGAAAAGGTTAACAGCAGATGAAGAACAGAGACCATCTCAGGTTGAGAGCTTTGCCTCTATTTTTCTATTTCTTCTCTTATCTTTTTCTTGTGGTTCACTCTTCTCAGTGCACACACTCAGCTGCTAAGCAGATGACTGACTCTACAGGTCAGTGCTTGCCTTGGCGGTCAACACCCTGATGCGTGCTGAGTTGCAGGTCTTGCAGAGGATGTGTCCATCCAAGGGGTAGCAGCCTTGGTTGTCTCCTTCAGACAGAAGACCGCCGCAGTCCTAGGGAAACGAAGACAGGAGTGATGGAAGTGAAGCTATGAAGTACAGGCACAGACCCAGCTTCCCAGGCCTCCTTACAAGGCCTCTGTGATGTGACCACGCTTAGTAAGTGACACAGCAGATGAAACTGAATTAGAGGTCAGTAACAGAAGGGCAAATGGTAGCCAGGGGTGGTGGCGCACGCCTTTGATCCCAGTGCTTGGGAAGCAGAGGCACATGGACCTCTGTGAGTTAGAGGCCAGCCTGGTCTACATAGCAACTTCTAGGCCAGCAAGGGCTCTTTCTCAAAACAAAACAAATTTAAATCGTGTAAAATGTCCGAGTCTTCTAGTCACTGAATACAAAACATAGTACAAGGAGGAAAGAACCCATAGCTCTCAGCTCCCAGGGGTTAATCTGCTCTCCTAAACAACAGCAAGGGTAATAAAGTATGCTTCCTAAGGCACACAACCCTTTGTCATTAATTTTATTATTTCATCAAAAGAATGGACAGGTGCAAGAACGGAAGTGCATGGCTATTTAAATGAAAAAAAAAAAAAAGTGGTTTCTGTCATGTAACAAGACTAACAATGGTTTTTGTAGCTTTACTATAAATGTAGCAAGGACAAAATTTGCAAGGGCTGGGAGGACTAATAGTTTGTCATGCTTTCCCAAAGGGATAACACAGTGGAGAGAGACACATATTATAATGGGAGACAAGTTCCCTGGATGCTACTGTTGGGTTTGTCACTGTCTGTACAGGCTGTACCCATGATTGAATGCCATTCTGAAAATAAGGTCATTTCTTCCTCATCAGGTTTTTGGGATGGTCAAAACAGACAATGGAGGTGAATTTATTCTATGAGGGGTTATATATGTGTAAAGGATTGCACTAGTGTTATACTGGTGAGGTCCATTGTGGAAAGTGTTAGAGAGCACTGAATGGCAGCCCTTGACTTCAGAAGAAATGTGATTTTGCTTGGGAAACAAACAGAGCCATATTTAGCATTGTGCGCCCTGCTCACTTGAAGAGCTGTCACAGGCTGTGATGGCTGCAACCCCCCTCCACTCTCTAACAGTGACAAAGAGATGAATGAAGCCATGTCTACAGCTGACAAATAATAAACTCTTGGTATAAACAGGGCTGACCCAAAGTACAACAGCAGACACAATTATGATGCACCGGAAGTCTGGCTTTGCTAGAAAGAACCAGTGATATATTGTACTTTGAGATGTCTTCAGAAACTGAGTAATGGAACTGAACAATAAAATTATTGCAAGTCATAATAACGCCATTCATAGATGGCACAGTTTCGAGTCTCTCTCTCCCTCCCTCCCTTTCTCCCTCTCTCCCTCCCTCCGTCCTTCCCTCTCCCGCCCCTCATGTTAAGCTTGGTGAGGAGCATATAACCTGGGCGTTATGGGTGAACAAAGCACAGTGCAAAAACAGATGGTCAGTTACAGGCAAGGCAGTGAATGGAGTGGACAAATTCTCTGGGGCCCTCAGAGCCTTGCTAGCCTGCTTCCTCAGGCATCTTTTAGTTGGACTATGAGGACAAGGAGGTGAGAGAGTCTGAATCCCACCCAGAGAAGAGGAGGGGCAGAAAAGTGCCATATCCACAAGAAATTGGTAATGACAAATAACAATGTTTGGAAGGAGGGGACTAAGTAACTCACAGAAGAAGGTAAAATATTTAAAAAACCACTTTCTCAATGTACTGTCCTTTTAAAAGTCACACGATGAGGCAAAGGCCCCTGTCCTTTGCTGTGGTAATGGCTGCATGTCCCCACAGTGTCAGCTAAAGCTTCTTTTCTCACTTCTAGGTTGCCTTATTGATTCTCACAGCATCCTGTGCCTGACCCTTCTATGGCTCTTAGCAGCTGTGACCTCTTAAGTGATACTTGGAAACTAACTATTGTATAAATGAATCTCTATGACTCTGAATGGGAAGTTCCTGCATCTCTGAAATGAATGAATTCTTGTCTTTACCAATGGGTGATAATGGCCCCTCTGCCCAAAGACGGAGTTGACCCAATCATTAATTAGCTACAGATTCATCATCACCACCTCTTGTCTAGCTTAATATTTCACACTGTCCTATGACATCTAATTTTGTGTTGTGGTCTCATAGCCATATCTGGATAGGTAAGAATGTGAAGCATCTGTACAGAGGGTGTCTATGCCAAGTGGGGTAAGTTGTGTGATGTCACTGCACTGACTGCCTGTGTCAGAGCTGAATCCTGTCTGTTAACACTAAGGTCTTTGTTAGGCACCAAGGTCTCCAGCTTTCACGACTCCTCTGACTTGGAGATACCACAGACCTCACAGCGGTAGCAGTGCACATGGAAATCACGATCCAGAGCCACGATGCGGACGGTCTCCTCCTGGCCTGGGGCAGGCATGATAGGCTCCTTGCACACAGAACAGCGTGGGGCAAATTTCCTGAAAATAGACAGAATTCTGGTGAGATGTCAAATATAGATGGAGAGGGGCACAGCAGGAAAGGGAAAGTATAACCCCACAAGATGACACCTGGTCTGTCTGTCCTGTGTGACTTTGACCTAAAGAGAGACAGTAAGAGGCCTCTACAGAGGGTGCATGCTACGCTACGTATTTGACAGGGAAGAGGGTATGAGCTGCTTTGTATAGAGAGCCTTCAGAGACTCTTTAGCAGGCAGCATGTAATGTGCAGCAATCCTGTACACAGAACTACACTAGTTCCTAGGTATGATCTAGCTGCATACAGAAAACAAGGTCCTGCCTGAACATGGATCGACAAAGGTCCTGGCAGGTTCTCATTATCCTCTGACTTACTTCTAGATGTTAGTGTGCCTTCCTTGTGCCCTAGACAAATCATGCAATTAGGAATCTCTGCATCTTTTTTTCTTTAAAAAATGTATCTTCAGTTCTAGGCCATAAGAAGCTTCAAACACACAGGTATTACCAAATGGCAGAGGTTGGTGGTCTTACTATATATTTTATGAAAAACTCACAATGGCAAAGTACACATTACTTTGTCTGTAAGAGGGATTTTAGCATGATCAAAGTCTATAATGCACATGTGTTCCAAGCTATTGGTGAAGAACATTAATATATTCCTTGGTGTTTTTTTTTTTTTTTTTTTTTTTTTGTAAAACAGGTTGTTTTTGTAAAACAGGGTTTCTCTATATTGCTTTGGAGCCTCTCCCAGAGCTAGCTCTGTGGACCAGGCTGGCTTTGAACTCACAGAGACCTGCCTGCCTTTGTCTTCTGAGTGCTGGGATTAAAGGTGTGTGTCACCAATGCCCAGCAATATATTTCTTAATTTATTGTGTTATTCACTAACAGAATCTGTTGTCTTAGCAGATTAGCAGGCTGAAAAAAATGGGCTATGAATCCATCTGTATTTTCTAGAATTTAAGGATAGCATTTGTGAAGGTGTAAAATGAGGCATAATTGGAATGGACACAGATACGAACTGAAGAAAATCATTAAAAGATACATAGAACCAATACATATGAAATCCTAGTACTGGAGAGGCTGAGGCAGGAGGATCACCCTAAGTTCCATCCTAGATTGGGCTACCGAATGGGCTCCTATATAAAGAACTAAAAACAAATGAGAGAGAAAGGGATATAAAGAGAGATACTGAGTAAGTTACTGAAGTTTTTCATGGTAATGATTTTAAGATTAATGATGTTAAAATTTATCTACTTGTAGTAAGACTTAAAAGGAAATAATGATAGTAATCTAATACTGTGCAGAGCACTGCACGGCTGTCAAAGCATTTTTACATACATTATACTCTGTATGTACATTTTAATTTTCCTGGCGGCACCCAAAAGGCATCTGTATGGCTGTAATCTAAATAAATATGAATTAAGTAGCAGATCGATTGATTGCTGTGAAAGAAAAATTAAGAGGATCATGGTACAACTGCAGTAGTAATCAGGGTTGTTATAATTGATATTTTATGCAAGAAGTTTATATTCAGTGGCAAAAATTGCCTCGGATTACCTAATTATTTTTGAATCTGGGTTATCAGTAGTAAAATACGCAGACTTCTGTTATCAACTGCAAAACTTCCTTTCCCCAGCTACAAGGACATTGTAGCAGAAGTAGCCCAAGCCTCCTCCAGTTTTCCCATAGATATATTCCCCTGGGATATGAGTTCTTCTTCTTCTTTTTTTTACTTTACCTGTTTTGGTAGTAATTATTTCTGGTGACCACTATATTGGTTCATATGGAGGAATCTGAGCAATACCTAATGACATGAAACACCTGCTATCCTTTTCCTTGAGAAGGTGTTAATAGATTTTATGGCCTTTCTCTAGACAGCCTGAAACTACGTTCTCACTAACCAATCCCTCTTCCTTAGCAACATAGCAAGGCAGGAGCTGTCACTGTGGCTGCATGATCTGAGGTGGTGCTTTTCAGTAGTGGATAATAATAATGATGATGATGATGATGATAATGATGATGATGATTATAATGACAATGTGAAAACAGTTTTGATGGTTACTATTTATTAAGTGCTTGTTACATGCCAAGTTCTGTTAGGCCCTGTACACATGTTGTTATTTTCTGTTGATGGCCACATTATGAGGAAGTATTTTTTTTATTATTTTTATTCTTCAGTCAAGGGAGCCATGAACCTAGTCATTCCATATCCAACATATTTTTGGCAAATTAGTGAATGAATGCTAAATTAAACAACCAAATGGATCGGTGCTATAGCTTGGCTACAAAGTGTTCCCTTCAGGCTCATCTACTTGACACTTAGTTGCCAGCTGATGAACCTCTGGGAGGTGACTGGATCACGACATCTTCAACTTCAGCAGATTCCTCCATTATTAGAGTCATAGTGCAATGACATTATCAGGAGGTGGTGAAGATGTAGGACATGAGCTAGTTAGAGGAAGCAGATCATGACAACATACCTTTCAAGGGCACATCTTGTCCCTTGCAGCCATGAGGTGAATAGCTTTGTTCAATTATGCCTTTCCTCCACTATAAACTGCCCTACTGCAGGTTCAGAAACAGAGAACCTGCTGACTATGGACCAAAAATTCTGAAAGCCACATGCTCAAATAGACCTTTCCTACTCGGGTATTTGTCCTAGGGACAGGAAGCCTGACTAACACCGTACATGACACCTCAGCCAAGAAAGCACAGATCACACTGTGTATGCCTCACACCCTAAAAAGAGCAGTGTAAGCCCACTCTCCTGGCACAAGAAACATGGACTCAAAGAGATTTCAGCACAGTATTTGTTCTAAACTTTTATATATAGTCTACCTTCTTGCAAAAATTATCTAAGCTGGTTACTGTAAAAAAAAAAACTGTTCACCTGTATAGTTCATTACAAAGCAGGAAACACTATGATTGACTTACAAAATTACTCAAATATTATAAAGGTGGCATAAACTCATAACTGGGGATAAAGAGAGGTAAAAGTCAAAGATGTCTTGCTAAAAATTGATAATAGGTTTAGCCTTTAAGGATAGCCATGGAGGGAATATGAGGAAGGAGTGTGTGTATGTGTACCCCGTGTAAGTCCCCGTGTAATTGTGTCTGTCCATGTCTGTACACTGCCTACCTCTCACATACTTGTGTACAGGGCCTAAAACAGTCCCCCTACAAGGGAATTCTCAATAGTTACTGGCGATCATGTCTATAAAAGAGTTCAGTTCCCAGTGGGCCATAGGACATGAGTCAACCTTAACCAAAGGTATTTATATGGAAATGGCCCATTTGCTAAGGCTCAAGATTCTGCCCTTCAAGTGTCTGAGATGCCATTTTAGAGGCTGTGCCAAGAGTCAACCCCTATAGCCAATATCAGATACCCCATTTCTCACCCATCTTCACAGCACACTTCCAGTTCTGCTTGTGTGAGATCTGTCTGAATCCCAGAGTCAAATGATTAGTTCTGAAGAAGACGGCAGATCTCCTTGTGCATATATACCTCCGGGTGCTGCCCTTTCTGCCCTGTACCCCATTATGCTGGCATACTCTGCCTCCTTCCACAAGTCCAGCACTGACAACTACCTTCATCCGGCTCTCCGTGTCCAGTGTCCCCTTCAGTACTCAATGCAGCTACCAGCACTTAGAGCGAAGTTTGTGAATGTGAGAATTAAACTAAAAGGTGTTTCCTAAAAGCCCATAATGGAGACCCATTCAGAAAAAGCTAAGAAGCTTTCCCAAAGAGAAGTCTTCTCTGCCCCTTTGCTGGTTGCCCTGGCTGTGCAGTACACACCCCATGTTGGAAGGCTAGCACTCCATGGTGGAAGGTTAGTCACTGTGTATTCTAGTACTTTCTAAGGTAAGCAATACGCGCTCTGGAAAATGTTCTTTTATTTCCCTTCCACTGAAGAGTGGTATCCAAAAGCCACCCCCGCCATATCTGTTAATTGTGCAGATGACATCTTTTTAAAAAGTTGTTTCTTTGCATGTGCATTGAAAAGGGGAGGGGGTTGGGCCTTGAGTGTTCAGATCCACACGATTATGCCACTCCTTGCAAGTCTCTAATTATGCTGCCCACCAGTAGAAATGAACGATAAGTGGCAGAAATGCAAACTTACATTTGTCAGAACTGATTTCCTCTTTTAATTGAGGGGTATAATATCTCAGGCTTTCCCCACAACGCAAACGTGTGTGCCCTGCTTACATCTACCTGTCTTTCTTGCATTGTGAAAGTCTCGAAGAGGAGAGAGATGGTGACAGAAAAACACTCCCTGTTGGTATCTTTTCACGTCCCTTAAATAGATGCAGGGTTTTTTTTGTGTAATTACAAGCTAAAAATAGCAATAATGTGAAGTACAATTTATGCTGTGACTGCCCTTTAAAAGCAGGGTCTTTTCTATCTAATTCAGGTTGAAAAATTTCTGCTTTTGGGTTTTTTTTTTTTTTTTTAATTCATTCAGCCTCATGTCTTTTGGGGAGGTTTTTTGCTTTCACTGCTCCTTGGGAGAGTGGTCAGGAAATTAATTTTAAAAATATGAGTCTTAGGTCACCAAACTGCTTGTGGAAAGTCCCTTCTGGATGTTGACAATCAACAGTGGTGAGAGAAACCCACAGCCTGTCTTGAGTCCCAGCGCGGAGCCCAAAGTGGTCAACAATGTGCTTCATCTTTTGGGGACCTTACAAACCACTCTCACAGTGACTGCCCAGTGAACAGAAGCAAGGAGGCCACCCTGGCTCATTAGCAAGTCATACCTGCAGCTTTCCACACAGCCCAGCCCGTAATAAACATGGGCCCTGATGTGATGAACTGGGTAGCCAGCTAACCGGCAAAATTAAGAAAAACACAAAGCTGTCATTTTCTCAAAAATTCCTATAATGAAGGAAAGAGGGACTATAAAATTGGAGCCATGAAGAAGGGGAATCATGTTTCTAGGCCTACCTGTGGTTTAGTAGACTTGGTCCTGAGAATTTGCCTTCTGACCCTTCTCAAAATGCTGCACAACAAATACTGTGCTAACAATGTCCTCAAGGCATACAAGACCCTGGTGGAGGGGTGGCTAAGGGAGGACATGCATATATTGGCGATGGCATGGAGCTGTTTTTCACACTGTGTGACAAAATGGCTGTCTGCATCACTGCACCTATCTAGGAGTACCTCCTACCTGTACACTAACAGGAGTTCAGAGGTTGTCATGGTTAGGAGACCATTAGGTCAAGCTCTGGTCAGACGACCATACTGTAGAACGGGGAGCAGTTATGCAACTTGCTAAATGCCATGGCTCTTGTCCAACTGAGACGGCTTGCCCATATCTATAGCCACACAAAGATATCATGACCGACTGCAGAGAAGTTCTGAATAGAGAATAAGTTAGATAATAACAGGGACCCCCGAATGTCAATCCTGCACTGGAGATAACTCTCAGAATACATCCCCAATACTGGAATATATATATATATAGCTCAGAAAGAAGCATGGCCAGCGGCAGATGCCAGGAGCAGACTTCAAGAGGACTGGCAGGTTGGAGGCGAGAGTGGCTACTTACTTGTGGAAGTCCTCGATGCAATGAATGAGGCCACAGGCATCTACGGTAAATGGGATGCCATCCAGGCTGCGGTGGCACATCACACAGGTGAAGCAGTGAGGATGATAGGCCTTGCCAGTGGCACGGAGGATCCGCTCCATGATGGGCTTGGAACACACATTGCACTGTTCCAGAGTATTCTGAGGAAAGAAAGAAAATGGGTCAGCAGAACACCATGGCTCCAGTGTGTTTCACAAACACTCTAGGGAAGGCAGTGGGTAGCATCAGCAGGAATGATATGCACAGGCAGGTCAGAGGGGACCACCCAGGCAGTAGGCAGCAAAGCAATGTTTTACAACACCCACCGTCTGCCTCCTAGGGCATTCCTTTTGATGTCACCAAGAGTGATGTCACAGTTTTCAGTAAAGGTTCAGATAGTCAGGACCTGTGATACTAAGCACTCAATTTACCCACTTAGGGCAAAGGCTGCCTCTGAGTGCATACAAACACAGGGTCTGTAATGCAGTAAAGCTTTATTTGTAAGAACAGGCAGTAGGCTGGATGTGTTTGCTGAACTACATCACCCAGGTCCTGTACTTAGAAAACTGTTTTACGGTTACAAGTAAAACATGACTCAACGTTAAAGACCCCCTAACTTTTTATCTGTATAATGACTTCAACAGTGTATGCTTCTCTGTAGAGCCCAAATCAAAGCTCCTATTTAAAACTTCAAAATTCAGGCTAAATGAACCCCTGACAGGAATGTTGAACATAAAGTGGTGGTCGGGTTATACAAAGTAAACTAAGAAATTGGATTTACCTGGCTTTGAAAATATGCTGAGCCTTAGGAATGCTTATGAACCTTAAGAGCTTATTATTCAGCAAGTCAGCATTCAAATGGTCCAGCTGTTAACCCTGCCCCAGAATGTGTGTCTCAACCAATTTTTTTTCACATGTAATATGTGGTATGCTCAAATGAAGTATCTAAAGTAACTCAGTAGAATCTGGAATCAACGTAGGGTGTAGACATCAACAGGAAGGCACAGTCATGGATGGAGCATGGGAATTAAGGAGACACTGTTGTCTTACTGTGAGGTCTTCAGATGCCCTGAGGTAAGATGTGCTTGTTCTGAGGTAACAAGTGTCCTGTAAACTGACCCAAGGCAACTCTTTGGCATTGGCTTCTTTGTTTATCTCTGAAACAACCCCCTTTGCCTCCATAAGGATGCCCAATTTGCTTCCTAAAACATGCATGGGACCAGGCATTTTTCTGGACAAAAACCTTCATGGCACCATAGTATAGAGTGAATTCCATCAATAACATTTGACCTCTCTCTCCAGGCTCATCTCCTCACATCCAAGCTAGGCGTTCACTCTCATCCACCACTGGGAAATAGCCAACTTTTGTCTCTCAGCTATGATTTTACATGAACTGTGACAATTTGCCATTCTCACCTTCCAATATACAGCTCAAAATGCTCTTTGATGACCAACCTGAATGTATATACCTCATTACTTTACAATATATTCTGACATTTCATTAGAGAAAGGCGGTGCTTCTTAAGAATGCACTTCTCTGTCCCAGTAGACTGCTTGGGATAAACAAGCTGGGAATGAATGACTACGGAAAGAATTCGTGAAGAAATATTGTTTAACTCCACCATGGGAGCACACAGCACTGGTTCACTGTCTCCAACTCTACTGGTAAATCCATCATCATCCTCTCCATGAGTTGCAGCCGCTTGAGGTTCTGTGGCTGCCACTGGTCAGAGTCTAAACTCAAGAACACCATTAAGCTACTTTCCCCCCATCCTGAAGTGGTGAAATTAAAATAGCAGGTTTACAGGATGAAATTCTAAGGCCGATGACATTCTGGAAAATGACAACCCTGCTTCTTTTTCTTCCCTGGTGATCTGAGGTAACTCCTCTTCCCAGGGCTCTTATTTTCCTTCTCTGGGGTTTACCTTTTTTTGCTACTTAAACCCAGTCTATAATGGAGTTGAATAAACCAGAAAATGCAAGACTGAAGAGCATATTTGTTTGTGCTGAGGCCTGGCTCAGAGCAACAAAAAGGCTTAGCCAGTTTCTAAGGGAAAGCATTATGGTCTGTGAGTGCTCTATTCACAGGATGGGTAATCCAGAGAGTTCTATAATGAAAACAAGCTTTAAATATGCCTAAAATTAACCTCATAAAAAATGTCCCAAAAATCAGGAAAAAAAAAAAAAAAAGGAGCTGGTTTGGACACAGGCCATGAAGAGTATCTTAACCTTCATTAAACAAGTCCCTTTACTGTACACCTCTGTCCCTCTTTCACATTGTCAGGGTGGCGGGTTCTAGCATTACCTCTAGTCCAGGCTGTCACTTCTCAGGTGTGGTTAACTGGGTCACTGAACTCATGAGGGCACTTGAGGCTGACACTTCTACTTTTCTGACTCCTGGCTATTTGGAGAGGTCTGGCAAACTCATTTATAGCCTTAACAAGTATACCATACACCATAAAGAACATGCTTTGACAATACCTACTGTATGATCATATATGCATACTATTTTATAAAAATTTCTTCTGTGTGATTCGGATTTCAGGTTTCTCAATAGTAAAATGATTAATCCCAATTCTTCAGTTTTGTAGTTATTTACTAACAACACAAGAAAGGGTCAATTTCCTACTACCAGATAGGTACTAGAAACAAATGGAAAATCCCTTGACAGAGGTTTGAAAGTGGGTTTCCCATGTTTACTCTCTCTCCCTACTTTAGACCTTCAGCAATTTCTAATCATAAAATTTTATTTCCAACAATGAGATGTTTTAAATCTTTTTATACGTGGTTATTTCAAGAGCTGGGCTCTTCATGTACATATCAAGCTTTTCTAAAGTAGGATAGAATGGAATGTAGAATAGCAGTTTTGAAGAAAACAGACTTCAGTAGAATCATTGGGGGGAAAATGCCTTTGAGTCTATCCAGGTCACATCTATGTGGAACAGGTATCATGTCTGACAGATGGGCAGACAGCAGAAGGGCACACTGCAGCCTGGGGACCCTTACAATCAAGGATGTGCTTTGTGACTTGGCTTCTCATTCCCATTAATCTCACATGTGGGCTTCATCTTTTAGCCACCATCCTGAGCTCATTGCTGTATCTTTAAAAAACAGGGCACATGCTCAGGCTACCTTTTCATTTTTCTTTTCCTAGAAAATATCTTATTTTTGCAAATGAATCTCCAAGTCCACTTATTCTGAAAAAGAAATCTTTCCTGATCCTCCTCCTGCTATGCTAAAATAAGTTACTCTGCTAACATAGAGTTGCTCGTGAGATGCTTTCCCTATGGCATCTGCATGGCCAAATAGTGATCTCTCTTCTCTCTCCCCATGAAACTCTAGTCTGAGGATGTGTCATTTGTAAAATGATCCTGAGACAACTTTGCACACTGGAAGTTACTAAGCAGTACCCTTCTGATCAGTATCTATGGGAGATTAAAGAAAACGGCCAGGTGAGATCTATGGTGTAGCTACCACCAAGACCTAGATGGGGCCATGGGGAATTTGATGGCTGCGACTGACATGCAGAATTGTTCTTCCATGAAGCTAGTGGCAAGAGCCTTTATAGCTGCACCTATCTGTCAGTGGATGCAAGATTATCCCCAAGGAAGAAGTGTGACTTTGAAGTATTTTCATTCAGGTGATAATTAGCACAAAGGGACCTAGCTAGGAGTCTTCACCAGTCAACATTCTCGGCAGCTGGGGCAACAAGAGTCTCAATCTTGAAGAGACATCTGAGCAGCATACTGTATCATCTGCACAAACAGTCATCCTTGCCCTGGGCCTGTGTAGCTCATGGTACCAGGCAGGAACTGGTACTGAGCCATGGATGACCTTGTCATTTAAGCTCAGTTGATAATCTATATTTTATTAATTTTACAACAGACACTATTTTAAGCAGTTACTCCAATCAAAGTATGGTTTAAAAGCAAAGATTTGAGAGTCACAGAAAAGAATCAGGGGACATATAGTTGGAAGGCACAGATTATGAACTTCTCAGAGATGATGAAGATCCATTTGTGATTAGGAACAAAAAATTGAACTAAAGATTAAAGTAAGATCACAAACAAACTTGTACTTAAAACTCCCCGACGCAACTGTTTTTAAATTTGAGATACAATCTGGTTGTAGCTTTTATATCCTTGGGTGTTATATAAATAACTTTTCTAATTCCCAAGCAGAAGAACTGGAAGGAGCGGCTGAATATAAATGAAGCAACCAGGCAGCATAAACACTAACTGCAAGAGTGTTATTCCAGCTAACACGTCAGACAGGAATATACTGGTCAGCGGGAGTGCTTTCAATCAAGAGACGTAAGTGTAAGACAAGCTGGAAGTCTAGAAAGTAAGTTTTGCTAAAACTTTTAAGTTTATAGAGTTAAAATGTGATCTTACATTTTTGGCTAAATGAGCAATATCACAAACAGGAAGGATTATACGATGATGGTGTGACAGCTCGTGTTTGAAAGTTTTGATCTTACTGTGATAAAAAGAAAAAAAAAAAGGTAGTGAAGATATTAGAACATTTGCCTCCCTCGAAAGGCCATGCTTAGAGAAATGACAGCAGGGGACACATTTAAAAGAGCCCAAACTCACTCCTAGATGAGGTGTGTGAAAGGACAGAGGCTGTGAGATGCACACTACTCTGTTTACAAGCCGCCACCTTACTGGAATCAAGAAACCAAAGCCTGGATCATGAACGCTGCTAGGAGCAGACTCACACCTCCTGGTTCCCTATGCAATGGGAAACAATTCCAATGTTCAGACTGTACTTATTTTTGTAGACACACTTTATATTGCAAACAGAAGGCATTCGGGCTTACTACCTGCAAGTTACATGCAATGAAATGAAATCAGGAAACACGTCCTGATCTTAAGACCATCTGTCCCCCAAACTCCTACACTACCAGACAGAAAACTCATTGTTGAATCCCAGCATTTACATGGTGTTTCCGTATAAAATTGATGCTTCATAAATTTTAACTAGATGATAAACCAACAAACTGTGGATAATTTATTTAAAATAAAATTATTTTACATAACCATGTAAAACCTGCCAGGCAGTAAACTTCAAGTGTGTTTCAGGTATACCATACTTGAGAGGAGTGGCCAGAGGAGGGTTTGCAGAGCCTGAGTCATCAGCTAGGTCCGGAAATGCTTCATTTCTTTCTAAACAAATGCCATCTTTGACATGAACGGTGAGGTGAAAACTTGGGAAGCACACTTCAAGTGTAAGTGTTACCAACAGAATGGCAATGCGGTTCCACAGAAAAGAGATGGCCTGTGACTCAGCAAATTTCTCTTGAAGTACCAACTTAATTATGTAAGTTCAAATAATTCTATTGTCTAACTTACTTATGGGCTGTACATCTGTTCTTGATTCTGATGATCAAGAGTGCTTCAGGGATCTCGGCGGGCAAAGACTTATTTTAACCTTGGGAGCTCCAGTGAGCCTGAAGTTAAAACCCCATCAGTTCTGCCTCCCTATGATGCACACATTACCTACTGCAATCTTTTCTGCACTTTGTGCTTCCTTCCATCAAGATGTATGTCTTATAGTTATATCTGTGTTCCAAAACAGACTGAAATAATGACTGCATATTTAGTGTTATCCCTAAACTGTAACTTTCTAATCAGAATCAAAATTCTTTTTCTAGTTGAAAATTATGATTTTCCCCCCAAATGTTGCTAGATGATATCAAAACTATATTTTTGTGATGTCATGACTTCCTTTCTTACACAGGCACGCAAACACACACACCTTAAGAAACAACTAACTGAAGGTTTTATGTAAGAATTCAACTTTTTTTTTTTCGTATGAAATCCTGGGTATAACTCATAGGCATTGTTGCCTATGATTCTTCAAATTTCTTATCAAGTCTGTTTAAACAAACACTTCATAGTCTTCTCTAATAAGACACATTCCCAGAAAGCCTAAGGAACAAAGTGTGAGGGGCAAAGACCTCTGAGATACTAACCCTTTCATAAGTTTCCATCACAATAGGAGAGCTAAACACAGCTGTAAACAACTGATTAAAGGCAAAGCCCATGGGCACATTGCTCTCATAGAGACATGAACAACCTGTAGTGGGAACACACAGAGAGGAATTATTGGAGAATGGGGAAGAAAAGGCTGATGCCTGTTTTTCATGACTATTTCATCTCCTCTTGGTGGGGTTTGGGTTAGTATTTGAAAGCAAAGTGATTTTAATGCTCTTTGACACTGATGTTACATTATGACAGAGAGTCTTCATCACTATCTAAGCTTCCTTGAGAGATGTCTCAGGTAAGCCTGCCTTCAAACAAAACTCACTCTATGGGTAGAATATCTGAACAAAACTCTGTGAGCTGGTATGGGAGAATTCAATGTTTTTAGGAATGTGAGCAAATGAACATAAGAGAACACAGAGTTATAGCATAGGATAATGAAGTAGAAGACAATTTTATTTGTGTTTGGACTACATAAATTGGCTTTAAAATTAAGAAACAAGAGAGTTGGGGAGGTAACTCACCTAGTAAGTTCTTGTCTAGCAAGCACAGTGACCTAAGTTCAATCACCAGACCTCATGTTTAAACAAACAAACAAAAAATGGGCCAGGTATCAGGTGTGCAGAACCAGAGAGATGGTTCATCAGTTCCAGAAAACCCAGGTCCAATTCCCAGAACTCATATGGCAGTGTATAACCTTATGTAATCCCAGTTCCAATAATCCAACACCCACTTCCGGTCTTTGGGGACGTTGCTTGTGTGTGGTATATAAACATACATAGAACTCAAAACCCATACACTATATATATATATATATATATATATATATATATATATATATATATATATAAAATTAAGAGCCTAGTATTATGGCACATGCATATAATCCCTAGTGCTACTATGGGAGAAAGAAGTGGGTTCTTGCAGCTCACTGGCCAGCAAACCTAGCTTACTGGGCTAGATACAGTTCAATGAGAGACCTGAGCAGACAAACAAATCAACAATACACAGCTATGGTTAAAAGACATTTGTATAGCTATTCCTTACAGCTCAGAGAAGTGATTTGCACTTTAAAACATCTAAGCTATGTTGACTGTTAGGCCTTCCAAAGTACTTTTCTTGGATGTATCAGAATCCCTGAGAAATGAAGGGAGGTAATGCTGACATTTATGTGTCAGACCTTCTTGCCAGGGGCAAATTAAAAGATCACAGAACTCCAATGAGACAATCGTGAGAGGGGAATAAAGAATAGGATTCCTTTCCTTCCAAGCCAAGTCCAATCAGAGACGTGCCTTTATAACATCTTCAAGGCATAGTCTTGTTAGGACTTATTCATGTGAGAACTGCAGCAGGCCTGTCATACAGTCAAAGAACTGGAGATGAATTCAAGAGGCTGGGTTTGAAGTCTAAGCATTAACTGACTTTTGGTGTCCTCACTACGAAGACTAAAACTGTCTCTATTGATGTTTTATTACTGTCTTTATTGATCTATTGATATAGATCCCATATATGAAAGGAAGGATTTAGTGCCCAGTATGTAATGTTAGCTGAAACAGTATTATATCGTATTTCTTCATAAAAATAATTTTCATTCCTTTATCTACCCCAAACAAAACCTGGGATCTGGACATGTTCATCAAATGTGCATACACGAGACCTCAGATACCCCCATAGCAGCAAGGCACAGGGAGGCAGAAAGTACAATTTCTATGTAACACATCTTAATGTGATCAGGGTTTTTTAATCTATGTCTTCCAAGTCCAAGGCAAACACGCTTTTCTCTATTTCACACATTCTGCTACACAATAAGTTTCTACTAGCTCCTTGTAATGCCAAATCCCCCAAAATGCCCTCTCCTCATCTTTAGCATTCTGTTGCCCCATAACACTTCATAAATATATCATTTTGGGCTCCCTGTCCCTTTTTGCTTGATGTATTAGGATACTGACTCCAATGAGGCAGATTTTCCCGAGGTTATCCCTATTCAATGAAGACCCAAAAGACATGGTTTCTTCTAAGTTCTCTAACTCCAATCCCATCACTGGATTCTTCCTGAAGCACCAAATTTTTCACTGTCAATGGCCCAAAAATAAGACAAAATCAGCACAGTCATTTCTGTGAAGAGCCACTGCACAAGCATTTTTGCATTTGCATTTTGTCATTGGTTATAGAAGACTATTACACACTGATGGTAATGGAGGGTCTGGCCTGGAACTTACACATGCTGATCCTCATGGCATGATGTCTAAGGTCTAACTCTCATTCTTGCCAGGGGCAGCCTGTATGATTTGTCACAAGGCTATTGAGGACTGCTACAATCACAGCCTCTGTAGTAGTATGTAGTCATAACAGGCCCACAAAAAGTATTTGCTGTATAAAGAAAAAAAATAACTGAAATTAAATAAAGTAACATCTGAGGTGTGTTTCAGACCTAGGATTCATTGTTTTTATGTCAGGAAGAGCGTATCTCTAAAAGAAAAAGAAAGAAAAAGAAAAGAAATATTACTGAACACTTTCCTAAGACCATAAAAAAAATAAATGATCTGAATTATTCACACACACAGTCAGTAGGGTGAAACTCTTTTACTTAATGCCATTTGATTATCAGGGGTAATTGGACTCATCTAGGGGACAGTCTAAACTATGAATTTAAGCAAGTGCCTGTCCAGCATTGTGTATATGCAGTAATGACCACCTACATGCACATCTCAGATCAGAATTAAACCAGCCTGAGTCATCCATTAGAATCAAGATCTGCAAGCAAAGACTAGAAATGTTCTTTGTACCATTCTGCTCACGTGTCTGGTTTCTGAGACTCAGCCCTGCCTTGATGCTTATTTTCTACCTGACTTTATGGATTGCAATTACTTCTCACATTACAGTAAGCCGCAAGTGGCCTGAGCCAACAATCAGGGTCATGGAAGGTTTCTCCTTGTACTTATGCATATGACAGAAAAGCTTCTTTGAACCAAACTTGATCTCCTTTCAAAAGTCAGGGAAAAACTTTAAGCCTCTAACTCCTGGGAGTGGCAGTGACAAGAGCCAGAGGGCAGTAAGCTAGCTCTGAACTCCTGGAGATCACTTGAGCACATTTGGCAACCATTTGGCTTCTGTTGAAAACCAGGCCTTCTAATTATGCTTCTGCCAATGGAAGACAAAAGACAGAACTATGGCTTAGAAAGGTCATGATGACATGCCAGTGTCATGGCAGTGATTGCGGTTTCTTCTGAGTTCAGGCCTGCTGACGGGTCTGCCACATACCCCTGCTGCGGAACCCATTCACAAGAATGGAATCTCGTGAAGACTGCAAAGTGATTTGCTGTTCTCCTAAACTGTATCTCTCCTGTAATATTTTCTGACACTAGAAATAAAATAATAACATGTTTTGGTTCTTCTTTCTGCAATCCCCACTACACCAAAAGTGGTTTAGATAAACTAGGTACAAAAAGGCACAAAGAATGTTGGGTTTTCCATGCCACAGGGTTTCCCATCGGCCTCAAAGACCAAGGAGACAGAACATACAGATGTTTGCGCCTTGCCGCAAGAGTTGTGGACTAACTCTTTCAGTGTCTCTGGAATGCAAATTTTCTTTCACAGTTTAGCAGTCTTTTTTGGATTTCAGCACAGTGAACTAACACTTTCCTGGATTCCAAGACCTCCAGAGAACCAGATGGATGAGAGGAACTGGGAAAAAGAACCCACACTGTTTGAAAAAGGTATGAATTTCTCACTCTGCATTTAGCCAAAAAGCTCTGAAAACTAGAAGAGCGAAATCACTTTTGGTTTGTTCAAATGCATGCCATCCCAGTTGTTGGAGTGTAAGAAGAAAAAACTCCAAAGTGATTCGGCCGTTCAGAGTCTGTGTTCAGTTTTAGCTGGGAAGCAAATTTTAATAAAGATGGTATGTTTACTATCAAAGGCAGGAAAGAAAGTAGAGAGGAGAGATTGCTCAACGGATCTGGGTGTCGGGCTCTGAAGACAGGGATGGCTACCCAAGGCCAGCTCTTCTAACTGGACATCTTGGTCTTTATGAGCACGGAGGCCTTTCCTTTCCAGTCATACATCCTGCTCCCCTCCCTCAGTTCAGCATTCATTCCCATCAACCCAAACTTTTTAACACTCAGTATTCTTGCTGTTCATTCACGGTGACCTCTGACTTAAACATTGTTTTTCCTTTCTATAAATCTTATCTTTGGAGGTCAATGGCTTTGGATGTTACCTCTGTTACTGGTCTTCTTTCCTATTCTTCTAACTTTTCCCTAGGTGGTCATATATTATTTATGGTAAAAACCTGTTAATATCCCACTGAAAACTGAAATCACACCACACTGTACTCCATCCTCCCATGTAATAAAAGTAGCCAAACAGCAAGATCTAGGGCCCTGGGGAGGGCCTAGCTAGTGGAGTACTGCTGTGGTGGATGGTTCTCTATGGTACACACAAAATATGAAGTTGCCACAGGGTATGTCATGCTGGAGAGACCACCTTTAATAGAGGGAGGTGGATGAGAAGGTCACTTGTCCCTCACTAGTAATTCAGGCCTCTGAGATACCTCGCTTCAGAAGACCCAGAAATATGTCTGAGCTGGAGCTCGCTGAGAGACTATCAGATCCCTGACCAACTGGATGCGGAAGATAAAAGAAAAACAGATTGTTTTATAGCCACAAATTTGTCATCAATGAATTATGGTTGCTATCATATCAAGAAGCACAGTTTCCACATGTTCCAAAGCTCTTCAAAGAAATTTGAGCTTATTTTATGTTGGTAGCAATATGTATGTTTCATAAAGCACAGTAGAAACTGTTTTGTAAGTACTTGAATGAATGACTGAATGCAAGAATGAATGCATTTTGGACAGGTTCTTGATCAATGTACTATAAATTCCAGAAGAGAGCTTTATTCAAAATGATTGGGCATGCTGAGTGAAAATGATGACAAAACCAGAGAGTAAGAATACAGAATAGACTTTCCTTCTCCATAAAGTAGGTAATTTTCAAAATCTGCAAGCCATTATTTATTCCTAGTTGCAACAGGGATACTCGGGAAAGCATGGGAAGATGCATATGCATGGACAATTCATTCTCTTTCTGAGCAGCCACTGCTATTCTTACCATCTCTAAACGAAAAGACAACAACTTTTTCTTGGATAGTGTTTGATTAACAAAAGCAATGCATTTCTTTAACCATACAATCAAAGGAATGTGTAGCAGCTAAAGCTAGAGAGGATCATGAAGACAGTATTAGAGTAAGTTATCTGTCCCAGTCGGAATGGGGAGTAAATTCCTTGTACAACATTGCCAGTTGGTCAGAGCTTATCTAGCCTGAAACTATCATTTCCAGGGACAGTAGACTCTCTTGGAAGGTATCCATTCTACTGGCCCACTTAATTGTTAGAAGATTATATTTAATCTTCCTTCTGTCCTCTATAGGCAAGTCTGTTGCCTTTTCTATGCAACAGTCCTAAAGAGTACTGAAAATATTGTCCCTTTTGAGCCTTCTCTTGGGATAACTACCTGGACCCTTTCCATCCTTTCTTATGGGCTATTTCTGTCTCTTATCCCCCCACCACTATTCTCAGCACAAGTTCCAATTTGTCCTGGTTCCCTTCAACGCATGGGGCCCTGAATAGAATGCAGCACTGTAGGCTCCGTAGCTAGTGTGTGTCCTGCATACTCCTCCCTGAAGTAGTGTGGTCAAGGTCATCATTTATTTTTCTGTGATCTGATATATTCTTACTATGATTACTATGATAATCTTCTTGTCAAATTGCTTCTCTTACGGGTTTAATTTTGTTTTTGTTTTTTTTTGTTTGTTTGTTTTTGGTTTTTTTTTTTTTTTTTTTTTTTGCAAACATGTTTTAAGATGCTTGACAGAGAGTCAGCATCAGGTTTTCCTTCTCCAACCAAGTAGCATTATTTTTTTTTTATCAGAAAATACATAATTTGCTGCCACTGTCTATCTCTACCATGCTATCCCATCATCTCCTCCTAGATAACCAGATTAACATCCAACATGTCACTCAGCCTTTCCATACTGACCCAAGAGTACACCAGGCACATCAGAACAGCTCTAACGAAATCTGAAGATTTCATTTGGAAAACAATGATTTCTGAGCCTATTTAGTCCTTATTCTGGGGTGAGGGGTTCAGGCACCTACAGCTTTAAAGCAGTTCTCTGACTGTTTGACAGACTAGAAAACTCAGCTATGGATTTCAGAAAGGCTAAGGGCTGGTCTGCCTTTAATCTCCTGCAGGGAACAGTAGAACACTGGCCTGGGGTTGGAGGAGACTTACAGAAAGAAGGAAGAATGAAAAGGAGAGAGATCTGCAATAACAGATGCCTCCTCCATATTAAACATTAAGCACTGGGTATGCCCCCCCCCAAATTAACCAATAAAATCCTCACAGGAACACCAGGATCAAATACTGTTACAATTTTATACAAGAAAACAAAACACAGATTCTTTTATCATTGTTTATTTATTTACATGTATCCAACATCCTAAATTAGTAGACAGGATTTGAACACAGTCTGGACTGACTTGTGTCTCCATAGTTAGTAAAAACAAATTATTTCATGAGAAAGGAAACACTGCAAAATGTGGACACATATGATGACTCTGTACATATTAAAAGTGTCCTTAATTAACGACTGCATCTCTGGGATGTAAAAGTCCATAAAAGAATAGGAGGAATCTTAGACTTAGGCCAGGGAAAATAGGCTTAGAAGTGTCACCCACTTTCTAAAGTGTATCTGGGTAACTGCTTCTCTTTTTTCTTCAGAAACTGGACTGTAGTTAAATACACAGCTGCCTGCATCGATAACATGTACTTCCTGCTACTTTGCACCAAGGAGACCTGGGTAAGGGTGGAATGAAGCATCCTTAGAGGTAAGGAGCAGGATGTCAGCACTCCAGGAGTCCACAACATGCCTGCAGTGCCCAGGGCCATCTACATCCTCACCTCCCCACCAAGAGGGAAATGAACTCATCTTTTATCTTTTTTCTGCTTCTCCATCTGCTCTTCACAAAGACATGTACTTCATGGTTTGAGTCCAGTGATTTATTCCCCTGTGTACCTTCAGTTTTTAATCTGCATTATAAAGTTTGGATGCACAGAACCTCAGATACGTTTCAGATCTTCCCCGAGTGAAAGACATCATCAAGAAGAAAGGACAAACAGGATCACATCCTTTTCCTGCTGAGGAGCCACACAGAGGTCTCCCTCTGGAGAAGCATCATTGGTGCTGCCCAACACTCACCATTCTGATTTGTTCAGTATGTCCTCTACATTCCAATCAAAGTCTCCTTGCATTCTCTGAACTTGTCTTCCTTGTTCCCTCCTCAGTTGCTCTCCTAATGGTATTCTTTTGCATTTACATCTGTCGGGACATTTCCATACTCCAATTATACATGTCCCCTCTGCTGGAGAACTATTGGAACAAGAAAACCCATTTCTCCTCTTAAATACTACTGGGGGTTGCAAGAGCATAGGGTGGATGTAAAAGGACTGGGAAATGAATGGAATGGAGATACATGATGTGAAAGACACAAAGAATAAATAGAAAGTTTGTTTTGTTTTTAAAAAGAATGCTTTGCTGGTATAACTATGCCCTTGCAGCCTATTTCAATGTATTTTTTGGTTTTGCCAGTGTTTATCTCCACTGTACTTTGAACTTCTGGGGAATGGGGCCATAACTTAAATCATCTTTTCATTTCCATAGCTAGCCAAGTGTCTGTCCTAAGCAGCAGATATGCAGTAAGAAACCTTTGACTCATGAAGGAGTAAATAAAATGCAAAGAGTTGATGTTGTTGAGATTAATGGTGTGAATCCTCATTTCATTTAGGAGACACTAAACTTCACGGGCAAATGAAGCTTCAAAGGGAACAGGGATATCTCGGTTAATTGCTTGCCCTCATCAGGTGTATATGGCTGTGAGATGTCTTAAGAAATGCTTGTCACTCAGTCAGGTCCAGTCAAGAAGAACGAATCACAGACACTCCAGAGAACCTGATAATAGGATTAGTCTAAATTTCTAGGTAAATATGTCTCTTACAAGTGAAAACGTAATCCTGGGTAGATTTTTTTTTTTCATATTTAAGTACTATGGTTATAATTCATACTCCTTTGAGCTCACTGGATTTTTAACCTGTCTCAAGCTTTTCCTATTACCCCACAACCTCTCTTTTAGTTGTATGATCTCCAAGTCCGGAAGAGGTGCATGCTCTCACCGTAGCATCTCAACTCCACACACAGAGGGTGCTTTGGCAATTCAGCTCAGTAGACACTTTCTTAAGCAGCATTCTGATTATGCCACTATGAACTATTTACTGCAAAATGGTTTGGGTGAGGCCTTTAAAATACAACTTTCTGGATCAAATCACAACTTGGTAAGGCATAAGACTATAGTAGAGTGCCAGGGCCCAGAGAATGAAGTGCACACTTATTTTATAAATGCCTAAGTTAGTGCTGAAAGCTCTGTGTGACAGTTACTGTTAAAGGACATGGTTTTGATGTTACACAAAGTAGCACAAGTTGCAGCTCCCCATTGATTATATCACCACTCGGCAGCTTTTAGATCTCACAGACCACCAATTTACATGTATTATCTAAGAAATAGTAGAAGCTAAAAGGCTTAATCATTCCCGTTTTTCAGTCTGTGTTCTTTCTACTTCTGTGCAAAGAAAATGTTAAAACATAAAGTTCTCTTAAATTGATGCGAAGTTAATCTTTAAAACAAACAAGCAAATGAATAGCATGGAAAACATGTCCTCTGTGTTAAGAGTGTGTAACAGAGGCCGTTTATTCTGGGAGAAGAGGTATCAAATACACCAAGTCCTAAAGTAGAATGGACATTGCCAAGTGACTAGTAGCCAATGCTAGTTGAAATGTGGGTGGGCCAGGCAAGAACATTTCAGTGCTTGGTATTTAAACACAGATCATGCAATTCTATAACAAACTAGAAGGAAAGAAAAGCAACTGATGGCTTAAGTAGTGCCTAAAGCAGCAGCTCAATAAGGGAGGGAAACAGGAAGAATAAACTCATCATGTAATTCTGAAGTATGGCAACAAGTACAGTAAAGCATATTGACCACCATTGGCTTTACAAGCTAACAGTATCATGAGAACTTGAAAAGATAAAAATTTAGGAACTGCCACTTTTTAAGTCTTCCTTGCCATATGCTCTTCAGACATTTCTAGACTCTGGATGTAGAAAAAAAAGATCTGCAATGTGGGAAAGGAAAAGGGACCAAAGGCATTATCTTCAGGAAGATGATACTTGGGATTCTTCACCATAGAGATGGAGAAGATGGACTTCAATAGTAACTGTGAAGGGTATGGTGTTCATAACCCAGGAGTGAAATTTAGAGGACAACTGGATTCCAGTGAGTAAAAACTTGAAGGAACACTCCAGTCAAGCCAGGTAAGTTATGGACACAGCAACAGAGCTGGTGACAGGTAGTCAGTCACCCTGCCAAGTCAGGGCAGAGCTGCCATGTGAACCCAGGTCTCTCCATTCCCCATGCTCTACCGTCTTTTTCATGATACCAGTAAAGGAATCAAGGTACAGGAGACAAAGGGTGATGCTTAATCTCAGGGCCTCTGAGAGAAGATGTATTTATGAATTTATGCCCATATTCAGTTCTTGAGTTCCCATGTTTTTCCTTAAGTAAATTCACAATATAATAAAAATGGAAAAGAGTGGAGAAGAATGGATAACCTAATTATAGCACAGTGTGGAATTTGGCATATTCATGGAATACTAGACAACAAAAAGAAACAGATGGCTGATACAGCAACAGGGATGAATGAATCTCAGAAAGTGTACTCTGAATGAGAAAAGAGAGATTGCTGAGAGAGGGAGAGGGGAGAGGACACAGAGACACAGACTTATCGGAAGTAAAGAACCATGGGAAAAGAAGTCAGTTGCTTCTGAGGGTAATCGGAGGGGCTGCATTTGAAAGGTACATGAGAGAATTTTCTGGAATGATATATACAACAGTTTATTCTCATCAAACTGAGCACTTAAAGCCTAAGGCCTAAGAACTTTTTTTGGGGGGGAGGTATAAAATCATGCCTTAATAAAACGAGAACACTGTAAGAAAGAAAAAGGGAATGCTAGGATTGGTACCATTAATAAATATAACATGAATATACAAAATAGAAGTACATATATTCCAAGTAAATAAGCTCAGGAAAAATGCCCTCTAGAGCCCATTTGACAAAAGTAAATGGGCTACCTAAGAAAAGGCTTAAATGCAGACAAATGAAAATTTTGCTTTACATTTTTAAAGGCATTATTTCGGATCTATTTCTTTGTCATTTTAAATAATTTCTGTTCACAGCAGCCTTTTAAAAAGCAATGCAGCATGCAGCGGTTCAGTCAGCGCCTTCACGGAATCGTCGAGAAAGCAGGCTCACAGAGAGCAGGTGTGTTTATTATTTATCAGGAAACATGAGTGGGGTATGGTTTTCGAAGTTTCAGGCAGACCTTTTCTCACTCTGCCACACTGGCCCTCAGTGTCAGAGGCGCTTAACATTTGCCCTCCTTCACAAATCTACCCCCACTAAGCACTGCCACTAGAGTACTGAAGGTGGAGAAGTCCTTGATGCAGAGGCTGGCTTCTTAAGGCACTCTATAGAGTTGTAACTTCATTGGCTGCTCCGTGAAGTGCCTATAGTATAGCCACAGCCCTTAGCACTCTCCTGTCAGGGACACTCTGGCCACTCAGACAGCCACACAGAGGAATCAACGTCAGTCCCAGGCAGAGCAGGGATGCCTGCCACATCACATTGCTCCATCATCAGTGCAGAGGGAGCCCGAGCTTGCTTAAGAGCACAACAGAGGAGAAACTGCTTTATTGGAGGGTGGGGAAGAGTGCTAGAACTGTCTCATGGATTTTCAGTGCACAGACCAATCACATTGCTGGTGCTCTCTTAACCGGGAAAATGAGGTGATGATGGTGTCCCTTTTGTGAGACTGAGAGAATTAGATGATGTGGGGCAAGCTCAGATTCTACCTGCTTTCAGGACACAAGATTCACTTTTCTGAGGGCAGGCATTACACACAGCCCAGTCCTGGCCAATATGGGTTCCCTTTGTATTTTCAAGATTTGGTCCTCTAGATCTGAGTAGTCAATGTAGAAAATCTAGACTACATAAATTCTAGTGAATTCCAATGAACACAGGTTTATTCCTGAATACATAGCGAGTACAACAAGGATTTGAACACATCACTGTGTTTCTTCACTAACATCTGAATGAAGGAGGAAGGGAATCCTGGGGAAGAGGAGAACAGAGACCACCAAAAAACACCTCTGATGAATGCGGTAGTGCACATTTGTAATGCAGGCGCACAGAAGGCTGAGACAGGGAATCAAGAGTTCAGAGCCAGCCTGGCCATTCTTTCAGGTGGTAAATCTGTCTCTGAATAGTTTGAGACTAGGATAACACCATCTTATATGAGAAGCTGCAATTTTTATTTCATGATTTATAGACACTACAAGTGAAGTTCAGAAAAAGGAAGAAACCAGCGAGCTGTGCGGCTGAACTTTGCACTCTGTCTGGTCTGGCTCAGTCCTCCCTGGTCCGTACCCTCCCCTGAGTCAACTTTCTGCTTAAATAACCCCTTAGCAGATGTGTTGCTCAGCCTTGCAGTTATTGCCACATTTATGCTTAGAGTGAAGTGCTGAGTGTTTGCGGGAGAACAAACATCAGTTATCCGTGTTGACACAAATAAGGGAGATGTAGGCCTGGAAATATAGCCTAAAGTTACAACTGACACTTATAGTGAGCTTTTAGATATTTAGAGAAGAAGCACCAATAAAGGCAGTTTCTTGTTTACACTGGCTGCTTTGGAGTCGAAAGAGGCTTAGTGAGGTTGCCATGCCTTCTGCTACTTGCAGGCACAGTCAGGGTATCTTTTCCAGAGAATTTTAATTTAAAGGAAAAATGTCCCTGGTGATTCTCAACAACTTCAAAGACAAAAGTGTGAATGCTACTGAAAACCAACACTCCCTATTCTGACTTCAACTCCCAGCATCTGAGCAGAAATTAGATTTCTAATTTTTGAATGGGGGATGAAAGCCACCTGTACGGATGTAACTGCTTCCATGTCAGGCTATTCATTTTCAGGAACCAATGTTGCCTCTAGATTATTCTGGAAGAAGAGGCAGTAATGGGTCAGAACTGGCTAAACCGAGCCCTTTGGTATAACCAATTGTGTGAGATGACTAAGATCAACATTACCTCAGGGAAAGACATGATTAGGAAAGCCAAAATGTGGGTGGTCTCCAGAGAGTGCAACCCATGCCACAAAGTCCTTTTTCTGCTAGAATCTCTTATGTCAGCTGGCAACTGAAATATATCTGGAAACTAGTAATAGAATAAAGGAGTTAGAATACTCAAACAGACAAAACAACCCAGAAACTTAATTATCTGAATAAAAGACTTAAAATAGTTAGCGATGATATGCTAATATAAAAGTATTTCACAAACCTTGTTTGCTAAGAATATCCGGCATCATTTGAAGCTATTATTAGCCAGAAGCTACCTGATCAAACAAGACTTGGCCCGGGCCACTAAAGATAGTGCTTTTCATAAAAGCATTAGGCATATGAGCAGTTTGCATAGAACAATCTGTGCCCCTGGGCTGTTCTATCCCTTCTTGTTCCAGACACGGAGCTTCCCCCTCTCCCAAACTGCCAAAGTGAAAAGGGTGTACTGCTAGAATCTTCTGGTTTTGTTACATCCAGATTCCCTGTCTTAATTCTTAGGCAATGATGTCTTTGTATTTCCTAACTCAGCCTTGTTTGGCTCCTTTTCCCCTAAGTATGCAATGTGGAGTTTGCATAGGATTTATATGATAGAATTTAGATAGGAGGATCTCAAAAAAACTAGTGACCAAGCAAGGCCATGCAATCTAGAAACAGAGGAGATGCTTCATGAACTTAATGCCATTTGTGTGAAGATAATAAAAATTATTACTCTTTAATTAGAAATAATTTATGTTGATTTGGGTTCTGCTGACTGTATCAGAAAACATTAGCAGAATGTGAAAAGGCATAAGTAGGTACAATTGAATTTTTTTTTGTGTGAAAACTTAGGTGATGCATCTGATAGAACTAAGGTACTCATGGAAATCAGTCCAGAAGATTCTCATATGCATTCATTCATGCATGCAGTCCATTGTGTAGAAAGTAAATGATGTACCTGCCCGGCAGGGGCAGAGTGAAGCTCACTCGGGGTTGTGGATGCTGTCCTTGTTGGGTTGCTCACACTAAAACAATGCATGGGAAAGCCACACAGTGCTGGAAGGGTGACAAACTCATGGTACACCAAATACTTGTTATATAAGGCTAGTACAAGCATGACAGCTTTAAGACCACATCAATTAATGCCATAGAAACATGAATACCCAGGAATGTTTCATCATTGCTCTCCTCCAAGCCTATAGACTAAAGATAATAATCTTTCGTTTTATGCCTAAAGAGCAACTTCAAAGACTGTAAGCTCACGAAGTGACGCAGCCAAAGCTCACACAAAGAGGACTCCAAACAGCAGGCTGCCCGCGCACATGTCTTCTCTACTCTCTTCTCCAAGAAAATTAAAACAAATATTTCCTTGAGGTTTGCAAAATCTAACTTGACCTGACAGAAGTAATTCATGGAATTTTTATGTAATAAAAGACAGTGTTGCCCGAAAGTACTTAGAAATGTTTATATCAAATAAAGTCATGGACTCTTTATCAAAAAATAAAAAGAATTACAGAGTAATAAGATGTGCACATGAGGCGATTAAAAAGGCTCACTTTCTTTGCTATGGTGACCATGCAGAAGGCTAGTGTAGTGTTTGAATACGCTCCTGCTGTCTCACTGATGGGCGCCAACCTGTAGCCACCCTTCTGTCCTTTGTCCACTGCCATAACAGTGGCTCTTTCCTTACTTTAACAGCCGGTCTTTTGGGTTGCCACAGGTATGGTGTACACTACCCTGGTTTCTCACTATCTTATTGTTTTATTCTGCAAGGATGCTATGATCAAATGAGCTGGATTCTATCTGCCTCCTTGGGGACAGATAGTTTCGGCATACAGACCGTTTATCAGTGTGCCTGTATTTAAATGAGAGGAGGAAGCACAGAAAATACACAGAAGGAGGTTGGAATTAGCCTTGCCAGAAATTCTTCCTAGGATACTTGGCTAGACAGCTCTCCCAGGGCTCAGTTGCCTCATCTGCAAACTGGGAAGGATAAATGAATCTGTCAAACTCTATGAACTGTAGCACCCATTCATCTGTGACTTGGGAGCTGTTGGTACAGGGTTCCACTGATTACACAAATCCTCTTACTGACAGCTTTGACAAGGACTAGGCCAGTATTATCTGACTGAACCTAAGCACAGTCACTTGCTTTGGGAACTAGCAGCTAGAGAAGGTGCATGTTCCCTGAAATCTGTGCCATGACAATGGACAGAGCCAGAGGTCTCCCTCTAGTTGGTACCAACCCAAGAAATCCTCAGGAATGAGCAACCACTATTGTTTTAGGGGCAATCTCAAGGTCACAGATGGGGTTGCAGATGATTTCCCTGATGGACAAAGTTGAGTGTCACATATGAACTACATGGCCAACTGATGTCTAAGAAACCATGCTCACATGGTTTATATATAAATTCAAGGTCAGATATAGGCTAGAAAACCAAAATGCAACAAAACCCTAAATCCTCCAAAATAAAAAACTGACCCAACTTAACAAAGAAAGCAACCAAACAGCTCCTGGAAACCTTTGATAAAAACTAGGTTTGGTAAAGATGCAAATTATTATATTACCTGTTGTTACCATTTGTTTTCACTAAGACATGTATCATATCAATAACAGAACAGGATATGTGCAAAGAAGGACAAAAAACAGACCAATGGTAGGAAACATTTATATGGGACCAAATACTTGAGTCTTCAGAGATGGCTAGATGGCTATGAAAATGTTTTTTTAATGATTATTTTATGTACATTGATGTTTTGCCTGCATGTATGTTTATATAAGGGTGTTAGATCCCTTGAATGTAGAAATATAGGCAGTTGTGAGCTGCCATGTTGGTGCTAGGAATTGAACCTACATCCTCTGGAAAAACAGTCAGTGCTCTTAAGTGCTAAGCCATCTTTCCAACCCTGGCTGTGAAAGAATTTAAATGTAAGTTTGTAGAGGATTTTGGTTTTAACAATAGAATATTGATATTGTCTTTTCCTGAAGGTAGTAAAATAAACCTTCAGTGAAACAGAGAAACATTTAGTATTAATGTGAAACATTCCTTGGAAAATATATTCACAAAACACACTTTTTCAAATGGGGCATCCTGGGGCATCCTTGTACAGGTATGTTACATACCCAGCATCTTCTTGTGCTCTTGGGAACTGGTTTAATTCTTAATGGGTTGTGGTCATAGAAAATACAGGAGAAAAAAAGATGAATTTGGGCTGATGGGAAGCGCAGAGTATCTGCATTTGTAAGTGAAGACATTTGGCTCAGTGGAATCTTTTGTGAGAAAACTGCCAAGGCTCTAGCAGCCCTTCAAGAGCCTAGAAACATGTTCAGACGAGTTTTGCCTGCAGACAGAAAGACGTTAATTGCTTTCCCCAGATTCTCTTGAACCTTCTTACATGTAGACGCATAAAAATAGCCAAGTTGTGTACACCGCCTCTAGGATCCAACCCTCCACCTGCAGAGAGGAATTCATACTTCTACTCTTGTCTCTGCCATAGGTTTGCTTTGGAGCCTAATTATCAACTAAGTTTCATGACAACATAACTAGCTCCAGGGGCTTCTTGTTCCTACCAAACAAAACGAAAACAAATTCCTGAAGCAAGTCCTGCCAGTTCCTCTGGGAACCCGAGCCAGTGATGCAACATCAAACTGGGGCTGCTCCCTTCCTTGTGTTCACATCCACCGGCAGCTCCCTGGAGAGCCTGTCTCCATCAAAGCGGATCAGTTTCACCAAATATTTACTGACAAATGACGATTATTTTAATAATAATAATTTGCAATCATTTGCTGATTTACAGCCAACAAACATGCTCATAGATGCAATCTCACTTGATGGCCACAATTCCACGAGGAAAGTACACAAAACAGGGCTCATTATCTTATTTAAATTGATGGAAGTTTACATTGCTGGCACGTAGTAAAACAGGAGTATGAGATCTACTGTTAAGGACCGGTTACATGCATTTTCCTTTGCTCTTCTTTCCAAGAGGCAGCTCCTCCCTGTTAGAAAGGCATTTGGGACAGCCTTTAGTGAAAAGAATGAGGAGTCCTTCACTAGCCTATCTGTGAATCTAGGGTAAATTATAAACTGCTTCTGAAGTGCAATTCTTGACAACATGCACACCTGATAACCACAGAAATGACCGTCAATGGTAGCTCCCCGTCACTGGAGGTGGTCCAGCAGAATCCTCAAAGCAACCCATACTGTATGGAGAAACTATAAAGGGAGTGCTTTGTAAGGTCAGTGGTTATTCAGAACAGAATTTGTTTAGAAATGGTCAAGATCATTGTATTAGCTTTTGGTACCTACCTAACCTCATTTACCAGCTTAAGATAATGTGAATTTGTTTTTTTTTTTTTTTTTAAACAAACATATTTTTAGTTTTTATGTAGTTATATTGGATTGCATAAAGCCATTTCTCTCTCTCTCTTATTTTTTACATTCCAATTGCAGTCCCTCCTTCCTCTTTTCCTTCTACTCCCTCCACTTCTCTCTCCTCCCATCTGCTCCTCGGAGATGGTAAGGCCTCCCATAGGAAGTCTACCAAGTCTGTCCCATTATCTAGTAAGGCAGGACCAAGGCACCTCTCCATCCTCACATCCCTGTGTCCAGGCTGGGCAAGGTATCTCTCCATATAGAATGGGCTCCACTCAGTCAGCTTGTGCATTAGTGTTAGATCGTTGATCCACTGCCAGTGGCTTCATATATTGTTCCAGTCATACCGCTGTCACTTATATTATGGGAGTCTAGGTTGGTCTTATGCAGATTCCCCATTTGTCAGACCAGAGTCAGTGATCTATCACTAGTTTGGGTCAGCTGATTCTGTGGGCTTCTCCATCACAGTCATGACTCCTTTGTTCATCTCATGGCTTCTAAGGGCTTCTTTGGGTCTTTTGCTGTCTCACAGGTTATGTCAAAGGGCTTCTTAAGATCTTCAGGCTATAGACACAATACATTTCCCTACAAGTACACAACTCAGGGCCAAGATCTTGTGTTGGCTAATGACTGGAGGCCAATCTTTAGAGATTTAGAGCACAGTCATATCTTGTCTGGTGGGCTTCTCTGTCTTAGTCTGCTGAGGTGGTCCCTTATGTAATGTGCTCATGATTAAACCATATCCCCACACTTTTATGTTCTAGCCACTGGAAGCAAATACAGGCTCACATTAAAGGAGAATAGATATATAACAGTCTAATCATTAAGAAGCACATCACTGTGAATTGCCTTCCAGCCTGTATTCTACAACAACCAATGTCGAAAAAGTGTAGAAAAAGGTCCTTTGTATTTGTTCTTCCATTCTCTCAGAGTAAACTATTCCTACATACTCACCAAAATCTAGGAGATGAATATGTGGTACTGTCTTTCTGAGTTCCGTATTTATTTATTTATTTATTTGTTTGTTTGTTTGTTTTACATGTTTATTTTTAGATGACAGGCACCAGCAATGCATACAAAGATAATGGAGGCTTACTAGCACTCAAGGTCCCCAGGAGTCATTTATAATATATAGGAAGATACATGTAGCTTGAGATATTACATGATGGGGGGAGGCATTACTAATTTATCACAGGGGGAGAGACTGTACTGAGAATCAGAAGGCCTCATGTCTTCCATGAACTTATTGTATGATCTTGGGTGAGTCATACCTAGGATATTATAATTCCCAGTTTCAGTCCAGAAAAAGCCATGATAGTAGGGACGCTATCTGCCTGGGTCACAATTCAATCTACACAGTGTATGTCTGACACCAACAAGAGGTGTTAGTGGTAAAGCCCATAGGGTTGTCTCCTGTGGGATTGCCCCTTTGGCAAGTCTTTCCTTAACAGATGACAAAGAAAGGGAATGTACCCATGTACTTAGAGACCAGAAATCAATCCCAACAGAGGGAACTGTGGTCAGTCCTAAAGGATTTGGGGATCTCTAGCATTGCTTGGCACAACCATTAATTAGTAGGGATCCTTTTCATCTGCTTCATACTCCAAGCACTGTTCCTTTCATTTATCCTCACATATGGTTGAGACCCTATGAGTCTCTGCAGACCAGTGGTCCCAGAGTGCTCAAGTGTCACAGTGTCTGTGGGGATAGATGCTCCTGTCCCTCAGTCCACTCTTGACAACTCTTGCAAAGCCTCTTGCTTAGCACCATCTCCTGACAAATTCTTGTGTTTTCTGGGAAGCATAGGTAGAGAAATCTCAGTAATTGTTCATGATTATTATTTTTGTAATATGAGCTCCATGATTCTAGTGAGAATTTATTATACAATATGAAGCACCATAGGATTAAAATTTCACACGACATCCTAAATGATCTCATTATTTCCAATTACAAAAGAATAGTTAATTTGTAGAGTAATGGCCAATTCAGCAATAATTCAAGAAAACCATCGATTGTGACTAGGTTACTGGAATATGTGATACCCTTGGTCATGCTCCCTACTTTATAGTAGGGTAAGTTAATGGGGCACCCTTTCACATCTCTCATTTATATACAGAGATCTCTGGGGTTGTCCCACTATACTGGAAGTTCATAAAAAAGAAAACCTTCTCTATTTCCCTAGTATACTTTCTAGAAGGGGCTACTGAAGATAATACTTAGATGACAGGAACTATAAATATCCCAAATTTTTAATTATTTAAAAATTAACTATTTAAACTAATAGGTTTAAGTAAAAATTAGTTCAGTTTTAGATTATTTGTAATCAATGTAATCCATTATTCACACCTCAAAATAATAAAAAGGTCTCGCTTTTGCCGCAAGGTGAGGAAACAGCAACAAAACAAAACAAAACAAAAAAACATGTCTATCCTCCAAGAGAATGCTTCCCAGTATTTTATTTTCATAGGTCTTCTTCATATCCCATCACTTTACACACGTTTTATATTTTCCAAAATTATTTAGCCTGTTTTTTAGTCATGAAATATCCTAGTGAATGAGGCGGGCAAGAGCTTCTTTATTTTACAGATATGAGGGTTGAGGCTTTAAGGCCACCCTAAGGTCATAAGGTGAGTGATCATCACAGCTGGGTGGCGAATTCAGGTTGTTGAACTCTGCATGAACATTTTCAAGACATCTACCACTTCAAGGGACATGGAGCAGGTGCTGACTACATATACGTGGACTTGTCACCTTATTTCTGAGCTTCTTTTTCCTGACAGCTCTATAGATTTAATCCTAAGTGAAGTTTGTAACTGACTTGGAGGCTCAAAGGATCTAAGGTGAAGGTGTAATACTGGGCTTCAGCTAGGAAGCACTCATGTAGAAGGTTACAATTGCTAGGGAATGTGTGGAGAGGGACACAAAGGGTTAAAGTGATGTGTAAGCAGAACACAGTTAATAGAAACTAAACAGATCTACAGTGAATGACCTGAGAAGCTCCCAGAAGAGAAGAAGAGAAGGGGCAGAGGTGGGTGAGCCAGTGAGACAGGATGCCCATTCTCTCAGAGACATGGGCATCATTCCGAATGGGAGGGAGGGAGAACAGAAGTAGCTTCTGTTTAGAGGTGACAATGACAAAATGATGACGTTTAGAAAGAACTCTACAAACTGCTATGCACACAATTACTGTGCCTAGAACAGAAATATTCCAGTATCTTCTTTGTGCACACACTATGGAGGATACCGAACCAAATGGGATGTGGCTTTTGCCTTCACAAATTCATAGTCCAAGAGAAGGAGACACAAATAAACTTGTAGAAACTGTGGAAAATGGAAAACAGCAGACACAAGATTAAATGGCATAGTTATATGCCACACATACCTATATAACACAAATATAATATAATCTTAGATGTAATTTAACAGGTTGATAATGAAACCAATCACTAAATGCTCACAGTATAAAATTACTTGTTGAATGTGTTACCACTTTATCTAATCTGCATAAAACAACTCAAGGAGACATCAGTATCCCTTAGGATTCTTGTACAAATAAAAAGGATTAGGGTAAGTGAGATGTTAGCTTTTCAGACCACTTGTGACTGGAAAGGACAGTGCTGGGATTTCAATTTTAGCAGAGACCCTGAGCCTATTTTCCCCTACAACCCCCTATTTCCACCTGGATTAATACTAGTTTCCAATATTCTATGCATACCACATACGGATTGTTTTGCTTAGCATCTGCTTACTAGAATGTGGTTACACAGAGTTTCACTATGGTTTTCTCAACAACCAATACAGGTGTTGAAAATGAGACATAGCAGGTGTTGATAATAGATTCTGAGCAGAGCAGTCTGTGTAGCAATCACTTCACCTTGTGGAAAACTGGAGTCAGATGGAAACACTCAGAAGAGGGCTGAGGAAGCCTACGGAATGGCAGACAGAGGCCGGAGGATAGAGAAGGCTCTGTAGATAAAAGCAGGTGTTCGGGAAGCTGATGGTAGAGGGGGTTGTTTGCAAGTCACCGAAGAAGATGAGGGACTTACAGTCCACATTCCAGCAGGCACTTGGTCTGGAACACATTACAAGCTCTGAATTCACTCACAAGATGCCATTTCACAGTTATGGAGAGGAATCTCCTCCTACCCTACCATTAATGGGTCTAAACACATCTCCTATGCTGAGGCAAAAGGTTTCTCCCCTCTTTGTCTTTTTGTTTTCAGGCTCTTGTAGCCTTCAGTCCAACTTTCTTTTCGCACTTATCCACCTCAAGTCCAGCCGTTAAGCCTTTCACAAAGCCTGAACAGAATTCCTCTGCTTGCTCAGATTCCTACTCTTCTATGCAGCATAACCACATGAAAGAAATGGCTCTGCTTCCCTCTTAAGTTGATATTATTTTGTCTGAACTATTTACATTAGCAGACAGATAACTCCATAGTGTCAACTGTGCAATGGGAGATTGCCCCCTGGGAAGCGTCTGGGCAATGGCATGTACATGTCACATGATTGTGATCTTATTTCAAAAGAACATGCTGGGCTGGTGGCAGCTCTGGGGTGTAAGTCTTAGCTCTATTAGCCACTCATGTGATTCAGCAGACTCATGTCTGAATCTTACTTGAAAACAAAGATGATTTAGTTGAAGCGCTAGTACCTGATTTGCTTTAAAGTTCACACCAACTTTAATATTCAAATCTGTTAAAAATTATTCAAATCTCTGAGATAGTCAAGACTCTTTTTTATTATCTCAGCCAAGGGATCTGCCCGCATCTACATTCTACATTTGGTGCCTGCCATTTGTTCATCCTCCCCAGGCACTAAGTATGCTTCAGACAGATGTAGTATGTGAGGAACTGTCCCAAGTCCAAGCAGAAAGGGATGGGGCAGAAAAAACAATACCTTAACTTATGACAGGATTTTGACAGCTAGTATTAGGTCTAAGACATCATCAACTACACAGTGAATAACAAGTAAGCCAGGAAGTGACTGAGGACATGAGAGTTAGAGAAAGTGGGAAGGGAGTCAGGAAAAAGATTTACTTTCACTGGAGCAATTGAGGCACATCTTTTCAGAGGGAGAGGTATTTAAGCTGGGTAATATAGAACAGACTCCATGTTGGAGTTAGTGGTAGTGATGAGGAATTCCAAGCAAAGACAACACAATGAATTTCTACCACTGGCATGAAGGAAGGGAGTTGGGTCAAGCAGTTAAAAGCCAGATCACAATGAGCTTGGTGTGCCAGTCTAAGCTCTCTAGACAGGCCTTCTAAGATGAGAGCACTCTGCATCATACATGAAGCCACACCCCACACTCTTCAGCCTTTTAAAATTCTATCTTAAATATACCAAGGAGACCTTGAGGGTGGCAGGATGTCTCTGGTATGTAAATCTTAGCAGAGGGCATTGAATATTTTCTTATCTGTCCTTACCTAAAGAAAATTTAAACTGGCTTCACTTTTGTAAAGTAAAACACAATACAAAACAAAGCATGAGTGGTGTACTCTCTCTGGAGGTAGCCTGTCTACGGGAGCATCCTGGAGTGTCTGGAGTGTCTGGAGTGTAGTGTTTTCTCCAGTCATTCCACTGGCAGCTGCTCTTGAGAGTCTATAGAGTACAAGCTGTACGCTACACAGAGCAGCACATAGAGACCCAGAGGAGAAGAGGGTGAGAGGAGAGCTGAGGGGGTGGAAAGAGGAAAAGAAAGGCTAGGTAGGATTATGTCACCAGGTATCCTTGGCAACCAGAAAACATCTTGTACATTTTGTCTGAGAGATCAGCAGCACATGGAAGAAAAATGAGCCCTGCTTCTGTCAACATCAATAGCATGGGAACAGGACATCTCTAAGCCTGAGTCAAGGTAGGAACAGAGATACCCAAGGTCCTTAAATATAAGGACCTAGGGCAAGAAAATAAATACTAAGTTGGAGTGTGTGTGCTGTATGAATATTGAGAAGAAAAGAGACCTACTGAGCCTTGAGTCCACAACAGGCTTGGCTTACTGCCTCTTTTTCTTAGACTTTGTAATAGATAGTCCCTACACAGCACATAAAGGTCCCCTACAGTTGCTGAAAAATTTGGGAGACTTAATAACAACAACAACAACAACAACAACAACCATATTTAACTATTTGCTCCTTTGTCAGTGGCCACTTACAGCTAACTTAAAGTTAATACTTAAATAGCACCTATGATGTGCCAGAAAACATTTTATATGACATGTATGTATATGATTTGCTATTCCATCATGTGTTCTCATATATAAATATATACATGTATGCTCGCTGGCACATATGCATATGTAAATGTTTATATCCACACATACTAGAATTCTGATTTTATCCACATTCCAAGTCTGTTATGAGAATGTTTACTATTCTTGTTTTAGGTAAAAGTACTAAAAAGTAATGGATGCCAAGACCCCACAGCTCATTTACGGTAAGATTGCAATTTGAAAATAGCTGTCTGTAGTCTTTGCCTTTCCTCTATCATTGTGCAACACGTGGCTAACTCAGATTCTCGAGCCATGTCTTCTCACAAGACTTTCAGAATCAAGCGATTCCTGGCCAAGAAACAAAGCAACATCGTCCTATTCCTCAGTGGATTCAGATGAAAACCGGCGACAAAATCAGGTACAACTCCAAGAGAAGACATGGGAGGAGAACCAAGCTGGGCTGTAAGGATTCACACAATGACTAGACTGAGAGTCTGTACTGAATCATGGTCAACATGATCTATCCCTCCAGATGGATGGAGATCGACATTTTTAACCCAGTGATTTGTTCATGTTAAACTTGGGAATGGTTTGTCCAGTAATAAAAAATATAGAGTGTTTCAAACTGAAAACAAAAACCAAGACAATAGTGTCTGTGATGGGGTGGGGGCTGGCCCAGGAAATATTGCCATGTAACAAGAAAAATGTTCTTCCACCAGCATGTGGGCAGAAAGTGTGAGCATGCATGCATGTGTTCATGCACCTGCCCAGGCTCTTAGACAAAGACTGGGGCTTCTGCATCTATTCAGGAGTGAAAGGCACACTACAAAGGTAGCCTAATGGTCCTCATCAATGAGTGTGTCATGTCACTGAAGCCAGGCCAGACGTGATATTCCCAGTCGATACTCTGGCATAGGGTGATGGAGCTCATCAAACACTCCCACAATGACTGTTGGGAAGCAAGCCACAAGCAGAAGTGAAGAGTATTTTCTGCTTAGGATGCAGCTATTCCTGGCTATGCAAGATGAATTTTTGCCCATCCCTGTTCCCAACACCACTGTGCCACCCTACTTTAGGCTTCTAAAGTTTAGTATGTCATCATCACCTTTGCCTTTGACAGCTTGATCTAAGATGGCTATGTGAGGTTTCACTTTGGAACTCAGAAGAAGACAGATAAATGTGTCAAAGATGACACTGGACATATGGTACTTAAAAATAATTGTAATGAAATTCAGAAAAAAGCATGTCCAGTGATTCCACATCTGTGGTGATATATCATTTGGCAAAAAATAGACCCACTTCCTTCATGCCAGGTCCATAGCACTATACATGCCCAAAGGGAAGAGAGGCATCTTTGAGAATTATACTGTCTCAGAAGTTATCTGCCTAGTTCAAGGAGAAGCCATCCAAACTCCAATCCCAGGCCTCTGGAAGGGGTTGGTCTCTCAAGTCAGTGCCATTTGAGTTCAGTTCTGGCCAAAGATCAGGAAGTTCTGCAGCCATTTCCACTGGGGCATCCACCAGCAACATATTGTTATGTAATACGGCTACAGACTTTAATTTTAAATCTGATCTGCTTCTGTTTATCTTACAGTTAGATAAACTACAATGTGGCTGGGTGACCATGACACAAGGTGGTCCATTTCACAATCTTCATTGTACTCCTCTCAGGAGTTGTCACAATTAAACTTGTTTCCAAGCAAGTGAATGCAGTTTTAGAGCATAGGTGCTATATGGGAAATCTCACTGCTCACAATCACCCAGCCAGCCCTACAGCATCCAAACACAATATGCCCTTCTAGATTCTACTCCTTCCACTTACTCCACATTTCTGGGGGGACAGTGGGATCCAAACAGACCCCTGAATCAAATCATGACCATTAATTTCCTATTGTAGTACACTGACAAATCAAATAACTTCAGAAATTGGCAATTGCAAGAGTTTGCCAGAGACCAGACAGACACACAATGGGCAGGGCAGCAAAGTTTTAGGCCTAACAAATAACAGGCAGATTGAAACATAATTCAGAACTTCTATGTTGAAATTATTAACAGTACAATTTTTTTTGACTCATAAAAGTCACTCTTTAAAAAAAAAATCACATTAGAATCTTTAGCAAGAAACTACTATAATTCTACACCATACTCCTGTTACCTTTGGGATTTCTTTAACTTGACTTGTTCTTTGTCTTTTTATACTAAAGTAGTTATAGATTGTCATAAAGTCTAAAAGTATTCTGGAGTCATGGGAATGCAAAAACGCCTCAGCAAAACAAAACATTTTAATTTGTTTTACTTGTTCTTTTTATTAACATTTACAACATAGTTGTTGTGTTTGTTTTTTCTTACCCACCCCCTCAATCTGTACCCAATAAAAAAAAATGTTTCCAAATTGGGATGCCAAGTTTCCATCCAAATACCATTTTGTTTAATATCCCTGGATGAACCCTCCCTAGAACAAAGAATTGCACTGCAGCTCAAGAGACTTTATGGTTGAAAGAGAGAGTTGAATCACACTGTGATACCCGAGTCTGCCATATATACCTTGCTTTAGGGAAGACCTCACAAAGATGAGGCCTGATCAGCAGTCAGGGGTGCTCAAGTGGAAGTTTCTCATTGATCCTGAAGCCATTTATTTTTATCTGCATCTTCCAGGAGAGATGGCAAATCTCACTATGTCTGGTGATCTTGATTGCCCCCCTGGTTTGGTCTTCTGTGGCTTACATATTGGCTGAGGTTCTAAATAGGATTCTTGCAAAGACGTAAACGAATTCTAAAGGTGCAAAGCAATGCCATCTAGCCTATGTCTAACTTTCTGCAAGGGATGGTCCCCTCCCTAAAGAACTACTCCACTTCAAAGTTTATTATTTTCTGTATCAAAAATTATGACGACAACAAAGGATGAAGGAACTTACTTTGGAGGATTCCATGCTGACATAGAAAGAATTTCCCATGCATATGGCACCTAATTTTAGACACAATGCACTCCTGGAAACTGTATCATTAAGCAGATCACAAGATGGGTAAGCTGAGATAGAGCATGCTGCTTTCACTCAACAAACATATACCAAGTGCCCACTGTATCCCAGGCATAAGGAAAAGTTCTTCCCTGTTCATACAGCCTAAAACATAATCCAAACTAGTAAAAACCATAAGAGGAGAAATAAACGTTTGTACCAAATCAGAAAGGCAGAATCAGCAAGGCAGAATCACCAGAGGAAAGAGGAGAGAACTTAACCACACTGCCACCAAACCAAGACAAAGGTGGTCACTTCTGCCTTACTTTTGCTATGGTTTGGATTTTAAACACTCTTAAAGACCCATGTAATAGAGGCTGAAGGTGGTTCATTGGTAAAGAGTACTGTCCGCTACTGTGGAGAAACCTTATTTCACATGTAAGTTCACAACTTCTTATAATTTCAGTTCCAGGGGATCAGTAGACACTGGACATGCACATGTTCCACATACACACATGTAGGCACTCATGAATACATATAAAGAAAAGTAAGTATTAAGAAAAAAAATACTCATGTGGTAAGGTCTTAGCTCCCAAGGTGCACTATGGTGAGGTGGTGGCACCTCTATTACTGTAGTCACATGTCACAGAGGATATGGCCTGGAAGTGGATTTTGGGACCATGCCCACATTTCATGCTTCATAAGGTGAACGGTTTTGTTACATCATCTCACCATGACATGTAAGAAAGGGCCTTTCCTACCAGATCAAAAAGCAATGGGTCAGCTTAACATGGGTTGGAATTTTCAAGTTTACAGGTCCTTGCATCTCTATTAAGTGGTTATCTTGACCATCTTGGTATAGTGACTAACCATGTCATCCTATTATCCTATCACACCTTTCCCACCAGGCCAAAAATCAATGAGCACAACTCATAAAGGCCTGGAATTGTCAACTTACAGGCCCCAAATAACAACACAGGTCTTTTAAGTGATTATCTCTGACATCTTGTTACAGTGATCACAAGCATAATGTGAGTGTCTAGTAAAATCATGCCAGCCTATATCAAAGCACAGATTATGATACACGGGACGGGGATAAGATATGGGTTATATATTTATTTTGGGAAGAAGTCACTTATATGAGAAACCAATGACCTGCAAGTTTCTGCTACAAGAATCCACACCTAGGTTGCTCTCCATGACCTCACCGGAACCAAGAGAGAGCAATCTAGGGTCCAGGACCCCAGACCTAGCCTACTCTGTCACTTCCTCACCTGTGCAGGTGGTGTAGATATCTCATTACAATTCCCTTTTAGTCTAAAGAAAAGATTTAGGCTTGATACAAAACTATATACAAAGACAATAAATATCAAGAATGCTCTAGAAGAAGCAAATGTAGAACATACACACCTAAGACCTATTGCCAATGAAGTAACAAGAACAACATATCCAGTCCTATGGTAAAGGCATAAGAGAGGTTGCTATAGAGTTGTCCTAAGCTGGAAAGTTTAAGTCTTGTATCAAAAATTTCTATCTAGGAAAAGAGAACAATAACTGTGACCTCAACAAAGACTTGAGAAGGAAGATGACAATACTAGGGTAGGCAGGAAGTGCAGGCGAGCAACTTCCAAAAGGTTCAGTGAAGACGGAAACAGGAGGCTACCTGGACAGTCACCCAAAGTCTCACAGCAGTGTAGGGGCAAATGGCTTTGGGTAAGGCCTAGAATATCTGACTGACCAACACAGAAACAGCGAGGTATAAAAGCTGTCTTACCCTAACTTGGCAAGGTTCAGTAGTCTTCTGTGTTTGTTTCCTGCAATCACAGTAGGACAGCAAGTCCAAAGTCAGTGGTCAAGATGGGGGCAGTTCTTTGTCCAAGAGGTCATTAGCCAAGGAGAAAATGGACTCCAGAAAGAGTGACATCAGTACCCAACATACTCTTGGGAACAGCTCGGTGCTGTCTGGAGCAATTGTGTCTCATGTCAACAGAGTACTAATATTAAAATATAAAATGCCATATTCTGTAGATCTATGAAGTGTTTGGAAATCAAACATCTATGTCTGACTAATCTCATGAGTGTAAGAAACATGGGTAATGATAATCTGTAATACTCAGGAACATAGCTATACAAATGGTTGAAACTTCCATAAGTAATTTAGAGAAGAAATCTCTAAAACAGAGGTAGAATTGAAATGTCTTGACCAGAAGTAGAACTGTATAGTGCAACATGATAAAAATATCCTAAATTTTATCACTGTATAAAATATCTTAAACATATGTAAAGCATATATACATAGAACATGATAAAGATTTGTGCACAAAATATTGTAAACAGAAAGAAGACCTAACACAATATGGTGAAATATAATATACAAATTATCCAAGACAGGAATACAAACTTAATTTTACATAAGTTACAACATGCAAGAATCTATAACAATGTAAATTGTTCACGAGAAGATATGTTAATCTACCTATCTCCCATCTTGACCATACCTTACCCACTTCTGACACTAGATATCAAAGCACAGATTAAGATACACGGGACAAGGATAAGATAGGGGTTACATATTTATTTCGGGGAGAAGTCACATGAGAAATCAATGACCCGGAAGTTCCCACCCCAAGGATCCATGCCCAGGACGCTCTCTGTGACCCAAATGGACCAAGAGAGAGCATGGTCAGTGCAACCAATGCGGGCAGGGTAGCTATCTCATCCTGCTACAAGCAGGGTGAGATACCTTATATAAGGTAGCTATAAGCCTGGGTTTAGGTAACCTAAGTCACTATGGAGTCTTAGCACTAAAATCCATATCCTATTACCCTGTCACTCTCCCACTGTTTTCTCTCAGAGTTTGTGTCAGATCTTTGTGACACTCCAAATATCTAAACCAGGATAATTTCAAGTAGTACAAACAGACAATTTCTACTTTTTATATGTGGGAGGAGAATGTTCATGTGCCATCCCAATATTTCTCTACCTCAAGAAGTTCCTGTCAACATTTCATGACTCTTCTGCCTATTTCAGAAGAGGAAATGGACCTGATCATTTCCAGAAAAACTTGGTCAATTAGTCAGTTGTGGCCCTGCCAGTCGACAGCCCTTCCTTATGAGCTAAGGTTTTAGGAACAGAGAAAAGACCCATTTCTTCACAGGTCAGGAGAAAGGGACACCAGTAACAAGCAACACCATAAAGGCTACTCTTTCCTTTGTGTGGACTAAATTCAGCCCACAGAGAAACTAAGAAAATCATAATTTATTCTCATGCCAAGAAATAATTATTGCCTCCAAAGTTGCCTAAGAGTGTTTTCAATATGCAGCAATCAAGAATATGTTAAATAATGGTACCATCATAAGAAGAAATGGTATACTACTACCAAGATATAGAATCTATGTTATACACAAGTCTATAAATATGTCTAATATATGAGTGAAAATATAAATTTTGCATAACATATAAGCAAATGTATTGTATATATGTGAATGTATGACTGAAATTTTATTTTTTAAAAATTAAAAAGTTGGGGCTGGAGGGATGGCTCAGTGGTTAAGAACACTCGCTATTCTTCCATAGTACCCAAGTTCATTTCCCAGAATCCATGTCAGGTGGCTCACAACCTATTTAATTCCAACTCCAGGGAATTTAATATCCTTTTTAGTCTCTAAGGGTACCCACCCAAAACCTGGCATACACAGACACACAGAGAGAGATAAAAATAAATCTCAATGGCAAATGAAGATGATGTATTATTATTTTTAAATGTTTATGATTCAAAGTATATGATGAAATAACATGTGACTTGAGATGTGTTCTTTCAGAAATGTCTGTTAGAATTACAAAAATCAAACAATGGAACGATACATTTTGGGGTTGAGATTACCCAGAGAGCTTTGAAGAAAAGTGATGTAACACAGTACCTGAGCATCATCGTTGAAAATGGCAAAACCTGAAATTGAGATACTTCAGCAGAGTATGGACATGTGCACCCTGATGCCCAGGCCAACACCGATGACATGGAATGAAGAGCATGTTCAAGAAGCTTCTAAGCACTAAAGTCAAGCAGCATGGGACACAGCACTGGTGAGACAGTGGCTAGAGAGATGGGTCAGAGGTTAAAAGCACCCGAGAGGACTCAGGTTCAATTCCCAGACCCACATGGAGGCACACAGCTGTCTCTAACTCCAGTCTCGTGGAAGCTAACACTCGCTCCTGGTCTCCACATGCTCAAAGTACACAGTGGTGTATGTGCACACAGAGACAAAACACTCATACATGGGAGCTACAGAGAACACTCTCCTCTCATACCTACATTGCTAACAAGCCCTAGAAACATTGTTCTCATTATTTGTTTTCTTATTGCAGAAATTTAGACTTCTCATAAAAACTAATGGAAAAGTGTTATATTTTAATTTTGTGAGAACATCTAGAGTGACTTCAGTGTAGTGATCTAGGTTCACTGAAAGGGAAGCTAAATTTATTTATTATAATAGTAATAATAATTTAGTATTAGTAACAATAGTAATAATATCTTTCAATAATATGGGAAATAAAAAGTCTTTTCATTGAAGGGCTGTATACATGAATGACAGAATTTAATCCTAATTTTAGGACTTTCTGATAGAGCAATTCTAGGAAAATCAGCTTGAGATCTGCCGGGGTGAGTGCATCAGTGAGGAAAAGGAAATGTGAACAAAAAAATATATTGGTTCACACTAGCAAATGTGAACACAGGCTCCTCCTTTTATACCAGCCAGCACACAGCCTGGCCCAGACACAAACACAAGATGTGGGCCCTTTGCCTTTGTGAACTTCTAAAGTATAATTTCTAAAGTATATTTTATAAATATTTGACTTAAAACAATGTGATAACGTGAAATTTTCCATGTCTCCTCTAGCCTTTTATCTGTTGAGATCACACAGGTTAAACACATGGACATGCAAATTTACAGGACAGCCAAGCTTTCCAGTCAGCATAATAATGAAGTTCTAAGGGGAAATTTTTTGACCTTTAACACATAAGCAATGATTCACTGCTGACAGCACTTAATGTAATGGATTTAGAAATGTGATTACCACACTTCCTTGGGAGAATCTGCTCAAAACAAAACTAACCTTGTTACACAACAGTGAGAACAAGTCCCGCGTCTTTTTTTGAGTTGCACATGTAGCTGAAATCACACTGTGCAACCTTTTGAGACCTTACATCAACTCCAAGTAGGACACCAAAGCTCGCTTTTCCAATCAAATGCCCTAAGACTGCCCCCCTCGGTCCCCCATCTCCAGTTTGATCCGCTCACAGCTTAGCGCTACAGGTAGACTACTAGTCATGCTGTGGCAGTGCTATCGAACCTTGCCGTTGAACTGGAGGAGAGTTCGCCACTCAGAACCCACTGCTAACCAGTCCTGATCAGCCTCCTGGTTTCTTCCTTTCATGCTCTGCATTTTGCCCTACTGGTGGATTACTACGACCTATGTGTCAATCATCTCCATCTCCAAGTCTTCATTTGGGCTCCTTATCCTTGTCTCTCTTCCCCACTAACATTGTCTTCTAAAGACCCTGATCAGATTTTAAGACCTAGCTCCTTCCGCCACAAAGCATTGCCAGTTAGAATAAATGCCTTCCTTCTATCATTTCTGCATCTATGATAATGCCCTCAAAACCAGCCTTTATTTTATTTTACAGCTTTTAAAATGGGTTTCCCTTGCATGGTACATGGAATCCTAAGACCTTCTCAGTCAAATGATTATTTAAGAACAGAGATAGAAACCTTCATAGGTTTTACACACAACTCCCCCCCCCCACACACACACAGAGAACCACACAACTGAACCACCTTAGGGATAAGAAGAAAGCCATTTTAAAATTAACATCAGTTGAATTTCATCAGTATCTGAAGTCATGGCAAATTATTTTTTTCCATTCCCAAAAGTCCACTGAACTGGATACAGACATAACTCTTTGGGCTAGGGAAAAAGATGGCACACAGCACCACACACATGGAGTTGGGTGATTCAAGGACAACACAATAATATATTCTCTGCAAGGGACAATCTCCCTCCACCTGCTGTCTGCAGAGAATGATTTCAAACAGGTTAAACAGTTTGCCCAAGACACACTATTCCAAATAATGAAGCAGGGACTTAAATCTCATGGCTACAGGACTCCTCCATCCCACTGAACTGCCTCTCCCTTAAACAAGGTTAACCATTTTGCTGTGAAAACTAAGGTGATAACTAAGTGACTCCCATGCTACTTTATATTTTCCCCAGGGCTTTAGAGTACTATCTGTCCAGCTAGCAGGAACTCTGAAACTCTTGACAACTGTCGAGAGATTCGAGAGAGGAAATAATTAAAGGGAGAAAAGTAGTTATTGAAATTGTGAAGATGCACGGCCCTGTCAGCTATTAAACAGTTGTCATATCTTACATACATTACTACTCATAAGAAAACTATGCTGAAAAAAAATTAAGGAACATTATTTAAAAATTAGGCAACTTGCTATTCAGTAGAATAGGTACTGGATCTGCTATGGTATTTTCCACAAGTCACTCTGCTTGCTCGGTTGTTATCTGTGTCTGTTTGCTCAATACAGGGTTTGACAGCACTGACAATTCTAAGTGTGAGGCTAACTAGTAGACCCATGGGACCTCACTGGTAATGAAGATAGATCACTCATGCCTGCAATGTTACTTCATGTGCATCAACTCATGATCTGTATCATTTTCCTAGAAGTACAGATTGCTGACTGCAGAAAGAAACTTTGAAAAAGCAGAAATGGAGCTATTAAGTAGCCATTTGAAGGGACCCCCCCTTCTGGGCTTCCTTTAGAGTGAGTCTGGACACTGTCTCGAACCACAGTACGTTCCTTCACTTACATTAGGTTTTTGGAATTTTAGTTTTAAGACAAACACATGATCTGGTTTTCCATTTTTGTTCTGTAAACACAGCAACACTGCAGTCTTTTGAGACTCAAGCAGAACGCCTCTCTTACCACAGCCCACAGGAATCCCAACAGGGCTGGGTGTTGTTTGGGGGTTGGGAATGGCAGTAGCAGCACAGATACTTGCAAAATGGAAGAAAGGGGTGATATGCTTCAGGAAAAAGGTTGTTCTGCCAGAGGCAGGAAGAATGGGACACATGCCGTCTTAACAGGGACAGCCACTGAAGAGGATCCTGCGTGCTTTATTCACTGGAACATCTCTAACCCACAGAGCGACGTGATTTCACCGTCCTGGGTGTGAATTTGTGCATTCAAAGCTAGGCACTGGCTCAATCTGGGTCTTGCTCAGAAGGGTCATCTGGCAGGCCATTATCAACTGTGCTGTGTAGTCTGTACAAAAGTTTGATAAGGCTGCAGAACCCCACACATGGCTGCCAGGAAGCAGAGAACTGTCCCAGCCTCTCTCCAGTGTCCCTACTTTGGGTGCTGGTGCCTCATCACACACATTCCTGTAAGCTATGCTGAAGAGATGACCTGAAGAGGGCCCAGTGGCTCTGTGCTGAGCCATATAGAAATTCCATATAAAAAATATGCCTGCCTCTTGAAGGAGTCATGTTTCCCCTTCTCAATAACAAGGATTTTTATGCAAAAGTTAAAAAGGGGTTCTTTCTTTTTTAAACATGAAACCAAGGTTACCACTTCTTGCTACTTAATGTTGAGGAAAAGAAAAAAAAATTAAACTTTGTTGATGTTTCCTTTTTAAGAAACAATTTAAATTGCAGTATTTGTATTCCTATTAGATGCTCAGTGCTATGATAAATTTGGGGAAATCACGAGATTTTTTTATAGCAATCAGAAAAACAAATTAGACATTTCATACAGCTTAGTGTTCTTCCTCCAAACACTTCTAAGTTCTTTTTACTACTTAGCAAGAAAACACAAAGAATGATTTATTTGGTACTCACTCAGTCTGCATGGTGGAGGATTTCAGAAAAGAAGGGAGGGAGGTAGGAATAGAGGTATAAGGCCATGTTTCCCTAAGCAAATGGACTTAGTTGTAATGTATGTGGAAGGAGACAAACTCCTCCCTAATTTAGGGAGTGGGATGGGAAGACCTATCAGGAAAACTCCCCAGAAGAGCTCACACAGTATTAAAAGTCAGGTAGACATGAGGGGATTAAAAACCAATGACAAGTACACATACAGCCTCTCATAGTTATAGCTCCAGATTTCTTATCAGTTATTTCATTTGAAGAGAAGCCAACTGTGCCCAGCAGTTTTGCACAGATTAAGACAAAAGCATGAAACAAAGCAAACACATGCAGATGACATACTTTCATTTTCTCCTCTCTAAAATCTGCACGTGGAGTCTCTGAATAGAAGGAAAATCAGACAAGCAACTTGTTGACATGCACACTCTCAGTGATGAGAAACGCTTCCTCACCTCCTGCAGGAGCCTGCCTGCAGCCCAGTGTTGGCTGAAGGTAGAGAAAGCAGCTAGTCTACACTGAATTGTTGCCAAGGGAACAGCCAGCGTTTTATGACATTATGGTCAGATTAGAAGGAAATAGACTGACCCTGTAATAATGCCAGAAGACCAGCTGCTTTGGAAAATTACAATGTTTATCCAGAATCTTCTTTGGAAGCACATGCACAACAGCAGAAAGTCCAAATGAACACATACACCCATAAAGCAATTGTTTTTAAATCAACAAATCTTCCGTGTAGTTTTAGCCCACGTGTAAAAGTCAATTCCTGCTTCTTTTCTTATAGGCAATTAGAATCTCATGCAGACAGAGTTCCAAGTTCAGGATTACATTATTTCAGCCAACTTCAAAAGGAAATGACTATGTTAAAGTGGTTTAAAAACAAGCATAGACCCGGTTTTATAGTACTCCAACATCTCTCTCTCTCCCTTTTCCTCCCCCCACCCCTTTCTCTCCAGAATACCCTGTGGAATAAAAACACAATCTGGACTGTCTAATCATGCCTACATTGTATAAATGTGTTTACTGCCATGCCAGGCAATTATCCAGGTGGCCTAGGAGCTGGCTTCAATATAGGAGGATGGGGCTGGCTTTCAAATGAAGTCCAAACGGCATAATAAAGCTTTCTTACCCACATGGTAAATAACAGTACTGTGCTGGGGGTACTAAATCCTAGTTAATTCCAATGAGTAAGTACTGATTTGGTATCTAGATCTTTAGAGATGCTCTATTGACATTAGTGGTTATTAAGTGGCTATCCTGTGTGAGTCACTGTGATGAATGACATGAGCTTTCTCATTTAATCAAATTACTCATTATTATTGTCTCCATTTTAGAGGTAGGAGGACTAAGCCTTGGAAGGGGTGAAGCCACTTACCTAGTTTAGAGTAGGGCAATCTTCTGGACTCTGCCTCTAACTAATCAATACGGTATATCTCAAGTCTGATAAATTAAAGCATTGTAAGGTGCATCTTCCTATGGTAGGCAAGAGATGAACCATTCATTTGCTTGCACAGAGCTCATACACCAGGATTTCTTAAGTGCATGTATGTAAGTGAGAAAGAGAGAATGACAGAAAGTGGCCTCACCCAAGACTGAATGAACACTGTGGTGTAAGAGAAGAAAGAATAGTTTGTGAAACATGAAAAGGAAATTCTAACTCGACCCAGAGGAAACTGTTGAAGGAAAACACATGGGATCCACATGAGGGAGCATTTGGTTGGAATCTCAATTATTCAAACTGGACAGAAAAGACTAAAACCCTCAGATCCGTTTCTATGTTAGAATGAACTGTAACGAGTTCAAAGGTTTAAAACAAGAGACGGAGATCTTAATCTACCCATGGGATACCAATTTTCTAACATCTCTTTTTGAAATGAGCTGGTGTCCTATAAATACTGATAAAATGAAGTTGCAAAATTTCTTCCAACGTCTCTCTCATTCTCTCTCTCTCTCTTTTCTTTTCTTCCTTCCTTTCTTTTTTTGTTTCTCTTTGTCTCAGACACTATCTTTGTGGTTCTTTGGGGTAACCTTCTCATCTAAATGAGAGAGGTAAACCAGATGACCCTGAGATAATTGCTCTTAAAATATTTTCACATAACCTTGTCCTTCACTGAGTAGGACAGATATTAAATGAATGTTTTGTCAACAAAATTCCCCTAGAAAAGAATTCTTTTAGATAAGCTAGACTGGTTCAAGTAGGTACTAGAACTGCTCAATAGCATTCACTGTCTTTGTGAAATACGACAAGTCCAAAAGGGCATAAGACGTTGTGTAGTATCTGCTATTATTTAATATCTTAAAACTGACTGACACATACTGTTTATCCATTAAGAGATTCATTAAGCATGAGTGAATGAATATATAAGCTTACTGCTTGGTATAAAAATTTGTCATTGCTTTCTCATTCATGATAACTAGCTTTTAAAATATCAATTAAACAATAGTAGTAATTGCCCTCCTTTAACACATTATCAATTAAGATCATATATGCAATATTTTCAGGGCAATCCCTGGCACAGAACAAAGCAGACATAAAGTGCTTTCAGTGAGTAATGCAGGTAGGCATGTGCCATTGAAAAAATAGGTATTATTCTAGTTTAATAACCTATGTACTTGTCAGTCACTCTGAAGACTAACAGGTTTATGTACTGAAAGTATCTGCAGGGTATAATTTCCCCTTTTTGGTGTAGCTGAACCTGGAGTCCCCTAGATGGACAGTACTCTGCCAATATGCTACAACCTCAGCCCACAAAGGCCATTTTCTAATTCATAATCAATTCATATGAACCAGAATGACATGAGTGTCCAGATATAAATGATACTACCTCCCTTGTGGGGGCTGGCAACAGAACAGGAACTGGTAAGTTCAAAGGCCCCTTTGTTTTATAATGACCTGACTTGTTTCTATTTGCCCCATTTCTCTTCCTCTTTCACTTACTGAACTGATACCTTTCAGATAAGACACACAAGGATAGTAAAGAAGTATAAACAGCTTTGCTTCAGATCAAACTATTCTTAGATATGAAATAACATGCAGCAAAAATTTGGGGAAACTGACAAAGGGGGGGAATGATAACCTAAAAGTAGAATAAAATTGATCAGGAAAGATGAAGCTGAAGGACTGAGGATGAAGGAAGAGAGGGAGAGGCAAGAAAAGGAGGAAGGGAAGAACAGTATGGCCAGGGCACATTCTATGCCTGTTGGAGATGTAGCAGGAAGACCCACTAACTTGTGTAATTAATGTATGTTTATAGTCATAAAAAAGAAATAAAGTAAGGTTTATTAGATATTCCCCAAAGTTGGGATGCTATAGTTAGCTCTTTGGTATGTAGTAAAATTTTCAGAATTAGTTATGGATAAAGGGGAAAATGCCACCCTGGGGTCTATTAATTACTTAATGTTCACATCTACAAAGATCACACCGATGCAGTCCATCATTGAAGATTTTGGAAAATATTTATTTGGTTTTAAAATATAATCTTTTGAAAATCTTCAATATGCACAAGAGAAGGGGAAAGGTAGACACAGATATGAAAGAAACAAATGGAATTGTGCTTTTTTTGGGGTCCTCCTCGTCAGTTTTGCAAATTCCCTCAAACCATGCATTTAAATCTTTTTATGTTTGGATTACATTCATTGCTAAAGCACTGAGTAAAAGTCATCAGTGCTCTCATTGTGGAATTGGAGACCTGTGCTAGAAGTCTGCTTCTAAAATTCTCTGCAAGAATAATGCTGCCTGCCCACTGCTCTGCAAGCCAGAGCTATGGGGATATCCCTGTTTTCAGTCCCTTCATCATTACCCTTATTTTCATTTTTACAGAGCATTTGATTTTTATTTTGAAGTGAGAATTTCAGACACAGAGGTCCTTAAGGATGCATGAGGGATGCTTAATGAATGTTTGTTTATTCTTGGGCAAAAGAACCAAGTATCAGTAATCACTATTTAAAAAAAGGGTAGACATTTTCTTCTTTTTTATTTTTAAATTACAGGCTTGTGTGCTACTTGCATGAAGACACTGGTGAAGGCAAGAAGAAGGCATCAGATCCCAGGAAACTGGAGTTACTGACTGATAGGAGCCATCTGTTATGGGTTCTGGGAAATGAACCTGGGTTCTCTGCAAGAGCAACAGGTTTTCTTAACTGCTCAGTCATGTTCTCTGGCCCTCCCTACTACCCTTCGTTCTTAATAATGACCAAATCCTATGAAATCTCTGAAATTATTCTAAGACGAAATTGATGTTGGATCAAAACTATGGTGATGATAAAGCTAATGTTTACTGAGCATTTAGAAGATACACAGCATTGCAGTATTTCATTGTGGTTGGTGTTGCTGTTTTTCTTTCAGAAAGAAAAAGTGAGTTTACCCAGCTGGGAGCATTGGGCCAAACATCAAGAACACATTTCCAGATTCCAGTTCTCAGCTACCTTTCATCAGGCAGCGGAACTTAGCAGCCCACGCTGAGTGACAATGTCAGTGTGCTTTCGTGTGCGTGTTTCCCTTTTCCTTCCTTCTCTGCTTTAGTTTCTAGTGGCTGCATCCTATCTTTCAAGCTTCTCAACAGACACGACCTCTTTCACCTTTTGTTTCCCAAGTGCCTACTATAATAACACATTCTCAACTAATGCTTAGATAGGAACAACAGTACTCTGATGAGACAGCATAAAAGATGCTCTATGGTCACTTGAGAAGGGTGTCCTTTCCTAGAAACTATATTCCATTTAATTTGATACGAAATAATTTTTCTTGGACTAGGAATATAGCTCAGGATAGAGTACTTGTTTAAATGTGTAATCCCTTCCAACCCATCTCTAGCAGTGCAAAACAAACAAACAAACAAACAAACAAACAAACACACAGAAATTATACATATAATTATACATATGTACATCTCTACAGCTCACTGATTCTAGTCCATTATAATTCTGAGAAATATTTTCTGAGTGTGCATCAAAGGACACACATTTATAGAAATATTTCTCATCCTAAATAATTCAGCTATTCTTTTTGTGAGGCAGTCCCTTCTCTCTCTCTCTCTCTGTGCGTGCGTGTGTGTGTGTGTGTGTGTGTGTGTGCGTGCGTGTGTGTATGTGCGTGTGTGTGTGTGTAAGTGCGTGTGTGCGTGCCTGTGCAGCTGTCACAATGTTTGGGCTAAAATGACTGGCTAGTGAGTCTCTGAGATGTACCTCTCCTCCTCCCTGTACTGAGGTTATCAATGCCTGCAACCACACACACAAGCTTATGTGGTTGCCATGGATCTGAACTCAGAATCTCATGCTGGCACAGAACGGAATTTACTCAAAGACTGATTTCCCTAGCTTTCATCACTCTCTTAACAAATAAATGGAAATGTTATGGTATTTTCATTTGAGACAGACTCTGGCTGGACTCAAATTTACTATGCTTAAGACTTCTGATCCTCCAGCCTCTGCATTCTAGCATTCTTAATGTGCTAAAACATGTTACTGAAATGAAAATGAATGGCTTCTACTTAAGATGGAGAAAGATGAATGAGTAGTGCTCTGTATGTCACAACTTATGCCAGACAGTTCAGAAACCACAACTTTATTCAACTCCTTACTATGGAGAGCTAGGGCTGCACAGCTGAGTTTTAAGTGCCTCCAAAGGAAGAAAGGATATATTTGTTTACATGAGGCAAATGCCTCTAAACGCCATACTACAGTAAAAAGAGAAAGTCAGCTAACATCAACAGAAGTCTGTTGCAGAAGGCTGTCTTCCCACAAGATTAAGGAGATAGGACCCTTTCACACTACACATAAAGCAGGTATTCAATTTATACATTTCACTACAGTCCCCACCCAATGCAATGAAACAGTGACTGGCAGAGGGCAGAAACCTTGACAAAGCCTCAGCTGCCATGCTTGTTGGGAATCTGGACAGCAGCAGTTACAGGAAAAGCTTAGAGACACACACAGGTCCTTCTACATGTCTTTCCTTCAGAATAAAAGTCATAAGCCATGAGAAAGAGGCAATCGGTCCTTTTGCCCTAACATACTTGTGAGGTTCTACTCCAGCCAGAGGGAAGGAGTAAAACCCGTAACTACTCCAGAGGCCAACATGGAGTCACTGAGAAATGGTCCCCAAACCGAGGGTAAGGAGGGACAGGAAACACCCCCAAGCTCACAGACATCAAGTACAAAGTAACAGCAGTGCACAATGGGAGAGAGATGAGGGGAATGTCAAACATGGAGGACCTCAATTTTAGAGGAGGCAAATGAGAACATTCTAGGGGCAAAACATGCCCTACTGCAAGGATAGGCAACACTGGAGGTGTTTGGGAGCACGGACAATGTGTGGGACACCGAGGGTAACCAAACCATAACTCCTCTCCCTCTCTCCAAGGTCTACTCTCACCAAAACAAAAATGACATCAGAAAGGTCTTACGGAAGAGAATGCATGTCCAATGTTAGACACAGGACATATTGGCCTTGTGTCTGTTTTCCATATAAGATATCTGGCCCTTCAATGAAGATTACAAGATATACAAGAAAACAGAAATAACAAACAAGAAAAAAAGGCAGACTCAGAAAGATCACATATGTTGGAACTATGGAATGATAAATCAAAATAAGTATGATTAATGTTACAAGCTTTCATAGAATAGGAAGAAAACAAACATTATCATCAGAGACAAAAACTTTGTCAAAGTTTGTCTTCTTATTGCTTTATGAGACTAAAACAGAAATGCTAGACAAGAAAAGCGCAGGCATAAAAATACTATTTTCAATAGCCACCCAAGTTCCCATTATTCCTTTTACTTTAGATATGTAAACACAGCAATTTCTGAGTTTGTCGGATCACAACATAAAGCAGTCATTGCTCACCTCTGGTGAGGGCCTTATGGAAGATAGCATCACAGTGTGTGTGTGTGTGTGTGTGTGTGTGTGTGTGTGTGTGAGAGAGAGAGAGAGAGAGAGAGAGAGAGAGAGAGAGAGAGAGAGAGAGAGAGAGAGAGAGAGAGAGAGAGAGAGACATGAAAAGGGAAGGAGGTGACATGGCAAGAAAAGGACTCAGGGTGGTTCCAAGCCCACATAAAACAACAAGGCTACAACAGATCCATAATCATAGGAGTTACCAAGAATGAGTGTGCACTCTGGTGATTTCATTTAAAACCTAATTACTTCCCGATAGACTCAACCTTGAAGGTCCCACTACTGTTATGCATCACACTGAGTCCCTGGCATGTGAGACTTTAAGGACACACTCAAATCACACAAAAACTGTAGTACACACTCTTTATTTGTTACTCTGTAAATCTAACTTTCAGTATGCTGTCACATTCTGCCTGTCTGTAAAACCTCTGCTGTCATTTCTTATACTATAGTCTGCTAGAAATGAATTCAGTTTTGGTTTTGCTTGCTTAAAGTAGCTCTAAATTCTCCCACACCTTGGAAAATACTGAAAAAAAAAATACCAAAGAGAAAAACAGAATGGATGGAAAAGTAGAAAGAACTAGGAAGGTGGTAAATTTTATCAAGCTCTATCAATAATTACATCAAATGTAAATAATCTAAGTAAACAAATAAAACAAATTGTTATTTGATATTTTCTACCTCCAAATAACTCATTTAAAAAATAAATTACAATAGGATAAAAGCAAAAGCTTGCGAGAGGGTAACATATTAACCAATCAAAGAAAACTCTATTAAGAATAGAGTCCAGTAAATGAGTATCTTTATAATGAAAATGAGTACAGTGTAATGTTAGAGACACCAAAACAGCACAACCCATCCAAATGTGTATTCATTTAATAGCAAGGCTTCGAAACTTACTAAAATAAACAAAAACTATATAATTAAAAGGCAAAGAATAATGAACTTATAGCCAAGGGTTAGCAATGTGTTCTCAAAAACAGACAGCAAAAGTAGGCAAACTCAGCGAGGAAAGAGAATCTGAGAAATTCTGTCATTGAATTTAAGTTCACTGACAATTAGTAAAAAAATGTCCTTTGAAATACATAGAAAGCATAACTTAGACTTGAACATAACACAAACCTTAGCAAATTTAATTGAATTGAAGTTATACAAACTGTGTTTTCAGACCTCAAGGAAGTATGTTGAAAGTCAAAGACATAATGGCACTAAAAGTAGTAAAAAATTTGGCAATCCATGGGACAAAAGAAGAATTAGACAATACTTAAAATAAAAATGAAGTTTAGTGATCATTAGCTAAATTTTCATATTAAAATGATAAAAGATCTTAGGTCTATAGTTTAAGCATTAACCTTAATAAACAAAGACCATACTAAACCTACAGCAAGCAAAAGGGACAAAGTATAGAATGAAATCCACAAAGCTGGGAACGTAGTACAACATAGAAAATCCAATTACAAGAAAAGGTGACAAAATTGAAAATGATATTCAGATTTTGATCGAGAGGGGAGGGAAAGAAATAGGATTCAGGGCACCAACACCACAAATGAGGTAAAACACCATCCCCACACTTACATATATTAAATGACAATAAGGGAACATTGTGAGTTTGATGAAATTAACAATTTCTTGACAAACACAAACTCTCAAAGCTCTTAAAAATAAGCCCATAAGCCTATAAGTATCCCAGAGGACAAGTGCTCACAAAATCAAGACCTATTTAAGTACTCAGATAAGGGTGTAGCTCAGTGATAGAACATTTACCCAGCACGTGTGAGGTCCTATATATAATCTCAAATATTGATAAATCTACACACAGAAATAAAAGCCTTCTGATAAAGAAAATTCTACTACACCCAGTTAACTTTGTCAGCAAATGTTACTGGACACTTAATGAATAGTACTGATTAAACAGCAAGGTTTCCAGAACAGTCTGAGAAGAACATTGCCAACTTCTTTTACTAGGCCAGCACTTCTGTAATACCAAATAAAGTCAAACATATTACGAAAAGAACAAAAAAAAGTCTGCAGTTAAATGTCCCTCGTGACACATGCCCAACCCCTTAAAAATGATTAACAAGTTAAATCCAACAATAGTTGAAACATCTGACACATCATAATTGAGTCAGCTAATCTTGGGAATGCAAGGTTCCAACAGCAATAAAAACCAACATGTATGTTACTTCATATTTGGAGGCTATGGAAGGAAAAGGCTGTTTGATCAACATCTGATATTGAAAAACAATTGATGAAATCCAATCGCCTTTCATAATAAAGACTCTTAGAAAAATAGAAATAAAAAGGGACTCCCTCTCACCATGATGAGAGTACCTATGACAATCCCACATCTGACACCACAGATAACAAATTCTCAGTGCTTTCCCCAAGATTGTGAAGGAGCCAAGGATGCCATTCATGTCTCTTTTGTCACTGTCTCGTTGGAGGTCTTAGCCATGGCAAATGGTGCACAGAGCAGAGATGGCTCAGATTTAAGAAGACAAAGAAACAATGAGGAAGGAAGGAAGTCTTATTTAGAGAAGTAGTGTTCATAAGCATCTTCCAATTTTTAAGTTAGAGCTTCTATGATTAACAAATTTATTTAGGTCACAGGACACTGGTATGTAAAAATGAACAGTAATTGTATAAGTAACAATTACTGTTTTGGAATTGACTTTGTTTTAACAGTTCTATTTACAAAATCCTTCCAATCATAAGATACTTATTTAAAAAATTGCACAAAATATGCACAAATAATATTTCCAAGCTGAAAAACAATCAAACAATGAGTAATCAAATTGAAAAACTAACTAAATGGAGACGTATGATGTATTCAAGAATAGAAAAAAAAAACCAGTATTGTAAATATCTCATTTCTCCTTAGACCTATCCTTAGATTCAACACAATTACAATCAAAATACCAGCAGGATTTTTGATAAAAAAAAACTGATGAGCTAATTAAAGACAAAGAAATTAGAACACCCAATATAATTTTTTTAAAAAGTACAATACAATATAGCACTTGATTTCAATATTTACTATACAACTATAGCCAAGACTGTGGGGATTAGAGGATGGACAGATACATATAGGTGGTTGACCAGGACTGTGAATGCTGAGATAGACACACTTCCTTTATACAGTCTACAGACTGCCAACTAATTTACAAATGATGCTGGAACAATTCGGGACCCATAAGGACAAGAACAGATAAAAACTGAACCTTGTTCACTTTATAAAGATTAATCTAACATGAGAAAAACCTTCCAAAATCTAAATGTATAAGGCTTCTACAAAAAAAAAAAAAAACAAAAACAAAACCAAAAACAAATTATGACTCTAAGTCTTAGAAGGATTTAACAACAGAGAACAACCAAAATAACAAGCAACTGCATGAAGGCATATAGCAGCCAACACTAACTTGTGGCAAGCATATACTACAGTAGCCAACACTAATGTGTGGTAAGAATATATTACAGTAGCCAACCTTAATGTGTGGTAAGCATATACAATAGTAACCAACGCTAACATGTGTTAAGCATATACAACAGTAGTCAATGCTAATGTATGGTAAGCATATACAATAGCAGCCAATGCTGACATGTAAGTCTGCGTACAGGTCTTTTGGGTAACGAAGAAAGACATGAAGTCAGACTAGAATGAAGGAGGCCCTGAAGTATGGCTAACAATATCTTCTCCTTAGAGCTGTTTCTAAAATTATGTTACTTTGTAACAACTGAACCAAGTACACACTGATGCAGAAATTTATTTATATTACCCATTAAAACTATAATTTTAGATACTCACTACGTATTATCTGATAATCTTTTTTCTATGACTCAGTCTTTTATGGAGAAAATGAGGAGGTTCAACATCCTACTTGTGTTGACTAGAGTGACAGCTTACTGAGCATTTAAGTGCAATTTAGTTGGTCAATGGCTGTCAATGGACTGGCAAACAGTCTGTATTTCTGTCACTGTATTCTGCCAGTTAGGACAAAAGTTCAGCTTCATGTAAACTACACACTCAGAGACTGGAATCTGTACTGAAGGAATGATAAAAAACTATTGAAATTGAAATATAATTACATAGTTTTCTCCCTTTCCTTTTCTCGTTCCAACTCTTCTCATGAACCTTGTTTGCTCTCTCTCAAATTCACCACTTATATTTCTTTAGTTTTTGTTACACATGCACGCACAAACACACACACACACACACACACACGCACACACACACACACACACAAACTCTTTTAAATATATAAATACAACATGCTCAGTCCATACAAAGTTACACATACATCTATCTTCAGGGTTGACCACATGGTACCAATTGGGGGTTCTTCTTTGGAGAAGACTATTTCTCCCACGCTCAGCCCCAACTGGCACAGCTACAACACAGCCCCTGCACGTAAGGCTCAGGAATCACAGCAGATAAAGGGATGTGGGTGGGAAGAGTGAAGAGCCTGAAGAATAAGAAGCCTGCCTGAGTGACTCTACCTGATTGAAAATTATAACTTAACAGGAACTCATGGTATGCTATGACAACCTACTATTATATTTTATTTTACAATAATCTACTGCTTTCCCATTTTGAAAACCCATTTTAATAAGTCTTGGGCCCACTCTATTGTGTCTTAGTCAATGATTGACACAGCATTAGGAAATCTGTAGATGGCTGCTGAAACTAGATCCTTAAAGGACAGAACACACAGAACTGGAAAACTGCCCCCAGGTTACCACCTTGACCCTTGCTAACAGGCTGTTTGCCTGCATGACTTTCATATTTCAGGGAAAATAAAAGATTGAAACCCAGAGATATTTCTGAAGATGATCTAAAACATAACACTACAAAAAAAAAAGCAAGCCCACAAAAGTAGACACTTAGAAAAACATCAACACATAATAATTTAATAATTAAATATTCTAAAATAAAAACATTAATTGCTGCAGTTATGATTGAAAGTGATACTACTGTTACTACTGTAACCAAGAGCTAAAGATATTCAGATAATCACTCAGTGTTTTAAAGATACTAAAGCTTATTCAGAAAAGCGGGAACCATCATTTCCTGCCAACCTCCAGGATGTCCATGCATGCACTATTATTACAATCGAAAAAGAGAAGGAAAGACTGAAGCTTAGTGAAGATGAACAGCCCACAGTTAACAGCAATGAATGGCTGAGAGGGAAGGTGTACTGCTGAAGAAGTCAGGACACTATGGCTGTGGGTACCTCTCCAGTATTAGCTGCCTCAACATTCACAAAATTTCACTCAACCAATACAACTGAAAACTTGGCTCAAATGAGCTACAAAGAACTGTAATAGATTTTGACTAGGCCTTAGGCAAGCAAAGTACTCAAATAAATATAACACGTGTGCACTAAATAAAGTAGCTGATAAGAAATAAACAAACATATATGCAAGTGTCATAATCATAAGCCCCAAGTATTGTGTACAGACATATGAGTACCTCTTGCTTTCAATTATATGTTGAAGCTGTGGTATCAATCACAGATCTGTATTATAAGTATATTACCTTATATGAACTATAATTTATGTTTCCTTGGTGTTTGTAATAAAACAGGAACTAAATCCAATCTCAAAAGGCACCTCCAATTTGCTAACACTAAGTCGTAGAGCCTGGGGCTCTACAACAGCTCTTTATGAAAAAAAAAAAAAAAAAGTAGTGCGCTTTCCTCAAAAGCAATGTTTTCAAACATTCTTTTTAGGCTCAGCAACTTTTGCTTAAACTGAATTTTAAAGGCCATTAGGAATTAGAAGGGGGAAATGGGATATTCTGTCTGAGCAGGGTTTGTTAGTGGCTACAGTCAAGAAAGAGTTCAGGCTATGAACACATCAGCCAAGCTCTTTCTCCCTACCCAGCTTGTTCTCTAAGGAGCTTGCAACTCTGAAGAGTGGCTTCAAAATAACCATTAACAAAAAGCTAAAACTCATCCCACTTCCAATACAGTCATTAGGGAGACATGAACAACCCAACCAGAAAAGGGAAAGAGTAGAGAGAAGCAAGTGTCTACTAAACACTGAAAATAATACTTGGAACTACATCCAGACACACACAGGCATACACACAAAATCATAAAAAATACAATTTAACCTTTGAGACTCTATTTTCAGACAATTTTTTAGCAGATGTTTTCAAAGAGATGCTCGAGGTTACAGAGAGGGTGGGGAATTAGACAGTCTCACACACTTGAGAATGATGAATCGAAGATTCTTCTTGGTTGCTATTGTAGTAGGCATTGAAAAGGAAGTACACATTTTATTTATTTATTTATTTATTTATTTATTTATTTATTTATTTATTTGACTTAGCAAGTCTACTCCGAAAATCAACCCCGAAGAAAGTTTTAAAATCCAAAGTTCATAATTGCATAAATAAATTTGCCTTAATGGCAATAGCAGAAACATAAATTCTTATCAGGAGGAACATGGCTGAGAGTGTTGTGTCCATGTAGCCAACTGAATTACTTGAGAGCATTAAAAGAAAATATTGTACAGCCTGCTGGAAAAAGAAACTAAGTATACATTGTCTGGATAACAGCAAAAGCAATATGCATATGCTGCATGTATTTTATGTGAACGTACATGGTTTTATAGTATATATAGAATTAAGAAAGTAAGTAGTTAAGATATCAACAGTGCCTTCTGGGGTTGTTGTTTAATTTTCTATACTATTGTATAATTTTATCTTGGAGTACAAGATGAAGTACAAGATGAAGTGCTTATATAATAAGGTAATTTAAAAAATCAAGATACTACTGTGTTAAACACTGTTGTACACGGAAGCTACTCAAAGAAGGAAAGTAAAGTCCCAATTCCAAATGAAATTTCAGACAGTATTCTGATCGGCACTTACATACCTTTCTTCTGGGCAAGCCTATAAAATCAGGACAACCAGGAACACTTTATAGGCAGCTAGACACTTAGGCATTCCAGAGACTAAAAACACAAAATACTTCTCATAGTGCAAAGAAGAATTATTTCATCCATAAAAAGGGATTTAGTGGCATTAATAAAGAACTTCCTTAAAACAGCAAGTCACTGTTAAAATAATTAATAGACTCAAGTACTTGGCAACGGAAAGCAGTCAACGGCAAAGCAGCGAAGTAAGTAGGGACCCTGCATGTCATGCTTCAACAACTGTAAAAAAAATCTCTCAAGAAATGGATCTGCATACCAGTCCATAAAAAGAGAGCTTTAAATTGTAAGTGGTTTTGCTATCCACTGTGAATATAAAGGTTAAATGGGTATTAAAAGAGCAATAATTCTTTCTGACTGCACTTTTTCTTTAATTCAAGAATTGAGTGAAATGTTCAAAATGAAATGCAGACTTTGTTAGCAGTTACTGGAGATGCTGTGATAGTTAAAAATATAACTGGTCGAGTGGAATATTTTATTTATTTATTTTTAAAGCAAAAGGTGGCATTGCAAAATTGGAATCTTCTTGCTGTGGCAGGCTGAATGGAAACCTGTTCAAAGGCAGCTGTTTAAACCTGAATCATTTTTTTATTATCGAGAAGACCTGACTTATACTGGAGGAAAGAAAGCACATATACACATGTAGCTGAACTGGCAATTAAATCGTTCTTCATCACAAATAGTTAATCATGCTTTTAAGCAATCAACTGCAGCTGTATTTTAGGGCACTGAGCTAAAAAAATTCACCAGTGAGAAGCAGTTCATGAGATCAACACATAAAAACCAGACGGGAACTTCCCACTTTGAAAACTCCTTTCTCTCAGATGTTGTCTGCCGTTTCTTCTCAGCACCTTCCCAGTTTCTCATCTCCCAGGAGCTATGAGTGCTTGACTAAGTTGACATGTAGTACCTTCAGGCTCAATAACATGTTTCTCTACACTAGGAGCCATGGATTACTGTTTGTGCCATCTCCCTAAGTCACATATCCAAGAAACTTATTTCGTATTTTATGATGTACATAAAAGAATGGGATTCTGCCTAGGGACAAGCAATGAAAATGCTCTGGGCATATCTGTAAAGCTGACGTGGAAGGAAGAGTGGAGTAGACTTGGATGTTGTGGAATATTATTTTAAGATGTATTACATTTGTTTATGCTGTGGGACATTTGCTTTAATGATGCAAAGATGTGTTGCATTCTTTTATGTTGTCTTTGCTTAACTCTGTGAGGCTGTGTTGCTTTGCCTGTCTAAAACACCTGATTGGCCTAACAGCAAGGCAGGAGAAAGGACAGGTGGGGCTGGTAGGCAGAGAGAATAATAGGAGGAGAAATCTGGGAAGAGAAATCAAGGATCAAGAGGAGGAGGTGGAGGACACCAGGGACCAGTCACCCAGCTACACAGCCAGACATGGAGTAAGAAGTAAAGAAAGGTATATAGACTAGAGAAAGGTAAAAGTGCAGAGCCAAAGTTAAGACAGGATAATTCAAGAAAAGTTGGCTAGAAATAAGTCAAGCAAAGAGTGGCACTCATAAAAAAGAATAAGCCTCCATGTGTGTGATTTATTTGGGAGCTGGGTGGCAGGCCTCCCCAAGGAAAAAACAAAGAGGAAATAAAATTAAAAAAAAAAAAACAACAACACTTGGATGTTTAGCCTGGAGAGGAAGGCAGCTTTGGAATCTTCAATGTCTGGGAGGGTGACCAAGATATCACTCTCCTCCTGTAGAGTGCCAGACTCACTATCTGCATTACCTCCTGAGCTGGGAAAACACCAGGAGGCATTATCAAGCATGTAGGTCCCAGAGACTAGGGCCAATTTCAAGTTTTCTTAAAAGCTGTGTTAGGGGCTGCAGCGATGGCTCAGTGGCTAAGAGTACCTGCTACACTCGCAGAAGAATTGTGTTTGGCTCCTCACAATCGTCTGTAACTCCAGTTTCTGGGGATCTAATAATCTATTCTGGTCTCTGTGGTCATGTGTGATACATACGTGTGTGTGTGTGTGTGTGTGTGTGTGTGTGTGTGTGTGTGTGTGCGTGCATGAACAAGCACCCAGGTATATTGGTGTGTATACTTGCAGGCAAATACTCATAAAATAAAAATATGTCTTCAAGGAAAAAAAGAGCTATGTTAAGTGGAAAAAGGATAAATCTATGTAAGGCCCGGTTTTCTACATTGTTAAATGGAGGATGTAATGTGATACACAAGCCCTGCGTTCATGTCTTATTACATTGTTACAGTGACCATCGTTCCTTATGTTTTCTGCTAGGTGAATATGAAAAGGCTTTCACAGGGACACAAGATATATGAAGGATGCAGAATGCTACTTCTGAGTACTTCACATGAGTTTTCTGGAGCATATCCTCAAGTCTTTGCTAAGGAGACAGTTCCACTCTCTTGGGGGAATAATTTAGGAGGTTCAGGCAAGGGAGCACATTTGTCCAGGTTCATAGGGAAGGTGATGGGTTTGTGCAAGTCCATAAACAAATGCTCCCAATGGAGTTTGACTTGAACTCAATGCTATCTGACCTTGCAGCACTATTTTTTCCCACCGTAGTAGCTCTGGTAAACAAACACAAAACAAGTTCAAGGTTCTTCCCTCAAAAGCTGTTCTTGGGGGAACATGCAATACAGAACTACATGCAGCTTCAGTAATAACCTCAAGGCAGGACTTAGATCCCCCCTACATCACCAGGTAACCACGGAAGGACAGTCCAGTTTGAGGGACTAGAAATTAGAGAGAAGGGCTATGACTAGGTAATACATATGGCAAGTTCTAAATGGCTTCTTCCTCTCCAAAATGGCTGGCTCCTTCCTTATTCCCTTCATATAAAAGCCTGTGAACTTAAAAGGGCTGGATGGCTGTTTCTCTTCCTTCCTCATGATATGCTGATATGACAGTTTGGGGCCAGTCAGCCACACTCATTAAACTGACCAAAATACAAAATACATGCAGCCCTGGAGGCCTCCTAAGTTCCCACTCTGCTTTAAAGGGATCTTTCTCTCCTCTCCAAATTCTTGCTGTGTGCACACACAAGTGCATTTCCTTAACACTAATAAAGCATTTCTCCATCACTTGATTGTGCCTGCTGTGTTTGCGATTTTCTTTGTGTTTGTGTGTCTTTTTTTTAATATTTATTATTTTTTATTTTACATATCGATCTCAGTTCCCTGTCAAGTCATTTGAAGTAGGGACTAGGACCTCCCTAGTATCCCTCCATGGGGAATGTGCTCCCAAAGTCCTTTCATGCACCAGGGATACATCCTGGTTTTACAGTCAGAGGTCCTTTAGACTGCCCAGGCCTTCTGAGACCCACGTTCAGGGGTTCTGAGACAGTCCAATGCTGGTTTCCCAGCTATCAGTCTTGGTTAATGGCTATCTGTTACCTTGAGATTTTCTTGCCTTTTAGTTCTTTATCTGGCAGAAGAGAATACACCCGATCAAGACCCTGAGACAGTAACAAGATGGTGTCACTGTTGTTTATAGGTAGAGTTAATTAGACACATGGACTCCCCTTCCTTGGGCTGAGGCCATGGAGTACCTTTGTTTCTTTGCTTTTCTTTGTATGAAGGTTTTTGTTTGTTTGTTTGTTTCTTTGGCCTAAAAGCCTAGGCCACTTGTACTGCTATATCTATGCTAAGCTTTAACTGGAATGCTTTTAAAAAGAAAAGTGGTTGACTGCCCACATTTAACCTGTGAGAGTTGTGGATCCCACGGGAACTCACGGTCTGGTGAGGAATAGGTTCATTTTATCATCAAGTTGAGCTGTGACAGGCAGAGAGTAACCACATGGCTTTGTTGCCATCTTTGCCAGTGACCCCATGAAGATGAGAACCATGATATGACTTGGCCACCATCTTGGCTAATGGTACTATCAATGGGGTGAGGGCAGGTATATGAATTGGGAGCTATCTTGGTTAGTGACATCATTAAAATGGGAGCATGTATTTGCTGCCATATGAATGCAATCACATAACATAAAGCAATATTTAATCAAGAATCCCAATCTCCTTCCCATTTTTTTCCCTTTTTTTTTATATATCCAGATGCATAATTAGGATCCTGGAAATGAAATTCCAACAAGGACTCCATTGCCATGTGATCACATCAGTGCATTTCCTGTCAGACTAAGGTGGTAATAGCAGACTACCATGGGTTTGAGAGTTGACACAATGTTTTGCACAATGTATTTACTGGTTTCTAAAAGGAACTTAGTTGTCCTAGCTACATGTGCCCAGAAGCTGTCTGGGAGGAGCCTTACACTGAAATTCACAGTGCCTGGAAACACCTTGGCTTTGTCATTGTTGAGTCCAGTCTTGGAGGGAAAAGTGAGGCGTCTGATGGATGGATATTCTTGTGAGTCCCTCAAAAGACTCTAATGGGGAGCTGGGGTGATGGCTCAGCCACTTAAGAGTCCTGGCTGCTCTTCCAGAGGAAGATGCTGGTTCAATACCCAGCATCCACATAGTGGCTCACAACCATGTGTAAGTCTAGTTTCAAGAGATTCTATGCTCTTCTCTGTCCTTCATGGGTGCCAGGCACAAATAGTGTGTGTCTCTCTCTCTCCTCTCTCTCTCTCTCTCTCTCCCTCTCTCTCTCTCTCTCTCTCTCTCTCTCTCTCTCTCTCTCTCTGTGTGTGTGTGTGTGTGTGTATGTAAAAATTATATATATGTGTATATATATATATATATATATATATATATTTAAAATAAAGAAGCTTTAATGAGCTTGGATTTGGACATTAAAAAAAAAAAAAACAAAAATCAGCCTCTGCTGCTTTCTTCTAAGACTTGTAATGCTGAGAATCTTGTTTTTATTCCTCTCATCTCTTCCGGCACCAGGCAAATAAAACCACCAGTATACTTTTGGGGCCTTTTAGATACTCCTTTTTAAGGAGCACCTCAAGTGCCACAGCCAATGCCCCCATTCAGCTGGAAGAAGCCAGATCAGTTGTTATCCCAATTCCACAACGACAGTCATGATTACCTCTTCAGAAGGGAAAATGATGAGAGCATGAAGTAGAACTGGCTAGTTTAGGCTTAAAAACAAACAAACAAAAAACCAAAAATCTCCAGGTAAAGTTAACTATTTTCTTTCTTGGCTAAGCCAAAATGTTCTTGGGCCCATGACATACCCATCCTTGCCAGAGGCCAGAGATGCCAACTGTGATTGGGGGGGGGCTGACTCTGGATCTAGCTCCTAAATGACTTTAGGGATACCTCTTCTTAAAGGGCAATGTTAGAGTAGCAATAAAGGCCCATTAAGAAAAAAACATTTGGTCGTATGCGAAACATCTCTAGCCTGGATGGAGACCTAACATTCCAGTTGTAATGTGTCAATCATCTGGCCACAAGACTACTCTTAGAAGGCAGCTCATCCATCACCATGCTAAAGAGACAGGTGGAATAATTAGCTCTTTAATGAGATGCTGTAGTGTTGCTTCCCAGGCCCTGTTCTCAGTGCCGAACCTTACCTGGCCACAGAAATCTGACCGATTTTCTGAATCACTCAGCCAAGTGTCACCTCTCCCTTTCTTTTGCTTAAGCATGCTTCTCTAATGCTGGGACTTCCTAACTCATTCTCTAGTGCTTCTCGCCCCACTACATGGCTGCTTGTCCTCATGTGTTTGACCTCCATGCCTTTTCTCCTGCACTGCCCCCACTAGGTGGCTGCTGAGATTTAGAGTTTGCCTGCTCTGAGAGTTGTTTTTTTTTTTTTTTAAGCCATAATAAAATTGTCTTCAAGCTTTGGGGGTGGGTGGGGGCAGGGAGAAGAGAGGAGGAGGAGGAGGAGGAGGAGGAGGAGGAGGAGGAGGAGGAGGAGGAGGAGGAGGAGGAGAAGAAATGTGTCACAGACCATCACCATCAGGATAGAAAATGATCACTTTGAACACAGGGAATCTTCAAGGACAAGATAATGGTGGAATTGGTCACAACATTTAGACATAAAATGTGATCAGGGTATTTCAGAACCAAGCACAGAGTGAGAAAGGCAAGGTCAGACATGACTTCTTGGGGACGATAAAACAGGTCAGGATGGGTGTAGCATAGGATGCATGTGGTCAGACAATCTCAGACAATTTGGGTCAACACAAGCTTTTCAATTCACAGGATTTCTGCATGTAGTGGTTTAGATAACTAAGATTTTAATCTGTGAGCAACACTGAATCTGTAGGAACAGTCACTCAGGAGGCATCATGGGAAAGACAGATAGCACTGACCTACATACCTTACAGCCTCTTGAATTATCCCCACCCCTGTGGTATGTGGCAGTCTGGGAAAGAACATGCTGAGAGCCTGACTCTGACTTTCTAGCAAATTATGACAAAGACAGACTTTATGCCCTGCCGGCTTCTGTCCTGCTGGGCTCTGCCAAGTCACTAAAGCCCACAACCCTCGGCTCTAAGCCCAGAGCTGTATCTGAGTTTCCAGGACAACTAGCTAAAGACAATGCCTCTCAGAGCTCCTCTGTTCCTTGAGGAGAAAACACAATCAACAAATTTGTTGTCAGGGCAGATGTGTGAGGTTGGCAATTTTGAGATCCAATTTTAAAGCTTGGCCAAATTTTGGAGAGGAAACCTGCCATTTCAGTGGGAAGAAAAGGAATGGAGATTGAGGAGATCTAGTTCAGTCAGGGGGGAGACTTTTAAGATTATGAAAACATCCCACAGAGAACAGGGGACAGTGTCCAGGCCTGAGCACCTGAAGGATTTACACTGGACCTGTTTCTAGAAACAGGAGCCAGAAAGTCATCTGTAATAAGAATTGCCTACTAGGCAAAAAGACAGAGATGGATCCAAGTTCAAGGTGTCTCTCCTAAATCGTGTGGTAGGCAATGCAGCTGTGTTCACATCTGGGGCAAGAAACAGCATTTACTCTTTAGGTTGTGTTTGAGCTGAGCCATGTTTAGCTTTTAGCTTTAGAAAGTCAGGCAAATTGGAGAGATGTGGAATAGGCGGTGTGTGGCTAGAAACCACAGCACTTAGGGAGAGGACTCCTTGTTCACTTACTCACGGTGCTGCTTCCCCCTCTCCCAGCCTGCCAAAGACCTTTCAGGAAAAGTTGGTAATGGATGAGTGTGAAGAAATAATGAAATAGCTGAGCCGTCTCTTCCTTTTGGGAGAAAGGCCAAAATCTGTAGCAAGACCTCCATCCATCTTAAAACTCATCTTACTTCATGCTGCTCGCTCGGCCTCTGACCACACTGGCCGCTTTCAGTTCCTCAAGTCAGCATGTTCCGCTGTCTAAGATGTCTAACCTCTTGCTCATTCCTCAGAGCTCAGTAGGGTCTCTCTTCCTCAGGAATGTTTGCCTTGACTCTTCTGTCTAGGTCAAGATCCTTTTGTCCTAAATCTCTTGGGGCAATGCCCACTTGCTCTTAAAAGCTCTGTGCAGCTCCCTTATTAGAAAAGACAATCCCACTCTCTAGGTTTTTTGCCAATGCCCAGTCAGATCTAGAAGTCATAAACAGCAGGCCTCCAGATGAGTTTTGTTAGTAAGTAAATATATTATTTTCTCCTTCCAAAGTAAAGTAACCCCCTCAATTTTCAAACAGAGAAATTAGAAGTTATATTAACTAATTGAGCAAACTAAGTATACGTTTTAGTCATTAATTCAAATTAGATCATTATAAGAAACATATATAGGAGCAAACATGAGCTGTACGTATGCTTATTTTACTTAGAGAAAGCTAAACAAACCACAAAGTTTGTTCTGGAGACACTAGGCAGGTTTACTATTTCAAACTGAGCTACAACAAGAAGCATAGCACTGAAACCATGACATACAGCAAAGCAAAGACCAGCCAGACATGCATCAAAGCACCCTGCTTTTTGGGCAAAGGTTAGAAATATTTCCAACCCTTTCTCGTAAGTACAGCCCAAGTCGCAGACTATGGGATCTAAGCAGAAGGAACATGACACTACTCTTCCAGGTTGACAATCAGAAAGAGCACCAACTCCCAGGACCCTGGTCACCCTCTTTGCTCATGTGTCTGCAGCTGAGACTGCAGCATGGATCTTAGGGCTCTAGAGAAATAGTGAACCTAGCAGGTGAGTGGATTCAGGTCCTTGAATCCACAAGAGAAAAGCAGCAAGGGGTCATATCATCACTGAAAGAAACAAAATGAACTATTGTGTTAAAGCACTGAGTTTGCTTTTAATTTATAAAAATGATAAATAATATCATGAACACATATACATGTACATACAGGCTTGGGCTACTTTCCTGGTAATGCTAGGAGGAAGTACAAGGGTAGATCAGCTAAATAAACCCAACCTCTTTTGGTTTTGGTTTTTCTGTTTGCTTGTTTTTTGAGACAGGGTTTCTTTGTGGCTTTGGAGGCTGTCCTGGAACTAGCTCTTATAGACCAGGCTGGTCTCAAACTCAGAGACCCGCCTGCCTCTGCCTCCCGAGTGCTGGGAATAAAGGTGTGTGCCACCAATGCCCAGCTGAGATGTTGTATTTTTAAGAATACTATTTATAGATTATAAATCTATAAATATAAAAGGGATGTAGCCAAATCCCTTTTACTTCTGAGGTTACAGCAATTCAATCTGATTTTTTTTTATATACATAGTATAAGTTGCATAGAAAGTAGAGAGACTGATGCAACCTGCCTTTTTATCATTTTCCTTTACTTTCTTTTAGTTCAGTGATTGTCAAAGACAGGCTTAAAAGGCCCCCTTTTCCAGATCCTTCTGTGCTCTCTCACCCCTTTCCAGTCACATTGCTGCAGAAATGAATCCATCCATGTGGTCAGTGCAGGGTTCTTCTGGGTGTTTGCTGAATCTGCTTACACTTTATTTTTTCCAGGAGACATGAACTTGGCCAATAAACCCAACTTTTAACAGAAGCTTTTCACCAAGTTCTGTTGTCCTACTGCTGCCGTGAGCATGAAAGTCCAAGTCTTAGCAAGACCATCTTTAAACAATTCATTTATTATGATTATATGTGCTCACAGAAGAGGGCTCTGTGGGATACCTTCTCTTTTTACTGTTGGGTGGTTTTAGAGTTCAAATTCAGATAATCACATTTTGCAGAGAGTGCATTTACCTGTTGAAGATTCTTGCTGGCCTCATGACACTTTTCCTCTTCCCTTTCCTTCCCTTCTTCCTTGCTTCCTTTTTCTTAGTTATTAATGTGTTTATATGCACACACACACACACACAAACACCCCAACACCAACGCCAGAATGAGTGTGTGGAGGTCAGAAGACAAATTTCATTCTGTTATGTCTATTACCATGAATTATGGGCATGAGGTTATTAGCCTTGTGCAGCAAGCACTTTAACCTACTGAGCCCCTGGGCAGAATCTTGCTGGTTATCTAGTTCTTTTCTAATGTAAAGGTCATGGCCAGATCATCAACAGCCTCAGGCTAAGACTTCCTGTGGGGTAGCCCTTCCCTGCATAGATTAATTGCTGTTACATTTCTTCTAGTGCAATGCCCCAAATTTCTTCTGTGGCTTTTTCTAATGAATCTTTTTTTTTTTTTTAATTGCACATGGAAATACATTTGGAAAAAGTTGCTTTCTTTTATTTGCTCCTCCTTGCCCTAAGGCATGAGTCCAGCAAAATATAAATTGGGAGCAAGACAGTCTTGGGAGACAGTAACAGAGTCCCTCCACCTCTGCTGGAGAAAATTCCAGGAAATTTGAGCACCTACTTTAAACTAGTGATGCCTGGGGACCAGAGAGTTATGTTCTCACAAATAGGCTGCTATGGATTTTTTGTGATACTGTTCCTGGTCATTTTATCCTGTCATCTCTCCTGTCAAAAGGCTGAAGCAGGAGGATTACCACATCTTTTGAAGCCAGCCTGGGACACATTATGAGTTTCTCAAATAGGGTTAAACTGGAAGACCCTCAGTCAAACTTAGTCCCCCCCCCAAATAATTTATATATGACATTGGCTATTATTTGATTCAGTACAATAATAAACTGCCAATATCCAGGCCTTGCTTTGAGAAGCGATTATATTATTCTGGAATACAGACTTGGGCACTAGAATAAAAAAAAATTCTCCTGGTAATTCTAATATATAGCTAAATAAAGGTCAGAAACACTGAAATATACATGCAAAGAACTATCAACTATCAGCATTAAGTATCTAGTGTGAGCAGTTTAGAAGGGGATACGATATTGGCACAAAGACTATCCAAAACCCTTCTTTAAAACTAGGCTGAATTGATTTCCTGAATGAAGCTATCTTTCCTTGTGATTTCTGCCCATTATTCATATTCGCAGCTGGAGGTTCAAAAGAAGCCTCTGAGAAAGTCCTGACTGGGTGTCAGTTAAGGCAATGACTCCCTGCTGGGTGTAGTGGTGCTGATCTGCAATGTTAGCATCCACAGGGCTGAGGCAAGAGGATTCTGAGTTCTAGACCAGCCTGGGCTATATAATGAGCTCCTGTCTCAAAAGACAACACAACTGGGGAAAAAACAAAACAAAACAAAACAACAACCAAAAAAACAACAAGGACAGCAAAAACCAATATCAAATACAAAATAAAAAGGAAGAGAGGAAAGGAGGGAGGGAGGGAGTCTTCTTTTCTGCCAAGGAAATTATACTCTTTGTAACTGTATCACACTAGACAAAAGTAAAGTCCCTGATGGTTAAAAGAATATGAGTTCCTAGAAGGTTCTAGCTGTGTCCAGTGTCTACCATGTTCTCTCTGCACCTGAGGGAGCAGCTTCACCCTGATTGGATGGGAAGCTTGCAGGAAGAGGACAGCTTCCAAGACAGCTTGAATATCTCTCTGCTAGTTGGTGCTGCACACAGCACACGGCAACTGTGAACAGGCTTAGCTAGGCACACTGCTGGTCACCATTGCTTCAGAACAGCAGCGAAGTGACTGCTAAGTGGCCCGGGGGTAGGGCTCTGTTTCCCACTGTACAATGAAAGAAGGGCTGACTTTTTTTTTTTTTTTAATGTGCAGTTCTGTTTCCTCAAAAGAAACATCAATGTACTCCTGTCAGCTAGCCCCTTGAGGAAAGTTAATGACCACTACAGCTGGGCTGTTTGTGATGTGGACCTGTGCCCACCAGAGGGACTAAAGGCACACTTCACTGACAGTCACTTTCCCTTCATGATTCGGGACTGTCACTTCTATTCTTTAGTTCTGTTTTCTTTATGAGCAGGTAGCCTCACACCAAAACGTGAGAAAGCCTGCAATGTCCTTTCTTAATTAAATGAGTTCTTTAAGAATTTCATAACTAGGTATAGTGCATCCTGATTACTTTTTGCCCACCTCCCCTTCTCTCCATCCTACTCCTAACAATCCCACCCCTCCTCCCTACAAACCAGTCAGTGTTGATTAGCCGTTGACTTATTCTAGCCTACACAATGTGGGAGAGATGGAGAGAATGTAAAGCAAACTGAAAATAATTTTGGCAACATTTGCAGAAAATGACTAAGAGGTTTGGAAGTGCAGGTTCATGTTGCACGGTTGTGGAAGCATTTAACAGGCACAGGACAACTTATCTCATAGCCACTCCTTGGGATTGTGTGTGTGTGTGTGTGTGTGTGTAGGCAGTGGGGCTTCCTAGTTCATATTCATTCATGACTCCTCAATTCTTATACCTTGGTTAAAGCAAGCAAACAAACAAATAAAACAAAAAGCCCACCTCACTGATCTCAGGGGTAGAGTGCTTCCCTAGCATGCAGAAGGTTTGGGGTTTGATTCCCACTACTACCCCTAGAAAACAAACATTGAGTGCATCTGCCCCAGGGAGGACTCATTACTGATTGGGCACATGGCAAATAAATAGGTAATTTAAATAAAGACTTCTAGATACTTAGATGGGATCTGAAACAATCAGTGATCTCCTCTCGATTTCTACAGTGTCAGGTAAAGTGTCAGCACACAAAATCATTTAGCATGTCATGTCTCTGGAGTCTGGCCTTCCATTCAGCATCATTCTCCTTAGCTCCATTTTACTGTTGGAAGGTTGAAATATTCATCTGTTGAACATGTGGAATGGTTCCAGGCTGGGGCTGTTATGAACAAAGCTGCTGTGAACTCAGTGTTGAACAAATACAAGCCTTCATTCTTTCCTGGAACAAATGCTTAGGCATACAACTTCTGAGTCAGAGAGTAGTGGCAGGTATGGTTTCAGAAGAAACTCCTGATTGATTTCTAAACTATCACATTTTGCATTCTACCTGCAAAGTGTGAATTATCCAGTTTTTCAACACCCTCTCTAGCACTGATGTTTAACTATATTCACCACTAGACAGTTGCAAACTTAAACTCTAAAGAGACACTAACATATACATATCAGAAAGACTAAATTAAAAGTATAATACCATTAAGTATCTATTTGAAACATGTCACTATTGACAGTATTTAAAAGTTGGAAAAGAAATAAGACTAAAGAGATAAAGAGTACATAAGGAATCCACAACAACTGATAACCCACTATATAAACCAGGAAAGAAAATCAAGGAGAGAAAATATAAAAACCAGGAGACTGCAAGTGCCAAGGAAATTGGGAGGAGACCTTGGATGAAATGGCCACCCATTACTAAGATATGTCATAGTAAACAAACACTGATTTAGATCTAAGTCACGGCTACATGGGGATCACAGATGTCCTCTCAGGCAGTGTACACATGTGAACGAGATGGGCATGGGACTAGGCAGGAGAGAAGATAATGGGGCAGATTTTTAACAATGTACTTTTAAACATTAGCTGTGGAGGAGTATGAAAAAGAGTAGCCAAGAGGAAGCCATGAAATCAGTGACACCAAATACAGGTCACAGTAGAACATAACTGGTTAACAGTGAGTAGAATCCAACTGTGAGAGAAGGAAGAAAATGCAGGATAAAGAATGGATAATTTGTAGAGTAAAAGGCTCCAGAAGGCACAAGAGAATGGGCTCAAAACATATGGTAATATAATGAGCAATAAAGGGACAAAACTTTGATATCAGTGGCTGTGGTGGTTTAAATGGGAATGGCTTCCATAGACTCACACATTTGAATCCTTCATCACTAGGGAGTAACACTATTTGAAAGGATTAGGATGAAGTGTATCATTGGGGATGGGCTTTGAGGTTTCAAGAATCCCATTCCAGGACTAGAATCTCTCTCTTCCTGCTGCCTTCAGATTGGGATGTAAAGCTCTTAGCTACCTCTCCAGCAATGAGCCTGCATACATGTTGCCACGGTCCCTGCCATGATAATGGACCAAACCTCTGAAACAGTGAGCAAGTCCAAATTAAATACTTTCTTTTGGAAGAGTTTCCATGGCCATGGTGTCTCTTCACAGCAACAGAACACTGACTAAGACAGTAACTGAGGGAGTTTCTTCTGGAAGTTTCCATTTTTACTATGAAAAATGACTTAAACCCATCTCTTGAGCAAGGAATAGGGATGGAACAGACTGAAATTGAGCAAAAATATAGAATTTATCAAATGCTTTGGAGCAGAAGGAAGGAATGCAGAGTGGACTGAGGCACAGATCTAGGTTGGTCAGAATGTACAATGACATCATCATGCTTGGCTGTGTGTTTTACTCTCATAATAGTCAGCTGCTTTGGCAAGCAGAAGACAAGTGGTACATTCATCCAGACTGAAGTACTGCCAGGAAAGTGGGATGGGGTGGGGGGGGGGAGGCAAAGGACTAAAGGAAGAGAAGGAAGAGACACAATACAAATGCTCACAGTATACTTGCAATCTACTTGCTAGAAAATTTATGCTGTGATAGGTTTCTTCAGGGTCAAAGTCAATGATGATAGCCAGCATTTACAGGGAATCAACCAAGAGGGTGACATTGTGCCAGGTACTTAACACAGATAAACCCATTTAGCGTTTCTGACAACCTAACAAAATTAGAACCTTTATTTTACCAGCCTCCCTTAGTAGGCAGAAATATTTGCTTCAGAAAGCTGAAGGACCTTGGTCTCTATCACTTCACTTTATAAAATGAGAAAGCAGCATGGAGATGTCTCTTCAATTTCAATACTGAACTCTGTATACTGATTCAATGGAGATCGACTCAAGTGCCAAGAATGATGCTGAGTATCACAAGAAGATACTGACTTTGATTTGGATATTTACCGATGGGAATTTCTCATTACTGGTAAAGCCAACCTCTCCCTAGCTGTAAAAGGCACAGGCTGGTTTGACTGTTTCATTTCTGCCCAGGATAAATTAGTACCTAGGATCCTTTGCCCAAAGTTCAGGATGAAACATTGGTGAAGGTATGTCATGTATAAAGAGGTCTGGTTTCTGTTTGGTTCTCAGCTGAAAAGGCCAGCCCTAGCCCTTTTTTCCAGCCCCCATGCTTGAAACACTGGCCACAGCATGCCTGAGAAGTATTCATCTAAGATCTTCCTCTTTTTTCCAATGGCAGGATAGTGGCGGGCCTTAAGGATTTTATTGCTGTGAGGAGACACTATGACCATGGCAACTCTTATCAAGAAGAATATTTAATTGAGATGGTGGCTTACAGTTTCAGAGGTTTAGTCCACTAACATCATGGCAGGGAACATGGTGGCATGCAAGCAGACATCAGGAGTAGACTATGACACTGGGTGGTAGCTTGAGCGTAGGAGACCTTAAAGCCTACCTCTATAGTGATACACTTCCACCAACAGGCTACACCTAGCTCAACAAGGCCACACATCCTAATAGCGCCATTCCTTATGAGATTATAGGGGCCAATTACATTCAAGCTACCATAGTGGGTAACTCATAAACCCATCTTTCTTTAAATGCAGCACAAATTGTAGGAGAGTAATTGGCCCACACTATTCGTATGTGCCATCATCCCAAGTATAAGTTCATTTGATATCCAGATCAGGTTTCTAAGTACACTGCTATAGATAATATACAACAGGAATAAATGAAGAACTCTACTTATTTTTCTCTGTAAGTTCTGACAAAAGATAACTGCAAAAGGCCTGTAATTTGCCCTTTAATTCCAAGTCTCTCCAGTGCTTACACTCAGAGTCCAGGAGGCTCTTTAACATCCAGGCTCATGCTCTAAATACAACTCAATAAGAAGATCACACACTCTTCTCTAAAACTGGCTCACTCCTAGTAGAACTTGTCTACTCCATTATTGGAACCAGCTGCCTATAATGAGATGGCCACAGAGAGCTGTCATCAGACACTTGATTAAATATGTAAATTTTCCTGGCCGCTGGAAAGTGACTTGGCTTCATATGGAAACAGGAGCTTTAAGAATGAAATGTGTAAGGGCAAGTCAAGAGGTAAGGACAGAGGACAGATATGTGAAGAACTACATTGCTGGAGTCAGGAAGGTGGGAGGGGGATAGGAGGCTGTTCTTTTACTCCCGGGAAAGACAAGGAGGACTAGAATGATGGTATTGAGTCCAGAGCAAGCACTTGTAGGGGCTGGAGGAGCTGGCAGAGATCAGGGGCCACTGAGCTTCCCCTCAGAATTAAAACAGACACTTCCAGCTGGACAACGTGCATAGTGAGAGTCTCTGGAGCACTTGGTCCTAAATGGGATGATGTCATCAATCCCCTCCCTTCTGGGCTCAGGGATGTATCCAGAAGAGGATGCTGAAGGACTTAAGTGTCAGATGGGGTGATTGACTCAAGGAGCGGATGTCTTCAAAACAAGACCGACACACAAACTGACACAAGACGTACACAGGTTTAACAGGGGTGGGGAGGGAAGGAAGGGGGGAGGAGGTGGGTAGAATCTGAGAGCAGTTAGGGGATGAGAAATAGGATCAAAATAGAATATATGAAAACATTCTAATTAAGATCTTTTCCTCAATCTAGAAGACTGATTCAGGAACATCACACTTAATAGAATCCCATTTCTCCATTTGTGCTCATGTAATCTGGTAGAGTCCTTCAATGGGTCCCACTTGTGGTCTCTGTTTCTTCCTCCTACAATACTTTTTAACATGTGTGACTGCAGATTCATACTGGTAATCAAGGACACTTAGACGGTCCACAGAAATGCTGTCCTTACAGCTCCTGGGAACTCAAGAGGTGTTTGATTTCAAAGGTACCCAGTCCCCTTGGATCTGAGTAACATGTTTGCCGGGTACCAGTGTATCACATCAGAATTGTGCCTCCTATGCCATTTCCAAGGGTACTCTTCCCAGGCAGATCAGCAAGACACACAAAATCGCCTTACAGATGTGCAAGTGCAAACCGAAGGCCTAGCAGCCACACAACTTTGTACTTTCCTGAGTCTGCACATGAGCTCTGTTATTCATGGACAAAGTCTTTCAAATCCTCTCAGCTTCAGTTTCCTCAAATCCTATTAGTGAACAAGAATGGTTCACCAACCTCAAGTGCAGGTTGGAGAGCACTGACGTCACTACTGTTCTTTAATGGAGCACTAATGAACCCCACCCACATCCAAGTGGAAAAGGTGGAGAATGTGTGAGTTACTCCTGGAAGGCGATGGGACATACACTGTAATGTAAGTCAGAAGGTGATAACACCACCTCTTGGAGAGACTGGAGAGAACACGGACAATTGCACCCACCTCGTTTTATTCTACTTGAATTAGGAGATGAGTTAGAAGATTTCTTTCAACTTTAAAGGGTCACCTGTGTGCCAAAGTCACCTTGAGTTCACTACATAGCTGAAGATGACCTGGAATGTCTCTTCCCTCTGCTTGTACCTCCTGAATATTGGGATGATAGGATTATGTGCTGCCATAGTGTGTGTGTGTGTGTGTGGTGGTGGTGGTCCAGGAGGACGGGATACATGGGACCAAAACCCAGATTCACAGCAGGCTGGCCAAGCACTCCACCAATTTCAGGAGGTCATATGAGATCCTGACAGACAGGGAGAGATGACAGAACCGGAGCTGAGACAGAACACATGAAGACTCAGGTGCATTCAATAACTCCAAATGGCCCAGTGCAAGACGACTGTCTTCTCTCAGGACCTAAGGACAGGAAGAGGTCGAAGGACATAGATTTCTGTCCCCTAAAAGAAGTGACTATAACTTTTAGAGAGTCCAATGAAACAAAATGATGGCTTATGAGCCATGGTGGGATGGCTGCAATCCCAGCATTTTGGAAAGGGGGAGGGGTCATGAATGGCAGAGATCAGATATAACTGGCTCTGTTACTCCTGCATTATGTAAAATAATGGCTTCCGGCTGGACATTCCCTGGGTGATACTATTTTTCCAGAGCAGCACTTGGCTAGCTTTTGTTTGCACATGGAGAGGAGGATGACCCTGCACCATGCTGAGCATGTAAACATCACAAGTTCAGCACCACCCACGAGGCCCAAGCTGACTAAATAACTTACTCCTACAAGTCTAAAGGTAGACTTACCAAAGTACACTGTGAGCATATGAACACATGGGCAAGGCCTGAGAACTTACTGAATGCTGCAGGCCAAGCGTCCAAACCACCTGACTGGCTTGTTAGAAATGTCAGTGGAAGTTCATCCAATTGTCCTTCTAGACTCAGTTTGTGCTTTGCCTGGAGAGCCATGCACACCTGTGGAGAACCACACCCCCATGACTCGACCCTCTTGCTCAGCTCTGAACCTTCAATAACTCCTCAACTGGATTCCCCAGTAGCAGCCACTCTCTCTTCATCTGTATCAGCCTTCTACCTCTGCTCCCAATAAGACATCTTTGACCTCAGCAGCCTCTTTAACCTTTTAGTAGTCATTCTGTAACCTACAAATATACATATAATTACCGTAGGAAGTATAATGTGTGATCAGGGAGTTAATATTAGTAATTATGATTGGAATAAAAGAACAGTGTTTGCCAACTGCTAGCTATCATGGGAAATTGGGACTACACTGTAAATTGCAGCCCAGGAAATTGACATTGTTTGTAAATCTAATAGATTTTTAACAGTGTAGAAAGGAACGAATGTGTTCCTTTATATTTCTGCTCAAGTTCAAGGCCAATATGGCCTACTGGGCTACAGTAGTGAGTTCCAGGCCTGCCTGAGCTAAACATTGAGACCCTGTCTCAAAAACTCAAAACCCAGACAACAAAAGAACTAGTATATTTCCTATTATCAGAATTACAATTATTTTTTAAAATTAGAATAGCAAATTTACTGCCTCAAACAAGCAAACAAACCACCTTCACTTCTGAAAAATGCATAAATATCCTTCGTGCCTTTGTATATTTTTTCATTTGGTAGTAGGCAAACAATGGAAGGGGACCTAATCCACACAAAGGGGAGCAAATGGCAAAAGTGGTAAGTTTGAAGGAACCATTTCATGTTCACCCAATGAGTTCTGCTGTCACATGCTCTGTGCTTGAACCGGCATTAATTCACATGGATCCTGAGCACTATATCCCTCCCCAATTTTCTGCTGTCACTTTTACTAAATGAAATACGTCTTTGTCCATAAAGTCTGCTTCATAATCCATTTTTACTCATCAACGGATGTGTCTGCAGCATGGCACTTCTCTAACACCCCCGTCTCTTGAACACTTATCATCAGATACTTGCTCAGAAGGGGCGGTGGCAATTACTTCAAACTGCATGAATCTCTATAAGTGCAATAACGTTCTTCAGTTTTTAAAGGGCATCCATTTTTTAAAAATTGTCATTTGAAACTCTTTGGAAAACATGCATAATAATCTTAATGATCCCATTGAGTAGTTTAAATTCAAATTGTGGAGCATTTGAAATACCATGGTAGCAGCACTTTCCATAAATTACTCTCAAATTCAATACATCCCTACACACACACACACACACACACACACACACACACATACACACACACACACACACACACACACTCACTCACTCATAAGTACCATTCTAAAAAAATTTAAATTACAGTTTCCTTTTTTCTTGTCCCATTTAAACTGTTGCTTGGTTGATAAATTAGTGCGGTAGTGTCTGTTTATAAATTTGCATGTACTTTTTCTAAAAAAAAAAAAAATTGTTTTGTGTGAAGCTAATTTTTAGATCCCCTTAAGGAAGATATAACTTTGTTTCCCAGTTGGCTTGGCTTTATTATGTATGTGCTCTTGTGTCTGTCTATGCACATGGATGTGTGCCGTGGCAGTTGGTAATGCAACCTATTTTACTCACTTATTATTCACTTGATTGTGGATATCTGCACAAGTGCTGGGACTGAGTTTAGTGGATGACTTCTGTTACACAACACTTCAATGATATCTAATGGGAAGCAGAATCGATCCATCACACTTTGCAATCTCTTCAGATGCAAAGACCTTCACCTTACCATTAATGCTTTTGAGAAATATGTGCTCAAGAAGACTGCTAGAAAGAGTTCAGCAAATGGAAAAGTATAGAAATGAGCTATGGAATATCTTAATGGCTCTATATGACTAACAGAAAGTGATCTCCAAGGTGGTCTTCCTTTGGGAGAATGTCAACATTGTGTACTTGACAAAAATCTATCACAGCTTCCCTTAAGGAAAGATTTCCTCCTCAGATAGGAAACAGAGATGTTCTTAGTCACTAAATGTTATTGAAATCCATGCTTTAAGGTGGAGCCTTGGGATGTGTGACCCTAACAGTATCACTGAAATAGTAGCGATGAGATACTTGTCAATGATTAGACTGTTTAGGCTGATTAAAGGCTATTGTGATTTGTTCACTGGACCCAGTGGTTGTAAAAATTCACTGACTTAAGAAAGAGTCCCTAAAAGTACAATCCTTTAAATTGCAAACCATCTTTGGGTGTTAGCTGGTTAAAACAGTTATCAGTGAGTTGAGTAAGTTAATATTTACAAATTATCAAGGTTACTTACTTTCCTTATAAATGATCTCAAAGCATTAACCCAAATTCCTAAATTAAACTCTGCGATGCCTAAGGGCCAAGAGAAAATCTCTACAGTGATGTGAAAGGTGGAGTGGGAAAAGCAACAGTATTATCACTGGAAGTGAAAGGAACGCCAGCAGAAGCTAAGGCCTGTGCAAGCAGCCCTAGGCAACACAGAGACAAAGGCCGTGACATTTGGCAGACTTTCTCCTGCTTAGATAAAGTACAAACGCATTCCCTCAACATCTTCCATACCCCTGCCCACTGGTCAACTCTGAAGGCATGGAATTTACATTTCTATCATGTATCTGAATAAATAAACCACGCATTTCTCAAGGACTACTGTTCCTTTTACCATTCCCATTCCCATTAAAATCTAAAGTACAGTGGATGCTCAGTAAGTATGCATTATGGGCTTCAAGGGATTGGGCCACTTAGCCCAGCAATGGGGCTACAAAGACCAGAAAAGTGGCCTCACAGACAGACAATGAACGTCAAAGCAACACTCCCAGTGATTAGCTATCTGGCATCCTTTCTTGGAATCTTAGTTCTCACTCATCTCTCCTAGAAAACATCTGCCTTATGAGATTGCTGTGCATATCAAATGAAAAACAATTATGAAAGTTCTTTGTGCCCAAGCATTTAAGTGTAAGATGTTATTATGCTAAACAATTGGTACAGGTGTTATCGCTTTAAAAGAGTGTATAACTGACAGAGAACAAGCTGCCAGGGGTGGCGCTCAGCTTTGATATGCTGCACACTTAGAGGTGAAAAGACTGGATGCTTCAAGACCACTGTGGCCTCTTTTCCTTCTCTCCAAAGCACGGATAGTCTTTTTCTGGTTGATTTATTTTAGTAAACTCAAAAGGAAGACAACTGTCATGAGTTCCTTCCCTGGGAATCTCATTAACCAGACAATGTAAACACCATCAAAGGCACAGAGACCGGAGGTCAACAGAGCCCCACAGACAATCATAGGCTAGACCCCATATTCTTGGAGTTCCTTCTAGAGCATTTCATCTCCAATGAGCATCCTAGCTCTCCAACATCCTCAAAGAGAAGTGTCTGGAAGTTTCTCTGGGTAGTCACTTTTCCAAGCTGTGACATTCTCACATAGTTAAACTTGACTTTCTCCTGTCCATCCATCAACTGTCAGTTTATGTCATAGACACAATTATCAATCCTTCAGTGGCTAAAAAGAAACTTTTTCTCCTCTATACATAATGCTATCCAACAGTAATTGGAAAACTATTATTTCCTGAAAATATTGGATAATAAGCTGGTTTTCTAGGCTAGGTCAAATGGTCATGAGCAGCTCTTCAGGGGTCCTTTGATGCTGGTCAGCTTTCCCCCTGGCCCCAGGGCAGGGTGTGTACTTTTCTTTGGCCACTCAGCAGGGCCGATTGTCGCAAGCTTTGCTGTACATTGTACTTGTCTGACCCTTCTCAGAATCCAAGTGCTCTGCTGGAGGACAGCCAAGTCCGTGGGGTTCTGCATTCTCAGAGGAGGAGCTGTCCTGGGCTCATCTTGTGTCTGTCATGGCTGGCGCCCAGTTCACTCTTGAGTTCAAAACTTGAGATGGAAGTTTAATTCTCCTTTCATTTAAATTCATGAGTTTAAATGCTCCTTCCCTTCATAGTAGAGACACTCATTCCCATCCCGTCCTGCAGCTTGCTCTGTAAAAACTGTAACATCCATGAAGAAACTCCAGTAGTACAAGTCACAAACAACCTTCTTTATCCTGTTATACTTTGGACTTTATAGCAATGCTTAATCTGCCACCCCTTAATTACACTAGCAATTTGGCAAGGTTTACTGATGCATGCACAAGGTGTTAATTCCATAAGACTCTGACAAACAGCACTTTATGGGTGAACACATATTATTCCAGCAACTTTGCTGAAATGCCAGCAAGCACTGTCCAGCCAGACTCAGCCCAGTTTGGCTTCCACCTGACAGTGCCAATTTCTCAACAATTTAATAGCACAGTGCAATAATTCTCTAATAATGTCCTCCTTGTTTTCTTCAAAATACCATAAGATCTAGCAAGTAAAAATACCTACAGAAAGGAAAATGTAGCAGCTACACAATATCTTAAATACCAATAGTATTCCCATGGGGTGTTTAAAGTCAAGGCGAGAAGGTGCTCAGTAAGTAGCTTTGAAGTGACTGCATAACTTTTATTGTGAGGGTTGGTTCTGTCTGATGGCGGGAATGTGCACCCATGGCATTCACACAGCATCACTGCAGGAAGCAATCAAAACTAGTACATAGCCTTGGGTGGGTTTAGCATTTAAAGGTGCACTGAAGGTTGTGGGTTTCTGTCAAGGCCTGCCTTCTCTAAAGGCTCCACAGCCTTCAAAATCATGCAACGCTCTAGAGACCATGCTCAGCAGCACTCATCCCACAGGTAAGGACAGGTGAGAAGATGGCACACAAAGCCAGGATGGAATCCTCACCAACCTTCTCATCTGGTTTCCTAGTCTTGGGCCTCCAGAGCTACGGGAAACAATGAGTTCTGCTGTTGAAGCCCCAGTTATATTTGGTTATAGTTAGTTTTGTTGATGTGCCTTTGTTTTTCTATGGCTGTTAAAAATCAATGTACTAAGTACTCCCTAGGGTGGAAGGTACTGTTTCAGGTACTATTCTGGATAACTAGAAGGAAGGTTTGGGGTTTCATAGAGAAGAGAGGCACAAAGAAAATGAAAAAGCAAGCTTATTCCTACATAGCTCTTGTCTATGTGTGAGGGAATGATGGAGAGTAGATGGAAAGGGATTGATTAAGAGTAGGAAACCGACAGACACAGAGGTATGCACAGCCACTCCTGAGACACAGAGGGAGCGCATGCATCAGTCAGAGGCCAATCAAGAAGATTCTTGAAACACAGGTGGGTAATGGAAGTAGAATCGGAAAGCTGACACAGATCCTTGTGGACAAAGAAAAGGTCCTATCCAATGTCTGGTGATCTCTTTACAGGAGATTACTTAAAGCAAGGGACAAGGTAAGATTTAGACTCTGGCACCTCTGTCCTAATTCCAAATGGGTATTAATTACTTTATGCCTCGATTATGTTACCTGTAAAAAGAGTAAGAACAGTTTCTACTTTTCTCCAGAGGGTAAAAAAGAAGAAGATAAGAGAAGCTACCTGACCCACCACCCTCCAGGAAGATTCACTGGCTGAATCACCCCTCCTCCCCAGATGCCAAGATTTCCTTTGTTCCTCCCTTTAAGCCAAAATATACTCAATACATTCTACTTGTTGGAAAACTATTTGGGTGTGTTATGTTTTATAATGGATATTTTTTTTAGGTCATTTGGCTAAATTAGAAGAAATGTAAAGATTTTTTTTTCAATATTTATTGTCTAAGGCAAAGGTTGAGTTTCATTTCAATGAATATGTCTGTAAACTGTATTCATTTGAATCACTTCAGCCACCTCTGAAAGATTTAAGGGTTCAGAAAGTAGCATCACCTTTATGGAAGGTATTTACTTAAAAATAACTGAAAGAATGTAAAATGTCACTAAACATAAGTATGTATTTAAGATTTTCATGCAGTCTTTAGGGTCAGGTAGAACATTCAGGCCAATCATCCAACTGAAACATTCCAAGAAGATTTCCCATTAGGCATCTTATTTCCCACATATGACATCCTTGTACGACAGTGAAACATGCTTTGCAGAAATGACAGGCATCAGCCTCATGGCTGATGCTAAAGAGGTCCTGGAAGTTAACTAACAATGGACTCTTTTATGTTTGTTTACTTATTTGAACCTGGCTGTGGGAGGGAATTCGCTTGTCACATTCAGAACAGAGGAGAATTTCTGATCAAACTTCTGGCAACTCTCCCATGTGGGATAAATCTGGGTACCTGACCTTGAGAGCTGTAGACTAGACAGCTGGCTTCACCCTCATATCTTTCCCCTGAATCTTTTTTTATTTACGTTTCAGCGGTGACTCTGCTCATAGGCTGCTATTGCCAAGTTTCCGGCTCCCTTAAATTTCTCTGAGAGTCTCAAGTCCCAGTGCTGCAAAGGGCAAGCAAACAGCAGATAAGCCAAACTTGTGGGGAAACCCTGGCGTGAAGCCGGTCCTCTTCCAACTTCCCTCCCTCTGAGAAGGATAGACTCACAGGCGGTGATAAACACTGGAAACAAACAAACACCAACCAACCAAACAAACCAAAAAGACAGAGACAGTCACAGGGGACCTCACTACCTGTATAGACTCTACAAGTGTCCATATCATCAAAGAATATGCCAAGAAGTGAGAATTTTTATAACAGTTGTAGCAAGGTTCAGCCTTGTGCAATTGGTGGGGAAAAGATATTGTATATTCAAGAAAAGCCACACCTAGTTGGAGAACTTGCCAAAAAGTTTTTTTTAAATTTTTATCTAATTTTTTCATATAATATATTGTGATCTATTCTGTCTCTCCTCCCAAATCTTTCCTACTTCTCTACCTACCCAATGTCATGTTCACATTCTCTTTCTCCCTCTATCTCTCTAAAACTAAAAAAAAAAAAAAACAGGGAAAACAACAAAGACCTGACATCTTTTCCAAGAACCTTTTTAAAGGCTGGCTAATTCAGAGATTTGAAGAGCAGAGATGGGAAGAGACATGGGGAGGCTGTACCCGGGCAGAGGGGCTTCTGACTGCAATGTTCCACAGAAGCCATTTGCAGCAGGTGTCATCAAAGAGGTGAGGAGAAAGAAGTGACAAGATTAGGGAGTCCCCTCTTACTCAGGCAGAGGAACAGAGAGGACCTCAGACCTTCATGTGCAAACAAACTATGCCATCCTACCCCTTAGCCTTATAAAAGGGGTTAAGTTCCTGTCCTGTGTAGAAACTTTGAGGGTCTAGAATTATGTGTTTAATGAGCATTGCCAGTGACCGAAAGCGGGCGACACTTGCTGAGGAAATCAAGCTTTTGGAACCTCAGGGCCTGCCACCCTTCAGATTCCCTAAGCTTTGAGACCAAAGGAGTCCAGCAGTGCTCTAGAGACTCTGTGAGCTGCACCCTCCAGTAAGGGAAAATCCTTTCTGAAGGCTTTGTGTATGTGCCTTGGGCTCTGGCCTGGCGGGATTACCCCATACTCCAAAAACACTTACTGACTCTAGTTTAGCCCCCTCCTCTCTCATGCTCACTTAACCACGTGGCCATGTGAGGTAAGAAGAAATTTCCTTCCAGATGTTCAGAAACCAAAGCTAAAGAAACCAACGAATAGTGAATGGTAGCTGGCCAGGCTGGTTATGATTTGAATTTTGTCTTTAAAATCACCTGCTATTGTACCCTTCCCTCCTCCCAGTGAAAGAGCATATTACTGAAGACTCAGGAACATATTTTCAGGTTTGATTTCAAGATAGAATTTTATAGCATAGTCCCTCCCACCTCCAAGCCTTTGCCCTTTCCTTTTTCTTCTTATAGGAAATCTACAGCAATGGACATTCCCCCCATCCCCCATGCCCCTCGCACAGTGGTACAGACCACTTCAGAGGACATCAGGAACACAGACAGTATGCCGGTAGATGGCTAATTGTTCTTTTATCCATTAAGAGCCATAAGATAAATACGAAAGAAAACAAGGGAAAAATGGGCTCCTTTCCTATTCTCCTTCCATCCTTTATCTTTAAAGTAGGAAGTTTATTGAACCACAGCCAACAATTCACTCAGCCTAATGAAGTGTATAAGTAATGGGATTAAATAATCTTAAACCATTATTGCAGTGGCCTGATGCTGACATTCATCCCAACTCTGCCAAACACTGGGTGGTGAGTTCATGCTTCATTTAAAAGTAAACGAACTGGGGCAGCAGGAAGGTTCTAGCATCACGTTTCAGAGGCACCGAACCTGGAAATATGAGAGCCTCTACTCTGGTCAGAGCTAAAGCAAATGCTGTCCTGGAGCACTGTGCTACCTAAGTCGGCCGAGTCCCACTTTCTCCAGGGATCTCTCTGCACCCAGTCACACACATTCAGTCCTTCCCAAAGAGAAAAGCTTCTGCCCCTAACAAACCCTGTGAGCTCAGGAAAATCAGCAAACTTTCTCTACCTTTTAGCTTTTTTTTTTGGCCATAAAATGACATTACTGAATTAATGTTCCTTCCGGCCCTTAAAACAGAAGTTAGATGTTTTGGGATGGGAGTTAACAGGAAAATGTAATATTCCAGTAGGACTTCCTGCTGCTCTGTCTGTACCTCAGCTGCCTTAGAGGGTGTGAGAATTTGTGATGTGAGCAGAAACCAAGATCCGCTGGGTTGGGGGGCAGAACTACATGCCATTAGCAAAGGACAGTATAACAGCCATGGAGTGAACACGCTGCTTCTGGTTAAGAATGGGTGACTCTAAGGGTGGCAAACAAATGACAGGAATGCTCCAAATCCCCTTCAATTCCTTCCCACAGATTTATGGCCCTCCTCTCTTACATAATTTGCCATGTCACCTAGCTGCTCAGTTTTTCTTATGGCTTCTGTGTAAGGGTTATTTCTCATGCTATGTTCTCGCAAGTCTAACCCGGAAACTTTTATCTGGTTAGCTTTCTAAGACTTGCTCTACTACTTTAGATTTGATCATGCTTTATTGCCTAACATCGTCTGTAAATATTTAGGTCCTATATTTGAAATTATGAGACACAGCATCCAAACAACACTACATATTGTTGGATGTATATTAGAAACTCATGGATATGATAACAGGAAATTTAAAAGAGCAGCTACATTTATTTATAAGGTAGTCTGGGGAATGTGGTCAGAATGAAAAATCCAATGCATTTCAAATATTTTTATTTCTTAAATCTAGTAACAGGTATATGGATCTTTATATTATTCATTATATATGTGTCATAAATACTAAATATAATACTATATCAGAACCATATATATGCATATAAGTATGCATTTAGCCTTTGTTTGTTTTCTAATTTCCACATGAGTGTTGGCATGTTAAAATAGATGTGAATATAAGGAATGATCCTGAACATTCCTAGGTCCAGGGCAGGAAGGCTGGCCATGGTAAGCCTCGTCAGCTAACCAAATCTCCTCTTTCTGCTTAGAGCTTGCTTTTGTTTGAAAAAGAAAATGTGATATTCAGGAGGGATGGCTCAGCTGTTAAAAGTGTTTGCTGTTTTTGCAGAGGACTTGGGTTTGATTCCTAGCACCCACAACAGGAGGCTCACAGCCACCAAGTCCAGTTCCTGGGCATCTTCTGCAATCTACCAGCACTATCTATATCTATATCTATATCTATATCTATATCTATATCTATATCTATATCTATATCTATATCTATATCTGTATCTGTATCTGTATCTGTATCTGTATCTGTATCTATATCTATATCTTTATCTATCTATCTATCTATCTATCTATCTATCTATCTATCTATCTATCTATCTATCTATATCTGTGGTGTATACACACACACACGAAAATCCTAAACAAAAAGAACTTGTAACAAAATTTTATGAAGTATTTCAATGAAAAGTATCTATTAATATAAACACAATCATATTTCCTCCCCCCACCATTTGCTATATGAGTTTGACAAAGTATTTTAAAGGCCCTTAATATTGTCCGAACATTGCAGTCACCAAATTACTTAGAATATTTTATTATGTGGCATTCAATTACCATTTCAATTATGTAGTATTCAACTCAAAACTTGTTTTAGGGTTTCTGTACATGTGCAGTTACACTAGCATAGCACTTTCTCCTTGGGGCTGGCTAAGTTATTTTCTGCCATCGGCATCATGCTAGTATTATACGACTTCATAAAGTGATTAGAGAATTTTTTTTTCTTGGAAGGCTCTAAACACTGCAGGCATTATTTGTTCTTTGAAGATATGAAAAATCCTGTTAGTGATATTTCCTTGCTTTTTCTCAGGTAGCAGCTCTGACTTTCATCTATATTGGTGGGGTTATTTGAGGTTCTTCTTGCATATTTTAGATTTCCAGAGAAAGTATGTCTTCTATAAGAAGTATAGTTTTTTGAGGGACAGGGTTTCTTCCATTCTAGGCTGGCCTTGAACTCCAAATCTCCCTGACTTTACTTTTCCAGTCAGGAGTACGCTTGGCTTATAGTACTAGTACTGAACTCAGGGTTTTGTGCATGTTAGACAAGGACTCTACCAACTGAAACAAACCTCCAGCCAAATGCTGTAACTGAAAAAGTTGACTAGGGTTTAAGAATTTTGCTTAGAGTACAGCAAAAGGTCTCAGGTTCAGTGGAGAGACAGGAAGGTGGTTTCTATACTTAGGTTGACAATTTCTTTTCCATCTTCACATTTTTTTAACTTTTTTTCTTCTGTCTTGATTACTACCTCACTCATTTTTATTGCTCTTTCTTCCTTCCTCTTCCTCATCTCCCTTATCTGAGACAGCTTCTCTTCTAGCCTCAGCTGGCCTTGAACTCACTGTTATAGAGTATGTATGTTTAAGGCTACCATACTTGGCCTAATTATTTTCCCCTTTCAAAAGCAATCCACTGAAAATTCTAAAAACCACACCAATTTTTTAATTATTAACCATTTCTCATGATGTCTCCTTTCTTTAGGAAGCTTCTCTTATCAGCATCAAGTTATTTTTCTGTATTCTCTCCTTACGGCTGATGATGTTGTGATTTAGTCTACAATCCATGTCCCTCTGCCCTGACATGCATTGTAACCTTCACACAGTCTAAGGAGCCTGCCCCACAAGGATGCTTACTTGTTTATCTGTGGATGTCCTTGTTTACTGTCTGTTATCTTTGCTAGTCAACTGCTGGATTTATCTATCATTTCCTTTTAGATTTTTCTGTTGGCTTTTCCTTTTGGACAGGGTCTTTCTATGTAATCAAGTCTGGCCATGAACTTGCATTATGCTTGCTACACCTCCCAAGATATAGAACTAAATTGTGTAGCTCGTAGCTCCCTTTTAGATTTTGATATATAAACATTTTTCTAAATATTCTTTGGATATATGAAGATAAATTTCATTATTATATAGATCAATGTGTTTTGATTTAATTAGTCTTATTAACGATATTAGCCACCTCATATAATTTGATGTAGACTCTGAAAGACATGTTTTCTAAAAGACAGGCATCAGCATTTCATATCAACTTTCATCAGCATTGTGTGTTCTACATTTCAGTGTAGGAATATTTATAGGAGGACAGGAGCTGTTCCTCATTGGGGTATGAGATGCTTATCAATAACATCATGTCCTTTGGTTAATCTAATAGCTTTCTCCTAAACTGTACTTCGTTGCTTCTATTATGAGGTACAGATATTTGACTCTGAAAAATATTCTTTTCAAAATACTATAATTTAGTACTAACTTATTAAAGTATCTTTTTCCATTTCTCTATTTTATTAATTCTTTCTCCCCCTTTCACATATTGAGACAGAAGCTAGGGCCTTGCACATGCTAAAGAAGTGAACTACCACTGAACATACTCCTATACTCCCTCCCTTCCTCCCTTTCTTTTTTGGAGTCAGGGTTTCTCTGTGTAGCCCTGGCTGTCCTGGAACTCATCAACCAGTAAGATGTTTTCCTGGCTCAATACTTACCACACCTTGATTTGATCTTGATCTCCCTTGTGTTATGTTTTCATTAATGTGTTTATCTAATGAAATATTTCTTTGAGTCACTTTCAGAAAGGGTATACATTCTTCTTGATTGCCCATGGAATATTAAAGAGAGCATTTGTGTAAAAGGCAAAGTATGATATACAGTTATACAACAAAGCAAGTGGCTAATTAGATGTAAGGTTGAAGCATTTGGTTCCGGGTGCAGCCACATCAGGGCATTGAGGCAGAAGATGAATGGACATTCAGCAACGTGTAGACATTACATATAAGGATTTGATAGTTTCCTTTTTCTAATTATTTCTAATAAGTGTATTTAAAGGGTATTTTTTTAAAAGAATGCCTACCATAAAAAAATAAATACAATTCTGATACCCACATTTCTCTACAATTCCTAAAAATAAGACCAAGTGTGTGTGTGTGTGTATTGCTCAAATCCAGCTTAAATTAAATCTAAACAAAACAAAACAAAAAAAAGACTAAGACCACCTAGAAAGGGCAATAGAGCAAAAGCAGTCAGAAAGAGGGGATCCCAGCAATAACAACTGATATTTCCAGTGACGTATGTCAGATAGAAAGATTGGACATAGGAACCAAAGGCCAACTTCTACCTTCGACTATTACACCCTAGAACTGAGAGAGTGGTTCTTTTTGACCTTCAGTATTTTTTTTCCTTCCTTTTTTCTTCCTGCCCCCCCCCTTTCTTGGAGAAAATATTCCTTGTCTTTTCTTTTTCAAAATCCATTTTTAGTTTTTCAAACCAAATTTTTAAATTTAAACATATTTCAATTGTATTTTTCCCCTTCCCCAAGTTCTTCTAGATCCTGTCCTCCTCTCTACCTTACCAACTTTAAACCTTTAAGTTCTTTCTCAACAAAACAAAACAAAACAAAACAAAAAAAAAAAACCCACAAACAAAAGCCCAATACCATCCCATCCAAAAGAGGAAAACAAAGCAAAACATCTCCCCCACACAAACAAAACAAACTATAAACACACACACACACACACACACACACACACACACACACACAAAATAAATAAATAAATGAATAAATGAATAAATAAATAAATAAATGAAATCTGGAATTCATTACATGTTGGTCAACTACTCCAGGACATAAGGCCTGCCCTCCTGCCCTGGAGTGGTTGATATATCCTTGTCACTCTATTGAAGACCATTGATCTTTCCCAGTAAGTATAAATGACAGTTCAGTTGATAACATTTACCCTAGTGGTTAGGTATTCATTCACTCATTCACTCTCTCACTCATTCATTTACCCATTCATTAAAAAAAAAAAAATAACAAAATAAAGGTAAAACTATCACATGGAAGTTGTACAGGACATAGTAATGGAAGAAGAGCCCAAAAGAAGGCATAGAAATCAGAGACCCACTTAATCCCATATAAACATTAAACTAGAAGCCATGCTATCAGTGCAGAGGACCAGGTGCAGACCCATGCAGGCCCCGTATATACTGCTTTGGTCTCTGTGAGTTTACATGAGTTTGAGCTCCACTTTCTTGCTACTGGAAATGACAGTAAAAGCAACTAGAGCTATCTCCAAGGCTCTGTTGAGGATAATATACAAAATGAAAATACTAAAAAGCAGAAGTATATTGTTGGGCAGATGCTATTTGTCACCAACTAAATTTAACTATAAGCACAAAAGCGTTTTTTTTTATATTGAGATTCCAGGCATCATGAGAAAAGAGATTTGGAAACACTCAAGGAAAGACCAGGGATCATAGCTTTTCCCCTGTAATCTGTAATACTGGATGGCACAACTTGGGCCAGTGGTTATCAATGATAACCTTGAGAACAGAAGTCTTTCCTTGACTTTAAAGTGGGTAGCCAGTGGCTGGTCATACTCCTGTGTTTTCAGGAAGGTGAATGTTAGTTTTCAGGGTGGTAGCACAGACTTTGCAAATATAAACCCGGTCAGAATGCTTTCTGGTCTTCACTTTATCTTTTACTTTGGTCACATCAAAGCCTCATTTGTAATAGGGTCTGATAATCTTCCCTGGCCTGACATGACATAACAGAAGCTCCGGAATGGGGGCTATAACACCCAGGGTGCCTGTGGTCAAACTTCACAGGAGAGTGTTTTTAAAACATTTCTCATTCTTGAACCATTTTTCTTATTATTGGAGAGTGCTAGCAGGGTGACAATAAGACACCAGGAATGAATGTGTTTAAGTGTGTAGGTGGCATGTGCAGTCAGAGATGAAGGGAGGCAGAAGGAGATGCATCATGGTGATGAGAGCAGAGGTGGGCGATTAAGGAAGAGGGGTGTTCATGTGCATTTTTCAGATTCCGTCCCAACTCTTTGGTTCCTTTTCCAACGCCCACATAAGACCTTAGTTCTAACTGCTTTTAAAACATTCCATTAGGAGGAACTCAAGTACATAAAAAAACCAAGCTTTCCTGCAGAGGTACAAAAGCTACCTCTGGATGGAGTTGAAAATTTACACGGCTTTAACTTAGCCATTTAGTGGCATGAGAGAGCAAAAGGCTGCTAATGTGGAGGTCATTAATGTGCCAGGTTCTGGTACCTTCAAGTTAGTCTCCCAGGAGACTGGCTTGCTACTTCCAGAGATCTTGCTCGACACTAGGATTTCAACTCTAATAAAAATGCCTGTCCCACCTTTTCAGTCACTCTGCTCCAAAGCCCTGGGATCATAAGCAGACTTGGGCTGAGAATTTTTGCTGTGTGTATTTATAGGCCCAGACTCCTGGGCAATGCTGCAAAGAAGGAAACTGTTCCTTTGTCACACTTATGCTAAGGAGTAAGGCGGTCTGAGGAAGAGCAGGTCAAACAAGCAGGAGGCCTTGTTGATGCCCTTCATATCTAAAGACACAAATGGCTGTAAGCAAAGCACCGATCTCCTCATGTACCCTTATGTTTCCCCTATGAAGTCAATCACTTTCAACATTTCTATAGCAACAGCAGCTAAGACATGCCCCATTGTGTGCTATAGCTTCTCTGTCATATTACAATGATGTGGTCACTCATCAGATCTATTCCTTTTATAGTCAATAGTTTCATGATACAAAAAAGTAACACACTTGCTCATTATAGGATATTAAGGAACTAATATCTAACTTCATAAAAAAAGAGCACTCTGGTACTAGGAAGGTAAATGATGTACCCAATGATATAATCAGAGAGCTAGGACCAAGATAGATAATTTCTATTTAAATCATTTTACTTCCTAATAAAGTTTAGTGTTCTTAATTTTAATCTGTTTACTTATTCAAAACTACAAGAATTACCAAAACTAATCCTTTACAAGATCTATTGACTTTACTACTACTAGCATCAATAAAAACAACTAGGACGTAGTGTACTTATTATGTTGACTCTAATGAATCTAAATAAATCTATCTAACAGGAAATAGCATATGGTTTAGCATATGAACTCATTGCTTGCAATGGTCTTGCCAAACAGAAACAGTTTTCTAAAGAAAAACTTTAGGGTGATAGGTGTGGTGGCATATCGCAGCACCTACAAAGCTGAGGCACTACAGCTCTCTGACCTAGGTCATAAGTTCTAGGTCAAAACTAAGGACTATAGGAAGATAAAGCCAATGTCCTCAGTATTACATCACATTTGGGTTGATAATCTAAATTTAAAAAAAAACATTCTAAGTAACTTGAATGATACAAATATCCCACTCAATGTTCTTTAAGCATATTGCAATGACAGAAGACTGGGAAATATATGTGGCTTTAAAATGTAGTTCATAAACTTAAAACAGGTTAGATGCTAAAAGTAAAGATCACTACAGAGGCACATTGTACACATATTCATATTGGGTTAGTAAGCAGAAAACAAGTGAAATACATGTGAAGAGTGCTACTATATCATACCAAAACAAATCTGAGCAGAGTTCCAGCATCCTAAATTGTCTCAGATATCTTATCCTTGCAACAGTCTACATTCAACACTACATACTAAAGAAGATGATTAAAAACATAGAATTGAAGCCTTATTACTCATCCAGGAGAGCAAACATCAAGGGTGAAAGAAAAGAAAGATGGGTATATCCAAGAAGCATATAGCTTCCTAAAGCCAAGTGCGTCCGAGTCTCACTGTACACATCAGAAATGTTAAGTAGGTCCTGAAATCAAATCATAATTAAGCTCAAATGTAATGTCTGTTCAATAGCTTTTTCTGCGTAGACCAAGGGTGCTTACAAAGATTGCCTCAGGAGTCTTATGGAAAAATAGTGTCCATTATATAGACTAGAAAACCGAGGCTTAGAAAGATCAAGGTAACTTGTCTAAGCTTTGACTGAATCCAACTCAAACTCTTGTTCTCTGCATACTGTTACATGGTTTCTCAGGATTGCATGTAAGACTGTTGCTTAGAAAGCATAAAAATAAACAGCTGAAGAAGCCTTCCACAAAAGCATTGTTGCAATAGCAACAGTCAGAGACACTCCAAAAGGGACTAAACAGGAGCTATAAAAAAGTAACTGCTCCTCGTAAGAAGAGTGCTAGATGACTCTACAGGGCTTGCTGATGTGGCTGCCAAAGCTTGCAGCAATAAAAACAATTTCACAATGGTGTCCCAAGTCATTAGAAAATGCAGCACACTTAAAAGAGGTATAAGAGGCCTTCCTCTTTTCAACAAAGATTTCAAAGGGTGGTACTTGAGCTGAATGACCTAAGAGGTGAATTTTGCAGACCAGATGTTACCTTATGTGGACGATGCTGCTTCCAGAACAACAGGGCATGTACAGTTTGAATAACTAAATACAATCAGTACTGCCCAAATCACAGGACCAGGAGGACATGTAACTAATGCTGGCCTGGCTCTGTGTCCAATGGTAAGAAGAAGCCACCTTTCTCCTGTATCTCCCTCTGGTCTAACTTCTAAAGACAGCAGCTAGGCAAGTGACCTTACAATGGTTTCTTTTCTTTTTTTCTCTTTTTCTCCCAGGTCTACTAGCTGATGACATTACAATGATGCTATATGTGCTTAAGTTGCTCCTGGAAAGAAAACAAAATTGAACCTAAGAGATAGAAAGCATTATTATATAAATATATAAAACCTCAGTCATGGAAAACTGAGCTCTGAGCTACACACCCTTATATTTCACTAAGCTCAATTTTCCAGGCTATGGCACCAACTGTGCTGGCTAGTTTTATGTCAATTTGATACAAGCTAGAGTCACTGAAGAGGTGACTCTAGCTTTAAGAAAATGCATCCATAAAACTGGGCTGTAGGCAAGCATTTTCTTATTTACTGATTGATGGAGAGGGCCCAGCCTACTGTGGTTGGGCCTATCCTGGGCTGGTGGTTCTAGTTTTAGTAACTGAAATAAACCCATTCCTCCCCAAGTTGCTTTTAGTCAGGGTGTTTCACCACAGCAATAGTAACCCTAATCAAGACACCAACCTAGGCAGAAATGTCAATAATTCTGACTCAGGAGATCTGCAAATTTCTGAGTTCTAGTAGCTTTCTTTGCTGTTAGAATGCCTTGGCAGAGGAGACAAACTATGCCATAGGTTTGAAAAAGGTACTACTTTTTGTAAGAATGTGTTCCGAAGATAGATCATAACCAGAAAGATAGCAAAGGAATTTAATTTGGACAGGAAATAGTTTTCTTATTCATCACATTACTCTATCAGATGGTAGCTAAGCAGATTAAGTAGCCATGTAAAATGTGACTTATTTTTAGTCACTAAGCTATGATATTCAAAAACAGCTTTGTTCTTTTAAAACAGAAAACCATTACTACCTCAAGGTACTCTTTAACAAAGTGTTTCTCTACATCACAGACAACCTGGGGGAATGGGAAGGTAAACATGATTCTACAGAGATAATTAGTCCAGAGTTTGGAAGACCACCGACAAATTCAGGCATCTGCTAAGTCTTTCCCACAGTAGTGGGACTTCAAATGTAGGGTGAGATTGAAAAGAGGGTTAGGACTCTGCTAACGAGGAACCCTTCCTCTGTACACATCACAGAGAACATATTTTTTCTACATGTACACTGAAAACCACAGTCCAGACAACCTTTCTGGCAGACCTCTAATTGAAGGGCAGTTCTCTCCCAACACAATTTTCTGACCTCATACAACACTAACTGTATAGGAAAAAAAATACAGTATAATGATTTACATATGTACACTCTTTTGAAGTTCAAAGAACTGATGGTGACATTTATATGGAGTGACTTGGATTTGGTCAGAGACAATGTAGACTTACAATGTAGCAGGGCTCACAGTATGCCTTCTTCTCCACAGCATAGAAAGGCTGTCCTCGGAGTTTGTTGTTACAGACGATGCAGGTGAAGCAATCCACATGGAAGACCTGATCCATGGCGGTGCATCCGGTCCCTTCCCCAACCACGTTTTCCCCACAGCGAGCACAGCGGCCTGGAAGATAAGGGTTTGTTTGTTACAAAGGAACTCCTAGATCATCCCAAAGAAGTCAAGATGAGAAGGACCACAGGTTCATCCTGTAGCAGCTAGAAACACAGCAGGATTGCCATTACTACACTAACTAGCAAGCCCACCATGGTTGTGCACAGCAGGAGTCTACCTGAGTCAATTGAGCAGACAGCTAAGCTTCCCGGGAGAGTGATGGAGGAAAACTCATGCTTGATGCTGGGTCCTGTAGGTACAGGATTCAGGAAGATGGGGATAAAAGGGCAATCTACTGAACAGAACATTTCTGGCAAGCCTTTGTCCCTGGAGAGTCTGCCCATCAGTTCGTGTATGCGCTTCATTTTCCCTTTCAAGTCCTGGCTGTCAATCCTCTGTAGCTGGCCCTCAATGATGGTCAGATCATGTGGTAGGTACCCACCTCTAACTCTAGAGCACCGAGACTGCTAGGTTTTCTTCTGTGGAGTCACTAATGAAGCCTCACATTGACTGTTCCCTGTGATTCTAGTTCTGACTTATGACGCTCATGAAGCAAGTCTCATCTCATGCCCTGTGCCTCAACTAAGATACTGGAGGTCAGTCAGCATCGCCACTCTATCTTAGTTTGAACATCATTAAATGATTCCATTTAATATAGGGTTGGGAATTCTTTGAGGCCCTAGATCTCATTGTTTGCTCAGTGCTCTTAAAAGCCACAGCATTCTTAAACTGATTGAGACAGCTGACAAACACATATGTACATCAGGTTATATTTTAAAGCACTTTAGAGTTTAAATGGTCATAGAATATAATTTAGGATAACATTTTTTAGAACCATGTGTAGTTCAGTGATAAAGGATTTGCTTAAAATATACTAGGACCATGAGTTCAAACAACAGGACCAGAAAGAAGAAAAATAAATAAAGAAGAGGGTAGGTGGGATTATTTTGAGTGAGAGGCTCTGTATCTCAATACTCTGGGATTTTGAGGGCCACAGCCACCTTCACTCCCTTCAGTTCATGTCTACTAGGCAGAAAAAAGACTCAACTAGGAAGCCATAGGCAACTGGGAATATTGACGAGTACCTGCAGACTTCTGCACAAAAATCATAGATCTAGCTTTGTGGATGGCTGGCATTTTCCTGGAATTCTTGTATCAACTCTTCCTATTCACGTCACTCTACATGGACATACTAATATTATTCTTTCTCTAAAGATAAGGAAAGTCCAGAAAATGTTTAACTAACTTCATGCTTGGGCAGCCTTGCTTGAGTAGTGTCTACTCCAACCTTACAGCTACATTGCCTGCTCTGAGCTCAGTACAAACATCTGTGCATAACTGGCATTATGGAGCATTACGGAGTGACTTCTCACTGAAGGCGGCTTTCAGCACCCCATCACATTGGACTGACAGCCACTTCACACTCAAAACTGGGAGGGGTAAATGTTTCAGTCAGAAGAGGTAAATATATTTCTCTCTGGTTGCATTTGGTCCTAGAAGTCTTCCTTTGTATTCTGTTGCAGGATTGGAGTACATCTTTTTAAAAAAATGAACAAACAAGTTTGAGGTATCATCAATCAAACACTGGGACGAGCTCAAGCCTTAAAAAAATGGACTGCCTCTGCTCCAGGTATATTATTGTGAAATTTCAGTAGTGTAGCTTTTATATTACAATTATGATATTTGTAATATGGTTTGTAGTTGTTTTTTAATAAGTTTCTATCCAAGAGTTACCTTACACTTATATTTTAGTATTAGACATAGTATTAGAAATGATTCTTTAAATTCGTGTATTATTTTCTGCTTATAATTTTTCATTAGGCACCATTTTTGTGATTATGCTGCAAACAGCATTCCTTCTCCAAACTTTACTACAAAACTAAGTATGCTCTGTTTGAAAATTGATGTTATACCTTTAAGAATTTCATGTCAACGAATGACATTTCATTGTAGAAACCATACAGAGGGTGGGTAGCTCAATCCACATGAAAATTATTAAGAACCCATTGAATTCCTATGAGAAGTATAATTTTATAATATAAATTAAATAAGTCAACACTTATTTTTCTATATCAACCTTTCCCTTTCTATAAGAAATAGGACACTGAGTAGTACATAGGCTCTAAGAAACATACTTTGCCAAAATAAGGATGGGGTCATGTAATGGCTATGGTGGCTGACTCGGCAGCAGAAGTAGCTGTATGGGTCTTGACCATGAAAGCTCAAAGTACAGTACACAGAATAAAGTGCCTGAGCCTATCTGTGGAGCTACCCTGGGTCTGGAACAACTTTAATCACTAGCTTACAGGAAAAGCCTGCTCCAGAAAAAAAAGTTTTGGTTTTCAATCTACTTAGCAGACACTCCAAGGGTCTGTTCCTTCTCCAGTATTACAGTCTGCTTTTGTGTGACACAAAGAAGTGGACTAGTCACCATCAGTGCTTCCCACAGTGATTATGAAACATCCCATGTCAAACAGACCATGACAACATGTGCAGCACACTGCAAGAAAAAATGCTATAGAAATATGCAAGGGAAATCACATCCAAGAATGCTCTGTAAGAGTTTCCTGAGGAAATAGGCAATTGAATCTGACCTTAAAGAATGGAATGTTGACAGGTAGAGGAGGAAGGAAGAAAAATACTGCAGTTTCCTTTCCTCCTCCCCCCAAGAAAGGATGAATGTCTGTTGCTTACTGGATGCAAAACACTGTATTGCTTGGTGATGGCACAAGGTTTTGTCTGCTCGCCACAAAAGCAGATGGCCTGCATTCCCAGAAACAATTCACTCTTTATGTCTGGGGAATCTTCTTCCAGAGTAGGTCAAGCTAATGTGCTGGACCCAGACATGACCAGTTCTGTTACCCCCTGTATTTTTCCTGTTCTTGGGATAAATTAGGGACACCAGCCTCAAGGGCAGCCAGTCTGGCACCTTACAATTCACAGGCACAGAAAAAACAGCAAAGAACAAAAGTTAAAAATAGCTCTACAAACCAGCAACAGAGAAAAAGGTGCCCAAAAGCTCCCCCTTTACATGAACAGAAATGTACAAACTGTTCCTTGAAGAGGCTTTTCAGCATGCAAGGCGAGCAACTCAGGCAGAGGATATCCTTACCCTTGCTATACATTAGCAAAAGCCCACATGACCTTAACTTAATGCCCACCTTTTAGACAAAATCCTCAGTGGTTTAAATAGGTAAGGCCAGAGGAATGTTGACAGGCTTCAAGACATCAGGGCATGAAGGAAACACAGTTGACTAGGCAACAGGAAGCAAGAGCTCTGACACAGGGCCAGCACACAGAGCTTATGAGCAATGCTTAGCAAATCAAATGAACCAAGGGCAGAGGACCAGAGAGCCTACACACATACCAAAAGATTTTATGTATTATTGTGTGTGGCCAGCTTCAGGTCCCGTGCACGCTCCACTTTCCCAAGTGCAGCATCTTCCTTAATGTTGATGAAACTATGTAAATCAGGTCTCCTCCTGGGACACTACAAAGGCTTCCTCGTTGTTCTGAAACCTGTGGTTGCCTTACTATGACAAACAGGAAAGGTCTGAATTTCAAACTGACAATAGGCAAGAGTGACTGTCTTGGACAATCACCAGGCTACGCAAGTACAAGTTATGAGCTTTCAGAATCATTTTCATGCTTGGAGTTCATGTTTTGTTTATAACTCACTAACAGAATTTTATTCAACAATACTTTCCTAATAATCACTGAATGCAAAGGACATTTTCTAGAAAGTGTATTAGGGATTTTGGTCATTACCTGACACTCTGCTACCCTCTCTTTTCTGGCCATTTCTTCCTCTTGTTAGTCCCTTTGCTATTGGGATGTTGACTTGACACAAGTCATAGACTGAGAGAAAGAAACCTTGATAGAGAAATTCCTTCCTAAGATCATGTTGTAGTGGAATATTTTCTTAATTAGTGATTAATGGGGGAGGGCCCAGCCCACTGTGGGTGGTGCCATCCCTGGGCTGGTGGTCCTGGGTTTTAGAACAAAGCAGGATGAGTAAGCTATGGGGAACAAGTCAGTAAGCAGCATCCCACCATGGTCACTGCATCAGCTGCTGCCTCCAGGTTCCTGCCCTGACTGAGATCCTGTCCTGACTTTTTTCAGTGATGAAATGTGATGTGGAAGTGTAAGCAAAATAAACTCTTTCTTCACCCAAGTTATTTTTGGTCATGTGTTTTATCAAAGCAAAAGTAACCCAAGGACAGCTATCCTAGACATTTTTTTTCCTATTTTGCCTGTGTATATAAATATGCATATATAAAATATGCCTATATATAAAATCTAGGACCCACAAGTAAGAACATGAAATGTCTGTCTTTCTGAGAATTAATTTGCTTGATAAAATTATCTCCAGTTGTATCGATTTTCCTACAAATGACATTACTTTGTTCTTTTGTTTGTTTTTTGTGAAACAAAACAGGTCATGGAGGAATGCTGCTTACTAGCTTGCTCCCCATAGCCTGCTTTCTTCTCATTCTTAAAAACATTAATTTGTTAATTAATTTTTACCTTTTAATTAAAATATAATTATCCCACTTCTCCATCCCTTTCTTGCCTCTACAGCCTGCCACCCCCAGCTCACAAACACTGCCTTGTGTCCATTTTCGTTTTTGTGCACGTGGTTTCAGGGCGAGCCACTTTGTATTGGATAACCAATCAGGGGCCAATCCAGGGTGAAGCTGGTTGGTTCCCCCACTCTCAGCATTCATTAGTTGCCTATAGTTCCTTGTGTGATAGTGGGACCTGTGAGAGTTAGATTCTTTACCTCTTTGCATTAGCAATTCTATTGATAGTCACTGTTCAAGTCTTATTTGTTTTTTAATTCATTTATTTGTTTATTTTTTATGTATACAGGTGTTCAGTCCACATGGATGTCTGTGCACCATGGGGTGTGTCTGGTGTCTGAGGAGACCAGAAGAGAGGGTGGATCCTCTGGAACTGGAATTACAGGTGGTTGTGAGTCACCATGTGGGTGTTGGAGATCACACTTGGCTCGTTTGGAAGAACAGTCATTGCTCTTAATTCCAGCGTCATCTTGTCATCTCTCTAGCTCTAACTTCGTTCTTTTGACAGAGACCTAGGTTCCTTACATAAATTCACTATTGTGAACAGTGCTACCATATCCACCTATATGCGTGTGATATGCTACCGTACAGCCCCGGAGGTAAACTGTGAATAGCTCTACTCTAACCATCAATATGTAGGTATCTCTGTGATGTGCACAAGTGGGAGAGCTGGGTCATATGGTAGACATATTTTCATCTGAGAAACTGTGGTACTCACTTTCAAAATGGATGCACTAGGTTACATTTTCAGTAGCACTGTATGACATAGCTCCTTGTTCACACCTTCTCTAGCACTCATGGTTATTTGTTTTCTTAATGACTGCCATTGTGATGGGAGGTAAAATGGAATCTTAATCGAGTTTTAATTTGAATTCCCATGGTGACTCAAGTTGAACATTTTCTACATTTATTGCACATTTCTGAGAACTGTCTGCTCATTGCATTAGCCTATTTATTGTGTCATTTGATTTCTTATTATTTAGCTTTTTGAGATGGCTATATATTCTAGATATTAACCTTCTGTTAGATGTATAGCTCTATCATTATAATGAAGAAAAAGTGGTATAGACAGAATTCCTGAGAGATCAGTATTGAAATTTCAACCCAGGCTTAGGTAGTTAAGCTTAAATTCCATCCGTCTACTAAATAGAAATCCCTAAAGACATTTGGCCTGATAGAATTTTCATGAAACATAGAACACAATAAAAATATTAGCCTGCCTTTTGGCCAATGCGAGTTTCTTCTCAAGTTAATTTCTACATATAGGTACTGTGCAATCCCACTTTTAATTCTGAAGCCATCCTCTTTAGCATCAACATCATTAACAGAAAAATGATCTATTAACAGTAAAATGACACTAAGATGTATAGTAGCAACCACTACTGAAACATTTATTTTTGAGATATGGTTTATATCATGAAAATCTATATTACCATTAGCTCAATTCAAAGGTTAAATCTGCCAATTACTTTTAGATTTTGTGGTAGAACTATTCTAGTTTATTCTGGTTCTTCCAGGGCAAGCCTCACACTGAGGTGATCTATGGGGATGTGTCTTTGCAGGCAGTGTGTGTCAATGCCTTGTAACATGACCTGATCAGGACATCAATAAGTGGTCCTTAGATTATTATAGTGCCTTCCAGCCTTCAGAAAATTTCTTACACATTGATGCAGCAGAATCTTCAATCATTTTTTAAGGCAAAATACCAAGAGCCACCCTCATTGCAACAATGAAAGAGTTGAAATGCCAGAAAGTTTAGTGACCTATCGAGCCAGTTAAGTGTTCAATGTGGGACATAAGACTATTTGAACTCACTTTTCAAAATCAGCAGAGGCAAAAGAATATACTACAGATGAGGTGGAACCCGTGTCTTTGTCTTGATGTTGGAAACACCAATCTCTAAATCTATAAAGAAATCTCTGTTTTTTACCAATTATATAGTCTCAGTGATTATGTCATCGTAGCATAAAACAGACTATAACAAAATGTTGCTACTAAAAGATTTCTACCTCATAGTAACTGCTCCAAGGGGAGATACAAATCGAAATCACAAAAAGATGAAAATGCAAGTTTTAAGTATAATCTTCTGATTCATGTGGAATTTTAAATAAGACAATCTCCCCCTTTATCAAATGAGTTAGCACAGAATAACCTTGGGAATGAGTTGAATAGTATGTAGCAACGCTGACCTGTGAGTGATCAGTGACCTATGAGTCAGCTACTGTGATCCTTACTACAAGGACAGGACCAGTGAGTGGTGGGTGACAGTCTCAGCTGGCAGGAACTTTACAGGAAGCCAATAAGTGTTCTTGTCGATTTAGAGTGTGCTGAGTGGCCTCAGGTAGGTCTAGAATGTGTAGAGCTTTGATTACCTCATTCAACTTTTGTAACCCAATACATAAATGACCCAAAGACTGATATTGAGGTTCAAACTTCAAGTTGAATTATCAGAAAAGCAAAGAAGCTGACCCCTAGCTTCTTACCTCTACCTCAGCCTGAATGGGCTGATCCTGTCTCTACAAACTCTCACCAAGCCTCAGACTGTAACCTCTCCTTAGCGCCGCTGGAGAATGAACGACTCTCTGAGACCTTGCTCCTGTCTTATATACTTTTCTAATGCTAGGATTAAAGGTGTGAGCTATAATTTGCTTTAAGACTGATTCACTCTTGTGTCGATCTGGGTGGCCTTGGAGTCACAGAGATCCATCTATCTCCTAATCCTCAGTCCTAGGATTAAAGGTGTATAATGCCATCTCCTACTTCTAGCTGCTGGGCTTAAAGGTGTGCGCCTGGCTTCTAAGGCTTGTGGCTGACTTTGCTTTTCTGAATCCTCAGGCAACCTTTAACTAATAATAAACAATATATCACTACAATCATTCTTATTAATAACCTAGAACAAGGGTTAAGAGAGAGGACTTGAATAAGGCCCAATGGCAATGAACGGTAGAACCAGGATTGAAATCTGGGCCCTAGGGTGTTCTTTCATGCTGTGTACACTCTCTCCCAGATATGCCATACCTTGTATTAGTGTCTTTGTGCTATCACGTATTTTTTCCCTCTCTATGATGAATGGCACACTGCAAGGATGATTCTATAACAAATTGAGTGCTTGCAAAGTCTGAGGAGGCATGATTCTCTTCTGAAACAGTTTGGAAGGCTGCAGCTTTGTCTGCTCTTCTGTGGCAGGGTGGGGGCATTTGAGGCAAGAACACAAGGTTTCAGGCCGTAGGGCCACACCTGGTGTGAACTAACTGTTTTAAATACGCACTTGATGGGAGGGTTTCTTTTAAGTGAACATAAAGTACAAGTAGTAATTGCAAGTTTCTGGGCAGAAGAACTGGGCTTTGGTCTAGATATACCATACATACGATATGTGATCTCAGGTAAGCTACTTCACCTAGTGGGGCCCAATATAATACAGGATTATCAACCTCAGTTTGATACCTTACGGTAATAGGGAGAAGAGTCTATTTACCACCCCTTTCTTATTCCTATATAATACACACAGAGATAGAGAGACTTATATGTATTATAAATGTAAATTCCTCTTAGATATACTGTTATAAATACAGAGATGGAGCATATACACAAAAGGCTAAAATGTACATATAGGGCTTCCATTAGGAAGGAATTCCCAATTCTTTCCACACTGTGAAGAATTTCTATGCAAAAACTATTGAGTGAGACATAGGGATGACATGAGCAGACAGATGCTGAAGAGGTCAGTGCCTCAGAAACACCTGAAATGCTATTTGTGTTCTCGGCTAAGTGAGTAAAAGAATGCCATTCAGGGGTGACATAAGATGACTGTGTCGGAACTCAGGGACCCATGGGCATAGAGCCTCGGGACTTTGAGCCTTTCCACTCTTGCATCTCTGTAAAATCCTCTTTGCTGAACTGCCATCTGTATCTGATTCCATCTCCGGCACTTGCTTTGCTTAGCAACACTGAGCTCTCCAAGTGCTGAGTGACGTCTAGGGAACAGTTATTAATATCCGTATGTATGCACACAGTATGTGAAAATATGCAGGATCCAAAGTGATTAGTGTATTACTTGGAGGTAATACTTCCCACCGGGACTGAGCTCCTGGAAAATGCTCCCCCTACTGCTTGCCGTCACCCGCTATCACTCACCGGAACATTTGGGATAAAAATGGTGTCAATTTTAAGGAAACACACTTCTCAATTTCTTTGTTAACATTTGAATAAAACATGAGAAGGTTTCTACTTCCCCCTTCTCTTTCATTCAGAGAATAAGTCCTTTCACAATCTTGCTGTGCATGTGGGAGAAAACTTGCTGTCCCTCTTTGCCACCTTCAGACTGGCAGAATTACTTGGTTGTAAATATAAAAGTTTAAAACTGTTATAATGAACTCTGCTAGCACTCATATTTTCTGAGCTGCAGGCAGATGCTTTATAGAAGAACTGGCCACATCCACCTGAAAGAACACCAGAGACCTGCAGGAGAAAGGCATAGAAATTCTACAGGAAGGACCTGGCGGGAACAGAAGGAACATTTTATGGACCCATGTGAGACTTCAGGAAAAGAAACATTTGAGTCATAGATCTGGGCTCATAGCATCCTCTCTGTCCTGCTTTCTGTTGTTGTGGTAAATGATGTGACCAAGAAAATTTGGGGAGGAAAGGGGCTTACTTCACCTTATAGTTCATAGGACATCATCAAAGGAAGCCAGGGCAGAAACTCAAGACAGGAGCTTAAAGCAGAAACCAGAGAAGAACACAACTTACTGGCTTCAGGCTCATCTCTCTGTAACGGTTTGATTACACACACACACACACACACACACACACACACACACACACACACACACACACACACACATATATCCGAGAAGAGAAATCTTCGCTGAGGAAATACCTCTATCAGATTTGCCTATAGCCATATCTATGAGCATTTTCTTGAATAGTGTTTGATGCTAGAGGGCCCAATACACTTTGGGCAGTGCCATCCCGTGGCAGGTGGGCCTTGGCTGTCTAAGAAAGGTAACTGAGCAAACCAGTGGCAGAACAAGCCAGTGTGTAGCATTCCTCCATGGTTTTGCTATAAGCACCTGGCTGGACGTTCCTCAATGATGGGCTGTAACCTGTAAGGAAATAAATAAGCACTGTCCTCCCCAAGATGGTTTGATTTTGGTCAGCAACACAGAAACAAAGTAGAAGTTGCCAGTTTTTTTCTTTTCTTTCTTTAGACAGGGTCTTACTATGTAGCCCTGGGTGGCCTGGAACTCATTCTGTAGACAATGGTGGCCTTAAATGAACAGGGATCTGCCAGCTTATGCTTCCTATGTACTGTGATTAAAGGCATGCACTACCATGCCCAGCCAGCTACATTTCTTATGAAGCCTGGGTGCACTTGCCTAAACTGCAGTATTCCCCACAGTGCACAATGCCCTTCAAACCACCGCCATCACCGACAAAGACATCTATGAATCAAGTGTTTTTCTTTTAAAGGACTACTTCCAACTTTAGCTTTTCCTTCCAAGATACATTTTGTAAGATAAGCACATAAACTGAATTAAATCAAGGCTGACTGAAGGAACAGAGAAAATTACTCAGTGGCAATTTCTATATAGCCTTTCAGGACTCCACATTTTCCAAACATTATACAAGTTATGAAACTAAACAAACAAACAAACAGGAAAAGCCAGAAATGGCCATGTTCTACTGATGTTTGTGAAGTGTTTCTAAGCACTTCCTCCCCTGCTAACGTCGTTCCCATATTTAAGCTATCATGTTCAGTAAACACAGCTAATTTTACACGATGACTAATACCCATGGTGCCTAATAACTAGAGAGCCAAATCAAAGGTCCTCCCCTATTGAGCTTACGTGAAGCTCAGAGAACATGTGAACGCTAACAACTACACAGAGACACTTGTCATGGTTTCTTGTATTACTATGTGATATTTGAAGTTCAACGTGGACAAGAGTTACACACAGGGAGTACAAAGGTGAAGGTCTTTAGTGACTATTTGGAACATCAACACAGCTTGGCATTCTACTGAGTTCAAAGTGGAGATAGTTACAACAAATACAGCTTGCTTTATTTCTGAAACAAACTCTGCACATATTTGTGGCCATACTACTAATTAACCTGTAGATTGTTCCTTTCATCTCCCCAGTGTGTTATTCTCCCCCTAGTTACAACATGTTGGGGTTATTTTTTGCCATCTGGGAATACATTCAAATTGTTCTCTTATAGGCACTAGAGAGAGAATGGTACAAATGATAAAGAGAAGGAAGGCTTTGTAGAAAGATTAAAAGAGCTATATAAGTAACACAGCGAGGCTGGAGGATGACTAAGGAGTGCCATGATGACTGCCTATAAATATTCGAAAGGTGTAAACACCGAGGAATAATTTAGCTTGCTGCAGGTGGTACAACTAGGAGAGATGGTGTCTCAGAGGAGAGAAATGATGTTTATTGCAGAAATTTTAAGAGCTTCAGATGCCATCCATGTGATGTGGGAAATTGAAACATGAAAAGCAACTATAAGAGCAATGTGATGGGAATCAGAAGACATAGCTTGGCTGTATCATCCACAGAGAGGTGGGCATTTGGCCACCAGGAGCCAAAGTTTGGCTTCTGTAAAGTTAGTATGTGACCAAGGAAGACTTAGAGGTCCTCCAGTGTTACTAAAATGATGAATCTCAAGGACTGGGAGGCCCTACTATCCGGTAAAGGAAAAGGATAGAAAGCACGAGAGTGGTGAGCTTCTTCATCTGTCTTTATACCATCACTTTCCTGAGGGTAATTTTGCAGGAACTCAACAACTCTAAAAGTTTATAAAAGAGATTTTCTGAGTTAAAAAGGTTTGAACAATGTAATTTAAGTAGTTCTTATTTAAGAGATCCTAGGCTATTCAGAAAAACTACTAAAGTTATACTTGCATGATATATTGACTTATTTACATGGCAAGCTAGCAGAGACCTCCTCACATGGCTTGGAAAAGTGGGTAAGATGCTTTCCTCATTTTCCATGTATACTGAATTTCTCGACGATCTCCCTACTAAACCCTATCTGATGAGCATTCAGTGCCAAACCCAAGCCCACTTTCTGAGAGAATTTCATTCTCACCTGACTATTGTTGTATTTTCCATGGCTTCCCTAACAATACCCCACATGTTCCATATCTCTACCCTCCTAGAAACTGTATTCAAAATACAACTTCGAACACAGGATTGCTAACACTGTAAAGAATACTCATTTGATTTCCAGTAAGATCGAAAGAATTTTATCAGAATGGTTATTGGGCATGTAGCAACCACTCTTTCAGACATGCAGACAGGATAGATAACATGGAATATAAACACTCAAATTGGACAAATGTCAAGTGATTACCATACGGATCAGTCACCAGAAGTCACTAGGAAGATGAATGGGGCCTGGCAGCTGCCTTCCCTACAACACCTGGGCACACAGTTATAACATATGGAACTGATCAGATAAGGCTTAGAGGGGAGAGCATGGACTTTGAAAACTAGGTGGGAAATTTAGTCAGGCACAAAGCACTAACAAATCATGCAGCAAGAGGGAGAGCACCTAAGCAGTCTGGACCTACCGGCGTGGGAAAAGGGAGGTACTGGGCTGCAGCCATGGACCCAAGGCAGGCCCAGGAGGGCTTTCTACAGAAGACTAACCAATACAAAATTACCATGTAGCCAAGAGGAAACAAGTGGTTTTAAGCCACAAATACACATGAGTATATGCACATTTTAATAGCATCTCTAGATATAAAGTGGAGGAAGGGCTACAGAGGAGGAGAGAGGTTGAGAAATGAGTTTAAAAGCCACTGTGATAGTTCTGCAAAAGGAGGAAACAGGAGTAGAGGAGAAACAATGCTTTTCTGCCTTTTATCTGCCTGCCTGCCAGCTAACCCTTATCTTCTTTAATCTGCAGACTAAGATAAAGAGGCCTCGAAAAGTTAAATCTCATTTACTAACACACAGCCACCATAAGCATGGCCAACACTTGTTCATTAGTTACTCACTGCTAAAAACCACGCTGCCTATTATGCCTAGTCATATAGGCTGGTACCAGCAGCTGGCAGTGTGTTTGGGGAAGCAGGCGTAATTTAAAGGGTGTTTCAAGATATATAGGGCATGGTGACAGACTGAACAGGCAAAGAAGGAAAAGTAAGGGACAGCTTCCACTTCCACATGCTACTGTGGACATAGCTTTGTGGGTGGCCAGAGAGGTGAGTGTAATTAAGGGCTCTCACTTGTGCATTTGTTTATGTGCCTTGCATGTGAGAGTATGTGTGTGTATGTAGGTAGGTAGGTACAATTTGACTACTCATGGGTGTCCTTTTGTGTGCATGGTGGTAGTTCAGTAATTGTAAGTAAAGTATTAAAACTGGCCATGAAGAATGATATTTGAGAGAGAAAACAAGCTCAGTATCATCCAGTTCCCACTAGTATGCAAATGTCTTCCCACTATCCCAATAGTTGGCAAATGTTAAAGAGAGAATATACACACGCATGTGCACTCTCTCTCTCCCTTCCCTCTCCCTCTCCCTCTCTCTCTCTCTCTCTCTCTCTCTCTCTCTCTCTCTCTCTCTCTCTCTCTCTCTCTCTCCTCACTCACTCTCTCTCTCTCATATCCCAAACAAAATACTAACCTGACAAGATTCAAATGGAAATCTGGTCCTCCAAAGATCTTAGGTACCCCAAGGAGGCAACAATCAGAAGGGGAAACTGGTCATTTAAATTCACCTACTCAATGCATTCCCATTTGTGACTGGCTTACTTTTGTTCTCTCTTGAGAAGAAAGAATATACTGGCCTTTGGAGATGTTGGTGAGAGTGGTTGGAATGTTACATTTCTATAGCTGCCTCAAGGGAAGCTATAGGAAATCCCATTTAATTAAGAGCCTTTTCAAGCTTTAGAATTTCCATGACAACCCCCTCCCCTCAATGTGTGTTACTGGCTGATTCTCAGGGAGATACAGGTGATGTGCACTGTGCCTTTTACCTAGCAAATTCCCCTGTAACACATAGACTAGGTGGCAGGCCAATAGTCCACTGCGGTGCACCTGCAGGCTTTTCCCTTCACAGACCCAATCAAAGCAACTTCAACACAGAGAAAAGTAGAACATAGGCTCCATTTCCACCCCAAGACCTCTTTAGCCATATGCCTTTTACAGGGCACAGCCAAGCAACAACTGTGACCTCATTCCTGCCCCATGAGCTGCTGGAATCACTGCATTTGATCCCAAATCTGTTCATGAGAGTTTAAGTTACTATTGCAATTTTGATGAAAAGTGAGAACTCAGCAGGAGTAAGGACTCAATCCCAATCACTGGGAGGGGGGAAAAAGAGCGAGGATATGTCAGGTTCTTAAAATCTATATGAATGGGCTGGAAAGGTTTCATCAAGATGAAACTTAGGTAACAGAGGCAAACTGTTCAATTAGGTTTGTGCAAGCAAACTTTAAAGTATTAGAGGGAAACACAAAACATCTCAAAGCAGGCCATGCTCACATTGTCTTCAGGAATGTCTTTAAGCTCTTATTCTTCTCTAAAGAAGGGCCCAAAAGGTGTGTGCCCACGAAGAAATCATGCAGTATGGTTCATGCTGACACAGAACTGATAACTGTCACGTAAGTTTGCTTTTGCCTTCTGCAAAATATATTCTGGAAAGATATACTTCATGCTGTTTATTTAAATAAACAAAAATTTTAAAAATTATTTTGTTTGTGTGTGTGTATATATATGTATATATATATCTGTGTGTGTGTGTATATATATATATATGTATATATATATACATATATACATATATATATATATATATCTGTGTGTGTGTGTGTGTGTGTATTATGTGCATGCAGATGGCCCTAGAAACCAGAAGAGGGCATTAGATCTCCTGGAACTGCAATTAGGAGGCTGTGAACAACTCAGTGTGAGTTAGGAACCACATCTGGGTACTCTGTGTGAGAGTAGAAAGTCTTCTTAGTTGTTAAGCCATAGTAGAAATGCATAGGCTGTAGCTATCACCATTCCCAAGCCAGAACACTCTTCTATGACCTCAAATCTTTCTACTGGTATTGCTCCCTACTCTCAGCAAGCCACTGTTTTTTTTTTTTTTTTCCTATTATCATTTCATTTCCCTATTAGAGAAGCATCCTACTTTATTGTGTAAATATGGTGCAGTTTGTCTTTCCACCTACAGGTGGAGTTGTAGGTGAAAGGACACGGCCAGTTTTTGTTACAAATGAAGCTGCTATCAACTATTATGTGCAAATCTGTATGAAAAGGTGTTTTGGTTTGTTTTAGGCCAACAGTTTGGAGAAAAATCTGGGTCGTGTTGAATGCATGTTTAAATTTTAAAGATACTACAGAGATGTGTATAAAGTATCCATTGTACTAAGCCCTTCCCAGCAGTGCATGGGAATTCCAGCTATTTGATGACTCAGGTCACACTTGGGATCGTCAGTACTTCAAATTTTGTCTATTTGCTCCTGATGCATGTACAGGGACTTTGAGGGAATTTGATTCTCCAAGACCACAGATAGAATATTTTTACTTGATTATTACTTTCTTCAGAAAAGTATCTGTTTAAACCTTTTGCCCACTTTACACTGTGCCACTTTGTTTTTACTGAGTCATAAAAACACTTTCTATAGTTTGAACACATACATTTTTAGAGGCATGCATGTGTGTCAAGATGTGTGGCTTGACATTTCAATTTTCAATGGTTTCTGCTGGCAACAGATTTTAAAATTTTCTGCTTTTGCTTTTTTGGAGGACAGGGTCTTCTTACACAGCCAAGGCTGACAGGAATGCAATTTTTGATTCTCTTGTTTCAGCCTCCCGTGCCACACAACTACAGGCTTATTAAAGCATCCTGGCCACCTTTTAGAATGTTGATGAAATGGAATTCCTCCTTTTTCTCTTATGGACATTTTAGTATATCATACATTAAATCTTTTACTGTCCCGAGTTCATAAGAACTTTCTGGGAGTTTTTGTTTCATCAAAATTTTATAATTTGGGCTTTTATATCAAGTTTTTGATCCAAGGTAATATAAGACTTCTATAGTTTAAAGTAAGAACCATCACTGAGGAAAAACAAAACAAAACAAAACACACACACACACATCAGGGGATAGATATATTTTGTTCATGGTTTGGAAGTCCTTTTAAGGTATCAATTCTTCTCATTTGATTTATATGAGCAATCCTATAGGCTGTATTGATATAAATTGATAAAGTCACTTTTAGAGTACAAAAGGATACAAATAGTCCATCCAACTTTGAGAATAGCAGAGTTGGAGGGTGTTTTGTCCTCAGCCTGAATCTCCACTAAAAAGAAACTAGGACAAGGAGATGGCTATGTTGCTTAGGCTGGTATTGAATTTGTAACATTGTTGCCTTAGCCTCAAAAGTACCTGAAACATGTTACTATCACATCCAGCTTGCTAGAATATGTAAACCGCCAAAACCAAGATTTCCTGAAAGGCACAGACAACTGAGGCAGGGGATACTGACTTGCACAGACAGACAGGTAAAAGTTACAAACTTGGCAGGTGTTGGTGACAAAATGTCTTTAATCCCAGCACTTGGTAAGCAAAGGATAGGTTATCCCATGAGTTCCAGGCCAATCTGACCTTCATACTGAATTCCATATCTGCAAAGGAACAACAGTGAGACCCTGTCTCAAACAGATTAAAACCAACAAAACAAAAAGCACATTGGGGCTGGAGAGATGTCTCAGGGGTTAATAGTGCTTGCTGCTCATCCCAGAGGGCCTGTGTTCCATTTCCAGTACACATATGGCAGCTGACAACTATTTGCAACTTTGGTTACAGGAGATCCAATGGCTTTAGGCATCTGTAGGCACTAGGCACATACCACCCACCCACTCACCCACCCACATACACACACACACACACAAATAGTACAACATTAAAAATAAATCTTTAGTAAAAGTTTCAAATTTAAATACATAATACTTCTCTCCAGAAGGGCATCTGTGTATCTCTTATGAGAGTAATTTTTCCCCTCAAATCTGTTTATTTTCTAAATATAATTGTATATGATCATGAAAACAGACTAGGCATAGGATCAGCAACAGATTTTATATTTTAACAGTAGATAAGAATTAGTGCTTTGTTTTTATATTAAACAAACATTAAAAGCCCCACACTACTTTCCTTAGTTTTTCTATTTATTGGCTTGTTGCTTTCACACAAATTATTTTGATCATAGTCCTTTCTCCCCAGCTCTTTCGAGATCCTCGCCATGTTCCTACCCACCCAACTTACCAAACCAAGCCAAAACACAAAAGCACACAAAAAATATGGAGTTGATTTTGTGTTGGCCAACTACTCCTGAGTATGGGCCATGCCTTAGATGGTGGTGGATATACCCAGTGATGCTCAACTGGACTGATTTTCCTCTCCTGGTGACTGTCAATTGCAAATAGTTTCTTGGTTAGAGGTGAGACTGGTGTGGCCAGTTTCTGGTCCCTGTGCTAGGATTTTGTTAGGCTTGAACTTCTACAAGTCTTGTGTGTGCTGTCACAGTCTCTGAGTTCAGATGTACACCAGGCCTATTATGCCCAGGAGATACTGCTTTCTAAGAGTTGACCACTCTCTCTGGCTTTAAAGATCTTTCTGCCTCCTCTTCTGCATACATCCCTGTGACTTGAAGAGAAGGGTTTGGTAAAGACATTGCATTTAGGACTGAGCGATTAAAAAATTCTCACTTCTGCACACCATCAAGTTTTTGGTCTCTATGCTGATTAACATTTTTTGTTGTTGTTGTTGTTTTTGATTAACAACAGAAGGTTCTCTGATCAAGACTGAGTGATGCACTGATCCACGAGTATAGCAAAATGTAATCAGAAGTCTTTTTTTTTTTTTTTTTTTTTCTGCTATGTTCCTTTAGCAGAATATAGTTGTTGGTCATTTCCTAGGGCATAGGACCTCTCTAGTCTCAGGTTTTTGGTCACTTTAGCAGTGTTAGATTCTACCTCACAGAGTGGGCCTCAATTCAATCAGAAAGTTGTTGGTTACTCCTATAACATTTGTGCCATGACTGCACTTTATATCTTGCGGACAGGTCACTGGTGTAGATCATAGGGTTTGCAGTTGGGCGATATTGATGGCTATTTCTCTTCTGGGGGCATGTAAAGTACCTTCCAGCACCATGAACACAAGTCAAGAGGAGTAAAACTTCAGGTTGGATATCAGCTTGATTATCTGCATGTTCAATGACATAAGTAGGTGTGTTTAGCAATACCACAGTATTTTCTCGGTGGTGGGAAAATGCCAAATCAGTTTGTAACTTACAGTCACTGAAACTGAGAAGCATTTTGTTTTGATGATGTCATCTTTCATGGGTCACTGGGAAAGCTATGCATACCATATACTACTGACTACATCATGCAAGTTTAACTGTCTGATGACAACTAGAACACAAAAGATTTGAAATGATTCCTATCATATGAACTCAGTCTTACTTTTCATTCTTACCATTAATTTTGCCTGAAATATTTTAAGTTAAATGGTCCTAAACTATAAGCACTTTTTGTAATGACGTTCTTTATTAACAGGAAATATAACTTATCTAATACAGTGAAATAAAATATTCATAGTGGATTAATGTGGAAGAACAGATACAATTAAATGGATTTTTTGGTTAAAACTAATATAGGCTATTTGATTTGAATCATATGTTAATGGAAAATATGAATGTAGTAGATCATAAGCTATAGTATTTTCTTGTAGGCCTACACTGTAGGAGAGAACACTCAAAGTCCACATGTGGGTCCATTTACTCATTATTATTATGAACAAATTAAAGTATAGAGCCCATTAGGCAATACAGTCCTTACTGCAAAAGCAAAAGTGAATGAGAGTGCTGGGCACGATGATTTGATGATGCTTGTTAGCTCACACACTGGGACCCTGGTTTCTTTTACCTTACAGAGTCTAGTATAAATAAGATGAATTGTGGCCTTGGAGCCAAGGAATAATATGATTGCCAATTTCTGAATATTTTCACCATGAAAAGCAAACGATGTTAAAAAATTTCAATACCCACAAGGTAACATCAACAATGGCCAGTCAATGCTAACCATAGTACAGTTACATTCATGAAATGCATGTTTAAGTGTCAGGGTGTTTTCTGATGTCTGTAAAATGAAAATGCTGCCAGTAACATTTTCTTACTGCCACATTAACATTCTAATCCTATTCTTTTGCAGGTAACAAAGGTGGGTTGACTACAACAGAAGGGGCCACAGTGAATCCTGTCCAAACATAGCTTTGCTTCCACAGGTAGAACAGATCTACTATTTCACTTAAAGATACTATAATATCTTATTATAATACTTCCCTTCTATAAATTGTCAGTTATCATGGTGAGCAACTTTATTTTCTGTCAATTTTACATTAAGCCAGGGTCATATGGGAGGAAGGAATCTCAATTGATAAAATGTCTCTATCACTTTGGCCTACAGACAACTCTTTGGGACATTTTCTTGACTAATGATTGGTTGATGTGGGAGGGCCCGGCCCTCTGTGGGTGGTCCCTTCCTTGCACAGGTGGTCTTGAGTTATATAAGAAAGCAGGTCTGAGCAAACCACAGAGATTAGGCCAGTAAACACTATTCTTCCATGGCCTCTGTTTTGTTTTCTGCCTCCAGGCTCTTGTCCTGCTTGAATTTCTGCCCTGATGTCCCTCAGTGATGTGCTATTATTACCCAGAACTGTAAGATTAAACAAACCCTTCCTTCCCCATGTTGCTTTTTGTCATGGTCATGGTCTTTACCACAGCAACAGAAAGCAAAGCAGGACACCTATTTATAATTTTGGTTGTTTTTTTTTTATTGGATTGTTTATGAATCCCTTCTTCCTATCTCCAAAGCGCACATAACTTCTACCCTCCTCATATTACTAGAGACATTTTAGCAGACAATCAAGTTAATTCAGTGTGTGTTAAAGATCATGATACAGTTGTCTAGTATCAACCTCTAGCTTTGGAGTTAAGCTTACAATACAAACTACTCATTTACTTATGTACTTCATGGGGATCTCAGTCAATGCCAGTTCACAAAGCATTAAAATCAATATGCATGGGGGAAAGTCACTTCTGAAAGGTATTTAAAGATAACAAGACAGATTTTTCAAGAAAGGAGTTTGACATTTCTATAAGATGTTTTCAATAGCAAGAATTGAAAGGTACATTATTCCTTGACTTATAGTAAATAAGCCTTGCCGATGTCAGGGGAAGGAATAAAATAAATACAACTTTATAAGAAAAAAATAATGGGGATTGGAAATATGGTTCAGTGGTTAAGAGTGCTTTATTGCTTTTCCCAACACCAACATCAGACAACTCATAACTGCCTGTAAGTTCAGCCTCAGGGTGTCTGATGCCCTCATCTGGTCTCTGTGGACAACTGCATCATGTCACACACACACACACACACACACACACACACACACACACACACACACACACACAATTTCTTTCAGACACATACACACATATGCATATACAAAAATAAATATTTTTTTTAAAATCAAGTATTTTATATTTTAGGAAGCTTCTATAGTAGCACCTTTTCATATACTTTTGTAAGTCACCTTTAGTGTTAGTTGTCCCTCCCTCCTCATATTCCCTCCTTTACTGTTCTCAACCATCCCCTTCCTTAATCCCCTTCCTTGTGAGATCTTCTCTAACAAATGTTTTCCATTTTGCCCATGCTATGTGTTCAGTGCAGCCCCTGTCAGTGCACCATACTGAAAATAAGGTAGCCCTAACTTTTCACAGAACCCCAAAACAATCCAAGTTACAAAGCAATCTCGAGAAATTGCATAGCCATATTTGTAAGAATAAAAGCAGACCCCATTCTTATTAGTTACAAAAGTCAACTGAACATTATTAAGTACTTAAATCTCAGACCTAAACTATGAAGCTACCAGAAGAAAGCACGGGGAAGCACTTCAGGAAATGGGAATGGGCAAGGGGATTTTGGATAAGGTCCCCAAAGTTCAGGAGGCAGAAGTGAAAAATCAACTCTGGTATGGCATTACACTAAAAAGCTTCAGCAAAACAATAAGGCAATTCTGCTGGGCATGGTGACACACAACTTTAATCTCAGCACTTGGGAGGCAGAAGCAAGCAGATCTGTGTCCTGCTTCAGGACAGCCAGGGCTATGTAGAAAGACCCTATCTCAAAATAAAAGATTAAATAGATGTTTATATTATTCCTTTGTCAAATTTAAGAATAATGGTAGTAGAGGAATGAAGCTTTGAGGTTTAAGGGCTCATTTGGTGGCTTTATTAATTATATGAGTTACTTTCTTTGTTACCCTGAATAACCAGGACCACCTTAAAAAAAACTTAAAAGAAGGGCGTGTCTTCTTCTGGTCTTATAATCAGAGAGGATACAGTCTATTGTCATGGGAAAGAAGCAAGCTCACCATGTTTCAATGCTTCTTAGTCATGAGTTAGGTAAACTACCTGTTATAAGAGAATTCTATATGACTAGTAAAAAACTTTGAACTACTACTCCAATTTGAGTGACATATGCATATATTTTTCAATTGTGTATAGTTGACCCCTGGGTTCACAAGATAATCTGCAATTTCAAGGAGGGTTCAATACGGTCAGGCTTATGACCATATACTCCCTAAACATGATGTTTCTTCAGCTCTCTCTTCAACCTTTGCAAAGGCATCCCTCCCACTGACATCATCACCAGGCACCTAATCCATGCATCTGCCTTCAAGCAAACTTCCTATTAAAACGACCCTAGACAAATGCTTCTTGGCTGTTTGAGAAATTCTCCAGGGAAGGCATTTCCAGAGGTTCTCACAATAATTAACATCTACATCTCCCAGTCACCCCCAGGACTCCCAAAAATCACAGGAGACAAAGGGGCAACTCTTTTTCTCTCCCTAAGGAACTAGAAGGTGTCAAAATTAGCCATGGGGCAACTGCCAAAGTATACAGGAAGCCTAAGGCTGCTGTGAGCTTTAAAAATACCCAGTGAAATAGCTTACAAAATACCAAAGTCAGCAATGAACTAGACCAGTTTTTCTTAATGCCTCGTCAAGAATTTGTATGTTAATAATAAATTTCAAGTGGTACCTTTAAAAGATTTAAAACTATATCTAAAACATAACTGAAAAGTTGAAAATAACTTGGAAGCAAATTTCTAAATAATTCTCAGATGAAAACAATGAATTGTAAAACACTTTAATAAGTAAAATAATATTAAAACCCATGGGCCACATATAAAGACAGCAGGGTGTGATCTAACTTAAATGCAATTAAACTAAAACAATTGAACTAACTCCCAGATTATGAAGTTGCAAAACTGAAGGATGAACTAAATCAAAGCAGCAAGTTGCAGGGAATTAAGACTAATATTAAAAGTTATGAGCAGGAAAACTATCACACTTTGTAAACACATACATGCACACACGTGTACACGAATACACACACGTACATGAGCACACACACACACGTGAAAATTTAATTCATAAAGCAAATGGAAAAAGCAAATTAGCTACATAGACAAAGATTTTACAACTATAAAGGACAAGCATGTTAACATCAGTCAGTATGCTGATGTAGTTGAAAACCTTAAAAAAAAATTATGATAATTAAAACAAGCCCCCCCTGCCCCAGCAAAACAACAACAACAAAACAAACAAACAAACCAAAAACAAAAACACACACAAGAGCAAAACTTAAAGCTTTCAATACTCTAGTAATCAGTGAAGATATCAAGAAGCTGGTCACTGATGCAGTTCAGTAGGTGTCTGAATGCAGGAGCAGGTGAGGTCAGGGTCATCCTGTCACACTAGCAATGATCACTGAGGAACAGAAACAAATACAGACTGTACAGCCCCAATCAAATTACCAGAAAAGAAAACAAATAACAATAAAAGTTATGAATTCAAAGAAAGGAAGATATGGTATTTTAAGAGAGCAAGGTTTATTTGAAATTTGATTTCAGGGGCTGTGGAGATTGTTCAGTGGGTAAGATTGCTTGCTCTTTGAAGGCAGGCTTGACCATTTGTGACTGTAACCCCAGCACTGGAGGGCAGGACACTGGGACTCTGAGAACTCACTGGGAACCCGTCTGATCCAAAACATGAGCATGTGGTTAAATGAGGGACCCTGTGTGAGATAAAGAAGTCGCCCCTCTAAAATCTTCATGCTCACATGTATGTGCCCAGCCTCAAGGCACACCAGCAAAGGGAGAAGAGAGAAACTGATTTCCATACAGATTTATGGGGCAACATGCAGATTGCAAATTATTTTTCAGAAATGTCACAGATTCCTTTAGAGATTTCCCTGAAACATGGTAGCATTTAGATGTAAATATTTATAACATGTAAACACACACACACACACACACACACACACACACACACACACACACACACACACACACACACACACCCTTGCCTTTTTGGTGAAGGAAAACAAAAATTCCCTAAGATAGACTGTGGACTCTTGACTCCAAACCCATTTGCCAACACAGCAAAACAAGTTTGGGATGTAGAATTGGGTGACTGTCCAGGACATCAGCCAAAAGGCAACATTTGGTGGCCGAGATGTCAGAGCCTGCTACTTCCAATCCATTACCAAAGTGCTGCTGGCCTAGATCTTCTCTCACCCAAGCCAGGGGAAAGTCTTCAAGGCAAAATACAAGGTGAAGAGGGTCAGAATGCAGAGTACCCACAACACTGTGAGTTCAACTTAAAGAATATTTTAACTTATATTCTCCAGCTTGACCAATGCACCCACATTCTAAAGGATACACCGTCTCCTCAGTTTCAGACAATGTAATCTGATTCAGGCATCTTAGACAAGTTTGTTTCTTCTCTCTTAGGATTTTGTTAAGTACCAGTCTTGTTTGATACAATGTCATATTTGACTGGCGTTAAAATGGTAAGGGATCATTGCAGCTCATGGGAGAGTGGCTTGTGAAATGTAAATTCAAGCTCATCTTTAAGTATGACGTACTCCTGGCTTATCCCCTCTCTAGATCTTCAAACAACTTTATTCATTTCTGAACTTCATCTGACCCGGTTCCCATTGCCAGAGAGAAAGATTTCAATCAGGGAGCCATGTTTGTTTTCTTGTGTGGGAGAAGCTGTGTCGTGACACACATGCCCTTTCTGAGTATCACTCATACATCCCTGAATTCCCTCTTGTCTTCCACAAGACTAGAACTTTCTATTGCTCAATTTTAGAACCCAACTTATAGGTTCTCAGAAAATAAAACTGTCAAGACAGGACTGGGATGGGTGGGCTTTTCATCACCTGTTCATACTTTACATTTACCTTCTCAGTATCTTTATCCCCCAGTTTTCCCCCATATGCAGCACTTCGGTGGTTGGGGTGTGGGGGGTAACGATGACAGTATAGGAACAGAGGGAAGGAGGAGGAAGCCTGGACCATTTGGTGAGGAATTGGAGGAGAATGAAATGATGAGGATAAAGTAAGGCAAGGCCTCTAGCCTGCGTTGTTATCATTTCCAATGCTCTATTAAAAAGATCCACTGTACTTGGAAGCATCAATTTGCTCTAACTATGTCAGGGCCTTCATGTCAAGTAAGAATGTTGTTTTCCACAGCTGAAGCACCATTAAAACTTGTCATCAGATTTGAATTTTTCCTTTATTTCAAGATTAGTGTTTACAGCAATGATTCAGCCTTTTAACAAACAAGACTCACTGGGACTCTTGCATGTCTCCAAGGACCAAGCTGGCCTTGCTATCTCTAGGTCACTGAGGTATTTACTGGAAGGCTACAGCAGAAGCATAAATCATGCCCTAAAGCTTAACACCTAGGTTATGTTCCCAGGGATTTGGCAGATGCAATGAGCATCATAAGGAGGAGAGTAGTGGAGGTGATCCTGGTGGACCCAATCTAATCCCACAGCTCTTTAAAACTAAATGCTGTCTTCCCAAGATGTCGTCATTGGGAAGTGTGACTAGGAAAAAATGATCAGAAATGCCATGCTGGTGGTTGTGATGATTTATCCTCCTCCCACAGGCTGAAGAAAGCAATGCAGTCTGACTAATATTACCTTGAATTCTGAGCCACAGAATAATAAGACAACAAATACATGTTGTTTTAGGCCCCGCATTTGTAGTAATTTACTGCATCCATAGGAAACTGATGTATCATAAACCAACATGTATACAATCCTCATCATCTATAATCTTCCTCTTCCATTTTATCAAGCCAATTGGAGAAGAGAGAAGACCTAAGGTATGCTACTGTAATGCATTCCCCTTCAGTGACCCTGTTGAAAGATGACTGAAGATCAGCTGGCCCATCTTTCTCTCCAGGCCCCACGCCATAATGAGGAGCTACTGGCATTTGGCAAGATAGGTACTGGGTTGGTGGGGGGAGAGAGAGAGGGAGAGAGAGAGGGAGAGAGAGAGAGAGAGAGAGAGAGAGAGAGAGAGAGAGAGCTGGAAGGTGGCCTGTTAGGGGACTGGGGGTATATACAAGGATTTGGAGGAGGGAAATGGTGGGTTGGTGGAGAAATGGTTATATTGCATTGTATACATGTATGGAATTCTCAAAAGGGGAAAGTCTAAAAATGTGGTGGTTACCAAGTTTACACATAATAAGTCAATCATATGTTCTTATCAGTTATTTAGGTATCATCTTTCATGTTTCTCTGGTACATGCCCCTTTTCACCTTGCAAAAAATACTCCAGTGTCCCACTGGCTGTGCCTAACCACAGGTAGCACAGAATCATGTAATTTAGTGGGTTATTACTCAATGCAATCCTAACTTTTGCTGTTTAAGGTAAGATAGAAAAGCTAGCATGAAATCCTTTCTTCACATTCTCATGGACACTAAGATTTGTTTTTCTGCAGAGTGTAGCAGCCCCAGCATTTGGGTTTTTCCCTTTCCCCCATTAACAAGAGCAGTTTCACCTTGCACTCAGAGGAAGCACCTGTCAGCCAGTTTGGCATGTCTGAATTAGCAGAGACTCTGTTTTTGTTCAGGAGCCACTACTAAATGGAGTGAGGATTACTGAACATAGGATCTTTAACAGTGCAACCGTCTGTCTGGTGTCAAGCATGCTACCAAGTGCCTAAGCAACAGGTGGCAAGTGAGGTGTGGGACAAATGCTCAAGGGAGGGTTCCTGTCTGGACTGTAATGAAGGACAGCACAAGGCTTCACCACACTCCCCAGAATGGCACGTAATTCAAAACTTACGATCTGTTTATTTCTAGAATTTTCCCTTCCCTGTATGTATGCCATGGTATAGTCTAGGTAACTGAAACTGTATTAAATAAAACTGTGAATAAATGAGGATTGTGGCATCAAGGTATCTCTTGGGATAATTTACTCAATTCATGACCACTAAACACTTGATAAATAGGCAATACAAAAAGGAAGCAAGGGTTCCACATGCAACAATCAAATTTTAGCTGTGTGCTTTGACACTGCGGCTGTAGCTGCAGCTATACTTCTCTTTAGTATCATTGTATTTAAAACAAACAAACAAGCAAACAACAACAAAAACATTTGGAGATGGCTTCCAAGGTCCTTTCCATTGTTAAACACAGACAAACTCTTTAGTTAGGCAGCAGGATTGAAACAAACCCAGCAGCAAGAACACAGAAGTAAGAAAACAAATGGAGGGTGTTCTGACAGCTTCCCTATTTGTTGCATCTTGGAAGTAACAATCAAAACTACATGTTTACACATTTACACTTCTAAAGATTGGGTAAGTCTCCTTCTGTTGAATTTGGTGGCCTCATCCCACAGTGATATCTCTAAAGTGCTGGTGATATGCAAACACCCAAGGACAGGTAAAGCATGGCTGACTTGATTTGAGCTGCTGCTACCTTGGCACTTCCTGTTTTGAGGTATGAGAAGACCACAGCATTACCATCCTTTGGTCACCTGGCAAGTCTCTGCTCTCCCCCAGGAGGTGCCTTAATAAAATAATCTTGGCCATTAGCAGTGCTATGTGATGACAGGAATGGTTGTCCCCTCCTTTATCAACCACTGATCTAGTGGCATCGACTGTCTCATCACTGGACCTAGACTGTCTCTCCTTTCATGCCCCTACCACTGCCTCATCACTGCATTAGTGCCAGGAACATCCTGCTATCACCACCGGAATAGGGTGACACTGTTCCCCACCTCATGTGCTTTCCCTGTCTCTCTACCCAGTTCTTCATTATGCCATGCCTTTCTTCACCTTCCCACTGAGGAGGGGATTCATATTTTTTAAATTAGCTCAGGTATCATCATCCATTAACCTACTATGGTGATATATTATTTACGATTTATTAAAGCTTGCCCAAGGATTCAGGAAGCAAAGTCAGCCTCAAGTTATAGATATCAGGCAGTGGCGTCACATACCTTTAATCCCAGGACTCAGAAGACAAAGGCAGATGACTCTGAGTTCAAGGTCACCCAGGGCTACATGAGATTGAATCAGTCTAAAAGAGAAACAGAGCTTACATCTTTATCCCAGCACTAGAGAGATATAAAAGATAGTAGCAGGGTCCTTAGTAGTCAGTTTCAGGATTCTCCAACAATGTTGAAGAGAGCACAGATGTCTGGGATTGCATTCTGAGGTTTGGTGAAGCCAGGATTGCCTTCAGTCTGAGGTAGAGATAAGAACAAGTGGCCAGCTGCTTTACTTTTCTGATCTTCAGGTTAAAGCTTGAACCCCAATATCTGTATCATGCTACAACCTACCAATGCTTTCCATGTCCCAAGACATTCTTTAGCCATATGTATAATTACTTTATCATGTTTATGTATCTCACAAAAAAGAATTATTACATGTTTTTCATTGTCTAACTTGTGGTAGTCTGTATGTTTCTTGAGGGCAAAGGCTTATAAATTTATTTATCTTCACTCCACTCTAGATATTCTGGGTGGCAGCTCTAATTCACTCTACATAAACTGTGATGGACAAATAGTAGGTTTTTCCACAAACACCCACTGAAACACACCACGTAACCATAACCTTCTAATCTCCCGTGTCATTACCAAACATACTGACTCACTAAAAAACAGAAATGACAACCTAGGAGATTAACTCTGCTAGGTTTCACCATCTAAGTTATTTGTTCAGTTATCAAAGGAACAGAAATTGAAAACAGACACACAGAAAGCTGTGCAGCCCACAGATCTACCACTATGAGAATGTGCTGATAAACTGTGGCTGGTGAGCAGGTGAGTATTAGCATAAAACCAGGAGCACATCCTCCCTTACCAACTGATCTGTCATGGGATCCCAGGCAAACTGAACACCCCGCCTGCCAGTTTAGGATCCACTACAACCATGAAGCAGGACATAATACATTCCAGAAAAACAGTTTTGAAAAATAAGAATGGAAATTGAAAATTGGTGAAAACCGGAGAACCAGGGTTCCTTATGCAGATGCGTCACAGAGGACCTTCTGAGAGCTGTCACCATTGTGTTTCTGTTTTTAGGTCTGTGACGTGACAAGACAAAACTCAATCAGTAATTCTCAACCTAGATTTTTAATTCCATTATACAGAAGAATATGGCATAGTCAGTTAAATTTGGAAAGTGGGTAAGGGTCTAAAGATATATGTATACACATGCGTGCACGCATGCGCGCATGCGCGCGCGCATACACACACACACACACACACACACACACACACACACACACACACACACACACACACAGTTTTGTCCCATGGAAAAGTTGTTCCTTTGGGTGACTCTTGGTCTTCATACTTGGAGCCAAAAGACAGAGGGTGCTTCCCCTTCCAATATTCTTGGTGTTATATTCCTTATAGAAACAGTGTTCCACAAAGCACAGTGGTGTAAGGCAGAAGCTAGTGTGTTCAAGGTCACTGTGACAGAGGAGGGACTCAGGCCTTGTCCCAGATCCTGAGCTTTGGGACTCTCTGGTATGGCGCATGAGGAGTCCCACGAAAGCTTCAAGAAGCCTCCTTAGCGTGTTAGGTATGCCTTGGAAAGAATGTTCCCAGGTTTCTCTGTCAGTCTAACAACTGTGCCCCCTGACCGTCTCCCGCCCCCCCCCCGGCGAGACACACACACACACACACCTGGAACAGCTACAGAAGCAAACCAACACAATGGCACTTTGTCATGTTAAACGTGAACCCCTCTCAGAAGGGATCTGGATTAAATCTAGGGTTCTTTTGTGTGAGTTTCTAATTTAACTCTAGCTTTTAAAATAACAAGAATAGTGTATGAGGGATTTTCTCCCCTTCTCTTTTCGCTTGTTTTTACCCCCAGCATATATTATGTTTGCAAACAACTTATAACAACAACAACAAAACCCAGAAACAATTATACATATCAGGTCTCATCATAGAGACCTCAAGGTTACAGCTGCTAGCTACCACATTGCTCCCACCCCAATTCACCCTTGTCTGTTTTGTATGCTATTATCCTTTTCCTGTTTGTTTTCATGGATATTCTATAGCAGTGGTTCTCAAAACCTGTGGGTCGTGACCCCTCTCACAGGGGTTGCATGAGACTGTTAGAAAACACTGATCTCTACATTACAACTCAACAGCAGTAGCAAAACTACAGTTACGAAGTAGCAAGTAAAGTAATTTTATGGTGGTGGGGATCTGTATTAAAGGGCCATAGCATAAGGAAGGTTGAGAACCATTTGCTCTCTAGTCTATCCCTGTCAATGCTAATTTATTTATGCACTGTTGTTTCCCCACTTTAGCAGAAGCATTCGGTCCGCTTTACTCCTTGCTGTTGTATCAATGTGTGAGTGCACACAGCTGGTGCTCAATGAGTACAGATGAACGGAAATTACACTATTTCCCAATAGGGAGGATCTCAGTGGGCTCATGGCAGGACCACTATCAAACTTTTGTTTTCTCATCTTACTCTTAATGACATCATTTCCTACCCAAGATAGAAGCTTAGGAATAAGCCTTAGCCCATCTCCTCTTCTCTTAGCCCATCTCTTCTCCTTCTCCATCTCTTCTCCCATCTCTTCTCTCTGGTCCCTCAAAACTGTTAAAATGTGACTCTTGTTTCCTTTATATTAGTACAAATAAGCTCAGTGCCATTGGCTTCTGCTGTCTCCTGCTTGACAGGTCTCCCCACAACAGAATCCAGAATGATCCCTAATTACTCTCTTGGCCTTCCCTATTTAAACCCTTCAGTGGTGCTCAGGACTGTAAATGGTAGCAGGAAAAAACAAAAGGCCTCTTAATTGAGATATCCGCCAGTCTTTTAGTCTCATTTCTCTTTTCCAGGCACCTTTCTCTACTCACACTGTACTTTTTTTAATTCTCTGTTGATCCTCTTCCTTTCTTCCTACTGAACTGTTGGGGATAGCCTTGAATTGATAGGTTACCTGGAAAATTCAATTATAATTTAGTTCTAACATCATCTAGACCAGCTAAATCTCTCCTGCTCTTTCAGTCCCAGTAAACAGTTATTCTTTCCATACTATCAGTAAACTCCAGTACTGTTATTTGTCATACAAATTTTTTTTTTTTTTGGGGGGGATAGGTATTTCTGTCCTCATTTTTTATAACAATGGTTACTGAAAATGCTTGGCACACAAAGGCCTACAATAACCATTCAATGAATAAATACATGGACAAAGAACACTTAGGCCTCTGAACTAGAAATCATAAATAAAATTAGATTCCAATTTCTTACCAGCAGAGTCTAGAACTTTCCTATTCTTATCCATACACATACTGTGGTCCTGTGTAGGGTTTCTCTTCCCTTCAAAATTACTTCAGGGCTGAGTTCATTTCTGTCATGGGCATCTTCTCACATAATCTCCAAGAGAAAGACCAGTTCACCAGTGAGAAGGCAGGCAGCCTTCATGACCACTGGCAGTACATACCTGGTACTTCCTAGAAATGCCAGGATCCAGAAGCAACAGTATCTTATGGCATCTGTCACCAGAGATGCAGAAAATCCAGGAGAGTAGGATGTGGGGTAAACTGTTCTGAGAATTGCTTTAGAGGCACAAGCAAAGTTTTCTTTAGAAGCACAGTGTCACAACAGCTGCCTGAAGACACCACACATCCAAAATTAGGAGTGGGAACCAAGTTGAATAATCAGTTAATCAGTGTCTGGCTTCCTGAACCACCTTAATGAAACAAAATGCCAAAATTCACAGATACATTGACACTCCTGCTGATGACCTAAAATAGCATCAACTTCCGACTGAGCGAGCCAATTGCTAGCTATTGCATTGAACTCCTTTGCCTAAGGACATGCCAACAGGGTAACCTTATTTTCAAGATGAATTCCTTTCTCTTGTCCTCTCTTCTCCAGTGTGCCAGTGAAAGTGGACTAGCTTTTCTAAGGCTCCCAGACAATATCACTGTGTTGGACTGCTAAAACTCAAAAGTTTACAGCCATTTGAGAAGGAGGATAGCTCTGGACTGAGACAGAATGTGGAGTTTCTGAACATGGAAACTGCCAGAACCACGAATAAGCAGAGTCAGTCATGCCTACCTCGAGAAAAGGATTGTGGATGCATAGCTCATCTCAGGTGCCATTTACAAGAGAGATCCTAACACTGAATGTTTATTTGGTGTTTCTGTAGTCCAGCTGGGCATTGTTACAGGAGAGTTAACTCCTTGCCTCTGCAGACATTCGGTATAGTGTAAACAGAGTAATCCACATCTGGATTCCCACCTACTGCTTGGCCACTGGTGAGACCATTCAACAAGAAGAGCAAAGCATTCTAAGAAGTATCCTCCTTCTTAGAAAGGGTTTTAGCACAGACATGGTTTACAATGCCTTGTCTCACTTCTGCCAGCCGTGGTCATAGTCTCAGTATATGCCGGGGTCAAAAGCCAGGCTGTGGCTCAAATTGCATCTATACTGGATATACACCTTAAGGAACTTCTTTAACTTTCTTATGCCTCCATTTTATCATCTATAAGATGAACATCAAAGGGTCACAGAAAAGATATATGAACAAAACATATTAAGTTGCCAAATAGAGTAAGTGCTCACTGTATGCTAGTTACATTTTACCCAGAACCAATAGTGGGAATTTTTTCTAATCAAACCACTCCAGAGAACCTGTTCTGTAAGCCAAAGAGCTGATGGAGTGGCACAGGGACTTCTTAAACAAAACAAAAACAAAGCCCCAAACCACAGTTCCAGGCTTCATTTTGCTCTTTGAAGAAGAAAGAAACAGCAACATAAGGATTTGTCATCTTTACTGGGGAATTTTACAATAAGGTAGGTAGCACAGACAGACAGACAGACAGACAGACAGACAGACAGACAGACAGACACACACACACACACACACACACACACACACACACACACACACACACACACAGGACTCTGATGAGGCCCACAACAAATGTGAATGAAAAAGCACAATGAGAACAATTGGAGGTTTTAAAAGAATATTTTTGTAAGTTACACTCACAGGCTAATTGATTAGATCATAAATCTGGATCCTAAGATTCAGAAGGACAAAGACTGTGTTTTACTTTGAATAGTTTCCTCAATAAGTCTAAGAAATCTATGCCTCAAGAAGCAGGTTCTGATGATCTATTCCCTGTCTTGACCACCTGGCAAGCTGATATGGGGACCATACATTGAGTACATAGCCAGCTCTCTGTCCCCTAATTGTTCAGATGAGATTAAAGGTGGGTTTCTGAATGGTTTAGGCAACAGTTGCTGATGATAACAGAACTCTATGGTTGGCATGATGGAACCAAGGGCATAAAAGACCTATTCATCAGAGTATTGACAAAGACAAAAAATTAACTAGGTTTTTGTACTACCTGCATTTCTCAGCTTGGTAGAAATGTACTCTCTGTTCTGTAGAAAAACAGGCTGTATTGATTATGCTGACACAGGCAGTAAAGCCGTGTGGTAGTGCATTTGCTTTACTTTTCTCTTTACATCTTAGATAAGAAAGGAGGTTATGATTCATCCTGCACCATCTGAGTCAAAATTCATTTTGTCTTTTTGTTCAATTAGTTTTCTGCCCTCCACATTAAAAAGCAAGAGTAGTTTGCTCAGCGAATGAGAGCGCTGTGGTGTATCTCAGGGTGTTGCTTTCTCACACAGAATGACTAAACCCCATGTCTTAGATCCTCTAATGATATTCCAATAACAAGATAACACCATACAGAATCACAAAGCATTAATTCATGAAAATATCAGATGGATTATCATATGCTAATCACAAATGACATAAATCAAGCCAGATGCAGCCTTGGGAGGAAATGTTAACATCTCTTGAGTTTTTGGGTCTTCTACTAATGGTTTAGAACACATTTACACATTTACTTATTTAATTTAATTCTGGAAATAAGCATGCAAAATAGATTAGAGGTAATGATCTCCTTTTAAATGGGCGAGATAACTAAAGCTCAGGAAAACTAAAAAAAAAAAAAAAAAAAAAAAAAAAAGAGCTTCTCCCCTCATTCTTTCATTCTTCTGTTCTCTGTTTTGGTTTGGGGACTGAGCCCAGAGCCTCAATATCCTAGGCAATCTCTCCTACCATTAGCCACACACCCCCAAAGCCTAGTTACATCTCTCAATCTGTCCTCAGATAAGCTGGTTTTTCCTGAAAACAAAACAAACAACAACAAAAAACCCCAAAAATTCTAATCTAAAGACTGCTAACACAATGGTTATCAGTAATATATAAGGCAATGTTCTAAGAATAGCACAAAAAGACACAGGCAGGCTGAATTTCTTAACTCCAAGCATTCATTCCACTGTGCCATCCATCAAATAATGACTTGTTCATTTTTTATGACTGTGCTGTATCATCTACATTAAATACCAATGTCACATTGATGGTCAGCAATATCAGTATCTCTTATTTATGCCAAGTACCATTAGTAACCCTGGCCCCAGAAACCCTTAAGTAGAGTAAGTGTATGGCATCAGTGCTGTGCTTTGTCATAGTCTACAATCCAATTTATTCTGATTGCTTGACACTTGCACTTTCAATGCAGTGAACTGCCTCATAAACCCCAGGGAAATGGGTTAGTACCAAATAGAGCACACATGGCCTTGGAAATGACTTGTGTTTACTGGGACTGTGAAACAAGCATCGTTGTAACTTTATACAGAATGCCCACTTTCGAAGCCATCTACAGTGTACAGAGAACAAAATAGGCAAAGTATGTGAAGCAAAGGAATTATGAAGTTCTAAAGATGTCAATAGATCATGTGACTTAACCTCCTGACACTGCAGGTAAAACCTGTAGAAAAGAAACTGGCCTAACAGGTTATGGCTCAGCTAAAGAGGTCCCAAAACACTCAAAACACTGGATGCCAGGACCAGTGCCACATTCGACTGCCTCCAATAGAGATAATGGGTTTGTCTTCATATTTAGAAAAATTATACAAACTTTACTTAAAGTTTGAGAGTCAGAGAAATAAATAAGGACTGAGGTTAGAGCTCTATGGTACTGAAGTGAATTTCAAAGAATTTAAGGCGACATGGCTACTAATAGCCAGCATTTGGGACACTATTGAGATAAGGTCAATTATGGCTATTATTAACATGCATGAATAATGAAGTAGATTAAAAGTTAATTGATATAAGTAAAAATGCTTGGCGATGGATAGTTCATAAATATGACAAAAATTTTGGACATACCCTATACAGAATGAATAATAGGAAGTTCACAAGCTATATGTTTTCTGGGGTCCAGTGTACTTTTGCCAAGATCAGAAGGCCAACCAGCAGAGGCTTAAAACCTGTTCCCATGATTCCTGCCTACTTCATCTTTATAGTTTCCTTCAGCAAGACATTTCTGGACAAGGCTTCTCTTAGCTCGTACTGAAGTCTACAAAAGATGTTCATGGCCAGGTAAAAGTGGAGCCAGGAACAGGACGCATACCAATGCAAGGCTTGACAGAGACACATATGAAGGCTGAGATAGATCAGTGATGTGCAGTATGAAGTAACTGTAGAAGAATTTAATGCAACATGGCTGACATCAGCATTAGGGACCGAGAGAAGACAATGTCATCAACTTAGACCTGTCTATGGGACTTTGTGTATAATGGAGCATTGGGTACTGTCTGCTTGTTCTTGATAGGCCTTCAACATTGTTTTCTGCAGACTCTGCCAAGTTCATCACACACCAGCACACCATTTTCTACCCTGGGAATAAGTATTTCTTACCATGCATTTCTTTAGAACGTTATGCACCATAGGTTATTCAGTGCTGTGGCAAAGTTTCATGAATTTGGTGGAAAAGAGAGGCTTTTCCCCAGGTAGCTGTAAACTTTGTTCTACATCAAAGCCTTTGCAGAGGATTTAACAAATGGCTCTCCTTTTTGGTCACTAATGTTCCTAATTTCCATTATTTCCCATGGTACACAGCACAATGATTGGTATTTAGTAGGCACTTAATAAATATTTGTAGATGAATGAACCTGTTCAATTAAAAGCACAACACATGCCTACTAAGCATAACTCTACAGATGTTCAAATAATGGTTTTGCTGATGGTAAATTAATTGTGTCTTCCAACAATGCTGATGTCAGTTCCAAATCTCCAAGGAGATAATCATCTGCATGTTTTTAGAGAAAGTCAAGGGGAAGTTTAGGTTGCATGGAGGAAGGGCAGAGTGCAGGGGAAAAACAGACGAGTTCTCCATGAAGCATGGCTGGGCGCTAGGTCAGAAAATGCATAATCAGTATTTTTGCCTTCAGGACTCAGCTCTAAACCCGACTCAATACAAAACTCTGGATGATCTAGGAAGCAAGACTATTCTTACGCTGCGTACAGTGTGTGGCCCACTAATACTTTCTCTCTGAAATTTAAGTTTACTTCCACAGTTTACAGTCAGAGTATGATGAATTATGAAGCAGGAGTATATTTTCTACTTTCTTCATATGTCTAATAGGTGGATGCTGCAAGAAGTAACCGCATGAGTAACTGCCTGGTGATTGGACCAAGTTCATCTAAAACTGCCCTTGTGGATGGCAATTTATGGCAATGGTGGAGACTAGATTAAGGGTGACCTTTCTAGAACAGCTGATAGCCAATTTTTTTAGAACAGGAGGAAATCATGCAGGTAAAGAATGACTCCTGGGAACCAAAGGCAACACAGCAAAATAGGATACAGTATTTTAAAAGTAAAATCTCAACTATGTACATTTCCATCTACCAATTTACCCCTGTCTTTCATGGAAGACGTATGGAAAGGACATCAAGTCCAAGGGTGTAGGTCCAATTTTAAGCTCATCGAATGTAACAACTACATCTTATTCTACTCGTATATTCTCCAGCGTCCTTGTGTGATTAAAAAGGAAGAAATGAGAAAATCTGGGTTATAATTCATGGCTCTGTAACTAAGTGGATTGTAAACTAATTTCATTTTCACCCCAAATGAGGTAGGTTACTAGGCTTAGACCCCTTCCATTGTTAACATTTTATGGTTCTAAAGGTGACAAGTAAATAAGTGATGGGGTATTTCCATCACTTATGTGTAGTGACTGTCGGTTATCACTCTCATTTATTAGTTGCCAATCCTTTAAGCATAGGAACAGAGATGGGGGCACCATGGTGAATGAGGCACACTGTCCTCACTCATATTTACACACCAGTGAGGAAGATGGACAGAAAATTTAAAAGGATGTGTATTTAAATATAGAGAATAGGAAAAACAATTTTTATTTGAAAATTGAGGCGCTTAGGACTATATATAGATATATAGTATATATAATATACATATACATTCATACACAAATATGTTTATATATATACATATATATACATATATATATATATTATTTTTAAGGGCAAATGCATTCTTACCTAAGTATAGCAAAGGTATATACAGGTCTTATTACAGGTCTTAGTTTGTAAAAATATCAAGTCCAGCTTACTTTACCTTTGTAAGGGCTCCATTCCTCCAGAAGACAATGTTGATAGACTTCCTTTTTCTTTCGTTGTCTTACTCCTTTGGAATAAGACCTTTCACTGAACCTGGGACTTGCTATTTTGGGGTTGCTAGAGGATGGCAACCACAGCACTTCCCCCATCTCTCCGTTCATACACTCATGTAGCACTGGGGTTACAGACCTGTGTGTGTAGCTATGACCAGAATTTTACATGAATGCCGGGGATCCAAATGTAGATCCTCACATTTACACCGCAGGCACCAGTACCACCCAAGGCATGCCTCTGACCTTCATTTCTACTCTTTATTCAGAAAACAAATTGTATCTACAGTTTGCACCACTCTTAGTTGTATGACCTTGAATGAATCATGTGGGCTTTAATTTTCTAGAAAATGAAAAATTACCTTATATAACTTCTGAGACCACATTCTTTGCAAAACTATAAATCTTGGGTTCCAAATCAATGTTTAACAGCACAGTGGTTGAATTTACTAAAAACCAACATGTGCTATGATGGAAGCCATAAAGTACTTGGGGTTATTTTCTTAGTACTATAAACACATACTACTTTGAGCAAGTTATCAACATAAAGGAAATACACCTAATATATATCTAACTAAAACACTGTACTCTCATGACCCATGGCTACCTTGAAAAGAGAAAAAGAAAACCAAAAAACCCCAACTTTCCCCTCTAATTAATGCCACCTTTTCTTCAAGCCACCCATTTTCTACTTTTTCTCTGATGCTGTGGTTTTGGGGTTTTTACTCAGTTAGGTTACTTGTGTGTGAAAACAAGGACCCCAAGGCCTGAAGTTCCATCTCCACCAAGGGAAGCTGCCGGAGTCAGTCTCCATTTTGTAATCAACAGGGACACTTTGGAAATAATTTTCTTGTCACACGACAATAATGACAATCTAGTTCAAATCACCTGGCACCTTAGTTAAGACCTGCTAAACAATTTCCAAAGCAGTCACACGTCTCTCAGTAGAGATCTGAGAGCTCAGACACAGAGTGTTACCTGATCTGACCTGTCCATGACCAACTCAGCAATGGATGAGTGCACAAAGAAGTGCAAAGTAGAGAATCTAGAGTCAGGAGGATGGAGCCAAAGCCATTCTGCTCCTTTGTCAGCTCTCCGACTAGTGAGGGCAGCTTAGCATCCTGGAGAGCAGGGGGGGCTCATTATCACCTGGTTCTTGGGTTTTTTCATCTATGGATGGAAATAAATTTACCTTACCTGTCTCCTTACCTGATCTGCTGTATAGCTCAGATGATAGAAGAAGCATGGAAGTACTTAAAAATTACCATTAAATCTTAAATTTGACTCATTAAAAATATGAGTCTCTCTCCTTCCGTCTCTCTGTCTGTCTGTCTGTCTGTCTGACTCTCTCTCTCTCTTTCTCCTTCAAATTGTCTCACAGGTAATTTTATTTCCTTTCAAAGTAGATGAAAATAGAAATCTTGGAGTCAGAAAACTTCCAAGAGCCACTCTAAGATTGTCTCTAGCTCAACTTTTCCTTTACATTTTCCTTGAAAATGACTCAAAAAGTGTAGGCCCCAAGCTGCTCAGTAGTCATGCTAGCTGCTGCTCTCAGCTTTCTGAATTTTGTACCCAATTTTAAAGTTCTTTAAGTTTTGAATTCTTCATGTTAGAACGATTTCTACTTCTTTACCAATTAGTCACTCAAAGCATCCGACACTGGAGCTAAGGCTCCTTGCAAATGTAAACACACCCTTCTATTTTTCCACCCAAGACAGATAACTCTAAGGGAGAAGACAATGAGCCAAAGCTTGCATCCATGTGCCTAATAAGATGGTTAATTGAATTTTCTCCTATCTCCAAATGCCTTTTGTTCCTCTCAACTCTTTCTGGATAGAGAGCAAGAGAGAATTTTATCTACTTCTGTTGGACAAACAGTGCTATTTCACCTTTCGTCTACCATCCTCAGGAGGGTAGATAGACCCTATCTTCTTTTCCCCCACAGTCCCACTGTACTGACATCTGTACTGAAATCCCTGGGCTGCTTCTGTCTGTGCGCATTGACAGCACAGGTACCCTCAAGCAGAGGGAGTGACAGGATGGTCAAGGCAGGTCTGCAACAAGTACTTTCCCTCCTGACTTTATGTTGCTAAGCAACACAAGCCAAGATGGTATTTGAAGACATCTATGCTCTGAAGCTATGTTTGTGAGCATTTTCCATGGAATGATCCCCATGGCATTAGACCTCAACAGGCAAGTCATTAGAGAAGATGAAGTCCACAGGTGTCAGCCAGGGCCCAGAAACCCTTTAAAGACTTGTCTCAACTGACACCACAAACCAATGCCTAATATTTGTCACTTTCACAAGGGGGTTTCTATTCTACCATTTTTCCCCCTTTATGTCAAAAGTTTCCTCATCAAAAATCACCCCACTCCTCTAGGATCTTACTATTTTCAAAGTTTAATCAAACTAAGTGTAAAGACTCACCCAAGGCCTAATGATTCCATAATTACCTCTCTATTGCTGCTTCTCGATACTCCTTTTCTCAGAATGGTGGCTGAATGTGCATTAACCTACACATGACTCTTGTTGCAATAACATACTGTGATTTTTCATAGGCTCCTCTGGCACATAAGCACTTTCAAAGGGAAAACACATGCCTGTGGCAAACACACCGGCCTGGCATGCACAGAACCACATCCAGGTTTTCCACATAAAGGATGTTATCTTTCAACAATCTTGGCACCACTCACAAATTGTTTATCTATTTAAAAGAGACTCCTCATCTTTCACTGCCAATCTCTCCAAAGCCAATCTCCCCTCTAAACACTCCCTGAGTTTATGATCTAACTCCCTCCTCCCCTGAGCCTGGTGTTCAAGGATATAGGCTTGGTGCATAGCTTGAAAATCCAGTTCTGCAGCCCATTACTTGTTGATATTGGGCAAAACACTTAGCATTCCTGAACCTTAATTCTCTAATGGGAACATGATAGTGACATCTACATCACAGGATTACATTCTTCCATAAGGACTAAATAAGTTAATTTCTGAAGTTCATAAAATAGTACTGCCATCTCATAAACACTCAGTAAAACTAAGACCTTCTCCAGTTCTCTCTTATGGTTAGCAACCTCCACTTGGCAGCGATTACTTTGACTGTTGGTGACACACCTTTTGCTGTTGCTGGAACTTAAATTTAAATCAAGTGTTATTGATAGATTTTTAATAGGGATATCTTATTTTCTTAAATAACCTGCACATCTCTGGAGCTTTGGTGAGCTCTGATTATTGAACATATGCTACATGCCAAGAACTTGGCTGAGTGCATCCTATAAATTTTTCATGCATTACTCACAATCACAATATAAGATAGCTATTGTTTCCACACTGTACATGAAACAGCACCAAAGAAGGCTCAAGTTTTCTAAGCTAGTATGCCATAAAGCTAGGACAGTTCTAAGATCATTTTTATCTGTTTTCTGAGTGTGTTATAAAAACCCATTGATACAGTTGCTATAGTTGCTCATTTTATCACTGAAGATAACATTGTACAATACCAGAAGCACATGCACTCAGAATTTAGCCTTTTACTTTTAATATATCTTAATTGTGGATGGCTTATTTTTCATTATTAACTTTTTATTTTAATATGAATTCAAACATACACCCTCTTCCTACTACAATGAGAGAACAATGAAGTTTTACTATATCCTGATATAAGCAGATACCTTTGCTTGTTTCTGTCTTACTATTTTCCATGTATTTTGTGCCAACTGCCATAATCTGACGTTTAGCCTCACCGTTTTATTTCACTGGATTGACGGTGTTTGTATAGTGGATTTGCTAATGTTGAAAGAAATGTTAGGGAACATTTGTTTCAAATCGTTGAGTCACCAAGGTGGGAAAATGGGCTCATGCAATAGATGGGCCTGCTAGCAACACTTACTCAGGGGCACAGCAGGGACCAGAGTCAGGTTACTTTGAAAAATTAGTTTTAACATTTACTTGCTTATTTAGTGTGTGAATAGGTGCAGAGAATGGGCCTGGAAGATGTGTGAGCGACAGTATTGTTGTGGAGTAGGTCAGAGGACAACTTGCAAGCAGTCAGTTCTGTTCCACTGTGTGAATTCTACAGATTAAATGGTTACCAGTCTTGATGACATATACCCTGAACCTGATGACACCTTGACTGTCACCTTACATACCAGTGAAGAAGGACCACTTTGAAAGAATTGTATCCCATCAGGTTGGCCTGTGTGCCAATCTGTGGCCAATGTGTCTATGGGTAATATTCTTTACTGCTAATTAACATAGGAGGGATTAGCCCGCTATTGCCTATTTCTAGGCAGGCAGGCTTGGGTTGTATTAAGAAAGGTGGCTGTGTCATGGAGCAAGCCAATAGGCAGCATTCCTCCATCGTTTCTGCCTTCAGTTTTTGCCCTGGTGTCCCTCAATGATGGGCTGTAACCTGCAAAATGAATCAAATCATTTACTCCCAAAGGTGCTTTTGGTCATGCCACTTATCACAGTAAAAGAAAAGCAAACCAGAACACCAGCTGAGCCATCTGCCTGAGTCCAGAATCAGTGGTCTTTATCCGCACCTCATATCCTTTTAGCTAAATTACAGTGACATCTGTGTACAGGGTGCTTGCATTCTGTATACGGGTCACACCTACTTCATACACTCCCAACATTGGGCCAGTGGCCTCAGTTTTCCTTTCATTGTGCATACAGACTAGGTTGTTAAAGACAACTCATGAAGATAGGAAATATCTCAGGATGTGAAAACCTCTTGGGTTCTCTGCCTTGGAGCCTTACTCATTACTGTGACCCAAGTGACCTCTCTCTACACATCTGTCAAGAACCTATTTAGAAAGCACACAATGAGACTAACACAAAGTAGAGAAAGAATATTTAGAAACTATTATGTCACCTTAAATGGGGTAACTTAGTATCTCTTAAATGTAATGATAGAACTTGGTCTTCTATTTCACAGTTGTTAATATGTTGCAGTTTTAAATTTTATTTTCCCAGAATTAATTTACTTACATGCTACAAAAATATCATTAGAAAAATGAGATTGGACAGCAAACAATCTCTACATTTAATATTGGTTTAAAAGACCAGGTGCAAGGGTAACTTCCTGTTCTTCACGGTGTTCACAGAGAGTTTATAGGACTCCTGCCTTCTCTATGCACTCACAATCACTTGTGAGCTTGCCTTGTCCCTTCTGGACAAGCTGTGTGTACAGCATCTCACAAATGACACTCCCTCCAACCTATAGTAATGGATTTGGAAGAATAACATGAGCTGTTCAAAGTAACTCATAGTTTTGAAGAGGGAAGAAGTGACAAATAAAGATATAATTTTCCTCCTGAATTCAGGGATGGTGAGACTCCAGAATACTGCTAGGCAGTATCAGATTCCAAGTTTTACTCATAGTTATACCTACGTGTACACAAGATGATCTACTTTTGTCTCAGCTAATAAATTGTTCAAAGTGTGTCTTGATTTTGCATATCAAATAACTCTAAGGCTCACTGAGATTTTAGTACAAGCTCACTCTATTCCCTGTTCATGGTGGTCTACTCAGAAATGCACAGCGCTGTGTGCACACATTACCTTTCATGCAATGGATGCAAACACTGTACCAGTGCAGCTGATAACCCCCATCCCTCAGTAGGGAAAATGGAACAAGGCATTTACTTCAAAAGTTAGCTCCAGGCCCCACTCACCAAAGTACTCATCAGCAGGGGGATTTTCCATGTCATACAGCATCTTCTTGGTTAGGTGCTCGAGCTCATCTTCCGGCCGGAATGATGGGGGAACAGAAGGCCCCATAGGCCCAGGGTGTCCACCCTGGAAGAAAACACATAACCATTTAACTGTAGTCTAAAGATCCACTACAACAATCTGCTTAACCAAGGTGGAAGCAGCACAGGTCAATCCATTTGTAGACCCATGTGCACTAAGATTTATTACTTATCCAGTGTCTGACCTCTAACATTACACTCTATCCACTTCCCTTCTCTAGATGAGTCTATCACACTTTAGCATCTGTGTTTCCGATAGTAAAAAGCTAATTTTTCAATAAGTGCTTGATGAGAGATGTCTGTAAATATGTTTTTCATATTGGTTAATGAATAAAGTACTGTTGGCCAATATATCTTTATATAGCTTTATATCTAATACAGTGTCTCAGTGTTGTTATTTGGGGCTGGTGCAGCTCTGGGACAAGGCAGACCGACATGAAAAAACTACTCATAACAAAATGGTGTCGGCAACGTGGCTACTAAGAACTTCCACTTAAAACTTAACAAAAGCTTAAGAAAGGGGTTTAGAAACAAAAGAACAAAGATAAGCAAGGCTTCCTGGTAGCAGCATTTTTCTCAGTAGGACTTTGTTTTGCTAGAGACAAGCAGAGATTTGCACAGCTCCTTTAAGGGAGGTTTCCTGACTCAGCATAAGCGCTAAAAAACCAGAAAGGCTTTTTAAGAAGTGCTGCTAACAATTGAATGGTGTGTATGAGCAGCTGGCAATGGCAGTGACCACATCTCCAAGCTGGCAGCATGCTGCTGGATGGTAGCATAGACAAAGGCAGTGAGCACAGCTCTCAGTCTGGCGGTGAAAGTACCCGCTGCCATCTTAGATAGACAGCGACTAATACAGCCATGGCTTTCATTTTAGCAATGTTGTTGTTTACCAGATAAAAGTCTCATGGCCAGAAAAAGATAAAGATTTACAGTAAAGACAGATTTAGATTAAGAAAAACCTCTAAAGGTACAGTGTGTCTTAAAATATACGTAGGCTTGGGAGAGAAAAAGAAACAGGATAAAATGGTTTAAAAAAGAATAATAAAAAGACAGAGAGTAGCTGGGTGTAGTGGCACACAACTTTAATTCCAGCACCTGGGAGGCAGAGGCAAGCAGATCTCTGTGATTTCAAAGTAAACCTGGTAGGACAGATAAAAGTTACACAGAGAAACCCTGCCTCAAAAAGGAAAAAAATAGAAGTAGAAGAAATAGAGTAATAAAAAAGCCACGTGAAGATGGAAAGCCAAAAAGTCTGGATACTATATGCAGTTCTGTTGTCTTTGACTGCTGAGGAAATAACAACAACTGTTAAAAGAAATACTGCTGGATTAATTCAATTTATGTATTTTAAAAATGTTTTGACTCCAAAATTTAAGTCTAAGGACAGGTTACTGGAGAGAAGAATTTCTATTTTTGTTTCCACAGAAAATGAAAAGTTGTGGATTCCTTCCAGATTAACATGGTTTGATCAAGCAAGACCCCCTGAAGCAGTGTCCCAGTTGAACCAACATTCAAAACATCTGGGACAAGGCAGCCTTGCAGACTACTACAGCCAGGATTTCTTAGGATCACCATGACAGTGCCCCCTAACAGCAGGAAGCAGTTTGGAAAGAACGACATCCAAATTCCCAAGTATCACTTATAAATGTTTGTTTTCATTTATATGGGCTTGGTTATAAATGGTTAATGATCACAACCAATATCTTTTTAAAGGTAAAAAGGAGATTGTGGTATAGATATGAATACTTTGTTTTGGAATGAATTTTCATTTATTGATACAATTTAAGGTCAATTTTGTGATATGTATATTTCTCTTGTTTAGGTAATGTGTTAGCACATTTAGAAATGCGATGTATAATTTAGTACAGATTATAGATAGTTACCTATGATAGTCAAAACTTAGAGTTAAGTTAGTTAGGTTTTCAAGATGTATTTGAGATGGATAGGCATTCTTCAAACCTTTCAAAGACCTACAGAATATGGCATTTAAAATGGTTAAGGGTTTTTCTTAACAGTGAGACATAACTGCTTCTGGCAATACCATCTGCATCGGAAAGGAAGATGGACATTAAAGAAACTCGTTATGGAGTTTACTTCCAATATGGCAAGACTAATCATTTGGGAAAGATACTATTTCTTGTCTGGACTGTTTGACTTTATGCTGTATAAACTGGACATGCAGGACCTACAGGAAAGTGACTGCTGATACAAAATGGACATTGCTACAGGGTTCCTACTTCATGAAAGAGTCTGCCAGGTGGTCTGCAGGACACAGAGAAAAGTGACTGATAAACTGCCAATACAGGTGGACAGTTTAAAGTTTCTTGTTTTGCTGAGGAGTCTGCCAGACACACTATGGCCTATAGGCTGAAGATGGAACATTACAGAAGAACATCAGGTGACTGACCAGGCAGTGAGTTGTCTCTGTCATTTCTAGAGTTTATATATTATCCTTTTGTGGTCTTTGATGGAGTTGAAGACAGATAGTTATGGTTATAGTTTTCCTTAATTAGGATTAAAGATAAGTTACATATAAGACTTTAGACTCACAAAGATAGGATACATGATGGAATGTTTTCGTTAAATCTTGCTAAATGTTAATGGACTAAATATTGTTAACTGTGGTTCTTATTTGATAACAGTTTTGTTATATGCTTTACTATGTTAAGGTTAAAACCCTTCTTTTTACTTTAGACAGAAAAGAGGAGATGATGGAAGATGTCTGTAAATATGTTTCTAATATTAGTTAATGAATAAAGCACTGTTGGCCAATAGGAAAGCAAGATAGGCAGGACTAAGAGACAAGGAAATAGGAGGGAGGAGTCAACATGTAGAGACTTAAGAGTTAACAGAGGTCCGGGGCTCTCTCCGGTAAGATGGGACCATGTGGAAATACTTAGATCAATAGAAATGGGTTAGTATTTAAGACAGAGCTAGCCAATAAGAAATGCTAGTAACAGGCTAACAGCTTTATATCTAATACAGTGTCTCAGTGTGTAATTTGGGGCTGGTGTGGCTCTGGGACCAGGCAGACCGGCAGGAAAAAGCTACTCATAACAACTGCTAAGCAAACTCTATTAATTAGGAAGATTAGCAATAGAGACTACACAGTCTAGAGAAAAGTCTACAGGCACATCAGTGAAGATAGAGTCTCTGTAGAGACTACACTGTCAGGAGTTTAAGGAAGTTCCCTAGGAGAGGATTCAGAGAAAAAATAAGTAAGACTTCTTGTACCTAGGTGAAAACCCTCAGGTATGATAAAAAGCTCCCGGCCATTGTGTTTTCCTGTTCAAAAACAACATTTGAGATAGCAAATCAGATGAATCTTATTGGCTCCTGGGATCCAGAAAGCAAAGGGATTTTATTCTAGTTAAGGAAGCTCAGCAACTTTTCCCCCCTACTAGAGCTGTAAGCAGGCAGACATCAAATAGGGATGAGTGGCCAGTAGTGTTCAAGCAGGCAGGTGAGACTGTAGAAATGCCATGAAAGAGAAAGGAAAGTCAGGTAAGAATGTGCATGAAACAGTCAATCATTGTCCCAAAGAGTGCAATGGTAGAGGCAAAGGAGCGTCAAGCTATATACTTGAAAGAGCTAACTAGATTTTCCTTCCTACATTTCAACTTTCCCTTCTCAATAGCACCCCATTATCTTTAGTCAGGAAATTATTTAAAAAAAAACAGGTTAGTTAGAAATGAGGACAGCACTGGCCACTGCCAACAGGAAGAGAGGTGGACACAGTGTGTGCTTCTTTGGTGTTTACGATTCTTGCAACAGCTAGGTGCGAGTTTCAGTCTTCAGAATCTTTTAAGAGTAATCCTACAAAGCTGGAAGCTAGGTATTCATTCCCCCACCGTCTTAACTTTACCCATGGACTTATCAGGCACAGCACCCTATAACATACTTCTCTTTAAAGGTGTTACCATGCCTAATGTGGGTTTGACTTGAGTGATGACTAAAGCATGGAATCTAGGACTCGTTGACACTAATAAGAGCTCATTGATAGTGGTTTAGTCTTTTATCTATACTATTTCCCCAGGTTTTAGAATATACATAAGTGTGTAGTATGGAACATGCTTAAAGTAAAGAGACCAAGAAACTTCTGTTGGCCATTAATCTTGTTCTAGAATTTTACTTCCTGTTAGAATGTTTGCATTAGAGATGGGAAAGACACGGGCAGGCTTTTGTCAACTGCATGAACTTCTCTTTGTGAGACAGGGAACATGAAATAACAAAAGATCAGGATACAACTAGGTATGGTGAAATCAGGACAAGTGTCCATGCTATGCTAATTCACTTATTCAGGGAACATTAAACATTAAAACTAGAGCAACTTCTCAACTGCAGACATTATTTTACCCTAGAGAGTTAAGTACCTTAAAGAAATAATTGAATCATTAGTTATTTTTTCCAGTTTATCCATCCACTCTACTTTTTTTCTCATTTGTATTAGTTATTTGAGAATTTATTATATTTTGATCCTATTTACCCCATTCCAAATCCTGCCCCCCAGATCCATCCCTGCTTCCCTACCTATCCAACTTTGTATACTCTTTGCTTTAAACCCATCAAAAACATTTGTGCTGCCCATATACCCTTGGATTTGTGGTCTACCACAGGAGTGTGGGTGCCCTACCAGGTGCTACACAGTTAAAGATAATAGATTCCTCCATTCCAAGCAGCTATTACCTTAGGGATGGGACTTCATTCACACCTATATTCTCCATGTTGGAATTTTGTCTGGCTTGAGGTTGCATAGATCTCAGGTATACTGTTAAGACCATGGTGGGTTCACATATGCAACTATCCTGCTGTATAAAAGAGATATTGTTTCTTTGTAGTCACTCTTTGCCATCTCCCTCAATGAGTCCTTAGTCTTGGCGGGGGGCAGTGTGGTACAGATGTCCTACTCGGGACTGAGCAGCCTATAATCTGTTTTCTGTACTTTGGCCCATTGTTAAGTCTCCATGTTAACTGTCATCTACTGACAGAAGTTTCTCTTATGAGGATTGAAAGAAGCATCAATCTAAGGCTATAATTCATTTAGAGTTGGTTGAATACTATGTCTTTTGAGCAGAGTAGTAGTAGTAGTAGTAGTAGTAGTAGTAGTAGTAGTAGTAGAAGTAGTAGAAGTAGTAGGTTTTCTTGTAGGGCCTATGAATTTGGTGTGAGCTGTGCATATAGTCATTGGTGTGAGACCATCCAGTAAAGTGTGGATGACTGTCTAGGAGCCACAGCCCTGAATCTTCTTCAGCAGAAGCCACATTGTCAATAGTTCCTCCATTAGGAGGTGGCACTCATGACCTCCTTCCCATACTATAATGCTGATTGGCCTGATTGTGTGCAGCAACCATAGCTACAGAGTTCATGAGTGTGGCCATCCTGCCACGTCAGAAGACACTGTTTTCTCTAGTCCTTTCTGACCTCTGGCACTTAATAATCTTTCTGGCCCCTCTTCTATAATGATCTCTGAGCCTTTGAAAAGAGAGTATTGTAGCTGTCCTGTACATTCTATAGCAGCAGTCTCAACCTTCCTAGTGCTGACCCTCATGCTTTGGTGACCCCAACCATAAAATTATTTTGTTGTTACTTCATAACTGTAATTGTGCTACTGCTGTGAATTGTAATGTAAATGTCTGATATGCAGAATATCTGATATGCAACCCCTGTGAAAGGGTCATTCAATCCCCAATGCAGTAGCAACCCACAGGTTGAGAACCACCATTCTCTACACTCTGACCAGCTGTGAATTTTGTGCTAACCACAATCCACTGCAGAATGGAATGTCACTGACAATGTCAGAGAACATGTAGTAATCTATAGATAGAGCAGATTTACAGGAAAGTTTAATACTATGTCCTTGAGCAAAATAATAGTATTATTCTACGTATTAACCCATATGCTATAGATTTACTGTGCTGGCTGTTGTTTTGTACTGTGCAGAGGGCCTAATATCCAACCAGAAAGTACTTGCTTACCCCCACAACATTAATGCCACTACTATCTCATTGACATATCTTACCACCACTCATTACTGAAGTCCAGAGTTCATGGCTGAGTAAGACAGCTGGTGACTTTATTTTATGTTATGTAAATGCTATTTTTGAAATTCATGAAATGGGATTTTTTTTTTTTTAACCACAGTAACTTCAAGTGATAAACACATGCTGATTACTCCTAAACTTCTGGATAAGTTTTTAAATAATGCATATCAAGTGGAGGAATTCAAGAGTAGCAAAATGTCAGAGCTGAGAAGTAACTGTGTAAGTGGGAAAAACTACAAATGATCCTGTATTTAAATCTGGAGTGAGGAGGATGGAAAGGCAGTTTCAGCTGGTTGCGGGCCTGTGACACTGAGGTACCCGGGGCTTTGCTACGAGTCAGAAAGCCCATGGTTGAGACCACCGATAACTCCATGAATGGGGACCGAGAGCTAACCTGATTTGGAGTTCTTTGGCAAGCCTAGGAACTTTGGGTAAGTTCAGATCTCCTCAGTCATTGTGAGAAGCACAGTGAGCTAAACTGAACAGTTTCAGAGCACTGTGAAGAAGGGGCTATCTACTCCAGGAGGCAAAATAGACAGAGGGGATGGGGACAAGAACAATTGCTTTCCTTCAGGTGTTCAACAAAAGGAGAGGCTGAGTCCAGGTTATGCTGGCATCTAAACCCAAATTGTACCCAGGTACCTTCTCCCCAAGTCACGTATTGCACATGGCTTCCAACAGGGAAGTACCTGGAAAGCACCAACTGTCTCTGTTAATAGCGCTAATGCTAAAGGCTTTAAGTCACTCAACAGTCACTAAAGAGCATATAATATCCCTGCTTCCAAAGGACACACTTTATTATTGTCTCAGAATATGTATCTGTTTTTTTTTTAAATAAACAAGAAGTAAGAAACTAAATCTATTTTCCACAAAACTAAGGCAGAATTGTCTACCCTTAGCACTTACATTTCTAAAAGACTAATTTCAAAGCACTGTCAGTATTTCACAGATGATTTTTTTTTAAAGAATCATCCTTTCCAGTCTTCAAATATTCTTGTCTGTTTTGCTTGCAAATTTAGAAGGGCTCTTTACATTAAAATTACACTTTTTGTATTTGATGTTATCAGACTTAGTGTGCTGATATGTCCCTATAAACTCATCATAAATTAAAAACATTGTAAGCCAAAACAGCCTGTGATGCACCTCACATACACATCACAGCACAACATTGCAAGAGACTATCCTTCTAAATATCATTAGCTTGGGAGAAAAAACAAAACAAAAAAACAACAACAAAAAACAACACCTTCAGATCTGTGTACTTTCTATGGAATGGATACTACTGTCACAAAACATAAAGGTGAAAAATTGCAAGAGGAACCACAGTTAAGCTGGGGACCACACCTGCACTGTTATTTGAGAGCCATGTCATTAAGGAAGGACCTAGAAGATTTCATAGTATTTTGAATTTTGTCTATATGACTCTGATACCCATGCCCCATCCAGTGTGTAATGAGGAATGCCTCTGGAATGAATGCTGGAACCATAGATTCTTTAGATAATGGTTGATTTTTCACCCCAGGGAGGATAGTCTAAGACACTGAGTTCAATCCTGTAAGAAATTCAGTATTTTACTCTTCACTGATAGATGTAATTCTGTAATTTCTCCCTTCCAATTTGGATAAAGGCTCATGATATCTTCAGGAACATGAACAAACTTTGTTCAATTTATTTCCAAATGAGCAAGTTTAGGGTAAAACCACACAAATTAAAATGCTTAAAGGGTCACTGGGATGGGAGGATTTCTATCGTTGTCTGGGTTCTTCATTCTGAAGCGTGGACATCTGTGGTGTAACCTCGATGTTCCAACCATTCCTCATTTGCATGACCTTTCCAAGGTGCCTGCTTCAGATATAAGCAATCTGATATACATAGAGAATGACCCTGTATGACATGCGAACCTCATTTATGGATGATAAAATGGAGGTCAAGTGGGTAAGTGAGCAACCCTGTGATGGGCCATTTCTGAGAAACAGCAGAACATGGGCTCCCCGGTGAACTGAGTTAGGCATATATTTCCTACATGGCAATGTTTCTCAGCATCCCCTAAAAGTTTTTTCAAGCCCTTTGAAATGTATTCTTTGAGATTTAGATTTATATCTATTTACTCTTCTATAAATCAAGATTTCTATGTATGTGAAAAATTACTAAGCAGTAAATAAAAACAAAGCCTATGTTTTTCTGAAAAAATATTGTTTTAAATATGCACATTAATCACCAGTATGTATGTTTGGTTTTTTTTGTTTTTTGTTTTTTTTTTTTTTTTTTTGTAATGTCTGAACCACTTAGTGAAGGCATAAGAGCATCCTAAGCCACAAGGTTGAGTTGTCAACAGGTCACACTTCAGACAGCTCCAAACTTTTCTTAACCTAAAGTGCCAAGGACTGTAAATATCATCTCAGTCAAATTATTAAGAGTTTCTACCTCTGACAAATTAGGAGTTGCAAAAGAAAAAGACCCAAAGTAGACTATTACAAAATTGTATAAACAGTAAGATGTAGGTATGATTCCAGTGTTCTAGCCTGCCAGGAGAAGACTGCTGGGAGATAAGAGCTTTTGTTCTTCTAGGGTAAACTGGATTTCATAAGAGAAACGAGGAAGGTAAGGAGAGATGAAGGGAGTTCAAGAATAATGTACATAGAATAAATGACAAAAACTTAGAGGGGAAAAGAGCTAGAATGAAGACAGCCGCCAATGCCAAGTCTTCATTTTAGGCAAGAGAAAATTATTAGGGCATTTTCAAGTGGTAGTTATCTTTGTTAACATTATGAATATAGCAGAACTCTTTATATCCCAAGCTTATTTAAAAATGCAATCAGGGCTGAATGAACAGCTCAACTTGACTTGCAACCATGAGGATTTTAATTCAATCCACAGGATCTATGTTTTTAAAATGTCTAAACTGTAATGTGTACAATCTCAAGGTTGGAAAGGCAAAGCCAGGCCTGTTTGTAGCAGGCTCAGGAGGTAAAGGCACTTGCTACAAATCTTGACATCATAAGTTCTATGCTCAATATCCGCATGGTAGAAGGAGAAAAAGGACACCCAAGAGTTATCCTCTGACCTCTTCATGAGCACCATGACACCATCCTAAACCAAACTCACCCACTGCCCAGCAAGGTGGTTTAAGGGGTAAAGGTAACTATTCCCAAGTCTGCTCCTCTCTAAGAGCATATCCCTGGCACCCACATCGTGGAAGGGGAGAGCCCACTCCCATTAGTTGTCCTGTGGCAAGTATTAGTAATAACACTAATAAAAAAGAACAAACACAAAACAAGGTGGATAACTCTTGAATAAGGACACCCAAGGTAGTATTCTGATCTCTACATGCATGTGCACACACATACTTGAATGCACACATGTGAGCTCACACACACATACATACACACACAAATTCACATAGACATGAGAGTATTTCTAGGCAATTTAGTAACTAATACAATTTTAAAGGTCTTTGATGTTTACGTGTGTGGCTATTGATTCCTTTGCCTCTGAACAATCAGGAAGCACTACTGATTCCCTCTTTCAGTTAGAAGTTGCCATAAGAGGCACAAGAGGGAAGGAGGCTTAGTCCTTTAGTTACTGGACAAAGAGGAGCCCTCTATCCCACAGGCTGAGGGGCTTCACACTATTACAAGAGGGGAAATGCAAAGTGACACCATCAAAGTGACTTTCATCACTGCTGAAAGTCATGGGAAGCTGAGTGGTGTTATTTGATGTTTGCAGTTGTGTATTTTGTTTAGCTTAAATATATTTTTCTCAGATAAAAGTTCCAACTATCTACACATTCTGGTCCATATTACTAAACTGCTGCCCAGGTAACTGGCATTAGAATAGACATAATATTGATGCCAAAATGCAGTCATATACAAGTCTAGATTTTTCCTACATATCATGGGAGGTGCTGTGTAATAACTAGGGATGGCTTCTGCAAAGGAAATACAAATGTTCAGAATCCTTGTTGGCCAAGGGGATTTCACCATATTAATGATAAGATATACAGCAACATCCACCCAGCATAGTAACAATTCATTATGTTTGGAGTGTTTTGTATGTAATGACACATGATAGAAGTATGCTATCACATGGTTAAAAACTATTTGGGGCCTCTTTAATATCTTTCAGTCTTTAATTTGACAGAAGACCTTTATGGAATTAATCATCTTCATTTCTGGGGCCTCAGTTTCTTCATTTGCAAAATAACATTCTCAAGACTCCTTGACTTTACCACTCCATGAGTTTGTGACCATAATATAGCGTGTGTCATTGTCGTCTTTGAGAGTGAAATTACTTATCTGATTTTGGAGATATTCTGTAGTCTGTAAAAATAAATGAACACTGAGTCAGTGGAAACCTCATTAACACAGAGGTTTCCATCATAGGAGGACGTAAACCGCTTGTCAGCACCCTTGGAAGCATCTGCCCTTCATTCAGGGTTCTGAGTCTGAGTAAGCAGCGGGCGGCTCGCAGGGCTTCTGCAGCCTACTGAACTTTCACTACACTTGGGTTATGAAATCAAGAAGCTATGAAAGTTAACCACTTTATCCTCCATGCCCTTTCCTTGGGTAGAGAAGGAAAGTTTCCACCAACACCCATTTTTTTTTGGGGGGGAGGCTGGGGGAGGGTGGTAGTGGCAGAGCTTGCATGTAGACACATTAGTCTGAACCTTTCTATGTAGCCCAAACTGAACTCAACACCACCACCCTTATGCCTTGGCCTCCAAAGTTGTGGAATACAGGTGCGAGCAACCACAGCCCCAGTGTCTTTTCTGAGGAAAGAGGATGCGTGATAAAGAGCCCTCACTAAGTGAAGGTTCTCAGGCCAATGCCCACTGCCTTCAATGAAGCTTCCTTCTGGCAATGTAGCTCAGCTCTAAGCATTCATGTTGAGAAGTGGTCACTCCATAACCATCGTTGCATCAGCTGCTCAAGTTGAATGATGATAATGACCTTGCTTTGGGTTCCTGTGCCCTTACCTGCTGTTGATTTCTCATCTGCCAAGTACCACCTACTTGAACTTATTGCAAGTCTGAATCTTCCCAGAAAAGCACTGCCTGGGAAATAAAACACAGGGAAAAAGCAGCCAAAATCTTCTGAAAGATTCCACGATAATGAACACTCTATCATTTTAGGTAGCAGAGACATTCATTTTTCTTGTCCATTTGTAATGATGTACAAGAGGTTCCTTCTCTTATAAGGAAAATGACTTCAATTATGTGTTCTTGTAAAAAGAAACATTGAAATTATCTTCTTTTCAAAAGGTAGAATTAGTCCCATTTTAGAGCTGAAAGCCTGCCAGAAAAATATATATATTTCTGATAGCCTCCCCCCCCATCACCATTTAGTTGTGTCAAGTTTGCACTTTGCAATTTCCTGCAGCTGCTTTTACTTCTGGATTCTTACTGAATGTCCCACTAGACTCTTAATGCCTCACTGTGTAAAGGGATGAAGTACCTTTTCTGGCCAAGGGCAGAAGATATGCTAGGATACCTGTTGTGTTTCAGGTTATTGCAGCTAACGTCAATGGGTCTTGGAGAAGTCATATGGGTGGAGAGGAGACCTGCCTGACCATTCCTAGTGAGAACCCATCACCTCTACTTTGTCCTATTCTTGTCCTCATGTCATGTGTTGCTGTCTCTAAACCATAGCTTGTGAGTCAAAGTCTTCACAGCAGAGGAATGAAGACCCTGTGTTTCAGCAAGATGGGCTTACTGAAAAGCTACCACAATCAAAAGGCTGGGCATCCACAAGGAACCTGCAGTGCTAGCACACCAAAGTTTTAGGATGCTCTAACAGATAACAATGGCTCCATTTCCCCACAGGTAGTCTCCACATCAAGAGTGCCTAGGCTCCCTGACTTTGAGTTCTGATATCTTTTAACATGCCCTAGGGTTTTGCTTTTCTATTACTGATTTTTCTCACGTATAAAGCTGAAGAGTAATTTATCTAATTCATACAAGGAAGCCTTACTGTTACAGTTACTGGAGAGGAAATGTAGAGCTTAAGGGTGATGTTCTTAAAGAAGGAAGTGGAATGCTTGTTTGCTGGTTTTCCAGTAGCCCACCACCTTTCTATCACTGTGGTGCTCCTGGTTTTCACAGACTGTTTCAGCAATTTACACAATAATCTTGAGTACTTTTGGCCCTAAGTTTCCCAAAACTGAGGTTGGTAAATGCATGCTTTGTTGGTTCTTCAAACTGCTGACACTGAAACATAAAACAGTGATGTAAGGCTCATGTAGGATGGAGAACGGAATAGCCCTTACTCTCACTTTTAGTCTGGATGAATTCCAGGCACATGAGCCACAAATAGTGATGCCACACTTCTGGGTAGACAGGAGCCAGGGAAAACAAGTAGGTGCTTCAATTGGAGTGGGAAAGTGAAGTCAGTTCTGCAGCAAACCTCATCATAGTAAGGACCTTACTGCTCCCTTTCTTAGCCCTCCCAGGACCATTCCTGAGGAGAAAACAAGCCAACCTTGGAGTAAGAGGAGCCCTCTCAATTTGCTCTACAGGAGGCTAACAGAAGCAATTTCTAGAATACTGTAAATGGCTAAAATCTACCTGCTATATCTGGCCTACCGTTTATGCTTTACAAATGTTATGCATAATAGGTTTGCCATTAACAAAGGCAGAGACATGCAGGGCACCTCTTCCTTTGTTTGTTTTTCCCTCACAAACATGGGTGAATGGAAGTTTGATGAATGGAACAAACTGTGGTTGTATTTTCAAATTAAACTATGTCTTTGCTATGCCTCACCTAGGTGACAGTGGCTTCCTAGAGGGAAATGCTTCATTTTAATTTAGATGCCTGGACAAAATGCAGTAGCTATTTGCTCCTTTGTTGAAAAGAAAGGTTTCATGCGAGTTTTTCCATTGGGTTGTGGTTGGGTAGGGAAGGAAGTTTATTGATTAGAAGATATACCCATTTATTAATGTATGGAGACAGGGGTCACATATCATCTAGGCTGGCCTTGAACTCCTCATCCTCCTCCCTCTATCTTCCAAGTGCAGGCATTACAGGTGTGCACCACTGGGCCTGGCAAGAAGCCACACTTTTAATAATCACCATAGTGTGCCTCTTACGGCCTGTAGCCTTGACTTTGTTTTTAACCCACTGTCTGTTCAAAACAAGTTTTCTCCAATCATTTGCCATAAAGAACTTAGATTACTCATGATTCTTAATATTAGAATTTTCAGAGCATTATAAAACAGTGTGTAACATAGATGGCAAAATGACTGCGAACATAAAAAACAACAAGAAAAAAGATACTAGATGAAATCCAGCAAAGTGGGCAGGATAGATTGCAAGTAGTTTATTTAAAAATACTTTTAAAGTATCTAAATTAAATGAGGTAAAATGAATGACTTTTAGAAAATAACAAATATACTTCTCAAAACATGAGGTTCTAGTTTCTTCTTTAGCATTTTCAGTATGAAACCAGGAGAGCAGGGGGAAATCGGAGTGTGGACAGGTTGGAAAAAATGAAAGGCCTGAGCTTCTCGGTCTTCTATGCACAGAAACACTTTCTCACTGCACAAGCTGTTTCTAGCTAGTGGGATTGACAGATGCCTGAACGTGACACACACGACACTGAAATAACATGCAAATCCATTTTCAGTTTTAATATGCAAATATGGTGCTTGGCACATCACTTTCCATGGCTGAGGTAAATTTCTGTTTTTGAGTTTTTCGTGGGAAATGCAAACCAGCAAACAAATGGTTAACTCCCCACATTTCACCTCACACAAGCCAGTTTTCTTCTGAGTCAGAGGGGTGTCTTGCTTAGCAATCCAAGGCACCTGGGAGGCAAAGAAAGGGCCAGTGCTTTGTTCTGTGACAAAGCCACCCTCTATAAATGAGGGTGCCCCCTGGTAGAGGATCACATTGGATTTCTAGGACTGCAGGGAGGTAGGCAAGGTGCTTAAGAGTGAAAAACAGGATTTTCTTTTTCTTTTTTTTGGGTCCTATGAAAAGCAAATCAAAGAAGTTTGTCCTGTTGGGGGGACAGATATCTAGAGAGACAAAATGAGGAATGAGTCAAAGTCCTTATTTCTAGGTTATCTAAGTAGTAGAGAAAACTGCAGTCTCTAAGTCTGTATTAAATTACCCACAAATTTTAGTGACTGATTCAGTATTAAGGCAGTCATCACAATGGCCTGTGATACATCTAGTTCAACAATGTATAACTCAGAAAATCAAGACAAATGAAAGAAAAACAAAAGAACAAAGCAAAAGGCTGGTTACAATCAGTGTGATGATGCTCAATGCATTGGTTCTAGATGCTCTAGATACCTACTAAGCAACAACTGGGATCCAGGGCAAGGCATTTATTTTATCAAGTATGAATTTGTTGCTTAAAATATGAATGTATGTCCTCAGAACTTCTGAGTTAAGCAAAATGGGCCATATAAGCCATTGCATCCTGTGGTGGGTGAAAACGTACCCTCACTTTCAACATTGTCAGGCTGTGTGAATGGTATGCAAACACATCATTGGACAGTATGGGTTCAAGACAACAGAAATTGTCCCTGTGACCAAAATATGACAAGAGGATCAGGGGCTTAAATTAGGACTTGAAGCAACAGAATTCAGGGAGGATAAATCACTGTACGATTAAATATCCTTTGGATTTCTTCACTCCTTTATAGCCTACAAGCGACCTAGTGTAACACTCACAAACACCAGAGTTTTCCTGTCACAGGATGAGCCTAGGGTTTCCCTTTTCCTTCCATTCTCTTTTCTACCCCCGCTTTCCTTTATTCACAGTGAAGAAATAAATCAGTGGTTTTGTTAACTGACTTATGGGGAGTGATTTACATAGAACCACACCCATGAGTGGCAGAGCCATGAGTTAAATATGAGCCTGCTTTCTTTGCTCTGTGTTTTTCCACTGATTTACAGCTATCTTTATATATTCATTTAGAAATATGAAACTTACATGATCTATCATAAAGGTTAATCAAGACAGTCAACCATGCTGATTAAAGCATGATGCTAATTATACCAGAGGTTGGAGACTAATGTGGCCCCTTTTACTTTCAGAAACACTGATTGTGGTGTAATGGAGAAAGTGTGGGTTTTGGAGGCAGAGCAATAGGAAGTGTGCAACTTACTCTATACACTTCACAAGGTTTAATTTTTTTTTTTTTTTTTGTTAAACTTAGCACTAGCTTCTTCACATATAAATGGCATAAGGGGTAAGTGGGGAAAGGGGACAGTTGTCATATTCCAGAGCCATGACAAGCAGTACGCTGATACATGGCACATGCTAGTATTTAATGGTGGCTCATGATTATTTGTGTTAAATGTTCTCACAACTTGTCAAATCTGAGCTACAGATGTCTTTCAAATGTGGCAGGAAGGTGGATGAGAGAACATGAATGACTTAGTGTCGCTCATCAACACTGTAGCAGGGGAAGAAAGATCACATTTTGATCTTGAATCTAAGGCAAAGGGCACTGTCATTTCTGATCAATCAGCCATGCAATGTGATGCCAGTCCCACCAAAGGAATGTTTCCATGAGTTCTGGGAGGTAGACATGCATTAGTGTTTCATTTACATGTTTATTGACTTATAACTTGGAAGGCTGAATGTAATTAAGGTGTATTATTATTAAGGTGTAAAATTATTTAGCAGGTGACAGATAATGTCAAAAAAATATTTCACATTAAATAACTCATTACGGAGCAACTTTGAGAGCAGTCATACTGATTTGACAAGGGGGTGGGGGACTGAGGGATGAGTACCTCGATAGAAAGTGAAGTCCCTGGTATTTAACTCAGGCTGGGCATCCTAGAAACCAAAGCCTACCACAACAAAAGTGCCCAACCCATCTACATTCCACCCCCCCAATTACCCTTCATTCTTGAGGAATTTACTTACATATTACAAAGTAAGTAATACCAATGGAAACTTTCTTAGGAGAAAACACTACTTTTTATGCACAAAGATGACAGGCAAGAGAATAAAAGCATCCATGCAGGTTGGATACAGAAGCTTCCAATTCTGAGAAACAGCCCAGTTTTACTGCCTTCATTTACAATTAAGCACAATCAAACTGCTTGTCAAAAGCTATTTCCTTTACCAATGTCAATGTTGAACCTCAAAATAAAAAAAAAAAAATAAAAATCACAAAACGTCTTTTATGTTAAAAACCTCAAGTTCAAGGACATCTCCTAACAACCAGTATGATAAGATTTCCTAATTGTTGCGGCTGAATGATGGATAAAATATGGCAGTACCTTACTCTCCATAAGAAGAGTAAGGTATCTCTGAAATTAAGGAGACAACCCTAGATTTAGCATACTTGTTGTTTCTTTAGAATCAAAGCACACTGGAGATCATTTGCTGGTTGATGTGCCCTTTGATTGATTGATCGACTGACTGATTGATTGATTGATTGATTGATTGATTGATTGATTGATTTAAAGGACAGCCAAGAAGAGAAGCTGTGTGTTCAAGGTTATCTGAACACAGAGGATGAGACTGAGAAGAAAACTCAGATCAGAAAAGCAGGTCCAACTCAAAACTGGTTTATTCCTCTTTCTACCCCAGAAGGCTCCCTCAGAACAGTGGCACATTCTTGATGTAAAGCGTGCCCATTCTTGGCATAGATCTTAGGAGCCCTAAGCTACATTGATGCATTCTTCTGAGATCCCAGGATGGAAGTTGCTATAAAGTGAAAATCACTGCTGTTATTCTTGGCGAGTGTTCACGGACCGACAACAGCTGGCAAAGACAGATGTGGTCTACAGTGAATTCCACGTCTGGCTGTGCGGATTCTATTCCCTGTACAGTTTTCTTTTTCTGGATCAGTGAGGGGCGTTCCTCCTAAGTCCATGTACCCAATGGGCTGAATGCCACCAAGGTGAGGTTAAACCTTAATAAACCAGCACCAAGACCTCCTTCTGTGTCCATTGCTATTTCCCAATGGCTTGACTTTCTAAGAAAAACACCACTGTTTTATGGAAAGAATTTTTTTCATGTGGGACCTTGTATGCCTGGAAATTCCAACAGTAATATTTTTAAAATCAACTACTTTTGTATGAATTCCTCCTTTAATCTTTGAAATAAGGTAGTGAAAGAAATATTTTTGAGGTTGTATTTATATTTCTTCCTTCGGGTTTAGAAAGTATGTTTTTAAACAAACAAACTACATTACAGCATCTCTACACACACACACACACACACACACACACACACACACACACACACACACACATCATTATATTTTACCTCTATTGGTTTCTTTTCTCCCTCTGGTTCCCTTCTTCCTTATTTATTTGTTTATTTATTGGTGTGTGTGTATGCATGTGAGTGAAAGTGTTTGTGGAGACCAGAGGTGCCAGGTTCCTGTAGAGAAGTGGTTCTCAACCTGTGGGTCATGCCTTCCTGGGGTCACATACCAGGTATTTATACCATGATTCATAGCAGTAGCAATATTACAATTATGAAGAGGCAACAAAATGATTTTATGGTTCAGGCCACCACAACACGAGGGGCTGTATTAAGGGGTCACCACATTAGGAAGGTTGAGAAGCACTGCTCTAGAGCCCAACTTACAGGTAATTATGAGCTGTTATTTGTGGGTGCTGGGAACCGAACTCAGGTTCTCTACAAGAGAAATGTACTCTCAACGGCGAGTCACCTCTTTGTCCATTTAATAATATTAGTGTTGCTGTTTACCCTTCTGCTTTCTTCCTCCATGCATTCCATTTCCTACGAGAAGTAGGTTGATACCTCACTTTACAAATGAGGAGACTGAGAAATAATGAAATTAAACAAACTGTTCAAGATCATAGAGCTGGGATACAGATAATAAAGCACACTGAGTACAGAAACTTCTTCACTTCCAGAGACCAAGATTGTGATACAGGGCATCAGTATAATGTATTTGATGCAACTGTGTCCTACAAGTACAGATGTAGTATTATATCATAATCAAGGATATCACAGAACTCTGGATATTTTTCCAGCTTCATCATTCCATTCTGAGTAATAGGTCAAAACCATGTTATTGTAGGCTATATTGTACTGACTTACAGAAGTAGTTCCAGTTGACCGGGGTCTTTTTGCCCTGTTGAGCATACTTCAGGTAAAGTCCTAGCTTCTGGTGCTTACTGATTATTCATGGAGGCTCTCGGAGGAGAGCAGGAACCATGAAGTATGTACATCAAACTAATTCAACTTAACACAATGCTAATTACAGTAAGATGACTGTAAACAACATAATCATTTTAAGAGTATTAACCATGTGCCCATTCGAGTTTTCTAAAGAAACTAATGAGTTATAGGGCCTGTCTTCTTAGGAAAAGATAGAGGAGTATCTATAGATGTAAAGAAAAATGTTAACTACATACTATTTTCCTCTTCCACAGGAAAGAAAAGGGGGGGGGGAGGGCAGACTGCAGTTGGCATGAGGGAGAGACACTCATAAATAGAAGGTAACATTTGAATTATGTCTTGGGTAGAGGTAGAAACTGGACATCTAGAGATATGGAAAAAATGGCATTGTAGGTGAAGACCTGAGGGAGAAGTAGCACATCTGGCTGGTAGCACCTTTCCTTTAGGTCAACACAGGGCCAGGTTCCTCACCATCTCTGTTCCTTATTTGCTTTACTGTCCGTGTTGAGTTGGAAGATGGCAGTGTATTTTAGCGAAGGGTGGAAACTTTCTCCTGGGAACGTCAACCCACACATGAGGCTGCTGAGCGAGCTGTCTGCAGATCACCTCAGGACCGTGGCACAGCAGGCCAGCTGTTCCAGACGAGGCCAAACATTACTCACTAAAATGCATGCTTTTGCTGCTGATTTTGAAAAGTGATTACTTTAATGAGAGGCTGGAGAAAATGAGCCCAAGAGAGGCTGTGGTGATTTCTGATACCAGCAACTCAGCACGCAGAGGAAGGCTGAGGTGGGGAGATGTGAGTGCTCGGGGACCTCATTGAGATGGCCATGCTTTCACATAAGAGAAAGACAGTAATAATGGAAGCCGGGTTGCTTTTAGTCCTCTCCCCCACTCTATAGATTTGTAAAAGCATTTTATATGCTGACTTTATGTAAGAGCTTAGATGAAGTGCTCCCCATCCACCCCTTAGGCACCCACATTCCAGTGAATGAGGGACCTTCCTTCATATGACACTCGCACAATTATAAAAGAACATTTTGAAAGGGTTCGATGTCAATGCCTCTACAACTAGATCTACAATTATAGGTAGTGACCAGGATTCAGAGATTTCTTCTTCTTCTTCTTCTTTTTTTTTTTCAACAAGAAAAGTATAGAAACACAGAAAGTAAGGACATAGCAGCCTGCCCAGAAAGAATGTTAGATTCTTCTTTGCTGTAAATCTTGCAAGTGCTATTAGACAATTATTTAGAGTCTTGAGGTCCCACTTCCCTGGTTTTAATCTTCATCCTCTTCACACATATTTCTTTTTCTCTTGCAATAAACTATGGAGCAGAAGCAATATCATGCAAACATAAGATGCACAACAATCCCTAGCATCCTTCAACATGACAGTTAAATGTTTTAAGATTTATTTATTGCATGTGTATGAGTATCTTGCCTGCATGTATGTATGTGAACCGTGTTCATGCCTGGAGATTGTGGGTGTCAGAAGAAGGTATTAGCTCTCCTATTACTGAAGTTATGGATGGTTATGGGCCACCATGTGGGTGCTGGAAACGGAACTCAAGTCCGCTGCAAGAGCAGGGCTCTCAATTGCTGAGCCATCACCCCAGAATCATAGCAGTTAAAATTGGTTAAGGTAAACTCAACTATAAATACTTGTAACACACCTATTTTCTCTGTTTAGGTATTTCCTTTTTGGCCTAATTCAGAAATAAGAAATGCAAGGCACCAAGGTTTAAAGCTCCAGAGCACTCTAGCTACTACAGCCAAGTCCAATGCTAGCCCCAGTCCTAAGCCTTAGCACAATGTGGAATACTTTAAATGTGTCATTGCTTCTGGTATCTGCTTTCCCTTCTCTATTTCCAAACTTCGGGCCATGTTATATTGCATTCATAACTAACATTAAAACTTCATTCGTTCAAACTGCACGAAGTGAGCGGACTGGTGGCAGACACTGCACTGGAAAACACTTGAATGCAGAGGTGAGAATAAGGTGAGCTATAGAAGACTCTTGGTTCAGCAGTGTAGACTGACATTAAGGTGCAGTTGATACTGTTTCTCATTAGGAAAGCATGTAGATTCAAGAGTTTTAAATGGAGACCAAGACAGAACTGAAATGAAGAAACAGGCCGAGGCACTCAAGCTGCCAGCTGAAGTTTAACCAGGCATGCAGGAAGAACAAGACTTCATGGAGGCCTGTCTGACTCTGGCCTTCCTGTTCTTAATGAGCAAAGTAGGTCTGGAAAAGGGTAGAAGATGCAGCAAGCTAGGTCACAGAAGAGTCCTCTCCTGTATGTGATTTCCACTACTGAGATTTGGGTACATATTTATAGAACCCATCTACGCTTCCAACAAGCTATTTATCATCCTTTAGAATGTGTTATTACTTGTGATAGAAGGGAATGCAGAATTAGGCCAAATTTTCTGTTTCAATCTGTAGATGCAAGAAACACTGAATAGATTTTTTTTTTTGAGAAATTAGAGGTAAATCCTGATAATAATTTTCTTTTTTAAAACAAATGGAGTGTAGCCTTTGAATATCGTGGAGTTTTGTTTTCATATGAACAGTTACTTCACGCTACTACGGCAAACATAATACTCTGTTTTACCAGGCTCTAATTCACAAACAGCAGACAGCAGGGAGATCAGTCTTGAGATTAAGTCCTGAACTCAGAAACCAGAAATTTGGAAGTTAAGCCCCCAATCTGGAACATTCTAATCTCTCCACACCTCACCTTCCTAGCACAGATTAGAGGTAGCCAACACTTCCCCTTTAAGACACTTGTGAGAATGACTCTGTCATTTGCAAATACAACTGATTACATAAACACAATCAAATTAACTTCTTGTGCCAAAAAACTTGGTTGTCCTTGGTGAAATAATATTTTGGCCAGAGAATGAATTTCATCATTTTCTGTTGACTTTGCGTCTGACTTTTGCAAGGTGCATGCCCAGAGCCCAATCCCGGCCCTTACTGTAAGCTTACAGCCTAGAGTATATGAGTCGACCAAGCAGAGAATGGATCTGCTGCCAACAAAAACTAGGTGTCAGAGAGATCTCAGTTATAACTCCTCCCAACCCCAAGGCACCAAGGGATGAGCTAGGCAGCGCCAGATCACTGCGCACCAACAGTAAGAGGAAGAAAACTTTGTCAACCTTTCTCTTCCTTTTCTCTTTCATTCTTTCTTCATCCCATTCCCCAAAAGAGATCACATGGCTGGATGATCCCAATAGAAGTAATGGAGCAAGGATTGCAATCCAAGCTAAATTCTCAACGACACACACCTTTTCAGATGAATACAAGTGCCTGCCCTCCAGGAGCTCACAATCTAGTGGGAGAATCAGAAAGGCAACTCAATAGACTGTAAGCTCCTTGAGGGTAGGGACCGTTTTTATCTTCCTTGTCTCTTCACTAAGCACGATGTCTGCCATGAAAACAGGCTTCAAATAAGTTCTTACTGAAGAGAGGAGCCATAGGAACAAGTTATCTTCTCAAGTTTCCTCCCCTCTTCAACAACACACTGACTTAGTTAAGTGCATGACAACCCTGCCACCACAGTCTCCCCTTCCACAATGCTGTGCGGACTACCTCCATCCTCCTTATGCTCACACGCAGGCGCTGTTCAACAGATGATGGCATGAACAAGCAGATGTGAGAAAGGACACACCTGCACTGTATCTAAGTCACTTATAAGAAAACCTTATATGTGCCACGGCAGGTCAATCCAGCTGCGGGTATCTGTCAGGCCTCAAAGAAGACAATGATTGATTTGGGCCACTTAACTCTAAAATCTCAAAGGCTAAATGACATTGCATAGGAAAAAATTCAATCCTCTTTTACATTAATTAAGCCGATGACATCAGAACAAAACATTTTTCTTTAGTGTATGAGTTATGCCAAATTCTACCTTCTAGAGGATATGGGTTTCAGCCAAAAGTCCATCATATAGATTATTGTTTTTCTCCTCTCAAGTACTTAGAGGAAATTAAGTCTTCTTTGGCATGCAGCATTCTCAGCAAGGTCATGGGTCCTTCTACAGTGGTGTCAGGGGAGGTTAAGGGAGGAGCTTTGTCAACAAAAAGGAGAAGGAGACATGTCAACTATTCTTGAAGATTAAAACAAAACAAAACAAAAAAACAGTTAACCAGGATGGCATGGGGCCATTCTAATCTTTGGTGGAGAAGTCACAGGTTCAGTAAGAAAGCAGAGGATTCTAAAGTTGGTTCTTATGTCTCTGGACTCATCATTCGACTATGATAACCAGGGGATTGGTCTCTACTTCGATGAGAACTTGGAATCATGATTTGCTCATCTATAAAATGGACAAGGTAGAATGGACCTAGAATATTCATTCCCCTAACTTAAAAAGCTAGAAATTATCAGGAAGCACAGGGAAAAAGGGGAAGCATCACTAAGTATGTCTACTTGTTTTATGACACACAGATAAACTAGGGCTATCTGTATGGCCATGGCTTTGGAATTATCCTGTGGCCCAGTGATTTCAGTGATTTCAGCAGTTACCACACAACTAAAGACAAGCAAAGCTAAGAGAGAGCTTTTTGGAAAGTTGGACATGGAGGCCCGTGTTTCGTCAATTAGCACCCATGGTCCTCCTAACCACACATAAGCCAGCTTCCTTTGGTTTTCCCCCTCAGCTTAAGTCTTGATGCCTAATACCTGCTTGAATAAGGCAACTTTCACATCCTTGATGTTGTGGTTCCCCCTTCCTTTGTTTTGTTTTAAATTTCCTGCAAACACCACATAGATAAGAAAGCCAGCAGAGGCCAAGACTTAACTGGTTGCACTCTCTTTCAGGCCTTGCTGCATGAAGACTGTATGAACCACCATAACCACTTTCCCACGCTCCCCAGCCTTATCAATCTGCTCCACAAGTTCTTTATGCTACTTGCTCATCAGAATCACTTGGGGCTGAAGTCACAGCAACACTTCTCCAAAGATAATCATCTCTTTCTCTCAGTGAGGCCCAAGAAGACAACAAGGCTTCCTAGGTAGTTCTGAAGGGTAACTAGGGAAAAGAATAGCTGCTACTTAAACACCAGAATGAGCTATATCAACTTTTCTTTCATTATGGAAAGAAAATGCAATTCTCATGGATATCACCCTGTGATTTGGATGGAGCATTACATAGGTCATGAATGACATTTTGGTTCAATGCTACCTAACCCCAGTCTTGGGCATACTAGGCTGAGGAAATATTGTTTTGACTGTATCAAATTACTCTATGATATTCATTACATTCCTCCCCAGAAATATCTTTCATACATTATCCTGCAAAATAAGGCATGGTGATAGATCACAGTTCCACCTTAAGGGGGCCTAGAATTTCCTGTGCCTTCTATTGTTGTCATTGGTAGACACTGGAAGCTTTAGAAAGCCAGGCACTGGAAGTATAAGGTTCTTTGGCAAGATTCATTATCAGCATTTCATGCTATTAACCATAATCATAAAGGCTACATTTATTGGCACTTCTGTGCAGGCCATTGAGGCAAATATTTTAAGTAGATTATTTTACTTAATAATTAAAACTTCCTCTGAGGAAAATTCAGTTAATATCCCCCATAGTATGGACTAGGAGATTGGGTACAACACAGGGAATGCATGATCATATTTAGGCTCTGGGCTATCTGATCCCAGTCCTAGGCATAGCAGGGTATGGCATACTGCTATAAGGTTCTAGGAAGTGATAAACCAGAAATTATTCACAGAAAAGAAAGTTTCCTACGAGGGGATAGAGGATGCAGGCAACCTGAGTCCACTGCCTGCTAAAGGCACATGAGGCTAAAGCATGAGGCTGACTGGTGGAGAAATGGTCTAGCTTACTTTGAGTTTGTGTACTGGGCATTCTCTTGGGATGGCATCTTTAAGCAGTTGCTTTCTGACCTCAAATCGAGTTCTGTTGTGGACAGAAGACAATCTTTCTGCTACTCTAGCAGTCTAGTGGTGCCACTTAGATGCACAAGGTGAAGTGGTTAGTGGCTTTGTTGGCCTGACTCTCAAAGGCTCACACACCCCACCATTAAGCTTTGTTTCCATCTCCTTCATTACCTACCCTCCCTGTTTCAGAACAGCTTACTTCATGCTCACATCATCATCACAGAGAACATTTTTGACCTCAAGGTCAAAAATTGCTCATGTAATGGTTGTTATTTTGAACCCCAAGAGCCTGCATTCCAAATCCGCCCCTAGCAGAATTGGTCTATTAGTCTTCAGGTTCTATTATGAAAGTTTTGTCTCTTAACCCACCAAACTCAATATAGTTTTTATTTCTTATTTCATATTGTTCTCAGTGAGTAGAATAAGAAGACATAGTCCAGAACTCTCTGTCTGGGCAATTATTATAGATTGTATAGCCTTGGACAATTCACCTTCTCTATGGTTCAACTTCCTCTAAAAATGGAGATAAGTATTATAGCAGCCACACATGCAAGGGCTGTTCTAGGGATGATGTGTACAGTAAGACAGATGAACAATGTTTGACAATGTAAACACCTAATAAGAAATAATCATGTCTCTCTGAGGCACCAATCACTGACTAGCCCGTAAGTCAGCTCTGAGCCTTTAGCACACTATGCAGGCACTTGAATGATTGTTTCCCCAAGGTAACTGCACTTCCCACAGTGGAGGTCAAGGACCTCTGCTAATCTGAGTCTACCGAACTGCATTTTGTGAACTGGCTAGTGACCAGCATGATGACAGTCCTATGATTCTGCAGAATGAATACCTCAGAAGGAGTCTTTGGCCAAGTTTGAACATCTTCATTATCCTATAGCATGTTCCCAACAGCACAATAGAGAGAACTGGTAAAAAGAAAGGAAATCGTGTTTTGCTTTTAGTGTTATATAATTTTGATTTCATATTAACATGCCTTGGGGAATAAAATATGTATTTACATAAGAAATTCTGGTAACAGCATTTTGAAAAGTAATTAAATGAAACACCAGATTCTTTTTGCTGAAGGCTCTACCTTTAACACTATGAATGTGACAATGTCCTGACATAAGACCTAGGCTGTCTTTTCCTCCAATCACTCTTTATTCACAAGCTCCCAGAGAAGGCTCAGTTGGAATACCAACCATGTCTGGGTTGCAGAATCTCACTAGCATTGGACTGGCCAGCATAACTTTAGAAGCAAGTTTGGTGCATCATTATGTTAAAGCCAATGCTTCCTTTTCCTTCTCTGCTAGTCTTTGACCTCCAAAAATGTTCAAGGGTGAATAAAGCAACTAGGACCCAAAGTTTTATAAACCAGATAGGTTTTTTTTTTTTTTATTATAACCAGCTGTCCTTATTAAGTTTGAAATTAAGGAGTCAATTTCAAAACTTTCAAGAACGTGAAAACTATATACATTTATCTGGGAATACATAGTATATTGCTATAAAAATCAAACCAGCATAGGATATTGGTGGTCACAGACACTCTAGTACAAAGGATCAAAATGCCCCAAGGCAATGGGGGTGAGAGAGGGGGAGGCTCCTGTAGATGAGAAGATCCAGCCTGAAGTTAAGGACTCATCTTAGGTTTGCAACTTAAGCCAGGGGTCCTTTCAGTTATGTTACAGCTAACTGGGAACGTTGTACTGCAAGGTTTCCAGGTCCATGTTTACACTGTAAGTGTAATGACTCTGGATTTATAGATTAAGACTTTTTGACACACATCCCAAGTATGCACATACATTAGCTCTACCCCAGTGGCTATAAAGGTATAGACAAGCAGAGTCACACATACTTGTGCCATGCTCCACACTCTCATGCATGGCTCTGGAAGTGCTTGCTCATCTTCACAAACTTACTTTCAACACATTGTAAGGGTTTTCCTGCATCTGCAGCCCTGTGCTTCTTTTCCTGATTAGGAAATAATCAGGGTATATAGTCAAAAACCCAGGCGGGAGAGGCAGATGGACACAGCAGCCTGTATAAACGGTTTCCCTAGGAAACCAGGCAGACGCAGGATCTTAACCAAATATGGAACTGGCAGCCACACTTTGGGACTGGAAGCTGAAGTGTGGACTGGTGGGAAGCCCCAGTAATCCATCCCTGCACATCATGTACAAGAGGTGACATCAGAGTAGGGGCACGTTTTGTTGGGGAGAGACCAGTAAGCCTCAGAGAAGACGCATTTCCTCAAATGATAGCTCCAGGAAAGAAGCACACACAGCTTCCAGCGAGTCTCCTTGGGCATTTAGAAAGGAAAAGGGAAAGAAAGAAGTCTACATGGAGAAACCACGTCCAAGGCCTGACTCATGGTCAAATGCAGAACCAGACTTGTGAATTTGCATAGACTAGACATCCCATTACCTTATTACCATCTGTCTAAGAGAGAATAAAAATAGGCTTTACAGAGTCCCTGGGCTACTCATTGGCACTGCCACAGACTCTGCAACATCCTACAGAGCTTCAGATCGCTCTTGTACAATTCCCAGTGACTCACCCCTACCCATATGCACTTTACATTAAAAGCTAATGCTGCTTCATCCCTCTGGATTTTCTCGTGTTTTAAACATTCTGTATGAGAGTCAGAGAGATATGGGGGTGGGGTGGGGAGGGGAGCAGAAGAGAGAGGGTACAGGTGTTCACTGAATCCGGAAGCAGGCTTCCCCTGCAAATGAAGTTATGGGCAGCTGTGAGCCATCAGACCCAGGTGCTAAGAAGCAAACTCAGGCCTTCCTCAAGAGCTGTGAGCTCTGAGCTGCTGAGCCACCAAGGCCACCTTTTCACCCCCAGAGTGCCTTTGTGCATGCGTGTGAGTCTGAGTATGGCAATATGCACACATGAGTGCGGATCCCTCATGTTTTATAGGCACTCTATACCTCTGCTCACTCACAACCATGCTTTAAGTGAAAGAAAACAAGAGTGTTCTCTGAGAAGACAGAGTGGTGGCACCAACACCTCAACTCTGTTGCCCCTTTCAACTTCGAATGTTTTAGGTGGCTGGGTTAATGGGCTGCCCTTTCCTGGCAGCAGTGTTTATGCCATCTCTCTCTCCAGTGCACTGTGGCTTCCATTTCAATCAAAATGGTATTCAATCGGGATCTCACTGTGATTATTGACATGCTGGAATATTCCATTCAACTCAGTCAGTAGTACAGATGCTTAGTGTACTTGCCGGCATGAGCTCCAGTTAGGATGAATACAAACTTCTACAATCACATGGCTGTCCCTCGTTCTACACTAGAAAAACCAGCTTTTTCTCGTTCCTCAGCTTTCTATACTTGCTGATATCCCTATAACAAATGTGATGGGTGTCTCTTAGAAGGTACCTGGCCTAGCAGAAGATACCAGGGAGATACCAGGGAGGTCAGAACATGGAGAACCTGTGGAGGATTTATAGTGGGGGAGGTACAGTGTGCATGTGTGTGCACTGACACATGCCAAAAAGGCAAGTGAATGGAAAAGAAAGCCCCCCAGTCCCCCAACACACACTGCATTACCACTGGATTGAAAAGTCAGTCATTTCTTGTGTATGCATCATGAATTTAAATTTGGAAGCAATTTTTCCTTGTGAGACATTTCATGCTTTGCTATTAATACAGAAAATTCCCAGAAGCCGGCAAAGAAAGAATATGGAAATAGAAAGCAGGAATCCAAGTTTCTGTTTGGTCAGTGTCTACCTTCATGACCTTGAGTAGGTCCCCAGAACTCAGTTGTTCAACCTGAAGAAACACAAGATACAATATGGACACTTCAGGCACTTTAGGTGACTGGCTAATGGACCAGTTAACAAATCCTCTCCGAGAGTTTAATTCCTGCCAAGTGCTGCTCACGAAGCGAGGCTACAGCAGCCAGCACGGCAGAACCTCCCTTACGGAGCTCAGTTTGTGTATGAATGTGTGAGTTTGTTCAATGTAAGCAACATACAGACACAAAATGGACAAGCACGCATATATACGCTACACACTGATGCACACAGTATCAGGAGTGACACAGAAGTACATAAGAGAACTCTGCAAACAACCAAAGGGCACTGATGTCGACAGACTCTATGCAGCTCCACATAGTAGGAAAGGCTTCCTTTTCAGGATTTGGGAAGTAGAGGTTCAAGAACTATGAATTCAATACATTAGGGCTTGCAATATAAGTTTTTCCTAGCAGTAAACCATCCTCTCCCCCCTCATCACCCCCCCCCTTGCCCTTTTGCCATTCCATAAATATTAGTTGCTTTTTTGAAAAGTACATTAGGGTGCAGACCCATAAGTGAAGCAGAAAAATCAGAAGCAGATCCAGCCTTCAGAGGGTTTATAGACGGCACAAAGTCAAGGTACTAAGTAGATTCCCGCTGCCTGTGATGTAATACCAATACACTGAAAGCCATCTCAGGGAAGAACATTCAAACACATGGACATTCTTTGACACACAGGAGAGTCTTCTGGAGAGAAAGTGCAGAACTGGGGGCTGTGTAGGCTGTTATGACATGAAGGAGGGAGGCTGGCACCCTGGGTGGCTCCTACTGTCCAACACAGAAATGCAGACCCCAGTGATGGCATTGTGTTCTCAGTTTAGCTTTCTTTACTTCATCAGGAAGTCTCAGCCAATTCAGAAAACCCTCTTGTCCAGCCCCCAGATTCTGGCCTTAATTAATGTGGAACAAGATATGGGTATTTTGGAGATATTTTATCCAATTTCAAAGAGGTTTCTGGTAACTGTTACTGAGGCTCCTTTTTCGTTATCAAGAGCATGGAGACTCAAAGACAGAAAGAGGTAAAGTACAAAAAAGAAAGAAAGAAAGAAAGAAGGAAAGAAAGGAAGAAGAAAAACTACCTTCCTCCATTGAGCATTTGAGCATCTGTTCCAGCTACCTCCTAGAAATAGAGATTTGGGAAAATTAAAGCCATCCCTATAAAGTAAACAAAGTATTATTTGTTTGTTTGTTTTCCTGGACTGTGAGCACATTACTGTCATTTTGTACTGCTGCAGAATTAGGGCTATGCTGGGGCAAGTATGGAAATGTCCTCCAATTCCCATTGCATCTGAAACATGATGTCTGAGAAGTATGCTTCTTGGCTTCACTTCAAACACCCTTCTTATTATGAAGAGTGTGAACTGGAAATAAAGATGTCTTCGTTCATCAGAAAGACTGTGAGCTCTCTCGCCTGATACTCCAAATGGATGGCTGAAAGCTGCCAACCGTATGCACCCCCAAATCACAGAGGACGGGAATATCAAAGGATCTGGTTCAGAAACAGCCTCCTAATCATTATGATGGACGGACACAACCTGAGCAGACTGAGGGCAAGAGTATGCAGTTCCAGCCCCTAGAGAGCTGGAGAGAGAAGTAAAAGAAAGTGAAGACTGAGAAGTGGGAGGAGACAGAAAAGGCAAAGCAGCAGGGGCACAGCCTCAGCAGCTCTATTTGTAAAACAGTCAAGAGCAAGCCTTCCTCTCCGAGGGATGCTCTGCCAGGCTTCTCTTCATGCTTACTGGCTTCTATTCACCAGACTCTAATGCCAATTTTGTTGTTTCTTTCTCATGCCAGAGGATATTGGAACCAATAAAGATTTGGAGGTGGTGGGAAAGACTGAAAGAGGCCGCTTAGTCACAGCAAAGATGGCAGCTGACAGCCTGAGGGGAAATGAGAGAAGAATGAATTTCAGTGGAGCATAATAATAGATGGTCATGGCGATGACCTTGAGTTAGCAAGGGTTTCAGAGGCGCAGAATGTCCCTGTTGAGAATGCAATGCAGTTCATAAGGGGCTCATCTAAAGCTGTTACTATTATTGTTAATTTTGTGTCTGATAGAGGAGACAGCTTGAGCATCATGGTACAAAGTGACCATATGGAGTACAATACAACACATTTATGGTCATATGAAAATTCATCAGCTCCTCAGAGTGGCTAAATATTTTCAAAATTACACACACAGACAGAAAGACACACACACACACACACACACACACACACACACACACAGCCCATTCTGGGTTAAGGTTAGAAGTCACAATTGACACATTCTCCTATTTTTTTCTCCAAAGCCAAGAAATTAATAGCACCCATGTTTTCTGTGAGGAAAAGTTAAGTTACATCCATCAGCAGACTCACAAATTAATCTCTCTGTTTTGCTCTAGTTTTCCTTTAATCATCTTTTTCTTCTCATTAAGAGTTAGGATCTAGCTTACTCTTTTCCTCCACGATGCTCTTATTGGCTGGCATGTCCTTCATGACATTTATCATAACACTTAGGGCACAGTGGTACACAGAACCTATCCACAGCTAACTAGATGTATAATATGCAATAGGAAGGAAATAAAGTTTGGAACCATTCCTTTTCTGGCATTTCTGGGCTGAGTTCTTGGCTAAATCTTTATGACTTTCTCAAGTTCTCTACTTATTTATACGGTAAAAGGATGTGGCACACCCCAGGCCTATGCAATAATCACTATTTTATTGGTTGTTACATTCCAGTTGATTTCCCCACATTCTCTGAATGACCAATTCAAAAATGTTTTAGACATGGTAAGGAAAATGCTAGTGAAGGAACCTTAAGCACATATATTGGATCAAACACTCTCTCCAGAGGGAAGAGAGTCCATTTGTTATACTAATGTATAAACCATCTCAGTCACTCCTTCCTTCTATCCTCCCTTTATTCAAAGTGGAAAAAAGCCTGTTACAGCAAGGCAACCATGTGGTGGGAATTGAGGCTTGGAAGAAGACAGCCTATGCTGATCCTGGATCTGAAATATAGAACAATATACTACAAACTATAATGAAAATATGAAAGGATGTGCCTGGGAATCTTCATGTTCCATTTGTTTGAATGAGAACAGTTCGCAGTGTGGCTATAATTTGTTACAGCACAGGAGAGTCCTCCATTTCCCAAACATGTCCAGGTCTCATACTACATCATCCCAGAATCTTGCCCAGACATCTGAGAAGTGCAAGAGGCCTCTCTCCACCTCAATCACCTTGAAAACTCAACCCTGATCAACTTGAGTAATAATTTCTACAAGTGTCTTCTATTTCACAAAATACCTAAAAAACAGAAGCAAACCCTAGGAGATCAAATATTCTTGAGGTTTGCTATAGCCTTCCCCTTATTTGGGAGGCCTGAGCTACCTAAATAACAGGTAGCTGTTTCAAAAATTTGCTCTTCCTTGCCAGAAATCATAAAACAGGATTCTGTTTTTGAGCAGATATCTTTAAAAGCTGGATTCCATCAGAATATGGTAGGCACCTCCACCTTTTCTCCAAGACATTCTCCCTATTTTGTTATTATTGTTTTGAGATAGGGTATTTCTATGTAGCCCCAGCCACCCTGAAACTCTCTGAATAGACCATGTTGCTTCAACTCACAGAGATCAACCTGCCTCTGTCTCTCAAGTGCTGGGACTAAAGGCGTGTGCCACTACACCTGGCTTCCACCCCCTTTTCTAAATGCCTTTCCTTTATAACAAATTTCTATTCATCCATGTAACCTAATAGAAAGTCCAACTGTAGCAATGAGCACATAATGACAGAGGAGGAAAACCTGAAGCTCAGAATTGAAATATATGAATCTAGGGAGTTTATACAACATGGCAAGGCTTCCACACCTTGATGAGAAAGAATACACCTGTTGCAGTGTTTCTTGGCTACATACTCTCATGTGGTGCAAACAGATGTAGCTTACTGAGAACTCAGAACCCTTACATGCTATCGGGGACCTAGGACTGCAGTCCAGTCCCTACAAGTCTAGAAGGGCATTTGCTGCACAATAAACCACTCTGTCAGTTGAAGGCCAGCCTGGTCTACAAAGTGAGTTCCAGTGAAGCAGAACTCCATTGAGGTACACTGGCTTCTAAGCTCGACACAGGTTAACACAGCACCTCTGAAGAGAGTGTGCAGGACACAAGGCTTGAAGCAATTCTACAGTGTGCTGGGGCCATTCCGAGTCCGTTTGTCTTTCTTACTCTTTTCTCCCTCCTGGCTTCATTTTTTTCTTCTTTATAAAAGTGGTTTTGTTGAGAACTTCTTAGTTAAATACTATATCCACATAACTCCAGCCCTCCCATGAACTCCTCCTCTGCTCTCCCAACCTCTATCCAGGCTCATTTTTCTTTCCTTTTTCTTCCTCCCTCCTTCCCTTCCTCCCTCTCTTTCTTTCTTTCTTTTTTTTTTGGGGGGGGGGTTAGGACAGGGTTTCTCTGTATAATAGTCCTGGTTGTCTTGGAACTCACTTTGTAGACCAGGCTGGCCTTCAACTGACAGAGGTTCGCCTGCCTCTACCTCCTGAGTGCTGGAATTAAAGGCTGATTTCACTTTTCTATGTTTTGAAGCACAAAAGCCAGCTGATTGATGAAACTCTAGATTCAGGCTACAGTCTGCATAAGCCCACTAATGCCACCCCATCAGCAAGGCATGTTCCCTGTACCACAGCCAACAGTACTGCTGTCTGAAGTGGAGTTTTCAATTCTTCCTTTTTTTTTTTTTTAAACTACCTTCTTCTCTTTCATAATAAACAAGCTAGTCTTCTATGATCCTAAACTTTGACAAATGTAGGAAGAGAGACCACCAGTTGGGGAAATGCCTCCATCACATTAAGAGGTTTGTCATGTTTTTGAGAGGATTTTCTTGACTGTTACTTGGTATAGGATAGCCAAGAGCAGGGCAGGCAGTATCACTCCTGGGCAGGACAGCCCAGGCTACATAAGGAAAGTAGCTGAAAGAGAGCCTGGGAGTAAGCCAATAGCAGCAGTCCTCTGTGGCTTCTGTTTCTAGCTCTTGCCTTTTCTTTCCTTGATGAAGGGCTACATTTTCTAACACAAAACAAACCCTTCCCTCTCCATGTTGCTTTTGGTTGTGGTGTTCATGACAGGAACAGAAAGTATAAGAGAATACAATCCTTTCAGGCTGGTGTGGAGACACTCTTTTACAACCCTTCCAGATTACATGTGCAAGCTCCAAAGCATAACAGATCTAGCCATTAGCATCAGATGGCACCTAACACTAATTTTGCCAGCACCTTCCATATCTGTTCCACTCACAGACTTGCCATTTCTGAGTCAGCATACATGTTTGAGGTTTATAAAGTCTGAAGTAATAAACACATGGCAGACTCTAGAGAACCCACTGTTTGGACTTGCTCATGAAGGACACAGACCTTGCAATCAACGATGCTCAGAGTTCAAAGGTTACTTTTGTTACCCACATGGACACATGTGTTGAATATTTCAGGTTTCAGATCTGATGTTACAGAACGAGACGGCCCTCTACTTACTGAACAAACTGGAATGTATACAGGAAGAAGGCTTACCCAGCATTTGATGTGTAACAGCTGCCCATGTTGTTGCTGTTCCTTCTTATTTTTACTATTAGACCAAGATTTAGTTAATTCAGCTGGAGTTTGGGTACCTCAGCATTACCAAAACCAACTGAGGTTTCGAAATGAAAAGCTTCCTGAAGTAAATTATACTGCAGACTGTGGTATGTTATATGATGTAAATGCAAGATTCTACTCGAGGCAGGCAGCAAGGGTGGAAAGCCAGGCCATTTTTCTATGAATAAAAAGTGAGAGGAAAAAAGGGACCAAAATTACTCATGGATGCTGAATGTGGGTTGGGGATGTAGCACAGCAGTGGAGTGCTTGGCCTAGTGAGTGAGTGGTCCTGCATTCCATGCCCAGTACTTCAAAACTCAAGTAGCAACAATAATTACAAAAAAAAAAAAAAACCAAAATAACAACAAAAACAATAAAAAACAAACAAAAAACTAACCCCCCCAAAATCCAGAATTCATGGACATTTAAGTTAAGTGTCCCCCAAAATGAAGTGGAGACCAGGAGGACTATTTGAGACCAGGAGGAAAGATTATTAGGATCTTCAAGGGCAGGGGACCCTTTGGGTAACAACCGGGTGACAAAGTTTTTGGTGATATACTTTGTAAAATAATTACACTCCTACACACCTCTAGTGTCCCAGAGGGTATCGTAGGTACACTAAGAAAGGACCATTGCTCACACATGGGATAGTACAATTGGTATATGAGCTTGTAGGTAAATTCAGAAAGTCAAGGGCACCTTAATATATTCCACGAAGCTAATGCATTTGTTATGGCATGTCTATTGAATACTCCTTTCTACAATGGGCAGAGACAGTATGCAAGGGATCATTTTATTAACCATCTCCTAGTGAGGCAATATGAGTCAATCTTCAGTGAGGGTTAGATTACAAACAAACAAACAAACAAACAAATAAATAAATCTGGGAATCCTTGACTTTGCTCATGGTGCTCCATGTGAGTTGTGGGTTGTGCTCCAGGCAGCTTCTGCTTCAGCAACAGAGCCCTTGCCTTCCATTTCTCATCCTCAAAACAGAGCAATCGGCCCATTTCCTCTCTGCCAACAGGCCACAGATGCAGAACTACAGACTCAGGAAGATAAAGGAGGGGTAAGATCTACAGTTTCAAATAGCAGCTGGCAAGGAAACCCTGTCAAATCGCCCCCAACACCACAGTGTTTTCAAAACCACAGGAAGACTGTAAATACAAGTCTCATTGTTTTAAATGTAAGTTTAAGAGGGGGAATATAAAGTTGTATGCCAATCACTGACACTGTGGAATAGTGAGCAGTTTTATGGTTATTTAGTAACTGCACTAATTTTTAAGTGGGTGGATAGTACCTTCTCCTTTCTCTCACTATATAGAGCTCTCTATTATATAGAGCCTCAGTCATTTATGGGACTGCATAGCCCACTGTAGGTACATGGGGCCTTGGAGCTACAAAAGACAAAGGCTTCAGAATTTGCCCAGACCACATTGTATTTCTCCTGGCTAGAAAAATACATCCTTCTACTTGGAAAAGCAAACACAAAAACAAACCAAAAACCTATGATAGTTTGTGACATGTTCATCCTTCATAGGAAAGTTATTTACAAGTTACTTCCTTTATTATATGTGTCCATATAATATAATATAATATAATATAATATAATATAATATAATATAATAATAAGGATTCTTAGCAAGAAAGCACTGAATGGAAACAAAAATATCAATTAGTTTAAAAAATGAACTTAGCTCTTCAAAAAAATATTTTATATCCCGACTGCAGATTCCCCCAATGCTCTCTTCCCAGTCCCTCCCTGCATCTCCCCTCTATTCTTCCCTCACCCCAATCCATTCATTCTCCATTTCTGTTCAGAAAAAGGCAGGTCTCACTTGACTTGGTTGTATCAACCGGTATGGATGTTAGAATGTAATTTCCCATCATGAAGCAGGAAGCAACTCCTATCATGGAGACTTAGTTGCTACAGCTCCACTCTTTCCAGAGCCAGATATCTAGGAAAGAAAACTCTTGTTTCAGCAACAGCTCCAGAGAACAAACTTGAGGAAAGAGGAAGCAATTCAAGAGCCCTGTTACCCCAGAAACAGAGTGAGAGGCACAGACAACCCGATGTTGCCTGTAGGGGTCATCTCTGCCTGGGACAGGGGACAGGGAGGAGATGGTTGCCAGCAGGAACAATTGGTTCAGATACACCAGCCCCTCCCCTCCCCCGCTGCTCCCTCCACACACAAGGACAAAAAGATAAAAAACACCCTTACCGGGGTTCTTTAACTCCACATCTGGCCAAGTGGTAACAGCAGCAAGAATTTTAAAAACTAATAAAAATCATTGAATACCTAAAATCAACCTGGAGCCTAGAAGACAATGCACCAAACCAAGGAGGCTGAGTCTTGAGGAGTAAATGTAGACATGGACATGCTTACAGTTTCTCTCTATATGCACCATCTGGTGATTTTAAATAATAACATCTGTAACAATGGAAAAATTAGAGAAAAGTGCTACAGCCAACAGCACTGGAAAAGCTGCCTCTTATTAGCACCACGAAAGATTATAAACCTGTATTCTGCCTTCCAGGAATGCAAATAACTTCCTCATTTCCCCTCCTCCCAGTCCCTAGTGAAATCCCTGTACTAATAGTTCAGACTGGTTCAGTCCCATGACACCTAAAGTATGAGCAGCAAAACATTTAAAATGCAAAGAAGAAGATTCATGGAGGCTTTTCAAGTACATGTATTTGAACAACTGGTAAAGGATATCTTCTCAGTCCCTTGTGACAGTATTAAATAAGACCACTGAAGAAGACTTATTTCTTAATTAGATGCAGTAAACAATGCAAAAACAGTATAACATTCAGAGCTGTCATTTGCTATTATTAAATGATCAGTCTGTGTCATGTTCAAATGCTACCCCAAGTATTGCAGCCAATTCGGGGCTTGAAGTTCACTATACCTCCATGAATACCAGGGCACACATCGTCAATATATCAAATAAGACCTGTAGCTATCCATGTAACATGAATCAATTATTATGTAACAGTCATACTTCAAAATACAATAAGAGAAATGGGCAGAGGAGAAGTTGGCTTTCCCCAAAGAATACGTATTTCTTAGAATCTGTGACTTTATAAGCAAGGGGGACAATGGGACAGATACTGAAATTATTAAACTTGCTCCTTTATCATGTCGATATAAATTTCCTTTTGATTAATCAACTACATTGTGTTTTTCATAAAAATTATGTCTGCATTTGGAGGGAGGAAAGGGAGAAATGATCTAATCACACTATAATCTCAAAACAAATGAAATATTAAAAATGTCAATAAATATCAAAAACTTATAAATTGAAGTAAACACTGACAATTCTCACTCATTTATTGCCAAGTGTTTTCTTTCTTTCTTTTCTTTTTTTTTTTTTTTTAACAGATTTAGTGTGATCGCCAAGGTACTCATGAAACTTGTTAAGGGATAAGAAACATTACGATAAAATGACTAGTTCCTTATAGACTTACTAAGCAAAGGAGATTATGTTTAGGTAAATATGAACAGTTACCTTTACAAGCTATCAATGTACAGTCTGAGATATGACCAGAAGTCAAGGCAAAACTCAGTAAGTGCCAAAAAGAAGGCAGAAGTCTCGCTTTGGTTGTGTGGCACCTTGACCCAACACTGGAAAATTGGAATGACTTAAGGCATAGAGGAAACAATCCAGGAAAAGCTAAATTGCATAAGTAACTATGTAGAAAAAACACAATTCATGTGGAGTATGTGAGAGGAATTGCAACGGACCTATTAGGGTAGAAACCCACAACCAACAAGGTGTGCCAATGACAGCCAAGGCCAAAAAGGCAATGGAAGAAAGTAACAGGGATTTCAGATAACAATAGGAACCATGTAAATAAGGGCACTGACCAGAACAAAAAGCTGTTGTCAGGAGATGAGGCGGTTCACCGTTTCAACTACATATTGGTACCCCAAATACCTAGGTTATCTATGTTGGTGATGAACTACATTCCAAGGTAAGTGGAATCTTCAAACATGCTTGTGGTGAAAGCTGTAGCTCTGACCACATGTGTTAAATCCAGCAGTAAAATTATAACGGGAAGGAGGAAGAGCGAGTGTGCCAATGCAGAGGCCAGTCTAGTGCAACATGAGATCCGGCTCAAAAGGGCCCTCGTCTGGAATTGGTTCAGACCCAAATACCAGTCTGATGTAGCCTTGGGTAGCAGTGAAATAAAAGCAAAAGGTCATAAACTTCTCTTGATGGAGAAATAAACAACTCGGGCTTTCCTGTGTATTTTCTTAAACATTGCTTGAAGGCTCTGAGCCCATAGATGCAACCTTCCCTATGTGGACTTTGGTCTTCCCTGTCTGAGAAGCGGCGCTTGGATCCTAGAAGATTTAAAGCATGGCTCCTGTCTTGGCTCTTCTACTTCCCGTGCTGCATGTCTCAGGGTAGACATGAATGTGGAAAATCTCAGGGCCATGTTCCTATTGCTGCGACCCAGAGTCAGAAGACAACTACTCCATCCATATCCTGCCCTTTGCGTTTCCTTAGACTGCACTATAGACTGTGTACAAGCTACTTGAAAGTTCTGTTGGACTCAGGCTTGCATTTTTGCAGAGTTTATAGAACAAATTTTATAAAAAGTAGTCAACTAATAAATAGTGGTGGGATACAATACTAACTGAAGTGTCAGATTTTGAGCAGGCTACATTTACCAACAGAATTCTAGAAAAATCTTGAAAAAGCAACAACATTACATCTCAAGAAGGACCATGCACTTGCTCTTCTATTTTCTTCTCTGTTTTACTTTTGGTTGTCTCCAGCATTTCAGCAGGAAAGTAAGAAGTGACTGACCCATGAAAACAACAGCAAATTGCTTGATGATCTTGCTCTGCCCTCTGTGACAGACTGGAACTCCCAGCTAAATAAATGTGCTATTCACAGATCATGCAACAGACAGGGAAGGATGAAGCACGAGGGACGATCTAATCCCCAGTCTTGCCTCTTATGCTCAAATACCCACTAAGAAAGCAGATTATCTTTTGGCTGCTTCCATGCCACTAGAGAGCCTGGAATTAAAGTCCTTAAGCTCCAAATGCACTTGTTCGGAAGCAATTATACATACTATACTTCTTAAATCTTTCTTTAATACCTGAAAATTTAAGGACCCTGCACTACATGGGGAACTCAGCTTGGGACTCAGCTTTGCTATTTGCCATGCAAAACTCCCAACACCAATTCTGCATGTCATGTTAGAGAAATCAACTAAACGATCTCTTACTGCACACTGTTCATGTCACAGGCACAACATTATGAGAATTCCAGTCTTCTGAGAAAAGGGGAAAGAGAAAGAATTCAAATAAACCCCAAACCCAACAACCCAGGTAATTGGGGAAAAATGTAAAAGAACGAAAAGAAAAGAGCCCTAATTTAATACATCATCTTTAAGAATAAATGAGGTTACAAATCCACATTTGGAAGAACAGAATCTAGTCCATATGTACCAGATACCATTTTTTTTTTTTCCAAACTCAAATTCCGGATTCCAAAATGTATACTCTCTCTCTATACTGAGGTAACAGCTTGTCAGAGAAATGTGGCAAGCAACAGCAGGCCTAGCACAGCAGATGGGGTATATTTTTACACCGGCTTTAAGTGATAATATGAGTTTACATAGGGTCATCCTAAATATTGTTTAAGTGCATGAAATGACTCCAGTCACTGCCTAACCTTGAGTAGGCTGTTTTGCTTTCAGTTCGACTCAATTTGCTGCCGTCAAGACTTCATCAAGACAAGTCTCTATTTTCTTTGGAACAGGAACTGTACCAATTTTCAAGATCCTCTTTTCAGAGTCGTGCACTGATTTTACGTGGCCAGTAACAAAGTGAGGAGACTATAGCTGGCAAACCATTCCTCCACAGCGCAGTGGACTCCTTCAGCCTCTGTCAATGGGTCAGGAATGATATGTGTGCAGGCAGTTAAAAAACCTGAAGTGGGAGGTGGTGAGGGTGAGACCCCTGCTGCAAATCCTAGCTGTTCTCCTCACTGGTTCCATTAGAATCTTTGAGTCACTGGCTCCATCTGGAAGAACTACCACCTAATAACTACTAGAATTGTTGGCACGGCAGGTGTACAAAAGGGTCCACGCAAACATTTATTAAAGAGTTAGTTCAGGGTTTACAGCCTTCCCCTCTAATGCCAGAGCACATTTTGCTTGCTGATGTCGATGGAGAGGGCTTGATTTTAACTTTGACTTTGATGTACTCACGGATTTTAAGTAAATTCTATATAAGCACTGAAAATTTTTCTGTGTTCATTCACAAGCACGTGCACTTGAAGGCAGGGTTTAAATGAGTCCACCAGACCCAAGATAAATGATAAATAGGCATTTATTAGAAAGCACTTACACAAATAATAGTCTTCCTGCTCCAGAAGATGCAGTCTCTGCCCTTCTGATACTCTTACCACAACCCAAAAGCAAGCCAGCCCCTCCTCTACCTTACAGTGGATCACATCTGAATGCTTGAAAGCACGCTCATAGGGTGTGGCCACCACCACAAGTTCATGGGCAAAGCAAGATGCCACTACATACATTAATTTCCCAGAGATATTAAGGAAGCTTAAGGGATGACAACTTGTGTGGACGCCTTCACTGTGTACACTTGCACACCTAAGGAATATAACTCTTATGACTTCTGCTTAGGCAAGGCTTCTGTAATATGGAGGGATAGGCTAGACAAGGACTGGACACATTTGCAGATGTCATCAAGACATTAAGCACTATTTTCCCCTTCAGCTTCCAATGTAGTGCAATTAGCACATGAGTATCCAGACAGCAGGGATATTTATTATACTATTCAATACTTGGCCTCAGGTTTAGTGGAGAGACTGGTTCACAGGGGGCTCTAAAAGTATATGCAGAACAACTAGTGTCTAATGATAGGCCCATTTGGGCACACCCCTTCCCACCTTCTTGTTCAGAGAACCCTATGCTAAAAGAATCCTGCACAACACACTCTACTTCCCAACTAAGGAAATAAAGTGTGATTAGCTTAGCTTGCATAACCAGAGAACACCGATGCAGGTGGATTCTCCATCCACCCAAGCTGCTGTAATACACCAAAAGGATAGGTCACCTTATTTGATCATGAATAATGTATCTGGATCTTTAAGATTCCCTCCTGCAGGGAAAGGGGCAATGTAATAAAATAGTCAACCAGTAATTGAACTGAATAAGACAGTCAGATTAGAGAACTAAGTATTTGGTCTTAAATCTTTAGAGCAGGAGATAGAGACATGCTATTTGTTTAGTAAAGAATAAGATATTACAGGGATATTAGAAATTGCTAACATTATGATTAGTTTATTAGCCACTTATCACTTGATAGAGGCTGCTCAAGTTGGTTGGCATTCTGGGACAGAATGACGAGATGGATGAATAAAATGATAAAGAACTCTTGGGGAAGATAAATGCAAATGACTGAATTTCTGCTAAAATATTAATTTCAGTTAAGTTGGGTCTGGTCCTGCCAACTTATTTACAGGAGATGATGTAATTGCGTTCTCCATGTAAAATTTCCCTAAAATGTAAAATTCATAATTCCCCACTTCTTAAAAAATTAGGTCATGTTATTAAGTTAAATTGAACTCAAGACTTCTTAAATTTACTGATTTAAATTTAAAGATACTAATAATGTTTAGCAAGAAACTCATAATTTTTTAATAAGACAAAAGTTACAGGAAAACAATAGGATTAAGTGATTTCTCAGAACTCGTCTGATCTCTTATGCTAAAACCCCACTGTTTGTTTATCTGGGAATTTTACATTTTCTAGAAAGTAACAACTGTTTTGGGGACCATGAAATACTGAACGTTTGTGGCCCTTTTGGCACTGAGAAGAGCTTGTACGAATTACAATAATGACTGATGCTCAACTCTAGCATAAAATGAAAGTAATGAAGGTCAAAAAATACACATGGATCCACCAAAAAAATGTAGCACCTAAGAAACATCTACAACCTATCTCAGTTTCTTATAAATGGAAACAGCGGTTTTCAGACCATTGGACTTATGACTCCTTTCCTTCCCCGAGCTTAAAGCATCGGGAGCTGGGGGTGCAGTGGCACTGTGAGGCGGGAGCCAGGCATGAGTCTATCTGCCTGCAAGGGTCATTCTCTCCCAGTGAGGAACTGTCTAGCCTGAGATGCCAAAGTATGAAGTTTTAGCATGCAAGCAGCAGACTAAATCCTAACTTACTTACCAATTTTCTCTGTTTTGAACTCTGTTAATATTTCTATACCCAATGACAAGAAGCAATCTTTTGACACAAAGATCACTTTGACATAATCCAAAACAGAAGATCCTGATAGCCTTTGAAACATTTCAACATTTCTACTGCTCCACATAGCTAAAGACTGAACCAATGATTCAATTCTTCCTCATGTTTCTCTTCACACATCTCTCTTTACTGTCCCTTTTCTCTTCCTCCTGTCTAAGGACTAAGGACAACATTCAGTAAAATGATAAATGTAGCTATGACTTTTTAAAAATCAAACCACTGAGTTAATATATACAACTTTTAAATTTACAGTTGTTTCAATAAATGTAGATGTGTTCTAACAGTATCTTCATCAAAGACAAAACCAAGAAACAACAACAACAAAAATAGGTAAAACAGACATGTGATTGTTTTTCATTCATAAAACATCACCGGCTACTTAGCTTTTATGCATTTAGCAGCATGCCAAAGAAAGGCTACAATAACCACACCTCACAGAGTCCCATCACCAAGAGGGGTGATGACACAGGCAATCATATTAACATGAAGGAGAAGGTTTCCTTTCACAGTATGATAATCATAAGGCAAGAGGGAATGTTCATCTTACTCAAGGATCTGAAAAGGCTCACAGATGAGGTAACACTTAACACCCAACTGAGCCCACGACACCTTGGGCTGTGTTCAGTTATCCCAGCATACATGGCTGGTAACAATTCAGTGTGCATTCCAGGTCTAATTATACAAATGGTGTATCAGTCCCTTTATAAAATAAATATCCCCTAATTGTGGTCCTGATAATATCTTGATAGCAACATAAGAGGCAATATTTTGCAAGTTCCCACTTTCTATTTTTCTTAGTGTATCTGAAAAGGGCATTGGCATGCTTCCTTAAAATCCATGTAATGTATATGTGTGTACATACCAAATGCAGGAAGTCATGCTGCAGTGTCAAGTACTACAGAAACGGGAGGTAGGGAATCTGGTAGTGGAACTCATTTAAAAAAGTTTATCTTTAGTTTATTGGGTACAAGAAGATTTTAAAGGCCAAAAATAAAGCTGCCTGTAAAATACCCCATTTCCCTAACTGCTTGCAACCTTCACTGTAGATTATCTTTTACAAGACATGTCCCTCTGTTTGGTCTTGAGTTTGTATCTACAATGAAAGGAATAGCCACAGACTTCTGGCAACAGCCTACCATTGGTGTCCACATAGAGACATGCATTTCTGTCATTTCCTTGTGCACCACAACTCCACCACGTACAGTGAACTATAACTCTTTTTTCTGCTCTCTTGTTTGTTCCTTCCTTTGTGTTTTCAGGAGATTTGTACTCTCATCTGCTCTGTTTGATGACACTTTGTCAATTAGATGCATTCCATTCAGTACAGAAGTTCATTAAATTCAGATAACACACCATTCTTGCAGGCTGACTGATGTTTATTAATGTAAAATGTGACAGGAATAATCCAGCAGGGAATTGGAGCTTTTTGTTGCATCACTCAGACATCAGAATAATACAGTTCATCTGCAATTCATCAGAGGCTTATAATATTATTTACATATTTAAAGATTTCTTGAAGTCACATGCCTTTGAGAAATTCAGTACAGTGTGTATTGCAGGAAGATAAATCATATATAGGCAATGTGCTGATTCACAATCCCTAAATAGCTTTAAATTTTGTGTTCCTTATACAATTAAACTTAGGCTCATAATAAGATATTTGTGGTTATTAACAACTACAATAGTATTAACCTTTACATTTAAATGATTAAGCACAATTTTCAAAGTAGTTTCTTCCATTTGTCACTTCATTAGGCAGGATTTTTTCAATGGAATATTAGAGAAGAATGAAAATAACAAACCATCTGAAACAAATACTAATTAACCAGACCTTGGTCCTTCAATGTAGCCTCCCCAACATGGCAAGACTCCAAGTGCATGCTCTGAAAGAACGGTAATGAAAAAAACTGCAGTGTGTAGGGCTGAAACCATTACAGTAAAGATAAGATGCCCAACAGTATCGGGTCACTTCAGGATAAATGAGGTTAGCAAGTTTTAAAAAATTTAGTTATGTCTTTTTATGTACATAAGTGAGTGTTCTGGTTGAGTATGCACACTTCATGAGAGACTGGTTCTGTAGAGGACAGAAGAGGGTGCTGGCTTCCCTTGGAACTGGAATTATGGATGGTTGAAAGTTACAATGTGGGTGCTGAGAGCAAACTCTATGTTGTCTCCAAGAGTAGCAAATGGCCCTGACCACTGAGCTATCACCCCCATTCCTAGTAGAATACTTTTAAACCCTCAGCAGCAATCTATAACATGAAAGAATGAAAAGGAATGCAATGCTCTCCTGCAAACACAAACAGTTGTTCCCAACTTTAACAAATGCTACCACTGTATTTGTGTGAGAGGTATGCAGGCACATCTGACACAGTTTGAGTGTGGAGGCAAGAAGACAAACTTGTGGATTGGCTCTCTAACTCCACCTTTCCGTGGAAGCCAGGAATTGGGAGTTAATTCAGGACTGTGCAACATATGCTTTATCATCTGAAGTATTTTGCTGTACCAGGCCTTCAACTTTTAAAATTGTATGAGGAGACACTATAGCAGAGGAATGGTTCAATGAGGCAAATATAATTATCCAAAACCATATCTTTGTCAAGGGAAAGGGACAATAAGAAATATGTTTGTATGAAATATTTACAACAATGATTCTAATAAGGAACTGTTATTCAAAATATGTTAATTTTAACAATAGAAGCAAAGCAGAATTGACCATGAAGTAAGCAGACATTTCACTGAGGAATATGTAGTTGCCAGTGGTGTTAAAAGGATATTCAAGAATAGCATCATATGTTACCAGGGAACCACGACTGAGAACAGCAGCAATGTATCATTAACATGCATCTGGCCAAGTAAAAAACAAATGCTCATCAGGGTATGAGGCAGAGAGACAATGGAAACTGTCACCCACTGCAGGTGGTATCACACAGTACTGCAGCCACGTTAGAATAAGGTCAGGAGGCTTACTAAAAACCACTCATGGGATCCAACAGTTGTGCTCTTGGTAATGGAAAACATGTGTACACATGCACACATGAGAAGTTCATTTCATGTTAGAAAGGATATTCTATGATGTTTATTATTGGGACCTGAAACATTTATAGAAATTTTGACTTGATTGTTTTGCTTTGATTTTTAGCTGTTTGACAATTTCTACAGTCATCTTACACATCTATAGAATAGTAATAAATTGTTAAAGGGAGTTTTGTGAGCAAGAGAATTAAACAGCAGACACAAACTCACGCGCGCGCGTGCGTGCACACACACACACACACACACACACACACAAACACACACACACACACTCACTCCTCAGATTTGAAAGCATGTGAATAACTGATTTGGACAGGACTGGAAGGTTTCTTAAGGAACTATGAGAAGTGTCTCGGGTTCTCTCTTTTCATATGCAAATGCAAAACAAATAAATATGCTGTTGGGGGAAATAACCTGGGTAAGAAATGCTAACTGCAGAGGACTATGCATCACACTTCATGAGCAGGTAAGGATGTTGAGAAAGCAAAGTAAATGACTACCAACCATGCAGACAGATGCCGGAAATCAGATGTGGTTTTTCACTCCGTTATCCTCAAAACTTTATGTTTTAAAACACAGCCCATAATAACCTTACTCCTATAATAGGAAAAGGGAAAAATAAACTGGGAAACAATGAAGACTGGTGGAGGTGGGTGGGTGGGTGGGGTCTAAACAATAAGTTTGAAAAGACTATTCCAGCTTTCCAATCCTGTGGGTGGGTACAGGAGAATGTGTTTCTGTGGCATAGCAAACCACAAGCAAAACCCTTAACATAAAATGTAAGCAAAATAAACTAGTCAAACGTTGATCTGTCTAATGAGTTTCTGTGAGAAGTCTTGCCAGGCTGTACGAGGGAACAGGGATTTGTAGGAATATAAAGAAATTGAACAGGAAAGGCCCATAAGGCTATGTTTACTAGCTTGCCTTCTTGCCTGATAGACTTTTACTACACAAATCAACTTTGGAATACACCCAAAGAAATATTTCTTAAATAAATGACTGGCACAGGACTGTAGTAGCAACCATATAAACTATATAGCTATACAGCTAGTTGTGCAAACATTAGGGATCCTATCTTATAGATGCAAGACTTCAAAGCAGCACAGTGTGTGCAGGTTGTCTTGCTAGAAAGCATCCTGGCTATGTGGTTCTTGGCTGTGATCATATGCTTCACGCTATAGCATATTCCAGTCAATGAACTCCATCCATGATCATGAAGCCTTGTGAAAAAGAGACATATGATACATACAATCAATAGAGTGCTATTGAATGAAGTACAACTAATAACAGTATATTATTTTATACCATAAACAATCCATTAGTGATACTGCTGCTGGTAAACATTAAGTGTCTAGATTATATTTGGAAATACAAAGCAGAAATGCAGGGTAGCTGCCAGCTCTGTGGTTACTAAGAACACCTCATATTTCCTGAAAGAACAATACAAATCTCCAATTGCTCCATCATTATTTCACTAAATCCTCTTGCAACTTTCAAACCTAAGCGCTATGAGGCTCCAGGGGATTATCAAATGACTCTTTTGTCTTCAGGGTAACCATAGGTAACCTTACTCACCAGTTCAGCAGACCGGCAATAGAGACAGTAGAAAGGACAGAGTGTCACAGTGTCTTCGTCTTGTAGCATCATGAGCAACTGAGGATGTCTGGTGAATACTGGTTCTCCTGAGTTGGGAGGTTTGCAGGGGTCTGAATATGTCCTTCATAGATTCATGGGTTTGTACACTTTGAAGCACGGATGGTGGCACTGCTTTGGGACATTATTGAACTAAAGGCAAAGGCTCCAAGCTGAAGAAAGTACCTCACTGGGGGTTGGGGAGGCGGGTCTGTAGGTTTTTGTCTTCTCTATCTGCTTCCTTTGTGCTGCCAAATGTGACCAACTACTTCCTTGCCACTGCCACTGTGCCATGACATTCCTGTCATGAATGACATTATCACTCTGGAAACCTAAGCCAAAACAAACCTATTCTTCTTCAAGTCACTTTTGGTCATGGTGTTTTAGGACAGTAACAGAAGAGTAACTAATATAGTGAGAGATGGTTCAAATGTTCCCCAAGGTAGGAGGCCCTCAAAAGATTTATATGGATCTCATATCTACAACTTTATATTATTAAAATGATAATGTTTACAGTTCAGGAATGCAAAGACAGAAGATATGCATTTTTAGTGTTTATTGGAACATGGAGCTGTGCATAGCCAGGGATTTGCAACTAATAGTGTCCTTCATGAACCAGGGCTTGGTGAGTGGAGCAGGAATGGTACTGAAGGGGTAGTATTGGTTCTGTACTACTTATTTCTATTAGCCGTATAAGATAAAAGCACATATTACTTTAATTAGGATATAACTGGAGAAATATAGAACATTTATTGATAGTTAAGTGACAAGAACATTGGTTCCTCATTCATCACTACTATGCTGATTAACAAATGCTTCAGACACCCCCAGGACCTTCAAGGTTAATAAGAATACAAAGACTGCATATATTTGGGCTTGCCTTGTGCTATTTCTCCTTTGAAGAACCATTCTCATGATGCCAATGTGTCAGAAAAACTGAGTGCTGTGGACATGCAATACAGACACTGTCATTTCCACTTTCAGGAGTCTGGGATTGTCCTTTCTATCTACAAGAGTCTGGGAAAGGCTTATTTATACATTAGACTTTTGGATTAGTCAACTTAAAACTTTTTAAAAGGCATCTCTGATAAAGCAATAATTTATTAGAAGCAGAAAGGAATGTATTACACAATGGGATAAAGGAAACAGAGACAAGCTCTTCAGTTGAAATGGTTAAATTCTGCAAACTGTAAAGGAATATTGGGAACATTCTACAATGGACATAACACCCTCTAGAAGAGAGACTTGATCCTGTGGGCAAAGGAAGCTATTAAGAGATAAACTAAAGTATAGCAAAGTGGCAAAAACCAAAATGAAAACAATACAAAATGTAAGAGACTGGTGATAAAGTCAATTGATAGATATCACTGGTCAGTGATTTATAACAGCAAGGAAATCTAAGTGTAATCCGAGATACTGCTGCTAGTAAGCACTAAGCATCTAGATTATATTTGGAAATACAATGCTGACTACAGCTTGGACTACAGCTGACACGACAATCACACAGTTCTCTGCCTTTCATCCAGATCAAAGTAGACCAGCTGTGATAAACACCCTGCCCTCCCTGCTTCTAAATATCCAGACCTTGATAGTTCTCGGGAACTTTTCCATTACTACAATATTAAAAGGAACATGCACACTGGAAGAGAAAGGGGAGGGAATGCTTGACTAGAGGAACTATTTCATATGATAGCCTCAGCCAATTTAAAATCCCTCAAACAATTCAGGAGTTAAAACAGCAGAAGCCTTGAAAATATTCATGGAAAAAAAATAGGGCAGTGTATACTTTATTTGGAAAGCCCTGTGGGAAATGAGGGATCAAGTATTACCTTCAAAGCTCGAAACATAATCCCCTTTTCAAGAACTACTGAGTGAGTGGTTAGCAAGAAGGAGAACCATGTGGGAGAGAAAACACATGGTATTGGAAAGCTTGGATTTGAATTCTCTCTTCACAATTGCCTGGCCTTGTGATCACTCAGTGCTGTGATCCCATTTCCTCTTCTATTTCTTTGAGCTGTTGGGAACCTCTAACCCCAGTATCATACTGCACATGAATTCACAGTGGTCTTGAGAGGTGTTGTACACTGTTGCTTGCTTATGCAGGTAGCTTTCATAGACTCTTCATTCCACATGGAGCAAACAAGGCTGATTTGCTCAGCATTAAAGATCTAGACAATGGGAAAGCCTCATCATGAGTGAGGGCTCTAGAGCCCCTCTACATTGAGTCATAAGAAATAATTCACCTGGCAGTCATTTAATAATACTGCCTGGTGTCATGAGCTTGTAATTTGGCAAAACTGACAGCTTTGCCTCAAGGCCTTGGCAGGTAGGCAAAATGGTTGTTGCTGTTTTTTTCCAGTACCATGTTTTTAAATTTGTTTGCTTTTCCCTGTCTGTGTCTACACAACTTGCTCTCTGATTTGGTGATCTCAGTTTGCAATTACTGCTTGGAAATCTACTTTACAAAATAAATTCAGTGGCTGCCACATCATCAAGTCAGTCAGTATGTGAAGGTAGAATGTAGGAGGTCTGTGGACCAGTATGTAGGACTTAGCTTTTGAAGCCTGGGCCTTCCTAAAATCCAAGAATTCTATAGATAGAAGACTTTTGTTGCTCGCTATATGTACCAGGATAAAGCCATGATTCAAAGATTAATATAACAGATGCATGTTACCAAAAAGTTTAAAATATTGCATTGCCTAAACCTGTGGATAGACTAATTCTTCCTAATACCCAATAGGTATATCCTCCTCTCCTTCTAGAAACGCTTATATGCATTATGAAAGTTTTGGCCATTTTCTTTTATTTTTTGAAATAGGGTGTCTCTGTGTAACCTTGGCTATCCTAGAACTCACTCTGTAGATCATGCTGGCCCAGACTGGCATCAAACTCACAGATATCTGATTGCCTCTGCCTCCCAAGTGTTGGGATTAAAAGTATGTTCTACTACCACCCGGCCAAAATGTTAGAATTTTAAGGATGGAAAACCTTTCACAGTGAAGCATTCAACCAACAGGTACAATTCGTTTCACAACAGAATCCTCACTTCAATGTTCCAACCTCTTCTGGAAGGTAATCACATTGCTTTCAAAGCAATGGAGTCTTTGAGGTAAGTGAATCTTGAGTTTCCTATCAATCAGCTGCTGCTAAGCTCCTCCATGCACTTCATATATGCCATCATCACACCATGATTTTTAGGAACCAGCTGCAAAACCATATGCAATTTTTAAGACAAGTTTTTAAATCTTTGAAATTATAATAAAATTATACCATGTGCCCATTTGGTTTCCTCCTCCCTCCAAATCTTCTATGTATTGCTACCATCCTATTTTCTTTCAAATTCGTGGCTGTGTGTGTGTGTGTGTGTGTGTGTGTGTGTGTGTGTGTGTGTGTGTGTGTGTGTGTAACCAAGAGTGTTACGTTCCATTTAGTCCTCAGAGCTAGTGAGGCCCATTCCCTACATTTTAGGTCCCCCTTTCCTCCCACTTTAAGTGCAACATCATGTATGAAGCAAACCCTGGACATTTTCTACCTGTTGGTAGGAATGGGACATTTTTCTCTAGGCAGCTTTGGTTTCTGGAACTAGTAACAGAATGGGGGTGGTTTGAGTCCCACACTGATATTTAGGGTCATGGGAGATGTGTGTGGCCCATTAATAAAGGAGTAGATCATCAGAGCCTTCACTCAGAGGAAGCCTATGCATGAGTTATGCATTATGTATCTTCCATTGTCACTTGGCTTTTCAAACATATAGCTGTATTTATGTGATTAACAGTTATTACCATATTGGTTTTGGTTTCTAGGTGTAAAATTTACTAAGTTTACAATCATTAATCTGACACAAATTATTTTAAGTATCCTTTGTGAATCCTTTTTAAAAATCTTTTTTCTTTCTTTTTAAAAATATTCTTAAAGAACTGACCCAGGATATTGACGACAAGGCAAAAGTTAACAATCCATGACTGAAACAACTCAGAGGTGAAAGGGCTTGTTTTCATTCACAGTTCCAGGGTACAGTCTATCACAGAAGGGGAGTCTTGACAGTAGGAACATGTGGCAGCCCCATGCCATCAATCAGGAGATGTTGATGATTAGCACTAGCTCTCTTTCTAATGTTCAGGAACCAAGGCCAGTGAATGGGGCCTCTTACTTTTAGGGCTTGTCTCCCCACTGCAGTTAACCTAACAAACATGATTATTTGCATTACCAAAGAGGCTCATCCCAGGTGGTTCTAGAACCTGTTGGTGATCACTATGAAACACTGCAATTTGTATTTAATTGAATTGAGCAGCATAATGAATACGAAGAGATGAGATGTCAGGGTTAGATATCAGAATATTCTGGTCTCAGGACAAATAGAAGAATGAAAAGGAATAGAATCTAGCAAAGTGAACTCATTAATGTGGGCCACAATGTGGCCCTTTTGGCTCTGAATATTTCTTGATTTCCTGATTTTTTGATTTCTTCCTCTGGAAAATCAAGAGTAAAGTAAGCAGTCATCCACTTCTATCTCCATTTAAAAGTTTTTTGTTTTTAAAAAAGGAACAAATATAGTAGAGATAAAAATCCCCCTCTTATACATTCTTAATTATCAAGCTTGCTTTTTTTTTTTTTTTTTTTTTTTTCCATGCCTAAACTAGAGTAAAATATTTTCAGTGGTCAAAAGCCCATCAGTTTTTCTGATATTTTCATAATATTATAACCGAAACTAAATACCCTGGTCACCTTTTTTTTTTTTTTTTCCTTTTTGCCATCTATTAACTATAGCAAGACTTTTCCTTCCAGATATTCATCTTTTCAGTTAGAAACGGATTCCTGCCATGCAACAGCCCCAAAAGATGGCTCCAACATATCTAGAAACCTTTGCATTGACAGGGCACTCTACAGCGTGACTTTACCAAAAACTACATGAGGCCATTTATTCCATTTCTTCGTCCTGCACCGTGTGTGGCTGGCTGGAGGAAAGTTGTTGACTTCTAAACGTTAACCAAACATCCTATTTTTAGAATATTTAGCCCAATCTTTATAGTGTCTGGACTTGTAACTAGCCATTTCTCTAACATTAAGCTGAGCCACATAAGAAAATTACTACAGTGATAATATTTCCAGGGCACAGTGAGTCACTGTCCAGTGTCTAAAATGGGAAATAAATAATTTCTGAGGGCTGGTTGATTTGATGAGCAGGAGGGCACTCTCCTGTTGGTGTTCCATGGTCAGCCTTACGGTTTAACACAAGGGTGATGCTTTATGCCCTAAAAGGTAGGGGTGTTAGCATCTAGGCTTATGAATAAGAAGAAAGCATAGGCCAATATTACTAATAATAACCAGACTTCTCCACTATAAAACCAAAGGTGTGGACAAGGCCTTTGGAGGAAAAAGAATCAGGGTGACCCCATCTAGTATCCAATTAGGAGAGAGAATGAGGATCAAAGGCCTTTGGATTTAAAACCCAAGCCACACAAAAAGAGGTTTCTATCAGAACCTCTTTTTCTATCAGAGCCAAGTGTCACACTGATTGGGTCAGACTGTGTGGTTCCCATGTCAATTAACACAAGTCTGTCTGTTATTTGGGCAGCTAAATTTTTTTTGATTCTACCTCAAAGGGGTGTGTGGAGGGAGAGAAAGAAAAGACAAATAAAAACAAAATATCGCCCACTGACAACCAGGGCTGTGTAAGTACTTGTCTTCATTGTGATCAACACCAGTTTGATCAAACCTAAGCTTTTTAATCATCATACTCCAAACACATGTTTTTCTACAATTTTGATCTTTTCATGAGTGAAGAGAAAAGATCAGATAAAAGAAATACCAGACAAAACACTATTTACTCTCCCAGCGGAGTCGCATGCTGTAAACACAAATAATGGTGCTGTTCCTATATTCAGAACCCTTGTGGGGCTTCTGTAGAAAATAATGCTACTCCTGGCACAGCAGAGTCTTGGGACACATGTAACAGAGCCACAATACAATGGGACCCTTACGTTGCTGCTACGATCAGACCACTTCCACTCAATAGGGCTAACTAATGACTTGGTTTTTTTTTTTTTTTTTCCCTTTGCTGTTACAAGGCCTATTACTGTGTTGAGCATAACAAGCCGTGTTTTGTTTGCCTTGCCATGTTCGTCCCTATCACTGAACACTACAATTTGATATTTATGAAATCATATAAGAATACGGTATAATCTTCCGCACCCCCCCAAATTGTCTAAAATTATTCAGAGGACAAAAGAATAATGTACGCTTCAAATAATGTGTCCTTTTCTCTAACCACTTCTAACAGACAGTCTCTCTCTCCCTCTCTCCTCCCCCCTCTATCTGGCTAGAGAACACCATGTACTCAGGAGATAATTGACTGTGGAATATGATGATGTTTATTCAAAAACAGGTCACACAGACTGCAATGTGAGAGTCTCCCTTTATCCTCTCCCTTACTCTCATCTAATGGAAAGCTTTGCACAGCGCTGTGTGCTGCAAATCAGAACTGTGAGGCCTTAATTACTTCTTTAGATGTTACCTGCTGAGACACAGGGACGACAAATGTGCCCTCTTTCCCTGGGATCATTGAGTTTGGAAAACTCACTCTAGATTACTTATTTAGAATAAACTGTGATGAGAGCAAGCCTATGCGTACCTGATGTTAACAGTATGGTCAGTTACTTCGAGAAGAGCACGGTAGAGCAATAGACTACTTGCTCAGGAGTAAAACAAATCAATAGGAATTTAGGCGTGGGAGGTATGATTTTAAAAGTCTGTTATTAATCTTTATCATGGTATAGAAAACAATCCTGGTCTTTGCCTTGAAGTCAAAGCTTCTTCTGTCTGTGGCCAGATGCTGTCATTTTGGCTAATATGCATAAACAGAAAAATGAAATCATATAAAAGATGCACACGGGAAGCCAATGGCAGCATGCAGCAGACGTGCATCTTACACAAACCACTTCAGTTAGAAGAGGCATACCTGTATCCTACAGGTCTGACTTAAATCTTTGAGTGTCTGTCACTGGCAGATCATTAGGGTCTATCCATAATAAAAATCACTTTTATTTCTTAATCTGTTACAAACAAACAAACAAACAAAAGCAGTCTTTAGGTATAAGCAAATTCCCAGTGCAATCCCAACTCGGTATCTGCTGTAGCTTTCCTATATACAAGTGTATTCTCTAGCTCTTCTCTCCTCTCCTCCTCCTTCTCTCTCTCTTCCCTATTTCCCCTATCTCCTCCCTGTGGCCCATCACCATCAGCTGGACCACTAAAATGCCTTTGCTACTGAACTCTGATCAGGCATTAGCATTCGCTTCAACAAACATTAAGAGTTTATCATGTTTTTTGAGAGATTCCAGGAAATGAATGTTCATTATTTCAAGTCAAGACGACATGATTTCTCCACACCCCAGGATATCGCCTCATTGCTCACTGTAACAAGTTATAAAACACAGAACTACTGGATTTGGTAAATAGAATGCAGATTTACTGGGGCAATTTCCAACCTCACCCCACCCTACCCCACATAGAGACAGAGCCCCTTTGATACTCACACAAAATTGTCTGTATTTCCCTTGTGCTTGTACATACAACTCTAGAAGGTTCAGAACACCCTGTCTGAGCATGTCAACATAATCTGGCAAAGCCCGTTCTCACATTATTTGCGGGGAGAGTAGAACCAAACGTCCTGGTGAGCTCTTTGAGAACAAGCTGTCTTGTGAGAGTTATGTTCCACAATTCCAGTGAAAGGGGATTAGACACAAATCCAAAATTTCAGTGCTTACTTAGATGCAACCAGCCTTCCCCATAATGCAGAACATGAAGGAGCAACACTAAGGAATGCCTCCCTAACAACATAGAGAGACCGAGGATTCTTCTGCAAGCTTAGCAACTTCAGATGTTTACTCTTCCTCCTTCCAGATGCCACTGGACATACATCAAACCTCTCATTTTAGCAGTTAATACTTGTCATCTATGATTTCTGTAACAAAGTGCACAGATTATTTCTGTCTGTTGTTTTGGAAGTCTTAGGATAGGTGGAAGGTGCCCTGAGGATTGTCTGAATCAGAGGGCAGACAGGAAGTCTTCTTCTGCTCTGGTCTATTCTAAACTCTACACCTAAGAATTCTTAAGTAAATATCCAACAGGTAATTCCCTGATGTATTTCTTTTCCAACTACCTTAGAGGGCTGGAACACCATCTTCACCTTTTTGTCTACAACACCAAGAAAAAGGCCTGACATACAAGTGGCCAGTGAGTATATGTGGAACAAATCAGGGAAATAAAGGATATAAAACATCTACTACATATACTACTCCCTCCTCAGTGATAAAGTTAGTTTTGACCAAGAAAATTTCAGTAGACTACTAGGGTGTCTGAGAAAAAGGATGAAAAGGATATAAACTTTGATTCCCAAATCTAAAGCATTAAGTGCTTCCAAGTGCTTGACTTTTATTCTTTTCTATTTTACATATGGTTTATGTAGCCATGGTTTATATTTCCATTCAGGCTTTGTATATGTCCTCTGATCTTGTACTGACCCAGACTGAAGCGGCCAGTGTATTCTTCTGGACTAGCTAAACTACAGTTTATCTGAGCGTTCTCCCATAGAATCAGTAAGCCAGAACAATGCAAAACATGGGATCAAAAAGTTAACAGCCTCCAAATAAATGTTCAGACTAAAATCAAAAGAGCTATCAGGAAAATGTCTTCAAGTCTGTACCCACCAAAGACAGACCTGCAAAACAGACTAGAAAGCAACTACAGCAAGGATAGAATCTAATTTTTCAATAATATTTTTGCCATTTGCAAACATTTTATATCTGCTTTAGTCAATAGGTTGGCAAAGTCTTTGTGTTAGCATACTGGCCCACATCAAATGTAAAATCGTGTGAAATCTAATGTTCATTTTAAATAAATAGATGACCTGTTTTGGGATAGTTTTTTGCATGACTACTTTGGATAACTCAGTATACAGATAACCTGTTCCAAGCCTGCTCTTGTCACTGTTAAATGTTACAGGGCAGTTAGTCCACACAGCTACTTATGCTTATCTTTTCTCACCATGTTACAGTGAGGACAGCCATGGAAACCAAGGCACTATCAATGCAGGAACATTTCAGAGCTACTGGAACAAATTGTACTTAACAGTATAGTGGGCCATGACTCAATGGCCTCTGATTAGATTGGTGGGTGTCATTGTATTATCAGATAGGGGATCCTCTATGCATTACTGTCATCCCCTGCCTTAAGTGACTGACTCAAAATTCAGTAAGGCGGCAGTAGCATATAGCTCAATTGTAAACATTAAAATACCAGTAGACTAGTATGACCAGAAATAATTATGCAAAGTATAACTATTCTAATGTCCCTGTTTGTTCTGGTCACACTGGGTAATGCTGAGCCAATGACTTGCCTGGGATTGCATGCAAATGAAATACTTTGCTAGACTGGCCTCTGTGCCAAGAAAAGCTCAGTAACATGGTCAGCAGCAGGCTGACTTCTGCGGAGATAAGTCAACAGAATAGGAGCAAACGGGGACAGAAAAAGGAGCAACAAAATCCAAGGGAAGCTCAAGACAAGAGGGCAAAAACAGGGACAGTTAAAAGTGGGACTACCAAGCACCCACCCATTGAATGGTGCCTGTACTGAAGCATGAGGTTGTGGTAGAAGCTTATTCAGGTTTTTCTCAAAGAAATGACTTGAAGTCCCCAGAACAGATACATGATCGGATATTATCAAACAGTTAAATCAGAGGGCATAAAACCTTGGAGGCATTCCCCTCTAGCAAAGAGGTGGTCACTCATCTATAGGCTTCCCTTACCTCCTTAGTCTTGCAGTTGTCTTATCCAGGAAAATAAAACTGTTACAAACACAGAGTAAATTCTTGAGAAGTGCGGCTACAACACAACTGGGAATTTTTCCTCTCCCCAGTTTCTACAATGTCAACCAGACTCCCTTTAGGTCAGAATATAAGGGCCTTCCTAGAGAAGTCTTTGTTCAACTCAGTTGAATGTAAAAAGGATATCTGAAGACTCTCTAGCAGACTGCTTTCATCCACTTCCTAATTATGCTGCCAGAACCATCATGTATGTCTAATCTGTCAAATGGGATGTGCAACATGGGATGAACATAAAAAAAAGTTTAATTAAGAAATAAGAGCAGGGGGAAGGAGTAAGTCAAAGGAGAAAGGAGAAACAACTTCTAAGCCAGTACTCAGAGTAGAAGAACACCTTAAACAAAACCGGATGGAGAAGAAAGGAAATGCAGCATCCAGGATGCTCATCTAGACTGGTCTGTGATGGAATCCGGAGTGGGGATTGAGCAGTATGGCCATAGATGCCTTTCCCTGCTCCTGTAAGGCATTGCCATCATGGGAATGTAGGAGCTAGAAGAGGGAGAAGAAGGGTAGCATGTTTCTTTTTAAAAATGTAATTTACTATGTTTTTATTTATTGTGTATCTTTGTACATGCACATATATGTACATGTATGTATACATATATATGTGTACACACACACACACACACACACACACACACACACACACACACACGCTCAAATGTACCAAATTGCATGCACGCAGGTCAGAGAACGACTTGTGGGAATCAGCCCTCTCCTTCCACCATGTTGGTCCTAGGAACTGAACTCAGATTATCTGTCTTGGTGGCTAGTTACTTTATCCACTGAGCTATTTTGCTGGCTCAGGGACATTTAGCCCTATGCAACAAGCTACTTTAATATGATTATTACAGTGTGCGTTTATGTCACTGTCATTTAGCATGTCATAGGGATGAGTTCCAAGACTATTTCTTTTTTAAAATTTTTTTTTTAAATTTAGTTTTTATTTTAGATTCCAACCCCAGTTACCTCTCCCTCCCCTTCTCCCGCTTCCCCTTCTCACCTCCTCATCCACTCCTCAGAGGCAGTAAAACCTTCCTTGGGGAGTTGACAAAGTCTGGCATACCAAGTGGAGGCAGGACCAAGCCCCCTCTCCCCTGTGTCATAGCTAAGCAAGGTATACCTCCATAGGGAATGGGCTCTTCAAGCCAGCTCATGCACCTGGGATAGGTTTGGTGACATAGCCATGGGTCCCCCCAAACAGATAAAGTCACATAACTGTCCAAAGACTATTTCTAATTCCCGGTTCTATTCTCCATTTAGTTCACTGACCCACAGAGTCAAAAGTCATGTGATATCAGTATGTTCTGCAACATCCAGCATGGAGATTATGCTGAAGAAGTAGACAGTAGGCAGAGTGAAGACTTGAGACCCACGTTAGAACTGTGGTAAAGTTTACCACACACATGGGGGGAGAGTGCGTGGAAGACTGTGTCTGTGATACACAGGAGATAATTTTCTTATCAGGAAAGTGCTCAATACTGTGATGGGAACAATTATAAACACACTTCAGTGTTATGCGTTCCAATGTGGACTCCACAGAGCAGAATTTACCACCTCTGACCTGTGCTAATACTACACATTGTTAGCTTCATAAATGAAACAAACTCGATAGAAATTTTTGATAATCTTATACGTGACATCAATAAATCTGGTACATGTTGAAGAAAAAATTCCAAACTTTTAATAATGATTACACTAACACATTCTTATCACCTTCATGAGAAGACAAATTCTCTCTCTCGCTTTTTGTTTGTTTGTTTTCCCTCTACAGAAAGCGTTATAAAATTAGGATGTGTAGAGAAGTGATCAGGAAAAATGTAGTCACATTATGTATGAAGATGTCACCAAGTACTTGGTTATAATTTGAAATTATTTTGATGGTGTTTCAGGGCTTTAAAAATTTCAAATGCCTATATTCCATTTTCTCAAATAAGTAGTACTTGTTTTCCTACATAGTTGGAATGGGCTAAGTTTTGTCCAAGAGAAAATACATTGAAAGGCTAATTCTCAGTGAATGTGGCTGTATTAAGAGAAGGGGCCTTTAACAAGGTATTTATATTAAAATGGAATCATGAGGTGAAACAATCAGGTTTGTTCACTCAGAGGCAACTAGGCACCCAAGCCACAGAGAAAAGACTATGTAAGGGTGGGGGACACAGAGAGAAGGAGACTATAAGTCACAGAGTCATGAGAGGAATATTAGCTCTGACAGCAACTTGGCCACAAGCTTGTCAACCTCTACGTCTGTGAGAAGTTAAAGTCTGCTGTATAAGTCACTCAGAACCGAAAACTGACTCTAGAGAAATGTCCAGAGACCTACAAGGATGATCCCAACTAACAATCTGAGCAACAGTGGAGAGGATATGAGATTGATATATAACTTATATGCCATACTAGATCCTAGAACCTTCATCTAGTAGCTGTTGGAAACAGAAGCAGACATCTACAGCTAAACACTGAGCAGAACTCCTGGAATCCAGTTGCAGATAGGGAGGAGTGATAAACAAAGGGGTTAAGACCAAAAACCCACAGAGACAGCAAACCTGAACAGGGGGGAGCTCCTGGACCCCCAGACTGACAGCTTGGAAACCAGCATTGGACCGACCCCCTGAACATGGGTCTCAGTTAGAAGGCCTGGACAGTCTAAGGGACCTCTGACAGTGGAACCAGGATGTGTCCCTGGTGCACAAAAAAGACTTTGGGAACACATTTCCCATGGAGGGATACTCCCTTAATCTAGAGACAGGAGGGAGGGCTTAGTCCCTACTCCAAATGACTTGACAGATTTAGATGACCCCTCCTGGAAGGCATCACCCTCCCTGTGGAGTGGGTGGGGAATAGGATAGGAGGGTCAGGGAGCAGGGAGGGAGAGGGAACTGGGATCAATACATTAATAATAATAATAATAATAATAATAATAATAATAATAATAATAATAATAATAATAATAAAAAGAAAATTGCCAGAAAATAAGTCACTGAGTCCCCTCACTCAGTGTTTCTCCCATAGGGAAGTAACTCAACGTTTTGTCCAAAGGCTTCATGAATGGTGGTTTTGGATATTTAATCATTTACTTAATCCACTTGAGTCAGATTTGTTTTGAATCAATAGGAAATGTGATTAGTAAATGCAACATTCATTTTGCCCAACTGACTCTAAATTTCAGATATAAATGGCCTGGATTTTATGGCATATTTTGATATTTCCTTTTCCCTCACCCTTTTATGATTTCTGTAATGATGCTAACAAAAAGTTTTATGCAAAAGCATAAAGCAGGGTTATATTTCTGGCTTTTGGCAAAAAAGTCCATATTTGAGTGAAATTATATTGATTTGTAAAAGTGGTCATTTGTGGCTTTATCATGAGTTGTTGCTCCTCACTTGAGGATGCTATGGGATTCAGGTTTCAAAGAGTTTAGTCTGCCTGCCCATGGCCCAGTTCAGTGGTACCAAAGAATTCAGGAGGTCCTGCGCATTGCACAGCTCAGTGGTACCCCTCTTAGGACTTCCAGTTGACTACTGAGACTCTTGTCTCTGTCATTCTGCTTCCTCCATCCCATCATCCACGAATCACATGCACAATTCTAAACTAACTGGTAAGGACAGACTAGACAGTGGTTCTCAACCCATGGGTTATGACCTTTTGTGGGAAGTTAAGAGGTCCTTTTACAGGGGTAGCATATCAGATATTATTTCCATTATACTTCACAACAGTAGCAAAATCATAGTTATGGAATGGAACAAAATAATTTGTGGTTGGGGTCCCCACAATATGAGGAACTGTATAAAAGTGTCACAGCTTTAGGAAGGTTGAGAACCACTGGACTAGATGATAAAAAAGAAAGAGATGAACTAATGTTCCCTCTTAGAAAAACAACTGGCTGTCACTCAATGGCCCCATATTAAGTAATATTAAGTAAGTAGGCTTAACACATGAGTCCTACCTGAAATCAAATGAAATTGTTTTCACCATTGCTACACATTCCTGAGCACTTAAAGTGCACTTAAAGGCAGTTTAAGTGCAGTAGGTAAATGGGGGGCAAAATTGGTCCAATTCTCCTGAGTTTCAGTTTTCTGCAATGCAAACAATCAGGGTCTGAACAGAATCCTATACACTTCCAGTGTGGCTAGAGGTGAAGGCATTTCACAGAGATGTAACTGGATGCCCTTTGGCACTATCCCCATGAGCTGCTCTTCTCAGCACTCATGCTTCTTGATTAGCATGAGCTAAACTCGATCATATCTGATTCTGGTGGGAAGGGTCCATTCACATAAAAAATAGAGATTCTAGATAAAAAAAAGTTAGAAAGAGAGACAGAGAGAAATAGGGAGGAAGGAAGGAAGGAAGGGATGGAGGAAGGAAGGAAGGCAGGGCAAGCTAATAATGAATCAGAGAGGACAGGTGAGCAGACTCAGAATCCTCAAGATTGCCAAATTTATATGAGTAGGATTCCTTTTTGATAATTGCATCAAAATATCTGACACCAGCAACTGATAGGAGATGTTATTCTGTATATATGTTTCTCATACTGGTTAATAAAGCACTATGGCCAATAGAAAACAAGATAGGCAGGGCTAGGAGACCAGGAGGAGGAAAGAGGAAGTAGTAGGGAGGAGTCAAGATGTAGACCATGGAGGAAAGAAGACATAAGATGAGCCATGTGGAAATACTTAGATAAGTAGAAATGGGTTAATCATTAAGACAGAGCTAGCCTATTAACAATGATAGTCACTGGCCAACAGGATTGTATCAAATACAGAGTCTCAGAGTGTTACTTGGGGCTGCTGCGGCTGTGGGCCCAGACTGGCGGGCTGGCGGGATGGCAGAAACATACATGCTACAAGCAACTTAAGAGAGAAGTCTTCCTTAGCTCACAGTTTTCCAGGCTTCAGCCCATCGAGCTGAGTGTAGGAGCAGAAGATGGGCGAAGGAAATGCCTATACTAACTGGCCCTATCTTCCTGCTTTCATTCCTCCTGTCTAGCCTGAGCACCTGAGCATGCTGCTGCCTGCATTCTTCAGGCCCTTTTCACTTAGGCTGTCCTCTCTAAAAAAGTCTGCACAGGGGAAAGGGGGAGTGGCTTGACCAATCTTTCACTGGCACCCAGGCATTTTATCTCACTCTCCTCCACTGACTGCTCCATCCTCTCTTCCCTTCTATCCCCGTAAAAGTCAAGCTCAGAGTACCTGGCATCACCTTCATCTCCTTTGACAGTGATGGCTTTCATTCGGACCTTAAAACTTAGCTCATCCTTTTAGCGTACGCCCAAATGTCATTTCTTCTAAGACTCTCCCTAAATAGGCTACTTCAATCAGTAATTCCAGATGCCACGGAGCTCAAAAAGTGTCACCAAAGCAATTTCAGTCAAGGAGTTGGACTTGGAGAAGGCCTAAGGTGAAAGGAAAAGGGAGTCAAAAAGACTAGACAACTGATCCTAAGAATATTTATATGAATCGGAGCAGGGATCACTGACTCTCTCCAAAAAATAAATTATTGTGAAAAAATATGAGCTTAAAGAGAAAAGAATTTTTTTTTAATCTTCTGAGTCCAACTTTGGCACCAAAAAAGTTGGATATTCTGATTTTTTTCAAGCAATGATTTTATGACATGCATGATGTTATATAATAAAATTAAGCCCTTCTGTTTTAATGTTCACCTTTGTTCATATTTAAGAAAGCTCAAAATAAAATGGGGCAAAGTATTTGATCGCTGTCAGTTTTGCTGTGTGTAGAAGGAGAATCATATCATCTACTGAACATGTTAATGAGATGACATGAGTCAATCCATATAAGCTCTTAGCACTGGATCTGACAAAAATAATCAATATTGGTAGTTATTAATCCATAGAGCTTTAAAACATTTAAAAGATTGTCTATCATTTAAAATCTTAGGTCCTATTTTTAGTCTAAACCCAGCAAAGTATGAGAACAATTCGTCAAGTTGAAGTGGCATTTCATAATAAAAAGCACTGCCACATCTATCACCACACTGGAGGGCACAATTTGTCTTCTGCTTTGAAATTCAAAGTCAAGCAGACAACACACAGAGTTACAGTAAGTATCTTCTTTTAGAAGAAGACAAGAAGGAGAAAAGGAAAATCAGGGAGCACATCCAGGAAGTGGGTATCACATACGGTGACATCAGAGCTTTGTGGCCTTCCCCGCTTATCAGAAGACACTGTCACAACATTGCAGAGACACCTGTACAAATCCCTTTCAGGAGGGATGATTTTGAAACCAAGACTTGCTCATTCTTTTGTTAGAAACACATTTGTCACTGAGAACTTGCTGTATTTAAGTCACTACTTGTTATGTAGCAGTTAAGGTGACAAATTTTTTTTTTTTTTTTTTTTTTGCTCTTAGGACAGATTCTAGATTAAAAGGACAAAGAATAAATGACTAAAATACAGAACAAGGGATTAGGGGAGATAGTTGAGTTGGACAAGAAAGTCTGAGGACAGCAGTTAGATCACCAGTATCCATGGACAAGCAGGGCATGTAAACCCAGTTCAGGAAAGAGGGATCCCTTGGGACTTGGTGGCCATCCATTCTAGCAAAATCTGCAAGCCCCTGGTCCCAGTGAGAGATTATCTCTAAAAGCAATGAGGATGTCTCCTGAAGAACACCACTCAAAGTGAACTTATTTCTGGCTTGCACATAAATACAAGCACAGGCACAAGCATGCACACATATCTTCATATTTACATGCAAATTACACATAAAAATATATGACATTATAGATACACATATAAATGTCAAACACACATACATACACATAAATACATGAATGCATTGTGTTTAGCGGTGATGGAGGTAATATGGGAAAATGAAACCTTAAAAGTAGACAGTCTTGGCAGGGTATTTGTGGTGGAGTGGTGAGGAAACCTTCTACTAAGTACCATTTGAATGATGTTCTTTAGGATGTAAAACAATGAGCCACGGAGATAGCTGGCAAGACGATTCTAAGTAGATGGAGGCAAAGTCAAGGGCTGTGAATGGCTGAATGTAAAGTGACTGACAAAAACTGGAGTGATATATGGTAGGTAGAAGTAGTAAGTGGACAAAGAGACTTGCAAGCACAATTCTGTTTTTTTTTTCCCCCTCCCTGCATGTTGTTAGAGGGGCCTCACTATTACACCAAGATAGCAGTAAGAGAGCAGGCTTCAGAAGAACAAGATGAAGACAAATACAAAAGTAACAAAGCAATAGAAATCAACTATAACTCGGGTGATGTGATGGGGCAGGGCCAGCCCTGAGCACTAGAGTATGCGGCAGTTACAGGTTTTACGTATAGTTTTAGGGGAACACAAAAGAATATACTAAGAGAAAAAGAATAGTAAAAAACTCTTCCGGTTTCAGGCCTGAGTTTCCAGAAGAGCAACATCACCAGTTAGTTCTGAAGAGATGAGGTCTGTGTGTGGGAGGAGCAGGCTTGACTGGGAAGAGTGGGAAGTGATACTTCCATACTGACCCCTGAGTAGCATAACCAGCTTCCCCATGACAGCCCAGTGGAAAAGCATCTCAAGTGAGCCAAAGGAAGAAAAGCTGCGATGATACAGGGCCGGGCATCACTTTAGTGACTAAAACGTACTGCATCCAAGCGAAGAGTAACCTGGTATGATACAAAGTAGGATTTCAGGAGAAAACCAATCTGAGATTAGAACTGCAATTAAAGAAAGAGGACATTCATTTAAAATATACATTAAAAAGCCATGTAAACAGCTCATGAAGCCATGACAATCAATAAATACCATTTCACTTATGATTGCTTTATTGATTTGCTCAGGAGTGTCTGACTTTTGATAGGTACTGATTGTGTCAGAGATAAACAGAGAAGTAAAACACATGCATGCTTCCTGCTTGATGGGAAGAACAGGCACTTCTATTTGAAGGGAAAGTCCCACATCAGGGTTCAGATCAAATACATAAGCCCAGCACTTGGGAGGAAAAGGTAGGAGGACCAGAGTTTGAGACCTACCTGAACTACATAGAATGATTTCACTAAAAACTAGTTAATTAATTTAAAAAGAAAAGACTTTTCAAAATCAAATGGGGTTTGAAAAATAGAGGCTGAGACTCTCATACATTTTTTAATGTGGATGTTAACAGTCTTGTAAAACAGTATTTCAGCTCCTTTGAAAAACAGTCTAGCAGTTCCTCACAATGTTGACCATCACTAGGTAATTCTACTACTAGATATATGCAAGACATGCCCCAGAAATACAAACAGATACTGGGAAATCTCCAAAGCAATCAACTTGTTAAATGATAAACATGACTTGGCAAACCTGTGAGGTATTATTTGAAAAAAAAAAAAAAAAAAAAAAAAAAGGAATGGACTACTTATCTACATTAAAAATAAATGCAATTTGAAAAGATCAAACTAATGACATAGTTATTAAGACAATATATGATTCTATGTCAAAAATCATTACATGCATTGATGGTAATAAATTAGTCACTATCTGCAGTTGAGAGGCTTGGGAGGAGACTATTAAGGAGGCTTTCTTTAATGGGGTAAGGAAGTCATGATGGCTGTGATGCTATCAGAACCCTGTTACACACACACACACAATTTTAAAAATACTTCAAGTATCAATGATATCAATCAATATATTATATATTAAATATGCCTAATAAGCACATATATGGCAAAGAATTAAAACAATATCATGAAAAAAAATCCAGAGAATAAGCTGGTCATATGAAAACAGGGTGAATGGGCAAGTTTCATCAGTATCTAGATAGGAAGACTGAACAGGACTATTTCATTAGGCTTGAGGAAACAGTGTAGGCTATAGGAACCATGCTGTAAGCAGTGGGTTAAGCTCTCACTTAATTCTTTTTTTTATTAGATTTATTCATTTATTTTATATATGAGTGCTTACATATATGTAATATTGATTCCCATGAACATCAGAAGAGGGCATCAGAGTCCCTGGACTGCAGTTACAGAGGGTCAAGAGCCCCCACTTAGGAATTAATTTCTAGTTGTCTGTGAGGAGAACAAGTGCTCTTAATCTCTGATCCACCTCTCCAACCCCTATTTTTTACTTTTATACTTACTTCTTTTCTCCTTAAAGTATCCATCTATGGCAGCATTATTCTAACTCAAGATTAAAAAAAAAAAAAGTCAACACACAGGAAGAAGCAAACAGAACTTCAAGCTATCGTATTTATTTGTATTTTAACTATTTAGAGTTGTGTGTGTGAGAGAGACAGGGAGAGAGTGATAGAGAGTGACAGAGAGAGGGAGGGAGAGAGAGAGAGAGAGAGAGAGAGAGAGAGAGAGAGAGAGAGAGAGAGAGAGAGAGAGAGAGAGAGAGAGAGAGAGAGAGAGTCACTGGGACTGAACAGCAAGCATTCGTCTCCACTGAGCCATCTTATTTGGCTCCAAGCTATCATATTTATGATAAAGGATCAGGGACCATCTTTTGTAAGAGAAATGCAAATCATTTTTTGAGCTATGTAGGCCATTCGATTCCCATACTTCATTTTTCCTATTGTGTTCTAAAGACACCATGTGCATTAATTATGTAGACACGTGAGGATGACTAAACTTAAATGCTATTTACAAAGCAAGGCTAAGGAGAGTTTTAGCTCATAGCCCATAGCAGCATGGTCATTTTCACCTTCTCAAGGAACCTTTCCAAGAATTCTTGGGACCGATTATTCATTGTTATTGCAGTGACCCCTGCAGCAGCTGCTTCCTAGATAACTGTGAACATATGCTTCTCTTATGGATGGTTGGGTAGCAGGGCTTGCTTAGAGAAAAACTGTAAGTGACTTCTATATGCAGATGTTGACAGCCCTCCAAAGGTTGCTTATTGTATGTTTGGTACATAGTGTGAGGCAAAAGAACTATTAAAAGCTGGGCCTACGTGTGTGTGTGTGTGTGTGTGTGTGTGTGTGTGTGTTGGGGGTGGGGTTGTCTTTAGTCCTCAAGGCAAGCCTCCGAAGGGACTGTCAAGCCCAAGTCTCTTTCCCTTCTCTCCCTCAGGTCCTGGCCATGAAGTGATCAAGCTTTGTTCTGGAAGCATGTCTCAGCCAAGATGTTTCACATGCCAGAGTAAAGCTTCAAAATACCTAATCAAAAATCAGAATTTTCTCAATAAGTTGATGATCTTCAATATTTTTCGGGTGACAGAATGCTAAGACTTACCTAATACATTCTATTCAAACTGATGCTAAAGAAAGCATGTATGAACCATGAAGAGTAACAGATGAAGAACACAAAAAGAATATGACACACACTTCACTCTTCACGTCTCAGAAATGCATAAGAGGTAAAAAAAATGTGCCTGATATTTATAAAGACTGAATGAAAAAAAGCAGGACCTATTATATTGATTTTTGATTTATGGTATAGTTTCACTTCATTAAATCATGAGAGAATATTGAGTTTCTAAATAGTAGATCTCAGAAATACAATGCTAAATAGAAGTGTAAAAACCACTAGGCCCAAAGAATTTTTTTTATGTTTTGACAACTGTACAATGAGCTAATTTCATAAACAAAGACATCCAGGAATGGAGGCAAACCTCAGAGTGGAAAGAACGCTGGGCGGCCCCTGGGGAGTGACTTCACATCTCTCCTCTTATGTTCAGGGTTGGCCAGACACCAGAAATGTTCACTCTGGATATGCTGTAGGTTCTCACTGTCTGTGACCATGCTTAGTACACGACATATAGTGTGCTTTTTAAAAGTAACATGCTATTTTATGCAGTTCAATGTTATTTTACTTGTGCCAGACAAAAATAAAAGAGCCATTTTTCTAAAGAACATTCCTTAAATTCCAAAGAGGCAATGGAGCAAACACACCATATTATTGGCTAAGATTATTTATAAAAGTTGGATTTTCCATCTTCCAGAAAATCAAAGATCTAAAATAACAAGTAAATTTTTATTTTTGGAAGAATGACACTTTTGGAATTATACTAGCTAAAAACAGCTGACTTAACTGGGCACTGAGGCTCTGCCTATGAATTTTAGCACTTGGGATGCTGAGGTAAAAGGACCTCTGCAAGTTCAAGGTCAGCCTGTGCAACATAGTTAGACCTTGTCTCCATTTCCCTCATTTTTGTCCTCCCCCATAAAAATTCTGTTGCATTGTGGGAAAAATTCTAACATTGTTTACCTAAATAATTTAGTTTGTATATTCATCACTGGCCAATAAAGGACACATTTCTGTTACCTAGGATGAGATCAGGAGGAGGTATTAGGGTTTGCCTTGGCCAGAAAGGAAACAAAATTTCACAGGTACACGTCCGTAAGTAGTGTATTTTTATTTTGCTATAAAGTTAAAATGAAGCAAAACTATAAATTCAATAGTTTGAAATGTTTTTACTGTTAACACACACGTTCACATTGTTATAATCTGATGTTTAAATGATTTAAATTTCAAAATCGTGAGAGATGGGAATATTTAGGCATTGTAACACATAAAAAACGTTTAGGTGAAAAATAATATTCATAAACCATTCTTAAGGTATTAGCACATGGCTCTGACTAACATGTAACATTTTGGGAAGGCTACGGCTGAGCTGGAATTACAAAGGACTTACAAGTCTTTCCAAAGCAGCAGTTAGAACAGCCATTCTGAGGCTAAAGGGTTTCACTGGGGTTGACGCCTTCATTACCAATCATATTTGTGTGTACAAAGGACCAACAAACAAATACAAATGAAGCACAAGATAAACAACAGGGTAACAATGACATAAACTGCAGTTCTATAACCTCGTTCATGACTGCTGTGCCCATCACTTAAATTTCATGTTTCCTCATCACCCAAAATTTACTCTTCCTAGTTCAAGTTAAACTACGATTAAAGTTGGCAGATTTTTGACAACGCCTAACACAAGACAAAGAAATAGAGGAGTGGCCAACATAAGTGGGCAAAAGACGTGTATATTTAAACTACAATGAGATAGGAATAGATACTAGATACCATAAGAGGTGTTGAAACCAGAGGAATGACAAGTGGCAAGGTCAGAAACCTCTTGACCTCTCACATATGCTTGATCAGAGTGCAAAACGATACACTTTGGAAAACACTAACATTTTCTTCTTTCTTCCTCTTTTTGTTTTTTGTTTTTTGACCTCCAGTGCAAGAGACCAAATTCAGAGCCTGGAGTACAACTCTAACATTGAGCTAAACTGGGATCCTAGATTTTAAGGGTGCAAATGAACTCAGTAGTAACTGAATATATGCTTTCAGACCTAAGCATGTTTGTTGTCAAGTATCTGCCAAGGTCCCTGGTTGTGATGAGCAGATCCCTCTTCTCTGTGATAGACAGGGAAGAGCCCAGGTACCCAGATCATTAGATAGAAGGGCATCCTTGAGAAGAGCTAGAAGAAAAGCATTTCCAAGAGCAGTTCATACAGTTACCTGTGATATAAAGGTAGGTGTGTGTGTGTGTGTGTGTGTGTGTGTGTGTGTACAAGTGGATACTACTCTGCACTGGACTGACTGCATGTGTCTTCTAGCCTCCAGCCTCAGCTTCTCAGTCCATTTCTGCTGGACATCTGAAGCCTCTGATTTGATGATGTCTTGCTGTTGCTATATGATCTTTTTCTTAAAAGCTTTACCTACGGGACTCTTCTATGCCAGGACTCTCATACTGGGAACTCAAGCTGGCTATAATAAAGGGTTTTCCCCAGGCAATTTTGTTGGATGTTCTGAGGCTCCAATTTGATGATTTGTACTTTTGTGTCCCTGCCCCCTTTCTCTCTTTTTCACTTTTGTGTGCTAAACATATAATGAACCCACTCTTTCAAATCTAAAGTATGGCCAGCACATATCGTCCTTTGGACCATAAAAGACAATGAGTAATGGAGAAGAGGAAGCCTGGCTATAGGGATTTAGTGGGTACTTCCCCCAAACTGTTGACTTCACTCACACTGCATCACAGCTGCCTAAGCTGGGGCTTGTGCATGGTATGACATGTGACTTGACGGTTCATATGCAACATCATGGACCCTGACATCCAAAAATCTAAAGATATCAAGATTCGGAAGTCACTGCCCTGAGAAAACAATCTTTAAAAGATGTGACCTTGTGGCTTTCCAGGAAATTGACATGTGACAAAGAAAAGCTTGGATTAGGCAGTGGTGCCACACGGCTTTATTGAGAAACAGAGGCAGGTGGATCTCTGTGAGTTCAAGGCCAGCCTGGTCTACAGAGTGAGTTCTAGGAAAGGCTCCAAAGTAAAAAAAAAAAAAAAAAAAAAAAAAAAGCAAAGGAAAGCTAAGCCTGGACCTGGACCAGAGTTCACTCATTGTTCATTTTCTTGTAAGGCTAAAGTGTTCCTCAAAGGGAATTACCAATATCACTGCCACTGGCCTCATTATTGTTTCCATTATCATCATGCAATCAGCAGAGCCCAGACACATGTCCAAGCCCACCTTTCTACCTGCTCTGAAAGCTTCCTTACTGTGTTTCTGCTTCCAGGAAGGAGAGGTGTCTAACACAAGGACTTCCATTAAGATGGCTCTATTAACTAACATACTGCCAATTCCTTACACTACACTCAGTATGTGCCACTGGAAAATGCTAAAGACATTTCCACATTTGGATACTACTGAGATGTATGGAATGGTACTACACCATACTCAGTGTTTTCTTAAACTTTATAGAAATTACAGGTCTGGGATTCCCTTTGACACTTTTTCTTTCCTAAGCTATTATGTATCTTCAAAGTCCCAAATCTAAATGAAAATAATAAGTCTGTCGCATTCTGGTAAAGAAATGGTCTGTGTTAGATGCACTGAGGGATGGTCCGACATTTTTTTTTTTTTTTTTTTTTTAAAGCCAAATCAAAGTGGAGGGCATTCCAAGGGCACTCTAAATAGAACATGATTTTAGAACTTCAATAGTATACTCTTGGGGAAAGAATCCTTTCCTCAGGGGCATAGCACCAATGTCTTGGCACACCTGGCAAATAGCTGCCCCCACACCAGGGCTGAGGCTCATCTAGATCTTGTTCCATGATGAGAAAATGGGTGCTAAAGTCACTTCATCACTTGAGAATCATGATGCTTCCAGGACTCTGCCCTGACATCCAGCAAGCTGGACCACGTTACTGAATACTGCAGCAAATGCATAGCCCCCTTCAGAAGACATCAACACACAGAAACAGAATTAAAGTCAACTTGTACAAATCAGCCCCGAAGATTTATATCAGGAAGAAATGTACCTTCTAGAGGACTTCTGCTGAGAAGGGAATGTTTTCTCTTTACAAAGGCTTGTTTATAACAGTGTTTCTCAAAGAACCCAGCTTCTTTGGTCCAGGGAGCACACTGCAGTCTACTGAAGCATGCAAACCCACTGCTCAGCACATTGTGGGAACACAAATACAATCCTGACCTTGCAAGTTCTGACTTTCGCTTTCCTCTCACCTTTCTTTCCCTTATCTTTTTTCTTCTGGTCTTCCATTCTTTTTCTTTTCTACATTCTACAATGTAGGAAAATTAAAACCACTGATTGCAAATATAAAGGGGGAGAGGGGGGAAAAATCCTTAAATAGGTTAAATGACTAATCTTCTTAAATCCTCAATGTAATGAAAGACCACTGTTTAAAAGCCTAAACAAATAAAAACAAATGGAAGTCAATGGAAACACTGAACAGCTTGCCCTTGGCAATTATTCAGGCCGTGGAAAAACCCAATTCTTTGCAATCACTAATTAATTAGAGAAGATGACATTCTCCTTTACCATGGTTGAAATGTGACAAAGAAGTCAAGAGTTTTTCTTCAAACTGATTAAAGCATGTCAAGAAAGAACTCAGGCAAGAGTTGGGAGCTCATTTCTGAGGGTAGAATCACATCCTTACCAAACAGATTCAATGCAGGAGGAACAGAGGCTTCTATGCACAGGTGCCATTAGATACAGCAGTGCTCTGCTCGGAGAGCATCTGTGAAAGGGCCCACTCTTCATCAGTGGATGCCCGTCTTAGAGATGCCATGGTGCTTCATCTTTCTCTTTGCCTTCCCACAGCACAGACAGATGGCTAAATACCAACCCCGAACCACTCTCTTCCATAATCACAACGAAAAGTACATGACTGGGTTTTCGTTTTCAATTTGCAAATTGAATCTGATGTGAAAATACTTGACACTGTTGAAAATCAAATATTTTAGTTTCTTAAAAAGTGATACACAATCCACTGACACCCAAAGTCAGTAATGATGTAGTCATTTTGAGCCATTACTTTCTTCAAGTAAGAAGCAAACAAAAGTTTGACACCCTCTGTGGAAAAGTTATATCGCCAATTTCAAATTCTTGCTTATAGGTGTACCTTTGTCTTCTCTGACTCCCCAATAGTGGAACAGCACCCTCATGGGATTCTGACATCACCTCTTCCTTTGAACAGTATCACTTAGTTTCCAGTAGGCCTCTATGTATTAGGTGCAGAGTGATAAAGACACCAGAAATCAACCTTACATGCCATGTTCATACAGGTGAACATACATACACATACATATGTACTCTGCATGTATAGGCATACCGTCCCTCAAAAAAAAAGTAGGGTTTGTGTTTGTTTTTGAAAAGGTTTAAACTACACAGCACACTTGCATGTTCACAGCCTTTCTAAATATTACCGTAGATTTATTTAGCAGGGTCTCAACTCTTGGTCCCCCCTGCTAAATGTGAAACTTGCAATCTTCACTAGTCTGGCCTCCCTTGGTGTCTACTTCCCCAGTGCCTGGATTGCAGGAGGACCAGCATGCACACCTCATTTTTAAATGGTTTGAAGATTCAACATGTAGTCCTCACACTTAATGGTCCTCACATTTACCCACAAAGCCATCTCTCCACCCTGTGAAATGCTTTCCTTTTTATTAGGAGGGCTCAGTCATAGACACAAAGCCACTTAACCCTTTACTATGGAAGCCTTAGGAATATGATCACGGTTAGCCCACTCAGATGGAAGGGCCATAGGTGAGGCTTGCCGATGCCTCCAGCACATCATAGGCCCCACTTGGAAAGCACAGTGTACCTGTAAGAACTCTGATACTTGCTTGGAGCACAAGGATACAAGAGCAAGTTTCATGTAAGAGCAAAGAGCTAGTGCTAATACATATCACATAGGACACATTTTTCATTTTTTGCTGAGGTTGAGTATGAAAATGTCTGCTGTGACACTGACAATCTGATCAAAATTTGGAAGTGGTAGAAAAAATACCATCTAGTCTTCTACTCAATCTACAACTTCAAATTCCCATTCAGCTTCAGGATAAACAAAGGCCCTGGAACCCTGCCTGACATCCTCACAATTCTTACTAAGGAAAGGGGGGCTTGGTTCTAACCGGGGGATTGAAACTGCTCCAGTTCCTTCATTTCACCCCATTAATAGTTCTTGTACATTCTTCTTTTCATGTTGGGGGGAACACATGTGTTGTCCCTGGATTAAAGGAAATCCCACATTATGATGAGTCGGTAGTACACTATTATAACTTACATAGAAGTGGCACCGGGTATACTGAATTTAAAAGGAGTCTATACTCAGTGCTGACCATTAACTCTAACAACAGGAGAGAACTGCCATTCACAAAAGATTTTCAAGCATTCTTAATGGAGGTAAAGACTGAAGTGCGAGACTATTCCCAGAAAATGTGTGATAAGAAAAACAAGGTTCCACTACTTGGGTGCTTCTTCCCGAAGGAAAGTAGCCTGTCAGATATACTTGACCATATCTGCAGGTATACCCATGTCTGCAGGTTTGGGCTATTTGTTTGACCCTTGCAGCTCAAATTCTTACCACCTTAACATGGGGTTTGCATGTCACTATTTCATAGTGACATCTCTCACCTACAGATAGCTCTGGACACCTCTCACCTACAGATCTGGGGATTTCTTGTACCACACAAAACATGGGATATTGCAATCAAATCCAGGTTCCATGCAAGTACATGTCTGAAGATGCTTCTGCACTATCCACAAAGGGATGCTGTAATAGATATAATGCAATAGTTGGAAGGTGAATTAATTTGTTTCTTTCCAATCAGATTTTTCCTGAGATACTGTGTTCATTCAACTTTTGCGAAGGTAATCCTTTATTACTGCACAATTGGGGACAGAAGAGTAACTATACTGGTACTGTGGGAAAAGGACCACACTCACCTTTCTGCTACACTGTTTTCCTCCAGAGTGGCATCAGCTGATAGGAAGAGCAGCGTGTGCATACCTGTCTTATGTGCTGCTCCCTAGGGAAGGCAGATTAATTAAGGCAGACATTTCTCTTTCCTATTGGCAGTGTTAGTTTCATACCTTTGGCTGCAGTGGTGGTACACTGGGGGCTGTCACAGGGTCTGTGATATAGGTCTTCTTGGGACCACTGACTGGATACATCATGGCAGGGTTCTGATTTCCGGCTCCAGGAGCGGCGTACCCGGGTTCCCGCTTCCAGGTATTTGGGTGAGCTTGCTGCCCATAAGAAGGCTCAGCATCATTTCTGCCCCCATAGCCAGGCCCTGCAGCATAATAAGGTTCATAATAGCGCCCTTGGTTGGGGGCATACCCATATCCAGGCTCAGGCTGATGTGCGGGGGGTTGATTATATGCATAGTCGGTGCCGGCGCGAGTTGAAGGAGGAGGACACTGTGTCGACACAGGAACTTGCTGGGTGTTATAGCCATGATGTCCTGGACCATACATTTGTCCGGCAGATGGGGCAGCCATGTAATGTGGGCTTGGCTGGGCTGACTTCACTTGCACATTGAAGGTGGGCCTTGAAGGTGTGGATGCTGTAGTGTAGGAGGCTGGAACTGGCTGAGGCTGTGGTTTGAGAGTTCCGATGGGAGTCACTGGTATGGGTGCAGCCTGGGGTGCAGGCTGTGGTTTCATTGCAGACTTCTTGGTTGCCGTGAGAGGGGGCTGGTTTGGAATGACCATTCTCTTATGCCCTGTGACAGGAGTACAGACTGCAGGAGAGGCTGTTATACTAGTGGAAGCCTGAAAGAGAAGAGAAACATGATGAAGATGATCAGTCATAAAAGAAAATAATATACAAGAGGGCAATAGGGAGTGTGGCCAATTACTTTGTATTAAGGAGTAAAATACAATAAGGCATGGTCCTTCCCTTGAGGAGCTCACTGCTGAAACATGAGTCATTGTACCCAGTCCCAGGGAACAAGTGAAAGGGAAACATAAATGAGAAAATTCACTTCCAATAGCATCAAAAGTAATAAGACAAGGAATAACCTTAACCAAGGCATGAAGTACATAATGACTGAAAATCAAAACATTGAGTGAAATAATTACCAAATAAATTGTTAAAAATTCAGGTCCAGAGTGGCACCTATCAAAATGTGGAAACAGAACACTTTCTATTTCAAACTCAGAGGGAATGAGAAAAGACCACAAAAGTAGCCAAACCAGTCTTGGAAAGGAGGAGCAAAGCTGGATTCATCACACTGCTGTTTGCAAAAAATGTTGCAAATTTTAATGAAACAATATCACAACAACATAAAGAGAGACATAAAATGGAGGGAACAGAAAATGTAGTTTGGAAGTAAGCACAAAGTTCACTTAGCTACATGAGTGCTAAGAACATATACCAGAGAAGGTACAGTGTGTTTTACAAATTGTGTGCAAATACTGGATTTCAACAAACCAGAAAGTGAATTAGAGAATGAACGTACACCACTAACTCAAGATGCTTTGGAAGTTGGCAATGTCCTATGGAAGAACACAGACATGAAGTTTAAGAGGACAGGCTCAACAATGATTTGAAGGTTACAGCACCAGAAGCACAAACAACAGAAACAAAAAACCAGAGAAAGGGCATCATCCTGAAAATCTCTACACAGTGGAAACAACAGAGTGGAAGGCAAGCAGTAAAAGGGAGCACACGATCATATGTCCTGTAAGGGACTGACCACCAATGTACCTAAGAAGCCTCTGAGTGCAGAAGTAAACAGACTAAGAGGGGTTCAAGAGACGACTCAGTGCCTAGGATCCACATGCCTGCTCCCAACCATCCATAAATCCAGGTCCAGGTATCTGACACCCTCTTCTGGCATTCATCAATACCAGGAACACACATGGAATAAATGTATACATGCAGACAAATGCCCATAAAATAAACATAAAATAAAAACAATAAAACAGAACTTTTTAAAACACAAGCTGAGGATTTGAGAATTACAACAAAAATACTTCTCTAAAAGGCATACAAAAGACCACCATTAAACATTGCTTAAAATTACTAATAATGGAGAAATGTGAACAAAAATCCAAATGAGGAGTCACATGTTTGTCATGATCCTCGTTATGAGGCAAAGCAAAGAGGCAAACTCGTTCTGGCAAGAATGGTGGTGATTCGGCACACTGCTGCTGGGAAGGCAGAGTGACAGAGCCGAGTGGAAACACAGTAGGGAAGTATCTGAAAATATTAAAATGGAATAGACATATGACCCGGCAATTTCGCTTACTGGTACACACCCAGTATTACTGGAATGTGGATCTCAAAGGGAAAGTAGCATTCCCATGTTCACTGTAACACCGTTTCCAATAAGAAAAAAAATCTTAAGACATCCATCAGTAGATGAAGGATAAAGAAAATATCCATACAATGAAATATTATTTGTTCTTCAAAAAGTAAATTCTGCATCACATAAATCAACATGGATGAAGCTCGAAGGCATTAGAGCATGAAAAATGAGGTAGTTACAGAAAGACAAGTATTGCATGAATTTACCCCATGAGATGCTGAAAACATTTACAAAAGCCAAGAATAGGTTGAAAGTGGAGACGGGCTGGTGTCTCAGGGTTACTGTGGCTGTGATGAAACAAGACCAAAAGCAAGTTGAGGAGGAAAGGGTTTGTTTGGCTCATGCTTCCACATCACTGTGTATCACCGAAGGAAGTCAGGACAGGAACTCAAGCAAGTCAGAAACCTGAAAGAAGGAGCTGATGCTGATGCAGAGGCCACGAGAAAAGGCTGCTTACTGGCTTGTTCAGATGGCACCAACAACAACGTGTGCCCCCTCCCCGAGGAATCACCAAGAAAATGCCCTACAGGTTCGCCAACAACACAATCATATGGAGGCATTTTCCCCAGCTGAGACTCCCTCCCCTCCTATGATTCTATGATTCTAGCTTGTGTCAAACTGACATAAAACTAACCAGTAAAAAGGGGGAGGGGTCTCAATCAATTGATTTGTTCTCAGTCAAGCAACATAAGCCATGAAGGTCCACTGTTTACCAGTTCACTTACTATCATCAATAACGGATTGTGCAATGAGCATTTTCTCAGAAGAGAAAGGGAAACATGAAGCTATCCTAACATGACCAAAGGGGAAGCAGATGTCTTGCTGCTAAGAGATAGCAGATAAGAGATGACCCCCACATCTTTATATCTCATGTGCACAGTAACTTTCCCTTGTGCCCCATGATGAAAAGTACTACACCTCAGTCCCATATTAGCACAACAGAGCTTCATTAATATACACCGAAGAAGCTTGGCAAACGAATGGTAGAAAAAACTAGCATATAAAAAGATTCAACTCCCAGAAAAATCACACATACATGTATGTATAGATGAGTGTGATATTTAAATGTGCTCGATTTTCAAAACGAAAATGTTAAATTATGACGAAAATTCAACAATTCATACAAAATCAAAAATAAAATAAAATGTCAAAATATATTCTTGGAACTACCAAATAATCCAATAAACAGAAAATATTCGGCAACATGACTCTTCAATTAACTGATTGTGTGGACCAGATAAGCACTGGCACAGTTTTCTTTAACCACGAAGAACATAAATATATACAGTTAAAATAACGATTCCTGCTCTTTTTCCTTTCACATCCAATCAAATAAAATATGTAAAACTTTGGAGGAAAACTGTGTACACTAAAATATACTAGTTTTAAAGACACTTATGATAAAAATATCCAAACACGTGCTGGCATACACGCAACAGAACACACAGCAGAGATAAGGGGACATGGGAAAGCATGCCTAGGAAATGTTTTACCTTTTTGGTATTTAGAAAAGTAATGGGTTTATTTGGCATTTTCATACATACTCTTTTGTGTGTGTGGGGGGGTCTTCCTCCCCCCTCTCTCAGAATCCCTGTCTCCTTTCCACTCTGATGTCAAACACATGCTATTATTACCCTCTTCTCCCCTTTCTTTAACCCTCCTCGAGACTCATTCTGTCCTCTTTCTAGCTCTGGGGCATACTTTCACATTCACACCTGCAAATACACAGCAAAGGTTTGCATTTAAGAGTTCGTGGGGTATTTCAGACATGCATCTAGTGGCTCTGGAGATGGGACTCTGAAACTGTCACTCAAAGAATCGATCGGGAGGAAACAGGGAGACAGGGACAAAGGAAAGGAGAGAGAGGAGGGAGAGGGAGAGAGAGAGAGAGAGAGAGAGAGAGAGAGAGAGAGAGAGGGAGGGAGGGAGGGAGGGAGGGAGGGAGGGAGGGAGGAGAGAGAGAGAGAGAGAGAGAGAGAGAGAGAGAGACTGTGCTAATCAAGAAGAAAATTTGTAAAAAAAAAAATTGTTCCTAAGAAGTGAGAACTATATTATTTCATTATTCTAATGCAATTGTGATTGCCATTGAGTTTTCAAATGGTATGGCTTTAAACTTCTGTCCTAGGGCTGAATTTACAGCTGCAACAGGGAATGTGAGTTCTATTGCGCTAGTTCCTTAGTCACTATATGCATTTATACTTGAGTCTAAGATGTTCAAAATATGAACTCTATATTTTTGCTGTAAAGGAATCATCAAATAAATCAAAGCTCATCCCCACTGCAATCAGTTTCACCTCCCTAACATGTTAATGATTGACATTATTGGCTAGGAAAAAATACTATGATTTTTCTAGGTTTAGTTTACTTTTCCATGTGGTCTGTTACAGAATGTCAAGTTTTTAACGGTCCCTTTTTAATGAATGTTTTCAACACATATATTTTAATAATATACTGCTTAATTAACCACACACACATGTACACACGTGTACATACCTCCGCATGCTCACGCACCCCCCTCCTACGCCACCTATTCTGATCAGACACTATAAGGATTACCTTTACCAGAAGGGAATGAGACCCTTTACCTATCTAGCAACATCCAAGACACTTGGACTATAAAAGTAAATGGCAAGTTTGCTTCTAGAAAGCACAGTGTAAAATTAAACAAATATTCTGTATTCATTAGAATCCTGTAACAATAATAGGGAACCACATCAGAAACTTAAAATTAAACCTTGTATCTTAGAATTACAAGTTTCCCAGGAAACTCTATTGAAGAAACATGATACATTGGAAAGATAGCCTTAACAGTCAGTATCTCCCAAAACAGAACCAAAGAAAAATACCAAGGACATGCTCCAACTAGGCATTCTTGAAGAACTGATACAAGCAGGCATCATGTATAGCTAGCTCACTATGGTGAGCCACTAGTGTCAGAAGAGTGGCCTGCGACCTGCACTGAGAAAGCCATCATCTCCTCTAGGCTGGGATGGAAAGTAGTGAGTAGCGAGGGGGTGTAGGTATTTAATCACGAAAAAGGGAGAGCTAGAGAAGAGAGAAGCTAAAGAGACCGATGGGCGAAAAGTTCAAAAGTTCGATGAGCCAGAGAAAAATTTGTGACAGAAGAGCTATTGGCATCTCTCAAGGAGCACGGCTATGTGTTGGCTTATGGCACACTCAGTGTTGATAGTGGCTCTTAATAATCAAATAATCAAAAACTCTATATAAATTTCCAATCTCCCTCTGGTTAGTAAGTGCTTCCGTCCCAGCAGAGAACTACTGGAAATGAGATGGGAATTCGCTGCCCCAAGGGAACGTTCTCATCTTCTATCTGTTGGTTAGTCTAAGTGTACAGAAAGGTACATACCCCCAGGTAGGTACTTGAGCTTCATATAATTACAAATAATGTTCTAAACTTTACATGGAATTAATAATAATTACATGCTAGTCAAGGGCCCCCAACCCCCATGTGACCTCTTCTCCCTACGTTCTCTCTACAGGTCCATGTCTAGAGACTAAAAGACAATCAGTATCACACAAATACTTAACAGCTTTGTCTCTAAGGTTCATCTGTATCCCAAACCCTGGGCTTACATATTCAATTATTAGTTCATGTATTGACTTTTCAGATTCAGCATATTCAAAACTTACCAAACCCCTTACACCTGCTTCATTCTATTTTTCTAATTCACCCAACTCATAATGAGAACAGAGTGGGCTACCCAAGCCCTGATTAATGTTTAAGTACTGAATTCTGCCACTACTCTCTAAATAGGGAATTTCCTATTCCAGGTCTGTTGGTATTACACCATATTTACTAAAAGCACTTGCTGCTTTTCTCCAACTATATCCAAACTGGTCACTTCTCAGGAGATCATTCTGTCTGCAGCTAGAATGGTATTTCTCAAATATGCATTCAATCACACTGACCTGCCATTGGAAAGTTTTCCTTTTCCATCTTCTGTCTGAGAGGCATGCTAGGCACTGGCTTTCCTCTCTATCTAAGTTATCAAGTGCTCTCATATCTCAGAGACTGATTTCTTTGGTTAACCAAATGTTTAGCTACTACATAAACCTTGGCTGAAACCCTCAATCACAGTGTTTCTCAATTATCCCTTTCCTTAGTATCATATCTGTATGTGTCTGCTTCTGCACTAGTTACTTTTACTGAAACAGACACCTAAGTAGTTTACAACTTCACAGCCCACAGCAGAAATTAAAAATAGTTGATCAGTGAATGAATAATTGTAAGAAGAATGCAAAATACCAACGTCTATTTTCCCTTATAGAATTGACTTACATGGATGAATTAGGTACATGCTTAACTATAGTGGTGACATCAGTTTCTTCTTTACTCTAGTTTAATGACTAAAACGAACTATTAATACTCTTATTAATACTATTATCTTTCCAAGAAGCATTTGAGGTGTTTTTTTTCTTCTTCAATGTTTTATATGTTTGTTTTATTTATTTATTTATTTATTTATTACCAATTAACTAAGGCTGGCCTTGAATTCATATCAGTATCCTGAGTTCTAGGATCATAGGGCAGTCACCAGCACACTGGACTACTTATTGTCCTTTTAATGATCATTTTGCAAATGTAAGTTCTAATTTCATGTCTTCTCACAAATAGGCAAAAGTTCTAAAACATTTTTTTAAATTAATTCATGAGGCATAGGGAAAGGAAGTTGAAGTGGCAGAAATACTACAAATTCAGAGCCATCCCCTGATACAAAATGAATTCAAGGCCAGTTAGGGATAAACAGTAAAAACCCTGTCTCAAAGGGAAAAAACAGACAGGTGGTAGTGCAAGCCTTTAATCCCAGCACTCGGGAGGCAGAGGCAGAGGCAGGCTGATCTCTGTGAGTTCGAGGCCAGCTTAGAACAAGCTAGTTCCAAGACAGACAAGGCTAAACAAAGAAACCCTGAATCAAAACAAACAAAAGATCAAGCAATAACTAAAAACATTAATATTTTCCATGCATATTCAAGCAAATACAAGTAATGTTTTTTTTATCCAATGCACATCTATCATAGGCTAGAGCTACAACAAAACAAAGAAGGTAGCAATACTTAGCAAATGCATATTTACTGAACATAAAATGAAGAATACAATGATTTATAAACATGAATTAAAAATGACTACTATCTTGGATGGAAATGTTCTAAGCCAACAGGAGACAGTGGAAAAAGGTAAAGATTCATATAAATATTATAAATTGATTAAGGTAAGCAATGACATTGAAAACACCCAAATGTAACTGGTAATTGAAAAATAAAATGTGAGATCGGCGATTTATACAACATAACTTAAATGACATAATGATATTCCCACACAGCCAATAAACAGAAAAAAAATATGTACTGGGGGATTAATAATTGATTTGTTAAACAACAGTGGCTTGTTAAACAATGGAGTATTGCTATTTCAGCCACATTTCAAGACAACTGCCTTGTGCTATTGACAAACCTGTGGTTATCCATGTTGGCTTCTGTGTGGCAGAAAACAGAAATTAAATGACTAACTGGAAATTAATCAATGCATTATAACAACAAAAAATTAATAGCACTTATTTCATGTAAACACTGTCAAGTGCATTTCATACATGATCCTCACAGTTACATCCAAGACAGGAACTACAATTGTATTTTCTGGATGATGGTGATTAAGCCCAGGTTGTCAAGGACTGCAGCTGGATGTCTTAAGGACTATTCTACGGCAAAAGCATCATGAGTTAAAGGCAAGCCTGCCCTCCATCAAGAGAGTTTTGTTTCAAAATTGAACAAAACAAACAAAAGCATACCATTCTACTCCTCTCCAATATAACGTGAAACAAACCAAATCAACAAATCAATACACACACACACACACACACACACACACACACACACACACACACACACACCACCACCACCACCACCTCAAAAGGCCTTTTCAGACTATCTATGGCTTTCAAATTTCTACAATTTCTGTGATCATCTACAACTTCTATTCCTCCTAGAACAGTGGTTCTCAACTTTCCTAATGCTGTGACCCTTTAAAACAGTTCCTCATGCTGTGATGACCCAACCATAAAAATTCCATTGCTGCTTCATAACTGCAATTCTGCTACTGTTATGAATCAAAATGTAAGTATCTGAAAAGCAACCCCAGAGGGTCACACCCCACAGATTGAGAACTCCTGATTTAGAAGAAACAAATGAATACTGACTTCTTTGAACAATGAAGGAAACCAAAGGAGTCTTGCCACTTTCTCCTTTTCCTTTTACAAGCATAGTTCTTCTTTAAAACTGAGATAAAATAAAGCCAAGGTTGTGCCATGGTCTCCTGGAAACAGGCAGATTTCTGATGTTCACTGGCCCATTAGTCTACCCAACTTAATGAGCCCCAGGCCAGAAAGGTGGTTTGTATCAAACAAACAAGCAAACAAACAAACAAACAAACAAAGAAGAAAGTGAAAGAAAAGTGGGCAGCCCCTGAGAAACAACACCCAAGGTTGTTGTTCTCTGGCTTCCACAAGCACACACAGAAGTACAGCTGTGCAAGCTCAAGTGCATCTGTGTGCATACACAAGTGCAGAACAAGTGCTCCTGTTAAAGCAGAGCAGAGAATCATGCCTCGAATGAGTGCTGGCTGTGAGCAACAGGGACTGGGGCAAGTCACTGTCTTCAAGGAACAGTGCACACAGAATTTACACCTAGAGACTAAACTCTTACTATAAAACATTTATAAGACAGGTCTGTGGAGCAATGCAGTGGTGCACATCATATGTTTAATGTGTGTACTTTTAAACCAGCTAGATTATCTCTAGGAATTCAATGAAAGAGACTGACTTTGGATGGTGTACTTGCATAGTCTCAGGATACATAAACTAATGGTGATTTATCGAGGTCAATAATCATGAGTAAGTAGATGATGTGTGAGGGTTGTTATGTCAAATACAATGACACATAATGACATGATATCTAGCCATCCCAATTTATTCCATGAACATAGTTAAAATAGAACAATCACCTAGGTATTCTACTTTTGCAAACATCCTGAAAGAATGAAAGGGATGTAAATGTTTCCTCAGTTATGCTCATATATACATAAACATAGTGACGGGAGATGTCATTCTGTAAATATGTTTTCTTATTGGTTAATAAATAAAGCACTGTTGGCCAGTAGGGAAGCAAGATAGGTGGGACTAGGAGGCAATGAGGATTGAGGGAGAGGTAGAAGGAGATTCAAAATGTAGGATCAAGAAAGCAGAACTCCCGACCCTCTCTCTCTCTGGTATAAGACCACGTGGAAATACTTAGATTGATAGAAATGGGTTAATATTTAAGACAGAGCTAGCCAATAAGAAATGTTAGAAATAGGCCAACAGCTTTATATTTAATACAGTGTCTCTATGTGTTACTTGGGGCTGACAAACATACTATTATTTACAATAGCAAAAGAACGAAGCTCTTATGTGTCTGCCGCTAGGTGAGCAGATATGAGGTATGGTACATAAGTACAGAGCAATTCTCAGTTTTTTTAAAAAAAGTTCTGACTATGCCATAAATCAGATAGACCTTGGCGACATTAAGCTAAGTGGAATAAGTCAGATGTCAAAAATATATGCCATAGAATTTCAACTATACACGTTACCTAGTTCATAGGTTCAGAAAGCCAGACATTTATGGTATAATGGTCTGGGGAGGAAAAATGGTGAGTGCATTGTTAGAATTTGGGATGAGAATGTTCTAGAGAAGAGTGGTCAAGCAGCTGTACAATGTGAATATACTTGCGGCACGAAAAGTTAACAGGGTAAATTTTATATTAAGTATATTTCATCAGAGTAAATAAAAAAATTGCAAAATCTTGTGAATACTTTCACGTTTTAAGATCAGTCAAAGAGACAATGGTTTTCATGTGTTTATAGAGACAACACCATTGATCTATCATCATAAAAACATATGAAGCATTGAAGGATCTATCCATAAATGGGTAGTGCTGAAGGGGGTAATCTGCCATGTTTTACACAACTTTCTGATTTTCCTAAGTCCCTGTCATTACTACTTATTATACTTTTTCAATCAATCAATCAATATATATATATATGTATATATATATCCCAGTAATATAAATATTATCTATCAACATATATAATCTTGTTATTTTTTACCTATAAATATAAAGAAGTATATACTTAAAACATATTACGCAAACATTAGTGTAACCAATACATAAAATATAAAAAAAAACAGTGAAAATAAAGGTTTAATATATTTTAATTGGTTAAAGTTTCAGTTTGGGCAATCTAATCAAGAGAAATTTTCTCATTCTTTGCTGTTTTGTTCATTGCAAGGGAAAGAACTTCGTAAATGGTTCCTTAGTGGTACTTAAAATAATTGCAAACATTTCTGTTAGAGTCAAAGCACATGCTTTCCACTGATGCCTTGGGTTCAAGATAACACTGCCAATATGGGGACAGGCCTAATCCAACACACACACACACACTCTCTCCTCTCTCTCTCTCTCTCTCTCTCTCTCTCTCTCTCTCTCTCTCTCTCTCTCTCGCACCTTTCAATATCTCTACAGACTTCCTGCCAGAGAGATGCAGGCGTAAATATCTTACTTCTGTTCAGCACATCCACACTTGTTCATTTCACAGTGCTGTACTCTGCAAACACATACTACAGCTAGTGATGGGCTATTCTTAATAGCTTCTGAGGCAGAAATAGCAGAAACAGTATGGTCTGATGTGGCACTCTAAGCAGTTGGTCTTAGAAGCTTTTCCATTTAATTAATTCTCACAACACTTCTGAGTGGGTATAAAATGCTGTGAAGACCAGCAGCTCCCCCGACTAAGGATGGCACCGATGCCAGTATGTCAAGTTGTTTCTCAGAAGTAAAATCAAGTCAAGTGGGGGCACTCAGATGCTCTCTTCAAATTGTTCATTTTCTCCTCCCTGACTATTAAACAGACAAGCCAGAGCCCAGGTGAGGCCTACTTGCTAGCATTCACGAAGTGAGAATCCTGGAAGTCCAGAGGGCTTTCTCTTCAAGGAGTGTCTCCCCACCACCCCAAACATCTTTCAAAAGAGATAGGATATTGTCAACTTGAATTTCAGAAGTCTCCAAGGCTCTGCCTGGAATAATAAGCACACAGCAGGGTCCACTAATTCCCTACCATGCCTGTTTCTACACCTGGATAGAACACCACTGACATGACGCTTTATTCAATCTGAGCATGCTGTTGTCAAAGAGCAAATAAGAAAAGAACCTATTTCCTCAGCAAGCAATCCTGTTAACTGAGCCATCATGCCCCCCAAGGCCTAGCATGGTTCTTCAATATAGTCAAGAAAACACAAAACTGATTCAGAGTGTGAACAGAAAGATATATTTTCCCAGGATCTACACAAAGAACACCAGCATGATTCCTTCAACGGGCACCCTTGTCATGGAGAGCAATTAGAACACCCATTAATTATTCTGTTTATATGAACAAAAATGATTCAGGGGAGTACTATAAAACTTAACAGGAAGGACAGGCATCAGAAACATTCATGTGAAGAAAGGAGTGTCTATGTGGAGTGACAAAAATTATGGGAACCTATCTATACCTTGAATATTAGTAACACGATGGAACATCACGATTACCTCTACTTGACATTTCTATGTGCTAATAATGTTCCCTGTTCTCAATAAGAGCTTTCTGGTGTGCTAGTATAGGCCACCATCACCAGTGCCAAGAGTCTAAAATCAATAAATGCACATTTCCACATGCATCACTTACTTATTTGTAACAGCATTTAGTCTCTCTCCCCACCTCCCTCTGTGGGGGTGTGGCTGTATCTACAGAATACATGCAGAGATCAGAGTACAACATGTGGGAACCGGTTCTCTCCTTGAGCCACGTGGGTCCTTTCAAGCTGTTTGAGCTTGGAAGCTGGAGCCATCTCATTTGACCAAATATATGCATTGTTTTAAAGTCACTGCTTTTCCTATTTGGTTCTGGGATTTTGTTTTGTTTGGACGTTTAGCACATAACAGTATGCTGACAGCAGAATATGTTGAAGACTCTTGACCCAATCAAATCTCTAGCAGAGCTTTAGCGTTCACAGGATAAGTGCTATTTAGCTGCACAGCTTCGTCTTGCTCTCTTACCTCAGGTGACAAAGGACTCAAAGCCCTAGCTAGCCCTACAGTGCTGCCTTGATGAGAATACATTTCCATCCTTTAGGTTTTGAATACAATGATGCTTCTGAGATGCCAGTCAGTCCTGTCTTCCCTGATACCCCTTTTGAGCATCAGAGCTTTGCCACTGTTATTTAAAAGGCACTTTCTAAGCTTTATGTGGCTCAGGACTTTGCCTTTCAAGTGCAGCATTCTACCTTAAAGGCCTAGGAAGATACAGTTTAGAGAATCAAAGTCACTTAAATACTGTATCAGTGATAAATTCCACGAGAAAAATCAATGAACTAATAGCCAGACAGTTAGCCAAAGCATAACTGTCTCAAATTCTACTCTATCCTGCACAAGAAGTGCTAGGCCAACAAGTTAGTCATCGATTAAAGGATATTTGGGTATAATGGAGAGTGTTTTAACTCAATTTATTTTTTTTAAGAACTCAAGAGTTCCTTGCTATATGTGGTAAGTAGTTTGGTAATTTGATTTTTCTACAATAGGACACTGTTTAATCTACTGTAAGAATCTACTATAATAATAAATCTAGTTCTGTTACTCAGAAACCATCAAAAGAAAACAGGATAAAACTGTGCAATTCTTTCTGGCTTGAAAACCGCAGCCCTCCAGGGTTTTGTGGATACGTGTTTTATTGTATTAGAGGAGTGCTGCTGAAGCCAGAGTTTACAAAGGGCCATTTGAAACAGTAACCTTAAATGCCATCCTAGAGCCTTCGGCCAGTAGCTGATGGAAGCAAAAGCAGAGATCCACAGCTAAGCACTGAGCTGAACTCCTGGAGTCCAGTAGTAGAGAGGGAGGAGTGATGAGCAAAAGGGTCAAGACCATGCTGGGGAAACCCACAGAACAGCTGACCTAAGCTAGTGGGAGCTCATGGCCTCCAGACTGACACTAGAGAACCTGTATAAGACTGATCTAGGCCCCATGAACATGGATGCCAGTTGGAGGGCTTGGTCAGTCTATGGGGCCGCTGGCAGTGGAACCAGTATTTATCCATAGTTCATGAACTGGCTTTTTGGAGCCCATTCCCTATGCAGGGTTACTCTCTCAGCCTAGATACAGTGGTGGGGGGTAGGTCTTGGGAGGCTTCACCCTCTCTCTGAAGAGTGGATGGGGGTTGGATGGCAAGATAGTGGGGGAAGTGAACTGGGATTGGTATGTAAAATAAGATTGTTTTTAATTTAAATAAAAATTTGATTAAAAAGAAAGGGGTTTTCAAGAAGGAAGGGATAAAGGTGATTTATCTGCATATAACTGTACCAGATGAGTCTTCACAGAATCATGGCCTATTAGGTCAGAACAGAGGGTGAAGATCACAGATCTCCACTGAGTCTCTTCAAGAAAACAGAGCTAGACAAGATTCACTCACAGATGTGAGCATCAGGGTTAGAAGCACACTTTTCCAGAATTGAAGAGCACAGTTCTGACCATCACACCAAACGGCCAGAACTTCTAATAATACACAGAAAGCAATAAGTCCTGTTTATGCTTCCAACAAAAGCAGAGCTCTGTGCTCAGACACCAGGCACAGCAACATGAAGTCAGTGGGGACCAGTTGGGTTGCTGTGTTTTGATACTGGAATTCACCCAACAAAATCCATGCCTGTAAGCAAGTGACTATGTTTGATTCAGAAGAAATGAACAGACCCCACACCCCATATACTTCCTAAGAAATTTGAGCACTACAAAACAACACAAAAAGTAGAATAGATAGTATGTTTCAGACCTCAGAGAATATCCCCAACAAAGCTTGTTGAAACTAAAACAAAAAAATACCACATTTAAAGAATATGTCATACAGCAGAGTTACAACGGTTTTTTTTCTCTTTCTTGAGAGAAAATATATTCATTTCAAGATGATCACTGTATCAATACAATTTGAATCTATGTCAATCCCATTATATATTCAATAGCAAAATAAGCTTTTTTCCCTCCACTAACATGTTTGTCCCGAGTAAAACAAGCAGTGTATCCACTAGCTATAGATACAGATAAAAGGGATAGGCCACAGAGTAGGAGGGAGGATAGAAATGTTTTCATAAAGAGCGACTATTAAGAACACATAAGAGCTCTATTCAGCGACCTGCACACATCCCTTTATCCTTGTAAAACAAGCCACGAAAGCACATGATGAGCAACTGCAGCACAATTACTCCCATTCTGACTGTATAATCACTGAGATGGTTCTGTTTTTTTTTTTTTACCCCTCTCCTTTCAACAGTTCTGCACTCTTAATTTTTTTTCTCAACCACAGCACAAATGGTTACAGCAAACGAATGTACCAGGCACGTCTGCTGTCCCAGAAAAAAAAAAAAAAAATCATTTTTCCATGCCAAGTTCATGTCTACTGGAAGAAATAGAGTGTAAGCAGGTTCAGCAAACACCCTGCAGTGACCACATGGATGGATTCATTTCTGTAATAATGTGACTAGAAAGAGGTGAGAGAGTGCAGAAGGATCTGGCCTTTTAAGCCTGTCTTTGACAATCACTGAACTAAAAGAAAGGAAAGGAAAATGATAAAAAGGGAGATTGCACCAGTCTCTCTACTTTCTATGCAACTATACTATGTAAAAAAAAAAAAAAAAAAAACAGATTGAATTGCTATAACCACAGAAGTAAAAGGGATCTGGCTACATGATTTGTAATATACAAATAGTATTCTTAACAAAAACAACATTTCAGCTGGGCATTGGTGGTACATACCTTTAGTCCCAACACTTGGGAGGCAGAGGCAGAGAGATCTCTATGAGTTCGAGGCTAGTATGATCTACAAGAGCTAGTTCCAGGACAGGCTCCAAAGCAATAAGAAAAATCCTGCCTCGAAAAAAAAAAAAAAAAAAAAAAACAAACAAACAAACTAACTAACAAGCCCCCCCAAAAAAATTTCAAGAAAATAATACCATCCTTGCTGAATTGGTCCTTTGTGATTTTATTTTCATTTTGAAAATTCTTCTGATGAAGCCCATCTGATAATTTAGACCATACACTGTGGTAATACCACAGAATTTGTATTACAAGAACTCTTAATCTTCATGACTGATGCCCACTCTTAGCCAGGGATCTAAGGATCATTAGTAGGGCACCTGGTCATGATGCTTGCCATGATACAAAAGCAACAGGGCACTATGGAGAACCAGGGTACTAGGCCTTAACCATATGTACAAGATCAGCAATGGGGTGTAGATGGTTTCCTCAAGTGGGGAACATGAACAGTTGAAGGCTAATTACTCCAAAGAAACAAAGGTGGAGTGAAGAAGAAGCTCATTTCTTTCTGATTCTTTCATGTTAGCGAACAATAGCAAGTCCGGTCTAAACATTCTTTGGACACACTCTTAACTAGGAACGATGCATGGAAAGACTGAGCTTGAGAAATATAAATCTACTATTTTTAGGGCTTCACTCCCCTCTTTGTAAGAATAAATGATTTGTTAAAACTGAAAGATTCCTGATAGCTTCAAGTGTCTGAAGGACACCTTTTATCACACATAAATTCTGGTACCCATTTCCTTTGAATTGGAATTTTAAAAAATCATCTCATTCTGAACATATTTTCAAAATTTCCTTTTCCAAATCTCAATCCAGACAGGCTATAAAATGTCAATTCTCTTACAATGCTGTAAGACTGCAAGAAAAAAACAGGGCACAAAGTTTTACATAGACCATGATTAAAATCCAGTACCAGGAAAAACACAACAAAATTGAAGCTTTGGATGGTGACAGTGGGAAGTAGAAAGCCAGACACTCTGCTTTTCCTTCCACAGTTTTCTTTTATAAGCCTGGCATATATACATGTTCTAAACAATATAGTTATTTATAAAGAAAACCAATCACAATTCTAAATATTTCCTTCAGACAGTGCATGGCCTTTTTTCGAAACTACCCCAAAGCAAAGAAATACATTTAGCTGGCTTTTTTATGTGTGACTTTAGAATCCCTTTTTGAGTGTGCTGTCATTCGTCCTCAGCTACCGTTGACTGACCAGCGAAGTATCAGTTATGCTGCCTGCTACAGGGAGGATTGTCATTCCTGGCACCAGTGACTCCACAGGTACTCAGAGAAGCAGGCAGGCAACCAGTGAAAGTCTCCAATTCCATGTGTGGTCTACTTCACAACAACCCACTTATGCTCTCAATACACGCTGGAATCCCTTCACCAAAGACACCAGCTACAGGAGCAAAGCACAGGGGCTTTCGTTCTATGCTGAGTTAGCAAATGTCTTTAGCCAGGCTTCTTCCTGTTGTAACATTACTAGTTCTTAAAATTCTCATCTACAATTTCTTAGTTTTACGCAGCACCAACTGAATTCAACAATGAGGTTGTTCCTTCAGGGAGCTCAGATAAATGTTCTTATGTAGGACGTACATAAGTATCAAGTTCATAAAGTGGTATTAGTTATGATTACATGCACATGACTAGAATACCTGACATAAACAACATAAGGAAGAAGTGGATGCTGGCTCAGAGTTTCAGAAGATACCATCCATTGTGTAAGAGAAAGCATGGTGTTTCCATGGCAGCAGAGTGGAGTGTAATTCCTCATGTAACGGCCCTTTGGCAGAATACTCGAGCCAGAACCGGAAGTGGATTAACACCTTTAAAGGATCCATCCCTTTGACCTAGCACAGCAAGGCAGTCTGCCTAACCCAAAGGATTAAAAACACCACCCCAAACAGTGCTAGCAGCCAAGGAAAAAGTGTTCAAGCACAGGAGCCTCTGCTGGAGCATCTCAGGCTCAACTGCTGATAGTGGTAACCGTGAAACTCAAGATGTTCCCCTCCCCACCTTATCCTACTTAAAGCAAGTTAGCGCAAGGTTAATAAGAAAAGTTGAAGCACTAGAGCATCTCTGAGAAGCGAATGAATAATTGCTAGGTGAATTAATATATGTAAGCATCAATTTTTCCTAAACTTTCTCGACACTGATTTGTGCAGCGTGGTGGGAGAAATTCTTGGTGTACTTTATGGAAATTCGAAAGCACCATGCACAGCCACAGCTAGGGCAAACATTTGCTAAGCATATTGGAGGGAAAATCACTGCAAGAATGAGAAATGGGAGCCAAGAGATGGAGGGGCATCAAATGATGCCTGGCATCTCAGGTACACAGTAGATCTCCAGGCTTTATTGGCAAATGTCTTCCTTTAGGATGCCAACAGCAAAGCTAAACACACATTTCATCCATGAGGACCATCCAAAGAATACAAAACAATTCTACTTGAGATTTTTTTTCAATATAAAAGATAGTTCAATGTTGGCTATATGGGTCTTAAAACCACAAGGAAATTAATCAATAAATAACTTTAGCATTAACAACCTAACATGTAGTCACCATATTTGCCAGCCTTTCCCACACCTTCTATTTTTATGTACACCATAGCATGCATATGTATGGTAGGGATGTGTGTCAGTGTTTAGATAGAAACCCCATTTATATAAGTTTTATATTTTATTTTTCATTTAACATTAGGTAATAGATCCACAAGTTTTTGGTGAAAAAGCTACTTATATTGTCCTAGGCAAAAAAATCAACTGGCTTTAACAGATTTTGTGGGCAACATGATTTCAACCATATTTAGCTTCAAGGTGAGGACCATAAAAGTATACCTTAAACATTTTTTTGCACACCTATGAATTATGCTTCACTCTCTTCAAAAACTTGCTTCTGAAAATAAAGAATGGAAAGGTTCAAGAGCATATCAAAATGCCAGGAACACACTTCCAGCAAAATGTCAATGGACTATCTACCTTACTTCTTATGTTCTACAGTAACTCTTGTACCAGCTTCCAATGTACATTAAGACAGACACAAGCCAAATACCTCAGTATTAAACTCTCCAAGATTGAATTCCAAAAGTTTCTAATCTCAAAACAGTGATATCTGGAAGAAGCATCTAAGAGTGGCCACAAAATTAGTGATTTTATTACCAGTCTTCTTGTTGGGGGTGATGCTTCCCCATTGCTCACTTTCCTTATGAGATTCCACAATCAAAGAACCAACAGCTATTGCAGTAGAAGATCAACTGGATTGTGGAAAGATTCATCTTCAGCCCTATGTCATGTACACCAGAAAGGGATTACAAAATCCAGGCAAGTAAGGAAAATACACGAAAGCTAAAACAACTAGGGCATTAGGAAAGGTGCTGAGAATAGTGGTGGTTCTGCCCAGTCTTTCTGACATTTTACACATTGTGCAAACTTCCTCATGCGACAAGGTATGGAGCAAATGAGATAAACAAATGTGACTGATTTGACAGAAGTTGAGAGCATATGTTTAAAAGTCTTTCTTAACAAAGATATTAAATTGGAGCATCGGGGGGTAGGGGGATGGGGAAAAGGAATCAGGAATAATTCAGTGATAAAAGTGGAGGTTTAAATTCAGGTTGGCAAATAAGTGATGATCACATTTTGTAGTTCATGGATCTCTGGGGGATTGATTTATATCTTTCATTTTAAGAAATCCAAGCAATGCAGCATAGGTGTGTATGCCTTAAGAACACAGCTATAGACATTCCACCCAAAGGAAGACATTGGCATCTGTGTAACTTGAACACTTTTCTTTCCAGGTAAAAATTAAGATATTCTCACCTGACTTTGAAAGTCATTGTCTGCTTGTGGGAATTTATCTGTGCACTGAGATAAGGAAGAGAAATATTAAAAGAAGAGAAATAACAGATACCAAAGTACATTGTTTAATACTTGCTTGATTTTTAAAAATAGTTAAGGGCAGAAAATACCCTTAGTTGGTACTTGTTAAATCATGAAACTGACAAGATAACAGTGTTGAACTTCATACATGGTACTGAAATTCATACATGGCATTCTTGGAGGTCATGGGTCAAGGAAGCAGAACTCTGTTCTAACAATCTAGTAACAGGAGTCTACTCTTTCACCATAATCCTGAGTTCAAGCCAGGGAGTGGTTGGATCCTCCAGCTTGCAATACTCTTGCCATTCTGTAGAGTTTTCTCATCAGAATGATGGGCGACATCAGCTAAATGTTAATGCCTGTTTCAAACTCTAGATGTATTAAATGACTATCTAAAAACACAAAAAATATATGCACATTTCCTATAAATACTACATAAAACCAATAGGTATCTGCAAAGGGCAATTCAATCTCTAATACTACAATAAAACAACCACATGTTTATCAGCTTCCTTTTCTAAACTACTTAACTAGATTTGTGATATTACAACACCAATTAAGGGAGCCCTTGATTGGCACTAAAGAGCCACAGAAATTATTTTAGACTATGTAAAACAGTGTTGTATAATGAACCAGAAAGAAATGATCACAGACATTGTTAATAGTACGAAGGGAAAAATATCTTAAGCTAAACATTAACTATAATAACAAAAATGGAATCAACCCTGACAACACCTTGAAAAGGAGCAAAATTGTCATCCTTTCAAACAGCTATAGAAGCCATCTTTGCATGACTTTAATTAAAGATATGCTATCTCAACAAATCTACATTTTTTAAAATACAGTAAAATATCATCCAGTAATTGTTTTTTTTAAAAAAATAGTAAACTGAATGGTTGCAATGTATAAAATTTAAAAAACTTTGAGCCTTAGAAAGTTTCAGTAGTTTAAAATAAACTATAACTTCTGTAAGTGGTATTCATTTTAAAGTGCAATGCTTTTACAGGTATACAATATTTTGATTTTTTAAAATATAACTATATAGCTATTGTTCAATAACGTTTATTTAAACATTACCAACAAAATTATTCAGGAGAGGTCATGCATAACCAAATGCCTATAAATGTAGCTATCAACTCACTTCCGATAGAGATGGCCATATATATGTTGTAAGTAGCATATTTGCTTTCATTTACCTTTAAACAAGGAATATGTTTCTTGCAAAATATAGAGCTAAGTAAAGAGAAAGACAACCAAAGTAACTTACCTATTGCTTGAACTTGGGCTATATACATTTCTTTAATTGCATCCTCCTATTTTCTGGACCTCTGACACCTCGCGTGCGTGCGTGCGTGCGTGCGTGCGTGCGTGCGTGCGTGCGTGCGTGCGTGCGCGCGTGTGTGTGTGTGTGTGTGTGTGTGTGTGTGTGTGTGTCTTCCTCTGCCATTCTCCACCTTACTTTTCTGAGACTGAGACTGTCTCTCAATGAAACTTGAGACTACTTGACCAGGGAGTCCCTAGAATTCATGTACCTGACTCCCTGTAACCCCATTTGCAAACCTGGCTTTTTATATGGACTCTAGGTATCCAAACCCAGGTCTTCATGTTTGTTTGGGAAGCACTCTACCGACTATGTCATCTCTCTATCTACCCAGAAGTCAAGTCATGATGTAAAAATAAGAGAGCACATCAAGAACCATGTAAGAGCCATGTGGTTGCTGAGGGAGGGGCACAGCATCACCAGTCTGTCTCTATGTGAACCAGCTGTACACTCTGTAATGGTCTCTAGCTGCTGCAAAGAGAAGCTTATTTGATGCAGGCTGAGACCTAGACTCATCTGTGCATATAAGGTTAAGCTTCGTGATGCAGCTAAGGGATTATGCTGGTCTAGTAAAGTAGTAGTAGTAGCTTGTACCCTAAGAATGATGAGCTTACTGATCTGATATGAGGCATGATTTTCCTCCTGCTGAGTGAGCCCTGAGTCCAATTAGACAGCTGTTGGTTCCCTCTGAGATATAAGTACCACTACTGTACCTTTAGGGATATTTTGTCATGGTGGCCATGGTTGGGTTCATAGACATCACCACTGGATAGCACTGGTTACCTCCATCCAATTGAAGCTTGCAGAGCACATTCAATTATGATAAAAGCTAGACTCTAGGAGGGAGGCCTTCAGGTTAGAGACAGCCAGAGTCATCTAAGTTCTGTGTGAAGTGTGTGGTGTCATCAACGATAGGAACTTACCTTCAACCTCTGAGAAGCAACCAAGGGCAACAATAATAACTATGTCGTTCTGGAAGACACTTGTAGTACTGTGACCAATAACTTGACCTCAGATTATTTATGACTGGCAGTGGGTCTTTGTTAGATTATGGCTCAAGGAACATTGCAGAGAGAGATCAGAAAGATTTTAAGTGGCCAAGGAAATCTGCTAGTGTCTCTTAGAAATCACAAGGAAGCTACACAATATGACTGTCCCTCCAAAAGAAGTGGACAAATGGCAAAACCACTAGAAAAGCTAATGTGTATGAAGGGAAACTTCACAGGGTCTCACCCCTCAACAGAGAATAACAGGCAAATAATGGCAGTTGAGAGAAGGAGAATTAGTGCTGTTCAGGGATTATCCCTCATGGTTATTCAAAACAAAATGGTAAGCCCTAAAATCACATACATAAAGTAACACTGAACACTAAATTTTAGAGGGAGGAACAAGACACAGGAATGATTGAAACGAGGAAAGGGAAGGGAAAAAAGTGGTTTTAATTAAAATAAAAATTTAAATAAAAAACCAGTCCATACCATGTGTACATATAAAAGTATATCAGTTAAGAATATGTGTATGTAAAATGGCCACTTCCTCATCTCATGAGGTATAGCAGTTTATATCACAAGGCACTTGGAGAAATTCAACATAGTTTCCCCAGCCTTAAAAGTCTATGTCTACAAAACTGACATAGAATATTTCTAAATACCTGGAACATATGAGTCAGAATTCTAAGTGGCATAGAGAAATAAATTATTGTGTTAAATTTTCAGATGGAGCATCCTCAATCCAGAAGGCTAAGCACTGTTTGGATGCTTTCGTGTCTGTGTGCACATACACCTACTCTGGAAGCGAGAGGAAGGGTCTTGTTTGCAGCACATACTGTGATCATGTCACAAAGGCAAGGTGAAGGTACATTTGGAAAGCATTCAAATGTGATAAACTTGAATAATAACAGATACATATTATGCCAAGTCTTATCAAGATGCTTTACAGAGAGGCAATGAAGATCCTATTTTTGTCTCTAAAATAAAGGAAATAAAGTTTGGGGAGTTGGTTGCAAATTGTCCAAGAACACAGGTACGACTGGTTCCCACTACAGACTCTGTGGCTCCCACCCTGTGCTATCAGCAGCTCTCTACTACAGGGTGGGGAAGAAGTCCACACAACCAGAGTGGGACAGGATGGGAGGGGTAAGAGCTGCCTTTAATTTTACTTGATAACTAATCTGATACAATTAAGGGACACATCACAAGGTAAATGAAGGACAAGCGAAAGACAGTGCTGGAATAAAACACTTCACAGGGACAGCAATTACCCTCTGAAGACAGGGGCTGCTTACTTCATTAAGAGTTAAGGGCACAAACACTTCTGATGCAAATTGCTTCTGTTCAGCTGAAGGTGGGGGTGACATTTCCAACAGTCTGTAAAAGGACAGCTTGGTAAATGTTATTTTATTAGAGTCCCATTGTCATAGCTATAGACAGTGTTCTGGATCAACAGATGATCTCAGTTTTACAGATATTATTTTTTTAAAACTAAACTCTTTTTTTTCCCCTACATGTAGGGCAATTTAAAATTCCTTCTTCACAGGACAACTAGGGAAATTTAATTATCATGTTAACACGTTGTGAAAATTAAAACACCACCAAGAACAGTAATGAACCAGAACATGACCTCTCATTCATTAGGAGCCATCACAGCCCAAGGTACGGTGTATTAGGATGAGCGTTCTTTGTATTACATCGAGTTTCTTAAAAGAGTCAGAGGAGGGCAGAAGCACAAAGCAAGTGGGGGAATTTTCCTCTGAGCCTCTGAAAGAGTGAGCACATTGAGGAATGAGAAAGCTATTTCATCCTAAAGGAAACATTAATCTTAGATCCCTTTCTGAGGTGCAGTTCTGAGTACACTGTACCAGGTAATTCTTGCCGACAATCAATTAATTTACATCCAAAACTCAACAGGCACAAAGCACATAACCACTTTAGGAATGACTGTTTCAAAGCACACATCCTTTTTATTAGTCTATTATATGAAAATTATGCTAATTTCTTAATAAGGTTAAAGAAACAGACCACATTATTAATTGTATTGCAAATAAAATATTTAATTAAAGATGTATAATTTAGCATCTGCTACTCTGTTTTGCACACAGGAGAGGGTAATGGAAATAAACAGTCACTATAGATGTCTTCCTCTGCTCAGCTCTTCCGTTGATTCAACTTTCTCTGAAACATTTATAGTCACTTCTATGTGGCTGAAAATATCTAGGATGAGGAGACAAACTGGGCATGTCACATGTCACACTGTCCAGCTTTCTGGATTTCATTCTCTTAGAAAGCACTAGTTAAGAGGTAGGTGTTAATGGAATGGGAGCTGCTTTCTGGACTCTTCAAAACCAACTGGTTCAATTTCCAACATAGACTTCAACACCAAATTGTCTTCTATGTCATCCCCAAAGTTTTCCAGATCCCTTCCCAAGGTCAGTAAAACACACTCAGTGTGGACTAATGAGACCTCCTCAGCAGAGAGTCAAAATTTACTGCACGTGCATCATTCCCTGCAGAGGGATTTTTCTCCTCTACTAAACCACAATCCTATCTCATTACCATTGCTTCACAAATACTTTTTGGTTTAAATTTTGCTGTTGGCATTTAGCTATGAAAAAGACTCTTCCATAATATGTATAGAACCTTTCTCTCTTAAAAATATCAAATCAAAATGTCTCCAACTTAAAAGCACTGCAGGCAATTTAAATTAAGACTGCTAATCTCCATGGCAATAATAAATAATACCACCAGAATGAGGGTACAACTCCCTCCTGGCACACAAGTAATTCCATCATGACTGTAAAACTGAAACAGGCCTGTATACAGAAACTTGTTAGTTGCAGTCACCTTGTTCTATTTAAATGAAGACCATGAAATGTTTTCACACTTCATCATGCCCCAAACAGACCCTTTCCCAAACATTGTATCCTTTATTGGAGATGCTGCCACAGACTAAGACTGGCAACTCCCAGAACACAAAAAGAATGTCTATAGTGTCACTTACATTGTTCTCTACAGCAGTGCATGTACCTGTGTAAATATTCAGAAACATATCTACCAATGTGTTTATGTATCATACTTTGAAAACATTTAATACAATGATCCTCACAATTCGATGTAAAACACGGGCATTTGGACATTCCCTTTTCTTTCCTGTTCCATCAATAGGAATGGGTACTGAGAGTTAGCAGGTTTTCAATTGAACATGGTCTAGACACTTTTTTTGTTTTTATTTCAGAATTTTATAACCTCGATTTGAAGTCACAGGGGAAAGTTGTATGGGTAGCCAAACTCCAGAGCTGAAAGCAACCGTAAATTTCCACAGCAGATGAATTCCATTGGAGGACACTTCTGTCTCTCCTCTTCCCTGAGGGGCAGTGCTGGTAGAGAGAAAATCCTCACCCCCTACTCACAGTGAAGGTGCTTGTTTGTCGACTTCAAGAGGAAGAACACAGGAGGTAAGAGAGGAGAGCAAGCTGACACAGCCCCAAATAACATGGTAGGCTTCGGGGAGGAAAACGAAAATGGAATGGGAAAATCAAACCATTTACAAAAGCTTAAGGCAAATTGTAAGTAGAGTGAATAATAGCTAGACTATCAGAATCTGAAGTTAAAAGGTTAGATAGGCCAAGGCTAGGAGTTCTTGGCTAGCCTGGGCAACATGGTCCAACTTAAACATAAACAGCTCAAGGCACAAAGCTCCATATTGGGTTATGTAAGTTTTAGAGTAAACTAGTGATCCATTTATCTTCTCTTCAAGTTGGAGGCAAAGGAGGGATTCCAGTAAAAGACAAACCATTATTTGCCCACTATCAGAGGAAAATGACTTTGAACACAGAAATATGAAGAAAAATCCTAAATGCTCCAAGAAGAGATACTATATTTCAAACCTATTAACAACTTAGCCCTTATTACATGTTACAGAAACACCACAGAATGAAATGTCTCACTGAGGGGGCAATCGGTATGGCAGAAGGAACAGAGACCATTTTTGGAAAAATAAGTTTGCTCTTTGAAATTTACATACCTGTATAAAATACTGTCACTCTCAAGCCTTACCAACAGAAGCCTTCACACACTCACGTCCTTTAGCTTGATTTTGTGACCCACTGCATTTAACCGAGGCAGCTGTGCAAACATTTTTTTTTAAATATTACTTCTCATATTAAAAAACAAGTTGGCTCAAGATTTCTGGGACTCACAATATCCAAATGCAGAAAAATGAAAAATAAGCAAGGATGTGGTGTAGAAATTAAGAGTTTAAATGCAGCATGAAGACACCAAACCAGTAACCAGAAAGGCACAATTCCAACAGAAACGCCTTTAGTCGTTTCAGGTCATGATCAGATTCAGGCATTCACACCCCCACTCCGATCCAAAAATGGCATGGAGACTTTTGCACTAATCTAAAACTGGAAAGAGTAGCCTGCTCTTTAAAGAAACCCACCCATTCAATTTTCTCTGTTATCAGAGAGCCTCTTCGTCAGTTCCAACGGGGGATTAATCACTTTTGCAACCTACAGAAAGAGGTTTCTGGAAAGCATAACAACCAGCAAGTGTAAATGACAGGATTATTCTTCCTGCAGCTCAGCCGCCTACAAATTCTCTCATCCATGAGTCAGCATGAGGTAAAAGAAGCTAATGAAGAAGGCCACACTTCCTTTTCAAATTTATCAACTTTCAACATGTAGAACTCTTTTAAAAAGGACTCCCAAAGCTTGACAATAAAGTCCAGCAGCTTTCCACGTATGGTCATACTTAAAACACTCAGAAATGTCTTCAAGTCATACTAAAAGTAGGGTAACTGTCTGCCCCTGTGCAAGCTCTACCAAACCATGGGGGTGGGCTGGGGAGGCTAGACTTCTCATTCCCTGTGCAATATTGATAGGGGTATAAGGAGCTTGGGGTAAGAGACTGGAGTTTGCTTGGTGGATATCAAGATTTGAAGAGGGAAGACAAACCATAGTACTTTGAGGGCTGGAGGAAGGACTTGGCCTGGGTTTTCCTTCCTTGGAAAATGTCACTTGATTTGATTGCACAAACAGCTCTCTAGCAGCAGTCAGCTTCTCAAGGAGCCATCACAGAAACAAAGGAGTTCTATTTTATGTTTTCTTCTACAAAATGAAAGTTGTGGTCAGTTTATGGGAAATTCATATGAGTGAGCCAGTCACATTATGAACATTTCCCAAGTATTCATTAAGTACCTAATCTTTGCTAGGTGTGGCCATAAGCACTGGGCAACAGGGTGGAGGCTTAAGAAAATGGGCATGGTCAATAGGTCAAGGGTCTTATGGAATGTATAATGGGTGCTGTGAGAATGAGCCTTACAAGCAGGAGACAAAAACCCCAAAGGTGGAAAATGTGGTCTTTGGGAAATTTAAGAGTTAAGTTGCAGAAGAATACATCAAGGCTGTGAAAATTGAGCTAGGTAAAAGGTGTTTGCTGAAGAGTCCTAAAGAAACTGGCACCTACAATGATAGCAGTGAAAGGCTGGGTATAAACAGGGTTCCTTGCACAAAGATGAGCATGTGAGATCCAGCATCTCCAGTGTTTTTGGCCAGACCAGCCTGGGAACAGGAGAAGAATCCACAGAGGCATTACACATGAAAACGGAGACTTTATTTCTTCCTCTCTTACTCATCCAAACATGTTGCTATTGACATCAGAGCCTGCTTTCCTGATCAGTACCTGCTTTCCTGATCAGTAGATGTACTACTATGCTAAGATGACAGAGTGATAGAGGACACACCAGGAAGCTCTGCAATTGATGACTAGCTTGGTAAGTAAATTGAAGGCAAGGGGCTACAAGGAAGTCATTTAAAAAGGTGTGAGCCATGGATAGTATTAGATATGAACTACTTCCTCACACAGCTCCTGTAGTGAAAGCTTGGCTTACAGATTTTGAGAGGTAACAGGATCACAAAATGATAATGAAGTCTATGGATTGACTTCAACTGATTCAGAAGGTAGGTAGGGCCCAGGAGGAAAAAGTAGGTCATATGGGTAGAGAGTGGGCTGACCTTTCCTGCACTCACCCCTGTGGTGGTTTGAATAAAAATGCCTCCTAAATGGAGTGGCACTGTTGGGAAGTGTGGCTTTGCTGCAGTAGGTGTGGTCTTGTTCACTTTAGGAGTGGGCCTTGAGATCTCATATATGCTCAAGTTAATTCAAGTGAGGCAGATCACTTCCTGTTTTCTGCAAGGCAGTACGTATATATTTCACCTGCATCTTCAGCACATGTTTGCCTGCCTGCCAGCATATTGCACCTCTGAAAAATGTAGCCACCCCAGCTAAATGCTTTCCCTTTTAAGAGTGGCCATGGTCACGGTTTCTCTTCACAGCAATAGAAACCCTAACAAAGACAGCCCCCTTCAAAGCCTTCCTCTGAGAAGTTTTACCTGGCCATACCTTTCTATTGGCATGCTGTTCTGACCCAGTATTAACCTGTAGTATTCTGGGCAGACAATCTGTGAAATAATGTGATCAAATAAATCCTCCTTTGTGTCAGGCATTTTATCATGCTGACACAAAGCTAAACAATGTATCCGTGGTCCATGAGATGGCACATTAATCTGAAATCACTGACTAGTGGTGAAGACAGAGAAGGAGACAAGATGTAAAATATTTAGAAGAGGAGAGTCATAGGGACAGTGGAGGCTAGAGAGAGTATCTAAGTGTCCTGCTTAGGAAACTAGATAGATAGTGGTGACACAGGAAACACCACAGAAGGAAGGACTCTGCAGAGAGAATTGAATTTCCTTTGGACACTGACATGGAATGGAAGCTGAGATTTCTGTAGCATATCCAAATACAGTTTGAAGAAGTAGAGAAAGTTATGAAGTGCAAGAAAACAAGTAGAACATAGTCCTATAATGACATGACAACACTGATGGTCAAGGTCATGAACAGGCCCTACAAAATATGCCCCCATTCCAAGGGAACACCTAAGGAGATTCCTAAGTGGGACTGTATAGAAAGATGGAAGAAAACCAAGAGTGTGGTGTGTGATGACCTTAAATGACTGGGTAGGAACTGAAGTAGCCACAAGTTTGCTTTGGGGCAAGCGTGTTGGGAAACTCTGAGAAAGGCCTACTGAAAGTGGAGTGAAAAGAAAGGGTCAGAAGAACTGAGCCACAGATTCCATGTTGGGCAAGAAAAGAAATTCAGACAAGAATTGATGGGATACAGAACCAAAGTTGAATGAATGTAAAAATGTTCTAGAAGCCTGGAGTTACCCAAGAGAGAGAGCTGGAAAAATACAGGGGTATGCTATGGGGATGTGACTAATTTTGTTAGTACAGGGTTAACCTATGTACAAGCAATTACAAGACTCAGGGCAATATTGACTAGAGTTGGGTGGAGTCATAGACAAGAGAGAACAATAGCTCAGGAGGCCCTGAAATGCTTTAACAGGACTGCATGCACACAGGAGAGCAGCCATTTGCTCTGTGGTTGGGGAAGTAAAGAGAGTCATCTGTAGTGTAACAGTATGGAATGTGGATACATCTACATCACAGCTCCTGCACCTATGAACATGGAGGAAGAGGGGGTAGAAAGCCTCTAAGAGACAGAATACCAGGGAGTAGGCTCTAATGTGAAAGGGGAAGAATTTCACAGGGTCCCACTCTTAGATTAAAAGCTATAGGCAACTAATAACTGCTGGGAGAGGGATCATTAACCTCTTCCAGGAATGAGTCCCCCTAATACAAAGTGATCAGTCCTGAAGTGATGTATACCCAAAAAAAAAAAAAAAAAAAAAAAAAAAGGACTCCACGGGATCACGGGATGTGTCTATATATTTGTGCATACATATGCATGTTTTTAACAGTAATCATATAAAGAGAGGCCACAAATTTGATAGTACATGGGCTTGGAGGAAGGGTACAGGAGAGGGGCTAGGAGGAGAGGGAAAGGAAAAACTCAGGAAATTCTATTTAAGTTAAAACTATATTAAACATTTTTAAAAGGTAGTCTTTTAGTTCAATAGTTCTTTTAGATCAAAAGCAGAATATAAGATTTCTACTAAACAGAATACACAAGAAGCAACAGCCAACGCTGCAGTTTGCAAGTTAGAACATGTATGTACTCTGACAAGCAATGCTCCTCCTGCATGTTAGGTCCCAGCATGTTGAAGCAGACTAGTGTTTTATTTTACTGTCCTAATTGGAGACAGCTTCTCGATTTGATTAAAATATCATCAGTTGACTTTAAGAAAGAGGGATCATCTGGGTGGGCTCGATTCAATGAGTTGTAAGGCTGGAGTCCTTCAGAGGGAGGAAATCTTGCTTGTGATCAGCAGCCCAACCCTTTGGGGGCAGGAGAGACAACCTGCTGTCTTTACCCTCCTGTATGGACTTGTGATTTCCTAGGTGGCCCACAGAATCACTCACCATTAATCACAACACATACCCCCTGCTGCTTCTGTCCCTTTGACAAAACTTTCTGTGGATATTATCAAGTATATTAATCTTTGACTTGGAGTAGAAAACAATAACAAATGCCATTGATGCCCCAAGAGTAATATGCTCTGTTCTGACATAATGACTTTTTTACCATGTAAATAAAACCATCCAGGTACTCTTAAAAAAACATGCTTTCCCCTTGTAAACAGAAAACAGCAGTAATGTACCCCCCCAAGATAGGGGGAAGAATCAGATTCCTGGGCAACTACACAGAAAGAGGGGGGCAAGTTCACAAAACAAAATTCTTCCCCTAATGTCTATAATGATAATGAAGAAAGGTATTTCAGATATTTTTCTTTTAAACTGGGGGGGGGTGAAATTTACTGAGAAATGTACTTAGATTCAATAATATCTTTCGTGTGAACAGTATAACATGACAGTTTCATTTATTTATTTACTTACTCGCTGGCAAAATTGGCATCTTTCAGACAATGGTTGCAATGCAGTGCTATGGTTAATAGAAACTGGTATCAACACCTAAGCACCTACTTCTCTGTGGTTTATAAATAATAAAATTAGATCTCGAGTAACTGAAAGTTGTTTTCCATTTTTTATTTGATTTAGTAGTTTTTAAAACATTTTTTTTTCTTGATCATAGAGACAAAATGAACACATCTGCCCTTTCTGCATTGAAATAACTGGAAACAGTGTGAGGATTTGAGATCTTACTACAGCATCTTTATTTTGGACATGATAACTGAAGTTTGCAAGGTGGGTAGATAAACTTTATATCATAGAGATGGCTCGGAACCAGGTTTAAAATTCAGGCTTCCGATCGCCCCTCTCCCCTACTGTCTCTTTTCCTCTACATATTTCTACACAAAATGTTTTAAAGTACCTCAGCATGCACACCTAAATGTAACCACTGCATTCAACGTATGTGGGGTGTGGACAGAGAGAGGGGGACGTCTGGGAGAGTCCCAGAAAACTGGAAAATTAATTCCCATCAAGGCAGATATTTGGAAAGAGGAAAAATTAAAAATTATTAGCTTCAGCTCCTGGTAACCAAAATTCCTATCTCAGAAGAGGCAAGCCAGTCAAAATTTTCCAGAGAAGTAAAAATGAAAAGAGACTTGGAGAGGAAAACGTTGAAAGGAGATGAGAAGGGAAAAGTCAGAGGTTAAGAGAAGTGAAGAGAAAGGCTGAAGGGAGGGGACTGGAGCGCAACTGACTTCTCTCTGGTCAGGGCCATGGTGAAGGAGAAACAACTGTTCCAGAAATGCTGACACTGATGCTTGAAATAATAACTATACCTCTGTTTCAAATATACTGGGTCAAGGATTTATATATGCAAGGGCAAACTACTTCCTGTAAAACAAAATCTCACCTTATTTTTTAACCATACTATATTTAAGATCTAGGTTTCACAGTTTCAGCTGTGAAAAATACCAGGTAATGATTTTCTGGAAAGAAAGAAGGAAGAGAAAAAGAGAGAGAGATAGAGCGGTGTGAGGGTGGGGGACACTAAGGGAGAGGGGAAGAGGAAGAAAAGAACTGAGATGATAGGAATCATAGTTTATAATAAATCTATAAATATTTTGAGTCCCACATTGTCAAATAAACTGTATGCATCTACAATATGTATGTACATATGTAGGTATGTGAGTGTATGTGTAATATATATATACATATATATGTATATATGTATCACCATACATAACATTTAAAAAAATTGGTTAAATATATGTTAAGTTATACATTAAAATATACCCGTTAATACTATAGTTTGGAGCTGAATGTCTCTAAACACAGCATACGTTAAGACAGTGCCCTAAGGATGACGCTGCTAGGAGTGGGTAGAACCAAGAGCAAGTAGAGCCTAATGGGATGTATTTACATCCCTGAAAGCATGCACTGGGTAGGGCCTAATGGGCCTCACACTCCACCTTCATTTTCATTCAGGCATGGGGTAGGCAGCCTCTTCTTCCATGAGTTCTCTATGTTACAGTGCCATAGTAACAGGTCCCAAGCACTAGAACCAAGCAATGGTGAACTCAAAACTACCATAATGCTCTCCTCATTGCAGGGTAGAAATTTGTAAAAACATCTTAAAAATTATACATGTAGAATGTCAACCAAGATGGCACATTATACAAACATTAGCATTACGAGTGTGTATAGACGTAAGAAAAAGGATTCTACACCCCCAAATCTTACAACCAATGGCAGATATTTCCTCTTCCTTAAAAAATATGAATGGGTAATACATGTGTACACCAACACACACACTAGTAAGACAGAAAAGAGATTCTATGAGGAAGGATACACTTGAAGTGGAAGAAGCTGAAATGCCCGTGCTAGCGTCACTCAAGAAACTAGACAATTACTATTCACAGAAAAAAATAAAACAGAATTTGATTCTTTAGTTTGCAATTTAACAATTACAGATGAACTAATGAAAATAAATCGAAGCTGAGTCTCTTACAAAGAAAGCAAGCAAAGGGGAGAATGTGAGAGAGACAGGTATCCCATGTATATTCTGTCTTGCAGGGAATATTGGAGATTGAAGAGTATTCAATCCCCTTGATCGACCTTGCTTACTTATACACCAGCTCCTGAATGAGGAGCTTAAGATGTTTTGAAAGCAGAAAGCTAGCAGATAATTCAATGATTTCTGAATGTGTGGGGCCCTCTTATGAACCTGAACTACTGATAACAAAAATGAAACCCAGAACCTTCACTATCCAGGCCACATAAAGATGCAGCCTCGTCTCTCTTCCCCAGTTCCTAACATTTTACAGGAGGCTCTGCTAAAGGTGTGGTTTGCAAGATGTTAATGGTTCTAGACAAGAGTAACAACTTCAAGGGTTTAGAGACAAGTGTTTCCGATCCTTTTCTGAGACTGAAAAGTCAAGAAACTGAATCACTAATCACTCAGTCCTAAAAAGAGGGCTGGACTGGGCTGGGCTGTGTCCAAACTCATCACGGAAGAGCCCTGAAGGGTAGGGGGACTCTGCTACTAGCTTCAGTGTGACACATTCTGAGAAATAAATAATACAGCTGATAATAATAACAATGAAGCTGATGGCAATTTCCAGGTAGCAGGTGATGTGCCTGGCATAGCACATGTTAAACAGATCTAAATAGCTCAACATATTACAAATCAGCCTCATGCATCAACAGTGAGCTCACAAACCACGGTCATATATCAAGCACTTTCCAGAAAGCTGGTACTACCAGACAAAACTCTAGCCATACAAACTTGATTGGTAAAGCTGTATAATTTAAATGCAATTTATCAATCAAGCCTGAAGCCAAAGAAATTCTTGGTGTATGAGAAGTCTCAGAAGCACATGAGCCTAAGGGAGAGCTATGACCACTCCTGAACCAAATAGGACCTTAAATAGATAGCATGAAGAGGAACAGGATCTGACCAAATAGTTGTAGCCTCAATAGATCCAAGCAAGGCCAACGCCAGCAGGCCTTTGGACTGGGATATAGATGTGCCATTAGGAGAGGCAGAGTTCAGCCTTTTTCTCTGCAGTGCCAGCTCCAGCCACTGCCGAAAACTGATGGGCAAAATGAATATTCCCAGTTCAGGCCTAAACCTAACCCATCGGATAAAGAGCATGTTTTTGTTTGGATCTGAATAGATTAAAGTGACCCCATATGGCTTGAGACCTGGTGAGAATCCAATTCTCAGCATCTTTCAATCAAAAGTCTACGTCATCAGCAACACTAGTTTAATAAACCCGGGTGATGGTGCTATAATTGGATTGTTGTCCTAGCAAGTGAGTTTCCAGGGTAACCATGTTCTTACCACAGATAAAATCCACCTGAGAGTACAAAAATGAAGGGCTAGGGAGAGTCAGCTACAAACAGGAGGTCAAGAATTTAGGCTGAAACGAGCTTTTCCAAAAGTACATTAGTTCAGGTGCTCCAATCCCAGCCCTGCCACACGGCAGCTGTGTGACTGGGGATAAACTTAAACTTCACAAGACTTCACTTGTGCATGTACAGAATAAACAAGAGACAGCCATCAAACAGGGAACACAAGCATTGCCAGTACATTTTTAAAAAGGAGACTAAAGGTGAAAACAAGGCAACAATCAAGAAGCCAAGCCTAGATTTCAAGGGCTGGCAGGATGAAAAGTGAGTTATACTTTCTCTTTAGTACACATTACTGGAAGGCTGGCCCTGTGGTGAGAGCCTGAGGTGGCTCTGAAAGCCACATCTTTGCTGAGGCTCTTGTTCCTCCTGCTTCTGAGGCCCTGACTTCTGGGAACGGATTACACCTCGGGGACAGTTCTGTTAGAATTCATTCAGGAGGGTTGCACAAATTAAGGCTGGCTAAAGCATCCTTGCTTAGGGTGTGGCAGCTAACTGGAAGGTTACATAGTCACAAATACAGGGTGCCTATTAAGTTTACTTTCTCTCAGGGGAAAGAGTCGGGCTACATAAGTAGCCTTCAGGAGTAGAGCTGGATAAGGTGGGAAAGTGTCTTTTGAATACAGTGACAGAAGGGGTGGGGAAGTTGATTAAGAGCTTATGTGGCTTATGTGCTGTAGGAGTGGGGTGTCCTCTGCTCTGTTGGGAAGGTACCCAAAATGCAGCTGACCTTACGTGCAGCTGCAGAGTTCTTTACACCCAAATCTGCCCCCAGAAGAAAGAAGAAGGTAAAGGGGAATAGAATGAAAGAAGAACCTACCTGTGCTCAACACACTGCCTACAGTCAGCAAACAGGCAGGCACTGAGGAAGACAAAGTTTGAGAGCAAGAATACACACACACTCAAAGTTTCTGTTGTCCTAAGATTAAATGCTGAGGCAGGAAGAGATACTATTCTTGAATCAAGTGAGAAAAGATGGCAAAGTGCGATATTAAAATGCAGCACGCTGGAATAAGTTTGCCTCTATAAAAACTGTTATGTTCTGTATGTGATTTAAATTAATGCCTATATTTGTGGGAGATAAAATTAAAATGAAGATAAATGCTGCCAGCATATAGCGTGCTCGCTGGAGCAATAAATAAGGCACGAAAGGTACTTTGCATTTCAGTCACATCTACCCAAACAGGGAGCTCATAGCACTTGAGGAACGTTTGTTAATTAAATGCTACAAGAGATTCGTGAGGAAGGCATACAGTTACTACATAGAGCTTTTAATCGAGTTGGGGGTGCAAAGTGGCTCAGGGACCTTTGCATGCTCTTGCAGAATCCTACAGATTTTGGTACAGCTGGCATGAATCTCTTTGGGCATTAGCCTTCTTTCCCTGCTGTGGACCCATTGCAGACCTCATATGCCTCACTAGAAAGAAAGATGGCAGGGCAATCTCTTCAGCACACATCAAAGAACACATTTTTTGGCTTTCACTTTTACAATACAAAAGCAGCCCATAAGTGACTGACACAGTCACACTGTTTCATCTCAGGTTAGAAGAGTCTACAAAATATTGATGACATCCCCACCTTAGCCAGGGCACTCTTCAATACCATCCTCCACATTCCTCCCAAACCTTCCCCAGCATTACATGACTGTAGATCACTGGCTGTCAGCTCTGTTAGTTCCATCTCACAGAGAATGTGGCAGTATTCAAAGTTCTGCCTGACAAGAAGTCACATGACCCACACCATCCAACAAAGTAAGACTGAATAGACCTATCACTGACAATGGCTCAGCTGTCACTGAAGGCATTATACTCTTTACTTTCACCTGTGTTAGAAATATTGCAAAGCTGAACATTTAGGTGGAAATCTGGGCAGCTTCTCCTACTAAGACAGTACCAAGCCACTGACCACTAACCACTGAGGACTCCTAAAGATGATACAACAAAAGCTAACAAACCAACTAACAAATGGGGGAGTGCTCCTCAGTCTCAGGCTATGAGCAAGTGAAGAAGCACACGTCACCTTTTAGGTAGTCATTCTAGGCCAAAGACAAGTGGACTTTCTTAGGAGAATATAGGAATCACATTGCCCCTCGTTTTATTTTAGGGGAAGAATCTCCAACCGTATTTGTTTCTTCTTTTTAATAGATTAAAAATAAATGCCAGATAAAAAAGAAAGAGAACCTCAATATGTTTAGATATATCTCACTCGCAGAATACTGCCTAACATTCTGAAGGGTCTAGATTAACCCCCAGCATCAACTTTAAAAAAAAAAAAAATTCAGTATATTGTAAAACTTTGCCACAAATGCACATCTCATTGTCTACCATTCCTGAATATGTTAATTGACCTCTTTGGGTCTTGGTTTCTCACCTGCCTAGTATAGACCATTACAATGCCTGAAGGACACAATCCACACAAAGCACTTGTTTTTTCAATTACTATTCTTGATATCTTAACTTTATTTTTTAATGTTCCTTTTGTTTGCTTGTTTGTTTTCAATACAACCAATTCAGTTTCCCCTTCGTCTACTCCTCCCAGCTACCCACACTTCTTCCCGAGATCCCCTCTTCCTCCATTGTCCTTCAGAAAAGAGGAGGTCTCCCAAAGATATGAGCTGAAGATGGCTTAAGACGAGGCATAAGCCCTCTTATCACATTGTGTGAGGTAACCTAGTGTGAGGAAAAGGGTTCCAAGAACAGGCAAAAGAATCAGAGACCCCCCCCACTCACACTGTTAGAAGTCCCAGAAAACAACAAGATAACAACAATAACATATGCAGAGGACCTAGCACAGTCCCATAAAAGCTCCACAATTGCTGTTTCAGTCTCTATGAACCCTCAAGAACCCTGCTCATTTGTGGGCTATGCCACACCATGCCTAGGCAGATCCAGGTCAATAGTTGCAGCAAACGAGCTATGAGCCAAAGGGCCATTGCTGTATTTGGGTAGCCCAAGCTATTGCCAGTTCCAGATAGTATACTTTTGATGAACACAGACATCAGTAGATTTTGAGATGGTAGCTATTGCGAAGGTCCCTAAGGCCCCCTCATCCTGATAATGTACCTCACAATATCATCCCCTAACAAGGAACATAACATTTTGAGTGATTATTGAGATGCCTCATCAAATTAAAGGCAATGCTCCCTATTATAATGTGGACCCTTAGCTACTATAGTTCTGGAAACAAAAATCATTGTCATTTAATTTACAACTGTTTCTCCATTAAATTTTTATGATATACTCCTAGGAAGACATGGCTTGGAATTACTCATGTTGGTTTTATTAAATCATGAATAAAGATGTAAGTGAAGCAAACTGAAGTATTCTGTGTTTGAAAGAATTCTTCACATTTTGAGTTTAGTCCTTGAGTCAAGTTTCAAATGAGAGTCAAGACAATGCTACTTTCCTCCATAATGTCGTTATTAAGGCCAGCATGGAAAATGACAACAGCAGTTTCTTCCACTGTCACCAGGACTATCACCCAGGCTCCCATGTTCAGGATCGATTTTGATGCTCTTTCACAGACAGTCACTACTAGATCATGACTGCTACCTGACCAGTAGGAATCAAGTTGGGGATGAGAAGTAACTCAAAAATAAAGGGCACAGAATTGGTGAATATAAGATAGCGAGGGATGCTATGCTCCCAAGTTCAATGTACATCATGGTTTACTCCCACAACTGTTTGGGCAGGTGATATAGTCTTACAGCCTATATCTTCATGACTTCTTTCATGAGTATCCAGAGATGAACATACTTGTTGAACACTGTTGCCATATGATGAACAATGTTTCCTCTAAGGGTATAAAATATAATAGCAAACACAAGTGCAAGTCTTCTTTCTTTGAAGTGGCAATGTTTATACATTTACGTATTTATTCTGTTTTAAGAAAATCAAAGGAAAACACAATGAGTGGACAGGTTGTGGGGTTTGAGCTGTTTTGTATAAAGTCCTGTCTTTGGAAAACACTGATGTGTTGGAGAGGAGTATACATACAGAGAATAGGTTTGGACACAATCAGGCCTACATACATATGCATCCACACACATATGTATACTGTAAAGTAAATCATAGTCTTATTGTACTTTATTGTTCTGTGTGTTTACACTGGAACATTTTCTTTGGATATGCAGAACCAAAGGAAAAGTCATCACTTTCAACATTTGAAGGACAAAATGAGCTTGATCCCATAGAGCATGAAATTAGATCTAGTGTGTAATCAGGGGAATCTGTTACAATTGTTGAGTTTTTTAAGCAGCTCTTCAACTGCCCTTTGTATGGGACAGTTAGCAGAAATGAGCAATTACTGAGGAGGCCTGATACAAAGCTTTGAGTATAGCTCTTTATACACTTATCAAATGAGTGTAATAATTTGCTATAATTCTCCCTCCTGATTATATACAGTAGCTATTCCATTCTCTAAATAATATCTGATACTTTTTTTGTAGAAGTTGGTTAAATTGCCTAGGAGGGGAATATTAGGCTCAGTTTCTGTGAAGGGTAATATAGTGGGAGTGACTGTATAATTATCTCCACCGGGTTTTCACCCACCACACAATGATGTCTACTATATCTATTGCTTTCCTGTTGAGAGCTCAAGCTAATCTCACTAACTAGCACATAGGAAAATGAGGCAGGCAACTTTTATTTTTAACTTGGGACTGAGAGAATAAGAGAGAGAAATACTAGGATTGATTAAATCTGTTGCATTTACGATTTTTATTTTAAGGCATTCCGGAGCTCTGTGCTACCAAGCAAGATAGGCTATTCCGGCACTGCAGTGATTCTTCAGTGTCCTATCTGATGCTCCCTGACTAAGACTAATGTCCACCAAGGCCCTCTACAACACACATTCTCCATACTGGGTGATTACTTCTCCACTGTGTATAGAGATCATTATTTTACTTTAAATTGTTAAAGAATTAACCTTAAAATGGAAAACATATACTAAATATAAAATATTAGTGGCTTCTAGGAAACAAGAAAAGAAGCCTTTCAACAGGCATGCCAAGATTTCACAGGACCCTGAAAACATATACATGCAAGTAACATCATATTAACTGAACAAGTTGTACTAAGTATTTAGGAATACACACACACACACACACACACAACCACCACCACGGCCACTGCCGCCGCCACCGCCACCACCACCACCACCACCACCACCACTAGCAGATAAAGAAAAAGATGCCAAAAATTTGAACAAGGGGTAGGCTACATGGCAGATTTTTGAGGAAGGAAAGGGAAGAGGGAAATGATAATCATAATCTCACAAAACCTTGAAAAGGATCATATAGGAATTCTCTTTTATTTACAAATCTGCCTTCCATATAAGATGCATAAGGAATGCGAGAGGACTAGGGCATGATTGCTCTCCTGACAAAGGGCTCAGCACCTTGTACACTTCTTTATTCTCAATTATAAACCAGGGGCACTGATTTTATCCAGAGTACAGTTCCTGAATTAGTGCGGTGATTATACTTGCAACAATGCAAAAACAAACGAAAGCTAAACTGAAAATATTTATTGAGAAATTTCTCACTACTGATAGAGTTGTCTAGGGATGGCGTAAGAACTGGAGTAAATGGGTACAAGATTTCTACATGTTTTTACAGCTAGAATGAGGTAATTATTGCAATGATTCTATCATCATGTTATAATACCTGAAATATTCAAAAGCAAAGTAAGAAAACCTCTTTGGCCAGGAACACTCTTCCCAAACATGAGGGCATCAGTATTTTCAAGTATATGTGGGGCGGTCAATTCATGTATTTAAGCTTCTGTGCCATACCGTCTGTGCACAAAATCACCCTAGTGGGCATCTTTCTGTCAAAATGTCCTCAATTGTAAAATAAGGAGAAACAAATATTTCTATGAGTGATTTATCTAATGAAAGTCATACTGAAAATTCTTAGTAAACATCAGTTACTATTTGGTTTCTTGTTTAAGTATAACTTTCTAATAAAAGAACTAATTAGCTACAGCTGCAGAAAGGCTAGCTAGAGAGGGTTTATATGACATTCTGCCTGGATAAACACTGTCCTCAACAACAAGGATGACCCAAACCTGGCTTTTATTCACAAAACAAGGCCTTTCCAGTTTAAGTCTATCACAAGTTACCTCCATACTACACACCAGGTTGTTATCACAAACCTTCAATGTTCCAGAGTTCTTCTTCAGGCATGCCCCTACTTTCCCCAGCAGCCTACAGGACAGGGGGCACAATACACAAAGTCACTACACTGCACTGAATCCGCTCCATCACTCATGCATTCTTTCACATTCTTTCTGTGCCACTTACTCCATTTTCCAAGGGCTTCAAATTCCTTTAAAAGACGAAGACACCAATCTCCTATACACATCTTATTATTAAAATTGCAGGACCTTCTGCTTGAGTCAACAGTTTAAACTAACTGTAGCAAACCTTGTGACCTACACACCATGACATACTCTGCAGCTGGCCTCTACCTTCATTGTGACCTCATAGAGGGCACAGTCACACATAACTCTCAGGAGGACAGACTCTACCAACAAAGCTCAGCAGATAATGTTCCTCCTACCTTTTCCTTTGTTCTTCAGGTATCTTTAGCTACTTTGAGCCATTTTCTCCCAGAAAAGTGCTTTCTTCTCCATTTCACAGAATTTGAGACTAGAGATGTCACCATAATCCTTCAGAAGGCTTCTGAAAGATCTCCTCAAATCACCAACATTGACTTCCCTGTGCTACCAACAGGGACACAAAGTAATCAACACTGACCCTCAGTACTTGCTTTTAATGCCACACAGAATATTGTTAATGTACATGCCATTACACGCTGCATTTTAAGTCGAGCACACACAATGTCTCTAGCTCATGGAAGAGGCATGCATTGATCAACTCCTTAGAAAGGTAATTTGATCTACAAAAGGAAATGAACTGTATATTTAAAATTATATATATATGTATGTATGTATGTATGTATGTATGTATATATAAAAATTAGCTCCTTACTCTCAAGTGCTTTGCATGCTTTGATAAAGGTATTACATGCTTGAACTCGATCGTGCCCCAAGATGTCTAGTTATGACCGCTGTAGTGTAAAAAAAAAAGATTATCTACGTGCTAGTTCCAGGACAGCTTCCAAAGCCATAGAGAAACCCTGTCTCAAGCCCCCTCCCCAAAATTAATTATCTGAGATTCTGCTCTTTGCAAAGGACTAATTTATATGAGGGTCTTTAGCAAGTAACACAGTAGGAATATCATGGATACCTATAGCAGCTAGGATTCATTCCTAAAGTCAGTTATGAGGAATTGGTTAAAAAAAAAAAAAAAAAAAAAAAAAGAAAGAAAGAAAGAATAGAAAAAAAAGGAACAAACTAATGTCAATAGCATGCATTCTTAATGCCATCAATGCCTCTTAACCTAAATCCCTGCCATCTTTGAAATCAGTCACAGAGCTATGAGTGAAGACTACATCCTGGCTATGGTACTAAAGCCATATGCAGAAAATATGTCACCATCTGTTTGTATTTATTTATTTAAATTTTATGTGTCACATCTGAGTACCATGTGCCTACCTGATACCTGTGGTGACCAGAAGAGGGCATCAGATCCTCTTCTGGAGTTGATAACAATTGTGATGCATAATTTGAGTGCTTGGAATCCAACCTGGGTCCTCAAGAAGAGAAGCCTATTCCTTAACCATTGAGTCATCTCTCCCACCCCAAGTATTGATATTCATTAGAAGAGAAATACAAGCATCTTGGTTTGATGTGAGATGTCTTATTATCAAGACAGAAGAGCAATTTCCTAAGAGCTGGTGTCAAAAGAAATAATACAATTAGAGAAGTTGGGAAGTCCACACTGATTTTGCTAATGAAACAATTCCAAGAATATTCACTTAAGAAGTAGTAGCATTAGAAATTTGTATTTGCAGCTTTGAAAATCCCTCCAAACCTGACATCTCAGTAGGTATGAGGTTCAACTGGATATTAGTAATATTATGTGATATTAAAAATCAAGAGGAAGGGTTTCTCTAGCCACAATATTCAGTGTGCTCACCAGGCAAGCAGGGTCAAGGACTTGTGATGGCTGACACCTCTCATGAGGACATGGATCTCTCAAATTTACCTAAAACTTGAGCTTTTAAGCTTTAGTGTAAAATCTTCTTTTTTCCCCCAAACAAAGTTCCCCAGGGAGTGCTATCTGGATCCTAAAATCACTCTCTCAGGACTGTTAGTCATCAACCTGTCCTGTTTCACCCAGGCTCAGGGCAGCTCCAAAACGGGCCCAAGTTCATTCCTGCCAGGAGTGGGGGGTGGGGTGGCACATGTACTAACTACCAAGGGTAAGTCATCACAGTGACCTTAATATTTTTCTCCAGAGGTCAGGTGCTCAGAGAAGCCCTGAACTGCCTTCTCAGCAAGCACCCCTACACACTTCCATCTGTATTTATGATCCTTTTCACATGAGAAGTTGGGTTACTAGCTTTCTGGGTTTGTCTTAGTTTCCTAAATCTCTGTTTTGAATGAGGTCACATATAGAACCTCCCATGCCTGAGTTCTCCTTAATTCCTCATCACCTGACACAGGCCTCAGAAAACAGCACGGGGAATACAGGAAAACAAAAAACAAACAAACAAACAAACAAACAAAAACAACACACACACACACACACACACACACACACACACACACACACACACACTCACAAAGTCTCTTAGTTGTATGCTCTGTGGAAACTTCTCCAGGTTATAGTTTCTGACAGTGTAGTAATCACTAGGGGTAGGTGTAGAAGTCTTCCAGCCATGAATATGGTTCCTTGCGTTTCACCGGAGATAGTAGTAATATTCTGTAAGACTCCAGTGCAGCAGGCACCACAATAAGAACTGCAAACACAATGGTTTAAGTTACATGAATGCATCTACTTTGTTTAACATGAAGAAACAACTAACAGTGCCTGTTTATATAACTGATTTCATTCTCTAAGAAACTGACTTTAAAAAGTGGATACTAGAGGCTTTCAAGATAGCTAAGTGGTTGAGAGCACTTGCTGATGTTGTAGATGACCCGGGTTTGATTCCCAGAATGCATGTGGCATTTAAAAGAGACCCATACAGATGAATAGCTACAACTCTGGGAAGTCCTTAAGATACCAAAAGTAGAGCTTGGAGACGAATCACAAGAAAAAAGTCCTTGCAGTTAAGCCTGGGCAACCTGGGCAACCTGAGTCTGACTTTTGCCACCTACATGATAGGAGGAAAGAATGGGTCCTAAGTTATCCTCTGAACTCCAGGAGTGTCAAAGTGTGAATGTCCCTCCACATACACACATGCACATAAAATAAATACCTTTAAAATGTAATAATGTGAAAATTAACACAAGAATAGGAGTCAGGTTTGCTTCTCTTCATGATGTCATTTAACCAGTCAGTGTGGTTTTCTTCACTGAACTATGCTACTCAGAGTTCTGACAATTCATATGGCAATGTGTCAGGAAAATCAGTTTTGTTGGGTTTATTTATTTCTTTTTTGTTTTGTTTTAAATGTCAGTTTTAGAGGCACTTTTTGTAAAATATTCTGATATCAGAAAAATCAACTCACGCTCATCAAAACTGTCTGCTGAGTCTCGCTCCCACACTTAAGATTCAAGATATATGAAATTCTCAACCATGTGTGAGAGAAAATCTAATGTATGTAATAGAGAGGCATTCATGATGAGGGAGGGCATCTTAACTTTGCCTTGGAAACATGCACATGATACACTGAGAGGCAACAGCAGGGGCGCTCCAATATCTGTTTATTAAAACATTGGAGAGCCGAGTCATTGAGAATACAAAGGTGAGTTTCATTTATACATTTTCCTCATAAATGAGAAAACATCAGTTGTATTATACAATGCTTCTCATACACAGATTCTTTCAAAGCTCTTTTATTCCTAAGCCCTAGATGACACTATGCAACCTCCCATATGTACCATCTTTTTCATAGGCCATAAAGCTAACTTGCATTTCTTGACAAGTAAATTGGTCCACATTGACAAGAGTTTGTAAGTTTCTCAATAAAGGGATTTCTATGTATTTTCTAAAGGCAAATGTTTGAAAAGCAACAACCTTAAAGTATGGTAAAAGTTCCTCTTGAGGCATCAAATATTGAATATTTCTCATTATTTTACAACTGATGTTTTATTGTTTGTGATTTAAATTCCTTAGCCATACTAAGATACAGTAAATATTTGGTATATTTTATAAAAAAAAAAAAAACAGTAAAAATCACTTTCAATAACTTTGAAAACAGCTTGAAATGCCAACTTGAACAGAAACTGAGCAGCACAGGTAGAGGAACAAAAAGTTACATGAGATCACGCCTGCCAGCAATAACAGTGTTGGGCCCAAATATTTCAACAACATGGCTGCTTAAAAGGTAATACTTGACATCCCAATTTGGCTAGGGAAATAATAGGGTCCCACCCCTAGATGAAGAGTAATAATCAATTAACAACTTCTGAGGGAGAGAATTAGTTTACTCCAGGGATGTGCACCTTTATGGGTTACCCAACACTGATGGTCAGTTCTAAAAACATAACATGTAGGCCAAACCGAATGGACTCAGCAGGTTGTATTTGTAATATATTCATTTACATGTACACACAACAACAATGGTTAAAGATGACAGGTTTGGGACAGGGTAATGAGGGAGGGATTGAAGGGAGGACCAGGAGGGGAAAAATATGTAATTATATTTTAATGAAATAAATAGATGTGAAAGCCTCGTAACACTAATCAGATCGCAACTGTTTCACAACTATTCAATATGTTCATTGCTGTACTAATCCCATTTTCTAAAGAAATTGATAAGTAATGTATATACACTGAGAATTCATATATTATAAAATACATTGTTATTTTGAAGGATTGCCTTGCTTGAACAAAACATTGCATGTTACATATATTCAGATATGCATGTGCTTAGAAGGATATATTCTACTCATATGAAACCCTTTTTTCACATGAAAGAATAAATAATGGAGAAACATCATGAGAGCAAGACTTCATTGCGAGACTTTCAGAACATGGGCTTCCACTACTGTTAATGCTGCAGTGAAAGAAGGCACATACAGATTTATGGGAGCCATTACGATGTGATGTGGGTTTTCTTGGAAAGGCAAACCCTTGCAGTGATCTTTTTATATCATAATCCTGTGAGAAGAATCTCATTTTAGAAGACAAATTTGTCAAGAAACATAAATCAGGCAAAAACATCACCAACTCCTGTTAATACTGAGGAAATGTGGGTACAGAATACTGCAGATGATGGAATAAGGCTGACCCTGGAATTGTTCTGCAGGAAGATTAGCTAACACTGTAGTCCTTCCAGTAGACAGTATGAAAAAGGTACCCAATAGCTTTATAAATTCAATGCAATGTAAACACAAATAGAAACATATGGATTTAGAGGCCAAGTGTAGAGGCAGGAGGAAATTGGAAGACCCATTCTCTGTATTATAGAGCTAGTCACGTTGTGCCACCAAGAGGAAACAAGTCTAAGATATACTTTAAGCTGACATCTTGAGGTCTCCCTCACCCCTGCAACTCTGACCAGAGACAGCCAATCAGTGATGCCCACCACTTTGTCAGCCTTATTGACTACCCCCCACAACACATTTCCATTTTTCCACTGCCTTTTAGCCTGATCAACTCTTTTAGCCTTACAGAGAAATTGCATAATTCTACTTTCCTCTAGTCCATGGAAACTCTCTATGTACTCTCGTCAAGGTTAAATATTTACAAGTACATCTCCAATAGTACTATGGTTCTACCACAGAAAGGAGACTTTTCCTGGATTTACACAGGAGAGACTCACCCAGGCAGACTCTGGAGTTATCTGTCTTTACTTCACTCACTGCTCGGAAGACAAGCAACATTTATCTGGAGATAAATCTAAGAGGGGAGAGAGGGCAGCTGCGCTTCAGACCCTTGCAGGTAGAGCTTGACCTGAGCCTGTGAGGTCATGCCTTTCTCTATTTCTTTCTCTAACTTCTAAAGTGAACAAGAGACAATCTCATGCCAAGAGAAAACTTCAGGCCACCAGTGCTGCCTACGACCAGTAAGGCAAGGCTATCGATGTAGAAATAAATTGTGCCATTTGGCACATAGGCCAAATCCACACATTTCTGATAACAATGGGCTCACATGTTGATGCCATCTGTCCAAAATTCTCTATTTATAGATGCAGGTAAAGACTTACACATTTTATTTTCTGAAGTCACAAGAAAAGTTCTGCTAAACTTTGTTATGCAGCTTTTCCTACTGTCTTTTTGCTGACCTTAAATCAGAGATGGTGGCAATGCCCTTTGAATTGGTAGAGTATTGAGAAAAACAAGAAACATAACACAGACCTGATCATGACATCTTTTACTGAGTTGCAAAGCAACATCATTTAATGGATGTGTGCAGTTCTTACTTCAAAGAGACCACCTCCATTGCCTTAGCATGTGCTTTATCCACACTCCCTGATCTGCTCCCTGCTTTTAAGGGAAGTGAAGCTATGCAGCAAAATTTATTTTTCCTTTCATTAGTTTCTTTTTAATGACCCAAATAGTGTCTATAGATATACTCTTACTTTTTCCCGGAACACAGGTACCAATCATGGCTGAGAAAAGACCAACTTGCAATTTTATTCTTGATCACACTCCTCACTGCCAACTCAAAGACTTCCTTCTTTTCTTCCCTACATAAGGGCCTTCCCCTCTATAAGTCTTACTTCTTTTTCTTCCCCCAGAGAACAAAGACAGGACATTTAGCCTTATTATCTTTTCCTTTTAACTTTTGAGACTGAAGCTCAAAAGGAAGTTAGCAGAAATTTCCATTATTAAACATAAGACACTGAATGCAGGGTTTCTGAAAGTGTTTTGTTGACTTGGATTTTAAATGGCCTCATTCAATTTACCCAAGATTTAGAGTCTCGCTATGATAGAGCAGCATGAAAACTATGGTGTTTCTCCACACCCACGGATCTGCTTAAGCAAAGAGCCTCCAGAAACATTTGTTTATTTTAATAAATGCATCTCCACAGCTGTGTAACAGGTAATTCTGAACTCCGGCCACAACTAATTGGGTTGGGGATGACACCAAAACCAGACCAGATACCCATGAGCTGTGTTGGAGGGTTAATCCCATCCCAATTTGTACTGGAGAAAAACCAGCTAAAATACTGGCTATGCTGCTTTGGGTACTTGAGTGTAAGCATCCAGAGAGGGATGCCCGCAAGCAGGGAATGAAGTGAGGCACAGTAGGGATCGTACAAAGAAGCCAAAAGGCCACAGAGGGACATTCTCTTCATGTCCACAAGGAAAATAAAGAGAACCACCAACAGCAAGAAGCAAAGAGTAGGAGAAGCTAACTAAGTTCTTGTTTAGAAACCACTCAACATGAAAATCCTGGAAGTTAATCTCCAAGGCAATAACAAAACTATCTATGTTGGATCTTCAATTATATACCAAATCTCCATGGGGCCAGGTATTCTAACTAATGTATCTTTTTTTTTTTTCCTCCCTCTTATTCTAACCACTGTAAATGTTCGCCATTCATCATCATGACCTCCTGAGCATTGAGTGGACATAACTAAAACAAAACTGATGAGTATTTCCTTATTCTAATAGAATGTAGATAAACAGGAATCTGGCTCATGGTATAAGATGGTTTTAAAATAAATAGATTTATTTATATAGTGAATGAAATATGAAATAGAAAGATGAAAAGAGTGATTAGTGTTCATCTGAATGCTGGATAAGGCACAGCAGATTGGTCTTGGTTTTGGGAAATGCTTGGAGGATGTTCTGTAATTCACAAAACTACTCAGATGAGCTCAGTGCCTCTCAACTACCTCCAACAAGAACAATTAGGCGCTGAAGGCAAGGTAACCGGGAACATGGCAGTCACTTTCTAGACATTCATAGCCATACTCCCTACTGAGAATTCAAATTTATAAAAAATAAAATCTGATTATGTTAGATTATTCTTCCTCACCAAAGAATAAGGTAAAGGTATGTTTCATAATGAATTGCTACATTAACATATTTAATTATGGTAGCTGTTTCTACTGTATTAAACATCGTGTTCTATCTCAGCCAAGTAGTGACTTTTAAATAAACAAAACTATTATAAGTCCACTCTACCCGTGTTCTACAGAGAGGATCTCCATACAAACTACAGGCTATGGAAAACAACCTCCTCCCAATTCTTTCTCTGCCACATGGGTCTGTTTAGAGAAGGTACTAGGTTGATCACAACAACACATCCCCAAGCAAGCAACTGAGTGGAAGACTGTATAGGCATCTTGTCTGTGATTCTGTAACAATGGCTACACTCCTTTGGGTGTGGCTTCATACGGACTGAAGTGGAAATAGGAAAGTTTGAGACTTGGCTTCTGTTTGTTCTTTTAGGTGGCTCAGCAAATCCGGTAGGAAAGACAGAGAAAGACTTACACGGTTCTGTATTTTCCTTAAGTGTTCCCCCAATAAACACCCATTTATCATTTATCTTGGATCTAGTGAAGTCATTGTATCCTTACCTCCAAGCATTAGTGATGGTAGAATTTAACTCCAAATTCACTTCCACACAGAGACAGACCAGCAAAGAAGCCCATTGTCATATTTGTAACAACTAAGAAAATCGAAAGCCTGGCAATCCGATACATTAAATAATGTTATATTTTGTACTATGAGGCTTTGTGTGAGCATTAAAACATGTATGCTTATTCCTTTTAACTGACGAAGACAGAAGGGGAATAATAATGACACTTTATGATGTCATAGTTACATACTCACAGTATGTATTGTGTATATTAGGAGCTACTACCTGGGCAATTAGTTTATGGAAACAGTGGCTTGTGAGGAAAAGACTTTTCCATTTATTCAAGAATGTTCTAAGGCAGCAGTTTTCAACCTTCCTAATACTGCTTTAGTACAGTTCTTCATGTTGTGGTGGCCCCCAATCATAAAATTATTTTATTGCTGCTTCATAACTGTAATTTTGCTGCTGGTAGGAACTGTAATGTAAATATATGATATGTGACCCCTGTGAAAGGGTAGCAGGGCCCCCAGGTTGAAAACTGCTGCTTCAAAGTACAGCAAATTGAGTATTTCATACAAACACACATTTTAAACTTTAAAAAAGATAAAAAACAGGATATCCCCAAAGTGCTCTAATACATCACATAAGGTCCTGATGAGGGCCCTGGCAGAGCATGTGAAGATTCAGTAAGCCAACTGGAAGAGAGGTAGGGAAGTCCTGTCACTCAGAATTAGGGCTTGCCATGGCTCTGTCCACTTGTGTGTGAGCAGGGTGAGCCCTTTGAGCCAGCCATCATAAAGTTCCAGCTACAAGACAGAAACCTTCTCTGTGCACTGCAGAGTATCACATAAACCTCCACAACCTCGATATATACTGCTCAGACCATCTGACCTCCCAAATTCTCCTGAAGAGAAACTGCTACATTATGATAATAGGTCATTGCTTTGCAACTCCTCCAGTTGAGCCATACTGTTTTATCTTCTCTGTATTCTTTCACTGGGGTCTGGAATTAAAACAAACATCAAACAAGGCTGTAGGATTGTATTTTATCTGCCACATATTGCTGTCATTAAACACACTTGAAATGAGTGGGTTTAGTTCAAGTAAAACTGCTTCTTTCCTAAACTCAACAAACATGAAGGGGGGGGGGGAAGGAAGTGTGTGCTGAATTGAATTCAGAAGTGTAGCACGTTACATTTCAAGGAGATCCATCTGGCAGGCTGACGCGGTAATAAGTTCTTGTAATTGTCAGGTCAGGCAGATTACAGATCCAGGCTGTCAATTCTTCCGCTGAAGTCTTATTTTGTTATTGGTAGCTCATTAAAACACACACACACACACACACACACACACACACACACACACACACACACACACACACACACACACACACACAACCCTGCTTGTTATTCTATATAAAAAAACTGTCTGCCTTCCTCCAGGGCTGACGAGAGAGGGCACAGATTCACTACTCTAAGCACAGGTCATTGAGGAGTTTCATCCACAGGGAATCTGCAGGCTGGAAGCTCAAGAAACAACACAAAGTTCTGCCTCACAGACATCAACCCAGAGGAAGGATGGATGCTTATCATCCCAGGTGACATTCAGAAGAATCACACACTAGAATGCCTGAATTCTCTCAGGCATGACCACCCTTCTCAAATGCCCGAACCTACTTAGTCATGACAGACTATGGACTGAAGTGGTCAGAGAAATTGTTAGTCAGGCGTGTATGTGCATGTGTGTGTGCATGCATGCGTGCATGCGTGTATATGCGTGTGTGTGTGTGTGTGTGTGTGTGTGTGTGTGTGTGTGTGTGTGTGTATGCATGCACAATGTTCCTATATTCTATGAAATCCTTCCAAACTCAGACCAAATAACCCTTCCTCTCAACTGACTATGCCTACCCCACACAGGGCAGACTCTGGAACTTTCTGTTCTTATCAGACAAGCATAACCCAGGTGCATCACCCAGAGTTTCCTTATCGAGGGCATTTTCCTCTTCCAAACTTTGTTCTGCTTTAATTACTTCAAACAGAGAGTGCTTTCTACAGCCCTGTGGCACAAAGAAAGCTTCCTAATACTGTACACGGCAGGTATTCAACAGGGGAAAATTTTAAAAAGAAAAACTCAATAAAATGAAAATTATAAGGTGTTAGGGGAATTATGTGGGTTTAAAAAGAACCTTAGAAATGAAGTAGAAGGATGCCTTCTAAGGGGATGACTAGATGTTAAGTAGTCATGGCCCTTCCTAAAGTCAAAAGATTAGAGTGGGGTGGGGGTTGGTGGCGGAGAAAACTTGCCTGTATTTTAGCCCCGTGTTCTTTCCACACAACAGTGCATCGTTATATTTTTGAGTAACCAGAGGACATATGTTGTCAAAATCACTGAATAAATAACTATGTGATGGACTGTCATGAAAGGCAGATAAAGGCTGCCTATTCATACAAATACACCTTTCACAGTGCCTGTGTAGCACAATAGCGCCTCAGAGAAACAAGCCTTGGTGGACTTTGGCTACATATGCAATGAAACTTTTACACCAAGGTCTGCAAAGCCAACAGCAAATATCTACACTGGACCCAAATGTGCAATATCTTGAAGAAGAACTGAAAGGTACAATGCAGCCATTCCTCACTAACATAGGAAATTTACCAGGGAGCCTCCCAGTTAACATCTGTGACTGGGCAATTGCCTTATGCGATATGACACAATGCTTGCATTAAACCTTTACATCCCCCTGTGCATTCTGAATCACCTCCAGATGAGTTATTTTGAGCAATAGGACACAAACGCTACTTAAGTAGTTGTGATGTGACTTAGGTAGAATAACAAGACAATTTTGACTTGCCAAGCACAAGAGCAGTCTTTAACTCAAGACCTACCAGGCCTGAATGCACTGATAAAGAACTCAGAGAAACAAAGTTTGAATTAGAGAAGATCAGAAACAAACAGACTTTCCCACAGGCTAAAGAAAACGACGGAAAGTTGCACTCAATCTTCAGGTGAGAAAATGCAGGTTTCTCAGTTAAAGACTGATGAGCCACCAGTTGGAGTGGGCATTATCTTTCAGTTCCGGCAGACCTTAGGTGAGAAAGTGATCTTCCTCAAATCCAGTCTACACAGCACCAAGTGCACTATGTGGACAAATAACTTCAGTTCTCAGCTTGCTTCTTTATGTTAAGCCATGGAAAAGAATGCCCATTATCTTCAAGTGAAACTGGTGCCAAGTGAGAAGTGACAATTGCAAAGTGCAATATTAGTTAAATGAACTGAATTGTATTTATCAAGCAGGAAGCCAAGTCTGTAAAGATAGGAATCCTACATCAGCTGGACACAGATGTGGTAACCATGTACTTGGGTAGAGAACAAATCATTTCTCATTCTAGAAAAGGAAGGAAATAGAAAAAGGAACAGCCTTCCTTTTGGAATATCTAGCAACACAAGCCTAAGTAAATGGTCCTTAGTAACCTATACAGCTCTGGAGAGATCAAAGGTACAGGAACGCCATTTAAATGTGAAGAAGGCAATGACTGGTCCAGCATCAGCCAGACAGGAGGTTAAGGTGAGAGCCAGGGTTTGAGGCAAGTCTGCAGGGTCACATTGTAGATGTCTTCTGCCACACTATATTGATTAGACAAGTATGAAACCACAGAAGTCTGAAAAACATGCAAACCACCTAACACCACAGTGTGACAGAGAATGGCAAGAGACCTGATGCCTCTCTAAACTTGAAATAGCCCATAGTGATTACTGATGACCCCTTCAGCTGTCTTAGTAATGAGGTGGGATGCACTTCAGTAGCATAGTTGAGAGCTCTGCTAGTGAAGAAATAGAGTTCAGAGACCCTGGACCACATACGTGGAAGGTAAACTGCACCGACTGGGTGTCAGGCTATGGATGAAAGACATCTCCCATGAATTTTCCCTCCTGAGTCTGGCCTCGTGAAAAACCATGGCCTCATTCCTGTCTTCCTTATCAGGGAAACTATCATTTAGATATATGAAGTCTTCTCCAAGAATTCCCACTGTTTTCTGAGTAGGGAAAAAGGGCCTTTGTCTAGGTACAAGGAGGAGAATAATGGCTCTTTCTGTTTGCTGACTCATAGGTGCTATTCCATGCCCTGGCCCAGTGATGGAAGGGTCTCAGGGCCTGGGAGGAGAAGGTCAGAAAAAGTGCTGTAGAGAGCCAGCATGCAAAGAAGATGGTTTGAAGAACAGTGCTACATTCATGTTTTCTAAAGTGGGTTTATGCAAGTAGTGTTTTTCTTTTCTCTAATGAGAAATTGGAGGATGGTTGGTACCTTTTCTTAAGTAAAAATACTGCTCTTCCTGGCACTAGCATAGCAAAAGTATAACCAACCACTGGCAAATATGCTTGACCGCTGGGGGAGTCTAAGGGGTTTAGACAGATGAACTAAATTGGGGCCTTGTTATTCAGTTTTGGGTGAGACCATCGATTCTCTGAACTTGGAAATATAAAAATGAAAAACAACACCCTCAATGGCTTGTCTTTCTGAATATGTGCTGCATGCACTAGCTTCAGGCCTCACTGACATCTGTAACTCATAAAAACCTGACTGTGTCACCAACTCCTCAGTCAGAACCTCTTTGAATTTGTGTACATCTTGTCCTTTTACCCTGGGATGAGATCCCAAGCAGGCCACACCCTATACACAGCTCGTGGGAGGACATTTAGGACTCAATCTTCACCATCGCTGAAGATCCTTATGGAACTGATTCCTTCAAAATGTGTGAACAGTGAGCTGCCTTGGTTCATGATGGGAGCCAGTCATGAGATGCAGACCAAACTACCTGTTATCAGAACAAATCACTCCTGTGTTCCTAGAATTCCCATCTACTACAAGGGGAGCCCAGAGATGCTGGCAGTTAACAATTTCAGCTCCTTATGTTACATCTGGGAAGACTGCAGCATAGACATATACAGTGACATATCTAAGGTCTTATTAGAAACAGATATGGGTAGGATAGAGCAGAACTATGATTTAGCTATTTTATTTCCTTGGGTATATAATACCTGCCTATCCTTAATATGAGACCAATACTAATATTCCTTTAAAATCATATCTTCCTCCCACTGAACTTATAAGAGAGGCATTTCTGTTCATACAAAGGTATGAGCACAGTAGACAGCATACACTCAAAAACAATTTGCATACACGTGTCATCCTTTATATTCAGTTTTTGATCCAAAACAATGTGTAAAGGCCAGGGACCACTTCCTTCCTGGTGGAACTGTGCTTAACCTCTAGAATCTAAAGCACCAGCAGTCACATCAGCTGTTTTATGTTCTGATCAATGCCAGTGCTAGCCAAAATCTGTGTCTCTGCCTGTATGGGACATGCTCAGACATGTGCCCAATACCATGCATCATCATATCCTAGATGGCTTTGCTCCAACACCTCCTCCTCCTATATTTCTCCCTGCAAACCCCACGTAAAACAGCAACTATCAAACAATCCCTTTGTCTCTTAAGCTTTACCTACAGTTCTGCCTCTAGCATTTAATTAGACTTTAATATTTAATTATCTGTGTTTTAATCCTCTCCCACAGGAAAATGAACTCCTTAAGGAGAAACATTTTCCTTTATTTGTGGCTGTACCCTCACCACCAAGTAAACAGCTTGGCACCCAACAATGTTCAATAAGTACATCATAAAAAGAGACAAATAATTCCTTCAGTTAACTTCTGTTTGAGTTCCAGAGATAAGATGTAACTGTAAGAATTTAATAGCATAAAAAGTAACATGGCAGAACAATTGGTTTTAAAAGTAGGTTGCCGATTTATGATAAGAGTAAAAATGATATATGTCACCATAGATTTGGATTGTGAGAATATAAAACTTGAAGTCAGCTGTGCTGGACAGGGACAAGAGTGACTAGGTGATGAAGGTTCAAGCCCTGGCAGTGCCACTCATGTTCCAAGGGACAGCAAAAAGAATTTCATCCACGTGGGATACAATACTTCTGTCACTTGGTATGAATTCAACTACCACTCATTCAAAAGCTAGACTTTCAGGGTTTGTTTACAGGACATATTTCACTGTTGTCAACTCTATTCACAAGTTAAGAAAGAAGTCACATTTGAAATTGTGTGGCATTTCCAGAAAACATTATGCCACATCACTAACACAGAAAGTAAGGCTAGAAGTTTCTTCCTCTTCACACACCAGTGGGTGTGAGATATCATCAACTACAACATAGAAGGGAAAGGATTCAGGATGTTAAACACTTCCAGAAAGAAAGAAAAAAAAAAATCACATTCACACATGAAGAATAACTCGCAGTTTTACTTTAAGGCATCCTTTTCCGATGCTTGATACAGAAGCTCGTAGATGCGGGGGATGTGATGCTCTGTTTTCTCCTGAGTAGTAGAAATGACCTTTCCAAACGTAGCCCCTCCTGATGTCCCAGCCTGCGATCCCACGGAGAGCAAAGCCAGCTTGCTATTATGCAGTAACATTTCTGTGATCAGATACAGAACAGGCTCCATGATTCTATCTGTGTCAAGACATTTTCACACAAGTGACTCACTTGGCAGAGGCTCAGGCAGGGCACACCACATCTCTTTTGAGGCTGATGCTACCTCAGTAGAGCGACAAGTGGCCATGCTGTTTAGCTTCATTGCTCTGCAACACAACAGTGTAATTGGAACTGACTGAACAATAAGTCTTTGCTTCCTCTTTCTATGTCTGAGCTCCAGCTTATGTGTATTACAAGTTATTTGTAGACAAGTATACAAATTAAGCATCCACTCCTACATTAAAGGCATCAGGAAACAGAGGAAATTATTGGACTTCCTAAAATCTGCCCAGTCACAGGGAAACTGGATATTCTTCCTGGGTTGAATATGTGAAGTTCACTTGCCTCCTCAGTGTACTTGAGCTCCAGGAAGCATGTCACAGTGTGCTGTATTGTATGACAGGTACATATTGTATGACAGGTACATAATCACTTTGTCCTTGTCCTGGATACATGTTGCTTCCAAAAGCTAGGGCAATTTTTCACAGTATCAACAATATGGTTTGCATGCAGCTTAGCATGTCCTGCCACAGTCCATAAACTTCCAGTTTGGTCAAAGTGGTATGTACTGTTGAGATAGGGGAACCTTGAAAGGGCGGAGAAATTAGATCATTGAATGAATGTTCATAGAAGCAAAGCTTGTCTTCAGATGTATCCACATGAGTTCTCTCTCTTAAAAGTGCGCGTTCTCTATGATGTCATTTACCACAAGTCAAGGGCAGAAAACGTTGACTATGCTTGTTAACATAGCCATGTTTTTTTGGATGTCAACCAACAAGATGTTTTTTAAGCCTCAGGTATTTTGTTAAAGTAATAAAACACGGACTAGTAGAAAGGAAACAAAACTTTCAGAAAAGCTTTGTACCAGGAACAGTATTCCCTCGGGGCCAACAAATCACAAACAAGGAGAAAGAATAGAAAAATACTGCAAACATTTATGGCATTCATGCTACTAAAATGTGTTCCAGTAAATGAAACTATGCATTTCATTTTCCCACAGAAACTGATGCAAATCACTGGTGGCTACTGGGGACTTGCTTTCAGCCTCAAGAAGATATTGCTCAACAGAGTACATATTCCTGTATTAAATGCATGAACTTCCTTTTACTATCAACATAACCTCAGAATGCTTTACCAACATTGAGAGCATATTTCCTGTCTGATCCCTTCACCTCTTTTTAAGTGGACAATTTTAGGAGACTAGAATGCCCCATAGCCAGGCCTGTGATGGGTAGCATAAGACCCTCATGATAGCAAATTCCAAGATTTTATGGACACATTTCTTTATTTGGCAGAATGAACACTGAAAATGTGATTATCCACAAAGAATCTGAGATGGGAAAAAGGCCTGAATTACTCGACTGACCTAATCTAATCACAATAGGCTCCCAAAGTAGAAATTCTTCTAGTTATGGACAGATGTGGCCATAACAAAGGAAGCATAGTCAAAGACTTGCTTTATTCCAGGCGTTCCAGACAGGGAAAAGGCCACGAGCCAAAAAATGTAGGAAGCCTCTCGAAGCTGGACAAGGTAAGGACAGAAACTCTGCCCACTTCTAAAAAGCCCTTTGATACCTGGACTAAATTTATCATCCACAAAGATAAATAAAATAAGTTAAAAAAAATAATGCTCTTTTTTAGCTAGCAAGTTGTAGAAAGTTACCTACATACTAATCCCAACCTACTGGCCAGGCTTTTCTACTCTGTCAAGAACACCTACTGATCCTCTTAGAATTCCATACATGTGCCCATAGGTCTATCCGTTGGCATTTAAATCAGCAATGTATATGATTTTCCAATGCAAATATTCACATGAATTCTCAGTGCCTGAGTTTATCCCATGCTGGGTGACTAGCCCTTGGCATGGAGAAAGAGTTCTTAGGTAGAAATCAATCCAGTTCCACTATGAACAAATATTCAGCCAAGATTTTGAATGGATAAGATAGAATAATTCAGAGAAGTGTGAGACAATGGCAGAAGAAACTATGAAGAGAATCCTCTTTTTTTTTTTTTTTTTTTTTTTTGCAAGATGGGTTACTAATACCTGTGAAGGGAAAATCTTATGTACATAGTATAATAATCTTTCAATTAATATTCAAACTATGATAATACATTCTTCCATCTCATTTGTAAGGAGCTCCATGATGACTCCCTGGGTTTAGAGACTGTATATTTATCATTCTTCATTTCTCACATTCTGTTTCTAATACAAAGCTAAGCTGACCATGGTGACTAGAAACAATTTTTGATGACTACCTCTGTCCCCAGATCCCTCTAGCCAGTATTAACAAATGCTTGTACTGGAATGGGCAATAAGAGTCAAATTCATGCAAAAATAATCTCTTGAACTAAAATTGACTCTTCAAAGCCAATACTTCCTAGCTCAACTCCAAAAACATACTGTAGTGGTTAGAATAAGAATAACCTCCTAGGCACATATGTATGAATACTTGGTTCCCAGTTGGCAAAACTGTGAGATGGTTTAGGAGGTGTGGGCTTGTTAGAGTGCGTATGTCACTGGGGGTGGGTTTCAAGATGTCCAAAGATTCTCTGCCATTTCCAGTTTGCATTCTCTGCCTCCTGCTTGTGGATCGAAATGTAAGCTCTCAACTGTACCAGCTAGCATGTCTTTGCTCTGCCATTATGGATACTAACTCTCTGAAACCATGAGCACAATTAAATAGTTTCTTTTATAAGTTGCCTTGGCCATGGGGTTTTATCAAAACAATATAAAAATAACTAACACACACAGCAACAAATGTTCCTTCATCTACTTATTTAATTGTTTTATTTTATTGGTTTTTTTTTTTTTTGTTTTTTTTTTTTTTAACACAGGGTTTCTCTGTGTAGCTTTGGAGCCTGTCTTGGAACTCACTCAGTAGATCAGGATGATCTCAAACTCAGATATCTGATTCCCTCTGCCTCCAAAGTGCTGAGATTAAAGGTGTGAGCCACCACCACATGGCCCAACAAATTTCCTGGCATGTGCCATATTCTGTATTAAAATAAAGCCTCTAAAGAGGTTGATTTTGCACAGCCTAATATAGCATTTGTTTCAAATATATCTTTAGTTGGAAGAGAGGTCCAAACATTAACAATATTTGTATACACTGGATAGTTTATAATCAATGCAGCTTAGTATTAGGCTGTATTTAAAAAGAAAAATAAAAGACCATTTGGTTTTTCTCCATTACTTTATACTTTGAACACTTTATATCTACATAGAAGCATCTGCCTCTCAACCCAATTTCCTTCTATAAAGTAAGAAGTTTCCTGAGGCTCATGAGGGGTCACTCAAACAAACAAACAAACAAAAGTCATTGGCAGCAGCTAACAACTGGAGGTGTGATTAAAGCACTTTTGTCATGCATTTCAACTCATCTAAAACACAACAATGGGAGTTAGCAGAAAATAAACCATGCCTCCCTTCTAGGAAAGAAAGGAGTAATCTTCCTCACTAGGGACTTAGTGTGCTATCACTAATCAGTAGCTCTTCCAGTCAACTCACTAATAACCCATGGTTATTAGTGGGTCAACAAACTAGTAAAGTCATGCTTTACTAAGACTCCAGCTATTAATTGGGAAGAACCAAGTCCTTAGCCACTATGGTTATACCCAAAGATGTGTTTGGTTTCTCAAACACCATATGGCCTTCTAACATCTGCCTTATATTGAATTCTGCTTTTAAAAATTTTGTATAAATAGCCATTTCTAACAGGTGAGTTTTGTTAAGAAAATGGTGGAATGTGTCAAGTTGGGGAGGCAGGCTCTTTGAAGACTCCAATAAGGTTCAACTACCTTTGGGGTATTTTAGTAAAATACATATGGCAAAGCATCCCTTAGTGAATGACCAGATCCATAAAAACTCTGAAGAAGCTTTGTAAATTATATATATAGCACTGGATTGAGAATTGTGAAGTAGACATCAACACACTCTACCACTGTATGCTTCCTCTTCCCCTTTCCTACCCTGTAGTTCCAAGTCAAATCTATTCTAATTTTTCTAGACTAAGACATATCATGGCTGACAATTTCAACTTTAGTGATTCTTAGTATACTATCTTTGTTCTTCATCATTACAAGAATTTAAAAACTTAAATTTCTAGTCAATGCAGGAAAATAAGACAGGAAGTAAAATGAGAAGCTCGTTAAACCAATTCATGAACAGAATTCTTAATTCTTATGGAATAACTTGATCTGCTCAGCAGGTAAAACTCCATCAGTCCAACATGAAGAACACCACACAGATGTCTACAAGAGGCTGTGAGAAGGTGTGTGAGAGACTTCTCTCTGTGCCTTTGGCTTCTCAGATAGGCTGGGCTGTTTGTCCTTTCACAAAGTGAAATACACATAGAATGTTTTGTCTATAACTTTAAGAAACCTGGAAGTCTAGGTCCTGATTTTGTCAATGGAGAAACAGTGGTACAAAATGGTTAATTTGCTTGCTTTAAAATACATTGTGACTTAGAAGTTGAACTAAAAATTCACAGTTTTGTTTGCCATTGTATGTTGCCTTTGTCATAATCTGCTTCATTGAGCCTTGCTCCTATTTCCCTCTGAGCTGGGCATTGTTGACCTGCAGATACCCAAAGGGGTAGGCTTAATGGGGACATTATTGCTGATTCTACATTAACAGTGGCACCCTTCTATTACTGCATGATTTTAAATTGTCCTTTTGGCTTATGGCCCTAGAAGAAGGTACTGCCTAGGTGATTATGTCATGAGAATGCTAACCTCATTAACAGGTTACATATGAGTTCACAGCACAAGGAGTTCGCAGCACAAGGAGCTAGTAAGAGGAGTGTACTGTGTGGAGGATGCAGGTCACTGGGGAAGATGACACAGGGTCTTATCTCAGCCCTCTTCCGATCTCTCTCTCTGGCTCTTGGTTAACAGGAAGGTGAATAGTTTTCTTCTCCCATTCCTTTCCACTACACTATATCTACCCTGCAACCAGCCTAAGAACAACAGAAACTGCAAACAATGAACAAAATTTCTCAAACACGAGTCAAAGCATAACTTTCCCCCTCTTAAGATATTTTCTTCAGGTATCCTATAACAATGATGAAAACTGGCTGGTATAACGCCCCACTGGCAAAAAGATTGTTTGGTCCTTCTTATGTTTCCAGTGACATTGACAGTGTACAGTGATATGACATTTAGAATACTAAAATTGGGGAGTTCTCATAACACCAGAGCAAACAATTATCAACTATACTCTGGAGCCCCAACTCCACATTTCAGTCATATCTGTTCTACTTGACCCATTTTATATATTGATTCTCTCTAATAGTAAGTTTATTTGAATATAGCTGCCAGCTATGGAGGATCTTGGAAAAACCAGAAACCAACAAACAAACAAACAAAAATGGAAAAAAGGGATATAAGCACTGGATTGTATAATGTAGGTTTTTTAATTTTTGTTTCAGAATGCAGGTGGCTTGGTTCATATTTCTTAGCAATAATATCAGCATACATTAGATTCCTCAACAATTAATTTACAAATGCTAAGAAAATAAGGTAATCATATAGTTTCAGTGGCCTTTGTGTGGACTGAAGCACTTACAAGTCATGAGCATTATTATATACTATCATTATGCGCAAGTCAAACAGCTTAATCATAAGAAAAAACAACTAACAAACAAACAAACAAACAAAAAACAAAAACAAAACAAAACCTGGGATTCCAGAAACAAAGGCAATCCTAGACCTTGTGAGTTCTGGTTGATGTGATTACAGCATATTTGCAAAACTTTGTTTGTACCTGCCTTGAGTTATGGGGACTGAGCTATTTGTCCTGTGCACAGATAGAGGATTTTAGAGGAATATAACATTATATGTATTTTCTGTTTCCTGAGATTCTGGTTATAGAGTCATCATTGTATATAAGGCAGAGGAGGGAATGGAATTACAGAAACTACCTACTGTCTTTTCAGGCAACCTCATGGACTTATCCTAAACTACCAAAGCTTCTGCTAAACCACACATATCCAACCCATCTGCTTAGATGTCATCAGATAAAGTTACCATCTTCAGTGAGTCCATCACCCTGTTCATGAATCCAGCTTCACAATTATCTTTTGTCCCATAATTCACACATCTACTTCTTATATTAGAAATCCATTATAGCACTGGAAAGAGCTTATTGTTAATTGTTTTCCTTTTAGTTTAGTCTGAATCCCCTGAATAACACATGAGATTAGCAATTACAAGATCACTGAAGAATGGAGTCATTAAAAGAAAAATAAGTTTAGCAACTGATTGAAACAAACACTCAAATAACTGTGGTTTTGCCTATTTGTGGATCATTCTCTAGTTAAGAAAAAATATCCAGGACGTAAATGGTAATTGCTTGAAGATAGCATCTAGTGGAATACTAAACAGTTAAGCATCTGCAAGTTAGAACTGACACTTCCTCAATTTCATTAGTTTCCAAATTCAAACCATTATTTCCCATTTTCTTTGGTTTCACCCAACTTTAATTACTACTGCTTTTCATAAATGTCTATATTTTAAATTAAGGGTAAAATCATTATGTCCCCTGCAAACTTGCATGGGAACAATGAAATGGGAATTTCTTCTTTTCTATAAAGCCTCCAGGCATTGGTCTTGAATAAACTAGGGAGAGTCTGAGTCATCACTCCCTACAGTAACACAAATACTACAAATAATTCAATTCTGCCCCATGCCTCTGACAAGACAAAAAGAGGGGAGCAGGAGAGTGCTGAGTGATGGTGGAGATGTCACCTGCTATACTGAAGGAGACAAAACAGCAAGGGTCTAAGACAACAGTTAAAAACTTGGGCTCTGAAAAAAATCTGCATTCAAACTTATACTCCATCATTTATGCGTTGACTTACTCTCAGCCAAGATACTGAAGGTTTCAATTTTCTTATTTTACATTTGTAATTAACTTTACAGTTTCAGTTCCTGATACCTAGGAAAGCATGCTTCTTTGAGTTGGTTTTCTTTACTAGTAGCTGATGGCATAAATCAATGTAGCTGTTGACTATTGTAGCAACAAATGGAGGAAGAGTCTTGACTTATAAGCAGGTTAAAGGGTTCTCAAAAACCTGGCATACACAATAGCAGTGCTTCAAAACTATTTGTAGAAATGCTTAATATTAAACCCCACTCTAGATTTACTGAATCAGAAAATGAGTATAGGATAGAAATCCTTGCCTAACAAACCTGGTAAGGCCTTTTGATGAACAGACATTATTCACTAGTTATGTGGTTTAGTCTCTGGACAGGTGACATTTTACGACAACAGGCCAATGATAGACTTAATAACTTATGTCACCTTCATAATCTATGACTCATGATTTTAGTTTTTAAGAGAATTTTGCTCATGCAACAGAAAAATTACCTTGTAATCCACAAAAACAGATGGAGTAACTCATACAATTGTCAAAGTATGATGGTACAAGCACTGGCTTTTGAGACTACGCATTAGAAACCAACGACACAGCCAAAAGGTTTGGACAGAGCCTACAGACAGCTGGATTGTCCTTGAAAAATCCAAGAATGCTGCCCAGCTAAAATGAGTGAGACAAAAACCATCTCAGACTTGGATAGAATGCCACAGACTAAATTTATATATCAATATCTTCAGAGAAAAGCAATAACAACTTAAAAATAGGCATTGAGATCCCAATAAGATTTGCTAATGTATATAGTGCTAACTATATGCCAAACACTGTTTTAAGTGCTTTGCACACTGTAACTCGTTATAAGCTACTATTTTAACTAATATTGTCCTCATTGCTATCCTAAGAGATAAGATTATCTCTTTGCAGAGAAAAGAAAGCTAAAGAACAAGAGCTTTAAGTAGTGTATTCAGGTAACATCTAAAAAGTGATAGAGGTAAGTTTAGAAGATAAAGTACACTGGTTCAATAATCCATCATTTATGTTATTAACATACATTTCAATACTGTGTAAGATGAGATAAACTCATCATATGTCTTTAACCCTAGCATGAAGATGAAGAGGCAAGCAGGTCTTTGTGAGTTCTGGGCAAGACTGATCTACAAAGTGAGCACAAAGGTAGCCAGGGAATCACACGCACTCACGCACATCTCATCCTAAACATTATTCTAATGATAGTCAAGAGCATGACTGCCTCTTACTAGTCTTTCAGATATTTACCTATGGTTGTTTATAATAAATCACATCAACTACAATACCATCTCAAACAGTATCACTTTAATGAAATAACCAATGAAAAAGAATGCCCATATTGGCTTTTAATACTGAGCAAAATTAATACCCATTCAAAGCCACCATAAGCACAAAAGGCTGTCTAGAGCATTTTATTGTATATTGAGCAATGAACAATACTGAAATTTACTGAGCTTTAGTAATTAGCCACTATATTCTCCTTATCAGTCCTTAAAATATCTTAAATCAGCAGTTCTCAAACTGTGGGTAGTCACGCCTCTGGGGTCAAACAACCCTTTCAATGGGGCACATCAGATATTCTTCATATTAGATATTAACACTATGATTGATAACAGTAGCAAAATTACATTATGAAGTAGCAACAAAAATAATTGTATGGTCCAGGGTGAGCATACATATGGAATTGTTTTAAAGGGTTGCAGTATTAGCAAGGTTGAGGAACACTATATTAAAAATAGTATTCAGATGTTGAGTCAAGTAGTAAGTTTTAAAGGAATGAAAAACTGTCTCCATCTGAAACCTTTTCTGTGTTTAAAATTATTGCTACATTAAGACTGTCTTCTGATGCCACTGGAGATTTCTGTCTGGAATAACTCAAATTAAGGAAAGACCTATACCAACAGCACAACAAGTTGCAAGGGCATGATTAAAGTGGGGGAATTTTTGCTTGTGGTCAAGAATAGCCAACTAGAGACCTGGAACAGAATCAAAGATCTCTTTCCTGCCAAGCTTTATAGCAGGGAGTAAAAATTTCTAAGAATGAGAGTTCTTAAAGATGTAGAGCTAGACATGAGAAAACCCTGAAATTTCAAAAACGTTCACATCAGTTCTCCCATCTGCTGTCTGAATTTCTGTCATTGCACTAATACCAGACTCATTTGATAATGGTGGTTATGGGCAGAGCAACAGGAATAACAGCATGCATTATGAAAGATTGGAGGCACACATTAAACAAATGTCCATTACTTCCTCCACAAGGTCCTCATGTCAACTCTCAAGTACTAACACAGACTATCAAGAGCTTATGTATATATTACAAAGCTTAAATAACTCATTTGAAATATCACCATAGAACATCATTTTGCCATATTCTAAGATGGGCTAAACTGTTCTCAAAGTGACATTATATGAAATGGATTTTAGCTTGTTGATGGCCCCTCCTTAGCTTGTAAAAACACTGGTTTTGGTCATGTTTCTGGAGGCTGGAGGGAAGTCAGATTTTTCTGTGTAGATGATTCTTCCCAATAAAACATCAGAGGAGGCACTAAGAGTTCACATGATCTTCTAGGCATATTTCCTCATCCTTGGGTTCAAGTAGCATCTTTCGGGCTTTTTCATTTTGCCTACACTGCTCTATAGTTACTAGGTTGTCCCTTGTTCCACAGACTACAAGCCTAATTAGGTTAGCTTCATTTTTGTATGTCATTTGTGTACTCAAGAAACACTGCAAAATAACATTTCAATTCATGTATTTTTAAGTTTTTAGGAACAGTAAGTAATATATCATAAAATATTTACCCTTTCAAAATGGAAACTTTAGGCCTGCAGATTAGTCAGTTAAGAGCATTTGCTGCTCTTTCAGAGGATACGTATTCAGGTAATAGCACTCAGATGGTAGCTCATCACCATCTGTAACTCTAGTTCCAGGGGATCTCATACACCCTTGCTGGTCTCAACAGGCACGAGGCACAGTCACAGTACACTTACATACACATGGAAAAAAACACTGATACATATGAAATAAAAAAAAATATATTTAGCTAAAATTTAATGGGACTAAGAATATTTTAAGAATTATATAACCTATGCCAATATCTCCATCCTTCCCAAAATAAATCAGTTAGGTACTAGGAGTTACGCTACTGGCCCTTCATCCAAGACAAAAAGAATCTATGTGTTCTATGTCTTGGACAAGCCTATTAATATACATAGAGCAATCAAATATATAACCATTAGTATCTGGCTTCTTTCATACACCATCATGTTTTCAAAGATTTGTTTACCTTAATAGAATACTAAACTCAATGAATATATATGCATATATATATACATACATGCATAAATATTTCACAATTTAATGAATAATGATGCTGCCTATCCCCAATGTAGGCAGTTCCTGTATGGCCATATGTCTGGGTTCTCTTTGGTATCAAGAATACAAGCAGAATAATGTGTGATTATATGGCAACTATGTTTAACACTATGAGAGCTGTCAGATGGATTTCAGACTTACACACTTTTCACAACAGACCAGCATTATCTAACCACTTTAATTCTTCTCCCCTGCTGTAAGCCCATGTAATGTTTCCAGATGATGAAAATGACAACAACTAATATTTTATCAGACACATAGTGGTATCTTATAGTCACACTGATTTGCATTTCCCTGATGACAAATGATATAACATTTTCTCCTTGTCAAACAATAATATTCATGAGAAAAGTTTATTCAAATATTTTCCCAACTTTTAATTAAGCTGTACTCTTTAGTCAGGTATATGATCTACAAGTAGCCTGTCCCATTCTATGTATGCCTTGTTCAACAATAAGATGGTGCCATCTGACACACAGAAATGCTTAGCATTTATGAACTCTGATTTATCTTTGCTACCTTTAATTGCGCTCTGTGTGCCATATGTAAGAATCCATTGACTAATCAAAGGGGATATGCAGCACTCCAAGATTTTCTTCTCAGTGTTCTACAGTATCACCCTTTACATTTGTGTCAGTAATGCACTTTACGTTGAATTTTACATGTGATATAAAATCTTTTATAAATGGATAACCTAGTTATCAAAGCATGATTTGTTGAAAGGGTACCATTTATACCTTTAATATATCTTAAATCCATGTTAAAATCAATAAACAATAACAATGGGTTGTTTCCAGACACTAAAAACTGCTATGCTAAACTTACCTTTGGTCAGTACCATATTGCCTGGCTCCTGTAGATTTTGAATAAATTTTGAAATTAGGTGATGTTAGTATTCTAGTTTTCGCTACCTTTTTCTGAACCATCTTGCATTTCCAAGTTACTTGAAAGTGCAACTGAACTTCAGGATCACTTCATCAAATCCCAAAAATAATCTATCTAGGATCCTGAAAGGTTTTGCTTTGAAATTATTAATCCAATATCAAGGTATATTATATTCCCCATCTATGATGCCATATGCTCAAAGAATGAAAGTTAGGTATCTTTCTATGTAATTAACCTATTTTGTTTAGCAACTGATTATGCTTAATTAATAATCAAAGAAAAAGGTTGAATCATAGAATCAGTAAGTAAGTAGGTGAACAATGGCCACTGTCTTAAATCTCAAGTCCTTTCTGAATGTTATTCTACTCCAGGTCTATGTCAGTGCCTTTTATAAAATACATTCAGACATGAAAGATGGCTAACCTTCCCCCCTTTGCTCACCTTAAAGGGGGAATAATGACAGAAAGGTGGGACTATAAAAATAAATACTTCTCTGCCCTCACCCTTCCTTCTGATTGTAGTCAAAGGAACTCGTTTTAACACTTCTGCACACAGAACACCACAATGCTTCTGTGAGATAAGATCAACAAGTAATGGTGAAATTCACTTCCTCACACACAAAGCCAAAAATAAAAGTTTTGTTTCATGTAGTCCAGCTGATGAGAGAGTGAGTTCTAAATTAGGATTCAAAGAAGTACTAATTCATCTGGGATGCCTTTGGAAACAACAATAACAATAAACCTATTTCCTGGCTTTTGACTGCCCAGAAAGGATCAAGTTACAGGAACTAGCCATTTCAGAGGTAAATCATGATTTTGTGTATGCTGCAGAGTTGGAAAGGCACAGACAGAGAACCTGCTGAGGAGGGGTCTAGTATCCATAACAGCAAGTAACAAGTAACATTGTTACTATTTTCCTATGTGCAGTACACATAAAGATGAGATTGAGACATGTTCCAGGCATTATATAAATGACTCACAATGTGACTATGAGAAATTGAAAGATTATAAAACATTGCATTCTTCAAATAGTCAAAACAGTCCATCTTTCAATCCACACTGTAAGCCATATATTTTATTAGCACTACCAGGATGTCATTTAGAACTTACAGCTTACTGGCTAAATATGCAATAATCTACTTAGGACTTAATTAGTTTTTTACATGAAGCCTATAGGTGGTACCCTTTAAAATATTGAAGAATATATATATAAATTTATATAAACTTCATGAATACACATATATAAACTTATAAAGTTATTTCAAATTAAAGAGCCTAATAGTGGCACAAGTGCCATGGGAGTTACTTATCACTTCCTGATTGAAGTGTCACTCCACAAGATGAAACCAATAGTGCCATCACTATGGGGCTAAGACACACCATGACTAGATAGATCATTGCTTCTACAACTATTATTCAGAGTATCTAACCAACTCCTAAAGACTTACCATTATACTTTAGATCCATGCATCTCTCAACCCTTGTCAGTGATGTTTCTGTTTGTATAAGATGATAATCAACACAGGTATAACTGCTGTAACTGGTGTAAGTGCAGAGAATAAGACACTGTAGAAAGTCCTCCATAAAAGGAACATATATACATTACACCCACTCCTCCAAAGGCTTAAGGACCACCATAGGAGAGGAGGTGGGAAGGGAATAAGAACCAGAAGAAGTGGGTGGCCTCAGGGCAAGGATCTTTTGGAGACAGCAGGAAAGCTAAAAATATGAACTTAGAATGCATGTGACAGTACCCATAAGACCTGTGCAAGCTAAAGCTACACCACACTCCATTAGGGAGAGGGGAGCTAGACACAATGTTCTACTCCCAGTTAAGGACCTATTGGTAATTACTAGCTGCTAGAGAATAAGTGTTACTTTTCTCTAGGCATGTAGGCCCTCATAAATCTACCATATTTCAACAGACGAGAGAATATATACAGCACAAATTAGTTTTGAAAGAGAAAGAAAGAAAAAAGTTGGGTGGGAAGGAGGAGAAATCTAGGATGACTTGGGGAAGGGTGCAAATATGATCAATACGCATGAAATTCTTAAAGAAGAATAAAAAGCTTGGCCAAAAACTATAGAAAAGTAATGCCTTTAAAATAACACACACACACACACACACACACACACACACACACACACACACACACACACACACACACACACCATATTGCCAGTACTAGGTCAGAGTATCAGAAATAAAATTCAATTAAGGAAAGAGAAAAAAAAAAAAAAAGATGTTCCTACCAATAAACAACAATCCCTAGGTACTTCACATATTTCCGGCAAAGGAAAAGTCACCAAGTCATTTGCCAGTAAGTTTCAATCTCCTGTGAATGAGCCCAAGATATACATCACATGCGTAATTGTTTTGAAATTCACATGCAATGGTCTCATGTAGAGAGGACAGAGACACACACCCACACAAACATACAATATTTTATGATGTTTCTTTTGTCATTTCAATAAGAGGATGGGTATAATACTGAATTATTATTATTACAATAAACCATAGTAAGAACATCTTCTCAAAACATCCACTACCTTGAGATGATATTGTTTACTGTTAAAGAAAAACGGGTCATCAATCAGTGGTTGTCATTCAGTTGCTCTTGCAAAAAACACCATTTACCTGGGATATATTTTTGTGGTGCAATTACATGTTCATTTAGAAAACTAAAAAACAGATGGGAGTCTGATGCACTAATTCCGTGTCAACATGAGAAGGATTTCTAGCATATTTCTAAAGGGGAGATGCCAGGATTTGATGACAACTTGTTTATTGGACAAACATGAATTTGAATGTCTCATCTGTGTCTAGGCAAGTGATAATTCTTGACTTTGCCTTGGGGTCTTCTGAAATTTAACACAATCATTTGGTGCTAATTCCTCAAATTTAAGGGATTTGATCATTTACGTTGACACAGCAATGCATATTCTGTGAGGTAAAATTTCTAGAGATTTTACTTTTCATTTGAATAATTTGATGTTCAACATAATAATGCACAGCTTGTCATTTCTTCTGTGGTACCAACCCTGAATATGACAATATGGTTTATACAAACACTTGAGTGTGGGCCTCTATGTCAGACCAGAAAGATAAGTACTAAGAACACAAATAGTTTCTCCCCCATTCACACAGGAAACCCAAAAGAACAATGTATATTGAAGCAAGAGCATTGTGTGTCTAGTTATCTTTTATTCCAATGCAAAACCAGCTTGTTAGTTCTGTGGGGTAATACGTATCTTTAAGTGACAAAACATAGATAAGTAAAATTTCCTATTAGAAATTAATACATCCTCTGGAAGAAAATGTTTGCTTTTCCTAGTAAATCTTCTACAGTGTGAAAATAACTTTAGTATCATTTTGTGTGGAGAGCCAATCAATTATTCACAACATCCAATAATGATATGTAAGGCTGTTGATTGAACGCCTCCTATCATCAGTCTTTAGAAGCCAACACCATCATTATACATTACTTTGGATATAAACCAAAGGAAAGGGTGTCCAAGTGGACAAAACAGTGACCATAGATAGTTAAAGACATAGTCTTTTTCTATTAAAATACACACAAAAATATTATTTGTTTTCTGTGGTGATGTTTAATAATCTTGCATGAAAAGGTGCAATTGTATTTGCTTTCAATTGCTTATCTACTGTTTTAAAAAGGAAGGGATGATAAAAGGACCATAGTGCATGTGAGCAAGGATACTACTACAATAGACATTTAAACAGTGGGAGAGAGAGAAAGAAATCCAGAAACCAGTCCTGACAAGAGACCTCTTTAATCCTGCAATGCAATGTGTGCTTCTGCTGATTCTGTCCACTAAGATGCTTTTACAAAATAGAAACACTCAAGAAAGAGGCAGCTTTGTGTATTTCCTGTTAAAGCAATCACTGGATTGAGTGATTTGGTGTAATAGAACACTTGTTCTAGGCCAAGCATTCACCAAGGCCTAGCAAGCAAATCACAGAAAAAGGCTACCCTCTGGCCACAGCTGAGCTGCCACAGAAGGACCACCACCTCCTAGGCATTGGCAGAGTGGGTACTCTGTGGCATTCTGCACAACTATCTACTCACTGTAGCAGGAGATGCTTACATTGTATACTGGAAACTGCCACTTATGTGTTGTTGGGTACAAGGCAAGGTAGATTTGGGGGGCTAAATTTTCATTCCAAATATCACATCTCTTAACATTCACAAAGAAACCTAAGAACTAAGTTTGATTTTGTTGATCACATATGACACAAACTTAAACATCATCTTTTTAAAAAGAAAGAAGAGGTATAAATGTTATAGAGGTGCAATTATATGCAATCTAAAAACTAATTGCCCGTCATCAAACCCATAGCATGCAACTCTGAGTCAGCTAACCACTTGTCCGCCTCCACTTCATTGTTATTTAACTTTAGGTCTTCTGGCAGGTACAAACTAGTTCAAAATAACCCAGATCCTATAAACATGGGCACTGCAAAGTGCATATCCATTCTTCTCCTACACAGCCATTTTTCACATTTTATTGTATTCCAGTTAATATCTTCCACATGACATTTTAAAGTATTTCATCTTTTACCACATATTGAAAGAGAGCTATAGCAAGAAGACTGTGTCAGGATACAGAGAAATGCACCCTCAACAGATCAGGGACTACTCTCGTATGTTCCACAAGAAAATGCAGGAAGAGGGATATGGTCATGGCACTATCTTAATCCTGGCTACAAAAGAACAGTATTTCCATATTACAAATCTCAAGAAGGTACCTACATCCCCTCCCCCCAAAAAAATCCTTTGCCTGCAAGGACTGTATGCCTCCTCGCACATTATAAGCATGCTGCAGTTTTCATCTCCCAGTAAACAGCATGTTTGGGTTGCACTGAATAATATGAAACATTAAATTTTTAATTACTAATAAATCTTTCCTGCAGCTGCCCTTGCCTTTTGCAAACTAGAACATGGGGACACAAAAGGAAAGACTATCCATGGGACCACCCTGATGACTGTACCAAACCCCTCAACCATATGAATCCCCGAGGAACATCCTTCACTACAAAATACGTCCCCTGAATGGATTTCTCATGTTGCCGCAAAGGCTACTGCTCTACGAAATGAACCCAGTGTGGGAGGGCTGGGATTGTACTTTAAGCTGTATCTGTATCAATAAGAACCATATATGTATATACTCAAATGTCAAAGAGACTAGGAAGTTTCAGTAATCTTTTGTCCTGGAACGGAAAAGGTGGTATATTTCAGGACAAGGAATCTTCTGAAGGAATCAGGCCCAGCTTCAAAACCCTTCATTTAAAGCAAACTCCAGAAACACTAACAACCTCAAGTACAACAATGAGAGCATTTCCAAATCAGTGCTGGGGAACAGGGAGTTCTTGGGAGTGGAACCCATGGCAGTGAAGAGACAGTGCTCTTCTTGCTTTACAAGAAGCCAATGATAGACCCATTATAACCTTGGCCTCTGACAGCTCTCCGTTTCCTGTCAGTCACAAAGGATGATCTACTTGTGTTGTCTTAATGGATGCCTCATATAAATCTTCATTTCCCCACTAATCAATCAATTCTCGGACACAAAGTGAATATCACACAGTCTTTTCCATCGTGACATCACACACCTTCAACCACTGCAGAGCCAATAATTCCACAGTCTGTGCACAGTCACATGCCAACTGCAAGAACTGAGCATCAGGTTGTTTCTGCATGACTTGGCTCCAATTTGGTGATCCTAACAAATTACTGAGTTTGATCATTTACTAGAGTAGTTCAAGGAACTCAGCGAAACATTTCTTCAGACTGTGCAGTGAATTATAGAGACCATGGTAGAGAAGGGAGATGAAAAGGTATGTGCAAGAAAAGTTCTGAGCTAGGTCTAGGAAGGCCCTAGTGGAACTAAGGACAGCCATTCCCCAGGCATATGAATACCTTCACTGACTAGGAAGTTCTCTGACCCCAATTTTTGGAAATTGTTATAGCCTTCATCAAAGGCATGCTGTATTCAATCCCTACCACCAAAGATGGAAGGTAGAGCTGAAAATTCCAGCCTTTAAATCACAACTCCATCTTTTCCATGACCCCCATCAAAGACCTCACCAAGAGTTACCTCATAATGAGAAGCAGTACTTACTTTGATCAATGATGAGTGCTCCAGGGTTGGGAGGGTGCATCACGACTGGAGTCCAAGGGAAAATGGTATTAAACAAAAGCTGTTCATCTGCCCTATCACCTTTAACACTCTTTACTTTATGAGGGTACTATGACAACTGTCAGTCACCTCCATGGGGTTCTTGCTCTCTCTACCCCCTCCCCCTCTCTCTGTCGCTCCCCTTTTCCCTCTTTCTCAATCACAAACAACTCTGTAGTTTTGCAATATTACACTAGTCTAAAGGACAACAGTGAAATCCTTTTGATTATTTTCAAATGCATTATGATTGGAAAAAGTCACCAAGCACTCAAGTACATTAGAATATTAATATCATCCAACAAAAATGTATCACGTAACCTAAATGTCATCCCCAACCCTAATAAACTCTGTGTGGGGGAAAAAGAGAAACTGACTCATAAAAAAATTAAGAGACACTAATTTTAGCCCTGACTCTGTCAAGAGAATGAAAAAATAATCCTAAATCCACAATTGATCCTCATCTTGTAGAAGACACTTCAGTATGAACTTAAAGTAGGAGTCTGAGCTGTGACTGTGGTGACAAAGGACATTCAGTATATGGGACTGGATAATGGAAGGACAGCATACTATCTTATATTTTTTGTTTACCTTTGTGATATCCTTTGGGTACATATAACCTTCTGATAAATTGCCAAGACATTAAAAGGCAAGTGCCATAAAAATATAATTTTTAAAATGAGATGAAGATATTACTGGAAATTATGCTTGTCAGCACAGAGAGCTGCTGCATTGTGGGTCAGAAAAAAATGAAAATAGTTTTTCAGCCTGCTTCCAAGTAAGCCTTCTAGGAGCATAGTCTCTCCTCGTGTGGACAAAATCTCTTTACTTATACACGATCTAAGAGCCAAATAAGCCCCCATACTTACTCTTTGATCATCTTGGGCTGTAGTTCACCTAGAATCCCTGTCAATTTCTCATGTCTACTCTTTTAAGATTATTCTCTACTAATACTGAAATGCTCACTAAGAAGTTTAAGTGTATAATTTCATGCAGTATAATGCATATGTTTATATGCGTGTGTTTGTGCATTCATCATGTAAAATTTTGGAAAAGGTGTTTTACATGTAGTCAATAAATTCTATACATTATGTAAACTTTGACAAATGTATTTTGTATTGATTTTTACAGTTTACAAGTTACATACATATATAGTATAAAACATGTAAACTAAAATATTTTATAAATTATAACATGTCAAATATTATATATAATATTATCTATATGTATGATATACAAATATATGTGTGTTTGTGTATCTGATGTGAACTTAACCAAAAGTATTATATTTACAACCTGTAGCCAGAAACTCTGTTACTTTTCTACTAAAATTGTCCTCTTTATTGTCAGAGCTTTTATGCAGTAATAGTGCTACTAAGTTCATCAGAATTTTTGAAATCTGTCATTCTCCTTTATATCCCACATACTTCATATTGCTATTGGAAATAACCTATGCTTCAAACAAGATATACACTTTCACCACTGTTGTAATTTCTGAAATGCAGTTCCTTCCCAGCCCAGATGCAGACAAGAGCATACATGGCTGCCTGTGTGGTGGGGTCCCCCTGACTCCGAAAGGAACAATGCTAACGTTCTGACTGACATTTTCATACAATGTCTCTGAACAGTTTCAGCACATGGTGAGGTGCATGACAATATAAAGAGCACAGTGAGGTCCTTCTTTGTGTTGTTCTAGATGATGCCTCTTTCTCTCTGTCATAAAATTTAGCAATTCTCTATGGCAAAAACATGGTCACACGTACCTTTCCATTTTCAATAAGTAAGAGTTCAGCCACACTGTCCAAAGACACATAAGCATGAAAAAGTAAGTATATCTAACATTGGGCACCATGAAGATGAGAGATACTTCTTTTAAAAATGTAAAGAAAGATGCTTTGACAAACTTTGTCAAGAGCAGAGCACTCTCAGAGTACTTATGTGAATGTGTTATCTGGGCCCTCTTCCTACAGAAACATTATACATTATGCAGTATGTTCTGCAGATCACGAGTCAAAGTAGCCATTCAAAGGTAACTCAGAGACAACTGAGACAACACAGTGAGTGCTTCAAGAGTGAGAGACCATAGACCTAGTAACCTACTAGAGGTAGTCAGGTGACTCACCAGGTTCTGCAGATCATGAGTCAAAGTAGCCATACAAAGGTGATTCATAGCCAACTGGGAAAATACAGAGAGCGCTTGAACAGTGAGCGACCACAGACCCAGTAACCTACTAGAGGTAGTCATGTCACTCACCCACTTTTGAATTTGAAATTTGACTTGCCCCCAAAATAGAAAACATCAAAGTTAGATATGAAAGTCTATTCTTCGAGGACATTTCAGGTGCCTTTTAGCTACAACACAACACGGTTTCCAGCAGACAACATCTGCTCTTGGCACATATTTTAATATTTATGGGTGTGATTATTGTTCTCACAGCATATAATTATGTTAGCCAATAAATACTAACGCACCTACTTGAGTTCCACGGGAGTGAAGATAATTCAGGAGGAACTAAAGCTCCTAATTAACTCTTGCTTTCCTAAATTAGAATAATTGAAAAGAATAGACTAGACCAACCTTTGATTTGAGAATGGAACAGACACACAGAAAGTACATTTCAACATAATTATGAAATTATTTAGCTTAGAGGTCATCCTAATTATTATTTTAACCTCATAAATGTTTTGCTTTTTAATGGGAAAGTGATTCATAAGAAACAATTGCATTTAGATGACTGATTTTGTGATTTTTTTTCCAATAGTAAAAAAAAATTAAAAACGAATAACAACCCAAGTCTTAATCTGGTTTTAGAACATGCAGCCATTCAAAACTGTAAGGTGTGAGTCCAGATGTACTCACATAGTAGTCAAAAAACATAAGTTATTTACTAGAAAATCTTGGTGGCTCTGTCTGGAAAGAAGTGTCTCAGAGAGAAGATGGCCCAAGGGAGAAACCATGAGAGTGTGCTTCACAATCAGTAAACTGCTGCCCACATTGCCAGTGACTGTGAGTTTGTTTGTACAGTAAGACTACTCAGACAGTAAGACCACAGCGGAACCAACCAATCAAATGCACTACTTTTGATGGGAGGCATGTATGGACACAGAATTAAAGAAGAAAAACCATGTCAAGAGAAAACACCCAGTAGAGTTTCCCACCCCCCCCCCCCACACACAACAGCATCTTTGGAGCTTCGTCGTTTCATACTGTTTTGATAGGACATCTCTCCCACCAATCCACCCCTCTCTCAAGTTCTTTGCATACATATAATGACCTCCAGTGCTGTATTTTTATGGGACTCCCATGTGTATGAACATATGTCCCTGAGTCTATATATATTTCTTATGCTTTATTTTGGTTTGTTTTGTCCTATTTCAGTTTGTTTGCTTTTGCTTTATCTTAATTTTATTATTATTCTTTAGATGCCTGTTTGCTTTTTAAGGAGGGAGTGAAACACAGATGATTCAATGGGAGGGAAAGTAGGAAGAATCTCATAGGAGTTAGGGGACAGTAAATTGCAATCAATATTATGAGAAATAAAATTTTCAATATAAGGAAATTGGAGGGGAAAATAAGAAGTCTCCAGGAATGAAAAATAAAGACTAAACAAAACCCTGCTGAAACAAGTGCATAGCAGTATTTCGTAAAAGGTAGCTGAGTCTAGTGGCAAAAGATTTGCTATCCTGAAAAACTAGGCATGTGGCATTTGTTTGATGGACTGGAAATATAAAATTGGTTAAAGTCTGATGATAACACAAGCGTCATTTCCAGGAAGCAGTTCAGTCTGTTCCCCTGCATCTTAGGAGCTGGTCTTGTTTCCAGTATTTCGGTTCAGAATACATTTTAGCTTTCCCCTGTTTGATACCTTTCTAAAACTTTCTACTTTCTATAGCTGACAAGCTACAACCTCAGTTTGGAATAAAAAATTATCTAGGACGTCAAGGTCAAGGCAAGTCATTGATGGAGTGGTTTCCCATAGCCTCGTGTGCTTGAAGGTCCTACCATGGCCTGGATCTCTAATAACACAAGTCCACCCTATCTAGCAGAATTAGCAAGCCACTTGCGAAGATTGTTCAAATTCTGACTCCCTCTTAAAAATCTATCACTGTCTTCCTGTGCCCATGCCATGGCAGCTGCAGTTTATCTTACACAGTGCCAGGAGCTACTAGACAACAACTACTAGGTCCTTTGACTCTGCTCCCAACAATGCACTCTCTTCTTCCGTTTCCAAAAGCCACCATGCCTGCTCTCCACACAAAGTTCAGCCAATGAATAAGAAATGAGGAACATGTGCATTGCCGGGTCTGGTGGACACAACACAGACACACAAGAGTTCATCTTTTGTCTGATTTGCTTTTTGTCCCCAACACAACTGTCTCATTATATGTGTAGGGAAGGTGACAGGGGTGTGTCTAAACAGGACAGTTCAATTTTAGATGAAGATAAGCAATGAATGATTGACAGCACAAGAAGATAGAGTGCTCCATAATTTGTTAAAGCAATGCTGACAATACAATGGCTTCTATTCACCAGTAAGAGTGGGACACACTGTGATGTATGTACTGTCAATTAGAAAAATAAAAGTATGTTAGGGTCAAACCACACAGTGACAAAAGGACCTATCTAACTTCAGCATCTAAGAATCCTGTTAACACAGAGCCAGGCGAAGGATGCTCTACAATGATGGAATACCAGCGGCAAAAATACAGATAATGAGTGAAAATGCAAAAGAAAAAAAAAAAAATCCATGCTCTAAAATAAGTAAAAATAAGAAAGGAGAATTTAACAGTGTACCATTAGCACTAAAAACACAAACATTGATTTCACTTAATTCCTGTGAATCTGGGGAGAAACTGACACAGCCAGATATCTGTACCAGTATCCACAAACTTGCGATAGATAAGGTGTAGTGGCAAATACCTTTAGTACCAGCACTTGAGAGGTAGCTCTACGGTTCAAAGCCAGCCTTGCTTGTATTGTATAGTAAGTTCTAGTCAAGACCCAGTCACAAAGAGGGAGGAAGGGGGGAGGATAGAACATAAAGAAATCAGTATTTCTCTTTAGTGTGGGAATCACACTGTTAGGAATCTCGTCCTTTATAGCATTCGTCATTACTATTAATAGCAACAACAACAAAAATTCTTTGTTGCTTCTTCAACTTGCTTATACACACATTCTTCTTGCTTATACACACATACATGTGATATTCGCAAAGACAGGCTCAAGAAAAGCGAACAGCAATGAAATGAGCTGTGCTGTCCCCTAAAATCCCCATGAAGCACCACTGTGTTGTTTTTTTTAGGAAGCCGCCAACAATATAAGTTTAAGACGTTACTGCTGGTTATCTAGCATGAGCTGAGAGTTAATAAAGACTAACTATTCTTAGCATGGTTGTGCATACCAGTAATGGATGCACTTAGGAGATGGTACAGGAAGGTTGTGACTTATGGAACACAGTGAGGTCTTATCAGATGGGGGGGGTATGCACCTTGGACGACTGGTTTAAAGAGTTGGAGAAAAGAATGAGCGGCTCTAAGACACATTTCATTTTCCTGATAGAATAGGGACATTGGCTGGAGTGATGTTGATGGCACATACCTGTGGGGGTCGAGGCTTGTAGGGAGAGCTGCACTCCAGATCAGCCAGAATGCTGGTTAAGGAATCAATCTCGGCATCCAGACTAGACCGCCTTTCCTCCAGGGTCTTGCCTCCAGGATTTCCCTGCTAAAAACATACACACTGAAATTCAATGCTTACAACATTATGAGTTCACATCTCTCATGAAACAATCTGCTCTTTTATACTGTGTCCTATATGCCTTTTTAAAAAATGTTTTTTAAATCAAATCTTAATAAGGTGGTCAGGAAGAAAATCATCATTTTTTGACAGATAAGAAAACAGAAAAAAAAAATCTTGAAATGTTGTTCTCTAAAGTCATATGTGTAGATACTCTGATTTAAGTAGAAGAAATTAGTGCCCTGATGCCTGCACTAAAGGACCAGAAGCACTGAAGCCCTCTTTACTCAGAAGTCACGGATGATGCTTTACAGGAGAAGTAATGGATATAAGGAGGGGACACTGTGTCCCAAAAGAAAAATCAACACTTGGCACCAAGAAGTGTGAAACTGTATGGTAATGGATATAAGGAGGGGACACTGTGTCCCAAAAGAAAAATCAACACTTGGCACCAGGAAGTGTGAAACTGTATGTTACCTGGTCAGTGGTAGTAGGCACATACATATGAGCAGAACCCAAGCAAAGCTTGGCCACTTAGGACACTGGCCACAGAGCTGCACAGGACAGTGGCCACAGAGCTGCACTGGAATCAGGCCTAATGAGTATGTGGAGTATGTGTGAGGGAGCAGGGGCAGTTGGACGTATGCACCAATGTCACCTGCTCTCAGAAACATTTACACAGTTCACACCTTGACTATTCTCCAACCACCACCACCCCACACACATATACACACATACTTATTTTTGAGTACTTTTCCCTCCAAGCCACTTCCCCTGAGTTTAAGAAGTTATTTAAATGTGGCAAAGCACATGACTGGAGTCTGATGTATTGGTCATCACAATGCAAAGATAGTCAGCACAAGCTAAGCACCCACAGTCCTTGGTTTACATCAGGCAAACTGGAAAGGTCAGCCACAAGTGTGTTGAAAATTATGAACCAGCTCCACAGATCCTACCCTAGACAGTCACTTTACCTCCTTGTGTGTGAGCCTCTTTAAACATGGATACCTGTTAGCAAGTTGTTAAAGTGGGCATCTAATGACTATGCAGCTCAGAATATACTGCTGAGACTACCTGTTACCCCCTCAATTTACTCTGTTTTCTTGTCCAGTCATATCAACTATCATCCAAACATCTTTTACATCCATTTGTATACCACCCTTCTCATGCCTACAGTAATTCAAGGTTTGTGAAAATAAGATGTAACATGTTTTGGTCAGACTATTTCCCCACAGCAATGAACTGTGTAAATGTTTCAGTAGGCATTAAAAAATATATACATGAATAATGACACTGTCAATATTCCGAGGATTTTCATTCACTTTCTTTCTTATATCAATGCCTTTCAGGTAAGGAACATTAGGTTTACCAGAAAGCAGGAAGGACTCTACTATATGTAGTGAGATATTCACCCTGTCCACACCTGTGGCTTTGACCACGCCCAATGGGGATGGAGACATGGCCTGATGTGACCTGGAGGAAAAGGCTGAGAAGGGGGTTGGAGGCTCTGTCTTGCTGGCTGATGCTGAAAAGATAGGTGTGTGGAACCCGCTGCCTATGTTGCGAGTTATTTCTCCCTGAATAAACATCTATTTGGCCTAATTGTTTACCCTGATCCTTATTAAACCGCAATAACTATAGGATTTAAAATAGAAATCAAATGGTTCAAAATAGGTGGGGCTATGAGTACATTTATTCTAACGAGTAGCAGGCTGGGGAGCATGCACTTCAAAGGTTGTATTTATGAAACTGAAACATTACCCTCAGAACTCTGTTCCAGCCCACACTGGAAAAAGGTAGATAAAACAGGTACAATGTGTTTTGTCAGGATCTCAGTTTCAGTCTTATTCAACCTTTTAATTTTACATTATTCTATTTATTATTATTATTTGTGTGTGTGTGGTGTGTGTGGTGTGTGTGTGTGTGTGTGTGTGTGTGTGTGTGTGTGTGTGTGTGTGAGAGAGAGAGAGAGAGAGAGAGAGAGAGAGAGAGAGAGAGAGAGAGAGAGAGAGAGAGAGAGAGAGAGAGAGAGCGCATGTGCTCTCATGTGGGCACATGCACAGGATTCTGCAGGCCATAGCCTGCATTGGAGGTTAGAAAATAACTCTGTAGAGTTGATTCTCTCCTCCCACTTTTATATGTGCTCTGGGGATAGAACCCAGATCATCAGACTAGCCCATCAATTGCATTTAAACACTGACTCATCTTACTGGACGATGACTAAAGTATCAAGATTGATGAATTTTTATTAGAAAATAATACTGAAGCCTCTATCACAGGGTCTTATCTTTACCTACAGTTCAATAGTATCAACATCTTAAAAAAAAAAAAGAAAAAGAAAAAAGAAAAAGAAAGAAAGAAATAAAGAAAGAAAGGAAGGAAGGAAGAAAGAAAGAAAAGGCAAGAAAAAATTCTCTTTAACTTTGAAATGTCAGAGAACATTTGCCATAACCAGAGCAGGTACTAGATGAATAAGCAGGGCACATCACACCATGGAACAGCAACTGAGAACCAGTGAATTTGGTTTTGTGTGTGGACATCAAATTATCATCTGCAGAAATTTGATGGATGCATCCATACATACACATAGCTAGCATAACAAATTGGCAAGGACACTGGATGGAAGTCTGGTTAAATGCTTTTCTGTGCCATAGTCTGTTCATCTAGAAAGTAAAGAGACAATCACCTGCCCTGCCTCAGCCAGAGAGCTGTTAAAGCCTCAGATAAGAAAGTGGATGGGAACATACTTTGTAAATTGTAAGTGCTATAATTACGATGATTTTCATAAATAGCATTAATTATAGCAACCAGTAACTATAAATTAATAGGCATAATATAGCTATTGTTAATTCTTCTTCTTCTAGAGGTAAGCATCAGTCATTAAGTGTTCCCTTGGGGTACCAGCAAAGAGACAGGATATAATCTGGTCCGACTTCTATACGTTACTATAGCACAAAATACCCAACTGCTTATATTCTGAGTCACAGGATGCTAACCACAGAGACTCAAGTCACAGGATTAACCTGAGCAAAACAATGCAACAAGTAATTATGCAGTGCAACCAGCCCAAGCTTGTAGACCTCCACCAGCAAGCTCCTATGCTCTTCTTTATGCTGGGACTGATCCCCACTTCCCTTTCTCAGATTAGGTTGCAGCAAATGACTAACGAGCCCTAGCCTCATTCTTGTGATTTTACAGAAACAACCCTGAGCTGCCCTACCTGACCTTATATAATGGCTTTGAGTCTAATTTTGATCCTCATTATGAACAAGAAAAGGACAGTTTTTCCCTCTCAGATGACTCTTTTGTATCTTGGCCGCATCTCTGCAGTTCTGTTCAAGTTCTCATACACACCCCTTTCATGACACTCTCAACCATTCTCAGTACCTTTGCGCTTCACAAATCAGCCCTAAGAGTACCTGAAAGGCTCCTACAATCTTACCAACATGTCTTAATAGCACATTCTCACTGTGGTTCTGCCAGTCATCTAATGGTTAAATAACTTCCCAGAGGCTAAAGACCAACTAGGCCGAGTCTCCTGATGCTCTGTCTGGTGTTTGTTCTAGATATCACAGGCACTCAAATGAAGTGACCATTGTAGTAAGTTCCCATATTCTTGAGTCATAACTAGAAAGATACCATTGTCCAAGTCTGCCTTCCCTGAGAAATAATGCCTGTAACACATGGCTTGGATGCACTTTATTTGGGAGTCAATCCCAAGGACTAGTGCTGAGTGAACAGGAAGAGTGACAACCATTCAGGAGAGTGAGACTGAGCTCATCAGCAATGTGGCAATTCATCCATCCTCTAAGGACCTCATGGACTTGTTGTGAAAAACTATCCTTAGGTCTCATCCCAAGCAAAAGGATAAAGAGGGATGTCTGCTCCCAGGCTGCTTATCCTCTATTCTTGTCAGTAGATTGCAACTGCTATAGGACTTTAAACATCCCCATGCTTAAATCAAGAAATAAAAATAGTTACAAAGAAAGCCTGGCACAGAAAGTCAGGGCAACAAATTGATGCCAGGGGCCCAATGTATCATATCATACAGAGCTTGTCACTGCATCAATGACAACAATACAAGAATAAGATAAGAAGACAAAAGCCAGGGCTTAAGGGGAGATTCCAAACACCATGCTCCCCATGACGGAACTGTCAACAAGACGTAACTTTCCATAAGCCATATTTCCACTCACCTCCCAAACACATATAAGTGACTAAACGGCAAGCAAAACTACATATGGGGCTTATTATATCACTTGGGGGGAGGGGATGACAAAATTTTCAGTGTCACTAGCTGAATTACAGTGAGATGACTCCATTATGGAAAGAACATAAAAAAAGAATACAAAACACAGGTACAAATAGAAACCTATAAAATGGGAGGAGAATAAAAGCAAACTATACAAACACTGAGCAAGATGGATCCTCCTTTAGCCCAACTGTTGCTAACCAACTGGCTAAGGGCAAAACAGGAATTCATTCCTCATACTTGACATTCTTACTAGAAATTAATGAAGATTTTATAAAAAAATTAACAAGGAATTCTATTCAATTATCTACTCCCAAGACTCACCAAATCTGTGTGCTATCTTTATAAATTCTACTTGATGCTGCAGCTAAATCCTTGATAAAATGTTGTCCTAACCCCTCCATAGCTAATACGATCTCAACATGCATGATCTCCAAAAGCCCAAATATGTCAACATTTGTGTCATCCAGAGAAATTCAATATGTTGCCAGTAATACATGCATGCAAATTCACATATGTATACATGCATGCGTATACACATATGTTCCCATGTTTCAACACTGGTCCATCCCAGGACCATATCCATCTATTATTGATAATTTACATTCAAAAATGAATCAAAGACCACATACTAGAGTGACAAACATTTTTAGTCCCCTCTACTTTTAGGACAGACTAGCTTTGTTTGTCAGGCCAACATATCTTACAAAATCTGAATGAAATGGATTTACCTGATTCTTAGATTCAGATCAGATGAGCTGAAGAGGAATTGTACACTTGATATGATACATGATTAACTAACCATATCACACCAAGAAGCTTGTTTCACAACCAGAAATCACATCTTGTGATACCAACTTTGATGACTGATTAATACAGGCAGTTTCAATCCCCTTCTACTACTGTAAAAGTATCCCAGTTATTTACTAGTTAATATAGGAGAGATGGTACTGTAACCTCTGTCAATAACCTGTCAATGAAAGACCTTCCACTAAAAGGTTTGGGCAACCATGTGAGGTCCTTGCCTGAACTGACGCTAGCCTCACTAGCTGCACACTAGTCAAGCTATTCACTGTTTCTCAGTGGAAATGAGCTGGTCTTGTTCTGCATGGCATGAAGGTGTAAGCATTAAGTGAGAGGTGTGGGGGCAGGATGAATCCTAGTAGTGATCAAATTAGATTGTTGGAGGCCTCCTTCTAGCAGCTAAAGGAAACAAGAGAGGAAGACATTTGTATATATATGAATAAGAGCCCTTCAACTGGAAAGAAAGTAAACTGGGGTACACAGAAATGGAGGGAAGAAAAAAAGTAAATGATGCAATTATTTTATAATCAAAATATTGAAATTAAAATATAAAATAATTAATAAATAAGTAAATAATAATTAACTATTAAAAATAGTCAATTTGGGAACCTGGTTTCCTTGAATCAGAGCTAACATGCAACATCACAACAAGAATAAAAAAGTCACTGACATCTACACATCCCCAAGATCTGACTAAGTATGCTGGCAATTCATAAAAGAATGATTTAAACAACCCAGGTATGTATGCAATAGCAGAAATGAAAAGAAACCAAAAAATTCTGAAAGAAAGGAAGATTAAATGTACTAAATTGTAAAATATATATGTAAATCAATCATAAGCAACCTCAAGAAACTCCTTAGACAAGCTCATATAGAATGCCACTTAGATTCTCATTCACACCATAAAGATATGAATTCATACTTGTTATACTTTGATCTCAGTAACAACAGAAAAAATGATGCTTTGGGTTACAAGAGCTCAACTACAGATGTAATATATAGGCATATTCTGATACAAAACAGGCAAATAAGCTGGGTATAATAAGTCATGTTCATACATTTACCAGTGTTTGGATATCTACAATCCTTATGTTTGGTGGTTCTCAACCTTTTTGCCTTCAGTTCTTTTGATGATTCCACCAGCAAAATAGGAAAACAAGAACAACTATTTTGTCCTAGTCAAGTATTCCATGCTATGTAACCAGAGTTATGAAAGAACAGACTTGCCAAACAAGTGGGCAGGAAGAAGCTACTGTACACTCCTATGGCTCCTGTTCCAGAAGCTAAGACCAGGGTACTGCCCAGCTTTCTGTCAACTTGACATAAGCTAGATGGTCATCTAAGAGGAGGAAGCCACAACTCAGAAAATGTTTCCATAAGATCAGCCAGTAGACTGGCCTACAAGGCATGGTCTTAATTAAAGATCGACACCTGGGCTGGTGAACAGAAAGCAAGATGAGAAAGCCAGTACACAGTGCTCCTCAGGGGCTTCCTCTTTAGTTCTTGCCTCCAGGGTCCTACTCTTCTTGAGTTCCTGCTCTGACTTCTCTTGGTGATGGACTGTCACCTGCAAGTCTAAGATGAAATAAACCCTTTCCTCCCGAAGTTACTGTTAGTATTGGTGTTTTATCACAGCAAAAGAAAAACCTAACTAGGACAACAACTAATCAGGGTGTGCAGAAAAGGCAGATACATGACAGAGATTGGCAATGATTAGCACAGAAAAGGGCAGGCAGTTAGACCTAGATGGCAAGGAGCACTCAAATAGCTCTTCCAACAACCTCCTTCATCCATGATAAAATTCTCATGAAGAGATGATTTGGCTTGTCTAAGATAACGACAGCTCATTAGCAGTACTGAAAGGCTAGAAGGTGCCCCTCCTCCCCACACATACTCTGAAACATCTCCAATGCCAAAAACACATAGATTGCATCAAAGGCTCATTTCAGAAGCTTAAAAAATAAGCAGAGAAGCTAATTTTACTTCCTCTTTCAAATGAGAAAACGTTGAGACTAGAAGGACCCAAGAAAACAACATTCACCGATTTTAAGTCTCATTGATGGGATACAAACAGCAATACAAAAGAAAGAAGAGTCCATCTTCATCCTGGTCCACAGTGCAACATAAATACTACAGAAACCCTATCATCAGTGTCCATATGCCTTCGACTCAGACTGTTGGCACCTACCAATATTTTACTCATTCAATAAGGAGGCAAAAGCTTAGCAGTCACTTGGTCATGTAATAACCATGAGACATGTAGACCTCTTACCTCAGCTCCCTAATTCCAAAAGCCACATTCAGAAGAAAAAGAGGCAGCACAATGGCTCTGTCCTAAGAAGCTAAGCTCACAGATGCGCTATGGTCAGAAAATGAGCAACAACTTTGACATGTTACACCCAAACATGCCACTTCCTACGAAACATTCAACCTTAGAACTCTGTGTGCAACAGAGACAGACTGGGAGCAAAGTTCCACACTGGTCATCTGATCCTGGCTCTGCCTCCACATACAGGGCACAGCTGGGTAAATCACTGTCCCTTCCTAAGCCTCTTACCAGCAATATGAGCTGGGATTTGCTCTTTCTGCTCTTTTACAAGAAGGAAGTGCTGTTGTGGCTATTCACACAACTGCAGTCTACCTGGCAATACTGGAGTATAAGAGTTTTAAGTTAGTGCATAATGTGTTTTGTTGTTTTCACTTATAGCCTCCCTTTTAATCACATTAGTCTTCTTCCATTCAGCTTAAACATTGCTTTGATAGGTGGGACTGCAGAAGTTATAGATACAGCTTGAAACAGTCATTTCAAGTAGAATCCATGGTAACATTTTTCTAGAGGACATCCACTGTTTAAGAGTCACCGCCTGCTAAAAGAATTGGAAACAAGATGACACTGGCTGGATTCCAGCAAAGAGTTAGGGGAGAAAAAGGCAAGACACACATTACATTTTATCACAAAGGCCTTAAGTGGAAGCCATGTCTATGATGAATTATTGGACGTTAAAGGAATCTATTTCCCAGTGATAAAAGGTAGATGAGCTGCTGAAGAAGCACCCCAAGTCTATGCCATTTTCTCCTTGCCAAACTTCTTTTTCCTTTGAGCATGCAGCAGTCATTACCGAGTAATCTGGGTCACCGTACCCAGCCTACACAGACACTACTGCAATGTCATTGTCAACAGAGAGAGTTACACTGAGGAAAGCTTTACAAACACCCCAAGAAGTATTCCCACAGCCTGAGAAACCTGTAGATCTTATTATCCATGTATAACAGAACTGGAAGATCAAACGGAGCCGACCTCAGGCCATCCAGGCAGGAGATAGAAAAACTGGAACTAGAGCTACAAGTGTCTCTTTGCAAACTCCTTACATGTGGCTTTACATCAAACTGGAATGCCAAAAAGGGAAGACTGTCCACAGTCAAGCTAATATGAAATGGACTTACTAAATCACCAAGAAAGAAGTTATAGATACAAGCATGTAAAAAGACAGGCTCCAGGGCACTGGGAGACAGCAAGCTGGGAAAGTGCTTTCCCATATCTTATTTTGGGTTACAATTGCTGTGGTGAAATATCATAAGCAAAGAAATGTGGGGAGGAAAGGCTTTATCTGGCTTATACTTCTAAGGCACTCACTGCTCATCATCTGTTCATCATCAGAGGAAATCAGGAGAGGAACTCACACAGGGCAGGAACCTGGAGGCAGGAGCTGATGCAGAGGCCATGGAGGTCGCTTGCTGCCCTTGGCTTATTCAGCCTGTTTTCTTAGTGAACCCAGGAACACTATTTCTGAGATGGAAGCACCCACAATCAACTGCGCTTTCCCCCTTCAATAACTAGTTAAGAAAATGCCTTACAGCCAGGTCTTATGGAGTCAGTGCCTCAAATAAGGTTCCTTCCTCTCACATAACTCTAGTTAGTGTCAAGTGGACAATAGATCAGCCAGCATTCCAAAAAAGCATGGGCAACTCAGTTCAGATTCCCCACACTTACAAAAATGGGGGAAATGGTGGTTAAGCACCAAGACTTCCAGAGCTGAGGTAGGATTCAGGGTAGACAGACAGATTCCTGGAGCTAACTGCCAGTCAGCCTACTTGAATGAGTCACCTCTGGTCTCTACACACTTACACACCTATTGTCATGCGCACACATATACACACACTTTAAAATTCCAGAAGGAAACCAAAGCTTTGATAACAATTGCATTTGACATCTAGTTACCTATGAAGGATCTTCTCATTCTCTTTTCTATAAATGATGTTAAATATTCAGAATGTACTGGCACAATGGACAAGAAAGTAGATGGCAATGTTGGAAGTAAGGACAAAGGATTGAGAAGGGATGGAGAAGAAACAGAGAGAAGGAAGGAGAAAAAAAGAAGGATCAGTCCTTCCAGTATGAATTCATCTACAAATCTCATGAGAAGGCAGAGTACATATGGGTAAGTGTATGGGGCAAAAGACATGAGAGAAAACAAAGCAAAACAGAGAGAACAGACAAAGAATAAAATCAGATAGCCACATGGACAAATCAGCAACTGAGGAGACCTTAGACAGAGGATACTATCTGACTTATTTAGCTACAGTGAACAGTGCAATATACGCATGCCTGGCAATAACACTGCTCTTTGGGAAAGAGCAAAGTGAGGTTAGACACAAAGGGTCATGGATGATCACACCATGCACACATATAGATCTTACAAGGAGCCTGGCACTGCTCCCAGATGTAGCTGGTTAAAGGATAAACACAGCCCCATGACGAAGCAGAGGGTGGGCATGGCTAATTGCAACTTGGGACTCGGTGGTGATGTGGGAACAAACAAATGGTATGAATCACATATATTTTAGGAAGTGCTCAGATAGTTTACATTAACACTCCCAACAGGAATTCCTATTTTTATGCCCAAGGTTACTATTGATAAAAAGTGAGTATGAGACAAAAGCAGAAAACCACAGATCTCGCCCCAATCAGGAACGAGTGTAATTCTGCAATGTAACAACCATGACTTAAGCAGGTACCTATCCTGTGGGTGCATTACAAATTAACACGCCAGCCATGACAAGTAGCATCACCATCCAGAGGATGGAAGGAATTCTGAAGGTGACAAGGGATGATGTCTTTTCAAGACTCTCTATTCTTGTCTGAACTTTAAAAGCCTTCCTCTGGTCCAGAATTGTGCCCATGGCTCATTGCAGGCATGGCTGACAAATGCTTCCTTGTTCACAGTCTACTCAGAGTCAATGATAACCAAAGACCTACTGTGCCCTCAGCAATGGCTCAGGGCGAGTCTGTGTAAATAAAATCACCAAACAAAGGAATAATTAAAATCTGAACTGCCTTCCCACCTTTCCCCTCATCATGACTTTTATCTGTAAGCAATATTTCACATCAACCGAGTCTAAATGCTTGATAAATGACTTAACTCTTTCTCACTGCCACAAAGTGGTTCAAACTTAAGGTGAAATCTAAGTCTCACTGGATTTAAACGGGAGGATCTAAAGACGCCTACTCTTTAACAACTCATATGCTCTTCATTTTGGTTTATGCTTAAGAAACAGGGTAACAGTATCAAACAACCCCAGAAAGATAAGTTGGAGACCGGTGACTGGAAGGGATGGTCACAAGGCTGAGCATGCAATAATTTCTGTAATTGGTAAGGGGTAATGCTTCTACTCGAGGATTGCACTAGTTAAGTTCTCAGAGACTGTTAATGGATGAAGGAAAGAGTCCTGGCTCTAGGGAAAGGCTGTGATGACAAAGATAGGCAGGAATTGGGTATCAAAGGGTAGCAAAGCTGTCTTTGATGGCAAAAGTATCTGAGATATCTATTATAAGGTACAGCCCTAGTACCTCTCCTGGACTGAACAAATCTAAAGTTGTGAGCAGTTAGTCTCTTTCCAAGTTCTTTGCCACACTAAATTTGAAATATAGTGGCAGCCAGTTGCTAACCCAAATGGTAACAGTAGTAAGTGGAACAATTTAATTAAGACCTCACAGCTCTAAGCACATTAAAGCATAATTCCTTAGTAATACATTCTAATCCAATTCCTAATGATGGAAAATACTTTTCTCTACTCAACAGTTATTGGATCTCATCCACAGTCCTAGGAGCGTAGAGAGTAGCCTACTTCCCTTCATATTTATAGAAAGGACAAATATGTTTATGACCTCCAAGGGGTGCTGTGATTTCCATTTGTTGGTGTTTATGAATCTTCTGAGTGTTCTGAAAAATCAACTATAAGTTAACACTATTTGTAGCAGCCTGTTGGAGCTTAATATAAATTCAATTAAAGAACAATGACAACAATATAGAAAAATCCACAGATTAGGATGGCATTGTTTTCATTCTCCTGCCACAATACTATCTGGAAACTGCATAGAACCTCTCCTTAAAGAGGGACTGTTATTAACATATGTTCTAGTAATACACACTCGCATTTGCCTCAGAGAACACCCTTATCCTCAAACACAAAACATGTCAAACCATCCACCCCAAGGAAAGTGAGATTTCTACAGAGATCCTGTGCTCTGTCTCTGATGCCCCCACAACCTCTGCCCCAGTCATATAGCTACTCCTCCTTCATAAAATGTGCCCTTTCCCAGAGCTGCCCTTTGCCGGTATCAGGGTTACTACTGAACTTCCAGCCATAGCTTGCCTCTATGGACTCCAAGCTCTGCTACCATTATTGCTTCTGCTCAGCTGTGCCCCACCCTTTGTAGGACACACTGGATCATCACAGGCATGAGCATGCAGCTTTTTATTGCTCTCTAATAATCCATAAAGCTTTAGATTGAAAACAGTCTTCAAACACAATCATAACTGCTGAAGAGAATAATCCACTTCTCAGGGCTGTCGGCAGAGATTGTGAGATGCCCAAACCAAATGCTTCCATGGAAAGTTATGAAGAAGAGATAGCTTTAGCAAAAGAATACAGCTCTCTATCCCTGTGTAACCAGTTCTGAGGCCCCTTTCTCCAAAGGCAACTCTGTAGTTGGGCAAGCAGGCCACTGAATGTGGAGTAGGAATCACAGTGGCTAATGTCTTCCCCCTGCTGCACTGCCCTGTAAGAGTTCAGTAGCATATCTCATCATACTGGGTTTTATTGGCTCCACTCTCCTGTTCTATGTGGTGTGCTTTGACATGCAGAGCTGAAGTTGAGAAATCTGTGCCTAGAGGAGTTGAGGTTTTAACAACAGAAAAAGGGGAAATCTATGTGATTTTACCATTTTCACTACCAAAAAAAAAAAAAAAGTCCCATATTTATTTCCCCCTTTTTGAAAAGGCACTAAGGAAACACATGTGAGGCTGCCATGAACAGAGGCTGTACTTTCCAAACAGTAGCAGAAGACTAAAAATAGAAAACCTTGATTTGCTCAAGATGTATATAACTTCCTCTCCTGCTTCCTTTCCTTACCACCCCAAGCAAACATGTAGTTTGCTTGTAGTCCATGGTGAACCCTTCACAAGCTCACAATAGTATCAAACAGATAAGTGTGGAACATAGTTCATAGTTTACTTTTCAAATTTTCCTGTCAAATGTCAGACTCAAACAACCAATCCACAAATACCAACTAAGTTGCTAGTCTATATCCTCAGAACAAAGTGAGGAACATGGATGATATAGGAACTATGGTACACATTTTAGGTGGGTACCAAAAAGGAAATGAAAAGAATACACAGATAGAAATACAGAAACGTGTCACTGAGATAATAGTCAACTTTCCTAGTAATTGTGCTGCAATGGACAAGTGGTCAAGTTAAGAAATGTGGGCCTCCAATCTCATCACAAGAACAGGCTGGAAAGGACCAGCTAAATCTGACAGTTTGCAATTCATGATATTAAATTACTTCTACAGGACTCCTCCGTACTACGCTGTAATTCTGGTTTGATAAAATATAGATGAGAGTCAGGATTAATGTACATGAACTAATTGCATCACTCCACAAAGAGGCATACATTAGATGATGGGAACATTAAGTAGCATTAACCAATTATCACAGTAGCCTAACAGATTTCACAGTAGTGTTTACAATGAGGCACACATTGTTACACAGAAGAATCTGCTAGGAAAATATCAGTGAAATTGACATTTTGCATGTGAAGCTGAAAAATGTGGTAGTAAGAACCTTGGGTGCATTTTAAAATTAAGCCATAGGTCATCAGTTTATGTCAGGGCAGATATAAAGATAGAGGCAGGGCATTAGGAATATATGAAAAAGAGAGGGTAAAAATAAAGGACACTTTTTTAATTAAAAAGATTGCTGGAAAGTCAAAAGATGAGGAAGTACCAGTCCAAAAAAGTACCAGCAAAAAAAAAGAAATAGGGAAAATTAACTTGGCTTTTGTTAAAAACAGTAACGTCACATCACAAGCAAAGGGCATATACAGAACTAACTGGGGTATGAGTAAGGTAGGTCATGGGATACCCTTAACAGCTAGATAAAAGAAGAAAGTTCATGTGGCAGGAAGTAAGACAGCCACAGGAAGGAAACATCAACTTCTTGAACAGTAACAGTTTACGGATATTCAGCTGGAATATGAAAGAAACAGAAAAAAGGTGATGTATCATTTGTAATGTGGAGAGAGGATGCACTAAAATGATGGGCAGTGAAATAAATAAACTAGAACAAATCTGAGAATAGTTTTCATGCCCAAAGACCTTGCTGATGAATACAGGAACAAAACATGACATGTTATAAATGATCAGAGGAACAAGGGGTTTAGAGCATGGAATATGAGAAAATATGGTGGTGTGTCAAACCAAATGTACATTTTATAACAAGATGAGGAGTAAACTTTGGGGAACACTGAGTATGATGATAAAGATGGCTTTCCCATGAAAAGAACTGAAGAATAAGTGATGAGCCCTACAGTAGGAATCATAATTGAATCCAGCTATCAAATGAACAATAATGAGCTGATTCCCTTACCATTCTTGTTTCTAATGGGAGAAGATAGAAGGTTAAAGGAAGAAATCTCACTGGGTACCAAAAGTACAAACAGGAAGGAAGAAGATCCAGTAAGGGAAATGTATCCGGGGATCAAAGCACAGACAGCAGGTTCTGGGAAGATGGCATTGTGGGAAGCACAAAAGGAAGTCTGCCCCGCCCACTGGACAAAAGGAGAAAGAAATGACATAGTCTCTAATGCAACAGATTTGGAACTCTGGAGTCTTTTGAAGAATTTGTGCATGAAGGCAGAAGCCTGATAAACTGTGGTTAATTTAGGTTAATCTCATTTTTTAGTACAGTCCCTATCAACCATCCCCCAACCTTGGCAAGCAGGTGCGCAAGTCTCCCTAGGACAAGCAGCAAAGGCAGAGAGTGCTTCACATTCTAAGTACCAAACATTTCTGCAAGGATTCTATTGGTTCCACTCTACAGAGGCAGCTGCCCTGTTTCCACTATGGTACTGTGTCTTCCCAGGGATTTAAGAGCAGACACTTAGGACTTCACTGTGTATGTCACTGTCTCGTGTTTCGCAGGGAACACACACTGATGACTAGAACATTCAAAGCATAGCATACATGATTGACATCAGACACTACTGCCTCATGCTCAGGAGAGGAAGTGCACTCACAAAAGGTATCTAAATCTCCCAGTTTTTATCTAAGGGTGATTCCTGCCAAAAAAGACAAGTAAAAATAACCCCCAACAACACTCCCCCAAAAGAAGGAAAGAGAAATACAGCAAAGTCTAGGGGTGAGGGAATCTTATATCCAGAGGTACCAATATATTTCAATTTAAAGTGTGCATTTTTGTATTTTTCAACAGTAATCGGAAAAAAAACCTCACAAAACAAAGTAAAAAAAGGATGAGATATTCAGAATAAAACCATAAAAAAGGAGACAACTTAGATGAAATACATCACAGTAAAATTGATTGGCACAAACTTTAAAACTATCTTCTTAAGCAAAAAAAAACGAAAGAAAGATAAATAGCAGATTAAAAAAAAAGATCATGAACAAAATTAAATTGCTGATGAGGAGAAAGAGAGTAAAACCAAACTCTATATACAAATAACATAATAAAAAACAATCAACCACTAGGCAGGTTTGAGAGAGTAGAAGAGAGGTAGGTCCCATCAAGATTTATCAATACAAAATACTAATACAGTAAGAAAAGAAGCAGAGAGAATTGACAGAGTTGCAAAGGAACGTCTGTAACCCTGGACACCATGAAGCACATTATCATATGCATTATGTGAGTTCCAGATACAGAAGAGAGAACATGGTATTTGAAAAATGATGGCCAAAAAATATATATATATATAAAGAAGAATTGCTGTGGCAAAAGAAAGGTTAAAATGGTTCCCTTCTCAAGTACAGCAATGAATGACATATATTACATTAAAGGCAGTAAAATGGGAACGCATCAAATTTCTCATCAACAATCAACACAACAAAGCAATACAGTCCAGATCTTTGTAGAGTATTTAATATGGTAAATTTGAATCTACTCTCATACTTTCACATAGGATTTACTCAGACATAAGGGATTGTCCAATACTGGAAAATTGGGAGAATAGATCATTCATATAGCCTTCCACAAATTGACCTTATGAAGCACAATGGCAGAAATAGTAAACACAGTTAAAAAGGGTAGAATCAGGAAGATGAATACAAAAGAGGGTAAACACAACCTGACATAACAGAGCCCGGGAAAGGAGAGTGCAAAGCGATGTGTTCACACAGTCCGGCTGAAGGTATAATAATCATGGTAAAAACAGTACTCAATAAAGTGTCTTAATAACACATGAAATAAAGAAAATCAAGTTCTATGCAAGGTTTACTTGGTATATATTTTAAGCGTATACATAACAGTATACTTTGATTTTAAAAAATTTGAAGAATTTTAATCTATATTACATGATTTCCTTACATTACTTCTTACAACTAGAAAATATGTAAAGCCCTTTGCAACGCAAAAGAAAAAAAATATCATTCACCCTTGATGAAGACATTAAAATTAATGATGGGAAAGACAAAATGAACTTCTGAGATTCAAAAGGAGCCAACTATAGTCTCATATTCCTCTGGCCCAAGGAAGGTGTCTAGAGTACACAGCATAGTAAACTCATCGCCTACCCACAACTCTGGTAGAGAGCCAACCACATTAGTTAACTCACAGTCAATCAGAACTAGCCAGGACCAACTAACTTCCCCAGGGATCATTTAACCACAGATTGCTAAACTTCCATCAATGATGGCACAGATGTGTCCTGGACTTTTTTTGCAGGTAGCTGGCTTGGTAAAGTTGTGTGTACACATACAATCCAAAATGAAATACGAGGAAATTTAACTCGTATGAATTCAACATTTTTTTGATTTGACTACAAAACAAGATCGTGCTACATAGCCCAGGCTTGCCCAAAACTCAATTCTTCCTTAGCCTCCTAAGTGCTGGCATTATAGGTGTGCACAACCACACCCAGCAGAGGAAATGTGCAAATTTGAGACTGGTTGTGGATGATGTTAATCAGGAGCATGGGAAGGATAAAGCCCTAGGTTTGATTCCTGGTACCCTAAAAAAAGAAGACAAGTGAAGAGGAGGAATAGAAGGTGGGATATGCCTCACCAAAGAAAGATTCAATATTATTAAGGGTTACTAAAATAGCTACTATCAGTTCTGTCTGTAAGAGTATACAAGAATATATTTCCAAAATACAAGGGCTGAATCAGAACAAAAAGAAATAGGTAAAGGCTGGCATTCACTTTTGGCAAATCACATTGACCAAATTCAGAAAATGTCAAAGAACAAACCAGTCTGGCCTCTCTCTCTCTCTCTCCCTCTCTCTCTCTCTCTCTCTCTCTCTCTCTCTCTCTCTCTCTCTCTCTCTCTCTCTCCATCTCTCCCTCTCCCCCCTTCTCTCTCTGATCTTACACACACACACACACACACACACACACATACATACATGGAGGAGAAAAATCACTAAGTCAGGCACCTCCTTACTTCTCCTCCAGCCAGGAGGACCACTATATATAAATCAATCAATTAGGGTCGACTGACCAAAAAGGAAGAGCCTTCACATATAATTTCATGGGTCAAATGTCTTGAATAAATACCCTAAGGAAAGGGAATGTGGATTAGCGTGAATTGGAACTTCTGCTGGTCAATCTATCCATGATCTTGCAATGTACCCCACTACCACCATCTCGGGCTCAGCACTCTGGATCTGCTTCTGTATCTGTGTCCTCCTCCCTCATCATACTGATGAAAAGAGGTAAAGGAAACATCTGTAATAAGATTCATCCAGACTCTTTGTGAGACCAATGGGCTCACAAAGGAAGATGGCCATGGCTGTGGACCTGAGTTCATCATGCCTAAAAATGTATAAAATAGGCAAATGGGAAAATGATTATCAGCTACCATGCACATATACTGCTTTTAAATTCTTTTTAAAAGAGTTGAGTTTGTAATCTCACTTGCAGGAATTGGTTTTTTTTCTCTTCCTCTTTTTCAGTGCTCAATCTGTGCCTAGTTCATGAGACTGTGTTTACTTTATCCTTAGATGCCGACATCTCTCCATAGATTTGCTGCTCAGCTTTTTGTGATACACTGCCACCCCTCCCCTGCCCCTATCCAGTCCCAACAGTCCCTTTGTGCATTATTCTCCAATAGTATAGGAAGAAAGTCACTAAAAATGAAGGTTAAATGGAACGATTGTATCTGAATATGAAAAATTTAAGAGTTGAGCCAATCATTTTTGGATAAAAAAATATATTTTGCAGTGGAGAGAGCACACTTGATACAAGCAAATGTAAGCATCTAGCCTTAACAAATACAAACAGAGAAAGGACAACCCAAGACTTGCATCTTCTGCACACCAGGTAAGGAGAAGCAAGCTGGAGAGTCAGACCACAAGCCAGGTCAAGCCAAGGGTGGTTTCCTGGAGGTCATGGAAAGATCTGCCAAAAGATGACATAGAGGGCCAGGTGGGTCTTGAAAATCTACCAAACAACTTAGAACTGTATGCATGTCGTTTGCCCTCTGTGTGTGTGTGTGTGTGTGTGTGTGTGTGTGTTGTATCTAATCTCTCTGCTTATCTATACCCATCTCACTATACTACCAATTAAAAGAATAGAAAGAAGTAAAGGGTACAATGTCTAATTTTCTGAAAAAATAAGATCAGTTAAAATGTATTCTAAAATACCTTTAAAATATATTCTGTCCTCTTGTCCAAGTGACAAGCAATACTGTACCTGCTCATAGGCTGACAGACTGAAAAGAGATTTACAGACTATGACATCAATTTAGAGCAAAGTGCCAAGCTTGAACACCCAGAATGCCAGAATGAGAAGGCCAAGTTCTGAAGCAGAAAGTTCTCTAGCACAATGTGTCTACCTGAGTGTATTCATTTTATCTAGAATGAGGAAGAAACAAATTAATACAGAGAATGCCAAGGAACCAGTAAAAACTTTACAGTCAGAAATGTTACAAAGGAAGAAAAAGAGGAAATGAAAAAAATAGTAAACCAAATCTTCCATTTGTGTTCTGATTCATCTTTCCCATGAAAATGTGAATTCTCAAAACAAGAATACTTTTTTGCAGTAAATATTTATTTGCTTTTGTATATAAGTTTATATAGAATATATCAAAATTGCAGGGAGCCAAGCTAAACTCCAGCAACACCTGTTCTTACCAGACGCAACATGCAACCCCCTACTCTGCAGCAGAGAGCCTTGCAGCTTAATATTACAGCTTAATAGAGCACTAGGACAGTGGTGGTAGTGGGGTTATGGCCAGGTAACAGTTCTGTCAGAACCATGGTATCTATGGACATCTCTTTGGGTCTCAGTCTCCCCATTTCCAAAGAGGTTCTGGAATTAACCCCCTCAGTGGATGCGAGAATGTGTTATCTTCTAGAAATCTGTCCCCAGGGTTGGACTCAATGACCACTGATGTCCCTTTTAGCCTGGAGTATCTTGCAGTAGCCATTCTTAGTAGTAGACAGCCTTCTGGCTCGGAGCTGAAAATCTGGCTGGGAATATAAACAGACTTCTACATAAAACACACATCTACCAGCTATGAGCTGGAACTGGCAAGATGAGGCTTTACCAGAGTTGAGAGAGAAAATTGCAAACTTGTTCTCAGTGATGACACTGCATCAGCTGCAATGAGCTCTACCTAAAGGTGCTGATGCCTAACCAGAGTCGGGTCAGTCACTACCACTTCTGCCTGAGACAAGGACACAGGCATCATTTTTAAGTTACCAAGAATGTCATATGAAGAGCTTCAAAAACAACACCCTCTCCCTACCAGATTTGTCCTTTTCCATTTGGCAAACACTGCTTTATTTTTTATCATCCTCCCTTCTGTTTTACAGAGAACATAAGCCAACATGGCAACAGACTTCTTGTTTATTTCCTTCCTCTTCAAAAACAAAGCCATGGCTTGAGTACATTTATCAGAACAAAGTCCACATAGAAAAAGACTTTTTGTAATTTTCATGAAAGCCCCATGAGCAGGACAAGGAGACCACTTTCACTGATTCTATTCAACACAGTACTGGCAGTCCTAGCCAGGGCAATTAGACAAGACAAAGAATTAAAAGCAGTCCGAACTGGAAAAGAAGGAAGAGGAATTGTGCCTGTTTTCAGACAAAGTGAACACACACGGACAAAACCAAGAATCTAGACAATATTATTAATACATAAATTCCATAAAATTGCACAATATAAAATCAACATATAAAGGTAAGTAGGTTATATATGTTAGCAGTCAACAATGAAAAAGAAATCAAAAAAGAAATAACATTCATAGTAGCTACAAAAACATGAATAAATTGAAATACAATTTTTAATGATGTGAAGAATGTTCACAATGAAACTATTCCAACACAGATAAAGGTAAAGCAAGGAGCAATTGGTATAAAGATCCTATGTTCATGGGTTGGATGATTTGTAATTGGAACCCATGAACAAAACTTTACTGTTACTGTGCTTAGTAGCTTCACATAGAATCTATCATAGATTTATTATTATCAGCTGCACATAGTATCTGATAATTCTATTAGTATCATTGCAATGATTTGTAATACACAGTATCAGCAGGAATATCAAAATATCATCTAGCTATATCAATGAGTACGTTGATAAACACTGGTATTTTGTCAAGTTTTTAAGGAGGTATGGCTACCTTCTTTGTAAAGGACAATTAGCTGGGACTTGGTGTGATCTGCTCATGTTCCCTAACTCACACCCTCTCAACTACTATTCAAACTACAGACGGTCAGCCAATCCTTGGGGTGAAATATTCCAAATATAACATAATAGATTTACTAGTAATCCAGGAAAGAAAACAGAAGAGAATTATAAAATCATGTCCATTAATCAACCCATAAAGAAGCATCCAAAACAACAGTATATAAAAAGCAGGCAAGAACATTTTTTTTTTTTTAAACATGATAAAACCACATTAAAATATACCCTACGAGAATCCATCTGGCTTTTAAACCTTTGTTTAAAGGTACTATCCTGAGGAGGTTCCACTCACCAACATCACTCTGTGACTGCTTCCCCTACCACATCCCCCACCCTAATGCACAGGGCTAGTCCTCTATTTACTTGCAAGTTACACAGTACTATGCCTACCTTTCATATATGAACAAAAGTTATTTGGGAAATAATTGAATAATCTCCGTTTAGCTCTCCCAAGCTATACTTGAAGAGAAAGAACACCAGATCAGATCCTAACTAGTTCTTCCTAACATTTCTCGTACAGTATGTTCCTCCTGGGACACTGCGCACACATACAATGGCAGCCTGAGTAACAGAATAAACCACACCACAGTTATCAGCATCAACACAGTGTGTCTGCTCCAGTGGTAACTCACAAGATCTGATGTTTGATTGTGCATAAATGAACACCAGACACCATTCCATCTCACCTGAAACATCTGGATTTCTCTAAGGCAAGTTCTCGATTGTTATCTTCAGTATGTCTACATTGGTGTCACCTTATTTGAGAATGGCAATCTTTATAAGTTTATAATTTTGTTATCATGGCCCGGTGTCTTCAGCCTTAACTGGAGGAGCTGACCTCACCACAAAAATATTTTTCTTACTGCTTCTTCATAGAGCTGGTTAGGATTCTGTATTCTGTATTCTGCAGAGCATAGTGCTCACATATCACTGATACACACCTAACATTCATCTTTGAACACCTAGAAGAAAAGGTCCTATGGTATCTTACTATTGCTCTTGTGAAAACAATGTCACTGTCAGGGAGGGCCCACATTGAACAAGCAGAGCCTTAAATATTACTCTTATTTATATAGAATACAAAGCTTATGGAAAGATGGAAAAGATTTAGGGCCAGGCTATATGCCAAAAAGTGTAGCCTTCTCAAACAGCACTAATTTAAAAAAAAAAAACAATCATCTTGAGTTCTAAAATGAACTTAGTAGGTAAAAAATTTTCCATGGCTTCAGAGTATAAGCCAGCAGAACTCTGAGAAGCATGGTTTGGGCATTTTGCACTTAAGTGTACTAACTCCTTGTAAGCTGGAAAGCTGGGGTAATACTCTGGGTAAATACTCATGAACACAGAAAGCATCACTGAATCTCTCAGGCTTCCAATCACATGTTATAATCCTGACTTCTACCACTGTTCTTACCTGCACTTTGAAAGCGCCTTCATCCAGTGGTGGAGGAGGAGGGAAGTGTCCAGGGCCAGGTGGAAGGGTACCAGGGTCATCTAAGGGTGGAGGTGGGGGCGGGAGAAAGTCACCTACAGAAAGGAAATAAATACAAGATGTTAACAAGTGTGCCCCTTCATAGTAGTCTTTAAAAGATACATTTGCCAACAACTAATTGTAATTGTTTCAGACACAATTGCTTGCCTTCTATAAAATATTTGCCATCCTTAGCTAACTTTGGTTTAACTAATAGCCTTAGCTTTCATAGGACAAAAGGCCAGGTTTCATATTTCAAAATGTCATAAAAGCTAGTCTAGAGGAGTTAAAGAAAGGGGTGGGGATGAGGGACACTGAAATGTATTAGACTTGATAGCTGACCTTAATAATATCCTGTTCAAGCAGAGGGAGAAAAGACTTGTATGTACGTAAGGATAACAATAAGTGCAATTTATGAGGACAAACTTTTGGAAATTAAATAAAACAAAGCTTATGTCCAGGTAAGTATGACCTGGACAACAAGCCCACTCCTGGCAGTGAGGTAGGGGAATATCAGCATGCAAGTCATGTTGACAAAAATCAACTTCAACATAGCTAAAACATAGGACTCAAAAGAACAGTAGGAGTAAGAAAAACTAGCTAGGTGATGAAGGACAATGTGATTCACACACAGGAAGGAATTTAACTTTCATTGTGCAGACTAATGACCACAGAGCAGATGATTGGATATTTGACAACAAAGCAGAGGACTCAGATATATGAGTACAATACACCACAAAGGAAACAAGAATGTTCCCAACCTCTCCAGCCATCAAGAATGCCACACTTAGCAGCCGAAGACTCTGTTCCTAGCATCATCCAATCTAGTAGGCTGTCCTTCAGCAGCTGGCAGCAGGTTGATTTTCTTATCTCCCTCCCAGTCATGCAGTCACCCTCTATGAAAATACTTCTCAAACCTCACAGTTCATCTGGACCTCTGAGAGGTACTGTAAAATGCAGGCTGCTGATGACCCTCAAACAGGTGTGACTTAGGAGCTGTGTCTGGGGAAGAATGATTTGAATTTCTAAAAGGCCCCAGTAGTTCCAGTGGTAACACCTCCTAAACCATACTTCAAGTTTCCCTGAACTATTTTGCAAAGCAACTTCTATTCCTGCATAAGAGCCCCAGGATAAGAGAGGCTCCAAAACCATGGAAGGTATTTCCTACACTGCTGACTCTCTCTTGACATTAAGCATGCTTAATCCTTTTCCTTGCAGACATACATCTTAAAAACCTCTAACAACTCCACTATCTCTAAAGCCACACCCTGGAATCTCCAAGAAGGCCATCTAAAACACTAGGTGTCCAAACATTCTCATGTAGATTTGATTCAGGGAGAGCCCTCTGGATTGGACAAAATAAGTGTTTCTTTGAACTGCTGGAACTGAGAAAGTCTGGAAGGAAGAACTCAGACAACTTTTCTAAATCAGTCTAAGAATGATGACAATTCTGACATATAGGTGAATATCTAGTAGACAAACATACTCAATACTACACACACAATAAGCATACAAAATATGTATTATCTTGGAGACACTGGACAATGAATTCTCCTTCGAGACGGTAAATGATAACTTGCCTTTAACAAGCTGGACATTGCAACTGAAGAGCATGTTGTGAGGAAAATTTTCTCTTAGGGAAACACTAAGGTTAAAAGTAACTAATGAAAAACATATCTCAGGTGAAAATATGCTAATCATCCTGTTTAACTCTAGCTTTCACATATGTATGTATGTATCAAAAATTCACATCTGACATGATTACATAAGTTTCTAGAATTACCAATCATTAACTAGAAATATCATATATGTAAGTGTTAAAATACAGATGAAACAGAGTACTCATAAGAACATAAAGAGCCATGTATGTTCCTACCAGGAACAGAAGTAAGACTAGCTAAAACTTTCCTTTAAATTACATTGCAAAGGCCTGTAAATCATATTTACAGGCCTTAACTCAGGGGTATCCACATTCAGTAATTTATCCAGTGACAAAGTAACAAAAACCGCATTCAACAAAGCACAGTATTGAATCTTCAATATGATGCAATACAGAGAAAAGCATCAGAAGGCTCATCAGGACAGCACTGCTTACAAAGACACTGCACAGAGCCATCAAGCTGAGGGTGATCATCTATTTAACCAGTCTGCCCTCTGTGCACCAGGTACTACCCTAGAACAGTGCTTCTCAACGTTCCTAATAGGCTGCAACCCTTTCATACAGCTCCTCATGGAGTGGGGATCCCAACCACAAATTATTTTCAATGCTCCTTCATAATGGTAATTTTACTGCTATTATGAATTATAATGCAAATATCTGGTATACAGCATATCTGAGATGCAAGCCCCGAGAGAGGGTCATTAAAGACACTGGTTGAGAACCTCTGCACAAGACCCTAGAGTGTAAAGGTACAGACAAATTAAACAGACAAGAAAAATGGAAAATGTTGCCCATACAGAACTTAGAGTGTAGTAGGAAAGGGGGATGCCGAGGACACAAACAGCTACTGTGAGCTGGATGTCGAGTGGCAATGCAAACTTGGAAGAGTAAGGAAGGAATTGGAGAGTTGATGGTGGGATGCTGCGGTTTTAAAGAACAGGATTGAGAAAAAATCCTCACTAAAATGGCATTTGGGGGGAAACTTAAATGGAGTAAGGGAGTGAGTCATGGAATATTTGGGGGCAGAAGAGGAAGAGTGAGTACGTTACCAAGTGGAGGAGAAGGGCAGACTCCTCGGAATACTTACGGCATGGTGCTGCTTTTCCACAAGGATATATGCAAATAGAGGTTGCCCAGAGCTTATGGCATAACAAATGTCATTTTGTATGTTCTCTACTTTTCACTTAATTCTATACAATAAATATGAATTGTAATCTTGCTTTCCCCCCCCCAGAATCAGAAGGAAGATGCTTTGAAATGAATCGCAGACTCTACTCAAATGCAGAGTTTAATTTTAATTCATCACTATATTTACCCAAGCTAAAATTTAATGTGCTGTCATCTTTCTAAATAACTGAGCTTGAAATGCTCTTTGAGATTCTCAAATTAAAAGCAAGGAGACTTATTATCTTTAAAGAGGATGACGTCTCTCCACTTGTAAATTGGACCGTCTCACTCCATATTTAGCTAATATTGAATTTCTGGGACTTCACTGTCTTCAGCAGTCCTCCTATTTAAATTACAGATAAATTCTCTGTGTAGAGGTGATCACAAGCGTGCTAAATCTAACTGAACATATTATACTTCTCTATCACACAGCAGTTTCAATATGGTGAAAAAGATTTGTTTTCTCAGTTGAAAATATGGAATGGATTTCACATAATACAAAAAGTGTGGAGGAATTTGGTTCTGAAAAATGGACTAGAACCAAATGCACTTTTGAATTTATCAAGTATCACTTGTCAGACAAAAGCATAATAATTGCTATCCAAACAACAAACCTCATCCAAATATTCTGGCTTTCAAATATGAGCAATAAAAATAAGCAGGACAATGGGTTGAACTTAATGTATTAGTCTTCTAGCAGTTACTGAGACACCCTCAGCCCCAATACTAAAATATTAAATTCTCAGTGTGAAAAATGTGAAGCAAAAATTCAGTATTGTGAAAGATCAACTCAATATTCAAAGGGAGGAAATCTTAATTTACAACTCAGAAAAGAAGCTGGTAAGTGAAAACTAGTGTGTTGAGTGTCTCCAAACTATCCCAGCTTCTGTTATGGGCCATCCCCAGCAGTGCCCACCAAAGACAGAAGGTTAGCTTCCCTTCAAAGACAGCAACAGAGTCTGGGGCGAGTATTTTCTCAACACAGTGCATTGAGTAACTGAACCCAGTTCACCTCTGTTGACTCTGATTGTGGATGGCCATCCCCATCACCAATGACAATGTACTTAGAACCACCACAGCACAAATTCTGCTCCCAGTTAAACTGCACATCTACTGCTTTTTCCTACTAGACATGGTAGGGGATGGCTGAAGGGCTGCTTTCTTTGTGTTTTTGTCTTTCTTGCTTTCTTTCTTTTTTGTTTGTTTGTTTGTTTGTTTGTTTTTGCGGGGGGTGTTGAATAATCTATAATCAGATTGTTACTATTTACTTTGTACATGCTCCCTATGCGATATAGAGATTAACAAATATACATTAAATATGAACCCCAAAAAACTATGAGTGAACACATGTATTTTTGCTATAGTCGTGTTTTATTCTTTCCAACTATTGGTGTGAAATACAGCCAAGCTTCTACCTATGGGACTATCTATGGATAAGCGGTCTTCTGTTGCCCTGGCAGCCAAGCAGGGAGTGATGCAGATCTCAAAGGACCTGTTCAGTTTTGATTAGTTGTTGCTGTTGTTGATTTACTTTTTCCTGATTGTTTACAACTTAAGTTACTAAGGGTCTGTCTGCCATGTGTAATGACTGAGTCCTGAACCCTAAATTAACATCTGGTCTAAAGGTATTTCATCATCCACAGCGGTTGCTACTATCCTCACTGCACTGGATTTTCCTTCACTAATCAAAGATCTGAGAATAGACGTTCACAAAATCTATGCTCAGTAGGTATCCTGAAAGTTCTGTAAGTCCTGAAGTAATTTCTGGGAATGGAGTCTCATGGCATTAAGTAGAGATGGTGAGAGAACAGGAAACAATCTGATCTTTGCATTTTATTTTATTTTTAATTTTAAACTTTATAAAGAATAACAAATAAAAAAACCAACACACCTTACATTTGACAGACCCAGATTATATAGTTCAAGGAAGTTCTATACAGTTAGGAATGCAAAGTAGAAGCTGTGGAGCCTCACACCCAATTTTACACTTCCACTACTAATTATATTTTATACACTTACCCACAACCAAAATTTAAAACTTCATGAGAGTAGGAACTAGAAAATCAGCTTTATGTCCTCCTCTCTAACAACTCCTGTTATTTGCCTGCATTCAGTTCTACCTCATTCTCCAATATTTAGCTTCTCTTCTCTTTTTGACTTCTACCACTATACCCACATTCCTTTGATTACATGTTGTGCTTTTTTTTTTTCCTACATGACATAAGCCAGAGGTAACCGTGAAAAGGACAACTGGGAGAAAAAAAGGAAAAAAAAAATGTGCTCATAGGATTTTCCTAAAGGCATGCCTATGTAGCAATTTCCTAATTCATGATTGATTTGGGGGAAGGGATGCCCACTGTGTGTGGTGCCATCCCTGGGCAGGATATTTTGGGTATATAAGAAAGCAACCTGAGAGAGCCAGGAGGAATAAGCCAGTAAGTAGCATCAGTTCTGCCTCCAGGTTCCTTCCCTACTTGAGTTATTGCCCCGACTTCCTTCGGTAATGGACTCTGATGTAGAGGTATAAGAAAGAATAAACCCTATGTTTCCCAAGGTGCTTTACATCATGATGTTTTTATCAAAATAATAGAAACCTAACTAAGACACACATATATTATTGGTTTGGCTCTAAGAATACAAATATATTAATGAATTAACAAGCATTGGAATTTCCCACATAGTGCAATCTACCAAATGGAATAGAAGGTACCACTCTAAAATTTTTAACCAGAATCTTTGCATTGGGGAGCCAAATACACATATTTGGAAAGCATCATTGATCACCACGAACTGTCTGAGGTTACAAATAGGGATAAAAAAAAAGAATAAATGAAACCCAATTTTGAATAAAATTGATACTAAAATACACATTAGGATGGCAACTGATGAAGTTTGAGTATGTTTTAGGAGTTATTAAGTTGTGCATGTTAATTACTTGATTTAGGTAAGTCAACTCTGATCACATACTATGAAAATATTTGGGTAAATTAAGTAACAAAGAGTCCTTGACACTACTTTTTGAATGTTTCTGTAAAGTCTACTTTTGTTTCTGGATAAAAAACTAAAATTCACTCTTAAATGAAAAGAAAAAGAAAAATAAGTGTTTGAACTAACCCAATCATTTCATACTATAGATGTAGCATTTTGGTGCCAGTATGGTGAATAGTATAGGATATATACTCTGACACAAACTCTCCTTAGTTCAAAATTCATATTTAAAATGGGCCATGTCTTATTTGCCTTACAGAAGCTTTCCAGTTTCAGGAAGCCACATTAATTGATTGTTGCTCTCAGAATCTGTGCTACTGGTGTTATATTTAGGAAGTGGTCTTCTGTGTCAGCGCATTCAAAGGTACTCTCCTACTTCCTATTCTATCAGATTCAGTGTACCTGCATTTATGGTGAGTCTTTGATCCACTTGGACTTGAGTTTTGTGCATGGACACAGATATGGATCTATTTTCGATCTTCTACATGTAGATATCCAGTTATAACAGCACCAGTTGTTGAAGATGCTTTCTTATTTCCATCGTACAGTTTTGGTGTCTTTGTCAAAAATCAGATTTTTTAGGTGTGTGGATTTATGTCAGGATCTTAATTGATTCCATTGGTCCATCTGTCTGTTTTTATGCCAATATTAAGCTGTTTTTATTAGTGGAGATTGGGAGTCATTTTACTCAATGTAACCAACAAATTGCCCATTCAGTTTAGTTAACAACCCTTACCTATGTCTATGGGAGCAGCCTTAATGAAATGCAATGGGTCATGCATACACACAACAAGGGCATGGAAATAGAAGAAGGGCTTGGAGGGAATGAAGGGTTTGGGGGAGTGAGAGGAGAATGCAAGGATAATGAGGAAAATCTGAAAAAAGTATGTGTTATACTTATATGTATATAGTTGTGACTGAATAAATGAATAATTAAAGGGGAAAAATAAAATGGTCGATGGCTGACTTGGGGTGAGAAACTGAGATTTCTCATGTAAATAACCAACCCCTCTTACAACTCCTGAAACCTGTAAGAACACCACTGGAGGGGGTCACCAGTAGACGGTAGGAATATGGGCAAGATTTTCAACAAAATGCAGCCTGAGTGCAGCATGGATAGGATGGTAATTCATGCTGCATAAACATGGGCACAGAAATCCCACAAAGCTCCATTTCTCCATGTAGGTGTTCCTTCCTTGGCGTCAGAAAAATCTAGACAAGAATGGCTACATGGCTAGGAGCCTTCTGCAATTTCTCCAGTCTTCATCTTTTATGCACTTCAAGCTCTTCTTGCAGAGAAGTTCTTGTTACTATTTATATAAAATGATGCCAACCATTACTCACTCTCCTTCAACCCTGCCATTTATTTCATCAAGCCTGAAGCTTAGCAAATGCATAAATGCTATAAAAATAATCAAATAGAGACACTCATTTCATTTCAAGGTGGTTGTTTTTTAGCATGCATTTCCCCCCACAGGAATACTGGAGCTGACAGGTACTTGCTCTAAAAATTTACTTCACCACCTGCTAGCTGAAATATTGCTTCCATGGATTTATATTGTATTAAAAGGTCACTGGCTGTTTAAGTCTTAAACAGTTTTAATCATTCTAAAAGTCTCTTAACAGTAAGAAAAGGAAGCTCCGAACAAACAGCAGCAGGGACTCTAATTAAAAGGGCCAATTCATCTAATTTTATTTGGGGTTAATTATTCAGGATTCACTCTTTGATGTGTAAGGAATAGCAATTAGTAATTTTAGTGATTTGAGAATCATTGGAGGTGTAATCAGTTAAAATGAGTGAGTGTTTACAACACAAGATGGTGAATTAGTCTCTCTCAGCTGGAGAACAGGAACATTAGGCTCTGGGAGATGAAGGCAGAGGATTTCCAACCCTAGTAAGAACAGTCACTTCAAAAATCAACACATGTCAACAACCATCCAGCACCATTTCTCTGAGATACACTAAGTTGCAGAAGGTTCCCGAAACTGTCTTCCACCAGGTCACTTCTGTCAGTCTCCCAAGCCATTTTCCTCTGATTGCCTGACTGCCACCATGGTAACCATGAATGCACACCACAAAAAAGAAACCTAAATGCATATGCAATTTACAAGCAACACGGATTTGTTATCATGGAGCTCATTAATCTGGTTCCATATTTCTGAACACTGGATCAGTTGAGCATCACTGACTAAATCCACATCCCAGAACTCAAGACCTGACTTAGATATGCTACCCACAGGCCTACTGATCTCATTCTATGTCCTCTAGTGACCCCATCCCACAGTCTTCTTCCATGAGATTAATTTATTTTAACTGTTACAAATGTGTAAGCATAAGTATTTGCCTTCTTGTATATCTTTGCTGAGCATAACTTCAATCATATTGTTGCAAAAGATGGGGTTTTATTCTTTCCTGCATTCTGCATCACGCCTCTCCCCATTCATTCAACTCGTTGGTTGAGTCTGTATCTCAAATAATGTTAAATATCATATTTTAAGTATATGAGCACAGATATCTCCTTGATGTAATTTTTTCATTACCACTTGTTATATATTAATTGATAAGATCACTGGGTCACTTTTTAGTTTAAGGAAATCATAACACAGTCTTCCTCAGTTGGTGTATGAATTTGCACTCCCAGCAACACTATGCAGAAATCGTGCTTTGCCATGTGCTAATTACCATCCATTACTACTCATCTATGACAGCCATCTTAATAGGTGACATGATTGCTCACTGTTGATGAGTGATGCTAAAAATTATACTGTATATTTGTTGACCATTTGTTCATCTTCTTTAGAGAAATAAGTAGTTACTTTCCCTGTTTTTAGTGGGTTATTCCTACCTTTCTCCTGAGTGGTTATGTATTCTAGATATCAATTTTTTCAAAGATAAACAGCTATAATGTTTTTATTTTCTCATTCTTCTGGGTGTCTAACTCTTCACTTAATGTACTGTTCCTTGTTGTGCAGCCTTTGATTTTGAGATTATCCCATCTTTTCAGCTATATTTTTGTTGATTTTGCCTTGGGGCTTTCATTAACCACAACAGCAACAAAAAAACTTTGTTTACACTAATGTGTTGAATTGTTTCCCATATGTTTTTCTCTAATAGTTTCACAGTTTTAAATTGCATATTTAGGTCCTTGACCCAATTTTACTTGATTTTTTTAATATATGGTGAGAAATAGAAATCTTGTTACACACACACACACACACACACACACACACACACACACACACACACACACACACTTTTCTCAGCACCATTTCCTGAAGACAATGTCTTTTCTCCAATGGATGTGCTTTATGATTGTAACAAGAAACAGTGGGCTATACACATATAGAGTAATGCTGGGCTCTCTCTTCCATTCCCTTAGTCTGAACAATAGGATTCCTGCTGACACCCCAGCCATAAGATCATCACAACATGGCAGTAAGTTTTGAAGCCAGCCACTGCACATCTCCTACTTTGGTGATTCTTTAGGAGTGTTTTGGCCATTTTGTATATTTGTTGTTACACATACATTTCAGCCTTTTCTCCTGCTCTATTTTTTTAAAACTGTCATTTTTATTTTGATTGAAATTATACTAGATCTGAAGACTACGAGTTACCATAGTCATTCTGACAATATTACTTCTACGATCTACACATATATGTTTCTGTTTGTGAGTCCCTACGAGTTTCTGTCATTAAAGTTGTATGATTTTAATTTTACAAATCATACATTTTAAGTATTTTCCTAGATGCTTTTAAATCTTCCAGCAATACTGAGTAGGAAGGTGTCTTCCTTTACTCAGCTGAAAGCAACTCTGGTGGTCTGCAAAATTGAGTCTTTTTGTTTCCAGACCCCAAGGACCTACTCATTCATACCTTACTATTAAGACCACCTAATCTACCCAGTTTTTGTTTTGTTTGTTTGACTCATATAGAAGCTCAAGTTTTTTTCTTGAACATGCCGACCACCTGCAATCCTAAACTGATATCCTTAGCTATTGCAAAGACATTCTCCAACTACTAACTCCCTACAACATTTCCACAGCATGTACCTACCATGGATGCAGTATGAGAAATAACGCAGCTTTCAGCACACTGCACTGTTCCATCTTTGACAGTAGCTAACATATAAGCTTCATATCCTATTTCAGCAGAATCTCTTCCAGTAGCTTATACAAACTAGATTAAAAAGAGTTGACAGTATTTGCTAAGTGTGTACATTGTGTACATGCATTCTTTTATTTATTTATTCCCTTCTCCCCAAGTTGAATATCAGCCACTTAAGCTAGTTCTTAAAGAAACAACTTGAAAAACTGCATGGCTACTGGCCTAGAAATCTGTGGCAATGTGTGTGCCAGGGGAAGGGAGGAGGCAGAGAAACAAGACAAGAAGAGGAGAGGGCAGAGGGTAAGGTGTCAGAGAGAATGCCAGTGCGTGACTCTATGAAAGGCCTGCCCTGAAAATTCAGACCTGCTACAGAAGAGCTGTGCAGCCATGAGATTTCCCTGAGAACAAGTTCACACAGCCATGCTTTCCCACGTAAGACTTTCTAAACAAACCTTACCTAACTTCCTCATTTCTTGTTTTCTTATAAGAATGCAAAGCAATGTTCTATCCACTGGGAGATGGAGAAGGTTCAGATGAAGGAAAGAGATTGAAAACATAAAAATTTTAAAAAGATATCCAAAAGAATAAGCTGTGAAAGAGCTCTACAAAAGAAGTTCCCTTGCCTTTCCTGGTTTGACTGCAACGCAGGACAGAAGCAGCTCTGCAGCCATAGGACAGGCCACATGCACATCGCTTACAAGCTGCAGAAATTTGGGCAAATCATGAAATCCAAAGTATTTCCTTTGCAAAATGCCAATAACAGGGCATATCGTAGATGTGACCTAAGGTTGGACTGCCCTTAAAACTTGGATGTTCTATATAAATTTATACAATTTTTACTATAAGGTGACCTTTTTTATGTAACTCAATAATCAACCTATTCTTCACAAACATTTAGGAACTCAAATATGAAGATGAAATTAAATATGCTAAGCTCAACATGGATGACCCTTAGTTAACTGTGGTTCCATAGACTCAAGAGCAAAGTTGAAAGACAGAAGAGGAAAAAAAAAAAAAAAATGTATGATGAGAGGTAGCTAGATGAAGTCCTCACCACTGATAGCTTGCTTTGCTTCAGAATGTCCACACCTGAAAACTCTTCTTTAACAGACAAACCTGTACTCCCCTGGGCCTGGGTAAGAATCACATGGCCACCCATTTTTCTTAATGGACAAACTGTTCTTAAACAGTTTGGAAGACATAACAAGGAAATGTGACTTACACACCTAAGAGAACAATTTTGCCCTTAAAATCAAATAAATAAGCCAAGTCAAAACACATACCAAATCTGGTGACCAAACAGACACACCCCCATGTTGTTTGTTTTTCTAGAAGCAGGACTGTTCAGAGGAGATTCAGAGAGTGTCCTGGAACTCACTCTGTACAGCAGGCTGGCCTGGAACTGACTGATATCCTCCTGCCTCTGTCTCATCAGTGCTGGGATTAAAGGAATTGGCCCATCACTACCTGGCTTGCCCCATGTCCTTTGTAAACTATAAACTGAATTTTTGCCCCATATTGCTCTATAGAACCATATTCCAACAACTAAACATGGTCAAGTCTTGCATCCAGTAGAAACTTTAAAAAAAAGTCTGAAATCTTTTGGATATTTACCATCCAGTTGTCCAGATAATGACTTCATTGCTAAAGAAATTCCCTGGAAAAAGCAAGTTTTTTCCTTAGCAAGTCAGCCCTTATATTTTATTCACTTCACTTTGCTCACTCAAACTCAGAGGTGCTGTGTTGGAAGACAATTCCAAGTAATGTCTGATGACGTATTCTGGGCACCAAAGTTCAGGCACCTTGCTATTTTAGCAGACTTGTTCACTAGCGCAAAGATATAATTTAGCTGAGTGAGGAATGCCTTCCTTCCTTTTACATCATTTGGCCAGTGGCCTTGAAAGGTCTATCATTCCTTAGCAAGGTGGATTTATTGCACCCTTGTGTTCTTCCAACAGTAACTGCAGTTCTCAGAGTCTCAAGTTCAGTGAGATCAGCCTTGGCATTCAAGGGTCGCTCCATGGATCCGCCTTAAGAGTGTTTGTCTCAGGTCCATTTGCCAAGGACTTGGTAGCAGTTCATTTCCTGGCACTTGAGTCTGCAAATATTACAGGGTTTCTTACAAAGAGATTCACCCTGTCAATTGAGGCCATATGTAAGTCCTACTGACACTTCCTCAGCTTAATGGGCCTTATACAACATTATAAACCTACCAAACGATCAGGTTAGAAGGAAATTAGAACAGAGTAAGAAAGTTCAACAACTGAAGGTGCACAAGCAATTTCAAAATGGGCAAATGCCCTCATTCTGCTTTTATAAATGCAGCTTTATTGGAACCCAGCCACAACCATTCAACTACTTATTATCGATGGTGACTTTCTCATTCCAATGTCAAAACTGAGCAGAGAAAATGCCACACACACCTCTAAAAGCCTACATACAGTGACTGTTAGGACTTATAGAAAAGTTTGCTGACCTTGATTTTGTCCACAAACTCATTTTATACATATGAATATTTGAATTCAGTAAGGATCCACATATTATCAAAAAGTATAAAAGATTTTCAAAGCAAGGTATCTTCAGTTGTATCAGGCACTCTGCACGCAATGGGGTAAACACTATTTCTGCCTAGAATCCATCAGGGGATTTGATGTCCCTTTCAGATGGGATTGTGTTGAGATAACAGATTTAAGACTTAGTAGGACTTGAGAAAACTCTTTTCCATAAAGGAGAAGTAAGCAAACAAATAATTACAATGCAATGTTGATTCTGGTAGTTTTTCATTGTTTCTATAGCAAATTAGCAGTTCACAGTTTGAAATAATGTAAGTTTCCGATCTTTTTGTTTTATAAACAAAAGACTATCATGTATACCAGGGGATTAAAATCAAAGTATCTACAGAACTGCCTTGCTTTATGGCGTTTCCGCACAGAACCTACTGTCTCACTATACCCAGCTTCCAGAAGTGGCCTTCATTCCTTGATATATTACCTCCTTCTTCCATCTTCAAAGCCAGCAAATGCCCATTAGATTTTCTCTCCAAGTCTATCACACCAAACACCTCTTCTTTGACCAGCACTGACTTTTATGGAAACCCCTGTGTATACTGGCCTCACCCACAGACTGCTTAACCAATGGAACTCAGTTTAAAATATGAATTCCCCTTTGTCATGTAATGAGCCTATTTACAGGTTGTAGTGATCAGAACCTGGCATCCTTCAAGCAGCCACAGAGGGCCATGAAGAAGGAGCCTGAACAATGTAAGAAAAGCTGAGACAGAAACAATTTCTCAGTTCAGGATGCATGTCCTCCAGCCACTGCATGGAGTAGCTGAAGCTCACAGACCTTTCTGAGAAACCCTTCCTATTTCAGGATGATTTGCTAAATTTAGATATTACTTAAACATTCTATTCTGTCCGTCACACATTGTTCTTCTCTTTGTGCATCTATAATCTCGCTACCAAATTTAGGGAAAGTCCATGTTAAATGCTAAACTGAGGAATACATTTCAGGAAGCAAAATTAAATTTTGTTATTGATGCTACCTGTGGGCTGCTTTTCCTTAAAACATCACATCGATTTAAAGAGAAGAAGCTTTCAAACAAAATTTGAGGCTTCCCCAGAGCAGGAGGGTCCATACTAGAGTCTGGGACCAGAGAATTACTTCCAGACTTGTAAGCAGAAGATAATGAATGAATGACAGGCAGAACTATACCCAGCAAACACATGAAATGGTGAAAGGTGAGTGTAACCATACCTACCTCTTCAGAAAAGCAGACACCTGCTACTAAGAGATGCAGAGATATGAGCCTGTGCAACTGTTGTATTAAAAGTCTGTTTGGAAAACTATAAAGAGTCTCACAGAAACACTGGCAATAACATATCTATACAGTGTAACAGCATTTCTTAAGGTCCTAACCATTGACAGTGAAAGGGAACGAAACCAGAAAGTAGCTGGCTTGAGAAAATGAGACCAAATAACTGGAAGATTCAAGTTGGGAGGAGGAGGCTACTCAGGGGAATATTATGATGCAGATTACAGCTCTTTAAGTGCAACAAACTTCCTTAATAGCTTTTAAAGACCCTTTCAACACCAATGGTTTATGACTCCATGACTCAAAACACCAAGGCCAATTAACAGCAGAGACTCAGACTTGTTTTCAAGGGAGTAGCTAGAAAATAGCCCCTGATGTTAAGGCAGGGCAGTTAGCCTAACTGCAAGAAGGCAATCAGTGAGCGTTATACATAAAACATAATTCTCTAGGCAAGATCAGGCAAATGGCAACCAGTAATGTGCTCATCAGTGACTGACCCCAACACGCCCAAACCTCGTGGCCATATTGAAAATTAAGCTTCCAGGAGTTTTCTCCAAAGGGATGCCCTGCCCACTAAGTCATCACTGTCCACAAGCACCTCCAATGTCTCAAGAGAATGAAGAGAACCTTTGCAAATCACCCCTGGAATCCCTGAACTGGCATCATGGAAACAGCTAAGCTTTCATGTTTCGTGGTTAGAGAAAGGTTTGTTGGGTAGAAAGGCATGAAGACACACTAGTACTGGCTGAGCCAGCCAACAGCACAGGAGCTAGAGGTGATGCAACAATACATGAGAAATTAAGGTGTACACATTTCCACCCTTAGAAATAAAATCCAAGTAAAATACCAAATTACCAAGATGGAAAATTCCCACAGTGAACAAGTAGATTTACCCAGAAGAGAAAACAAGCTAGGCAGTCAAGGGAGCCACATCCCCCTCCTAAGAAAACACATTCCCACGCAGAACTTTCTCCTTCTGAATAGAGCTGAAGGTGCAGGAAATAGTTTGATAGAGACATTATATTACTTAGACAAACCTGAACTGGATTATCTGTTTGCTTATTAGATTATGGCTTTAGGCTCATTGTTCCATGCTAAGAGCTCTTGACATGAGCCGACACACACATTCTTGGGAACGAAGGCTTTTGTGGCTGTGTTTTATGGTGCTTAGGCTCTTGAAAAGCCTTGTGAAAGCAGTCACGCCAGAGGATTAAACCCAGTCTCTGGGGCCACCTCATTAGGAGGGTCCACTTTATTTCACACAGCCTTAAATAGGACATGTGAGCTTTTTCCACCTAACAACAACTTATTCCTTTCGAATTTCTCATAGTAGCCCCCACCCACTGATCTTAGTCAGAACCCAAACACCAGATCCTAGGTGCAAATGAATGGAGATAAAGCTTTGGAAATGAAATTCAACTATGTTCACTTCTGTCTGTCCCCAAAGGGGAAATACTGTCCTCGCATTCATGCCAAAACTTCAGGCAAAGACATAATTATGAAAATAAATACCAGAACATATCAGCCACACCTTCTGATTCCATATAATAACAACAAACAAAAGGATTACAGCATACATTTGCATTCTACTTTGTTGACCATTTACTATAATAGTGAAGTTTGTGTTTTTCAGCCTCAGGTTCGATTTGAGTTGGACAACACTGTAGAATTCAGAGACTCTGAATTAAAGGGGTCACAGCAACATTTTATCCCAAGACAGTAGCAGTACAAATATGACAACACATTTCCAGAAACAGCACTCGGAACAATGCATTCAAACACTCCTAACAATGCATTCAAACACCTGTGGCCTTTGTTTTTCTCATACTCTAGGTAGTGAACTGTGTGACACTCTTAATCCTCAGTTATAAAACAGGTCTAAGTGTTGATCTTTCTGTGTATCAGTGACACACTGATACCGCAGTTTTGTTTTGTTTTCATTTGTGTCTATGATCAGTGAACCTGAAGTAGCTCAATGTTTTACTGATTACCAATAGTGCAAATACTGATTAAACTAAACTTAAAGAAAACAGCAAAATACATCTAAACACAACTTCTCCTTCTCCTGCTTGCCCTTTATGAGGTCATTTCTACCTTTCTACCGACACTGGACAATATAAACTTTTGCAACACTGGAATATTGTAAACAGCTCAGGCATTGGCTCAGTGTAGTATTCATCAGCTGAAACACAAAGAGTAGGTATAAATTAATATTCAAACCCATAAGACCCGTAGCTAACACATCAGGTGTCTAGGATTTATTTATCCCTTCTGTGTACACAGGATGATTCATTTTATTTCCCAAGGATCACAGTTACTGTTAGGCAAGTTTAAAATTCAACTTTCTTTTTCAATATTTCAACATCAAATAGAATGCAGAAGAAAAGTCCAAGACATGAGCAAATTCGTGACTTTCCTTTCCTTTCAATGAAGCTATGCTAGGGAAAATCCCAAGGCCTTAGTTTTTCTCAATGTCTCAATTCAGATAACCATGATTAATTCAAGTGAGGGGCAAAAACTAGCAGGGCAACATAGTACACAGAGAAGCAATGTATATATCAATGCTATGGAAAGCCCCAAGCACTGAGGCTTTTATTCTCTCTCTCCCCACACCTGAATAAAAAAGAATATATATGTGAGACGAGAGAAGAAGGCAGCGAGAGCAATGGAGCTGGAAGAAAAATCCCAAACAAGGCACTAAGTAGCTTTGTTATATCACTTCAAGTCTGCATTCATTTTCCCCATCTGAATAGTGAGAATGCTGACATTAATAATACTTATTTCAAAGCTGCTTTGAGATAATGTAAGATGTAATGTTTATAAACAAGATGCACAGAGCTAACTGTACATACCAAATATGTAAGTATCTTATGAATACTGAAAAGTTTCCTTATTAGTAATTCAATAAAAACATCCCCATGAAATTAGCAGATTAAGATTACTATGAGCATGTGGTTAAAAGCTCTTATTACAATGAACTAATAAAATTATAAATTGGTGACATGGGTATAAGAACTTAGGAAAATGAATCCAATTACCTTAAAATGTATCATATTGCTTGATAATTCCAGATATGAAAATCAATTTGAAATACTGGGTAAAAAGAATAAAGCGGTATGGTAGGCAGAAAGAGAGGGCTATGGACCCCAAAGTCTTTAATAGCAAGAAACCTAAATTTATAAGCCAAAACACTGATCACACAGCTTTTCAAATTCTGCCCATAACACCTTCATGTTGTGCTTTAGACCAGAACACACAAAAAGCATCTATTGACAGTGACAAGTCATTTAAATCTGACACAAACAAAGTAAAAGATGAATTAAAAAGGCTTAATGATGCTGTATGGTTCTTTTCCATTAAAGTATGAAATAGGCAAAATGAATACAAACTATAATAGGTCCCAATCACAGCTTCCTTTTGGGAAGCAGCCAGTCCAAAGTGACTAGTGAATTTCAGGCTTTGCTCACTCTGGACAAACAATCCAGAGTTATCCTATATGTAAGGCTCTCATGTTTAAAGGAATCGTAAGTATGTGTTCATTTTTCTATAAACAGGGCATATCTGACAATTATTGCTAATTCTGTTTTAGAGGATGATGGCTGAACTACTTAAGGCACAAGCTAATCTCTGCATCTGGGCACTGTCAATCACGAGTCACTGGCCTGACGCTAAGTTCTCCTTTGAGAGAGGCTGAGACTCCCAGGTAGCCAACTCTACCTCTCTGTCATGTTGCCTCAACTACTTCATATAGAATGAAGCTGGGCCTCTGGAAATCCCATGTTCCCATTTACGTCATCATTGAAGTGCTCCTCTGCTGCATGATCCTTGTTGTTGACCATCTCAGCATAGTCTGCATCATTTTCTCATGAGAACAAACACACTCCATCTTTGTAATATTACAATGGGATTGTCACAATTGATTTCCACACCTCCTGATTGAGTTTCAGCAGAAAACGGAAGTCTTAGATGAATAGACATTCCTTACTCCATATTGCTACATCACATCAAGTTCACCTACCAAAGAGGAGCTACTCCATGGACAATTCCAGACATCACTAACTGGCTGTTCGTGATCCTAATCTATGTTCCTTACTTTCACTTTTATAAATGTTCTTTCAAATTAGAAGTTCTGATGTGACCAATTAAATCAGAAAATGGCGTCAGAGTCTAACTACATTTCCTGAAATCGTACCATGCTTCCTAAGTCACAAAAGAAGGTACAAAATGGAAGTGTTAGGAATAAAACCAGTGTTAATCGTGTGGGCAGAAGACTACAACCTAACAACAGGAACTGGACAATGAACAAGCCATGTCTTTTGCAGGGAATGGAGTCTGCCTTGCAAGTTCCCCCTCCCCAAAGAAGGTTTGTCATGTCCAGGTCATTCAGCCACCATCTTGAGGAGCCAACTGTGTAGATCACTGCTAGAATTCTTGCCTGGTAATCACAAGGCCCTGGGTTGGATCCTCAGAGTTTAGAAAATAGGCAAGTCTAAAAAACCAAAACAAAGAGGAAATGCAGGAAATGTTTGATCCTTGGCCTAGAATGTAGGAAAATCAAGACATGCTAAGATGATGCTCGAGGATACACGGCTAATCTGTAAGAAAAACCAAGATCCAGCAAGTCTAAGACCTTCATAACCTGTGTTTACACATCTTAAAAAGACCCACCCCCCAAAAATGAAAGGACAGACAGACATACTCAAAAAGTTGATACTGTATGGATGAACAGAAATAGCACATTTGTCACCTAATATGGCAATTGCTTATTTTCTGTCATGGGGCAGCAAAAACTAAAGCCAGAATTTCTGCATGCTAATTCACTAGGTGTACAGGAAATGACATCATCAAGCTGCTACAATGAAACTGTCAACCACCTCTTCAGCAATAGAACCTTAAATGCAGAAAGGCCAATTGCAAGCAAAACAAAAAAGACTAAGAGGGATAACCACCAGAAACTGCCAATTAATACAAAATACGAACACATAACCAGGGACTTCTCTTTAACTCAAAATGAGAGGTCTGCAATAGAACAGCAATGCATGTGATAGAAGGAAACAAACATGTGAAGGGCTGTGGCCTAACTAATAGATATCTCTGGTTACAGTCCATCTCTCTGCCTCATGGCCAACAATAGGGAAAGGCATCTAGCACAGTGTGCACAGCCACAGTCTGGGCTGCTTCAGAACGCCTTCCCTGATTTAATGGACTGCAAATCTCCATTGGAAAGTATGGGTCAAGATCAACTTCACCTCCCTTAAGCTGTTACATCCCAGTGTTTGGTCACAGTGACACAGAAGAAACTAAAATCCAGAATGGCTTTTTTAAGAATCAAAGTACATCTAAGAGGGTTATTTTAGAAAAGCACACTTCTACCAAAGCCTGGGAGAGTCAGTATACTGAACAGAAAGCACACTGAGCAGGGAGAGTGGGACCTAGCACAGACTCTGCTTCTGCTAAGTGCATCATTCTGAGGTGCCCTCGATTTGGGAAGCTTTTGTGGAGCTGTAGTGTAAAAACAAGAAATTAGGACTGTGCAGTGTCTGTCTGCACTCTTAGGCTATGTTAGATGTCCCACCCCCTTACTTGGATTTCCTTGAGTCGGCATTCCAAGCACATATAAATGTTTGCCTCCATTTTCTAGGTAATCTGGTCAAAAGCAAACACCTCCAGGACTTAGCACACAAAGACTCATTCCCTAGTCTTATGAAAATGGTGAAATCATGGCATTGGTCATGTACACCTGTGCTTCTTTCTGTACCTTACATTTTATAATCAAGGTCAGAACACCACTATTGATACAAAAGAATCACTCGTGACAATACAGTTTATTTGAATAAATATTTTAACTGTCTACAATAGCTATAATTAACACAGACCAATCTGTCACCTTAGTCAACCAAGGAAGTCATGCAGAATTAAAACTTTTATTCCATGACATTCCCATACCATTACCGCAAGCCAAAAAATACAAAACCAATAAATACCCCCACAAAAATGGTGAGCTAACACATTATTTATGGTTGAGAAAAGTCTTTTAGATACACCTATTAAGGGTTCAGTTTTACACTAGTGTATAGTGTGATATCTGAAATTATCTCTGATATAATTCAAGAGGGAAAGAATGGGGCACACACAAGAAAAGGTGAGAAGGAAAGAACCCTAAAGGGAGGAGAAGGCTGAGTGAGACAGAATGAACAGAAGTACAGACAAAGGAATGAGCTAACCATTCCTGAAGACGATGGTATATTCAGAGAGATACATTAAAATAATCATCCCATCAAATATTTGAAAACTTACATGACATAGAATTAAAAGCAGGACAGTATACAGATTTTAAAAGTCATGAAACAAGTTCAAATATCCTAAGATTAAGAAGCATACTACTAGCACATTTCTTACTTAGAATTACACAGGCCTCACCTTATCACATGATATAAAGTATACAGCTCTCACAACTCAAGCCAACCTCAGCCAAAGTCCTATGATTGATGGAGGCTGGAGTGTTTCTAATCCTTACTGAACCTGTTACACATACATGTGGTACTTTTCTGATATCAAAGCCCCCTTTCAATTTTCTCTTTGGGAACTTAAAGAGGTATCTACAGAATGCTTCTTAGTGGCACATGCTGGCTTGAAACTGTTCACACTAGCAGTCTAGCTTGAGAATACCCGGGGTAACTGTGCAAGTAAAATATTTGTATTTGCCTAAGGAAATGAACTAAAAATAGATCCTCCGCTGTTCCATACACAGCTCATGGTTTCATACTAGTGTACTGCACATGACTATCATTAATGGTGCCATCATCATTTTGGTTCCCAAAACCCCATATGGTGGTAAGAGAGTACCAGCTCAAAGAAGTTTTCCTCTGACCACACATTTGCAGTGTGCAATAGACAGACAGACAGACAGACAGACAGACAGACAGACAGACACACACACACACACACACACACACACACACACACACACACACACTAAACAAATAAGTATAAATTATTAAAACCAAAATTGATAGCATTTGTGCTCTCAGATGGCTGCCTGCCTGATCTACTTCTCTTTCTCAGAAAATCATCACTTGCTACATGACAGGTTATTGTCTGCTTGCTCAGTATTGGCAACTGAGATGCCTAACAGTTCTTTGAGAATTTGTTACTTAAATTGGCTTTTATCAAGGGGAAATAGAAGCTTCTCCCCTTCCTGTAGTAACCAGTATGAAAACTGAAGGCAATAAGTGGGTTGACCTTGGCTACGTTCCTACCCACTCCCACCTCTTGAACCCATGATCTGATGGCTAACACCTGCCTTGCTGCTTATCTGTTAGCAGAGGAAAACTTCTTGGAGCTGGTACTCTCTTACCACCATATGGGGTTTTGGGAACCAAACTCAGATTTTAAGTACTGACAACAAAACACCCTTACCCACTGAGCCATCACATAGACCCCAAATGCTATCTTTTGAAAGCAAGTATTCGAATCCAAGTAATGATTCTGAATAATATATGATATGCTTCTTCAATCGCGAAACAGAAAGTTAGATTTATTGATAAAAGTAAATAAATATCAAAAATATATCACCTCTTATTGTTTAATAATTAAAAAAACATATACTCAGTGTTATTGGAGACTCTTGAAGGTCACACAAAAACTTGACTATCTAGAGAAAAGACAAAAGAGATCTCCAACAAAGTTGCTATTCAGAAGAATAGCAACCCTAGTACATGGGCTGCCTTTGGGGAAAAAAAAAAAAAAACACTCAAGGCAGTTGAGTATATGACAGAGACCATTCCCTTCCCTTTCTGTTGCAACTCAGTCACCCCTCCCCACAGTCCTGTGTTCATTTCTAGACTCTGGAACGTGGAAACAAAAAACCTGAAATAAATGTGTGTGTGGCGGGGTACAGAATAATGTTCAGGAGTTAGTCCTCTCCTTCCAACAAATAAGCTCGGGGTATTCAGGCCATCAGGTTAAGCAGTAGGTGCCTTTACCTACTCCAAATGAAAATATGCAAAACAGTTGAACTGAGTCAAAGCAAACCTATCTTCCTGCTTCTTGGCAGGTTAGCACCCTGGACACCAGGCTGACTTCTCTCTATCTCACTGATCCTGCCTACTGTGCACTGCATTAAAGTGTGGGGGAGAGGAGAGTCCTACACCCAGCTGCAAAGATTCCCTCTTGGCTCTGTCTGAATGTGCTCCTTGTGATGGCTAACCTTCATTGTCAATCTGACCGCAAGTGGAATTAACTAAAACACAAACAGGGATTGCTTTATCAGACTGATAGAAACAGGAAGACCCATCCTAAATGTGATTGGTAACTTCTGGGGGTAGTCTGGATGAAAAAGCATGAAAGAAGGAGAATTTGCTTTTTACCTACTTCCCCTCAGTCTCACTGTTAAGGTATTCTATCCTATTTCTGTGGCATTCCTTCACCAACATTAGAACCAACTTCTTCAGGATCCCAACACACACCGAAGACAAGCAGCTCTTTGGGAGTCCTCCAAACCTTCAGCACCAGACTGGCATTGCTGTGACATTCAGCCTCATGGCCTGAGCATCTGCAGGATTCTTGGACTCTCCAGTATAGAGAGAAAATACAAAGATTATATCCTTAAAATAAATCCCCTGTAAATAGTGTGTGTGTGTATGTGTGTGACATAACTATGTATGTACAAATGTATTTATTCATTCTGTATGTTCTGTTCCTTTAGAGAACTACTAATCCATTAATACTTTAACTTTCCCAATCTATGATCTTCAATACCCTTAGCAAACACCTTCATCAAATAGAAATATAGAGCAGCCAGTAACCAATATTAGATAAAATAGTAATTCTCTCTTTTCTTCGTGGGGCAAATGCTATGGTTTATAACTACATGACTGCAAGGGTATCTGATCACCTATAGTCCAAACTAAATTAAAAGTCCCATAGAACCAAAGGCCATGCTTATTGTGCTCACTTGTTCCAATGTACCTGAAAATGTTCATAGGATGACTGTCAAAGCAAATATTGAAACAAAAATAATGAAGAGTCCTTCCAGAGTGACATCACAATGGCCTGTCTTGGCAAGGACATTATTTTCAAAGGATTTGGTGTCCATTCCCCAAATCTGTTGAGAGGTCATAGACAGCTATTTGATTAGAAATGGACACTTTGTTCTCATGATAGATATCCTCCAAACAGCCATTGTGGGATGTTGAGTGAGCTTTGCTCATAGAGAAACAGAATCCAGAACTGAGAACTTTTACTGTCCCCATTATATTAGCAAGAATTACACAGCTGCATAGTACCATAAGTTGGGATACCAAGTCAACCAAGCATCAGTAGAATACACTGACTCTAATGTAGTCTGTAGATAAAACAATCCAACAAAAGATGCTCAGACTCAGTGTACAGGCTCACAAATTCCAACCACACCCTAAGCCTGCCAGTACTTACTGTATGAAGATGTTTAAGACAGTCAGGGACAAAGGACAGAGGACTTAGAAATACATGCCTAAGTCACTTTTGAGGTGTATCAGTGGACAATAAATAATGAAAGACAGTGAGCAGACATGAAGGGATACTCTTCTTCAGAGCAGTAACCCTCTAGATTATGACAATGCTGGAGTCATGCAGACAGAAGCCCATTAATATGCCTGTTTAAACTCATTAGGGATCATGGAGCAGTGGCTCCGGTTATGTGGACAGTGAGAGAACCAGAGCCCCTACTGGACTCCACACAGGACTAAGTTCATCAAACATTATCTGTGTCTAATCATATCTTGCATGTACATAACCAGTTTGTAAGTTTAAATTAATGTTTTCACATTATCAAGATAATATTAATGTCTAACATCTATTCAAATTAAATAATCCAAGCAAATATATTATAAATCCTTCAAAATGTTGTTTTTCTATCTAATTATTAAATAATAGCAAAATCAATCTCTTGAGTGCACAAGCGGTGTTTACTAAGCAATCAGAGTAAACATGGTGAGAAATGGGTAAGTCCAGGTTGACAAGTTGTACATAGGAAGCCTGGGACAAAGGGCTCAAAAGAGCCTTGTGAACCGAATTTGACTGATTTTGAATCCCAACCCAGCCTCGCATTCACCAGCTACCTCACATTCTCTTGCCTCAGTGGTCCCAACTTTCAAACAGAAGATTCTCAAAGTAAGGACTACAATACATGAATAAACGTAAAAGATAAAAAACAGACCTGGAAAATGTAGGGGGAAACATGAGCAGTCTAAGGGAACTTGGGCAATGGAACCAGGAAAAGGATTTGGGGGCACATCTCCCATGGAGGGATACTCCCTTAACCTAGAGACAGGAGAGAAGGCCTAGTCCCTACTCCAAATGATTTGACAGATTTACATGACCCCCCCCAAGGGCATCACCCTACAAGTGGAGTGGGGGGATGGGAGGGGAGGGTGGTTGAGGGGCATGCGAAGGTGGGGAGGCAGGGAGGCAGGCAGGGAGGCAGGGAGGAAGGGAGAGAGGGAGGGAGGGAGGGAGGGAGGGAGGGAGGGAGGGAGGGAGGGAGGGAGGGAGGGAGGGAGGGAGGGAAGGAGGGAAGGAGGGAAGGAGGGAAGGAGGGAAGGAGGGAAGGAGGGACGGAGGGACGGAGGGATGGAGGGAGGGAGGGGGAAATGGGAGGGATATGTAAAATAAAAATAAAAAAATGAATTAGAAAACAGAAAGGAGGCTTTAAGAAAGATATAATTGACAGCGAGTCATTACATGTGTTCTCAAGCACAAATGGTATATATGTCTTTAAAATGATATATATGACAGAGAAGGGAGGGTGGGAGGAAGAGAGCAAAGGAGGGAGGGAGGGAGGGAGGGAGGGAGGGAGGGAGGGAGGGAGGGAGGGAGGGAGGGAGGGAGGAGAAAACACAGAGAAAGAAAGATTATTTTATCTTTTACACATTTATTTCTTTATGGTCTACCTTCTTTTCCATGTGTAATAGAATAGCAAGGAGGTCAAAGACCCTGAGCCTTACTTATTCTTAAAACAAAAATAGTGCATGGCCCATGACAGCCTCTCAAACATTATTTGAATGAATGGATGCATCTTCTTTACTGAACTGATGTGTGTATCTTTGTTTCCCATATAATCCCGAGAACATTCTAATTTTGCTATAATAGATATATTTCCCTATTAACATATAATCAAAGAACCAGAAATAACTTTCTGCTTTCAAATTTAGACATTCAATGCATAGCTAAAGTTACAAGGCTGTTTGCTCTAATTGTGTCTTTTCAATACATATATGAATAGACACAAAGCTATACAGACAATGGATCATTTATATTGAGGAGAATACAACTGAACCATAGGTTGTGTAGAACAAAAGTATGGTACTTTCATAGTTTACTGTATTGAAATCATTTAGTGTTACTCTTCAAGTTGGGGAGGGGGGCTGTGAATTGCACAGATGAAAGTTCCAGGCTGGAACATTTCAATGAAAGGAGAAAAGAGACAGATGCACAGATTTGAGGCAGACTCAAGGTGTGTCGGAAAAGGTGTGTCAGAGATTTTAAGTATCTCTGATACTTAAATATGATACTCATGCAGATGAAATTAAGATCAGAACACCCCATGTAGAAAGAGCTAATTAAAAGTTCTGGTGTGAGCCATGTCCTTGGGTGCCCTGGAGAAAAAGGAAAGGCAAGAAAAGTGCTTAGTTAATGAATCATATTACTCGCACATTGAAGGTTTTGAGTCAAAAAGATTGGCAAGTTCAGAGTATGATTGTGTCACCATTGTTTCCTGCCCTGTGTGTGGTAGAGCTAGAATGGTACATTTCTTTCCATCATACAGGCTGAAGAGGATTGACACAATGCTAAGGCTCCCCACTGTTACTAGCAATGTCAGAAAAAGTAGATCTGAAGTTTTGGGAGTCGAAACAGAAAAGAGAGAAAAAAAAAAGTGCATGCCACCTGATGCATCCTACCAATTTCCCTCAGAGTAAGATAATCACAGTCCTTCATACTTGTTCAGCATTTCAAATTCACAACTATCTTTTACCTAATACACTGTTGGAAGGGGAGCAAATGCAAGTTAATATGTTCTCGTCTTCATGTGCTTAATGGAGAAACTTAGGTGGGGCAGGTTTGTGTAAGATAGGTCACAAGGCCTGCCAGAGATAGAGCCAGACCTCAATGTCAAGCAAGGGCTGAATTCATTTGCACTCTATTACACAAATTAACTTTGAGTTACAATGTATAATGAGTTCACTTTGGATGTACTGTGTTCAGTCACTGAAAAGAATAGTCACTTTTGCTGTTGAAGGTAAGGCTAAATGAACAATGAAATAAAGTCTGCACATATAGCATTTCTTTCCCTTCTGGAGCATTTCATGTGTCTCTTTCTATATTCAATAAGCCATTAAATTATGGGGAAGTGAGTTCTGAGAGGAATATTCTGTTAATGGTTATTCTCTCTAATCCTGTCCCGTCTTGAACCAAAAGAACAAATCACAGGCCTAGAACATTTTTCATCATCTCCAGAATGACCTGTAACAAAATAAACTTCTCACATGTGTGTCTCTCTTCTGCCTCAGCCTCCAGGTCCTGTAATTACAGGAGGAGATCACAAAATCTGGCTTCTCCAACAAATCCCTAAGAAGAATCTACACCAAGTAAGAACTCAGTCAGCTCCCCAGGATGCTCTACTACCCAAGAGAGAGTCAGGGCATCCTCAGGGCAAAATACCAGCATCCTGATGGAACACATACTAGAATAAAGGGCTTATATTGAAGATGTGGACAGTTTGAGAAATTCTTCACAATGAAGACTAAAAAGGGGCTTTAGAGATGGCTCAGTGTTTAAGAACGCTGGCTACACTTTCTGAGGCCCCAGGTTCTATTACAGCATCCACATGGCAGCTCATAACCATCTATAACTCCAGTTCCAAGAGATCCAATACTCCCTTTTGGCCTCAAAGCAAGGCCAAACATGGTTTACACACAGACATGCAGGCAAAGCATCCATACATATAATTTATTTAAAGGTGGAACTGATGGTGACTTAACAATATAAAAAATGTAAACAAACAAACAAAACCACTTATCTAGGAAACAGCTGGTATCACATCTCACTCTCTCATGCTACAGATTTTAGAGGGTATATCTTTGCCCAGGCTGCCAACAGGATGCATTACTTTGCAAGGGATATTAGTTTTACAAACCATCATCAAATACAAATTGTGGCTTTAACAAGAAGCAAGGAAGAAAGGCACTACAGACAATGGAAAGCAGAAAAATCATCATCACATTTGGCATAGCATAGACTTTCTTAGGTTGGACATCAGCACTCCAAATTCTCTCTATTCCCTTCAGTTAGTGGTTGCTCCACACAAGTCCAGTCACTTCCTAGCATCATTCCTATCCATGGAAAAGCTGATCCTGAAAATTCAAAAGAAATGTGTCTCTAGGAGGCTTATATGATGTCTATAGTCAGAAGAGTATTATCTTACCTGTTTGTTCTTCCCAACAGACATTGCCTAGATTCTACCAACTTTAAGACAGTCAGGGGAAATTATAAGGCTTTGGGGTAACATCCCATGTCTTGCCTAACTATGTAAAGTATCTGTGTCAGTGGCCAGAACTGGTATGATTCTCATTAATACATCATCAACTTACACTAAGTTACTTTAAAAAGTAGCTCTAGTACAACACTAGGCTTTTCTACATCTGGGTAACTTAATCATTTGCCCAGATGGTGTAATAATTTACCAATCATTACTAAACATCTACAGACTGCTAGGCATCGTGGTAGAGCTATAATAGGAAATGGAGACCTATGGATGTTAAAGCAGAATATAGGCAGAAGACAATGATCCACCAGTATACACAGAGAAAGACAAGGAATAAGTGGTTACCCATATGCTGTTAGACACAGCGAGATGCAGCAGTAAATTTAGGGAAGTGGAGCCATTCCATTCAAGTATGATAGTGTTATTTCCAGGGACCACCTTCAGAGCACAGAGACAACTATAATAAAAAGTACCGTGAAGATGGCTAAAGGCTGACAGATGCACAACCTCTGCAGTTTTCCTTGTACTGAAAACTTAGAAAGCCATCTTCCAACTGTGCTCCATCCACTCATGCACATCATCCTCTGAGAATCCAAAACCACACGTGCCCACATCTCATAACACAGCTCTTGATGAGAGCCCACTGACTGCTGACTCTTGGCCACCACAAAAGAGACTCCAAGGCCTAATCAGCGCCAACCACCCAGGTAAATATTCAACATGTAACAGCAGAATCCTGAAATTACATCCACTAAAATGCATCCACCCAAATGTATACACATATATAGGCGTATAAACACATTCTTGCTTGCATGAATCCTTTTCTGCCGCAGCTACTTTTCAATACTCTCATGAACCTTCATTAAACAACGTTTTTTATACTTAGAATAAGACATGAGGGGGGAGTAAGGCAATGGATAAGATTTTTCTTCACAGAATGAAGAAAGGATGATCACTAATGTGCAAAGGTCAAGCAGGACCAGTAAGTGTTGACATTACTTAATGTCACCACTGGCAGAACTGGTGTCAGCACTATCAGCTAAACGTTGGTGACATTAATGAGACCATGAATTGACATCTAAGAGAAAATGATAGCATAAGTTTTACTTAATGTTTTGTCAGCAATCATACACGAATATGAGATGGATGCAACTGAAACAGCGTATTTACATCTGATTTCCTATATAAAGCAAGCTGATATGAAATCTTAGACTGCATGTCTCTTCTCTATCCATCATAAAGGACTATACGAAAATCCTAGAAGGAAATGCTATGTTGCTGCTTTAGAAGTAGCTTACAGATGATTTATTTATGATAACATTTGGTAAGTGCTTACTAAGTACCAGGAACTATTAAAAGAATTTTAAATATAATACCCAACTTTCACAATAAGCAGGAATGATTACTCTCTTTTTCTATAGTAGAGACCCAGAGAAGTTCACTCACTGGACAAATACCACACATTTAGTATGGCCCAAACATAACAAACAGCTACTATTTATCTCTCACTGTACCAGGAGGAAAGGGAAGGAATGGGAAATGTTAACAGGAAATTATTAGGAAATAAGGAAAATCTATGATAGTACCCAAGAAAACTGCTCAGAAAGAATATAAATTATAAGCCAGAGTAGAAAATAAAAGTCCCATAGAAATACATACTAAAACTCCATTCCTGTATTTTAATGAAGGAGTGTTGAGGAGAGCCTAAATTCTAGATGAAGTTGAGGCTGATGAAAGTACAGAATTAAATGGCTAAGCTTGCTCTACACAACTTTATACATGTTAGTAGAGGCTGTTCTCCATTAGGAAGAGCTCATAACCTGAAATTTTTGACTATAGTTAATTAACTATGGAATAGTCACAGTAAGGAGAGTAGAAGCTTCCCAAGAACAGGTAGGTGCCTAGTCCACAGTGATGCCAAGACACATGGGGAGAACATATGTTTTATATACCCTATCAAGTCCTCAAAAAGGGAAGCAAAAGAGTGAATATGGAACCCTGAGGGGCACATACCTAACCTACCCTGAAGTTCCTGAACTCTATGTTCCTGCCTGCCAAAGCCCCTAATCTGAGGAATAACAATACAAGAATGGGTTCCTAGAAGATCTGTTTGGAATCCGGTCAGAGTTCTTCTAACAGAGACCATATTACTGAACTAGCTGGACATAGATTTCAAGAACAACACTGAGAAAAAAAACATGAACTTTCGTACATTCCCCCACCATCACAGGAAGTACAGAGTCAACCACAAACACTGTATTTTCTAGAAGTTTCTTAAGAACTATAAAGTAAGTGATTTGCAGAAGTCGTTGATTTTGTACATGGGCACAAGACTGTTTTGTGAGATTGAGGAAGCGAATGGCCGCTGACTTCCTGGAGTGAGTCACGGCTGTAACCCCCTTTTACTGTATTAATAGAGCAGGGGGAAAATTTCCAGGAAACATCTATTACCACAACGACCAAAATAGAAAAGGTGGCGTGTGACTTAATCAACAAACAGAAAGGACTAGTCCCCTATCTTTATCAGAACAAGAAAAAAATAAATCAAACCAACACATTTTGAAATGTTAATATCTTTTCACAATTCCATAGTTATGTTTTAATCCTATACATGATTTTGCATTAGCAGAAATGCCATACAAACTGTACGCGGAATACAGATGACCCCAAATTCAAAAGAAATAAGTAGTCAAATAATCAAATACTAAATCATTACTTTAAATCTAAAATTAACTGTGGATATCGACCATGAGATTCATGGTCCTCAAGAAACAAAGAGCTGAAGACATAAAAATAAAATAAGGAAAACTCCAATGAAGGCTGATCTCTTCTAGCTGTTACGGCAATGTTCTTCATCCTGCTTCTGAAGGATTCCATAACAACAGCTAAAATACTAGTTCTGATCTGTGCTTCAGGAGTGCAGCTATGTTAAATCTAATAAATACTAACACCTAGAAGATTTCAGTCTGCCTCCAAAGCCATGACTGGCTCCACTGATTCCTTGTCTCGCAGATAGAAGGAAGCAGTGTAGCTATGCTACGTCTTCATCCATGCCAGCAACAAGTGAAATATTAATAAAACAATTTCGTATGATTTGTGGGAGATCGGGGGGGGTGGAAGGAGGGGGAGGTAACAGAATTTGGATTGGTGTGTAGAATCTTTATTACAGGTGTCATTATTGTTAGTACAACAGTGATCCCAAGAAGGGGATTCTTAATTTGCCACAGGAACAGAAACAGTTATAAGGATGTACATACCAAATGATCTTTGTCTATTTGCTCACTTATGATCCATCACATCCTGCAATGAAACTATGTGAGCCACAAAGGCAAAAGGTGTATTTTACCTTGGGTTAATATGCTCAGTGTGAGATTTGAACCTACAGCCTTATACATGTTAGGTAAGCACTATACTACTTACCTATGTGTTCCCAGACTCTCAAAAGGATATTATATAACGCACTGTCAACAGATTACACCTGATATGATAGGTTTATCATTGTAAGCTCTGTGAATATGACTAAGAACAAAGAGGTACAGTGGGGCCATCTCTACCTCTTTCAACACATAAAACTTTTAATTTAATTTTATTGTGCCTGCCATATATTGCAGAAGGGAAGCAGGCAAAAATGAATTCATTCAATACCTTCCTTCACAAAGTTGAACCTATGAAGGCCTTAACTACTGTCTGTATAACTGCATATATATGTCATATTTTTCCTATGACTATAGAAAAAACACATGACCAGTATTAGTACAATGGCAATAAAAATTATGTCACTTCAATAATTTTAGTAAGCTATTGCTATTATTGGGGTAGACTCTTATTCTATCACATTAAATAAAAATGTAAAATGATGTCTATCATAAGTTGCATATTATAAAATTATAGAGCTGAGAATGAAGAAATGACCTAGCAGTTACAAACTCTTGCTGCTCTTATAGCAGACCAAGTTTGTTCCCCATTGGTGACATCAAATGGCTTGAAACTACCTGTAACCCCAACTCCCCGGAACCCCACCATCTCTTCTGGACTCCGAGAGCACAAACAATCACATATGCACATATCAACACATACACACAATTAAGAAGATAAGCCTTTCAGAAAGTTAGAAAGTTACAGACATACAATTACAAGCAAAGTGATTATAAAGAAATGGGGCTGTCAAAACACAAAAATAAGATGTGGGTTTATTGAAGTAAATTTGTTTTCTTGATCTTATAAAATCATATATATAGAGAGAGAGATAGATATAGATATATATGAAAAATCTTCAAATGTATATAAAGTCCTCAAAAAAAGGATCCAAGATGGAGTTATACCAATGAAACATTCATTCAAAGACATAGCAAGATTTCCAAATAACAGAAACAGCTACATGACCATGTGCCATTACAATGCCTCTCAAAGCAAGCACTTAGGCACTTGGAACAGAAGCACCAGGCTGCTCAGAGACTGATCGGGCAGAAGCCTGGAAAGGAAGGCAGCACTGTGCCAAAGTCACGTTCACCAGCAGCCTGGTGAATGGTGTGTAGGAAGGGCTGTCTGTAGCAAACACTGCCATCATATTTGCTAATTCCTGTCATGCGAGCAGCAGTATAAGTGGTGAAATAGGTATGCCCTTTAAATTTAGGGAGTTTATATCTTTAATTGAAACTTAATCTCAGGTCCCAGACTCTGATTCGTTCCTGCCCTGCTGGTCAACCACTCTGCATTTTTAGAGTCAGTGGTATTAGGTGAGAACAGCTGTGGACAGTGAGCTTAATCTCCAAAAAATGAGAATAACCCTGGCATTTAGATTTCAAAGAGTTCTGAAGATCAAATAAAATAATGTCTCTCCATTTGTGTTATAAGACACTACAATATTAAGAGATTTTATTGGCCTCTGTCACTGCTAATATCATGTTTGAGACAGGAATAATGAGGGCTCTGTGGGAATGTTCTAGTAGAGATCTGTGGCAAGGAATCAGGTCAGAGAACAAGTTACAAGAAAACAATATACCCTGCTGGCTATTACAATAGGGTGAGGTAAAGAAGCAGACAGTGGTGTGAGATGTATGGGTGCCTGGAGCACTCTCACCAAAAGGGACTGACAGAGCAGAAGTATAAACAAGACATGTGTCTGCTAAGTCTCAATAACAAAACTCAGTCTGCCTCAGACACTGACATCATTTGATTGTATTCCCAGCATACTCAATAAAAGGGTATTTCCATGGCCAATAAACTCCTAAAAAGTGCAAACAAATTAAGTTCTTGCCTTAAGGAAAAAGAAAATCAGCAACTAAATCCAAGGGTTCTGTGTTGTGAAAACACAATAGGTATTAATTTCTATGCCCTTATTTATTTTCTTCCAAACCTAAGGGCATATCCACCTAATTTTCATGTAAGAATGTTTCCTAAAAGCCAATCATACTGACCAGTACTAACAAAACTTCACCTTGCCAGCAAGCAGTTGGCAATAAGCCGTGCATGCTAACGGGAAAACACAACTGTAAAATGTAGGTGATATAGGAAAATTGAAGAAAAGTCTAAGTCAGGAGAGCAATAACGACTTCCTTTTGTAACTGCTTACAACGTGTACTCTACTGGCAGAGCTAGATCACCATGAATATCTCTGTGTGCAAATATTCTCATCCGCAGAAACTAGAGACAAATGTTGTCCCCTGCTATAGCACTGGTTCTCAACCTGTGGGTCCAGACCCTGGTGGAGTTGAATAACCCTTTCACAGAGATCTCACATAAGATATCCTGCAAACTGGATACTGTCCATATTAGATATTTGCATTATAATTTATAACAGTGGGGAAATTGCAGTTATGAAGTAGTAATGAAATATTGCTATGGTTGGGGGTCTCCACAAGATGAGGAACTGTACTAAAGGGTCTCAGCATTAGAAAGGTTGAGAACCACTGCTCTTTACCCATGTAACAAAGGGAGTATCATTCAAATCCTCTTTTCTGCATTTTTTAATGTTGTATTCTCTATCACCCATATTTTTGAACAAGTTGTATCTTTTCTTGAAATTTATATAATATATATCATATATACACATATGGAATATTCTTCTATCAAACTGGAATATTTAAATTTCCAAATTAAGTAACAACCTTACGTGGACATCAGTTCATAAAAGACTTAAAGAAAATCAGGAATCAGCCAGGAGTGGTGGCACATGGTTTAATCCCAGCCCTAGGGAGACAGTGGCAGGTGGATCTCTGTGAGTGTAAGGCCAGCATGGTCTACAGAGTGAGTTCCAGTACAGCTAGGGCTACACAGAGAAAGCCTGTCTCAAAAAACCAAGAGGAGGGAGGGAGGGAGGGAGGGAGGGAGGGAGGGAGGGAGGGAGGGAGGGAGGGAGGGAGGGAGGGAGGGAGGGAGGGAGGGGTCAGGAATCAATGTACATTTTCTAGACCTGAATCTTAGAAACAGAGATCAGTCTGAGTGGTACCCAGGGCCTCTTCCTGCTCCAAATGCCAGAGTGGTACAAACAGTGATTGCTGGCCACATCATGACACCCTTCTAATTTACACAGGCTCTGGGAGAATGCTACAGGTTACTTCCATAGCCTGAAGCCACACTAGGCTCTTAGGACACATTTACTTCACAGAAAAAACAAACAAATAAACAAAAACAACAAAACAAACAAACAAACAAAAAACAAATATAAAATAACTGTAACTCTGATAATCCCAGTGCTGGCTGATAATCCCAGACACTTCGCCATGACTGAAGTTACTTTACAACATCTTAAACAAACTACATGCAAGGCAAATACTATATTTAGACTGTGGTTTCTTCTATGACATAAAGGTGGTTATGAAGGGTCACAAGATCAAATTCATGGGCTTCCAGAGCATTTTATGATAAAGGCACATAGAAGGTACCAGTGTAAACCACAAGAAAGAATGTGTTGCTAATAAAATCTCATTTAAAAACTACAAACAACTGTCAATGCACAACTGTCAATGAAAAACAATGTATTTCTTCCCGCCATTAGTAAAAGCAAAGAATTTGAAAGTCACTAACACAGAAGAAAGTGCGCAGGAATAAATAACTACAGAGCTGACACTCACTCATTTACAGAGCCAATTAGCATGCTGAAAAGGGAAACGTAAATCTGAGGAAAGGAATGGAGCACCCATAGATTGCACATTCCTCCTTCTGAGTAACAGTACAGATCAATACTTGACATGCTGGGCAAACTAAGCTGTCCTCCACCCCTCTGACATACAGACATATGTGTATACACACACACACACACACACACACACACACACGCACGCACGCACGCACGCACGCACGCACGCACGCACGCACGCACGCACACGCACACGCACACGCACAGGCATGCACAAGGGCACAAGCACAAGAGCAACTCCTCACTCCAGTAGCTCAACTAGTTAGGGGACAATGTTTCTTCAGTCCTGCTCCCCCTTTCTTTCTCCCTGTGTCTTGGGGCAGAAGGGAGAAAGAATGTGGGAGACAGCAGAAGGAAAGGCAAGTGGGGGAGCAGACTTCTATTTCTCGGATTTTTTGTTACACCACTACCCTGCCGCCCCTATCTGCTGCATAGAAGACTGAACCTGAGCATTTTCAGGCTTTCAGAACATTTTTCTTTCTACTTCCCCAGATGAATGGCTTGGTTTGAGTAATTTTCTCTTTCTCCTGGGGTTGGTTGCTAAGAGACACTCTATTACTTCTCTTTCTCTTATGACCCGATTACTGTGATCAGCAAAGACAGCATGCAGACAACATCCTGACATGGCTCATACAAAATCTCTGGGCCTGTTGCAAACTGATGGACTCTCTTAACCCTCTCACTACCACAGATCAAGATTCGCTGAGCTGTTCCTCATTTAAAGCTGTGGTTATGGTAGTCCACAGGACACCATTACTGTAACAACAGATACAATGCAATGCTTCCTATTACAGCGATAGTTTCTGACTTCACCAGTGAGAAAGCAAGCCAAACACTGTTCTGAATCAATCTCCATCTTGGATAAGGACTCCTAAGATTCTTCTTGGCCAGGTCCTTTTTAATTTGTCATTTCTTTTTTGCTATAAAGAGTCAGAACATAGGTCACACATTTTTGGTCACAATTGCACCCACCCATCTAGGGCAGAAAACATAAAACATCAAATGTTTGCTTGATGTTTGTAGGGTTGAGTGTTTAGCTCAAAGCTCTTCTATTATCTTGAGTTTCCCATTCAGCCCGACCACTCATCTACTTCAGGGGAAAATACTAAAGGAAAAGAAGGGACTTTCTTTTAAAAACAGACCTCAGAAGAGACCAACAACTCAAGCAACACAGAGTAAGTGTATAAGGAAGGAGTAAATATTCTCAATAGGGAGCATTGTCCTCTGTTGATATTTCCTTCACACAGCTTGGAAGATGCAGTCAAGTTCATTTACTTATTCTGTCAACCTCCCCATGACAAAGTCAACTGGAAACATTTCTGGGTTCACAAGATGGACTGGGTCGGTGAAAGCCTGATGACATGAGCTCAATCCCCAGAACTGAATGTTGAAAAGGCAACTGAATCCTATGTGTTGTATACATAGACACAAAGACACACAGACACACATATAGGCACATGTGCATACTCACACCATACACATACCTTCCCACACACAGACACATACACAGTTAAAACTTTATAAATAATAAAAATTATAAATAAACTTTTCTTGATTCAATGCAAGTTTCCATAAGATGATCTATAACATCTATACAAAGACTCCAGGCCTCCCTGTTCCTTCCGATTACTGTGAGCTCTCATTATTTAAATGTCACACATTCCTATTAAGGTTTGGAGTTTGATCAAAACTCAAGCCCTCCTGGCAGGGTTCCACTTCAATATACTTTCATAAACAATTTAGACCTCTCCCATTTCATAACTATCCACCTACATACCGACAGTTATAAAAAGGTTGGTGTGTGCATATTCAACAAAAAAGTTCTTACACAGACTTTGGAAGACAGAACATTAGACTATGGAATTGTCACTTAGAAACAGCTGCACTCAAATCAAAACCTCATTCTTTATCAGCCACAGGACTTTGGATGGCTTGTTTATTAACTGAATTTCAATCTCATTTGTCTCAAAACAAGAAATATGAGTGTCAGTAGTAATAATGCTATTAAGATGATATAATAAGCAACTAGAACATATTTAATGAGGGATCACTTGTAAACTAGAGGCACTTAAGAACATGAACATACACTCCTCATGAATGTGGGCTGAAGATCATGTAAAGCACTGGCCATTAGGCATGCTGAGAGGGAATACAGAATAGAAACCCAAGGTCCATTCCACAACTTAACTAAATTCATGTCTCAAGAGAACAATTGTACTCCTTGCCTTTTAGCAGTAAACAGTCTTACACAATTTATTTCTTACATAAATACACCTTCTTATCCTGTATGGTGGGACAAAAATGAAGATATGTTGTTGGCCCATGTTGCTTTTACAGCTGAGGAGGCTAACCGCACTATTTAACACCTATCGTGCCTAGGGCTGTGTTTTGTCCTTCTAAACACTTTTCCATGACCTGGCTTCTGTTCTGTACTGGATACTACTCCTTTTTAGTATGGCTAGGTTTGGCCTGGTAGGTCTTCTCCACCCCATCTCTTTACATTGAGTGTTTATGGAGAAAATCAAAGATTAGTGTTCAGAACAAAATCAACCGTATAATGATTAGTAAATCCAAGGAAGCTTAGAGCTTCGCATACTGAGGGTGAGACACCAGGTGGTAGTACAGGTGGTCTTAGGCTGCTAATACACATAATACCATCTAATATCCACAAGTCTCCATCCATCCTCTGTGGCACAAGCTTTATTCCCCTTCCTTCTCCTTTATTCACTTCTAACAGGACTCCTAACTAGTAACATGACAACTGGTGACAAACTAGTTGTTTAAGAGAATGAAGATTCTCTACAGTCCCCCAATATAGGTTCTAACAGCCAAGATGTGAACTCAGTCTCAGGGTGACTGTTTTGAAGGATGAGGGACAATAATGCCAGATGGTAATTTCACTATAAAACTGGTAACATCTATATATGGATTAATTCAACACAGAGAAACCTGTTCAGAAAAATAAAAACAAAACCTTTAAATTCACCTTCAGCAAAATTATCTCAAGTCCTTTATCTAATAGAATTATGTCTATAGTTCTTTGAAAAAATAAAATCATGAAGAAGTCAAAAAAACCTGACAGAAAAAAAAAAAAAACCATAGGTAATTGTTCAACAAATAACTTGAAGGAAAATTCTGGAATATATAAAATCTACACACCCCTGCAAAGAGATGTGAATCCAGGGAACACTATGAAGAATGATCAAAGTCATCAAGCATACTGTAAAAGTGTCATCCATTTTAACAAACTTGAGCTTATTTACCAGGCTTTAGGTTATGGCTCTGTACTCACAATTGCTACATAGAGTTCCCTACATTTTAGGATGATAACCTCCTTAGTACTTCCATCCCAGATGTTTATAGATGGGAATCATTGCAAACATACCAGGTAACAAATCATCAAAGTGTCCAAGTGCAACTGCCACTGAGACCTAAGTGCGTGAACATGGCAGTGCTCAGAGTTTGGGTCGCTTTACCAGCTGGCCTCTGGATTTGCACCACTATATACAAGTCCCGGTGCTGTATAACTATGACACAAAAATCACAGAGCATGGATTCACACAGACAGAGGGAAGACATAATCATCCCAGTTTCACAGAAGAATAAAAAGGAAGGAACTAAAAGGTAGCTAAGCTCTCAAACAAGATAAGCTAGATCAGATGTTTAAACAACCAAAAACATATCACCCAGGCATTTCTGAAAAGTTTCTTAAATCTTAGTGAATGCTATTTTTTTTTCATTATACTTATTTGGGTTCTGAATTGGTGTCCAAATTATTAATTTGGAAAGAGGATTTCCTAATCAATTCAAGCCTCAAAAATCATTTAACTTCATTTCTTGACTTCAGGAACTATACTATTTTTAATACATAATCAATAGGATTTTCATATATATATTTTCATTGAGAATAATCAAACAAAATGACACCATGCAGGACAGTCCTGTAAGTGAGAACACAAAAATAGAAAGTGAACAAGTGTTTCTTGGCACTTGACTGCAAACAGGGATTCTCTGAGAGCTTGTCATTTTCTACCTATATTCAGAACCACTGCATACAGTTCTGCAACATCACACAAAACTTCCAGGACAGGACAGATTAAATCATGGGTGCGCTAGAGCCCTTGCAATGGAGACAACCAACTTAAAGTGAACAAGATATGACAAGTTTGAAAAGCTTAAAGGAGTAACAAAAAGAACTTAGGTATGTGATTTGTAATCTATAATTAATGACAGAACAAGGTTCAAAAGAAAGATCTGGGTAACAGCAGGTGTCATTAAATATGCAAAACTATGTTCAATTTACTAGTAAGAATGGATAATGCTATAAAGACATCATGCAACCAGCTCCAACATAGGGCAGGCCAAACAAAACTCAAGGCTGCCTAAAGTCCTCGAGGGAAAGGGTATGACTACTCTTAGGTCTAGAGACTTGAAGGGGTATTGTATGGGTCCTATTGATGTTAGGACATAAATGTGTGTTATTAAATCTGTATGTATTTTAAGGTTTAGTCTCTGCTTGGTCAAGTATTTGTACACTGAGAAAAATGTTTTTTTATAAATTTAAACAAACCACTTTAATAACCTGCAATCATTACTTATTCATCAGTCATACTGAAGGCTTCTTCCATGTCTTGGCCATTTTCCTAGTTAAGGTTATTATTGCTATGATGAAACACCATGACTTAAGAACCTCAGAGGAAAACAGGGCATATTCGGCATATACTTCCATATCAATGTTGATCACAGAAGGAAGTCTGGATTGGAACTCAACAAGGCAGGAACTGGAGGGAGAAGCTGATGTAAGAGCGTAGAGGAATATTGCTTACTGGCTTACTCAGCCTGCTTTCTTATAGGACCCAGGACCACCAGTCCAGGGATAAGATCACCCACAATAAATCACTAAATATGAAAATGCACTCTGACAGCTGGATCTTAGAGAAGCATTTTCTCATTTGAGGTTCTCTCCTTTCAAATGATTCTAACATGTGTCAAGTTGACATAAAACTAGCCAGGACAGCCATGCACTGGGCACCATGTATAAAGCACTGAGTTGAAGCCCTGTGCAACAGCCAGAGCTAATTCTAATGTTGTCTCATTTCAGAATATCCCCATCCAGTGGTGTCTTGTTGCTTTGTTATTCATTTCATGGAGATTTATTAACTGGAAATTATAAGATGGGTCCCAAGTGATAAGGTCTGGCAAACAATTGCTGAGATGAGAACTGAGTGGTGAGGTTTTGGTTTTGGTATCTTCTTCGAATGGCATGTGCTTTTAGCTTTATGTAATAATGAAACACATTGCCAGAAGTTGTGAACTTTCTAATCAGCCTGCCTATGTGTAGATTTGTAACAAGAAAGTTTTTAAAATTGAATGCCCATCCCAAACTGAATATATTAAAATTATGGATAGTGCCAAGTCTGGATAGCAGCTTTGATTTTCTGTTGTTATCTGGTTACAGTATAAAGATAAGGGCCAAATACACTAGGGCCTTGTACTTGAAAGGCAAGTATTCTCCAACTAAGTGGATGGAGCTCAACTTAAGAACCTCAGAGGAAAACGGCATATTCGGCGTATACTTCCATATCACTGTTGATCATAGAAGGAAGTCTGGATTGGAACTCAACAAGGCAGGGAGGGAGAAGCTGATGTAAGGGCATAGAGGAATATTGCTTAACACACGGTCCAGCTCTCAAACTACTATTGGTAGAGAGTCAGAGTTGACACTTAGATCCCCTGAACCACAATACTGTCTTTACTAAGGGTTCCTAGACTGTAAGCTCATCAGTAAAAGTAAGATATGGAAAACATCATTACACAATGTTTTTGGTATTCGTGAGGTTATCAAGGAAAATGCTATGGCATTAGACTGGTTGTAATGAAGTTTAGGATGTGCACCTAGAGAGAGGTCATGACTGCCCAAATGGACAAACATGGAGGAAAGCAAAGACAAGTATTTTGATATTAGAGGCCATTATTTTACCCAGTTCTACATGGAAATAGCTGTGTTGAACATCTTGTGCACTTTAGGTTACTGACAGTTCCCATCCCTTCCTTTTATTTAGCTAGAAACTGTCCCCTTTCGCTCTTCCCAAATTGGACTTAGCTTCATGGGTTATTAGCAAATCTCACTGGGACTTTGGGAATAAACCACCTAGTAAAGTCAGGGGAAAGCTCTAACATTGTTCATTCAACACAGTTGTACCAAGGTATAAGAACAAAAAGCAGGTGAATAAAACCTCTCAATGGCCTCCTTGAAAGTCTATGACTTCAGGTAGCATAATCTCAACAAAAGAGAATGACCTATTTTTGGTACGTGATACTGGTTTTTTTTGTTTGTTTGTTTGTTTTTTTGTTTTTTTGTTTTTTTTGAGAACTGCCATGCCAGTGAGCCTGGATTTTTGTTCCAATCACACCCCATTCACTCTTTAGTTGACCTATGATGAAAGAAAACAGCACAAGTTGTGAAAGGTAAAGGCCACCTCTAACCTTCGGAGACCCAGAGGAAGAAAGAGATAAATGGGGAAGAGAAAGGAAAAGGCACGGGTCAAGGCCATAGTGAGCACACGAATCAGCCCTGAGAGAACGATGAGGAAGTCCTGATTCTCAGCATCCATTGCAAACCACCAGCTTCTCTCACTTCCCGTGCCCACCGAGACAACTTTTGCTAGTGAGGGAAGAACTAGTTTCATAAACAATGATCAGAAGAAGAGACGAGGGTGGGGTGGGGTGGGGTGGCGTGGGGTGGGGGAGGAGAGGCAAGTGAACACAGCAGACTGATTTTGAATAAAAGATTAATGCCACGTTTTAAAATGACAAGGGTTTGTTCCTTCAATGTCACTAGACCAGTTTATAAAACAAGCAAGTAAGAAAGTATCAGCTCTGTTGATTTAGTGGATTCTTCATTACAGGACACAAAGGACTTAAGAAGATGGGATTTTAGTCAAGAGGTAAGCTGGACCTGACTAGTAAACTCTCAAAATATGACCGCTGCCTTAAGAGCCACACAAGTAAGTCAGGGAAAACAGCACAGGGGATCTTCTATAGTTATTAACTGCCATGTTACCACTAGCATCATTATGTAACACGGTAGCATATGGGGAACATTAGGCAGTGTGTTTTCCAAGGCTTCACTGGCCAAATGGGTGAGGCAATGGCCTCCTTGAATCAAAACCTATTGCTCCTCGAGGCCTGCATAGCTGCCTTGATTAAACACAGCAGCAGGCTCCAGTTGAGAAGACAATTCTTCCCTTTTGAGGGGAGGTAGAACAGAGTAATTGCCAGATGTTTGCAATTTTAGCTATAAAAAGATGGCTGCTTTCCATTCCTGAGTACGTTGGATCTTTTCTTCTTTCTACCCAAGCTATTGTGGTTCACTTAAATAGGCCACTGCACTGATGAATCATCATTTAAAACTGCAATAATGGAAACAAAAAAAATGGCATTTCAAATTCCCATGTAAAAGGAATAAATTAAAACATACAGGTACCAGTTATATGCTAAGCAACAAGAATCATGTTATTGCTTAAGACGCTCATTTTGAGTCAGGAGAGCTGTGTGTGGCTCTCCCCTTGACCATTTTCTGCCATCAGGGCTACCTACAAATGTCTCACCATCAAGCCTCCATCTGTTCACCTGCAAAATGGAGGTAAACATCCCTCCCAGCCTCACTCTCAGGGAAAGTCTTTGTACACATCCATCCCCATCCTGCCTGGTACAGGCAGGCAAAGCCCAAGGGAGGGTTGCAAATCTTCTTCAAGTGAAAGAGGGAGGAAAAAATATATATGAATGTGTTTTAAACCCACATATCATAACTGTATAAATGCACATACCTGGTTGTTTCAAATTGAGAAATGACCCCGCTAGTACCAAATAGTCAAGCCTACTTTCACACACGGAACACTAAATCTGGACGTTGGGGAAGGAGAATAGAAACCTGGTTATTGTTTAAGAAACACTGATATCACTGGCTTGGAGAGTAGTGACCACTCTGAAGAGCATGGCATCTTAAGTGCCTGGGGATCTGGGACACACATTGTCAGTACAACCATGGCAAATGGCTGAATCTTATCACATCAAGGAACATTACATAACAGACACATCTACCTGACATAATGCAAAGAGAAACCAATCCCAAACCAATATGAAAGTGCCTAGCACCAAGTATACAGCATGTACAAAGGGATATTACAAAAGGTTCTTTATAAATTACCAGGATAACTTACATTATGGCACTTATGACTTAAAACATATAGACAGAAACTATGGATTAAGAGCCCCAGGATTATATTCATGTTTTATGTGGTGATATCTTGCTTGTACAAATAAAGCCTGTCTGAAGGTCAGGCAATGGGGCTTGCCACTAGCTAGCCAGAGAGGTCTGGAGGTCTGTACAGACAGACAGGAAGTGAGGTAGCTGGGCAGAAACAAAATATAAGCAGAAAGAAACAGGAAATCACTCTCTTGTCTGCTGAGATGCTAAGGAGTAATGTGTGCCGTGACTTACTCCTTCTCTGACCTTCAGACAAGTTTTATTTGTATAAGTAAGACATCACCACAGTTTTATTTTTAATACTGGCAGCAGTGTAGATGGCACCTGCCCTGAATTACTACTGTTCCATACCACTTGTGTGGCCGATTAACCACTTAATGCTCATAACTGCCTCAGATATGTACATCTCCATTTCACAAGCACAGTAAAGAACACTACAGCAACTTAGCTTAGTAGTCCAATTCCCAGAGAAAGAAATTAAAGTCTGAAGTCAAACATGAAGGAAGCACGGTACTATCTGACTCTAAGCACACACCACACAATGGCCTTTCCCAAGTCTGTTTTCTTTGTGATTCTTGTGGTAATCTGAACTCAAGAAAGCTCTTGAGTTCCCTGGTAGTTAAACACAGGGTCAATTTCCAAACTAAGGTTCTATATGACAGTTGTATATTCTTAGCGAAATGGTCATTTTGATGTATCAACTCTCTCATGAAAATACAAAGTACTTCCTAAGGTTTGGGAATGGGTTAACTTATAGTTATATATCCTTGTTAAATAAAAATAGCATGAGAGGTGGAGTAAGGCCCATAGCCTTAATCCTAGCACTTGGAACATAGAGGCAGACAGATATCTGTTAGTTTAAGATCAGCCTGGTGAGTTCCAGCCCAGACAGGACTACACAGTGAGACCCAGTCTCAAAAAGAGTGGGGGGGGGGAAAGGACATTAAATAGATGTGACCTGGACTCAATAACAGAATCGGCATTAATTGATATGATAGCAAGACCTGAAAAAGTAAAATCTCCATGAGAAATGCTATATTTGATGCCATTTCCAGGAACGTGTCATAACCTATAGATTTCAATAGACAGTAATTTTTAAAGAGGAAACACTGATTAAAACTCAATCACACAGTAGAAATTAACAGGTCAATATCACATAATGACAGGTTAAAATGTCATTTTCATTTCATTCTAATGTCACTAAAACTACCAATGTCATCTAAGAAATTGAAGAAAGATGACACAACTCATTTGAATTAGTGGGCATTTCAAGGGGTTATTCCCAAAGCTTTCTGCAATGATGTTTCCTTAATAGTAGCTTCAGATTCCTATGGCCAGTGGATAGTGCCATACCTCATTCACATCCATGCCTAGGCAATTACAAGTCATATATTAATATGCTCACATTCAAGTAACTCATTAATAATCAGGTTAGAAAGTAACAATGAAAACTGTCCCTTTCAAATAAAGTAAATGGCAAGACTACCAGTGTAGAATTTGATCTAAGAAAAAGATACTGCCTTGTAATGAGAGGCAAAGACTCAAATCACAATTTTGCCCTGGGTTACTGTGTTCATCCTGTGTGTCATCTCTACTGTCTCCAAGTGGCAGTAGCCTTGACAGACAAGCTAGGAAGGTACAAACACAACTGAATGGACTCCACATGCAGAAAAGCCTGCAAGTCCAATAAAAAGTGATTAATATCCTGTATACATTATTCACTGTTTTTTATAAGAGCCAAAGTCAGTGTACAGGGCTGGGATAAAGAACTTAGTGACAGAACACATGCTAGCATGGATGAATATTATACTCAGGCTTGCATAAATTAGTAATAAGAGAAAATGCCGAGTTGATATGCATGTGCCTACTCCATTATTCGTATCACTGTGGACTGCCTGAATCTCAGTATACTCATTTGTCACTACTAGGAACAAAGGTAATATAAAGACAATAATAAAGTTACAGAGCCTTGTGGAAATTAAACCCGGTAAGTGAGAATGCGGCATGAAATTGCATTTGTATACATGATCTTTAAAGTACTAGAAAGTACTTTGATATAAAACCCTATTCTTTCACTTCTTTTCTCAGAATCATTCTGAGTGTATGGATAACTAAGAAAGTAAAGCAAAAACATTTAAGTTGGATTATATCCCATATCCTATGGGGTATATGTTTTAAAAGGTCACAGTCTGTCTTCAGTCTCAGGAAAATGGTTCCGTTTTAGCATCTATATACATGAAAACATTTCCTTATAAGGAGGCAGCGATGAAGCCAGGGTTGACAATGATACTCCTGGCTAACACCACACCAGAAACATGCTGCTGGTCATGCTGCGTAATAGGCAAGCCATCCTTCCTGCTTTTGCTCTCTGTAGTTACTCAACCTTGAGAAGCTCTTCTGTAAGGGAAGGGAGGAGACTGCTGGGAAACATGGGTCTACCCATAGTGAATCCACACCATTTTCACTGCCAAGTAGCCCCCAAGAGTCACAATAAGCTGTACCTGCTTCTAATACGCAGGTCTATGGACTGGCATATTCTGCCTGTGAAATGCAAACTCTTTCTCCCAACCATAAATCAAACATACCTCTCTGCGAGTAATTCCCCAGTGTTTCTATGACGGATCCTTCAAATTCTTTTATGACACTAAATTTAAATAATGTGCCCTTCTATGTGAGACACCTTTTGACCACAGACCATCTACCGTGCATAATACAGCAACACAGAAAATGCTACAGACAGAAAGTCAGGAAAAGCGCTGGGAGCTCTGCTCTGGGTTTTGCTCTCAACAGCCCAGTCTGAGTATTTTAAAGGAAGGATGACAAAAACACTATGCAATGATTATTTTTATATTCCTTGGGTCAATCATTATTCTAGGCCATGATTTCTCTATATAGTCTATTTACCCAAAGGCTTGGGTGTTGAAATTTTTTTTATAGTAGATATAATGAATCCATTTATAGATGATTTACACAGTCTTTCCATGACCTAAAATCAGCTGAGATTTCAGACATCACTATATGAAGTTAACAAAATAGCAGAAGACCTGGAATATAGAAAGTTGAGTATTTCTGAGCCATCTTTGAGGAAGCAATCTTATGCTGTTGGTTTTAAATCTTCTGATTTTGTATCCTAAGCAAAATTCTCTGAAGCAAGGTATGTAATAGCCTGATGTCATAGGAAAGAGTTCAAGGCAGAGGTATAGCATTATGAAGAATGATGCTGGTGCTACATGGTTACTCACAGAAGCACAACTTCCCAATTTACCATCTTTAACCTTGGGGAGTGCCCTGGGCTGCACACTCTAACATCAGAACACTGGGCCTTGGTGGCAATGAAATAAACCCATGGAGACCATGCTTAGGTTGAATAACCAATCAGAATTGCCTGGGAATACTACTTACTACTTTCACAAATTAAATGGGACATGGATTTTTTATGGTTTTTTTTTTTTATTTTGTCTTTCAAGTTTCTGGAAGTGCAGCTACCACTGAAAACTGGAAGTTTAGACTCGGTATAAGAGTGACCATAACATGTACAATTTAGGCAAGGCAAGCACTTTATGAAATCATGTAATACATTATCTCATTCGTTAAACATTTACCAGAAAATACGGACTGATAGGATCTTCTCAAAATAGTGTAATATATAAGGAAATCTGTGCCCAGCTTCCTCCCATGGTGCTATGGTGTATAGCTCCCTGAATCATCAAAAACAGAAAGTGACAGTTTACATTAGCATTGGGTGAATCTCTTCCCACTCCCGCATTTTGGGCTTATACCCATCAGCACGTGTGTGCTTATTTGTATGCAACACACCGCAGGATAAGACGGTTAAACAGAACTGTCACCATTCTGCCACCCAAGAAGATGTCTTCGGCTTTCTCTTGGCATGAGCACCCACTCTGCCCCACTCTGCCTATCTCTGGCTATCAGTAATCGCTCACCTCCAGAGTTCTTTCATCTCAGAACTGTGTGTGGATAGAACCATACAATGCAAAACTTATCCCCACAGTGTGGCTTTGCTCTTCACCTGTCTGATGGCTGTGCAAGTCCTCACTGTGATGCTCTCGGGTTTTTATTTATGGAGAGAGAAAGGTAGCTTTTCAAATTTAAAACATACCAACTGTGGTGTACATTTCTGTATTTAAAAATGAAGACAAATTCAAAACACACCAACAGCAGTATACATTTCTATATTTTAAAAGGAAGACAAATGAAGAGCACCTCCCAGACAAATCAGCATTAATCACTGTTTTTCAAAGCATGAAAGACTCAGGAATCCATCACCTTATTACACATTCATTTCAACAGTTAATTAGGCTGACAGGCTACAAAATAAATGAGAAATTTGTCACCAATTACATGAACATCTCTTTGTTCTCAAACATCTAATCTATTCTGTTCATGTATATTGGTTCTCAGGGTGGCTTCCAAACAAGTCATCACAAATTTATCTGTGATGCACAGCTAAGATAACCATGGAAGGAATCCCACAAGTCCAGTCTCAGATTTATCACTTACTGGTGGATAATTCTAAACCAGCCATTGGAGTCTCCCTGACTCTATGAACCTCGGTAATAACCTCTGCTTATACTCAACAGTCAACCACACTGGACAGCATTCCTGGGCAAAGTTTGCATATCCTTCTACGAAGATATCTAAGAATCAATTCTTGTTATTTGGGAAAAGAAAGACTGTATGATGTTCTAGTATTCTGCCTGCCTGGAGCTATATTCTTTTCTGTTTATAGCATTTTTAAGCAGTATGATTTTTAACACTATTTGCTTAGTAATATTTACTGGTATTTATGGAAGCCATAATTAATTAATAATAAAATTATTAGTAAGCATTTGTTATTATCACAGCTTGTAATTTAGAAATACTAGCAATAATATTATACTATAACTATATTTGTAATACAAACACTATTTCAAACATTATCAAGGTTACTAAATATTAGTACCTTGCTTATTAGTAACTCATGCCTATTATAAAAGAAAAGACATTCTCTCTGCAAAGGGTCTCCATATTGCTAATTGCAATTACCTAAGCCCATAGAAGAGTGTCTACTACAAAGTCTGTTTCGTACACATGAGTGTGGATTGAGCACACAGATCCCTGGGATTGTGAAGCACTCTGACATTTAAATCATTTCATACTTACCATTATAGTTGACCATCAAAGATCTTAGAAATAATAGTACCAGGTAATGTTGTAAAACAAGAATGTGAAGAAGAAAATATGCTGCCCAAATTCATGGTACAACTAACACACACCATCCACCCAGTGTTGTTTAGTGGCGCTAGAAGGCAGGTACGATTAGGAACACCTGACATGATCTGACAACATCCCACAAAGTACAAATTCCTTCTTCTTCCAGATGTAAAGATCAAATTAACACAATCAGTAACTGGTCCTTTAATGAAGAAACAGCTGGTCCTCTTTGCCCAGGAGGACCTGAAAATCCAAAGCTATGTCCTGCATGCCAAGGTGACAGAAGTGGCTGAGCACATCACAGAAAGACTCATGAAAGTCAACCACGGGCTCAACAGAGTCACTGGTATTGAGCTGAATGTGAAGATCTTCAGAACACACTCTGAAATATGATAACCAAAATCTAATGCATGGCAACTGCTTGACTATGGTTACTGAGAATTTATCAGAATGGGCAAGAACATGAAAAGATGTTTGCTATTTGTAGTACCAAAGTCACATGCAAAATGACCTTACATAAGGAACAATGGTAAGAGGACTCGAGACACAGGATAACACTTAATGAGTCCTAAAAGCAGGTCTTTAGGGTAGGGTGTAGAGCAATTGGTGGGGTACTTGCCTAGCACTTGGATGGTGTTTCCACGGTAATCAAAGAAAAGCACTGCACAAAACATTTTCAAACCCTTCCATATTTCTAATACTCAAAAATTTGATATTAATGTGTGTAAAATGGTCCAAATATGAACACAGAAAAGAAATTAAGTATGGATACATTTCTACCAAGGAAACTTAGTGCTAAGGTTGTTATTTCTCTGCATGGGGTGGAGGTGATGACATCAGATGACAGCACAGAAGATTGTAGAAGAAAACATGCTTACCGACAAATCCCATTTGAACCCCTTCATCTCACCTTACGTAATCGGCCCTCATAAACTCAGCCTAAGCAACAAAAGCACAGGAAATTTTTGTAATGCAGAAGTACATAAGGTCATAAACTCAAGAGTAGTTTGTAGAAAAGGTCAACCTCTGAATTTAATTTCAAACAAATACCATAAAATATTAGAATAGTGGAATTATATGAAATATACAGTTGTACAGCTAAGTAGCTAATGAACATAATTCTTAAAAATCTTAAAAACCAGGCACTGAAGAGATGGCTCAAGGGTTAATAGCACTGGCTGCTTTTCCAGGGGACCTGAGTTCAATTCCCAACTCCCACACAGTATCTCCTAGTTGTTTGTAACTCCACTTGGGGGTGAGGGGAGGTTCCAGGTATCCTGAGGGCTACTTTTGGCCTTTGTTGGCATTGCACAGATGATACACAGACATACATGCAGGCAAACACTCACACACATAAAGTAAAACAAATATTCTTTAAAAGTTTTAAAACAATCTTACAATCAGTAGAAATGGGTATATGAAGAGGCACCTCCTTTATTACATGATGTGTGTCTACGTGCGCACACACACGTCTGCATGTGTGCATTTGCATGCAAGCATGTATGCGTGCACTAGGTACAGAACTATATACTCAGCCCTGTTACATCACTCTTTAATAAGCTCTTTCATTACTGGTGGTCTAGCAATCAGTAAAGTGGAAAGAACATCTGCTCTATCTGCCTGAGAAAGCAACAGTAAAAATTATCTTCTGAAAATTAAAAGCAAAACAATAAAAGGCAAGTGCTGAGTAAACTAAAAAGGACTGCACCAATATAAAAGGTTCGACCATGTGATCACCTAGATTTGATGCTCTACAGATACCCTTGTGAAATACAAAAAAAAAAATATTGTATGAATGGCATGTTAGAGATTACAGAATGATAATTCTACATCATAAGACAATTCCAACCTAACAAACTTAACAAACTATGGAGAAACACAAAAAAAGACAAGACAGACTAATAACAGAATACCCTCAAAACCACTTCAAATAAACAATGTCTTAGGAAAGCTGATATAGTTCCCTGACTACGAAGAAGAACAGAAAAATGATCCCAGTTTTCTGTGCCAGAAACGTTTAAGGTTTCATGTTGTTCATTCCGCCTGACTATTTTCTTAGTTGTTCTTTAGGCAAATGCCAGATTACAGGATAAACAGTACTGGAAGGTGGCACTTTACGAACCAGATGAAAAAATTGTGTTATCACATTTCGATAGGGGGGAATCATAATGCATACCAAAAAACTTTACAAAAAAAAATTATGTGCACTAAAAAAATATGTATCCTGTAACAAACAAACACATGCACGCCGCGCGCGCGCGCACACACACACACACACACACACACACACACACACACACACACACACACACACACACACGGGGAGGGGGCAGGGGGCTACCTCAGCATTCAGTCCTGAACACAGAGTATTTGGAAATGTAGGGGTAATCAAAACAGCTAAGGAAATAAAATTTCTTTTAAAATTTTGAGAATCCAAGGGCTTGGGGCTTACAGAACCATTGACTGAGAAAGGGCACACCCACCATGTGTGAAAGCCCTTTAGACAAAGATTATTAGCACAATGGTTTACAAAGAAAATTACAACATATGGGTATCACATAAATATACGCTGATGTGGAAAACATGTCTGCTTTTCTTCTCTCACAGTCAGAATTAAAAAGCAAGAAAGCAAACCCTAGAGATTGTAGACATAAAAGCAATGTGAGAAATGTAGTTGGTAAGCTGAAGGCAGCAGTGTTTAGACAACTCCTCAAATGAAAAGCTCATGGAGTGGGAAAGGAGTATGAACAGAACTGAACCACGCAACTAGAAGATACACACTGCCGATGAGAACAGTCTCCATACAGAAAATCCCTAGCCAGAAAACACAGTGAGGCCCACCTCCCCTGTGGGAGCTTCAGCGTCTTTGTGGGTGTGGGCTATGTCATAGAGTTACATGAAAAAACAATCAAATAATAACAGAAGAATAGGAGTGTGGTATACATTACATGTTCAGTAAAGGACAGAAGGCAAGTAGGAACAATAGTAGAAAGTGTAGAAATGGGACATAGAGAAAAATGTAGAGAAGAAAGGGATAACTTCCGATTTAGGTTACAGCAAGCACTGTGGGAAAAGTGGTACAAACATGATAAAAAAAAAAAAAAAAAAAAGGTAAAAATGCAGGCAAGTAGTTGTGAGCTGGAGTGAATGCAAACAATTCAGTTTACACCACTGTATCTGAGAAATCAGTGGGTGGCCACACAGAGTACTGGCAGGGGCTTATCTCAATAGGACTCCTAGCACTTGAGTGAAGAAAAGGCACCACTCTGTTTCTCTCTTGTCCTGTTGGCACAAGGACTCTATGTACTCTATGTAGAACCTACCCACAAACTACCATTTATCTAATCATCCAATCCCATTCCCCCTAAAGCTCCCTCACCATGACCTTTTTCTGTGTAGCACTTTGTCCTTCTCTGCCTCTTTGTAGGAAGTCCATTTGAATTCTCCATGTTAAAAACAAATGAACTAAAGATGCCCTGAAAATCATACCAAAAAAAAAAAAAAAAAAACCAAAAAACAAACAAACAAACAAAAAAAGCAAAGAAAACAAACCAGGAAGCCAACACATGGCTCTCCCTGCTCTTAAGCAAGGGTTCCCCCCTATAACCCATGTTTGAGCCGCCCACCATACCTAGGGAGCAGTGGTTCTCAACCTTTCAAATGCTGGAACTTTAGCATATTTTCTCCTGTTGTCAGGACACACCCACAAACCATAAAATTACGTTGCTGCTACTCCATAACTGTAATTTTGTTACTGTTATGAATTGTAGTATAAACATCTGATATGTAGAGTATCTGATATGACTTCTATACGAGGACTGTTCCAGATCACAAGGGAGTCATGTCACCCAGGTTGAGAATCACTGCCCTAGAGGATGATGAGCCTGTGCAAACCAGCTTCACGAAGACCTTAGTGAACTGCAAAGGTGCAGTCTGAAACCTTCATGCCAGGCACTGGGGTTGGGGAGTGCATGGTCAGACTGTGATTTTCGCAGAGAAGTATGCTCATGCCTTGGGAATGCCTTTTCTAAGTAAGGGACACACAGAGATCCATCAAGATCCAAAGCTCGAGTATGCAGAGAGGCCTGGTCTTCCTTCCTATATCCTCTGACCCTGGAGTCACCTTACAGAAGCCAGACATCTGAACCATGTGCCTGACAGGGTCCCTGAAAACACTAGGAGGCCAATGGAGGAATTACGGTGGTGTGGTTCCTGGGAGGTAGGAAAGACTCAGAAGAAACCAGAAAGTGGAAGCAACACCACGGGGTATGAAGTAATCCCCTGCAATGTTTCTACAAAAAATACAAGGATGTCATCCAAGAACATAATGGAGAGAACATGAGAGACAGAACAGTCATTTGTTAAAAAGTTAGATGGGCACACAAGAAAGACTGAATCTCAATAGAGGGCATCTTTTATTCTCAGCTTCCGGAAGTGTCACTCTATTCTATAAGGTTCTATGTTACTGCTTCATATGTGTGAAGGGGATTTTGACATTGATTGGTACAAATACAAAGACTTTTCCAACACCAAGACCCTGTACTGGCCAGAATTGCTAATATGAGAGTACATTGCATATCCAAAAATTACATGCTCGGCTAATGCAGACATTCAAAATCCACTTGATGTAAAAAGAGTATGTTGCTACTAAAACCCCTGGAACTAAGGCTATTTCTGAACCATCTGTAACTTCAATACACAGGGGTGCCACAGACAACTTCCTCTGACGAGAGGGAAGGAGGGAGAAAAGGAGAGAGGGAGGGAGGGAAGGAGGGGGAAGGAGGGAGAGGGAGGGAAAGGGAGGTAGGAAGGGGGGAGGGAGGGATGGGGAGGGAGGGAGGGAGGGAGAGAGAGAGGAAGAGAGGGATAGAGAGAGAAACAGAGACACAGAGACAGAGACAGAGACAGAGACAGAGACAGAGACAGAGACAGACACAGAAAGAAGCAACATCATCCCAAGGGCTTTGTGTGTCCTATGGCTTTCTCATTGGACTACTGTTGGTAGCATTTTGACACTTGTCTGATGGCAACAGTGAGAAGCAGGGAGTAGTAGACACATCCTCACTGGAGGATAGAGAAGGGTGAGATACAAGGCTACAGAAAGGCTCTGTATGATGAGCTCTTGTTTATATCTGGGCCACTATTGCTATATAATACTATAAAACCCCAGCCAATCAACTCTGTGAGGACCTACTCTCTTTGTTTCTAAAAAGTGGCTGGTATAAAGGACTACGGGGAGCTCATTAAAACAGAGCAGCTCATAAATGTGGCAAATACACTGAGAAATCTCCTTGTGACCCAACCATAATTGCAGATCCAATCTCTTATTTCGCTGATTTCCTTCCCACTGCAGGACCCACAACTCACTCTCTCCTCCAGGCTGCTTGTATGGATTGTACTTGGGTTTTGGAGCAACTACTGGCGCAAACTTCTTGGGTGGCTGTTGCGTCGACACTGAAATACTGGGGGTCCCAAAAGAATGGGTGGTCTCCATCCGTGCAGGAACGTGGCCAAGAGGCTCACCAGTGCTTTTGGGTGGCAGCCAAGATGGGTGAGACATCGTTGAAATCTGAAGTTGGAAAAACAGACAACACAATGTTCAGTGTGGCTTCAGGGACATATGAGAAAGAAGCTGACCAAAGAATTAGAGTGGGAGATGGGGATGAGGAGAATATTCTTCACACACACACTTAAATTTATCCAGAAGGCATCAGGAAAACAGGAAATATTTACTTTGTTAGCAGACACATGACAGCATGCTTTAAAATGTCTTCTCTACAAGACTACCCTCCCCCCTGCCACCCACACACACATACACACACACACACACTTGGGGGCGGGGCACAGAGGCACTCATTAACAAAATGCCTTCAACAAATACTGAAATTTATTAGAGAAAGAAGATTCAACACCAGTAATGCAGTGATGTTCCTGTAAATCAAAGAAATGGCCATAACACCTAACAAAGCTGGAAAATTATGAAAGTTACTGTGACTATACGAGAGATACCTAGCCTGGCCCAGACACTATTCTTGCCGAGTATCCACACTGTGTTAAGAGAGTTTAGTTCTCTGTCAGGATATGCCAATCACTCCTCCAGGCAGCTATCCTGCTGAGCAAGAGTCTCACCAACTTTTGAGGAGGGCTCTCCAGGCCTGATTGCAAGAGCTCTCTGACACAGCTAGGCCGGAAGGTACCCTGCACCCACTCCTAGCACCACATCTACCTAGTAATTTATTAATTCAACTGAATTAATTAAGAGGGCTACGTGATTACCTCCAGATGTCTATAAAGACAAAGCACAGAGCAAATGTAGGAACAGATGAAGAGACGAAGGCCTTAGTCTGTGGCATAGCAATCAAGAGGCAAGAAAAAGCTGCGACACAGCATTGGGAGGAATTCACATGTGCCCAAGCCATGAACAAACAGTACACTATGAAGCCCTTCTGATGGCATGGTCAAAAAGTTATGATTTACAAATTCGAGGCCTCCTTAATTCATGGAAATTTTATGTAAACCGATAAAACAATATCACAGGGCTTTATTCACATATCATCAATTGCAATGAAAACTGAGGGGGGGGGTCATTCTCATAGAAAGTGACTTAGAGAATGAGAATTATAGACCATTTTACCCAAAGAAAAACAGGTACTGTTCTATCAAAAGATGGAGATAACACCAAGAACCGCCAAAGGGGATGAAACTGAGATTAAATATACAGATTGCTAAAGCCAATGGTGACACTAGCATCTCTCAGGCCTCAGAGAGCTTCTTTTCCTTTTTCCTCACCTTGAATGTGCACTGAGACACAGACACTTGGAAAACTGTGAGCTTATGACAGGACCATGTTTTAGATATCCTTAAATTACCACAAATGTCTACTTTACTCAGAGTTTTTAAGTCTGGTTAAACATTTGGAATCGTTTAAAGAGACTTAAGTATCAAAACTAAGCCTATCTCTAAGGTTGGAATAGGAAAAAAAAAAAAAAAAAGAGGATGACAGTACTATTTTGTCGTTTAGCATGGCTAGGTGAATATAAAACAAGGAATAAATGAAATCAAGGAAAGTTGGAAGGTTTAAACCTCTATGTATTCTTGTAGTATAAATTTTGATTATTTATCTTTTAGTGGGTTAATAGCATCATTGCACCTTTGCTGTATCTAGTTATTCCAAAACAAAAGCTTTCCAATGCAAATGAATATAACATGCAATGGTCTCTAAGACAAAAATGCAAATTTGCAGAGCAAACCTGTACTACTTACTAGCTGGGTGTGCTGGGTTAATTAGCTATGCCTCAGAGATAAGGAAATAGGTAAAGTGCTGGGGCTGTATTAAGAGGAAAAAGGTAAGACTCAATATAAAAACGAGAGTCAGCTCTGCACCCTACATCCTTGTGAATTCCCCTGCGGAAGCTTTCACCCTCACATGAAGCACTTGGAGCTTGCCCTCCATTGAGGACTTTATCTGTCTGTAGATGACCACCACAGCATTTTCTACATGTCAACAGTAATCCAGGGTTTATAATGAACTTCTGAGCTCCTGACCCTGTCCTTATGGTATGTCTACCACCGCCAATCCCTGTCTACTAAGCCAACTGGTTTTATATTACCTCAACTTGGATGCCTGGCCATGAATGACCCCCCTCCCTAAAGGGAAGTAGTAGCATATTCTTTTACTGGAGTCTTCTAATAATTTTTTTTTGTACTAACATTAATTTACTAGAAAGTAATTTATCAATCTGCCCACCCTCCACAATGCCCTTGAAAATCTCTTCTGCAGGAGTGGTTACATAACATGTACCTCCCCTGCAGTTACTCACAACTGTATAGAATCTGTATTTCCCCATTAGCTTCACTGATACAATTTCGTTAGCTCTCTTAACTTAGTATATAATGACTCATGTTGATAGATTCCCAGATATTGAAATATTTTTGCGATCCTAGAAAAAAAACCCTGTCACAATTATAGTGCTTTGCTATACTAATGAAAAAATTCACATTTGTTTTGACATTTATGCATGAGGCCATAAGGTCATTCTGCAAAGGTGTGCCCTTGGCCACTTGCCTTTTCATTATCAGGATTTCACTCTCAGAGGTTCTCAATCCCAGAGCAGTCTCAATTAACTTAATAATGACCCAAATAATCTGATTGTTAAAGGATCATCAGAATTCCGTAAAAATACTTCTACAGGTGGTGATAATTTAATAACAAATACTAATCCTATTTCTAATACATTTCATGAGAATACTTCTTAGATGATTTGACAGCATTTACATTTTACAGAAAATTCATCTTTTGCTCAAAAATTTTATCACTGTGCCCATGCAAACAAGCTACCCCTCAGTTACAAATAATTTCTCACCCAGAATGCATCATTCATGTCCTGACAATTACTTTCTGATAGTTCTTTAGAATGTAAGCCATGCATTTAATCCTTTGTTCGAGTGGTATACCCTGTTCAGTCCCTGCACCATTACTCCTGCTGGTAAGCACTCATCACACGGCTGGCTACATGCCCATGACACAAAGTAAACTCTCCAATGCTTGAGAGCAGAACTCCTACCACCATAACCCAAGGCCTAGTTCATGATAAGAACTCAAAGAAAATACATAACTGAATGATCAAATAAACATGTGCCTCTCACTATTTCTCCAGATGAATCAGATTCTCCTCCTTCACTCAAAAACATAAAGTCAGAGGAGTTACATTTCTCTAAGTGCAATGAAAGGAAGTAACATAGAAAAGAGATGAGAAAATGCAAGGGTCTGTCAAAAAGCAAAAACAAAAACGTGGAGCAGGTTTGGAGAGGCCGCTCCTATCAGGACTTAGAAATCTGTGAGATTCATAAGTATAACAGGAGCAAAGACAATGGTAAGAGTGGGTAACGCACTTGCCACGCATGTGTGTTCAAATTCCCAGACCTCACATAAAAGCTGAACACAGTATTGTACATCTGTAATCCCAATGCTAGCTACTACAGGGAGATAGAGCTAGGGACAGCAGAATTCCCAGAAAGTCTAAGTCAGCTAGCCCTCATGGTGGAAAACAATGAAACTTTGTCTCAAAAACAAGGTAACAGGCAAAGACTGACACTTGAAGTGATACTCTGACTGGATATAACAGGTATCCATGATAGGGAAAAGGAAAGGGAGACAACAGAAGAAGGGGGAAGAGAATGGGGTGAGGGGCAAACGGGACAGAGGAGAGGGGAAGGAGAAAGGAAGTAAGAAGGGAAAAAGAGACAGAAACAAATCAAAGCATGCATGAGCCACAGTACATGCACGGTAGATCTGAGGTCCCTGTGATCCTCACTGGAGTCTCAGTTAAATTACAGTGACTTTCACAAGAAAAGATATGCATGGCACACTGAACATCTGTAAAGGTCCAAAAGCTCTAATGTTTTATGGTTGTTTTCTTCCTCTAAATCTTAACCTTGCTTTTGATAAGTGGGCTTCAGGAAAGGATGGATTAGCTTATGCCTGTTGAGGCCCCTAGCAGCTTCTCAGAAACAGAAGCAGTGAGAACACACACACAGGCAGTGTGAGAACAGGGTGCCAAGGTCCCAGCCCTCACCTTGCTCTTCCTTCTTCTGTCTTGAGGTAGGTTTCACTCTAGCCTTATGATCATTGTGAAAGCAAGAAGTGAAACAGAGGACCCTCCCCACCCCCTGCCCCAGACACTGAAAATGAAGCAGCAGCACCAGGAGAGAGGTAAACATGAGAAAGGGCCCTGATCCCAGCCATGCCTACTACCAAAAAGAGTTATCATACACAAGGTGCCCTGACTTCAGGTCCAGGCTCTGTGTAAAGCAAGTAGGGAAAACCTATGTGGTTTCACCTTCACCATGGCTCTCAACCATCTCTCCCAGGAATTATATAGGAACAGTAAAGCCACAAATAAACAAGAAATACCCAGTGTTTACAAAGGGCTGACTATATATGAAGTGATGTCTAATAACCACAGAGTCATCACAGCACTATACGGGGGGTGCACTATCATGGCCCACATTTTGAAAAAAAAAAAAAAGAGCATAAGGCTGAGGTCAGGGATCTAGCTCAGTGGCAGAACACTTACCAAGTATTCATAAGGCCTTGGATTCCATCCTTAAGACCACTACCTGCCCATACACCCCCTAAGGTAAAGTTCCCAGATGTTGCACAACATAATTAGTATATGCAACCACCCAATTATAAAATAAGAAAGTTTCAGCACAGACTCTTTCTTGTAGGCTGTGTGTCTGAAAATAGTGACCCTGGCTCTTACCATGCCTACACACCCTTCTTGGATCACAGTGCTTACAATACATTCTTTCTGTCATACTCCCCAATCAAAGACTGATGAGGCCAATATCCAACAGACCAAACTAATCAAAACCACAGAGGCAAGTTGTTCAAAAGACCAGATGCTGATCAAGACCCTCCCTGTATGTGTTTAAAAAAAAAACCAAAAAAAAAAAAACAAAAAAACAAAAAAACAAAAAAACAAAAAAACTGAGGGCCACAGCAAAGTGAAGAGTCCTTTGCATGAGCCTATGAATACCAATTTTCTGGCATTTGCTAATAAAGAACGGACTGATACAGGATCAGGCTTTTCTTTTTCTTCCCTCCAAATCAATATTCAATTCTATAAGCACTTCTAAGATTCCTGAGATACAACCGTTACATGGCATTACACAACATCTGGTGCTATAAGCCTCAAATTGTGGTTTCTAAAACCACCTCCAAACCGAGCTTATGTGGGATCTTCCTGTGTATGTTTCTGGTTATTTACCTTGCACTGATGGGATCACACAGGTCCTGGGATATGGAAAGCTGGCACTGTACCACTGAGATAGAGCCCCAGCTCCTTATGTAGACATTGTGACTCCAAAGTTGAGGTTAAGTGGCATCAAGCATCCATATTAGTCTTTGCCTTAGACCCTCCATAACTGCTTTGTCAGTGTGTAATGAACAAATTGATGATAAGGAGGGAGGGGAACAGAAATTAACACCCAGTAATTCACTGATGTAGAAACTAGAGACTGAGGGGGCTGTGGCTCAAACACCAGAAGTTGATGGCAGTTTTCAGCTTAGCATTTGTGTCCACCACCTATAGAATGTTTTCTCTGAACAAGCATTTAAGACTTAAATAATGTGTTCTTAAACCATTAAGGGTCTTCCCTAACTGACCTCTACAGGAAAGCCAGTTCCTTGCTAGAATTACCAAACTGCTGGGAGATTCCTACCAGCATTATTAATTCTACAGAAAGAAGGATTTCATCATGACATTTTCAAACTCATCTATATCGACTCTCAATGTGTGCAACTCTCCTGTTGTCCTCGTGCCACACCTCCTTCTGGTCCCCTTCCTCTTCCCAAATAGCCCCCCCTCATCTACTTTCACATTTCTTTTTTTATTCCACATACATGACAAACATATTTGCCTTTATGAATCTGGGTTTTGTTCCTTAAAACATGCATGATCTCCAGTTGCATACGTTTTCTGGCAAATGACCTAAGTTGGATCTTCCTTGTAGATGAGGAAAGCCTCGTGTGTATGCATAGCACTGGAGGATCCAAATCATCTATACTTTTCCTCTCAGCTCAACAGAGGAAGTGCGCTGTCTCGCCACCAGCCCCCCCCACTTTTTTTTTTTTTTTTCTTGTTACCTGTTTTCCTAATTCTTTGACCCTTCCCATTATGGGGAGGAGTCTTGGATTAATCTTGGTGATTACCTAGGTATCAATCAAGACTTACTATGTACAAGTAAATAAGCACTTTAGACAAAACCTTTTCCAAAACAGTATAGGTAAGTCCCTACCAGTGTAATTACAAAGCAGATATGCCACAGCATGTGATGCCAGCGTGGGAAGGCAGCACTCAAGAATGAGACAGGCTGAAAATTACACACAATTGCTAGAGGAACGGCAAACTCCATCATGTTGGGAAGCATCAGGTCATCAGAGTAGGAAGGGTAAAGCGGGACCTGCACAGGGCTGAAAATGCTTGTATTCCCTTAATTTCTCTCTACAGACAGCTTCGGAAGGATACTGGCCCAGCTCCCTGCATGGACAGCTGGCATTGCTCAGAAAGAGCAAGGAGAACAACGCCACAGAAATGCCAACCCTTTATATAGGCTTCCTCAGAGACACTGGCAATACTGGAAGCAGCACTAGACTTAGACACAGAATAGTCGGCCACAACTGCTCACTCAGTCACTAATTGGCTATGTGACTTTAGCCCTGTACATCTTTAAACCTCAGTATGTCTCCTTAGCTGGAATCTAAAATTACTTTCCTGCAAATGCTCTCTCCATCAACTCTTATGTTCCATAGTTCCACAAGACTATAAGCTGAGTCAATTGAGGTTTCATATAAAACTATGTTCTAAATGTTCTAATTACTAGGTATTCCTACCCCTGCCCCAGACCGAAGAAGTATAAAGTAAGGTGTGTGTTTGGGGAGTGGGGGTTGAGTAAGAATCAAGACAGATCCTTGATGTGCCTAGCACAGAAAATAAGGTAACTGATGTGCTTGCTGCTCCTGGCAACACTGCTGGAAGTCAGAAAAGTCAGACAGCTTTTGAAAACCCCAAAGGAGCTTAACACTGACATCAGAAGTGACACAGGTTAGCAATGAGCCTCTATAATGCACCTTGCTGTGAAACTGACAACATCACCAGAAAAAGAAACAAGGAACTGGCAAGAAGACAAATAGCACTGAACATGAGGGCTCCAGAGCAGGCTAAGAGAGAGTGGACTAGTGCTAGCCAGACTTCTGTTGCCACGTTTTCTTAGCGGTCACGGGAAAAGGAAAGATGGCTGACAGCAGACAAAATAAGATATAGAGAGTAAAGAGGTTGCTGGGGGTCCCTACACATATTAGGAGCTAAAGTGCATCTTCTATGGAACAAGCAAAAATCACCGCACATTTACAGAAGCTGAAGTGGATTACCCAATTTAAAAGAGCAGTTAGAAGCTGTCAGAGGCAGGGGGTGGACCCAAATGTTCTACCGGGAAAGAAAACTCATAGTGGGAAGTTAGAAACATTACTGTTCATTGGATGTTAACCAGATGGACTTAATAAAAGACAATTTTTAGAGGCCATGACAGAAAGCATCTTTCTTCCAAAAGATTTAGTACCTATACCATTGGGAATGACCACTGACCACAAAGGACAGTGAACCATTCACTCTAAAATACATTCAACAGTAATGGCTCCACCTGGTACAGACAGCAAGAAAACAATATCTCAGGACTCAGTTTCCCCAGCTGTGAAATAAATTTCCTCCCACATTATTTTATACTCTGTGATAACACTGTTTTGAGCAGTGCCCTATTCTTCCATAAAAATGTGGTCCTAAGGATGCCTCCTCTGAGTCTCTGGTGCAAACATCAAACTTCTGTGAGTATGTGTGAGCAGCTAAAAATGAGGGGCAAAGAAAAACTCGAGTTTGTGTACACTCAGGAATTTACTTCCGAACGGGGAAATTGGGATGTATGAACCTAAGATGCTATGTGTCTAATTCACAAAGGTTTTGCCCTTCTAAAAGGGTGAGAAAGTGATGATGGGAAAAGTCAACCATGTAATCCCTAATAAAGCTTAGGAGTCTCTTTAGTGGTTATCTGGAATCTCTCCTTCTAAACCTACCAATAAGTGCTTGGGTCTGCAAGTTAATTGCTCCTCAGTAGTCTCAACAGCAGCGTGTGCAAACTTGTATTAGACGCCATGCTTTAGCTATCTGTTTACACGTCTACTGTACCCATTACATAGGCCTTGGAATTTTACTAGCTCTTGAGGTATGTTTTAATTACTCTTAATTTTATAATATTCTTGTTTGTACCCTAACAAAAATAAGGATAAGACAACAAAGCTTATCTTACTAATAAGTTGAAAAAGTAGAAATAATTTTTTTATTAGAAGGATACTACTGATATACTGCTGCTGTAAATCATGCCTTAACATGGTAATTTTTGATTAATTAATAATCTAAATAGGTTGTTACCCAGTGTTTGCAAAAGTATGAAAGTCATGCACGCTTTTGGTATGATTTGTCACTAATTTAAATTATGTAAGGTAAGTCATATGTGCAATTACACATTTGTGATGAAACAACTGGGACCACATTCAACTGTGAGCCTTTTCCCACAATGTTGGAAACTGTTCTACTTTTACTTCAAGATTCTGAAATACAGCAAAATCTGGTGAGCGGTTGACCAATAGCAGCTGAGCACAGACTGGCCTGGATGTTTTGGTTCACTTTCAGAATCACAACACAGGGTTAGGTCTTTGGAAATCTCTTCAAGAGAGTACTGCTGTTGAACCTTCTGAAGTCTATTTTACTCACTATGCTAAAAAGCTGAAGTGTGGAGCTGGAGAGATGGCTTGGTGGTTAAGAGCACCCACATGGCAGCTCACAATTGTCTGTAGTTCCAGTTCCTGGGAATCTGACACCAATGCACATAAAACAAAGTGAAAATTAATAACTGGTGAATTATTTCAGAAAAACACCAGACGCCCCCCACTCACACACACAGTTTTAGATAAAATTTAAATCAGTAGCTAATAACATTCATACTACAGAGAATATTATCAATGAGGCACAAAATTATTAAAATATTTTGATCGTGAAACTCAAATGTGTTCACATGTACCTCCTTACATCTTAAGACAATCCCTTCCATGACTCAACCATGAGGACTACTATAAAGTTCTTCATAGCTGAGATGCATAATACAATATGGAATACTGAGTCATCTCACCTTTCACTCTATAAGCACAAAGTCTCCAATGCAAGGAACTCCTTCAGATATATAATGTAATCTGTACCCTGCTCAATGTATGTCTTCCTCAAGTACAGTCTGCTTCTCTAAAAACAAAAACCAATCTCTGACCTTCAGAATAGTAGGATTCTAAATTTCACACAGTGGAATTTAAAGTTTTCTTACACACACACACACACACACACACACACACACACACACACACTCTCTCTCTCTCTCTCTCTCTCTCTCTCTCTCTCTCAAAAGCACTTTCTGCAGTTTGTCTGAAATGAGATACTAATTATGAACTACACAAATGGGAAAAAATAACAGTTATTGGAACATTTAAATCGTGGTACATTAGTCAAAGACAGTCAGTGCAGCCAATATTTTTGATGAACATAAAAGGCACACTCCTTAATTGCCCAGTATGCTATGAACTGAGTTAGAAACCCTCTACTTTGCAATAATTGGAGCAGTTAACTATGAGTGAATGGCCAACATGGCCAACAATCATATTATCTTCACTAGTTTTATTTCAAATTCCCTGTACAAAGTCTGTCCCATCACTGCTCAGCCAGTGATGAAGACAACTACACACACAGACACTTTCACACATGCACACATGTGCAAGCACACACAACTGCGCGCACACACACACACACACACACACACACACACACTCATAAAGGTTTGAGAGTATTAAGAGTTAAGTTCTGAGTTTGAATAATTAGAGATCATATATCAAACACTATTGTCCATGGATCCACATAACTATGAGTGACTGTAAATTCAATTCATACGGGTTCATGTATCCATTAACAAGAACCTGTCCAATGTATCAAAAAGGCAGTAAGTAACACAGTCAAGGAGTTGTGATGGTGTCTTGGTACAAGTGAAGCTCAAACATAGTCAGTTATTGATCCATGGGTTCCAGAGAGTTAAGAACTTCTCGTGTCTGGAAATGTGATTACAGGGCAAATAGCAACAAGAGACAGACTTTAGGACTGCCTACTTTAGAGCATGTGCCCCCAATTAAGAAGGAAAGACTAGAGGACAGAGAGATGACTCAGCAGTTAAGAGCACTGGCTTCTCTTCCATAGCAACACAACTCAATTCCCAGCACCAATGCTGGCTCACAAGCATCTTGATCTCCAATCCCAGAAGATTCTCTACCCTCTTCTGGCCTTGGTGAGCACTGCATTTGGGTGGTGAACATACATCATTCAGGCAGACACTCATAAATGCAAAATAAAACTAAATAAAATCTCAAAGAAGGAAGGAAGGAAGGAAGGAAGGAAGGAAGGAAGGAAGGAAGGAAGGAAGGAAGGATAAGAAAACCCCAGTTGTGTCAAAGTGGGCTAAAGAGCTCAAACAATAATCCTCCCTCCAGCTCCTGAGCCTTTTTCTAGAGTAACAAATGTCACAGGCTATGAAGACAAACTGTAACACTACAAGTGCATTTGTATCATCCATCTTTCCCCTGCACTATACTACTTACTAGTAACTATAGTATTTATTTTCTTGTAAGTGTTGCAAGGTTACCTGTGTCTTAATTTGAAACATGAAAAAGGGCATCTACCATGTGTTTGAATCGATTGACTAGGCAGTATGAGTAATGGTAGCAGAACTGCTAACAATTTTTCCACATTTCTGAATCAGTATTACAGAGGTAGGAAAGAAAAAGTCAGAATAATCCCATATAGGCCAACAGGTCATATCTCTATATGATATAGTCTAAATAACTGTTTTATTTGATTTTCATTGCAAATTCTAAGCACACATATAAAGCTAGGGAAGGAACAGTGCAGAGTGGAAAACACAGGGTGAGAATGTGGCAACCTTTGCTGGAGACAGACCTCACCCAGACACAGTAACCACGACTGTGATACACTGGATCTCCCTCTAGTACTTTCCAAAATGTTGCAACTAAACAGTTTATTCTCCCAGGTCACAGTCTTCCCTTCTTGGACTCTTTTAATGATGAACAGGAATTCCCCAAAGGGTTTCCCTGAACTAAGCTGTTATATAATAGATGACAATGACAAGCTGAGGGTTAAGAGAACTCCCCATCTGAGTGCTGACCACACATTCAAGCCATAGAGAATTAGGTAAAATCCCTCAAACTACTAGAGAGGACAATGGGTCAGCACTCACCCATGCCACACAACACAGTGTTGCTAGATGTGGATTATAGAAGACATTCTGCTAAAACATATGCACTGCCTTGAGAAATGAACGCCTGGGGGAGAGGGAAGGGCATGTCTAATCACTCTGCCTGTTTCCTCCTGGAAGCCTGATGGAGGGCAGTGGGTGGGTTGCTGTCTTTGCATTGACACACTCATAGACACTCGTCAGCAGGGGGATTTGTCCAGCAGCAGCTATGTATGACAGAATGTACCTGGATTCCATGTCTCAGAGGACACTCACTACCTTTCTGATCACTTCTCTTATATACTACATTCTTGAACCCAACAGTTGAGAGAAAGCCTGCTGAACTTTCTCTTTCTTGGCTATAAAATAATGGCACTAATTGTAGTTGTGGGGTTCAATTCCAGATGGCCATTCTAGAAGCTATACTCCATATAGCTTCTGATGGTTTTGTAGCTACTAAAATTCTACTGAATGTCTTCAACTTAAATACCTAGAATACTGGTTTGTTATAGCAAACCCTAACTTTAAAATGAAAACAAAACCCCTCAAGGTTCGAAACAGTTTGATTCACAAATGGACAACAAGAATATTTTATGTCTGTACAGAGCGATGGGAAAGGAGCCATGCAGAGAGCATCCAGGCCTCCTTCTTAGAGCTTTTGGACTCTGGGAAGACTGGGGCTCCATCCACAAAGCACTTGGTGCTGATGTTGGAGCCATTAGGTCCCCCAAAAATCTACTCTCAGAAACAACTCTGTAACAGGTTGTTTCTCTAGCCAAAGGTGACACACAGGGAAAGGCCCTTGCCACCAACATTCAAAACTCAGTCCTCATGCCCATACGGGAATTTACTTGGATTCCAGTTGTAACAGAGCTTCCTAAACTTTCAGTTCCCTTAAAGGTCGCACAACAGGCCTGATGCAGCTTAAAGAGGGAAAGGAATACTTGACCCTAAATGTCCGGACAGTGGTACTCTACAGTAAGAATGCCTTAGAAAGAAACTCCAAGGTAGTAGCAGTGGGACTCAAAAATGTCAGACTAGGAGCTCAGTTTCTCATCCGCAGCTCTCTCTCTCTCTGAAAATGCTTCAACATCTTAACTCAAGGGTCAAAACATACACACAGCCTCGATCCTCTGGGAGAACAGAGACCAGCAGAAAGCAGGAAAGAAATATGAAGCAAACAGTACTATTGATGTGACTCAAGAAAAATCACTACTTCACTCATGCCTAAAAGAAGAAAATTCCAGATAATTAAGGTAATTAAGGTAAGGTAATTAAGATGAAAAATAGCAAGGAGGGTCAGGAAGATATAGTTGTAACAATTCCAGCACTGAGCTCACACTTGTACTGTCATGCCTCGTAGGGCTCACAGGCTTCAGTTTCCTCGACTATAAATGAAAACACAATTCTGTAACTGGCTCAGCAAAACTGAGTGAAATAATGAGTACGTGAGCATTTTGGTGTGTGTGTGTGTGTGTGTGTGTATGTGTGTGTGTGTGCGTATGAGCATGCATGTGCACATATGCACAAACAGGAAAAGTGTTCACAAAGGCATTTCAAGGAAAGTTATAAATGAATATTCTCAAGCCAGAGTAACAAAAGGAAATAACATATAGCAGTAATGTGAAAATGTGATAGATGGAGGAAGACAGTGATCAGAACTCTTCTCAACAATGATGTCTAAAGGAGAAGAGAAACCAGCTGAGGCTGTCACAATCCTCTCAGTTCCTGTAGCACACACAACAATGGAAATTGCAGGGAGGGGCAGCATAAATATTTCAACTATGACACACCAAGGACTTGGGACACAACCCTGAGAAACTGACACTTCCACCTACTAATGATCATCTTAATTATGTGTGCTCTTATGAGTATCTAAGCCTTCAGAGAATGGGCAGTAAGTGGGGGGGCTTGTCTTCCTAGCACAAGCATTGCTGTTGGATCCCTAGAACTCAGATGAAAGAGCCAAGCATGGTAGCACATACATGTACCCTCAGTGCCGGGGGAGGTGTGTGTGTGTGTGTGTGTGTGTGTGTGTGTGTGTGTGTGTGTGTGTGTGAAGCCAGAGCAAGACCTGCGAACCACTTTACCCTAATGAGTGAACTCCAAACTAAGAGAGACCTTGTCACAAAAACAAGGCGGACAGCCCCTGAGTAATAATATCCATGGATGACCTTTGGCACGTTCAAGCACCAGTATACCTGAATTTTCAAGTATACACATATACCCAACATACCTGCTCAAACACATACACAAAAGGGCCTGGAGAAATGGCTTGGTAGAGATGAATGGAAACTGCCTCTGGAAATAAATGGGTTTGGTTCAGAGCACTCATGCCAAGTGAACCACATCAACCTCGAACTTCCCTCCAAGGGATCCACTATCCCTTCAGTATTCCACATACACCTAAACATACATGCACAGGCACACAAAGACAAGTAAGCATGTGATTTTTAAAAGAACAAAGTAATTCCTTTCAAAGAATCCTTGCGCGTATGTGATTTCAGGGTTGCCCTCTTCGTATCTCTCCCTCTCTCAACAGACTTTGATCTATAGTTCTTTGTCTTGGTGTGGGACAAATGCGATTTCCCCTTCCTGTATTAGCACAAGACTCAGGTCTTGTTTAGCCACATTCATGGACACAGCGGGCTATAAGCTTATATTTGTGCATTTTCTATATGTACATAACAATAATAATCAAAAAGGTGATCAAGTGAGAGGTGTATGAGAGGGCCTGTCTGGAAGACGGGTAAGAGGGGAAATTCTGGTTAGATTTTAATTCAAAAGTTTTTAATCAAAAGTCTTCTTTTTTGAGTTTTCTAAGTGGCTTGTGCACGTGTCCTCATCCTTTTCTCAGTGAAATAGGTTTAGTGGACAACTGTCCCATTACTGGTTTTATTTTTCTCCATTTAGGAGGATACTGGCTGTTTGTCATAGCTATACCAATCTGTTCCCTTCAATCCTGCCTGCTCTAGGACTTTTATCATGAAAGCACATTAGATTTTGTTAAAGGCCTTCTCTCTACCTATTCAGATTACCATGTGATTTTTCTAAGTCCATTTATGTGATTTATTACACTTATTGGCATACTTACGTTGAACCATCCTTATATATCAAAGCCAAAGACAACTCAATCTCGATGAATATCTTTATTATAAAAGCCTATATTCAGTTTGCAAGTATTTGAGTCAGAGTTTTTACAACCACAATCATCAGAGATACTGGCCTGTGATATTCTATTTGTTGATGCTGATCAGTCTTTAACTTGCTTGGGCATTAGTGTACTACCAGCTTCATTGAAGGAGTAGGGGACGAGTAGACTGCTGTGAATTCATCTGGGCCCAAGAAAAATTAAAATTAAATCTTGACATTTGCAAGTAATGGCTGGAACTAGAGAATAGTATACTGACTGAGGGAACCGTAACCAAGGGCCAGAAAAACAAAACACTACATATTTCTCTCTTATTTGTGGATCCTAGCTACAAATCATTAGATTGCACATGCAACCAGAAGGAAGTGCAGAAAGTAGGAAAGTCCAAAGACAGTAACACCTTGTGGACAATCCGCATGCATGGAACTGAATATGAGGCCAGCTCAATGGAAGAGAAGAATCCTGCCTGGTACTATACACAGAGACAACTAGCTGTAGCTTGTGGAATCCTGAGCCCTAGAGGAGAACTGTCACTTTGTTAAGCTAGAATAATTTCTACAGTATTCTAAGTAGTTACCCCTATACCGGCAGACAAATGTAGAGCTTACCCCGCATCAAAGGACCTTCTTTTCTCAGCAGTCAGAAACCATTGCAGAAACCACCGCTGGTCAACAATGAGCCAGGGAAGGAACGCATGCCCCAAATCATACATCTAAAATGCAATCCCTATTCCTATGGGCAGAGAACACTGCAGAAAAGGCAGCAGAAGACTGTAAGATTCAATAGACCAGAACATCTTCAAGATGACTGTGTGTATGTAAAAGGGACATGCAGCCAATAAGTCTCAAAACTATGGCTACCTAAGAAAGACCGGCCCAGTAATAACACCTGTTGGCACCTCACCAGGGATGAGGGAAATAACATGAAAGAGGGAGAACATATACTCCCCAGGGTTGATCCCTAATTCAGTTGAATCAGTAGTCATCCCTAAACATATGCATCCACACAACACTAATGACTCAGAAGAAAACATTATATGAATGTGTATGCACACACATACATGCTTTGTAGGGGTGCATAGGGGTGCGGGGGAGAGGGTTAGGTGGAAATGATGTAAATATAGGACTCATGTATAAATATTAAACATTTCAATTAAAAAAAAAGAAATTCAAGAACATTTGGCTTGAAGATGTGGTGATCACAAGAACTGTAGTGGTTAAATGACCACTCACCATTCTCTACATTTCCATTTCAAAATAAGGCATACTTCTCAACTTTTCAAAGGACTGATTGTATGACCAAAAAAAGTTTTAGAACCTCTTTTTAGAAGAATTCACACTGCTTATTAAAATGTTTACTTTTTGTTTTGATATGAGTGGGATCCTAACATTACAAAATATTCCGTTTCAAATGAGATATAAAAGTTTTATTAGGCATGCTAAATGTGGAAATATATTTAACCCTACAACAAACAGGAAACTCTAGTTATATAGATGTATATAAATATATATCATAGGGCAATGATTGATAATACAATGAGAGTCCCACATTTCTGTGGAAGTCACAGAAACATCACAAAAATGGAAAATATCATCAATATATATATTAGTAAATATACAATGTTAGCATCTGAACCCTGACCTCTCAACCTCCAGGCCTTGCATTTGAGATTTCTGAGGAACTAAGTTGTCTGTATACACAAAGTGTTCATCACAGAAAATTTTAAAATAATAGAAGGCTTAACTAAGACATTTGAAACCATTCAATGAAAATTAAGGAGCTGTTAAAATTATAATCATTTAATAAAGTGTGGCAGTGGGTGAGATACTTAATGTACAGAGCTGAGATATACAGTACTGCATAATTTATCCTAACAATAGGACCCCAGAAAGGCAGTCACAAAGTAATAGGTTGAAGCTGTATTTGGGTAGATTCATAGATGAATCTGATTCATCCCCTACCTTAACTGAGATAGTGTTGAAACCGTATTCAATTAAGTTGAGTTGTGGGGGAGGGTGTATAAAATACAGAAGCCTTTAGATCTCAGATGCCTACTACATCATACCTGTAGAAATTCAAGAAAGGCATGGCAGCTTCTCCTGATAAGTGAGTACTCTAGAGGCTGGAACTGGTAGACATTTCTGAATTAAAGGCCATCCTCCATTCTAAGATAAGTTACAGGACAGGCTTGGCTACCTAGAGGAAGCCTGTCTCAAAAAAAAAAAAAAAAAAAAAATAATAATAATAATAATAATGTGCAATTTCAGTGTTGACAGACAGAAAGTGCAAAAATGAATTAACTGAAAGAAAAGGTCTCTTCTGAGACCCTCAAAACAGAAATGAAACACAACCAGGTCTCCAGATTTAAGACACTGCATTTATTCATTCTTCTTTTCAACATAGCATTTTGTTTCCTTGCTTCTCTACAGGTAAGCGAACTCTGGTGAGTGTAACGTTTTTACATATTGTACATATGTAATTGAAAATAGCAGTGTTCAGTTACATGTCAATGACAGCAATTGCTTTTAAATTTTCAGAAAAGCTATGATGAGCTAGAGTTTGAATTAAACTCCTCTTTAAATATGGCTATTCAACAAAGCAGCTGGCATCAAAGAATGTATTTGTCAAAGCTTTCTTTTTTTATATACTAAGAAACAGCCTTTTCAAAATTTTAGCATTAACGAAAACACTAAAGGAAAAGTAAAGGTGAAGTTTGGCTCTTGGTGTTTGCTTTGGAACCTAAAGTCAATTTCTGTAAGCTTTTCACCTTTGGGGAGGAATTTTACGTTAAATTCAATTGCTAATGAGAACTATTTCCTTGACTTTTCCTCACTGCAATGTGACAACAAGCCTGGAAGAGTTTTTATACCTGTACATGCAATGGATGTCTATAATTAGTGCCTAATATTCTGTGGGAGCTAAAGATAACATCAGGAGGCCACAAGTATTCTGATGTTCTGTACATTTTCAACAGCTGTAATTAGGTCCCAGTGGAGGTAATATTTAGAAAGGAACAAGGAAAAGAAATCATCAGATAAAAGACAGGAAGAAATGGCGGGTGAGGCAGGGAGATGCATATGTGCACACACTCGTGTATATATACCTGCAGAATAAGACCTCTAAGGGTCTATGCTGCCCTCCCCAGCCACTGGTGAAAGCAGGTCTGAGTGCCTGACCTGTTCTTAATGTCTATTGTTTCCCCAAGGTTGAAATTCAAAACAGCCAACTCTCATTTTGTGAAGTTTATTGGTTCTAGCCACTTTCAAAAGAGAGTCTTATATTCCCTTACAATATTGTTTGAATCCAGGAGATTGGAAGTGGAAACCACAGACACAAAAGCAGCAGGCTCAGCAGGAAGAGAGAAGTTGGGATTAACTACACCATGAGAGGAGGCATCCTCTCATGTACAAGTCTCCACTTGAGTTTTTCCTAATATATGCTCCCTGTCCACAGCAATGGCACCCTCGTCTAAGACAGCATCCGAATGTTCACATGAAAACGGCAGTCTTCTCCATTAGATGTGTACCTTAGAAGAGTACTCAGTAATTTTTGTTGATTATAAGTTTTACCGGTTTTTTAAAAAGCATGGCATACCTTCCACTGTGTGGCCATGGTGCTTGCATGGGCTCCAGGTAAGCCCATGTGGTCCAGGTTGACCTGTGGCCTCCAAGGACCTGCAGGTATAGCTTAGCTCACTCTGATTTTTCAGCCCTGTCATGAGGAGGATGTGACTGAACCCTGCCTTCCTCCCATGCTCCTTCTTGTGCTTACCAAACTATTCAGTCAGTACGTAAACCCCATGTTCTAAGTATATAAGGAAACTACTCAGGGCAACAACTAACCCACAATAGGAAGGTCAGGAGTTCAGGGAAGATTATTGTCACGCCTTACTGAAGGTATAAAGCAAAGATCCGGACAGGAAGACATCAGAGTAGAAAACATCTGATTTTGCAGCTATCCTTTACTACCTACCTGGGTGGGTGAAATTATACCCGCACGCTCACATTACTCCTTCCTCACAATCTACTATGTCTCAGACAGTTAAAGGTTCCTCCTAGCCCCCAGAATCTACCTTATTTATCCTGCCGCCTTCATCGGTCATGTCCATGTTCATGACACTACTTTGTGAGCCTAGGCTTCTACTTCAACCATTCCAGCACATGCCATGGCTTCTCGTGAAAGCCATTCTTAGAGATTCTTTTAATGCATTGTCTTGAGATTAAACAGCTGTAGTTTGAGGGTGGTCTGAGTACACCACAAGGCACCATATGCTGACATTTAATCACTACTGTAAATGAGAAGAAATACAGAAATATATCACAAGATGGTGTTGAGAGGATAAGGACATTAAGTGGCTGGAACTAGAAAAGGTCATTGGAGTGGAGGGAGCCTAAAGATTAGACCCCTGGCATTTCAAAGGAAGAGGGCCAGGGAGCACAGGGCTGTGCTTTAACCATGCCACCTGCAGCCTACATTCGCTGTCAGTGAGAAAGTCATCACCAAATACCATCCCATGCCCTCCTCAAACCCTAAGTTAAATACGCTGCTTTTATTTACAAAGTCGACCTGATTATTCATTAGAGTAAACAAAGCTGATAATAATAACACAACTCCATTCTCTATGGGTCTGGAGGCAATGCTCAGTCATTAAGAACACTGGCTGCTCTTCCAAAAAGTGCCAGGTTTGGTTCCCGGCACCCACATGATAACTCATAGCTCTCTACAACCACAGTTCTGTGGTTTCCGCTGCCCTCTTTTGGCTCCACAGGTACCAGGCAAGCATGTGCTGCATAGGCATACATGCAAACAAAACTCACACAATAGATAGATAGATAGATAGATAGATAGATAGATAGATAGATAGATAGATGATAAATAAATAAATTTGTTTTCAAAGACCATTTCATGATGTTAAAAATACAAATAAACCTTTAAGATGTACTAAGTAATGGGGCTGGAAAGACAATTAGGCACTTGAGAGCACTGACTGCTCTTCCAGAATACGGGAGTTCCCTTCCCAGCACCCACAAGGCAGCTTCCAACAATCTATAACCCTCTGTGTCAGGGCATCTGACACCCTCTTCTGACATCTGCAAGTACCAGGCACGCATGACATTCATGCAAGCAAAATACCCAAACACATAGAATTAAAAGAGGGTATACTATGTTAAAGAAGCCAACCATTAAGAGTTGCACTGTTTGATTGTATTTACATGTAGGATCCAGAACAGGCAACATCACAAAGCTGAGTGTAGATTAGGAGTTGTTTAGTGTGAGGTTAAAAAAAAAACTTTTGGGAAAATAAGTGAAGGCCTATGATCAGAGTGCTTAAGTTAAGGTGATAAATCATTTTCAAAAGTGAATATACAATGTGGGAAATCCACCAAAAAACCCACTGAGCTAACTGACCACTTTCAGTTAATTAATTATATATTAATGAAGCCCGAAGAAAACTTAACCCTCTAGGCTCCTTACAGGTTGTATAACTTGACACTAGTATCCCCTATAAATGGTATTTAGACTCCTGGTTAGCATATGCCATCCTGGCCAGCAGCCTAATTATTTGTTGTTATTTCCATGTCTGGCTCCACAAATAGCCTGAGTGTGCTTTCAGAGAAAACAAACAAGTTTCATACTTCTATGCCCAGTCCTCTGATAAGAGTTAAGTACTTCTGTGATAATTACAAAACAAATAAAAACACAAAACAAAACTGGACCTCATCACACATAGCAAATGAAGACTATGATTTTTAGCCAACTTGCAAGACACAGCTCAAGTAGGTATAAGCAGCGCCTCTGGCTCTACCTATTTCCCTCCTTCCCCAACAGTCCAAAAGGCATGCACATGCCATGTAAGGAAACAATCACCACATACAATGAGAAAGATTTCTCTGAAAATATCTCTTACAAGATGGCATCCTTGGCTGGAACAGGAATTCAGGTTGGTCAGTCTGTCTGTGTATCTCTCTCTCTCTCTCTCTCTCTCTCTCTCTCTCTCTCTCTCTCTCTCTCTCTCTCTCACTCACACACACACACACACACACACACACACACACACACGCACGCACGCACACACACGCACACACACACGCACTCTTACCAGATGATCTTTTTTTCATTATAAGATCATGAAAAGTATTCTACTCACTAATTTGATTCAAAGTTTTACACATATGAAAATATAGTAAATATTTTTTAATGTAACTAGGTAATAAAAACAAAAGATACTTTCCTTGCCTCATAACAAAAGTTTATGCCACTATATAGGACATGAGACTGGAAGGGAATAAGCTGAAAAGAAACTTTGTCAGAGAGAGAGAACGAGAGAGAGAGAGAGAGAGAGAGAGAGAGAGAGAGAGAGAGAGAGAGAGAGAGAGAGAGAGAGATGCAAAGCATAATAGTCTTTCTACATTAATAATGGGAAAATAATATTCTGGGTTTCTGTATCTCCATGGTTCTTGATTCTGGGTATGTAAATGTGTACATGTGCCTAAGGAGGTCAGACATCAAATACAGGTACTTGCCTCCATTGCTTCCCGCCTTAATTTTAGAGACATTGCCTTTTCTGAACCTGGAGCTCACAGATTCACGAGGCTGGGCACACTGGTCTCCAGGGAACGTGACTGTCTGCAAAGCTGCAAGCTGGGTCAGAGACACACACCACCACACTCCGCTTTTCAGTCAGTGCTGGGGATCCAAACTCAGGTTTGATTAAGAAGCAAACACTTAACTGGCTGCACCATTTCCCTAACCCAACTTCAAGTCAATAGTTTTTTGCTGTCCACAGATACGAAAACTTATTTGCGCTTCTACAATATAGAAAGACCATGGTGCTTCTCATACCACAATACTCACAGCATGCCCAGAAATGCAATACCCCTTCACCTGAACTAAAGAAAACAGTTTAATGGACAATGGATACTACCAAAGAAAATTCATGAATTCTTCCTCTCTAACCCTGAGACCACCTGGGCTGCCACTCTCTCTACCTTCCTGAGAGCAAAGGTATTCCTCCCTCAAACAAAGTCAGAACAAACAGCATCTGCTTGTCCCACAGCTCATGGTGCCTTTCCATGGCATCACTTACAATTACTGCATCATTTGCAAAACTGAACGGCAACCCTAATTACGAAACTAGGTGCAAAATCTGAATGTGATAGTTTTGTCCCCTAGACCAAAGCTTGCGATAAGAGCACTTGTATCTGCCTGTGTCTATTATTTCAAGGCAATGCCTACTATCTTTGTTATGGGGTATTGGTGACTGCTACTCCACCTTCAGAGTCTTAGATCTCAGAAAGTAGTGACTCAATCTAATCCACATCAGCATTTTCTAAGGTCAGTTCAGTATCCAACATACAGATATCAAAAAATTCCTATCTAGATGACTGATAATTCCAATGCAGGCCATTTAATTGGATCCAAAGGCTATTTCTGAGGTGTTATTGGTGAGACAAGGGCACTGAGTATGTTAACAAAAAGATGGAACTAAGAAGAGACTTCAAATAGTTCAATGCAAAGAAACAAAGCCTCTGCTAAATCAGCTTCCAGGCCATGCAAGAGCCAACTCTTTCCTGATGCCCATGGGTAGGACTCTGTCACATAAAATTCTCTGCAATGATCCTGTGTTGTATCTAGTCAGCATCTGACAAACGCAGATCCCCTGGAAAACACAGTAAGACAAGTATAAAACAAAAGAAGACTGAAACACCCAGAAGACATTCGTTGAGTTATACTGAGAAAAAATGAGGGTGAACATACATGCCATGTGGAAAACAAGCAGGCCACAACTTGAAACCATGTTTCCCCTGAGGGGGGAGACTAGTTCAGATTTGCACCAGAGCAGCCTCCTCAAATGCCCTTCCCCGCCCTGCATGGGGCAATGTGAAACACAGCTCTGACAAACCCGGTTGTGGTAGATGCCAGCAGCAGGTCTGCCTGAGGGGTTCAAAGAACCAAAAGGGCAAGCCGAAAACACACTGCGTTCATCCAGCAGGACATGACCTCCTCGCAGCCCTGAGCAGTGCTGGGAGTACACATTCCAGTACAGAAACCCGGCAATCAAGATGCTGGAAGGCTAATTGTAAAGTTAAAGGCTAGGACCAACTGAAAACCTACAGAGCTGGCTGATAATCATGCTGCTGATTAGATGTGGGCAGACAAATGACATCACACACCTGCACTACCAGCAAGTCACACATGTCTATCGAGCTGCCTGGCTTCAGGGCCAGGGCTGAAGGCTTGTTGCTGGCTGTGCGGTCTTAGAGAGCTGACAAGGGCACTCTGTGCCTCCCAAGCTCCTTATCTGTGGCATGAAGACTGTCAGAGCACACAGTTAAAAGTGAACTCTGATGAGTAACTAGTGACTGGGCCTGAAAGACCCAGGAAAATTATTTGAAAGAACACCAAGTGCGGGGCGAGAAGGAGCATTACAGTTCACAGGAACCTGTTGTTTCATCTCCAATGGGAACGCTCAGGCCTGAGAAGAGAAGGACTATGCCTAAAAGCACACAGTAAGTCAGTCGCAGGGACACTTGGGAGCCAACAGTCTCTACTTCACACACAATGCTTTGGAGCCATTCACTGACAATAACTGCTGTAAGAGGCACAGCTACCCAAAAGGCAAAGTGCTTGGGAGAGAAATGTGTTAGCTGGCAGCACTGTGTGTTTCCTATCCTGGGAACCATGTGGTTTTCAGAATGGGTACTACCTTATCTAATGCCTACAACTACCCCAGGAAGCAGCTAAAACCAGGATCACAACTACTGGAGACAAATCGAAGAAACCAAACCAGGTGAAGCCTTGCTAGGATGGCTCTAGATTTTACTGTGTATTGCTGCTATTTCCGGAGACATGCAGCCCCTACTGAGGGTGATGCCCTTCCCTTCACAATTGCTACATAAGAATGATTCCAAAGCAACTTTTTAAATGAGGAATTTAAACAACAGGTCTTGCCCATGATCGAATCTTTTGGCATGAGTCAAGAAAACCAAGGCTCATGTTAACTATACTTTGGGTTGACTCCGACTTGCTTAAACTGAGCAAAAGAAAAATCTTTGCTGTGCAACACAAAAATCTTTGCTAGAGCTTATCTTCCTTGTCTATGGAGAGTTTTGTATCAGCTTTCAACAAAGACGTTGGAGCTGGAGCTGGAACTGGATGGAAGTAACCACTGGACACATAAGTAAGCAATAGCCCATCACACCACCGCTTAGCCAGTATTAAATTCCTATGGCATACATTACAAAATAACACATTGATACTTGATCATAACACTGACAGATAAAATGCAGGGTATGACCCACTGTCCCACACACATCTTTTAAAATGAATTAAATGAAACAGCTTTTAAAAGCCTGGCCTGAAATCTTTTGAGACAAGGGTTCTCTGTATTGCTTTAAAGCCTGTCCTGGAACTAGCTCTGTAGACCAGGCTGGTCTCGAACTCACAGATATCTGCCTGCCTCTGCCTCAGGAGTTTTGGAATTAAAAGCATGTGCAACCAATACCTGGCAAAGTCTTTTAAAAAGGAACAGATGGAGTCCTGTAGAGACTCTTCCAAACATAGATGGTTATCATCTACCTACCTCCTATTCATGTATCTATAACCTAACCAAAGAGACAGTTAACTCAGTTTGCTAGTTTGTTTGTTTGTTTGGGGCTTTTTTTGTTGTTGTTGTTGTTTGTTTGTTTGTTTGTTTGTTTGTTTTTTAAAGTCTCGTTTTGTTTTAAAGTGCATAAAAGATAAAAGGCAGGGAAGCAAAGAGTGACAATGCCCATGCTATAGCACTGTCACTAACATGGACATAGAAGGAAGGTTGCCAATTGCCTCAGTGTCTTCATCTGTACTGTGTGCGATTCTATGCAATCTCTATTAGCTTTTCCAAACTACTAAACAGCTAAAACTCCAAACAAAGAGAAAAAGTCACGATGGTCCAACCATTTCCAAACAAATAAATCTCAGATAATGAACACAAAAGAAGGCAAGCTTAAGGATCCCCTAAATATGTGTGTTCCTTGTTTGTTTGTTTTTTGTTTGCCTGAGAAGATTTGAAAAGGCTACCACCAATATATGACAGACATTTGCTGAAAATCATGCTGTTTTAAGAAACTCATCTGGGTTAAAGGTAAAAGTCACACATTGTTCTGGCCAGTGCAATGATGACTTTTCCCTGCTATTAACCAGACTCTAAGTGGTTTCCTCTGCTTTACATGTCATTTAAAGACTTAAACAAACCTGTTATTTCTCCTATAGAGAGGGGAGGCAGGTAAAGTCTAAAGTTCAGCCAAAATTACTTCATATTTCACACAAGATTGCAGGAACACAGGTATGGACCTTAAGGATTTTAACAATGTAGTCAGCATGGCCTAAGAATTATCCTAGAGTCTAGGGATATTATTGACAAAAACATTCCAACCGAACATTAATTTAATAAAATAAAAATTGAGTACAGCAGGAAGAAAAGTTGCGTTCATTTGTTTTTGTTTGTTTTGACCTTCTCAGGCTAAACTTGTTAAACATACAAGGCCATTCCCCAACATGGATGGACTAAGGACCATGAGTTCCTGAAGTGATGAGGCCATCTGTGAAGCTGGCACTCTGCAGCCCAATTTAGGAAACACTCGCCAAACATGCAAAGTGACTCTGACAGGACATGGCTTTACATCTGACAGCACGCTTATCACAAAAATTAAGCTAAACAGTACACTGAGAAATTGCATGCTTAACTATTTTACCAGCATCTTATTTACACATCAGCTAGTATATTTAAAGCTATTTTTAACCATAACAAATCTGTCATGTAATTCATGGACATCTAGCTCAAATCTTTGTCGGCAAAAAGGACTTCTGTTTCTTGAGGGTTTCCTGAGATATAAAAGCCCCCCTTTAAGAACTGCTTCTCCCTCTACTAATGATGTGTGAAATGACATTAGGTAATGCCTAGGGAAATCTCACTCTTTCTTCTGCCTTTTCCTCCTGCTCCTTCTCTACCTCCTGTCTCCTTCTTCTCACCCTCTCTCCCAATACAGCTAACTAAAAATAAGTTAATTTTCTTTATGGAAGAAAAAAAAATAAAAAATGACAATATCAGGCAAAGAGCTAGCAAGGTAACAGAATGAACGGAGTCCTATCTAACTGAAGTACATGTCAGAATTTGTTTGGGGGGCCTTAGTTATCTCTCATACATTGGATATATTTTTACATGTCACTTCTGCGTGACTTCGAGGGATGACCTCCTATTATCACTGAAGACAACTCAAAAGTAGAGTATCGCCACGAAGAAGACAAAGTTAGCAGTGCTATCCCTCCCAGAAAGAGCAATCTGAGAAAGTATCCATGTGCACAAGTACCTGTAGAACAGCTAAGGCATCCAAGTGAAAGATCATAGAAATGAGAAAGGATGATAGAAGGAGGTGGGAAGACATCACCATTTCCTGTGACACCCTTCTCCCAAAGCCTGCAAAGCACAGTGCAAGGAGATGTGGCTCTCAGATGAGCAGAGAAGAGTAAAATGAGCATCCACTGGACCTCAGCACCAGACCTATTCTCACAGTACAAATGAGCTCTCAGAGAAACACCTGCAGCATTCACAAGCATGGACACAGAATCAAGCAAGTGTCCACTGACAGGTGCTAAAATGAGGGGGAGGGAGGGAAACAGGGAGGGAGGCAGGGAGGGAGGCAGGGAGGGAGGCAGGGAGGGAGGCAGGGAGAGAGGGAGATATAGATGCACACACACAATTAAAATAGTTCAGTTTTGAAGTAAATAGAGAGCTGTCATGGTTGATCTCATCTAAAAAATAAATAAATAAAAGGAAAAGTTTTAAAAATTATATTTGCAACTTCTGACAATATGATCTAGAGAAATCATGTCCACTAAAAAAATGCCAATAACAAGAAGAAAATTACCATAACACATGATGTTAATAACATGTGGGTAGTGTAGAAATACTTAGCCAAGAAAGCAAAGGATACAACTCAGGAACTCAAGATGAGAAGTCCTAGAATTCAATGTACAGCCTTAGGGCAAGGGTCAATATTGGCTTGTATAGCTGAAACTTGCTTAGCAATGCCTGAAATTGCTGTCATTCCAACATTCAAAAAAGCTAACTATGTGAGCTGATAGATAGCTTGATGGTCATCGCCATTTCACGGGGTAACATATATCAAAATACATTGTCCTCCTTAGACATATAAACTTTTCATGTGCCAGTTATACAAGAATAAGACTGAAAATTCTTTTAAATGAAAATAAAAACGAGAGAGAGAGAGAGAGAGAGAGAGAGAGAGAGAGAGAGAGAGAGAGAGAGAGAGAGAGAGAGAGAGAGAGAGAGAGAGAGAGAGAGAGAGAGAGAGGAATTCCAAGGATGTCTTGAACAATGGCAACCACTCAGGAGTTACTGTTCCCTGCGTTTACATTCCACCCACACAGAAACTGCTGCCTGATTACCTCCAACACCTGCTGCTACATGTTCTGAGGTGTTGGCCACAACTACAGCCCTATGATTTCTCAGCTAAGGCAGACAACATTTGGCCAGCCACAAGCATATTTCTGTGCCTCATCAGGGCACTAGCCAAAAGTGACAGTAAATTTAAAACCACTACTACGTGAAGAGGAGAAACAGCAATGACAGCGGTAAAACTCACTGGCCACCAGAATCCTAATGACTGCCTACAGAAAAGACAGAAGGGCATTGTGGGACAGATTCTCCTGCCTGCACTCCATCCAGTTCACTGGTTAATGGCAAAGGACAAAAGAAGTTCACTGTTGGTTCCAAGAAATTAAAGACATAAGGATTGAAATTTGATTATTTTTAATTTGCATTTTAATTTAGAATTAAATTATAGATTTACATTATGTTTTAAAACTCATGAAGAACAAATAAATAAACAACACTTAGGACTGAGTATTATTCCTTTAAAAGTTGATTTAATCTTCTAAAGAGGTCACTCTCTTTCCCCCTCCAATTCTTCTATACACTTCGACCATTTTCAGCCTTTGTCCCTCCTATTGAAGTCTGCCTTTCACAGAAAACCAACAACCCCTTTTAGGAGACAATCACTAGAATGTACCAGCATTTCCTTCCTGGCACATTGTATTCATGGAACACTGAAGAAACATCCACTCCAGCTCATGTGTTTGGTCCCCTTTCCTCAGATGGAGAAGTAGTTTTGAGAAAATGGAACCTTTGGCGCGTGAGCCTAGCTTGGCACACATGGGCTATGAAGGACAAGCCTCTGAAGGAGCTATGTCTCTGCTTTCACTCTTGCTTTCCACCTTTATCTACAATGTGGCACTGTCACATGCTCCTTCTTACACAACTTGGACCATTCCTACTGTCACATGGCCCCTGTCATGATGGACTGAAATTGTCTGACAGTGTTTCTCTTACTGATCACATCTCCTGATGCTAGCAAGAATCTTGGTCCCAGCAATAGGCATTTCTCCATAGTGTTGGCCATAGTAACAAAGACAGAATTATTACCCAAAAAAAAAAAAAGCTAGCACTTACAGCCTCCTTTGTGATACTTGTCAAACTCTGCCCAACATGATAGTGATACTTCAAAACACTTCTTCTAGAAAGTTCTATGGCTCTATACATGACTCAGGTACCAAAAAAGAAGAGAAGGAGGAGGAGGAGGAGGAGGAGGAGGAGGAGGAGGAGGAGGAGGAGGAGGAGGAGGAGGAGGAGGAGGAGGAGGAGGAGGAGGAGGAGGAGGAGGAGGAGGAGGAGGAGAGGAAGAAATTGCTATTTCTGTCCTCTAATGACCATAAATCCTTTAACTGTGTGTCTAAAGGGTTCTCATATCTATCTCCACAAGAGGCTACCTGCATTAATTGCCACCAAACCCATTTGCCCCAAATGAAAACCTTTAAGGGCAAATGTAGGTTATGTAGGTTCAATTTAGTAAGTATGAAGATAAAGTTGGAGCTGGTGAAATAGCTCAGTGGGTACCAGCACTTCCCACCAAGCCAAATGACCAGCAAACCACCAGGACCCACAAGGCAACTCCCACAAGTTGAACTCTGACCTCCACATGCATGTAGTAGTGTGTGTAAACACATGCATGCTCATGCAGAAGCCTTCACACACCACCAAATAAATGTAATAAAAAGTTGTGTTAAAAAGATAACATTTGACTAAGGAATAATGCAAATATCATACAGAAAAGACTATTACAGGGAGTAAAACCAAGAGAGCTAAGGAATTCCAGTTTGGAAGCTGAGCAATATACAATGCAAAACATACCAAATGCCTTCAAATATAGAACAACACATTTCATATGTGAACAACTAGAGGTGGGGCTGAAGATCACATGCCAGTATAAAGACGTGGGTTTGATTCCCCAATAATACTAGGAAGAGGAAAAGGGGGGAGACTGGTGGGAAGGGAAAGGGAAGGACAGAAAAGGAAGAGAGAGCTAACATTAACACAGTATAAACCATGAATCAGTGTCAAACATTTGAATATTTCTCAGTACTAACTCTGTCATGTCCAACATTAACTCTTAAGAGTCAACTATTTTTGCCTGAATTAGATAAGAAAGAGATGAGACATGAGATGCACAGAATTCATGTCCTTCAACAAAGAAATAAAATTGGCTTCAATCGTAAGTTAAGACATTCTAGCTATGTGCTTGGCTTCTACAGAAGGTGGCAAACATCTACCTGGAAGGATGTAGTATTTTCTACAAGTAGATTAAAAGAAGATTTGTGTAAATGACCTAAGAAATAAAGGATCTGTGGATGTGAACGGTAATATGAAGATAAACATGACTGCCCAGAGCACTAGTCTAGCTCTACAGACACATAAATGCCCTGGTACTTGACAGTGGAGACAAGAGCTGCCAACGAGGCTGAAATCTTTGTTAATGTGTCTCATTTCTTCAAACTGGAACTTACATATCCTTCACTGAAGCAGTAAGGCTGAATTGCTAGCTGTGTGGCATAGTGAGTCCAGGGCCCATGGCTGCCACTTTGACTATCACCATTACAAGAGCTGGTGCTGCCTGCATGAAGAGTCGACATGAGAGTCCCTGCCAAGGAAGGCTAAAGGCCTTCTAACAAAGAAATGGGTGCAGAAATCAAACTTGAACAGTGAGAGGAGGCATCTTGTGGCCAATCTTAATGACATTTAATTCTCCAATGAGAAATTCTGTAGTAAACAACCTCTTGATGCTACACAAAACATTTTTAATTTCATGCCCTGCTAATCACACAGCTGTTAAATTTCTCTTCCCATCAGTTACAAAAAAATAAATAGATAATAATTGTAATAATAATTTAAGAAACAGTTGGGCCTCAAAAAAAATTTGAGGCCTAATGGTTTTTCCCATCTGGAATTAATAATGTAGTGGACAGCGAAATTGCCTTGAACCAGTTGATATAAATGTATCTAACATTATCATAAGTATCAAAATAGCATGTCCTAAAAGCCAGAGGCTTGTTGAGGGAACCACAGAATGCAGTCTCTACTAAATCTCTGATAAGCCTGTCACTCAAGGTTTCACTCTGATGGACTCTGACAATATATTTTCTTGCTATGTTGTTGTCTACATCTCCTCCCATCAATACCAGGCACAATACACACACAGCTGACTACATGTGTCATTGTGAACAATGTGACCCAGACACTAGAAAGAGGAAAACCAATGAGTTCTTAGCACAAACACATGGAATGAACCAACACAAGGAAACAAAGCAGAATCTATTGCTAGTGCTGAAAATCAAAGGAGCTAAACAGTAAAGGATGGAGCATAGTTTAACTAAATTTCTGAGAGAGAAGTCAAAGAAACAAGGCAGCATAGATGAGCTATGTGGAGCAGAAATGAAGGACTAGGGAAAAAGAGTATGAATGGAAAAGTAGCCAAATAAATATTCTACAAGTATGTTTTTAAAAGGGCACAAAGACAAAAATAGTCATGATAAGCATAGTCAAATGTCCCCGAGTATCAGCAGAGGGTCTTAAAGGAGATACACCCACATTTCTTTGCCCACAGCTTGTGTGGAAAGCATGAAGAGGTGGTCAGTATACCAGCGCTCTGTCCATTCCTTGCCTTGAGTCTATTTGCTGAAACTTGTCAACACTGAAAGTGACTTCAAAGGCCATCACCTCCTGTCGTTCCTCACCCAAGCTCACTGGCGGGTTCCCAGGGTCTTTTCTACTTATCTCACCATTGTCCCATGGTGAATTGTGCTTTATACAAGGATTGGTTAGTCTTCTTTAAACTGTGATCTCCTCGTGCCAGGTCTTTCTTGCAGATGGGTATTTGTGATTGCTCCTAATGTCAACTTGACAGGGTCTAGAAACATCTAGCAGACAAACCATACCTGTGGTCATACCTGTGAGAGAGTCTAAACTAAGTTATCTAAGACAGGAAAATCTACCTTAATTTTAACAGCACCAATACATGGGTTGAAGGCTCAGGTTAAGGAAAAAGTGAGCAGAGTACCACCATTCAACACTCAGCTTGGTGACAGCACATGCAATGTGACACTATGACTTCCACTGCCATAATGTACTGTACCCTGTAAATAAAAGTCCAAATCCTTAACATGTTCCTGTTGTGACATTCTTCAGCAATGTGAAGAATAATTAATAGTTTCCTTGAGGAAAGAGTGTGTTTTCTTACAAAATTCTATAGGAGACTTCCTCATAATGTATTCTGATGGCAGACAATGTATTTTTCACAACCATCAGCTTCCAAACCTATGCATGACAACAGTCTGTGAGATGCCATTGTTTGTACATTCATACGAGAAGTTCAGAATGCAAACAAAAGCAGCAATAAGCACAATGAGTCAATAAATTTTCAGCATTGTCTAGAAGATGAAAACAAATGCAAACGACCCCACACTATAAACCACGTCAGCAGAAGGCAAGATTCACAGTTATTTCTAATGAATCGATGTGGGTGAAGTGTGGGCTCACTGCTTAGGTAGAACACAAACACAAAGAAGCAGATGTACACCAGGAAGAAGGAAGGTGATAATAAAGATGAGATGTTGAGTCAAGAAAGTCATGAACTGTTAGGTTCATCTCCATACCTGACAGGGGACTTTGGAAGTAGCATTTCAAAGCCGCCTTTTGGCTGCTGCTTCTGGGCTCAAGAGTTTTAGACATCTGTTATGAGTGTGTCTGATTATAAGAAAGAGTTCAACATGTGTTCAAAAATAATATTTGGTCATTCTCTCCCATGTGGACTTCAGGTGTTAAAATAGCTAAACCAAACTAATTCCATAATGTTATATTTTAAGAAATGTAGTAATAATGGTTCAATATCTAGAAAATACTTATTCATTTTTTCCCATACTTACTATTCTTATTATATCCTTGAAAAACTTTATCTTCAATTTGGTTTTATTGGTACTTACAGGCTTTTGAAATTTCTTACAAATTCATGGTATGCTGACAGTCTCCAGCCTGATTTATAATTAACAGCTTTAAATTAGGCTATTCTGCCCCATCTGAAGACATAGGCAGAAACACAGCATGCAAAGAGGTTCATGGTGGTGATGGGTGTGCATGGGGAAGAGAGTACAGAGAGCAGAGATCAACAAATGAAATGGTCAAGGGGTGGCCAGTAACAAAGATTCGGGGTTTTGAGTATGCATCCTTTTCCTCAAACAGATATGAGCTCATTAAGAAGAAAACCCATGTTCTCCACTAGAAGCGGATGAGATGCTTGATGAAGCCCCTACATTCCTGGGATCCAGGAAGCATATGTGTGTGAACAGCAACAATTCATAAACTGATGCAGCTGAGTGGTAGAGAACTTACATACCATGTACATGGCACTGGAGTCCATCCCCAGCAACACAAAACAAAAAGGAAAGAAAAGCTAAAATGAAGTAAAGACTCAAGTTAGACACCGATGATGAGTTCTCAGAAATCCATAGCTCAGGTCTCAGTGTGGAGAACTCCAACCTGAAAGGACGTACACAGAGACCGGAAGAAGCAGAAGCAGTTGGCACTGATGTCTACTAACAACATGCAGGGAACGAAGCCACAGAAGTCAGAGAACACCCTACTTTCTGACCTGGTACCAACTGTGTGCAGCTCCCATCTCACTGCAAAACATTAGCAAATCAAGAGCTGTGCACAAAGGTTTGCTTGATCCAGAGAACCACCACCCACTTCATTTACTGCCTTATAAAGCTTTACTTCTCCAACCTTAGCATACTTAGAGGAAACATTTGAAAGTAAAAAATTAACAGCCATAATCAAATTTCAGCCTCAATGACTCTTCAGAAGTAACTGAGGCACAGAGAATAGTAAGAGTGGTCCATGGGTACAGAACCAGTAAATAGCACAGATGTCAATTTTGCTTAAAGAAACCAGGCTACCTTTCCCCAGTCAAGTCAGGCCCCTGTAGAAGGATGGCCTAGTTGACATAAACAAGTACCAAGCAAAAACTCACAACTATATCCAAGGTCAAGGAGTGGCCAGCAACAAACAGAGACAGCTCATGAAACCTTGAGGGAAGCAGCTTGGACAAACACTAAACACCCATTCTATATGCTCAAGTTCCCTGGAAGTTTCTACAGTAAAAACAGAAAAATTACAGTAAAGCTAAAGAAAAAGAAAGAAAAAAAAAGCTTATTACTCATAAATGTGTCAGGCACAAAATCAAACTTCTGAAATGATGTGAAATCCATTCATTTTTAAGTACAAAAAAACATAGCAGCCTTTGTGTGACGTACAGGAGACAGGCAACCCAAATGTGCTCCATGGGTTAAGTAACTTGAACCAGGAATTCACCAAAAGAGTATAAGGAGCCCACAAGACACAGTGTTGAGTAAAAAAACCTTGTGAGACACATTTGATGTAATAGTCATATGATTAACAAACTGTCACATCAAACTTTTCTGCAACGTGGGAAGACTTTGACACTCTGTATTTTTAAATCTGACATTTTGATTCATTACTGTAAATAGCACTTTGGGTTAAATATTGTGACAGGGAACAGATCATATACATGTACATGTATATTCACTCTATATATTATTACACAAGTATATTTGTCTAGGTCTGAAACAGTTTATAATATATGAAACCTTCGCCTTCGCTGACATTTTGGGCTAGTGTATACATGGGCTATTCCACTCCTGAAGTATGTATTTCTTTGGCAAGAAGCCTATGGAGTGGGATGATAGGGTGACTGACAGAGTTACTTGTAAAAAGACTCTGGAGAAGGATTCAGAATGATTACATTAACTTTCTCTTCCCAGCTTCATGAACCCACTGTCACAAACATGTTAAGATACCTCCTGTCTTCAGGATGCTCTATAGCTCCTGGAGAAAACAGACAGAAGGAAAAGCCCCAAAATGAGGGGGATGTGGGAAAAACAAATGTACAAAGGGATGTGTTTTGGGGTTCTGGTTTTTGCTTTGAGGGTTCCTGTGGAGTATTGTGTTGTTGTTGGTTTTCCTTTTCTTTTTGCATCTTCCTTTATTTATTAAGGAAAACAACTCTTCACAAGCAATTTAATATAATTAAGCAAAGTATAGATATCAATAGAAGTTAAGAAATAAAGTAAACAAAAATGTTGAGATTTATGACATTCTTTTCAAAGAAAGTTTATTTGACTTCCATCTAATACTAACGCCCACCAGCTTTTCATTTTCCCAGCAAATCTTTTTTCTTTTTCTTTTTTTTTTTTCATTCAAAATAGATTCTTCTCTCATACAGTATATCCCAACCACAGATTCCCCTCCCTCCACCCCTCCCAGCTCACCTCCACAATTACCTACCCTGGACTCACTCCCCGTTCCCTAGTTTCTTTCAGAAAAGAGCAGGCCTCTGAGACGACAGCCAAGTAGGTCAACACAAGATAGACACAGGTCAAAAACCCTCACATCAAGGCTGAACAAAGGAATCCAACAGAAGGAAAAGAGTCCTAAGAATAGGCAATAAAACAGAGGCACCCCCACTCTCACTGTTAGGAGTCTCATGAAAACATCATGCTAACAGCCATAACACAGTGCAGAGGCTCTGGTGCAGACAGGTCCCGACGCTTGCACTTCCATTGCTGTGGGCTCAGTTAATTCAGTGAGTCATGTTCTCCTGGATTCCCCCTTCCCCTATGACTCCTACAGTCTTTCTCCCCTCTCCTCTGTGAGTTCTCTGAGATCCAAGGGGAGAAACCCAATAGAGACCTCGAGTTTAAACTCTGTCCACATTATGTGTGGTGGTGTATCTCTGTACCCACTCCCACCTACTGCCAAAGGATGGCCCTCTGATGACAAGTCATCAAACTATATCCATGAGTATGGCACAGTATTATTATTAATCACTTTTACTTATTGATCCCCTTCCCGCCCCATCTTGTTTGGTCCTGCCCTAGGTCTTTGACCTATCCAGTCTGCTTATCCTGGCCATCCAGGGTTGGGCATGGGCTCATTCTCATGGTGTCGGTCTTGAATTACGCCAGACATTGGTTGTCCATTCCCATAATTCCTGCACTACCACTGCCCCAGCATATCTTACAGGCCAGACAGGTTGAACGTTTTGTAGCTAGGATGGTGCACAGGTTATTACCTGCATAAAAAGATTGGAGAGATCTCATGTTAGCTACTTAAAAGCTCTAGAACAAAGAAAAGAAGCAAATTCACCCAGGAGGAGTAGATGCCAGCAAATAAACTGAGGGCTGAAATCAATAAAAGAGAAACAAAGAGAACAATACAAAGAGTCAATGAAACAAAGACCTGGTTCTTTGAAAATAATCCAAAAGATAGACAAACCTGTATCCAAACTAATTAAAAGAATGAGAGAGGCAATGCAAATTAACAAAATCAGAAATGAAAGTGGGATATAACTACAGACAGCAAGGAAACACAAAAATACATTAGGTCATAAATCCAAAACCTGTATCCCACCAAGTTGGAAAATGTAACAGACATAGATAATTTACTTAATAGGTACCACTAACCAATGTTAAATCAAGATCAGATAAACAATTTAAATATAACTATAACCCCTAGTGAAATAGAAAACAGTCAATAAAAGTCTCCCAACCAAAAAAGGCTAGGGTCAACTGGTTTTAGCACAGAATTCTACAAGACATTCTAAATAGAGTTAACACCAATACTCCTCAAATTATTCCACAAAATAGATCAGAAGGAAAACTGCCCTCTTCGCTTATGCCCAATTATGATACCCAAACCACATAAAGACTCAATAAATATAGATAATTACAATTTCCCATTAAACATATGATGCAAAAATACTCAAAGTACTTGCAAACCAAATCAAAAATACATCAAAAAGAACATCCACCATGATCAAGTGGGCTTCATGCCAGAGACACCGGGATGGTTTAAAATATGAAACTCAGCAAATGTAATCCACCATATAAATATGCAGAAAGAAGAAGACGGAGGAGGAAGAGGAGGAGGAGGAGGAGGAGGAGGAGGAGGAGGAGGAGGAGGAGAAGAAACCACACATGATCACCTCATTAGATGCTGAAAAAGTCTTTAACAAAGTACAATACCCCTTCATGATAAAAGTCCTGGAGAGATCATCAGAAATACAAGAAACACACCTCCCTGCAAATCTTATATCCCTCTCTACCTGAAATACCCAAAGCCTCAGGTGACTTTCTATTTCTTGTTAATTCCAAGCTTACTATGTACTTCCCAATTAAGACAAATTGAGCAAACTAAAACAATCTCATCACACACATGCATGAACAAACAGGCATGTAATTGCACTTGCATGTATAAACACACACACACACTCAGATACATGAGCACACACAAACACACACGTGTATAAAATACAAAGATAGACCAACATGTCTGTTGTTTTCAACTTTCTCTCTGGACTCTATACTGTTATTACTCCACTTACTCTCTTCCAAACATCCGGGAGAGCAAAAAAAAGAAACTTGAGAGCTATATATAGCCAGATTTATACTTACTACAGAATTGATCCAGTTTTGTGATCCAGGTTTGTGATTTCTCAGAAAAGATGCAAATAGTATCAATAAATAAAATGCTATCAATAATATGCATTCAGGCTCAGTGGATAAAGGTGTCTGCTGTGTCAGAACTAAGCAAACATAAAAGCTGTACTTAACCTTCACACGCATTGCTGTACAAGTGTTCACACGCACAAGCATCAAGCATGCAACATATGTGTATGAGTGTGTGTGTGTGCGCGCACACATACACACACACACTTCAATTTATCAATAAAACTCATCCAAAGTCTAAATAACTTACAAAAACCAAATGAGCACCACTCAATATATAAGACAAATCCTGCATCCTTCAATAATACAAAAAGTAATCTAGTTGTATTATTTTTAAAGTAAGCAAAGCATGTAGAGCAAAGAGGCTCTGTTAAAAGTTAAAGGACTCAAGAGAACTACTGCAAAAGTGCTGGAAATTTTAGAAACTAGAGTAGAAATGTAGTGTTTTCCCTCAGCCTACTGAGAAAATACATCAGTTACTGTGTTCCTCGAAGTATAATATATTTCTTTGAACTTGGGTAAACTCTCAAGGAGGTAGACCACATCCTTGAGAGTCTGGAGACTCCGCAGTTGGGTCTGAAGGGCTCGCAGGTGAGGGGTAAAACCTCTAAGTGCTAGGGCAAGACAGAAGTGATGGTACAGCATATGCACATAGGTTTGAGTGCTATTCAATTCTCAATCGCTTATTTTATATGTGTGCTTACATTTTTACTTAATGAGAATGGCTTTTTTTGTCTGCATGTCTGTCTGTGTACCACCTGCATGGTGGCCTCAGAAGCCAGAAGTGGCTGTCAGATCCCCTGGAACTAGAGGTATAGACAGGTGTGAGCTACTGCTGGAGGCTAAGACTCTATAGTTCCAACAGAACAGCAGCAGTGCTCTTAACCACTGAGCCATCTCTCCAGACACAAGCACTTATTTGAAGTCAATTTCACTTTCATATGTTTTGCAAAATGAGGACAATAAAATTATTGTGGTTGAGATGAATATTAAATAGTATACCAGAAAGTCTTAATGAAATTTAAAATAAGTGAGAACACTTTTCCCCAAAATCTAAATTTGTAAATTCTCATTAGCAATTAATAAAAATATTAAGAACTCATAGAAATCCTATTAAGTTCAATTCAACAAAAATTTACTGTAAATGCTTGACCTGTTAGCTTAGGTCTCTACTCTATGCCAGGATTGAAGACAAGGAACGGAAGAAGAAAAAGTCATCCAAGTCACAGTCCTACTCCCTAAGAACATTCATCCACCTTACAACATGACAGTGGGCTTTTAGAAGAACACGTGGTATTAGACAAGAAAGTTAAAAAAAAAAAAAAGCCTAGCACTATTTAGGGATGCTGGACATGGCAAGAGAAAATGGCAATTATTCCTGCAACTGAAGATGTGGCATGTGAGAGGAAAGCCTGGCCCTATGACTCTACAAAGGGCACTGGAGCGGTTCAGCACCTCTGGAACTTAGTCTGAGTGCATTAATCCTCACTGTAGTTCCTCTGTGTTGAGCTAACAGAAGAGCTCATACTATGCAACTGAGAAAGAACAATGGAGGCTTATCGAGACCATGGTCCATGTGAAGTCCAAGAGCATTGCAGCTGCTTCTGATGGAGGAAGGAGATGGTGCCATATTATCTCATGACAGAAGGCAGGAGGGCAAGAGAAGACCAAAGCAGGAGAGCAAGAGGGGAAGACTCCTGTTAAGTCCAAAGGGAAAACTAGTGTTTTCCTAACCCCATTTGGAGACAACTATCCAGCTCCTGTGACAGCAGCATTCATGATGGCAGAGCCATCTGCTGTGGTCCCACAGGCCATCCTGCTGCATTGAAGTTATGTTTCAAATTCATCAATTTGGGGGTCATGGCTAAGCTACAACATCCTGCTGAATTTCTTCCTATATACTGAGCTACTGTCCCCTTTGGGGGCCTTCTCTGACCACTTCAAGGAACTGTGATGTTCATTTCCTAGCCATCTGAGTTGAAGTAGGAAAAGAGGCAGGGATCGGGATCGGTATGGCAGGTGAAATATCACCTGGCTGGGAATCAGACCTCAGGCCACTCCCATTCAGCGCCACAATACCTACTGATGAGCGGTGCTATAAGGTAGTTAACGGCTCTTCTTGCTCCTACATATTCAATGTCTGTACCCTACAGTTTCCAAGTGACGGGTGTTCAGCAGTCAAACTGATCCCAAAGAGGCTGTGACATGACCACATCGACAGTTTCAATTGTGGGGAAGGTCAGGGACTCCTTCAGAAAATAGCTGATCTAAACAGAGCCCAGGGAGTGTCATGGTAACACTGCTCGCAAGCTGCCAGAGGTAGGGAGAGACACAGCCAATATGTGTGTACAGCTGCCACATTTCAGAGAAGCACTCAAACCCCGCTAATATCATCTTGCTTAATACTGAGTCCCATACATCATAAGCTATTTTTGCTGTGGGCTTAACAGATCTGTGACTTGTCATCTCCGCCTGCACGTCCACAGTCCATTGCAGAGGACGGTTCTATAGGCGCACCTTCAGGACCTTGAGCTATTTGGGTGCGAGAATCAAAAGAAAAGGAGGAGAGATCAATATTAAAGGGAATAGGTTCTCCCTGGGACCAAAAGACAGCAAGGAAGGGAGAGTATGATGCGAGTGCATGTAAAAGCACACTACAAACTTCTCCATAAAGCATCATGCCCTACCTCTCCAGAGATTCAAAAATGTACGTGGGCAAGAGTCTGGGTGAGCTGGGTCCTCCTCATCAAATGATAACCTCTGCCAGTTTTCGCTGACCTCCGTAATCTCATCTCTTACAGCAGGCTTGCACATGACGCCAAGAGCCCTGCACCAGCTCTGTAAAAGGAAGCACCTAGACAACATGTATTACTTTTCAGTGCCTACAAGTGAGAGCTTCTGCTAACCGTCCTCCCTATTGCTAGGCAACCTGTCTCCCTCCCTTATGGAACGGGAACTCTTGCTTTTGGTAACAGCAGCCAGCACAAAACCTGGCACACAGAGGGTACCCAGTGATGCAGTTTTGTGTCTATCTGCAAGGTTCAGTACTGATGCCACCTGTTGTACTGCAAGAGAAGAGGGAAACAGTATTGAAGAATATCCTTCTATGTGCTGCTTAGTTGAAATCTCTGTCTAGTGCATTTCAAGGAGAGGGGAGACAAAGAGAGAACAAAACAAAATGCAGGTAGAAAACAAAATTGAACTAGGTGCAATGACATGCTTGTTTAATCTCTGCTACTTGGGAAGCTGAGGCCAGAAGGTCACATGAGCCAGGGACTTCGGCATCAACCTGGATGAGAGACTCTGCCCCAAAGGAAAAATAAAAAAAGTTAAACACTAAGGCTGTTAGCAAAGCTAAAGTGATAGACACCAGGAGCTTTCAGAGACAGATAGACGGGTTCTAGTTATTTAGTCAGGAGAGCAAGAATCACACTGGAGTGTTTTTGGGGAGTGGGGGAGGGGTGTTGTTCATAAGAGTTACTCCCCTACAGCAGAAAAGCTATATCCATCTCAGAGACTGCTGAATTTAGTGGCTTCACATCTTGGATCACTTTAACATTCCATGTTTCTTATGTTGAAAGCTAGAATGATGAGCACCCAGCCGTCACTGATGTGTTATGCAAGAAGAGAAAGATCAATGAGGAAGTCCACGAGGGCTGTGGGCTTGCTCTGTTGTCATTTGGCTGGCAGGATTAGCTAAGGGGCTTATCTGGCTGAACAAACAAGAAATCTTGGAGGCAGATGCACGTGGATGACTGTGAGTTCCATGTCAGCCTGGTCTATAAAAAGTTACAGGACAGCTAGAACTGTTACAGAGAGGAACCTTGTCTCCAAAAACCAAAATAAAGAAGAGAAATCTTGTAGAATCCCAGATGGAGTCCAAAGCATCTGGAAAATAATCTTCTGCAAGGCTCCAGTGATACACATGGAGAAACTTATAGGTCACCAAAAGTAATTATAGGTCACCAAAAATAAGAGTGGGTTTTTTTCAAGAAAGCATTTAAGTGATCTCCCTCAACTTTCCTGCCATTACTGATATGTATCAGCCTGGAGCCAATGTTTTCTTGCATATCAGAGAGCGACTCTTCAGCTCCTTTTATTGCACTATCAAGATCCAATTAACTATCTTCAAAGCTAACACCAGTCTTTGGGCAACTAAGACACCTCCAAGAAAAAAACAGCGATCTCCAAACTCTTTCACCTGACAAGGTACCACTGGGATTTCACATCACTTCACAACCTATCAATGGGCTAACACTCTGTCCTGAACACTGACCAGTCCTAGGTCAAATTCAGTTCTAAGTACTTTCTGATTCCATTCATAGAGCTGGTGCAAGCTATTTTACATAGGTGATTAATAAATACTCAGGAACTTGGCTTGCTATAAAATGTTTTCCTGTCACTTTGCCAGGTACTGTCTCATACCATGTTGCCTCAGAACCTTACAAGCCTTCATGTACAGAATCAAACATACTATTTCCAGTCACCGTCCAATCTTCCAAGTGTGTGGACAGGCTAAGGTTGGAACTGAACTGTAGGCAAAAAATACAGCTTGGCTATGCAGCTCTGCACATGAACAATAGGACAACAGTGCTACAGTGCCTCTTTAGAAGCAAGTACATCACAACGCAGACATGGGATGTCTGCCCATGGGACTACACGGGGTCCCTTGTGGTACAGGGAGGTCCCAGCTCAGCTATCTCATTGTAGCATGTGGTGCAGTGTTGTGTAGACAAGCTCTCAATGGCTCGTGCTTAGCTGGGCAGGCTCACTCTATCTAGTGTGTTGGATTAAAGTCATCTGCCAAGGGATTCCCAGAGCAGCCACTTTTGGTAAAGTTTTTACAGTGCATCCACAGTCAACCAAGAATGTCTGAATGGAGACGATTTATAACTCACAATTCTGATACTTCCAAGTCAACCCAAGGTACAGATCAGACAGGAGGCTTTTGAAGCCCTTCAGGAGACAAGGACGCAGATGCCAGCACATGTAGTATAGGATGGCCCCAGCCAGACAGCTAAGGCATATTGGCACAACTGTAATTTGTCCATCCACCAATATGCTCCACAAAAAACACCCATATGCTTTCTTTTAGCTTCCATATGCTTTTTTAGTGAGGAAACTAAAATATTTCATTAGTTTTGAGTAATTAATAATTACTTATTTCACAATAGTCACCCTCATTAAAAAACGAAAATAACTGATTAAGCTGCAGGATCCTGGCTTTCAGCTCAAGCTTTTCCATTACTTTTTCTTTCATTTTTTTTTTTTAAATAAGAATATAATAAGAGAGTAGAATGGCTAGTGTGGAAACAGTCACATTACAGGGAATGAAGCGTTATCATACACCATTTCCCTACATTCCTCTTGACTGAGACATTATGATTTAATAAAAAGAACATGGATTTGGGGATCAGAAAGACTTTGGAACCCCTCCAGTTTGGCTTCTGTGAACAGCACTTCTGAGGAAATGAAGGGTGTTGAAAAGATAAAGCAGGCTGGATCCCTTCAACCTAGTCCTCCCCTACTCCCAAGGAGTAACCTCATTGTGTTCCCTCCCTCAATCTGGAGGCCTGGGTACCACATGCCTAAAGAACTCTGGCAGTGAGCCAGGGTTCCAAGCAGGCTGCGGCATATAAGAATGCCCCCCACCCCGCTAACAATGCATGGGAACTACTGGGGGTCTTGTAACAGTGCAAACTGACTTAAGATGTTTAGGGTGTGGTCTGTGGGCTGCATTTCTAGGAGACTGCCAGGTAGACTGTGTATTGCTGGTCTTCAGGCAAGACTCTGATGGGTCAGGACCTAAAACACATCAAGTGAGGAAACAGAACAAGTAACAAGGGAACTGTGTCTATCTCATTAGGCCAGGATGAGGACTACTAAGGATTTAAACCAGCAGCTCTCAACCTGTGACTAGATACCCCTTCAGGGCTCAAACAACCTTTTCATGGGAGGTACATATCAAATATCCTGCATATCATATATTTACATTACAATTCATAACGGTAGAAAAAGAACAGTTATGAAATATGACTAAAATAAGTTTATGGTTGGGGGTCATCACATAGGACCTAAAGGGTTGCAGCATTAGGAAGGTTGACAGCCACTGATTAAGAGAACAGTAGTACCCAACTGCCTGATCATTAGAGTATGATTTGCATTTTAGAGACCACAAAGCTGAGACCAGAGAAAATCAAGCACCCTTGGGAGAGGCAGCTAGCTAACAGCTTTGGCACACTGGCCTCACAGAGTGAGGGTGCGCCAGTGGAAGACAGTGAATACGGAAGGCATTCCTGTGCACAGCTGCTATGGAGTCTGGCTTCTCTCCATTCTCCCACGGAGCAGCTTACCTGCTGCCTGAACTGCACTGACTTGCAGCCACTTTATTGGCATCCACTTCCCCACCTGGACCATGAGGGGGTTGCCCCTGGCAACCCCTGAGGCCTCCTCTGTTTCTGGCATACGCTTTCACTTTCTGGTTCCCACATAAGCTCACAGTGGGTCACCAGCACTAAGAGTGAGTTTCACACACGTGGCAGTTCACACATGTGGCAGTCATTACAACTTGGCAGGAACCAAATTCTAGCTGTTCACATCTGGAATCATAGATGGACAGGAATCTGTCTCTGTAAAAAGCCCCATGCTCAGGATGACAATGAAGAAACAACAACCATTCCCCGAAGCACCGACATTCCACACCAGTGGGTAACTCCCACTCTGTGGAGGACACTATGACAATAACTCCCTCGTCTCAAAAAGACCAGCAGTTCCAGACCCAAGAGAAAGCTATATTCTGCCCGAAGGCTGAGATAATTTACTAATAAGTTATCACATAAGTGACTCAGAAGGTGTGAGCTTCTTTCTCACCAAAACCCCCAGAATATAACCCCTGCATTCCTACAAGGCCCATTCACCATCATGTACCTGGATTCCTGCTCCTATTCAATGCTATCTCTGGGATGACTTGTATTTTGCCATTGTTCTGAATTTAAATCCAAACTTGGCTGGTTACTAGCCACACTGCTTTGAGCAGATATTTCTACTTTCTAAGTTTAACTTCTTTAGATGAGGGTGGGGAATAGGGACTTGATTCTAAGCATTTAACAAACACTGAGAAGTACATTTGCTGATAGAAAAAATTAACAAATGGAACAAGAGGAATAAGAATTCCAAGGCCAAAGCATCACTTAGTGTGTGTGTGTGTGAGAGAGAGAGAGAGAGAGAGAGTGTGTGTGTGTGTGTGTGTGTGTGTGTGTGTGTGAGAGAGAGAGAGGGGGAGGGAGGGAGGGAGGGAGGGAGGGAGGGAGGGAGGGAGGGAGGGAGGGAGGGAGGGAGGGAGGGAGAATATCCAGAGCTGTGGTAAAGGAGGCAGGGAAAGATGAATTCAGAGTGTCTGTGACAAAAACCCAAGAGACAGGAAGCATGTATAAGCCAAATGGAAAATACACATTATCAGATACAGAAATATCATTTGTCCACCCTAGAATTCTTGTATATAGAGCCTTCAGAGTATCTAGAAAGCCTTGAAGTTGCAGCTGGTATTCCCTGATGATCTGTATGTTTGAGAGTGTTCACAGATTTGTGTGTGCCCCCTTCTCCCCTCTCCCCCAACCCATGATGTAATGGGTTGTAATTAATCCAGGGAAATACAAACAGCATGGCTGAAAACTTGCTAAGAGGGCTGAGGCAAGCTGAAAACTCAAGAAAATGAAAGTTGGGGAACCTCTCCCTGACTCTTATGAACTCTCAGCTCACTGAGGGAGGAGTCCAGAGAAAGTCCTGCCCTCCCTAACATCATAGCACAATGATCAGATCGAGTATGTGCTCCTCAGAAAGTAATTCCCAGTATCTTAATCTTAGAACTGTGTGGTTACTAGTGAATGTCTAATTCCGGTGGTCTCTACATTTTCTTTAATCTGATGGATAATTACCACTGTCCCATGGAAGCTTCTCAGCTCAGTCAAGTCCCAGGCCACCAAGGCACAAGAAGGATCAGAGAAAGTGCCCACCCCCACCCCCCACACCCCAGCCCTGGGGAAATAGAGACAGAAGCCTAGGGCTTCAGATTCAGTGAGAGACACTGCCTCAAAAACAAACAAACATACATACATACATACATACATACATACATACATACATACATACACACACATACATACATACATACATGGGGAGTGGCAGAGGAAAAAAAGACACCCAACCCTGATCTCTGGCTTCCATACACACATGCATATACACAAATGTGCACAACTACAACACACACACACACACACACACACACACACACACGAAATAAAAAGAAATTTAGGAACAATTAGATTCTCTCTGTGATCCCAAAATTTCTCAACTCCTAAGTTAGAATTGTTGGGGAGATTGATTTATAAAAACCCCTCTGGCTTTGCCATTCTGACTTGTCCTAACAAGCCTGATGATGATTGGCACTGGACAACTCAAACAACAAAGAGGAACTAGTCTTTATTTAATGGTGTTAATGCTGGGTGCATTTACCAGACCCTCAAAAATGAGAATGCAGAACAATGGCATCTATAAAGTAGTGGTTCTCAACCTGTGGGTCACTGACCCTCTGGCAAACCTCTATTTCCACAAACATTTACATTACAGTTCATAACAGTAGCAAAACAACACTTACAAAGTAGCAACAAAATAATTGTATGGTTGGGGAGCCCCACAGAATGAGGAACCAGCATTAGAACAACTGACAGCCATTGGCCTAGATGGCTGAGTCCCTTCCTTTCTACCTTGAAATTGCATGTTGCTGGAGTTTGGGACAGCAATGTGTCCAAAACCCAATTATAGAATACATACACTCTAAAATTCCCATAAAAGGGTTAGGTGCAATACCAATTTTCACACAAGGCTCCGTGATGAAGTCACTAGATTTTGGAAACATGGCAGAAGGCAGAAGGAGGGCATTCTAGTTAGTAGAATACTGAACAGATGACAAATCATGATCAACTGGTCTGCCTTTGTCTACTAGCAGACGCTGGACTGGACTCAGAGAGGGAGGAGGCCTTGCCCAAGGTGACACAGCCAGCTGAGACCAAGACTAGGGACAATTATGTTCTCATTGCTTCCAGTTCACATGATACACAGAGCACACTGCTTCAATCCCCAAAGCAATGAGCATCTATTCAGGGAGCAAAGGAAAAAATACACATGATTACTGCTTCTACCTCCATTTTAAAAAGGAAAAAAAAAAAGTAGGGGTTGATTAAAATTATTGTCAAGGCAGACCAAGACAATTTCCCAAAACTGAAAATTAACATATCATATGAGCAATACAAATAAGTCTACGAATTAATTTGGTATTAGCCCCCCAATGAGTCACCATGTAGAAAATGGAGAAAGCCAATGATCTACAGGAGGCTAGAAGTCAGCTCTTGCTCTGGTACAGAGACCAGTGATTTGAAAATGATACCTCATGTTCTTTAAGAGTAAACAGGGTGTACAGTTTCAAATCCCATGAAGTGCAGCTTTAAATAGATTTGGTTTGGAAACAGGACAAGGAACACACCACAGTTGGCGGATCAACATCAAAAGCAGGGAAAAACAATGATTACACTCATTGATATCTGCTGACATGAATACTGCCGAGTCTAATTACGGATTTAAACTGCTATTCTTTATTATTCCCACTAATGTTCGTTTTTTACCACAAGACAGTTTTACATGTGTACATCAAGCTCCCAGAGTATTTAGTTCTCCATCTTGCAAAGGTTGAGATAATTATCTTGGTCCCATGAGCTTATAAATCTGAAAGATAGGGATTACACTGCTGGATAGATAAATGACTAACAGACAAACATGGGTGACAAGCAGATGCATAGGTAGGTAGGCAGATATACAGACAAACAGACAGAAAGACAGATGTACATAGGTAAAAAGATTATATAAGTAGGTAGGTAGATATAGAGGTACACAGATAGGTAGATAGTGAAGATAGTGAGTATTGGTAGGTAAGTAGAAGAAAATCCCCATTTTAAAGAGCAATTTTTGCAACTTTTCAAGGTTTAATTAAAGTATCTCCTTCAGTGTTGACACAGATTTCAATGGGGAGAGTGAATGCAGATATCTAAATAACCTTCAAAGCTTCAAAGCTTATTCTTTCTACATTTAATAAGTGGAAACTAAGGAATAAAAAATGATAACCACAGTCCCTAAATGAACAGCTCTCTCAAGTACGTCACTGAAGTAGAAAATTTAGGTACATACACTTTTTAAATCCCCTTTGATTTTGGCATTGGGACCTGTCCCAATGGGTCTAATGATTAGCTAGGGTACGTCAGAGGACAGACAGCAATCTCCCTCTTTAGGGTGTTGACAGTGGAGAGTTGGCCTGATCCCCTGAAAGTTAGATCCATACTGACATTAGAGAACAGAAGAAAGTTGACTCTTCCTTTCTAACTTGAAAGTACAGGCCACGGAAGCTATCAAAACTATAACAAGCGATGCCTTCGGGGAGGTTCACCTTTGAGCTATCTGTCTGAGAAAATATTATGTTAGAAGCAAGTTTTGTGTGGGCATATTATATAACATAGTAGAACTAAAACCAAAAAAAAAAAAATCTTTCATATTTTTGCATACCCAGTTCTTGATACCATTTTCTTTTGTAAGAATAAGAAAAAATCCACAATACTCACAACTGAGTAAATTCTACAAGTTTCTCAATTCATGTCACCTACCTGTTTCATCTTTACTATATGTGATAAATATTAGCTTTGAAATTACTATTAGCCTAAAACCATAATTTCCATTTGATTCTAAATTGGTAATTCCTGTGATTATGGGGCACCACCGACCAATTTCAGGTTTGTTATTTTTTCTGAAAGAAATGTGTGAAGTCATGTTTGCAATTCTTCATCACTAAAATAGTACACTAAAGTTACTAACAAAATGTTTTATGGAAAAAATGTTGATAGCAATTTAAATGATGACTCCAAATCATAGACAACTTTATTCTCTAAGGCCTCAGGTTAGGAACATCATTTTGACGACTTCATCTCCTGGCAAAGAAGCCAAAAAGATCATATTGAACACGGAAGCATCACTGGGAGATGCAGATACCAGCAGGCTGGCTCTAAGGGAAAATAAAAGAGTTGAACTAAATATGTTCCCTTTCTCTTCAAGCCTCCATTTTCTTGGTAACCCCATGTTGAAGTTGTCTTTGACCTTTGCAATGGTCCACCAATAGAGGTGCATTCAAAAGATTACCTCACTCTCTGTGTTCTTGCTTCATTGCAAACTTGGAATCATTGGTGCAGGGCTAAATGATTGTCAGGTATATAAGACACCATGACTAACCCCTGGAAGCATTCTTTAGTTCATTCAGAGTCAAACAGTATGGGAAAAATTACACTCAAAGAAGGAAAGCTGAGGAGCCAATGAATGGCATGATAACACAGTGGAATATATAAATATATATGTATATATATATCCTACTGTATAGCAACACTGTAGATTCTCGTATGTTCATTAAATGTCTATTTTCCAGATTGTCTAAATGTTTCCCTTAAAAAGAAAAATTAAACCAAAGAGGGCAAAGGAGGGCAAATTACTATCTTGGATATTTTTCATGATTCTCTTGAACATAAAGTACTTTTGTGTCTTCCATTGGGAATCAAAATGAAGCATCATAGGTTCAGGTGCCTATTAACATTATATAATTGTTAAGACTCCAATGCTGTCTTACCTCAAGCAACTTCTGGCTTTTGGAATGGACAAGGGACACAGGTTCAGCCAGATGATATGTTAGTCTGTAAATTAAAGAGACAGAAGTTACTTGAGGGCACTGGACACCAAGCCTACTTTCATCCACCAGTAATAACAATCTTATATCTATGTAGCAGTTTATTGTGCAAAACATTTCCACATTCATGATCTCATTTCACCCCACATAAACCTGATAAAGAAACAGGAAGAGATTATTCTATTTATATGTGAGAGAGGTAGAACTTCATAGAGGGCAGAGAATGACAAGGGAACTGGGACTCTTGTGAAAAATTATACAAATGTAACATGAAAAGTTGCAAGAGCACATGGCATTCAGAGCCAGTCAACTGTCTTCCTCTCTGCAATGCCCTCGGGCAATTCACTCAATGTCCCCATCAACTCCCTCACATGAGAATGAAGATTATCTATATTACCTAGTCAAAACTGTCTTCAGCTAAAACTCTAATGGAGCAGGGAGATTTTCCTGCATATCCACAGTGCTCATGTACAAAATAATATTTCTTTTCATGAGCAAAACACATACTACTAGAGCATATTCCAAGATGGCTACTTCTGTGATTTGTGGCCCTAGTTCTAAAATATCATGAAATTATCTATGTCATTCTTGAGTGGCCTCAACACACCACACACACATACACACACACACACACACACACACACACACACACGAATACATATAAGCATACCCACACACACTCAAGTATCTTCTCAAACCCCAAAACCTAAAGCCAGAGATTTTAGTGGCAGGCAGGTTCCTGGTTTGCAGCCTTTCCAAATCTGAGCCTTCAGCACTGCCTGAGGCTCAGAAAAATGGGGCTGCTGGCAGAACTGCGGAACAGAGAAAACTCACTTGAGATTTTACACAGAAGAATTGAAAACAGGTTCACTAAAATGCCCAGTTTTCATAAAGCGCTCAAAGTGTAATAGAGAAACATGGCTGGTAAGATGCCCTGCCAGAAACCCATCTCAGACCCCAAAAATCAAACCTTAACCATCCCTTAACATCACACTTTATCCCATAGTCTAGGAACACACTGTGTGCTCATTACAGCCTAAATCATCTTCATTATATGCTCAATGAGCCTTTCTTGTCCCAAGTTTACAAATCTGGCAACCAAACTTCAAAGGTCACAAAACTAACACAGAGCAGTTGAAAATGTATCCTTGAACCCTCACACCAAGCATTTGCCTCTTATAGGAGGAGAGAAGCCTCCTGACTAGAGAGAGAGTGACCTAACTTCAGGAACTGGAAAACAAGAATGTAAAACAGAAATTGCAATTCAGCAAAGAATACAAAATTCAGAAGAAATCAGTATGTCTTGTTTCATCACACATGCAGAATGAAAAACTGATTTTTAGAAAGAATGAAAGGGAGGAAAGGAGGATTGCAGGGAGGGAGGGAGGGAGGGAGGGAGGAAGGGAGGGGGGGGGATGGGGCAGTTAGCAATGGGAAGGAGGCAGTTAGCAATGAAAGTAATAATATTTATTTGTTTACTTGTTTATTTGGTTTTTTGAGATAAGGCTTCTTTGTGGCTTTGGAAGCTGTCCTAGAACTAGCTCTTGTAGACCAGGCTGGCCTCGAACTCACAGAGAGCTGCCTGCCTCTGCCCCTGCCCCTGCCCCTGCCCCTGCCCCTGCCCCTGCCCCTGCCCCTGCCCCTGCCCCTGCCCCTGCCCCTGCCCCTGCCCCTGCCCCTGCCCCTGCCCCTGCCCCTGCCCCTGCCCCTGCCCCTGCCCCTGCCCCTGCCCCTGCCCCTGCCCCTGCCCCTGCCCCTGCCTCTGGCCCTGCCCCTGCCCCTGCCCCTGCCCCTGCCCCTGCCCCTGCCCCTGCCCCTGCCCCTGCCCCTGCCCCTGCCCCTGCCCCTGCCCCTGCCCCTGCCTCTGCCTCTGCCTCTGGAGTAGTGGGATTAAAGGGAACGTAATGAATTTTAGTGACAGTTAAAAAGATCCCACTTGAGAGAGGGGACACTGATAGAGCAAGGGTTCCAGGAGTAGATGACTTGTGAGTGAACAGGAGTAAAGTACATCATATATACTGTGGTAAATACATGATGAAAAGCAGTTTTTTGGGGGTTTTTTGTTTGTTTGTTTGTTTTTGTTTTTAGCACTTAAGCATATGTCTCTTTATTACAATAACATGGGGCAAGATTATTTTTCTTAGAATATATCTGACAGTATGAAGTCCAAGTCTCTAAATAAAAAGTTATGATTCCTACCCAGAAAGTTATATTCTGATTCCAGTGTTTTCTATAGAATTCTTTTTTTTTTTTTTACTTAAAAATGTTTTCCATGAAGAGCAGTCTTGTATACAAATAATATATACTTATTTAAAACTTGACCCAAAAGTATGCTTTAGTTTGGGATTATGCCTCACCATCAGGTAAAAGGAGAGAAACAACTTCACGTCTGTGGTCTCATTAGAAGGCAACACGTGACTAAGTAAAGCAGAATGTTCAGCTCTAGGTTAGCATGAATACTCTCTCAGGACTCCCCAGTGAAGTTTCACAGATGTATCATCCTCACCCAACGTGTTAAAACACAAGCCACTGAACAGGAGCCTGCAGTGCTGGCTTTCATACAGACTTTCAGCCTGAAGCCTTCCAACCCTGCAGTTAACTGGCTTGTGCGTGTGGTTCCAGTGTTAAGCATTCTCTGCAGATCTAAGTGTTTCAGAAGGCAATCAAACTCTTCATAACCCATAAGGGGACAGGACGACTGGCAAATCCCGTAACAACCTTTGGCAATAACAAAAGATATCCTTGGTTACATCTGTAGATTTTTAGGTCTGCTGACCCAGAAGCCAAAAGGGTTGAAACATTTCTCAAACTGTCTTTCTTCTCCCAAGAAGAATGTTCTCACCTCCAAGCAATTTCAGCCAAAAATAATCTATATATTCAAACTCATTGTAAATTCTCAACCTATTAATTGGAATTTATGGAAAGCTAGGCTTAGAAACAAAATATTATTGTTAACATTTTCTGTTTGATTCAATATAACCAAGCAGAAACATAAAATCTGTGTCGGAAAACAGTAGAGAAAGACAAGTACAAAGACTGACATTAAGGATGGAGAGGGGGGTGGGGGGAAAGGGAGAGAGAGAGGGAGACAACAGAGAAAGATAACAGAGAGAAAGAGAGAAAGAGCAAGAGAGCAAGCGAGACAGAGACAGGGACCATGATACACAACAGAGACCATTTCAATGAGCTTTCCACAAACCATGGTTCAAACATATCATTTCAAGCAATAAAAAAATAAAAATAACAAGAGGCCTAGAGGCCTAAGTAGCAAAGGCTAATGTAACAAATGAGTAATGAGACAGAGCTTTGCAGGAAAAACAATCCTGCTGTTATCAAGTTAGCCCATCACCCAAGACATCTCTGAATAGGCGAGTTTGCCAAGAAAAGAAGCCTATGAGTAGAAGACTGAGGACCTGGCTCCTGTGGAGTTCCCCAGTCTAATGGCTAGGAAAGATACATATTTTTTTTTTAAGTCTCCCTTTTCAGAGCTAGAGACTATGGCTACCTATAAACCATTTAGAAAATACCAAAAGTCATTTCATCTACACTTTTTGTACTTTCATAAATTTCAAATGGCAAAAAGATTACTTGTAGTAATTTAAAGTAAATGGTACAATGGTGTTAAACATGGAATTCAGGCTCCAGAAGCAACTGAAATGTTAGATTAGGACAAAGGCATTGGATAACAACAATGGGTGTGCCACAACCCTGACCATCAAAATCCAAGTGATTTTTAACTGCACTATCTCACCCACCATTCTAAGATACTTACCAAGAATACAACATGTTCCACGGCTTATAAATGATCTGGTTGTCTCATTAAGGTAATGTTTGTCAGTATTTAATTGCTTCCCTCCCTGATTTTAATTTCCTCACCTGTCAGCATCGATCAGAAATAGTGAAATCATCTGACATACTGGCTGATTATGTTCAAATTAATCAAGTTGTTTTTTTTTTTTTTTTGTAAATTTGCTTTGGCCTGCAGGTAACACACAACTTCATAATGTGATATATAGAAGAGGCCTACAATAGAACATAAATGGAAGAATTTGGGAACCCAAAGGAAAAATGTAAGTTATTTTCACACCTACAGCACTGGACATTAAGAGGCCAAGACTATCTTTAAGAGGAAATTTAATGAGTTAGTGTTCTCTGGAGAACAGTGGACAGTTCCTGCCAACACGCAGGAAGAGGTGTAATTATCTCAGAATATTAGAGACATGGGTTTGGAAGGAAAAAATAAAGATGGGCTTGCCTTATAATATAACATAAAATAATGTACATGTAATAACAGAAAAATACAATATGCAATAATCAATAATATGGCTACTAAGGAAGTAACATTTCATACTGACAACTGTTAACAGCTTGATATATGTATCTGGGGGTTGATAATGGTGTTATTAGTAACTGTAACAATTTCTGCATAAGAGGTGAAGATGAGGCTGAGAACAACAAAGGAAGTCTTTTTTAAATGTATACAGGTGTTCTGACTGTGCACCATGTGTGGGACTGATGTCTGGAAGAGGGTATCAGATCCCCTTGGGAACTGGAGCTACAGACAGCTGTGAACTGCCATGTGGGTGCAGGAAATCTAACCCAGGTTCTCTGGACAAGCAGCAAGTGCTGAGCTATCTCTCCAGATCCAGCAAAACAACTAGACACCTAGTGATGGACAAGTACGGTCTCATGATCTATATGAACTGAGCAATGCACCACAATTACTCAGAAGAGAGGAAGAAAAACAGTGTAGGCCCTTCATACATAATTATTCAGTGCTAATATCTATCAGAAACAGTGTTTAAAATACACTTAGGAAACCTCAAACACTCAACTCTTCTAGAGGAAATAAATGAAATGACAGGAAAACATTCCATAAGGCATCCTGGCATGAGATTATGTTAATACACTAATGGAATTCCCACCCAGAAATAGACAAATGTATGTGTAATAATAACTGGCTCCCAAAGTGAGCCCATCATAGTGGTAAACCTGCATGTGAGTCACTCTGCACCCATTTGGAGGGTCCTGAATGGAACAGAAGAAAGAAAGTCACTGGGTGCATGCAAAAGGGGGGGGGAAGGAAAGGGAACTGGGGAAAATAAACATAAAGGTTAGGTCTTATAGAGAAAACAGCTTTAGAACCTCCAGGGGTCAAGTATGAGCCACTGAGAAATTCCATGACTAGGAAAACTATATCTGCAGAAAAAAAATAAACTCTAGGTGAAAAATAAAAGGAAATAAGTCTAGTGAAGTTAGAAGTTTTCACAAGTTTTTCATAGCTGGGTTAGTAAAACCCAGTGTATTGGGGACTAGAGAGACATAAAAGAAGAACTCTTGAAATAATAAATTCTAAAAACCAAGTGTCAGTGGCAAAACAATTGATCTAGCCAGAAGTAGCATGTATAGTACATGCAACTGTTGTCAGGGTCAGGATGCTGGGTCCTAAAGTAGAAAATGGGGGTGTGTAGTCCAAAAAAAAAAAAAAAAAAAAACACAATGCAGCAAATATGCAGAATTAACAAGTCAATTTCCTAATATAAACCATAAGGTCTCTTAATAGTAACAGGACTAGTAACAGTTTTGTTTTCTAAACAAACATAGTATAGCTGTCCTTGTCACATAAGAACTAGACATGGTGGATATGTTAAATATATTGGACTACACTAGTCATTCTACTATATGTATATCTAATGTTAAGCATATAAAACATGCCCAATTTGTATATGGAAAAAGATTGCACCTAAAAATTTCAGAGTAAATTCAACTTGAAGAGGTAATATTTAATAAACGTTTCAGAACAGAGTTAGATATCTTAAATACATTTATCCTATAATTATTCTCAGAACTCATTACTAAATCTGCCTTATATCTGGAGTAACCACAACCTAAAAAGATTAAGTAAAGGGTTATAGAGATGGCTCAGAGGTTAAGAGCACTTGTTGCTCTTGCACAGGACCCGGGTTTGGCTCCCAGAACTAACACTGAAGTTCACAATCATCTGTAACATCAGTTACAGGGGATCCAACTTCCTCTTCTGACATTCCCAGGGCTGAGGAATGTATGAGGTACACACACAGGCAAACACTCAGGCATGTAAAATAAAGTTATTAAAAATAAAGAATAACTTAATTGAGCTTACATTTACCTGGGAAGTGTCATGCTAGAAAATTTAGATTTGCAGCCTCCTACTGCATCCAGCATGTTCTCGGAACAAAGAGAGCATGGCCTGAAGGAGGCCCTACAGTGGGACAGCGTGAAGAAATCCGGATCATAACATAGAAAGACAAAAGCAGTGTTTACCCAAGTGAGAGGGAAATGCTGATAACAGGGATGCACTGACGGAAATAACCAGGAGGAACTAAAGCTGCCCCTTCGAATAAGCCCTGTGTAAACCATTGTGCATGCCTCCACACATTAACACTGGAACACTAAGACAGAAATAACAGAAAACTCTGTTTCAGAACAGTTTGGAGGACCACTCTAAATGCCAAGCTGCCCACAGGAGAACACAACTGTTCCTTCCACAGCTTGGACTTATCAAGAAGGGCCAAACAGCCATCTGTAAAGGAAGCCATGTATAATATTATGGCCATAGCAGTGAAAGATGGACAATTGCATTCTGTGTTTCAGAAGCTTAAGCAGCCCAACCTTGGAAGAAAAACAAGATCTCTGGATAAAACTTTGGAACATGGCTTCTAAAGAAGAGTCCTGAGTAAAAACCATTCAACATATCCAGGCACTCCTGGGATTCATCAAGGATGAGCGCACTCTATTGTCCTTCCTTGTTTTAAAATAGGACAATGCAGGGTGCTGCCTATCTGCAAGGAGGCAGAACAAGCCAGAGTTCAACCAGCTACCACCAGGCAGTATGTACAAAGTCAGCCACCAAAGTCACCAGAGTGTAGCTCTAATTCACTAAAGTAGCCTAAAGTCCAATCAGATCCCACTTCAGGGTGACTGAGAAAGACATGAGGAATCAGGGAGAAATTCCTACTATTTAACTCCAAACATTCACAAGCGGAAGAGAACAAAAAATGTTAGAGGAAATGAGAACCTGAGAAAGAACACCCAGTCCCGTCTTAATTAAGACCACACATTCAAGAAGCCGCAAGCCTACTTGCATTTACAAAGCTCATCCATGGATGTTACTACACACCAGCACGAGCTACCCTAAGTGACATATAGGCATATGTGTAGTCGCCAGGGTCTACGTCTACCACCTTCACAGTTTTCTGCAGTTTCCCTGTTGAGTTTTCATTAAACAAAACAAATCACAGAAAATAGGAATCGTAGCTAAAAGGGAAAGAAAGAAAAGTTTATAGGCCAACCACCCACAATGGAAATGAAGAGAGGAGGAGGGAAGGGTGGAGTAGACAGAAAGGAGGAGGGGGAGGGGGAAGGGGAAGAAAGACGAGGGTCCAAAACGAAATCCAAGATAAGTGGTTTCTGACTGAGGTAAGAGAAACGCAATTGCCTTCACTTGATCACACTGTACACGTGTCACCCCATAATTCTGCATGTCCATTAAAAACAGAATAAACAAACTAGAACATGTTCAGTGGTAGAGCAGTTGCCACTCATGTACAAGTTGACCGGTTCCATCTAGAATACTGAAAAAACAAGCAAGCAAATAAAAGGCCCAGATTCCTCCAGTTACTCAAAAGGAAAGGTCCGTGATCATGTAGGAGTCCCCAAGATCTGGACAGGACACCCAAAGTTCAAAATGGTTTTCAGAATACACTAAAGTACAATCAACTCTTCTCAGCATGCTAACTGATATTTGCACCGATTACATATAAATAGTCATGTGTCAAAGTGCTGACAATTGCCGCAGTGACAGAAAACGGTACTGGTAGTCACTACCTTTTATCACATACAATAAAGCTGGGAACAGAAGCAGTTTAACTTAATACTTCCACTGGCACACACTAATAGTGTTACTATCTCTAAATTCTTTAGTGCAACCCTATTTAATACTGTGAGGAAATGTCAAGTATCAACAAAAACATCTACGTTAAAAACCAAACAATAATAGTGATTTCTAAACTTGTCCCTGGGCGATGGCCTTGAGAGATGCTAACTGATCTCTCCATGGAGTCTGAAACAGTGAAGAACAAACCTAGGTTATTTTCCTTTAAAAAAAAAAAAAAACAAAAAAAAACAAAATCATTTTAATTAGCATATAAGATATCAGGTTTCACTGTGGCACTTTTTTTTTCTTCCTTATTTATTTTTACATCCCACAGTCTCCCCTCTCTCCTCTCCTTCCAGCCCCTCCCCTAATTCAACCATGCCCCTCCACCGCCACCCCCTCCACTTGTCCTCCATTTTTAGGCAGAAAAAGGCAGGCTTCCCAAAGACCTCAACAAAACATGGCATATCGAGTTGCAGTAAGACTAAGTACTTCCCCTCATATTTAGGCTGGACAAGGTGACCCAATATGAAGAGTAGGGTTCAAAAGCCTGCAAACGAGTCAGAGGCAACCCCTTCTCCCACTGTTCAGAGTCCCACAGAGGATCAAGCTACACAACAGTCACATATATCTAGAGAGCATAGCTAAGTCCCAGGCAGACTCCCTGGTTGTCGGTTCAGTCTCTGTGAGCTCCTAGGAGCCCAGGTCAGTCAGTTGATTCTGTAGGTTTTCTTGTGGTGTCATTGACCCTCCCCCCACACCCCTACTATCCTATCTCCCTCTCCTCTGCAGGATTCCCCAAACTAATGTTTGGCTATGGGTCCCTGTACCTGTTTCTATCAGTTAATGGATGAAGCCTCTCTGATGTCAACTGGACTAGGCACCAATATCAGAACATCCAATGTGCAGGACCTACTCTAGGTCAAAGGTTTTGTGGCAAGGTTGGTATCCCAACCCTCCACTGGAAGTCTTGTCTGATCATAGGAGAAGGCCAGTCCAGCCTGTGTGTCCCCTACTGTTAGGATTACTGGGAGCTTCCATTGTGCCAGGTTTCTACCTGGCTGATTTTTTAATTGCCTCAGATTTCTTATCTCAAGCTGACCAGCAAGTATCCAAGTAAAGCAGTTTTGCTCAAGTAGTTCTGGTATCTTCTTAATCACAGCTGATTCTTCAGCCCCAGCTAACTAGAACCACAGAATCTTAATTCCTAAGAACAAAGGGGCCTCGCATAATCCCTCTGAAATCCACAAGCCAGGCCACCATCCTCTGCACTGTCCTCAACATTCTTATCTTCCAAGATCCCACAGAACATCACAAACACAGAGCTCTTAAATCTCAGTAGCTTTTCTAGCACAAAGGTCCAAAGTCCTTCCACAATCCTCTCCAAAACATGGGCCAGCCCGTCACAATACCCAATACACTAGTACCAATTTATTTTAATTAGGGTTTCTATTGCTGCAACCAAACAGCATGACCATAAAGCAAGTTGAGAAGTAAAGGGTTTATTGAGCTTACACTTCCATACTGTTGTTGTTCACCACCAAAGGAAGTTAGGGCAGAAATTGAATCACAGCAAGAATCTGGAGGCAGGAGTCAATACAGAGACCAAGCTGCTTGCTAGCTTGCTACCCTTGGACTAGCTTTTCTTCCCCTTCATCCCCTCCCCAAACCTGATCCCTTATGTGCTCCCAAGTCCTCCTTCCCAAGGAGATCCAAGCATCCCCCCCCCCCCCTTAAGCCCTCCTTGTTACCTAGCTTCTTTGCATTTGTGGTTTGTAGCCTGGTTGCTAGTAACTACTTACAAGTGAGTACATACATGTTCGTCTTTCTGGGGTCTAGGTTTACCTCACTCAGGAAGATTTTTTTTTTTTTCCTAGTTCCATCCATTTGCCTACAAATGGCATGATGTTACTTTTTTTTTTTAATAGCTGAGTAATTCTCCATTGTATAAATGTACCACTTTTTTCATCCATTCTTCAGCTGAGGGACATCTAGGTTCTAGATTTTAACTAATAAAAACGCTACAAACACAGTTCAGAGAGTGTCCTGTGGTATGATTGAACATCCTTTAGATATGCCCAAGAGTGGTATTGCTGGGTCTTGAGGCAGATAGATTTCCAATTTTCTTAGAACCCGCCATACAGATTTCCAAAGTGGTTATATAAGTTTGCATTCCCACCAGCAATGGAGGAATGTCCCCTTTTCTCCACATCCTCTCCAGAATGAGCTGTCACCTATGTTTTTGTTCTTACATTCTAACAGATGTAACATGGAATCCCATGTCATTTTGATTTGCATTTCCCTGATGGCTAAAGATGTTGAACATTTCTTTGTTTTTCAGCTATTTGAGATTACTCTGTTGAGAATTCAGTTTAGATCTGTACCACATCTCTAATTGGACTATTTTGTTTGTTAATGTATGGTTTCTTGAGCTCTTTATATATTTTGGAAATTAGCCTTCTGTTAGATGTGGGGTTGGTGAAGTTTTTTGTGGGTTTTTTTTTTTTCTTCCCCATTCTGTACGCTGATATTTTGTCCTACTGACAGTGTCCTTTGCCTGACAGAAGCTTTCAGTCGCATGAGGTTCCATTTATTAACTGTAAATCCTAGACCTGAACTATTGGTGTTCTGTTCAGGACATTGGCTCCTGTGCCAAAGCACTCAGAGCTCTTTCCTAGTTTCTCTTCTATCAGGTTCAGTATATCTAGATTTATGCAGAGGTCTTTGATGTACTTGGACTTGATTTTGTGCAGGGTGATAGAGTATAGACGTATATACATGTATATACCCAGTTATATCAGCACCACTTGTTGAAGATTTTTTTCTTTATTCCACTGTAGAGTTTTGACTTCTTTGTCAAAAAAATCATATGTCCATAGGTGTGTGGATTAACACCTGGTTCTTTGATTCGATTCTGTTAATCCACCTGCCTCAAACTCAGGTTCTTTAAGTACATATTTACATAGACTTCCTAAGGATAGGCCAAGGAAAACAATCAGTAACATTTGTTACTAATAACAATATATATTTTAAAATAAAAAAAAATCAGAATTCTTATAGTGTGAAAGGTACCACTGTGCACCCGAAGCTTCCAAGTGTTTGCTTTACCCAATAAAATTGTTGGTGGAATTCATAAAGGTAACTTTTGTTGTATGGAATGAAATGTGGCAACTTCTTGAATATCTGAATAACTCAGCGAAGGTGCATTGTTCAGATGAGGAACACATGATGTGATGAAATTTCAGGCAACCCAGTAAATAAGCCAGTGGGTTTCAATACATACAGTGCAGAAGTCTTATGATAATTTCAGATTCCTCCTCAGAATTAACCTTTAAGAAATTACCAAATCTCAGTAATTAATGAGACTAAGCTTTAGTACAGTATCAGAGAAGAAAAACAATTCTTCCCCCCCCCTCTTTTTTTTTTTTTTTTCCTACCTCCTTCCTTCCTCTTCCAACTACATAACTGTTTTGAGACTGGATTTTCTTTGTAATCCAAAAAATCCATCATGACAAGTGAAATGCAGACTCCAGACACTGTTTGTCTCACTTTTTGTTTTGTTCTGTTTTCTTTGCCTGCTTCACAAGCAAGAGTTCTCAAGTTTAATTCCCAGATCCTAAGTAAAATGCTGGATGGGTGTGGCCACCAATCTGTGATGCCTGCCTTGGAAGGCAAGAGACTAATGATCCCATAAGCAAGCTGCCTAACTAGACATGCCTTAAGGATGAGCTCAGTTATGAGCAAGGTACTCTCTGTCAATATGAAGTGAAAGAGTAATTGAAGAGGATTCCCAATATTAGTTCAGGCCTGCACAGGCACATGCACACACATACATGAGCCCTCCCATATACATTCATGTAAACAAATATACACATATATATAGACACCCGGGGGAAAGGCAGGGAAAGGGTGTAAAATGTACCTCTTTTGCTTACTCTAACAGCACATAAATGAAAATGCTAACATTTTCATTGGTTATCTTTTCTAATTTTAAATTTCTAATATGAGAGATAATATTAGCTCTAACACAGTTGAATAAAAGTTCATTTTTTATGAGTTTAAAGTAATTCAGAGATGAAATCATTGGAATAGGTGGGATTTAAGCTCCCTCCCTGCTCAGTAGATATCTTTAGACTATAAAGCCAGGAGAAGAGAAATACTTGCTATCTGTTCATCCTTAGGAAATGACCATTTCTCAGAGCCTCTGGAACAACTTTATATAAACTCACTATGAAGGAGACAATTCGTAAGTAAAACTAATCTTACAACGTTTATTTTCCTTGAAGCACTAGTTACAAGTCCACCCAGATCAGAATTCAACTGTCACTAACATTTGATCTATTTTCTTGTTCTCAATTTTGAGCCTGTTACTTGTTGTAAAGAAAGAATGATGAGGATACCTTGTAAGAAACAATGTAGAGTCAATGAATAACCCATTAGACACAAATCTATGATAAACACCATATCTTATCCACTGCTATTTTATCTCAGATATTTCTCACCAAGAAAGCTTATATGCAATGCAAACCAGATAAAGACAGTCTAACCATATATAAGCACAGGCTCAAAACGGATCACAGTGGTGGACTCATTGGGTTGAACATAGAAGAGAAACCTATTGCTTGGCACAATGAACAAATGCAGAATAAGAATGACAAGAGAATAAGAGGATGACAAGGGTTTCTCACCAAAGGAGCAGAACACTTACACTTTGTCCAGGAATGAAATCAGTATTGTGACTATGACCGAACAACTACATATGCTCCAAAGCCTATGAGCTCCAGGGAGCAAGTAGCTCCACTGTGGCCATGCTCAGCATTTCACTGACAAGAAGATAGGGAGCAAAGAGTCCAACCAAGTTCACAGTTCAATAAGATAGAACTTTTCCCCCTTTCCCTTTGACTGAACAAAAAGTCTTATTCAACACTATACCTACACTTCATTTTAAATCTAAAAAGCAGAGGATTGGGGAAAGTAGGGGTGCTTGTCTATCCAAGGTCAGAGCAAAAGACAAAAGAATGCTCTCATTTTTCTAAGAATAGACTATAAGCAAGAAGGTGAGGAAGAGAGTCCTGATGATCCCCCTAGGTTAGAAATATAAGGCTGGGGAACAGGGCATGCAAAAGTCACAAAGAATTCACAGATAAATATATAAAGGGGGTAATCATTAAAGTAATTATACTAGTCAGGTGTAAGTTCACGTGTGAAGGAAAAAAAGAGAGAGAGAGAGAGCACAGCGACCTCTTAATTTGACTTTTCCTCATTAACTTGAAGTAAAATCACCTCAAGCAGCATCTTCATGACCTGTGGGGCTTCGAGAGCTGATTTAACAGGACGATACATTATACTTGTAGACTAATGTATAGAAACGATCATCCCCTTAACAGCACTTGGATCTTCAATCAGGAAATTCAATTTTAGCTGCAAAACTATGTTTTGGCAAAAGTGCAATTGAACTCAGTGTACTTGTCACATTTCTAAATATACTCCGGTCACCATGACAACAAGGGAGACTGATGGATTGCTTAAAAGAGTACGGTATATTTAATTGTCAGCATTTTAAACTGACTCAGAAAAAAATGCTGTGTGATAGGTCTACTCACCATGGTTACGGCTGGCTGAGTCCATAATAATAAAAGGTTCACATACGCACATCACTAATGTGGGCAAAACGAACGTAACAGTCAGAAGGTCTGGTATTTCCAACCACACCAAACACCAAACTGGGGGTATAGAAAGAGTCTATTCCCATCCAAGTGAGACTCTCCCAGAATGGTCAGGTGAATTCAGAACCTTCATCTGTACCCAGGGACAGAAAAAAGTCCTAGCTCAGACTCCAGAACCTGTTCCCTTTCTTATTAAATAAATAAATAAATAAATAAATAAATAAATAAATAAATAAATAAATAAATCTAAATAAAATAAAAACTGGAAGAATTTTCTGGAGGTATACCTACAATCAATAATAAAAGAGAGTCTGTGTTTCCTGTAGACCTGTTTTCAAGTGGCACTCTCTTGGATTCAACCATTTCCTAACCAAACACTTCCTAAACAAAGGTAATTATGGGAGGGGATTTTCTACAAACCAAGTGCATCAATGTGACAAGCAGACATAGGCCCTACCCTAAAGGAGCTGACATCCTAAGACAAAAGGAAGACAAAAATATAGATTAGCCATCCACTAATGAGAATGAAACAATCAAGTTTATTGATCATCTGTTTATTGCACAGAGTACATCATATATAATAGAAAATGCTCCTAAAACAGGTACCTCCTGCCAAGAGTTTCAAAAGTAAATAAAGGAAACAAAAACATCCCAATACTAGTTTGCATTCAGAGAACTCTGTGCATACTACAGGATATAAAAACAAGACAACAGAAGAAAACATCAAGGGAACTCATGATGCTTGAGCTCAAGATTAGGGATGGTCTCTTAAAGATGTGGCATTTGAGGGCCTTACGTTATGACTCCATATTAGTTTTATCTAACATAAGAGGACTTTCAGGTGAAAACAAACTTGATCTGTATACTGGGCCAAGGACAAACCTGTACATCTAGAGTTCACTAAGTAAAATGATGAGCAGTAGGATATCTCCTAGGGTCTAAAGAGCCATGGAAACATTCCTTAAATGTTTCCAGACAAAAGAAAATCCAATCTGTGTCTTCCAAGGGAAAGCTGTATTAATATGACACACTCAAAAGTGTTAGAAGATCCCTCCATGAGGTACAGAAAGAGACTACAAAGCAGATTTATTATCACAGTCAAAATAATGGTTTGGATGAATTGTAAAGGGCAGGAGATCATTCCCAGTCAAGGAAAAATGTGGAAAGAGGAAAAACATTCACTGGCAAGCATGCAGTAAAACTGGTTAGACAAAGGTCCTGGACCATGTGAGGAAATATGACCATGACCCAACCAGCATGTATGAATGAGGATTAGTAAGTGTCCTTTCTACCAAGCCTCAGATATTACTAGTGCTCTATAGACCACACTCAGAGAACTGCCTACGAGACTACAGAGGCAGCAATACCATTAGGATGGGAAGGAAGAAGAGTTTCAGACAGAGTAGGAATAAGCAGACTATGAAAACAATCAAGAGGTAAGAAAATATTCAAAGCTAAAGAAAAAAATAACGTGAGTAGCAATTAGTAAACTACTGAATTATTGATTCTGAACTTACTGACACCTTACCATTACAGAACCATGTAGTTTCTCTCTATCCCATGCAGAATAGTTTCACAACCAGTAATTCATCTAGCCAAAAGTCTAGAGCCATGAGAAATGATTATGGCTATAGATAATAATAAAAACAGCGGTCATTTGTTGAGAGCTTATTTTCTGTCAGTTTCAGATGTGCTGTCTTCTAATCTGACAATAACTTCACATTTATTTAACAAATGTCAAACTGGCACCCACAGACATTGAGCAACATACAGAATCACATCAGTACCCTATAGACTCCTTCATGCAGCAAACCCTAACGTCAGGAGCCCATCTTTCACCCTGCCTAGGACAATGAATTTGGGGGGGGGGCAGGGGCATGCTCACTTGGAACACTAATCTTCAACATTAGGCCTCCCTTGTCCTATAACACACGAGTCCCTGACCGATTCTTGCACATAGACTCAGCAGTGGCGTGAAACATGGAAGGCAAAGCAGCTGATCCAATGGAAGGTGGGATTCATTTCGAACCCAGAACATATCTTGAGCAGTGCACAGGCCATCCCCTAACCTCAGCAAAAGTGCTGAAGTCTCCATTCTCCTAGTACGAGACCATGCTACAGCCCCACACTTAACTCCAAATGTCTGTAACATGTTCTGCCAGGAAAGTGTTTGTGCCTCTACACAGTGGTGTGCTTACAGCAAGGGTGCGAGAAAGAGGCCTGCACTTTTGAAGATGCATGGTGAATGGCAAGAGATATTGACAAGACATCAGCAGCTAAGACAGATGTGCTTAGATGCTTCTCCCCAGCATAGGAAGTGAGTAAGAAACGAGCCACAACATCTACCCTCTGGTCCCCCACAGTGTGCTTCCCCAAGATCACTCAAAGGTATGGCTCCACAGGTCTGACTAAGGAGACATCTGGGGAAGATGAAAGGATGCTTTTATGCCTTCTCAATCTCTCTCTCTCTCTCTCTCTCTCTCTCTCTCTCTCTCTCTCTCTCTCTCTCTCTCTCTCTCTCTCTCTCTCTCTTATTTGTTCCTTCTCAAGTAATAACTATTAATTGTGCTATGTGGTCAGCAGTCTACCGGGAAGCCAGCACAAATCCATCAAGTGCTTTTAGCACAAGCTTTTTAGAAGCAATTGCTTACCACATTTTCACTGTTCTTTTTCTCACAGCTAGAATTAAAGTGGATTTTACCACATAGCCACTCCAGTGCCCTTCTCTCCCTCCTCCAAAGTGAGGACAGAAGAGGGTTATTGGCCTATGACCAGCAAAAACAGACATATGTGAAAAAGAAATCTATTAATTCAGTGTTTATAAAGCCCAAGTATTAACAGGAGGCAGGTATCCTACATACATTAATGAATGACAATATTTTCCTAAGGCAGAAGATACTGGCCAACTTTAGCACATGAAAAAAATAAAAACATGAATGTTCACTGACAATGAGCTGTTTGCCTCGAGTGCTACAACTCACAAACAGCAGAGCCTGGAAGCAAACAGGGTCTTTAGCATTATGGCTCAAAAGAGTACCCAACACTTTCCCTTCTGTTCTGCAAGAGAATCAAGTAGGCTATGCCTAAGTAGAATTAGAAAGCAACAGAGTTGTAGATTCTAGAAGGATGACCTCTGAACAAGAATATCATACTAAGCCTGATTTTGGGGCACCCTTTGCTGACCTGGAATCATTGAAGCTCATGAATTTACCCTGACAAAATTAACAACACACAAAACCTGGCCCCTCACCAAGTACTAGGCTGTGGGCTCATGAGAAAAGAGTTAAATGAAAGTACAGAATGCAAGATTGAGGGCCTCCAGTTCAGTGAGCACTTGGCTCATTATAAAGTATAATAAAATAAAATAAAAAGAGAAAAAGTCAATTTAGTCTAAGATTAAACTCAAGCTTCCAGTATTATCCACACATCCTCTGACAGACAGGCACAGGTAAGGATCAAAGAAGAGGAGAATGAAGAATAATCTAGACTGGAGGCATTCAGAGAACATCTAGCAGAGGTGAGGATTAACTTGTGTAGGCAGCATCCTTTTCTATGTCCCTCACCCAGAGGGGGTGTGAGGTTAAGTATTTTGAAAGAGTCTTTATCAGGGTCCGAGATGACAGGGAACACCTGAAGAGAATAGTAATTATATCAAGAAGTAAATAAACACTTGCCTCCATGTTCTTTATTTTTGGTGGCTATCTTAAGAAAATGAGTTGCCTTTTAAAGGTAGGCATTTCTCTTTACTGATAAATATAGGGTAGCTTCATAAAATGTTCTTCTTTTCAAAGCATTTTCGTTTCTCAGCAAGCAGCTGATTACCTGGTGTGCATGTGTGTGGACGTTTGGGCAGTGCCAAGGATGCTAATGAGAGAAAAAAACGTGGTCCTTACATTCAAAAAGCCAAAAACTGATACCTATGGCCAAGCACAAAATGCTGGGTTTTTTTTTTTTTTTTTTTTTAGGCAGCAAGTTATGTTCTCAATTATGAAAATACCAAATGTCAGATGCTTCTCCAGTCCAAGCAATAATATAAAAGCAGCCAATTCTCCTGAACCAGAATATTTTTAATGAAAATTATGACTGTTGAAGCTTTCCTTTATAATGCCAATTATTATTAGACCTCAGCATGAGAACACAGGCCACTTTACTGTGTTCTACATTCTCCTCATGCTCTGTCATAGCACTGTTCAATAGACATAGAAGACAAGCCATAGGCATGATTTTGAATTTTCTAGTAGCTATGCTTAAAAAAAAGTTAAAATTTTATTTTACAAACACATACAAAATATAATCTTTTTAATACATAGCACTAGCCACGTTCCAGGTACCCAAGAATAACACCTGGCAATAATGGCTACCATACTGGACAGCACATCAACTACTCTCTACCCACTTCACCCTCCCACTCTATAAGCAGAACACGGGATCTGTTGAAGATACAGAGATAGATTTAATAACAGTTCTCGAGACTCAGATATAGTTTTCATCAATTGTACACCTTAGGACCGAAAGCCTGTAAGACATCGTGATGGCAAACTACCATGGTTACAAAATGGTTCCATCCATATATGACGATGAGGAGCGCAAACATGGCCAAGGAATACAGACAAAAAAAGCAGTCCACCCACAGAAGTAAAGATGGCATCACATTTGAGACTTGGGATTTTACCCTCAGGCCTTCTGTGGCTTGAAACCATAGTCCTGCTCCAGTTCTAATCACCAGTACTGCTTTGTGCCAACTCCCTCCCTGTCCAACCTTTGAAAATAGCACAAAGTAGTCCAACCAAAAGTACAAAGGCTCCATGCATAAAGATTCTTAAAGTACTAAGAGAAAACATATTTTATCTATAACTTTTATCTGGGGCTCATCAGCAAAGCAATGTCTACCCTTGTCCAAAAAAAAAACTCCATTAACTCTTCCTGACTCATGGATGAGTGATGAGCATCATTAAGCCATAATTACCAAAAAATGAACATTTTCACTGTGAAAGATAGACATTGTTCACTCCTTCCTACATTCTCTAGTATGCCTTTCTCATAGAAGACTCATTTTTGTACCACACCCCAATCCATGTGTTATTTGCTGACTAGGTACTCACAAATTCAAAACTACAATTTATCTCATCTATCCATCAAATGTGCTGAGGATTCAGGCTAGAAGCCCATGAACACCAAGCTCCAACATGGTTTTTAGTTATAAGCCATATGTTCTAATTGAGGTTGGGAAACCACATGCTTTTGGAATCTAGGCTCCCTGTTATAAATCAGTATGAACACTAGCCAGTAATTTGCAAAGTTGTCAATGTGTTAACAGTGCAAGATACTCAGTCTTCCACTGTAACAAAAAAATAAAACAGAGCAAAACTGGCCAACACTAAGGTAGAATCACACTGAGACCATGTACTCACTGGCATGAATCAATAAAAACCTTTTTTTCATGTCATATTCCACTCATAAATTTAGAAATATAAAGTTGCAGACTGATCGTGGGAAAGCAATTGAGTTACAATAATCAGTAGAGATTCTGTGACGAGCCAGGCTTGGAAATTTGGCACTTCTCAAGTGTCAAGGTTGTAAAACATAGGACAAGCTGGAAAACATATAAAGACATGATGACTCCATGAAAAAGAATATCCATGGTTGGGTCCTGGTACACAAACTGCACCAGTAAAAATTGTGAATAAAATTTTTAGTTTCAATAGTCATGTTACCACAATGCCAATTCTTTAGTTCCACTAAGCACACCTTGCTTATTAGAGTTGATAATATGAGAGGAATCTGCGGATGTACATACAGAACTCTCTGTATTCTGTTCATAATTCAGTAGCATCAACAGGGAAATATTACTGGGGGGGGGGGTAGTGAACACACTCAGAGCACCTCGAGACCAATCAAAATGCCATCAATGAAAGAGCCACTCATGCTGAAAAATAAAGGGCACTGTGTGATGTCAACTTGAGTATTGTTCTTCCTACAAAAATTAAAAGCATTTCTATGACTCACTGAGAGAAAAATAAATAAATAAATGAGTGGCTGAATTCAGCCATTTTTATATAAAATGAAACAAGTAAGTGGAGGAAGGTCAATGTTGCCCTCATCACCACAAGAGGTTGTTGTTGTAAAATTCAAATTTCTGTTCATCAGCAAAAAAAAACTTTTACGTTTGGACTGGCAACATCCAAATAATCATCTTTCCACAGCTGAGTACCCTGTTACATACCTGTAACCTCAGCTCTCTGAAGACTGAGGCAGAAGGATATTGATGTCACATAAGGCTAAAGAGTGCAGGTCAGTCTCAGAAAACAAACAAAGAACTATCTTACCAAACCTCATTAGAAGGCTTCCGAGAGAATATGGTCCTGCCATACTAAAAAAAAGTCTCATAAGACAGGAAGGCACTTAGACAGCATAGTGGCAGAGAACTGCTGAGATCCAGTGTGCCCAGATGTTTTAGTCCCCACTGGAAAGATTGTCAAACGATTCAGCCCTACATGGGAAAAATCCTTCTGAATGAGTTAAGAAAGTTTGTCTATCAAAAATTTCCATGACAATTTAGATTTTTTTATTTTTAAATGTAGTTTGCTTAACTCATCAAATCAACCAAGAATGAAAGAATTGATCGATGAATGAATGAATGAATGAATGAATGAATGAATGGCAAAATTAAAAGTATACTACATTCTGCATGTCACTAGACAGGAAATATAAAAGCTAAAATCATCCTAGAAGTGTTTAAAAGCTGAAGTCTTCCATCAAATAAAAGACTCTAGAAAACAGTCTAATTTCTAGATCCCACAGCACTATGACCAAAATATCTACCTATGCACCAAATGGCTTTCTTTTAATCATTTTCTCTTAGACAGAGGGAATGGCTGTGACAGAAATATCATGTAGCCAAGAATGTTCTAGAGGAGCAGAGAAAAACAGAATGTTTCCTTGTAGCTCTTTCCCATTAGAAGCCCTCTAGAGAATTCCCTTGAGTGTTCACCGTTGAATGAAAAGGTAGCCCCCAAATATGTTTAAGAATAGAAACAAAGGACTGCTCAAATAGCAGGTGCACCAAAGAATCAACGAGAAGGCTCTCCCAGCAGAGTCTGGAACCCGCTCCTGCCTTCCTCAGAGAGCATTCTTGGAGAACGCTTTTTTTTCTAAGGATGCTGTTTTCCCCACAGCCACCCTGTGTGTGTCTGCCTGTCCTCCCACACTCCAGATACACAGGTCCAAAGACAGAGTTGGCAGTTTTCTAATTGCCTAATTGCTCTTGTTGCCTCCAGATCTTCATTCCACTAGCACATACCGGATCCCCAACCACCTGCTCTTCTTCTGCCCATTCCTCACTGAGACTCATGGCTCCTGAGATCCTCTTTCCACCCTCAGGACCGGCTCCTTGAGGTTCTATTTCTTCCCATTCAAGATGGCAGTTCGAACAGCACTGTGCATACATTACTGGTTCTTTACCTAACTTGAGCCTCCTCGGCATTGGTTTCATAAAGCAATCGGCCTCCCAGTTCTCACACCTACATTCCTTGGTGGCATTTCACTAAATATAACCTTAATTGGCTAAGCTGGCAATAATGCAAAAATAGCTTTAATAACAATCCTCTTCATTAGCAGTGTAGACTTAATGAAGTGTTCCTCACTTAAGACCTCATTTGATTCTTACAAGGCTAATACATTGAGTACAACATAACTGAATGCCCATATAAGAGAAGAGGGGGTACAGTTGCCGACACTGCAAGGAACCTGTACTGTAATCTAACTCATGGGGTGTATTTGGAGCCTGGAGCCAAATATTTTCTCATGTGGTATAGCGTACTCTGGTCATACCACATGTTCTGAGATGTACAATCATCTACATGGAAAAAAAATAAACACCATACACACACAGGACAACCATGGTGCTCACCAATCTCTAATATACATGAGAATTACACCAACATTTTTGATGGACTTAGCAAGGGAGAGAAAACATAAAAGAGAATAAAGAGGAAGGAGAAATAAAAAAAAAAAAAATCCTCCAACTGATTGTGGGTAGAGACGATTAGTGAAAATATCTTGCAAAAAATCGTGGGTGTCTGGAAGACTCATCGTCGTCGTCATTATAATTTCTAATCATGCTGTGTGGGCAGGTGTCCCTGTAGAGAAACACCATTGGCACCCAGATTAGCAGCTTCATCAGGAGACTAGAATGGAAGTCTGCAATTCTTAGACCTCGGAACCCACATCACAGATTCCCCCCTGAGATCAGCAAGCACACAGCCTGTGGCTTAGGGAAGAGTGTTGGGTCTGCCAAGAGAAGTAATCAAATGTCAAGTCCATCTGAAAATGCACGGTGGGGCAAGATTCAGAAGGCTCCCCAGGAAAGGGGAAACAGCCCAGGCTGCAAAGGCAGTAAGCCAGTGCTGGAGTCTCCCACGACAGCTCTAAGTCACTCAGTGTCTTGCAACCAGTTGTTTGCTTTGCATTTTTCTTTTCACACTCATCTGAAGCTTGAGTTTTGAACAAAAGCTGGTTTTTAAAAGAATAATGGGTGAACGTCAGAAGAAAGCTGGCCAGCAGCTAAGGTTCTGGCTTCCCCGGCTCTGTACCATTCCCTCCCCAAGCACAGGTCTGTGTTTATCATTTCCTTGCGAGGGTTGAGCCCACGACAAAGTTGGGTAACTTGTCCAAGGTCACAGTATCCTACTGTCTCTGCTATCCACCTGTTCCCCCACCCTGATTCTGCTGGAGTACTTTCCCCTCGTGGGTTAATCTCTTAGAAAGACGATCCAGTGTTATGTGACATAAAAGAAATTGTATTAGTAGAATTTAAAAATAAATCTATTAACATGCTCTGAAGGGGTAATGTGAAACATGCCTAACATTACCTTATGCCCTCACATTCGCAGATACCTATAGTGAGGACCTGAGAGAGCAAGAATGAACACATGCAGCACAAGGGAAGCAGCCCCAACTCAGGCAATGCCTTGAGTTTACTAACATGAAAAATATTGCCTTTTTCTCTGTGTTCTACTTTAATTGATTGGTTCGTTAGAAAAGATTCGTTACAAAAGGACACAGGTGAAGAGATGCATGATGCGGAAAAGACTGGGAGGGGCAAGCAACCTTAATCTCTAGCCCTTGCCAACTCCTAGAAACTTCCACATGGCCAACTATCCGAAACCCTCAAATATAATTTTGTTTATAAATTTGTCATTTGCTTCTGTGTATGTACTTCAGGTGTGCGCGTGTGCCAGGGCCCACACGTGGAGATCAGAGGACAACTCTATGGGGTAAGTTCTCTCCTTCCACCTTCCTGTGGGTTACCCCAATTGTGAAGCAAGCAAGAGTCCTCACCCAGTGAAGCATCTCACTAGCCTAAGAAACTCCAAAATTAGTTTGGCACTTAAGTACATGAAGGTGTATGAAGTACATGACGAGCATTGTAGAGGGCCTAAGTCAAAGAGACAAGGTCCATGCACTGTCTCTCATGGAATCTCTATACCACTCAACTGTCTCAAAAGGTTAGGCAATCATTTATCAAGGAAACATACTCTACTCTGCCCTCCAGATGCATACATATACACTGCACTAACAAGCTCACACACTACACACACACAACCAAAGTAAAATCAAACAATAAGAAAAAAAATGTCGAAAATAAACCCAGGCAAAATGGGACTTAAGGTTTTAAAAGATAATAGGAAATATACATTAAGGTCAATAAAAAGGCGGAAGACCCAAAAAAGTTAAGGCAGAAGTTGATCATTTTAAATAAAGAATTAACTTCGGCTGTATCAAACAAAAGGGAAAAGAGATAAATATAACAAAATGTCATAAACTATACACTGTAAGATAATAAATACTGAGGAAGCACAAACCAGCTTCAAATAATTATGGTCTACATAAATAAATTTGAAATGGATGTGTTTCCTAACATCTAACAAAAGGGCCACATATACATATACAAGTCTATTAATCATTAAAGAGATATCAAAAGTTTAAAGGGAATAAACATGCATACACCCACACACAAATACCCACTAATACCCCAAGTCAAGGTAGTTTTAGGGGGAAATTGTATGCTATTTTTGAGGAATATGTTATGTAGATGCTCTTTAAATTAGTTTGAAAAAATGAGAGGGAGGCCTTTATTAGTTTACACTATTTTAAGCACACACTAAAGTTAAAATGTGAAAATGCTAATAAACTTATACCATATGCAGAAGAACTTCCAAACAATCCAACAGAAAAATTAACTTAAAAGTTATTAACTCCCTGAGTCTAGCTACAGACAGACACACACACACACACATACATACACACACACACACACAACACACACATACAATTTCTGACCAAATATGAACATATCATATTTGAAATTTCATTTATATATCACAGCAAATATACAGAATGAAAAAATAGCCATTTTCTCAAAATGTATGGTTTCCATTTTTAAATGGAAAAATCTAAAAATGATTCAGACAGGCATTTAACAACAGTTTCAACTTAAGTAAAACCTCTCAAAGTAAGTATGCATGCTTTCTACCATGACACTACATGATACCAAAGCCATCATCACAATTAAAAATGTTTCCATTAAAGTCAAGTGTAATAGGACATTTACTCCCAACCTATGGCATTCTAAATTTACGAAGAAAAAGGTAAATTAAGAGGCTTGGACAGATAATGTGATGACTTAAAAACAACATAAAGAGATCTACCTAGAATATTCTAGGTAAAAATTTGATAAAGTTTCATAAGATTTCATAAGAACACAGCTCAGTTGTGAAAGACTTGCCTAGCAATCATGTGACCTTGGATTTCCATCCCCAGAACCACGATGAAAGATATCCCCAGATAGAAAAATAATTAACATATTATAATGCACAGTATATATGGCTGAGTAAATAGAAAGCAATGCCCATAAAAAATAAATAAATAATAACAGCGGAGAATTATCTTTAGGATTAGAAAAGTACATTCTAAAGTTCATGGAAAAATCAGCAAGGACTAAAACCTAAGAATTTCCTAGAAAATAGCTAAGAAAATGAGGTGACCCCTTCAGACAGTAAAGTATATGATACATCTGTAATAATTGACAGTGTAGTGAATGTACAAGATGTGGCAGGTGCCTGGAGCAAAAGATTCAAAAAGTCACACACATTTCCAACCACTGAAAGAGTAAATGTTTGCATCTAGAGAGATGGCAGAGTGGTTTAAAGGCTATCATTACAGAGGACTGGGTCAATTCTCAGCACCCGCATGGTAGCTCACATCTGTAACTCAGCTCCCGGAGATCAGACACCCTCTCTTACCTCTCAAAATAAGTATGTGCTTTTTACCATGATGTATATGACACCTGGTATAAACACATACTGGCAGAAAATACACTCACATTAAAATGAATACATAAAATTTAAAGAATAAAATACTCATAAATATTTCACCACCGATGGATTAATATATAAGAAGCATGACTTTTGTTTCTGGAGACTATTTTTAACTTATATGTGTGAATGACAGTGTTGTCTCCATCAGTTCCCATGTTCCACCTGAGCTCAGAGGTCCTTAAGGCAGGAGGACATCAAGTCCCCTAGGGCTGGGGAATTGTAAGTCACCAGCCAGGATGCTGTAGTCCAAACTCTTCTACAAGAGCAGTAAATGCTCTTAACCACTCAATCTTGTCTCCAGTCCCAAGGATGGCATTTCAACCAATGTATACAAGTGGATTCATGAACTCCTTGACACATACTACTTGGAAATTTTGATGTAAGAGAAAATATCAACAGAGGTACCTCCCTCATATTTTTACTAAAGTAAAATGTCAGTAAATCAGACAGGGAGAAGGAAAAGATAGAGATTCAAATCAAAAGGAAAAATGTTTAATAATAAAAAAAAAAATAGGAAAGGCATTTGAGAGTGACCTACAATGCTCAAAAGAACAAACTCAAAAGATTGGATTGAATATATTAATTTCCTAATCTGCAAGTTAAGAATGCAAACTAGAATAATATTACTGCAGTCCCCACAGATAAAGGTGCTAGAGTTTGTTGGTGAGTTGTTTGTCTCTGACATTTCATCTGACACTACAGAACTCTAACACACTGCTTCCAGCACGCTAAGCAAGTGGTGCTCTAATGGTGATCCACAACCATAGCCCCCCAAAATTTTAATTACAGTAAATCAAAAGCAAACACTCAATGACCCAATAGAAGGACAAAGGGTAACTTCCAAAACAGAAATGACACATAGGGGTAGGCACAGCCTATGTAAATTTATGTCCAAATTTACTTATAAACAGAAATAAATATTAAAACAAGACACCACATATTACATACTGATATGGAAATGACATATACGCAAACATATGACTAAACAAGAATACAAGGTCAAAAGTAATTTGTTTGATAGGCTCCTTTGAAGAGATTTTAAATGTGCTGTAGGATGCACATGTTACCTGTACATCAGTATTTGCCCGTGTGTGTGAGTGTGTGTGTGTGTGTGTGTGTGTGTGTGTGTGTGTGTGTGTGTGTGTGTGTGTGTGCAATACAGTTTATCTCTAGAAGGGTATTTAGGAACAGACTAGGATGCTCTGTCCAGGTGAAAGCAGAAAAAAGATGGATATTCACCCCACAGATTGTTTTGACTTTATTCTATTTTCTGTGCTGCTAATTCTAATCAACATGTTTTCTTTAAAGAAATACTTGGCAGTAATATACCCCTGAGCATGGCAAAAGCAGGGCAGACAGAACAGCAACACAAACAAAACCTTCCAATTCTCTACCACCTAGTCTGTAGCAGAAGGAGCAGGACAGAGGCATCAGTGCAAAGCCTTCTGTAGCTATTTTAAAAGCTTTGCCAATTGGGAAGTTCTTTATTCTCACAGGACCTCAGTTGCAACAGGTGTGAAAAAAAGCAAGCCAAAGTTACACAAGTACAGACTATTGTGAAAAATTAAGGAAAATAACACAAATAACCCAAGGTTTAACAAGGAATCTATGCTCAGTAGCAAACTTCCTGTCCTTTAAACACTTGGGTTGATGGGAGAGGAGGAGGCAGAGATGAACTCAGTAGAGGAAGGAGGGAAGGGGGGAGGGGGAAGAGGAGGCTCCACTCAGAGATACTTATCCCACCCACCACTCTGTGCTCAGTTTCCCATCCATCCCACTGGCACTGATCCCAAATCAACAGGAAGAAAAGATGAATAAATAAACACAAGTCCTAACTACCTATCTTAAGAATAGCTAGCAAACATCTACTATACAGGGACGTTAGGGGAGTCCCCAATGTTTAAGTTACTAGGTAGAAGGATGAAAACTGAAATCTCTTGACACCACCTTCCCCCATTCTACCAACTTTTCCCAATAATTCCTAAGAGAACAATAAATGGGTACCCTTCCATCACAGGGAAGGAGCCACTCATGTTTCAAGTTTATCGCTTGTACCTCTAGCACATCTGCCACCAAGCATTCCAGGCCTGCGTTTCATCAATACAGGCAGTCATGGAACACAAAGAGTCTGTTCATGTTCTCATAGGCAATGAGAAAACATAGCCTTTCTTGTAATATATGTTATGTTGTCATGTTCTAGGGAGGTCCATGGATGGCAGTTGAGGGGATTTGTACAAAGCTCTCTCCTGATGAACACATGGGAAGTCCTTTTCCTAGACTCTCACAACATAATAGATAGAAAACTCTGCTTCTCTGAGTACTGCATTGGTGGTAAAGTATCTGTGTGTGCTTATTTTGTTTATTTTTCTCACCTGTTTTTGTTCTTGAAAAAGAATCTGATATGGTTGCTATCAATTCTCATTTAAAGAAATAAGGACAATGATATTAATAATGAAACAAAAGTACTCCATTTTACTCTCTGTGGTTGGCAAGAAGTTTCACATTTCACTCAACTCGGAACTCCACATTTTACTGATGTGAAAGTATGTGGTTTTGTGATAGTCGAGTTCTTCTAATATTTAACTTTCTGTTGTTTCTTACTTGCAATTTACAGTAAGTGAATCCCAACTTTTCCCCTTTGTCAAATTGCCCACTAGCAAAACAACAAGCTACCTCACACATGGCATGTCCCATGAAAATGAATCAGATACAAACTATTAGACCATTTGACTAAGTTACGCAGCTCAGCCCTGAATGAAATTGACTCAACTTTTACCTTTGAAATATAGAAAAATGCATGATTTATAGATAATGACAGGAAGGATAAATCCAGCCTTGGGTACCCTATCTCCTCCTATGAGCTTTCAGCTTTCAGGCTAAATTTAAACAGAAAAATCATGGATCGTCAGTCTGTCCCCAAGAGAAAAGTCCTCACACTCAGGGCCTTCATCATGGTCTCTCCTGTGACTCACACTATCATCTCTCAACGGCTCTCCCGGGAGCTCAATCAGCCTCTGATGATTCTCAAGTAAATGAGGCAAAGCTGGCTGTCTCCTGTCATCCATGAGGCAAAACAGTTCAGAAAGAGCAAGGGATTTACAAGAAGATGCCATTAGCAACAGGTGGGAAGACCAGGCCTTCAAGCCAAGCTTTAACAATCCAGAAGACAGGCTCTATATACTCTCTCCTCTGCCCAGGGAAAGCAACCTAGATGCTTCCATCAGTCACTTGCACAGCTTTGACCCTTCGCTGCTTCATCATGACCCACAATGACTCAGTCAACAATGGTGAGACAACCAGAGAGTGCCCAATGGCCCAGGTATATTCATTAACACTATGTCCTTCCCTGGGCCATATTGGCAGAAGATTATCTATACTAATTGCCAGGTGTGTCACAGGCAATGTGTTACAAGTAACTGCTAAAGTCCTAAGGTTCCAAATGATTTGTTTTCTTAGAAAATGGTATTCTTCCTAAGTTATCCCTGTAACAGGGTGACTCTATTTAAGTCAACAGGGCAAGAAGATGAGTTCCAGATTCTTCTAAGGTTACTCCTTGCTTCATCCCACCCATAGTATGTTTAATGTAAATATTACCCATCCTGAGTGTCTAGAATGAGTAAAGCTGAGATCTACCTCTGTATGAGGTAGGTACAGGGTAGCCAGCAAAGCTTTCCTAAAGGCAAGAAAGTATCTGAATGCCATGTAGACTGGAAAAACTTCTACCCTTGGTATTGAAGGTGTTCTATGGATTGATACTTAGTTAACAAAATTTAGAATATTCTCCTTATAGTCTCTAGTTGTCTCACTGAAAAACTGTATCCAAACAGGAAACATGAGCATGAACCCTGATACTCAAACACTCTGACTCTGTCTGTCTCTCTGTCTCTGTCTCTCTCTCGCACACACACACACACATATAAAATTAGTACACAGCACACTCAATGCACAAAACAACTTACTCTAACAGCATTTAAGAGATAAAGAGATTTTTATGGATTAATGAGATAATCTTGTACGTAACTGTTAAAAGAGTTTATCTCACAGAAGCAACTATGCATTGTCTCCCTCATGGAGCTCTTAGTGAGCACCTCCATGTGCAAGGCACTGCTTTACCAGGCAAGGATCTGGAGTGCACATCCTGAGAAGAAAGCTAAGACTATCGCTTCTCATTCTAACCAGGGATGTGGATGACCCATGCCGGGGTCTCACCCCACATGCTCTTCATTTCATAGGCTTGACAGCAGCAGTTTTATCCAGCAGTGGCAATCCTGGCAAACCATAGGGATTAACAATCATTGGAACACATGATTGTCCGTGTGGACTCAGAAATGATATTTAATCTCTCTGCGCTCCTATGTGCTTTATCTTTGGTTATTGTGAGAATCACATGACATATGCCATCGTAGCGAGACCCTAGCACTTGGGGAAGGTGCTGTGTTTACTGTCAATTATACAGTGAAAATTCTAAGCTATTCAGTTAGTATGTGTTTCATAGTGTCACTCCACATTTAGCTAATATGCATACTCCTCAGATGGGTTCTGTCTAGAGCACACAGGGTGAATTTTGAAAGAATTCTGCTACATTTGGACAAAATTTTAATTCACTAAGTGACATCATAGGTTGCATTTTCCCACTTGTGTTTTCAAAACATTTAAATAATTAGACAACCTTTGATTTTTATACAAAGGATTGTAATAGAACCTCAGGAAAATGAAGCCTACATGACAATAACTGGCAGGCCCAGATCCCTGAGAGGTGGTAATTGCCAGCTTCCCTCAACCCATCATACCTTGAAGCTCATTCACCACATACAACCAGAGACTGTAGCCAGGAGCCCATCCTGCACCACCTGACACTTGCACTATAACCTAAGGAGAAGAACGAAATAATCCTTGTACTCAACACTCTGAAGGGAGGGAAGGTTGAGTTGGACAAAGTGCATGCTTCAAGACTCGCCTGGCTATGCAAGTGTCTGACCTCACAGGTCCTGATGTCAAGAAAGAACTCTGCAGATATGTGCTCCTTTAATCCCAGAATTCTGTGAGATATTTTTCACTATCACCATTTCCAAGGGGAGGGGAAACAAATAATCAACAACCCTTAGTCACACAATAAACAGCAGTCAGACTCAGAACTTGTGGGCCTCAAAGCAAGAACCCTAACTCCCAGAGAACCACTTGATGAAATTAAAAGAGTAGGAACCATAGCTGAACAAGAAAGCCCTTGGATGGGAAGAGCAACCATCACCAAGAGACTCTTGCCCATGGTATTACTGCTGCTGTCTGTTAATGGAGCCCAGTCTTTGACCTTGAGAAAGCTTCTCATGATATCATGACATCCTCTCCTGACTCAGCCCATGTGGAAATAACTCTACAGTTAAATCTGCAGTTGAAAATATCACTCTGTGTGTGTGTGTGTGTGCGCGCGCGCGCGCTTTTATACTGACATATCAAGATCAATAAGGAATAGACTAGAACACAGTAAGTCATTTCAAATGTTCTTTGCTAAAACCTCTCTTGACTGCCACTGTCAGAAATTAACTGCCTCTATATTGTATTCCCAGGTAAAATTAGCCATGTCTTTTTACGTTTCCATTAGTCAATTTGAAACAGAGTCTAGCTATATAGTCCACGATGGCCTTGAACTAGGTACTCTAGGCCTTGCCTATAGAATAGTACCAGAGTTATACCACCAGGCAACATCTGTGTTTTATTCAGTGTGGGTCCTGACTCCACATGATCCCCACAACCCATGCTGAGCAAAAACCACACAAAGGAGGATGTTCAATAATTCATTGCTAAATTGAAAACTGCAAAATAAAGATGGATTCAGCCTCTAATTGACCATTTCTAAGGGTATTCCCTCAAGTAAACATATTTTCCATATAAGACCAACAGAGCCAGACACATAATTTTTTAAGTGTCTCTGCTTCAAAGAACTCACCATATACTGGAAGGAACAAAGGTCCAATAAGTAACCATACTTTAAGAGAAATAAAAATTGTATTCCCAAAGGTATGTATGATGGATAATCTTAGTTGTCAAATTTATACACTTGGAGGAGAAGACCCTCTACTGAAGTGCTACCTCCATCCAACTGGCAATTAGGCATGCCTATGCAGCATTTTCTGGGTGTAGGAGGGCCCAGCTTACTGTTGACAGTATAGAAAAGGTAGGCAGCTGCCCCTGAGCCTGACAGCAAATCAGTAAGTGTCTGTCCTCCATGGTTTCTGCTTCAAGTTCCTTCTTTGGCATCAATTGATAATGGACAATAACCTGTAACACTAAAAAAATAAAAATTTAAAAAGAAAACCCTTCCTCACCAAGTTGCTATTGGTCATGGTGTTTATTACACAAACAGAAACCAAAACAGAACAGTATAGAAACAAACAAAGCAACTAGTTTATCAAAAGGAGAATTTTTTTGGTATTTTGCTATAAATTCCAGGTCAATTAAAATATTCCCACCTAAATAAATGTGCAATTTCTTTCTCTGTCTGCTAATTTACTGACATGTCTTTTAGAAGTTGCTGACATTTAAGTATCAGAAGAGCTGTTAAGAAAGGTCTCAGCCAAAATGGGGAATTCAACTTCTTTCAAAAGGAAGTTTAATGGAGAGTACCTATGTACTTCAGTGTTCCTCACAATAACACTGCCATAAAGAAAGATGCTCAGGGCATCTCAAGTTTATGACAACCTGATAAACACATGCTAGGTGCCAAGATTTATTCTATGCTCTCTGGCGGACAAAGCTCAACCTGCAGGAGAGTAATAGCAACTTACTGTTCCAGGAGAAAAGATTAATATGCAGCTTCATAGGGTTGGAGAGATAGCTTTGTGGTTAAGAGCACTTATTTTTCAACCACAAAGACAGCAGTTCAAATCCCAGCACTCATATCAGATGACTCAAAAATGTATGAAACTCCAGCTCCAAAGAACCCAATCCCCTATTCTTGCCTCTATGGGCACTAGTGTACACACACACACACACACACACACACACACACACACACACACTCCTTTTAAGAAAAGAGGTAATTTTTGTGGCAAGCATACAAGGAGGTATGAACAAGACAAAAGGTTGTGAGGTCTGAAGAGAAGAACAACCACGTGAGTCAAGAACTTCATTGTAAAAGTGTCATGGTGCTATGAAAGGAATACTGAGGTGAATAACTTCATTTTGGCATGTCACGTGCTCCATGTTCTGTTGATAAGGAACAGAATTCAAACTGACAGCCCACCTTTCAGCTGCCATCTGTATAAAGGCAACCTAAACAATATAGCCCTTCCAGAGGTCACTACAAAGTAAAACAGACATTAAGCTACCCTCTGACTGGAAGGCACAACAAGAAGATACAACTTCTAGTGTCATTTTAATGAGTTTCCTATTTGTTTCCAAATAGAAACCCAAAAGCATTATGTGTAGTTACATAACTACACCAAACTTGACCCTGTCGTTCAAGTTCACACAACCTTAGCTTACTGACTCAACATGCCACTTTATCACAAAATGGCTGCGGCACTGCCACATCTCAATGAATGTCTGAAGACAGAGAGGTAAGAGTGGAACAGAAGGGATGGGTCTAAACACCAATTTTCAATATTGAACCTGTTTGGTGGAAAAGTTAGAATGGTATTTCCAATGAGAAATGATTCCAACATATCTTGTCAAGATCATGTTCCTTTCAAGTACTATCTAATCTTGTCTTAGAAAAATCAAAGTCTGTAAGGAGAACATGGAAAATCCAGGTTAATAGCAACTGGCTGTGAAGAGTAAATATATCGGGATTTATTTATTTATCAGATTATAACTTCTGATCTATTCATTATTCTGTGGGACTGTCATCTCTTTTATCCCTTTGAATGTTGCTTCTGCCTGCAACCTGCTTCTCCTGTCTCCGCCTGGTAACATAGAGGTAGACCTTCAAGATCTATTCCAAGTAGCACCCAATCTCTCTGCTCCCCACACAATCCTCCTGTTCTCTTCAGTCCCTGACATTTTCTTAAAGTGTACGAATTTGCAAATCTATGCTTCCTACATCTCCCATTTGACTAAGAGTTCTTAGAGATCAAAGAAGGGGTTCCAGTACATACACTCATGTAGCAATACATCCATTCACCAAATACGTATTATGTAAAAACAAAACAAAATCTGTGTTCTGGGTTGATGTCTGGTGCTGTGACAATCCACTGATCAGAAGCAATTTAAGGGAAGAAAGCTTCTATTTGGTTTAGACTTCCAAGTCACATACCTCAAGTCAGGAGTCTAGAGGCAGAAACCAGGGAGGAGCCATGGAGAAACTCGGCTTCCTGCTCACTCTCTGGCTCGATCTCCTGTCCATGCTTACACCCTACCGGCCTTCTTATAAAGCCCAGAACCAACTGCTCTACAGATAAGTCTGTCCCTCACACGCATGCCCAAAGAGAAACCTGAGAGAAGCAATTATTCAATTAAGACACTTTTTTAGATGACTCTAAAAAGTATCCAATCGACATTTCATGCTGAACCACTCAACTATTATTTGGGAACAGGATGAAAGCGTTGTCCACAGGCAGAACCCAATTCATGGTGTGTTTTTGTAAATAAATCTTACTGGGACATATGCATACATGGTAATTGCTTATATACCATCTCTTGAAAACTAGAGTACTTTATGTACTGTCTGAGAGCAGAATTAGTAGCCCAATACAGATGACATGGACCACAAAGGCTAAAGTAGCCCCTTGCAGAAAAAGTGTGCTTACCTCTGCTCTGGTATGCCCTTGCCACACAGCACACAAGTGGGCACACAGTACGTAGTTGAATGTTTAAAGAATAAAATAAAAACTAAAAGTAGAAATGGAATCGCAGAAGATGAGTTCTATAGCAGAGTATCTTTGTCATTTCCTTCTTCATTCTTAATTGTGCCAAAATAAATTCTTACCCAGAATAGAGTGTTGTTAGCAAAGTTACAGTTTAGCATGATTAAAATAAAAAAAAAAGAGGGGGGGAGTGGGGAGGCTTTCAAACCTATGGGGAAGTTAAGAACTAAATGTGCTGTGATTTCAGAAGCCATTACTATTCCAGGCTCATTTGTGAGTATAACAGCTGTCCTGGCATAAGATATTACAATAGCTATCTTCCTTGACTTTCTAGAGCTTACCAAATCTTGAGGAAATTTTATTCATTTCTACTTGTTCACCTTCCTAGAATGTACCTTGTAGAAAACACCAATATGTCTTTGAGGTCAGGTTAGGTTAAAGATAAATTGGAAGAAAACCCTATCGTGCCAAATATCAGAGTGATATTCACACATGCAAACTTCTGTCCACACACTGCAAGCTTTATCGTGTTCATATAAAACCCTCTAGTCTCCCCAAAACAGGATTGAAACCTGTGTTGTATATGAGGTCCTTGTTCTTAAGTTTGAAGCAGAGAGCTGGTCGGCATGCACAGCTCAAGGTTTCTGCATTGTTGAATGCAAGAACTACAGCCGGAGATAGTCAAGCTAGTCTCTGATCCACACACAAGACATGTATACTTGGACAAATCATACCGGTCCTCAGCCTCTGCTTTCTTATCCAAAAGTGGGATCAAGACTACACTGCATGGATGATGGGAAGACTAAGTAGCATGACACAGCAGCTTTCCCAGACACAGGAGGAAACTCGCTTCATCAGAGGCTCATCCATTCCTTCATTTTTGTCTAACATTTTCCCATTATCATATATCCAGCATCCTGAAAATACTGTGATATGCATGTTTTATGTCAGTACATTTGAAGGCACAGCCTTTGGGCATATCTGCAACTTTCTCACTTGACCCAAACAATTTTATTTTTATTCCATGTCTTAGTGACTGATTGCTAGCAAAATGTTATTTGGAACAATATTACCCAAAATGCGTTCTTCCAAGAACATCCTGGGAACTTTACAGATTAGGTGATCCACTCATTTCTGATCATCCCTTTGGATCTTGAGGCAAAAGAAAAATGGTCCACTTCTTGTCATTTTCACTTTCTGGTTCTCATGACCTTGTTTCCATGATCCTTTAAGCAAAATGTAACAGATTTTTATAACTCCATCAAAACCATCCTTTGACCTGGAAATAGATAGCTGGCATGAGCCAGCAGAGACATGGATAGGCAAATCAATATATACAAGTAACAAATAAGGATGGAAAACCACAAGTGAGTTATGTAGGTAAGGACAGTAAGATGGTTAGGTGGTAGGAAAACAGACAAAGATGTGGACAAGTAGGTATGGACCACAAGAAGACTGTAACTTAGGGAAATGAAAATTACAGGCATACAGAGAGACAAGAGATGAATCCAGGACCTCAGGACTGCAATAGTAGAATGGTCTCTCATAGCTAACCTTTCCCTTAGATTTTCACATACAAAACAAGAGATAGTTGCTAGAATTTTAGACATTTGCCCAACAATAAGAATTGCAAGTTTTGGCCAAAACAACCTACTTGAACCTCCCAAAAGGAGAAAAACAAAAACTTTCCCTAGGTCTATGAGAGTGTATCTAATATGGCACATTCAGAAGATGACTAAATAGACTACCATTGTTTTTCTAATTAAATTTACCTTAATTAAGACAAGATAGTCACCACATTCCAACATGGATTTTCTAAACAGTATCGATTCTATAAAAGAACCTTATCCTTCACTGAGCTCTTAACCAAAAATGCTGCTAAACTCCACCCTAATGCATGAGATGATATAGAATACTTCTAATTCCTCTCCTACAAAAATATGGTCAAGTGTCCCTGCCTGATTTTAAAGTGCTTCCATTCTTGCAAGGAGCTATCCCTTGGAATGGAAGTGACCACCTGGTGTGTGACAATGCATAGAATACATAATGCAACATCACAGCAATTAAAACACTCTTTTGGAGAACATTAAATGACATGGAAATAAGTTCAAAGTTAACATTATATAAAGAAAAGGAACGAAGCCAAATATCTATCAAATGTATGTTGACTGAAACAGTAGCATCCCAATGTACCTGTGTGTCAATTTTCCTAAAGAAGCCTTTGTAACCTGTAATTGAAAAGACAGGTTTGCTCCATTTTAGGAAAAATGAAAATGCTTGTCTAGAACAACAAATAGTGAGACATGTTTGCAGAGAACTTCCATGTGATTAATTCATCCAACCCACTCACAGCTCGGACAGATGGGATGATCCCCTTCCATGATGAGGAGTGTTCAAGAGCACGGAGAGACAAAGGCAGGCCTGAGTCTGCTTCCTGGTTCCCTACTGTAGTCCATTCACCTTGCTCAGAAATGGGGTTTTGTTTCACTTTTTTCTAAAAGGACACCAACACTGTTTCATTTCCTTCTCACCTCAAAGTTCTAACACCAAGCTTCAAAACAGAAACCTGCACATTATTGCCTTCCTGGGCCCCTTAGGCCTCATCCCTACTGAAGCCCTTCAGGACTTCTTACTGTTGCTATTTTCAAGAACTCACAAGGCCTACTACCCTCACAAGATTCATAGGGACCCCTAATGAGCATGTCCCAGCACATGTCTTTAAAAGAACATGGTTTCAGTGATCTACACAGGACATCAGCGACAGAGATTCAACAGCTCTTACGAGGACAGTAACACCAAGGAGAATTAGTCAGTACTTCAGCACAGAGGAGGCCACACAGCTCAGGTCGCAGCTCTGGTCTAGCTGCTCTCGGTATGAGCCACCAAAGCTGCTTATGATGCTCTCCTACCCCTGCAGCGGGCAGGTTTTTTCCATTAGAATTGACTGACTGAAGGTATGCTCCTCACTAAGACAGTAAGAGACATTCCACAGCTTTCAAATAAGAAAGATGTGAATGCAAAGTTACAATGAGACCTCCACCTGGTGTGCACAAAGAGGCCACCAGGGAGAGTCCTTTACTGGAGGAAGGACAATGGCTTCCTCCATAAGCAGACCCAAGGTCTGTCTGCTTTGTACTTTTTGATAAAGAATTAACACATCCTGAGAAAACTCTAAGGAGCCCCTACAGGTGTAAGGTCTGGTTCATTATACAGAGAACACAAGTTTGCTGAGGGTCTCCGTTCAGAAGAAACGGTAGGATCATTATGAAAAAAACTGTCTGCCGCCTATAGAACAAAAACCTCACAAAAGCACGTCAGGCTAAGAACTCCTGTCTCCCAGTCTGCTTCCATGGACCACAACATATGGTGGAATACATGTAGGAACATGTAGGAATAATTAGTGAGCTTCTGGATAGAGCGAAGCAGGTGATCAGGATGCTGTCTTCCTCCCCTGTGTCTCCTCTAGCTTCCTCTCCAGCTGGGACCACACCCTTTTCGTGACCTTTGTGCCTTCTTGTTCTTTCCATGTTCTCTGTGTGTCTTTCTCTTTCGGACCCTTTGAAGCACTGTATAACTCAGTACGAGTCTACATTCAGTAAATTTTGAAGAGTAGCCATCAGAGTTACCGAAGAATGGTTTCAAAATGCAAATGTTGTAGTCCACACCCAAAATGTAGACATATAGAACGGACAAACTATTGGTTCGTGTTTTGAATATCTAGTAGGCATCCCTGATTTCTATTAGCCATTTTCAGTTCCCAGTACATATCATTGATCTATTTCATTTGTGACTTGCAAGAATCCCCTTTGCTTTCCTCAAACTTCCAAACTTCCAAAAATGGCTTCCATCTATTCAATACCCTAACCAAAGTTATTAAGGAATGAGTGAGTACCTTTTCTCCTGGGATTTCTTACCCTGTGACAGACTCTAAGAAGATGCTTGGGAGGGAGGCACAAATCTGATGTTGGCACCAAAGAATGCTTATATCTGCATGGGGGGCTGACCCTTGGACCACAGACCTTGACAGCATTACACAATATTTGTTTGCTCGAGTCTCAGTTATCTAAGTGTGTCCTTCATCTAAAGTTGCATCAGTAGATTAGGCAGCCTAAATTATGGACTGAATTATATCATTGGTTGCTCAGAAAACCATTCCCGGTGCCTCACTTGCCCCAAGCTGGCCTTGTCCTTCTGTTCCAGCCTCCCAGATTTTCTCCTGAAGGAACTGTATTGACATTGGAGAGTGTGAAGGGCAAGAAACCAGGCACTAACAGAGCATCTCCTACCCTTCTGGCCTTTTCCCTTGCTGCCAGGATCCCTTTGTTCTCCACAGGAAGGAAGGCAGTGAATTACAGAATTGTCTGATGTAGGAAGGAGCCAGTCCCTTCCAACAAACCTCTGAGACTTAGCTGACTACTTAGAGTTTACTGATCTTCAAGGTTGGGGTTTTTCAGATGTAGCCCCTTGCTATGGAGGAATGACCCAAGAGAAAGCCAAATGACTAAGATTGCTCTGCTGCCAAGCCCACTGAGCTGAAAGACTTTCCAGTCTTAATATTAGCTCCCTCAGCCTGGCACCTGCATCCTCTTCAACTGGTTTCTACTAAGTGTGAGAGAACAGAGTCAGAACAGCAAATGAACTGGAATGACACTTGGTGGCCAAGGGCAGACCTCATTCCCAGGATGCCTGTTACTTGAACACAATGAATGTTCACTGCCTTGTACAGTCATGCCTCTGCTGCTGCTCATACTCATGGTTGGCCTGGGACTGCCCTCTCAGGCCCTTACCTGTCCCCACCAAAGCCCCTCCCCTTGTCACATGCAGCCAGTTTCTAGATGCTCTTTGTTCTTTAAATCCTCTCTGCAAACCATCTCTTCCAAGTTTCTGTCCTCTGTCACTGTGAAATTATACAGGCATTTTCAGTCCAATGTCTACAAGGACCGAGAACTACTCAATTGTCAGAGTGACTGAACCCATTCATCTCCAAGACATCTTCTTCAGCCCTCTTCCATTTATGCAAGTTACTAAACACTCCTGAGATCTTGTGTGCCAAGTCCCAAACTGAGAACATTACAAAGATTATCACCTTTCCCAGGAAGAAGGTATAATGATTGGTCTTTAGACAGAACAGGGCTATACCCACACACAAAGGTTCACCATTCCAAGATCGTCATGCTGTTTGGGATGTAGCCATGAGAACTAACAGACTGAAGCAGACGGGTAGATGCAGAAGGAAGCAGGGCACTGGGAGGCTAATCCAAAACAGGCACCTCTAGGTTTTGGGGAGAGGGGGATGCCACTAAAGGAATGGAGGCAATCACAGGAAGAAAGCAAAAAAATAAAAGTTCTAATGGGCACTGTGCCACAGAAAACCTAATGGATCAATGTGAGCAAGTCTCCCTTCTCCAAGCCTACTTTGAAAACAGAGGTCTGGATGACTCTGGTTTTGTCACTAGATGAATAACAAGCCCTGAGGATTGCTAGAATTACAAGATCCAGACCAGATCCACTCAAATATAGCTGGAAGCTTTCTAGTAACTCTAAGCGTGCATGGGCAATGAGCTCCTCACAGAAGTGACTCACTTACTGGAATCCACGCTGCCTACATTACTCAGCTGATATTAATACACCCACTTGTTCATTAAACTTTAATTGGAGTTCATGTGAATTGGTTTCACTGGATACTTAATCAAAGAGGACTATTTGTGTACAGACTGTGTGCATGCAAAGCTAGAAAAGCAAGTCCTCTCTTGCCTCCCCACACATCCACTAGGATGCAACAATGACCTATAAGAAGAGGACGGACAGCTGTCTAGACTCACCCAAAACTAAAGTAAAGGAAACACCCTTCGTAAAGTAACAGGAGTCTCCCAGCTACACCGCATACCCAGAATTCAGCCAGGACTCAAATGCCAACACCTAAATTGGAATTTGTTCCTTCCAAACCCTTTCTGGAATTCAGTAGCAGGGTTGCAAGTCTCCTTCTCACCTCCTGGGCACCTGTCTTCCAGCTGTATATCTTTATTTTTAAAAATGGGTGGATAAGAAAATTAACCATCATTCAACATAATCACACACTTCTCTTATTCTGACAAGCATACCATGAACACAATCCCAAATGCCTATTTATACAATCAGGGCTGTCAGTACCCTGTTATTTCTTATTGGATATCTCACTAATCAACATTTGAGGAAGTATAAATTTTTAAAGCTCAAAAAACAGATTATGCACAAAGTAAGGAAGAAATATATTTCGTGTTTTTTTTCGGTGACTCTGGTCCTGTCATCAAACTTTTCCTAATTGTGTTCATCACAGTAAAATATGCAAGACGACTTTGCCCCCAAACAAATCAAAGTGAGTTAAAAACTTGGCAACATATACTACTGATTCATTCCCTAAAGGAACTTGGAAAAGTTTTCCACTGAAGGGCAGACTACACATTTCTTCATAATCATATTGAGATGTAATTCATAAAGTCTAGATATAGTTTTTGATACTATTTTGATGGTAGAGCCATCACCACAACTCCATTTTAATGATGTATAGCATGTTGATTTTCACTCAAACCACCAACTTTTTAAAATTAAATAACCTCCATCTACAAAAAATAAACAGTACCTATTTTATCCCCTAAACCATTCATGATTATCTCACAACACATGTGAGTGAGTTAAGGGCAATGTTAGCGACTTGTCAAGTATAGGAAGAGGTGGCAGAGGCATTCTACACAAATATCAGGAGAGTATAAGAGTACATTAGATTAGCTTGCAAGCTCTCACAGTAGCTAGATGGAGTGATGGGTCCCTAAGCAGGAGCTGTATACAAAGGACTCTGAGTGGACTACCTTGGAATAGAATAGAATAGAAAAGCAATATGCCCACACACACACACACACACACACACACACACACACACACAAAACACATTTTCAGCTTCTGAAAACAAGAAGCCCAACTACATAGCAATAAGCATCGCTGCGTGCCATGTTTGCTTCCACTGCAGGCCTTCAAGAACACAGAAGTTGTCCCATAAGAAACTGAACAGTATGAAGGGAGGAAATAGTATTCCAAAACACACACTCTCTGCGCTAGACTTCCAGGGTACCACTGAATCTGAGCAACTCCAAAGCATTAGCCAAGGGATGTAATCCTTTCCATTTTCAAGCAAGAGGAGTCCGAGTCATTAAGAAGTTCAAGAGCATCTCTGTCCCTCTGTTCTGTTATCTGAAGGGAGTGATGAGCTCTCTAATAAAGAGGGCATGTAATCAGAACTAGATCCTTGAGCCGGGCTTGGTTGTTTCTCATGTGTAGAGACATGTAACCTCCCAGCTCCAACTTAACAAAACAGCTTCATTTTTCGCACCAACCCAAAGTAATTAATATGCTCAAGGAGAACTTCTTGCATTTAACATTTCTGTCAGCATGAAACTCTGTGAGGTGCCCATCCAAGTTTTGCATCAGCATGAGTGAGCCTCTTTAAATTCAGATGGCAGATTTGCACATCCTGTTTCCTAATCACCATGCAAAAAAAAAAAAAGGTTTTCCTTCACCTCTCCTGTTCATTAAAGCAAGTTTCAGGAAATACTTTGACATTTGATTTTTGAGAAACACATGCTGGTTTAACTGAAAGTCCTGGAGATGCAATTCTATTTATACGTAATTCATAGCCAATTATAAATGTTTTAAACCAACCTACTAGAAGACAGTAAACGTGAGTGAGCATCATTAGGATAAATTCCCACTCTCTATATCCAGGTAGCACTTGGTAAGAATGACCTAGCTGAACTCTAAGCAGGGTGACAAAACAGAACCCGCCCCCGAGTCAAATACTGTGGGTTTACATTGCTGCAAGGGGACACACTGTGACTCTCTGAGACTTACATACAGAAGGGCAGCCCTGTCTGGACTGCTTCCTAATGATATTATGAAGCACACAGAAGAAAATGTGTTCAAGAGCTTCAAAAACCACAAACTCCCACAACTCAGTGTAAGACTTCATCTTAATGTCCTTTCCCATAAAGTTTGTTTGTTTGTTTGTTTGTTTTTATGATATGAGCAAGTGTTTCTATTTTGAGTTGGCCAAGAAACCACGCAGGGAGAGAGAGAGAGAGAGAGAGAGAGAGAGAGAGAGAGAGAGAGAGAGAGAGAGAGAGGGAGGGAGGGAGGGAGGGAGGGAGGGAGGGAGGGAGGGAGGGAGGGAGGGAGGGAGGGAGGGAGGGAGGGAGGGAGGGAGGGAGGGACATAGAGACAGAGAGAGAGAGAGAGAGAGAGAGAGAGAGAGAGAGAGAGAGAGAGAGAGAGAGAGAGAGAGAGAGACACAGCTACCATTTCAAACAGTGAGACCACCAAAGTACATGACCCTTAAGAAGAACCTTCCATCATGGAGTTCCCCTCCAGCGAACACCTGAAAAACTATCTACGGTGGGCTCACCCTGTGAAGGTGGCTGATGAGCCTAAATTAGAGTGGAAAAAAACTGAGGTTTCTGCCAGGCCCCTAGGACCTTCAATTTGCCAGTGCTTTCCAGAGAACAGAAATGTCAGGCAACTCTAGGACAGGACCCAGGCATCTACAGTTCAAAGAAAGAGAGAACGTGCCAAGAAGACCCAGAAAAACATCACTCTCAGCCTATTGTTGGCCAGCAAAGTGACCTGCAGTAGCCACAAGGCAACTTGCCACCAGTTTATCAGGCACAAAGGTGCATTCCACTCCACTCAGCTGCTGTCATCTAAGGTTTCTGCTCCCTTCCATATCTTCAGAAACCAAAGGTCAAAGACACAGAAGCCCAAAGCTCTTCCAAGGACATCAGTGGCTATGTACATGCAACTCCTCCCTCCAAAATTGAACTTGCTCACTGTGCTTGATTAACTAAACAAGAATCCTATAGGTTCTCTCACCACAAGGGAACAGGAAAAGCTAACACTGTAAGAGCTTGTATGTCCTAGGTACTACTCAGCAGACTTTACCTATTTTTATTTAGTTAACCCTGTGGAATTTATTTTACTGATGAGGAAACTGGTGCACAAAAGTTGTTTTCTAAGATCATATATTATGAAGTATAATGGACTTGTGTAGGCAGCCGCCCGCAGGACGCCATTACAAGATGGCGAACTTCCTCTTTCTTGTATCCTCAGTGTTTTACCTTATTCGGGCATACGCCAACTTGGCGGCTGCACTCCAGCGCGCCTGCTCGTTCCCTAGCCAATCCCGTGGCTCCAACACTGAGGCGAGGTCTTTTGAGCCTATGAGACCGTGACTCGTTGCCTAGTAGGATATATAAGCAGCTGTCCCTTCCTGCCCAGGGCCCCTCACCTTCAGCTCTCCCTTCAACCAAGAAGCGCTCCAATAAAGTGTGATCTGAGAAGAATCCTTGTGTGGTTGCCGTCTTTCCTGCGGGTTAGGCTTGGCGCACCACAGATTTGGGCACAAACAAAACAGCTCTGGTGGCTATCTCTTGCCAATATACAAAACTGCTTCCACCAGGACAATTCAAGAGATGCTGGACACTCACCATGAACTATGCACTTCTGCAGGTTCGCACATGCCTTTTTCTCCCCAGATTTCTTTCCATAATGACAAAGGGAGAGAGAATTATCTATCTCCATCGTGGGATTAAGAGACAAATTTAGGGCCAAGCATGGTGGCACACACCTTCAATCCCAATACTTAGGATGCAGAGGCAGAAGACCTTTGGGAGTTCAAGGCAAGCCTGATCTAAAAAGTGAGTCCAAGGACAGCCATGGCTATTACTGTCTTGAAAACTGAGGGGGGTGGGGGGGGAGGTAATTATTCCCAATCAAAACAGATGGAAAACCCCAATAAGCCATGTTTTACGAATACTAAGAAGTACCCTGTGCAGTTCAAATTCATTGCTCTTTGAATGCATCTCACTGTATTACTACAGCTCATCTGTCTCTCCATTCAGTCTTTTGGCTTTCAGTGGTGAAATAAGATGAGGGGAGGGGAGGCAGCCCTGTAACTTATCAGGTGTATGACAGCTCAACTATCTGAGGCCCTGTTCCCTAAGCTTCACCATTTATACACTGAGAACATAACCAGCAACTATGGCTTGCGGGTTTTATAACAATTAAATGAGATGATGTGTGCAACACACCAAACTGCCTGGTATATAGTACATACACCAGAGATGCCTGCTCTGAAAGTAACTGAATGCAACATAAAAACTAAATGTCATAAGAAAGCATCCTAGCTGAGCTCCTATTATACGACAGGTCCTCAAGGAGGAGAATGGTATCAAAGTATTATTAATATTTCTTCTGATAGTAGAAACATGGCTTCGGTCTTCTGGCCCCAATTGAGCTAGTCTATAAACCCCAAGTGGCCTGTACAAAGTTGTTCACATTAGACTTTCCATTTGGTGATGATACAGTCTTTCCTGGAACTTACTGAGCAAACAAAAGATGTAAGATGCTCCACTAGCCTATCTAAAAGTTTACGAGCTTCAATTGTCCATTTTCACCAAAATCCTATCTTCAATTTGAAAATTATTACCATAATTTCAGCCTAAACCACACTAAAAAGCATCAATTTAATGTTCTTTTTTATTTCTGATACATTTCTCAAGAAATAAAGATGAAAAATGACTTCTAAATCTCCGCCTTTTAAAATCAGATCCATCTGCTCTGCAAAAACTGACACATTACTCATAAAATCCATTTCTACTGTAGCAGGTCCTTCACAGGTGGCAGGACTCTTCTGAGTCAGTCAGAGAGGGAGAAGGACAGACAGATACAGACAGAGAATGAGACAAATACTTTCAAGGCAGAGAATGGAAGACACTTGTGTTGAGAGAAACTCATGCAGCAGAATTGCTCCAACCAGTGTATCTAAGAAAACACAAATGAATTAAATGTCGGACGGACAGAGAGGTGGCCCAGTGAGTCCTGTGCCTTCCTTACAAGCAAGAGGACTTGAGTTTGGATCCCTAGCACTCAAATATGAACCAAGTACGGTGGTACATTGTCCTCAACACCAACACAGTGACAGACCAGGAGAATCCTAGAGGCTCAATGACCAACCTGTTTAGCCAAATTAGTAAGCTTCAGCTTTAACAAGAGACCTTGTCACAAAAAGTAAGTGGACGAAAAGAAGGAGAAGATATGCTGACAGGAACCTATGGCCTTCATGTGATTGTTTGCACAGAGATGGGAGAACCCACACACATATGCACGCATGCATAACACAAATATACAAAATAAAAATTTTGGATGGGCAATACATATGCGTGGATATGTTTGTGCATAGATATGTATGTATATGTATAGTGGTCTGTGTGTGAAGTTATGTTTATGCGCATCACCTACCTGTCATTTGGTCTGTCTGTGTATAGGTTTTCAGAACAACGTAGAGATGACAACTGTGAAACATCCTACACCCTACAACAAGGTAAATAACGCCAAAACCAGGAATTGGGGGCAATGGTGTGAAACGTCAACATGCAGAGGTGGGACTCGAGGCTGAAAGAATACTCCTGAGTGGCCATTCCTCAACTGGGACAGTCATTCCAACTCAGTTCCTTATTTCTAAGAACGGAGGCCTCACAGAACTGGTATGAAATTCAAACAACAACACATATTTGAAAATGTTTTGGAAACGTCTGCACAAACAGAAAGGGCCATCACTACTCATTTGTTCCAATGCCTGGGAGAGCAACTTCTTGCCTGAGCCAGCATGCCTCAAGTGAAGTCTATTCCCAGCACAGCCTGCATTCAGCAAAGGAAGATGGGCTGTGGACAATTTTCCAGGGAAGCAATGCTTTTCTAATTCCTCTATTATTTCTAAAACAAAAAAAAAAAAAAAAAAAAACTCTTTTTCCCTCTTTTTGTTTTTCCAAATAAAAATAAATTATAACCCTTACTTGCTAATAAATGCAGGCTGGAGCTGTCCTTAAGTAAAAGCTTTTGATAACAAATTGCCTGCACTAACTGCTATTTTACTGCTGAATTTTTTATTGTTGCTTAAGCATGGCAATTATGCTAATAAGCCCGGGAGGATGGTATATAGTGTATTGAATCTGACAGATAAAATACTCAATAAAATGTTAATCTCACCTGAAAATGGGAATCAGACAGTCTTATTAGTATTTATGGATATGGCATCCTAAACATGATTTTTAAAAATAGATATATATGAAATCGATGTCTCCAAACACAGCCTGCCACTTCTAGGCCTCTGTGTGCTGAAATTCAAGGTGACGACTACTCCTTACCTTTGCCTTGCTTCCTGCCACAGAAACAGGAGCTTATTGGACACCTATGTCACAGAATGAATCAGACAGATTGTTTTCCTTTCTCCACCTGCCTCTCCCTCCATCATCGGCCCCTCCCAAAAGCGGGAAGGTAAGAACTGCCTGTCAGAGCAGAAAGAAAGGCAGATGTGACAGCAACAAAAACCGTTTGTCAAACCATCTGGTTCTCCCTCCACCTGACAGGAGGAGTGATGTGTCAGAAAGAGCAGAGAACTGAGGATTAGAGAGTTGGCTTCTAGTCTTGACTTTGCTATTTCCTCAACGTGTGTCCTTACTAGACCTCCACGTGTCAATAGGAACCTTCTGCTCCCCAGTGACTGTGTCTCTGTGAGAAACACATTTCCATGGGTCACATCAAAAATGGGGTCAGAGGCCAAAGATGCTACAGCTGGTAAAGGCTCTTGCCTCCTAGCACGACCACCTATGGTCAGTCCTCAAGACCTTCAAAGCAGAAGAACAGACTCCCTCTCAAGGTGTCCTCCAACCTCCACATGTATGTTTTGCATACAAATGAACCTGAGTGCACATACAATGGGGGGGTGTTTTTTAAAGTGGGGCTCTCAAGGTCTTGGATCTATGGCAAAGGAAACATGGAGACTGGTGGAAAGCTAAAAATCTTCAGCTCAAAATTAAATGGTTCTCTTTCTATCAAAAGTCTCTGCATGATACCAACTGAAATTCAGGGACCACTTTTCAATTGCTCTAAAGTTTGAATTGATTTTCTTTTTTAGAATCAACACATTTCTTCAAGAAGAAAGCAGGATGTCAGTTGCTTCTTTTTCTTCTAATTTTGTATGTGAAGGGAGCAGGACATGTAAGCCATGGTGAACAATTCTTAGAAGCCAACTTCTGAGAGTTGGTTCTCTCCTTCCATCCAGTGAATTCTGAGGCTCAAACTCAAGTCCCCAGGCTTGATGGCACATACCTTTACCCACTGGATCATCTTACTGGTCCCTAGTTACCTATTTTAAATAGCTGGAGATCTAAAAAGTATAATATTATTTTTAAAATAAAATTCTTGATTTCCACATCAACTCCATAAGGCAGTAAGAGAGAGAATACCCTAGAAGTGACCATGGATATGGAAGAAACGGTCCAGAGACTGCCAACCATGCAGAGCGGGTGGGTTCTAGAGTTAAAACAAGTAGCTTAGCCTTCTGACTAATTTTAGTGTGCTGCCAAGCACACCACAGGGTCACAAGTATGTTGACTCATTCAAACCTGAATAGCCAAGGAACAAGTCACTGGCACACATGGGAGAAGGGGAGGAGGGGAAGCAGCACCAACAAGGTTTCTACCTACCTTCTCAAGGCTCCAGGAGCAAATAACCCTGCAGCTGTCCTCCTCCTCCGTGAGAGGCCTATATCCAGGGAGAAATAGGCTCACAGCAAGGAGTAGAATCATAGTATATTGTGACAAGGTGTGGCACAGACCTTAGTTCACATCAATCCAAGACCTCCAGAGGGTCCCCCTCCCCCTAGATGTCCTCCCTTGTCTCTCTTGACCACTGAGTCTTTTCAGAACTACAAGGGTTCTAGCCACTAGCAGCAATCATGGGAAAACCAGACAATCTCTCTAGCTAACTCCCTCACATGGCCATAGCTGAACTTATTAAAAAAATAATAATAATAGTTAAAGGGCTAGAAACTCAGAAATTCACACAATACAACACAGTAAGCTAGAAAATTCTAGACCTACGGGATTCTTATCCCATAACTTGGGGCAGGGACAGGAGACACTGATGGCAGGCCTTTGCCAAGGGCAGAGGAGAACCATACAGTGGGTAGATTCAACCACCACACTCTAAACAGTGTGTGTTTGTGTGTGTGTGTGTGTGTGTGTGTGTGTGTGTGTGTGTGTGTGTGTGTGTCTGTCTGTCTGTCTGTCTGTCTGTCTGTCTGTCTGTCTGTATCTGTGTATATGCACACATGCATGTTCTCACATACACACAACTCTTGAACAAGGGGGAATAAAAGGACCTTGCCATGTTTTACAGATGTGCACAACTTCCAAGTGCTGGTCAATTCTTCACCTCCACGATTCAGATACAGGAAAAGAGAATTCAAGTCCATATCCACTTCATCTTATTATCATGACCCACACTCAGTTCACAAAACACTGCCAGAACAAACTATCACACAGAAACCATCATCCTCCAATTTACCAGAGACAAACTGAGGCAATCACACAGCTCTCCAGACCCACACCCAGGCCTCCTGGCTCCACAGTATTAGGGGGTGTTATTGTTGTTCATTTGTTTGTTTCTGCTTTGTTGTTTTCCCATTTGATTACGACACCTCTAAATTACCAGTTGCAACCATATTTTAGTAAACAACCACAGCAGAAAGTCAGCTCGGAACTGAGACATCTCCCAACAGAGCAACGACTCAATTCATACTTCGAGGAATAGTTTCTGGGAAAGCAGAGGAGGTCATGCTATCAAATACTGAAACTTCAAACTCCTACTCACTACCTGACTGGGGGGCAGGAAGCAGGGCAGAGGTCCTCTCCCTCCGTGCCCCTCCCAACCATTTAGATCACTCACAGTCATTACCAAACTTAACTCTTTAGTCAAATAAAAGCTGTGTCCTAGCTTTAGGGCCTTGGGTAAGTCCCTGAAGTCATCGGCCCTGTTATTCATACACATTTCTGCACAGATATGCAAACGCTTATGTGGGGCGCTGACTAGAACGCGGCCCTGCAGAACACTGCAACTATATGCTGCAAGTCTACAGTATCTCAGACTCCATCACAAACTCAGATGTCAAACTGCAACTTCTTCTCTGGGCCTCTTTTCTGCAACCCTTCCCCACCAGGTCTCAGCTGCCACAATTCTAGATCAAGCCTGGCCACCTCTATCTACAGTGAACACTCACTAACCCTGTCTATCAGCAGCCTCAACCTTCCCCTACCACCCTTTTGGATAAGACTCAGCCAGGTTCTTCGACAGCTCTTCATCATCCAGTTCTAAAATCCCCTCCTCCCTATACATGAAGTGGTTTACAACCTCCTAAGATCAGCAGCTCCTAGACCAGGGTGGTGCCAAGGTCTGGATTCTAAGAGAAACTGGCAAAGAGCAAGGTAATGTAGCCACAATAGTGAAGCCAGCACCTATGAGTCTATCACCCTAAGGAGCATGCCCACCATCCACAGAGGCTGGCCCTTTGGGCGGGGCATGCACCAGACGCTACTCTGGGCCCTGACAGATGTCATCTATCCTTACAACTTAGCACGTAAGGCATTACTTACCCTTAATTAAAGTCAATAAAATTTAGGTTTAAATAGGTTTTGTTATTTACTCTTACTGAAGTTGTGCACCTTATTCCAGTTCAAGCAGCCTCAGAGTCCAGACTCTCAAGTCTAGATGTCTTTGCTGGGACACTACTGGTTTTTGTTCTGTTTTATTTTTATTTTCTTAAATATGTTTATTCAGCAACAATGATACAGTTTAGAATTATAACATTCCATGTGGGGAGGGGGAGAAGTATTGATTTCAAAACCCTGATTTTCTACTTTTTAAGATTCAGGGGCAATAAATCACCAATCCCAGAGTTCTCCAGACTTAACATTATGATTTTAACAATCTTCACTCCACACTCAACTATTTGGATAGCTGGCATCTGCCTTTGAAGATAAACACATGGAACTCAGTAATTACAAAGAACTATAGCTAATAGGAACATAATGGAAAACAACGCAAAGATCAGATCTCCCTGTCTGGGTGCAGTCTAAGATGAGCATTTCTGAAACTGGGTCAGCTCCAGGGTCTGGGTTCTAAAAAGAAACCAGGACAGAGGAAGGTGACAGGGCCACAGAGGAGGACTTACAGAAGGTACATGGCCACGGAGGAGGACTTGTGGAAGGAAGGTGACAGGGCCACGGAGGAGGACTTGTGGAAGGTGACAGGGCCACGGAGGAGGACTTGTGGAAGGAAGGTGACAGGGCCACGGAGGAGGACTTGTGGAAGGTGACAGGGCCACGAAGGAGGACTTGTGGAAGGTGACAGGGCCACGGAGGAGGACTTGTGGGAGGAAGGTGCCAGGGCCACGGAGGAGGACTTGTGGAAGTAAGGTGACATGGCCACGAAGGAGGACTTGTGGAAGGTGACAGGGCCATGGAGGAGGACTTGTGGAAGGAAGGTGACAGGGCCACGGAGGAGGACTTGTGGAAGGTGACATGGCCACGGAGGAGGACTTGTACAAGGTGACAGGGCCACGGAGGAGGACTTGTGGAAGGTGACATGGCCACGGAGGAGGACTTGTACAAGGTGACAGGGCCACGGAGGAGGACTTATGGACACCGCCCACTTAAGGATTTGCCAGCACACTGAGAGGGACTCCTCCTAAATAAGCCCAGGACACTCACAAAGCAGCCCTCCCTGACGACTGGCCCCATTTCTCAGGTCTTATTGTACCCATCATCTGATGTGGTCAGGCTGGGAACTGTATCCTGGGCTTGTTCTTTTTGTCTGGTCCCTGCCCTGTATAACTGCATTCTACTTACATTCTGGGTCAGAAGCGATTTAAACATGAAGGACTATTACTTATGAGTCACTCAAAGCAGCATTCAATTGCAAGTCAGGAGAAGATGTTTCACAAGCAGCAATCTAGTTAAGAAGCGAACAGTGCTGGTGGGAAGTGGATTTATCGAGGACATCAGGGAGCAGTCTGACCCTGGACTGTTCCCAAAGGCCAGAGTCATAAAACAAAGCTGTAATTTCCCCCGATTTCACAAACACAGCACCTTGGCTGTGCCTGCTTTCCTGGTAATAGGGTGAATGCACAGTCTTCCGAAAGGAGATAAATGATCAGAGGCAGGGGATGTACCTCAATGGCAGAGGTGGGATCTGAGTTCAGTCCCTGGTGATAAATGAGAAAAGGGGAGAGGGGTAAAATTCCAAGTCAGAATTTGACAGGTCACCATGTAAACCACTTCCTTGCTCGAAAAGGCAAACATTACTGATTGAAGGGTGTCGCTCTTAGGAACCTGAGTGTTGGAGAACAGACAATATTCTGAGCTAACTTTAGTAGCCCAATGTCTAAGGCAGGCATGTCTGTCCCGCTGTGTAGGAGAAAGGAATATAAAAGAGAACTGAGCAAAAGTTGGCAGCTGCTCTCTACAACTCTGCTCCTAAAACAACTTCCCAGAGGCCTTTCTGGTTCCCTGCACTTCCTGTACTTAACCCTCTACACCCCAGGCTTCCTGGTGAAGCAGTGTAACATAGGATACCTTCGAGGCCACCCACTTAGCCAGGCTCCAGAGATGAGAGGAGCCATCTAAGCACAAGGCCTCCTAGAAAGGCCTCCTGAAAGCACAGCATGTCTTAGGGATCCAAGGTGGAGACAGATCCAAATGGAAAGCTCATGCTTAGTGGAAGTGGGAGCCGAAGGAGTTCCTGGCAGAGAGGTCTGTCTCCTGAGACAAAGCATGTGAAAACATTGTGTGCAAAGAGAAGTCAGAAGGAGAGGCAAAGAGAAGTTGGAAGCAGGAATATCTATCACACCAGTAAGGCACATGAGGCTGCCAAGGAGACCCACATCAGCTCTTGACAGAGGGGCTGAGCTCACTGCTCTTGGGGTTAATGGAAATGAAGCCAATTCTCCCAGCAGCCAGAGGAAATAAATGCATACAAGCCAGTCTCCTATCAGCCTGTATACATGATAAGAAACTGCACAACTCATGTATTGCTCACACCCTACCATGGCTTCCGAAGGCTGCACAGTTGAGTCATGTGCCTACAAAACAAACTCATGGTTTTAAGTTCAGACAAGCCACCTCCACAATGACCAGATTTGCAGGCAAGGAAAAACAGTTAGTCATATCAGTGGGGGACCCGGTAATTCAGAAAAGCGACAAGATGGCCATAGCCTGCTTCTCCATGGGCCCATAGCATCATAAACACCTGGTCTCTAAGACTCATGTTAAGCCAGCAAGAGCTTTAAGTTTGTAAGAGAGAAAGTACGATAAGTAGATATCAAAGGAGGGATAGAGGAGAATATATGGAAAAGAGTTGGGGAGGCAATTCTGGCTGGGGACAGACAATTGAAAAAGTGCGAAAGAAAGAAAAAGGCAAAGTCTCCCAAGGCCCTGATGTGAGAGATTAAAGCAGTTCACACTGTGGATACAGCACGACTGTACATGGGTCAATCAGAGCACTGCTCCTCTATGTTACCATTCAGCATGCAGTCCAAGAGGTCAGGAAGAGCAAAGGACACACCTTCATATAAATGACTTCGGAAGCTCCTCAACTAAAATACATTAGGCATGTAAGTGTTCAGGGAAACTAGACACATACCAAATTGTTCATGAGAGAAAAACGCATAGCAGGGAGCATAGGGTGAGTAAGTTGCAAAAATGGTCATTAATTCTGCCCCTCTCTGCACCTTCCTTGTATATTCATGCAGAGAAATTTTAGAGCTTCTCTTATCAAGACACACACTCTTTCTCTACCGTGTTACTACTGGCAAAATGCATGAGCCCACACACTCAGCCACTGCCTATTTGACAACCCAGATAACATGTTCGTTCCTACCTCACCCATAACTATGTAGAAGACTGTTGAATGTTTTAGTGCACTCAAATATTTTCTGAAAAATAATAACCATAGCAACATTAATTAAATGCTTAATGTATGCAAGTTATCTTTTCAGCATTTCACACAAGCTTCATGTATGTCTTTGTAGGTCCCATTAGCCCTTTGACAGAGGAGAAGTTACAAATGAGACACTTGGCTTAAGGTCATGGGGCGCATGGCAGAGACCGCTGGTTTAAACCCCAACAATTAGCCAGCACTCTCTCCATTGTGTCAGGATGCTCCAACACCACTGCTAGAAAAAGGTTAAGTGACCCTGCTCTGAGTCCTGATTTAAAAAAAAAAAAAAAAAAAAAAAAAAATGGCTTCTCTTTATATCATATCTGTGAAATAAGTCATTCTAGAACTCTGACAGAAATCACAGTTACATCAGCAGATTCGAGACTCCAGATTCCTGGTTCTAAACTGTACCAGGGACTACAATGAAGTCAGCAGATTTGAGACTCCAGATTCCTGGATCTGAACTGTAGCAGAGACCAGAAGTTAGCAGACTCGAGACTACAGATACCAGGTTTTGTGTGTGATAACTGCTATCTATGTTCTCATCTCCTTACTTCTGGCATTTCTGCTAGTTTCCAGGTTTCAAGAAAATGACTGGCAGCAGGTCCTCAGTAAGTCTCTGTCCTTTGTACCCTGAGATGCAGGAGATGTGGCCCAAAGGGCCTGCACTCAATTAAAGGAAGAGGAAGGTACCCTTCCCTCTTCCTCGTGTGCCCTGAGAATCAGTTTCTCACTCACAGAAAATTCTGTATTTTTTGGCCCCCTTCTCTCTCCTTGGCAGAGAGAATAGACAGAGGCAACCTCTGCTTTCTCAGTGTTCTGGGCCATAACATCACCCTCCCCAGGTTACGAGACTGCTAGGCATCCCCACAAAATGACTCCCCCTCCTGGAGCTCGCTGGAATCCCACCTAGGCCTGTGGTAACTGAAAATGAAGGGATATGATTGGCTGCCAATTACATCACTGCTCCATAGGCCTGATTAAAGTCTTAATTATTTGAATGCCATTTTCTTTCTACACCTAACTCTACAGACAAATAAATAACCACAAAGGTGACAGCAGTAATAAACTATAGCTCCTGGCTCAGATAGGAGAGAGGAACTATTTGCTAGAGTCACCTGTCATTAAGAACAATCCAGTCACCAGGTGGGGACATACAGCTCTCTATATTAAATTAGAGGAATGATTCAAAGGGGACCAGTTTCAGCTGACAAGAGCAAAAAGAAAATCAATTTCAGGTTGCCAGGACAACTAGACTTTCCCTGCAAGTATAAATCTGATACAGCCCTAAAATCTGACAACTAAATGTTTCCTTGCATTACATCACATCCCTAAAACGTATGTTGAACCAGTGAGATAATAAAGACTGCTAATTACTTTCTACAACACCCATAAGATAGAGAATTGATAGCTCTGGCACCCGTCTGACTTTCTACCAGCGGCCCCCTAGTTCTCTCAGTTTTACCATGATTGGGACAGTGTGCTTCTTAAAATAAAGCTAAAGGTACCTCACTGTCAGACCTTGGATCCTAGAAAAAGCCAGGCTAGCATCTTTGTAACAGGAGGTCTCAGGTGACTTAGATCTATAATCATCTTCCCCACTCCATCATCCATGAGCTGCACCAGGGCCCCAGAGAAAGAATTCAAAGTCACTGAATCACACTTAACACAATCCTAGCCCTGAACTGACCATGAAGAAAGTCCTGTTTTACCAGTGAGTGAGTCTGATACATGAGTCAGCAAAGCCCCTGCTCAAACTCAATAGGGTCAGGTCAACAGTAAAGTCAAGAGTGCTATCCAGCTCATGCTAACAGCTCCTGCACCATTTCCTCAAATAGCTAGAGTCATTCCATCTCTCCCTTAGAGTCTCTGGGAGCTGAAGTTAAGTCCATTTGATCCCCTACTAATCCACAGAAAACTGTGACCCCAAATGGCCTCATCCCAGGAGGTCAGAGTCCTGGACCCAGATCCAATAATATCTGATGAGATGAGCCTACTCTATGCATTTATATTCTCGGAAGGCTGAATATCAACTTATCTCTGGGGGCTATTAAAAACAAGAACAGCTAATAAATCACTGGAAAGCACTTTGCAGATATAAAGTAATACAAAAATGCTAAGCACCAATACTATAAGTGCCTGAGGCTGACGCTGTTCCCTGGAGACTGTGGGGGTTTCACATGGGCCAGGCTGAACTACACACCACCCACCAGCAGAAGCAAGGGCTAGGCCCCTCCAAAAACTTCATTGTCCCTTCTCGGGCAGCTTCCAAATGCTCAGACACATCTCTAAACTGTACGATAGCAAATGTATTATAAGGGACATGTTTAAAGGAAACATGGAGAGATCTATACATTGTCCCAAACCATAGACAGGAAATCAAATATCAAGATGTCCCCAGCTTGTGACAAACCAAGTAAACCATGAAAAATAGTGAACTCATTAAAAGGTGTTATGTAGCAAATTTACTCTTGACAGCCAGTGCAGAGTCTAAAGAGTGGGACTCTGAATAGCATACATCCATGGGCAGGCTATAGCTCCAGGCACTATGGGGGAAGAAGGACAAAGCATGCCTTCCAGGCACTCACACAGTGTGAGAACCTTCTCCAAGGTGGGGGGCAGGGGATTAGAAGAAAGCAAAGGTGACCAGAGTATGTACACATCAAAACCTCCACAGAGAATTCATTCTAAACCTGATCCTGCCAGGACAATTTGCATGACCTTGGAGCTTCTTAAACCTTTTGATTCTGTCTATAGCTTGTCATTTGATATAAAGAAACTATCTACTGCCCTGGCTGGTTTGGAGGATTACAAGAAGTGAGTTATTAGAAGCAATTTACCTCACTGCCTGGTACATACTATGCATGTGCAATCAATGAAAGTTGTCATGCTAGCACAAATGACCACAATATTGGGGGCTAGTGTCCAGCGTAGAAACAAAGGCAGGAGAAAAAGCATGAAGTCTGAGTCTATGATAAGAGGATGGAGAAGAGAAAACAATGGTTCTCAGAAGCTCTACCTTTTTTCTACTTGGCAATAATCACTGTCCTTACTCCCCAACAGTAAATTCATAGGATGGGCAACAGTTGTGCAGGGATGGTCAGGCATCCTCAAACCTCTTCGGTGGAAATCAGAGAAGAGCATTGCCTAACTCCTAGTCAATACAGACCTCAGCTCTCTGAAATCTGCCACTGAAATCTTGGCCTGAGTGTTAAATGTGGCTCCCAAATTCTCATGCCAAAACAAGGTACAGTAGGAGACCATTCCACCACTCATCTACATGTAACACAGGTGGACTTGCCCCGTTTCTCATACGTAAGTTACAAAATAGGTACAATAACATGAAACTAAAGAATATGATCTCTCTTACTGGGTATGATGGTGCACATCTTTAAACTTCCACTTGGATCTCTGAGTTCCAGGACAGCCTGGTCTACAAAGCAAGTTCCAAGATAGCCAGGGCTACACAGAGAAGCCCTGTCTCAAACACAAAAAAAAAAAAAAAAAAAAAAAAAAAAAAAAAAAAAAAAAAAAAAAAAAACGTTGTTTTACATCTTATCACTAGGTTCTTCTATTACTTATCACTATTACTATTAAATTATTATTAAGTAATTTCTATCAAGTGTAGCTCCTTTGAGTTAATAAAGTACTGTGGCATTTAGGTAACCAGACCATGGACTGTAGGGATGCCATTTCTTTAAAGGAATCCTGCAATGTAGTAACACTAGATAAGCCCTAAGGTCCCATGGCCACCAGTCAGTCTCCCCTCCAGGATGTAAGGTTTCCAATACTCACTTCCATCCCATGCCCCATGTCCAAAGTACAGGAAGAAAATAGGGAAAGTTGATTATCAGCCCGAATCTACTTCTTCCCTGTGAAAAATGTTCAAAAGCCCAAGGGGACAAAGAAGAGGGAGGGCAGGAAACATGTGTGCCCAGATCAGGCTGGACAAGAAACAATGCTGACTTCTATTGCCCAGGAGAAATACAGGTGGGAGAGTGAAGAAAGTGTCAGAAGAAAGGGCCAAAATGAAAGAAATACTATTTTGTTTATGTGTTTAAGTGTACTTCTGTCATATCAAGTTATGCAATCAAAACCTTGTTCAGACTTCCAAATTTTGCTAGAAGCAATTTTCATTGACCTATGCCTAGAAAAGTTCCCTGAGCACAGTAGGTCGTGAGTAAGTCTCTGTTGCAGTGTGACTGGGTGCACAGGAGGAAAGGGCTTTGGGGCCAGCAAGTGGAAGATTCAATGTGCACTTCAGCTTAATGACACTAAAAAGATGGGAAAACCCTGCCCAGACTCTAGTTCATGGCTCCAGGGTGGCAGCCACCTTTTAGTCACCAAACTTGCCACAAAAAGACCTCCATGACCTTCATGCCAGGACAAGCAAAAGGCATGCAATCCCCTAGATGAAATCCTGAGGAAAAGAAAGGACTTGTCTAGGAAGCAGGAAGTGAATGCAGGGGAAATGTAGCTGTCTGATCAACTGTTACTCTGAAACTGATGTTCAAAGGGAGCCTGGCTGAGCCACTGGCTACTTTGGGAAGAGGTGTAAACATCTGCCTCTTAAGACTACCATGAAGCTGAGCCTGCTCTCACAAGTCAATAATCCCATCTACTCAGAAAAAAGGAAGGTCTGCCTAGACGGTCCAGGTCAACTTTGTAGAATCCTGTCTCAAAATTTAATTTTAAAAAAAAAAAAAAAAAAAAAGGCACTTCCTGGTAAGAACTGAAGCAACAAGGATAACAAGATGATAACCAATTCTTGAATTCTTGCTTTATTGGAGAAGGGAGCAAGCTATGGAAAGGGCTGGACTCCAGCTCTGACTTAAACGCTTGCCTCTCCGTGTACCCTTCAGTTAGACTCCAATCACAACTGGGAGTTAATTCCTAGAGAGTTCAGAAAATAAACACTGCTCACAATGGGGAATGTGCCACCACTTGGAGGTGAATGTGTAACTATGTAATGACTATGGCCTGCAAGGTCCGCACTTTTATCTGGGGCTGGAACTAATCTTGAGAAACCATTATTATTTATTACATATGAAGCACTTTCTATCCGGAGAGTGCTTCGGAATTAGTTTTTATCAGTTACTCAGCATTCTTAAATCTAAACAAAGCTCAAGCCCTGTTGGAGGAGGGCAAACCCCAAGATCCACTGATTCATCACACTGGATAGGGCCACACCCATCGTCCCAATAAGGAGCAGAGAACAGAACAAGAAACACAACACAGTCCAGCACTCACTGAATGAGGCCACCTGGCACTGGGCTAAATGATCAGAGCTACAGCGGCTCTGCATCTCAGACTATACTGTAGAGCAATTTGAGAGGTCTCCCCTCTGTGGCTATAAGAAAAGTGTAAAAAGGTTTCAAATATCATGTGAAGAAATGCAGAACATGTTCCTACATAACTCAAAACCTGAGCCACTGTGTGGATATAATTCCACTACCAAAAAAAAGGTATCAAAGGGGGAAACACAGGACAGGCTTTTCTTTATTTTCCAGATTAAAGTGGGAAGTCTCAAAACAGAGAAGATGGACTCTTTAGAAAAATGAGGCTTGATAACTAGAGAGACACAGAGAGACAGACACGAAGAAAAAAATGAACCTAAGAAAACAGGAGTTTAAGAGATAAAGGCCAGGTTTTCCTAGTACTCTGTGTCTTGGTGAGTTCCTATTGGCGGAAATTAGGAATTGAATTCATAGCTCTACATATTGAAGGACAGAGCTACTCTCTCCACTGCAGGTACCTCACTGAGCTGTAGTCAACAGCAGACATGACCACTGGAAAAGGCCTGAAGGACAAGAGCGAACCAGGCATGCTGGCACGTGTACACAAGACAATACAGTCAGGAGGCCGGAGCAGGAGGATGACAAATCCAAAGCGTCATGAGAGTACATAAGGAGCTCTTCTTTAAACAGAAGCAGGGGAAGCCAGCACGGTAGTTCCTATCTCTCTAATCCCAGCACTTGGCAGTCAGGGGCAAAAGGACTGCTACAAATGCAGGGCCAGCCTGGTCTACATGAGTTCCAGGCCAGCCAAAGCCAATGATTTACATTACACAGATTGTCATGTCCCTTCCAGGCCTTGAATGTGTGGTTCTCTTGTGGAGAGCAGCATCTCGCCCAAAGCCTAGTGCAAAATAAAACTTGGAGAACGATTGGTTCTTTGTTGCCTTAAATAAGTAAAAGTAGGCACACATGAACGGACAGTCAGTAAGCAGACCTGAGCGCTACTGTCCAGCAGGGTGCCCAGGATAATTCAGCTGTGAAAGGAAACTGATTGACACATTGCCCTGCTATCCACAGGAATGGTTCAGCAGACATCAGAGCTCACAGGACTCAAGACTAATTAAACACCATCCTCTGCTCTGTGTACAGCTGTGTGCAGGGCACAGCTGAGTGTGTGCCCTCACCCTGCTTCATAAGGAAAGCTGAACCTTAGGTATTTGCCTGAAACACAATAACCTGTCCTGCCACCTCCTTACCACATGGAACCCAACAGCTCAACCGGAGGTCATTAGTAAAATGAAGGTAATGTTCCTAAGCCTGCCACCTTATGGACAAGTTACCGGGATCTGATAAATTAATGAGTGTAAAGAGCTTACAAGCCTACGTCACATATCTTATTCCCTAAAGGATTAGTCATGGTCAATAAATTATTACTGTTTATATGACTGGTCTTTCCTGTGGTTTTCTCATAATAGCTCCAAGCATTTGTAACCATTAAAATTTATGCTTTTGCTGAAGCAGAAGATGCAACGGCCTCCGTGTCCCTAAGTCTCCCTCTGAACTCTCTGACGAGTCTGTTACAGAATCCCAGAAATGGTGATTGTTCCCTACCCTTCAGTTCTAGTTCTGGCCCAGGGGTTGCCATGCCACAGTGTTCAGTTTCCTCATTTTTTCACACTGTTGCCTCTGCAGTACAAAGGGCTCCTAGTTAGCTCAACTTTAAGACGGTACCACCCAGGCAAGCAAGCGGTTACCCTCAACTAGCATCATCAGTCGGAACTGGGTGAAGAAAGGAAGTCAAATGCTACACTGAAGAATCTGCTCTTGGTTTTTACACCAAAGCAAAGTATGCACACAATGCGAAGGCATGGCTTTGTGCTCTTTTTGGTGTTAAAGAGGGTAATTTGGAGCTAGATGATCCACTGGGTATTGCAGAAGAAAGCAAGAAGAAACAATATGAAACATCAAGAAAGAATCTGGGCATACATTGAGTTCTGGCTTAAAGGCTAGAAGACACTTCCAAGGACTGGTCACAGTTCTCCTTGCCAGAGAGACACAAGAAGGTCCCAAAGAGTGAGGCATCAGAACTCAGAGTGAGTGCTGACAGAGCTTCAGCACAACACAGATCTCTTATCTCCCTGTCTCTCTGGAGCAATCCCTCCGCGTTGTCTCTCCCTTCATCCCAGAACCAAGCGGCTGCTCTGGGAGGGTGAACTGTAACGGAGGAATGTAGTTTCTGAAGTCCCCAACAAAGAGAAGAGGTGTTCCTAAGCCACTCTGGTTGTCTCAGAGCAGTAACTTTCCATAGTTCCTGAGAATATGCAAGCTTGGCTAGCAGCTGCCATTGTGATAGTAACAACCACAGGCTGAACAACTGATAAGGAGCAAAGAAAGTCCCTTTAGCTCATGTGGAAGACATGCTTTGGAAATAAAGATCAACTTTGACTATAACCAAAAGAGCAGTAAGTCACAAATGCTTATGACATGGCTATGGCCTTGGTGACAACAGACTGTGATACCCACAAAGATGAAGAACATTTGAAATAGTCCATTGTCTCACAGGCAGGCGACTGGTAGGCACTAGGGCCAGGGCTCCACAATTTCATTTCTTCTACATCTTTATTTAAAATAGCCAGGGACTCATCCACTTACTGCTGGAAAACCATCCATGCCCAGTTCCATCTTGTACTGTGTGAGGGAGGAATGGGACCAGCTGGCCCCACTTCTCCCACAAAGCAGGCTGAATATGTAATAGTGGCAGACAGTGCACGATGCCATAGAAAGGCTGCCTTTGCTTAGTGTAAACCTGCCCCACAACAACATGTATTAGATGGCCCCTCCCCTAACACACTGCTTGTCCATCAATAAAAGGATGAGGGGAGGCGGTAGACCGAGGTGCAAGAAATGCATCCCCGGCCTTTGAGCAAGAACAGGTCTGCCGTGACAGCATGTCCAAAAATACTTCTGGAAATCACAAAGGAAAATGCAAGATCAGTATTGATTTTTTTGTTTTTTGTTTTTTTTTTTAGTTCAAGTCACAGAGAGTATCTGAAAGAATTAGAAAACACTTTCTTTGGGGAATTCCACAGGAAATGAAATTATCTCAGGCAAAATTAGAACTAAGGCAAACAGATATAGTAGATAACTTGTAGATCATGGCATCCAAGCATACCACTTTACCACTGAAAAAGACATGCCAGGAAGAAAGTGAGTTTCACAGTTGAATGGCAGTGGAACTGGGCAGAAGCCCTACGTCTGCTGGCTGTAAGAATCACGCCTTAGTTCTGATCCCATGCTAGTACCGCCTTGACAGTAAGTGCACTAAGCTCACGCATGTGTGTAAAGCACAGGGAAAATAAACTGTTTCCTGTGGCAGAGGCCTGGAACACTGGTTTTTTCTCAGAACTTCACAGTTCATGTTCTACATAACATGGAAATCAAGGAGGGTCCTGTTTCTCCAGTACTGCATGCACATGTCTTAGGAATGCATTGCCATGTCTGGCATCCTCCTGGGCTCCCTCTCAGGCTCATCTTTTTACCATATACGGCACTGAGTTCCAAATGTCTGGGGCATAGAACTAGGCTGTGGGTATCAGAATGCAATCTGCTTTCTTTCTGAGCTGTTTGTCTTTACTGGAAACCACTGAGTACATCTAGGAACCATTCACTGAAATGCAGAGGGCAGGGAAAAATGATTCATACCCTAAACTCAGAAAGGAAAGAAAGGCTGTGTTTTGATGTGTTTTCTCAGGCTCACATGGAGGGATAAGAAACAAACTGGAAAGAAAACGTGGCAAGGTTAGCAAGTGTCAGAGGTCCCTGTTCTCCAATGTTGGAGACTGCCCATGAATGATGCTGTCAGATTTCTGAAACGGGAGAAGACAAGAGTCTTGAGACCTCAGTTTCTGCATTTAGAATGTTTTCATGTTTCTCCCAGGTATAGCGGATAGGAGTGAGTTTACTTCAGCTGTTGTTACCCATGTGCCTCTATGGAAAACGTGTTTTGCCATGAGTGGCTTGTCCTTGTGACTGATTGCACACTTTACTGAGGTGACTCTTCTTAACCCTCAGAGTACAAATTGTCTGATGCTCTGAACAAAGTTGACTATTGCATGAGACTAATCCATCTCATTTGTAGGTCGTGCTCTCAACAGGTTCGGCTGCCAACTAGAGCAGTGAACACTCCATAATTGTGTGTAACTGTCTGTGGGTGTATACGCAAGAGCATAATCATGCTTATGTGCTTGGAAGTGAGGGTTGTAAACATAAATGCTAGGGGCAGGGGGGGGGGCTCATCTGAAAGAAAGCAAGGGGCAACCGAGTAGTCAATCAGAACCTGGGCTGAGTGGAGCGAGCATTTGCTTCCTGCTATGACACAGATATTTCTTCCAGTAGTATCAACTTTCAATTATTGGACACTGCATTTCAGGAGCAAAAATGTTAATTGATATATCCCTGACATTGTTATTCCATTTAAAACAACATTTTAGACATCTGTAATTAAGTCCAAACAACATTTTTCTTAAAGCACTATTCAAAGAAAATCCAATTTACACATCCCTAAGTCATGTACAACTTTGAATGGTTTAAGCAGAAGGAATACCTATTCTAATGAAGAAAAGAACGTATCAGAAGCAAAAATATCTATGCCATTCTATAGAGTAGAAGATGAAAGTTTCGATATAAAATGTATAAAATCTTAATTTAAAAAAAAAAAGCAACCAACAGAATGAACATTATGACACATGGTAGCACCGAAGAGCAAAGGGAAAGAGAAAAAGCTACCTGCAAACCCTGAGCACCAAGTAAAATTCATCCACAAGATACCTGTGCTGGTTTGGGGGATTCTACTTTCCTTTTACCTTCCTAGTGAGGATCAAGAATGACCAAGGATTATATTCTACATTGGAAACCCCATCCCCTAGAGGTGATTCTAATTAGAACCTGTGACCATTCAGTTCTGCCCTAAACTGGACATAATCATTTCTACTGTATAGAATAGTTGAAAATAATGGGCTTTAAATGAAGAATCTAACAGTGTTTGACATGTGACTAAGCACTTAGTACACTGAGCCTTCCCATCATATTTCTAATCCCCGCTGAATGACAATGATGCTCTGAAGGCATGGGCTGGCAAGCCTAGGTTCAAATTCCCACAATTCTTTGCCACCAGAGAACTTGAGAAAGCATGTACATTCTTGTTCAGTTCAGTCTCTGTTGCCTTAGCATTACTGTGAGACTCAAATGGGCCCTTAGTTAGACAAGGTCTCTAGAAATCGCCTTGCAATGTAAGAATATGAAATTCAGTCACAAACGTCAGGACAGCAAAGTGCCACATGAACATAGGTGCCCAAGAAGGGTTAGCTAGCTGCTGAGGAGAGAAAATCCATGCTGTACCTTCTACTGACCGAACAAATTCAGCGTGATATTTTCTTAATAACAATTCATACATGGTGCTATTCTTCTCTGAAATGATCCTATGACAGAGGCTTTTGTCCCCATGCCCCAACACTAGGGTTAAAATTTCCTGAGAATGTCACAGCCGGACCACTGCAGTGCTATGAACAACTCTGAAGGACTGGCCCAGCTGCCCAGTAGTTGCCCAGACAGGCAAGCCAAGACTGAAGTACGAAGGCCTGAAGAATGCTGGGTATAGAGCCTACTGAGAGAAATGATCCAGCATGGCAAGCAACATAAAGCCCCGTGGGGCCCTCCTCATCTGCACAGACACCATGTTCTCAGGCCTGGGAGACGGAGAGAAGTAAGAGGCTGACAGAAGGCAGGGCACAGGATGCCAGGATCCAGGTGAGGCATTAATACAGCGGTTTCCATGGTGGGTTCTATGGAGACACACCAACGTGGACAGCTGACCTGACCCAGGGTAGATTTTTGTGAAGTTTTTCTTAAACAGATCCCAGAAAGAGAAACAGAGAAAACACTGAGGCTGAAGATTTATGGCCCCTATCAAAGCCTTTGGAACATGCACCATTGTTCAGGAAAATGCAGCCTGCCTGTTGGCAGGACCCTAAAGGAGGAGATGAAGAAGGCAAGAGGAAACATGTCAGACTCCCAGAACTCCTCGGATGCTTGGGTGAAATAGCAGAGGAAGATCCCTCATTGGTTCACAGTATATCTGGGTTCTTTATTCCCCTTTCTACGGACCACGGTAGACACTATCATTTCTGAACTAGTGTGACCAAAGGGCAGCCAGGACTCTTTAACCTGCCCAGTGACAGCAATAGAAAGTGCTAAATAAGTGAGTCAAGAAATATTTCTGGAAGCACAACTCAGCTGGATTGCATGGACCGCCACCAGCACTGCAACCACGGGGTCCGTTCAGAACAGGCATAAGCCTGGGTCTTAAAAAGGACGAGGCAGCCAGATAAATAAATAAACAGAAGATCTCCCAGTGACTCATGGAAGCTATTAGTGAGAAAGTTATGCGCACAATAAAAACTTGATATCTTCCTCCCCCTCCCTTCCCTGCTCCCCTGCCCAGCAGAAACAAGCAGGAGGTGGGGGAAAGAGTTCAAGGGACAGGTGTCTGCTGCCCGCCCCTATGGGAGCAGGGTGTTCTGTCACTGGGGAGGGTTTTGATGGAGGCGGGGGGACATTGTTCCAGACCTTTTGAGACTTTAATAAACAAGGAAGAGAGAAATAACTATCTCCTACCCCCACCACAGTTTTCTATCTTGTCCCAGACACATTTGGTAGTGAGCAGTTTGTTACACTTCCAAGGGAAGCGTCAGAGTCCCAGGCGCTGTCTGCACAGCCATTCCATCTAAAAACATATCAACTGTCTGTGCGGCAGCCAGCCCAGTTGGAACAAGCAAGATCTGTGCGTTCAGCTAGAAAGCACCTTCTTGTGCTCACTGTCAAAATACTTCTGCATTAAACTTCTGGGATATGTGACTAATGTGCTTGGAACCTTTTCGAGAGGCTGCCTTATTTATTTTCGGGAGAGGAGTGCTGAGGCTGCAGCAGTGGGGTAGGGGGCAGGGGGCAGGGGGCGGGTGACAGAGAGAGAGGTGGAGGAAAAGGGAGGGGAAGAAAGTGGCAAGGGCTTGCACTGGGTAGGCTCTGAGGTCTCAGTGCAGCTCCAGGGGCCTTGCTGCCATACTTCATTAGCAAGAGCATGAGAAGGAGCTGAGCCAGGCAAGAAGGAACAGGAAAGGAAAGGCATATAAAGACAGGCAGGGCACATTCCCCAGAGGTACGGTTGCCTAACAGTTCCTAAAAAGACAGGGGGCGGGAGGGAGGGGAACAGTAAAAGCAAAACACAACACACACACACACACACACACACACACACACACACACACACACACACACACACACCCTGGAGTAATGTTGTAAAGGCCCTTCTCCAAAATTCCACTCTAACAGCTCCGCACAGCTTTTAGAAGAAAAGCCCCAAACACTATAAGGAGGGCCCTGGAGAATGCAAAGATTGGGGGCAGATGCCTCACATCACCTCTGGAGCCTGTGGGTACCAAATTCCGCTACCTAACTTCATTCCTCTGCTATACCCTTCGACTAAAAACCTCCTCTTCTGTTTATGAAACTACTAGAAATCTACACTGACACTCTGCAAAGCACAACCCCCCAGTTGCACGGGCAGAGCACCTGCTCCACACACACACAACTCTGCACACTTGCAGCCTGCCTCCAAGGATGCTCAACCGTTGAGCGCACCTGTTCACCTCCCCAGAACTCACAAGCTCTTCCCCAGAAGTCAGTCTCTCAGGGCACCCCCAGCAGAAGGTCTTTATATCCTGAAAAGTTCATTCCAGTCCTGCATCCACAGGCAATCAGCAAACACCAAACACCCACCGGGGGAACTCTCTTTTTATGTGCTCCTTGGCAAATATTAAGCAGTAAATGTAAGAAAAAAAAAAAAAAGAAAGAAAGAAAGAAAGGAAGAAAGAAAGAAAGAAAGAAAGAAAGGAAGGAAGAAAAAGCTGGGAACAATTGCAAGATGAAAAGGCTGTGGATTTAATTCCTGCTAAGTCCCTAGTGTCAGCTCTTCATAACTGCCTGCTCTGAAGTTAGAAAGTGAGAAAGGTCTGGGGCACTAAAAAGGGAAAGGGACTGTAGCCAATAGAAAACAGATGAGCAGAACAGGTACATGCATCAAACTAGAACTTTTGTGACACTGAAATCGTCTGCTTCCTGTGTGTTCGGTTTTGCTGTTTGACTCACACGGACCACTAATTGGAGTGGAGTAGGAGGGAAGGCAGAGGGGAAGGTAGGCTTGGGAAAGGGATCAGACACTAAAAGGATGAAGGACCCAATGTCTCAGTTCTGCCTTGCCAGCCTTCTTCATTCAAGTATCTGTGCAGAACTACTGGCCATGGAAGGTTCCAGAAAACAATTTTCACTTTCTTTCCACAAACCCCACCTCCCTTCCTCACCTGGGACCCACTCCAGTTCACGTTTTATGCCACTTAAGGGAAAATGTTTCTTGAGGAAATGTTTTTATGATCCTGAGCATTTCCTAGTCTCGTTCAGTTTCTCAAATTCCAACTCCTCTCCTCAGTCTAGGCTTCCTTCTGCCATGGCAGTGGCCCTTTGCCCCACACCCACCCTCATTCTGCTCTCTGTCTCTCTCTGTCTCTCTCTGTCTCTCTCTGTCTCTCTCTCACCCCCTCTCTCTCTCCCTCTCCCATTTCCTCTCTCTCCTGTCTCCTGTCTCCTGTCTCCTGTCTCCTCTCTCCTCTCTCCTCTCTTCTCTCTCCTCTCTCCTCTTTCTTATAAAGCAAAGCATTTAGTTGAGGCAGCCTTACAGTTGAGAGACTTAACCCATTATCGCATGACAGCAAGCATGGCGGCACTCAGGTAGACACACAGCAGGAGCTGAGAGTTCTACATCCTGACCCACAGGCATCAAGAAGAGAAAGTAGCCCACCCTCATTTTTACTCCAAGCCTCCTTGACCCTCTCTTCTCATCTCTGTCTCTCTCATAGACGAGTATGTTCTATCATCCATGCCTTCTTCAAAGGTAGTAAACCCCTGGAGGGGGTAACTCCCTCATTCATTCATTTATTACTTGCCCAATACTAAACCACTGAGCTACATTCCTGCCCTCTTTGTACTTTTTATTTTGAGACAGTTCCATCAGCTTCTCAAGATGACCTTGAGCTCACTCTTAGCCAAAGTAGGCCTTGAACTTGCCATCCTCCTGCCTCCACCCTCAATGAGCTGGAATTCAGACCTGCACTAACTGCTTTTTAAATAAAGGATAATAAGCACATACTAATATGCACCCTACCTTCCGTGGCCCTTACGTCCTAGGAGGAAAGACTGAACAAGCCCATCCAAAGTCTACAGTTATGTCCATAGTGACCTGCACAGACACTATACACAGAGAACTTGAAAAGCTGCCTTGGTAATGACCCTGGCACACAGTAGACACCCCTCACCAAAGAAACATCTGTTAAAGAAATGGACAAATATTTAATTGAAGATTAAATGCATGAAGACTCAATAGAGAATAAAGAATAGGTAAGATTGAGACTCAGTAGAGAAAGATAAAGAATAGGTAAGATAGAGCAGACAGAAACGCAAAAAAAGCAAATAATAACTCAGGGTTGGGGACCACAGCTACAGAAGCAGGGATATGACAGGAGTGACCAGAGCTGGCACAAAGGAGAAATGCTATCGGCTATAGCTCAGGAGAGAATTTAATGAACTGACAACAGTTTCTATGCAGTAGGCTGTAAACATATGTAACATATGTAAACATATTAACTCATCTATATCTTATTAAAACCTCATTTCCAGAACACACGGGTGGCACCATGGTGGCATCAGCAGGTCAGATGTGTGTTGTTTCGGGAGCAGCCTGCTACAGAAACTGGCTCTTCTGACCCCCTCCATAGATGTTATTACTTTATCTGGGAGGCAAGACTAGAGGTGGTTCTGTCCCATGAGCACAAAGAGGCACCTGAAGGCACTGAGAGCAGAAAAGGATCAGGCTTAGGTAGAATGAATGGCTCCGGTTTATGTTTAAAACTGATGGGAGATGGATGGTGAATGGGCTGAACCCTAAGTAAATGGTAAACAGACCCCGACACCATCCCCACCTCGCCACGACACACTCGGACACCACTCTCTCACTATAATGTACTTAGTCCAGCAGCTCATGTGCTATTGTATTTCTTGTGTATTCTCAGACTCTGAAATTGAATTTTTTTTTCTTTTTATTAGAATAGTTTGTTCCCATCTGGTTCCTGGGCCAAGGATTCCATGGAATCTGCCATGGGGGAACAGCACGGTTTCAGCCAGTAGTGAATGGGCTCTCAGTCTGGCCAGAACACTCCAAGAGGCAGCATTGTACATGTACTGAATAGTCATAAAAATAGCTCAGCTAAAGGACACAGGAAAAAAACCCTGCACTCTGCGAACTGACATGATTTTCCTTTTCTCCCTCGGCCACTGCTTCTACGACTTAGTAAGGAGGTCTCATAGAGGAAGGGGACATGTTGAAGGGACGCAATGGACCCCAAATTGACAGCAACTGCCATTTCTGCTTTTGGTATTGTCTTTGACAAGTTCTAGGACTTGGTCTTCTTATCTGTAAAATAAGACTTATCTCACCATAATTTTCCCTGCTTGTGTAGGAGTGTGTGTGTGTGTGTGTGTGTGTGTGTGTGTGTGTGTGTATGCACGCAAGTGTCTTTGAGTGTGTGTATGTATGAGTGTTTGTGAGTGAATCTGTGTTTGTGTATGTGTGTGTGAAAATGTGTTTAAGTGAGCATGTGAGTATGTGTTTGTATGAGTGCATGTGAGTGTGTGAGTGTATGTGTGTGAGTGTGTAAGTGTATGAGTGTATTGTGTATTGAGTATGTGTGTATGCATGTGTGCGCACACACAGGGACACACACAGAAACAGACAGAGGAGAAAGAAACGGATCAAAAAAATACAAGTACCATTTTAGTTAAGACAAGATGGTTTTGTTTTCTTTTCAACCCTTACCAGTGTTATATAAAGAATACCTGAGAAATAGTTTGCAGAGGGCAAGTTAAGACTTAACCACCTATGGTCATATTGCCAAGTTAACTTCCACAAATGAAATGAACAGTAGTTAGCCACCAGCGGGAAATTCTCAGGTAAACGTCCTTTCCCCTCCATATGTCTGTAAACTCTAATCTTATGCATGAGCACATATTACATTTTTGCAGATGAAGAACTGAGTGGAGACTACAGATCCATGCTGCGTCACAGTTCCCACAGCACAAGCCACTCTTTTTTTTTTTTTTTTAATTTATTACCTGTGTCAGTATGATGTGTGTAGGCATGAACACACGTGCCTCTGTGGACAAATGGAGGTCACAAACCAACTTTGTGACATGTGCTCTCTCCTTCCGCCCTCACACGGATTCCAGGATCTAACCATGGCCCTCAGACTTGCATTGTGAGGCAAAACGGGGCTTTACCTAGTGAGCCACCTTGCTGGCTCCTTTTCCTTTCTTGTAGCTTTCTTTCAATGCATCTGCTTTGCTTGCTTAGGGGCCTCAACAGGGCAGGGATAAGCAGATTGCACACCTTTCAGTCCTGGCACACAGCACAGCACCTGTCATGTTCTAATACTAATTTAAGTTTCCTAAATCTAGAGGAATTATTTCAGTAGCAAGTATACACAATATTCAACTGCAACTAAACTATTGTTTTAATCATGAAGATATATATAGTCTTGTAAATATTACCAGTACTTAGGAAAACTATATTTAAAGTTTAGGACAAAATATGCAACCATTAAAAAGATTGGAAGGATGCATGGATGGTAAATAAATTGATAGATTGATAAATACAAATGATACACATATAAATGTATACCCACAGACACAGTACATACATATATACATACATACATACATACATACATACATACATACATACATACATACATGGAGCAAGGGAGGGAGGGAGGTAATGCTCTTTCAAGTGCCAGGCATGGTAACAAGGTACCTGTAGTCTCAGTTAATTGTGGAGAGGAAGGGATATCAGGACTGAGGCAGGGGGATCACTTCATAGCAGGAATTGACAACTCACTTGTAATATAGCAAGATCATGTCTTAAAAGGGGGTGGGGCTTGTAAGGCAGAGGAGGGATGACAGGGTGTGAAGGAGATGGAAGAAGGGGTAAGAATAACCAGAATGCATTACATACACACAAGAATCTGACAAAGAAGAAAATTAATGAAACGTATATGACCTTCTATGACACGTGAACCACTGACAGCCCTGTATAACTGCTCCCTGGCATCTTCCAGTTCTGAGACTGCTACCTTCACTCCATCCTCAACAGTTGATCCTTTGTACTTCAGTGTCCTTGTGTCTCATCCATCACTAACTCTTAGCAACATTTCTTCGGTGACAACTCAAAAACTTTTCTTTGACCACGTCTCAGAGCACATGAACCCACATCTACCTCCTCTACGCCTTTGCTCATGCCCTGCTTGCCTGTGTTTCAGGATCTCTCTCCTCACTGCCTAGAAGGACCTCTGAAGGCTGGTGACAGCTCATCAAGCAGGTTCTCCTTTTATTACCACCAGCCTACCCATAATCTCTCAACACTTGACCATACAATGTTATATACAAATATGTAACAGCATTTGTTCAGTTTTTTTTTAAAGGATTTTATATGGGATGGAGAGATGGGCCAGTGGTTAAAAGCACTGGCTGCTCTTCCAGAGGACCTGGGTTTGATTCCCACCACCCACCTGGAAGCTTACAACTGTCTGTAATTGTAATTTCAGGGAATCTGATGCTCTCTTCTGGCCTCTGCAGGTACCAAGCACAGAGTAGTGCATAAACGTACATGTAGGCAAAGCATTCGCACACATAAAAATGTTTTTAAGTTTTGAAAGAAAAGTGATGTTAAAGACAGATCATTGGCCAATCACATCAAACCCTGTGGTTATTTAAGAAAACTGGAAACACAGCTGTTCATGTGAGTGTGTGCGTACGTGCACATTCATATAGTTATGAGGGAGAGAGGGCAGCAGGGACAAAGCAGCAGAGGCTAAAAATCTTCTTTTTCCAAAAACTATGCTAAGCGTTGGTGGCACACACTTTTAATCCCAGCACTTGGGAAGCAGAGGTAGGCAGATCTCTGTGAGTTTGAGGCTGAGGCCAGCCTGGACTACAGAGTGAGTTCCAAGACAGGCTCCAACGCAATACAGAGAAACCCTGTCTCGGGGGGGGGGGGGGGAGGGGCGCGGGGGGGTGAAATTAATGCAAAATGTATTAAGGGTGAATTTTGTTTTCTATTTTGTACTTTCCTGACTGCATAAAAATCACTATAGTGCTTGGAAAATATTTATGTAAGAAAAATGTCTAAAAATAAAAGAACAAAACAAAATGAAAAATCAAGAAAGACAAAACGAAAAGGAAAAGCAAATATTAGCCTTCTGTGTATGACCATGCAGCTATGATCACAAATTTCACTACCCATCCCAGACAAGTCTCAGATGTGACACACAGTAAGGCGGTACCCATTCTTTTTCCCTTTTTTGTGATACTTGGAATCGATTCCAAGACTTACATAGACTCTGCCTATGAGCAACACCCCAGTCATGCAATGTTCTTTGAAATCACCCCTGTTTGTTTCCTGGATTAGCTAAGATCCATTACTATAAATGAGGATGATATGGAGATAGCTGTAGGCTTCCAGAACATTCCCTCAAAGGAACAAAAAGCCCTTGAATTTCTCTTAGAAGTCCAACCAGAAAGAGAGTGTATGCCATGTCTTCCCACCTTCCCACCTCTGTGTGGCCTGCCATCTGCCACACCCTGACCATCATAAGGTCACACACCATACCATATAAAATCCATCTTGTTAAACTTTGGTCCCACTGATTTCTCTATTTGGTAGCTTTCCTCACACAGCTGTGGCTAACCCAGGTAGAAAAAGGGCGCCCAAGTCCTTTGAAGTAGTAGGTGCTTAGTCAGTACTTAGTCAGTACTTAGTCGGTGTGCTACCGTAAAGTCCACTTTCACAGTGCCGCTGGGGTGACAGTGTATTATGGCTCAGTTTCAGGAAGACCATGAAAACAGTCCACCTACAACAGTAGTCTTCCGTACCAGTTACTGGCGACATAAAGGATCAACCCACACACACACACACACACACACACACACACACACACACACACACACACACACACAAGCACAGGATACCCCATGCTGTCATGTAATTAAACCAGGGCAGGTTTGACAGCAATAGCCAGACGCATTCAAGGTGAATTTCATTTTCATTGTAAGTTCTAGTCTACATGTACTGGGTTTTCTACATGAGAATCCATTGTTTTGGTACTTGCTAAAAAAAGAAGAAGGTCCTTCAGGAAGACATGCCAACAACCAGCACCTTAAAAAGGCAGCATCTCCCTCAGAGCTGGGGCCGGAGCCTCCTCACAAGCACGAACGCAGGGAACGGGCTGTAACTAGGTCACTGGATTTTGCTTCCTCACAGTAGACCTTTTGCACATGCTCACCAAAGCTTCCAAGAGCTCAGGAGGCTAACTCTGCACAACTGCTGAGATGAACTAAAAGTGGCACAGTTACTCATGAAAGCCACTTTGGAATGCGTCCCATATTCTTGGCACCGCAGAAGGTGCCAGAAGTAAGCAGAGGCCACCCCACCCTCCAGAAGCGGACAGTGGCAGACGCTCGAGGTACAATGTGATGAGTTCTAAGTGTTCCCACTCAAAGCACTGTGTGGCTCTATCGGGGAGATTATTTCTAGCTGGGAGAATGACAGGTGGCTTCAGGACAGTCAGTGTTCCACCACCAGGAGACACCGGAACAAAGTCGGATGGGACAGATCCAAGGCCAGGGTACAGCTCAGTTGGCTGGCACCCAGGGGCAGTAAAGGATGACCTTAATTCTGGAGAGAACACCCAGTGCCAGGCTAGGGACTTTGGGTATTTCCAGAGCAGTGAGGCAGACTGTCACTGTATACACAGTATGTGCCCCAGGGAACATGACAGTCCAAGTGGATGCTTATATGTATTAGTAAATCAAAGTTGTTGCGGGGAGAGGGAGGAAGGCACTATAAACAAGTCTAACTTATTGCAAATAGCCCATTAAATGTTGTGGAAGAAAAGTGTTGAGAATGACTGTTTCTCACAACTGGAGAATACATCCTTTCAGAGCTGAAAAATCTGGTGAGGAGGGAGGAAGAAAATGGAAGGGATGCTGACAAAAATCACTGCTCAGTCTTCAGGTGGCACTCAATGATCCAGCCCAGGTGGCTCATTCCCCTTCTTGAAGGCTACAAAATGCAACATCCGCTCATGCCCATGCCTGTAACATCCTTTCCACAGCCTTGGCCACCCACAAAAACACTCAGTAAATAAATCCTACCCTTCAATGGAATGATAACATCAGAAGATTGAGGGTTTGCTGCTTTCAAAATAGAAAGTCCACCACACCAAAGAAGGGATGAAAACAAGAAGCAGTTGTACTCCCTCCTAGACAGGCAGGAGAAGGAAGCTAATACCCAGGGCCCCAGCCCAGCCCATTCCAATCAGAACCTATAAAAGGAAGCCTAAACATGCTTCTGACTACAGAGCTCCCAGGTGATTAGAACACGCAGCCAGGGTAGGGGTGGTGGCTAAGTGGAGATGCTCAATGGACAGTGGGAACTTGAATGAACCAGAATGGCTGACCATTGAGCATGGACATCACAATAACCCTGGGGCAAAAACCAAATCTCTTCCAAATCTGTTTTCCTGGCTTTCCCTGAGGAGTGAGTTTCTTGTAATGACAGTGTCAAGGTTGGCTGGGCCTGTCAGTAGATGAGCAAGAGCATTGTGGAAAAAGCACCACTCAAGGATCTCTTGTAAATGGGGCCCAGGGCTAGCCTTGTCATTTGTTACTCATCACTTTGACAGGGCAGAGGGAGGAGTGAGCAAGCCCAATCTCCGCCCTCTGTGTTGGAGCACTGTGATGGGTAATTAAGATCCAGGTTTGGCAAATGGCTGAACAAGCAACAAGGAAACAAACTCTACTATATTCCAAGAGAACATAAGCAGGTCCTCTCTACCTCTCTGAGTCTGTTTTCCACATCCACAAAGTGGAAATTATAGTGTGTGTCTTACATACTGTTTTGCTTCTAAGATTTGACATGATGTTAACATCACAGTGATTATCAAGCAAATAAATTAAGTTTTAAATGTCCAACAAGTTGCATTCCATGACAAGATTATCTGCTGAAAACAAAGAGAAGTACATGAAGGAGAAAAATAATGTATAGCTCATATACACACATACATATGTCATTCACATACACCAAAAACAGTTCTCTCTTATAGAGGGAAAACTAATCCTCTCTTACAAGAGATTTAGTAGGTAGTAAAGAGGAAAACCATTTTCAGGTAAACTGATAGGCAATAAATAGAAAAAATTTCCCCCAGTGGCACTTGCACCTCCCTATACAAATAAAGATCTAAGCTAGGCGGTGGTGGTATTCACCTTTAATCCCAGCACTAGGGAGGCAGATGCATGTAGAGCTCTCTCTCTCTCTCTGTGAGTTCTAGGCCAGCCTGGTCTACAAAGCAAGTTCCAGGGCAGCCATCAAAGCTACAGAGAAACCCTGCCTCAATAAACCAATAAATAAATTAGTAAATAAATAAATAAAGATCTATTGCTATAAGAATTGATCCAGTACCAAACAGCTAAATGTTAAAATCAGTATTTAGCCAAAGCCACTGCTAAAATCCATCATTGTCCTCATCTGAACTCTTATAAAAAAAAAAAAAAAAAAGAAAGAAAGAAAGTTTCTTGACCCTGACCTGAGTTCCAAGGAACAGTGCAGCTATTCCATTTCAATCACTAGATGTGAAATTCTTAAGTAGACTTTTTCTTGAAAGATTTATGGCCTTAGGTAAAATTAAATAATTAAAAATTTAAACGACTTCTTAATGGTCATTCTGTTTAATGTTACAAATGATTTCATCAAGCAGCCCTGTAACAATTATAATCATAATATAATCTAATCTCATAAAGTGTTGCCATTCTAATTCATATTTCATAATCACTTGATGGCTTCAAAGAATATAATGTTCTTCCCAGGAACTGAGTTAATGTACTCTAAGATTTAGCTAGTCTAAATATATATGAACCAGCAATTTCTTTAATTGTTTAACTATTTCAAATCTGTTGATAAAGTATTTATCCATAAAATAGCTTGCTCAACCATAACACTTTACTCATAATATTTATGTTAATATTCCAACTGATTAATTAAAGGGTATAAACACTTTTAAAAGATTTTTATTGCATATTACATGCAAAATGCTCACCTACATTCGAAAGTACCTATCTGGATATCAACAGCAACTCTAAGAAACTTATTTGGTCATTTTGCTAATGTTTTAGCATTCATATGACAGTCATCACACAGTGCTAACATCCCTGAACACACACACAATGACTACTATGCACAAATTCAAGTGACCAAAATATTAACGAGGTGAGAGAATGGCAGCTTTATCCTCCAAGGGCTGAAAGCAAATGTTTAAGACAAAGGGCAGGTTTTGTTCACAAATTAAAGTAGAAGCCAAATCGGGGCATTTGGCATTAAATTGGGTTACCTAATTGTAGAGGTCCTTATGGAAATGCAGCAAATACAGCATGGAACAGAGAATTTTCAATGTGTATGTGTTGAACCAACTAGACACTACACTACTGCAAGACATCTGAAAGAGTTCACATCTAACACTAACGACAAACAGGCACACAACTAATCGTTACAATGTGCATGCAGAAAGGTCTGCACATGGAGTGTGTACTGGGGGGGAATGGGAGAGGCTAAAAAAATTTTCACAAGTCCTTCAAGCCCTAGACTATGGCTTGCTTGCCCAGCCATGAACAGCATAGAGAATGAGTAATCTCTGATACGATGTGGCAGGTGGCAGATACATGGGAAAGCACACATTTCAAGGCCATCTCAACATGACTGAGCATCAGTTCCGGAACTGCTAATGTGCTCTGTGACCTGGAGAATAGCATGGTCTGAGTTTCTGCAGCTGTATTTGTACATTGAATACATGTCAGAGTGTGACACATCCAGAACACTCTGTGGAAAAGTGCAGTATTAACAGTATCTTCTCTTCTACTTTCCCAGGATGAATTCACACAGTAGGTGAGCTCAGACAACTACTTGTGGCCTAACCTCATGCTGAACCAGCCGAGAAGCTTTCAAGGCAGTGGGGGAGCTGCAGCAGAAACAGTACTTACAGAAACCACTCTAAGGTTTTCCAGCAGCTTCTGCTATCTAGCTCTAATTTTTTATTTTGGAAGCATCATGTGTAAGTAGGGTATAAGGATTTATCTGAGTTTCCCCATGACTACACAGGGGGAAACCTTATAGTGACAGGCAATATAGCACATAAGGTCTCCAGAGGTCTAAATACCCATGTATGTCTGCTTAGGAGATGATGATGGAAGACAACCCTGTTTTGGGTGCTGGGTTAGCCAGCCCACATCTTTTATCTAATGACCTGTGTAAAAGCAGTGAAGGGCTTCTCACCATCCACAGTGAAGGATTTCTTGCCCTTGTGCCTGATGGACAAAGGAAGTTAATGCCTTCAAGTATGCCTCAGTCATCCTTCACGACACAATGACGCTGACAACGAACTCCACTTCTGAAGCATCTGAGGCACAGGGCAAACACCAGTGAGGACACCAGAGAGTGAATGAGTAAAAACTCATGCTCTCAGAGGCATGTGAATATTACACTGAGCTGATCACAGGCTGCTCATACAACCCATTAATGCAAGCCAGTTCCCATCAGGAAAATCCTGATTTGCTTTTTTAAAGGGGGATATCTGAGTCTAAAACGATAAACAACAGATGCAAACAGCAATGGCCATGGAGTACAGGAGACCCTATCTCAGAACCAACAGTTAGTTCCAATCTACCATAGGCAAAACCTACTATGCTGCAAACTCTACTTTGTGCCCATATAAGGGCAGCTTTTCTTGATCTGGCTCTCACCTTTCTTTTGTAGTTCTGGAATGCATCATGTGCCAAGTTTAAATTTCTTAAGAAAAGGTGGGTAGATCTTTTCCTAGCCTAATGTGCATTCACTGAAATTTATCAGACACTTGTAAACCACTATGTATACAGATAGCTTTGGAACAAGACCCCGGAAGTACAAAGGTGAGCTAAGCTACAGTCACTTTACTGGAATAGCTCATTGCACTTAGTGCAATGTAGGCTCTGAGCAAAGATTAACTATTGAATGTTGCAATACCAAAATATTGTAAATGTTCTTTCCATGAAAGCATACAGGGAAGTACCTAAAAACAGAACTGGCTTAAAAGGCAAACATCAGAATAACAGTCCATAGTGTGCAGACACAGACACACACACACAGACACACAGACAAACACACACACACACACACACACACACACACACACACACACACCTCTTACCAACATTGTTCACTATCATATCATTTAAGATAACAAGATTATAAGGTAATTCTTCCTTCCATCTTCCCTCCTCTCATTCCCTTTCCAGCTCCTCCTTGTCCATGGGGAGGAGGGGGCATAATTGCCAAAGTTTCTATAAGAACTAATTACATGTATATCTTCAAAGAGTACTAATAAAAGTCATTTTGAATATAAAACAAGGTAATACTCCAAAGACATAAACTGAGAGTAAATGAAAAGAAAGCTAGCATGCTCAGAATTTTGAGTTCTTATATTGTACAGAAATAAGACTCTGGTCCTTCACTAGAAGATGGGTAAAAGGTAGGTGTGTGTGTGTGTGTGTGGTGTGTGTGTGTGTGTGTGTGTGTGTGTGTGTGTGTGTGTGTGTGTGTGTGTGTGTGTTTGTGCATGCGCGCACGTATCCACATCCACATGGACAGATGTGGATCTGTCCATCTCATTCATGGGATCCTGTTTGGATGTTAATCTGTTCATGAGAACTGAACAATTTCCTAGAGACAAAAAATCATCTCCTAGAGCCTTAGGAAGTAAAACACATTAGAATAGCTGCTGATCAGGGCTTCAGAGGTGGACCAGTGTTTAAGAGCACTGGCTGTTCTGCCAAAGAAGTCTCAGCATGATATGGCAGATGGCAAACCACCTGTAACTCCAGTTCCAGGGATCCAATGCCCTCTTATGGCTTTTCTTGGAACAGGGCACATGTGTGGTACACAGACACACACGCAGGGAAACACTCTAAACATGAAATTAAAAAGGAAGAGGAGGTGACACCACACACACACACACACACACACACACACACACACACACACACACACACCTCTGCTGAACAGAAAAAGAAGAATGCCACAGAAGAAACCAAGAGCGAAATCCCACAGACATCCCCAGCTGAACAGCAGAATCAGCCTATAAGTGTGCAGCTTAAACTACAGCCAAATCTAGGTATCTAAGTCTATTATTATATTTGTTTACTTTATATATATATATATGTGTGTGTGTATGTAACATATATATGCCATGCTCAGAATGATATACACATTATATACTATGTATAATATATAATATTACTATATATTCCTATATAGTATAGGATATAATAATAATATATATTCCTATGTGCCTATCTTGGGTGACTGGGCAGCAATGAGCAAAGATCAAACATGTCTATTAGTGTGTGCCTGCTCTGGGTGGTGAAGAATGATAGTTAAAGCATATTCAATGACTCACAATTAAGCCTTACAACTTTAGGGAGGCCAGGAAGTTACCTATACAATTCTGAGTAAATACAATTATTGATTTTTTTAATATATATACTAAAAGAATCTGTTGTTGGAAACATCTACATTTAGGAGGCAGAATCAAAGCACAAACATTTCAACAAACTAAATGAAGGCTGACAGCTTCACACTCAAGAATAGTCAATTAGCACTGCTATGAACCAGGCTCTGTGGGGTGTGGGTACACTGATGCATGAAACAGATAATCTGCCTGCAGAGAGCTTAACTAGGGAACAATTAAGGGACAAAAGAAGTCCTCCCACTATCCATAGTGCCATCACCTTGATAAGTTTGTCTTTACAGACCAAACGGTTAATGTCCTTAGTGAGGGAGCAATGACAGATTTTTGTTCCTCACCAACAAATTTGAGAAATTCAAGTAAACACAGTGATGCACATTTGTAATCCTAACACTCAGGAAGAAGAGACACTAGATTGTAAATTTTATGTTTCCTGGGCAACACAGTGAGATAAGGGCCAGCCTAACCAAATGGGAAAGCCCTGTCTCACAAAACCAACAGACAAAGAGGTAGCTTAGTGATGGACTACTTACCTAGCATTTTCCAGGTGTAGTCTCTAACACCTCCACCACCATCACCATCATGACTAGCACCAACACCATCATCATCATCACTCTCACCTCCACCACCATTACCTCCATCACCAACACCATCACTATGATTACCTCCACCACCACCTTCACCATCATCACCAGCACCAACACCATCACCATCATTACCTCTATCACCAACACCATCATCACCATCCTCACCTCCACCATCATCACCACCATCACCATCATCACCTCCATCACCAACACCATTACCATCATCACCTCCATCACCAACACCAACACCATCATTACCTCCATCACTAGTACCAACACCACCATCACCACCACTACCAGCATCAACACCACCATCAGCACCACTATCACACACATGGTGGGAGGAGGGGGAGGCACAGAGAGACTAATTCATAGCAAATATTCTGAAAAGCCCTACAGCAAAGAAAGAAGGTGTCACTTTGCATTAAGTTAGCATTTTTCCAAATATACCTGTTCACAAACTGACTTCTCTTTTCATGGAATACTGACCAATACCCCAAAGAAGATCAACACCATGTGTAAAGAACATCAGGTTATGGGGGGGAACTAAAAGCTTATTCTATCCATAATGTATTGATTCTTCAAGATCAAGAAACTTAATTATTTTGAATTTCTCGTTGCCGATATTCTGAAGGAAAGATACTTGCCAGGGAATTATAGACAAGTAAAGACAGCCCAGTTCACCACTCCCCCTACCTATCTACCTCACACAGATCATCAAGCCCCCAATTTCCTCAGGTCAGCTTCCCACCCAATGTGGTTATAAATGTCCTATGGGCAAAGGCCTCACTGAAACAGGCAATCTGTAGAAAGGAGTCCAATGAGAACTCAGGATACGGCAGGAGTAATAGACTCTAGAATTTCATTGTTGATCAGACACATGCAGACAAGTTTCAATGATGCACACAGAAAGGCAGATAAAAGGAAAGGCACAGGCAATGCCTCAACCAGTCTCCGTTGCCACACTCTTTTCTGTTAACTGTGCTAAACAATTTGAGGAGTGGAATGGGAGATCAAAGAGGCAGATTTGGAAAAGGTCAAGTATACTTAATTGACATAAAGGGATTTCAGCTTTCATCTCATTTCTGACATCATCAAACCAGGAACACAGTTTCCTCTAATTTCCCAGCTGCCTTTGTCTCTGGGCTCTCTCACACCTAGTCAGAGCTCATGTTAAAATATAATAAACAGTAACCAGTAATAGTGGTATATGCTTGTCATCCTAGCTACTGGGATACTGAGGCAGAAGGAGGCCTTGACCTTACAACTTCTAAACCAGCCTGGGCAAACAAAGATGGTGCCTGCCCCCACCTAAAAATAATAGTAAAAGAATAGAAAGTAATCACCAGAGAATAATGTCAAAGATGTTTTCACAGTAAATTTGTTAGAACATAAGATATCATTTGGATAAAAAAGCTAAAACCAGATCAACTTTAACCTGTAAACACATCCCCAAATTAATCAGATCTGAAGGTAAAAACTCAAACGTTTTGGTTAAAAGGAGACACTAGAGTGGATGCAGGGTAGCTCACATCTGTAAACCCAGCACTTGGAAGGCTTCAGTACTTGGAAGGTTCCCTATGAATTTGAGTTCCAGGCTAGCCTGGGCTAAGGAATGAGACTCTGACTTGACAATACAGTGGCAGTGATAATCCTAGCAAGCAAGATATAAACAATGCACAACGCTGAAAATCATAAAACAAATATGATCACTTAGACACAGAATAAAGATGTCCAGGTTTATTTATGCCAGGATACAGGCAACACCAAACTATTCCTCACCCATCAGGTTGGCAGTAAGTTTAAGTTTAACGGACACTAGCTAAACATGCTGGTGGGCCATTTCATTAAAGTAACTACCAGCAAACAGATAAAAATGATCCCATGATTACGTGGGTCCATGTAATGTGCATGCATATGCAACCTTTCCTGGGTCTAGCCCTTGCAAGGACCTATAAAGGAAGTTACAAATAGCAACAAGCACACCTAGCACTCAAGATGCTGGTATCCAGTGACATTTGCCACTAAAAAGGACAAGAATACAGTGAGGAAAAAATGTACCCAGAAGTGAGACAAAGAAGACAAAAGATACAAATGGGATGCCTTTTAACTCCCAACAGCTACATAAATACCCACAGAATATGAAAAAGGCATGCACCAAGCCACAGTCGCTACCTTACTATCACTGGCTAATCTGGAACCTATTGAGGAAGAAAATTAAAGCATGGCAGTAGTGAATTACGAAAAATGGAAATAAAAGTTCTGTGAGCCACATTATCTGAGGGAGAAATTCAGGTGGCAGGGTAAAAGTAAGAGGAGGCCCCACTTAGAGCAGACGTGGAAAGATAACCACGAAGGAAAGATAAAAGTGGCAAAGCCGTAATTTTGCCACGATCATTACACAGACTGGCTGAGGCACAAATTTAGAGGATAATTTTCATAGGTGCAAGATTAACACATCCCCTCATGGATTGCTGAGTAACTGCAAAGGGCAGCCAGGCATGTCAGCGCACGCCTGCGGCCCAGCACTTGGGAGGCAGACGCAGGAGGGTCAGGAGTTGAAGGTCAAGCTAGCATATAGTGAGGCTCCATCTCCAAAGAAACTAAAATCGTGAAAATGAGAGAGTGGTGGTAACAAATGCAAAGGGCAGAATAATAGCTTTATAGTGGATACATCACAGAACACCTTGGCACACCAATCTCCCAGAGTAACATTACAGACACTACAGACACAACATGCACACAGCATTCTCTAGGGGAATGCACAGTTCAACCTAAACATAAATACTTGGCTAATATGCAATGACATGTTTTTTAAGTGGGGTACCAGTTTGCACAGAAATGTCAACACCATGAAACAGAAAGGAGGTGGAAATGTTCCAGATCAAAGGAAACCAAAGAGAAAAGACAAGTGAGTGGCTATGAGTCTGGGCTGGCCTGTGCGCTGCGGAAGGAAAATGCCATGGGGGATATAACTGGGTTAGCAGATGAAAGAGGAGTGCAGACAATGAACTGAAATTACAGGGCTGAGTCACCACAGCTCAAGAGGACAACGTGGTGGTCACTTCCCTTAGTGCTGCCCTTTGTGGTAGAGTGCCACTCACAATTTATGCAAATTGTTCTCACTTGATCTTACCCAAAATGTCAAGAGGCAATGCACACTATACTCAAATACTTCAGAAAAAAAAAAAAAATACATGTACATAAACTAAAGAAACAGCAGAGACACAGGTGGGGAAATGATAAAACTAAAGAGACAAAATATAAACAACAGATGACTCTGAATAAAAGATATGGACTACACTTGCTTTCAAACATTTTACATTGGAATTGTTTATAATAAAGGGTTTCGGGGAGAAAATAAACACTAGGGAATAAGAGGAAAAAAATGTAACAATTAAGAACTCTATTTTTTACCAGAATTAGCCAGGACTATTTTATTACATATACCACTTATGTGTGTACACACATATGTACATACAGATCTTATTCTCAGAGCTACCAAAAAAAAATCTGTGCATAATTTCCTAGCATGAGAGGGAAAAAAGAAAAAATCCTCTTTCTTCTAAAGCACTATGGTCAGACAACAACCCACATCCTCAAGCACAGTGGGAACATAACTGTATCTACCTTACAAGACTTATAGGTCAGCAGAGGCCTCTGAAATTCCAGTGTCCTGTGTTTGTAACCTGAGGACTCTTTCCCTTCTAGAAGAACAAGTTCAGGGCTGGAAGATGAGCTATATCTAACAGCATCAATTTTTAAAAACCTATTAGCAGTAGCCTTTGGGGTAAACACTGGATTGCTGAATGGACTGAAGAGGGGTGCAGAGAGCTCTTCTCTCCTCTGAAATATGGGTTAGGTCATATGTGCTGAGCTCCCACACCTGTACCTCCAGCGGGAAGTAAGCAATGAATCTAGTCTCCTTCTTGGGTAAGTGTGGGAAGGAAGAAAGCAAGGAAGGAAGGAAGGAAGGAAGGAAGGAAGGAAGGAAGGAAAAGATAAGATAGATAAAAGTTGGACAATGTGAGGCCAAGAACCGTCAACCAAATTGGACTTGATGCTTAAGCAAAAGCAGGTAAAGTCTCAGGGAAAGCCACAGACCCTCAGCCCCAGATTCCAAAGCAAGTTCTGCTGCCTGAAGATAGAAATACTGAAAAGTTATGCTGCAGGTATTGCTCCCTTCCAAAAATCATTAAAATATAAAGGTCAGTTAAGCTTAAATGGTACTTTATTGCATACTTTAAAAATGACCTTGAACAATTAAAGCAATGAATATACTACTTGCCATCATTTTTAAACATTCACGGAAGCATAAAAAGGCAGCACATCCTGATATTGAAAGAAAAAAGGAAGTTAACTCCTGCTCTTTCTTTACATACTGACTTCAGGCATGTACATTTTTCAGAGAGTTCCTGTGACACTCTTGCTGTTATGAATTCCTGACTGGACAGTAGTTTTCACTTGCTTGTGATACCTATCAAGAAAGACATTAACTAAGAGACTATCAAAGCAATGGACAGAACTCAAGGCTAGATAATGGTCCTCAAGCCTAGGGATGTGACTAAGACGGTCGCTAGGGTCCCACTATGGACACAATGATGCAAATGGGCAGATTAAGGACAAATTTCTTGTTTAAAGTTATTATGGAGAATTAAATGGGGAGCCAAGTTTGCAAGCCCTGCCTGGGACTTGATGGTTACAAATTACTGTTCAGTTCCTAAGTTCCAGGAAAAGCTTGTGCCCTATGATGCTGCCCTGTGTTCTTTAACCTTGTGACTGCCACTGATACCACCATCTTACAATTTGTCTTACTCAAACTTCCAAAGCAATAAAATGCCAAAACAGAAAAATCAATTTTACCACTCCATAGAGGCAATTAGTAAAGTTTAAAACACTCTAAATATGTTTTATCTTCATTCGTTTCTCTACAGTGTATAAACTATCCCTTAAATTTCAAGGGCATTGCTTTACCACCAATTATCTAACAAATGAAGGCCTTAACCTTTTAACCAAAAGTAGCCAGCAGCCAGGACCCTGGGAATATGATGAGCTTATTGAATTACAGGTCTCAGGAAAAACAACTTCTCCAAAGTTCATCAGATGGCTCATAGCCCCACTTCAAAATGGTTCCCACGAGGCTCAAAAGATTCAAGTGACTGACTTTTACTCACACACACTCAGGCCTGCACCCCGGATCTGTAGGTCCTCATAGATAAGGTGGGCCTGAAGCTATCTATGTCTCAGCAGTAATGAGCACCTGAAGCTCTTGCAGAGGACCCTGGTTTGGTTCCCAGCATGTATATGGTAACTCGCAATTGTAACCAGTTCTGGGGTATCTGATGCCCTCCTCTGGTCTCCATGGACACCAAGCATACATGTGTATACATCATCTATGCAAGTAAAACACTCCGACACATGAATAGAAATAAATCTGAAGAAGAGGAGGGGGAGAGGAAGAGGAGGAGGAGAAGCATCTGCCACGACTGTTGTCTCACCAGCTATGTATTGCCAATCTTGACCAAAGGCACTAAGGCCCAATAACTTGGGACAGAAGCCTTAGAAGCAAAGAAATGTTCCAGACACCATTAAAGGCCACAGACACTTGCTTACTCTGTTTTACTATTACTAATATTCCACTTCCCCATCAACAAAGTAAGGAGAATCTCACACAAGCTGATGCATCCACGTGACACACTTGAGGAGTAAGGCCCCCACCTTGTATTTTTTTTTATATGAGATGCAAGGAAAAAGTAAGTTTGATGACACTGCTGGTGTCTGGGACTCTGGGGCTGTCATCCACTTGCAGAGACTGGAAGCAGAAAGAATATTTATGATCCCACGTCTGATTTGCCCTATTAAATTCATTAAGAGGTAGAAAGTCAGCAAAGGGCTCAGAGTAAAAGAAATGAAACACAAGTGTCACAAAATCTGTGAGAGGAAGGAATTCCCTATAATTAAATTTCAATCAGTGAGTTTAGGATATGAGAAAGGGCAGAGGATGCAAATCACAAACAGATTAGTAAATAAATTGCAGGCTGGCTACTTCCTACAGGCTTCTGAGAGAGACTGGGGATGATGGGTCATCATCATTCCTCCTTAAAGAGCAGAACAAAATTAATTAGACACCAAGATATACCTGTCTGTTCCCAAAACCCTCAGCTATTACAGATTTGAAAAAAATTGAAAAAAATAATAAAGGAAATTATCTTGCTCAGCAACCACATTTTATAGGTCAGTGAATAAATAGGGGTTTAAAAAATGCTCACAAAGATAAACAATTAAGACACAAAAAAAAAATATCCCAGTAATGGCCTAAGCAGTTACTCTCAAAGCTACTTTAGAAACTAAGAACAAAAGGATGCCAAGTTCAAGGCCAGCCTGAGCAGCTTAGCTATCCAAGGAATAATGCAGGAAAACACACAAAATCTTTTCATTTTCCTAACCAATTTAAAAAGAAAAAAGAAAAAAAGATGCTGTGGTTATTTTTCTCCATGTGTGATTATTTTTCTCCAGGCTGTTACAAGAGACTGGAAAAAACAAGCTCAGAAAGGAGTTGTTCTGACTTAGTTTAAGGGTGCTGTTCATGATGGAAAACATCGTGTGCCTGCAATAGCAGTTCCAGCTATGGCCCCATAAGTACGAGTCAGTGGTCACATGGCAGCTATGGTCAGGAAGCAGAGAGAGATGGATGCTAGTATCCAGCTCACTTGCCTTTCATGCATTCTGGACCCCACTACAAAAAGCAGTGCCACCTACATTCAGAGAGGGTCTTCCCTCCTAGGCTAACTAGGTCTGAAAGCGCCCTCTCAGACATGGCCACATGGTCCTTCCTAGGAGAGTGTAAGGAAAGACGTTGTCGGTGAAGACTGACAGTCACAGGAGTCATGGATGAAGAACGGGAAAGCAATACAACATATGTGACAGTAGTTGACTTTTGCAAAAGCAGGGCAGATCCAAATGCAGAGTAATTTTTATCAAAAACTAAAATGAGGGAGTAGAAGTTCGATGGCTCCCACTACCCTTTCTAACCTGTATTGAAGAGGGGACTCGTGCGTAGGGGTCCCAAGACAGCTTCAGACATCAGTTCTCGACGTCCATCACCAGAGATCAAACTCAAGTCCTGAGAAACTAGGTGTACAGAGAAGGACCAAGATGGGAGGTAAGGAAAAAGTAGCTTACAATCTGCTCTCGTTGATTTGTCCCATGATGTGTTGAAACTCGTGAAGAGATGAAAAATTACGTTTCTGGAGCGCTACTCAAAGGGAGTTTCTGAGAGGCTGTGTCAATTGTCACCATGGCATTTCTTATTAGGAAGTCTCTTTCTGTCATTTTTTTTTTTTTTGTTATTTTAATTATAGTTTGATCAGTGAGGAGCTATTTTGAATCTATGGGACTTTCCTAACCAGATTGTTTTGGCATTTTAAAGTCACTCAAATTCAAGGCCTACACAATATGGCAAGTATCTTTTTTCCCCCTTCTCTTCTTTATACTCAAATTCTAAACAAAGGAACCATCTGTTCCCTCTGAAAACATCAGCCCTTGTTTTCGGTCTTCCATTAATAATAGTGCCTCAAACTTATATAATATCTCTCTCCAACTTGCTTATTAAAGCATTCTGCAGACATGGCCTCATTCATCTTCAACACTGTAGTCTACGAATGGGAGGAAGGGGAAATGTTTGCCAATTTTCACTTTGATAAACAATTGTTGGACAGTTAATAAATTTGTGTGAGAGATTGCATGTTAGCATAAGAAGGGCCCATTGCTGATCATCTAGTCCAATTCTGGTTCCTGCATGTGTAAAGACAGACTGAAAAAGGAGAAGTGATCCCCTGGCCTGTTTGTGTACTTGGCTCTCTGCTCCTGATGGTAGGCAGAGGGGGTAAAAAGCGCTTATTACACATTCTTATGTCTCCAGAAGCTGGTGTCTAAAGTGTTCATTTAAATAATCGTTGAATGAATGAACATGTCTGTAAACAGTATAGACACAGCAGGTCTATACTATTGCAAAGTCATGGTAAAAGCTCAGCTCTTCTGCCCTCCCCCCACCCCCATTCATTCAGTGTGTTAGAGTTTGGCTATCAACCTAAATACAAAAAAAAAAAAAAAAAAAAAAACCAAAAACAAATAGAGATGAGATGACAAAAAGTTATGTCCTTATAAATATGAAATTTACTGAGCAAATGCAATGGCTTAGCCATTGGCCATGTGAACTTAAGCCACATGAAGGCAAACATTAAGGCAGAGGCAGATTCCCTAGACACTCTGCATTCTTTGCACAGTCCCTATATTGGGGAATTTGATGGAGCTATGCATAAAACATTATATTACTGGAAAAACAGAACAAACAGAAAAATGATCTGTCTAAATGCCAAAGGACAGATGTCTCTATAGCACACAGTAGCCCAATAAGGACAGTCCTCCATCCGCTAATTTAACTTCATCAGTCCGTGTAATTCCAGAGGACTCTCAGCATTAGGTCATGAAATCTAGCAGCCCAGAGTTTTCCAAGGAGCAGAGAGGTCACTAGAATAAAGGTCTATCTTCCCATGTGCCTGAAGTCAGCATGTCATCTGGCCAGCCCACCCCCCACCCCTGCCTTATTTTCAGTATGACTTATTCCCTGCTGCAAATCCTTGTTACTGTACAGAAAATACGCGGTTCCTAGAAAAGCAACCCAAGTCTGAAATTCTACCATGCAAGGTGTTTACAGTTCCAACACAGTCAATAATTCTCTAAATAGACTTCAAAATAGTCTGTCCCTGTGGATGACAAAAGTGGGGTCTAAATAACAAAGGAGATTTTTCCTTTCCATCACTGGGGATCCAGCTCGGGACCTCAGGCATACTAGGAAAATGCTGACACTGAGCAACAATCCAAAGCCCAAGGTCACTTCCTTTACAGTGGGGGGGGGGGGGGATAAGCAACTATGTTATAATGTGATCTCACATAGAGCAGAAAATAAATTCTTTTCAGAAATATAAACCAACTAACACAAGTGAAATGTCAGTTCCGATCTCCCCTCCTAAGGAGAGGTACATGGAGACAGAGCAAATCATGGAAGATACTTGAATCCCTCAAACATCGCCTGTCTCACATACTTAAGCAACTACCAACAAGGAGAAGTCTCCAGATCCTGCCCTGCAGTGGTGTCAGGCGGAGATCTCTACAGTAGGTATTTGGGGTACATGGCAGTAATGGCTGGCAAGAATAGGTCACAGCAGGAGATTTTGGGGGAGGGGGAGAATGGGGGAACAGAGAGAGAGAGAGAGAGAGAGAGAGAGAGAGAGAGAGAGAGAGAGAGAGAGAGAGAGAGAGATCACACTTACCCAATAATCAACCTTTGTATGGCATATAGCAAGCTGCACACAATTCCCACTACCTTCCCCTTCATTATGTCATTGCATAACTTCAATACAAAACAGGCTTTTAAATAAAGGGAAAATAAGACACACAGACACCATTTAACACAAACCCCACCTTAAGATGGTACCCTCTGCAGGGTTAGCTGCTCCTCTTCACTCCAGGCCACACAAACAACCATGTGCTGTCTCCTCAAACCTGACCCTGTGGTCCCTAAGCCTACAGTGACATGCAGGGAATGAAATCAATACCAAAGTATCTATCAATTCTTGTACCCCACCAGAGAGCTTTGAAATTTCATGAGAAATAAAAACAAATACTGCATGCCTCCCATCTAGCTCCTGGGATTTACCTGCTATCTCCCCTACCAACAACAGTAACTCTTCACATGATATGGTGAGTTCAGTAGTAACAATGTATCAATACGAAGGAACAAATACTTCTCATTTGTGTTTGTTTATTTCCAGGCTAAGGAAGTTTCCGCATCACCCACCAATGACTTTTGGAGTCTCTATAATGTCTTTTAGGGATAGCAGGCCCAAGTTCAGAAACTAAAACCAGAAAAGTCAAAAACCACACAGTAAAAATGCAGAGCCTAACAGCAAGAAAATTATTTGGGAAAATAAAATAACAGCATACCACTATTTTAAACTTTTTAAATGAATAAAAAATAATAGCTAATAAAAGGTGATAGAAAACAAAAGTAAAATTGAGCCCAGAAAATACTCATTTGCCTGAGATCCCTTTCAGCCATGCAATTGAAACTGACAGCAGAGAAAATAATATTCATGTTTCTATTTGCTACCCCCAACTGACATGGTTGGCCGTTTGTTTTGTTTTAAATAAAATGGGGAAGCAACAAATATATTAACTCCATCTGCAAAAAAAAAAAAAAAAAAACCCACATTTGCATGTGAAAAACAAATAAGTGGGCGCCTGAATGGGTGGTTAGGCATGCAATTGCCCATCTGCACGGGCCGAGCATCCCTGCAGGTGTGCACTGCACAAGAGCAGATCATCTGAACCGCAACCCCCACCATGGAGGGCTACAGGTGAGGACAAACCAAAACTCTCAGGCTCTAGACTTGAGCCACCCAGCACTACAGCCCCATTTCGGCAAATCTTTTCGTTATGTTTCTGCGGACCCTTTAGGTGTCCGAAGTAATCTCCCCCTCCCCCCAGAGTACCCTCAAAGTGTGCTTGGTGGCATCTGCTGTCACATTTGCTGTCAAGACTGTGTGGCGCCCTCCTTCCGTCTTGGCTCAGCTGTGCAAGCCTACTTCAGTCTCGGGAGCTTTGCAAGTACTTTCACTAATTCTGAAACACTTTCTTCTGTCCCTATTCTGGTATCTTTGGTTTTCTGGTTTACTTCATTCACATCCCTGCTCACAGGCGCACCTATCATCTAGAGTAGGGTCTACATAGCAGGCATTGATCCAAAAGGTGTTAAGTTAATAAGTCACCTTTACTATGATTTGCTATGTCAGGTACCATAGGAAACTAAGGTGAATTTAGTAAGTTTCAACGCAGTGGAGAAGGAAAGACAGGTTTGTGTTAATGCAACAGAGCCAAGTGTCACGAATAGGCAAAGCACCTAGACAGTGCAGTAGGAAATCACTGTCAGTGAGTGGGAAGGGTGGGAGAAGGAGAAGGGCAAAAGAACATGAACATGATTCTCATTCTCGGCAACTTTCTTAAACACACACACGTATACACACACACACACACACACACATTCAGCTCAAAGACATTCTAAGGCACCCTCAGTTAGCTCCGTGTGTTCATTACCAATAGCACTATGAGCAACAAGACTTCCTTATCAATAGCACTGTGTGTGACAAGACTGTCTGGGCTATGTAAGTATTTCCAGGTGCCAAAGTCTGCAAAGAGAAGAAGAATCACTGTCTTAAAGGATTCACCCTAAAAGAGAATTTGTCTTCAGAATGTTCTAGATTAAGAGCAGGAAGCCTTCCCCAAAAAAAAAAAAAAAAAAAAAAAAAAAGAGCTAACGGTGAGTCTGGAGAGATGGCTCAATGGCTAAGAGCACTGACTGCTCTTCTAGAGGTCCCAGGTTCAATTCTCAGCACCAAAATGGCAGCTCACAACTGTCTGTAACTCCAGGTCCAGGGGTTGATGCCATCTTGTAGGCTCTGAAGTTAGCAGGCACACATGTGGTAAACAGACATATATGAAGCCAAAACACTCATACATACAAAACAAAAATAACAGCACGCACAGATGAACAAGGCATTAGAGTACGGAGCTTTTAACCTTCTCTGTAACTGAGAATTGAGTTTAGTGCTACAATTTTGCTATGTGGCCTTGAAAAGGGCATGTAAAAGTCAACAAACCAAAGAATCACAGAAAGCAGGAAAAAAAACAGAACTTCATTTTTATTTGTTTACTTGCTAACTGACGGCAAGTATGCAAAGGCTAGAAGAGAACTTCCAGTGCCCTTCTTTCTCACCATCTTCTGCCTTGTATTTTGAAGCAGGGTCTCTCATTGGCCCAAGGCTCACCGAGCGGTCTCTCTACCTCCCCAGCATAGGGATTACCAGTTGACACCACCACGCCCGTTTTTGCTTTTTCTTTAAACATGGGTTCTGGAAGTCAAACTCAGGTCCCCAGGCTTACACAGCAAGTACCCGGACGAGTCCTCCTCCTATGCCCAGGCGAAGCTTCAGACTGCCTAGTGCCAACAGTCAAGCAACTTCCTGCATGCCTTCACTCTCACTTCTCTGCCACAACCACAGAAGATTCACTAAACTGGCCTCGGTTAAACAGCATGCAGCCCTGGGATCCTTTCCACCCCAACCCCTCCAGGATACCCTGCCAATATAGCAATGGACCATAAAAAATGAAATTCAACGCACCCATTCCTCATATCAGGAAAGATGAGGCCCGTGGGCAGGCCACGACCTGGATAAATTCCAATCTAGAAGAAGCAAGACCATTTCCTCCAATAAGTCTGATAATCCATGGCTATTCTTTGCTACTGTGTTATGAGACATGCACGTCAAAGGAGTCTAACAAGGGGCAAAGGTTCTGGAGGGCTGGGAGACAAAGATGTCCACTAGCCTGTACTGCACACGTGTTTGTGTGCAGAACAGCTCTGTCCAGCAGATGACAACTCAGGAGCAGGGTTCACTGGCAAGGGAAACTTGAGGAGGGTTGCTGCAGGGAGAAGCACGGTGGCAAAGGCAGCAGAAGCCACAGAGGACAGCAGCCACAGGGGCGCAGGGACTGGGGAAGACAAGGATAGAAAAATAAAGCAGGCTCTGGGCAGTTTTACATGATCCTGGTGAAATTAGCTTAATGGCATGAAAACCCAAAATAGGAAGGGAAGCTAAGAATGGAGTACAGGGGAACATCAAAGCCTATCTCCATTCTCAATGTAAACTGTATTACGGAAATATTTTCATTACGTAAAAACCTATTTTGTTTTCATGTCATTTCTTAGGTTACATCATAGAGTGGCTACAGCCGTCTCATACCTTATTACAAATAAATCACTAGCTTAAATCAGAGAATAAGCCAGGCCCAATGATTTAAAAGGAAAATATTAGATCATTTTTAATAAGCAATATAATTCAAGTCAGTTGCCATTGAGGCAGTGAGGTAATTCTATGCTAAACAGACCCAAGGAGGAACCAAGGAGGGGTCAGCACTGGGCACGTCTAGACAACACCATTCACAGATGCAGAGGTGGCCGCCAGCACTTGCATGAGGTTCGTCTGCCCTTCTATTGGGGGGGGGGGAGAGACACCACTTACACACACACACACACACACACACACACACACACACACACACATTGCTGCCCCCAAAAGCCTCCCTCACCAAACAGTTCGGGGGCATTTCCCTCGGAACCACTACTTCCCAACCCCACAATAGAGGAGCATCATGAGGTGTTTGAATATATGCCCCTGAAACCACTGGGGTAAATAAACAACAGTGAGACTTTCGGTTATTCAGGAAAACTTGAAATCTGCCAGCACTGAAGAGTCCCCCGCCATAAGGACGCTGCAAAGTGAAAAACACCAAGCAAAGAATCACACATGCCCGGAGAAAAGAGAAACCTGGGCTGGAGAGATGGCTCGGCAGTTAAAAGCACTGGCTGCTCTCAGACAGGACCCAGGTTCAGCTCCCAGTGCTTAGAGTGGCTCACAGCTGCCTTTAACTGCAAGTCCAGGAAATCGGGTGCCCTCTTTTGGCCTCTACGAGCACTGCACACATGGTGCACAAACATGCATGCACACAGAAAAACACTCACGTAAAATGAAAACAAATCTTAAAAAGAAGAAGAGATAAAACCAATGCTACACCCACTACATCGTGAATAGCACACTCAACAGGCACTGCATGTTCTTAAGAGCACAGAGATGTGTGAGCGTGCCACCTCATACCCAACAATCAAAACACTTAAGTAAGATTCTGCATCTAAACTCAGCCTCATTGTGTTGTTGTCTCCGGCCACAGAACTCTTATCTATGTCATCCTGTGTGTTTTCAATACAAATGAATCATGGGTATGAAACACCTGGAAGGCGCTGAGAGAATACTAAAAAGAGACCTTGATCAAGCACGGAGTAGCGACTCTCTGGCCGTAGCATTTTTAATGACCACAGCTGTAAGCGCCTCTGTCTTGGGATCCCAGGCTACTAATAACCTTGATCCTGATTTTAAATCTCTCATTTCCATGAACTTTGAGAGAAGCAATTAAGATGAGCACCATGGGAATGTGACACCGTCTATATGATGACCTGCTGAGCCTGTTTTTTTATGACAAGACTATTTGGGTCGGGAAAAGAGACGGATGCCCTGGAAAGAAACTCTCTGCCAGACAGAAGGTTTTGGCTGAGGCGTCCTGTCTGATCCCGTCATCCCCACAGCACTGTTGTGCATCAGCTCTCTGTTCCTAATGCAAATGTTATTCATAACTACAGAGACACACTGTCTACGCCAAGAAATACTGATTTATTCAACTTCTCCGGACACAGTGTGACCCAACAGAGGCAGCACATCCCTGAAATATAATGAAAGGGACAAGAAGGAGGCTCAACAAGCCAATTTTAACCTACATTTACCTAATCCATTTCTGGAAAAGAAGAGAGGTTAGGAAAAGAAATACAAACATGCTTAAAGGTTACATGGGCTCACGGTGGCCAGGTGGGATGACAGATGGATGGATGGATGGATGGATGGATGGATGGATGGATGGATGGATGATGATAGATAGATAGATAGATAGATAGATAGATAGATAGATAGATAGATAGATGAATTTCCTGAATTCTCCCTGCAGGACACACTGAGGCAGGTCTGTCCCCTCCCCAGCTCTTGGTGTCTCACCTATACAGCTAAGGGCTCAAGCAAGAATTCTAGTCATTTCCAGCAAAGCTGCTCTGACTGCTGAGGAAAGCCAAAAATGCAGACTGGGAAAGGGCTGCATGAGCTGCGAGCTTGTGATTCTCCTCCGGAAACACAGGCAAATTTTTCATTCCATGCTGTTGTGTACCCATGTCTTCATTTCGAATTTCTAATGGAATTTTCCTCCAAAAAGTTTCCAAGGCAAATTGATCTACAAAGATGCTGAGTTTATTCGGTAGCTTCAGGTAAGCCCTGACTCTCAGCATATCCTCGGTAGCCTGGGAATATGTAACCAGCAGTTCCTCAGAGAGTCCTATATAACTCACATCCTGAGAGTTATGTCATTTCCCTCTCGTTCCCCATGCGAAACACACCTAAGACAGAGGACAGTGTATCATTTCCAGTGTTGGTAATTAAAAATTAAAGTTTTAAAAACAAAGACCATGGCTTATAACATGGAAAACGTTTGATATTCAGAGGAGCCAACTGCCTTTGTAGAAGCTTGCCCCCTGGACTGATCTGCACAGCAAGAGTGGGAAACCTAAGACCAACCTAAGGGAAGTTAGTTACACCATAATTCAGTCATGTGACTGGGCTTAGTGGGAAAACTCTCCTGCAACCTCATGAGAAGTGCCAGATCTCTGTCCTGTATGAACTATGGATGAACAGAAGTTTCCTTTTGTTCTGTTTTGTTTGTTTTTTGGATTTTTTTTTTCTTTTTCAAGACAGGGTTTCTCTGTAACCTTGGCTGTCCTGAACCTCACTCAGTACAACAGGCTGGCCTCAAACTCAAGAGATCTGCCTGCCTCTGCCTCCTGAGTGCTGGGATTAAAGGTGGATGCCATCACCACCCGGCTTTAATAGATGCTTTCCAGTTCTAAGTCACAGCCCCAAGCACACCCTGGTCACACACACATAAGTGTGAATATAACACTGGTATAAAAAGTCAGCACAGCACTTTCAGCTTAGGGTTAGAGATGAGTTGGAGACAGGAGCACACAGGAAATCCCAACCTCACCAGTCAAATTTTGATACTATCCACTTCCATTCTCAGATACTGACTGGCCACTGTTGCACAAACTATGGTCACAGGCTCACCATACCATCCATGTGGGCTTCCCTTAGGGATAAATCCTCGCCTTGGAAACTGTCCCTACCATCCCAATCCTCTCCACTCTGCACACCCTTTGTCTAGGCCCGGGGAAATCTGAGGTGGTGATGTACTTACCTCATCCCAATATCATAAGGTTTGACAAATAAGAATACTGTAAGCAGTCATCTTCCCATTGTGTGACTCTTCTCTGTGAGTCTCTTCTCATTGCATGTAATTATCTCCTCTATGCATGTCTTCCCATGGTATGTGACTTTCTTCTCTATGCATATTTTCTCAAAGTTACAAGCTTCTAGAGATCAGGGAGGGTACCTAACATCATAATATGCTAAAACCGGGCCATACTCAGTGTCAGAGAGGTTGCTTCTCATATGCAAAGCCATGGGTTCAATCTCCAGGACTCCATTGCAGGAAGGAAAAAAAAACTCTGGAGTTGCCAACTTTCTGACAAACACTAGACTCAGGGAAGAAAACAACTACATACACTATAACAAGAAGCAGTCATGTGGCAACAGGACGAAGAATCTTCCACTCATCCTTGCAGGGCTCAGACACCTTCTACCACAAAGTAACCCAAAGAGAAAGAACTCTTAAAAACAACCCTGATGGCCTAGGTCCATAGCAAGGAAAGAAAGAGACATTCCCACTGCACCAAAATCCAAGAAACAATACTGTGGGACCAGGAGAAAGGTTGAATGGGATCCCTCCACTTTTCTTCAACTGACAGCAATCTTATCTCCTATAAGGTGGTCCTGCATTACGTGAAGACCCACAGACGCTGGGAGACACCATGGGCCTTGGTTCACACTCAGTAAGTCCCCTTGCAATTTGTGAAATGAGTAAGTAAAAATGAAACCTGGCTCAACAGATGGTGACAAATGCTCAGAAGCCACCTGGCCAAGTAACTGCAGGGAGCCAAGACATACACCTCTAACAGAAATGACCACTGTTTTGCTTCCGGCAGACACTAATACCTGGTAGCTCTTAAGACCCAAACGGAAATATTAAAACTCAAAGTCCTTGGCTACAACAATTGTGTGTTGATATCCAAAGAGGGAAATCATTTCCTTCCTGACTCCCACTGGGCCAGGCATGCTCAGGGCAGAAGGTGTGACTCTGTGAACTAACAAAGCAACAATCCCACAGGCTAGACTATATACAGTCTCTGGGTCTCTCAAGGCCTCTACACTTCCCAGGTCTCTGTATCTACCTCCTGGCACCTCTTCCTGCTTTAGGTTTCAATGTTGTTAATTTTTTTTAAGTCCCAAATCCAGTTTCTTTTTAAGACTCAGAGCGAGTTACTGCTCATCTAGTCTTGGCAAGGACAGGGCCTGAGTCTGGAGAAGAATGACTGCCAAGCATAAGTACTATGTCCTAGGCACAGCGCTACATTCAACCTTCACAGTATCTTACTTAACTCATTTTGAATCTTGATGGAGAAAACAATTACAATAACCTATGAAGGGACCACACTTGATAAATTACTACCAACAGACTTGCACAGAACAATATAAGAGGCCAGCAAGACAACCAATGCGACCTAAAAATCTGAGACTGGGAAAATGAAGGCAAAGAAAGGCTAACATTTGGCAGGCTTTCTGTTAGCCCATCCTGCCATACTTTCTACCTTTGCAGGCATTCAAGTAAATGTCTGAAGCCACACTGCTCTCAAAAAACCTATTTCTATCTGTTATACAACCCCCAACAGATTCAGTCAGCCTGGTAGAGCAGCCTTGGGAAACAAGGCATTCACACTTTCAGACTTATTCTTCCATGCATGAAGCTGTGTCATGTGTCTTTTATGCACCAGACACCCCACTAGACTATGGGTCACAGGCAGACACTGTCATTCTTCTGACTGTGTATTATATGTTTTAAAGATTATTTTTTATTTTATGTGCATTGGTGTTCTGCCTGCATGTATATCTGGGTAAAGGTGTCAGATCGTGGGAGTTACAAATAGTAGTGAGCTGCCATGTGGTAGCTGAGAATTGAACCTGGGTCCTCTAGAAGAGCAGTCAGTGCTCTTAACTGCTGAACCATCACTCCAGCTCTGTGGGTATTATATTCTTGAAGGTCAAGATTGTACATGACCCAGCAGCCTGCCTTTTCCAATCTCACTCTTATAAATGGCTCTGCATGGCAAATCATTTTGGTCCTCTCAGTATCTCTGTAGAGTCCAGCTGGCTAACATCCCTTCCAGAAGATGACTCAAGCACTGAAGTGAGACACTCTCCTGAGGGCTGAGAGCATGGTTTCTAATCCTTTCTCCCCAACAGTATAATTGCTCTGAGGAGCCACTTCATCTGTGCTGTGTGGCTGCCATGAGGTTCAAGTGGGAAAGTCTCTGGTGTGTACATTCCAAATAGCACAGTCCCATCAGTGACAGGTTCGTCACTGTATAGTAACTAAAGCCTTTGTGAATGTGGCAGCGAGGCTCCTCCAAACAGGAAAGCAGGGTGTTTTCAGCCTAGTCACTGGGCAGCTCTCTCCTAACCATTGGGCAGGCATCTTGAGGATGATAAAGCCAGCGCCAAAAGTGGACATAACTAAGAACACTGCAGAGCATCAAAGCTGGCATCCTGCTCAAGTTGAGCCCAAAAGCCACCGGCCTCTGAACCAGGTCTTCTGAGGCTGCAAGGTCAGCCTTCCACCTCATTCCAAATAACATATGCCCTGGCCATGTCTGTGCTACAGAATCAAGAGTCACCATTGCATCCTAACAATCTAAGGATAACAGAAACTTCTGAGCCTCGTACAACTGACTCATTAAGGCGGTCTTTCCTGTTCTGCCATTACAACATTATAGAGTTTGTTAAAGCCAAGTTCAAGGCTGCCACAATTGGATTTTACACACTGAGAAACTCAAAAGCTAAAGCAGGTAACAAAGCTTCGCACTGATGCTATAACCATAATGTGTGGGGTGGGGGTTGTATTCAAGTCCATGTTTGAGATTTTAATAAATACTGCAAAGTCAAAGCCAAAGAGCATGGGTTACCTATGCTATGGAGAGCAACCATCCAGCCAAAGTAGTGGAACAACAATTAAGATAACAAAATGACAAAACACCAGGATGAAGTCAGTTACAATCACACCAGCATTCACTGCGTTTTGAAACACTCCACAATACTCAGGGTAAGGAATGTATTCCTGCAGTTTAATGCCAACCCTTGTAGTACGTAAGACTGGAACTCTTCATGGAGACCACAGAACTAGAGTCAGAAGAAGCAAGAATCCCCAGCTCCTTTCCCTCAGCTTGCCACCAACACACCACCAGGCCACACCATACAGATGATTCTTTGTGCCATATCCATATCACCCTGTGAAACAGAGAGCCCCTGCACCACAACCCAACACACAGCAACAGAATGCACACCCAATTGTCACTCAGCACTAGCAGGTCATTAAAACAAAGGCCCCCATTCTCTGCCAAGGCTAAGTTAGCCCTCGCCACCTCCAAATGTTGATGGGAAAGAAAGTGAGGTTGCAAAAGAAAAAGGCGCAATACACAGGAGTAAACAGGAACCATTTGATTGTTCCCAGTCATCTTCATGTCAGTCTCTCAATTTCAATGACACTGCACTTCTTGCCAAAGGAAAAAGAAGGGAGCTGCACAATTGCTGGCAAGATGACATCGGTCTGCATGTCACCTTCCCAGAGGTGAAGCCTATCTTTGCTTTGCCACATATTTTATTGAAATTGTTACGTCTAGTCTGTTGCCATGAAACCAATTCAAAATAATAATAATAAATAAACATATTAGACTTCTCCAGTTCTCAATTCTGGTTTCCAGCACCCATTATTTTTTTAAACTAATTACAGCATATATATTGCTATTTTAAAAAAAAAAGCATATTTCTGTGTAGGACTCACCAATTGAGGGAAAATACCAACCCTCCAAAGAGGGAACAGTGAGCGATGACAAATGCAGAACCAGCTGACTTGTTACCTCTACTTCTGTCCTTGAGTTCCCACCTATGGGAAACACAGAGAGGAATATTTGAGTCTCTCGACCCCAACAAGCTCTTGAACCTCCTAGGTGGGCAATGTCTCTGGTCAGACCATACAAAATGGTGTCTGGCTGACTTCTAGACCCTTCAACCCTCCAGTTGGTGCCAGGCACTCTGTGTGGTAAGTTTGTCTCACAGAGAGAGGGAAGGGAATGTTCTCGTCCTCAACACTTTTGGAGAACAGACTCCTCTAAATGACGGAAGGATGCAACTAAGAAAGAAAATATGACCTCGTGGGCCTCTGAATTTCAGTTTCCTTCCCTGTAAAATGAGAACTAGTGATCCACAGAGAGCTGCAAAGTCTTAGTGCTTCCCGGTGAGTCCTTAATACAGACTTATATCATTAAGAAGTACGGCTCTTTCCTTGAAATTATACCATGTATATTCCAGGGCAGTGGACTATTATAAAACTTGTTCATGGTACATGAAATTGAAACACACAAATCAGAAAAACTCTACCCTCATTCTCATTGCATCTTTGAATCATATAATTGCTCCAAGTCCCTGATGTCTATCTCCCCATCCCTGTATAAGCTTAGAGCTGGGGGAGGGGGGACTTAAAGTGACTTCCTCAATTCTTCCACAACAAGAGAGCCTGGCACCAGGGTAGGAAAGTGGCCATCTAAGAAACCATCATTAGTGAGTGACAAGGGACTTGGGGCTTGATCCACTACATCTTTAACACAGACTAACTAGAGCAGGGCCTTATGTTCTTATACACTCAAGCACACCTTAACAACAGAAAGAAATTCCATAAGGAAAATGGAGTCCCCTTGAGATGAGCCCACCGAAGCATTCATTCCTGAGAGTTTGAGGTCTTCAGAATATCAGACGTCTCAAAAGTCATTTTTTACCAAAGGTACAACTTCAGAATTTGCTTAGACACTGATTGGTAAGAGATCAACTTTAAAGCTAAACACAGTGCCTTCTGATAGAAGAAAAAGATAACCCCAACCCAAAACCCAATAAAACCAAAGTACCCTATGCAGAGCAGGAGACAGGGGAGAGAAACATAAAAGTTTCTATGAGAGGCAAAGGGCTTCTGAGTCCCCACATGTCTAAGTCTCAACAGAACGCACAGCTCTCTACCCTTGGCGCTGGGGGAGGCACAGCCACTCTCCAGCCTTTTCTATGTGCCAGTGTAAGCGGCCTCCCTTTTCCATAGTCAACCTCTCTTTTAATAATTTCCTTCTTCTTTGCCATAAAGAGAACAAGCAGCTTTGCTAAAGAACTGCTGTGAAATGATTGAAGTTCCCATGCAAACAAACCATTAGCAGAGTTCAAATGCAATTTAAATTACCAGTTGTTAAAGTGCTCCTCAATTTCGCAGTAAGTTTCCAAGGAGAATTATATGCTATATACTATTTAATTGGTTGTTTTCTATTTTTTTAACATCCTTTTATTCCCTCCACCCTTATATTTCAGAAGTGTCTATAAGAGCTTCCCTTTAAAAAATTATACATTGTTGAAGAGATTAAATGCAAAGATTGAAAAGTATCAGAGAAACAGCAGCAGGAATATGCAGCTCAGCAGAATCTGACGGCTTGGAGACTTCAAAAAAATGCAGAATTTTAAAACCTTAGAAATCACCAACAGTGCCCACACTCTTGCCAGAAGAATACACTAAGGCCTTGGGAGTGAAAGGAGGTGCCTGTCTGAAACCCTCTCCCTGGAGAGTGATAAACCCAAGGGAGACCTCACAGCTCCCAATTTCCAGCCATCTTTTTCACATGGGGTCCGTAAGTTCCCAAAGATGGTAAGAAATACTAGTGAATTTGATTTGCCACCTTATGTGTTTTAAAAGAAAATATGGAACCCTCTTCACATAGTCTCCTGGCTTCAAAATGGAGATGGCAAATGTCTCCCCCAAAAGGGAGAAAGTGAATTAAATAGTGATGAATGGGTATGAAGAAGCAGGGAGAAAGAACATTTGCGGCAGCAGCGAAAGCCAAGGATTCCTCACAGTCGAAGGGGCGCAGACTGCCATGGCTTTATCTGGCCCTAAGGCAGCCACTCCACGGTGAAAGAGTACAGAGAAAATAAACACAGCCAGGCAGGCCATGGCACGTGTGTAAATAGAAGGGTTTCTAAAGCCATCGGGAGCACAGTTCCAAATCCTGGCCTTGTCTAAATGATGTTAACCTCTTCAAGCTCAAGTTTCCTGTCAGCAAAACAGGGCCCATACGACGTGCCCTTCGGGGTATGGAGAACCATGTCCTGGTGTTCTGCATCCAGCATAAGCACTCCAGAGACCACACACTGTGCATTAAGGCCTGTTCACCTTTTTCCAATGTTTCTATAACTTCTCAACGACCATGAATCTACAGATACAAATTATTTGGACTAAAAACCTAATATAAATCATTTGTGTTCTCTAAGATGTGATGTTCCCTCAACGTAAATTCATTTATGTTATCAATTTCAAAAATAAAATACTCATGAACATTTTACATGTATTTACCATCTAATGCAAACTATTTAAAAAAAATGCTACTTTAAAAAAATTTCCAAACCTAATTTTTTTGTGGTTGCTGCTGCTGTTGTTCTTGTTTCCTGAGACAGGGTTTCTCCATGCAGCTTTGGAGCCTGTCCTGAAAAATCGCTCTGTAGACCATGCTGGCCTTGAACTCACAGAGATCTGCCTGCCTCTGCCTCCAGAGTACTGCGTTTAAAGTCGTGTGCCACCACTGACTTGCTCAAACCTAATTTTTAATCACACGTTAATGAGCTTGACATCCAAAATCATATTTAAACTCAATCAACACTGAGAAAGAGTTCCTACTTATACACTGAGGAACCTAAGGATTGGAATGTACATCAAAGGTTTGGGGACTAACAGCATGAGTCTCAAACCAAAGTCTTCAAAAACCAAGCTCTGTGACAAAAGTTTTATTAATTATAGTCACAAATTAAATATGGACATTTATTCTTCTCAGGGCAGAAATATATCTTTTATTTTAAAAAAAACCTGCCATTTTCACACTTCAAATTGCTTTGGTATAAAAATAATGGCTGCATTAAAAAAAAAAATGTTCATGTAAGAAACCTGAAAATCTGTTGGCTATTCTACTTTGTTGTAAGTTCTTAAGGAAAAGCTCAGAGGCTTGGCATTAATCAAATAGCTATAGGTGTCCAGAAAAGGCCCAAGAAAAGATAGTCATAAAATACCATCAGATCAATTTGAAAAGAGATTTCAAATGGCTTTGTTCTTGATCAAACAAACCCTGAGTACTCCTGGTATTGACTTCTGAGGGCCCCCAGGGATGGCTGTTAGCTGACATGATGCCATATTCCCTGCAGTCAGCATACAGAAAACAGATGCTCACCTGTAGCTGGGCTTTGATAAAGCAGTGTAGACCTAGCAGTCATAGATAACAAACTGTGTCTAGATTCTCCAAAGAACTCACAGCCTCCCTGTGGGAATGCTGGGTTCTGGAATGCACAAGACTGGTGAGAAGACTGCAAAACCAAGTCCATGCCATGTTCTGCAAAGGGTCGGGAAGGTCTCTGCAGAGGCTGAGGAGGCTGTGATGTCTCAAGGAAACCTGGAACCCAAGAGAACTTCTACATAACAAGGAAGAGAGTGGGCACAGGGAACCAATGTGCACAGACCTTGAGGAGACCAGGGTACTCTCAGAGACCCTAGTGAGGCCAGCAGCACAGAGCTAAGGGGACATGATGGGTCGTGACACTAGAGAGGTACTTACAGCCACAACATGGAGGAGTTGAATCCTGGCATAAAGTAATTGCATTGAAAGACTCATGGTGGGTACTACATTTGAGGGAATGAAACGAGAAAAAGCTAAACAGCTGAACCATCATTTTAATAAAAGATTCCCTTCCATGGTCAGCCTTCCATAACAGCAAGATACAAACATGTAAGGGATTTTCACAGAGAATGGCTTCTAATCCACAGCACCACTCTCCCTCCCTTCCTTCCAACTCTGCAACTCTTAAAGGAAAGAAACTAGGTCATGACCCAAGCAAGACCCTCAATCTGCCACAAGGGACAGCCAGCACTGAGTTTCCACAGGCTGAGCTCTACACTATGGCGATATCTTTCTTGCACAAATAAAGCCTGCCTGGGGGTGAGAGAATGGAGCTTGCCACTAGCTAACCATAGCGGTCTGGAGGTCTGTACAGACAGACAGGAAGTGATGCAGGATATAAGCAGGGAGTAACAGGACATCGCTCTCTTCTCTGCTGAAATGCTTAAGGTAAGGTGTGCTGTGGTTTGCCCCTTCTCTCTGATCTCTCAGCATTTTCCTCTACATCTGCCTCCATCCTTTTATTATCTAGACCAATTAAGAACTTTTTTTACATTAGACTCTTCACTATCTCTTAGGAAGCAGGATCCCCTCAGAACCATCCCTGTGTGTGTGCTGAGGACCCCACAATAGAAAGTTCCTCCCTGGCCAGCCCAGCACAACTAAGTGGAATCTTCAGTTAACAATGCCCTAGTCAGATAAGCTCAATCAGGATGTATGAAATTGCTGTTTTCTTTAAAGGAGCCCCGGCAGCCATTCCGTATGTCCACAGACCCAGGAAGATGGCATACTCTCTGGCCTTACCGAACTCCATATAAAAGGAGGGTTGTGACAAGAGAGGGCTGAGGAAGAAGCACAGACTGAGGTATAAGTCCTCGAACACACTATGACATGGGGTGATCATTCAATTGAGTCATGCGTTTGCCACACTTTCCAGCTCACAGCGAGGAAGTACCCCAGCCAGGAGCCAGGTGTGGATCTTGTGCTTCTAATTGTGACAAGCACACTCACACTCACGCTCACACTCACAGGGGCTGCTCCCTGGTGCAGTTATACACAACAGCATCTCTTCCAGGACAAAGGAGCCGATGCTGGGGAGCAGATGGTGACTGTGATTAACTCCTCTATAGGACAACAGGGGTTCTACAGATAGACGGAAGTGAGGCCATCCCACTTCTAAAGGAACAGCGAGAGCATGCGGAGGTAGGCAAATGCAGGATAGGTGGGGAGAGGCAGAGAATGGGCTGAGAGAGCAGGGGTATCGCTGGAGTCTGTGGTGGACACATACTTGATTCTGACTATGAAAAGTGCTCAATGCTAGGGACAAGAGTTTTGCTCCAAACTGTGACTACTAGAAAAATCACCCATTTCAAAGAGAACCGTGGCACAGTTTCAGCTTTCCTTGGGATTTCATGTTACAGAGCCAAATAGTCTTTGAGGATCTGGGCCAGGAAAGCAAATGGGCCCTTGGGTTTCTTTGGGCCAACGTAGAAAAGGATGCTGTATGAAGCTTTGACATTAGGGGCAGGAACATCCTGACCTTGAGAAAAGGCACTAGTAAATTCCAGACCCCACTGGAGTGTAAATGCCCAGGCTTTCTGAACACAGTGTGGGGGCTGGGGTGGAAATTAGAATTTTAAAAATTTATACTCTACTCCTTGTTTTCCCCAGTTTTTAACTGCAGAGTCTTCTGCAAGTCACTTCCTTTTAACATGGCTCAGTTATTAGATGAAAATGATACTCCTAGAGCCACGTTACAATGAGAGCAACTAGTCTGAAGGTGAGGACGTGTGTTTCTACATGTAAGCTGACATGTTTAGCACACCCCTCTCCCCCAGAAGGCACCATGTTGATAGTGTAGCATGAAAACTACCCAGTCCTCCTGGAGAAGTGGTCTAAATCTGGAGTTGTCAACAGTTTTTTTTTTTTCTCCTGCTGAAAATTGAGCTGTATTCCCCAGGCAAAGCCATTACATCTTTTTGTGCCAAATTGTTTTCATCTTTTAAATGACCCAGTAATCCCACTTTGGGCAATATACATCAGGGAATAATCCAGAAGGAAAAAAGACGCAATTTGTTCAGAGATGTTATTCATAGTGCTATTCCTAGTTCTTTATATATCCCTCTATTATAGCACTGATCTCACTGTGCTGTAATTATCCACTCCCCTTCCATACGCCTCCAAATTATCTTTGAATCAATCCCTAGCACCTAGCACAATGCCTGGCATACAGTAAGAACTCAATAAATGTTTGTTGACTGAATGGGTAATATGAAAGAAATTTTGAAAGAAATGAGCAAGTGCAAACAAAGAAAGCACTGGTTTTTTGTAAGAGATGGTGTTAAACTGATTTCTTTTCTTTTCTTTTCTTTTTTTTTTTTCCTTTTTAGAAAACCTGGTAACTTGAGACTGTAAACTACTGGAAGAGGGCCATGCCAAGAAGCCTGAGGAACGACTACCCACTGACTTAGTCTGGGAGTTTTTGTTGAATGTCCAGACATAGACCATTGTAGTACAGGTGGGTAAGGAGTCCCCAGAGGCATGGGACCCACTCAAGGTCATTTGGCTTGGTGACTAGAGGTAAGGGCTTAGTCACTGTAGCTTCTCAACCTGATTCTGACACTATTGTTGTAGGACTTTGACTAAACTGCCTAACCACTGGAGACTTTTCTCTACAAGCTAAAATAAAATAAAATAAAATACAGGGGTATCCTCTGGAAAGCCCAGCACATTTAAAGGAAGCAGGGAAGAACCAGGTAATGGTAAGCTAACCCCAAGTAAAGACAGGGAGATGGAACTCCTTGTCGCAGGCTCAAGCCACCAGGGGCTAGGATGCAGCAGCTTCTCTAGGATCTTTTTTGCTGACCCATCTTACACGGGTGGGTTGTGAAAGGTCCGGAACAAGAGACCGAATCTCTTCATGAATCTCTTCTTAGCATGTGCTGAGCCAGACAAAAAAGATAACCTGTTAAATGTCATCACTCAGAAAGCTTCCCATTCTTGGTAGGAAATAAAAAAACTCTAGAGAGAACAAAGGCAGCGTCACATTCTGAAGGTCTTGTATTGGGGCATTTTAACCCCTCTGAGCCAGAAGTCAGAAGCCAGAAGTGGCCACACCCTCAACTGTTAGGCTAGAAGCTGGAGATTCCAAATCAAAGTGCATAGTATAGGATCCGGAATTCTGGTAGCTGCTCCATGGAATAGCACTGCTGTGTCTTTACGAAGCTCTGGTTCCACTCAGCCTGACATTTCTCTAAAGGAAATCACACTCTGACATCCTACTGAAAGCACACGAACGAGTCCTGAACTTTTCCCTCCTCCATCCCACCACTATAATAGCACTGCTCCAAGGCAGCACACACACACACACACACACACACACACACACACACACACACACACACACACACACACCTGGAATGTGCTTCTACTATTGCCCTCACCTTTCAAAGGCCCCCTCACACAGCCGCCAGGAAGATGTTTGTAAAATGTAACCCAGGCGGCTACAAGCAGACCTGGACTTGGGACTTGGAAGCAAACTTGGGCACCATGGTTTACTGGCACCCATCAACCCCCATCCCCTACCACAGCTCCACTGCTTTTGCAGCCCGTCACAAGCTGGTGGCACAGGGTGCCCCTGTGTTCACCACACATGAACTCCGTCCCACTCAGTACCAGCTGCCCACTACCTGCACTTGCACGCACAGCCCTTTCCTCTGCCCCTTACAGGGCTGGCCCTTGTCACTCTGATTCAGTCAGAAGGGGTGATTCTAACTCTGGATTATTGATCACTCCCCCTAATTCCCATGTTTACTTCTTATCTCCTCCCCAGTACGCCCTTGCTGTTTGGCACATTTAATTATGCAGTCTGCACCCTGGCCTGGGATACTGGCCACCACAGAACAGTGCATAGGAGTAGAGACTCAATGATGATCAATAAAGTTAGGAGACTGAAGAGATGACTCAGTCAGTTAAAGTACTGAGTCCAAGCCCTAGAACCCAGATTTTAAAAAGGCAAGCATGGTGTCACACATTTGCAATTCAAACACTTGAGAGGTAGACAGGCAGGTCCCTGGCAATCGCTGACCAGTCAACCTTGATTACTTCTGCAAATAAGAGGTTCTGTTTTCTAAATTAAAAAAAAGAAAAAAAGAAAAATAGACAGTACCTAAAGATGTCCTCTAGCCTAGACACACACACACACACACACACACACACACACACACACACACACACAAGTAGTTAATAAGATTAGACAGATGTATGACACAGAAGAAGCCTATCTGATTAGTCCATGGAAAATGAGCTAAGCCTTGGGCTAACCCCTGGCCCTTGAAGACAAACAGACCCAGAGTTCTAAGCAAGATCACTAAGCCTATACGCAAGGGCTAATAAGGGACCTGGGCAGCTGCTCGTGCTTCCCTGGGCCTTGCTTTTCCTGCAGGTAAATCAGGATGAGAACATGGACCTAAGAACATGGGAAAATTACAGATCAGCCACAGACGGTCATCAATAGCATACTTTCAGAGCAAGACACAGAGAACAGCAATGTGCTCCCGAAGCAAAACACAGATGAGCAGCGGTCAGTCCAGTGCTCCCTCGTGTACCCTCTTCCTCCTCCCCCAAGCTGAGCAGAGCCATTCATTACAATGGCCTCTTCTGCCTTGCTTGAAGGACAGCACAGAGTGTACAGTCGGGGCAACTAACTAAGAGAAGTCCGGGTTCTTTTAACCCTATCAGCCATCTCTCAACTCAGGACAAGCACACTCTCAAGGCCTCCTGTATCACAGCATGCTTTGACATAGGATAGATGGACTCCCTAACAGCTGGTTCTCGAAACATGGACAGACACCAACCCATCATGTCTACGTAAGGTCCTACATGCAAAGTATTTATTCCAGACTCTGTGTGCCACAGAAATGTTATACACCAATGTGTCACACTTCAAATCCAACCATAGCTCTGCTCTGCAGGGTAAGATTGCCCCTCCCCAAGTTCCCACACACATCCCTTTTGGCTTGTGCTTTCCCGCTGGTGATCAGACAACACCCCCAAATTATCTTTCTACCCAACTGAAGCTGGGCACCAGGTGGAAGCGAATATTTGTACAGTTTGTCTTCTGGTTGGTTGGTTTTAGGAACAAATTAGAAGTTTTCCTCTGGCTGACTCCATTTCTAAATCTATCCATGAGAATTACTCCCCTGGGAAAGCAGTTGTCCCCACTCCAAACTACAGCATCGACATTCCTCACAGAATTTCCCACCACCATCCCCATGCAAGCAACCATCCCAGGTCTGCTGGCAGAAATGCCATTGGCAATAATGATGTACTCACGTGAGGAGGTCACCACTGCAGACAGCTAGACAGCACAGTGGGACCTTCGCTGCCCTTACTCCCTCTCACAAAGCCAGGTCCAGGACAGAATGCACAGCAGGGATGTGGCCCAGAAGTCTGAGGGGAACTGAGCTGAGACACTCTCTCCTCAGACTCCAGAAGAAAGGGCAGAGGCATGGAGGGGGAAGGGCGGGGGGGGGGGAGCCTTCACTTGGTTTCTGGAAACAAGAATTCAAATCCTGCTTCTCCTAAACCCTGAGTCTCCTCCTTCCCTTCCAACAGATGAGTGTGGTGGGTAAACATTTCCATATATGGAGAAGAAGGCTGGAGGATGTCAGAAAAATCACCCTTCTCTGCAGCACTTCAAGAACCATGCCCCACACAAGGCAGCTCTCCATGCCCTGAGTAAATCATTAACCCCACAGATATGGACTCTCAGCTACTACTACCGCACACTCCAGACAGACACGGAGTGTCTACTGCTGCTGCTGCTGCTCCTACTACTACTACTCACACACACACACACACACACACACCCCACACACACACACACACACACACCCCACACACACACACACACACACACACATGACCTAGTTCCAGAAAAACAGCCACCCAACCCAGCAAAGGAAGTGGCTGGTTTGAAAGTTTAAAGTCTACCTTAGGAATTGGACTGTCCAAAATGCCACAAGAGCTTGCCTGCAGAAAGGGAGAAAAATCTTCAATAGCTATTCATCTGAGAGAAGATCAATGTCTAGAGTAAGTGAAGAACTCAACAAAGTATGCAATACAAAATTTAAAAACACAAATAACGAATGGTTGAAGAAACAGCTTTCGTAAGATGAAATGCAATGGCCAATAAGCATAAGATGTTCATCATCACTAGCCATCAGAGGGACGCAAATGAAAACTACATTGAGATTCCATCTCACTCGTTAGTATGTCACTCTGTCAATGATCGCTACATGTATGGTGACAAAAAAGAACACTTAAACACTGTTGGTGGAATGAAAACTGGTCCAGCCACTGTGAAAATCAGGATAGAGGTCCCTCAGAAAGCTAAACGTACAACTACCATATGATCCAACTCTCCTCCTCCTGGGTACTCACCAAAACAAGGCTTCCAGCCAACAAGTTAGAGAGCTGCTACAACATACATGTGGATTACAGCAACATTCACAACAACAAGAAATGGGGCACACAGGCATGGATAAAGAAAATGTGGCATATATGCATGGCAGGGCATTTTTGGCATTCATAAAAAGGAATAAAGTTATACAGTCTTCAGGACAGATGCAACTGGCCATAGTCACAGAAAAAGAATTAAGCCAGTCTCAGGGACATGTAGGGTGTTTTTCTCTCATTTGTGGTCCCTAGACTTCACACAGACACGAAATCATGTTAAGTATATGAGCCATGAAACAGAAGAGAAAACCTGTCTAGGGGGGCAGCATATAATCCAGGCAGGAATAGGAAGGAAGGAAAGGCTGGGATGGGAAGAGAATGTACAGCATAATTGTCTCAAAGTGTCCAAACACAGCCCAACACTGTGTGCAATGATTATAGAAAAGAAACACTTTTCAGTTAAACTGAGTTAAAAATAAATAAATAAATAAAAACTATACCTTTAGACATAATCATTTTTTAAGGTCACAATATATGGCATTTTCTGCAGCCAATGTTACACAGACACTGACACAAGTCTCCTCAGATTTTCTGGCTAGGGAGCATCCCGAAATGGTTTAGCATGAATTTTTATCATGAGATAGACAACAAGATCCCTGATAAACAGTCAGGCTGGTCTATTGTCAGAGCATGATTGCTAGGGGAGGGGAAGGCAAATCAGATAGTAAAATCTGTAATATTAATTCTAACCCCAAGCTTCTGTGAAATCTCTGATGACTAAATTGGAGCCTTAAAGCTAATCAAGAGTGAATCTGGTCTAAGTGATTCAAGGCTAAATCAAGGGAGAAAGAATGAAAGGCAGACATGAGATTCGGCGGGTGCTGGTGGGGTCTGTTCTACAGCCGGTCATGATTGTGCAGGTCTATGCCTGTCAGTTCGGCTCTGCTAGCTCACATTTCCTTATCCAAAAATTGAACAGCCAGCCCCAAATTATCCAGCTCTGTACTGGAAGAGCAGTTTCTAGTTCTTCAACCCAAACATTCCCTCCACACCTACTTTGACAACTTGATATTTTAATAAGCATGTGAACACAAAAATAAGTGACACTGAAAATAGGTAAGACAACTGGATCAAAGCACCAACCACATGACACCAGAACCAGATCTCAGTACTCAGTACCCACACTGCAAGACTTCCAGAGTCTAGCAATGGGACAGAGAGGAAAGGGGTGGTTCAACTGTGTCTGGGGCCCAGTTGCTGTTGGTGTATCAATGGGAGCACTTGAGCAGAGAAATAAGATGCTCCACTGTAAATGCTACCTAGGGAAGTGCTGCAAACTTCCATAAACAAGTTCCAAGCAGTGAGACATCAGGATGAACATGAAAAGCAAAACAAAAGACCTACATTCATCCTCTACTTTGCAAACTTTTAGAGGTTCATCTCCTTAGCAACCAAGGGACATTTCATTCCCTTCATGTATGTCCTTTCTTCCTCCCAGCATCAAGCACCTCTGACCCAATATGCCTGACTGCTCATGAATCTCCCTGAGCATCCCCACTGTCTCCCATGAGACAGAGATCATATTTCCTACAGCTGTTGATTCCATCTTTGCACAAGAAAGTTCTTCCTTATATGGAACCAAAGTCTGACTCCCTGGCCTTCAATCTCCTGCCCTGATCTGCTTCTTAGGACCATATGTCAATGCTTATTTCACCAGAGTGGAATTTCTGTAGGTAACTGTGTATACAGTAACAAAGCTATCCAAGACCTCAGTCCACAGTCAACCCTGCCCTTCTCATGACCACATCATATTGCTGACTATTCACACAACTGTACCAAGATGAAATCCATTCTCTGGAGTGTTTTCCAATGTGTTAATGCTAAGAAACGTTCACTGCAATCCTGTGAACTTGCAAGTACCCTACAAAATCCAGTCTCTCCTGCCCTTCCCCTACCACTGTGTGTGTGTGTGTGTGTGTGTGTGTGTGTGTGTGTGTGTGTGTGTGTGTGTGTGTATAATCCCTCTGTGTATGTGTCCTCTGTGTGAATGTGTGTTACCTCCTTTGTGTTAGGTGTGTGTGTCCTGTGTGTGTGTGTGTGTGTGTGTGTGTGTGTGTGTGTGTGTGTGTGTGTGTGTGTAAGGGAGGAAGACAGACAAGCTAGGCAAGTACTCTACCATTGAGTTGAAAATCAAGTCTTCTTTGCACTCTTTACTTTTTACTTATTTTACTAATTGGTTCAGGATGATCTTATAGTCACTTCTATCCCCAGGGAGACCTTAAAAGAGAAATCCACCTGCTGTAGCCTCCATAGTACCCTGGCTTACAGGTCTGCGGTACAACAAATGAACTTCTTTATTTCGTTGTGAAACTTAAAACAACCTTCAAGACTAGCTCTCCATCATCTATTCCACCAGCTTTGCTACACCCAGCCTTCATTGGTGAAGTCTGAAACGTTAGTCCCCATTCTCCAGAATTAGAAACTAGCCCTGCCAGACCCCAGAAATGCACCCTATAAGGCTCTTCCAAAGAACATTACATATGCTTTCTGTAGGCAAGGAGGATCAGCACACTTCTCAGAACAACCCAGGGCAGCAAGGTCAACTTGCTCATCCCAGGGTTGGAGAACCTCAGAGATGTTCAGTGGGGTGGGAGGACCAAGTGTTCTCTTCATCTACAGTTCAGCTGAACTACTTGAACTCAAGATTCGTGTAGTCAAAACAGTGGTGCTTCAGATCGCTAGTGTGTCTCACCATACACAAATGCCTCCCCAGGCAGCCACATTGACTCTCTACTCACAACTGCCTTTGAGGCCGCATAATACCCAATGTGCCAAAAGGAAGACAGAGGCTCAGAGCCATCACTCCCTAGGCCTCAGCAACAGGAAGCAGGCAGGCAAAGGAAGCTGCAGACTTGAGACTCTAGGCCTGGCTCTGTCCTATACTCACTGTGTGACCAATGGTTTACCATTTAACTCTTCTAAGCCTGGGTTTCTACACCTGAAAATCGGAGATTAAAGAAGTAATTCTGCCTCCCTCTCGGAGCAGTTATAAGGATCAAATGAGATAATGAGAGTGAAAGCCCTCTGGAAAAGAGGAAGGCATTCTCCAAGTGTGAGGGATTACTGTGTGATTACTTGTAAATGACTGTGCATTCCATTACAAATAGAAAAGGCAGTGAGGTCATTCACAAGACAAAGAAACACTGGGCCCTGGGAGTCAAGGGAGAATGATTCCATGTTGTACAAGCTATGTCTCTATCTGCACACGCTTGGAGCTCAAAGCTCAGCAGCAGCTGTCAGGGTCTCAAATTCCAAGTCACACACGTGTACAGGGCAACTCAAGACAAAACCTCCCTTTTCAGCTAAAAGCAAATGCCGGGCAAAAAGGAGGTAATAGAGATGGACGTCTGGTAGACCCCTGAGAGGCTCGGTTCCGGAAATGTGTCCTTTGATGATTTCCTTGGAGTAGTTGTTAGAAACACTGGCTCCAGTCTCACTGTGGCAAGCCCATGGGGAAATAAATGTACAGTAAGGAGCTATTTACCAAGGAGTACTGAGGAAGCATCCAAGCATGAATTAATCAAGGGCACAAGACATTTCAAGTTACAGACACCAAAAGGATAAGGCTCTCCAGCCAGTTAACCCTTCCAGCTCACAGAAGCTCCACCTGGAGCCTGACATCAGCTCCCACAAACCTGCCCCTACCCTATCCCCAGCCCCAGCCCCAGCCAGCAGCAGAGTCAGCTCACACACCCATCCTTTACATACCAGCCTTCCTGCAGGAGACCACCCTGAAGAGGGGTCCCAAGCAGCTCGAGAGCGAAGTCTCCTGCCTGCCTTTTCTGGCCTCTTCCAACACCCTAGTTGTCCGATTCTCTTCGTTCCTACAAAGAATCAAATACTCACGGTCATTTTTGGAGGGATCACACATTGCCCAGAAATTCACCGAGACTGGTGAGAAAACAGTTCAATGCTCTCTCCCGCTGTGAGAAAGAAGCTACTCAGGCGGGCAGGCGATGGTTCCTTGATTCCCTCCCAGTGGCTGGGTTATACTTAGGGCTACGTAATAAAAACAGCTACAACAAAAACACAATCATGAGATAGTATATAAAAAGGAAGATTCCAACTAGAATCTGTCTATCAGATGGATATGCAGGTCACTGGTGAGGGTTGACCAGACAGATGGCTATAAACGGAGGCAACAAAGAGTGTGGAATAAAACCAACTGTTTTGAGATAAAAGAATGGGGTTTTGCTTTGTTTGTTTTTGTTACAGAGTAAAGCTCTAATGATACCACTGGTAAGATTTTAAAAAATAATCTCTTTTGCTCCCCACTGAGAAATACTAACAGCAATGACTATGATGTGATATTTACTCTCTGTTAGCAATTGTACTGCAGTTTTACGTACACATAGATTTGTGTTTGGTGCATTATGTAATAGCAGTAATAACAGTATAAGCTAGACACTCTTTTCCCATATTATAGAGGAAATAAATGTTAAAGATAACATGTGTAAATCCCAGACATGGTAAGTGCAAGAGGCCAATGTTGACATGTTCACAGTACAAACTGGACCCCTTGCAATTCCATAAGTGTCCTATGTCCCTCTTCTCCTTCATTGCCCATCTCTAACCACATCATTTCTGTGAGATAAAATATGCTCCCTTTAACTAACATGCATAATAATCATATGTAACATAGCTGCCTCCAAGAGTAGTTGACAATAACAGTGCCACTGTCAGATGCCTTTCACACACTGAGCACTCAATGTGTGTGTTCAGACAGGCACTGCCCTTACAAGGTTGGGTCGGGAAAGTAATACAATATGGGCCATAATCTTTCACTTTTTCCTAGACAGAAACCAAACCAGTTCAAAGCCAAACTGCCAGAGTCATAAGGGAACACCTAGCCTGGGTGAGGGACACAGTTCAAGGACACTGTGCACTGGGCAGCCTGAGGGCTCTTCAGCTGTTCAGGGTCAAATGACCCTGAACCTCCAGCTGCTGTTCCCAAGGCCACAGAGGGAGCTCGGCAGATCAAATACTTCCTTGAAAAAGGAAAACAGTCACATCCCAGCAAGATGGGAATGTGAGTTCAAAGAGCAGCTTTCAACTAGGTGTCAGGGTGTCTCCGTCCTGGGACCAGCACAGCTAGGAGCAATGCTAAGCCATTTTGCCTTCATAAAGAGTTGTTCATAAAGAGTTGTTCAGCTACCACGGTGATTTTCAACCTTTCACCTCTCAGCACCATTCTTCCTTGATGTGAATGCTATGAAATGTTCAATTTTTAAAGTAACAGAAATCAGAGCTGCCAGCAGGCTTCAAGAACCCCCCTCCACTTCTCACCTTGTGGGTACCCCAACTCTGAGATCACACAGGAGCCTACACAGCTTCAAACCCATCAGCCCTCTGAGCTCTCAAGTCAGTAACTTCAGAGATCTAAGAGATAACCTACCTCCTTTAACTAACAGTCTGTAGTTTTTGTAAGGGAAAAGGGCACACTTTGTCCCTGGAATCAGAGCCAAATCTGACCCTAAACCAACAGGGTCAGAAAAACCAACCAATCCCTGAACACGAGAACTGGCCAGGCTGAGCTGAAGGACTGAAATCTGCTCAATCCCCTGGAAATCTGTCTCCCTGGGGAAACTCCACCCCCTAAGAATCCCTATATAAACCCGTATCTGTTCAGCTTGTGACTGTTCGGGCTCGGGCTGCCCAGCTGTCCTCTGCTACCCTGGCAGAGGGCTGCCACTCTCCTGGATTCTTCCCTCACAATAAATTTCTTGAATGAGGTTTGGGTGAGACCTTCTTTACCTTCTTTCTCCGGAGCAGAGATGCAGAAATTACCCTGAAGCAGAGACGACCCTGAGCGGATCAGGGCTGTAACACTTTTCACCAAGGAAACCTTCCCTTGGCAAAGCGAAGTTGTTACCCTCCACTCTCCGGGTACTGGGGGACTGGAGCTGAACTCTTAAGAACTGTAACAACTTTGCAGAGAAACCCTCTCCTATCAGAGCAGAGCTGATACCCTGGGGAAGCCTTTCCTTGAAACAGGGCTATGGTGTGGTATTCCTTGGCTCCCGAATGCCAGAATCCCTGTCCATCCCATCCAAGCCGTCAAAATGCTTACAGTTTTACCTGTGTAAGAGGCATATAGAGTGTGGATGTGGCACAGTACAGGAAGAAGAACTCCCAAATAGAAAACCTGGGAAGAATCCTATGTTCAGTGGCCATGAAGGTGGCACACACCTTTAGTCACAGCAGGTGGATCTTGGAGCCCGGGCTACAGAGTGAGTTCCATCCACAACAGCCAGAGCCACACAGAGAAACCTTGTCTCAAAAATATACTGCCCTCCAAAAAATAATAACCCTATGTTCTCCAAGCAGTTAGAAGTTGCCTGTGATTCTTTGTCTAGGGATGGGACCCTGTGAAATACTCCAATGGACATTAGCAGTCCATTAATATTGACAACCCTGAAACCATCACCAATCACATCACCAATCAAAACAGACCTAGCTGTGTGTGTGTGTGTGTGTGTGTGTGTGTGTGTGTGTGTGTGTGTTACATGTGTGTATGCATATGTAACAATAGTAATCAAAGCAAAAGCAAAAGTGAGTATCCACTTGGAGGGAGGACTGAGGTATTGGAGAGAGGGTGCCAGGGAAGAATACTAAAGGAGAAAAGAGATGGATGATGTATTCTACTTCAAATAAAAACACATTTTTAAAGAATTCGTTCATTTCCCCAAACCTCAGTTTTCTCGCTGTAAAAGAGAAAATATTCACCTCAAACGACCTTTATGAATCTGCCTAATAAGTTAACAGAATGCCACAATATAGGCTGTATTATGATTATCAATTAATTTTATCTTGGTCCATAAATGGAAAAACAGATAACCACATGCCTTTGTATAATTGTGGACATATACAACACAAACACGCTGCCAGTAGTAAAGAATGAGTAAGAAAGAAGAATGAAAGAGCTGGAGGGTGTGGCATTGGGAGGTTTCCAATGCTGCAGTGTGTGGTCCTACACCCATCTACAATATGTCACTGATTAAACTTAGTGAATTATCGGAGGGAGTGAGGTATGGAGGGAGGGATATAGGGAGTGATGGGGAGAAGTAAATGGACTAGAATGCATACATTTTATTGTATACATGTATAAAATTCTCAGAGTTCTTTTTTTTTTTCCTAATTAAGTTTAAGAAACACACTCTGAATCCCAACTTATCTGAACAGCTTATTTCCTAACATCTTTAAGTTTGTCTTCAGATCTTTGAAATTTGTGGCCTTAGCATTCTGACAACCAAAATGGTCAAGGATGCAGAAAGAAAAAACACTGTTTCAGACCATGGGAACAAGGGAAAGAATTAGTCCCCTAATATGGACACCAGCATCATCCAGACAACAGCTAAATGGCCTGAGAGGTCCCAGCTGTTCTCTGACCTGCAGGTGCCTGGTGTGTACAGATGGGGTGAGAACAATCTACACACACACACACACACACACACACACACACACACACACACACACACACACACCACTGTCATGCTATACGGAACATAGGAGTCACAGGTACTTGATCTCCCTGTACAAAGCACATGTGACCCTTTGGGAATGTTCTGTGACTGAAGTATATGAACAGGGGTATTTTCCCTAACCTGCCCTTTCACTAAAGCTGGTCCCAATTACCAGTCCACAAACATCCAAATCATGACAGGAATAGTTCTGTAATTCTTCGCAGGGACAAAGTTTTTCACATGCCTCCCTCGTTGTAACATTTCTTGGCAGATAAAACCACGTTGCCTACCTCACATATCTTCTAGGAAGCATTTGAGCCAGAAGTCACATGCCACTCTTGGGATCTGCAGCGTGTGCACTGAACTCTCTCCCACAGCAAGGGTGCAGTTCAAGTTCTGCTATTAAGGGGGCAGTGAGTACCCAAGGCCAGCTCACCCAGGACCCTAGGCAAGTCACTTTCACTCTTTGAACCACAGTTTCTTTATGGATAAAATGAGTTTTAACAAGTCACCCTACACATCCGCATGTCCTTTCCATTCCATGTCACCCTAAAAGCTGCCAGAAATGAAAGAGAACAGCATGGGGAACACCGTGCAGCTGCCATCGTCACACAGACCACTCCCCACGAACAACTGCGGTCATAGTCACAGTGTATGCACAGTCAGCAGATTGCTGGTTTGAGTGGCAATTAACAATCAAGTCAAGAAGCAAGAGCATTAACATGAAGGGCACAGTATGCACCTGACATACTTCATGCCTAAAGTCTAGGCCCTAGATGGGTTACGAGGAAGAGAAGGAAACCACCCTTTCCTAGGGGCCTCTTGGAAGATCTGCTCCTCCGGTTAGCATAGATACACACTGCTGCCACCTCATTCTTGTTTACCTATGGAGATGATATTGACATGGGGGAACAGTATTTCCCATTAATTCTATAAAAACTAATGCTGACCGCCAGGCTCTCCCCAGACTACAAGATCCTATACCTGGCAGAAGCCAGGTGTCATCTAAGCCAAGTCCTGGAAACCATATGTCTGGGGCACTCACTCAGGAAAAAAAAACAAAAAACAAAACCAAAAAACCTTGCTGATGTTTCCATGGAGCACACGGTAAGTGAGGGGCAAGCCTGTGCTCTCATACACCCTGCTCTAATATCTTATGTAGTGTGGTTCCTAAAGGCAACAGAGTCCCAGGGTTTTACTTTTTTTTTTTTTTTTTTTCTTCTTCTTCTTCCTTTTGGTTTTTCAAGACAAGTTTTCTGTGTAACCCTGGTTGTCCTGGAACTCATTCTGTAGACCAGGCTAGCCTTGAACTCATGGAGACCCACCTGCCCCTCCCTCTCAAGTGCTGGGATTAAAGGTGTGCAACACCCAGCCAACATACATTCTTTAGAGTAAAGTCCTTCAGATTGCCACAGCCTTCAACCCAAAATGCATACTCTACACATCCCTCAGAGAATACTAGTAATTCCCAGCAGGAGCTGGTTTGCGTTGGGAGAAGATAAATTATTTATCCTTCCTGTGTTCTGTACTCAGGGACATCTGGCACCCTCTAAATACCAATGGTGACCTGGCCTCTGGGGACTAAGACAACAGAACACCCATGTCTTTTCTGATTCCCTTAAAAAGATGGCACTGGTTCCAGTTCTGAGTCACTGGTCTATAAAAGCTCTCACACCCAGTCCTGTTGTGATCCTCTGCCCTGGATTTGCCAGTCTATGTAGAAAATCCACCCCAATCTTTCTTCTACTGTTCTCACTATGCATTTGACTTATTCTTCCCAGTATGGGCTCCCAAAAGAAGAATCCAGGCTTGCTTTCTCTCCACACTGCCAACTAAGGCTCATGGTCAGGTTTGTAGTGTTTCTTAAAAGCTTGAAAACAAACTATGTAAAAAAGAACACAGAACCTAGCAAGAGATTAAAATGAACTGGAAATAAGCCACTCTTGTCAAAACTAAGGAAAATGCAATTAAGAAACTGAATGTAGGTAAATAGCCTGCTCCTTTGGGATATTAAACATATTAATTTTATATAAATAAGCATAAATAGTAGATATTATATTTAATTATATTACTATAATATTAAGATGAATTACAAACAGTAAGTATTTCAGGGTAAGAACTCCTGGGAATTTTAAAGGAATGTGTTGGGGCACATATATTCTCTCAGTTGGCTATAAGTCCATGTCCCTGCCCTGAGGTCCCTTGAACTACAGAAGCATTCTGCTGCAAACGACATGTCCCCCACTCCTGAAGCTAGGTGATAAAGTTCCATCACTGAGGTGTACCTGTGTGATGGAGACAGTGAAGTCAAATCTTCCTGCTGATCTCTACTCCCAAATGTCAATGTGCAAACCAAGAGTCGCACAGACTCTGCACTGGCAACATTATGGCCAGTCACCAGCCAAGGGGACGACGGTACAGACAAGTTTCACAAACCTCCACAGTGGCTTCCTAGTCCCACTTTCACTGTCCCTAGGTCGTGACAATGTAATCAGTTTGGAAACCCAACAGCTGGAGATGCCACCTTCTGATTCCCACTGTTCACATCTTTCCAACAATTCTGTTAGCACCTCTGGCTCTGAATTCCTTTCCACTTAAACTATACAGAATGCTTCTCCCAGTGTTACTTCTAATAGATGCAGGAAGGGAAAAGAGAAAGAAGAATTGGTTACTTGATTGGAACATCCATTCCTGTTTCTCACTTGTCCCACACTGTGTCTTAAGACTTTTCCTCTGTTGAAGTCAAAAGTCCTCACTTTATTGAGACAAGCCAAAAGATCTACAACACACAAATTCACATAAGAGGTATAACAATAATAACAATAATGTAATCACATTTACTCAAACAAGCTTATAGTCAGTGTAAATACCAAGTCTCACAAAACAAAGCATTCTGAAGGCATAATTATTGACCCTTTCCTAAAAGCTCCTGGCTTGGACTATTTTCCAGATTCACCCTCACAAGCTTGCTTGCTGCGCTCCTGGACCATTTGGCCATGCACAGCCCCAAGGCACAGGGCTTGACAAACACTTGCTCCTTTGTCATCCTCTTGGCTAAAAGGAAGCTAGCACACCTGAATGGTGACCCCAGTGATATACCCAGCTCTTACAGAGTTTTGCCACAGCACCTAGATTTGTAATCCCCTCCCCTGAAACTCGGGTGACTCTGGGACTGCTACAACCAAAGAAGTGGAGTGACACAGCTTCTGATAGGCACCTGCTGCCTTGCAGTGTTGTTCCCATCCCCTATCAGTGTTGTTCCCATCCCCTATCCGCCATCCCCCATCCCCCATCCCCCACCACCCACCACCCACCACCCATCACCCATCACCCATCACCCATCACCCATTCCTTTCCTCCTATCCTCCAATTGCCATCTTTCCTTTCAGGACCTTTAAACCAAGCATGTGCTGTGAAGACATTCTAAAGTGGAAAAAGCATATACAGACATCCCTACCTGTGACTTGTCAGCAGGCATGCCTCTAGTGTCTAGCCTTTCAGTGTTCCAATCAAGGCCACAGGCCTCCTACCATCAAGACTGAAGCCATGTAGAAAAATGTCCCCTCCTTCTTTGCCCCACCCAAACTCTTGACCTAGAAAACCTAGCAGTATAAATAATGGTCAGATGACCTAAGTTTAAAGATAATTTGTTATACAGCAAGACTCCACAGAACAAAGCCCTGCCTGTTCTTTTCACTTTATCTGGTCCTTTCTCTGACCATTGAGACCTGCCTTGCTTCATTGATGATAGTGTCTATGGACACTAGTCCCTCCTCGTGGTCAGAATCGAGGTACGGGCTCTGTCTCAGCATCTCTGGGACACAGCAGAGTAAATGAAGAAATAAAGATAAACAGATACAGACCAAGTAGCCTTGGCCAACTCTTCATCTACCTTATAAGTGTACTGAGCAATATGGCTTCTCCAATCCTGTTTTCACATCTGTAAGATGGGTGAGCATGATTAGAAATGCTAACTGCTGAAGATGAAGGGAATGACAGAGGAAAGCGCCCCAGCACCCTAAATCTCAGACACTAAAATAGCCACCTTAGTTAGTTGTGGACTGCCACCACACACCATCCCCGCTAATGGGATCATGTAAGCAAAACAGCAAGGTTGCCATCGTACTCTGTGGCTCAGCATGGAACCTAAGGTCTCAGACATGGCACGCAGGTGAAAAACACTAAGTCCTGGCTAAAAGTGAAGCAGAAGCTCCTAGCACTTGAAGACCACAGGCTCCAGTGGCTAGGAGTGTACACCCTGGAATCTCTGGCTTAGGTTCAATTCCCAGCTCCGTCCAGACTTACTGGTGGCCTGACCTCCCTGGGCACATGTTTCCTTATATGTAGAACAGGGACAGAAATGATGCCTCCCTCACAGGACCAATACCAATGAAGTAGCCATGGCAGCACTGCACACAGCATCACTTACTAATGTTCCCAAGTGCGCAAATGTAGGAACAATCTGAGGACACAGACTTAAGTCCTATCTTAAGAAGGACTTAATGAAGAAACTGAGACTCATTCCACTGTAAAACCTGTCCAAGGCCAGGTGCCTGTTGTTCGAGGTAAAGGGACAGGATCCAGGTCCATCTCCCCAGCATTCTACCAAATCTAAAGCACTTCCCATTCGGCTTCCTGACAAGCACATTTAATGAAAAATGTATCTAACTGGAAAGGGGAGAGCAGTCCAGACATAGCAGGACTGTACCTCTGGGCATAGCAAGATGAGAAGGCCAATGTCAGGAACCCTGTCTTTCAGCACAGTCAGCTCCTCTGGGTAAAATTAGCTCAGCTCTGCTCCAATGCCAACCGGAGCCCCAAGGCAAAACTCACCCCGGGCAAAGCACGACCTCACCTGACCCTCGCTCTCAGGAAGGGGTCCCTCGTGCACCTCATTAGGGCCTGCAATGATTCACTAGGCTGTTTCCTGTCTCTGGCTGCTGAGGTCACCTCTCTGCTATCCACGGGAGAACTAGGGACAAATGCAAGCAGCCATCCCAGCTTCCCTTCCTCCAAGGCAGCTCACAGCAAGGTCTGAAGAGGCAGGCCGCCTGCTATGCCAGCTGTGTGCTGAGAAAGCTCTCCTGAGTTGTATAACCCAGCTAACAGACAAAGAGCGGGCACTCACCCAAACAGACACCTAAGGTGATCATCTTTAGCTCACTAAGAGGACAGTGTTGGCAAGAAGACAGGCCTCTGCAATACCTTTGTGTCCGACATAACACAACACAGTAGACCAGATGACAAGATGGCCACTAGACTCTCTACTCTACCCTTTCACCCCAGAACCCCCAAGGCCAAGCTCAAGGGTCACTTACTTCTCCTAGGACTCCTGCACAGCTACACCCCTACCTGGCTAGAATTACCAGTAACTCTACAACACCACACCTCCACCCTTTATCCTTGAGCATTTACTTGTCCAACAAGTATCTACTATACACCTATTTTAGACCTAAAGATAGAGAAAGGAAAAGAATGGCCCTTTCCCTCAAGGACAGGCAGCCAAGTTCAACAAACAGTCGAAAAGGGAGGAAGTCAAGATAAGCAAGGTCAAAAGTGGTACGAGAGAAGTCCTGGAAGTCACACAGGCCCTTAAGAAGAAAGAAGTGTCAGCAGAGGTTCAGGAGAACCCGGGTGTACGCACAGCTGCCTCCTGCCACCTCTCCCCTTTCATAGACGCAAAAGATGTGGAACTCTACCATGGGCGAAGAAAATGGGGACTGAAAAACAGACATGAATATCGGAGTCTATAGCTCTGCTCTAGAGGGGCAGAGAACACAATCAAAAAGGTTGGGAACAGGAAAAGAAGGCCAGCAGAGAATGCTGGGTAAAGGAAAGCCCGGACTGGAGGCCTAGAGGAAGGCATGTGGAGTGGCTGCCACCACAGCTGACTGTAAGACACAGTCTGGAGACCAGGAAGGGGAATAAGCATCCTGAGCCACTGTTTTCAGGCTCTGGTGACTCAGCAGATAGATGGTGACAATGACATACGGGCATCAGGTCTCTTTATATACATGAGCCTACAGCTCAGGAGGTCCGAACTAGAAAACCGGAAGCACCATGGCAGGAACACAAACATACAAAGACAATTCAAGTTGTGTAAGCCCTACATCTGTGGCATGTGAGAGGGATGGAAACCAGCAAGGGAATCTTGAAGAAAGGCCAGAGAGGTAAGGGATACCAAGGATACTGACTAGTAAAGTCATCGCTACCACAGAGGCCAGGAAGAACAGAGCTGACAGGAGTTGGCATCACACACCAGAGTGGAACACCTCTCATTGAACTGAAATGGGAGGGCAAAAAGAAAGAAGGTTGTATACACACATGTAAAGATAAGGAAAGAGGAGGGTGGGCCCAAGCTCAGAGAGCAGCCTCCCCAACAGACTTCTAGAATAGCCTTGTCCTCAAGAAACAGTGTGCAGCACACACATCATTGCGTAACCCCTGGCAGTCACATTTGTGAAAAGAAACAAATCAATTTCAAGGGCATATTCCATTTAACACACATATCCAAATATCATTTTTTTAAAGGAACCAAAATAATAAAATGTATTAAAAAGATATTTCGTATCACTTTAGTACTAAGCTTTTGAAACCCAATTAGAATTTTGCATTGACAGTACATGTCAATGTGAGATATCCACATTTTAAAACCTCCACTGCCACACGTCATTCGGATTTAATGGGGATGAAGCAGGGCTCAGCATCGCACCTGGCACACTACATTTTAAAAAATATGACGATGTGGGTAGACAGACAGACAGATGAGTAGGAGAATGGATAGTTGAGCTACACTGTCATTTCATTGAGAAAGTCCACGTTTCTTCCCTCAATCAACTATACTTTAACTAGGAATCTTAGGCTATATTAAGAATAAAGCCTTGATATCGCGTAATGTTAACATTAGCAGCATAATTTCCATTCCTTTTTAAAAAGAAAAAAATGACAAATGTTGTCAATCTCTTTGGGGAAGCAGAGAGGCAGTACCACAATTCTGTCACATACTAGTCAGAGGAGCTACTGTTCTCACAAATCTCAGGCAGGAGACTTTACTTCTTAGAGTCTCAATCTTCCTTATGATAGTCTGTATAAAACTCTAACTCAGTGTGTCATGCAGGCTCACTGTAAAGCTTATGTGAGAAGTGAAAATATCAAAGTGCTATGGAGAGCTAGCACAGAACCCAGGAGTGTCTCCCTATCACAAATACACATCACAGGAGATTGCAGAGGTGACTCAACACCTAAGAGTGATCACAGCACTTGCAAAGGACCCCACTTCACTTCCCAGCACCACATGGCAGCTCCCATCTGCCTATAACTCCAGTTCCAGGAGATCCAATGCCCTTTTCTGGTACCCACGGGCACCTGCATGCCACTGGTGCACATACACTCACTCATCACTGCTTCCATTTTACTTAATACCATGCATGACACACTGATACAGTTTGGGGACTAGAAAAGGTGTCACACTGAAATGAGAAATTCCTAAAGGCAGTTCACCAAATGAAGACAAAGGTAAGATGATTGGCATGTTAATTATACTGACCAGAGTCACCAGCAACAGCCTTGATCAAAAATGCTCCCTTCAATACTCTACCACTAGTATACAAGGCTTAGGCCTGATAACTTAAGGTGATGGACACAAATGACTCCTTTACAACAGAGAGCAGAGTCTGTCCATGAAACTTTATTGTTTAACACATACATGACATCTGGTACATACCAGGCAGTTTCCTACACACTTTAGAAACAGTAGTTCATTTTACCATCCCCACAACCCTGTGAATCAGCTACCTCTATCGTTGATCCCACTCCACAAGTGAGGAAACTGAGGCGAAAGTAGACACAGCAGCAGACAGTGTCAGAGCTAGGGGCCAAATCCAGACTGTGTGACTCTGGGTTCTTCATCATAGTGCTATGTTGCCTCTCTTGTTTTTATTGTTGTGGGTGGGAGCATAGGAGATCACCCGCCTACTAAGGTACGGCATGAAACGAGGAGTGTGCAGGACTGCACACAATCAGCATCCTCTCCCTATAGTGAAGTTATAGGAGAGGCCGAATCTTTGCCAGGAACCATGCCATTGACGAATGCCAAAAAAGTCCTATTACAAACCAGAAACGCCCACCATCCATATGATCAGCACATTCCCTCTGTCATCATCAGGATGCTGTATCAGGAGAATGAAAGGCAAGTCTCAGGACCAGAGAAGACAGACAAACTGAACCATCCGCGCTCTCAAGAGCATCCCTGCAGAGAACCTTGACAAGCCCCGGATATAAGGTTTCCTTCTCCCTGAGCACTGCCAGCATTTGAGGTGAGAACTTTCAACCCCATATTTTAGGAAATGGCAATGACATCTCCAGTTCCTCTTAGCACATAATGCTTTTGTGCAAGGAAAAGACTTGTTTCTCATGAATGTAATACAAACGGATGTGGGGTAAGGAGGCAAATGGACGGGGTAAGGAGGCAATGTGGTCTTATTGGTGTAGAATACTCAGGCTCCGCAGTCTGAGTGTCTGCCTTTGTGTGACTTGGTCCAAGTTCTGAGTTCCTAACCTGCAAGATAAATGAAGGATGAAAATTCCTATCACATGGGCTGTTGCAAGATTGGAACACTTACAAACTGCCTGACACTTGATGTACTGTGTATGTTATTTAAAATAAAAGTAATTAAAAAAAAAAAAAACACCACCCCAACAGCCCTCTCTATCTTTTCCCCAGTCTTTGCAAAGGATGAAATGGATTCTGTACTTTTCTTTCTTTACTTTTCTCTCAGGGAGTACTACCTCAGTCAAAATTACCCAAGCTCCAAACCCCAAAAGGATCAGCTTAACCACAGTTCCACTCTTGTTTCTTGTCTGATCTCTCTTCTTTTGGATTCACCAAGCCCCTATTCTTATTACAAAACCCAACTCAAGCATCACCAACTCCATGAAACCTTCACAACCATCTCCTTCTCCTGCCTCAGGGCTGTATCAGTTACCATACTGATGACACCAAGAAAGAGAAAAACAAGAATTAAGTAAACCAGGGCATAGACACATGGCAACACTTGCTACTAAAATATGAACACAGTTCCTTACACCTTAGCTAAAAGAAGAAAAGAAAAACCTTCTATCTGGAGACCACAAAGTATGCTAACACCAACCTAATTTTCCCAATCCCTCCCCTAGCCCCCCTTGAGCCTCCACACACCAGGAAGAAGGTTTCCGGGGCAGAAATGGTAATACTCAGTACAGAGTACGATAGGCATTCAGTACCATCTCTGTGTGTGTAGACAGTGCATCTACCAAAGTGTGCTACCACTGTGGGGGAATGTTCCTTTGGACACAGAGTGCATAAGTCCCAGAGTTCACTGGGCTCAGTAGATGCTAAGCTGACTCGGGAGTCCCTGTGCCTCTTTGCTCAGCAACAGCTTGGCACATCATAAGCCTGCAAGAAGATTTATTCACCAACTGCCCCACGTATACAACTGTGACATCAGACCCAGTTTGACTCCAGCCCAATTACTCAGTCCACCTCCTGACCATGAACCAGGGGCCCTCTAGCCTAGCCTCATCTCCTTTCAAAGCTACAACCAGAAAGCCAGCTCCCTGCTTAACATTTCCAAAGGTCCTCTGTCATCACTAACCGAATCCAAACTCTCTCAAGATGGGCAACAAGAATCCTCGTTCTTGCCCTCATTCCAGGAATAAGAAAACAACCAAAGGAAACAGTTGTTTCCTCCAAGCACACAGAAGGCAATAAATAAATATAAAAATCTGCCTTTGAAAAGTAACCAAATATGTTTTAAAAAAAAAAAAAACAGTTCCTTGTGCACAGATATCTAAAGGCTGTTTTTAGGTGGATACTGAAACCACTTCACCTCCATCATATAGTGATGCTGCTGTGATTGGGAGGCGACTTGCTCAAGCCATGCAGTTGGTACATTCTATGGTTCAAGAGAAATTGTAATCCAAAATTCTCAGCACTGTGCTCTTTGCCTTCCTCAGCCAAGCGCATCTCTACCTCAGAGTAGAAAGTGAAAACACAGCACGCCACTGTCACTCCCTAGCTCCTGAAACTGCTGCATTCTCTTGCTTAGAATGTTCACCATCTCTGAAGTATGCATTTCCTCATGTGATTTCTTTTTTTTTTTTCCCCATAAACTTGAAGCACTGTGGAGTGCTGGGCTCCACCTCCCCACATTCTCCCCAGAACATAGAAGAGAGCAGGGCACACCCGTATCAAGCCAACATCACTTCCTGCCTCCATGACCAGTCACAGAACCACAAATAACCAGATCTGTTCATGCCTCAAGACCTCATTCTCATTAACACCCAGGATCCCACTGCTATAGAGAAAAGTGCATGAACCCTCAGTCCACACAAGAGAAGCACTCAGGATAGATCTCCTTTTCTCTACTAGGCCCCCAGCATACCCAAAGGGCTCCTTCTGTCAATCACCAAGCCACAATTCTGCCCTTCTGCACTCCCTACTGTCATTCCCTCCTACCTTTCTGTGGCAGGTGTCTACTAAGGGCAGAGCTCACAGCTCTAGCTAACCACACTCTTCTGTCTGCCAGGCTCTGACCTACTTCCTACACAGACTAAGGCAGGTGATGCTGCAACTGATTCAGCAAGGTCTTTTTTTTTTTTGCTTACTTTTTACTTCCAAGTTATCTTGGACATGGAACCCAATGCAGAACCACAAAGTTAAAGAAAAGAAGGTAGAGAGGGTGGGTGGGTGGGAGGGAGGGAGAGAGGGAGGGAGGGAGGGAGGGAGGGAGGGAGGGAGGGAGGGAGGGAGGGAGGGAGGAAGGGAAGGAGGGAAGGAGGGAGGGAGGGAGTTCTTCTACTTTCCCTCATCTCAGAAATTGTTCTTTATGTCTTAGATGAAAGTCCTCCCGAGGCCATCCCAGGCATACGTTTACTCTCCATTAAATGAGGTGGTGTGGGAGGAAAGCAATGGAGGCTGAAAAGCATGAAGTCTAGTGCTGGCTCTGCTACTCACTACTAACCCTTCGTGAACTGAAGTCCATCTCCCATCCTGGCCCTGTTCCTCAGGCTAGACCACACCCACTCTAAGCTATTATACTTTAGCTCTGTGTGTCTCATCATCACCTCCAAGACAACATCACCACCCAGTATCTAAAATACCTAGAGTGTGAGTCAGTGTCAGCTCAGAAGCTTTCCCCAGTGCATTTGGGTATATGTCCTTCAGTGTGTGTTCAGTGTTCATCAATGAGTTAACACAGTCTCATTTTTCTACAGTTATGTCATTCAGACTTCTTTGGTAACCAAGCTGTCAAAGTCGCCTGACGAAGTTTCATAAGACAACAGAACATTAAGCTTCCTTCATACACGAAAACATATGCTTCCCAGGACGATAGCTTTCTTAACAGCAGTCTGTTTATTCTAATACCAGCCAGCCTGTAAGTTTCTTCCAAGCTATACCAAGTGTATAAGCAGTTGCAAACCATATACAATGTTCTGATGAGAATTCTTCTTTGCTTTTTAAGAAAGAATCTCATCTTTCCAGAGGTCACTGGGAAAGAATTCCAGTCATTATGGGTGGTGATCCAGTTGGAGGTGTCAGTGTTGTAATACAACTGAGGGTGAATAATAAAACTGAGGGTGAAAAACTAATTCTGGTTCTAATTCCTGGTGCATGAAGATCCAGGCAACACCCAGGCCAATATAAGTCATAATGCATTTTCCTGAGGCCACCAAGAGATGTTACTCTTCTCCCAGATCCTACTGCTGCTCCTTTCAAAACCAAAATTCTTAAATGAGAAATGTCATATAATCCACTAAAACCCATCCCATGCACTGAGTGAGAATGATACACAAACACGATGAAATAAGGCAAAAACAGGCTCTCCATACAGAGATGTCCATAGCAGTGTGATCAATGATCAACAACCCTTATTCAACAACACGTAACAAACTATCCACATCCATCCACTCAGCACAGCAGGTGAATAGCCGCTATAAATACCTGAGAACTTTTAAGTTAAGCTGGGAAAGTTCTGAGCATTTCAGGAGGGAGTAAGGAACAGATGACACTGCTTAATAAAAACAAGATTAAGAAAAAGTCAAAGAACATTATTTTAGTATATTGTCTCTTAAAAAATAATGACACAACACAAGAGGCCAAGATGATGGTCTAGAAATATGAGTCTACAATAAGACTAGAATTCATATAAAAGGAGATGCTATGGTGTGGACAATACCTTGATATTATAAAGCACATCTGGCCTTTTCCTGGAGAAAAACATTCCTTGGAATTAAAACATTCCTTCCTGGCAGGAAGAGGGAAGCTCTTATAACTCAGGAAGACTAAGGACTCACAGGGTTCCGGGAAACTTACAAGGCTCCGCAATCTCAGAGACTGTTAGCAGACACAGGAGGCCACAGGCAAGGTTATATTAACAGTGAACAATCCCTGGGGAACAGCAGACTCTCTGGTAGAGGTGCCCGCCAGCTGGGCAGGAGACTTCAGAGATGAGCTCTTATGAGCTTTCCCATGATGGGAAGACAGTAAAACAGTCACCTTTCAGTCACACATGTTCCTGTGAGAAACCCCAAGAAACACAATGTTTTACCAATCTCCATTTGGATGAAATTATCTCTGGTCTGCCATCAGTGCCTACTAAAGTGAATGGACATTTGTACTCGACAGGAGGTAACAGGAATCTCCAGGGGAGGAATTCTGAATCCATAAGCAAGCATGCCCAAGTATGCAAAACTGGTCCAATGTGAGTAGAACAAGGAAGAAGAAATCATGAGACAGACAAAAGACTTAAAGGATGTGGTACAACATGGTTCATTTCCTTTCCCCAGCAAGAGAAACAAACCTCAAACTCTAGGAAAACAAATACATCAAAATAACCAAGTGGTTCATTGTAGAATTAAAACCAAAATTTGGGGTGATCTTGAAGAACCAGAGGAAAGTTAGATTTTGATGTAAGAAAAATTTTAGTTACGTGAGAGTGGCTTCAAGGTCATGACCTCAGAACCCTAAAAGGGATATGGGGCATCAGCACATGAGTTATCCTGTATGCAACAAGGTCCCCTAGATCATAATGTACACGGCACTGTTTTCAACTTAGTGCAAACCGCAGACAGAGCACAGAAGCCCCAGAGGTTGCTGCAAACGGCACATAGGTGCACACACAATCCATTACAACCCTTTAAAGTACCAAAGGGTAAACTAGTGGATGGAAGGAAATGCCAAAAAGGCTATGTGAAGACACTACAACAACTGATTCAGCAATCTCCATAATGAAGATGACATAAACTGGTAAGGAAAACAGTTAAAGGCAGTCAATGCTAACAATGAGGACTAAGGGAATTACATGTGAGCAGGCTATAAATATGCTAATCTTTGTCTATCCTAGAGCAAAGTCAATAGGCATATTTTAAACCAATAACTCAAGAAATAAAGATGGGAACATGTTTTTCCCCAGACATGACAGTAAACACAAGAAGGATTAAACAAAACTGGGTACAAGTAGTTGATTATTGGGACTGGGATTGTGTTGGGAAGAAAAAAAGAGAGAAGAAATCTTTATTTTATTATAAACACTTCTGGACTGTGTTTTTATTTTAAATTATGGGCATTAAAGACAAAGAGGAGACAGGCTTGATGGCATGTGTCTTTACTGCCAGCACTCAGGAAGCAGAAGCAGGAGGATCTCTGTGAGTCTGAGGTCAGCTTGGACTGCACAGTGAATTCCAGGACAGCCAGGGCTATGTAGAGACACTCTGTCTGGAAAAACAACGACAAAGAGACAGTCATATCTCAAGGTGAAAAGAAATTGCATGGGCTGGCAAGAAGGCCCAAGAGGGTCAGGCACGGCCACCAAGACTGCTGGCATGAGTTAAATTACCAGAACACATACAGTAGGAGAGGAAGGACTCCCTCACCTCATACACACACCACCACACCCCTACACACACACACACACACACACACACACACACACACACACACACACACACACAAAAGAATTAAAAGCCTTGAAAATACTTGGTGTTTGTATGTGTTTAATACTTGTACTCAATATATTTAATAATGTTTTAAAATACCATGGCTTAAAGTTCAGAAAAAGAGAAAGAAAAAGGAAGTAGCTTATCCAGGAAAATGCTAACAAAATGTCAATCTTGACAGCGGGGGGGGGGGGGGGCCACACATGTCCCTTGGCCTTCATTTAAAACTTTCCCCCTTCCTCTAATTCTCCCTAAACTTGCCATCTTTCTATACAATTTTAAACACTCTTTGCCCTTCAACTCTCTTGGCTGGCTTCAAGACACAAAGGTGTCCCCAATGAAAACTTTAAAATGTAAAAAATCCCCAAGGAAAGCCGGAAATCGACAGCAAGCACAGACTGCAGAGCTGTGGCCCAGAAGCACACAAGGCCTCGAGGTTGGAGCTATATTTAGCAACTTCAGGGCAGACAACAAGGACTCCTGTTCCCTGGAAAGGAGGTAATTAAAGGAGGCAGATTTAGGCCTGAGGTGGTAAGTCTCAAGGATGTGCAGCTCCAGGCATTCACAGCCTGCACCCTGGATGAGGAAATGGTACCCGCAGGCCTGACATCCACTCCTAAACCATCTTTACTTCTCCTCCCTGGTCTCTGAAGCCAAGGGAGTGAACTCCAGCCATCAGCTCACCCTCTTGCTTTTGCAGTACCATCTACAAGGAACTTACTGTGTGCCCAGTGATGTGCTCAGTGCTACATACAGGGCAACTACTAGTGAGCCAGACCTGAACTCTGACCTCCAGCAACTTGCAGATGAGATGGCTCCAAGGAAAAAGTGATCCAGACCATGACAGGATGGGAGGAAACCACTGCCCACTGGAGCACCTGAGAGCACCCCAAAAATGACCCAGAGGCTTGACCTGAACCAACAGAAAAGGTCTGAGCCTACAAGGAAAAGATGGCTTGCTATAATCAGAAGTTATTGAATGAGACACAAAACCAGCAACATGTGAGGGACGGAGAAAACAAGAGTTACCAGCATGGTTACAATGAAAGCAGGTAGAGAGGAATGCTTGTGTCCCCAAGTCACACCTCAGATTCCCAGTTCTAGTCTGACTGTGTGTGCTACCACTCTCCGCTCCACAGGGATTCTTTACAAGCATGCCTTGTCATGTGTGTACAGATGCCCACAGGGTATACATGTGTATGTGTGCGTGTGCACGTAGAGGCCAGTGGGTCACCTCAGGAGTCTTTCTTTGTTGGCATTCATGGCCTGAAACACACCAAGTAGGCCATGCTGTCTGTGGCATGGTCCAGGGAGCCACATGTCCTTGCCTCCCCAGTGCAAGATCACATGAGCTTTTCATTTGTCAAGGTTCTGGAAATAGAACCCAGGTTGCCACACTTGCACAGCAAACATCTGACCATCTGAGCTACTTCAGAGTCCTCAACATGAATTCTGATGCATGCTTCCCCCACCCCTCTGCAGCTTATGTCCTAGATGGTGAGAACAGGTACCCTCTTTCTATAATACAGAGAACAGACTCCTCATTCTCAAGGCCACAACTGTGAAATATTGACAAATTCCAAAGCAAGCCTCTCTGACTTAAACACACAAGTGTTTTTCCCCTCTGCCACCAAAACCAACGGAAAAGGAAGACATCCCTCAAGAACAGCGAGAAGGGAAGGCAGTGGACATGGGCAAACCCCTACTTAAAACTCAGAGCATCATTCTCACAAACTTCCCTTATAGCAATTCCAAAAATCCATACCCAGTGTACCTTGGGTCACCCAACAGCTGAGCATGTCCATCTTAAAGCTCTTCATGATGGGGCTCTTCAGCTTATCTACATGGTCCCCCTGCCAGAAAGCCCTGCCCAAGCTCTCCTTCAAACTAATGCTTACTTCTCCCTGGAGGTCAGCCACCATGGCTCCAGCCACAATAACCACATGGCAAATACTTGATGAATTCGAAAGGGGTAAGCCTGCTCTCTCTCACCATCAGCAAGAACAGTTGAACAACATCCTCTTAACTCAGGGAGGAAGTGGGAAACTCACTCACCAAGGGTCTTCACATGGGCCAGCTAAGTATAGTGAATCAATGACATCATCCAACAACCTCAACTAGTGCTACATAGCCTTCAAAGTCCAAGTCATGTGCAATGCTAAAAACAATGACAATAAACTCCATGTCTATTGACCTTAGCTACATTCACACACACACACGCTCTTGCAAACCTGCATTTTCCTGATATTCTGGCACTGGATAATTTATCATCTTCTATTGGGATAATGTTCTCCATGACTTCCTGACCAGGAGGCTCTATAAGCTAAAGCTCTAACATCTGGAATACAAGGACCCCAAAGGTTCATGGTACATCACAGGTACCCAGGAACTGTCAAAAGCACAGCTCTCGAGGTCATCAACACAAAAGCCTTCCATGCTTCATCCACATCCAGCCTATACAATTTTTACCTAATATAGCCCCATGAATGGGCTGTCCAATAAAATGACAAATGTTCAATCAGACCCACGATGTACCAGAGTTCCCACCATGGTTGAGCTTAAACAAGCCCAATGAACAGCATCCCTTTATTACTTCACTGCATTTCCTGATATCTCTGACCACATCATTATGCTTTGAGTTCAATCGATCTCTACGGGGTTTTCTGGTTAATTCTGAAAGTGGCAGCTGAGATGCTATGAGTGCAACTGGAGAAGCAGGGTATCATGACTTTGATATCAAGCAGAACTTAGTTCAGCTCTCAGCTTACCACCAAGGAGGGCACTGACTACCCATACCCTCCCTCATGGCTATTACAGGATTAAGGGAAATGATGCAGGCAGACTGCCTGGCAGAATGAGCACTCAATAAATGGCAGCTATCATGGTAATTAGTTCTATTCCTGTTTCCCATTCCGGCCTGCCACACAATCAAAGTGCTAATCACACCCTGGGTCTCTGTGAAGTCCTTAAGCCCTTCCATGGGATGTCTTTGCAAAGCCTCAGCCAACATCCCATTTGCTTTGCTACTGACTAGACATGACAGACCAGAAACAAAAGGTTGTCTGGGTTCTCATTAAAATCTTGGACAGGGGGACAAGGGGAGCCACAAACAGACTACAGGAGAACACAGCTTCTCCTGTCCTTGCCTTTCAGGATGCTGTTCACCACTGCACAAAGAGAAAGGAGGACTGAAACGCTATAGCAGGTACCTGAGTCAACATTGCTCAAGCCTCTGCAGCCTCTCCAGCAGTGACCCAGGTCACTTGCAGCTTTCAGATAAATCAGTCTTGGAATAAAGGCAAGGGCTCTTCTTCCAAACCAATGAGCAGGTTAGCTAGTTCCGGTGTTCCAAACTACACCCAGACCCAATAGCACATGGTCTAGTTCTGGCCTTGATGTTAAAATCCTTGTGACATTTGGGATGACAATGACCTCTTCAGGCCTCACTTTCCTTACTTATGCCACATACTTGTGTGACACTGACTAAAACTAAGAGTCCTTTAGCCAGCTCAGCAGAAAAGCTAAGGCACACTTCTAAAAGGCCAGACCTATTTCTCTGAGATTCTGAATCAAGAACAGTGTTGGAGCTCAATTAGATTTCTCTAATTCTGTTGCTTAAGAATTGCAAGCCTGACAGATCCCTACATCCCCTCAAATTAAGTGACTGCTTCATCCACCATCACCACCACAGCATCTTCTCCATCACCACCACCACCACCACCACCCATCTTCACCACCACCACCACCACCACCACCATCACCACCACCATCACCATCATCTTCACCACCACCACCTTGACAAAAGCAGTAGTCACCAAACAATTCCACTAGGCAAGATGACAGATGGTACTACTTATGAAACTAACTGTGAGGATTTCCCAGATGGATTCCTGAATTAGTGAAAACAGACAATTCATTCACTGGAGGGTCCTAGCTTTGGGAAGAATGGGGTATGGATACCTGTAAATAAGTAAATGCCCAACAGAAAGGAGGTGATGCCCAGGATGCTACTTTGCAAGCACAGATGCAAATGAAGCACTTGAGGCACTTGTTAAGTTGCAGATTCTGATATGGGGCTGCATTTCAAACAGGCCCAAGATGGTGCTGATCCACTAGCCCAGAAATCAGATCTTGACAGCAAAGTTTTGAACACAAGCATTTGGCAAGAGGTAAACTTGAATCCTAAAGCAACCTTCCAACACAGATTTGCTGAGCATCTACTAAGTGTTACTCAGGTAGTATATCGGCTGGGAAACCAGAGATACCTAAGTCACAGAGAAGAGACATCTCAGCAAATACCCACAATAAAGATGTTTTAAAGTCAGTATTAGAGGCTGATGCACTGTTGCCATCCCAGTAGGAAGCTATTCATTATATTTGGCCAGCATGAGACAAAAACCATAAGGAACAATGGTGATGTTGTTAAATTGCAAAAGAGGACAATTACAAAACAACAAGTCCAGGATGGTCCTGAGGCAAGAGAGAAAGACAGAGACAAGAGCCCATCACCCAGAAGTCTGTTGAAACCTCTGGTCAGTTCAAAGTCAAGAATTCCAACACAATTAGCAAAGTCTGTTGTGGCGCTGACAACACAGAGACAACCTTCCTACCTATAGAGCTGTTTCCAGGATATTAAAATAGCAGTCAGCCTCGCTTAAGGCCTAAGTGTTTACAGCCAAGTTTGGCCTTTCTCTTTTCACAGCTGTAAACCTTTCATTTTCCAGGAACCAAGTGAAACTATTAACTTCATTTTCAGTAAAAGACAAGCCTTTATCTCAATCCCCTTGTGCAACCTTTGTAACCCATAGTTTCAGGTAGTAATCCTACACAAGGACCCCCCCTCTGTGATCTCATTTCCCAAAAATAAATAAGAATAAAAAGAGGAAGAAGATGAAGGATAGAAAGGGGTCTCCTAGAAACTAGCAGTCATAGTACAGCTATTCCTGAGACGCTTAAATGGCTGCCTTGAGAAGCACACGCCCACACTTGGGTGTGTTCTAACACCCATGCTTGAATCTATGTCAGAAATCTCTTAATGAAATCCAACTCTACTTCACGATGACTCATCCTGAAATTCTCTTGTATTGCACAGTCAAGCAAAAATCCTGACTTCACCTGAGTGTTCTCTAGAAAGAACACCTCAAGATGCCACAGGAGGGAACTGTGTCCCCAGCCCCCATTCACTGTTAACAGCCCCAAGTTTGAGAACAAGATCCACAAACAGTAAATATAGCTCTACTCTTCCAAGAATAGTTAGTGCATTTAAAAAAAAAGGGGGGGGAGGAGGAAGCCAGATGTGTTGGTGTAGAACTGGAAGTCTGAGGAGGCAGAGGCAGGAAGATCTCTGAGAGGCTGAGGCGAGGGACGGAGGGAGGGAGGGACGGAGGAAGAAAGGGAGGGATATATACCCTACTGAGTCCAGCATATTTTCCTAGACAGTCTAATACATTTTCAGTCTGGCACTTTAGAGACAGTATCTTCGGACCCCTAGGGTAAAAGAAAATAAGTGATACACAGACTCAATAGCAAATTTCATATTAGTTACTAGAAGTAACTATAGGTGGGTTTTGCTTTCCTCTGTGTACATTCCCAGGTGTTTCTAACTTTCTCCAGCAACTACCAGTTTCTCTTGAAAGTGGGGGGTCAAAACAGTTCTTGCCCTTCCTGTGTTTGCATGTACCCCCTAATCATCTAGCTAGAACACAGGAACCACTGACCTAGTACAGTGCTGCTCAGTGATAGAAAACAAATCCCCATGTTCTCTTGTGATGGCAAAGCTGCAGTTATCACAAGGCTCCTCCGTGCCATGAGAAGGTGTTCGCACACTACTGCCTGGTGATGAGACATAAAACCACGCATCCAGTAAGACCGAAATCAGCACAACATACATGCAGAAAAAGTAATAAAAAGCAAGGACTCACAAAAGAATATTAAAAACATAAACTGTGCTTGTCTCTAAATCCTGAATTTATGACTGATTTTCTTTCTCTTTATATGGTTTTGTTTTTTAATTTTTCTATTATGAGCACGTGGTACTGCTTTTATTACCGAAAAATACAACACATAATAAAACTTCTTTGGGTTTGTTTTTGCCTTCATCCTTTCCTGGGGGAGTTAGATGACACTCAGGAAGGAGGATACATCTGTGCGGTGCTTTGAGGGAGGAGCAGACATTTGCCAGACAGAAGGAAGGGACAGTCCCTTGGGGCTACAAGGAAACATGCTAATACACACAGGCATGCAACCCAGTGGGACCAGCAGTACTATGTCAGGAAGGGGGATGATGGGGGGGGCGGGAAGTGAAGCAGGAGTGCAAGTGGCAGAGGCAAGGGGGAAATCTTGGGCACCAGGCAAAGCCAGATGCTGACAAGACCAAGGTGTGTGGTGTATAGTTTCTGATCCATAGCCAAGGGAGATGGTGAGGGAGAAGGCAGGATGCCATCAGCTAGAAGTGGAAATAGAAATGCTTTTTAATCACAGCAGAATTGAGGCCCACAGAACCTGTGCTGGGCAGGGCAGAAGAGAACTAAGTGTCCTGGATCCATTTCTATTCACAAATGGTTCTCTTTAATTATCTTCTGACAAGGCCATACAAATATCTGTGTGTCTGAAAGTAAAAGTACTTTGTTATTGTCCAAGTATTTCAAAATGACAATCCTGACTTCCTCCCAAAGACAGATGGCACTCAGTTGCTTCACAAGTAACTTGTGATTGTTGTGCACAGGTACCCAACGGAGAGCATGGCCAGCACGTGTCATTGCCCAGCTGTAGAACTAAAGCAGAATGAGGCAAAGTAGAAGAGGAAATGGTCCCCTCCAGGCAGCAGACAGAAGATGCTACAAAGCTAAAAGATGCTGCTGGTCTCTGAGAGGTGAGATGAGGCTACCATGCCACTTGTCACAGCCGGAGGGCCCAGTCTTGGAGGCGACAGGAGGCTGCAGAGAGTCTGCTGATGCCCACTCATGGCTGAATTCCTAGCAGGATACCAAGAGGGGTTCCAGTAAGCCAGAAGGAATGCAGCTGGCAGGAGACACTCAGACCTCTCAAGAGGGCTTTAAATGGAAATGTAAGAGCAAGGGGAAACTCTAACAGCAGAAAATGTACCAGGCAAACAAGAGTGGCCCAGATATGGCTACCATAGAAGGGAGGAGCTCTAGATTCTCAGGGAACCAAGGCAAAGTGGATCTAGACAATCCTCCAGACCCAGAGGAGGGGGAAGAAAGAGAAAGTTTAGAAGGAGAAGCTGAGTTATGATGGCTGCCAGAAAGGGGTATGCACATAAGCCAAAGACAGAAATTACACTAAAAGGACAATACTTAATCACGTGACTGCTGAGGCCTACATGTGCAGCCATCGGGAGTGCAATTTCAAAGGGGCAACGTGATTCTGTGGTTACAGCAAATGGGGATGGTTCTGAATAAGTAGGCTCCACATCCATGTTTTGAAAATCTCCATCTATCTCAGTATCTCTGCCTCTCCCTCTCCATGACCAAATATGTCACATGTCCACACCATCATCAAACTACAGTTGTAGTGGACTCTCTCAATGACTGGGCAATTTCTTCCCTATGCAGCACACACACAACTTCAATGCTGGCCCGATTGTTGCTTCCTGTGCTGACAACCCCCTCCTGTCCAGGCAAAAAAAAAACAAAAACAAAAACAAAAATTATAATGTATCTGTACCCAATCTCTGGAATGACAGACAGGAGGACAGGGTCAACAAGGGTCCTACTACTCCATCAATAGACTGTTAATCTTCTTCAAAAGACACATCCTCTTTAGCTTCTCACTCTGACTAACCAGCAGTATGACCAAGAGCCAAGGGAGACAGAGAGCTGAGCAATGGCTAGGGATACAGTATCAACCAAGGAAAGGCAACTGAGAATGGGCAGAAGACAAAACATTATGGGAATGAGATGGTATGGTCTACAGTTGTGACCCGAGAGGAGAACGGTCCCAACATCTTGGAAAAGTAAGCGGCCAGCCACCAGCAGGTACCTGGAGCAGCTCCTGGCAATTGAGAAAAGAAAGGAGTGGAGATCACAGACCACCAGCCTATGAGGGTCTCAGCATGAGGAAGACAACAGGGACTGCTAAAGAGAAAGGAGAAGATGCTCTTTAGTTTTTCAGGGTCACATCCTCAGTCATACACTGTCCTCAAGTCGGCCCCGGCTCCCAGTGGGCATCATTCCCCTGACCTATGAAGTAACAAGAGCACCTGGGAATCCCGTGAGTGCTGCTAGACACCCTACTAGAGCGAGAACACAACAGTTTCATCCTTCTCACACTTATAAACCAAGAGTGTCACCTTTTGCGTCTCTCAGGGCCACCCATGCAGCAAAGAGAAAGATGTGGACAGGAAAGAAAAAATATGTGCCAGTGGACTGGAGCTTAGCACACATCACATGGGCTCTAAACTATGACACCAGAGGCCATATAGTCATCATCCCAGTGTCACTGTCCCACCTTAGTCAGTAGCTATCCCTCCACCTATACCCATGGGAGCAAAAGACTAGCCTTGCTGTTAGTTTAGAAATTGCAGAAGGAAAAGTAGGGGCCAGGGAGTGGGAAGAGCGGAGGGACGGAGTGGGGGTTGTGGTTATAAAGTAAAACTAATTAATTAACTAATAAAATTTTTAAAATTAAAAAAAAAGATAGTGAAACTACTTATACTGACAGTCTGACCTGTAGCCTGTGCTAGACCTCCTTAGTATTTTATAACTTTTAGTCCAAGCCCAAAGCCAGATGCACATCAGGGCCCATTAAATACAGGCTAAGTCCATTTAAACTCTGGGTTGGAGAGAACCAAACAGATGACCCTAGAAAGACAGCCTGACTAAGTAATTAATGTTAATGAGACTGATTTGTGATTCTGATGGAGAGCTAGGATTGATATTACTCCTTGACTATCAGTGGTGAACATAGTCCAGGGTCTGGAGACAGGCCAATACTTTCCACAAAACTTCAGGGTCTAGTTTCTCATTCTATTTATTTTTAATAAGAAAGGGTGAGGGGACTTAAAGCTGGATTAGAGCAGCAGTTCTCATCAGCATTGGAGGTGCCCATGAGCTTGCTAGAAATCCAAATATATGAGCCCTACCTAATTACCATGTCAGAGGCCCCAGGGGAGGATGGGAAAGCCCAGCAAACCTACCAGTGGCTGATGCACCTGCTCTGAGAATCACTGGACTAGAATCATGGGTCTCACAAGCCTTCCAGCTCTACCACTCAAGAGAGCCCAAAGTGTCCTTGGCTTGGCATCACCAACCCACCCCCTGCGCACATAGACACACACAACCATCAACTGCCCCACACATAACCACAACCCCCCCCCAACATATACACAATCCTTCCACTCTGATTTTGATGCAGTATAAACTTTAGTCAGCTGGGCAGTTCATGTGATTGGGTTTGACAGCTTCCTCCTGTGATTAATGCAGAGGACCATAAGACATAGTCAGTTTCCTCCAGGGAGCTTTATTCCATTTACCACCTCAGCGGTACATGGTCTGTCATGATATTAAAAAAAAAAAAAAAAATCAAAACATGAGGAAAATCAGCCTTTTAAACACAGACACTATCTTTTCAAAAACTGTAAGGGGAGTTATTCCTGGGGTAAGTCAATAAGGAATTACTCTACAATCTTAAGAAATGGGTCTTTGTAAACAAGTGCTCTCTTTTAATACAAACCCACATGATAAATTAAAGTATTTGTTTTGTACACCAGGGATATACGTAGACATAACAAACCATTTCTTGCTTGATCCTTACATATCAAAACAATAAAAATAATCCAAGCATGACATAACAGTGTATGCCTGTAAACCCCACATTAGGGAGAGAGACACAGGAGATCAGGAATTCAGCCACCCTCAGCTAGCTACATAACAAGTTCAAGGCCACCCTGGCCATCATAACATTATCTGAAAATAAGCAAGAATAAAACAACCCAGACAAAACTCAAAAGCATAAAAATATACAAAAGTACTATGGACTACTAATTCCAACCACTCTTGACTTACTACCTAAAATTACCATGGAAGGGAGGGAGGGAGGGAGGGAGGGAGGGAGGGAGGGAGGGAGGGAGGGAGGAAGGGAGGAAGGGAGGGAGGGAGGGAGGGAGGGAGGGAGGGAGGGAGGGGGAGGGAGGGAGGGAGGGAGGGAGAGAGGGAGGGAGGGAGAGAGGGAGGGAGGGAGAGAGGGAGGGAGGGAAAGAAGGAAGGAGAAAACATTATTATGGTACTAGAAGGTGTAGATATGAATAAAAAAATAACTAAAAGAATTGAGTTTAGTATGAGAAACATCAAACCTACCCATATGTCTATCAATCCTTATATTACCCATGCATGCATGCAGCCATCCTTCAAGTGTATACTGTATGTCTGCCCAACACCAGGAAGAAATGAATATTCTAAAGACCTTGAAAGCCAAAACTGAGACAGGCCAAAGGACAACTACAAGAAAAGATAGAAAGTGCCCAGTGATAAAAGGAAGAAAGGAAGAGAGGCAGGGAGGCAGGGAGGCAGGGAGGGAGGGAGGGAGGGAAGGGGACAGAGGGAGGAATGAAAAATAGTCATGGGAGATAAGAAATATCTTTCCTGTTTAGGGTAACAGTACAGAAATCACAGCTTCCTTTATGGAGATGATATTATCATGCTGAACCCTGAAGATGAATTTGAGTTCAAAGGGGTGATGAAAAGGGAAGGCTAATTTAAACTAAGGACATGCCAGTACAAAGATGAGAATGAGAAAGGCAGGGCATGGAGGCTCTCGAAGTCAGCTGGCCCCATTCAACAGCAAGACAAGAAAGATACACAGAGGGTTACTGCCCAGCAGTTCAGCTTCCATCCCCTCACCCCTCTTACTCCGCTGGCACTGAGGACAGAGGGGCGCACCTGCTGCCTGCTGAGGCTTCCCTGCTCCTGTGCCATCCCTGCTGCCGCATCCATGCATTCCTGTAGGCACTAGTTAGTGCCCATCCCAGGCTCCAGTCTTCTTACTATGCCATGTCTTTACACTTCTGTTTTGTGTAATTTATAAAACACATACAGCCCACGAGTTTGTATTTTTAATTCCTGTAAGAAGTTTTGGGATCCAATTTGTGTGAAAATCAGGCTGCTACATAAGGTTGTATTGTATGATAAAAGCCTCCAGGAATAAAACAGACAGTACATCCTGCTTATCAGCAGCTCCAACACGGGTTCCACTCCGTGCAGCACAGACTTCCTCATGAATGACCGGCTATTCCCGGTTTTTCATCAACTTCCTCCCAGTCTTCTTGAATTAAATTCCAGGGGTGGCGCCTACTTTGGGGGGCTTCTTTTGCAAACATGTCTTGAGAACCAACTGTGCTCTGAGCTGTTGCTGATATGCACACTCACGGGGTAAAATTGTTGTACTGTGAGGGTCCATCTTTTAAGGCATTGCATGGTCACAGAGCCTATTTTGAAGTTAAGGATGAGGATGGTGATAAAGCCTGAATCTAAACGCAGATTTCTGGGAGCTCTTGGGTGCTGTTCATTCCTTCATTCAACAGCATTACTCAAGGAATGTCCACTTCCTTTCTGTCACCTCCTCTGGGTTCCAACTTCCCCTAACACTGTCACCCTGCATCTCCTCCCACTGAAAGCGAGCATGGGCTGCTTTCCCAGAGTCTCTTCATGGGAAAAAGCAGGAGCAGGAGGAAAAATGGGTCCTATTCCATTCCATCCACAGCCAGGGTTCTTTACTCATTAGACATCATCATAGAATACGCTTCATAACATTTTATCCATGTCAGCATCTTAGTGCTGACAAATACCCAGCAGCAGCATACGATGTCAGCGCTGTGAACACTGGGGTGAGTTGTGTGACAATTCACTACACAATGCTCACAGCTATTCTTGCCATAGAATTGTACATTTACTTGCTGAGAGAATAATAACTCATCGAGGTGTTCTCTCATCTTTTCTAAATCACTGTTCTGAGAAGCAACAGGGATGAGACATAACAACAGCTCCTAACATGTATGAGCTCCTTCACGCTGCCAACAATGTGAGACACAGTTTTCAGAGTCTCATTTCATGGATGAAGGAACAGAGGCCTAAAGAGGCTCAGTAACAAGCTGAGACATTTGTGTAGAGCCAGATGCAAACTAGGCAGGTTAGTACAGAAACCCATGCTCTTTCATGCTACATATTTAGACCAATGCTTTCCAAACACTTCCAGAATTTTCAAGTGGCCCATCTATCTAGATCTAACAAAAGACTATCACAAAGAACAAAATGCGAATGAAACACTTAATGTTCACACCCAACAAGAAGCTTCTTAAGGCAACTTTGCAAATTATGAAAATCTCTACTGTAGAAGCAAACCTCACCGGCATTATCAATGGCCTTTCCACATCTAAGCACATCCCTGCACTTGCCCTATAGCCTGCCTTTTCAGGCAAATTGTTCTAGAAAACTTGGAGCCCTGGTTCACAGTAAGGCCTCTGGCCTGCCACCTGATGGGACTGCATTCCTGAAATATCAGTTCCAGAAGATGGTGGAATCAAACATGGTTCTGTTTGATCTTCCAGGGTGTGCAAGGCGAAGACATGCTTTTGCAGATTACTAGATTGTCTGAGATACCCAAGAGTCATGGGAGTACCTAAAGATACCTTGCCCAATCTGAAAAGGGGAAATTTTCATCTTACCTCCACTGTGAGCTACTTAAGGGACAACCCTGGCCTCACTCACTGAACAGTGATGCTCAATAAATAATGGTTCTCAAGAACTGATAGTACCTCAGATTAGTGCCTGGCCAGTCCTAAAGCTCCAGTCTCCCCCAAAACTGCAGCTATTGGTCTTTACTAATCCAGGCTCCCAAGCAGACACCTTCCATAGGCAGAAACTGAGGAATGAAGCAAAGACTGAGAGCAGGAAGAAAGAAAAGTCAAGCCAGGTGGCAGAGGCGGACTGAGAGGCAACGTAATAATACATGAGGCCTAACTGCAGTGTGGAATTTATGGAATGTCAGCCTACTATATGTGGGCATGCAGCTATGCTCACTCTACAAGTTTCCTCATAGGAAACAATGCAGCTTTACTACAGATCCTATTGACTTAGTAAATGTTAAAACGCAGCAGTTTCTACTTGAAATATGCCCTTTCTACTTAAATGGGCCTTAAGTGCACCAAGCCTAAGACTGACACTTCATTGATGGGTTAACAGGCTCAGATAAAGGGATATTTGTGTATGATAATAGAATGAGGAAAAAAAAAAAAAAGTCTCCCAGCTCTTTTGCCTATACCTGTTTCCACATATGTGTGGAAAGGAGGAGAGTATTGCAGAGAATGAAAGAATGCAGCCTGGGGCCACATCTTCAGAGATCTGGTAGACCACACTTTGTAGATTATCTCCATACCATCTAGCATTCCCCATTTGCTGGTTTCTACTAGAATAAACACTGTAGAATTATTTGTGTTTAAGTATCAACAGGATATATGAAAGAATAGTTGGTCTTAAATGAAATGATCAGGTAGATAGAAAAAAAAAAAAATAGGTGTTTCACCAGGATATGAAAAGCTGAGGAGGATGGGAAGATGGGGGGTTTGACACATAACAGGGTAAGTGAAAACTGACCTATGTTGATGAAGCTCTCACCAAGTAGTCATAAATAACTGATTTTCCAGACAGGCCAGAGATTCTCAAGGGTGAGGCTCTGCCCCAGGAAGACATCAGAATGCCCTCCTTACAGAAGACTCAGTGATTACTTCTGCAGAGGGCAGTTGCTCAGCTGCAACAAAACCCAAAGCAGAGAGTTGGGGACCAGTCTCCTGCCTCTTGCCCTCAGGATACATGCTGTCATAAAAACCAATCTAAGGTGTCACTGCCTTAGGCTCTCCACCCAAGCAGCTCAATGATTATGTGGTCCCCTGCAAGTTACCCTACTTCCACAGTCTTCATCTATACAACCCACCTCTCCCCATGAGGGCAATTTGACCTTGCATCACACCAGCACCAGCACGGGTTCTGAGGTCAGAGGTCACCCCAGCAGCACATGTGACTCTCTGACCTGGCAACTGCAGTGAATGCACACTCCTCCTTGGCTAGGAGAGGTGGGAGACAGGACAGGAACCATAATCTAAAGCAGCCTTACCAAAAGCAAACTAGATCACCAAGCCTACAAAACTACAAAACATGCTGGCAGGGAAGAGGGGGGGGGAGGGGATGCACTTACTGGGAAACAATCTTCTTGCAAGTTTAATAAAGATTCAGCTTGGACATTCCCATATTGGATTTAGAGAACAGCTTAGCACTTAAGGAAACAGGGTTTCAAAAATTCACAGCATTCTAAGTCACCTTCCCATGCAGCATCTCCCACTCCAGACCGAGTGTGCTCCTTAAGGATGGACCCCTGTCTGATACTCCTGCATACCCAACCAAGGGGCCCTTCTCACTACAGTCGACCCTACATTCGTGAACGAACCAAAGCAACTCCTCAATTAGGTGAGAAAAATCAGAAATGTCAAGACCTTCACTGTCTCTTCCTGTGTGTTAAAAGGCTAACACACACAGGAGGCACTCGGTAATCCTTCAAAAGTAGACTGGGAAGGCATCAAAGGGAACTTTCTCCACTGTATGTCTACCGAAAGTTCCCATAAAGACCCTGCTTTGTCTCTTTTACTCAAGGTGAATGTCAACCAGAGGAAAATGACAAAAGGAAAGGCAAGGGAACATCAACTGCTCTTTGGGGGCAGCTGGGGGACAGAGGTGGGGGAAGTGGCACAAGGAGAATGGGTAGGGCTACACAAGACCTTCCTGTATCTAATTTAGACTTAATAAGATAGTTTGCTGAATGTTAATTAAATACGCAGTGGTTGTTACTAACTGTGGTGATTAACTTAATTTTGAATTAAATAAGCAATAAATGCTTAACTGAAGTTCTATTAAATTTCACCCAGCAAGTGAGGAATATGAGGCTCTTAATTGACTTTAAACAAGATAGTTATGGCAAGTTAGTTGAATTTTTATTACCTGGCGATAACTGCCTTATTAAATCTAAATTGACTATTTTATTTGATGGGAAAATATGTCATCTGTCCCTCCAATTTGCCAAAATCATGCCCAAATGGGTTCACATTAATCCAACCTACTTGGATTATGGGCCTTCTATTTTCTGGTCCTGTTTTACTATTGGCTTTATTTATGTAAGATAAATGTGGCAGTCAGCTGGGCATGTTAGTGAATGCCATTAATCCCAGCACTTGGGAGACAGAGGCATGCAGGTCTCTGTGAGTTCAAGGCCAGCCTGGTCTACAGAGTGAGTTCCAAGGACAGCCAAAGCTACAGAAAAACCCTGTCTTGAAAAATACAAAATGGTGATGGGAAGAACCATTATTGTATTTCTGAGTTCTATTTGATAGGGCCATACAAATTAGGCCAAGCCCCAAAGATATCCATGATCCCTACGGGTACAAAAATGGCTCATTCACAATCCTATATGAACCAAAACCAACCGTTCCAAAAGTCCCACCGTTCACTTTCAGTTCTGTCTGACGTCTGTCAGTATTTAGATAAATAGAGAGTATACCTCCAATAAAATTGTTCAAAATACATTTCCCCCAGAAATTAAATACAAAAAGAAAAGAAAAAAAAACCAGGGTTGAAGAACTCAAAAACATTCTAGAATATTCTTCACACAACAGCCTGAATTTTCACTGTAATATTCCAGTCTAAATGGTCCATTATCTTCATTGATTAGAGTCATTATCTCCCAAAGAGCCCATCGTACTCAAACTCAACAGGTTTCTGGGAACCTGTATAGGATAGCAAAGGGTTGACATCTTCCTTAAGAACAGAATAATTCTCTCCACACCTTTATATTTGTCACCATTTGTGGTCTGAATGAGAATGGTCCCCGTTGGCCCATGTGCTTGAATTTTCTTCTCCCCTCCCTCTCTCCCTCCCCCCCCCTCTCTCTCTTTCCCTCCCCCTCTCTCTCTCTCTCTCTCTCTCTCTCTCTCCCTCCCCCTTTCTCCCCCCCCCTCTCTCTCTCTCTCTCTCTCTCTCTGTCTCTCTCTCCCTCTCTCTCTCTGTGGAGCCTGGTAAGAAACTCACTCTTTAAACCAGGCTGGCATTGAACTCATACAAATCCACCTCCCTCTGCCTCCTGAGTGCTGAGATTAAAGGTGTGCACCATCAAGGCCCTGTGGCATATATGTTTGAATGCTTGGTGCCTAGTTAGTGAACTGTTTGGGAAGGATCACAAGGTGTGGCTGAGGTGTGTTTCTGGGAGTGCTCAGTGTCACCCTCTTTTTTTGAAACCTGTAGATGATATGTGAATTCTCAGCTACTGCTCCTGCCCCAGGCCTGCCCGCCGGCCACCACACTCCCCACCATGATGGTCATGGACTCACCCTCTGTAAATAAAAGCAAGTCACCAATTAAATGACTTCTTTTATAAATTTCCCGGGTCATGGTGTTTCCTTGCAAAACAGAACAGTGACTAAGACAAAATTCTATGCCACTAGGTAGAGGAAGACAAGGGCACTTCAGAGCTGTGCTGACACCCACCGTCCTCATGGCATCTCCGCTGCAGAGTTCACTCACATAAACCCAATTTTCCCAGATGTCATGCAACTACTCACCTAATATCTCTGCCAAAGCTACTTCCTATATACATTCTCTCTCTTCAAAGTTCCTTCCCCCTATAAGCCTCTCTTCCAACTTACTTCTCCATATACAGTCTCACTCTTTCAAGTTACTTCACCCCATATATTCTCTTTTCTGTTACTTCCTGCTATATATTCTCACTCTTCCAAGTCATTAATGCCTATAAAGTCTGTTTTCCAAATTATTTCCCCCATACAGTATGTCTCTTCAAATTACTTCACCTTATAGTCTCTCTTCTAGGTTACCTCCCCTATACAATCTCTCTTCCAAATTACTTCCCCTATACATTCTCTCTTTCCCAAGTACTTCCCCCTATACAGTCTCTCCTCCATATTACTTCCCCTATACAGTCTTTTTTCCAAGTACTTCCTCTTTTACATTCTCTCTTTCCAAGTTACTTCCCCTATTCATCCTCTCTCTTCCAAGTTACTTCCCCTATACAGTCTCTCTCTTCCCCAGCTCATCAAATTTCCATTCTGACCTCAATGCCCACTAAAATAACCATCCCTCTAGCTGTATAGCCTCCCTGTAAAGGTCCCTGGAGTTAGCTACCATCAAATCTCTTCCTTCCATAGCCTCCCATGTACATTCTGTCTTGTCAACTTATAAGGTCACCTAGAGGTCTGGGTGACCACTCAGCACCCAGACTTCCAATTCCCAAAGCCATGCCATAGGTCCACAGTGCTTGTTGGTTTTAGTCAATTCAAACCTAGGCATATCTGGGAAGAAACCTTAATTTTAAAAATTAAATGTCTCTGTAAGATTGGCTTGTAGGCAAATCTATAAAACATTATCTTGATTGATGATTGATGCTGTTGGGTCAAATAAACCCTTTCCTCCCCAAGCTATTTTAGTCCTGCTGTTTTAACAGAGCAACTGAGATACTCATCTATCTGTAAGGTCGCCACATGCCGTTGAATGAATGAATATACCAACGGGTCAAACTGATGGGCAAACGTGTTATAAGTTTAGGGTTCCATTCTGTCCAACTGCCAATACTAATACTCTTAAAGTAAACTGGTTAAGCTCCAGACAAGAAAAAAAAAAAAAAAAAAAAACAAAACGTTTAGGGGTAGAAATGACAAAGTACTAGGTGGTGACCTCCCTTTGACCTCAGTCTTAGAAAGGTGCCACTTACCTGCCCTGCAGAGTTTACCTTTCCCATAAGGCAGAGAACACCCTGCCCTCTGGGTGGCTACGCCTTTCTATACTCCCTGAAAGTGATTCCTTTCCATACCAAAGATCCAGGTGCCAACAAAATTGTTTTTTTCCTGGAAGGTACATAAAGCAGAACCTAGTGGAAACTCATTAGAAACAGCAAGTCTGGGTAACAACAGTGTGACCTCTTGGTACTTTATTCATTACAGCACTGGGCTTGCACAGTTACAGTTAGAGATCATTATCAAGATGGGCCACAGCATGGAAAACAACGGTTCCAGGAACCCAGCTAAAGCACATAAAGAGAGAATCAATCTTTCTTAACTCTGAGTAGCCAAAGCAATTTCGGCTGCCTGTGGCATCCTATCCCCCAATGTCTCAAGAAGCACAGCACTCCCAGAAGGCTCCTGCACACGCCCCAGCCCAGCAGGCCTCTTCTGCACCCCTACAGCCCTTTCCATAGTCTGGGTAAGGTGCTTTTAGCCATGTAATTAATGAACTAAGTGCTTACAATCTTGATATCCATTGCCTGCAAACATTCCGAAACTCAGCCTTTCCCAATGCAGATCATTCAACCCCACGTTTGTTCCATGGGTGCCTAGCCTCTCTCCAGACAAGACAGCAGATGCCTGCTGAGTCCTTATTTTAGGTCTGGCATCATGCACATCACTTACAAGACCTCTTTCAATTTTCTAATTTACTTATTTTCTAATTTATGAATTGTGCTCACGTATACATACACACACACACACACACACACACACACACACACACACACACACACACGTTTGTATGCTGTAGCACACATGCAGAGGTCAGAGCAAGTACTTACTTATACATGATGATCATCTCACCAGCTTGCTGCAGATGTCTTTATATGTAAGGAAATCGAGGCAGAAATCTTTCAATATACAAAAAAAAAACAAAACCTGTTTCAGCCAGGCCTAGTGGCACCAGGCTGTAATATCAGCTACTCAGGAAGCATTTCACATGCACCTTCCACTTCCACTGCTGCCCCAAAGCTCTCTGCAGGATGGCCTGAACTGGGAGCCACCCAACTGAGCCACAAAGACACAAGGAACAGCTTTAGCAGAAAGGAAGGAGTCCATGCTGAGGGTGCACAGAAACAAAAAGTCAGTGACCTGGCCTGGTCATCTAATTTATGTGTCACATAGGGTTCTGTGGAAAGCCTGGTTCCACCCTCCAATGACAGCTTTCCATTTCAACTACTGAGTAGTCATCCTGGAGTGACATGCGGCCACATCACAGACAATGACTACAGAAGAAAATCCTACGGCTAGAAAGATGCAAACATAACACAAAGAAAACCCAAGCAAGAGCAGGACAGACATGGTGGAAGGAAAGACAGTACACAGCTGTCCCCAAAACATTCTGCACAGTTGGAAATGCCTGTGGTAGCATGTTCCTTCTAACAGTGGTGCTCATACCAGCAGGAGGTCCCAAAGTCATGCATCCTCCCCTCTCCCCCCATCCCCGTTAAATAGTACTAGGAGGACTTGGTCATGGTGTCATCTGTTCACATCGTAGAGAGTCACCACAGGTGTCAGAAGCCATGCTGGGCACCCTGAACTGGACACACTTACATACTATGTGGGCACTATACAGACATCACAGTCCTCACAAAGTGGCCAACACAGACAGACACACTACCAGCACTCACGAAGAAGCACTCTCACGAGAATTTCTCTGATCTTTACAAATGCATTCTGATACAACACATCATCCCTTCAAAAGTAACTGATGCTCAGGAATGTTCCAGAACTGACTGAAGATCACTGATCCTCTGAGTGGCTCAAAGGTACACCTTGTTTTCCCTTCAACAAAAGCCACTGGTGACAGCACTGTCAAAATGACAACCCACTAAATCCCAGACCTTTGGGCCCAGCACTCACAAGTGTCACCTTCCACCTCACCTTTCAAAGCCCCACACAAGCAGCTAATGCTGCCTGCTGTGAAATCACTGTCACAGTGAAATCACAGTTTCCTGCCTGTGCATCTGTAGCAAGGGCATTCACAACAATTACCTCATGTTCACAAGACCAACTTAAAGAGCAAGACAGAAGTCTTGGCCATAAGTCTGATTCTCACCCTGTCACTCAAAGCCCTGTGCCTTAGTGGGAAGGTTTCTTCCCCCTTGACTTTACTCTCTGCCAGACAAGACAGCTCTTATCAATATAACTCGAGTTGCAACTGGGAACTAAGTAATAAAAGTGATTATAAAATGCATTTGCCACATAACAAGTGCTATCGAAGGCAATGAAATACTAATGGGCTGGGAGAGATGAGTTGTAGTATGCAGTTTAGAGTGACAAGAAAAAGTGCTCATGTACCCCAGAAAGGTGGTCTACAAGATTAATCTCAGCACTAGAGAGACACAGGCAGGAGGATCTCTGCAAGCTGGAGGCTGGGGCGGTCCACATAGGAAATTCCAAGACAGCTAGGACTATATGATAAGACCCTATCTAAAAATAAAATAAAATAAAGATGAATGGTGGGAATGATGATGACAAGGGCTATCTCAAGAATTGTGAAAGCTAGCAGAGATTCTGGATTCTGGTTCTTGCCAGCCAGTACCAGGCATGAAAAGCAGTAAAGTACACAAATCCCAAGCCACACTGACTAATGAACCACCACCTTAATCACACTGGTTTCCAAGTACAAAGTAAAAGTTTCAAACCTGAGACACAATGATCTGCAAGTCTGGGGGGGGGGGAGGGTAGGGGAATTCTGGACCCCTACTGAGCAAACTGAGTAGTCAAAGACCTTGGAGGAAATACTGCTACTGAGCAAAGCTGTACCTTTCCTATTTTATCCATGTGACATCATGCTTCATCACCTGTGTCATCAGAGGCTGCAAAGCTGACTGTAAAGATCCTACCCACACTTCCTTGGAAGGCAGGCCCTCAAGGCCAGCTTCGGCTTCTCCTACTGCCTGTGAGGTTTAGTGTCCACAAGAAGCTGGCATGTGAGTAGAGGCAAGAGTAGGAGCTAAGTGATTTGACAGTACTCTATCAGCAAACAGCTTGCAAAATTTGCTGTTCCCTCTCTCTTTAGTAAGTTAAGGCCCATTTTCCCTCCTAAGCTGGGTCTCCGAGTCTAGTCTTGACCTATACCACTAGGCCATCAAAGTTCGGTAGAGGGCAGATCCAACCACCTATAATAGAAGCCCTTTTGCCCACTCCCTCTGCCACAGACTCAACAGCCCAGGTCACAGACTTTACCATCCTTTCTTCCCTGGCCACTTCCATCGCTCATAGTGATCTATAAACACATATTTTTGTATTGCTCCAACACTCCTACGCCCAGGGCTTGGGTACATGTTTCAACATTCCTTTGCCTATGGGCCAGTGAGATGGCTCAGTTGGTGAAAGCATCACTGCCAAGCCTGAGTTCAAACCTTGTGGATCGATGCATAGGAGGTGAGAATCAACTCCTCCAAGTTGTTCCTCTATCCTCTGTCTGACCTGTACACTCACACACGCGTGTACATGCACCCCAATGAAAACACAGTAATGATAAAAAAAAAAAAAAGTGTAATATTCTCATGCCTTCCACGTTTTGAGTCTCTATTATGAGGACACCTATTCATTCCTCAAAATCCGGCGCAACGTTCTTCCCTGACATAGTCGTCACCAGGGTTCCAGGTGATTAATCAGTCATGACTTTCTTAGCCCTACCTCAGCTTCTTTCTCATCACCTCACTGGAGTCTCAGCCTGCCCTGCTGTGCTCTCTCCTTGAAAGCACAAACTATCTTAGTCTTCCCTATTAGTCAGCATGCAGCATTTCTCCTTAAGTGGTAATCACACAGGACACATGTACTGAACTTAATAACTTAATACAAGATATAAGCTAGTAACTTATACCTATCATTGGGCAATGTAAGCAAAACAAAAAAAAATCTAGAAGTTTATTCATGGCACAAAGTGGATTTTGGTCTTTGATCTTGAGAATAAGGTTTGCAAAAGACTGAGCCTTTTGAATAACTGACCACCTAAATGCATAAGAAAAAAAATTATGAGGAAATGCACCTACAATAATACTTTATCATGGATTGCCCAGCAAGCCCCACTCATTCCGAGGCCTTAGTCTACACCCTGTGATCTGACTAGCAATGCCACCTGTAGCAGGTACAATTCTCAATCCAATCCCAGGTCTCTAGATAGTCAAAACACCGATCCTTCCCAAGTCTGCATCTTGTGTCACCCGCCTCTTCAGGCAGCAAGTATTTCCAGAGCAGACATCACATGCCAGGCATTATGAATGCAGCCATTTACAATGCAGACAATCTTGCAGCTCTCCAGAAGCTTCCCTTCCTGCTGAGGATGGAACCCAGAGTCGGACTAATGCTAAGCAAGTGCTCCACCACTGATTCCATCTCCAGCCCATGAACTTAGTATAAGGGAAAGAAAGATGTAGGACTAGCGGCAAGCACCTGTAATCCCAGCCCTTGAGAGGTTGAGGCAGGAGGATAAAGAAGAGTTCAAGACCATCTTCAGCTATACAGTGAGTTTAATCCCAACCTGGGTGGAATGAGACCCTGTCTCAAAAAGATAGGCAAAGTACAGCAACGTAACATGTTAAGTGGCTAGCATTATATTATAAACACGTTATTTACTCAACAGTTACTTGGGAGAATAAGAGATAAGAGTCAAGAATGAGAAAGAAAAAAAAAAAGGTTTATTCATTCTGCAGGTTTCATGCTGGGTGCTGAGGCAGGGGTCTGTCTTTCGTCCACGTATAATAAACAGCTTATATAAGACTGTGATGGGGAATACTGTCAACTTGACAGGCTCTAGAAAACCTAGGAGAGGCTCTGATCACACCTATGAGAGATTATCTTGATCAGGTTAAGTGAGATGGGAAGACTAATCCACCCAAATTGGTGGGATCATTCAATGCGCTGGCACTGAAGACTGAACAAACTGGAGGAAGCCAGCCAAACAAAAGCATTAACCTCTATCACTGCAATGCAATGTGAACAGCTGCCTTGAGTTCCTGCCACCTTGGGCGACTTCACCACCATGATGGACCTAATCCTCAAACTTGTGGTCCCCAACCAAACACTTCCTTAAGTTGCTCGCATATGGCATATTTTATCACAGCTCCAGGAAATCTAAGCAAGATAGGACTTTTTATCCCTGAGTAATAAAACACAAGCTGTGTACCTGCAAGGTGGCAGACAGCAGCATAGCTGTCAGTCAAGAACTAGGACTATTTCTAAAGGATCTTAGCCTATGGAAGGCCAAGAGCCATCAGAAAGGATACAATGTACCACCAGAGGATACCCAGGATGCTATGGGTCAGCACTGAAAGGGGCATTAACTTGCTGGCTCCATGTTCCCACAACCTGGCTTGCTACAAGGCATGGCAACATGCTAGCAGACTGAGCATGGAACCAAGAAGCCCACTTGCCCAGGTTCATCCTCAGGCACAAACCCAAGGCCCAGTGCTAGTGCACCGAAAACACTATGGATCTCTAGCTTTCTTGATTGTGGACACAGACAATACTGTCCAGTGAAGAGGACACAGACCGGGCAAGTGCTTAGAACTAAACATGCCACTCAGCTGTGCAACCTCATTTCCCCACACTCATTTCCTCATCTGTAAAATGAGACTGACAGTCTCCACATCGGGCCAATGGTAGTCCTTATAACCTAAAACCTGAAACTGGGAGCCACAATGAAGAAAGGAGGCTTACCTAAGTCAGGGTTCCTAGAAGGCACATCACCAGTATCACCTCTGCTCTGGTGATGGCCCGGAGGATGGCACCAAAATAATGGGAGTGTCGAAGGGAGAAAAATCACATCACCCAACAGGAAAACAAAGAGCCAATCAGGAGTCAGGCTCACTTTTCCCTAACTACCTCTTCATGTTAGGTTTCAAAAAAAGACACTCCCTTAATCATCTGAAGAACAACCCAATAGGCCTCACCTCTAAAAGTCCCACAATGCTGTACATACTTAGGAACCAAGTCCTCGAGGGACAAACCACACCCAAGCCACAGCAATCATAAATCTTAGGGAATCAATGTGGTAATTACATGAGTATATCATAAGCTTTCAAAACTTTTAAATTATATTGCTACCTAGAAAGGAGAGGAAGATAAACATTCTCTAGCTTCCGCTTTATGGCTACCGTCTAAGCCTTACTGCCTTTAGCCCTTAGCTAGTGACCAATCTCACTCATGTGACCTACATTAGGAACATCCCAAGCCTTGAGGCAGCTACAGCAAACTCCCACAACACACCTCCCACTGCCCCTCACCTGGCCTTACCCGCAGGTTCTACGCTTCATATGTACTTTCAGACCAACAGATTTCTACCCAGGTTCTACCTTCACACTGTAGCAGCAACAAACCACTTTCTCTCCCCCTTCCCTCGCCTCTAGTGAGTTTAGGGAAAACACCGCATTCCAAAGCCATATTCCAGGAAACGTCCCCACCCACCAATGCACACATCCAGCTCTGAGGCCCTCCTTACTGTGCTGGGTCAAAGTCTCAAGTTCACTCCTCCACTTATGAAAAGTGTTCTTGTGCCTTCTGCCTCAACATCGTACACTCAGTCCCACAGCAAAGCTTCCAGAGGCCCTGCCCAGCCTTGTCCTCCTATGAATCACTACCCTCGATAGGATTGATTAATGGCCCCCACAGCTGCAAGACAAATATAAACTATACTTTACAAAAAAAAAAAAAATCAGTCCTCTCTTTCAAGGGCGCAGTAGGCAAAGGCACTAGCGGTTACAAACATGGCGCTTGAGTTTCTGGAACCCAACAAGATTGCACAAAGTTGTTCTCTAATCTCCACAAACATGCTGACCCTTCAAAACACAGCCATAATAAACCGCCCTGTTCCCTGCACCTGCACAGTAGTTCCTTTGTCTAGTAGTAGTTCGGGCTCACTCCTTCCTTCCCCAACCTACATTTCTCTTCCTCAGCCCTGGACATTCATGTCATGCAGTACCTATATATGGTGGTTTATTTCCCAGCCCTGATCATTTCCAGCCTGAGCAGGCAAAATACCGACCACACCCTCCATGCTTCCCCACATTCACCCACACCTGGTCTCCTCCAGCACAGGAAGGATGGTCTCCTCAACTTGGGACTCCCAGCAGCCCACCAGGTAGCTCTCTAGTCTATGGGGAACGGGCCTCAAGCATGCTTTCCACACTGGGCCTCCTTCCTGCTTCCCCGGCCTCTGCTTTACCAAGTTAGCCCACAGTTGATTCCCAGGCCTTACAGGTTATACTGTCCTTGCTTTACCTAGCCCCATCACTACAGCACCATAAACCATAATTCTGAAATCAAAGCTAACCTATCTCTGCTCCAGCACCAATTAACTCATGCTAACTCCGCAGCGGAGGCAATGTTATACATTCCCACCACGAACCCCAAGTCGGAAATTAACAGTTTTGTGTACACCTCTCATTAGCTATGTAACCACAGATAACGGGTTAAAATGGAGATGGGCCTGTCACCATGCTTACTTCTCAAGAAATTCCCATTGAATATTTGGTGGAAAAGTATTTTTTATAAAATGCAAAAGTAATATACATTTATAAAAGACCTGGCAACCAAATTTTACCAAATTTAAAACAGTGACTGTAGGATGTGTATCATTATCAACTCTAGAATAAAAACCGGTTCAACTAGAGCACATCTGTGATTAAAAGACAATACCTTTTTATGTATATAACAAGGTGTAGTTGAGAACTTAATAAAAAATAAAAACCTGCCATACAATTTCCATATTTGACAGTGGTGCATAATAGGTGTTCAGCAACACATGCCAAGCAAATGGAACAACCCATGATCATTTTCTTAAGCCAAATTATCACCTCTCTCCCTGAAACTGGGCAGCAAAAGGCTTCTCAATGCCAATCTCTCAATCATGTTCCTGCCTGCTTAAAACCCTCAAAAGTCATATGGCCTGGCATTCCTAAAGCCTTTCGAAATCAAGCTCCTCCTCCTACCTACCACTATCTGGAAATGTCTACCCTCTCAGAGTAATGTCCTCCTTGTCAGAACGTCCCTCTAGGAAGGCTGCTACTGAATCCCAGCCATAATTAACAATTCAAAACCAGGCTCCCCCTCCCACTGCCCAAACCAAACTCCAGGCCAGAGCTACTTACATGGAATTGGGAGGGGGTGGGAAAGAAGGAAGGGGGTCAGGAGAAGCAAGAGGGGACACTGTCAGGATTCCTGGCATGTCCCCCTACCCTGCATACAGCTAATCCTCACGAGACAGAATTCTGAACTCTACAGGCTGCTTTCCAAAGATTAAATGCAAGATACATAATTTCCCCCTTGGTGCTGGCAAGAGCCTCACCAGGAGACTCTTGGGATAGTAAGAATCTTATTGGGTTTCTGTACACCACCACCTCAATCCACCATTATCTACCAGAGACCACAGGACTGGCACTCAACCTCTGTGTTTGTGGGTTTGTTTCCCTATTTGTAAAAATGAGAAAAGTGGTCAGGGCGAGGTTAACTTATCCTGCAGCAGCCTTACACACTTTGCCTCTCTTCCTCTAAAGGTTCTCAGAAAACTTGCTTGTGGGAGAAGCAGTGAACCATTAAGTCAATAACATCTTGGAGAGAAAGTTTTATTACAGAGGCAAGTTTGCAAATGGGTAGGGAGTATAGAAACAAAACGATGAAGTGTCTGTTGAGAAAGTCAGAGACAGGATCCATGGTCAGGTCTTGCTAGGCCTTCCTTGTGGGGGAGGGGAAGCAGTGGACCCCTTCCTAAACAGAAAAGAGGCCGGAGACATTTTACACTGCCCGTCAAGTACCCAAGCCACAAGTCTCCTGGTATTGTCTCCAGTCATACCCCCACACCAAGGAACCAGCACAGTGTCCACTCTCCACCCTTATTTAGCTTTCTCTGCTCTGCAGTTGCCTCCCTGACAAGGAAGGCCTTGCCTTTCTTACTTAAGAGAAGTCCCCATCCTTCAAAACAGTCAATCACAGGCACACACACCCCTCCAGGACCCTTGCTGGTCCCTTCATGGAGACCGAAATATGAAGCTCATTTCCGAGAACCCCCTAAAAACCTGAGCTTCGCGTCCCCCTCAGTATTTGGCCCTTCCTACTTTGGGCCAGGTTTGTCTCCTGCGTTCCATTGAGCTCCCCCTGAGGGCAAAGTCTGGCCTCGAGTAACCTACAGTGCTTGAAAACAGTGGGGACTCCATAACCGCTCACAGAAAAAGGCGGCAGGGGTCCTGAGCCCCGGGTCTTAACCAGGGCTCCACCTTCCAGGAATGACTTCCAGGAAAGCCCGCCTCTCGGTGCCTCGCCAGCCCCGGCTGTAAAATGGGAAGGCTCTCGAGTCACCGGGTCCCTAGGCCCTTTCCGCTGTCACAACTGGGATTCCACGAAAGCTCGAAGCAGACGGGCGCGGCCCCGCCCCCTGGGCACCCAGAAAAGCCCGGGCCGGGGGCGCTCGCGGAGGACGCCCGCAACCCCTCCCCTCCCCCACGCCGTGCACCCCGCTTCCCGGCGCCGGAGCCCGCACTTCCGCGGCGAGCAGGGCGGACCCGCGCTCCCGCCACCGCAGCGGCCCGCCCCAGGGGGGGATCGGGGGTTCGAGAGGCGCCCGCCGGCCGAGGCTGCGGGAGGAAGCATTCGCTACTATACCTGGGGGAGGAGGCGGACGGGGCAGCGGCGGCCGCGACGGCTGGAGGCGGAGGCTCGGGCGGAGGAGGAGGTGCCGGGCACTCCCCCCTCCCATTGTCCCGGCCCGCGGCCCGCTCCGCCCGGCCCGCGCCCTCCCCGTGCCCGGTCCCCGCTGCTAGCCCTTACCTTGCAGCGGCCGGCTCTTCCCGCCGCTAATGCTACTTATCCCGGGAAAGCTGGGAGCGGGGCCCGGGAGCGAACCCACAGACAAAAAGTGAAACTTCGGCAGGCCGGGAGCGGCTGCTGGTTGGTGCTCTCCCCCTCCTTCCTCCCCACCCCCCTTCCCGCGGTCTCCCGTGCGGTGCCCTGAGCGCTGGAGGCTGACGTCAGGGGCCTGAATTCCTGACTTTGCCTGCACGCATTTGTCCATGTAAGGTATGGGGAGGCGTGTGCCCGCGGGGCCGCTGCAGTAGCCGGGCGGGGAGGGGGCGCGGCGGCCAGCGCCCGCTCGAGGTGGGCGACCCTGGGCAGTGCACTTCCTGGAGGAGGGGACGCGGGGGTGCAGGGAGCATGGGAAGAGGAAGGGAAAGAGGGATCTGCCTCCACCAGAGGAAGAGGAAGGAGATACAGGAGGAAGTCGAGAAACCGGCGCACTCGGGTCCGCTCTGCAGGCTACAAATTGGAAGGCTGAGCTTGAGCTAGGAGACCCTGCCATGGAACACCTCCCCATCCCCACTCCCTACCCCCACCCCAAGAGCCTCGTCGGAGCCCCGCCCAGAACTCCAGTAGGATTCAGAACTACGGGATGGTAGAGAGCAACTTCGGTTCACTTCACACGTGAGAGCGCTAAAGCACTCAGGAGCTGGGACCTGACCCAGCCGGGCACTGTGCAGATCTAGGAGCAGATCTGATACTCTGCTCCCAGCTGGGTTCCCGCCTCCAGGCAGGACCCAAGCGCGATGCTGTGAGCTCAGAGCCAGGTTAGACCGGGGCAGATGACTCGACCACCCACTGAAGTGACTAGCCCCAGTTCCTGGAAGGTTGTGGTTGACAAGCCTTGAGTAACAATGGCAATCAGGGCCACTTCCTGTCCTTTGTTCAAAGAAATGAACCTTTGGAGTTTAAGATTTGCTTCCCAGTCCTGCCCTGGCGGAAAACCAGAGAGCTTGCTCAGTTCTTACAGCTTAAAAAAGAAAATACACAAACTGGGTGAACTGGTTTGAAGAAAGACAGGCCTGTTCTTGGAAGGTTGGGGTTGGATCTTTTTTTTTTTTTTTTTTTTTTTTCTTTTTTTTGTCTCTGAAACTTGTAAAAGTGCGCAAAGATGGAAACCCCATTTACTACGTTAAGACATGGACTAGGAGGTACTGTAGGCCCTCTAGCCCGCAATATTGAAGGCTTTTAATCCCAGCACAAGGGAGGTAGATCTGTGTGGACCCTGTCACAAACAAAACAATCTGATTTGCTCCTTTTGTGTTTCTATCCTGTCCCTGCACAAAAGAAAAGCCTCACTTCAGCCCACACTAACAGCAACCTCAGCCCACCCTAATGGCTTTCCCACCCGTTGCCACCATCTCTGATGGGTTGGATAGGATAAATACGGTTAAATGACCCACATGTCACCACTCTCGGAGCAAGCAACTAAACTCTGGCACTCTCAAGCCACCTTCCACCCACCCTGGGGGCCCTAACCTCGGGCAGCAGTCAAGCACATACAAAGTACACCAAGAACCGTGGAGCTCTAACAGCCCATTCCAGGTTAGATTTTGGTGAGGCTTTTTGACTAAGAATTAATCAAATAAGTGTCAAAGTACATATTCTTGTGCTTCACGTTTATTGAACAACACCTCTCCTGCGGTCTTCAAATTCAAACACTTCTGGGTTCAAACCACTGACCCCACCCACCCCCTTGCCCTCTCGACTCCCCATGCTGCACACGGAAAAGCAGGAATTCAGGAGAAACGAAGGTCAAGAGCACCATGCACTCCAGGAGATAATGAACTGTTTCCTCTTTATAATTAAGCTGATAGCAGATGGGAAGCCTGAGCTCCTAGAGTTCAGACTTGAAAAGATCACCATTCATTCACTTCAGCCAGTCCGTGTCCTGTGTGCTACTATTGTAGTGTGGGGAAATCACCCAGTGCTCATTTCAACGTAACAGAACTTGACCAGCATTGCTTGCTTGCTTCTATTCCCTTCTCAGTAACCCACTTATAAAGAATAATAGGGTTCTAATGAGGATTAATAAAATTTAATAAGGTATAATTAGAGTCATTCATTTCCTCCATCATACACCTTATGAGAGTGCTGTGTTGATCCAGAAATGCTGCTAATTATGTTGAAACTGTTCTGTGTGTTGGGGAAGATCACTGCCGCTTCTCCTGAAATACTCATGAATTGCTCAGGTAGGCATGGTGCTGGCACGAGCACTGTAGAAAGTTAATCACAAAAGGTAATTGCAACTCATGAGGCACTCCCCAGGAGTGTAAGTGACAAAGTCATAAATTGGATATTTGGTGAACCACATGCCGGGCCATGGGGAGTCCTAACCCAAACCAGAAACTGAGCTCATTCCAGTCTGTGTTCTGCTTTCTTTTGTCCCTTCGTGTGCAGTGTGCAGACTTGGGCCAGATTGAAAGTTTGCTCACACTTGCAAGGCCAGCGCAGTCTAGATACTGGTTCACCATTGCAGAGAATAAAGGCGGCAGCACAGAGTTTCAGAGTTAGAGGGTGTGGCCCTGTGGTTGATACGAAGCTTTGTCATTGGTCGAGTGATGGCACAATACACAGGCCTGCAGATTGATCATGCTACTCCATTGGATTTGCCACAGACCCATACCTGAAGGCCTCACAGAAGGCATGATAACCATTCTTCTGGAGTGTGTGCCAAGACAATCGTGTGAGGATTTTTCCTATGCAATTCACAAATCCCTTGGAGGGACTGACTTTATTTCTGTAGTTGGTACACGAGGAGAGGAAAGCCAGAGGAAGGAAGCAGCTTGTTCTTAACACTCATTTTTGAGTACACTGAGATTCCACGGTGAGCCCAGGGAGCCTGGCGCCTCTCTTCCCACTGCAGAGTAGCCATCTGCTGTCAGTGTGAACATTCCATTGTCGGGGCTGATAATCACCAACAGGGGAGAGGATGAGCACTGGAGAGACTACAGGAGAAATAGTATGGACATGATCACCAGGGAAGATGGGAGGCCATAGCAATCAGATGATGCTCCTCAGTATGGCTTGCACAGGCATTGGTGATCTGGCACCAACTTGGGCCTCCCCCCTGCATTTCTGCAGCCCTAAAAAGACCTCCAGCTGTGGCCAATTGAAGTTGGGGCAGACTCCTAAACACAGCCCTCTGTTCTGTGATCTTTGTCTTTCCACATGTTCTGCTCTCAGGAACAAGCTTCCTTCTCCATTCACCTGGCAACCCTTCGAGCTCCTGTGCAGTCCCATCTATCCCCAGCCCCTCCAAACCACTTCTTGCTCTGTTTGAACGGCAAACCATAAGACACTAGGCCAATCTGTTGGCTACTGTGTCTTTTCCTCCTACTTTACTCAGAATATAACATATCCTAGAGTCCCTAACATCATTCCTGCCTTGGTCATTGTAGCATTCAAATCTTTGATTTTGTTTGTTTGTTTTGTTTTTGTTTGGTTTTTTTTTTTTTTCTGTTCTGTGGATCCTGTTTAAAGGTAAGAGAAAATAGAGAAGGTGGAAGGCCTGAGTGTTTAAATGAAGACACAGAGAACTAGATCAAGAACTGAGATCTGGATCCCAGCAGGCCAGTGGGCAAGTAGAGAAAGAATCAGGAGTTATGGGAGTAACCACTCTTTGATGGGTTTTAAGTCCCGCTCCATAAGATGAAATCTACACCTGATACTGCTGAAGTGATTAAGAACTTGAGACTAGAGAAGTCATGGGCACAAAGGAAAAACCTACTACTGCTATTGTGGTAAGGGAACAATAACTCCTAATAATAACTCCTAATGACATAACGCTATATTATTTGGTAAGTGCATCACTCAGTCCTCATTGAGGAGCTGCTTCTTTCAGTGGACGGTAATTAAGACAGAGACCCACAGCTGGAAAATGTGCAGAGCACTCAGTCCTAAAGGAAATGTCTTAATTAAACCACGACCCTCATGAATCAGGGATCTATGCTGAAGAGAGGGCAGAAAGACTGTGAGAAGTCAGAGGGGATGGGTGACTTCAAGGAAAAAGCATCTTCCATACACAACAGGACCAATACACATATGAACTCACAGACACTGTGACAGCACATACAATACCTTCACAGGTTCATAAAGTGCCGTCCTTGAGAAGGGGACATGGATACAGAGTCTCACCCTTAACCAAGAAGAAGCTATTTGCAATCAATGCCTGCTGAGAAAGGGAAAATCAGTTTTCTCCAGTGAGATGTCACTGAGTACATCAGCCACACTTTGGGGACAGATCTCATGTGCAGTAGTAGTTGGACAACACAAATTAGATATTATGGTTGTCACAGTCCAGGCATGGGGTACTGTGAGGAGAATTCTGAGTGCCTGAGGAAACACTCCAAGAAGGCAAAATGAGAGGTTGAAACCTCAGTTTCTTCAAAAACATGGAATTATTCTTGGGTAGGAGTGCATTTACTTCCAAGTATTCATTATTGCTTGTTGTTGTTATTCAATTAGATGTTTCAAGGCCTCTATGGAAAAACTTGTTTTCGCTACTTGCATCTTGTCATGATTGCATACGGCATAAAGGCATGAGGACTTTCCTATGTGAGCTTTCTTAGCCCTCAGATACAAGGCATCAGAGGCTCTGGATAAAGGTGTCTATTGCATGAGATTTGAATCTGCCTCATGTTTCAGCTCCACTATGCCAGGTCCCACCACCTCTAAAGCAGTGTAAGTGACATTATGGTATTTTGAGGGCTTTTTGTTTTGGTACTTTTGTATTAGTATTTTTGTTTTGTTGTTGTTGTTAGATTTGGTTTTCACTTTTTGAGTCTCTTGCCTTTTTTTAAGGGAGAAAAAGAGGAAGAAACAGCATTAAATTGAAGTTGGGTGATTCGGGAGGAGTTTGGAAAAGAACAGAATATGATTAAAATATATTGTATGAAAAAGTTTTTAAATATTCCCACATTTTATTCAACATGCACCCAGCTAAAAGCTAGCTGCTGTTTCTGGCTTTCGGTCAGGGAGACATGATTAGTCCTAAAGTCAAAAGGAAAAGAGATGTGATGGGCTCAAGGGTAATTTAAAGAAAAAGGTGTACTGGATAAGACTCTACTAAATATTTACTAGAAAAATTTAGTTCTGTGCAACAATAATGCTAAAGTAAACAAACTTGAATGAAAAGTCTTCTATAATAAATAATGGGATAGTGAGGTATGTATTTTTAATTTAATTTATTAGATTTTAGTGTATGAATTTTTGGCCTGCATGTATGTATGTGTACTACCTGTGAACCTGGTGCCCAGGGAGGTCAAAAGAGGGCCACAGATCCCCTGGAACTGGAGTGACAGACATATCAGCCACCGTGTGAATGCTGGGAGTTGAACCTGGATCCTCTGCAAGAACAGCAAGTTCTAGCTACAGCCTTTATGTTTGCATCCTTTATGATCATTTGTAAGCCACAGGGGCTGCTGTTTTCAGCTTACAGAATGACACTTCTCTTTATGTGCTGACTCATTGAGTAGTACACAGTCATTCCCACTGCTCCCCTCTAGCTCCAGATCCCCAGCTGGTTGCAGCCTAGAACCCTGAGTCACCAAGAAGGCTCTGGCTTTATAGTTTTCTTTGAGCAAAATAGCTTCTTTTCAGCTATTTGCCTAGGACACATCTTAGGATAGAGAATGAGAGAAACACTGGAACCCTTCAGGTTCCCCGAATAGAAACATAAGCAGATACATTATATTTGTAAATCCCAAGTAGAACTACTCACAAATCGAAATTTCCTTGGAGAATACTCAGGCTCAACTTCTGACTCTGCAGATGAAGGTGTGCTCAGGTATTTTCTTCTTCCTGAGCATTAGTCACCCATCTAGTCACTTATTCATTCATCTAATCCCTGCCCCACCTTCTTTTGTCTCTTTATGGCATGAGTAAGGCAAAGGAATGAATATAAAAGTGTGCTGGAAACTGAACTCCATACAAATACAGAAACTATTGGTACTTGGGTTTAGTATTTAAAAAAAAAAAAAAAAATCTTTTTTTGAGACAGGCTGTCACTGTGCTGTGTAGCCTTGACAGGCAGGCAACTTGCTATGTAAATCAGACTGGCCTTGAACTCACAGAGATCCATCTGCTTCTCCCTCCCTAGTGCTGGAATTAAAGGTAATCTGGTTTGAGTTCATGATTCATAACAACTCTTTCTAAGCTCCATTCAACAATCCTCTACTCTCAAATTAGCCTCCAATGCTCTGTTGTGGTATATCTGGCCCTTCATTTGTTAATCTATAAGAAAACATATCCAAACCTCAAACTGACCCAAATTCAGTATGTACAAGCCTTGATTTCCCCAGAGCATGAACAACTTGCTAGCATTAAGTTCTTAAAAAAAGTTTGATGTCTAAATGATCAAATTGATGTCTAAATACACTGAGTGTTTTTCTTTAAGGAAGAAAAGTGCTTGTTACATTGGGATGAAGACAGAATCCCTAATTAAGTTTTTTAAAGAACATGGCTTTGACATTTTATCCTACCTTTGATTCCAGTTAAAGGATTACATTTGATCACCCTAGCAGATGCAGGAAGAAACAGATTTGATTTTTGTTTCTTCCTATTTTATGATGACTAATTATTAGAACTCACAAAATTACCTAAATTGTTTTGTCTCCTATTACATGTATCCCACTTCATCAAAAGGCAAGCGGCTTTCATTAGGGCAACGAATAGAGACTTAAGAGCCCTGGGCAAATCTGTCCCTGTCACTAACTCACTGCTTAACAGTTGACTATGAGATTATGAACTTTGGATCTCAGTCTGTCCTTCTGGAGAGTGGATACAATGCTAGAAACTCCTCCCGATCTGGTACCTTTGTCTTGTATCAAAGTCTAAAACACAAATCTTAGCTATGACTTGTTAAATGGGGTGATCACATGTCATTTGTAGCATTGCTGTGCTGCATAGTCTTGTGTCAACCTGACACAGGCTAAAGTCATCTGAGAGAACAAGCCAGTAAGCAGCACTTATCCGTGGTCTCTGCATTAGCTCCTGTATCCAGAATCCTGCTGTGTGTGAGTCCTGACTTCTTTTGATGATGAACAATGATGTGGAAGAGTAAGCCAATTAAACCCCCATTGTTTTTTGGTCATGGTGTTTCATCACAGCAATAGAAACCTTGACTATGACAATTACCCTTCTCAAAAGTGTACCAATTCAGGAACTAGAAGTCTTGCTTGTCCCGAAGCATAGGACTTTTTCAGCAGAACGTTCACGAGTAGTTATTGACTAAAATACTTCTGAACATAAACTTTGAAACAGTGGTGCATCCCACTGTTAAAAAAAGCAGAAGTGATAAGCTATATACAGATAATTTATAAAGTATAAGGCTATTACATTTGAAAGTGCTATGCTGTGTATGCGCTAAAAGGGGTAAATAATTACATTCTTTTACTTATTTATTCATTTACTTGGTGGTTTTTCAAGACAGGGTTTCTCTGTGTAACAGCCCTTGCTGTCCTAGAATTCACTTTGTAGAACAGGCTGGCCTTGAACTCTTGAACTCACAGAGTACTTCCTGCCTCTACATTTAACTGTGATTAAAGGCATGAGCCACCATACTTGACATCTTTTATTCTTTCCTAAATATTTCAAGCAGCTACTAGAAAGCAGGTTCTGGACTACATATTAGAGATTTATCAGGGAACTATCCATTGCCAAGGGTCTGCTCCAGACTAGCTAAAGCTTTACACATGAATATGTTCAATTCCCATAGAGAGTGATATGGGTTAGGATGATGGAGCATGGCCACCTTTATGGACCTGAACAGGATGTGTGAGTAAAATGGGTGTTATGGAAGCTCAGAGGTACACACAGGTCTTGGGAATAGTGAGTACACAAGTGCTAATGAAACAAGAAGTAGGGCAGGAGAAATGGCTCAGTGATTAAGAGCACAGACTTGTCTTTCAGAGGACTAGGGTTTGTTCCCAGTGCCCACATTCCAATGCATCTCCAGCTCCAGGGCATCCAGGGCTATCTTCTGCCTCCCACTGACACCTATACACACACACACACACACACACACACACAAAATCTTAAAACAAAACAAAACCAAACAACAACAACAACAAAATAGAAAACAGACAATAGGTATACAACACAGACCCAAAGACAGCAGTGGGGGACCTAGTAGAATCAGGGAATTTAAGTGGTTCAACAAGGCCAGCATAGCATATGGCAAAAATAAGAAAAAAATGAGTTTATGAAGGCAGAGCCAATAGAAGTGACATAATTTAGGCTAAAGTAGGAAGAAAATTAGGCAAGGAAAGTAACAAAGCAAAGCCCAGGGATATGGCCAGACAGTAGATAGTCTATCCTAGACATTGCCTTTACTGGTCCATGATGAGTTCTTGAATACAATATGAGCTTAGAAGAACTGTGCTCAAGATCCTAAGCAGCAATGCTAACATGATGCAAATTCACTTCATACATCTAATTGATCCTAAGCGCTTCATCATCTGCTTGTTACATGCATATATACTTTAGAAGTTAACAGAATCCAGTACTCTGGATTGATGGACAAGGGAAAGCTGGACCTCTACATAAGACTTGTACCAAGATTATTATACAGTCATCTCAGCCCATTAGATCTCTATTCCCAAACTAGACTACAACAGCCACAATCACAGACCTCCATAGGAGTGAAGCCCAAAGATAAGCTGAATTAAGGCAGAAATGGAATATGATGTTCAACTCTCCAATGATAATAAAATTGACAAGGACCCACATGGGCAGGGTAGAATAAGAAGTCAGCCACATCATAGAAGCACATGATCACTCATTTGAAAATAAGACAACAATGATGTCTATTTAAAATATATTTATTATAACACTTGGAAGGAAGGGCAGGCAGACCTCCGTGAGTTCTAGGTCAGGGCTATATTGAGGGTTTAAAAAAAAAAAAAAAAAAAGAACCAAAATGTTTGCCCTTGTAGGAAGTGAACTGGGCTCTAACAACAGAAGTAGGAAAATATTATGATGACATGGAGTAACTTTTAGCTTCTACTTTGTGCCATTAAGTTAGTTAACTGGCTAATGAGAACATTCCTGGAACACCAACTCCCTGTTGATATCACTGTACCTCTGGTGTGTCCAGTAGTAAGTGCTACCTGGGAAAGCAAGAAGTCCTGCTCTATTTCCTTGAGCATTAGTCAATGCCTGGAGTAGGCACTCTAACTTGACAGCAGAGACCTATGCCTACCTTTAAGTTGGATGCCAGGGGAACTCCTGTGCACATATTATCTAACAAGCACTTCCTTATTGTAGGGACAAAGATGGGAATCCCCATTAAGAACACAGGACTGGAGAAGTGATGACGTTAAGTAAACTGCTCTGTCGGCAACCCCCTGCCCTTGTCAAGTGGTTACCCATGAAGACAGAGCAAAGGATGCCTTACAGGGCACAGAAAGAGAACCATGCCTTCTCACAAGCATCTGGGAAAAGCTACATGTTCCACGTTCTAAGATAGCTCTTCTTTTTTAAACTATAGTGTTTAGTTATTTTTCTTATTATATGTGTTGTTTATATGGTCCACTGCATGTCCTTTTGGAACTGGTACATTAAAGTCATAAGTCATTTTACACTCAGGCACACACACACACACACACACACACACACACACACACACACACTCCTACCTTGGCAATGTTACTTCCTTGGTTCTAGAGGAACAGTTTGTTCTAAAGTTAGAAGAAATGAGTTTGGATTAAGATATTTCTAAGGCATCTTCCAAATCTTGCCTTCCACCATTCTAAACTGGTACTGAAGCCACGTTTTGCTTTCAGAGGGCTCTCTGATGCTCTGGTCCAAGCATTATAGTGTTAAAGTACCACAGTTATTAACAATGCTTAGCGAGTTACCATGCTAGTGATTCTCTCCACTCTTATATCCCCTACAATGTTAGGTAGTCTCTTCTTTCTAGGAAGACAAAGCCAAAGGTTTCCTCTATGGGTTGCTGACCTTCTCAAGCGAAGACATGCCTTATACAGAGACAGCTGTCTCCAATTAATCTCCGTCTTGAGGGCCAGTTCATGACCAGGCATGACTCGGCAAGCCCAGCTTCTAAAGGAGCTCTTCCTTGCGAATAGCAATCATTAATTATGTTTTCTCATGCAGCAGTTGACAGTTTAGGAAAGCTCTACATTCTTCAAATTGTGCATCACCAGCTCCAATTAAACGACCAACTTTTAATATATTCAATGAGAAGTACATGAAAAGTCTACTTGGTTTATAGTTATATCATCAACTGCATAGGGTACACACCATCAAACCTAACATCCCATGTATCCATGAATGCCTAACATTCATGTTTTGGTATACCTACGTGATAGTCATATCAGTGATTGTTGAGTAGACTTGCTAATGGGCTGTAGTTGAAAAGTATCAAGAGAAGGCTTGGAAGATGGCTCAGCAGCTAAGAGCCTATAATGCTCTTTGCAGAAATCCAGAGTTGGGCCCTAGAATCCATATCAGGTGGTTCACAATGGCTCCAGTTCCAGGGAAATCTGATGCCCTTGGTTTCTGTAGGTACCCACACTCATGTATACATACCTACTCCAACACACACACAATTAAGTTTTTTTAATATTTTATAAAAGGAGTGTCGTTAATGCTACTAATATTCTTTATAGTCAATAATGCTGTCTGTTAGCTAAAAATGTTGCACAGATATTATTTGGTTATTTCTTTTTTAACCATAGGTGACCACTTGCATTCTCATATATTAGCTGCCTAAAGGAAAAAATCTTATTTCCCTTTTCTGTATAGCCATCTAGATTCCCACCAAACATTCTCTCCCACCCCTAGCACACATGGTACTATTCTAATACTTTGCATTTTTATTTTTGTCCTAGACAGCCTGAATCAGAATCTTAGGCATGAACTGTGCAGTTGGTCCTCCTTATCCACAGTCAATTTTACATGACATTTAAAAAAGCATGAGTCCTTAACATTTACAAACTTTTTCCATTGCTATTCTCTAGACAATATAGTATAATAACTATTTACATAGCATTTAAATGTATTAGGCACTACAAGTAAGAGATTTAAAGTATATGGGAGGATATAGGTAGTTTATGCAAATATCATGCCTTTGTAGGTAAGGGTCTTGAGCATTCATACTGTTTGTTATCTGTGAGAAGTTTTGGGACTAATCTCCTATGTAAACTTAGAGGGTACTAAAACTATAAAAAGCATGTGGATCCTGGGTGAAGCAAGGCCATCTGATGTGGAATAACCTTTGTAAGAATATGTCACTCTGATTGGCTTAACAAAAAGCTGAACGGCCAATAAATAGCAAGACAGGATTTCTAGGCACAGAGGACACTGGAAAGAAGAAGAATGGGGTCATAGGAGATCGCCAGCCAGTTGCAGAGGAAGCATGGCATGTAGATGAGGAAACAGGCCATGAGCATGTGGCAGAACACAAATGAACAGAAATGGGTTAATTTAAGTTATAAGTGCTAGTTAGAAAAAAACCTAAGCAATCAGCACAGCTTTCCTAATTAATAAGAAGTCTCTGTGTCTTTCATTTGGGAGCTGGCTGGCAGGACAGAGAAAGATTCACCATAGCCATCTGTGCTAAAGCAATGCTATGCTTGGGTCACATTTTCCCCATGAAGCAAGGGGCATCGTGACTAAGATCTGTGGGCTATTAAACACAAATCCCAGGCCAGGAGTGGGATATCCCCTTATAAGTTGTTGGTTGGGGAGATCACAAAGGCCTTCAAAACATTACAGGTTTTGCTATTCCTCTTGGTTCCCCATGTGGACTAAGGGTAAGACCCTATTGCAGAAGACACCACACACCTAGGAGGCATGATATGGAAAATCCAGGCTGGAACTAAGATGACAGCTTCCTTCTTACCAGCTAGCTCTCATGGGTACTGTGCAGACTTGTGGAGGAGAAGAGGAAACAGAGGTCCTGCCCAGATGTGATCCTTATGACCAATGAGGTCATCCTGCCAAGTAAGTTATGCTCATCTGTATAATATTGATACTAAGGTGAGAAGTGGTTTTCTGACTCGACTTCAGACCCATTCCACAGTGAGAAGAATCCGTTCTTGGTATTGTAAATCTGGTACAAAGCCCATGGTGGAGGAGAAAAACTAGGCTTTAGCAAGGAGCAGAATATGGTTGTTTGAATAAGTTACTGTAGTGTTGGGCCTCCTTCTGAATACTTGTACAAATTCTATGATCAGTTTTAATCAGAAAAACTTCTACTTTCAGTGAGTGGTGGAGAATGCAGAAAGTCATTGCTGTACAGGATGCTAAGTGATAGGTAAGTGAGTATCCATCTTCTAAACAAGACATTTATATCATTCCCTTTAAGGCTCTGGAGCATTGCAGAATAGGGAAGAAGACAGAAATTAAGAGCCAGAAGAGAACTAAATGTCATCTCTTGGGCAAGGCATAGAGATACCCTGTGCTGAGTCTGCCCAAGAAAGAGCCTATCAACAACAAGATCTGGATGGGAAGGAGTAAGGAGTCACTACAGGGAAGTAGTAGGCTTACCTTTCAGACCTACCAGTGATACCACTAGGCTCCAACTGGAGGCTCCTCCTCCTTCTTTTTCTTCCTCTTCCTTTATCTTCCTCCTCTTCTTTCTCCTCCTCCTCACTCTTCTCCTTCTTCTTCCTCTCCTTCATCTTCTTCCTCCTCCTCTTCCTTCTCCTCCTCTTCTTTGTCTTTTTTTTTTTTTTAAGTCAGAGTTTCTCTGTGTAGCCCCAGCTGTCCTAGAACTCTGTAGATCAGACTAGCTTTGAACTCAGAGATCCACCTGCCTCTGCCTCCCTAGTGCTGGGAATAAAAGTATGTGTACCACCGCTGCCTAGCTTTCCAATGGACAATTCTAATACAGTGGTCACATAGATGACCAAGGTTAAACTTTACAAAACTAAAAGTCATAAAAGAGACAAACAAGGAAAAAGTAGGGTGATAGGGATGGCAGCCTATAAGAGAGGGTGTAAGGCAGAGTAATGAGAACACATTATGTAACAATGCATGAAATTGCCAAATAGCAATATTACTATGAATTTAAAATGAATGCAAGTTCATTTTTAAAAATGCTCAGGTATTGTTCCACATGCTTCTAATCCCAGCTTTCAGGAGTCAAGGCACAAGTAGATCTCTGTGACTCTGAGGCCAGCCTGATCTTCATAGTAAGTTCCAGGGCAGACAGGACTGTATAGTGAGACCCTCGCCTTAAAAAAAAAAAATAAAAATTAAGTTAAAAAGGAACCTAGCCTTATATGTACAGTAGCATATGCCTGCAAACGCAATAGTTAAGAAGCTAGGGTCGGGGATAGAGACTGTGAATTCAAAGATATCTTGAGCTATTTTTTTGGTTAAGCTTTTCTATAAACCAAATCAACCAAACAAGCAAAAAAGAGTACTAGCATAAACCCAACTGTCTGCCTGTGCTAACATTATAGCCCTGCCACTTCACTTAACTTCTGACCTTGACACCCTTAAGCACTGTGGACTTGTCAATGCAGATACAATGTCTCAGGCTCATTGTGAGCATGTGTAAGCACTCCCAATGCCTAGTGCTTAGTGCTCAGTATGTGTGTCAGTTAGGATTTCTATACTGTGAAGAGGCACCGTCACCATGGCAACTCCTACAAAGGAAAACATTTAAGTGAGTGTCTTACAGTTCAGAGGTTTAGTCCATTGTCATCATGGTAGGACAAAGTAGCACACAGGCAGAAATGATGCTGGAGAAGAAGTTGAGAGGTTTACATCTTGATCGCCAGACACCAGAAGTGAACTGTCTTCCACACTGGGCATGGTTGAGAACAGGAGACCCCAACCTGTTCTCATCCCCACAGTGACATATTTCCTCCAACAAAGCCACACTTCCTAAAAGTGCCACTCCCTTTGGAGGCCATTTTCTTTCAAACAGCCACTGTATATTCTGAGTATAAATACCATCAATGTGGATGATGCAATTCCCTGGGCTGCAATCCTGGATTGAAAAGACAGTTGAACACCAGCATTCATTATTTTTTTCTACTCCGTGACTGCAGATGCACGGTGACTAAACCCATCATATTCTTGCTGCCATGATGGACTACATCTTCAAACTGTGAGCCAACACAAACCTTCCCTCCTTTCAGTTGTTTCTGTCAGGTGTTTTTGTAAGAGGGGTAAGAAAAGTAACTGATACATCAAGGCAAAGTGAATGTACAGGTTAGACATAAGCCAACTTCAGCAAAGAGGAGAGGAAAATGTGAATTTATTTTCACTTTCTTTATGACTTGCATGTGTTTTGCTTCACAAACTGCTTTTTTAAAAAACATACTATACTTTGTTGAAATATCAAGGAGTTAAAAATAACAAATTTAATCTTTAAGCAAAAGTTGGCATTACTTTGGGCAATCATACATTTACATAGATGGCAATGGTAATCTTACCTGTGCCAAATGTACGTATCTTCACAATGTGATTTTCCTATTTTTCTCATAAAGGAGTGAGGTTTACTGATCTTCTTAGAATCTGGACTGATGTTGTTTGGATCAATAGAGGAAGATGGTAGAAGTGGCATGGTGTACTTCTGATCTTAGATAAAGAAGAATACTGTGGCCTCTGCTCCTAGTCTCACTTACGTATATATAACTCAACCACCACGTGGAAAAGCCTGGGCTAGCTTGCTAAAATCCAGAGACACAGTATCTCACTAGCTCCATCAATTAGCCATAAACCACCTACTGCCTGTAGCTGTCTGAATATACCAAGTCAATGGCTGTGCAGCTGATCCCAGCCCAAATGATTAACTGAGAATCAGTGGGGCAATAAATATGTTATACCACTCAGCTTAACACTGGTTTGTTACACAGAAAATGCTAACTGATATACATAGTGCGTGCCGTTGAAGGCCGTTTATTTTGATGAAGTTGGCTTGGCCATTAACAAGCTTCTCAGACTTTTAAAAGAGAGCCTGGAATGAAAAGGGTCATTAAAAGACTTTGAACACAAACTCACCATAGAATAAGTATAGACTGCTGAAGTTTTTGTGGAACCTATTTTGGCTTTTTATTTTCCCCCAAGGGTGATGATACTATATGCTTTAAACTTACAAAGAACATGCTGTTCACTGTGATCCATCTTATATTTTACCAAGTACTTTCAAACACAATGTCACATATGGTCTGGAATTAAAAATTGTTAGAATTAAAAATCATTAGAGCTGTTTGTTGCCACCAGATAAAGTCCCACAGAGCTGAGCAGCCAAGATATGTGACTTCACCAAGGACCAGACAGCAGAATTCAAGGAGGTCCACCAGCTGTTTGACAGAACAGGTGATGGTCTTTACCTGTCCCACAAATGTGGGGATATGATGAAGAGCCTGGGCCAGAACCCTACCCACACCAAGGTGGTCAAGGCCCTGGGGGAACCCCAAGAATGATGAGATAGATGTGGAGGTGTTGAACCTGGTGACATCTTCCTGCCCAAGCTGCAGACTGCGCCAAGGACAAGGGGACTCAGGAGGGTTGTGTTGAAGGCCTTCGTGTATTTGAGAAGGAAGGGAACAGTATCATCACAGGTGCTGAGAACCATCATGTCCTTGTCACATTAGGTGAGGCAATGGCAGGGGGAGAAGTAGAGATGCTGGTGGCAGGGGATGAGAACAGCAATGATTGTGTCTGGGTGGTGCTGAATGGCAGAGGACATTTCCATATCCTGAGCCTGTGACTTGCTCAGTATAAGATCTCTGTCACCCCAGAGGCTTCCTAGGCTCCTTGCCCATCTCGTCTGTTTTGGATTATGTTTGCTTTCACCATATAAATTTGCTTTCTTTGCCCTAAACATAGATAGATAGATAGATAGATAGATAGATAGATAGATAGATAGATAGGTTGATAGATAGACAGACAGATGATAGATGAAAATTAAAAAATCATTACAGCTCAGCTCTAATATCAGATGCTTTCCAAGTTGCTATCTCAGACCTTAGGGCCGTTACCTCAACCCTCTATGTTGGTGTTGCCTGTATTTAAATTGAGATTTAGTTTGAAGAATGTATGAAATGGTAACCTATTCAACTCAAACTGTCCATTCACAGAAACTACAAGTGCAGCATTCTGCCTTCTACACACATATAAAAGCACATTTTGTACCCTCACTGCTTGCTCTAAAATCCCACCAGTTTCGATTTCCTTCTGGTTTGGGATCACTCAGCCTGTCAATGTCCTAACGCCAGCCTATGAAGTCTAACCCAGGTCTTCAACCTTGACAATGGTATTTGGGAACTTATAACTCTGTTAATGCTTAAGCCACAGGTAGATTATTTTATATATATATATATATATATACATATATATACACACATATACACACACACACACACACACACACACACACACACACACATATATATCATACCACACACACACACATACACACAGAGCTGCCCACTTGTTGCCATGGTCACCATAAACAGATTCCTAGTTAATTTTAGAGAGTGAAATGGTCTATGTTTTGATATTCTTATATAAATCTTTATGCACTAGTATTAAAAAAGCATTGGCTTTCTTCCACCAGTAACTCACAGAAGAGAGAGACAAGTTTGTCCTTGTAACTCCAGAGGGTTAGAAATAAACTCAAAAGCTAGAGGCAGCTGAAGGCAGAGCAGAGCTTAATAATAATATCAGTAGTCTAATCATTATACAACTGGTGGCTACGTTGGGAGTTAGAGCACTTGCTGCTTTGTGCCTAGCTCCTCCAGTGGGTGGCTCACAGCTGCCTGTGACTCTAACTCCTGGAGATCTGACATCCACTCCTAGACTCTGAGAGGATGCATGTGCGCTCTCTCTCTCTCTCTCTCTCTCTCTCTCTCTCTCTCTCTCTCTCTCTCTGCTCTCTCTCTCAATAACCAAAATAGATCTTTTAAAAATGGTAGAGTAGCTAAGACCTTAGATAATCTAACTCCTGAGACCCATGTAAGATCATGTTTGAATTCAGATATCACTTTTAATAACTCAGAGTAAAAAAAAAAAAAAAAAAGCCTCTCTCCACAACAACACTCAGAACTCCTCATTCCGGGTTTTAGAGCACAAAGCAATTTGTCCTGTTAGCCTGGCACCCATAACTCTTCATCTGTGACAGCACCTTACCAGAAAAAATAGTCCAGCCTGCAAAGGTCTTGGGTGTTTTTATTTTTTGTGAGAATGCCATCCATACTGAGGGAACAAACTCCAATCCAACAAGGAATAAACAAACCCCGTTGGTTTGCCTGATTCAGTTCACACAGAAGCAAGAAAATGCCGAAGTGACACATGGCATTTCACTCATCCTTGAGTTTCTGTCTGATGTGGTGCTTGAAATTTTACCAAAATAATTTTTTTTCATCCTCAAGACAAGGTCCATTCTCCTTATTTCACACACAGGTTAAGTTTGTAGGTCACACACCTTATTTCTAAAGGGGTGACCTGGCTCGAAACCTACGCTGGTACTCTAGAACTCTGAGAAGGGTTTGGGCAACAGCGTCTATTTCTAGACTTCAGTTTAAAAGAATACTGAGTTAGTGTATTTCAGCTACTTACTTTGTATCTTTGGGCAGTGCCTCCCATTCACCTCCCCCTGGGGGAGTCCTGGAGGAAAAGAGCCCTGTTCTGGTTCTCAAAGTTTACCATGTCTGGCCACAAGCAGGCCTCTGCTCAGTACCTTGCTTGCTTGTGACATAGGAATTTAGTCTATGCAATTTCTTAGGCCAAGTTTCTAGCTCTAAAAATTTGTATGGGCTCCGTCAAAGGAAGCACTTATTACCTGAGAGATGTGTGTCAAGGAATTTCTTTCAATAGCAGAGAATCCCTATCTCCTTGAGTTTTATTTTTAAGCCCTTTCTCTTCTGTGTGCATGCATTTTTGGTATGATTAGAAGGTGTTAGAATTGGGGGCCTTTATTTATTCCCAGGGTGTTTTTGGCATAAGCAAGAACTGCTGTGAGAGCTTCCCCCACACATGAGCGTCACAGACACCTCTCAGAGGGTGTGAGCAGAGCCCTCCTCAGGCTTTGCTGAGAAGATAGCAGCCTGCCATGTGGGGCTGGAGGTGATAGGAAGGGTGATGGGAGCCAGCTGGAAAGAGCAGTGTTAGCCATCATGAGATTCCATTCTAGAGAAGACCTGAAGTCATGGTGTTGGGTGTGGTCCTCTTGGCCAGCTCTGAATCAGGCAGTTGGGTTGACAGCAGATGGCTAATGACCATTTAGCATTATTCATTGGAGATAGATGTGAAGCAATCTCTTTTGCATTCACTTTGTTCTTCATCCATCCTCTTTGACTATGTCTATGGGTTAACTTCCCGGTAGACTCTCTGACTCAAGATTCCAAGCCTGGGGCCAGAATCAATTTTTCTGTTTATGTAAAAGCACATTTCTTGAGAATGTGCAGAGTCACCTGGTAAGCATGCAGAATTCATAAAACATGACTGTGGGGAGATAATGTGGTTCACCCTTGAGTACAGGGCTCACTGTCCCTCACAAACAAGCCAACAATGGATCTAGACTCCAGAATTTAGTCTCAAGTAGTCTAGGGGCCAGGGCTCAACTCAGTCTTTCCTATTGGTTTCAACCCAAGGCTTCAGACTGAAAACCTTTGGATTATTTCAGTTTGTAGAGTGTTCATCTAGCATGCATTTAGCCCTGGGTTCTGTCCCCAACATAGTCATAAGCTGGGCACAGTAGCTTATAGGTGTAATTCTAGCAATTGAAAGGCAGAAGTAGATAAATGAGAGGTTTAAGGTTGATTTAATTTCCTTGGCTATATAGAGAGTTTGAGGACAGCCTGGGCTAGTGGCCCTGTCTCAAAAATATATCTTGAGTGGTGGTGGCATTCCTTTAATCCCAGCACTCGGAAGGCAGAGGCAGGCAGATCTCTATGAGTTCGAGGCCAGCCTGGTCTACAGAGCAAATTCCGGGACAACAAGGGCTATACAGAGAAACCCTGTCTTGATAAACTGTATATAAAGCCCATTTGTCTAGAACATTCTAAAGGATAAATCATCTCCTTTCAGAACCATTGGCTGCAAGATTGTTTATCTCATCCAAAAGGCTTTATTAGTGTTCACTTATAAGTCCAAGAGAATGAACTTGGACAAGAGACAGATGTCTGCATTCAAGGCCATATGTCGGCAGCAATCTGGTTCACTGTAGTAGCTTTGAACTTCAATTGTCTTACTATTGGATTCCTAGCCCTCGCTTACTAAAGAGCCAACATCCTGGAATGTAACTGGTCAAGATCAAGCTGTGAGGTTCAAGCCTGGCTTCTTCTAAAGACATAATCACTGACTTTCATCAGGGAACATCTAGAACATGTATGTGGCTTCCTGCTTTATACCTCAATAGTACCGTCTAGCTATCCACCCCTGTCCTGTCGAGGAGAACATAATTATTCTCTGAAAGATTACTTTGTGAAAACGAACAAATTCTACCATCCTATCCAGTTGCAATTCCCAGCTGGTTAATTTTGCGTGTAGCTGTGTACTTCCAAAATCTTCACTAAAGCCTTCCAGTATCGTTTAATGAACTTTTTAATTGGCTTTTTAAAATAGTAGTGCAATCAGCCTCCTCATTTGATTCATGAACAAAAATCTTCAGAAAGGCTGAAAGGGAAAGTATGAATCATAGTTTAAAGAGATGCCTTTTAACTGTGCCATGAGACAAACAGGAACATTAATCAGTACCTACTCCGGGGCATGCTACATACCTATACTGTGGAAAGTGAGCAGAATCCTATCTCACCAGAGACAACATTTCCAGCCTCACCTACAAGATGACATTTTGTTTCTAGAAATGCCTGCTCCTGAGAGCAATGAGTCTGGGGCTTTTTACAGGCCTTCAAGGGCCTGGATGTGCACAAAATAACCTCTGGATCTATGTAACATATGTTACAGAAAGATGAGATGGCAGCCTCAGGATTGTGGGAAAGTCTTTCAGCAGACACCCGTGTGAAGAATCTCCATCATTGTAGAGTTAAAACTTTGGGGGCTGGAGAGATGGCTCAGCAGTTAAGAGCACTGTCTGCTCTTACAGAGGTCCTGAGTTCAATTCCAAGCATCCACATGGTGGCTCACAACCATCTATAGTGAGATCTGGTGCTCTCTTCTGGAATACAGGCATACATGCAGACAGAACACTGTATAAATAAATACATAAATAAATCTTTTTTAAAAAAAGTCGTTTGAAGATGTCTTTAGAAATAGCACAATTGTGCTCTTACACAGCCAGAACTTAAGAGGAAGAAATTTAAAGTGACAGGACAGGTGAATATCCTGCTGTGTGTTACAGATGGAGGACAGGTTTCTCCCCGCAATGAGATTTGAAGGGGTCACATGGGTGTAGACCTGGACTTAATGAGTCACATGTTCTCTCTATTTTGCTATTGTAGGAAACTAATGTTATTATGTGAAAGATGAGTGTGTTCTTCAGAATGAAGATCATGTGATTCATTACTGGACCTTTGCTATTGATCCCCACCCACTTTGGGTGGTTATTTGCACAGGGGTATAGGTCTGAGCTTACTAGAGCTCAGGCAGTAGACAACGGATTATGTTTCCTCCTCCTCCAATAATGTCAGCCTAACACATACAGTATTCTCTGCATGTACTTGCTGAATGAGTGAGTCGTGAGACAGAAGAAGGGAGACACGGGGACCCTTCTGATCTAGGAAGAATTAACCTTCCTCACTTTAGCTTCACTGTGAAATTAAGAGGCCAGATACAAGCTACATAGTGGATGTAAATAGGATTCAACTTATATCGATTATATACTTAGTCTCCTTTTGGGGGGCTCTATATTCATATACTGTCTTTGGCCAGATTGTATACTGTCGGCATGAGTAAGCAAAATCCTACCGCTTAGAAATGAGATTGGAAATTTTGAAGTTTCTGTACACCTCACGATCTATATTCCCAGCTCACCTTTAGGCTGCTATATTTATAATTTTTCACAGAATGAGGAGGAAATAACTTGTGAAAGAAAATCTTAATAGCATGAAAAGATGTGAGTCACCACCAGCCCTTTTATCTAGGTAGAGACTTATCCCCCACCCCCCAGGTCATTCCCTAGAAAAATCATACTTATCAAGTGTGCGGGTGTAATCGAGACAAAGAGGCAGTGGTGTACTTGGCAGGCCAGATGCAGACGGGAGGAGCCTGCTTCTCTGACTGATAAAGAAGTATGCTTGTTAGGGGTATGGGCTCTGAGCCCCACCCTAGAATAAATGACTCAAAACCCCAAGACTGAGACTTGGAAGAAACATTTATACAAAAGAAAAATTTTCCAAGATGCTTCTGACACGAAGCCAAGAATAGCAAGCACTGTTTTTAGTGGCTGAATCATAGCCCCCAGAGCATCCGAACAGGGTGAAGAAGTAGAAGAAATAAATGTAAATGCCTCACCTAAACAGCAGCAGGAATTGGGGAAACAGGGCAGGATGGGGTGGGGTTGACAGCTCTTTATACTGAGGTTGCAGTGTGTAACAGTCTCTCAGCATGAACCAGGTCTGAGCTGCATCCCACCAAAACAGCTGTGGTCCTGATGGTTTTCAGAGCAAGAGAGAGCTGCCTCCCCTAGTCTGCCTTATGAGAATTAGTATATCAGTATTTGTAGTGGTAGTATCAAGCCATCAGTAGTAGTCCCAATATTTTTTGTAGTCTACCATTTGCAGTTTTTCTCTGTACAACATTTTATTAACTGCAAAGAATTTTTTTTTATTGTCTACATATGAGCTTGTTGGTGGATGTACATCTCTTATGTGATTCTTTTTACCACCTTAGTCTCATATACTGCTTAGGAAACTTATGGTAAAATAGTTGACAGCCATGTCATCAGAAGTGCTAGGTCCTATATCCTGAAACAGACTAAACAGCTATGTCTGTTATTGCCAAAGGCCTGGCATTTCTTGGACAGAAGAGCAAGCACTGTTGAGTTTGCTCAGTGCATTGAGAATTTGACCAGTGCTAAAGGTTACAGGGAGTCAGACATTTTGGGTCACACCAACCCAAGAAATTTCTTCAAAACCAACATGCTTTAAAGATAGAGCCACTCCCAGGGAGTCTGGAAACCTGTTGACTAGGAATGCCTAAGAACATCTTGAGTAGGTGACTTCAGAGGTCCTGGAAGGAACTGGGTTGTTACAAAGCTTGGCCTTTATTGTGTTGTGCTGAGTATGGTGCCTGGGACAGGCTGGTGTGTGGATAAGGATGGCTGTCTTAGGCTTGGGAAACTCCCTCTCTATACCCAGAGGGCCAATAGATTCACTCTTGTTCTTTGACTTTTACTGGAAGAGCTCATATCTTACCTTGAGTTAGGCCATTGGGAGCAATTTGATATCCTTTCTGCTTTTAAGAATCAGGCTCACCTTTGACACTGACAGTATGAGCCTGAGCTTAGTCATATAACTGCAGATACCCAGTGTCCACTTAGAGTACTCAGCCCACCTGGTAACCATACAGATAGCAAAAGAAACAATTAACTCTGTGATTTTAATCTCAAACAGGAAGTACTGGAGTTGGACCAGACTCTCAGGCCAAATTCTATCTCTCATGCTCTTTCATTTTCCTGCAACATGATTGCCTAAGATCATGGTGAGGGATGGCATGATAGAGCCTGCATCTCTCAGTGTGACGTCTCTTGGGTTAGACATTTCACCTCCTGTTTCTCACCAACCTCCTATTCTTTCTATCTATTCCTCAAGGGAATGAATGTATTGACTGTCTCGGGAGTCATAGGGGCCAGAGCCAAGATCACAGAGCCTCACTCCTGCCCCTTCACAGAGCCACCTTCTCTGAGAGCCTGCCCTTAGCACTGCTGCAACTCTGTTAAAGAAGGCTGTAAACCCATAATACAGTGAAGATCTTGATCAGCTATGACTGAGGTTTATAAATGAACACTCCAACACATTTTGGGTAATTCTACGTATTAATGCCCCTGTGTGTTATTTTCATGTGTGCATTGTGTGCTCAAAACCAGAGTTAGTCTCATGGTTGGAAAATAGAATTTAGAGTATAATAGAGTTTAGGCTACCCCCTTTCCTGTGTGTGTGTGTGTGTGTGTGTGTGTGTGTGTGTGTGTGTGTGTGCAGGGATGCATGCATATGCAGAGGCCACAGGAGGACATCAGGTGTCCTGTTCTGTCTTGCCACTTTCTTCTTTATTCCCTTAAGAAAGGGTCTTTCCCTGAACCTGGAGCTAGACTGAAAGCCAGAAAACCCCAGATAATGCTCCTGCATCCACCCCCGCAGAGTGCTTGGGTCACAGAAAGCAGTAGGGTTGCTGGAAATTCAAAGTCAATTACTCCATGTTTATGGAGCAATTCTTATCTGTGGAGCCATCTCCCCAGTTTGTCCTTTCAGATGACATGAAACAATATGCACAAATTGGTAGTTTTCTCCTCACCTCCCATGCTCTCCACTCCTGCCCCTCATTTTCCTTTCTTTTCTCCTGACTCTCCCAACTCAAGGTTGCAGGAATGTACCGACTGGAGAAAGAACCCCCTTATTTTTCACGCCCCCCCATACAGCTCTCATTTAAGGCCGCTCTACTCTGTCCTGCCTCTCAGCTTCTTTGCTGAACGAGGGTCAGAACTAGACCATCAGACCTTGCCCAGGGTCCTTGTTAAGTCTGAGGTACACACTCATTTGCTAGGAAGGACTACTTCAGCAAGGCTCAGCATTTGCAGTCCCAAGCACCAGAGGTTACCCGAGTGCCTGTTTATGCTGTGTCAAAAATTCTTTTTGTGGTGGCTCACTACTTCAAGAAATTTTCCTTTCTTTCCTGGAATTTTCCACAGGATACTCTACCCAAAAGGTGAAATTTTCTACTGAGGAAATACAAATATCCCGTTTACAGATTTAAAACAAAAATGTCATGAATGCCACTTTTAGAAGGAAAAATTCTCCAGCCAGAAGATCCAACTTTTAAACATCTAATTGCCCCCTGTGAAGTGACTCTCTAGGCGAAGAACAGATTTCCCCAAATGAACACAAGCCAAAAGGAGTTTGGAAGCAGTGGTGGGAAATGGAATCCTTATGAGAAAAGAGTGAGCATTAGGAGGAAGGCCCCACATCTGCTCAGCTTGCTTCCCTTTATTTATCACTACATGGGCTCTCCAGCTGTTGGCAGAGTGCATGGCCTAGAGCAAGTGCCTTCACGCCCCTCCCCAGCTCACATGTCCACCCACACATTTGCTATAAGAAACAAATAGGCAACTAACTCTAGGGCATGATGAATGGCTTCCCTGGCAGCAGAAATACTGAAGGAAGCTGGAGTGAGCAGAAAGTGTGGCTGCGAGGGCAGACACAGAGAAGGTATACGAGCATCTATTCTGGACACAGCTATGGCTAAGAGCAAGGGTCAGCAGGAGGCCACGGCTGGCCTGAGGGGCACACTGATAGTCTTAGGATCCAGAAGGCTAACTGAAGAGAAGGGGTTTTCAGAGGATGTAATGGAGTTCACACTTGGAGGTGGCAGGCTGGGATTGATGACATGGGTTCAATCCCCAAGACTCACGTAGTAGAAGGAGATAACTCCAAGTTGTTCTCTGACCTCCATTTGCATACACATGTACACACACACACACACACACACACACACACACATTCTTTGAAGACCATACATGTACATATGCATTTTGATCAGGGATCCCAATCTTATTTCCATGTGTTAGGAACTTGAGATTTGACTATGGGCCTCACTGCCCATTTTTTTAGTATAAGAACATTGTTAGATGGGGCAATTCCTTCTCTATCCATGATACCTATCAATTTCTGGTTTGCGGACACTAGTGCTGAATAAGGAGAAAAAGATGACACTAAATATACTTTTCCAAAGAACAAAGAAAAGGGATCCTGAGGCTCTACTAGAACAGGGCAACCATGCCCCATTTCCAGTAATCTCTGGCAAGCACATTCTAGCAGAAGCAGCTTGCGTCCCCTTCTCGGAGTGTTTGTGGAACCGGAGATGCAGATTGTAAGTGGAAGTCACAATCTTCCTGTCTCCCTGACAGAAATATCTGTCAGGGACATGGTGAATATCTTTGAATGTCTGATAAGGGACGGGGAAAGGGGAAATGACATTTTATGTTAATTTTATTCATACCATAAACGCATGCCAAGTACACATTATGAGCCTGCGTGCATGGCCTGTGGAAACCCCACTTGATTTGGGTCCTATAAAAGTTACAGTGTTGTGTAGGAGAAGGAGATGTAATATAAAAATCTACTTTATGGGACCCACTGAAATAAGACTTGGAGAGAGGTTGGATTCACATCTACTGGGCTAGTTTGGAAACACTTCCCACAGACAGATAGGAACTTCAAAGTTCAGTGAAAGCCTTGGGGAAAGGGAATTCCAGGCTATGATGATGGCATGAATATGGCAAGTGGAAAATTTGAGGTATTTCTAGGGCCATGTTTCTGAAACACAAACATGTGTGATCTCGGGGCTGGTGAGATGGCTCTGTGGTTAAGAAAACTGACTGTATTTCCAGAGTACCTGGGTTTAATTCCCAGCAACTACATGGTAGCTCACAACTGTCTGTAACTACAGTTCTAGGGGACCTGATACCCTCACACAGGCAAAACACCAGTACACACAAGAACTTTTAAAAAAGAAAACAAAAAAAAACATGTCTGATCTCAGAGAAGGAACCATAAGGGGAAGGATTTTTGCTTTTCTTTAGTTTTTTGTTTTGTTTTGTTTGTTTGGTTGGTTGTTTTGGTTACTTTAATTTTAATTGAATTTCCTTATGGCAATTACTAAAATATTTTACCCAATAATTATTTAGGAACAAAGAACAAAAAAGATGCTTAGGAAGATGATGCCAGTGTTTAAAACCTCAATAAGGGGGTGATCTGCAGATCAGGGATCCAGAACTATACAGAAATGATAAATATTCCTGAAAAATAGACTGTGGTTTTAGTTGTTTTATTAATAAAAAGAGATCTGTTGCAGCTGTAAGAAGACTTGGTGTTTATGTTAGGGGGTCTTGGACAAGAATATGTTGTTTTCCAGGCCACTTAGCTAAAGACCCAGGATGGTTTAAAGGGGACTTTTAAAAAATTAAACATACATTGGCCCCCTATTCAAAGCCCCATTGCAGACTCTGACCTTGGACCCAATCAGCTGACTTTTTTATATCTCAGAAAATTGTGACAATGGTGCTGGCTCACCATGGCAGGCTCTCAGTGGGTGTGAGAGGCCACTGGAACTGACCACTGACTTACTCTAGTACTCCACACAAGCCTGCTCTTCTCATTCCAGGACCCAGGTTCATCACAGGCATGTCTGAGAAATAAATGAGGGCCCGAAGCACTAAGAGCACTGTGAAGGCATAATTAATTTTTTAAAGCTAGCACTGTTTGGAACACTTGCCAAGCATAGACATGGAAGAGTCAATTGAAACACAAGTATACCCGTCTATGCTCATATATTTACCACCAAGTTTATTTTCAGGGCAACAGTAGGGAAATGTTGGGACAGTGAACTAATAAGGGATTGGAAAGAAGAGTTTCCTGGAGAATTTATGGAGCATAAAATATACAAGACATACAGACTGTGCCCAGATCTGCCTGAAGTGAATCTCTGAAATCTAGGGATTAGAGTACACCGAGGGGATCTGCCCCTAACCCCAGCAACGGCCATTGTTGTTGGCTTGGGGCAAGGCAGTATTTCCAGGATATCTGGTCTCCTTCGGAGCAGCGTATACCTTCGGAAAGGTTTCCTTTGCTGGAGTCGAGGTCATCTTCTCCCTTTAACCTTCAGAGTCTTCAGAAGAGGCCCTGGAATTCACCTAAAGCAAGCTTTCAGAAAGTCTGCATCCAGCACCTGGATGTGCAACCCTAACTGAGTATTTACCACTCCTGTCTCAGCACTCCAAAGGAATGCCGAGACAGAACGTGACTAATTGTTAGGAGAGATGTGCCTCTTTCTCTGGTAAGGTCCCCTGCCCCTCCCCCAAACATTTCCTCTCAGCTATTGAATCTTTCAGTGACCTTGGGTCCCCTTAACTCACTCTTTGGAATCTTAACTTCCATAGCTCACCTACCATTCCCTTGACCATTCATCAGGGATATGGAAATGAATTATTATCTCCCTCTGAGGGAATTATTCATTAAGTATTTCTGTTTAAACTTTCTCCTCAGTTTTCCTAAGACCATAAGCACAACATTTATCTCAAATACTCTATTCTTAATAGTCACAGAGGCCAGGGAGACACAGACTTTCTCAGAGGCACTTCCCAGACCCCCTTAGAAGTGCACTATTTGTCTCCATTCAGACTCTGACATGGGCCTTCCTTGTCCCTTGGTCATGTTCTGCCCTGTCTACAGGTCTATGACTGTATACAGAAGTCACATGTTCTTCATGTCATCCTGAGTTTTATCACTCATCTCCACCTGTGTTTAAGTTTTAACTAATGATTCTGCTTACTATTCCTGTACGTGGTTGAGGGATGGGAAAAATGCAACGTCTCTAGCTTACTGTCACAAGAAAATAATGTGAGCATCAGCTGCTGCTGCCAGCACAGATTAGACGATTCTGAGGTCTGGAGTCTGTGGTTCACTTTTCTTGTTTTGTTTATGCCAATCCTTAGAAGAATCGCCAGATAGGAATGTTTGAGGACCAACTAAAGCCCTGTGTGACAGGGCCCTGGCTGGCTCACGGTTGCTGCTGCATCAGTGTGAGAAGAGGCCATCAGGGTAAAATTAGAATCCATCATGACCTTGTAAGTGACAGACATTGACATGAATATGTGGTGCTGGGCTTGAGGGAAAAAAAAATGAGTTCTCTGACAAAGGAATGGGAAAAAACTAATAATTGAGAAGTGAACTTGCCACTGATTCTCAAAGTAAACATCAAAGTATTATGCATGCAACAGGATGTAAAATGCAGAGAATGTTAAAGTTAGAACTTACTCCACATTCAGGAACAGGTAGGGATGGATTACTTTAGAATTCATTAGACCTTCCTCACAGTTCATTGTCTTAGAACTGTAATTGTTTTATCTAAGCAAGACCATATGCATCGGAATCTCAGACTTTTCAGGTACAAAGTCAAAAACATGATATCTAAGATCCCATCCAACTTTGAAATTTGTTCCGAAGCATTTCAACTCACCATATAACTCTTAGATCAAATACAGATGTAGTTATCATAACAACAACAACAGCAGTCACAATGGCAAACCCACCACTTTTAATTAAGAATTGTAAAGAACATGAGAAATGCCAGGGAAACTGGTTGCAATGCTCGTTCCCAGTCATTGGAAAGGCTATTATTGTATGGGTGGAGGTGTGTAGATATTGGGAGTGTAGGGATAGATAGCTTCCTACCATTTCTACTGAAGGCAGAGCCAGAGTGAACTGACTTAAAGTGAATGAGGTCTTTCCATTCATGACTTACCAGAGTTCAGAGAGGGTTTTAGAAATCAGGTCTTTATGAGAAAGCCGAGAGAGTCAAAGGCTTTAGGATTGCCCCTCCCCACTGCCCAGCCCATTGGCTTCTCACCACACATTTGTGCTGGCTTTATCAAATACTTCCTATTTCTGTGTGCTTTGCAGGCCTGCCTGTTTCTACTTCCTCTCACTTTCACTTACTGTTACAGGGCTGATTGGACAGATAGACTCAGAGCCATTTGGGCAGGTGGGATTCTTCCTTGCCCTATGATGTCAGTAGCAGCTTGGTGACACCACCCATGGTGGTGCACAGCTTTTGAATGTATCTCTTTTGCTATCCCTTGCAATGCTTTTGAGCTATTGCCACATTGCTAAGATAGAAAAGCTGATGCCCAGAAAGATGAAAGTAGAAACATAGCATCAAAATGAAGATGCTTCTTTCTGGTTGTTGATCTTTAATCTGATCTTCTAATGTTGTTAAGTAGGGCCTGTAAATCACCCAGTATCCTCAGTTAGTGCATAGGAGAGCCACATGGTGAAGATTTGGGAAGCGGGGAAAATGAGCACACATGACAGAGAACGTTGCTGTGGTAAGCTAGAACTGGGAAGAGGGTACAGACATCTAGCAGATGCTGTAAACATCTGGAGTCATTTGAATAATCGTGGAGGAGAACATGGGGCCCGTCTGTGCTGAGGCTGTGATCTGCTGCTCCCTGTGGCTGTGGATCTAATGCACTCTTTATTTGAAAAACAAAGGATGGCTTGGGGATGAGTGTAATGCAGAATGGCTTCAGAGACCTTGGTTCCAGAGCTGGCAATACTATGAACTTGCCATGGCACTCCTGGTCCTGGCTCAGGGTTTGGTTTCCTTCTTTGTGGTGAGGCAAGCCTTTAGGTGTTGGGACATGGGAATTCTGGTCAAGTCACAGGATGGCCTCTTTGTGGTTTACTGTGGACATGTGGACACAAGGGCAGATGCTGGGCAGAAAATGTAGGTATCCTGCAGCCAGAATTAGCAGACCACAAGCAGCATTGCTGGGGAGAGCTTTAGGAATTCAGCTAACATTGCTGGCATGCACGAGTAACACACGGCCTAAAAACAATGGCTTGGGTAAAGAGAAGTTGGTTTTTCTCCCGCTGTGGTCTTACAAAAATGTCCTGGCCCAAACTCCTATGGCTAATAAATGAGTTAGGTTATGGGTCAAGCCCAAATTAGGGAAGATGGAACTAGGTTTGCTAATAAACGAACTTCAAAACAGATGGTTTTGCATTATCTAGGCAGATGCATGTAATCATAAGGGAAAGAGAGACCGGAGATATAATGGCACGAGGATTGGCTCGATACAGTTTGTTTTGATAGGAGACAGCCAGGATTCAAGGAATCTGATTAGCCAGCTTCTAGAAGCTGAGCAAACACAAGGAAACCAGCTTTCCCCAGCAGCTTCCTGAAAGGAATGCACAAAGCTGACACCTTGATCCTATCTCTCCAAGATCCCTGCCAGACTTCCACAGAACTGTAAGGTTAAAACAAATTATGTTGGGTGATAATTTGTCAGAGCAGCAATAAGAAATGAATGTAAATGCCCGAAAGACATTTGAAGCAGCAGTGGGAGGTAGGTAGCTTCTGTCCCCTAGATCAGCAACCCTTCCTTCTTGCTCTACTGTGTGATTTCTAGTCACAAAACTGCCTCAAGGGCAATGGTGGTTGCTAGAGCTCCAACCATCATATCTAAAGAGAAGAGGCCATCTTTATAACCCCTTCTAGAGAGTTTCTAAAAGCCACACACAACAGCTGATACTTTCTGACTACCAGGAATTGGTCCCTGGGAATTATCGAGCCAAGGAAAGGCTAGGAATGGAGTGTTTGATTTGAGTCCCTTTGTGTCCAGCCAAACTCAGGGTGGTTAATGAATAGAGGAGAACAGGTTTGGGGCAGCGACTAGCACTTCCTGGTACATTGATGACACGATGACAGGTTCTTTCTCTCTCCAACTCAGAACTGTAAGGCTTTGAGTTTCTGGGGTGTGGTGTGGATATGGGCTAGGGCCAAGTGGAGGTCACATGTCTCCTGGACCTTCCTTGCTGAGGCCTCTCTACCTTTGGTGCTGCTGTACTGGTTCAGATGAACGCTACCTGTTTTGTTAACATGGACAGAGTGGATATAATGAACCCCCTCCTCTCCAAATGAGGGTGATGGAGAGCAGGGAGGAGTTGGAGATGGAGAGCAGGCTGTGTTCTTCCAGCCACAGGGGGCAGATAGCAGGTTAGCAGCAGTTGCAGTACGCTTGGCTGACAGTTGGCTGCCTGATCTCTCACCAGAGTCCATGACCACCCAGGCCTCTTCGTGGGAAATGAGCTAGCTGATCATGCACGGGCACTTGTTTTCTCTCATATCGAACACTGAGGTAGTTTATAGTCTCTGTAGTGTTGACTGAGAAGCACAGAGGTGAGGGAGGAGTCAGAGATGAAGAAGATTAGCTACAAGGTGGATGCTCTCCTCTGCAGCATCAGAGTTAGTATGCTGCTGTTTACAAGGGAACCCTGGGACATCTCTAACCTTGGCCTTCCTTCCTGAAAGTCCCTATGGTACTTCCCAGGGTAGAAAGATTGGCATCATCTTTATTGTCCCCTCCTACTAGCTTATTTCCTAGTTTGTACCATGACTTCATTGCCAGATGCTGTGTACAACCTGTCATTCTCACTGCAATCTGAGACAGGGGCTCACTGCAGAGCCCTAAGCGTCCTGGAACTCACTTTGTAGCCCAGGAAGGCCTTGAACTCACAGACCTCTGCCTGCCTCCAGAGTACTGATACAAAAGGTATGTGCCGCTGCCTCCAGCCTAGTTTTGGACTTTAAGCTGAATGGGCTGGCTTCTTTTCCATCTCCCCCTTTGTTCCATATCAGTCCACACTCTCTCTTCCCCATGGGATTTCCTTCCTTTCCCACAACGTTCAAGTCATGTGTGCCTTCATTCTTGAGTGCCAATGGTACTTGATCCATTAAACATTCATACCTTTCTCCATGAATCCAACAACATGAGTTCAATCCAATGAGACAAATGAAATAATAGTAAGCAAGTAAGCCCTTTTGAGGGCAATATTTGCAAACACTGCTTAGGTGTGTCTCTAGCAGCAAAACCTTTCGACTTCCATGTCTTTTGGCTTGGTCTGTGCAACAGGTATTAAATTTGTAGTGGGTGTGAGTTTTGCTGCCATTCTCTCTCTCTCTCTCTCTCTCTCTCTCCCTTTTTCTCCCTCTATCTCTCTCTATGTGTGTGTGTGATGTATGTGTATATATACATATATACATATATGTATATATAATGTGTGTGCATATATATATGTATGTATGTATTTATGTATGGTGTCACTATGCAGCACAGTGTGGTTTGAACTTGTAATTCTCCTGCTGCAGCCTTCAGAGTGCCGAGACAGACTTAATTCTTCAAGAACTAACTAGACTACATTGAATTCGGACTACATTGAATTCGTCTTTGTGTCTCTGTGCCTTGTCCTCTCACCCTTACCCCGTGTGTGTTATTCATTCAGGAAGCAAACAGTAAATGAACTAAATGTTACAAAGAATTACACACATGAATTTAGGAAGCATCTTTGTCTTCCTTTGCCTAGAGCGTGTTTGGTTGAGTATTAAGGTGGTGCCACCCCTTGCTCTCATTACTGAGAACTTTTTGATAAAAGAATCCTTAGTTCTAAAGGGGGGGGGATAACATTTCAAATCCAAGACCAACATTTCAAAAGCAAGCAGATAGGCCCTGCAGGTAGCATTAAGTGACTAACTCAGATGCTTTCAACTCCCTGAGCTAAAATCAGTGCTGGGGCTGTTGTCTAGCTTGTCCTGTCTCATTAGAAAGCCATTTTCTTTCTAAGATGTATTTCAGAGAAAGGCAAGAGAGAAATGAGAGGAGAAGAAAAGACAGCTGCCGGTAACTGCCTGGGGAAACTGTCCAAAGACAGGCTGTAGCTGGAGAGAGACTGGCAGCCTCACCACTCATCTCTTTATTAACTGGGCACTCCGCGGCAGAGCATCAAACTTACCATCCCAATTGGAGTCTTACAAAGGAAGGAGCGTGACCTTTCTTTTGCCTTTACCAGGCTTCCAAAGGCTCCTCTGATCTGCTCAGCAGCTAGTTAACTGAGCAGGATGTGACCTGGCTCCCTCCTGCTGATCAGAGGAGGAGCTGACAGGTCACCTGCCCACACTGGCAGTGGGGGTGCTTTGCCCAAATTAGCATCACGAGGAGAGCTCAGAGGTTCCTTCTGGCCTCGGCGGCGTGTGGTTGTGCAGCTGAGGTTGGGCTAGGGCAGAGAGAGATAGAAGCCATGTGGAAGCTAAGACAGAGAAAGCAAATAAGGCGAGAGACAGATGATAAGCCCACGCCCACAGAGCGATGCCCCTCTCAAGCCTTGGGACAGTGCTGGCTTGGGATCTGAAAGGCAAATGTATGGGGACAGCACTTTGTAACTGATTTTTCCCAAACTGGCAGTGTGATAACTCACCCACTCGCTTGGACGAAACTTGGCTGGGATGCCATTTAGATTTCTTACTGTGGAAAGAACAAAGTTGAGAATTGTTTGGCTGTTGGGCAGATCACCTTCTTCCTTTCCCAAATTTGGGCAAGTTAGAAAAGGATTCAAAGCATGAAGGGGAATGGAGTTCATCTGCTCTGGGTACAGGTCACCCGCATCTTTCCCTTTTTTTTTTTGAGATATTGACAAACAAAAGACAAATCTAGCTTGAAGCTCTGATTTAAACTCTGATTTAAACTCTAACCTGGGAAGAAGTGAACATGAAGAAGGGACAGACACCTGGGAACAGGAGTGTGGGTCCCTCCTCAACTCACCATGATTTGTTGAGAAATGATCTTGACAGCGGATGTCTAGCTAGAGAGGGGAGTGGACAGGATACCCAAGCAAAGCCCATAGACACCATCAGCCTAGCAGGGGAAGTCACAGAGGCACCAGGCAAAGGAGAGTCCATCAGAGGGACTTGGGGGAAATTTTCACCCCCTCTGTAGAGAATACAAAGTCTGCAGATGAAGAAAGAGAAAGGAACCTAATGTGGACCCTTTAGAAATCTAGTAACATAAAATGAAGTTTCACACTCAAGACACAGAAGGCGCTCATTTGGAGACTTGCTGGTGAACCTGGTCTGCCATCATCACAGGTATTCAGTCATGTTGGACATAGTTGGAACTCACAGAGCCACCTCCTTTGCACAGGTAGGTGCATTCAGGTGGGCTGCAATCCAGGCTACTCTGCCCAGATGAGCATCCTGTCCCTCCACCTGGGAGCACACATGTGTGTGTGTGTGTGTATATATGCATGCACATGTGTGCACACGCATACACACACACACATACCTTGCATATTCTCACACACATCATGCACACACACAATATATACATCTACTCACATACTCACACAATGTGCACACACACACACACACACACACACACACATTCACACATATGCACACTTACTGGTGAGACAAGCCCCTGGTGAGGGAGTGTTAGGATCTCACCAACCTTCTCCCTCTGACATTAGACAGGAACAAGTGTCCTGCTTACCTTGATTCATCCTCTTAGCCTGCTTTTTAAGCCTGCTCTCATTAGATGGCAGTTGTTTAAACCCCAGTTTTAATTTTCACTGTGGATCATTCTGTGGAAGCACAGGACTCCAGCAAAAGGGTTCTGGGCATCAACATTGAGGACTTCCATTAATCCAGACAACATCATGTATGAAGATGGAGCCTATTGTGCATCCATTTTTGCCTGATGTCTTCAGGCTGATGTGATGACCCCTGATGCCAGGTTGACTTTCTGGATTTGAGTGCAGGTGCCTGAACTGTGGCTCTGGTGTCTGTATGCTTGGAAATCACTACAGGTGTCTCTGATCATTAGTCTAATCAAGGAACTGCCAACCTATTTCTCTATCATGTCATAAGTCAGCGATTTGAAAGCATTCATGAAATTAGAGTTGTATATATACAATTGTTTCACTTATCTTAAATGTAAATAGTATCTACTTGAATCTTTTTAATCAAAATATCATTCACATGCAATAAAAGTTACCATTTTGATATAAAAACAAACAAACCAAACCACACTGTCCTACTTATTTAAATAAAATAAAAATATGTAGGTTAAGCACCAGCTGTTTTTCCAAAGGACCAGTATTCAGTTCCCAGAACCCACAAGGAGGCTCACAACAATCTCTAACTCAAACTCCAGTGAACATGACACAACTTTCTGGCCTCCATGTGTCCTGAAAGTATATGTGGTACATATCTACATGAGGGTAACCCCCACTCCCAGAAAGATGTGTATTCTAAACAAACATCTGTGATTTTATTTGGGTTTTTTTTTGTTTGTTTGTTTGTTTTTAGCAATGTATGACCACAAAGGACATTATCCTCATGACCTAAGATGGTGACAACTTCCATTGCATTGATCTTCTGGATAGGAGGGTAACAGAAGCTGGGACAATACTTCCATTCATACACTATTGGTCAAGTCTTTCATATGGTGGGCTCAGAGGCAGACAGTTCACTAGTATGTGTAAGGCCCTAGGTTTGACCCCTAATACAATAAATAAATAAACAAACAAATAAATAATCTGGGCTGTGGTGGTGCACTCCTTTAATCCCAGCTCTCGGGATGCAGAGACAGGTAGATCTCTGTGAGTTCCAGGATAGCCTGGTCTACAAAGCTACACAGAAAAACCTTGTCTTGAAAACACCAAAATAAATAACTTTATATGTTCATCCAATGTTAGAAAAACCCACATACACCTTGTCTCATTCATTTAAAGTACATGTCATTTTTAAAAATTATTTTATTAGTTGTTGACTTATTGGTTGACATTTACACTCTCTCTTTTCTGTCCTCTGCAGTGAATAGCCCTGACTACCCTCCAGTGTATTTGTGATAGGGACTTTTCCCATTGTCCTTCACTACTTCAGCATGGGGTTCCCCAGAGGTGAAATATGCTGATTAGAGAAATCTTCCTCAGTCAAAATAGTAAGAGTCAGGGGAATGAGGAGAGTTTGCATAAAAGTAGTAACTGATCTTTTCACTGACATTAATCATCAGGACTTCACATCGCCAAGTGCCTTTCACTAGCCACATTCCTGCTAGCACTGCCTTGGTAGTAGTACCTATCTGTCCGACTTAGAGTGTTGTAATAAGATGGGAATAGACCCCCCACAATTCATCCTTTCACCCCCCAGTCTATCTCCATGAAGGTTACAGAGAGAATTTGTAAACAGGCACCTTGGTGCATATGATCACCACACAAAAGTGATCTTCCCTTGCTCAAGCAATGATGTCCATTCTCTGGAGTCTCAACTTTAAGGCCCTTGCTAATTGTCATCTGACCCCTGCTGGATTCCCAGCATTCTCTTCTCCCAGACTTTCCTCTCAACTGATGCACTCTGATCTCAGATGGCTCCTGTGGTTGTGGGCATGACTGTTGTCATGACTTTTACACATTCCTGTTCATACTAACCTGCTTTAACTTCCAAAGTTTCACACAATACTTAGGATGAAGTAGGGAGAGCAAGAATCCCAGAGAGAAGCTCATATACACCAAGGTAAATAGGAGCCCTCCAGAGCCATGTTAGGATCCCATTTTCTATCACTGAGGACTCTGCTTTCCCAACATTCAGCCTAGAAAGGCCCTCTTATTGATGTTATCAATACAACTCTCTGTTCTGCATTGTCACTCCTTTTTTTTAGGTCAAAGGCTTTAGAGGGAGTAACAGATTTAATCCATTGAAAATTAACCTGTGATATTTTAGGTTAGACAGAATAAGAAGAATATCTCTGAATTCCTTAATTAACATTAGGGAAAACCACAATGGCAGGGGGTCACTTTGGTTCTAGGATTTTAGGTAGATCAACCCAAATGGTAGATTTGGTAGACTTTTCATTTTCCAGGAACATCAATCAACCATGTGCTTTGAAATATACTGAGTTCATAAAACAACAGCACCTTATAGATTAACCACTATATTCTAGGCACTGTGCTGGGCAGGGAAGGGAATAATGAATGAAGCACATGTTTGACCACTAGGCTTAACAATACTCAAGAAGATGGCCAAGTGAGCAGGAAGTCAAGATAGGCAGAGACCCACACCACAGGACTATTTGGGTGAATGGGGAGGTATGGAGACCCATGGTACTTGGAAAAGGGGCCAGAAATGAAAAGACAGCTGAAGCAGTGGGCAGGATGGTCTGTCATGCATTTGTTGATCTGTTTCTGTTTCTTTTCTTTTTTTCTTTCTTTTTTTTTTTTGTTTTGTTTTGGGTTTTTTTTTTTTTTTTGGTTTTTTGTTTGTTTGTTTATTTTTTTGTTTGTTTCGAGATAGTGGTTCTCTGTAGCTTTGGAGCCTGTTCTGGAACATACTCTATAGACCAGGCTGGCCTTGAACTCAAAGAGATTTGCCTGTCTCTGTCTCCTGAGTGCTGGGATTAAAGGAGTGTGCTACCATTGCCCAGCTGATCCTTTTCTTTAACTGTATTTTATTGTTGTCATTTGTTTTGGAGATGCTTTGAATTCCACCCGGGGCCTTGTATGTGCTAGGCAAGTATCCTAATGCTGAGCTCCAGGCCCAACACTCTTTAACTGCCGTTAGTCATCCTCTTTTCTTTATTTTCATAATGAGACAGGCCTCATTATGTAGTTCAACTAGCCTGGGACTCCCTCTGGATACCAGGCTGGACTTATCAGAGACTGGCCTGCCTCTCAAGTGTTGGGATAAACACTTGGGTCACCACACCCAGTTTTCTTCAGCAGATATTAATCAGTAGTAGTGACAGACATTCTTTCAAAGTCTGACCTCCATTCCAAGCCTTTTGTTCAAGTCACTTTCCATTCGAGAGTAGCCATTTCACCTAATTCTAGCCAAGACAGTAAAAGGGTGAAACAGATCAAGGGATTCTTAGAAATGTGACATTGATGTCACACTTTCCTTTTATCCCACCCCCCCCCAGCACTGGATTGTGTGTGTGTGTGTGTGTGTGTGTGTGTGTGTGATGGTTAGCAATGAGTCACTAGACTTCAACCTTGAGTCAATAAACATCTAGAGAGTTTTGATTTAGCACAGTTGCAGTGAGCATATTGAACTGCTAAACTATCACAAGCAATATTGTGTGTGAGAAACAATCCCTTTGCCTGAGTTACAATTGTGGCTTCTTAGAAACTTGAGACTGAAAGAGTATCTTTAAACAAAGTTATCTATTGCCAACAACTTAAAAAAGAAAAAATTATGGAGTGAAGAAAAGAGAAGGATAGACAAGACAGGCAAAGCCAACCTCGGTAGGTAACATCTCTTTGGTTACTCCTTTTTCCTCCACAAATGAAGCACTAGTAAGATTTATCACTGGGCAATAGGGACAAGAGTTATAGGTGTCTGGCCTTCTGTCTTTGCAACATCATATATTTCTTTAATGAAGTGTGAGACCAGAGCTTCATAAATTCACATAGTAGCAGAAGCAGGCAGGAGCTCGTCAGCGGAGCTATTCAGGGAGCCCAGCATCACTCTTTGCGTATTAGAGAAGTTCACAGCTGGTTAAAAATAGGCTTGGAGAGAAGTCACTTTTAGACCGCAGCTCATTTTGGATTTCTCTGGAGCCCCATTCTGGGCCACAGTGTATTTCCTTTTTCCTTTCGTTCTAGTAAGAGCACCCAGGCGGGTCAGAGACAATAGCTGCATGGTTATCTTTAGTTCCACTGTGCACTGAAAGCAGAACTCTGAAGAAATAACAGTACACCCCCTAGGCGCATGAACTCTTACAGTTTTTTGTTTTTTGTTTTTTTTTTTATAAGCACTAACACAAATTGAGCCTTTCCTACGTCCTGGCCACTGTTGCTTGCTTTAAATTCTCAAAACAACCCCAGGAAATTTAAAAAAGAAAAATGCTATTAATAGCCTCCCTCTTTGATGAGGAACCAAAGATTCTGAGGAGACAAGCAAACCTGTTTGCAGCCAGCCTCAGAGCCCTGAGGTGTGAACCAGTGACTGATCTCTTCAGAGCCTGTGTCCTCGGAACCTGGAAGGGGCTTTCTGATCACTTCAGTGTGCTCTTAGTGTGGACCTGTGAAGTGAGCCGAGGACACACCCCAGGGCCTTCTCAGTCCACAGGCATGAAACGGGGACTTGAACTGACTTCTGACTTTGAGTTTCAGGATCTTCCAAGACACAGGTGGATTGGGCATGGGAGTAGGTGAGGAGGCATCCTCTCAGGGGATGAATTTGAAGATTCAGCAGCTAGCACAGAGCTGCCATGATTTATATGAGTGTCTGTTAAAGCCACGTTTGTCCCTTACATATCTAGTGAGCAATGCCTACTACTCGCGGTGAAAACCTCAAATGTAATGTTGTTTTCACAGTTAATGTGACAGTCCTTCAAATTCCAGGAGCGAGAGTGAGCTGAAGGGGATAGATAGCTCTAGTGGGAGCCCAGCCAACTTAGCTGATAAAGCTAATACCAGATCTCTTTGAACATTTAAATTACCTAGTGACAGAAAACGGAGACTAGCTTATAAGGGCTGGGGGCAGGCATTGTGAATGTGAATGTATTTTTTTTTTTTTTTAAATACCTGAGTTTTGAAAAATAAAAGTGTTCTGCCCACATTTCCAAGCACAGTGGTAATCAAAAGGAACCTCTATGGAGGTAATAATACCTTGTATTTTAAGTACAGCTTCTCTCTGAGAAGCTCAAAGCACTCTGTAATCATTTCTTTATTATCATTCTCAAAACTTCCTGGGTCAAAAAGTTACAAAGTTTGAATCTTAACAGCCCAGCCTCAGTTTCCTCTTTGGGCAGAAGTGGTGGATGGGGGAAGCTGCTATCTAAGAACTGCCACTTCAAACAGTTTTCCTATCTCCCCTCCCCCAGTGGCTGCCAGCCAGCTACCCTGCTTAACTCTTTATAAGCCTAACAGTCACAGGGCATAGAAGCACGGAACAGTTAAAGGAGAAAGTTTCACTCTGGTGAGCTGGAGGCAGAGGAAGTGGCTCCAGGTGCCATGTAATCAAGGTGACTTCCACAATATCAGTTTTTACACACTTGGGAGATGCTATTTTTAAGGAAACATTTTGATTTAACATATATTAATATATGTAATTGTGCAGTGTGATCGGGCTCCTTCATTTTACTGACACTTTGCCCCACTACTTCTGGGTGTATATTGCTTCCTATCCCTAGTGTAGACTCATAGTAGAGGGCTCAGACCATGGGCTCTGGAATATGTCCCATACAACAGTCTTCCTGATTTATTCTTGACTAGAATGTGCAGGAAGAGGCAGGTGCAGCTAGTTAGCACATGCTGTTTCCAAATAGTCCCCAAATGGTTCTCCACCTCAGAGAGAGAGAGAGAGAGAGAGAGAGAGAGAGAGAGAGAGAGAGAGAGAGAGAGAGAGAGAGAGAGAGAGAGAGAGAGAGAGATTTATATAGCTACCATCTTCCAGTGAGCTGGAAGTGTATGTCCAAATACATAATCTCCTTGGTTCTCCTGGTCATGACACCTCAATTTGCCCAAGATCATTGTAGAGCACAATAGCTGACCTCTGCTTAAACCCTGGTCCAGTTGGTGACAATGATGATATTGGAAAGAGGTTTTATATTATGTGGGTGACACTGGTGACACTGGAAAAGAGTTTTTATATTATGTTGTTCTTTAGGTGTGCTCCTGGACCCTAGACCAGGATTCCTCACTCTTAATTTCAGTTTCTTCCAGTGGTGATTGGGTAGAGAAAGGGTGTTGGCCATTTTCTTTCAATGGCTCCCTTCACTGAGGAATGACAGCAAGGCACAGGGCCGGGAGCTGCCCATCTGCATGGGGGTGACTGCTCTCATTTGTAACTAGGGGCACTCCCGCTTTGGAGGAGTATGTGGCATCATAGTTCTGTTGGACTCTGAAAAGGGTTACACAATGGCACTGATCCATATGGAGAGCCCAAGTCTTAGCTGTCCGTACCTGGGCTGGGAGTGAGAACAGATGTGTGTATGTGGGCCTGGGTGTGGAAGTAATTGGTAATGGTTCTGCTTAAGGCCTTAGGGAAGCAGACTTGAAGCAAGATGAGGGACTGACTCTATTAGGGCCCAGGAGTGATTGGGTATTTGTAACTGTTTTAAGCTATTTTGGGGCCTTATTTCCCTTTTGTTTCCCCAGAATGTTAGCTATGCTATTAAGTTCTCCTTGACATTACTCTAAGGAAGTCCATGAAACGCTACTCAGCGTCATTAGTCACCAGGGAAATGCAAATTGAAGTCATCACACAACTCCATAGCCATATTCCACTTACCTAAAAGGCTATGCCGAAAACACAAAAGATGCAGAAAATTACAAATGTTGGCAAGTATGTGGAGAGATGGGAACCTGGTAGGAATGTATAGTTGTTTGGCCATGCCAGAAACAGGGTGGCAATTCCTCAAAAAGTTAAAAATCACTAGGTAAGCCAGTATTCCAGGTTTAAGTATAAATATCAATGAGCTGAGAACAAAGCTCAAAACCAATCTCTGCATTCTCCAGTCTCCATCAGAGATGATTAAGTCAGAAGACGGATTAAACTAAATGTTCATCGATGGATGAGTAGAGAACTAAGTTGCTTTATATACTTACTTACAATGCCATATTATACAGCAGCAAAAATGGAAATATACAAAGTAGTTCTAGAATTGTGCATTAGCTGATTAGAATCAGAAATAAGGAGGAGAGAGGGAGCAAGGTCTACCTCTTGTGTTTGTGAAGTGTGGGGTGTGAAATGTGGTCTCTTGGTCTGTTACCAAAACGTGACTCTGTGGGGACAAATTGAATTGCTTATACTCCCTGAACTCAGAGCAATAATTCCTGACAGATTAAGTGGGAATTTTCCTTGGCTCATTTCCTCAGGCAGTAGAGGGGCCATCACCCGGAGAACAACCAGTCTGAGCTCCCAGTGTGCATAGCCCAGTTGGAAAGTCGAAGAAGAAAGACTAAAGGGGGCGGTTTCTGACTGAGGACAGCATGGTAGGCTGTTTCCCACTTGAACCTCATTACAGCCTGAGAAAGTGTTACTTTGACCCGTGGGTTCATCCCATGATGATGGGGGTCAGCCTAGGGCCACAAAACAAGCATTGGGTTCCAGAGCTGTGTTCAACATGCAGGATGTTTCTGGACAGAGGTGGCATCACTGCTATCAAAAGTCAGCAGAGCGGTACAACACGTTCATGTTCAGGGTTTCCCTTTTCACATCTGCTCTGCAATGCAGGAGAGCCTTTCGAAGGCTTCCTCTGCTGCTCTGCCCGTGGCTGCTCCAGCAAGCATGCAGCTTGGTGTTTCCAGCAGTTCAGGCTGACAGCCTTGCCAATGACTCTCTGCGAAGCCTGGGACCACACAGCCTTCTGTCTACATACTTCCGCTCAGCACAGCTGTGAAGAAGGTACCCTTGAGTTCTCTGGTAAACAAGGCAGGGAGGTTGCCTTGGTGTCTTTCCATCCCTCTCTGTCTCTTAGGAGATGCTCACAGTCCAGACTGGAGAAGCCTCTGAGCAACAATGAGACAAACGGAGCCAGAGCTTCTCTGTGTCCTTCCTTTGCTGAAATGCCTTCATTTTTGAGCAGGGCTTCGCTGTCTTGTTTGGGAAGAGGCAGAAGGTACTCACTTCATCTGAGGAAGGATTTAACATGTGTTATTATTGTTGCTTTATTCACCATCAGGGCTGTTCCAGTTTGGAAGGATGGAATGTGTTACCTGGGAGGTAGCACATTCTCCAGAACTGTGAGTTTCAAATAGATGAGTGAAGAAGACTTGGTGGTACATACGGTGGCTTTAATAACGAGATGGTCTCTTCAGTACGTCTTAGCCTTGTGACTGGATTATAAATATTCTGTCACTGAAATAAAACAGAGCGAGCTAATGCCACAAAAAGTCACAGATTGGGCCATTATAAAGCTATGGCAGAGCCAAATGGGAGGGCGGTCTTTGAATTTTGATTTTGGACAACATGGAATTTTCAGGTTCTTTGCTTGGGTGTTTATTTTACTTTATTTTTTTTTTTTTTAACAAGGGTGTCAATGTAATAGTCAATGTACACTGATACTGCTCCATGTGCATCTTCCAGACACTTGAGAGGACTGTACCTCCTGGCTACCTGTGGGTGGGGTCAAAACACCATGAACAGCAGGGGTTCCCACCATATCCAGCAATGTTTTGTTGTTAAGTTCCATCCTTCAGTGCTTTTCTTTTCTCTGTTCTACAGTCCCAGCAGGATTTGAAGCAGGAGATACTCTATCCGCCCGAGTCTCAAATCCAGAGAACTAATGGCATGGCAGTGACTTTCTAACTGCCAAACAAAGATGCATAGAGGGAGTGAGAAATAGCCGTCTGTTGTCTGGTAAACTTAACCTATTCTGACCAATGATTGCAGCGACAGCCGTCAGACTGAAGAGTACAGGAATGCTAAGCTGGCCATGGTATGCAAAGTAGATTTCTTTAGAAATTAGAGGAGAGGGTGAGAAAAGCTACCCAAGAGAGAGCAAGCATGCAGGGAAGGAAGTGGAGGGGAAGGTCAGGGAATTATGCCGAAAGTGACCCTAAAAGTGCTTTGAGAGAGGAGGCCACCTAGGGCCCAGAAGGCAATGAGAAGACTGCAGGTGCATTCTCAGTTTCACTCAAAGACTCATCTATTGCTTCTATTTAAGTGCCTGTGTGAGAGAGTTTACCTGCATGTAGGTTCTCATGGAGGCTTTGTATTCCCTGGAACTATAGTTAAAAACAGTGTGGGTCATCTGATGTGGGTGCTGGAAGTCGAATCTGGGTCTCCTTCAAGAACAGTAGGTGCTCTTAATCGTTGAACCATCTTTCCATCCCTAGGGAACTGTAAGTGCTCTCATCATCTTACTGTGCTATATGCATGACTACCTAAAAAAAAAAAAAAAAAAAAAGAAAGAAAGAAAGAAAGAAAGAAAGAAAGAAAGAAAGAAAGAAAGAAAAAAAAAAAAAAAGCCAAAAGACCCTGGGATGTCATTCTCGGTTAGCCTCCCTGGAAAGAAAGCACCATGGCCCTCTTCCAAAAGGAAGGATTACATTCTTACTCAAACACAGCTTCTTTCTCATACACTGCTCCCCCAAAATTGGGATCTGGAAGAAGGCTTCTTTTCCTGGACAGATAAGGTAGTCTGCTCTGGAATCCAGCTTTCCGTGAACCCCCAATTTTAGCTTTCCCATGGAGTTCTTATAAACGGTCACACCCACTAGCACCTGAAAGCCAGTCAGCCGAGTGTCACCCACATCCATAACCTCAAGACCTTTACAATGGAACGGCATCCTCAGCAAACCCGGAAGGATGCCCTGACCTTAGAAGACCTCTCCCTGCAAAAGTTACCGGGTTGCACACATCACACTTCTGACCGTTACCTTGGAAGGCTTTTTCTCTTTTGAACAACAACAAAAAAGCAAAACCCCCTAACAACCTCTCTTTTGTAACCCACACTGTCCCAAACCCAGCTGCATGACAGGTGTGACAGCTAGTCATGCACAGTGACCATGGACCCAGACTCACAGTTCCCCTCTTCAAACTGCTGAGGTAGGCAGACAGACAGCCAGAGAGTCTGGCAGGGGATCTGTGGCCCCCAATTCATCCAAGAAGGCTGACACATCTGGATTCTTAACCAAAGCTGTGCTCAAAATGGCTCATAGTCTTCCTCCCAGGTAGGCAAGCCACTGAGACACTGACTGAATGCAATACCCTCCCTTTTTTCTTTTGAGAGAGGACCGACATTGTTCATAAGGGCCAGTTTGCACATTTCCTGTTGTAACTTCCAGCCCCGGACTTCATTGAGGAATTCTCAAATGTTTTCTGGGCTTGCATGTCTTACCTGAGTCGGGTCCAGGGATGTTTGAGTTGGTTCTTTGGGGGTTCTAGGCGTTCTGGATAATGTTTCCACTAGTCACTAAAGCCCAGTGTCATCTCTCCAAAGACTCCTGCCCTACAACTTTGAGGAAGCAAGGCATGGTTGTGTTAAAAACAGTAAGACATTAGTTGTTATTAGAGCAGTACTTTTGTCTTCCTTTTGGTGGCAGGGCATGGGGTGGCAGTAGATTGTTGGCACCTGAGAAAAACAACAGATGAGGGTATTGATAGGAAACTTTTGCAGAATTTCTCACAATAACTTCTGGGTATTTTTAAGGATTGTTTCAGGCTGGTGAAGTGTTCTCTGTGTCATATCTAATTTCACTAGAAAATGAAGGCCGTCTTCTGTTTTTCCCTTGAGCTGTGGTTCATACTGCTCTTGGGGCTGTCAGACTCAGGGAGTGGTTAGTGCTGCAACTAATGAGAAGGAGAGGCTATGAACAACGGAGAAAAGAGGGCAAAAACCCCAGAGAGGGTGTTTGCCCACGGAAAAGAGATAACCCCTAAGAGGAACTACCCCTGGAAGGTGGTGAAGGAAATGGGGTGGGAACTACCACAGCTGCAAGATCCCCAATGGGGAAAGGAAAGGGTAAAGACAGTCCCAGTGCCAGCCATTTTCCTTCTAGTCAACCAGAAGTCTCGTGTGTGTGTGTATAAGAGGATGTGAAGCACGCTGTAGGTGATAGGTGAAAGTGTTTCTCTGTAACCACAGCAGCAGCATAGTGGAAGAGACAAGGAGTCGAAGCATTTGATTTTTCCCTTCTGACTTTTGCTTGAATTCACTCACTGCACAGTAAGTGACCACTGGAGAGAGTGGTTTACATGTCTGTGCAAGAGGGGTTTTAATAGTGGACCCAGGGTTGTGGGCTTCCATACCCTGTCACCAGCAGTGATAAATCAGGAGAGCTTCCTCTCCTGTGCAAGGCCTTTCTTCAAAAGTTTTCATTTATGTGATGCTGGGATTGAACCCAATTCATCGTGCATGCTCTGTGGATGCTCTGCTGTTGAGCATCACTCCTAGTCTATGTCTATGGCTATGCTTGGTGTGAGGACCCTGAACCATCCTTAAAGGCAGATTTGATCAGGAAAGGACAGAAGTGGAAATTTGAAGGTACGCAGGCTGTAGGCTCACCTCCAAATGACCCATCACAGAAGTCACCACTGTTCTTTCCACTCACAGAGAACAGATAGAGGTCAGGAGTACCCCATCTTTGTAGCACCCCATCTTAAAGGAATTGTCAGAATGGAGAATAAAGAAGGAAGAGACCTTCTACCCTAACAGAATAAGATACATACAGGAAAACCATTCTATCCCATGGCTGTCTCACCAATTCTGTTGGGACGCATTCCTCTAAACTGCAGAAGAAACGAGACAGCATCAACACACACCAAAGGAGAAGAAACTATTAAAGATTGAGGGGTTATTCCAGGGACATGATGAGATTGCTCAGTGGGTAAAGGTGCTTGCCAAAAGCGTTCTGACCCAAGTAGAGTCTTTGAAACTGTGTGAAGGTGGAAAGAGAGAGTGACTCCATAGAGCTGTTCTCTGGCCTCTACACACTAGACATGCACACACACGTATGCACGCATGCACGCATGCACACACGTGCGTGCATGCGCGCGCGCGTGCGCGCGCGCACACACACACACACAGTTTTAAAAATATTATTCCAATGTATATAATGTATAGCATCTTTACATGGGTAGTTTCCTCCTTGCTTTACTTCTCTCATCAACAATATCCCTTTAAAGTAAAGGAATAGCAACTTTGATGTGATAAATAAGAGACACTTGGCCACAAAGTGCCCTTAGGTGTTTAGAATAAACACTTGAACTTACATTGTGCATAAAGGGCAGTTTTCTTATTTATCCATCAACATCCTCTCTATATGTAAATGTGCGTGAAGAGCAGTTACAGATATTGACAGGCACCAGTATCTCAGGAATAATTAAGAATCGCTGAACTCCGTTGGGAGAGTGTCCATTACACCATGCCTGAGCAGCACAGTAGAGCTGGCCCTGAAGGAGTAGGTGTGGGAGATGGGCCCCTGAGAATGTGAAAGCAAGAGGTCTGGCTCTTGTTCATCGCTGCAAGGGTGAACGAGCCAGGGCAATGCGGGAGAGCTCACCCTGGTGCTGAGGACAAGGGAGGGCTGGAGGACTGACCAACCCTGCAACTGCTCAGACCCAGAACCAACATCCATCCCATCTGTGATCTGTGGTCTGCTGGAGCAGGTGAAGGAGCCAGTCCTGCACACCCAAAGCTGTACCATCTCCACGGCACAGGGCAGCCACAGAATAGCCAAGAGGAGTTGCAGGAAGGGCCCAGCGTCAATAGTGTAGCAGAAACCAGAGGCCTGGAACCAGACCAATGACCCTCTGCTATGAACACTTGCAAGTAAAGATACATGGACAAAAGGGTGTACAGATTCCATGACAATGCTGATTTTTGCTTTTTTTTTTTTTCTTTCTCTCTCTTTTTTTTTTCTCTTAAATTTTATTTTGAGGGTGTTGTGGCAAGGGCAGAGGGTGGATACAAAAGGATGGGAAATGAATGGGATGGAGATACATGATGTGAAAAAGACAAAGAATAAATAAAAAGAAGAAAAAAACAATAAAAAGGAATCGCCGAACTGCAAAATATCACTGCTCAGAAGTTCTGATTTCTCCTGTGAGGTACTTTTCATATCTTATTTTGATAACTGTATGCAAATGAGCCCCAGCAGCCTCTTCTCACGTGTCTGTCTTCTCTGCATGATGGTACAACAGTGTCTGTTTACTATGGTCTATTAGCAGATGCGTATCCCAATTTAGACATACACAAATCACTTACATTTGGGGGAGCAAAAGGTCTTTTTGAAGGATAAAAACAAAGGCCCTCTTTAATCGTACATCTATTGATTTCGCTTTTCTACAATTACTTTTGCCTTTTTAGGTTGTGTTGGTGTGTTCAATGGAGTTTGAACAATTGTGAACTCATGGATATGGAAAGATCATTGCTTCCCGTGTCCTTGGTAAAACTGAATAAACTTGGTAAACAAAACAAAACAAATAATCTAGCAAACTCCTTTTCTGGGCCTGTATCATTGAGTTGCTGGGGATCTGGAAAAAAAATATTAGCTGAGGTTTTTCAAGCACAAATATACTACTGCTAGGAAGAGCCCCAGATAACAAGGGACATCTATTCCATGTCCCAGCAGGTGCACAGACACCAAGAGCTCTTAGGAAAAATTAATTTGGCTGCTGTTGTCTTCGTCACTGTCTCCATTGTACTGTCTCTATGACTGCAGCTAACAGCCATCCTGCTGGTACCCTTTGAAGTGCCTCGTAATCATGTATAAAGTTAATTAATTCAACAAGCACTGACTAAACCCCCGCCTTGCATCACACACTGTTATAGGGAATACATAGCCAGATAAGAAGCCTTACACACTCAAGTCGTTAATGAATGGTGGAAGGGCAAACAAACTCACCTAGGACCCGGGGTCTTTGTTGATGAGCTCAGTTCCCAGCAGATGGCTTGGTGGGGTGCTCTAGACAAGATCCCTGTGGGCCTGATGCTGGACTCTTCTCTCTAGTACCTGGATGAAGAAACAAAAGAATCAAGTTAGAACATAGTCAGGCCTAGCCTGTGGTCTGCCTGTGATGCTTTCTCTTAGTATCTGAGCTTTTGGCTTTAGTAGAGAGCGAGCATGTACTGGGGCCCCATTAAATATTGTGACAAGAACTAAAAAGGCAAATTGTATTGTGTCTTAAAGTATGCATAGGTGGGTCAGATGCTGAGGAGATGCCCTTCTTCCCACACCCCAGCTGGCTCATTTGCTGCCTTCCTTCTCACCATACTGGTTATGCTTAGGAGCCATTTGCCACTTAGTATGTCTCTGGAATTGACTGGCAAGTTGGAGGAATGAAACAACTTGTTGAAAGCATGTGGCAGGTGACAAGGGTGGTCATATAAGACTGGGGAGGCTGTCAATGGAGCAGTCATTACTGCCTTTCCTGCATAGAACTAAACTGGGCACCTGGAATAATGAAAACAGTGACTAAGCAAAGGTAACTCTATTATGTCAAGGATTGCTTCCTAGGGCTTTTTACAAACAGGTTAATTATCATCATAGATAGCCAGAATATTAGGGTTATGTGGGGCTAATCATGCAATTATGATGACATGCTAATGAGCTGAGAAAATATTGGTCCAGAGGTTTAGTATGGAGAGCTCAAGGTAGGATGGCAGAGTGGGTGGGCTAGCCCCAGGGTGATGACCACACACAAGAGGCCTTTGCTTTCTGTGTAGTGGAAGTGATGCCTGAGGGTCAGGCATCCCTCAAAGGGGCCACGCTTGCACCTTTGAAGGAGTCTTTCCCAGGATTCTTCACTTCTGATTCAGTCCTATTACTTACTAATTATGATACCTGAGGAAAGTCACAAAACTCATCAGTACAATAAGATGACATCTCGTTTGCCTACTTTATGATGTCTTGATAAGATTAAATTTGCAAGTACTTATAAAATGCACTGTAGAGCACCAACTCTTGGCTCTTTGCTTGCTGGCTATGGATGCAATGTGACCTGCTGCCTTATGTTCCCTCGGCCACAGCTCAAGCCTTTAGCATCACTTTGCTTTTTCCACCATGATGAGGTGTGCTTCCAAAATAAACCCTCCCCTCCTTAAGTTGCTTTTGCCATGTATTTCATTGCAAAAACGGAGTAGGCTGTTGCTATGACAAACCTGGCTGTATTTTTTTTAAGTCTTTCAGAGAAATATGGAAGATCTTGGAGAGGTGGGCTATAGAAACCCTACAGTTCTGTAAACACACTTCATAAGACGTTTTCGTAGGAGTTTGAAAGTCCAGAATGTGGAGAGACATGCGTCAGCAGAGTCCTGGCTTGTGAGGCTTTGGAGCGAACTAGGACTAAATTGGACTTTGGGGTTTTTGAACAATATTAGAAATGCTGTGGTTTTGAGGACTCTCACAAATGAGCTAAATACATTTCGTATTTGGAGGTGTCCACGAGCCCTTGGGGACTAGAGGTGGATTGTTATGATAGAACAATTGTAAAAAGTGGGTTTTTATGAAGGTTAGTCTTTATTGTCAACTAGACTGGACTGGGATTTACCCAGACAATACATGTCTGCATGTGGCTGTGGGGAAATTTCCAGAGAGATTTAACGGAGGAGACAGTGTGGGTGGTGCCATCCCAGGGACTTGGGTCGCAGAATGAGTAAAAAGCAGAGAAGAGAAAACAATGCCTTGTAGAGTTGTAAGATGTGATATTCATGCCAAGATCCGTGTATTTATCACATACTTGGTTTCCCATGTACTCTTTCATACAAGTTTTGATAATCTCAGTGGAATACTGGTATGAAGGCTAAAAATATTTGGCAGTTTATAAAAACCCAGTTATACCTGTACTCACTGAAGATCAAATTGTAGGCAGGCCTGATTTTTGTTCCCACAGAGGGCAGAACTGCTGACTTTAGTTTGTACAGGGTTTGTAAGTTGTCTACTGTTCCATATTTTCCCTTCTAATCCCAATCTAAGTGCAAATCATATTTATTCCTGATTTCATACTGTACACCAGGCATGTAGGATAATGAAGTGTACAAAATCTTGTGAGAAAAATGAAGTGCCATACAAATAATTATACTCCAAGGCAAACCATAAAGAAGTGAAAACAGTAGCTTTTGTCTGTGTGGGAGACATCTACCCTGGAGGTCAAGGAATGACTCAGGAAGACTCCCTCCATGGTCTTCTAAGTTCTGGACACAGGCTCATTAGTAAGGGAATATTCCAGATCTTAAGGACCAGAGTGGACTGTTTCATCACAGTCTTTTGTTGTCAGAGTGAGGTAGATAGCAGCACTGCTGAGTGCTCTCATTGCCTCCTTGTGAGGCCTAAGTTTTGCATGGCTTAGGTTGGAGGCTCTCGACCCCCTCACATCCCAATGGGTAACCCTTAGGCAAACCCTGTAGACTCTCTGGAAAATGGGTGTCACAATATGTACTTCAAGGGAATTTTGTAATAGTTAATTGGTGTTTGCAAAACCTTCTGAGATCTATAGATGAAAGGCCTCAGAGAAACACAACACAGTTATTAAAGAGAAGTTCATGCCTTTGTCAGCTCCTGGCAGCGATGTGCTCTTTCAATGTGCACCCTCCTCTTTGGAGACCATGGGTATCCTTTTCCATATGCAAAGTACTCTTAATGGGCAGACATACATTTGCTTGGTTTCCTGATCATCCTTTTGCACCTCTTCAATTCTTCATTGTTCTAGACATCCCTATCTTCCTGGTTCTTTCCACTTTTGAGGTAACAGCCTTGCCTTCTACCTCCTGGTCAGCACTCTTCCTGAGTGTCCCCTGGAGTCTGTTGTGAGTGAGGAGACATCCACTGGTAGCAAGCTCCTTGATTTCAGATAGTACTTCCTGATTTTTTTTTTTTTAACTATGGCAGACACATCATTCTCATGTTGAATACCAGTGACCTCTTGGATATCAGTGACATCTTCATTGCCTTCAAAACATAGGTCTATTGTCTGGAATTTGATACTCTTCATGTGTCTCTGTTTTGAAAATTTGATGAATTGTTACTGAAAAATTGATTCTTTAGTGTGTGAAAATGCATTGGGGAGAATGAGACCCCATTCTATTCTGATTATTCCCTTCTGTCTTGTCATTGATGACATGACATCTCTTGGGCTTTGCTTTTTTGTTTGTTTGTTTTGTTTTTTGTTTTTGTTTTTTTTCTGATGGTTCAAGAATAAAATGTTGATATCTTATATGTGTGTTTTCTCGAATAGTTATTTTGAGAATAATGGAGTCATTTGTATGAGAATGCTTTGCAAACTCTGAAGAATGTATAGGTAAAAACAATTAGTACAGCCCAGTGCTGCACTATATAGATCTCTACAGATAGTATGGAGGGAAAGTTAATGTTGTAGCACTGGTACCCTTCCCCCATTTCCAAACTACTGCAAAATTCTCATTTGCAAACTTTTGTCTGTTGTTCATCTGGCCTATGAACACCTGCAGCAGAGGGGAATTCACTACCCAGCCATGCAGTCTCTGTCATAGTTCTGAAGCTTCTCATTGATTAAAAACCCTCTGTCAAAGGGGATCAGCTCCCAGAACTGGCTTATAATTCTTGCTCCTTTCTTCCCTATACAGGGCTTTTCAATTTGTCTCTTGTGCAGCCTCACTGAATTCTGTCTCTAGATTTCTTGTGATTCCAGAGGCATTATCAGTGCTTTGTCCAACAACAGGGAAGCAGCCTGACATGCAGTAGAATGGGTGGGAAATGCTGGGTCCCAGAGTTCTCAAGGCTACAGAGAACAGCACATCTAGGACACATTTTATCATTTAGATGAGAGGCAGCTATCCTGGCACCCAGTGCTGCTAGTGCCTCAGACACAGTTGGAACAAATACCGTGAATGGGAGCGTACAGTGAAAACTTTGCTGTGTGTAGGAGATACATTTTTATTCATCCACAACACTGTAGTTTTGAAATATATACTTTAACAGCTTTGCACATGAAGTATCACTGTGGAAAGAACACACAACTTTCAGTCACTTCTGCCCTGAGATGTGTGAAATCCCACTGAAGTTTTGCCCATGAGCCTTCAGGGGCCCATGACATGAATTGGAATTTGGTTGTAAAAGGGTGCTGCCACACCATTTTTATCTGCAGCTCTTTCCCATACCCAGTTCCCCAGTTACAAAACATTTAGCCTGAAACACCTGTAGTGGAAGTCTTGTGGCATTAAAATGTGGTTGTAGGGGCTGGAAAGATGGGCTCAGTAGTTAAGAGCATTTACTGTTTTGTACAGGACCTGGATTTGGTTCCAAGGACACCCACATGGTGGCTCACAACCAACCCTAACTCCAGTTCCAGGGAATCCAGTGTCCTCTTCTGACCTCTGTGGGTACCAGATGCACAAGTGGAGCACATGCATACATTCAGTCAAGACACTCATAAACATAAAATAAAATAAATAAACATAGATAGAACATGTGACCGTGACTGAGACACAGGTTCAAATGGGAGAGACACTGGCTATCAGCCAGTCCAGTACAACTCCTAATATGATCTCCTTGACAGCATCACAAACTGGCTAGGTTCTTATTTGTCAAGAAGCTACAATGTGGCCTATAGGGAAGCAAGATAGGTGGAACTAGGAGACAAGGAGGATTCTGGGAGACGTAATAGAGAGGAGTTGAGATGTAGGACACAAGAGGAGTATGAAGTCCAGACCCTCTCTCCGGTAAGATAAGACCATGTGGAAACGCTTAGATTGATAGAAATGAGCCAATATTTAAGACAGAGCTAGCCAATAAGAAACACTAATAACCAGCCAACAATTTCATATTTTTTTAAAAGAAGCTAGTCACCTGGCTACACATTCTTGCATAAAACCATTCATTCGCTTCTCCCCTGTTGTTGTTGGTTTTCCTTGTCTTGCTAAGACCCCCAGCTGCTTTGTCCCAAATAAGCACACAAAGACTTATATTAATTATAAAACTTTTGGCTAGTGGATAGGACTTCTTATCGGCTAGCTCCATATTAACCCATGTCTATTAATCCAAGTATGTCCACAGGGTCTGGACCTCTAGCTCCTTTGGTGCCTACGTGTTGTTTCTTTCTGGCGGGCTTTCTCTGCCTACCTTTCCCAAAATTCTCCTCATCTCCTAGTCCCCCCTCTATTGGCCACAGTGCTTTATTCATCAAGCAATAAGAGAAACATATATACAGAAGGGCATCCTCCATCACTCCCCTCTGCAATAATGCAGGTATTAAAGGCATCCTTTTAATCAAGGAATTGAGACTGACATCAGTAATGTGCATCTATCAATAACACCTACCATTTCCAAGGCTATGTGGGTTAGTTAAATCAACATGACTCTCAGCAGCAGATCCAAAGTCCCTTCTTTCAAGCCTGTGGAATTATTGCAAGGGATTTCTACATCAAGATACAATTTTGGGGTTGTCTAGGAATTGCAAACAGGTCTATTCACTTGATCTCTTCAAATAAACATGGAACAATTATGACTAAATGCAATGTAAAATTTCTACTAAAACACAGTGGATTTTCTCACTATGTATTGTATTAATCATTAGACTTTTCATAACTGTATCATACTTATGAGGGAGTTTTAGATTCACAGAAATAATGACTAGAGAGTCTGAGGAGTTCCTTATATGTCCTCTCCTTCCTTCCCCATTTCTCTCCCTGCATTGTGTTCACACATTACTATCAACAAAAGTCTGTAGTATTCACTAGGCCTTAGCGTTTAATTATTGAGTTCAATGTGTTTTGATACTTGTGCAATGACAAATACAGTACTACCAAAACACACAGAATGGGGTCTGGCAACATGGCTCATGTAAAGGAGGTCTATGCTAATCCTGACGATCGGAGTTCAATCCGAGGACCCACATGATTGAAGGAGAGAACTAACTTCCACAGGACATTTTCACTGTTGTCCATCAGTTATCCTTCTCTTTCTCTCCCTACTTAAGCACCATGGGACTCCTTGTTGTTGCCCTAATTTTCCTTTCCTGAATGTTAGATACTTAGAATTGTTCAGAGTGCAGGATTTTCTAATTGGCTCTTTGTTTTTACATACACATTGACAATTTGTGTTTTTTTTTCTTTTTATTGTTAAATAACATTCCATTGTATTGATGAATCACAGTGTTCAAAGAAAATCCACTTTCATCTTAAATGGTATCTTGGTTGTTTCCAAGGTTTAGTAATTATGCATGAGGCTGCTACAGGTATCCACATGCAAGATTTTGTGTGGGCAAGTTCTTTTGGGTGGCTACTAAGGAATGTTTTTGCTGGATAGTATCATGAGTCCACATTTAATTCTGTAAGAAATTTCTGAATTGTCTTCCATACTTTGTTTCACTTTGCATTCCCACCAACTAAGAGCCTCTGCTGCTCTGCATCATCATCAGCATTTGCTGCTGTCAGTATTCTGAGTTTTCCTATCCTCATAGGTTTGAGTAATATCTCACTTTTGCTTGACCTTGCAGTACTGTAATGGCACAGGGTATACAGAGTACTTTTATATGCTCCTTTATACCATCTAGTTATCTTCTGTGAGACACAAGCTCAGATCCTTTGCTTATATGTTAATTAGACTGCTTGTTTCTGTACTGTTTTTTTTTTTGTTTGTTTGTTTGTTTTGAGATGGTGTCTTTGGCAGACCTGGAATGCACTGTATAGACCAGGGTGGCTTTGAACTCACTGAGATCCACGTATGTGCCTGTGCCTCTTGAGCATTCCCAGGCTTATTGCTGAATTTTAAGAGTTCTTTATATATTATGTCATGGCTGTTAGCCAGGTGTTCTGGGGGGACTCCTAATAGTGGGAATACTTCTGACTCTTTTGCTTGCTCCTGGGACTCTTTTCCTCCTACTAGGTTGCCTCTTCCAGCCTTGGTATGAGGATCTGTGCTTGTTGTATCTTGCTATGCTGTGTTTGGTGGCTATTCCTGGGAAGCATGCTCTTTTTTGCAGGGAAATGGAGGAGGAGGGGTGGATCTGGGGGAGAGGGAGTGGGGGGTTGTGGGAGGAATGGAGAGAGGAAAACTGGTCATGGAATGTATTGAAACAAAACAAAACAACACAGAATTCTTTATATGTTTTGGATGCCAGGCCTTTATCAGACAGGAATCTTTCAAATATTTTTTTCCTAGTCAATGGCCTGTGTTCTCACCATTTTAGCAATGTCTTTCATAGCAGACTTTTTGAATTTTAAGGAAGTCCAGATGGTCATTTCTTTGATGACTTGTACTTTTGTCACCAAGCTTGTGGTCATCAAGACCCTTGATGTTGCCTTCCTTGAACTTTAGTTTTCTGTTTTAAACTGAGTTCTTTTTTGTAGTAGGTGTTCACATCCACAAAACAATTTGCTGAGATGTTTTTCCTTTTGAAATAAAGTCTTACTATGTCGGCAAAGCTAGCCTTCCATTTGTGATTCTTTAACTTAGTCTCCCAGGTGCTGGCACTGCAGGCATTTCTCAGCATACCATTTGTTCTGTTCTGGGCGATTGGGTTGCTGTTGTATTCAATCTTTAGGTTAAGATGGGGAACACTGAAATCTTGACAGTACTGAATTTTCCTATTAAGTATATGAAATATCTTCCCATTTACTTAGATCATTATTGTGCCTGGGTACTCATGTTCATGTGTGTATGCAGACTCTGTCTGTCTCTGTTCTCTCTGTCTCTCTGTCTCTGTCTCTGTCTCTCTGTCTCTGTCTCTCTCTCTCTCTCTCTCTCTCTCTCTCTCTCTCTCTCTCTCTCTCTCTGTGTATGTGTGTGTGTGAAGGCCAGAGATTCATGTTGGATGTCTTCTATTGCTTTCCACCTTATTTTATTTTTCTGAGATAGAGTCCCTGAATCTGGAACTCAACTCACTTACTGGCTAGAATAGCTGATTAGCAAGCTCAGGGATTTTAGCTTTGTAGGTAGGTGCTGGGCATCCAATTTGAGTCTAAGCACTTTACAGATGAACCCTCTTTCCAGCATCTGGATCATGTGTTGTTTTTATCACAAGTGGTTTGTCATCTTCCTCATTGAGACCATTTGCATACCATGTACACATTTTACTGTCTAAATATTTTTAGTGTTAATATAAATGGTTATTAGAATTAAAAACATTTAAAAATGACACTTAATGGGAGGTCTGGGCAGGTTACAATGTAGTTCATTCATGTAGGAGATAAAAGCTATCTGGTCACACGGCATTGTATAGAAAGCAACTAATGGCAGGTCTTTAACAATGCCAGTGGGTATCTAATAATGCTATCATTGTAATGTCACTTGAAGGCCAGACTCCAAGAAGGAAAGAAGTTTTCCCAAGCCAAAGAGTTTTAAAGTCTTTCCTCTTGACACACCTCTCATTGTCAAAAGATGCCAGATGAAGGAACAGCCTCTACAGAGAACATTGTCTCCAACTGAGGCAGTGACTCACTCCATTGCTCTTAAAACACAGCAAGAATTCCTAACCTACAGGCCTATGGTGTCCAGTCTCTTAAACTACACACTGTCTTCCTCCTCTGTGTGGTCACAGTGGCCGTACACATCATTAATGTGTTTCTTCCATGCGGCTGTTGCACATGTGGTATATTTCCCTATTTATTCAAGGCTTTTATGTGCTCAGTTGATGATGTGACCACAAGTTTCAGGAGGGCAGGCACTGTGTCTGGTTTACCTACCACCATGGTCCTAGTGCTGTAATTGCTGAGGGAAAGAATGATTTACTGGATAGCCTACACATGCATGACCTAGAGTTCTCATTTAAGAGTAAGGAGTTCATCAAGGATTTTGTTCTCCTAAAGACTCTTCAAGTTATAAGTTAAGGCCCAATTCTGAACATCTGAACCACAAAGGCTACAGCGTACAAACATTTCTAGTGTAAGTAAAATATCACAAGTAGAAAATTCCATACCTGACTTCATGTGTAGGTCACAATCAAAACACAAGTAGGCTACAAATAGTGTATAAAATTACATTCTGGATGGATATAAAGTAAAAGTGAAATACATATAAAATTTGTATTTATTTTGGGGTTTTATTTCCAGGACATCTCATCATGAACATTCAAGTTCAAAATCTAAAAAAAGTAAAAAGTTCAAAGTATTTCTAATCTGACGCATTTTAGATAAAGAATATTTATCCCATATAATGATATAGATTGATGGGAGATGTTATTCTGTAAATATGTTTCTCATACTGGTTAATGAATAAAGTACTGTTGGCCAATAAGAAAGCAAGATAGGCGGGGCTAGGAGACTAGGAGGAAAGAGGAAGTAGTTAAGAGGAGTCAGCATGTAGAGGCCGGAGAGAACATAGGTCCATGACCACTGTCCGGTAAGATGAGACCACATGGAAATACTTAGATTAGTAGAAATTGGTTAATAATTAAGATAGAGCTATCCGATAAGAAATTAGTAACTGGCCAACAGAATTGTATCAAGTACAGAATCTCTCTGTGTTATTGGGGGCTGGCGTGGTGGCAGGACCAGGTGGTGGCAGGGAAACATACTCATTACAATAGATAGTCAATATATTGGGGGCTTTCACCCTGATAATATATTCAACATTCTGTTTGCTAGAATAGTAGAAACTGGGTTCTAGATTCCTTTATAGGAGCTCATGGCTTTTTTTTTTTTTAAGCACTAAGTTAATTTTAAAAGTTCATTTATGCCTATAACCTCAGCCTTGAGGCTAAAGGCATGAGGATTGCATTGAGTTAAAGGCCAGCATGGACTACTAGGCTACACAGTAATACCTTATAGCTTGAAACTAAGATGCTATGAACTTATGGGAGAGTGCCTGTTTACATGTTAAAGGTCTGGGTTTGGTCACCTGCACTACAAAAACAAAACAAATACCCAAACACTCCTTCCAAACAACACCAAGAACATGCAGACCTTGGTGATGGACATCACTGGAAGACCAGTGTAATGTTGCTCCCACAGAGTGCAATGCTCAGGAATAGAGCCTCAGTGGGGGGCCGTAAATTTGACTGAGGGCCAAATCCATTCAACCCAATGCCTGTTTTAGTTCATTTTATGTATTGGCTGAACAGCTATTTGGGGATTTTTTTGACCCGAGTGGCTCCGGTAGTTCCTGCACATTTTGTTCTCTGTTTCCTGCCACTCCCTACTGTTTCATGCCTGATTTGGAATTTGTCGTGACTCCGCTGTCTGTCTGTCTGTCCTCTTGATGCAGCCCTTGTCCAACCCTTGGTTGAGTCCAGTCTTACTATGAGTCAGAGAAAGGGACTGTTTTTCACATTACTGTTTTGTGCAAACTATGTTGTGATAGACCGTTAGATTTTGAATCATACAGGGCCTTAGCATCCAAGAACTCACAGTCCACTCAAGAGTGTGACATGCACATAAAATGAGCAGAATATTCTGTGCCTGGGTGATTACAAAACAGCTGTGTAGAGGGACTGGAGCACAGATTCCTGACCCTTGTGTCCGTGGCTCCTGTCCCTGGAACAGTGGAGGAGTGGGAGAAGATGAGGCAAACTGGCCGTGCAGGTCATTAACTCATCCTTCCTGGTGACATTAATGGTGATGATGTTGCTGGGTGACACTCAGCAATTTGCTACAACTTTACCTCTTGGAATCTCATTTTCTACCATATAAACTGGAAGTAGTATTAAGTGGCAATTGGGCTATTACAATGTTTAAAAAAGAATGCTTATAAGGACACTTTGCATGTTTCTTCATTTAGCAGAGACAACCAACTCCTATCAACCCAAATCTTGCTTCACAAAAGCACTTACAGAATTCAATGCAGGATGTGTTCACCTACCTCTCTTAGAAAAGTTCAACAGGGTTTGGGACAGGCTTCATCCCTGTCCAGCCATCAGTTGTGCAGAACATTTTGTGCAGGCTGCCGCCTGGCCATGTGACCTCTAGTCTTTCTTGGCTGTTCCCCCTGGCAAGCCCTGAATAGCAATAGACACCCTCTGCAGTACTGAGGCCTTTCCCCAAAGAACCCAGGAAATGCTCTGTGTTTCAAAGCTGGTCAGTCTTCTGGAGCCAGTTCTCCTGAAGATACAGGGTACAGAATTGTTTTGTGTTCTCCAGGTCTCCTCCCACTCCGTTGGTGGTCACTGAAGCCATGCTTTCCCATCACAAATGAAATGCTGACAAGTCAGTACTTGACAGTCTCTGTGGTCACAGGCACAGTTTTGGGAAGTAAGGAGGAAGGCATCTCCAGCCTTATTATGTGTTGCATTTCAGTATTTTATGGTGACAGAACTCAAGTCTCCAAGAGACAAAGCTGAGAGCCCCTGCCTTCCCGACCTAGCTTCTGCTGCTCCAACCTCACGTTGCCCTCTGTGTGAATGCAGAAACATTCAACATATTAGGATGTTAACTCTTCCACTATATCCCTGCAGATGCCGTTCCGGGAAAATAGTGTTCCAGGGAGAAGGGATCTGTGAAACAACTGTAAGACCCGCGAGAGCGTGGTCCCTCGCGCTCCCACTCAGGAAAGGCAGCCCCCCCCCAATCACTCACGAGAATTGGTCTTGATGCAAATGTATAAGGTTCTTTATATTCCAGTATACTGGGGCCATCAGCCATACACCATGCAGGGTAGAGGGCTCAGCAACGGCCCCTAGCACAGAATTGAGATAGCTTTTATAGGGTTACAACAATGCCCCGCGCATCATGAACCAATCACCTTGTAGCAGTACAGACCAATTAATTTAAAGCATCCAAGCCCGCTCTTAGACCAGGAAGTCTGCTTTCGCACAGGCTTCTGGGTTTGGCGACACGGCTCATTTCCTGTGTCCATTCACTCACAGGCTACCGTAAACATTAAAGTAGGTGACCCTCAGCTTGGGACTTAAGACTCCCAGCTTCCTGGGGTCACTTGAGAATTAGACTATATTTTTCCATCCTAACACAACAAGTCAGGAGGATGTGGGGCTGAGGCTGTTCCTGGGATTTGTTTCCTCTTTTCTGTCTCTTAGCATCTCTGCCTTTATATTGGCTCAATTCTAAGACACTCTTTTTCCCCAGGAAGGCTTTCAGAAGTTTCTGGAGCAAAGTCCCCTCCAGATCACATGCTGGAGGAAAGCAGAAAAGTTCTCCACCCCAACTTTCTCTGTAAAAACTGAACAGTTTACTCTGATTTGGCTTCTTGTGTCATGTGTCCTCTTGTGAGCCAATCGCAGGCTGGACAGTACACTGAGCTAATTGTGTAAGCCTAGACTATGTGTTCCGCCTGGGGGAAAGCTGAAGAGCCCATCCAAATCCTGTGGACCATGTATGGAGTGTTATTGGGATAAGGAAATGGGGTTCTGTGAACAAAAACTAAATGTAGCTTCAGTGACATGATTCAGATACCCTAGTGCCTTCACTCACAATCATCGCGTTCTCTTATGAGAGGAGGCTACCGCTTTATTTCCCCTCATCAAAGGAACATGTCAAATGAAAGATGCAGACACACAAGCAATGCATCTTCTTTTATTACCAAATTGAAAAATATTTAAAGTGTTAAGAATATCATATTTTATCCAGAAGGTGAGAATACGGGTTTTCTCATCTATTGGTAGCTTTGTGAACTGATAACATCTTCCCAGTCAAACCCTTTTTAGAAAGTTCTTTTATTTTTTGAGATTATAATTACATTACTTCCCCCTTTCCTTTTCTCTCTCTGAACTCCCCTGTGTACCCCTCCTTGGCAGCAGTCATTTTAAGACGTAATTGTCTGTTTCTAAAGAGAAAAAGTAAAACCATTCATCACAATATTGTTTAGAATATGTTATTGTAGGGTTTCTGTCCCAGCCTGGTCCCACAGCCATTAGCCCCAAATAAACACACAGATGCTATATTAGTTATTAAACTGTTGGCTGCTAATTAGGGCTTCTTATTGGCTTGCTCTGTCTTAATTATTAACCTATTTCTATCAATCTATGTGTTGCCACAAGGCTGTGTCTTACCGGGTAATGCCCTGGCATGTTGTTACTCCTCACTTTAGGACTATTGCACATCTATAGCAGCTGACATAGATACCTAACCACCGTGTGCTATGTTAAAAGAATAATTAGACCATTTTCACAAACAGTAAGTTGCAATATTTTTACATGAATTCTTTTAATTTTGCACATTTTGAGGGTACTGTACAATATTTGAAATTGTGTTCCCTGTGTGGTGACCAAACCAGGTAGTTAATATTTCCAGATTCTTAAACTTGAAATTTGCATAACATGCAGTAATGTCACTTATTTATATATTACAATGTGGTATTTCTGACACATGTACCCTAGGCAATGAGCCAATTGGGGCAGTCATTTTCCATCTCCTCATGGCTGCTTTGTGTTTGGGCTTGTGATGCTCCTCTTTTTTAGTTCTTCACAGATGCACAACAGGTTATTGTGAACCGCAGTCGCCCCACTGTGCTACTGGATGCAGCGCTTATCATTTCTGTGTTTTATAGCAGCCTGCTTCTGCCCACTCCAGGCACCATCTTCCAAACCTCCAGCTCTCTCTAGTGTAAGTTCTTGCTATTTTTTATATAGCCTGTAGGAAAGATCATGATGCTTTGTATTTCCATACTTGACTTATTATTTCACTTAATATGACGCCCTCTGGTTCCACCCAATTTTGTTGTTAATGACAGGATGTTTCTTCTAATGACACTAGAGTTGGGAGTAGAGAAAGTTTAGAATTAGTGGAGAATAGGAGAGAGGATGGGGTCAGGAACGAGACAGTCAAGGTCCACAGAGCTTCTTAAAAAAATGGTTTGCTATTTTCCCAAGGCTCAGGGGGTGTTGAGGAAAAGGGAGTGTCCAGAATGTGAGAGCTGGGAGGTGGGAAGAAGTACTGTGAGAGGCTATGCTCTGGACTCACAGGGACTCTGGTTACCTACACATGACCTGCCCACTATCAAACCAGAAAGATGGTCTAGCATGGGGTGGGGGAGGAGCTCCTGAGGCCCCATTCCTAGCTGAGAGCTGCTGGCAGTTAATGGTGTCTGGAGAGGGAAAGTCATCATTCTCTAAGACTGTGTAGGTTCCCCATGCCCAAGTGGATGGCTTGTGTCCAGGCACACGTGAGCAACCTTTGTTGGACTCTGTGGATTTAAAAAAATTATATATAAAAAAGAGGATATCAAGTTGGGAAGAAGATGGGATGGGATGGGGGCTCTTGGGAAGATTTGGAAGGGGTGAAGATGGATATTGAATTTGCCAACGAAACAAAGAAGGATTCTTCAATCTGAGCTACCATCATTGGATCTGGAGGTCATGAAATATTTGGCAATAGTAAAACATTCCTGAATACACCAGGACCAAAAATTAATTCCAAATCAATGCATAATGACTCCAGAGTGTTTCTGGGTGTGTTGACCCACATTGCCTGTGAGGACTTCACTGCGGCCTTTGTTCTGAACGCACGACTTTAGCTGTTGGCACTGTGCGTGAAAAACGATACACGGTCAATGCACACTGCCCTCACCCCCCTCTCAGATCTGAGACTACCTTATGTAATGCATCGTGGTGTTTCTTCTGTAATACAAAGTTTGCTGTTTTTACAGAAACTTAATGGTTTATTTATGGAAAATAAAAGACTTTTAACATTTTCCTACACTCTCTCCTCAGCAGGTATCAAGTTAGTAAATCTTTGGAGTATATCATGTGGGCAAGTTTTTTTTTTAAATTGCTTTTTAATTGCTGATTTGAGTTCTAATTTTAAAAAATATTAAATGGGTGCTGGAGAGGTGGCCAAGTATTTAAAGCACTGGATGCTCTTCCGGTGGACCTGGGTTCAGCTTCCAGCATCCACATTGTGGCTCACAACCATCTGTAGTTCTGGTTCTAGGGGATCTGATTTTCTCCTCTGGCCTCTGGGGAGCAAGGCACACACATGGTGTATAGACATATGAGCAGACAAAACACCTATAAACATTAAATAAATAAATTAAAAAATGATAAAACATTTTAAGTGCATTAAATGAGTTTTAGCTTGAGATTATGACAGAGTTGCTAACAACCTCAAACGGCCCTAAATGTATTTATGCCACATAAGTACACATAAGTACTGTGTATTTATGTGAAGTACTATTCCCAACACTGATGATTATGAAATAAAAATACGATCAACTCTGAAAAACATTGAAGGTACTCTATATCCTGCAGAAATATTCAGCCAAAATTTAATCATTTATGCAAACAAATAACATATCCATTTTACTAGTATGCAAGTCTGCTTTTATCTTTAGCACATGATAAAGTTACATGTATACCATATAACTAGCTTAAAATACATTTCTTTATTGTTTGTTATTGGTAAATGTTTAATTTTTATACCTTTTAAGAATTCTCAGGACTGTATATGGATTTCTCAGGCATAAAAGAGTTGAGAGCAGAGAAGGTTTATGAGTCCTGACCAAGGAGATGTTATCTGTGGTAGTTTCACTTTCCAGACTGAGGCTGTATTTGTATTCAACTTTTATAATTTAAATATTAAAAATGTGTCCTTATCAAAGACATTTTGTTGGTAGCTATGTTTAAGAGGAAAAATAATAAGATTTTTTTCCAAGAACTTTCTTCTCAGACTAAATATGTCTTGAAATCCTTCTTAGTCTCAGGGCTTTGACACTCTGAATTTCACATCTACACATCTCTCATGCAGGAAGAAGGTAGACCTCACTGGTACCCATAAGTGGAGAAATAGCCTGCTGGGGATCACAGTGCAGTTACCTTCCTATTTCATTTCCAAACAACCCACCTAGTCAGGCTGGGTCACACACTAGGCCTATGGAGCAAAGGCTCAGATCCTGGCTTGTAGTGTGGACACACAGGCATCATGTTGCCTTTGTACTTTCTTACAACAATGGAGGCAGTCAGTGGTGATAAATGGACTAGGGGGCAGTCAACCATGAGAAAAATGATAGAAGTTGATGTCATTTCTCTCATTCCCATTTCCCTAAACATGGAAATGTTGAAGTGACTTGTCCAAGAACAAGCAGCTACAGGACCAGGTAGTCTGGCCTGTGGGTCTTTGTGGCACTTTGCACACAAAGATGGAGTATTGCTTCACGCATTCCTGAGAGGCTGCCTGCTTCCCATTAAGGAAGAAGTCTGTGAAATCAGAAGAAAAGACCTGGGCACCATCTTACCGTGCACTGCTATCAGGAGTATGAGCTACGTTGGAAACGTGGATCCTGGGCCTCCCCTTCTCTAGATTAAGAACTCAGGTACTATTGCTGAAATCCTCCAGGAGTCTGTGACTTTAAGATCTAAGACTGCACTCCAACAGTACAAATCCTCTCTAACCAGATGACCCACTCCCCTAATCCACTGAAGCCTGGGAAGGTTGGGAAAGTCCTCTGGGGCTGGGCGAGGGTGAGAAGACCAGGAATCATCCAGCCCTTTCATGTGGGGGAATGAGGAGGCTTTTGTAGGAGCCTTAACTGTGGTGTCCGTGGCTGATGTGAGCTTGGATGTAATAACACCTTGTGCTCCTTGCAGCTTCTTGCTTCTGAGTAGCTCAAAGAGCTTCCCAGACATTATCTCACTGTTCCCACCATCTTCTTGGGAGGATGGTCGAGGACAGCCTCCTCATTCCCTGGTCCATCCCACACCAAATGGATTAAGTGGTGTTCCCACAATCATATCCTGACTGAGTCAAGTCCAGGATCCCAGAGGGCAGATTTCTGGCCTCCGGTCTTGCTCCTGGCTTCATGCTGCTTTCAGGATTGATTAGGTGCTCCTGAGGCTGAGATTTACCTTTACTATCATACTGACTTGAGAGAGAGAGAGAGAGAGAGAGAGAGAGAGAGAGAGAGAGAGAGAGAGAGAGAGAGAGAGAGAGAGAGAGAGACAGAGACAGAGACACAGAGAGATAGAGAGACACAGAGAGAGACAGAGACAGAGACACACACAGAGAGAGAGAGAAAGAGAGAGAGCGAGAGCGAGAGAGAGAGAGAGAGAGAGAGAGAGAGAGAGAGAGAGAGAGAGAGAGAGAGAGAGAGAGAGAAAGCACCTGGGGAGCCCAGGAAAAGGAGACTCCTTCCTTCCAGGAGCATGATATCGCTGATGGGTAAATTGATTAGAGAAAACAATTTGAGCATAGGGTGATTCATGCTAGAGAGGACTCTGGCAGCAAATCAAGAGATGTATGTAGGTACTGGGATGATGTGTGTAAGATGGGGGGGGGGCCTAATGCAGCCATCTTAGTCTACTAACTCATTGTGGGCTCAGTTAGTATTGTTTCTGACCCATGCAACATGCCAGGTTTTAGACAGATTCTCTGGTTCATTCCTTGGTCATTTTCTGAGTAGTAAATCAACATGGACGCCAAGAGAAAGGACTGAGCTTAAAGTAAGGAAATATGGGTTTTATTCACACTTTATGTATTTTGGTCCTATATACTGTTCTTTGTTCTTTAATTTCTTTGTTCTTTAATTTTTCCATTCACGAAACTGGACAATATTTGCTTATCAGTTTGCTATGCAGAACAAAGAAAAGGCCACCGAAGTCATGTTTTTTTTACAAGGATTTGGGTGACTTAATAATTCTAAGGGCATACTCCAAATCATGGTGCTTTCTGGATTCCAACTTTACTACATATTTTTGGAGGACTAATCTTATATTAAAATCAATAGAATTTATATTAAAATATACAAAACAGTATGCTAAAGTGGAATACTTTAGAAAGATTGACAAAATGTTTAAAAAGAAGTTTCATCATATCTCTGGGTTAACGTCACACCTGTTATATGAGCAATTTCCTGCCAGCCTGGTCCCACAGCCATGTCAGCCCCAAATAACATGCACAGACAGTGTATTAATTATGAAACTGTTGGCCAATTACTAGCATTTCTTATTGGCTAGCTCTGTCTTAAATATTAACCCATTTCTATCAATCTAAGTAATTCCATGTGGTTTTATCTTACCAGAGAGAGGGTCCGGATTTCTTCTTTCATTCCTACATCTTGACTCCTCTCTACTACATCTTTCAGAATCCTCCTTGTCTCCTAGTCCCATCTTCCTTGCTTTCCTTTTGGCCAACAGGATTTTATTCATTAACCAATAAGATAAACACATTCACAGAATGACATCTCCCATCATACATCTGATTCTTTATCTATCCTACTGGATAGAGTTCATGTTTCTTCAGCATCAGACACCATCAGGAGGCTCCTGAAGTGGATTTGCCAACAGTCCATTTCTGCCAACAGTGGGTTTTCAAAGCTGTATTCTTTTGTCAGTTTTGGTCACTTACATGTTATCAGTTCATATCCTTTTGTCGATATCTTTATATTTCTTTTTTCACACCTGAAAACATATCCTTAGATGTTATGACATGTCAATATAACAAATGATTGTATGAAGCATTGTACATTCACTGGAAACCCATTGCTGAAGGGCTTGTCTTTTCAGTCACTTATTGCCTCTTCTGTAAGGAACTCAAGCTGAAGTTTCAGCCCAGTAAGAGGCTGTTTGCTGGGAAGAATGGCACTGGGGCTTTTGATCACATGATCACTGCAGAGCAATTCATCACTGTCCCTTTTTGCAGTGGCAGTCAGGACCTCCATGCTGCTTTATTTTCATATTTAGTGTCATCCAAAGATGACAGCTCTCACCTCAAAGGAAACAATGGCTTATTCTGGAGCAAATGTAAGAGACCGTGGCTAGGTCACACTCACAGGTGTCCCCAGATATGATGTTCTGGCATGGAGGCAGTTTGTGGAGTTTAATAGTAAGGGAACAAAGAGAGTCATTAATCGAGGCAGTTTTAAAATACATTTGTGAGGACAACAGAGAGGTGGTTACAGGAAGATGGGGAATCTCTCCCATTGGCCTCCTGATATTCTTAGCTTTCTGGTTGGTGGCAGTTGGTAGTAGGAGAAATTAATAGATTCCAAAAGGTTTTTTTTTTATCTATTAGTCATAGGGCATTAGTTGTGACTCAGAGGTGAGGAAGGTATGGCTATGTCAGGACTATAGCCTGTCCAAGATAGTAATTAGACTCTGGACCTGCAGCATTCCAACATCTCCACAGGACTGCAGTTCTAATTCGGCCACCAGTCTCTGCAGAGGCGGCTTCTTTCCAGGAATTTTCATCACATAAAGACAAGCAAATGTGAGGTTTCTCTCTCTCTCTCTCTCTCTCTCTCTCTCTCTCTCTCTCTCTCTCTCTCTCTCTCTCTCTCTCACTCTCTCTCTCTCTCTGTCACTCTCTCTCTCTCTCTCTCTCTGTGTGTGTGTGTGTGTGTGTGTAAATTTTTTTTCTTTTAAAATAGTTTTTAATATGTGTGGGTGTTTTGCCTTCATGCATGTTTGTGCACCATATGCATACAGTGTCTGAGGAGGCTGGAAGAGTACATCAGACCTCTCAGAACTGGAGTCATAGCTGTCTTGTGGGTGCTGGGAATGGAACCAGGGTCCTCTGGCAAAGAAGAAATGCTCTTAAGCACTGGGCCACCACTCCAGCCGCCTGCTCTACACATTTAAAACTCTAGTGATTTAACAAAGGTCCTGTGGTTCGTGAAAATTGAACCCAATTCAGCATCCTCAGGTCAGTTAAGAGTGCACATGGGGGCCTTTGTCAGCTCTTGTCAGCAACTGGTGCCACTGGGGGCCTGGCACTGACAGATGTAGGCACCTCATATGTTTCTCAAACGTTTCCACCCAAGTATCCCTGAAGAATGGGGATGGGACATAAAATACTGTGTCAGTTAGCTTTCTCTCCTGGAGAGGAAATACCCACTAAACAACCTTATGGAGGAAAGACTCATGGCTTCAGGCTGTGGTCATCTGACCCTGTAACCCTGAAGCTCTGGTGCTTGGCAAGGCAGAGCATCTTGGTGGAAGCCTGTGGTAGAGCAAAGCTCTGGCCATTCTATTAGAGAAGAAGGAGAGATGGAGAGAGGAGTGTTAAGAGCACGTTTTTTTCCCTGCCGGTCGGGTTCCCCCCCCCCCCGCCACGCCAGCCCCCAATAACACACTGAGAGTCTGTATTTGATATAAGGCTGTTGGCCAGGTACTATTTTGTTACCAGCTAGCTCTGTCTTAATTATTAACCCATTTCTACTATTCTAAGTATTTCCACGTGGCTCATCTTACCGGCCAGAGCGGCGCTGGCGTTCTACCTCTCGGGGCTCTCCATGTTGACTCTTCCTAACTAGTTCCTCTTTCCTCCTTGTCTCCTAGCCCCACCTATCTTGCTTTCCCATTGGCCTCAGTGCTTTATTCATTAACCAGTATGAGAAACATATTTACAGAATAACATCTCCCATCAAAGGAGGGGAGAGGAGAGGGGAGCAGAGGAGGGATTGGGGGAGGGGAGGAGGAAAGGGAAAGGAAGGGTATGGGATAGGAAGGGGAAGGGAGGAAAGGGTATTGGAAGGGAGGAGAGGGATAGGGATAGGATGGAAGGAGATGGGATGGGAGGGGATGGGAGGGGAGAGAAGGGGAGGAGAAGAAAGGGAAAGGGATTGGAGGAGGGGAGAGGAAAGAGAAGTGTGGGGCTAGGGTCAGAGTCCGATTATATTTGTAAAGAGAATGCCCTTAAGGACATTTCTTCTTTAAGCACCCATGCCCTAATATCTGCATCGTTCTAAAAATGCCACCTTGGTGATCAAGATTTTAATGCATGGCCTTTAAGGGCCATAACAAATATCACTCACTTCTTTCATCCCTGGAACACCCTTTAGCACTAAGTGGAACTGTGAAGCTGTTCTTACTGCAGTTATTTTGGGGTCAAGGTCTGGGCTCCATAGCCCTAATAAACCAGGCTCAGCCACTTGTCCTTGGTAAACCAATGAAATAAACAAGCAGTAGTGGACCACAAAAAAAAGATATTTATGAGAGTTTCAGAACTGTGATCTGCTCTAGGTATGGGGAAACCAGGGGAGAGATGAGCTATGGCCTGGAAGTTGACTTCAGACCATTGTATGGGGGCATTTCAGGGCCCAAGGCACCAGAGATTCAAGATGTGCACACTCATGTGGTCTTGTACATTTCTCACCTGTAAAGAAAGGCCAGCATGGCAGGAAAGGCCAGCGGTCTGACCCTGAGGCATGGAGTCTGTGTTAGGAATGGCAGTTGTCTAAATATGCTGCTACCTTGCAGCTCTTGTGCATAGGGACCTGCTCAGTGACCTATTCAGTCCTGGGACTCTGAAGTGTAGGATTGGATGGTCGTGGCGAACACCTGTCCAATCCCTCATTTTAAAGATGGGACTGTCAAACTCTACTTGAAGCCCTCAAGTCCTTTATATGGTACATTAGCTATCCATGTAAGACACCCCCCCCCCATATGGGTTAGAGCATAGAGAACAGAAAGATTCGTGATATACGTACTCATAATAGCACAGTCAGATCTATTGCATTGAATATATCTGCAATTAGAAACTCCTAGAGGTCTTGTCATAAATTGTGAGAAATAAGAGCAAGGAATAGGAAAAGAATCAATCTGGACTGTTAGAAAAAAAAATACCCACCCTAACCCCAGATATATTGTACTTACTTCAATCTGCTATTGCAAAGCAGAGATAAAAATTAATAGCTTTGTTTCCTGTGATCTCTTTATCAGACAAAGGGCAGGACTATGGCTCTCAGTTACTTTAATGGAAAAACTGAAGTTGTATTATCAGATGATAAGGCTGTGTCAGGTGTTATTTTATTCTCTTATCTTCCTTGTTCAAGGTGAGGCGCTGGAGTCCTGATGGATGAGCTGGCCTGCTGCAACTGTGGAGTCTTGATCTCGCTCTTCCTTTCAAGATAACTGTGGCAGGTGAGAGAGGCCTCCAGGCCAGCTGATTCTGATCTCAGGGACCTTGATGGCTGGGGTCCTTGTCACAGGACTAGGGACTTGGGGGAGATTTGCAAACTCAATCACATGGGCCAGGATAGCTGTAAAGCAGTCATTTCATGACTCCCCTGGAGAGTTTATTCAGCAAGCGTTAGCAGGTGATCTCAGATGTTCCTTGTGCTATGTTTGATAACGATGAGTCATGCCAGTCCCTGCTACCCTTGGGAAGCTCACAGCCCAGAGGGCAGCAGGCTTGATCACAAGGGAAGGAGGCTTAGTCACATCCTCGTCCTCTGGGCTCCCAGAGCACTTTGTACCTATTTGTACTTCAGCTGTTGTTGTTGGGTGTGCGCAGTTATTTTTCTGCAAGACCGTGTTTTCCCTATTTGAATGCATGCTCATCAGAAAAGGACAAAGGCTTAGATGCGGTCTCATGTCCATTGTTTAGCACCAGAGATGGAATATAACCAATATGCGTGAACTGTTAGTGTGCAAGACAGTTAATGAGCTTATTTGTTACTTAACGACTGGGGCGTGTTTCCTCTTTAGCATTCCCTCTGATCAGTGCTTTGCTGAATGTCCTGCATGAGCCATCAAACAGGATAAACCCCATGCCTTAGTCCCTTAATCACTCACAAAATGGCTCTGAAGTCTCATCCTGCTAACGGTGGATGGGGGCTGACCATGAGCCAAAAGAATGTGGCCACCAGTGAGGAAACATGGGTGGTGAGTGCCCCAGCTCTCCACTGAGATCAGGATTAGGGGACAGCTTGTTCCCTATCTAAAAGCCTCAGTTACTTTATCTGAGATTTTTTTTTTAAATTTTGTTTTGCATCCTAAAGTTCTGTTTGACATACTTCAAAAGGCTATTGAGGTGGTATTATGTAAGTGGATGTAGACTATTCACTGCCTCTGTGTGTGTAACCAGGTGAGAAAAAAAAATCAAAACTTGAAGAAAACACACTGTGGTTTTAAAGGAGAAAGAGGAAGTGATTCAGAAATGTACAGATGTAGTGCCAGGATACCTTAAGAGTGTAAAGCCAAAGATAGGCATTGCAGGAAGAGGAGGCCTTGCCAGATAGAGCTCCAGCCGGGAGGCACACTCAATCAGCTTTCCCATTTTCTGGTCTGTGGTCATTGGTGATGAAATGCTCAATATATTTCTATATTGCTTGTCCATTTGATACCAATGCCATTTGATACCAATACTAACAGTTTGTGTTTTCCTCACTGGTACTGGACAGTTAGCCCTCAAGAGTAGATTACACAATAAGAAAATCCCCAAACCAAACTAGATGAGATGTCCAACAAATGCAAGGATCACATCACAGAAACACAAGAGAAACCAAACGACGAGGTGAGAGGACTCTGCTAAAAGATTGCAACTCTTTAACTATTGAATTAAAAATGCTAAAGCGGGTAAAATACTGCATGAAGACCTCAAAAGGAGGACACAGACAAGCAAATGAATTCAAGCCAGGACACATGTGGACGTCAGCAGCATAGAACAGAAGCCATCATCATGAATGAGAAGCTAAGCAAAACAAGTGAAAAAGTGAGCAGCATGGAAGAAAAATCCAGAAAGGAAACCGAGATTTTGAATATTTAAACAAATAGAAGTTTCAGAAATGAGAAGAAAAAAAACTCAATTGAGTAAATGAAGAAGAAGAAGAAGAAGAAGAAGAAGAAGAAGAAGAAGAAGAAGAAGAAGAAGAAGAAGAAGAAGAAGAAGAAGAAGAAAATGGAAACATGACCAATAAACTCAACCAGGGTATATTCCAGATGGAGAACAAGATTGAGGAAATGCTTCCCTCAAATGTCAAGTTAAGAAAAATGGGCATAACCACAACATTCAAGAAGTCTTGGATAGTCTCAAGAGACCAAACCTAAGAATCCAGAGGCTGGAAAAAGAAACTGAAACAAATACTAAAGGAGTAGAGAATCTTTTTGAGGACATTGTAGCAAAAAATTTCCTAATCTAGAGAATTGGATGTCCAAACACAAGAGGCAGTTAGATCCCCAAATAGAACATGAGATCTTCTCCACGACATTCCAAGATGTGAAGAATATAAAGCAAATAGACTGGATGCCTAGATAAAGAACCTAGATGTAATTGCCCATTGTCTCTAATAAAATCTCACTGATAAGGACACCCAAAGTTGAGAGTCAAAGGGTAGAAATTACGTTATCAAAATTAGTCAGAGGACCCAGAGCCAGCATCCACACGGCAGCTCATAACTGTTCCAGGGGAATTGATGTCCTCTTCTGACTTCCAGGTCAGCAGACATGCACATGGTGCACAGAAATGCATACAGGCAGAACACTCAGACACATGAAATAAAATGATCAAAAGAAAGAAATAACAAAAAATAGAAGTCAATAACAAGAGAAACTACAAAATATATGGAGACTAAATTATATGCTTTTCAATAAACAGTGAGCCAGTTAGATAATTAAAATGTTCCCAGAACAAGTGGGAGAGAAAGTATATCCTGTTGGAACCCACAGGGCACAGGTAAGGCTGTTCTGAGAGGGAAGTTTATAGCTGTGAGTGCCTATACTTACAAAATACCAGCAAGCTCCCCAATAAGTAACCTAACTTTACTTCTCAGCTGCTTTGGTAAAGTGCCCTGAGGAAAGGCACTTGAGAGGGGAAAAAGGGTTATTTAGTATATGTGCATCACAATGAACCATTGAACAGGTCAGGTTAGGAATTCAAGGCAGAAACCAGGCCACTGAAGGAAGCTGCTTGCTGCCTTGTTCACAGCTTCCTCTCTGGCTCACCTACAGGCTCCTACTCAGCTAGCTTTCTTATTTCATTTTATCTTTATAAGAATGCAAATATGCTGTGTTTATGTTGTTTTGTTTTGTTTATGCTATTTTGTTTTGTTTTAATTTTATACATATGTGTGTGCTCTGTGTTTGTTTGTAAACATGTATGTGGATATGCTCAAAGGTCATAAGACAGTGTCAGATCATCTGGAGGAAGAGTTATAGGCATCATAAGCTACTGACATGGGTGCTGGGAACCGAACTTGGATCCTCTGCAAGGTCCTAACCACTGGGCCATCTCTCCAGACCCTCCGCCAGCTTTTCTTACAGTCCAGGAGCTATATAATGGTGTTCCCTCCACAGTGGGCTGGGCCCTCCTAGATCAGTTAAAATGATTAAGACAGTTCATCATACATCATAGATATGACCATAGACCAGCTTGATGAAAACAATTACTCAACTGACATTCTTTTCTGGAGATTCTAAGCCGATGCTGAGTCAAATTGACATTTGATAATGCGACTCATGACTTTAGAAAGACAAAAACCAGCCATACCCAAATGCAGCAAGAAACAAATGACAATAAAGATCAAGGCAGTATTAAATGGAGTATGCATTCAATAAAAGAACAGTAGAAAGAATTGATCAAGCAAAAATTAAGTCCCATGGAAGTATAAACAAGATTGGAAAATCATTAGCCAAACTGACCAAAATAATTCTCAAAGTAAAAACTAGAGATGACAAGGGGCAGTTAAAACAGGTTCTCTGCAGGGGTCATTAAGTCATATTTTGAAAAGTTATGGCCTCTAAAACTGGAAAATCCATAAGAAATGGATGAATTCATAAGCACATATGAGCCACCAAAATTTAATCAAGAAGACACAAGCAATGTAAACAGATCTTTAACAAACAATGAGACTTAAGCAGTAATAAAAGTTCTTCCCATATAGAAAGCCCAGGTCTAAGTGATTCACTGCTGAATTCATTTTAAGAGCTAATTCCAATCCACCTTAAATAGCCTGAAACAGCGGTATTGGCAGAGAGAGAGAGAGAGAGAGAGAGAGAGAGAGAGAGAGAGAGAGAGAGAGAGAGAGAGAGAGACAGAGAGAGACAGAGAGAGAGAGAGACAGAGAGAGAGAGAGACAGAGAGAGACAGAGAGACAGAGAGACAGAGACAGAGACAGAGAGAGACAGAGAGAGACAGAGAGAGACAGAGAGAGACAGAGAGACAGAGAGACAGAGACAGAGACAGAGAGAGAGAGAGAGAGAGAGAGAGAGAAAGAGACCCCCTGCACCTTTAAATTCTGTGAGGGTCCCACTCCCTGGTGACTGAGTATTCAAGCACATGAACCTTTGGGGGCTATTCTTACTCAAACCACCATAACTGTCATGATGGTGGCAATATGACTGACAACAAGCTTAGTGGAAATGAGTAACTTCTCTAAATTTTCAAGAGTGTCAGCTTATCTCTCAAACATCACCAGCTAACAGCCTTTACAGCCAAAAGGGAACTAGGAACTGAAGGGGAGAGCCTTTTCTAAAAGAAAGATGGACACTGCCACAATTGATTTCAACGCAAGGCCAATTGGGAATGACAACAATATTTTCAGTGTTTCTAAAAAGCCTAATAGAAATGCTCCATCTGATAGGCCATGTTGATAATAAATGCCATAAAATGGGCCACAGTGACAGTAAAAGTCTAATAGAAATCTGCCGTACAATGGGCCATGCCTGTTTTCAAGGTCTATAACTAAAGAATGCACCCCATTTTCTTATTTTCTCTGAAATTATATCAACCCAGTTTAGGAGCATTGACTATCATCTCTTGCTGCCTATAACCTTGTAAAGAAATTAACTTCTTGTCAATCCCATTTACCAGTGCTGGCTTATCATAACTCAACTTTTCCTTGAAGCATATATCACATTATATTGCCATAGTCTCACCAGAAGCTAGAGGACTAGTGTACATTCAATAAGAGCCAAACAAACTTGACTGGGCTCAGTCAGTCACTAGCATCCCTCAGCCAATGACTATGCCAGTGTTCTTTGAGAACTGTCTTTGACAATTTGTGGTTTTTCGTCTATAGACAGGTGTTTTATGCTTTAGCCAATAGCTTTAGCTTCTTATCTCATGAAAGAGATAGAAATAAAAAAAAAAAAGTATTTGAAGAAGTTGGAGAAAAAAAGTGGATTATCTGTTGAATTTGAAAATAAAAGTTTCAAGAAACCTTCCGAGAAATGATGCCGGGGCTCCAGGGAGATGGTTGTGGGTTACAAGTGCTGACTGCTCTTCCAGCGGACCTTATTCAGTTCCCCATAACCACATGGCAGCTCAAAATCATTTGTACATCCAGTCCCAGGGGATCCAACACCCTCTTCTGGCTTCCATGGAAGAAGAATGTGCATGTGGTGCAGAGACATCCATTCAGGCAAAACATGCATCATGCACATAAATAAAAAAATAAAACAAATAGAAATAGCCCAGAGCCAACATGTAGAAGCTAGGGACTTATGAAAGTCTCAAGCTTGGAAACGTTCAGGCGAGAACACTTGCACCCAGCAAGGAATGATGGGCAAGTACAGGTAGGGAAAGTCATTGGCAGACCAAGTTTTAGTTTTAGGACATTGAAAGGAACCAGAAGATTCATGTCCTAGAGAAACCAGAGGCTTTATAATGTGAGCTGTATTAGGTCAAGCTATAACATCTGGCTCTCACAACTTTGAGGATTTTCAAATGTTAAAGGAAAAAAATTCTATCTGCTGTTTGGGTTCATTGAAACACCAAAGGAAAGAAAAGAAACCATGCTTCTGAATTGTGTTTCCAATCTTTAAGGAGTTCACTTTCCAGGGTTCACTTCTGAGCATTTCAACTTGATTAACCTGCAGCATCATCCTGCGAGATGAGCTTGAGGGAGTAGGTGTGATGGGTTATAGAGCTAAGAAGGAAATGTTTTAGGTAGAGTCAGTCTGCTTCCCAGACATTTCTGCTTGGGACAGGAAGTGGGTTGCAGAGGTCCTACTTAGGGACATGTGATTGTATCCTGGGCCTGGTGTGGAAGACAGTAACTCACAGTCAGAACATTGTGGGTGGTGTGCAGCATGGAGGAACCAGCTGGGAGCCCTCAGCCGCCACACACTTCACATTGTGTTCTGCATAAATGAACTATCTTTGAGTCAAATGTTTCTGTAAGCACATGGCCTATTTGAACTACCAAGGCAACTGAAGGCAAAGGACAGCCAATTCCCAAGTCATTAAAACTCCGTTGCCTGAATCAGGGCAGAAACTCAGAGAGGATACTGGACCTGCATCTTCTACTCCCCTGTGGAGAAACTGACAAAGAGAAAGAGTATGTGAAGGCTGACAGGGTCCGACAGGTCTGCGTGTCAGGAGAGGCTGGACATGCGTGTGGAGTGCCAGTTCTCAGGTGCTCTCCCATACTTAGGAAATTTGATGCTCTGGAAGTGGTCCTAGAAAAGCCCCCCCCCCCAAGGTGGCTTCTAGATACTCCAAGAGTGAGGACCATTTGTCAAAGCTTTTTACAGCAGACTCTGATTATTTCAACTCTGTTCTTTGACACAAGTGGAAGCATAAGACAGTGGAGACAAAAGAAGGAAAGAGGGAACTATAAGGAACCATATTTTATTTTTAATTCTTCCTACCATTTAAGGGGTCCTTAGTATCACCTCAGACTGGTGTAGACATAGGAAGGGAGCAAAGGAATTCCACTAGCCATCAAGCACTATCACCTTTAAACATGCCTGTCTTGAAATGCTGTAGTTACTTTGTAAACCCCAGGTAGGCCCCCCCCCACACAAACACCTCTCATTGTCTTTCGAGACAGTCACCAAGATTCCTCTCACCACTCACACACTGGTGCAATTCCTTGTATAGTTCTTGAAAACAGATTTCAAGTTACCAACAAAGACAAGTCATCTTACCTATAGACAGAAAATAAGAATGAATCACCATCTGCCTTGTTTAAAATGGCATAGTGCTTTATGGATTGTTCAAATAACATTTCCCTCTTGTTGTAAGCAGGCTTGGGTTTTCAGAGTTTTTCACCCAATGACTCCTTCTAGTGTTTTGAGCAGATTTCTTTGGTATGCTCAAGAGCCTCTATGTTACTGAAGATCACTTGATACAATGTTATTCTTTTAAACTACATATAGTCATAAATAAATTGCCAAATTACATATAAGCACTAAACAAAAAAATATGATGTATTTTAGCAATTAGTTTATGAAGTATTTTTTTTTCTTTTTTACTATTTGGGGGTCCACCACTCAGCTCCCAAATAAATATGTGGAGATTTATTGTTACTTATGAATACCTAGATTTAACTTGGCTTGTTTCTAGTCAGATTTTTTAACTTAAATTATCCCGTTTCTCTTCTACATTTTGCCTCTGGGCTTTTTTATCTCTCTCTTTAATATCTATATCTCTCCTTCTCACTTCATGGGTGGCTGGGTGGCTAGACCCTGGTTTCTTCCTCGCTTTCTCGTTTTCTGGCTCTTAGCTCTTCTCTCTTGAGACCAGATTTATTCTCCTGTTTATTCTCTTTCTTTCATCCCTGCCTGTCCTTTCTCCTGTCTAGCTTCTGGCCATTCAGCTCTTTATTGGACCAATTCGGTGTTTTTGGCAGGCAAAGTAATACAATTTTACAGAGTTAAACAAATGCAACATAAAAGAATGTAACACATATTTGTATCATTAAAAAATATCCCACAGCATAAACAAATGTAACACATCTTAAACTAATATTCGATAACAGGTTTACATGTTGCTATAGAAAATTTAACTGGTTGTTCAGTGCAGTTATTGAATCCTGATTCCATAGATAATATTCTGTGTAACCCTGGACAAGGCACTTCCCTTCTCTGGGCTCAGAATGGTGACATTGCTGGACCTGTGAAAGCTTCAGGGCAAAGAACTATCGGGTTGTGAAATGTCACACGGTGTGGGAAGGAACAAACATGTCATGACTTTGTTCCAGCATAATGTTTCACATTTAGTGTCGTCCAACCTGTGAGAGGTCCTGTGGGACACAGATGACTCATTTCCTGTCCTAAGTGTGTCTTCTCTGAGATGTGGAACAGATCCTGCCTTCAGATATGGAGCCAGTGAAGGGGGTCAAGTCAGTGGGCCTCTGGGTAAATTCTGCAAGCTCTTATCTGTGTAAAAATAAACCCGGCAATCAATGCACGCACAAGTGCACACATGTGAGCACACACACACACATAGATACAGAAAGACAGATAGATAGACACACATACCACAGAGACACATAGACACATGCATGTATACACAAACAGACACACACCGAGACACACAGACGCACACACATATATACATAAATGTACAAAGAGACACACACACAGACACAGAGACACACAGACACATGCATGCACACACAGACACAGGCACACAGACACAGACACACAGAGATACACACATATAAACCCAAATGTACAAAGAGACACACACACAGACACTGAGACACACATGCAGACACACACATACACACAGACACAGAGACACACAGACACAGAGAAATAAACAGATACACACACAGACACAGACACACACACACAGACACACACACACACACACACACACACACACACACACACAGAAACTTGTATGCACATACCCCATCCCACACGCACATTCACTGTCATTTATGGACACTGTAATTTAGAAGACAGATATTCCTGAAAAGTGTGCCCATCAAATTCCTACAAACACAATGACATTTTAAGCTCAGTGGAGCAGTTGGCAATTGAAATGAAGCTTAGATTTTGCAAGATAACAAATGCTTGCTGCTGAAGAATTCAGAGTACTGAAAAATTGCAGTGGATCGGTTACTTCCTCCAGGGAGCCTCCCCTGCTACTCAATGTTGGTGCCTTCTTTCTCCATTCATTCACTCCTGTTCTACTGCATGCAGTGGAACCATGCCAGAAAGCAAGAAAACACACCCTTAAGCCTATAGGCTTGCAAAGTGTTAGAGCCAGAAGAAAAAAATGGAATAATCAAAGTTCTTCACTTCACCCTTAACTTCATTCATTCAGTTATTTATTTGAGAGAAAGAATGACAGCGAGGATGAGAGAGAGAGAGAGAGAGAGAGAGAGAGAGACAGACAGACAGACAGACAGACAGACATAGACACAGACACAGACACAGACACAGACACAGACACAGACACAGACACAGACACAGACACAGACACGAACACAGACACAGACACGAACACAGACACAGACACAGACACAGACAGAGAGAAGGTTTTAATGATAGAATGAAATTGAACTGATCAATGCAAATATTCAGGGACAAAGGAAAAACAAAAAACCTGGCAGATACTCAATGGTGTGCAAGACCAGGGAGAATGTAAAGACCTCAAGCTTGAGGGAGGAGAAAGGCTGGAGGCATAAGTGCCAGGCAAGGTGGAGGAGAGGGACTTCTGAGATCCGCAGAAGCCAGTGGATGGTAAGAAACAAGGAAGTAACCCATCTAATTATTCATGTTCTGAAAAGACCCCTCTGGATGTCTTTGGGAAAGTGCATATGAAAAGCTGAGAAGGCAAGCAGAAAACAAATGAACAGGCCTCTAGGTGAGAGTTAATGAACCAATTTGGGGTTATTAGAATGGGCTACAGGAAACTAGACCTTTTCAGGCAAATTTGGGACTGGTCGCACAACACTTCTGGATGGGAAGAGGAGATTGAGAAGGACTCCAGGGCAAAACTCTCAGCTGGGGACAGGGTGGGAGGAACTTAGTGCTGGAATATACCATGGACCAGTGGTCCTCAACTTCCCTAATGCTAGGACCCTCTAATACAGTTCCTTATGTTGTGGTAATACAGTTCTAGACCTTAAAGTATTTTGTCACTATTTCACAACTGTCATTTTGTTATTGTTATGAATGTAACATAAATATCTGATATGCAGGATATCTGATATTTGACCCCTGTGAAAAAGTTGTTTGATTCCCAGAGGGGTGGCAACCCCCAGGTCACCATAAAAAGCTTGTTTTGGGTGTAGTAAGTTTAATGTTGTCATTGGAGTATCAATAGGAATTTGGGGTAGGATTAGAGAGATGGCTCAGTGTTTAGGAGTGCCTGCTGATCTTGCAGAGGACCTGAGTTCAGTTCCCAGAACCCGTGTCAGTTAGATCCCAACTCCCTATGACTCCAGTTCCAGAGCATCTGATGCTCTCACTGACCTCTGAGGGCACCTGCACACATGTGTACACACAGACAGAATTTAAGTATATCTTTTTAAGATCCATTTATTCTAAAAGAAAAAGGTGCAACTCAACATAGGGTTGATAGATTGCAAGCTTTCTCAAGGGGAGCCAGAAATCTGAATTTATGAGGAAATTCTCAGCTGCTAAATGTTGACTTCAATTTTTAAAAACACCTGTACTGTCTTCACAGGACCCAAACTCACCAGTGTTCAGCTTTATTTGAAGTTCTTGTACATAACCATTCATCCATCCTAGGGAGAGCAAAGAGAAAATAGCTCTCCTGACAACCCTGGAATATGAGCTGTGTCACATTTATTTGATCATAAGATGGTATTTTAGCTGCAAACACCATTCTTTAGCATGAAGAACCATATGCATGCCAGTTGTGTTTGTTTTTTTTTTTTCCCATGTGACTATGGGCCCATAAGGTACGGAAGGACTGTCATTCTGCACCTTGGTGTCCTCCTGGTATGTAATACAAAGGGCAGCAAATAGGCACTTGTTTGGAAGGAGCCTTAGAGACAGTTTATCCAGTTTACTGAGAAATTGATGCTTAAAGAGAAGCCTCTTGTCACTGTCCTCAGTAGTGAACTAGTCAAGAGCAGGGATAGAACCCATATCTCTGAATGATGGGTTTCAGTAATGAAGAGACTCGTGAGGCTCAGGGGATATTTGCTGAATTACCAAGTGCACACTAATGCACCAAAAAGGCAGAAAAACGAACGGTTGTGTCAACAAGTAGACACATCTTGACATTGCATCTTGGCTTATTGTGCATAGTTTAGAGAATAGTGTAAGTTAGCATCTTTTCCCTCATTTGTGGAAACTGTAAATTTAGTTCCATAGAAGATGGAATGTATTAGTGGCTAAGAGAGAGTGGGAAAGGCAGGGCACAGATGGACAGACAGAAGCTGGATAAACACAGTTAGTTCTGGCTTTCTATAGCAGAGCAGGATAATTGTTGGTTATAGCAATCTATGGTGAGTCTCAAAATAAACAGGAGTATAAAAGCTCCCAACATGTAAAATAATTAGTTTGATTAGATGAAAGAGCTTTTACCACCTTAATTTAACCATTATATATTATATACATATATCACATTATTTTACTGTGTACCATAAAGATATACAAACACAATGTCTCCACTTGAAAAACAATGTTAAGGGAAAAGAGTCATGTGAGTTTTGAGTTTGATCTAGTTTTTCAGCCAGCTACCATGTGCCCCTAGATAAGTCCCTCTGGTCCTAGACTTTCTTTTTTAATCAAAACATCTTATTTCTCTCTTTTCAAAAAAAATAATTATGTGTATGAGTGCTGGCCTGCATGTATGTATGTGCATTGTGTGCATGCTTGGTGCCTGTGGAAGTCACAGAGGGTTTAGGCTCCCCAGCACTGAAGTTGCAGATGGTTGTGAGCCATTGTGTGAGTGGTCCTGGAACTCAAATCCAGGGCCCCTGGAAGAGCAGTCAATACTCTTAAGCATCTCTCTAGTCCCAACATCTTGTTTCTTGATGACACTTCAAACTAACATAAAGCAACAACATTGGTCAACACTACTATATGTGGTAGAGCAATCTTGATAGAATACACAAAAGGTTTTGTTAATTATGCTTATAACAGTTCTATGAAGTCTACACTGTTTTCATGATCTCTCATTCAAAGATGAAGAAACTGAGGCATATCCGGTGTGGTGGCACACGCCTTTCATCCTAACACAGGAAAGAAAGAGACAGACAGATTTCTGTGAGTTTGAGGCCAGTCTGGTCTGCATAGTGAGTTCTAGAACAATCAAGGCTATGTAGAGAGACCCTGTCTCAAAAACTAAAACAAAATAAGAAGAGAAACAAAGGGAGAAAGGGAAGGTATAAAAAGAAAGGAAGAAGTAAGGGAAGAAGGAAGGAAGGAAAGAAAATGTTAAGTCTCAAAGAAGCCCAGGACAAATGGCTAACTGAGCTGCCCATTTAACATATCAAAAGTGATCTGGCCACTAGGATCATGCATCACAAGTACTTGCTACAGAGTCCTTTTGGCTGACATACCTTGCCCCCTACCCTAACCCCTTGCAGCTCCTCAGCTTTACTTCTTTTACTCCAGCTTCTCTGACTCCCACATAACCCAGCCATTTGGCTATGCAGTCTCTTGGCCTCTTGGTCTCTTGGTGCTCTTGTCTGCTGGTCCACTCTGGATTTTAGCAAGGGTTCTAATAGGTCTTAATAATAAAAACCCAGAGTCACATATTGGGGAAGAATGTTGAAAGGTCAGAGAAGTAAAGGAGCCAGTCACAAGAGAGACCTCTTACCTCTACTAAATTCTCAGACCAAAGGGGTGATCCTGTCCCTATTAGCTCCTTTCTCCTCCCACTTTATATCCTCTTTCTGCCCAACAGTCATAGCACTCCTGTATGCACCTCCAAAGTGCTGGGGTTAAGGGTGTGAGCCTCCACAGCCTGGCTCAGTTTCTCTTTTAGACTGGATCAATCTTTTATAGCCCAGGGTGGTCTTGAACTCACAAAGATCCAAGTGCCTCTTCCTCCTGAGTGCTGTGATTAAAGGTGTGTGACACCACTGCCTGGCCCATATTGTTACCTAGTGGCTAGCTCTGCACTCTGATCTTCAGACAAGCTGTATTTGTTAAAGCACAAACAAAATGTCAACACTCTGGATCTCTTGGTCTGCAGTTCCTGTTTTAGCCCCTTCTCTCCTCTCTCTTCTCTTCCTCTGTTGCTCTCCCTGCCTCTCTCTCCAGTCTCAGTTCAGTCTGCTGGCCCCATTTAGTCTGTATCCCAGATGCTTCTGGCTGTCTCATATCTACATGAAACCTCCTCAACTGTATCTAGGAGAAGTCATGTCCTTATTTTTTCATTCATTCATTCATTCATTCATTCATTCATTCATCTATTTATTCATTCAGAAGGAAAGAAAGACTGAGGCACAAAAGTATAAGTAAATATAAATAATGAATAGAATTTGAATGATTTGAACTCAGGCATTTTACAATGGAATTATAAATATATAGAAAGTGCTTTGAAAAAATAAAACAATACAAATGTATCAAATGAAAATTTTGAGATATTTCAGGATAAGGCAATTTCTTAGATATTAGCTATTTTTTCCCCTGTATGGTTCAACACAGAATTGATATTAGCAGTGATGTGAGACTTAGATTAAATGATGTCTGAGGGACACTGTGAACTAATTTAGAAATCAAGCTTCTAGTTCACTAACTTCTTTTTGTAGCTTCTAGCAGATTCTGCCAATGCCTCCATATAGACTAAGGGCTTAAACATATCTAAAATGCCCTCAATGCTGATATTTTATTGTCTTGTGGAAAAGTTAAGGAGAAACCCTCCTGCAACCAGATCCTTTTTGGTTACAAATGACAGCAACCTACCTCGAACTAGTTTAACCTAAATAGGGGATTTAGTGTCCTTGTAAAAGAAACTTGGAAGAGTGTTGATTTAGGTTGGCCAGTACCCATGGCCTGGTTAACACTAGCTTTCCTGTCTCCATCTTTCTTTGTACATAGAATTGTAGATATGGCGTACATGCTCCTAACAATGCAAGCCTAGTGCAGAAAAAGGCTCATCATTTCTGAGAGCAGAAAGTCCTCAGGAGAAGTTGGACAGAGCCAACTTTGGTCTCCGATTTGTCACTGACTACTTATTTCTTTGTGGCCCAAGCTGAGTGATGCAATGCATGTAAAGCTATGCAACAATGGCTCACCTGCTTGCTTCCTCCCCTATGGGGGAAAGGTCTGTCCTCAACAAAACAAAGGGAGCAGGCTTTCCAAAGAATGCCAGTTTCTGTGTGGCAAGAAAGGGGCAGGTGTGGGATATTTGTATACTGTGTGATGATACATTGCCATGATTGGCTTAATAAAGAGCTGAGTGACCAATAACTAGGCAGGGTTATAGGCTGAACTTTCCAGCAGAGAGAGGACGAAGGAGGAAGAAAGTAGGTGCACAAGAGACATGGGGTTCAATCTAGGTGACAGAATGTAGATTAATAGAAATGGGTTAAATAAAGTTATGAGAATTAGTTGAGACAAGCCTAAGTTAACGCCAAGCTGTCATGATTGATAAGAAGCCTCCATGTCTTTATTTGGGGGCTGGCAGGACAGAGAAAGATAGGTGGGTGAAGAGCAAGTAGAGACAATGGAAGGTAAGCCCACTTGGTTCCATCTTTCTCGAAAGGAAAGAGACAGAACCTGTGTGGACCCATACCTTCAGCTTAGAACCACAAGCTGGGCTGTTGGTCCTTAGGATGAAGCAAACCATTTGTGTGTATGTTTTTTTGGGATTTCTTTGTCCCACTTTTGGAAATATTTAGGCATGCATAGTGACACTGCTGAATGTCTCAGAGTTGTTCTTTTACCTTTTAAGAACAGTTCCCTACAGTGGTGACCACTTCATATGCAAAGGAGGAAGAAAATAAATAATCAGGTCTTTAAAAAGGGTTGCTGGAGCTATATGAATTTACAAACAACCAACTAATGAAGCCACATGGTCAACGCCTCCTATTTACTCAGTGTCTCTGCTTTGTGCTGCAGCAGGTGACCAGGTTCTTTGCCTCTTTAAGCTGGCGCCCGTAGTCACTTGTGGTGATTGACAGAAGAAAACTGGCAAATTGTAATGGTGACGTCTTCCATGCTGTGACTCCTGTGAGATTAAAGGATAGAAAAGAGCATGATTCCCATTCAAGAACATGGTGTGAGCCCACAGGTTGTTGGCTAGAAATGCTAGTATTTTAGACATTTCCTAATCCAATGCTTTCACTTTATGGATGAAAAAGTCAAAGTTCAGAGAAGGCAAATGGCATAGTGTGGGGTTGTATTACAAAGGAGGACTTTATTGAATTGGAACCCAAATGCAAAGTTCCCTACTTTCCAAATGCCCTTGTAAGTTCCCCTTTGCTTTGCATGCCAAGGTTCTGGTAAGAATTTTGAATTATAGAGGTTTTGCCTACTAGGAAATTGCATTAAATTCAATCTTTATTGGAAATATGGGTGTGTGTGTTTGTGGATGTTTCGATACTCTAGGCCAGCGGTTCTCAACCTATGGGTCATGATCCCCACAAGGGTCACATATCAGATATCTTGCATATTAGGTATTTATATTATGATTCATAATAGTAGCAAAATTACAGTTGTGAAGTAGCAACCAAACACATTTATGGCCGGAGTGAGGGGGAGAGGGGGGCACCACAACATATGGAACTATATTAAAGGGTCACAGCATTAAGAAGTTTGAAAACCATTGCTCTAGACTTAAATGGTCTTTAAGTCTCGTAAAAGAAGGGATAGCATGTAATTCCTCTACCTTAGAGAACCAGATCATAAATTTTGGGTCCCTGACAGAGATAAGGACATGTACATTCTATTTCCTCTCCTATGCATACTTCTGTTTGGCCAGCAGACACTGAGATAGTGCTCAAAGAAGCTGGCCATCCATATTCTGTACCTGAATCTGGGTCCTGATGGGTAATGTTGTACACAGAAGCCTTTTAGGGTTTTGGTTTCCTAATTTTCAATTTCATTCATTCTTAAGGCTTTAGTCATCTTTGGGCCTTGGGAATTCTTTAAAGACTATGCTTTGGGTGTCATAGTCAAGAAAAAAAGAAACTTTCTAGGTAGAAGGGTCCTGTGTAGAGCTAGTATGCATCAGTGAATCAAGTGCCTCCCTGTGAACATAGTCCAACAAGAGGCACATCACCAATATCAAGATACTGAGTTTGCACAGAGATGATTCTTTGATTTTCCCTAGGTCTTAAAAAAACAAAACAAAGAACCAATTTGAAGCCAAGACCAATATCCAGTTATTACAGAAGACAAAAAAGGTAGAAATGTCTTACTACATGTAGAATTTTTTTTAAAATTTAGACTTTGTACTTAATGGCAAAGAACAGTGTAGAGACACTCTACAGAGTCATTAAATTGGCCAAGAGGACACCAAAGGTACAGTTCTCCTTTTCTTGGGATTACTTTGTTTTTATGACAGTACAGGCTGAAGCAGTGATCAGTAAGATGTGTGCACTCACTTTCTTGGGATAGTCCTGTCCACAAGCATCTTGGTGCAGTTACTAATAATATATTTTTTTATTCTTAAAGCTGTCTCTGCATTGGCAATAAATTACAGAGTTGCCCTAAACTTAGGTATTGTTTTTGTCTGGGCTCTTCATCTTATTTTTGAAAGATGAAGGTTCATAGAAGAGAAATGACTTCCTAATTCACTTACTCAGTCTTCCCAGAGCCCAGCTGGCAAACTCCTTGTCTTTGTACCAGGGAAGGAAGGGGAGGGGGCCATCATGAGAGAATGAATGGTTCTCATCTTTCCTCTACAGTCTCTGGCATGGATTCCTGAGCTGGGACTCACTCCCACCCCCACCCATCTCGATTTCCTGGAAAGTTATCAGTCATGGTGTAGACTCCAGTGGTCACGACAGAGTTGGGGGAGTGAATGTTATGGGAATCTAGAGAAGAAAGCATTTGTGTGGGATGTGTGTGTGTGTGTGTGTGTGTGTGTGTGTGTGTGTGTGTGTGTGTGTGTGTGTTTCTAGTAGCCAGGAGAACAAGCCCTGGCTACTAGAGAAGCACTGTCTATTAATGTAATTAGGTCTGGTTTAACATTGCCACAGCCAGGATCTTGACTGGTTTAACTCATTGGCTTTGGGAGTGAATGCTGGAGACATCATCATTAACCTTGAGAAAACAAGTCCTTTCAGATAGCTGACTTGCTTTAGGCTTCCCACTGACCATCAGACTGAGACTAAACCTTAGTGTCTCAACTCCTTGCTTAGTATTCCCTACATCTCCTTTTCAGCAAAATGCCCTGTGCATGTCCTCAAGGCATTTCCTGTGGCCCATCCCCATAGTAAAGATAACAAGGTCTTCTTGACATTCAAGGAACTAAGTCCATTGGTTGGATCCCAAGGAGATCCTACCTTGTATTCTGAATTTGGTTCTGTGGATAGGGGTGTTAGAATATAGTTCATGATCAACTGGAGACTGCTCAGCAAACATCTTTGCATAATTAGTGTGTGGAGGAAGGGCTTTTTATCAGGAAATAAGACTTTTGCCTTAAGTCATTTCTGGGATGTGAGGCGTAGGGTCAGGCCATGCTGCAGTACCTAACTGCACTGTGCTTGTGAGTCACTGACCTGGTGACTCGAAGAATCCATTTTAGAAAGATTTGTCTTGCCAGAGATTGAAATTCCTTATTTGGAACTCACAGCATCCTTGAGCCATAGGAATCCAGCTTGACAAGACATGCAGTTTTATCCATCACCATGGTTGCAAAATGGGTGCAGGAGTCAGGGACCCCAGATAAAGTCTCAAACCCTAGCTGACCCATGATGAAGCACTTTTTCAATGGCAGGGTCTGGTGTTCTCAAATGCCAAATGTTGAACTTGTGTTAATGGGTGTGCTGAAACTTGTAAGGCCAGTAGATTTTTTTTTTTCTTTCTATGAACACTGTGGTGATCTAGCATGTATATTTAGAAGTGGGACCAAGCAGCTCAGTTATTCACTGTGATACCGTATGGCAACTCTGGGCTCTAAGGCAGAAACAGGGTATAGGTTCCTTTTAGCCTCCAACACCAGGCCTCTGGGGCTAAATAAAGGCTTCAAGACAGAGATTTCCCCTTTCCTGAGGGCTTGCAGTCAGTCTGGAATTCAGGATACAGAACTGGACAGATGGGACAAAGGTTGTGGGACTAGAACTAAGTGTAGGATCTGAGGTTGCGAGCGTCCCAATCCACCATGCTACATGAAGTTGTGTGTCACCATACCGCCCACTTGTGCACAAAACTTAATACTCTATATTTTCACAACCACTGTGTCTTTTGGTATGTTGGCATTCACATAAGGGCTTTTCATGAAACACTACGAAAAACTGTGAGAGAGATGCATACAAATATTGGGAAGACAAAGCAAAAACGACTTGTTTTTGTTTGTTTGTTTGTTTTGTTGTTGTTTTCCCCCTCTGAGGAGAGGAGAAAAACATGCATAGAGTTTGTGAGGATAACTCCCTAAGTGGATAAATGACAGCTAGCCATCTCGGTGGTAAAAACTACACACCTGAAGCTGTGAAAGCCCCAAAGAGCCTAGTGCCTTTGAGAGAGAGAGAGAGAGAGAGAGAGAGAGAGAGAGAGAGAGAGAGAGAGAGAGAGGAGGAGGGAGGGAGGGAGGGAGGGAGGGAGGGAGGGAGGGAGGGAGGGAGGGAGGGAGGGAGGGAGAGGGAGGGAGGGAGGGACGGAGGGAGAGAGGGAGGGAGGGAGAGAGACAGAGACAGAGACAGAGACAGAGAGAGAGACAGAGACAAAGGAAAAAGTAAGTACATGGGGGAACCAGGTGTTGGTGGTAGTGAATATAGTACTGCATCATGAAGTTAGACTTTGAATACTACGCAAAAACTTTGGAACATAGGCCATTAGATACTCATTCTCCCAAAGAGGAAACAGGCTCCCAGAAGTCAGGACCTTTGCTGAAGCCACACTTGTGTGTAAGGTAACCGCAGGGCAGGCTGGAGCTCAGCACTGATGCTGTTTTTTGCTACCCTGTGCTGCCTCCAGCAGGCCTGAGCCACAGCGGGCCTTGCCTTGCGTGGGAGAGGCCTCTGGGCTGTTTATCCTGAGCCAGTGGGGCTGGCTCTGGCAGAGAGTGGAAGTGGGTGGGGTGGGGGCTGTGGAGCAGAGGCGGGGCCTGACAACAAGGGCTACATTCAAGGCCTGCACTGGAGCTGCTGGGAAGAGAATGGAAAGCTACAGTCTCTTGGAGCCGTCCAGCCTTGGCAAGGCAGCCCTGGGCCTTATAAGGAAATGTTGTTCCCTCTTAGCCAGTGGGACTAGGATAGAGCCCCAGGCCTGCAGGACAGAGCTGCCCTTGTGGCGGTAGGCTGGGGGGTGCCACCCGGGAAGCTCTCAATGGGCCACTTTTGCAGGCTCAGCATTGCCTCTCCCTCTCAGCACTGGCGCTGAAGCCCCCACTCCCCATACCCACCCACTCCTAGGTGCCCAGTGCCGATTGGAGAAAAGGAAAACAAAACAAAACAAAGACTTGGCAAGGTCCCTGGCCTCGTTGCTTTTTGATGCTGAATTTACTCAGAAAACAGATTGAAATCGAAATCTGTCTCTTCCCTGAAGGATGTTTGAATAAAGGAATCCCTCTTTGACCTCCTGGCCTCTAAAGCACCTTGTCTCTCTGTGAGCACAAGAATTAGCGCCTTTCTCAGTCTGCTGAAGAAGGTCTGGAGCCGGAGACAGTGCGTAAGTCCCGTGAATTTGCCTTTCCCACCTCCTATGGGAAAGCAGAAGCCATTGGAGAAAGGTGACTCTCCTGGGCGCCTCACGTGTGCCAGTCAGGCCAGAGGGCCTGCAAGACGCAGAACTGTGTTGAAGAAAGACACTGACTGCCCAGACTGAGAGCTGTCTTTCTTTGGGCAAGAACAGTAAGCATTACTCAGCCCATGGCAGCGAGGGGCGGCCAAGAGGACCTCACTCAACCCGGTGTTGAACTGGCCGGTGGGGTGGAAGCTGAACCAATATTTAAGTGGTCTTTTGCTTTGATTGCTCAGACACACAAAGACTCAAGAAGTCCTGGTGCTAAGAGACTTGGACCAGCCTGCCCCAACAGTGCTCCTCCTTAGGCTCACATCCCGACTTCCCAGACTGTTGGCAATCTTCAGTGAACGGGTCCAACTATGGCCATGTACTCAGTCCCTCAAGGCAGCCCAGCCAGGGTCTCCGGGTCACCCCAGGAATAATGATTGAGGTCAGGAGAGAATTGTTGGCATAAAGTGTGTGTCTAAAGCAAAGCTATGGGAAGCACACAGGTGACACGATGCCAGGGCTATGAGCCCCGGTGAAAACACAGGGAGGTGTTAGGAGCCTGTGGAGGGAAAGTTCTCTTGACTAAGACACCATTGACCAAAGTCAACTCAGGGAGGGAGGGTTTACTTTACATTTCCAGCTAGTCACTGAGAGATGTCAGGCAGGAACCTGGAGGCAGGAGCTGATGCAGAGGCTTTGGAGGGATGCTGCTTACTGGCTTGCTCCTCATAGCTTGTTCAACCCGTATTCTTATAGCACCAGGGACCACTAGCCCAGGGGTGCTACTACCCACAGTGAGCTGGGCTCTCCCTATCAATCATAGATTAAGAAAATACACTGTAGGCTTGACCACAGGCTATTCTGATGGAAGCATTTTCTCAGTTGAGACTTCTTTTTCCCAAATGACTCTGGGTTGTTCAGCCCAACAGATGAGTATAGGTGCTGTAGAAAAGATGACTTTTGTGGTGGGGGAAAAAAAAGCCAAGATTTGAAAAGTAGCATTTTGAGAGAGTGGAAAGAAGGGATTTCATTTCTAGAGAAAGCAACTAACTTGAGCAAGACTCAGTTGAAGGGAAGTCTGGGGCTCTGACAGTGCCTGTAGAGAGATAGGCATGGCTATATACAAAGGGAAAGGAAGGACTTATGGCTGGAAAATGGGCAAGCAGAATATTTTGAATTTTGAATACTGGTGAGGAGACTCAAGAGATAGTCAGGAGACACAGGGAGCTCTTGAGCATTCAGGATGTGTGGGTATAGTCACTGTACATGTAGTGTAAAAACTTAATATACACTCAGGAACACAGAAGAGAACTAGGGAGTGGGGTATGGCCTTATAGTCAGGGAGGCACTGGGATGGGAGACCCTGCTCTTAGGCTGTCCACCAAGGGCATCAAGCCATGCTGGCTCTTTGAGGTGGGTCTGAAGAGTTGGTAACATTCCCCTCAGGAGAGGGTGGGGACTGGCTGCTTTGATTAATTTCTCTTCTCCCTTTGAGCTCTTCATACACAAATCACACCATTCAGAAGTATACTAGAAACCTAGGCTTCTGTTATTTTTTATAGGACACACACACACACACACACACACACACACACACACACACACACAGAGTTAAAGAGGAAAAGACAAAAGACACTATGGCACAGCCTCCTCTCAGAGTCTGTCTTTTGTAAGGTGTCCACTATCCACATTTCTGCACTTGCTCATGGCAAGAAATATCAGAGCTGTTACCTACATTCCTACCCCCTACCCCCGCACCATGTGATTCTTCATTCCCTCCCTCTGGGGTTTTACCTCTCTCTGCAATGGTACAAGGACACCTAGAAGACACAGGGCCTCTGCCGAGTGGTTTGGCCTGTGTTGGAAGGACACAGGGATAACTTTTTACCCTTCAGGAAACATCCAGAATCTCTAGAAAAGAGAAGTGGAGTATCCCTTCAGTGTTTCAGACCTGCCCCACTGCATAGCATATCCAGCTTCACATGTTTTGTATGCCCACAGAAGGGTGTCCCTGGACAGTGGACACTCTGCACCTTGGTAGCAAGCATTTCCTGCCATCAAATTTCTTCCTTGACATTGCAGACACTGCTTCAGCACTGGGGTTCTGGTTCTGGTTCGTAAGGGGTTTTTACACGATATGAGTTTAATTCTTTTTAAAGAGATTTATGTGATCGTTTATGGTGCAATACTGTCATAACTGTAAAGAAAGATTTTCCAGGAGCGATTATCAACATGATGGTGGAGGTATCATTGGTAAAGCAAATGTTTGCGGCTGTTGTTATCTTGGTGTTTCTTTTCTTAATTTTTAGACCCTCACCTATGTTGTCAACTAGCTAGTCTCAGGCTCAACACAAGGGAAATGTCTTTGACAGTTCTCCCCCAAATGTTTTCATTTTGTTTGATTTCACCTAACTGTTAATTCATCATTCATGTAGTTTTCCAATGTAATAATGGATAGTTGCAAAGTAGTATGAAGCCAGTTCAGTGCCTTCTCTTCTTCCTCATTGCTGGAGTATTTCCCTCCCAGAGCAGTGAGGTTTCCATTTTTGGATGCAGAGTTCTCTGGGCTATTTTCAAGGAAATGATCACCGATCACCAGAGGCTTCCCTTGTCCAGCTTGCACAGGAGGAAGCAGAACTATTCACACAGAGTTCTCTGGGGGGCATTTGTTCTCCCAGGCTTTTCTCCTCAGAGTGCAAAACCCTGCTTCTAAATGCCAGAAGACCTCATTTAGTGCAGGCAAACCCAGAGCAACCCCTGACCCGTAGCTTGACCCCACTTGAAGATTGCCTGAGGGTCCTGAGCTCACTATGTCTGTTGACACTTAAAGGCTGCTTTATGCTCGTAAGATAACTCAGAGTGAACCAAAGCGGGACTGTCTTCTCAGTTTTTGTGCCAAGATTTGTGTGGGGAGTAGGGTTATGTAGCATGAGGGGAGCTGGGAGGCAGGGGGATGGAGTGATATCTTAGCATTCTTCTCTCCAAGCTACATTTCGTTAGCTCCCCGTGTACTGGGCTGGACTGGACTGGATATCATTTATTCTAGACCAAACCTTACAGATTGGGGATAATATTTGACTATGCTTGCTGTATTTTGGTCCTGCCTTCCCCACTGATGCTGTGGTGTTCTGCCTTGCTTTCCCATTGCCCTGAAGCCCTTCTCACTCACTGACAGAGCTAGAGCCCTCTCCTGTTCACTGATGTTCCCTGACTACTGTATTGTAGTCCTGAGGCTACATTTTCTCAGAGGGGATCAGGATTGGTCACTTCCAGAAGCTGTCCTCTGTACATGCTGGTTTCTGGGAAGGATAGCTAAAGCCCATCGGGTCAACAGAAAAGGTATCTTCCATTTGTGAGCACCACGACCCTTTCAGTGCTGTGTCATTGGACACTCCCCAAGATCAGTGGCCTGGAACACTGCTGTTCAGCCACCACTTGCCCGGTGTCCTACGGGTTTCACTTACAGAGATAGCAACAAGTCAGCACAAACAGAACTATAAATATCTGGAGAGTGGCAGATGTATGAAATCCGACTGGGTGGGGAAAACAGATGCAGATAACCCGCTGAATAAGAACACGGGTTGGGACCTACTGAAATACTAAGCAAAGCACATAAAAGGATAAAGTTAAAGAAAAACTTACCTGTGTATCTTCTGACTTTAGTGGCGTTTTCATTTTCTGTCATCTCGTGCGTGCACACTATATATTTTATGTGGTTGCCATCATCATGCAAATGCTATTTAGCATTTTGTGTTTCCAGTTAATATCATATACACTTGCCATATTGCTCCAATCTTCATTTTATGGCTGCAGAAATGCCATTGTGGTGATTCACAGTGAGTGTTTTCTTTCTTACCTATAGCTGGAATTTTATGTCCCCAGCTGCTTAGCATTATGGATCATTTTTAAAGGAAAATCTTAGGCTATTTAGTTCTGTGCTTTTATTTATTTTATTTTTTTCCTTAAAACTGGATTTAAGGAGGGAATGAACTTGGTCAAAGTTTGGACCTCTTCACAGGCAGCAACATTTCCTCTGGTTTAATGCCAACAGAGTCAGGCCAAGCTCTAAGCCTCATACTGATGCTATTGGCTTGGAGCACGCTGAGCTAGTAACAAGCATGTCACCTGGCAACTGAGCAGAAGAGAAGACATTTGCTGGGTCCTCAGGGGAGCTTTTCCTGCACAAGTTCTCTGCTGGTGACAGCAGAATGTACATGGGGTGGGTAGGATGTGTTCACTCCAGGAGTCTGTTGTTTGCAGAGGTTAGCTCACTTGTGTCTGCCACTTTAAGGGCCTCTGAATTCCGATTGTTTGAGAGCAAAAGTAGGACAGTGCTGGGGTTGTGATGTAGCTTAAGAGTGAGGGCTGCCTGGGGAGAAAGGATATAAAGTCACTGTATTCTTAGTGATGGGTTACTACAGCCTCACCAGTGACACCACACAGGGGCACACATCCTGATGCAGATGTCTAATATGTATAGCACAGATGTCAGCTGAAGTCCTTATAGATCTGATTAAACTTGACCAGACTCTACTGCCAAGCCTTATGAGAGCCTTGCATCCACAACATACTTGCTGTGAATGCGCACAGGACATATATCATGACTCACTGCCCTGCAGCCATTTGAGGTCAAGGCCCAGCATCTTCCTCACTCTTCACAAATCCCACTTGACCCCAGACCTCTTTGAGTTTGGTAGCTGCTGAAAATTTGGAATCACAAGAGGGATTCTCACAGAATGGGCAGCTTTTGCCACTGTCTTCCTCTTTTCCATTTTTCTGGCTCATTCATCTGAACAAGAGGCAACTGAGTTCTTCTGTCTTCTTTACAGCAGCATCCCATAGTCCAGCCCCTTCAGTGGCCATCCAGGTATTTCCCCTAGCTATTAACTGAAAGAAGTCAGCTAGAAAATCTTTCTCCACTTCTTTGCCAGCTGTAAATAATCTTGTCCTTACAGGTCTATGGTAGGTGGGCAGGTATACCTTACAGGTGTATGGTATATAGGCAGGTATACCTTGCAAGTATATGGTAGGTAGGCAGGTATACCTTACAGGTAAATGGTAGGTGGGCAGGTATACCTTGCAAGTATATGGTAGGCAGGCAGGTTTGTTTGTTTGCTTCTAGATGAGACATAATAAAATTTGCTAAGGGGAAAATTGCATCCAGGTTTCCCAGTATCCCCCACAAGTGTTTGGTTGGACAGATGCCCAGTATGAATATTGGTGCAGCATTAAAAACTACCTGCTGAAACTCAGTCCCCAGTATGAGGGCATTAGGAGGCGTTGACTTGGGGAGGCCTTGTGATTTGTTCATGTTGGAGGAGTGCCTCTGGATGGGATTAGAGTCCTTGTAACAGAGGCTTGGAAGCTTTCTCATCCTTCTGCCACTCAAGGATGCACCGAAGAGAGGGAGTGCAGGATGAAGGGCCTCTTATCTCCCCAGTACTTGACCCTTAATCAAAACGAAATACAATAAAAAGTATTGTATGTGCACAAAATGAAATATTATCAATCCATCACAAAGGAGCAAAATACTGATACATACTGCAACACAATAGACCCTAAAACATTAAACCTGCAATTCCAGACTCAAAGACACAGTAGCCTAGGATTCTACTCACATGAACCATTTGCATAAGCAAATTCGTGTCAAGGGAAAATAGGGAGGTGTTGGTAGTCTCGGAAGAGCGAGAGATTGGACATGCTATAGATTAGGATGAAGATATCTTGTTACTCTCTAGGGGTGGTGGTTGTGCAACACAGTGATAGACTGAATGACATTAAACCATGCACTTTAAAAGGGTTTCACTGTAACTCAAAGCCAATGGAGAAACAGAGGAAGCGAGAGTGAAAATTGGACCAGTGCTTTTCCTCTTTCTACAGTGAGCCTCAGACATCCGTGCATGACTGGAAGCCATGATGCTGTGTCACTGGGCAGAGAATGACACATATAGTTCCTGACTCTGCTTACAGCTGTATGGATTCTGGGATGTTTATGCCTTTCTGGATTTCATCCTCCCAGTCTAAGAGACAAAGACATCATTGAGACTGTACCCCAAGTTCATTCTGGAAAGTCTTCCAGGGATCCTGAGAGCAGAAGCAGAGGACTTACACGGCAAGAGGAAGTGTTTTGTGGGATTCTTTGGAACTGCCTTTTCCCAGCTCAGAGGCTGCTGTAACTTTGAATATCCTATCACTTGGTCCCAGGGACAGTCTCAGAGAGACCTGCCTCAGCTCCTGATCTTGTTGGCAAGGCTGGGCCTCCTACCCACCATGCTTCAATAGCAATGGAAGCCCCCTGGCAATCCTTCAATACCAACCAAATGCCTTCCGTGGTGTCCCAGCAAGGAGAACAACTCCAGCCAGATCATCAAGACTTGACCCAAGCAGCATTGTCAACATTCATGGAATTTTAATTGGATTATGATTAGGAAACTCACCATGTATACAGTGTTGAGACAGGACGAGCCCACTGTGGAATCACTCATTCACTTTGACCCACTTCCCACATGTGCTACACCCCAGGCACTCTGCTAGACTTTGGGAAGATGCAGATACATTCAAGGAATTTATTTTCCCCCAAGAAGGAACCTCAAACAGGAAGATAGGGCAGCAGTTGGAAATATAAAGCAGATGGACAAGCAGAGCAGTTGAGAGACACAGTTGAGTTCGTGGTGGTGAACAGTGTGAGGGAGGTGGTGAACTACCCTGGGTTCTCAGGGGCAGATTAGGAGTTCCATGCTCCAATGGTATCATAGATGATGGCTGTTAGAGTCACAGCAGGAGGAAGTCTTTTGTTACTGTCGATGGTTACAATTGCTAGTGCTGCCTCACAATAGAAGGAAGGCTAAATTTCAGCTGCATAATTAGTGGCTTTTTCCCTTTAAATTTATTTTACTTTTATTTATTTATTTTTGTGTGTGTGTATGTGTCTGTTATTAGGGTTTTAAAAACTCCCTGGAAATAGTCCTGACTCCCCCTTGTGAAGTGCTGGGGAGATGTATTTTCTTGTCTCACAGCAGGACTGTGTCACTCACTTCTGCCTGGACCTACAAGCATTCACACTTGAAGTCCTTGCTTAGATCATCCAGTCTGGTCACCTTCTAGTCTCTCCTGATTGTCTCTGAGCAGTCAGGCTGTCAAGGGCAAAAAGGTCTTTCAAAGCTGGCTGAGTCCCTGTTTTGGCTCTGACCATGCTCGTCTGAACTCTCCTCATAGGAGGGCAAAGCACCTGGAGGCTGGTGTTGGGCATCTGTGTCTGCAGGGCCAAGTCATGCTCTGGTCATGCTCTTTTGGGAGGAAATGTGTTCAGGGCCTGTGATCTGTGAACCTGGAGCCCACCACATGACTGAGCTCACTTGGCCTGTGCATATGGGGCATTACAGCCCACTGGGTCAAGTCGTCCTCACGAACAGATCTGAGGGACAGGAAACCTGGAATGGGCTTTCTTATCAAACCCTTTCCTACCCGCTTCCTGCACAGTCTTCTCCTATAATAGAAAGTAGGATGAACTCAATATTTGGTGGTAAGAGTAGGTATTCAGAGGTGAAGGGGTCCTCACCAAGTCAAAGCAGAGCCCCCTTCCCCTCCAGTCTTGCACCCTTCATTTGAATAGTTCATGTTGGAGTGCACAAGCATCTAGCTTGTATTGTTTTAGAATGATCTTCCAGGCAATAAGGAAAACTGGCTTATGTGTTTTAGATGACTGGTCATCTTAGAACATACCAAACCCCTCTCTCAAAAGGTGGTCATTTGAGAACATGGAAAAGCCAATGCCCATCTAATTACCTTCTGCACTGCAGGTTAAACCCAGCCATCTCATAGGTCCTGTGCTTGCCTTGTTCTTCAGATATGGTACCCTCCAAGAGAGCACCATAATTCTAGATATCACCTGGTTCATTTATCTAACAAATATACCACAGAGGCCAGTGGTCCAATGCAAAAGAACACAAGACAGCAGGGACTTGGGGCTGTAAATTCTGTGAGGAAGAAAACTGCCTGCTGAGTAGAGTCTTGCCCAGGAAAGAAATAAACTCCTTTTGCCGGATTTAGTCTACCTCTCATTCTGTTGGCAGTATGAGTTATGTGGTCTGACTTCATGGAAAATACAGCTTCTGGCTACTCTTGTTGCTTCTAGGGGTAGTTCACATAGGGGAGTAGGGGACATTTGGAGGAACACAGGCCATCATCACTGCCACTCCAGGGCCCCTCTTTCCCATCTCCGTTTTGAGCATCTGGTGAGGAAACACTGTGAACAGGGAGTACAGATGTGCCCTTCTCTCATCTGACTTCTAATTGGTAAGCAGTGTTTTCCCAGGTTTCAGTTCTGTAAACACCACTTTTGAGATCTTTGCCGAAGCTGCGTAACACCTGTACTATAATTGACTTAATATTCTCCTTAACTTGATTTGCATTATAATTTAGTTTCACCAGAAGAAGAATATCTTGGAAATCATAGTTTTGATGTGATAATTATATTTTTTCTAATATATTCTGAAACACATCTATAATTATTCCAATAAAAATATTTGCACATTTACCATCCCAAATGCTCGCATAGACAGCCCTGTGTGCCCTACCTTTGATCTGAGTTTGTGTTCTGCTTGTTTCCTCTTTCAGTGATCCCTCATCTTAGCTAGTTATCTTTTGTTCTTAAAGCCTCTCAACCACCTTATTCCTACCTCAGGATCCCTGTCTCAGGCCTTGGTTATTTCTAACTCAAGGCCTTGGTTGTTCCTATCTCAGGGCCTTGGGTATTTTTACCTCAGGCCCCCAACCTTGGTTGTTCCTACCACTACCAGGAATGTTCCTGTACCCAGATGGGCTGTTCCCACCTCTCTCTGTCCCTGACAGGCACCCCTTGTCTCAGCACACTACAAACCCAACATTTTTTTTTGATTCATTATAATTTTCTACCCCTAATTAAATGTACATTTCAAGCCAGATGTGATGGCTTATGCCCTGCAGTTCTGACACTCTGATAGGAGAATAACAAATCTGAGGCCAATGTGAGCCATATAGTGAAACTCTCTCTCTCTCAAGAAAGCAAACCAAATCAACAAGCAGAAACCAGAAAAAGACTCGAAGGAGGAATCTCACAGATTTTATTTACTTCACCTTTCCCAGTATAGCCTGACATCATTCAATAACATTTGATAAATGAATAAAAAATTGAAACAAATAAAAAATTAAAAATAAGTTTATTGACTATGCTAAAACTTGCTATGCATTGTTCCATTTGTAGACTGAGAAGCAACTTGGCCATGAGGCCCTTGGGGGCCAGCATCTGGGCCTATAAGCTCACAGGCCTCCTGACTTCTCTACCGAGCCACAGTGACAGAAGCTGGACAAGAGAGAGGAGCAGCCTGATCATCCACTAGTAGGCAGATCCTGCTCTCACATAAGCAACCTTAGTGGAGGTGTAGAAAGCATGAGGCTAGCCTAAGGCCCAAGGAGCCTGCCCTCAGTAGTCTGCCAGCCCTGCAGTCACATGGAAGGGGAGGGCGGCATTAATATGAGGAGACTTGAAAATCCTCTCATGTCTGTTTCACAACTTAAAATGGAAAAGGAGGAGCAAACTGGAAGTCTTCCTGTTCATAGAATTATGAAGATGGTGGATGTTGTTTTTGTTGCGGAATAGAAAACAGATAAGAAAATCAGTCTGAGGTGAGGGAGAGGACACCATCTCCCAATTCCAGCTCTGCAGAAACATTTGTCATGGAGTCTGTGATTCACTTCCCTGATCCCCTTCTGGACCAAAGAACTTTTTCTTGCTACTCGTTACTGCTGTAATTAAAGCTGGTTTATCCCCAGGAAATGTTCTAAAAGACACACTTGCCCTAGGGGCAGCTCAGATTTAATGACTAAAGAATATGAGGGGGCAAAGCCCTACTCTCCCTCTAATTCCAAAGGGCAGGGCCTGCTGGGAACCAATGGCATTGCTTTGCAATCCCTCCTGTTGCCTGAGTCTTCTTCTCTCACATAGCCTGAGACTCTGATCGTAAATCTGCTTCTGCCGTCTTTCCCAGGGAGCCACAGGACCACATGTGTCAAACCTAAGTTGGCTGTGTCCTCATCATCGTTACTGAGTTGCCTAAGCACCAAGCAAGCCCTTACCAAGGCCTTTTAGTACATGTATTGCACTTCGGGTTGAGACAAGCCACACCCAAGTAAACGGTGCTTGGTGTATGTGAAAGAATTAAAACGACTCAGGAGAACAGGGCATGGTGGCAGGTACTTACTTGTCGTCTGAGCTTCAGGGGCTCATCCTGGGAGAGCAAGGCTGGCAGCTCTATAGGCCAAGACCCTGACTCAGACAGATAGACAGACAGACAACCATTACTCAAGACCAAGAGCGTTCAAATTATAACCTGTCCGTAGAGCAACCAGTGTGTCCCCAAACCGTGCTGTGTATATGTGCTTCCATCCCCTTTGCACAGTTGTCCCCGTCTTCAGGTTGCTCAAGGTGGAGCCTGGATGGTTCGCACCTTCAAGGGGGAAGTCTGACAGTAATGAAATGTCAGACTTCTCATATGCCCTCTGACCCTTCCCATGAAGGAGTTGGGCTGTGGCTTGACTTCTCAAAAGTCTCCTGCCTGGGGACTACCACAATTCAGCCACTTCGGTGCCCAGGTCTGACTCACAGGCCATGTTAGCTTACTCTGAGGTATGTGAGGAGTTTGCTTCATCATTGGCTGCTGGAAACAGCCAGGTGCACCACGTGGAAGTCTAGGATATTCATGGCGTGACCTGAGAGGGAGGTGATTTATGTCTCTACATTTTTTTTTTTTCTGGCCCCTTTAGCCCCATCTGTGTGCTGTCATGTATAGCAGGATCTCCTGCAGTCTCCATCACAAGCCATGCTCTCTACGGGGATGCGCAGCCGGATGGTTGTCTTCTTGTCTCTTTTCCTTGTTTATGGCCCTTCCCTTTCCTCTTGCTCTGCTACCCTGGGATTATAGCACCCCCTTCCCCACCAAACATACAAAGGAAAGCATTAGTATGTACACTTTTCTTATTTTCCCCCTTTGGGAAACCCAGGTGAAGACACTAAATTTGATTTACTTTATTCTCACTAAATGTTTTATGGAGGTTGGGGGCGGGGAGGGGGGGGAGGGCGGTAGTTGATGCCCCACGTTGCCCTGGGATTGGTAGATCAGGATGTAGCCTGTTGTTCAACTCCGTTGTTTAGCTTTTTCTTACACCTTGATCTAAGTTTTCACGGAGAACCTAAACAACTGATTACAGTTTCTTTCCCTGCAAAGGCAGTGGGGGGTGGGGGTGGGGTGGGGGAGGGGGTGGGGAGAGAAGTAAATGGTAATCACTAGAAAGGAAACGCTTCAGAAAGGAGGAAGAGGAATCTCATTTACTCTCTACAGGTACACAATCAAATGCTTAAAATATCAAATGTCATCATGCATAGTAGTTACCTAGGTCTGCTATAACAAACAGCCACACCAGCACGGCTTAAAACAACAGGAATGCTGGAGGCTTGAAGTCAAGGCACCCCATGGGCTTTGGAGTAGAACCCCTCTCATCCCTCTCCTGGGTTCCAGGGATGCCAAGGACGACTTTAGGTTAGTCTTCACATGTCAACTGTTCTTTCCTTTGTTAGTCCTTCTTTTGAGGGTATTGGCAATGGCATATAGGGTTTTCTCAATCTAGGATACTCTCCCCATATCAAGATTCTTAATTACCTATAGAAAATATTTTTTCCAGTAGGCAATTATAAACCGGTCAGAAGCTCGTGGGATTTAGGTGGCTATACTTCAACTTACTAGAGTGTGTTACAGTGATATGCCTGGATATGTTTACATGTCCTTAAGTGTGTGTGGAGAATTTCTGCATGTTTCTTCACACTGCATCATTGTTGGTGCAGAGGGAGGATGTCCCATGTTACACAGCCAGCTGAAGCCAAGCTTTTTGCCTATTCAACGGTTAGTAACTCCCTACTGAAATGTATGATGTCTCACTGTCCCAGCCCAAGGTGGGGAGAGGGACCCCTTGTGGTGACCCTATCTGTCAGACTTTCCTGAGGATAGTATGATGCCCCTGCTGGTAGATCATTAAGGATCATTGAACTGCCTCTGTGAATCACACTGATCCAATATTTACATTTTCCAGAACAGCTTTGTAGTAAATTTGAGAATAAGAATCCTTCCTTCCTTCCTTCCTTCCTTCCTTCCTTCCTTCCTTCCTTCCTTCCTTCCTTCTTTTCTTCCTTCCCTTCTTCCTCTTTTTGCTTTTATTCTTTGTGGATTTCACACTTTGCATCTCAACCCCACTCATCTCCCTGTCTCCTCTAATCCGTGTTCTGCCCTTGCAACCTCCTCCCCTAAACAAAAGCAAATTTAAAAGAAATATCAAACAAAACAAAGAAACAAAACAAGAAGAAACAGAAGAAAAAGGAGGAGGAGAAGAATAAAGAAGTCATGGAAGCTGTAGTGTGAGCCACTGAGACACACTGTTTACCCTTAAATCTGTTCATCTTTACTTGCAAGTATTCATTGATAGCAGTCGTTGGTCTGGCTTGAGGCCCCTGGTTTCTGCTACACCACCAATATGGCAGCCATGAGGGAAAGCTGACCCTGGAGGACATAAGAGTGAGAAAACTAGCCCTGCCTTATACCATCTACAGCACACAGGAGAATGGGCTGTGCAGCCCAATCAGGGTGCTGACCCTGCTGAGGTCATAGTTAAGCCAACCCTTAGGCATGAGAGCAGGAAAGCTGACAAAACCCCCTCACCTTGTATGCCCCCTACAACAGGAGAGAGGGCCCTACATTTTTCCTGGGCAAAACAGTAGAGCTGACCATGGAGTTATGAGTGTGGGTGACCCAGATCTGAGGAGAGCAGAACCGACCCCGCTCCTTGCTGTAGGGCTGCTTTCAATGAGATAGCTGAGGCAGTGCTAGAGAGCTCATCTGCACAGTGACAATGAGGGAAACCTATTGAGCTGATCAACCTAGCTACCACCCAGGCCCTGAACCAGCATCCACCGACAACGCTGAACTGAACATCCACCCATCTATGAGCTGTTGAAACATGTGAAGGGGATGAACTTATAGACCCTAAACAGCTGTATCTATACAACACAGGACAACAGAATATCCAAGAGGAGTCCCAGTGAGAGCAAGAATCTTTGTAATCACAAATATTTGGTGCTTGACCTTGTTGTACTGTGGTCAATGGTGTTGAAAACAGCCACATCCAGCCCCATGGCCCTCATCATCATTTTTGCTTTCATAGTTTAGGGAAAGAACTAAAATCCTAGCAAAGTTCTAGGTGCTAGAACAACAATCCAACATGTCTGAGGCCTGGAGCTATGTAGGAAGTCTAAGCAAATGCCAGCTTCCTCCTATCTAGTTTCAGGCCACCATTCTTCCATGGGAACTGTGCTTATTTAATATTATCTCCCTCCCAGGTTCCCTACCCAACTCCTCGCCCACTGCTTCCTGTGGCTCACACCACCCAAAACTTCTAGAAAGTCCAAGCTATTTAGTAAACCCTCTTGATGTAATATATCCTCCCATTTTCCCACAGGCACAGCTCCTTTCTGCTCTGCTCACCCCTATAAGCATCCGAAGCTAAGACTGCCTTCGCTATGGCTGTTTGTCTGTTTGCTCTCTCTTTTGCCTTCTTTCCTGCTTACTTATCATTTTTGCAGGGCTAGAGATTGGGCCCAAGACCTTGTGCAAGGGATCTGCATAGAGTGGCCTCCACAGCCTTAGCTTTCTTATCACCTCTGTATCTTAGTGCTTGCCCTCTTTCTCATAGTATCCCTAGGTGATGTAATTTACATCATAAAACTCACCAATCTAGGTGAACTATAATGTTTCATAAATGTGTAATATGGGTTATCTGTATCTAATTCTAGAATATTGTCACCTTACAAAAAACCCTGACCCCAGCACATTAGAAGGTATTGTCCTTCTCCTTCTGCCTTCTTATCTCTGCCCCTAGCTCTGGGAAATCACTTAGCTGTTCTATGTGTAGGGTTTTCCCATTCTGAGCATTTCATGTAAAGGGCTCATATTTAAAAAATGGTCTTTTGTATTTGCCTTCTTTTACTAAATGTTATTTTCTCAAGGTTTATACACATTGCAGTATATAGCAATGCTTTATGCTTTAATTTATGGATAATAGTCTACCACATTTAATGTACCTATTTATCATGGACATATGCCTAGAAGTAAAATTGCTGGGACATGAAGCATTGTGATGGGTCCACAGCTTTAGAGGTAACTGCATGATGAGTATCCATTAATCAATGGATAAATCCACTCACAGATCCATAACTTGATGCATTGTTAGGAGCTTTGGAAACTATGGAGGGTGGGGTCTATTGGAGGAAGAGATTGTGGGGCATGGTTTCTCTCTGTCCACCATGAGATCAGCAATTTTCTTCTAATATAGCCTACTCCAGGGTGCTTCAGGCTCACTTCAGAGTATCATGGATCGAAACCTCTGAAACCATAAGCCGGAATGAATCTTTCCTTCTTAAAGAAAAAGCAACTGCCAGGTTTTGTAAAATCACTTCTCACAAGTATTTGTCACAGTGAGGACAAGCTAATACTTCATTGTCAAAATATATCCCAAATTAATTGTACTATATTCTTACTAAAAAAACCATTCAGTTTCCAATTCCTCTCCATCTTCAGCAACACATGTATTACTATTTTTATTATACCGAGCCCATCAATGGGTTTGAAACCACATACCATTTTCTTGATGACCTCTCTATGTGACTGACAGTTTTTCTGTGTCCTCTTTGTTGAAATGTCTGTTCCAATGCTTTGCCCACTTAAATTCTGTGTTGTCTATTATTGAGCTGTGCTCTTTAAAGTGTTTTCAAGATATATTAGTGCCCTACCTGATTTATACTTTGAAACTATGTTATTTCATTCTCTCTCTATATTTTTTTTTTGCTTTCATCCTTTTTGTATTTATTTTCTTTTCATTTTTATTTTCTTGTGTTTGTAATTTACACATGCTTATAAATTCTGCTGAATTTATTATTAAGTCCAATTTACTTATAATTTTGTTGCCTATCTTGAAGCAAGGTCTAATCCTTGATGATAAAGATTTACTTTCTCCTTATTTTTCCTTCTAGGAGTTTATTTGTTATTTTCTTATGTTTATGTGTAGAATCCATTTTTGAGTTACAGTTTTATATATATGGACCAGATTAGGGGTTCCATGTGGGTATATGGATATCAATTCTTGAAAAGATTATTTTTCCTATTATCTTTGTGAAAAGTCAGTTAACAAGGGGATTTTATATGGATTATCAGGTTTACTCCATTGACCTGTAAATCTATATGCTAGTGTGTACTATCTTGAGTATGGTGTCCTTCATCTGACCTTGAGGTCAGGACATGCCTGTCCTCTGGGTTTGTTTGTTTAATGTAGCTTTGTTCACCTGGCTCCTTTAAATTTACATCTGAGCTTTAGGAGCAAATGCCACTTTTTGTAAAGAAGCTAAATGAACTTTGGAAATGGTTCCTACTAAATCTGTAGACTGATTTAGAGAGGGTTACTATTTTAATATGTAGTCTTTCTTGTCAATTTTAGATTTATTTATTTTCTTCTATGTGTATGAGTGTTTTTGTCTGTATGTGTATACAGAACCCTTGGAGGGCAGAAGAGGACAATGGATGCACCCAGAACTAAAATCAGGAATGATTGTGAGTCGTTTTCTTCTTCTCCTTCTTTTTCTTCTTTTCATTCTTCTTTTTCTTCTTCTCCTTTTCCTGTTTTTTTATGATATGATTTTCATTTTGATTTGAAACAAGTTTTTTTTTACATGTCAATCCCAGATCCTTCACCTTCCCTTGCCCTCCCTAACCCCCATCCCATTCCCTTTCTGCTCCCCAGGGAGGGTAAGGTCTTCCATGGGAAATCTTCAGAGTCTGTCAAATCATTTGGAGCAGGGCCCAGTTGCTCCCCCATGTGTCTAGGTTGAGAGAGTATCCCTCTATGTGGAATGGACTCCCAAAGTCAATTTGTATACTAGGAATAAATACCAGAAGCCCCATAGACTGCCCAGTCCTCCTAACTGACACCAACATGCAGCGGTTCTGGGTTGGTCCTATGCTAGTTTTCGAGCTATCAGACTGGGGTCCATGATCTTCCCCTTGTTCAGGTCAGCTGTTTCTGTGGATTTCTCTGGCCTGGTCTTGACCTCTTTGCTCATCACTCCTCCCTGTCTGCAACTGGATTCCAGGAGTTCAGCTAGTGTGGCTGTGGGTGCTTTTCATCAGCTTCTGGATGAAGGCTCTATGATGGCATATAAGGTAGTCATCAATCTCATTATCGGGGAAGGGTGTTTAAGGTAGCCTCTCCACTATTGCTTAGATTGTTAGTTGGGGTCTTCCTTATAGGTCTCTGGACGTTTCCCTAGTGCCAGATTTCTCTTTAAACCTATAATGGCTCCCCCTCTATTAATGGTATCTCTTTTCTTGCTCGCCTCTATTTTTCCCGACTCAATCTTCCTGCTCCCTCATGTCCTTCTCTCACCTCCTCTTCTCCCCTTCTCTTTCTCCTAACTCCCTCTCCCCTCTCTCCATGCTCCCAATTTTCTCAGGAAATCTTGCCCCTTTTCCCTTTTCAGGGGGACCATGTATGTCTCTTAGGGTCCTCCTTATTTTCTAGCTTTACTGACAGTGTGGATTGTAGGCTGGTGATCCTTTGCTCTATGTCTAAAATCCATATATGAGTGCGTACATACTATGTTTGTCTTTTCGTAATTGGGTTACTTCATTCAGGATGGTTTCTTCTAGCTCTATCCATTTGCCTTCAAATTTCAAGATTCCCCCCCCCCCGGCTGAGTATTACTCTGTTGTGTAAATGTACCACATTTCTCCATCCATTCTTCAGTTGAGGGTCATTTAGGTTGCTTCCAGGTTCTTGCTATTACAAATAATGCTGCTATGAACATAGTTGAACAGAAATCTTTGTTGCATGAATGTGCATCTTTGGGGTACATGCCTAAGAGTGGAATTGATGGGTCCTATGGTAGACTGATTCCCATTTTCCTGAGGAACAGCCATACTGATTTCCAAAGTGGCTGTATGAGTTTGCACTCTCACCAGCAGTGGAGGAGAGTTTCCCATTCTCCACATCATCTCCAGCATAAACTGTCTTTGGTGTTTTTGATTTTAGCCATTCTGACAGGAGTAAGATGATATTTTAGAGGTTTTTTTTTTTTTTTGATGTACAGTTCCCTGATGGCTAAGGATGTTGAGCACTTTCTTAAGTGTCTTTCAGCCATTTTAGATTCCTCTATTGGGAATTCTCTATTTAGTTCTGGGTGTTTTGGTAACTAGCTTTTGTGCATGGTGATAAATATGGATCTATCTGCAGCTTCCAGTTTCCAGTTATGCCATCACCATTTGTTGAAGAGAGCACCAAGTATTCTTAACCACTGAGTGATCCCTCTAGCTCCTTAATTAGTCTTTCAATCCATGAACATGGGATACAATCTATTTCTTAACATGTTCTTTCTTTCTTTCTTTCTTTCTTTCTTTCTTTCTTTCTTTCTTTCTTCCTTCCTTCCTTCCTTCCTTCCTTTCTTCCTTCCTTCCTTTCTTCTTTCCTTTCTTCCTTTCTCTTTCCTTTTCTTTTTCTTTTTTGGAGACAGGGTTTCTTTGTATTGCTTGGGAGCCTGCTCTGGAACTAGCTCTGTAGACCAGGCTGGTCTTGAACTCACAAAGATCCGCCTGCCTCTGCCTCCCAAGTGCTGGGATTAAAGAAGTGCACCACCACTGCATGGCTTTAGCATTTTCTTTTAATTGTGACTGTGGTTTTCTTTGTACAAATATTTTATGTGGTTTGTTAAATTCCTTAATCATTTTATTCTTTTTGATGTTATTATAAATGAGATAGTTTTCTTTTAATTATTGGAGTTTTATGTATATGGGAATACAATGGAAATACAATGAATAGAGTGTTATTCTACAAACTTTCTAGGATTGTTAGTAGTTATTGTGTGTGTGTGTGTGTGTGTGTGTGTGTGTGTGTGTGTGTGGTTAGGTTTTACTGTCTGTAAGATCATTTCATCTATAAGTAGAAATACTTTTACTTCTTCTTTTTCAGTTTGAATTTGGCCTATTTTTCTTGCTAAACTGTCCTGGCTAAGTAAGAATCATAGTACTTTGAATAGAAATGGCAAATGGGCATCATCCTTTTGTTCCTTATCTTAAGAATGATATATTCAACATTACTTCATTTTGTAGACTATTAGCTGTGCATTTTCATGTATAATCAAAAGTTCTTTGCATTCCTTGCTTGTTGAATATTTTTTTAATTTATTGCAAAATAGTGTTGAACATTATCAAGTATTTTTCTGTGAATACTGAAATGCCATTCTCCTTTGTTCTAGGAATATGATTTTCACATATTAAATTGACTTTGTACCTTTGGGATGGATCTCATTTGGCTGTGACATATAGAATCATATTTATGTATTTTGAGCATTTTGAACATTGTTGACTAATTTCTCTCATTTAATGAATAAACAGGATAAAATTCCTTTCACAACACCAGAAAGACAATGTACCTTTTCGGTCATGCAACTTCTCTTCTATATTTATGTAAGTTTTGGAGAGATTTGTCCTCTTTTTAGCACAATATCAATTTATCATTTAACCATATGGAAATGCTTTTATTGATGTATGAATGTCTTTCCAACTGCCAAACTCAATGCATACTTTATTCCTTCCTTTCTTGACTTTCTGTAGCATTCTATAGTTTACCACTTCCTTCCTCTTTTTGACTTTCAAATCTCTAGTTGTCTTTTTATCTTTTGATTATAGCATGTTGGTCTCTTTTGAGGATACTTTTTTTTCCATATAGTTGATTGCTGGTGCCCCTTAAGATTCTGTTGTAAGATATTTCTCATATTATATTCTGTCTATTGAGTGTCATATTGCCTCAGAATTTACTGCTACCAGTATGCTGATGAATGTTGGGTTGTTAATGTTCTTATATCCATCCATGTATCCAGCTACCTCCTGAACAAATTTTTTCTTTTATTGAAAATAGGTGTTTTTCATCCCATATATTCTGATTACAGTTCCTCTCCCCCTACTTCTCCTGGTTGCTCCCCACCTTCTCTCCTGTCTGGAGCTAATACCTTTTCTGTCTCTTGACAGAAAACAAACAGGTATCTAAGGAATAATAATAAAATACAATATAAGCTAAAGCCAAACAAACAGACAAACAAGCAGGAATCCCATAAAAACACAAAACTGAAGGCCATAATATATGCACAAAAGAACCTATGAGATTAAAATAAAAAACAAACACAAAAACAAGAAAAGCCCTGAATTAAAAACCCTCCAAAGATGCTGTTAAGTTCGTCTTGTGTTAGTCATCTACTTCTGGGCACCAGGCCTATCCTTAAGAGAGGTTTGTTTCTCTCTTGGAGAAAACTAATTTTTCATTTGCAAATGGACTCAATCGGCAATAGCGTTTCAGTTAGGGATGAGCCTGTGTCCACTTCTTTCAATTCTAAGACCCATCTGCTGCAGACCTGTGTAGGCCCGGTGCGTGCTGCCACAATCTCTGTCAGTTCATATGTGCACCAGCCTGTTGTGTCTAGAAGGCCTAGATTTCTCAGTGTACTCCATCCCTTCCTGCTCTTATTATACTCTTTCCACCTCCTTCTCTGCAGGGTTCCTTGAGCTTTGAGAGGAGGGATTTGCTAAAAACATCTCTTTAGAGCTGGGTCTTCCAAGGTTTCTCCCTCTCTGCATATTGATTGACTGTGGCTCTCTGTATTTGCTCCCCCTGTATTTGCTGTAGGAGGAAGCTTCTCTGATGATGGCTGAGCAGGACACAAATCTATAAGTATAGCGGAATATCTTTAGGAGTGATTTTATAGATGCGTTCCTTTAGCAGACCAGTAGTCTTTGGTTTTCTCCTAAGTCTTTGGCCTATCAATCTTAGGTTGTGGCCATCCAAGAAGCATCACTGATAGGTTCCATCTCACCGAGAGGGTGGGCCTTAAGTCAAACCTGATAGTGGTTGGTTACCCCCACTAGCACTTGCCACTATTGTACCAGTCAATCTTGCAAATAGGCCACTAATTTGGATAGAAGTGTTTGTAGCTGGAATGGTGTTGACTTTTCTTCTTTGGTAGCTTGGAAAATACCTTCTTGTACCATGAATACTAGTTCACGGTGTGTGTGTGTGTGTGTGTGTGTGTGTGTGTGTGTGTGTGTGTGTGTGTGAAGGTTCTGTGTAGGCACCAGCTCTACTTCTCCACATTCAATGAGACGGGAAGCTGTTGTCTTCAGTAATAGAGCCTTGCCATTAGTTTGTGGAGAGCCACCAACAGTCTTAACCCAGTAGCCTGGGTTGTTTCTGATTATATTTATTTGAAAATCCCCCAGGATTCTCAAATATAAAAAAGTGGAAACAACACTATGAAGCTTTTTTTATCCTCCATGACCTATTCTTCCAGCTTGATACACATTGTGAAATCCAGGGGAAAAAATTGGGCAGTTTCCTATATAAGGTAAGAAATGTCTCTGTTTGTTTTTGTTCTGCCTCTTCATTAGAATGGGAGGGAGAAAGATTGCACGCAGATGGCTATACTCCATGGCTGATGAAGAAAAACTGAGAAGAAAGACAGAAAGATACAAAAAGACACAGAGAGACAGGTGCTCAGCTAAGTGGGTCTTAGCACTTAGGTTCTTAGTTAGCTGGGCTGCTGGGAGGGATGATGCTCACATGCACTAAGGAAACATGTTTTGGTGTCTTTTGTGGAAGGTTGCAGGTGTCAAGGGGGAGGCAAGAATATGCAATGCCTTGAATGTCACATAGAATATTTGACACTTGCACTTGCAGGGAAAAATCTCACTGCCACCATGCATTAGAGTGGTGGCAGTTCTCAAACCATATTTTAAGAATACTTAATGAGTCCTATGCATCTAGATTGTGTATGTTTCGCCCTCAGTGTTTTTAAAAGACATTGCTGGATGAGTAATATTCTGTTGTTTAAATGTACCACACTTTCTTTATCCATTCTTCTGTCGAGGGACACCTTGGTAATTTCCAATTTCTGGTTATTATAAATAGAACATCAATGAACATAGTCAAGCAAATTTCCCTGTGGTAGTATGAAGCATCCTTTGGGTATGTGCCCAAGAGTAGGGTAGCTGGGTCATGAGGTAGATCTATTCCCGTCTTCCTGAGGAACCGCCACACTGATGTCCACAGTGGCAGTCCACGTCTGCACTCCCACCAGCAGTGGACTCCCATCCTTGCCTGCATGAGCTGTCATTTGTGCTATTGATCTTAGCCATCCTGACAGGTGTAAGATGACATCTCAAAGTAGTTTTGATTTGCATTCCCTTGATGACTAAAGATGTCGAACATTTCTTTAAGTGTTTCTCATTTGAGTTTTTTTCTGTTGAGAGTTATGTTTAGGTCTTGTATCCCAGGTTGTTAAGTGGTTTATTTGTTTTCTTGATATCTAGGATGTTTTGAATTTTTTTTTAAATTTATTTTAGATGTTAGCTCTCTATTTGATGGAAATGTACAGAAAAAGAAACAGTTATCCTGAGTCAGGTAACCCAGAACCATAAAGCCAAATATGATCAGTACCTGGTTCAGCCATCATCTAGAAGCTTTCTCCTGTAACCGATGGGAGCAAACTCAGGGACTCATGGCTAGACAACATGCAGAATGAGAGGTCTTGGAACACCGAGCTCTAATAGAGTAGGGATGTCTCCATTAAATCCCTCCTTTCAGGGCGCAGGGAACCCTGCAGAAGAGCAGGCAGTAAGAGTGTCCTTTGGGTGTGAGTGTAGATGCTTGTGGAGACCGGAAGGTGGTGTTACATTCTCTGGAGCTGGAGTTACAGGAAGTTGTGAGCCATGCAACTTGGGTTCCATTATAATTAGCATGGATTCCAGTCCTCTTTAAGTACAGCAAGCTCTCCAGGCTCCCTTTTATTAATAACGTTATTCTTTGATAATTTCATACATATATAATACACTGAGATAGGACCATGACCTATCCTAGCACCAGGGAGGCTAAGCAAGGATTGTGAGTTTAAGGTCATCACCAAGCAGGATAGTGAGTTTAAGGTCTTCCTATGGTACATGCATGATGAGTTAAAGGCCAATGCAGAAAAAAAATATTTTAAAAGTTTTGGATTGTAAGTATGCATATATTTGTTAATAGTGTCAATATACATTTTTTGCAGTAATAACCTATATAAATATGGTGCTAAAGTTTTCCAAAGTATATTTATTTAGCTACACAAAAATAACTGCAAAAGTATCAAGAAGCACCCTCCCCCTTTTGGAGGTTTTGTGAGGTGAGATCTGCATCTGTAGCCCTGGCTGACTTGGAACTTGAGCATTTCCCCTATAATGGACATGGGCATGGGCACAGTGAACTTCTTTAATACAAGGAAATCCTGCTGTGATAAGAAACAAAACCAAACCCCAATACCAGATATCACTGAGTACTTTAGAGTCAGCGAAAGGTAAAAGGTCTTGGGAGAGCACTTGTCACTCTCTGGAAAGTGTAACTCCTTTAAAAGTAATACACTGGTATGGTGGTGTCTGCATTTAGTAGTCAGGAGGCAGAGGCTATGAATCTCTGTGAGTTTAAGGCCAGCATGCTTTGCACAGGGCATTCCAAGCCATGAAGTGTTACATAGTGAGATCCTGTCTAAAAACAACAATAACAACAACAGCACCAACACACAGAGTGATACATATACACAACAACAATAACAACAATGGAAGAGAAATCAATAAAGCACTACCAGACAACATTATTACTGGCATTAAGCAGGGTTGATTAAAGACATGTGAGGAATCACTGCACCAATGCTGACTTAATGAAGTCCAGCCTTCCCTACTAGAGGAGTATCTTGTCCTTTGTTGTGGTACTGTACTTACTGAAGCAGAAATGTGTGTCACTATGTCCCAAAGGCAGGAGGAAAAAATATACATTAAACAAACAGAAAAAAAAAGACAAAAGCAAAACCCACCAACAGTCACACATGGCAGGTGTACAGACTGTCCCCCAGTCGGTCTCTTTGCCCCAACATCCTGTGAAGCTGCACCTGGAAAGAGCTGGGGACAGAAAGGGGCTCCCTCAGGGCACAGAATTCAACTTTCTCTTAATTCATCACGATCTTGTTCAGGCTCTCCTTGTCCTCAGACTAAGGCTTCCCTGGCAATCTCTCCCACTTGGCCTTCCCACCTCCAGTATAGATTCTCTCTTGCCCCTTTTCCTAGGTTGCCTGTGAACTCTTGAAGGCAGGAACTGTGCTCTCTGGTACTGGTCAGCACAGAAGAGACCTTCCTCGGGACAGTGATCGGCAAAGTGTGTCTTGGTTGATGTGATGCAAAGTACAAGCTTTTGGAGAATGGGAAAAACATTCTAGAACTTCTACTCATGCTTACTTTTTATCCTGAAATATAAAAGAAGTTAACCTTTATTATTCTCTATGGTCTAGATTAAAGAGTTATCATATATAAAATATAAGACTATGAACAAATGACTTGGTATTACTTTTTTGGGGGAGGTGCAGGGTTGATTTAACGTATTCGGGGATCACTGCTCTAGTGTGAGTTAACGATTATTGCTTCAAAAAATTAATAACTTGAAAGAATTTAGCTTTAAATAGGAACGCCTAATGCCCAAGAAAAAAAAATCTAGGTATTCATTTGTTTTAACCAATAAGTAAATACAAATATTAACCCAGCTTGTATATTGAAGGTCACATATAAGGCCCTGAGAGTTATTTTGTTTCTCAAAGGTAATTCCTCGGATGTTAATGTAGAAGGATTTTAAGGAAGCTGCAACTCGAATTGCATCATCATGCAATAGCAGAATGGACAAGAAGGCTTTGGGGAGATGGGTGTTCCCTATCTTCTGATGATGGTATTTGACACCATTAGTTTCTGAAGGATATCTTGACAAATATTTCAAGGCTTTAAAAAAAATATCATGCCCTTGCAAAAAGAGGTCTATGAATATTTAGCAATTTACACACACACACACACACACACACACACACACACACACACACACTATACAACACAGCCTATTATTATCATTATTGAAACTAATCCAGAAGGGTATAGAGACATCAGTGGGGGGTGGGTGGAGGAGAAATAAAAATGAATGAAGTCATGGCCCAACAAGACCACTGTTAAACATCTCTAAAGTCAAAGATTTATGTAGACATTTACCTAGAATGATTACCCATTGTTTCTAATGCTGAAAGTCATAATCAACCCTTATAACCAGCTATATTCAACACGATACATGTTTTATATCAATTCAATGTAGCACAAGCCAACCATCAAATCAGATACGAAGATGCAGATTTAATTACATTGAACATTAGTACTGTAAAATTAGAATGGGGTTACATGTTGTGTAATACAGAGAGATTCTGGAGTATGGGGACTTCTCAAAGGTTGTATTTTTAAATTGGTATAGGCTAGATTACAGCTTTATGAGTGTAGGTTAGGTGTGGATTTGTGTGACCACCACAGCAGCCAAGAGCGATAGTCTTCACAACAAATACACCTTGTGCTGCCAGTTGGAGTCACATGGCCTGCTGTTCTTGCCTTGAACCTGTGGAGTTCCCTGCTACCATATTTCTCCTTTCCCAAATGTTGGGGTCATGCAATGCTGCTGAACCCTGTCCCTAGCCCCCAGTTGTCTGTTTGTTTTTCTCTGCATGGAAATTTAAGGTATTTTCTCTCAAGTGACCTATGATCAGAACTTTATCATATCTGTGTATAGATTTTTGCATTAACACGTACTTTGCTGGTCCTGTGGTAAGAGGATTTTTGTTTCGTGTGAATCCGTTAAAGTGTGCCCTTTTGCATCTCCATCAGTAATGTATAGGAGAGAGTGATCGTTCTATTGGATTCTTGTCAGCACTTGCTATTGTTAGCTTCTAGAAATGATTTCATAGTAGTGATTCACACACATCGGAATGAAGCAACCCTGGTGTTTTGTTTTCGTTCCTAATGCTGAGCATCATTTGCCATCCATGCATCCTCTCAGATGAAGAATTTATTCATAGCACAATTTTTAAAAAATTAGAAGGATTGTTTACTCTGGAGTTGTGAACATTCTTTATACATAGACAGAAATGCCTTCTTAGTTATGATGAGCAATAGTCTCCATTCTTTACCTTGTTTTTTGCTCTTAATAAAAATTTTCATAGAGAAATGAATTTAGTTTGGATGAACATTTTATTTTTACATGTATTGTGTTTTTACTCCAGTATCAAAACCCTTTGCGTAATAGACTATTTTGAGTTATGTTTATATGATAAGATGCTAAGCAGTTCATGCATTTGTGTAGACATATCTGATTCTTACAACAGTTTTTTTTTTAATTTTTGGTCATATACATGTCGGTCTGTCTGAACTGTGTGTCCTAACTGTGTGACCTCTGTGCTTATCCACTTTCCAATATAGTATTGTCTGAGTACTTTACAATACACTTTGAAATCACAAAGGTGGCTCCTCCAACCTTATCCTTTCTGTTTTGTTTTGGTGATACTAGTTCTGTGTTTGCACACATAGACCTTAAAACCACTTTCTCCATAAATAAGAAAAAAGGGATGTTTTTATTGAAAAATTCTTAATTACCTATAACTATGTGTACAGTTATAAAGATCTCTATTTTGGCCTAGTGGTAGCCTATACATATAAACCCAGAGCTCAGGAGGCAGAGGTAGGACTATTTTATGTTTGAGATCAGCTTGGGCTACATAGTGAGCTCCAGGCTGTCAGGAGATAGATGCCATTGACCCTGTTTCAAAACAAAACAAAAAACAAGTATCATCTCAACTGGACTGTTTTCTCCTATCCGTGAATAGTTTATGTCCCTCTATTTGTCCTGACTTTAACTAAAGTTTGTGATCACTTCCCATTTATTTTCTTCTTTGAAAGTCTCCTGTTGAAGTTTATTTGGAAATCAAAAGGCCTTTCTGCAAATAATAAGGGAGAGGTAACCAGGAAAACAATGGAGCTACAGATCAGGGAGGCTTACCATTCTAACATAGGGGCAGCCGCAGCTGCTAGGGGACTGATGACTTCTAGTGTTAGTTGTGGTAAGGGGACAATGTGGGGACCTATGTCTGAGGGCTAGGATCAGGAAGGACCAGGGGAAGGTAGAGACTCCCTAGTGATGGAAAAGCATCACATGTTGACTCTGGTAGTATCAGAGCATCAAGGGGAATAAAGAAGCAGGCATTCAAGTGGGATATATCTAGTTTTATGGGAGTGAATATTGTCAGCAAAAAACTCAAAATGGGTAGTAATTGCTTCAGAAATGCCAACTGAAATACGTATAAGAGAAGAACTAGATAGTTCTAAATCCAAAGTTTAACATTGTCCTGGGAGCATAAGCCAGATACGTGAAAATGCTGAATTGCTTGGGAATGTAGACTATAGTCTCCAATATTCTGTTCAGGTGCATCTTGTGTTAGTCTGAGAAGAAGCCTGCATTCAGGTGGCCTCAGCTGTGAGAAGAGGAGGAACGCCAGGGTACTGAACCAGGTGACCCATTGGTCATTTGTTCATTTGTTTACTTATTTGCTACATGAAAGGCATTCTTACTATTATTGCTACAGCTTGCTTGAGGAATGAGCCAGACATTATGCTGACACATGCTTGAATACACCCACCCCTTCACGCACGCGTGAACGCGTGGACACAGACACACACACACACACACACACACACACACACACACACACATGCTCATACATACACACACACATGGCTGGTTGCACAGGAGGAATGGTAAGCATTGGCAGCTTGCCAGCTGGGAAACCCACAGCACTACTGAGCCGTGGGCACTGGGAGCTACACGGATCAGTTCACAAGACAGCTGACAACATCAAAGAGGGACAGGTTCGTTTCAGAACCCGAGGTCTTGTGTCACCAGAAAGCACATTGTCGACTTGCCTTAGAATTAACAGAAAAGAAAGGAAATATTTGAGTGGCCTTTGAACAGCTAAGCCCAGGGACAGGATGAACTGGTCAGAGAGAGGACCCAGTTAAAAAGCAGATTAGTTCTTGAGGTAGTGAAGTAGTGATCACGTTTTTCCAACAAGAGAGCAGGCCAGCAACTTCTTTTCAATATCTAAGAACAGAAGCACAGTTAGTTTGCCGAGCTTGAACTTGCTTATTATAAACCTTTATCAGAAACCATTGCTCTTTGTGTATTGATTTCTAGCCAACTATTAACTAGATATGACCTTAGAGCTTTGATAATAGCCGGGGAAGTCACCAAGTAGAGTGAAGCCTGCTGCTCTATGAACAGCCCAATTGTTTGTGGACCCCCTTAGCCTCAGATGAGTACTTTCCCATCCAGGTGGCATAAGAAGTTACACCCAGCTCAATGGATCCCTTACTGTCAGCTTGTGTGCCCACCCAAAAGCATGAGGTGATCTAGACATGACCAAGAATAACTTCAAAGCTGTGGTACTAGCTTTGTGCTTTGAAGGGTTAAAATTCATCCTCACTTAATAAAATCACTGATAATAACGGTATTTAGCAGTGTGTACTTTGCACGTGACAAAAAGTATTCATTATCATGACAACTTTTTCTCTGTATGAGTCCATTTATGTGAAGTTCAAAACAACTGCGTTGTTCAGAAATCCATACTTAGGTGAAACTATGACGCCTATTCAGGAAATGGCAACAGTTACATTGGGCCTTGATAGACACCAACTGAGAAAAGGTGTGTGGCTGAGTTAGGGCATAAGGACTTTTGGGAATGCAGGCTGTAGTAATTTTTAACTTGAGTGGGTCTTACACAGGCATTAGATTTATAATAATTTATTGAGCTGCACATTTGTGACTTGTTTCACTTATGCACCGGTGTTTTATTTCACATATACAACAAATAATCAGAAAAAGAAAACAAGTTACTTTGGGCTGCTATGTCCAAAATTGGCTATTGATATCTCAGCAATGTTAGGGAAAATAATTAAAGCTTAAATACATGTTATACAATTCTTGATATTTAGGCACATGGCTTATTGTTGGAGAATGAGAGATGTAAAATGCAATACGAGAATAAGTATAATATGCAAATTAAACGTGATTATATAAATTGAAAATGTAATAAAATATTTCTTTAATCCCCACTCTAAAACACCTATCTCCCAAAAGCTCACAGCTTATTATAATCTTCTCTGTAAAGGAACCGTTATTATGTTATTCTAGATAGTTATTTATAGTAAAGGTTAAGAAAAATGCTGTCTTCATGAGAATACCATTATTATATCGTGAAGTCTGCATAAGAACAACATCATGTCCTCAATACTACAGTGTGTATCCTATGTATATTTATACATATACACATACAGTACTAAGACATTAAAGACCAAATTTACATATTAAAAATTGTTTATTGGTTATTGTAGTTCTAGGTTGGACATTAGAGATGACTCAAAGCCACATAATGTACAGCAGTAAGATTGCCTTGGTAATAACTAAAATAAATATACATTAAGAAATTTTCTTGATGATGGGTGATGACTATGTTTGTCTGTGGGTATAAGGATAAAATTCTTAGAATATAGCTATGGATTATGCTGATTTAGAAAATTGATAATTTTAAGATGGGTGTGGTGGCTACATGGAGAAACCTTGTTGAGAGAGAGGGAGAGGGAGAGGCAGAGGGAGAGGGAGAGGGAGAGGGAGAGGGAGAGGGAGAGGGAGAGGGAGAGGGAGAGGGAGAGGGAGAGGGAGAGAATTGGTAGTTTTAGGTACTCATACAAGTCATCCATGACTTCAGTAGCCCTGGGTAGTGGGCTAGGTTTCCAATAGGCATGATTTTCCTCTTATTGAGTAGATCTTACACCCAATTAGAGAGCTGTTGGTTGCTTCCAAGGTGCGTGTGCCACTACTGCACTCTTAGGGTTATTGGCCATGTTGGTCATTATTATGGCTCATAGGTTCATAGCTGTATAAGATGGTTGCCTCCCTCCTTTGGAAGCTCGTGAGAAATTCTCTTTGCAACAGATGGAGACCATTAAGAAAACCACAACCAATCAAAATGCTGAGTTATGGAGCCCAGTCCTAAAGGATACATTTATATTACAATCCCTACACCTAAGGCCCAGGAATCACTGCAGAGAGGAGCAGAAAGACTGTAAAAGGCAAAGGAGCAGAGAGATTGCTGTTTAATTGTGTTTCCTAGAAATGTCAGAGACTATACCCATAAGCTCTCACTTACATAACTGCCTAAACATGAGTTGAACAAGACAACAACAAAAGCCATGCAAAGGTGGATGAGGGAAAGTCCATGAGGTCTCAACGCTACACAAGAACTACAGACAGCTAAGGAACACTGAGGGAGGAGAAATAATTTTCTTCAGGGAAGAGCACTCCAATTGGTTATTCAATTCCAAACATTCATTCCTGAAAAAAAATTACAAATAACATTGTATAGACTGAGCGGGTTGTACTTATGTATGTAGGAATACACATGAATGCATGTACACATACATATGTAACAACAATTGATGGAAAAAGAGGCTGTGAATTTGAAAGAGCACAAGGAGAGGTATATGGGAGGGATTAAAGGGAAGAAAGGGAAGAGGAAATGCTATAATTGTATTATAATCTCAAAAATAAAAGAATTAAATAATACACATTGATCTTTTGTATCACTTGTTTTTAAAGGTATTTACGAGCCCAGAGCTTTCCAAAGTCTGGAGCTGTAACCGAAGCAGGACCAAGGAACCTGCTCAAGCTGTCTGCTAGTGATCACAAGCTGATGTCATGCAACTGTTCTGACCCCACATCAAATGTTCTGGAGAAGTGGTGACACTAATATTCCACATACCTCTTTATTTCAAACAGAATTGAGCAGGGATTCTGGGCTAATTTTGGAGTCGTTCATTTGTTGTCAAGCTTTCTCTTTAAAAACTGGCCCTATAGCAGTTAGAAAAGTCAAAAAGTTTTTGCTTAGCTTAGCCTTTCACTCGAAGCCAGTGGGAAAGACGTGCCTGATTTCTCAGTAACAACAATACACTGAGAAACTGAAACTTTTACATATGAGGCTAAATCTTCTCATGACATTTTCTACACAAGTATGTCATACGCTTATTATAAAATTCTTAGAAAAGTTCAGAGGTGACTGAAGATGGAAAGAAAAACCACTGAGAAGCCCAACCTCCAGAGAAAAATCACTGTTGCATCTGTGTGTCTTTAATGTACGTTTGTATGGTATTCACAAAATTCGCATCCTGAAAATACCATTTTAATGATTCCTTTTAATACTCAGCATCACACTATGGCTATTTTTCTATAGTAATAATTCTTTAGTAACGTAATTCCTACTGCCTCTCTAACGAAACATTGTATGGAATAATATTATAACAGTTTAAAGCCATTCTATTTGTTGGCTATTTGTCTTTTTCTACTTGCTGCTGTTAAAATGTTTCAATAGTCATCACTGTAAATAAATCTTTATACATACCCATTATCATCACCTTAGAAAAAACTCCTAGGAGTAAAATCACTGGGTGTGGGTCAGAGGGTATGCCTTTGAACACTTTTGGTAGTATTTGCCAAATTGCCTTTCAGAAAAATTGCCTCAATTTATACTCCCACAGAAATGCATAAATGTATTTCTATAGTCATGCCAATACCAGATGGCCAAATTTAAATAAACAAATTTATTTTATTAAGATTAACGTATTTGTGTTTTTTTTAACTTATCTGTTGATTTGATTGCTTTAGCTGTTCAAGTAAAATTTTACGTTATTTCTCCAGTTAGAGCTACAATGATAGATGAACTTGAGGACCCAGAAGCCTCAGTGTTTACATGTCTTAGTATTTCTACTAAAACATCAAAGGATGAACTTTTTTAGAGACAGAATTTCTCTGTATTGCTTTGGTACCTGTCCTGGAACTAGCTCTGTAGACCAGGCTGGCCTCAAACTCACAGAGATCCTGCCTCTGCCTCCTGAGTGCTGGGATTAAAGGCATACACCCCCAATGCCACAAAGGATCAACTATTAAGACAAGAGAGTAGATTTGTCTGTATTAGCATTATATCAGGTCATTTATTTACCTTAAGCAATGCCCGGATAGGTGTTCTAAGCATATGCAATATCTAACAATCACTCACAGAAATGAAAAGTCCAGCAAACCTGTGCATCAATTTGCCAAATTCAACAACTCCTCAGCAATCTATTTAGAAGACCCTACAGGGAACAGCTGTGCGCAGAGGTTAGATTGCCCATTAGTTTATGTGAAGGGCTCCTTATGCAGCAATCACAGTCTGTGTGCCTGCTCCTCAGACGTTGGCTTCTCTCTTTGAGGTTAGTGTGATAGAAAGCCATTTATCCCACAGTCATTTAGCCCGATGGAGAAGTTAAACCTGGAAGGAAGATGCTGCAATGCAAACCTTTCTACAACAACAGTGTTGGGCTCTGGGGTGGAAGTCCATTCATTGGAAATATTTTTTTATACCATAAAATCCTAACACAATAAAATAATTGGGATGATGCTTTGGCTGATTCTGTTGGGATTTAATTTATTAGAGGTAACTTGACTAATGAGGCTTCTGGAAAAAACTTTGATTAAAGTAGCCTGGAGAAATTTAGGAGAGGTATGGCTTTGTCTTTTGTTATTTCAGAGCTCCAGAGGGTCGAACTGTAAAAGTGAATGGATGGAAGCAACAGAAAGGCTGTTTTTAGGTGGCTTAAGGAAAGGCATTTCTAGTAATAACAGCTATACCAAAAGGAGAAAAACCAGGGCACAGCTGTGGGCAGAGGTTAGATTGCCCATTTAGTTTATGTGAAGGGCTCCTCATGCATTGAGCAATCACAGTCTGTGTGCCTTTTCAAGCTGTCCCTGTTGTTATGATAAAGTGTGAGTGGCAGGCCAGGGCGACTGAGAAGACAGGACACACGGACACACGGACACACGGACATGAACACACACACACACACACACACACACACACACACACACACACACACACACCATGCCAGGCAGAAAGAGCTTAGTGAGAAGTTTTATTAGAAAGGGGAAGGGGAAGGAAAGAGAAAAAAGGTAAAAAGACACAGAGACAGAGAGAGGACAGAAGAGAAGAGGGAGGCAGGAAAAGTCCTCTCTGCCCCAGGGGAACAGCAGGAAGGAGACAGGGAAAGAGATCATAAGTAGAATCCTTATACCTGGAGATTGGGTAGGTATTTTGAGAAGGCATGTCATTCTCTTGGGGCCCAAAATGGGTCATGTGGACATAGGTCACAGTGAGGGTTCTCCACCAGTTGCACTAAGCAACTGATAATAGCAGGAAACTTCAACTTAACTATTCTCCAGATGGCTTACTGGCTTTTGAAGATTAGACTAATCAAATGTAGCTCACAGGAGTAAGAAACCATCAGGTTGGGTTAGGCTAGACAGTGGTTCTCAACTTGTGGATCAATTAAGACCCCTAGGAAATACAGATACTTACATTACGATTCATAGCAACAGCAAAATTACAGTAGTAGCAAAAATAATTTCATCTTTGAGGGGTCACCGAAACATGAGTGTCTAGGCATTAGGAAGGTTGAGAACCACTGGGCTAGAGATTAGGTTAGGTTGTTCTCAATCATCAGAGAATTTCTTACAGAAACTTCCCTGGGAGCTCCATGGCTCTCCAAGGTAGCCCTCCTTCAATCAGTGACAATGTATCCCGTCTTCTTTAAGTTGCACCTTCATTTCTTTACGTAGAGCTTCTGACATCTGCATGACAGGGAAGGAGACAACACAGGAGACTCCTGTCCTAGACTGTTATCTGTTGCTGTGACAAACACCATGTCCAAAAGCAGCCTGAGTAGGAAGTGGTTTATTTCATTTTGCAGGTTACAGTCTACTATTGAAGGAAGCCAAGGCAGAAACTCAAGGCAAGAGTCTGAAGCAGAAATCGTGGAGGAATGCTGCTTACTGGTTTGCTTCCAGGCTTAAGTTCAGCTACCTTTCCTGTGTAGCCCAGGCTCACTTGCCTAAGGGTTGCTCTGCCATCAGTGGGCGGGGCCCTCTTACATCAACTAGCAGTCAAGTAAATGTCCCATAGACATATCTACAGTCAATCAGATGGAGACATTCTTCAACTCAGAGTCCCTCTTCCCAGGTATGTCAAGGTGACAACCAAGATTAGCCATCACCGCTCTGTGCTTTGCTTGATGTCACATCTACTTGTATCTATTGGCTAGAACTAGTCACATGGTCTTCTCTGGTAGTGAGGCAGAATGGTAAATATAGTGTCCTGTTCACTCAGAAAGAGACACATAAAACAGGCCTTAAGAACTCAGAGCATTCTTGTTGTGAGAGGACACACCACTTTTTGTTAGTATTCTACTTTGTGTGGTAATAATATTGTTTATGATCTAATAAAGCTACTGAACATCAGAAGGCAAAACTAGCCACCCACAGTCATAGAAGGTAGGCAGTTGTGAAACACACCTTTAATCCCAGGACTCAGGAGACAGATGCAAATGGATCTCTGTGAGTTCAAGTCTACCCAGGGCTACATGAGAGTGAATCAGTCTAAAAGAGTAACAGAACTCACACCTTTAATCTCAGCATTAGAGAGCTATATAAGGAAGAAGCAAAGGGTCTCCGGTGAGATTCAGTTTTCAGTCTCAGGGAAGGGAGAATCTCCATTTTAGCCTTTGTAGAGTTAAGCACTACTGGCTGGCTGCTTTGCTTTTCTGATCGTCAGCTTGAACCCCAATATCTGTCTCTGGGTTTTTATTATTCATGCTACAAATTTGGTGGAAAATGTGTGAACTTTATTGCATCACAGAACAAATTATACCATGGTTTATGCTTTACCACGGAGACAACTGATTTGATGTAATTTTGGAAATATTTTTCTTTCTTCATAGTTGAAAAAGAAAGCTTGTTTTGTCTGAGAGATTGGGGGTCTGTTCTCTGTATCTACATTCATACCCTCACTTAAAATTTTTGTCATGTATCAATTGTACAAATGACTTCATTATGGGTGACATTTCCACACATTCAGCACATGGTTTGAAGGTGAATTGTCCCTCTAGGCCCATGTGTTTGAATGCTTGGTCACCAGGGAGTGGCACTATTTGAAATGATTAGAGGTGTGGCCTTGTTGGGGGAAGTGTGGTTCTAGGAGTGGACTTTGAGGTTTCAAAAGTCCATACCAAATCAGAGTCTTTCTCTTCCTGTTGCGTTCAGATCTGGATATAGAAACCTGTTTCTTCTCCAGCATCATGCCTGCCTGTCTGAGTGCCACCATGTTCCCCACCATGATGCTAACGGATCAAACTTCTGAGACTGTAAGAAAGCCCTAATTAGATGTTTTCTCTTATGAGTTGCCTTGGTTGTGGTGTCTCTCCATAGCAATAGGACGGTGAGTAAGACACACTGTGATTTCATCATATTCACCTCTTAAGCTTTCTCACAGGCCAGGTTTCCTTTCCTTGTGACTCCTCTCTGCCATTGCCAGTAGACCGTTTAGTTTCTTGCTTCTTTCTCTTCCTCCACATCCCCTTGCTTCCTGTGCAAGAAAAAACATGCAATATTTGTCTGTACGGAACCTATTTCACTTACAATGATGATCTTCATTAGTCTATATCCTTCGTCTAATTACTGTATTTTAGGGGAAGGATTATCGAGAGCAGTTTCTAAGGCCTAGGTCTAGTTATGACTTAGTCCTGGAATCTCTGAACACTGAGGGTGTGGTCTGGATTAGTGAGCAAGACCTCATGCTGGGTGGTTTGAGTAACAAAATCCACTCTCCTGTAGTTCTGTAGGCCAGAAGCCTAAGTTCAAGATGTCAACAGACATGGGCCCTCTGAGGACAATCTGTCCCAGGCTTCCTTCCGACCTTATGGTGTTTTGATAAAAATCTGGCCTTCCTTGGCTTGGAGAAGAGACATCCTGATCTCTGTGTGCCTCATCTACATATGTTCTCTCTGTGTGTCTCTTGGTGTCCCGATTTTTCCTTTTTATAAGGACACTGAGCATATCTGATGAAAGCCCACTCTGATGACTTCATCCTAACTCGATTACCCCCAGAAAAGACACGATTTCCAAAAAAGGTCCTAGACTGATGTCCTAGAAGAACTAGAATTGCAACAGAGTTTGAGGAAACACAATTAAACCTGTCACTAGGGAAACAGAGCTGTTCTGGGCATAGCACATTACGCAGGTTAGCTTGGCCAGTGCCCACATGTGCCCATACCCATTGCTGCCCAATAACACTTTGCTATCACCGAGGATCAGGGACAAGTCTCCTCAGTGACATCAGGGAATGGGTGACAAGTTTCTTTTTGTAGTGAGCTTTGGGAGAGGGTATACTGTGTCCCAAGCCACTCACCATTGTTTGTGGAGCTCTGTTCTTTCTGGCTACGTGTGTAGTCCTAGGATAGTAAGAGAAGACTTTGGACAAAGAAGCAAGAGAAGTGACTTTAGAGGTCTAGTTTCTGTTTGAACCTTGGATGGAAGTGGGCTGGAAGCCTGAAGTTCTAGAATACATTGAGTTTCTGTGTGACAGTTGGTGTTGTTAAAATAGATAAAGGCATATTAATAGAGGAACCTATGAAAGCCACAATGGTCTGTGTGGCTTTCTGGGACTTGGGTGTGGGGTAGGATGTGGAGGGAGATAAGAATTCATGGTGTATGAGCCGGTGGTGATGGTTGTAACTTGGCCCCTCTCCATGCCTATCTAAGCACCTATTATCTATCCTGTCCTCTATCTACCTTTGTATTACACACACACATGAATTCACATAGTTATGCTTTGGTGTGGGGGAGGGAGATGCTCCTAATAGCCAGTTCTTTACTCTTTCTTTTTCCTGGAAAAAGATGAAATTGTTCATTTACTCTGAACCAGTTATAAACCCTAGAAAGCAGAAGAAGAGCTGAAAGCTTGGTCACAAAAACATGTACACTGAGGGAGGAGGAGAGGAGGAGGAAACTCTTATTGATTGGCCTTGTAGAATCTGCTGCTGAATCGATAGCAATTTCTGGAAATGCCAGACATTTATTTTTGTGTGGCTCGAACAGCGGAGATAATAATAAATGCACTTACAAAGTGGGTCTCCTGACACTATTTCCTTGAGGCCCTTAAAAGAACACGTGTACATAAGGAGTATGAAAGCCCTGTGAGACAGAGTGAATATACTTCCAAGGGGAATCCCAGCTGAGCTGACCCCTACTAATATCCCTTCTGTGCTGGAGGTGGTGCTTGGGTAGGTCTTCTCCATTGAAGAGGCACAGACGATTCATCTGCATGACGGGGTTCACCCATGTGAGATGTGTGTTCTTAGTTGTTGAAAGCTTTGTGCTATTCTTTTGTTCAGGGGAGACAGCCCCATGGTGACACAGCCAGACCCTGCTTGGCTGCTTTGTACTCCAGGGTCTGTGCTCTCTCTCACCTGTGCCCTACACTTCCTCAGGTCAGCATTTCCTTCTATGATGGTAGCTGTCCTGGCTTCACCACAGACTTCATCTTCTGTTGCTTCCCTCTCCATGCTCAGGGCATTTAGAAATCTTACCAGGGTCACCAAATCTACGAAAACCCGGCAGAGCTTGGGGCGGGGGGGAGGGGGAGAGAAATCATTCAGTGTGTCTCAACAGGCTAAAATCAGCTACTGTCTACTGAGTGCCCACCTTTTCTTGGGTGTCTCATTTTCTCCTCATTCCAACCTTTGAGTTGTTACTTTTAAGCCTCTTGGGAGGACACTGAAGCTCATCAAGGCTGAGAAGGCCACATAAGATCATAAATCAATTAGGAGGGTGAGTCCAATCTGACTTCAGCTCTTTTTATATTTGCTCTCTTCATCTTGCTATTGCATGGTTGGGAATAAGCAGGATGAGAGGGGTCCATATTATGACAGGTAGACTGTCTGTGAAGCAATCTGGACCTTACTACTGGAGGGCACAGGATCTAAGGAGGTTTATTTGAAGGTAGAGATGGGGGTGGGGGAATAAAACCAACTCGGGTAAACTTTGAGGAGATCATGTAGGAGTCTCTGCTTAGAATGCACTGATACAGGGAGGCATAGGCTGAGCCTGTGTATAAAAGGATATAGCAGCCAAGATGGTGGGGGGGTGCCCATTTAGGAAGGGCAAGAGAATGAGGTGGGTTCTAAAAGTCTCAAGGATAAAAAACTTGTGCCTTTCTCTCGCTTTTTCTTATCCCACCTCTGCCAGCTTTCCCAGCTTCTCCTTTAGTTCCTCCTGGTTTGTGATGGTGGATGAGTCAGTGGTTCTCAGCTCAGACCTCTCCGCAAAGGCAACTGTAATGATACTATTGCATATGTCTACCTGATGAAATGAGAACAGATAGAAGCCGTTTTTCCTTACTGTGTCTCCGTTTAGTTTGCCACAGCGAGCAAGAATTTGCACTGCTGATTTGAATGGAGAAAAGGGGCATTAGTTCTGTAAACTAGTGGATTTCTTGTTTTCTTGCTGTGTGTTATCAGTACATAACACTTTCAGTGTTCTGGGTCGCCATGGTATCGAAAGCCAAACAATGTCCTCTCATAGTGCCTGGCTTGGTAAAGAGTGATACTTTCTTTCCAAAGAGTCAAGAAACCAGCTCCCAGCATATGATAAACTGATCTCTATTTAATGAGGCAGTCCTGGAAATACAGTTCTTTAAATACCATAACATAGAAAGTCAAAGAAACTTCTTGATTGAACTACTATGTGGAAAAAAAGTTAATTATTTAGCAGTTTTTTTTTTTTTCTGTATACATTGTGCCAAGGCCTATAGAGAAGGCCAAAAAATGTCACTTGTTGCTTCATACCTGTCCTAGTTAGCTTTAACTGTCAACTTGACACTGTCTAGGGTCACCTGAGGAGTCTCAATTGAGGGACTGCCCAGATGAGATTGGCTTGTGGGTGTGTCTGCATGAGGTTGTCTTGATTGTTCATGTATGCTGAGGGTCAAGCCTACTGTGGGCTGTACCGTCCCTAGGCAGCTGGTTCTGAACTGTGTAAGAAAGCCATGTCTAAAAGCTGGCCTGTGAGAGAGGCGGCATTCTCTCATGGTGTCTCCTTCAAGTTCCTGCCCTTTGACCTACCTCCCTCATTGGTCAACAGCACAAAGGAAACTAGAACACTCCCTGAAGGAACTCCTAGTCTGTTCATGGAGATCCAGTCACATTGGCAAGCTACTTCTACAGATGTAGGATGTATACCATGTCACAAAAAATGCCACAGATCAAAAGGAAGTAGAAAACTTAGGCTCCAGTTGCTGAGTGGTCAGCCCTTGTATGTGAAAGGAAAAAAATGAACCTTGTGGATCTCTAGCTGTATGGAGTAGCAAAAGGAAGAGGAGGCAGCATGAAATACAAGGAATATGAGACAGGAGGGAGTCCCAGAATGGAGGAGCCAAAGCCTGAAGGGGGGGGCTTCAGACAGATAGTAAAGACTTTAAACATCATTTGGTAGGTTTCTATGCTATTTCAGAGGCTTTGAGATGTCACAAGAATGAAAGTGACACGGTATGTCATTATTTGAGAGGTAACATCACAGTCCGCTAGGATAAGACCCGGAGTTTATCAGATACAAAACCATTTTAGACTTTAGTGGGACACATGCTCCTAGGCTTTCTCCCACCTGTACCAGCAAAAACCAAGAAAGAACCAGTAGAAAGCATAGATTTCAGGGCAGTGAGCTGGCTTACTGGATAACAGCACTTGTCACCAAGTCTGATGACCTGAGTTTCATCTCAAGGGCCTACAGGGTTGAAGTAGAGAACAGTTGTCCCTGCAGCTGTACTCTGACCTTCATAGGCACATCATGTCATGCCCGTGCTCCTCATAAACAAACAAACAAACAAACAAACAAACAAAAAACAAATGAATAATGTAATTTAAAATAAAAATATAGGTTCCCACAGTAGGAAGGCAGAGGCAGTTGGGTCTCTATGAGTTCAAGATCATCCACGCTATAGAGTGAAATGGTGTCTAAAGAAGAAGAACAGATGAGTGGAATGTGAATGCATAGCAACATAATAAATACAAAGCTATGCAAGCTGCCCCCAAGAGTTCACCACAAATACAATGCTGTGCAAGTAAAAGGGCGGGAGATGTAGCATGTAAACGTTGTTCAAAGAAAGTACACATGGCTGGCTAATATCAGAGAAGGTAGACTTTTTAAACTTTTTTTTATTGATTCTTTGGGAATTTCACACCCATACATCCCAATTGCACTCACTTTCTAGTCCCTCCCATATCTTCCTTTATCCCTTGCAGCATCCCTTCCTACCAAAATAGAAAAAAAAATATTAAGAACAAACAAATAAGCTAAATGGTAGTGAAGCACGCCTTTAATCCTAGCACGTAGGAGGTCTAGGCAGGTGGATCTTTGTGAGTTAGAGGCCAGGCTGGTGTACAAAGTGAGTTCTAGGCCAATCAAGCCTACACAGAGAAACTGTCTCAAAAAACAAAACAAAACAAAAAAAATCAAGCAAACAAACAAAACACCCCAACACTTCCCTCCTCCATCTTCCCTGCCTTTTCATTCGTCTTAATGGCATTGGGAGCTGTGGTGTATCACGCAGTATACCTTCCTGTCCAAATACTTGCAAATGTTCATTACGGTGCGTTGTTGGCCTGGTTCAAAGCCTCTGGCTTTTGGTTCACCATCAGTACTGGACCCTCACTAAAACCCCTTTTGGATGTTGAGTCATGGTGATCATGTGGCTATGGGGCCTTCAAGACCAGTCCTTTCATGTACTTCAGCGGATAACAAGGGGTAGATGTTGGAGTGGGCCAACTCAAAGCATGGGATGTGGGCCTGGGTGGCAGCTGCATTGGTCAGTCTTGGTCACTGGGACCGCTCCCATCAGGGAGGCTGCTATCAGCTCTCTTGCACTCATGCCTTGGGGTCATTTCTCCCACCAGGGTCTCATGTGGCTCAATCTGGCCTCACTTGAAGATGACCTTCATGCTCTGACCTTTCTGCCTGCTCCTCCCAGGTTCTGGGATTGTAGGCCTGCTTCCTCTAGTGCTAAGGATCAAGCCCAGAGTACCATGCGTGTTCAGTAGGCACTTTGAGACCCACCTCCAACCTATAGAGAGGGGAGTTCTTATTGAAAAGAAAATTGCTAGAGAGAGATGATGATAAAGAGGGTCATTTTTAACAGAAAGGTAGAACAACTCTGAATGTGATTATACCAAATAACAATATTGCAAAATATGTGAAATTAGAACTGATATGAAAAATAGAAAGATCTATAATTTTAGTCAGATATTTCTTTTAAAATTGTTTTTCTGTGGCTAGCTTACTTTACTTGGTAAGGTAATCTACATATGCATCAGTGTTGATACAAATAACATAATATAAATTTTTGAATTTTTCATTGTTTGAGCATTTCACACATTAATATAGTATAATATAATGTATTCTGATCAAATACACCACATTCCCTCCCTACATTTCTTTCCTCGCTTCCACATCCACTTTCCCCTCACAATTTCATGTACTATTTTTTTTTATTTAAATTTGCTAAGTCCACTTAGTGCTGCCTATATGAACATGGGTATAAGATAATCTATAGTCTGGGTATCATGCTGCCTGCATAAGCATGAGTATAAGATAATCTATAGCCTGGGCATCAAGCTGCCTGTATAAGTATGAGTATAAGATAATCAGTAGCCTGGGTAACCTCTCATGGCTGCATCCCTGAAGAAAACTGACTCTCCTTTTTGCAGCAATTGCCAGTAGCTCCTAATTAGGGGTAGAATGTCATAACCTTTCCCCAACCCATGTTGGAATTAGGGCTGACTTCATCTTGCTCAGGTCTTATGCATGCAATCACAGCTGCTTTGAGTTCAGTGTGTAGTGATGCTGTCATGTCTAGAAAATACTGTTTTGCTGCAGTTTTCCACTACCTCTGGCTCTTATAATCTTCCCACCTACTCTTCCATAATATCATCTCAGCCTTGTGGGGAGGGGATATATGTCCCACTTAAAGTCGAGTCTCCTATTCTCTGCATGTCAACCAAATATGGGTCTCTGTATTAATCAGCATTACTGTGTCCATTCAACAGCATAATAGTAGTAGGCTCTCCCTAGGGCCCATGGCCTAGTCACCCACAGGTTCTTGATGCAGTAAATGGTACAAGATATGATCTCCACTTAAATACAATCAGAAAGTGGTTGGTTACTGCCACAACATTTGTGTCACTATTGCATGAGCAGCACATGTTGCCAGGCCAGTCATTACTGTAACTCTCAGGGTTCACAGCTGAGTAGGATTGTTGATGACTTTTTTCACCTAAGAGTGTACAAAGAATCTTCCAGCACTGTGAAAGGTAGCTGGTAGGAATGAAGCACCGGATAGGTACCGGCTTCATTTCTTCACATCCTATAACTCGACTTCGTAGTACCTTCATAAAGTTCTAGAGGGCGATCAAGAGTAATGGCAATAGTCTGTAATGTTTGGGGGTACTTATAGGATCCCACCAACCCACAACTCAAAAAGAAGTAATATGTCTCTGACAGTGGGCTTCTGTTTTGACAGCCTATGATGTCTGAGAGAGGCACTACCCTCCCATTACAGGTTGATTCTATTTAAACTCCTTTTAATATATGTATATGCATATATTTCAGGAAGCTTCTGAAGTAACCATTTTTCATTTGGCATTTTCAAAGGTCTTCAGGATTAGTTATTCCTCTCTATATGTCTACTCTGTCCTTCCAGCCTCCACACCATTCTACTCCTCCAGTTCCATTATCACCCATCATTCTCTTCATATCATCTGTATTCTCTTCCCCTTCCACTGAAATCTCTACCCTTACTAGACTCCTATCTTCTACAGGTTCTCCAATTTAAACACAATATGTCTGAAGATTCATTCAAAGATGGTATCTATATGTGAGAAAGAACATGCGTTTGCCTTTCTGGCTCAGAGTGAACTTGCTCAGAATAATTCTTTTCAACTCTATTCACTCCCCATTTAGACTATAATAATGGTCAGCTTGGCAAGAAATGCCCATGAAGCAATAGTGGCATGGATGTTATAGGAATAACTAACTACTTTCTGATTAGGTTAAGTCTTCTCCCAAGACAGAACTAATGCCTACCATCTGACTCATGGGTCCAAGTACCTACAGCTAGGTATAAGTCATAGTCCCTAGGGAAGAACCTACTATTATTATTCTATTAAATGGACATAGGATTATACCAAAACCTAATGACTTGTATCTATTTTGTATCTATGCCTCTTTCAACCCTCAAAGGGGAAGCTTCTTGCAAAAAATGCAGATTAACAGAAAGACTCACAAACTGGAGAAAGTGTAGAGAATAAGAGATAGCAGTGTGCTCAAGTCTCGAACAAGGCATCTCTATTACATCCCGGCCTCTATGCCTCAGGGATGACTGTGGAAGAGAGAGTGGAGATATTTGCAGAAACCATTGAAGCCAGACGACAACAAGGAAACGATGTCGTCAGGACACATCAGGGCACTCATACAATATGTTTTCACAGCAGTTGTGACAACGTGCACAGACCTTGCAAGAAAGCCAGAAAAAAGCTTCAATGTAGAGAGTGAGGTGAGCATGAAATCTCATCCCTAGCTAAGTAGCTACTGGCAGTCGATAGCTGTGAGGAGCGGCAGAGACAATTTTCCTTAAGAGTGTGGCACCTGGTGGGATGAGCATGCCCCAGTAGAAGGTCACATGTCCATGAGTAAACACGGAGCACAGATTGGTTCTGTGAGGTTTATTTTACAAAATGGTACAGAATTGGTGTGTTTTTTTTGGGGGGGCACAGTGGGGGGAGTGAAACTGGGAGAAGAGGGACTAGGGGGAAGGGCTGAATATGATCAAAATACGTTGTACAAAATTCTCAAAAAACTCATAAAAATGAATATGAAGAAAATAAAAATGAAGAAAAAAGAACCCCAAGTAACAAGTCTGAAACCAATGTTAATATTAAGAATTCCACCAAAGACTTCATACAGTTGGCCAGTAAATGTGAGGAATGACTTTCAATGTTATCCATGAATGGAGATTCCAAGTTAAAATGGGAAGCGTTGTATCTTTACACCCATCACAATACCAAAAATAAAGAATCATGTCAAAGTATGCAGAGAAACTGGCTCCCCCAACACCTTACACAGCAGCTGAGGATGTAAAACAGCACTGTTTGTTTGGAAACTAATTTGGGCAATGGCTTTAAAAAACAGAGGAAATGAAGCCAGGTAATGGTGGTGTACTTTAATCCCAGCACCCAGAAGGCAGAGGCAAGCAGATCTCTGTGAGTTCAAGGACAGCCTGGTCTATATAGTGAGATCCAGGACAGCCAGGGCTACACAGACAAACCCTGTTTCAAAAAAACTAACATAATAAAACAAACAACAAGAACCCCCTAAAAAGCAAAGAGACAAACCCATAGGAAATGGAGCCGGGTGGAGGGATAACTCAGTGTTTAGAAGTGTGGATGGCTCTCACAGAGGATCTGAATGTGATTCTTAGCACCCACATGAGGTGACATGCAACCACCTTCAGGATATCAGATGTCTCTTGTCTCTGTCTGCACCTGCATCCATGTGCACACACCCACATGTAGACAGGTGCAGTTACAGAATTAACAATAAAATAAATCTTAAAGTGAAACCAAAGGAAACACAACTTCCATATACAAAACAAGTGTACTTTAAGTATATATCCTAGAGAAACGGAAGATCTGTGCTCAAATGAGGGAAGTTTATAGTAGCTTCAGAAATTGCCATGAATTTCATAACAGCCCCAAACTGGAAATAACCTAGGTGTCCTTAGTAGATGAATTAATTGAGGTGCATTCATTAATATGATTTTACCCAGCAATAAATAGCAACCAACTACTGGCTAGTATTCTGGATGGACCACCTCTTTACAAGTGACTTTTTATTGTTTAAAGGTTTTTACTTATGTGACTGAGTATTCAGTGTGTGTGTGTGTGTGTGTATGTGTGTGTGTGTGTGTGTGTGTGTGTGTGTGTGCTTGGGTGTGTGTCTGGGTATGTCAGAGTCAGTGTATTCATGTCTCTGTGTGAGTACATGTCTTGGGTGTTCCAGTGCCCAAGGAGGCCAGAAGAGGATTTGGGATCAGCTGGAGTTTCAGGTGGTTCTTAGTCATCCAATGTGGGTGCTGGGAACTCTGTAAAATCAAGACGTGCTCTTAACCACTGAGCCATCTTTCCAGCTCTTTGATGGATCCCTTGTTAGAAATTATCCCATTAGGAAAGGGCTGGTTCTAAAATGTTACATTGGGTATAATTAAATTTATAGTGTATTTTTAAGTTGAAAAAGAATTTACACAAAGAAGAGAATAACAGTTTTCAAGGTTCCGAAGAGGGAGGAGCAAGATCAAAGTGGGCGTGGCCCCAAAGAAGCAGCAAGGAAGGATTCCTCAGCAATGGACATTTACCAGTGAGCACTATTTTAACATCAACAATTAGTCATGATATTGTAGTACAGTTTGGCAAAATGTTAACATATGGGAAAGCTAGGTATGAGGTGTACAGAATCGCCATGTAATTTCTTTTCAACAGCAATCACCTTGACATAAAAAGCTTAATTCAAATAAAAGTCCAGAGGTGACCCCACCTGTGATGGTGGAGGAAGAGTATCCAGGCTGTCTGGAGAGGCAGACGAAGAGAAAGGCATGGGTGAAAACTGAAGCTGAAGAGCTGCTTTAGCTTCCTTATCCTCCACCCTGGTCGCATCTCCTGGCAGACTGGATGCTCTCAGGCCTCTGGAGACAGCATCTCTCTCTGCACCTAAGGCCCATCGCTGACCAGGAGTTTGTGTGCTCTGATCTCTGGACATCGAGTAAGACTTGCCAGGGCCCAACTGCCCCACGTACTGAGACTAAATTTGGAGAAACTACACAATAATTTATATATATATAAAATTCTTCAAGGTAGGAGGGAGGCGAGGTGCACAGTGTGGGGTTGAACTTAATATGAACTTGTCTATGGAACGCATGGGATTAATAAAGAGAAGGAACAAAAAGTGAAGGGACATTGGCTTCTAGTGAGAAGACAACATTGTTCCTCTCATGTCCTTCACAACATATCCTCACCATCCCTACGCCCACATTGCTCACACTCAGACATGAGTCTGGTTCAAAGCAAGGCTGTGAACCTGTGTGTTACAGAGTGAGCCTTGGCAAATGAGCTGACGTCATCATTGACGTCATCAGTTGTCTCCTCCTCTCCCGGGGTGTCTTGCCTGATGCTCGCAATGGACTGTCCTCCAAAGGCAAAGATGGTCCTGGGAAATCTGAGATGGGATTCAGGTGAGCTGGTTTGGCTTTTACCCTGTAGCCCTGACAAGTGGAAATGTGCTGAGTGCTGGGGCACAGCTGAGAAGAATCTGCCTGAAATCTGAGTGCCGTGACGGGACTTCCTCTGCCAGCCAGCGTCGTGTGCAGTTCCTACAAGAAGTGACTATGGCAGTGGGCTCCAGGACTGGAATCTTTAAAGCCAGGCTTGGGGGGTCAGGGAGAGGGAATTTGGCCACTGCATCTCTTTCCTTCCACAACACCCTTATCTTTTCTTTCCCCGTGTTCTCTACCAACAGCAACTTTCCTTCATACATTTTTGTGGGGGTTGTTTCCACTTACCGTTCTTCTTGTCTTATTTTGTCATTCATTATTTTTACTTTAGGAGATGATAGCAGTTCTGTAAGTCAGCTCACAATCCCTGTCTCACTCTGTGTCTTTAACCTTTCCCCTGTTCCCTCTCCACTCCAGGCATACTTGATTACTTACTGTTTCTTGAACATGCCTCATTTTCCTCTCTAGAGCCTGTTAAAAAAAAACCCACTCTCGAAGACATTTTCCCCAAGCAAGCTGCGCAAAGCTGCTCCACTCCTCTTCCAATGCACCCACCCTTTCCTCTGTTCTCTGGTCCAGAAAGCACAGGTAACTCTCCAGGCCGGTCTGCTCTTTTCTCTTATTCATTGTCTGCACCTCACAAACCAGACTATAAACTTTATGGAGGGCAGGGCCTTGTGTCTGTTCCTGTGCACTCCTGAGAATATCTAGGACAGAGCCTGGCAGGATAAATGGAATAAGAGAACAAATATGATTCTTTCTAATAATAGATAAAATATGCACATATACTATTTTACTACTATAAATTAAATCTATTAAATATTTTATTGGTTCAATGGCCATCATTAACTACACTTGAGATAAACACATTAAGTGTTTTATAGATGCCCTTATTTCTGTAATGTCTGTGGCTTTGAAAGGCTCCTGAGTTGGAGATCTTGAGGAGCCAGGTGAGGCCTGCCTTCTTGTAAACGACGGACAGAACAGCATTCCTCTTCCTTGTCTTGATGTGGTGTCTCTGCTAGAGAAATGGTTTGCACACTCCCTGTGGACCTCATGGGATTATTGGGTTAATTGAACAGCACCTTGACACAGACATGCAAAGACTCAAAGGTAAGTCACAGGCATGTGCAAATCTCTTCCAGGTCAGGACACTCACTGGTTCTGTTACACAGCAGGAGCAGAGGTCAAGAGTGGGCTCCTCTTGGTAATGGAGGCACATGAAGGGGCAGGAGAGCCAGAGACTGTGTGGGACTTCGTCTTCATGGGGACTGGGAGCTGCGCTGCTTGGAGAATGAGACCTTACCAAACCTGAATGTTATTTGGAGCTTATCATTAGGGGAAGGAGAGCAGAGCCAGCTGTGTCATGGAATATTCCTTCCTTTCTTCCATTCCCCCAAGCTCTGAGCTCTGGTATCACTTGCTGTGGATTATTGACAGAGGAAATGCTGATTCATGGGCCTGAGTTACAGGAAACCTTGTTTCCTGGTGAAGAAACAAGCTCGGTGGTGCTGCCAGCACCCTCCCTGCCAGTTGCTGCCACATGCCCGGCTCTGGGCCTGCACCCAGGCTGTCTGAGGAGGGGCAGGGCCCACTCAAGCTTAGCCAGTGAGGTCACTTTCCCTGGCCCAGCTCCTTAACTTGCCTCTCTGGGCTTTTCGGCTCTGACCTCACAATACCTTTCCAGCCCATCTCCCTTGCTCCCTGCCTGCCCCATTGGCTACAGCCACCAATGAGCATGCCCACCCCGCTCCCTGAGAGCACCTTGCATTTCCCAGGCTCCTCCTGTTCCCTGCCTGCACTGGCCCCTGACCCTGAGTTGGCATCCTGAAAAGCAACCCCCATGTCAGCTTTGCTATAGCTGTGCTACAGGAGGCGTGCTCGGCACCCATTTATTAATATTCCTTTTAGTAAATATCTTCGATCATTTGAGTAACTTACTGGATCCAGCAGTTACCTAATTCCTCCTAAGAAGCCCTAGCTCTCTCCATCTTTGAGCTCCCTAATAACTCTTGAAAGCCTGTTTAACTTAAGTTTCCTGAATTGAACATAGAAGGTGGTTCATCGGTGGCTTTGGACTTCTTTACTCACCATATAACTGTATATGAGGCCACACAGATGTGAGCTGAGCTGGCCAACATTACGAGACAAGACAATGGCAGGCTGAGACCATTGTTTTGTTTTGTTTTTTGTTTTTTTTCTTTAAAGGCCTCATGATCTAATTGAAAATGATCTTATAGTCACTGTATTCCGAACACACCAGCAGTTCAGATATTGGTAAGCGTGTAGGGAATGAATAAATTAATCCTCTAGCCAGTTGATAGATATATGTACTTAGCTTAAGCGAAGCACTGGGCAGTTAGCACCGAGCAGCTCTTTCTGTGGCCTGCTCAGCTCTGTTATCTGACCTCCACCTGCTGCTGGAGATGGCCGATTTAGACAGAAAGAAACCGTCAAAGTTTAAATCGGTAAGTATAATGAAATCGCTTGTCTTCTGCTGTTACATAAACTGGAAAGCAGACATCCAACAGTGGGAGACTAACTGCTCTGAAGTTACCTCTTATGAGGTGGGAAGAGAAATGAAGCCCGTTTGATGTGTGTACTTAGGCACTGGAAGACTGGGGAAGATAAAGCAAGAAACAGAAAGCCAGTCCTGGAAGAGTGGCCCCCTTTCATCTAGATCCAGACACGGCTCATGCCTAAACTTTTGGGCTAGAGTAAAGGGTCTCCTGAAAGTCCGAAGGTGCTTGGACTGTCCTGTGTCTCTATGGGAGGAGAAGGCTGTCTGGTCATCAGCCAAGAACTGAAGCTGTTGCCAGGGTAGAGTGGGGTTGGGTAAACCAAGTGAGTGTGTAGATAGACTTTCCTCATAAGCATGCTTCCAGAAAAAGGTAGATGGCTGTGACCAGCCCCCTATCCCAGTTACGATGCCAGCTCCACCTCTTTTAGAAGACGGTCAGTGACTAGGTCACATGGAGGGTTCACTATCTCTATAATAAGGGACCAAAATGGGGCTTGCAGGCTGTGAGGGGCCTCTGGGAGTGACTCCCCACATTTGGCATTGTTTCAGCTCAATAGTGTACCTGTTGGCAGGAGGCATTGTCTCTGAAGGAAGGAGAAGAGGTTGGGAAGAGGAGGAGAGTTAGAAGGGAAGTTTGCATGTCACAGTGCAATGTGAACCAGAGGCATGGGTAAGGGTACAGCTGGAGACCGTCCTGGGACTCTTGTTCTTTTCCCATGTCCTGGTTTTCTGTTGTTACTCCTGTGGAGATGTGCATAAAACCGGTCCAAAGAGAAAGTTGCCTATGTGCCAGGATTGGGGATGACATGTCCAGGCAGGGTTTGTAGGAGGAGTGGGGTGGGGAGAAATGTTCAGCATTCCACAGCAGTTACAGTTGTAAAGAAATGGGAATAGGTGGGATTTGTGAAACCAAATGGGGGAAAAACACAGGATCTAAGGTTTAATTGACAGGTATTTCCCTGGATTGGGCTTTGGGGAGGGCTTTCAAGTACATATAGAAAAAAAAAAAAAGGCAGGGGGGGTGCTTTTCAGAGGAAACTCAAGAACTCCACGACAGACAGGCAGGGTTCCATGACAGCAGATGGCTGTCAGCCCACAAAACCATGAGACTGTTTCCTCATGAAAAGACCCACCTCTCTTCCCTCTCGCAGATCACAGCTCTCATTACAGAGAAGCAAGAGATAGTTTATTCTGGAGCCATTGTGAGAGACCATGGCTGAAAACAGGTTTAGGTTACCCAAATTCCATGTTCCAGCGTGGAAGCTGTTTCACAGGGTTTTTAATTGATTTTTCAGAACAAAGAAGTCATGCATGCAGGCAACCTTAAAATACATTGGTGGACGCACAAGAGGCAGCTACAGTGAGATGGAGTAGCTAATCTATAGGCCTAAGACGCTACATGACTACATTTTTAGCTGTTGGATCTGCAGAAGCTAGTGCTCTGTTGAATTAATAGCTTCTAAAACATTTTTTATTTATTATCACAAGGTGTTAGTTCAGATGTTAGTTAAAGGTGGGACAAGGAGTAGTTGTTCCAGGAGGCTAACAGTAGCCCAAGATAAAGTAACAAGCCTCTGAACTTACAAAATTCCAACCTCTTCACAGCACTGAAATTCCTATCGGTCCATCAGCATCAGCCTCTGTGGACACAGAAACTCCTTCCAGGAGTTTTATGTTCGCAGCCAGACACAGCCTCTTTTCGGGGTTTTTCATCCCCACCGCCCCATGGCTAGCATGCAATGCACCTATTGATTTCTTTAATAAAGTCTTTCTTCAGGAGGATTGGCTAGGAAGTGTGGCCTGGCAGCGAGTATCTTTTGCACACTTCCATCGTAGTCCTCAGTACAGTGAGCCTTCACTGAACACCACAGAGAGGGAGGGAGGACTCCTCCAGGAATCAGTCACAAATTAAATCGCTCGCGGTTTGGGCTCCCATGGTGCTTGTACCTTAGCACATGTGTGTTGTTTGGAACTCTCCCAGCAAGAAGGAAAGGCAGGGCTTCCTTTTCATCTGCCTACTTCCATACAGTTCTACTACAGGACTTTTCCAAGGCAAAACAGAAGCATTCCTGGAATGGATGGAGGACACAGTCACCAAGGGCTTGGGAGATTTCCATCAGTGCTCAAGGGAGAGTGCATCACCATGAGGGAGCCTCACAGGGAGGAAGCACTTGGGCTGGCTGCCTTGATCTCATTAGTCATAGGGTTAATCCTCCTGTTACTGTACATTCCTAGCCTTTTGGGTTTCTGTGATGATGTTTCCATTTCTTTTTTCAGTGCCTGGGATTGAACTCAGGACCCCACACATGCTGAACACATGCTCTACCACTTAACTACAACCCGAACTATTTCCACTAGCAAAAAGAAGTTGTGCTGCAGATTTTGATGAGGATTTAGCATTATTTTCACTGAGATGCAGGGCTAGTCTGTGAACATAAATTCTGAGGCGTCCTTTTGATTGGATTATAATTGCAAGTTTGGGCCTGATGATCAAGCTCAAAGAAAAATGTCAAATATCTGTACCTGTGAGCCAGTAAATGTAAACAAACAACTCTAGAGGGGTAAGTGGCTAATTCATAGTGGCGAGGTCTCAGTTTTGTTTTTTTTTTTTTTTTTTTATTTTGTGTCACATATGATCTCACTATGGGTGCTTTTAAGCTCTCAATATGATAGCCACTGGCTACTAGGAAGAGGTGTCAAGAGCCAGTTCTTAGAGTAACACATTTACCCTAGCACAAGACCTGTCAAGAGTTAGAACAGACAGACACACAAAGACTCAGTGGGGGGAACAGAGAAGTGAGGAATTCGGTAGGTATGTGTGTATTTGGATGCAGGAAGTGTTGGCAGTAAGTAATTACTGGCCAGGCAGTACCTGGCATCAAGTATCCAGTCTGTCTAATTAATGCCCATCTTAAGGAAAGCAGCGTTTGTTCACTAGACAATGATTCTATGTGATACTCTATAATATTGTCCATGTTAATGTCAATTCTCAAAGATTTCTTTAAGGACACTTTCCTTCTTTCACAAACAAGGAGATTAAAACCTCATCAGATAAAATAGCTGCTCATAAATGAAGCAGCAGATAATTCAAACCTGGGGTCTGTGTCATTTCTAGCACTGTATTAGAGAGTGAGGTGTTAGATAGTTCAGACAAGAATTGGTGGTTTTGTAGAAATGAAGACAGGATGAGATAAAATAGTGGCCCAGAATTCATGGTAGAAAGGGATGAATTTCATGCTGGGTCAGTCAATTTTTTAGATTCTTCCTAACCCAAAACGAACTCAAGGCTCAAGAGCTGAGCACAAAATTGGGATCTCTGTCAGTCAATCAATGTATAGATAACTAAGTTCTTTCTGAAGCAGTTGAATTTCTGATATAGAGCCCTAGGTAAAATGACCCCAGAGATATGCTTTGTATCTACAGTACTTCAGAACAATATAGAGTCTAGGAAGCCAACTTGGAAATGCTCAGGTGTATCTTGTTAATGTTACTTTTTATGGTCCAACATCATTTATGGTGGCTTTGAGGCTGCTCACAGCTGTCTGCAGTGTAAGGCATGAAGACTGAAGTGGGGAGGTAGAGCTGTAGTTATAGAGATGTAGATCCAGGTGAGCTAGGTATTTGGGAAAGTGGTACTTCAAAGCATCAAGTACTTGCAGAGGACCTGAGGTCTAAGATGAGAGTAGGAAGGATAGAGAAAAAGCCAGGGGAAGACCAGCTTCAATGAGGAGGTTGAGAAGAAGGCTTGGCTCTGGGAAGAACCTGAAAGCCCTCCCAGGAGGTTTCCTCTTCTGTAGATAGCAAATTTATAATCTTTGCTTTTCCATGTTTTGCATACAAGTTTCAGCAGTACAATAGGAAGTTAGGCTCTTAAGAAAAAAACAACACAAAACACCAGTGCAGCCTTTGGTGGTGGGATGCTATGATAGCAGGCGCACCCTCCCCCCTCAGGTCACAGAGGGAAACCCCATTGTAATTCTCCATAAACCTCTGATCATGCGACAAGTGTGGGCAAAATCTGTGTCAGTTCTATCAGGTGGGATTTCTTTCACTACAACCCCCTCACGGTATGGATGGTTGGTGTGGGATAATACTCTTGTCCACTTTAAAGACTTGTCACTTATATTGGTTTAATAAATTGCTGGTTGGCCAGTAGCCAGACAGGAGAATTCAGGAGAGAGGAAGGCAAAGAGGGAGATACCATATAGCTGCCAAGGAAGCAAGAGACCTGGGAATCACTGGTAAGCCAAGACCATGTGGAGATACACAGATTAATAGAAATGTTTTAATAATTAAGAGAGAGCTAGACAATAAAAAGCCTGAGCCATCAGTCAAACAGTTTATAATTATTATAGGCCTCTGTGTGTTTATTTGGGACCAAATGGCTGCAGAACTGGGCAGGACAGAAACTTCCATCTACAGATGGTGATAGTGTCCTCATCTTAAATACATGAAAGGGGACAGGTGTGAGTCTCTGACACTTTACAAATCCTGATCCTGTATTATTAAAGCTCATGAAATTGATTATGTTTTAAATCTTGAGACTGAGGGCTCAGATGTTAACAGCGTATTTTGCTCTCCCAGAGGACCTAGATTCAATTCCTAGCACCCACATGGTGGCTCGCGCCTTTAACTCCAGTTCCAATGGATCTGTGGTCCTGTTCTGTCCTCTTCAGACATCAGAAATGCACATGCAGGCAAAATACACATGCGCTTGAAGAAAAAAAAAATAAAATAAAAAATGAGGTTGAATGTTGGTGATTCTTTGTCACTTGGCTTTGACCCTCTCTGTCTACTGAGAATGAACCAGAAGTAAACCAATGTTGATAATCCTGAGGCCAGAACAATTGACCAGCTGCAGCTGAAATTCAGAGTGCTGCCTCAGTGGGGAATGCAATCTCAGGTGCAGAGGTGATGAACTTGCAAGGTTGTCAACACCGGAAGTGACTTGAGTATTCTCTTTAGGGAGTGGTCACTTGGGGATGACTTAGCTGGCAAGAGCAAGAGAAGGAGGAGGAGGAGGAGGCAGCATGTTTCTGGGGAATGAGTTTCATTCTAAGATGGTTCTCCCTAGTGAATACGTTTATGGCTCACAGCTCAGCATCTTGGCTCACTGTTGAAACTTGGGGAAAACAAATGATGCTGTGGTAGAAAAGGCAGTGTTTGCTCATAGTTCTTTCACTGGCTGAGCAGGTGGCTTCAGGAATATCCCCTTCTCTCCCTAGGCCTGTGTTCAGCGGGCAGGCTTATTCTTTTAATATTTCCTCTAGCTAATAAGGGGAATCTTAACAACTTGGAGATTCTTGTGAACCTCAAAAGACTACAAAAGCGTTGTTGGAGGTGGGAAATAAAATGATCAGTCTCATAGCTAGCATTGTGCTGTCTAGTCAGGAATTCCTAAAAGACTCAATGTTGGGCGGCAGCAAGAAGCCTAGGAAACATCACAAGCCTGGCACAGAGCCTTGTATGCGACCCCCCACCCCAAGCTTCAGCTTCACCTGCCGCTGCGGGTGATTAGTGCAAGGCCTACCACTACTGTGGGGCTTCCTGCCCTGCTGCTCCAGGGTGGGACCTCTCCCAGCCTCATTCTTATGGCCACCTCCTCTTTCCCTGTGTGAGACAGCTGTGTATAATCCCCTCTCTCCTTCCTGCCCCAGCCCAGAACTCCCACCTGCCCCTTCTGATTCAGTGCCAGCAGCTGGTCAGTGAATAGTGCCAAATGTGCTGAACAGATGTGTGCAACATTGGCTGGCACGTGCAGGGAGACTGTCCAGCCCAGGCCTGGTGAGAGCTTCCTGTCAACTGGCCGAAGGCGGCTGGGAAGTCACTTCCTGGGGCCCTGTCAGAAGAAGGCCTGATGCTACAGTGCTCGCCATCCCGTGGTCCTTCTCCCCAGCTTGCCATTCTCTCTACCCTTATTTACCTCATCCAACTTTTCATCCTGTGTTTGTTCCTCTCTAACTCATTCTCCTTAATCAAGATCCCAAGCATGTTAAGGATGTTATTTTTAAAAGGTTAAAACATAGACTTCAAAAGAGGTTTGTAAACTCGGTTCTTCCAGATTTATAAAAGACATCACAACAGATCAGAAGCCAGCCAGAACAATAACAGCTGGTCTTTACCACAGCCTGCCCAAACCTAGGTTCTTAACATTATCACTTCCTTCCTTCCTTTCTTAGTCAGTGGCATGCAAGAGTCATGGTGATTCTCAGAAACAGGTACCCTTGCAAGCAAGCATCTTTGATTTTCTATACAATTGGCTAATCCTTCTCACTGCCGCCCACCTGCCTACGTGGGGACAATTTAAGTACAGTAGCAGTTAACCTGAGAGAGTCCTGAGACAGATCAGAGCCATGTGGAGACTAAAACCTTGTTGAAGATAAAATTAGCAAGCTAGGCATAATGATCTGAAGGTTGCTCAAATTTTAGCTACATTTACCTTAAAGGCATGAGTGAGACAGACAGCCTCCACAAAAAATTGAAAAAACTGTAGCATCAACAAAAGTTTAGTGACTTTTTTTTTTAATAGGTGCCTTTAAAAAAATATATATATATAAGTTCTTAGCTGGGCGGTGGTGGCACACGCCTTTAATCCCAGCATTTGGGTTGCAGATACAGGAGGATGACTGAGTTCTCGGCCAGCCTGATCTAAGAGCTACTTCCAGGAAAGCCAAGTCTGCAGAGAAACCCTGTGTTCAAAACCAAAACCAAAACCAAAACCAAAACCAAACCAAAACAAACAAACAAATAAAAAAAATAAAAAAAAAACCCAAAGAGATACAGAAGAAAAGTATAGCCTTAGATGTTAACAGTCACTTATGCCTCTCTACATTACCCATGAGTTCACAGACACATGTAACATGCCTGTTACATGTTTTCTGTACTGAACAGAAAATACAAGTAGGACCTAGCCTGGATTTTGTATGTCAATTAAGGGGTCAAAGATGTTTACAGGCTATTAAATGTAAGGACAGGTCTTTTATTTTCCCCCAACTTCTAGGAAGTTTAAAGTTGAATCTGATGCTCAGTCCAGTAATGTGTCTAATGATAGCCTTTGACATCTCTTTTATTTTAATCACAATTTCCACTTCCATTTTGTGTATAACTCGTTTTGTGATGCCAACTGCCTGGTGTTCTTTTTAGAAAAATTAGATGGTATGATCAATAAAATGAAACTCTATAAAAAAAAAGACTTTGACTAATGATCAAAAGGATTCCTGACACATCCCTGTGACTTTAATGAGCTGTCTGTACTTTTATTGTAAGGTCTGTTTCATGCTGCATACTTCCTGAAGGTAGGAGCTGCTCATTTGCCTCCCTGGTGCTGTGTTTAGTGAGATCCTGTTTAATAAATACAGCTTTAGGGTTAATTTTAGAGGCAGCAGAATGAGGCTTCCCGTCCCTTTCCTTCCCCCCTTTTCTCTTTTTAAAGGAGACTACTGATGATGCTTGAAGGGGAGGCTGCCTTGAGTTAGTCTGCTGCCCGCTGCTGTGATGATGGGTGAGATGTTCTATGTTCCTCTTTCCTCCAAGAAGCCTGTCATAAATTTTTCCCCTACCTTTACATTGTTCTCTCCCTCTTCCTGAATAATACTCAGTAATGTTCTCCTACATAAATAATAACCACTTACATTTACATAAGCACTGCTAACATTGACGCATTCTTTCCAAAAAGGATTTAAGATGGACATCTTAGAGGATTTTTAAGTTTTACAATGCACTCTCAGATGTTATTGCTGCCATTATTAGCTAATAATTTATTGTGCATTTACCATGTGCCAGGCACTAGGCAAGGGCTTTCTGTACACGTTCTAATTTAGACCTGCCGGTAATCCGATGGAGAAGCCACTCACATTACTCTCCCTTTGAATGCAAACAAAGAGGCTCTGGGACTTGCCTATGGTCACACAGCCAGGAAGGGAGCAGGGCCCTAGGCTGCAAAGCCAGGAGCTGAGGTTCTGATCTTTATGTCATTGTATTGGACCATTTGCTCAGCACGGGGAAAGGGGAAGAGTATTGCCTTGTCTTGCAATAGGAAAGAAAGGGAAGAGGCATCCAAGTGTGCTTATAGACCCATTTAGTCCTTTCAGTAGTCTTAGCAGGCAGACATAGGTATCTATATCACCAATGTGGGGACAGAAGCCAACTGTCCTGAGGTAACTCCCCCATCCACTCAGCTGAGAAAGCAAGGTTTCATTCAGGGTCTATTTGACTCCAAAGTCCTTATTTTCTCTGCTGTTGACTTAGAGAACTGGCCAATGTTTTCACAGTATACTATTAAAAAACACCACCAAATTTGACTGGAATTAACTTTCTTCAAGGGCTTTGTATAAGTTCTGCCATTCTAGATGTGACCATGATTACAGAATGAAGAGTGCAGCTCCAGATCAGCTTTTAATTAGCTTCAGGAGACCTTGTTTCAAACTGGCCTCATCCCCAAGGCCGCTCACACTCTATCCTGAAAGAGATAGGAACTCAATTGCATTTTTGCCTTGTCAAGTCACAATATGGTATGCCTCCAGCATCCAGGTCACATGGGGGAAAGGTGCTTCTTGGTTGCTAGGCACTTTCCATACAACCTCTAGACAGAATGAGAACATTATTCTAATATTTGTACATGGAGTTGATAGTGGTTAACAGTAGGTCAGGGACCATGCATCCAGACCATGAAGATGCCTAGAACTTGAAGCATGGAGTGTGAGGGCAGCTGACTTTTTTTAGTTTGGGCTTAAGTCTACTTGTGGGCATACGGTGGTACCAAACACAATGCTAGCAGCTTGGCAGATATCACATCCAATGCTCCCAATGACCCTATAGCATAGCTGTCATCATCTTTTTGAGAGGGGAGAAAGGAGAGACCTCCAAACGATCCTCTTCCCCATAGCTATTGGCTTTTGCCCAGTTAAGGGAGTACAGTAACAAGAATTCTAGTTTTTCAAACCATCAGAACTTCAAGGAATAGTAGAGATCATGTCTGCCTTTTGAGACTAACAGTGGAAAGACATCAAAACTGGGAACATGAAAGAGTGTGCTTGAAGCCACAGAGTAGAGCTAATACATACACCCAGTCCTCTGGGGTGTCTCTGCATAGTGGACCAGTTTTTTCTTCTTAGTAACATCAGGAGAACAAAGAGAGGAAATTGCCATCTGGGATGGATGGAGCAAATGTCACGGCCTGCTCTGGCTCTAAACAACCATAACCACTGACATGGCATTTTTCAAAGAGTGTCCCACTTCAAAATAGGAAAAGTAGAGCCTTGGCATTCTGAAATAAAGCAATTTACCAATAATAAAATTGTTCATTGATCTCTGTGAATACCATAAGCCTCTCAGAAGCAGGGCTAGGAAAGCAAGATGTCCATAATTTTTGAGTTTCGTCTTAGCTATCACACAGTGATGAATCTTTCAAGAACAGCAACCAGTTCCTTTTCCTATCCCTTGATTTTTTTTTCTCCAAAGTGATTGGCATTCCAGAAGCAAGGTCTTTTCCAAGTGCTCCTACCTTATCTCACAGATCTCTCTGGACTGCATTCATTGTCAAAAGGATTGTGTTGACTCTGTAATTCAGAAACCAGACAGGACACATTGTGGGACATGTTTGCAGGACACTGTATGAGATAGCTGAGAAACAGCAGGACTGAAGAGGATGGTAGAGACTATATCAAAAGTCACACGCCACTTGTTTTCCATGTGACCATTGGCCCTGAGAAATTCTCAGATGGTGAATCTATTGCTATCTTGGTAACCAGCCATTTGCAAAAGCACAGAATAAGTGGTCTTCTAAACATCAGCTGGGGGTGGCTTGCTGTTCCTGGCTAATGACTCCTTAGAGGTGATATCTCTGCTTGGTAAATATCCAAAGGGATTTGATGCTCTTATATGTCTGGTGAAAAAGTACACACTATTTCACTGACTCCCAAAAGGGCTTGTGAAGCAGATAGGAAAGTTATTTGCATGTATGTATTGGTTAGGGTTACTATTACTGTGATGAAATACCATGACCAAAACTAACTTGTAGAAAAAGTTCTATTTGGCTTACTTATCCCAAGTCACACTCCACTGAGGGAAGCCAAGGAAGGAACTCAAATTGGGTGGGAATGTGAAGGCAGGGGCTGGTGCAGAGGTCGTGGAGGGGTGCTTTTTGCTGGCTTTCTCCTCCTGTCTTTTTTAGCCTGCTTTCTTATAGAGCCCAGGACTACCAGCCCAGAGTGGCACCACCCAAATGGGCTAGGCCCCACAACATCAATCACTAATTAAGAAAATGATCCATAGGTTTGCCTACAGTCCAATCTTATGGATGCCTTTTCTCAATAAAGCTCCTCCCCTCTCAGATGACTATAGCTTTTGTCAAGTTGACATAAACTTAGCCATCACCACGGACCCTTGTCAACTTGACACATAAACACATCACTGTTAAAACATAACTTTTCCTTTCTTGTTCACCCCCAAGATCACACATTAATATCAACATTGAGATATAAAACATTTTATCCACTTCAAATGTCCCATAGCCTTACAAATTCAAACACTTTAAAAGCTGTCTCTTTAACAATATCCAGTCTGTTTTTTAAAAACAAAATCTCGGTAAAACTCCAAAATCTCTTTAAAAGTTCAAAGTCTCTCAACTCTGGGCTCTGGCAAAATCAAAAATAAATACTTTCTTATTCCAAGAGCGAAGAATCTGGGCACAGTCACAATCAGATCAAAACCAAAGCAAGCTCCACTAGTGTAAATAAATCACTGTTCAATGTCTGGGATTCACTCATGATCTTCTGGCCTCCTCCAAAGGTCACTTCTCTGGCTCTGCCTTCTGCTGCACACACAGATTATCTCCAGTTCAGGTCAGACTGGCTCCATTCCAAAGCTGATGCTGTTCTTGGCACTTGGTGGTCATCCTGTGGTACTGACATCTCTAAAATGCTGGGGTCTTCTATTGCCATTGAGCTGCACTCTCACCAGTAGTCTTTCCTGGGCTGTCTTCATGGTGTCTTCATGACCCCTTCAGTCCTGGGTTGTCAATTGCTACCAAGGCTGAACCAATGGCTTCTTCTAATCATATGGAGGCCTTTTCTCAATTGAGGGTCCCTCCTGTCAGATGACTATGGCTTGGTCAAGTTGACATAAAACTAGTCAGTATAAGATCTTTACTCTCCTGCAGAGGAAGAAATCACGGTTATTGTTGGTGAAATACCCAGCTCAAGGTCGTATGTACAAGCGATGTCTTCTGACCTTCAGTGTAGAATTCTTCCTTCTGTATGGTGTGGGATATTTTCTCCACTTTTCTTACTCCCTAAGGACCTTACTCCCAATAGACCATGAGGACCTGTGCCTTCTTGTTGTGACTATCTATGAAGGGATTGTTCTTACCTCTTTCTTCCCCCCTCTGCATGGCCAACTGCTCCTACTTCAGAGTAAGGTCAATTTAAACCACAAGCACTCCCTGATAGGTTTCCTTTTGTCTTCATGGTCTCTTTGAATGCCTCTGCACTAGTTCATCTGTGGACTCTGATGTGTATCTAGGTACTTTTTATGTAATCAGAAAAGGGAAAGAACCCAGTGACTAATTATGATGGAAGCTTGTTGAGTCAGGGACTGAATATTTGTAGTTTTTTTTTTTAAACATTCATTATTTATGGTGATTCTTGGAATATAATAAATAGTCAAGATTGATCAAAAGTTGCCTATCATTAAAATCAGGCTATTCTGAAAAAAAGGGATCCAAGGTGGTAAGAAATGGAAACTAAGTTTTCAGCTTTCAATATTCAGAGATTTCTTGAGGTGATGGATAGCCTCTCAAGCCGTGTGAATCATGTGATGATTATGAATAGTTGGGAGGCAAAGGGACTCTGGGAATCTCGTTGTAAGATGGGTCTACCAGTACTTCTCGTTCTCAGTGTGCCTAAGCTCCCTTAACTGATGCCCTGAAGAGTTGGCATGAGCACATTGCTGCTTTAGTCCAGATTTTTCCTTTAACCAAGTGTCAAAAACAACTTTAGATGGAGAAAAATGAATTGGGTGAAGAAAAAAATCCATGAGTCCCAGAATAACCTCCAGTTTGGTAATGATTTATCCTGTTCCATTGTTAATTTTGCAATTAAGCAAGAGTACTTTGTATGCCTGAATGACCCATGGATTGTATCTTAATCAAATTAATGTGTCTGCAACATCAGACCGATCCAGTGCTCAGCCATTAGAATGACAAATGAGCAAAGTCCACATTTTCTCTCTCCTTTCTTTCTCTGTTTCCCCTTCAAACTGTCTATCAAGAAAGGTCAGTTGCTGACGGCTGTTGTTCTGAGGACTGCCATGGAATCTTATTGGTTAAAAAAAAAATGTGAGAAGCCAGCCTACCCTGCCCCTAACCTTCGTCAAACCAACTGTAAATGTGTGTGATTCTTGAGTTTGGATGAAAAAATAAAAACCTATGTGGTTAGTCTTTTTGTTGGGTACTTCCTGCCACTGACATTTGTTGCTGTGGCTGTGTAATGAGGTTGAGGCTGTGTAGGCGAACACAATGCAAGTGACCTATATATGTATCCCTAATTGTCACCACTCGTCTCAAGCACCATTCTTAGAACACCTGGGAAGGAGAAAAAGGCAGCAGGGAACATCATCTAGAACTTGCATTTCCTTATAACAACCTTCTCAGACTTTATGATCTACATTGATAAGACATCTGAAAAATATGATTCAGCTTAATAAAATAATGTGTGTCTTTAAGATTATAAATCACAAACAATTGTCATTTGATTTAGAGAAAGGGCCTATGGTTTAAGTCAAGGTCACTCACTATTGAACCTTTTCTCTAGCTCTACTCAAAAACTTCCTGCGAGGATGTCAGCAACAGTTTTCTTGTCCTACAAGCAGTAGACAAGATCATTGATGGCTTCCCACTGTCCTTAGCACCTACATGGAACTTCAGAGTTCTTCCCATGGCTGAAAATCTAGCCCCTGACTTCTCCAGTGATGCATCTTTTAAAAATTCTTCTGCCATTTCATTGAGAATTTCATACATTCATATGATGAGAAATGATCATGCATTCCCCGCCACCCAGTTCCCTCTCATCCACTCTGTGTCCACTTCTTTTTTAACCCCGCCTCCCCCCACCCCCAGCTGTAGTGGCCACTCCCCTTTCCATCCTCAGGCTTCCCCAGGCTATTCCTCCTCCTGCTCCCCCTCTTCTTGGTTCACAGCTGTGAAGGTTATTTTTTCAGGCATGACTCTCCTCTCCCACCATGACTCTCCTCTCTCCAGGCCATCTCTTCTGCCATTTTCCTTACATGGCCCTGTGCTATTTCATCTTGGTCCCCTTTACTCCTCCTAATGTCAGCGTGTTTGCTAGCCAATACTCATCACATCTGCTCTGTTTTCATCTTTACCTAGTCCTGGGTGACTTCTCACTGACCTTCATAATATTTAAACTCTGTAGTCTTAAAGTGGAGACTATTCATGCTATCCTTATTCCACCGACTTTTGCTTTGTTCTGAACTTTGAGATGTGGGAGGTCAGCAGGACGTGGAGGAGAATGTGGAGGACGTGAGGGTTTTGTTTTGTGAGTGTGCTTTTTTTTTCCTGGGTTCAAAGTTCAGGGGCTCATCAGAGTTTAGGAACTGCTATTGCTTTCAGCATACTCGAAGCAGTGCTGTGGGAACCATTGCTGCAGCTTCTTCTCTGGCCTCATTAGTCAGCATCTTTCCCTTATCCAAAGGGGTGAGGCACTGAGGACACTCAGCCAACCATTGGCCATGCTTTCCAAAAGAACTTTCTTGTCCTCTGCACAGCTTTTCAGAGGGTAAAGGAGTCACTCAAAAACCATTGAGGAAGGTACATGAGATGTCAGTGCTCTCCAATTTTTTGTCAAAGGGCTGAGGACTGGTCCTCTCCAGGCCCCCATGTCCTGAGATGCCATGGCCTAGACTTACTTCATTGTGCCTTCTCAGAAGCCAGGGTTCCAACTTCTTGTCTTCCCCTCTCTCTCCCAGGATATGCTGCTATGTGAATAGCAGGGGCACAAAGGAGCTCCTCATTTTTAGGAAAGCAAATGATTCTCTCTAAAAGAAGGGCAAAACAACCATACACAGCTTCAAGACTAAATAAAATTACATATGCAATGTTTTTTTCCAAATTTCTTACCTGGCTCTGCATAAATGCTAACTGAATATTACTCTGCTACCTTTCCTAGTCCCTGCTCTCTATCTGCCCCCAAATCCACATGTTTGAACCCAGGATGGATGAGAAATCAGTTTCTGTTGGCTCACCTTGTCACAAGGAGCACTGGCTAGTATAAAGTGGGTCACTTAGGAACATTGGCCTCACGCTGCAGTCTTCATTTCTAAGTCTAGATTTCAACTCCCGAGTTTCTAGGATATGAAGGGGGATTTAGTGGGAAGCAAGTCCAGCCTGCCCTATTCATTCAAAGCCAGCAAATCAGAGGACAGTCATGGTTAGAACCATGCCACTGTCTGGTTTTTTAGGCACATGTCTTTCCCACTTCCCAAGGAAATAAACCAGAGAAAGAATGGGAGGTGAGCAGGAAAGCAAGAAGTTGTCACTCAGCTACCAACAAATCATCAAAACCAGAGTAGAACTGTTTACTCTGAATGTTGGGCCTGTAAAGAAATGGTTGAGTTTTTAACCAGGAAGGCAGTTCTAAGTAAGGTTGCCACTGTTTTTATAGCTGTTCCCCTTAAATGTTGACAGTTTCCCTGACTCCGAAGAAGTTACGTCGATAGCAGACATGGAAGGACACCCAGATGTGCAAGGGTAGCTGCCTGGGAGGCATAGTGAGATTGATAACTTTAGCAACAGGCCAAAGAATTTCCCAGCTGGCTTTCCAGCTGTTTCTGTCTGCTGCCTTCCAGCAGGGCTGGGCTTTGGACCCTGTTGCGTTTGTTTTGGGGGATCTACCTAGGTTCTCAAGCTGAGAAAGAAAGCTTCCTGCTCTGTGCAACAGTCCCTTTTCAAGATTTCCACTCCTTGAAGGGACCCAGCCTAGAAATGCAAAGTTAGCCTATTTGAGTTGAAGAGTGGAAGCTATGCTCTGCTGCTGAGTAGTGTGAACTCAGCCAGTCAGTCCCATTGTTCTTTCATGGGGGAGTAGAGAAGAAGGGAGGCGGAGCTCAGACATCCACAGAGTGCCCAGCACAGGTCAGTCAACAACCAGTGCTGGCTGACCAAGGCGGGGAACCTCAGGACAGGTGGGTGTCAGGGGGTTTTGAGAGACAGATGAAGATCTCTCTTACTGTGGGTGTGCAAGTGAAGCGGCCTCATGCTAGGCATTCATGTAAATGGATCTATGGTCTGAGCATGGGAAATGACATTGTATGAGTAGATGAAGTTCCTATTATGTGTTTATGTGCTATTTTGAATATACCTAAAAGCCCAGAGGAAGACTTCCACTTTAAAAATGTGCAGCAATTTGATTTAGGTTGAAAGTGGTCTTTTCAGTAAACCAGCAGGAGCATGGGGGTAGTGGATGAGAAACTGGGCTTGAGTTAATATGGGATAATAGATCCCTGCTGGCCCCACCCCACCTGCTGTTATCAGATTCCCCAGCAGAGAAACTGGGATATTGAGTAATAAAAAGAACACTGAAGGAGTGACATGAGACAGGTGGTGTTAGTACCCAGAGACTACCATGCAGGGAATTGAACCCTTGGAAGACAGAGGATGCTAGCTGTTGGCAGGAAGTCCTGCACAGAAGAGTGGCAGCTGAAGTGAGAACAGAAATTCAGGCAGAGTCAGGAGAGTGCCACTGTGCCGCAGCCCAGGGAGCACCCCGACAGTAGAGGGTTGAAGAATGTTTGCTTGGGCTGCAGTCACAGAGCAGGCAGGGGTCATTAAGAAAGTAAGCAGGATCCAGCACTCGAGAAGCCAAGTTGGGGGCTTTGTCTCCATCCTAGAACCACTAAGTGTTTTGCTTAAGGAGTGATCCCTGTCAGCAATGATGGCTGCAAGGCTCGTCTAGACACAGGACAAGCAATGGAGCAAAGTGGCTGGACTCAGCCCCTTTGGTGATGGCGAAGTAGGGGAGAGGGTAAAGAAGGAGATGTTTTGGCAGCACAGACCTTGGCAGTAGGGCAGTGGGATAGATGCCGGGTGCTTTGAGGAGGAAGGGACTTTGGAGTTTGATACCCTGGAATTTGAATGTGGGTGCTGGATGCTGGGAGCCAGTCAGAGAGACAGGAACCCAGCCAGGAAGAAGCAGCTGTTGGCAGACAAGTGTGAGCTCAGTGTGGAGATAAAGATTTGGGGGTTATCGGCATAGTCATTATTATTTTCGAAAATATTTACCAGGTGCCACCTGAATCAAATCCATCTGTGCCACTCAATAAAGAAGTTGCCAAGGAAGGGTTTAATCATGGCTAAACAGTTTGTAAGCATGTTATGTATGAAATGGTCACAGACAATATAAAGTCAAGCATTCTTTCAAAACCATGTGACAGGGACTGATGGTTTCGGGTGAGAAACTTGCAGACAATGGTGGAGGAATGGGAGAGACTTCCTTCCTTTCTCTTGTCTCTTGTTTCTCAAGTTATTGGTTCACACTCTTTGCCCTCAGCATGTGCTAATTTTGTTTGTATTGGTTTTATTGGGAGGTGGGGCCACAGTCCAAATGAGATCCAGCCCACTCTTTCTCCTTTCCTTCTCTCTCTCTCTCTCTCTCTCTCTCTCTCTCTCTCTCTCTCTCTCTCTCTAGTTCAAGGGGAGGGGCAAGCTCTCATCTAAAGACCAGATACCTTCTGCTGTGATCTTTTGTGGTCATTTCATTCTATTTCATTAGAGAGAAAATTCTCTTGCACACGAAGCTCATTTAAACATAATGGCAAAAGCACAACAGGCTCTGCACAGTGGTGCTTTAGGCTGGGCTGGGCTCAGCCAAGGAGACCAAACAAGGAGATGTCCTGTGTCTTTGGCTCCCCCTTTTCAGGGGCCAGAGCAGCTGCATTACAAATACAAATGGAAGATGGGGAGGGGAACAGTGGAAATGCTCAGGAAGCTGGCCTGCAGGTGCTGAGGATTCCAGACATCACTCTAACAACAGGCTCTGGGAACACAGAGCCCACAACAGGCTTGAGCTTGCCCACTGGGAAGGCTCAAGTGGGCCCGCAGCTGCACTGGGCATTCCTCTTTGTGGTCATCAATGGGCCTTGTATTGAAAATATGAGAGGGAGCAACTGGCAGGTTCAGAGAAAGGAAACGCTTTGGAAACGGAGTGAACACCAGGTTGCGGGGGCTTCCCCTTGGCTATGCTCACTAGTTAAACTCACGCCCATGCATAGAATAGATATTTGATATATGATATTTTGGCATCTGAAGTCTGGAAGGAATCCAGGGAGTCATCCAGTCCACCTGTTCCTAAAGATGTGAAAGTACTCTCCCAGGGGTCAGGGACTTATCCCAGGCCACACCTTGTGTCAGTGAGATAGAGAACACAGGAGGGGACCATAATACATATTGGGCCCTCTCTGACCTAGACACTATATTTTTACACAATCTATATAGGAAAAGCTATGAGATTGGCTTCATAATTTCTTTCTTTTTAATATGGAGAAATTGAGACTAGTTAGCTTAAAATTATTCCAAATCAAAAAGTGAATGAATAAGTCAGGATTTGGATCTATGCATATATTTGTATGTACATGTGTTTTACTCTGAAATTCATCCCCTTCATTATACTTTACTCCTGACTCCCAGGCAAGTGTTGTTTTCTCTCAGAAACAACACACATATCAGTACATATGCAAATATTGTTTCTTTTCCCATATGTGTAAAATGCACTAACTTACATTTAAATCTCAAATGTAGAGCATTTGTCTTCAAACATATACATTAAAGTACTGAGCTATCAAATGCAATATAAAGCAGTTCTGGCCAGGGTTGGTGATCTCTTTCACATAATATGTGCCCAGCAACCAATTATTTGTTTGTTTGTTTGTTTTTCTTGAGGACTATTATTCCTTAGAGACAGAACCTGGTGTCCGCTACCCTTATTATTTCTATGAATCTTTATGTTTGCACTTTACCTGTGCTCATGAGACACTTGCAAGCCCTGGCTTAATGCATCTTGGCAATACTAGAAAGGAGGAAGCCAGCAAAGCTCTCAGTGCTATCCTATAGCTAAGAACACCGAGGGTCAGAGAAGACAGTAATTCTCCCAAGGAAATCTAAGCTCAGGTCTTCTCACCAGCAGAAGCTGTTCAGTTAGGGGCAAACTGTTGATAGAACCTGAAAGGCTATAGCCATCAACACAGCTAAATTACACTTGCTTCCCTTTGAAAGATTATGTGGTCTGATGAGTAGAACAGGTCTACAGACAAGCTCTCTCTCTCTCTCTCTCTCTCTCTCTCTCTCTCTCTCTCTCTCTCTCTCTCTCTCTCTCTCTCTCTCTCTCTCTCTCTGTGTGTGTGTGTGTGTGTTGTGTGTGCATGTGTGTGTGCGCGTGAACTCGTGGGTGGCACCTCAAAGTGTGGGCGGTACTGGAAGGGGAAGAGATGGAGGAGCTGTGACCTAGAAGAGGTGAGACTCTGTGGGTGGCTTTCTTTGCACAGATGTATCACCTTCTGCCTGCCTGAAAGCTGTGGCAATCCTTGGGTGAGAGCTGTCAAAAGAGCACCAAGTGGGTAGAGGACAGCCATGATTATGCTGATGGCATGGCTAGGGTCATGTCCTAAGGTGGCCCAGGTTCTGGGTGCTGGTTTTAAGCAGTTTCGTGACTTCAACCTGAGTTTCTATTTTGCTGTGTAGGTGGACCCACAATCCTTCCTTGGGAAAATTAACTCAGCAATATCCCCTGCTGACTGATGAGGCAGAAGTGTGACCTGCCTGTCTGAAGAGCAGTACAGCATGAGATCTGAGACCACAATGGTGGTATGCTACCCAGATCATACACCCGTGTTATGGATGGAACATGGGGACCAGAGGCTAAAATAGACTTCGTGACTTTGTGTCCATCTTTGGTAGATCACACACTCAACAAACATTTGTTGAGTGGATATTTTAGAAAGTTGTTTTCAGGGATCTCTCAGTTAACGGGAAAGGAAGCATAATCAAACAGGTGCATTGGAGGGCTCCACTGGAGAGAAAATCCAAGCCCAACGTATAAGGTAGGGAATGTTGGCTAAGAACCATACCTGTGAGAAGGAGTGGCATGATGGAAGATTCAGAAGTGGGAAAGAGGGCAGTGTGATGCAGGACTCAGAGGGCTGGCTGCAATCTAGGGTGTGTCACTGCATGCATGAGTTTTGGGGTTGGGATCAGCAGGTCAAACCAGCAGGTAGAGAGGTGCTGGGTGATGACAGGCCTGAATCTGGACCATCCTATGAGAACTGGAGGAGGTATAGAAGATGGCAAACCGAAGCATAACAAGATTATAAATGAAATTTGAAAATGTCATTCCACACACAGTCTGAAAAATAGGCTGAGGAGAGACCAGGAGGCAGGAAGACAAGTCAAAAGAGGCGAGAAGCAGCCGATGAGTGATGATAGTGAATTGTCTACATCAGCTGCAAGGGAGAAGGGAAGAGAAAAGATAGGAACCCTGGAGCTGGAGTTCATCTGGACATAGATGTGATTGAGAATACAGGAGGGAGATGGACCTAGAATGTCCTGAGGTCTAGCTTGGGCAACAAGGTAGATGCTGTCACAGTCCACCAGCAGATGAGATGGATGTGATCATGTGAGCTGGTACCCTGTGTTCAGGTGCAGATGTGCTGCTTGTACAAACTCAGGGATGTGAAAATGTAGCTAGGGGGATAGTCTGGGACCTAGCAGCCTGTCTGGGTTAGAGCTAATACACACTGACTTGGGTGATACAGGATATGTTTTAAAACCCAGCTCATCCCTGTGATACTTGAGTGTCCAGTGCCCACTAACAATGTCTAGAGGACCGAGGATATTCAGCATCGATACTAAAGGACATACAGGAAACACTATGAGGTGAAATAGAAGAATACACAAGAAAGTTCTCAGGCCCTAGCCTGTCTGTGCTTTCAGAGCCAAGGCAGAGACCAGATCCGATCTCTTTATGTTGGAGCCACCCTTCATCAGATACAGTGTTCGCTCATTTCCTCTTCGCCCCCACCTGCTTCCCACTACCAGAACCTCCTCCCCTTAGTCACAGACCTGAGTCATCTCTGAGGCTATTCCTGTCACCTTTGCTCCATCGGGGTGCATAGGGGTTGAGAAGGATCTACAGGGCGGGCAGAGGCATTACAGGGACAAGAGAAAAGTTCTCTTACTCTGGGTTCCAACCCACATATTACTCAGGTTGCCAGAAGCCAGTGCCTACGATTCATGGAAAAATAGGAGGAAAAGAGTTATGGCAAGAGAGTTCATCTGCCTTGTGTGCTCAGCAAAGTCCAAGTCGTCAACATCTGCTACCTTCCACACCAGTCATGTGTAGGCAGTGGTGTTCTTCTCAGTGAGGTGAAGCTTCACTGTATGTTTAGCTGTAATGTTTCAGAGACCACTGTGTTGCATCACATTTCTCTGCCTCCTTTTATCACCTTCAGGGGAGAATGGTTTTCAAGCCAATGCACAATGAGTACCTATTATGGACATCAGCCTACTTACTACTTGAGGGGTCTGTACTATTCTGTTCTTGAGATGCTCAGTGTCCCTTAAGAGAGCTCTTTGTCCATTGATTTACCCCTTGATAATTTCTGAGCCACACCTATAAGTAGAGTCATCATAGAGGTGTTTAGGTAGGCGATCAGAGCCTCTGCTGTGTCACCTTCTAATACTGTCCACAAGATGCTGTGGAAAGACAGAATGAGTGCTGAATACTCAGTGACTTCATGGGAGATCTCTCAGTTCATTTAGATACATCTTGGAGTACGAAGCTTTTGTTAAGCATGAAATAGGGAGCCAGAAACCACAGGCATGTGGATGAAGTGCATTGACAAGGGAGACTATGGGAAATGTCAGGTACCGGGTGAGATATAGAGGGGCAGCAGGATGGTGATTGTCAAGTGATTGAAACAGGCTTTCAAAGCTCTAGTAACAAGAGATGAAGTTTTGAGTACTTGTTTTTCTGACAGGCGGTCAGTTCCCTGTTTTAAGCACCCTTGGTTCTACATGCTAGGCCATTGATTATGTTACAAAAGTGATCAAAAAGCAAGAACAGCCTTGACATCAAGGAGCTCAGAGACACATGAAATGGCCACATTTCAATGATTGTTTTGAAAACTTGTATAATATGAAGAGGGTGGGGGAAGTCCACAGAATAGGGGGAACTGGTATTTGGGGGGGGGAGAGTGGGTGGTAAGAAAAAGCCCTTTGAAGAAATAGCATTAAAGTTGAATCTGAAAAACAAAACAGGAGGGTGTGTGTGTGTGTGTGTGTGTGTGTGTGTGTGTGTGTGTGTGTGTGTGTGTGTGTGTGTAGAGGACAGCGGACACAGGGAACAGCAGCAGGTGACAATGTTCCAGTATGATGACCTTAACAAAAGGAATCAGATGATAGGACAAGAAAGCCAGTAAATTAGCAAGACAGAATGATCTGGAAGCCAGCCACACTCTGCTGACTTCCTTGAACTCAATTGTTGGGGTCATGCCCTTGAGTTCATCCTGAGAAGCAGCTGCTGAGCCCTGGTCTTTGGCTTTCACTGTTTTTCATTTTTGGTTTTTCTCAGTAACTAGGACCTTCATGCATCAGCATCTTCTTGAGCCCAGCAGAATACATGCCCTGGCACAGACATGAAACGACAACACACAACTTGTCTATAGACTCAAGAAACCAACTACTGGACTTGATGTTGAAGGTAAGAAAAGGGCGCTGTAGCTTTAATTGATGATGTCTATACACACACAGAACCCAGGAATTGAAACCGTCTGTCTTCAGTGTACAGGCATGGCATTTTGTCTCCTGGCCACATATACCTAAAGGAAGAGGTGGGCTTTGAACTGATGATTCAGGGTGCCCATGCTCATTTGTGTTCCTTGGAATGCTCTTGAGAAGAAAAACTTAACTCCATTTGTCTTCATTTCCAGACACTCCCTTCCAAGGACTTCAAAAAGACTTGAGCGTGGAGGGACCAGTGTCTAAGACAGGATGGGGGTCTTGACATCTACACTGTTAAGTGCCACTTTCTGAAAAGCCAGGCCAGGTTTTTCCTCTGTGGTTATTCAAGAGCCTAAGGATATTTAGGTTCTGCAACTTTCAGAGACAAATACAGAAAGATTTCCATGGTTCACAGTAGGTCCCCATCCTGGGAGCTTTATGGAGTGTGACATTTCTTGGAGTGTTGATGTACTGTAGGGACACCAGCTCCAAAATCAGAGCATAACATTTTGTTTTGGCTTCACCTCATATTGTCTGATTACCTTTGGACATGGCCACTTTCCCAATTGTAGCCCAAGTTTCTTCCCTGAAACAAAGCAGTTGGTGTACAGCCATTAAAGTACTTGTAGCCCTTGCAGACGACCTTGAGCTGCATTTAAGGAGGATTTGGGCAGCCTGGTTGGTGGGCTGAGTTGTGGGATGGTGACTAGATTGTTTACTCTGTGGCTGGAAAGGGCCTGCTCCTGGTCATTCTGATGCTCTACTGGAATGCACCTGAGCTCAGACTGGAAAGGATCTCCTCCACAAGTTCGGTACTAGCATTTTGTGGATGCCTTCTACACGCTTTGAACATTCTGTTGTGGCGGAGGCTTCTGCATCTATGCCAAACAAAGTTTGATTTAGAATTTCAGTGACGCAGCGCTCAGCTGTTGCAATGCTAGGGAAAGGTGACAGGTATCATACAGTGCCACTGCCAGGGCCCAAACCAACAGCTGTTAAAACTTTCCCTTTCACCCCACTATCCATCCATTTCCCTCCCCCAGGGGCCTAAGGGTTGATTCCCCTGGCAGTGAAGAGTCTGCTTGTGAAATTAATACTTTGTCTATTTTTAAATATTCATGATGATGCATGTGCATATATAGTATATTTATGATTTGATATCTTCATATTCCTTGATTGCAATATCTTTGCTTAATCTAGCTAACTCTCAGGTATCTATGGTTGATTTATTTGGTTGGTTTTATTTGGTTGGGATAAAGAGTGTCAAGAGTTACATTGCTGTAAGACAGCCAGTTAGAAGCTGGCTGATTTCTTCTGGGCTAAGGTAGTTTTAAAAAGTGGATTGATTCATCCTCCCAACCTCCCAACTCGAATTAGGGTAACTCTCTTATATAATTTCTTAGCTATTCATAAGAAACCAGTGAAATGGCCGTGGTGGCACAGGCCTTTAATCTCAGCTCTTGGGAAATAAAGGCAGGCATATCTCTGTGACTTCAACACCAGCTTGGTCTGTATAGCTAGTTTTAGGACAGCTAGGACTACTTAAAGAGATCCTGGGGGGGAAAAAAAGAAAGAGAAGAACCCAGTGCTGTAGACAGGACTAGATGAGGAAATGGTTCAGGAAGTCATTGACTCCCTGGTGCTCCTGGGTTGCCATTTGGCTAGGTTCTGTAAGTGACTTGGACAGATGTCCATCACATGGTGGGCTTCCCTTTCCTTCGTTATGAACGTTACCACTCATGCTCGCACATTTGCTTTTCTCTACCCCTTTGAAAGCCTATTTCATGGTTCCGTAGAGCAGGGTTTCATCCAGTAGCACTCCAACTTGGTGACTTCCAAGTGCAGCCCCCATCCCACCCCTGCTCTGGCTTGGGTTTCAGGCAGTGATACCCAACAGTTTGATGATGAAGTGAGAGCACTAAAAGCACAACAGTCAGATTTGTTTTCAATACCCTGATGAGGCCCAAGCCTAAAGCTACAATTAGAATGAGTACAAAAGGGTACATTTGTAGTTCTGAAGAATTCCTGCTTTGTTCTTCTATAGCTAGATAGGACATGGAATAGATTTCTTTCTGGACCAGGATGCTACAAATTTGAGTTCTATAGACCACCTTCCAGATTCCATATACCAGACTGAAAGTAAGCTAGAATAATGAGTTCTAAAATTACTCCAGACAACCTTCCTTCTACATGTCTGGACTAGGCTAATATCTAAAGTGTATGACATTTCAGTTTTTCTTCTAAGCATTAATTAAAAACCCATCTAGTTCTGGTGCCTTGGGCTCTAAGGTCCCCAGAAATAGAGTGTCCTAACTTGTTTCTGTCCCATTTCTAGGCCAGTCCTGGCACGAGGACCCTGGTGTGATGAGGCAGTAGAGTTGCAGAGTTCAGTACCCTCAGATGCTCCAGGAAGGGAGGCTTCCTTCGTGGTTCATGCCAGGACAATGCAAACTGAGCTATGCATTTACTGTAATTCTAATCAGATGATTCTATAATTGGAAGGACACCAGTGGCATTCTGTCTTTGGAGTCTTCTCCATTAAGCGACTGAACAAGGGCCAGGGGACCTTTGCTTGTCCCAAATGCGATCCTGATAGAGACTCTGGGATGTGTGTGTCATTGTGTTCCTTTCTATTATAAGACTGCATTCCCTCTGTCTTGGTAAGATTGTGAAATGTGAGTAGCGGTCATTCCCACATATTCTCAATAAATTCTTACTAACCGTGATTCCAGCTATGGAAAACAAAGAAATAAAATCTCTCTCTCTCTCTCTCTCTCTCTGTCTCTGTCTCTCTGTCTCTGTCTCTGTCTCTCTGTCTCTCTGTCTCTGTCTCTGTCTCTCTGTCTCTCTGTCTCTGTCTCTCTCTCTGTCTGTCTCTCTGTCTCTGTCTCTGTCTCTCTGTCTCTGTCTCTCTCTCTGTCTGTCTCTCTGTCTCTGTCTCTGTCTCTGTCTCTGTCTCTGTCTCTGTCTCTCTCAGTGTGTGTGTGTGTGTGTGTGTGTGTGTGTGTTTGGAGCAGGGGTATCTGCAGGTATGTAGATAAATACTTTAGGTAAATATTTCTGAGTTTAGATAATAATCATCTTTGCAACAGCTATCTGAAAACAACAAAAACAATAATTTGAATTTATGAATTTCTTTCAGTATCTGAGGTGGAAACAGATAGAAACATTATGAACAAAAGTGTTATGGAAGTAGTTCGTTATGGGAACATTGTAGTGCTGTGAAAAACACAGAAATAAATCAAAAGTTGATCTGAGTTTGAAATATTGATAAGAGAGAGAGAGAGAGAGAGAGAGAGAGAGAGAGAGAGAGAGAAACTATGATCATAAAATCCATAATCGGAGGCATGGTATTTGGATTTAGGAGAAGAGATCTCTAACTGGCAAGAGCTGGTTGGATAATGCTGGATGTGATATTTTTAAGGCAGACTTTACTGGATAGGAAAGATTTAGCTCAGGGACAAAAAGACAGTGAAGAAACTGCAGGATCCCAGGTTGGCACAGAAACAGGAGGACATAGAGCTGGTGAAGGTTGCCTGTGAGGGTAAGCCAATGTTACAGCCGATGGTGACCTCCCCCCCAATCATAAAATTATTTTGTTGCTCCTTCATCACTATGATTTTGCTGCTGTTATGAATCATAATGTAAATGTCTGGTGATATGCAGGATATCTGATCCCTATGGAAGGGTTGTTCATCCCCCAGATGGGTTGAAACCCATAGGATGAGAAGTCTTACATTCTTGGCAGCTGGCACAGCAAGGGGTGGTTTCCTCTGATCATTTGCTTTGTCCCATCTTTTCTTCTTCTAAAGAACTGAAGAACCCAGCTGGCAAGAGTACAGTGAGGGTTAGGGAGGGGGAACACACTGAAGACCTGGATTCTAGTAACCAGACATTGAATGTTGCTTTGTTTTCACAAGTGGTTCCTTTCCCTAAACTGTTTCCTGAAGGGTGGGCATGAGCTGATTAGCTCCTATATATTTGGCAATGACTTAAATACTGGTCCTTTGGCTCGATTGCAAGAGCTGGAATGAAAATCAGAAGGTCTGGCCTAAGTTCTTCAACTGTCTTGCCTTCAGAAGCCTTTCCCCAGCCACTCCTCCAATTCTGATAAAAATCAACTACGGCTAACGGCCGTACTCGTAGGTGTCTCGGCCATCTCTTCTTATGCAAGGAGACATTAGTCTTTTCTCAGATCCTGGAGGTTGCGAGTGGAACAAGTTAGTAACCAAAGGGAAAGAATGCAATAGTCTTAGTGTCCAGTCCTTAGGTAGCATGGCAAGAGTTTGGTTTCCCACTCTCTTCAAATCAGGATACCACTGTGGCTTTCTGAAAGATGCACCTTTGTGTCTAGCTGTGTAGCTTCCTGCAGTCTCTGGGGAAATGTTATCAGCAGCAATATTGCCACTCACACTCTCCCCTGGGAGTACCTTGGGGGCTCTATTCAAATGCCACATCTGTTTCCTGAGTTATGACCTTTGTGCTTTGCTGCCCCTAGAAGGTCTTTTTGGGCCATGTTCCAGAGCAGGTATGTAGGTGGAGAGGAATGAGTGTTTGCCAGGTAAACGCAGAGGCAGGACCAGTGGGAAGACTCCAGTAACCATCTTTTAGGGACTGATGTACCGTTTAAGTGGAGTAAAGGAGGCAATTTCAAGAAAACCCACCTGCAAAACCAATGCCTGGATCAGAAAGATGAACTGGGGAAAATTCTATTGCATTTCATGTTTAATAGAATTGAGTGTTCTTTAGATAAGTCATCAGTATCATGGAGGTCAGGTTTAATCCTAGAAACCTTTGCATTTATAGAAACCAATGCACTTAGCGGAAAGGTCTTGCCCTGGTTACTCTGAATTAAGAAAAGACTCCTGGACAAGTCCCCATTTCTTGCTGTTTGAGGAGGGTCACCAGTGTTGTTCCTCCTGTTTTAGCTTCATCACCTGCAAAGCTGACAAAACTTCTGTCCTCTGACACTATTCTCCATAGTGCAGGCCTAGAGAATGTTCCCACCTGAGCCGCACACGTGACAATCACCTTCTCCAGCATCCTCTCAGGTGGCAATCAGACCTTCTCCAGCATCCTGGGTGGGTGGGTGGGGTTTGCAGGGTTGCAATTGTGCTCAATCCATGCTCTGAGACTCACCTGCTCGAAGAAGAATCAGTGAACTCTTCAAGCAGTTAACCACAGGATGGTGCCTAGGCCTGTTTTCTCAACCAGGTGCTCTAGGAGGGAAGTTGTATGAGTCACTGTCGGCCAGAAATGTAAATCTGGCCCAAGGTTTCCTTTGCAGTAAAATCCAAGTCATTAATAGTAGTGACCATCTGCATAGCACGTTGCACTCACAAAGCAGTTTGCATATTCATTTACTTAGCACAACTGTTCAGAGATGTGTTATTGTTATGTGCCCATTTTACAGATGAGGAAAGTAGGCCCTGGAGGTATTGCATTATGTCCAAGGGGAGAGGAAAAAGTGACAAGTCATGGACTTGGTTAAGTCTTTGGACGTAATAGTTCATGGTATTTGCAACTACATTTCCTATGTCAGGCTTTCCCTTTTGCCTAGTCAATCCCCAGAGCTGTAAACAAAAGCAAGGAAGGTCAAGCAGCCTGGGGCCATTTGCTCAACTCCTTGTTTGAAAAAGGACAGTCACAGTGTCCATGTGGTGTGACAATCATGATGCGGTTCCTTGGACAGGCAGGTTCCATGTTCTGACTTTTCTTATTCCTGCCATCTGGACTTTCTTCATAGCCCCTTTAGCTCATTAAGGAAACAAACAAGCAAACAGAGAAATAAAAAATAGCCTAGTCCTTTGTAGCTCACCTCTTCCTAGCTTTTTCTCTCTTGTAAGTGCAGCTATCATCCCCAAAATGATGTGCTCATGTCGTGTCTGTGTTTGGTTCATTTATTCCATAAGGGGCCAGGACAATGTCAGGTATTGTTTTCAGGAATGATACAATGTTGATTTATTCTGAAGATTGCTCTTTTTCTTTTAACATTGTTGCTTTAAGCATACCAGTCTTGGTACCTTAGTCTGAGTTCATTCTCTGTAGCTTCTACCTCTATAACATCTCTTTGTATGTTTATGCCACAACATCTTAAGCAATTCTGTACTGGTGAGCCTTTAAATGACATTTCCCTCTTAGAAGCAATGATGCAGAAAATGTCCTTATACAAGGCCCTTTGTGTATTTATGCAAGGATTTCCTAGGTTGTATATGCGTGAGTAGAGCTTCTAAAATGAAGGGTGTGCCTAGCCTCACCTTTGGGGATATTGCAGACATCTCTCCACAAGGTTATATCCATTTACAGTTTTATCAGCTTTTGGTTTATTGTTTTCTTGTTGTTTAACATCACCAAATCCTCCTGTTGTCAGATGTAGAACATTTTGGGCAAAGTGACTACTGTGAAATGACAGCTCTTGCATTTCTCAGTAGCGTTCCCTTGGCTGTGGGTAAAGGTATCTGCATGTACTTAAGCATCACTTACCGTCCCAGCTCTGTGTGTCAATTCATAGTCTGAGAGCTTATTTCTGTTTTCCATCCCTATGGCTGTGTGGATATTTTCCCTCCTGTATCCTGAGTACTTGTTCTCTGTCAGTCACATAAACTGTTAATTCACTCTCTGTATCTGACTTGTCTTTAGTTTGGTTCACTGCCCAGTCACATTCTCTTGCAGGCTGTCAGCTGTCTCCTGTACCCGCTTGACTCTTTGGATCCTAGCAACTCTGTGGTCGCTGACTCTAAAGGTCTGGAGTGAGCTGAGGGTGGTGTTCTTGCAGGATAATCTGGGAAGGACCTGTTTTGCTTGCTCAGGACTCTTCATTTGCTAATACAACTGTGTAGTGAAAGCAAAAGGACCAAGTGTAAGTGGAAAAAACCTTAGTCATTGAGGGTTGTTTGGGCTGCTTAATGGCTACTGTGGTATGTAGATGGTTTCCCTCACCGCAGTGCATCCTGGCACAGTTTGCCTGGGTGTTTTTACATTTTGTAGACTTGATATATGGGTGAGAACACCTGAAAGGGTTGTCAGATTCCATGTTCTCTCCTGTCCCCACCCAAATCTTGAACATCTTCACCAGAGGCCACGATGCCTGCAAATTGCCACCAGAACGTAGGCATACACAGACAAGCTGAAACATTTTCCCTTTGCAGTGAGAGTCACTTTGAGGCTTTGTTCCTCTCTGGGTGTCTCAGCTATTCCCAAAGGGAAAGGGGAGCACAGCACAGGAAACAAAGAGCACCCAGAAGGGTGACTTTAAAGCGTGGTGCTATTTATGCCACCTGTTGCCTGTCCTCACACTATCCCACAGGGGGGCTGTGAGGTGCAGGTGCGCTGAGTAGGGAGGGCACATGTGTGCCACACGCCCTAGGAAGCCAATAGGTATTCAGGAGCAGAGCTCTGGGATCAATTACGTTGGTAAAACTACAGAGGCAGGCAGTGAACCAGAGGCTTTATGGCTTAGGAAGACTTGCTGGAAAAAGACCTGGGGTTCCCAAGTGGAACCCTGTGGCCCTAGGAGAGGTGACCCCAGCTGTCTGGTTGGGCAGCCAGAGCACCAGGCCTGGGGAGCCCGGACACACCTTCTGTTCCAGTTGACTCACTTGAGTGGCAAATTCTTTTTTCCCTCACCAGCCTCTCATCTTCAAAGGGAATTCATTAAGTTCTACCATGCCATCAACACTTGGCCAGGTGTCGTATTGGCCCATTAGGTGGACACGGGCCATAGCCCCAGGGAGCGTGCCAAATGAGGTGGAGAATGGCAGCTGAGACCTATTGACATGGCGAGATGGTTCCACAGCACTTTCTATAAACCCCCAGCTGTTTCAAACTATTTGTATGATGCTTTCCATACACACTATGTTCTTCCCATCCCCTGGCTTTAGCTCACGCTGTCCCCTTTGTCTGGAAAGCTGTTCCACTGTCTGTTTGATATACTCACAAGCTCACTCTAGGGAGGAGCCTTCTCTGGTTAGCCTGGGCAGAATTACCGCTGTACACTCTTTATATCCCACAGTGCTCTGTCTGTCTAATACAGCGCATACTGTCTGCGCAGGGGTCGTGCAGAGGTACTACTATCTCCTCTGAATGTGGATTCTACTTATCCCTCTGGTTTTCCCAGCCAGAACTTTGTAGACAATCAGAAAATATGAGCTGAATGAAGAGAAACAGCTCATGGCTGGATTTGACTCTACCTCGTGGTATAACTGGAAGCAGGCCCTATCTTTTTGAGTCTGGGTTTCCTTTTTTGCAGAATGAGTAGGGTGAGGCTAAATGAGAAAAAAGGTCTTTGGGAGGTTTTTCTGGCCCTGCTGTCTATGATTCGTGCCCTCGATTGGAGAACAGAGTTCACCAATCTTTAGAGACCAAGATGATCTTTGACTAAAACCCAATGTTTCCCTCCCACCTCTGTCTGTCACCTTTTAAAAATGCATCTATTAGCAGTTTTCAAATGTCTGGCTAAAGTTACAGGAGGCTTTGTAGAATTGATTGATTACAGAAAGTGTGTACATTTTCTCTTTCTTGGGGAATAAAATTGTGGAACCAATTGATTCCTGGGAAGGGGCTCCTAACTACACTTTCTGATGAATTTGTCAACCTGGATGTTTGTAGGAAGGAGCCACTATGTAGCCTGTGGCTGGCACCTGGAGTCTCTCTCTTTTTGTCCCTGTACAGGACATGATGCACAGGCATGCCACTCCTCAGAGGGCCTGCCTCGTGAGACCTGTGTGTTTCCTCTGATACTACTTTATCTTTTGAGTGGCAGTTATCCAAAGGTGGTAATGACACCTGAAAATGATCTTGAACCTTCACATCTGTCTATGAAGTGAAGCTGGATGGGGCCATTACTGACCCATTAAGTCTCAGAGAGCTTTGTTGAGGTCTCATCTGGTCACGTGGCTTAGAAGATTCTGACTTCAGGGAGCTTCATTGACTCCTTACAAACTTAGTTATAGGTGGCTGTTCTTTTAGTTAGTCAGTCAGTCAGTCAGTCAGTTAGTTTGGTTTCTGAGACAGGGTTTCTCTGTGTAGTGCCAGCTGTCCTAGAACTCGCTCTGTAGACCAGCCTGGCCTTGAACTCACAGAGATCGGCTTGCCTCTACTTCCCGAGTGCTGGGATTAAAGGTGTACCACTCAGTTTATAGATGGCCGTTTTATGACCGGCTGGTGTCAGGTGACTTGCCCAAAGCATATGGATTCTGTTAGAAGGAGAAGAAAAAGTGGCCCCTACCCAGGACTGACTTTGTGGGGGCAAGCAGCTGCATGTATTAGTGAGAGAGGGAGGAAGTCAGCTTAGTTAAATTGGCCACTTGGTGGCTGCTGTTATTAGCACCTCACCATGCCAGTAAGTGAATTGTTGAAGCCTGAAGTAGAGTTTCCTTCTAAGAGCCCAAGAAGATTCTGACTGCTGGGCACTGTTGGGGTACATCACAGCAGGCCCCGTAACTCTGTACAGACAGCAAGAGAGAGCATGGGTGTTTTGTGGCCCTCCCAGGGATTCGTTTTAGTCTCTGTGAAATTGGGTAGTGAAGTCCCTGAAGACACTTGTGAGGGCCGGGTGTAGTGACAGTGGGGACAGCATGCTCGGAGACAGAATGGGTACCATCATTTCACTGATGCTTCCTTCCCTACTTTGGATCTTAGGGAAGGCTCTGAACCTCCTAAACCTCTAGAACCTAACTTTGAGAGACCATGGGCACTTGTAAAGAGTGAATGACTACCATCCCTAACCTGTGAAGATGATAAAGACAGGACTCCATTTCCCAGTTATGAAAGTCATCATTGTGATTTGCTATCCCTATCCCTAGCCTAAGGGTATCCCTGAAAAACCTCTGAAGATTTATCTAATCCTTCCACAGGCTGCCCTAGTCATGGGGAGAACAGTGTGCTCCTGGAATAAAAGTGGAAGGCAGGCCGGGCTGGAGCCCCCCTGCTCTGGGCTTCCTCTCTCTACTTTTTGGCTGCCTAATTTGAGTCAATGTTTCTAGTTGTCTGTAAGGATATGTAAACTTCAGACTCAATTTCCTAAGTCATCTCAAACTGAATATATTCCAGAGTGCACTTAGTAATTTCCCTCTAAAACTAGTGCAGCGCTCTACGCTCACTGTCTTAGTTAAAGCATCACACACACACACACACACACACACACACACACACCGCCCTTGGTGCCACCTCCATGCCCAGTCTGTCCTGGACACTGCTTCTTCACTGACAGTCCAGTCCTCATCCGCTTTCAGCCCATCACCACTGCTGTAGCTCAGAGTCCTGTCATCGCTCACCCAAACACTATCGCAATGCCTTCTCAGCTTGCCTTGTTATTTAAACCTGGCTCCACACTGCCTCTCTAGAAACTCTGGTCTTTAAAAAAATATCTAACCTCATCTTTCGGAGACTCCTGCAAAGGCTGCCCATTGCTTTCAAGGAGAAATCTGCACGTGGGGCTGGGAACATGAACATGTCCATCTACTTAATCCCTGCCTCATCTGCTGCCACATCCCTCACAAATCCTCTCTTCTAGTAATGCAGGCCACTGTACCCTCGATGCATATGACTGCTCTTCCTTCCCTGCTTGGTACATGGAGCATACCTGGCACAGACTATGCCTTCTGCTTGGAAGTTCCTCTTCTCTTGCAAACTGATGTTCTCCTGTTCCGGGTCAGTTGCTCTGTCCCTTTGCAATGGTTTCTTGTCACGTTCCTCCCTGTGCTGCAGAGTCTGTGTATATCTCAGGCTCATCACACGCTGCTGTGATTGTCACTGCTTAGTTTCAATCTCCAAGACAATGGAATTCTTAAAATGAAATCGCATGTCCGACTTTTCCAGCTTTGTATATCCGCCCAACATAGCTGGAGTTTGATGGGTACATGCTGATAATGCAGGGGGAAACAGTATTTGTTTTTGACAGGGTCTCTCTACATAGCCCTGGCTGCCCTAGAACGTGTTATGTAGACCAGGTTAGCCTCAAACTCTCAGAGATCCTTCTGCTTCTGCCTCCAGAGTACTTGGATTAAAGGCATGTGCCACCACACCTGGTTGGCAGTTTTTGATGTGATACCTGCTAGGACAGGCATACGACAGGGCTCCTGGAGGAAAGAGGGGATGAGTGTTGTGTTTTATGTAAATGTGTCTGAAATCCTCTCTGCTGACCTTGGATCAGAGCTAGGCAGGAAGGAGTAGTTTTGTTCTTTACAGAGGTCAAGTATGCCACCTTAGGGTGTGGCTGTACATCTTGACCATCCTGTGTGTGTGGCTGGGTGGATAGAAGTATTGATCTGCTAGTAATGAAGGAAGAGGAAGCCTAGCCTCTAGCCTGGCAGTGTGTTATGAGGGTTCCCACTGCACATACAGGGTTTCCCTGAAGCTTTGTTTTCTATTGAGTGCCTGGGCCAATCGATAGAAAATCCTTCCTTTATTCCACTCCATCAGGTTTCACAGCTTGCAGATTTATTTATTTATTTTTGGTTGACTTCTGCCTGTAGGCAAATTAATGAGGGCACTTATTGAAAATGCAGATTCCCAGGTCCCTATAACTCACTGGGGCCGTGCCCCACCCACTCTTGGTGGTTATGGTAATGTTGTGTCTGTCAGGGCTCAGGCTGCCTATTGCTTTAACCTCCACGGATCACTGGTGGTGAAGGCTTGTGGGCAAAACCAGTCTCCAGTGTCCCTTGGCCCTGGGCAATACCGCTCCCCTACTGCCCTCCAGGCTGTTCCGCATGTTACACAGCCCTTCTCGAGCACAGCTATACTTAGCAGAAGAAAGTACAGGGGCTCGTACTCTAGAAATAGGATTTGAATAGTTGGGCAGGGCTTGGCTGCCATGGCACAGATGTCTACTTATTATTAATAATGAAGTCAGACAGTTTATTAGTCAATGTTTGAAGTAATTAATACCAGCAATCTAAAGCAAACCCAATCTTGCTGTTCTCAAAACCCATGCCCTTGTGTTAGTGCCTCTGGTCTCTGAGTCGCAGCACTGTGAGTGAGGCAAAGGCAGAGTGATCCCATTTTACAGATAGAATCTAGGCCGCAGAAAACAGGCAACTTGTACAAGGTCTCACAGATGAGATTGATGATAATTGGTTCCAGATTTGTCCTACTCCTCTTTCCTGCATTGTTTCATTCTACCTTATTTTTCTTTAGTCATTAGATTTGAAAACCAAGAGACACCCCCTGCCCCCACATTCCTACCTCAACAATGTCAGAGCTGTAGTTTAGGGATCAACAATGTTGACAAAGACACTATTAAAAACAAGAATTCCCATCTGAATTAAATATATATGTATATATAATTTATTTTCTTTTACGTTCATGGGCGTTTTGCTTGCATGTATATGAGAGTGTCGGATCTTTTGGAACGGAAGTTACAGACAGGTGTGAGCCACCATGTGTTGTGCTGGAAATTGGACCTGGTTTCTGGAAGAGCAGCAAGCAAACACTTTTAACCTGTGCCATCTCACCAGCCCTCACTCTCCGTTTGAAGTATTAGAGGAGGTGATCTAGTGGTCTATAATTTGAGTGCCATGAGTCTAACAGGCTTGCAAACTGCATGGTACTAAGCAATCTTTCAGAAGTTTCCAGTGGGGAGCAGATCTTGAACTGGCATGTGTCTACACATGCGGGCTAGCTGTGGGCACTGGCATGTGTCTACACGTGTGGGCCAGCTGTGGGCTTTTTCTCCTCACCTGGTGTTATTGATGGCCTACTGATACCGTGAAGTCAATAGGCCATGGTGCAAGTACTTACTCAACAGAATCCAGCCAATCTTATATTTCAGGGTTTTTGTCACCCCCACAGAACCAGTTGTTAAACATTTACCAGCCACCCAGGCTTGCAGCTAACTGTGACTGGCACCAACTGGCGCAAATGTTCTGTCATCTGCACAGGCTCATCTGTGGGGTTGGTTTTGACTCTAACCACAAGTCATACCTGAGTGCCATTCCTTAAATGGGACATTCCTTCCATCTGAGCTTGCAAAATTTGCACTGATGGGTTTCCACTAATAGTCCTCTGCATTTGTGTAGCTTGCAAAGTGTTTTCACATCCCTCATCACGACTGTGCTTCATGTGATCCGTGGAGCAGATGTCTTCTCTCTTTGGTTGAAAGGAAAGGACTAGGGGTCTGACAGGTGATGCGACCGCTCCTACAGTCAGAGGGCTTGCAAGTGGCATGTGGGACTTGACAGTCTTCAGCTTCCTTGCTCTGTGCCCCCACCTCTCTTGCCAGCTGCTTCCTTCACCTCGGACACTTGAAATGCCTGGAGGTTAGGCCACTGTCTGCAGCATGGAAGTGTCCAGCAGCAATCTGGAGTTAACTCTGGTCCTGGATTTTGACAGGAAGGATTAACTCTATAGCTTGGGGGTATGAGCAAAATGCTGCCCATTTCACTGATCCTCTGCAAACAAAGGTGCCCAACTTTTGTTCCTCCTCTGTGCTTGGCCCTCTCTGTGACCCCATTATCCACTGTTATGGGGACCTTGTGTTTTTGGGTCCCTGCTCTCAGCAGGAATAAGATGCCTCTCAAATGACCTAGCATAAATGCTCTGCTTCCTCCCTTGCACAACCCCCAGCCTTGCTACTGCCCAGTGGTGTATTGATTGGAAAGCATTTCACAACACATTTTCAAAACATGCCGAAGGTCGAGATTGAATGACTCACAGGCAGTCACATTTCTTTCTGCCTTAGTCCCTCTGGACTTTATTGGTTAGGTTGGCTAATGGAAGTCCCTAAAGAAATGGAGTCGAATGTTTAACTCTGTATGGTGCTGGCCAGCAGGTTTAGTAAAGTAGGTGACTTCACAAAATATTTCCCTGTCATGTTTATGGTTATGGACCTATGGAATCTCATTGGTTTGGGGTGTCAAGTCTCTAAAAGCATAAGAGAAGGCAGAGGAGGGTTCCTGATTTCATTTTGCCAGCTTTGGATCCCACAGCATCAGAACAGAGGAATCAGGTGAACAAGTCAGCTAACATCTGGGGTTCTTCAGCTGCTCTGGTGGCCTATGATTCCACAGTAGTCTGCAGAACTTGGGGATATGACCCTAGTTCAGGCCTGCAGAGCAGCTGCCAGAGGCCAAAGGAAGCCGGCCTGTGGAGTAAAGAATGCCTTGGAGCATAATAGTAATGGATAGTTCCAGGTCAGCAGTAAGGGATCTGGATTGACACACACACTTGCCTCCACCCCCTGAGTTTTCTGACAAGTGACTTAGCTTGTTAGCATCTTGATTTTCTACTACCTGGTAAAGGAAGAGAAGGTCTTGATGGTGCTTTATTCTACAGGGTTGCTTCAAAGAACAAGTATGCAAGCACCGGGGATATGTGGGAAAGCCTACAGTGTGGACTAGTAGAAAGCTTTACTTTTTAACTCTTTTCATGCAAGCTTTTTTTCCCCTAAAATGTAATTAGTCATAAAAATTAAAACTCCCTCCAGGCAGTGGTGGCACATACCTTGAATCCCAGTACATGGGAGGCAGAGGCAGGCAGATCTCTGTGAGTTTGAGGTCAGCCTGGTCTACAGAGTGAGTTCCAAGACAGCCAGGACTGTTTCACAGAGAAACCCTGTCTCAAAAAACAAAACAAAACAAAACAAACAAACAAACAAACAAAAAAACAATAGACAAACCAACAAATAAATATTAAAGCTCCCAAGTGAAGTTATGGTTTATGTAGATCCGTCTTGGGGTTGAAAACTTTCTTAGTGACCCTCCTCCTCTGGGACTTTATGCTCTTAAGTATCTTCAAGGTCCTTTCACTCTACCTTAGCATAATCACAGAAACAGTGCCACAGAGCTAAGGTAATTCTGCTGTCTGTGGGCTCTCTCACCAGCCTCGCACCAGCCTGCGTGTGTGTGCATGGCCCTCAGTCCCAGGTTTTCACTCCTGACTGGAGGATGACCAGTATAAAAACAGCAAATTCCACCATCCAACATACATTCCCAATGAGGAACGGCCACAAAATCTTTCTACCCCACTGGGATTGTCCCACATGCCACTGCAGTCTGTCTTTCAGCAGGAAATGTCAGAGATCTTGGCAGTCACAGCTCCTAACTCTTGACTTTAGAAATGAACATACTAAAGCTCAGAATAGTGAAGTGGCTTTCCCAGGGGCATGCGGCCCACGCAGGTACATACAGCAGAGTCAGGGTTTGGACACTGAACTTCTCACTGTTGCACTGCACCCAGACACTGAGAGGACCCAGAGAGCCCAGAAGAAGAAAGAGTACAATAGGTCTTTGTGGCGTGTGTTGGACATCTGGGTTTCAAGGAGAGTTTATATTAAGTAGCAATGAAGCCTCAAAAGCCATGGTAGCTAGCTTGAATGAACTTATGTAATCAACATTTATCAGGAACATGTGTCATCAAACACCTGCCAGATCTGAGTGTTGGCACCAAATCTGCTTTCATTGTCAAAGAGAAGAAGGGAGAAAAGAATTTGGCTGAACAAAGTTGGCAGACGTTTTTACTAGAAAATTCAGAGATTATTTTCTTGAGGAACAGAAGTATACTTTCAACATATTAAAAACTAGTTTCAACATGATTGGATTGGGTGACCTTAGTTGTCAGAGAATTAAAACACACACACACACACACACACACACACACACACAGAGATGAGTTGGTGCATAAGGTCACCAGGCTTCTATCCTTTCTGTCTGCCTTGGTCACCAAAGCCTGGAAATGGCAGGTATAGCGGTTACCCCAGGTTGGTGATCTCCTAGACAGAAACACCCCAACGTGCTTTTTGTTCTCAGTGGACTCTCTTCTCAAGGCTACAATACAAGCAGGTCAGAAAAACGCGGGGCATTGTCCAGCCAAACTGAGTCCACTTCTATAAAGAAGCTAGCTTGCATTAGTTGAATCTGGAATGTCCCCTACAGGCTCACGGTTTGTATACTTGGTCCTTAGCTTGTGCTATTTTGAAGTCTGTGGAGCCCTGGGGAGGCAGAACCTGACTGATGGAAGTTGGTCACTAGGGATTTGCCTAGGTTGGCCTTTACTGGTTATAACTAACCTTGGTCCAGGCTGTAGTTTCTGATTCTTTGCTGGTGCCATGCAAACAAGCTCCCTGATACAATGCTCCCACTGCTGCAAGCTCTGCTGCATTTCTTCCTTTCTCTGGTGAACTAAACCCTCTGAAACCATGAGCCCAAATAAATTCTTCCTACTTTAACTTGTTTCTGTTGGCATTTTGATCATGATAGGAAAGGCAGCTGGTATAGAAAATTGATGCCAAGGAGGGGTGTTGTAACTGTAGCCAAACATAAGTATGTGGTTATGGGCTCATGGTGACTTGCATTAAAGATTACAATGAAAAGTTTATGAAGTTAGGGAAAGTGGAGCGTGGGTGTATGTCTTGTAAGAGCCCCTGAAAGGCCAGTTTATGAATCTGTTAAAGTGAAGCCCAAGTTACACCGGGGACCTCAAGAAGTTAGAGATGCTAGCACCATGGAAACATCTACTAAGGAAAGATGCAACCTTAAGGGAGGGCCCACATGTACTACAGACTAAACTCAGATGTGTCAGAGTTCGTATCATGTCGCCATGTGTCCCAGATACCACCCAGGGAGCCATCAGACTTCATGTGTGTCCTGCTGAGCTTGTGTGTCTTGCTTTGGTCTGGTCTTTCCTGGTGTGAACCCTTTCAGAATGGGGATGCTTATACCACTGTTTCTTGGAAGTGTGTAACTTAAAAAAAAATAACTATTTAGAGGGACTCGAAGTTAAGAGTTTAATATAATATCAGAAAAGATGTTGGGCTTTTGAACAATCTTGAGACTACTAAGACTTTGGGGACTCCTGAAGTCACTTTGAATGCAGTTTTCATTATGAGATGGCATGATCCTTTAGGAGCCCTGGGAGGAAGATGATGGTTTAAATCTGAAATGTCTTCCTCCCCAGGCTTACGCTTTGAATGTCCAGTCCCCAGCTTCTGAGGTAGAGCCTCCTGGTCAGCAGTTGGGGACTAGGGGAGGCTTCAGAACTTTACACCTGGCCCTGGTTCTCTCTGGACCCTTTGCATCCTGTATGTTGTCTACTGAATAACACCTTGCCACATACTCCCATCACCATAAATTCCAACAGGCTTTCGCCACTGGCAGACAGCAGCTGTTTGAAAGTGTGAGCCCTGCAAGCCTCTTACTTGTTTCTGTAATTGTGAATACACTGTGCACTGTGGGTTGAATTTACTATCCTCCCATCCCAGCTTCTTGACAGCTGGGATCCAGGTGAATACCATACTCCACTAGAGGAATTCTTATTGGTCCCTGGGATTGTGTAAAATTCTCCAAACTCCTTTTTAGAAATTCTTGATTTTGTCACTTTTTTTTTTAAAGGTGCACACCTGCCTTCTTGAATAAACCTCACTATCTCACTGATAATTACTCTTCTCTTGAATAAAGTGCTTTGAAATATCTTCAGTTCTGTCTCCTAAAGATAGGAGAGGTGAATCCTGGATCTTATTGCGGGGGAGGGTAGGACAAAAGAGAAAAGGATAGAAGAAGGAGAAAGAAAGGAAAGGGATTATGAGATTCATATCTACTTTAATGGGATTTTCTTTTCTCTTTTTTGCCAAAAATTCAGGTTCCATGTAACCTGGGAAATAAGTTCTTCCATCCTTTTCTTTTCCAACTGGTCAGCTGGAACTCTTTCCAGGGATTTGGTGTCAGAAAGCAAATCTGATGAGTGGGAAGTTTGACAAGATTGAGAACAGTGTTGTCACATAGCAAGTCAGAGGGGTGAAGTTAGGTTATGTATAAAGGGCAGCTTTGATGAGGATGTGGGCAAAGGAGACTTTGAAGACTGTTGGTGGGAATGTAAGTTGGTCCGGTCATTATAAAAACGAGCACAGAGGTTTCTACAAGGAACTAAGAGTAGAAGTATTCTACACGATCAAGCTATACCACTCCTCATTGTACACCTGAGCACATCCCCATTGGCACACTGCAGAGGTACCTGTCTGCCCATGTTTATTATTTATAATAGCCAAGTCATGGAATCAGTCTGGACACCTACCACCAGATGAATGGATAAAGAAAAAACATAGTATATTTACACAATGAAATGGTAGTCAGTTGTAAAGATTAGCAAAATTAGGTCATTTGCAGGAAGATGGACAGAACTAAATATTGTGTTAAGTGAAATAAACCAGTCAGAAGGATAATTATTATGTGTTTTTTTTTACATGTGGAATCTAGATGTGGAATATCAACATGAAAACAGAAGAGAGACAACTCACAAAGAGAAACCAGCAGGAGGCTACATTCTACACTTGAATGAAAAATGGCATAATGAAACCCAATGGATTGTACAATCTGTATTTACTAGTAACAAACATGAAGTAAGCTCAGTGCTGGAGTGCTGGCCTAGCAAGGACGGGGTCCTGGGTTCAAGCCCCAGCATGGCAAATACAACTTTGAAAGGCAGCAAATATGAAGTTAATAATCACCTTACCATATATTTGTTTGTATTAGGAAAAGGATTCAGACAACAACAATTGGTATGAATAAAATAGAAAACAAAAGAAACAGTAAAGCAGAACCAGGAAAAGCACAGAATGAGACTTTTCTTCTTGTAGGAATCACTGAGGCACAAAACCCTCCTGTAGTTCATGAAATAGATGCTCTAGTATTAGCAAAACAATCATTACAGCTAAAAACATTGCCATGGAATGAACAAAAGAAAGAAAAAAAATCATGGCTCACAGCATAATCCCACCAATTTAGAAACAACTTAATCCATAGAAACCCCAAAGGAAATTTGTGTACATACATCATTATCCAGGTTAGAATTCTTGGGTGCCTAAGTAAGTAAGCCGTGTAGTCCTGGATTGTTCTAGACAATGTAGGAGAGATTTAACACTCACCTTCAGCGTTTAGAACAGAACACATTACTTTTCCCCCTCCGGAACGCAGACAATGTTCCATCAAAACAAACAAGCAAACAGACCTAAGCAGGTCATTTTTCTCTCTTTGGCATGGTGCAGGACCATATGTTTCCAGAGATGGGAATTTAAAAATAGCCTGTCACACAGCTCTGCACTGTAGCCCTGAGACAAGGTGGGGATGGGAAGGATTGCCTCACACTTAATAATAGTGACACTTCACTTTTGTGTCTAGCCACTTTTTCAGAGCAATCAAAAGTAATTTTTCAGCTATTATTTTTGTCTCTTGAAAAAAGATAATCTCATCTTCCTGATGCAGTTGAGGAGGAAGTAACAGGATTCTTCCCTCTTTGCAGAGATGGAGAGTGAGGCTTGGGAAGATCTAGCACTCCGAGTGATTAGTGTCTCTTGCTGTATGTATGGTCCAGAATGACCACCCACAGCAATATTCTGTGTGAGTTGTGGGTTGATTGGTCACTGCACAAAGAGCTTGTTGCTTCCCATGGCCGGCGTTGAAAAGCTCTGCCTTTCCTTGTGACAATTTCATCAGGTTCTACTTTTAAGGCAGATTGCTTATATGCCATGGTGACCCATATTCACTGACATTTGAAATCCAATCCTCACACCACTAATAGCCTTGGATTTGCGTTCTGTGCCTCCTTACAGTGTCAGGAGAATCCGGTAACTTTCCCGGGTCTTCTAATTCCTCCCTCTTAATGGTTTGACATTTACCATCTCATCAGATCTGTGTGCCAAACTACAGTTTGGGCTGAGTGGTTAGCACAAGAGGGAACAGGTCCAGGGATGGAGAGAACCAGTCCATCTGCTAAATGCCACAGAAATGACCCCAGCCCAGGTCTTCTCCCAGTAAGTCTGAGATCCTTTCCTGCCAGCCACATTGCCTCCCAGGTCTAAGGAATGCATGAGATTTGGCTGCAAAGCTCAACCCTGATGGGGAATTCTGAATCTGGCAGGGTCCAGGGGAAGTCAATAATGAGATTCCTTATGGGGAAAAGACAACTGTGCATACTAATGTGTCCTGGCAGACAGTGGGGCTACATGAGCCATGCTGACGATGGCTGGGTTTACTCCCTTCTCCAACACGCCTACTCTGCACTGTAGCCACTCTCCCCAACAATCTCAGTTCTCCTGCAGGGTTCCCCCAGCTGGCGAAACATGTGCCTTGAACTCTGTGATCTCTTGCATCTCAGCAGTGGGCTGTTGTCAAAAGCATCAGAGATGGTACTGACCAACTTGCACTAAGTACGCTATCAAACACTTCTAGGGGCTGACCAGGTGGGTCCACATCACCCAGAAAATGATCTTTTCAGTTTCTGGATTAACTTTTCCACGTCTTGGCTCTTTACTGTTCACCACATGCTCTGTGCCCCCACTTCTCCCGTCAGAGAAGAGGTGTTTCATCTTTATCAACAACACCCCCTTAAGCCAAGCCGCCTGTGCCTGCTCCTACTATGGCTGCTCCATCTAATCGCATTGACTTCCATTTTCCTTCTTGATCCCATCTCCTTGTCTCTTTGTCTCCCATTACACAGATTTCTCTTGTTCTAAAAGAAATATACCTTTGGCCATCAGATACACCTTTTTAACGACCATTAAAAAACGCTCATAACTGTATGTCCCTCCACTCTGTTAACTTTGGTGCAGCCACACACTTCTTTTTTTCTCTCTCTCTTTTGAATAAGATCTACATTTCCTGTCTGCACTTCTTTCAGCTCCTGTTCTTGTCTCAACTCTGTTCCAGTTTTCTTCTGACCCATCACGCCACTCAAGCAGCCTTTATCAAGGTCACCAATGACCTACATAGTTCCAAAGCCAAAATGTACTCAGCTAACTGGACTCTTGAGCAGGACATGACACTGTTGCACCTTTGTGCCTCTTTAAACACTTGCTTCTCCAAGCTTCCAGGACCCTGAGTGGCCCATACCTCCTTGCCTTTCTGTCTCCTGTGAGGCCCTCTCTTGCAGGTCACATTCCCACATGTTCCTAGGCTGTTTTCTGTGTGCATTCCTTCCTGGATGACCTCTGGATTTCATGGCTTCACAATACCACCTATAGCCAGACAATGCCAAACCTCTATCTTTTACCAACCCCTCCCTTGACCCCTGAGCAAAGAGCTCCGTTTTTCCAGGTAATAGGCATTCCAAACACACCAGAATCCATACTACACTATGGGCCAGTTCCTCCCCTCTGCTGGTTCCTCTTTCTCAAGTCTTTGTCAGTGAGTGGTTGTCTAGTCTGGCAGAGAACAGAAGACATAACAGTAATTGCAATATTCTTCACTTTTTTTTTTTTTCCAAATTCTATTTAAACCAGTCACTCGAGTTATGTTGACTTTACATCTGAAATACCTGTAGTTTAGATGACTTCACCATTTCTGCTGGTGACTAGTTTATTCCCTTCCGTCCTCATATTTTTCCTGCTCACTTCTGACCACCCCTTAAGCCATATTTTCATATAGCAATGGCTGGTTTTCTCTTCACCTCCTCCACTCAGTTCTTACAGTTGTTTTGAGATAGGATTTCACTTTGTGGGCTAGAATTTTACACATAATCCAGGCTGGCCTTGAATTCAGAATAGTTGTGCCTCAGCTCCCTGAGGTTACAGTACTGGGATTACAGGACTATATTACCCCATTGGATGACTTGCATTCCCAGCCCCCAGCTGACCTTTCTCAAGCTGTAAAATAGTCCCCGTGTTGAAATGGTCACCATGAACTAAGCAGGCCTTTCTGACCTGGCTTCGCCCCCCTGCTTAGCCTTGTTCATTCTTTACTTCATATGTAATAGTCACCAACCTTCCTCTGTCACATTTCCCAATACTTTCCAATCTCAAACTTCTGTATTTGGTTTGCTTTATAGTGTAGTTGCTTGCCTTCCAAATTGACATTAATATATTGTCACTTGGGCCTCAATACACATGTACATTCACTTGAGCCAAGTCACTAAAATCTTGTAAATCCCAACTGTACTGCTGAGGAATTACTTCCAGTAAGTTGAGTTTTAGTAACTAAGACCTCCAACTTTGGCAAGAACCAAATTAAAATTTCATTGCCTTTTCTCTGTAGCTCTTACTTTTATTGCTGCCAGTACAGGAGTATCTGCAGGAAGCATCCAATGGGGTTCTTTTAGGTTTAAGTACATGAAAAGATTCATTTTCCTAGATGAATTGGTAATGCTACACTGATTTTACTTTTCCTTTTTTGGTTTGGATAATATGACACTCAGAGCCAAAGTTTTTGATAATTTATTACAAATGTATTATCTGTCTAGATAACACTGCCCAACAGAAATTGCTACAATTGTGGCAGCATTCTTATTTGCAGTGTCCAGTAGATAGTCATTAACCATATGTGGCTATTAAGCCTTAAAATACATTCTGTGAACCCAGATTTTAAGTTTTAAATAATATTCAATTTTGATTAATTTAAAGTAGATAAACACAGTGGCTATCAACTAGTAGCATGGACCTAGATATTGTATAGCCTACTGTTATGATATTGGGCTGGCATTCGTCTTTTATACGCTCTTCATTGTCCATCATCGCATTTGCTGTAAGTTGCCTGAATTCTTTGTGGCTAGAGGGGAAAAGGTGGGAAGGAGTGAGTCACTTTTGTTTTTGTTTGCTCTTTGTGATAAACATCATGACCAAAAGCAACTTGAGGACAAAAGATTCGATTTCAGTAGGAGCTCAAGGCAGTAACTTGAAAGAAAGAATGACGGGAAAGAGACCACGGAGAGAAGCTGCTCACTGGCTTGTCAGGCTCACACTCAGCTCTCTATCTCATACAGCCCAGGACCACCTGCTTACGGATGGTGGGCTAGGTCCTCCTCCACCAATTAGCAACCAAGAAACTGCCCATACATGTACCCATGGGCCAATCTGATGTAGGAAATTCCTCAGTTGCGGTTCCCTCTTTCCAGGTACCTCTCTAGGTTAATGTCAAGTTGACAGCCAAAGCTTTCTGTGGCAACACTGAAATAAATAATTGAGGTGAAGGCAACGAGACTATTCATTGTTTGGAGGAAGCAGTCAGTGCCTGTCTCCCATCTCTCTTGAATTCTGGGAAACTGCACCAGTCTAGTCTTCATTTTGCTGTTGCACATAATGTTCAGAGGTCCAGTATGTTCTCACGTAAGACGAGACTTCTGAATGGGTGAACTAGAGGCTTTGGGATTTATGCACATAAGCCACTTTACCCATCCCTACTTCTTCTCAAGCCCAGGAAGCTGACCCCTGGCTATGCACTTAAAATAAAAAGGAAACTAGAGCCTCCATCTTACTGAAGCTGCTACGTTTAGGCAGGTGACTACTAAACTAACTTAAAACAAATAAGAACAGCCCTATTTTTGAAATACGTTCTGGGAAGGGAGAACATCACGAACCTGATGCTTGTAAAGAAAGAACTGTCATGCTCTATGGAATATAGAAACACAGCATGGAAATGAGAAGACTTAGCCGGGTGTGGTGGCTTATACCCGTTGTCCTAGCAGTGCAAGCTGAGGCAGGAGATTTGTTGCAAGTTTGTGGCAAACCTCTGCTACAGACAGAGATGCTGTCTCAAAATAACAAAGTTCGAGTCAGCGAAGCTACCTATCTGTGTGACACTTCTAGAGTCAAAGTTTCCTATTCTTTCAAGTGAGAGGACAGGACAAGATGACCTTTAATTTCCTGTCTAGCACTGGAGTAGACGAGCTACTGTACTAAGCATAAACACCGAGGAGGACAGTTACCTCATCCAGGGCTGTGCAGGTCAAACAGCTTCGTTTCCATTTCAAAGACAGCAGGAACAGGGCTTTGACGTGTCCCAAACCACAGATGGCAAATGGAGGCTTCTATCTGAACCCCATGATCTGGCTTCGGGAGCCGCCTCTTATCTGTTCTTCCACTCTAAAATTTAGTTGTCTAACAGGGCAGGATGCTGTGGTTTTCCTGGAAAGTCAAGGAACTGGGATCTTTAAAACAAAGCTTTCCAAACAGACTCTGCCCAACGCAGTCAGAATAAGTAGGAAGGTTGCTAACCAATGAGAACAAGTGTTTGTTTGCCTGGTACTCAGGCACATGCTATTCCTAACTAGGTATGCCACTGTATGAAGAATGTGGGAGTACATGGCTCAAACACAGTCCGACACGCTCACAGGCTTAGCGCACACATCTCACAAGTCAAATCTCACAAATTTCACAAGTTACTATCAGAAAGGGTAACTCAGGCAAAAACCATCAACAGTCACTTTTTGAACTACTTTCTTAATCCTCCTTGTATCGCTAATGTGTTGGCCCTTGGTCCTGGTCCCAGATGGCCCTTAATACATAGCTTATTTTGTTATTGATAGAGCAACATTCTTATGCTGGTGATTATCATGGAAATGCAGAAACACAGGGACTTTGGACATTTTAAGACTGACCTAAAGGAGATGAGTTTTTGTTTTTTTTTTTTTTTGTTTTTTGTTTTTTTTTTTTCTCAAAATCAGTATCGGAGCTGGGAGTAAATTCCTGGTCTTTCTTGTTTGCAGTTCAGTGCCTTCTTCCCTTTTTATCAGACTGGGGATGAGAGCTGTTTCCTAGGGAGCTGGGGCAAAGGAAGCAGCTGGAATTTTATCTCACCCCTGCAGATGTCAGGAGCAATGTGGAACAGGCAGGAGAACCTATGTCCCCGGGCTACATAATCCAGACCTATGAAAACCGTTTAGCCTGCTCTGAGCCACATGCCTGGAGGTCACAGAGGCATGCAGGAAAGCGAGAGGAAGTAGAAACGTGCTACCAGAGGGCTCAAAGCAATGTGCTCACCACCGGAAAAAAAAAAATAAAAATAAACACACTCAGAAATAGTGTAACTGATATGCAAAGAAGATCAAAACAAGGTTTAAAATATCTTGGCTGATTTAGAGTTGATGGGGGTGGTAAATGAAGTTGAGGGTGCAAATGTGTTAGGGGGTGCTGGATAGGCCTCTACAGCCTGTCACACTCTGGGAACCCTGGGCCCCAAGGTGAAAAATAGGACATTTACAATGCCCCCCAAAAATTGGACCCACAGAAGCAGAGAGAATGGTCATTCCAGAGATCATGGAATGAAGGGACTGGGGAGATGTTGGTAAAAAGAATGCAGGATTTCAGTTTGAAGAAATAAATTTTAATAATCTCATTGTATGTGGCTAGCAGAGTTAATATAGAATAAATAATAATATATTGTTTTCTTAAAAATTGCAAAGGATTTCTTTTCAGTATTACAAAAGTGATAAGGTGATTCATATATTAATTAGCTTGATTTAGTCATTCTATAATGGGTACTGGTATCAAAACATGCTGCATGTCGTAAGTATGTGACATTTTAATTAGTCACTTTAAAGAAACAATAAATACATAAAGCATATGTGGATGGCACAAACTCTTCTGGCTAACTGAGAGGTGGATATGGACTCCAGAACAAGAAACTGGGGGTTCCTGAGTCCCAATCTCCTCCCTCTCTACCCTTTCTCTGTTCCTGAAGACGTGCGCCATTTGGAATCATGGGTATTTGTTCCAGGGCACGCAGGGCTTCAAGGTTCAGACAGCTCAGCGGGAAGGCACCAGTGTGTCCTCTCGACTTGGCTGAATTTCAATGCTGAAGTTCTAGTTTGGAACAAATAGACCAAAGCAGAGCTAACTCGGGGAAGACGAACTGCCCAGTCTCATGATGACAAACTCATTTTCCTTTCGGTGTGTTGTGTGTTGTACAGACTGCCCAAATGTACTGGATTTATAAAAGCAAGAAATTAGAAATGGGAAACCAAAGGGTTAGTGCCGGCTGTGCTGGCTGTTTTCAGCCTCCCTCTGCCAATTTAACCAAACCTAATAATAGACTAAGCATCATGGGGTATTTCCAGCATCAGAAGGCCATGAGTGAAGAGCACAGGTACAAAAGGCAGCATTTTCTCTCTACAGATGTCCAGCAGGCTCGGGATGTTTAACGGAAGACATAGGTGGACGAAGGACGCAGGCAGGTGCTGCAGCAGGTGTCTGGGCTTAGGAAGCTAATCACCTGCCACACGCGGGTCTTAGAGCAGTACTTACAAAGCACTTTCACATCCATGATCCAGAGGGGTGGAATGGGTGAAGCTGATCACCATTTTCCAGGTGAAGAAACTGAGGCTCCGTGGCGAATGATTCAAGGTCACAAGTATGCTCTCTAGGTGCAAGGCGGGTTTATAAAAACCTTTGGAACCAGAGATGGGAATGTGATTCTTTTCTTTTAAACCGGAAGCATGCCCCTCCACCTTGTCCTCCTCCCTTCCTTGATGAGGAAGGGCCTGTGGATAATTTTGTTCTTCTGCTTCTCTTGTTTTGTGAGGATAAAAGCCTCTCTCAAGTACAGTTTTGAATTGATATCGTAGTAGACCATCACCATGAGATGCTCAGAAGTAGCTCTTTCCTGGCTTGCCAAGCCAGCCTCCGGCTGAGGTGGGAGATGGCAGGTATCCTATTTTGCTTTCTGGTCCTGTGATAAATGCCATGAGCCAAAGCAACTTTGCAAAGAAAAGGGCTTATTGGGATTCATACTTCTACCCCACACTCCATCACCCAGAGAAGTCAGGGCAGGAGCTCAAGGCAACAGGACTAAAGCCATGGAGGAGCACGGCTTATTGGTCTGCTTTCCATAGCTTTGCTAAGGCTGCTTTCTTTTCTTTGCTTTCTTTTTTTAAAAACTCCCAAATGACACATTTATTTAAAAGCTGTATATTAAAAAAGAAAAAAAATTCCTTCATGATCAAGAGTTGGGGTCCCAATTTCTTTTTTAAAAAAATTAATTTTTATGTAAATTTTTAGACATGTTTTGATCAAATTCTTTCTCCATTTCCCATTTCCCCTCCAGATCTTCCCCCACCTCTCTACATACCTAACTTCATGTTCTCTCTTTGTTTCTTGCTATATATTAAAAACTCCAAAATCAAAACAAATAAAATACCCACCCCAAACAAAAAAGTACCTAAACAAAAAGAGCACAAAAGATATGAAGTCTGTTTTGTGTTGGCTAGTTACTCCTGGGTGTGGGGCCTGCCCTGGATTGTGGTTTATATACTTGGTGTCTCTTGCTTGGAGAAAACTGATTTTTCCCTTTCCCAGCAGGTATCAATTCCCATAGCTGATGTGGGAGTTCCTTCTGTATGCTGCAAATATGTATTATTTTTATTGGTTGATGAATAAAACTGTTTCAGCCAATGAACAGGACGAATTTAGTTACGTAGGAATTCCAAACAAAGAGGCAAGGAAAGAAAGACAAAGGCCAGACACCATGTACACACCTGGGAGGTAGGATGCCATCATCGGTCTTTGTGGAGATGCTCGAATTAATAGAAATGGTTTAATAATTAAGAGAGAGCTAGCTGGTAAGAAGCCTGAGACATTGCCAAAAAATTGTAACTGATATTAAGTCTCAAAGTGGTTATTTCTTAAGCAGCTTCTTGCCCATTGGGGAGTGTTAAGACACAGGACACGTTCTCAGGTACTTTCTTCCCAACCCCTAGTGGGCATACAAGCACCAGGACCCAAAGTGGCAGGCCACTTGAGCTGGCTTTGGCCTTTGGACTACCCTTAAAACATTTGGGTGTGTTCAGATCCCACTCCTAACACCAGAATGTAGAAAGAGATTTTCTCCATTTACCCAGATTCCATTGGACCAGTTTTCCTCGGTCCACTGGGTCCCACAGCTGCTTAGTTAGGAGTAGGATGCTGCATCCACTTCCCTTCTCAGTGCTGGGGTTTTGTGTTTTAAAACTATGCACTTGTTATACATTCAGCCTGCTTTCTTACACAACCCAGGACCACCTGTTCGGGGGAGGTACATCCCAGAGTGGGCTTTTCATATCCATCATTAATCATGACGATGCTCCACAGATATGCCTACGGGTCAATCTGATGGAGGCCATTGCTCAATTGAGAGGCCCACTTCCCAGGTGACTCTAGTTTGTGTCAAATTGCCAAAAGCTTACCAGCCCACAGGCAATGGCAGCTTGCATCCCCACCTGGTGTTCCCTTACACTGCAGACCCAGAGAGTGCATGGTGTGGCAGGCTCAAGCTTTGGAATGTCAGAGGAAGAGGTGAGCTGGGGTGAATCCAGGAAGGTGTTAGCAGAAGGTAATCTCAGCCTGTGTCAAAGTGTAGTGAAACCTAGAGAAAACACTCCGGGGGGCTTAAAAGCATATCGTGGGGGTCAAGGAGCCTACGGATAATGGGGGAAGGCAGGGCTTGCTCTTGTGGAGGAGAATGGTTAATATAAGCCAGCAGGATAGGAACTGCTGAGTTGAGACTAGGCTAGGAGGATTGATAGAGACGCATCTAGGCCTGCAGCCAGCCCTGGGCTTCAAGTGGAAGCATTTCACAACCCCTTTTCTCCAGGGGTTATGTCCTTGGATTGAACAGCCACAGGGGCATTTTGAGGTAGTGGAAAATGTACAGGACTCAGAGCCAGAGAGCTGCATTCCAGGCCTTATTCTGTTGCTGCTTGCTGGTGTGACCCTTACTTCCTGGCCTAGGGTTGAAGTAGACTGGGTAATGTCTGGGTTTTCTTTTAGACTCAGACCCCTTTCCGACCCTTTGTCTTTTCAAACTAGGATGCAGAAGGATAGTGACAGTGAGGTGACCCAAATCTCAGAGCAACTGAATTCTATGACTGAGCTCTAGGTTTGGCCATGAAGGTAGCCTAGGGAATTTCAAGTACGTTTGTATTAGGGCAGAGATGACTGTGTGTAGGCCAGATGACTAAGAAATATGGGATTCCTCTGAGTTGATGCCTTCTGTGCTGTGAAGTTCTGTTGTCCTGAAGGAAAGTTCCCTAATCAATACAGAGTCTCCTTCAGCTGGGGTCACAAGGCACAGACCATCTCCTTCCAGTCTCATTTTCCAGTTTCCATTCTTAGAAAGTAATATATCTGCCACTCTCTTCCCCCATCTCCAAGCAGATTCTCAATGATAAGTTAACCTTTTCTGTAGAACTTGCTTCATCTTCCTGGTCAAACAGAATAATATTACATCTGGCTTTTGGGTATTGGGATGTGAAGATCAAATCCCCTAAGTTGACTGACTACTCAGTCACTTGTGTGGCCCAGGCTAGAGTGTGGATCCATGGAGGCAGAGATGTTCCATAACAAGTTGCTCTATCTGAAGAGGGAACCCTCCATTCTTCCCCAGCAGTCAGTGTCACCACCAAATGCCCCCAAAGCCAGAGGTTTTCAACCCATGGGTCACAACCCCTTTGGGGGAGGTTACATATCAGATATCCTGTGTATCAGATATTTGCAGTAAAATTCATAACAACAGCGACATTATGGTTATAAAGTACCCATGAAAATAATTTTATGGTCGGAGGTCACCACAACATAAGGAATTGTGTCAAAGGGTCACAGCATCAGGAAGCTGTTTGAAGCTCTTGTTGCAGAGGCCAGAGAAACAAGTAAATGAAGCAAACCTCATGGGAGCTTCCAGGACCATGCTTAGGTGAAGGATGTGGGATTGTCACAGTCCTTACTTTCAAGGAGAAGAGCAGTGCAAGCAAGCAAGTCACTGAAATGCTCTGCAGAATGCAGAACAATTTTTAAAAAGCCTTCCAAAGGAACACAGGGCTGGGGGGGATGGGTCTGTTGGTAATGTGCATTTGTGCAATCACAAGTCTCTAAGTTTGGATCCCCAGTAGCCACATGAAAGCAAGGGAGGGAGAGTTGCGAATCTGTAACCTCAGCACTGGGGACAGGGATTGGGAGAAGCAGGGGGAATCCCTGGAATTCATTGTCTAGCCAATCTAGACGAATAGGTGAGATTCGGCTTCAGTGAGACACCTTGTCTCAAAAATTAATAAGGAAAGTGATCAAGGAAGATACCGGTATCTGAGCAGGAGAAATGGGATTCAGATGTGAGATCACAGACTGTGTTTTGAAAGAGATGGCACGAGATAAGCCAATGATCGATGTTTCTATCATTTCAATTATTGTGACTTGCCCTAGCTTTTTATTGAGCATTATGCTTCAAGATACTGTGCTCTGCGTTTCCAATTTATCTTAGTTCCTCTTCATGAAAATCCTCTGAGAGAACTCCATTTTGCAGATGAAGAAACTGAGGCCTGAAGAGGTTAACTAACTTTCTCTGAATCACCAGAGAGGAAAGGATCAGAGCCCGGATTTGTTGGAGGGTTACAGATTAGACATTCTCTATGGAGGGTAAAGAACAACACCAGAATTTGGGTTAAGTCGGGGGACTGTGGCAGTTAAGGCCAATGAGAAAGGCAGACAATCAGCTCTCAGAATTGTGAGTTAGCTGAGGATGGACTTAGAGACTGGAGTATGACAGGTGATGGGGACTTGAGCTAGGGGTGCTGGCCAGGGTCAGAGAAGTAGCAGCCCAGGGCTAAACGCCTGCCTCTCCCTTTCTTGCTCTGAGCACCAAAGACAACATTCACTCTGTTGCAGCTGCACAGGTGTTCTGAGAGCCTGGCACTCAGTCTTGCTTCACAAGGCATGCGCGCCTCCCCTCCATCTTCAGTGAGAGCTCACCGTCTAGGATAGGATGCTTTGTACTCTCGGATGGTGCCCTTTCTCAGCCCTGCTTGGTTCCCCAGGCCTGGAACCCTAGAAAGGCAGTGGCGAATGAATCACTGAGTTCTTTTATTGGGATGGAAGTCTGAAGGAGAATGCCTGGGTGGGACTGAAGAGGGGGGTGTTCTGAGTCATCAGCCACCCCCAGAAGATCAAACAAGGTAGATCAGAGAGCAGGATGAGAGGCTGTGAGTGTCCCACAAACTGTTGAGTTCAGGGTGTCTGATGGGACCCCCCAATATGCACGCTGGCAGCTTCTTTTTCCAAGATTCTAAGGAGAACCTCAGAACAACAGAACCCAAGGCTATAGCAGAAACAAAGGCCATAGTGACTTTTCCTCGAGGGGAGGGTCTGCCCACTGAGGATCACATTCTGCCTTGCCCTTCCCAAGAGCTTCTTGGGCACAAGTAGTACAAGGAATTATTTCCAGGATCACCACTTGGTGCATCATCCAGTTCAGTGTGTGTGTGTGTGTGGGGGGGAGGGGTCTGAAGATCCTCATCCAGCCTGTGAGCTACCTGAAGACTAGGAATGATTTACTTAATGTTGCACCGTGGCTGTTACATCTCTTTTACAAATAAGGAAACGGAGGCATGGAGATGTCTCCCAAGTCAGTGAAGGAGCCAAGCCCAAGCAGTTTGGCTACAGAGTCCAATTTTAGAACTGTTTCCCCTGTCACCTTTTATTCTGCTTTCTACTCTAAGATCACCCATCCTACAATAAAGAAGGTCAGCTGCCTCATTTCTGACACCCTGGTGTTCACCTTGGAATCTTGTCCTCTGTGTCGTTCAGGAGAATCAGTGCAAAGTTAGGGGCAGGCTGTCAGCCTTCAGTTGGCTGTTAAATACTTGGTGATTGTGTCGCAAACATCTTGCCTCTCAAATATCAAAAATCCCAGCATTTCTTGGCTTGCTGCTATTGCAACACGGAATCAGCTGGGTCTGCAGACCCACTGGACCTCAGACTTTCACAAGGGCGACCCACACCAGTTTGCAAACCATGAGCCAATCAAGTGGGAAAATAGGTCTCATCTAAGCAAAGTAGAGTGAGATAAGGCAGAGGCTACTGAAGAGCGGCAGTGGCTCAGAGATAAGGGCAGGAAGCAGGAGTTGCAGCAGGGCTGTGGGAGAAGGTGGGAGTCTTCAGTTTTCTCAGCCAGGAGAGTGGGACAGATGGCCCGATAGAAACGGGGTTATATGAGTTGAAGAAGTGGGTTCTCTCTGGTGTCCCACAGTGAGAAAGGTTCTGTAATACAGACACAGTTTCAAAACTCTCTGGCTTGTTTAAGCATTCAGTGGGATAAAGGCTAGATTAACACTGGTGGCAGGAAGGCAGCAAGGCTGCAGATGCAGAAGAATGTGGTCCCTGTTTGTTTTTTATTTGTTTGGTTGGTTTTTCAAGACAGGGTTTCTCTGTGGCTTTGGAGGCTGTCCTGGAACTAGCTCTTATAGACCAGGCTGGCCTCGGACCCCAGGGATCCACCTGCCTCTGCCTCCGGAGTGCTGGGATGTGCCACCACCGCCTGGCATGGTCGGTGTTTGAACATCTATCTTGCAGCCCTTAATCGTCCAACAAGGTGAATGGACCTAGCTTAGTCATGTGTATCTCCCCTCGGCCTCAGATTGCCCACAATAGCAGCAACTTTCCACTGAGTATGTGCTCTGCTTTGTTTTCAGAGCCTACGAAGTCTTATCCCAGTCTTTTAGAAGTTCTATACAGACAGTGTAATTCAGAGGTGGAAAAGACAGCTGGAGAGGTTATGTGACTTAGGTGAGGTGGCACAGTGAGCAGCAGAGCTGGGAGTCTGTCTCAGAGTCTGAACACCTCCCCGCCCCTAGCACAATACCCTGCATGCCCCTTCTCAAGCTGGAGGCACTCGAGATAGGGATCGCTAGTCCTGACAGAGAAGTGCTTCTTTTAACTTAGGATATTTGTGCTAACAATGACCCCTCTTGGCACAGAAAGCAGCTTTGCTCTCTGACTTGAGTCTGTGTCTTGGTTGAGCCTGTGTTCTGATCACACGTGCATTTTTTGGAGAAGCATGACACTTTTTGTTACCTTGGGATTGAATTTAGGGATCTAGCATTGGACTCCTTGAGATAAGGATTGTGGCTCCTGTAGCATGACTGAGTAACTGCCGGGAGAGAGACCAAGGCCCTCAGAGCAGAAGCGGCAGGGGACACAGACACAGAATGTAATTAGCTCAGTGGGGTGTGGCAGGGGCCATGTCTAGATGGCCCAGAAGCTAGAGCCTGTCACAGAGAGTCTGAGCATGCCTTTCAGTTCTGTGAAGCTCGGGAGTCTCAGGATAACAAGACATAGTTCAGTCTTACTATCTGGGGCCCAGATTTGAACACATTTATTGAACACTGTCCCCAAACCCAGATGCTGAAGGAAAACTTTGAGAGTTTTGCCCTAGGATGTACATGTCATGGGCTGAACCCGAGTCTTTGCTAGGTTTTCTGTCCTATGTCCAGCACTCCCAGAATCCTGTTCTCAGCCCACATCCTGTCATTATCTGTTCTACTGACCATACCTGCTGCTCTCAGGTTTTCATGTCTCACACCCGCTTTGCCCATGTCCTCAATGACCTCATTAGTGATGGGACCTTTAGGTCCTGGGCTAGAATTTAATAACAAATATTTTCCTATTCCTCATCTCATTTGATTTGGTTCCAGGTGGATAGGACCTGTCACTTGCAAAGGCAGGTCAAGGATCACTGCAGTGCTCTGTGAGGACAGAAGAAACAGATTTGTATGGTCCCACCTCAGTCCTGCCCCGGGGCAGGGGCTTTAATTTTTACTTAATTTTTTTTTTCAATTGCAACCTGATTAAATGTTTGTAAAGAGTTTTGTTTACAGGAGAGTGTGCTGGCTGGACCCTCTCTGGCTTTCTCTGGTGTTAACTTCCTAAGATGCAGGTGAGGTAGACTGTTCTGCAGAGGGACAGGTAAGGTTCAGCTGGCCCACACCATATGTTATACATGGTGTTTGTTTGTAGCTCCCTACTTGGTATCGCCAGTGTGTCACATGTCACCTGTCATAAGAGAGTCCACACAGAGGTTATTTTTATTAGTGGTATTATTATTTTCAGGTCTGAGATATTCAGAAATATTAAAGAATTACATCCTGGGATTGAATAGAATAGTCTAGGATTTAAATGCAGGATTGGGACCCCACCCTGCTTGTGGAGCACATAGGATTTCCAGGTCTGGATTTTGCTGAACTCTCCTGAAGGCCTGTTCCAGACTGGCTTCCAGAGAGTTACAGCAGGGCCCAGGAACTTTATTCTGAAAGGCCAGAGCCTGCTCACTCCCTGATTTTGTATTACATTCTCTCCAGTCTTCTTGGCCATCATAGGCAGTGACATTCTCCAAGGTGTTCAAGACCAAAAGGATCTGTTCTCAGACCTTTCTCCCAGCCTCTCCAGGATATTGGACTTGGTGGATATTGACTGGAAGGGTCCTTTGTTGTTTAGCTCCTGTCTAGAGTCAGATGAGCACTGATGAAGAAGAAGGTGGGAGAAAAGGTAGGCTGCTGTTTTTGCCCCTCTCTGGTACCTATAGCTGCAAGTGGCTGCTTCCCTCCTGAAGCCCATTGCTGTTGCCAGGCTGCCTGCCCCTTCCACACCATTCCCACCATTCCCCAGACTCAGGGAACTGCATCTCCCTTGTTTTTTCAGGCTTAGGGCTGGGAGAGCTCTCAGTTCTTGTAAGCCTCAGCATGCATCAGCATCTCCTACATTTTCTCAACTGTACCTGTGCTTCTGGGAATTACCGTTAACGTCTCTTCCCTCGCACACTTCGATATGCTCTTTGCTTGTTTCTAGGACCTCGGATACACTGTCCCAATCTTGTCTCTGCTATAATATGTCATAAGAATATTAAAATTAGCCTAATTTTTTATTTGTCTTTAATTTCATGGGAAGATGTGGGGAATTCTAGGGGTGCAGGTATGTGCATGGAGGAAGCTAGAAGGGAGCATCAGATGCCATAGAGCTGAAGTTGCAGGTGCCTGGGAGCCATCTTAAGTGAGTACTTGGAGTGCACACTCTTAACCACTGAGCCATGTCTCCAGCCTGACCTCAGGTTTGTATAGGCTCTATAGATACTGCTTCTCTCAGTGTTTTTTTTTTTTAAAGCAACATAGAAGGAGGAGAAAAAGAAGGAGGAGGAAGAGGAGAAAGAGGGGGAGGAAGAGGAGAGGGAGGAGAAGGAGAAGAAAGAGAAGGCGGGAAAAAAAAAACAAAGGTAGGGATTGGTGGAAGTCAGCTTTCTGAAAGTATGGCAAAATACCAGAAATAAATAGTTTAAATCCAGAAGTTTGGATCCATTATCACCTCGTTCCTTTTTCCGAGCTATGGTAAGATAGACTATCATGGCAGGAAACATGCTATAGAGAAAATTGCTCATCTCACAGTAGATGAAAAGGTGAGGTTTAGGGGAATGTGGGAGGGAGGGGGAGAGGGAAGGAGAGCAGGGACTGGGGTAGGAACAGAATGAGACATGAGACAAGACCTAGCTACTAAAGCCACACCCTGAATGACTCTTCATCCTGATCCCACTTTCCATCTCCATCACCTCCAGGCAGTCTATCAGATTATGAACCCATTAATCAATGGATTAATTTATTGTTGAGGTCATAGTACTCATGATTCATTGATACCCTAAAAGCCCCGTGTTGGAATATCAGTGCGCCAGGGGCAAGAATTTCAACACAGGAGGACATTTCAAAACCAAAACACAATAGGGCTGCAGGGGTTATAATAAGTCCTGAGGCTAGACCTGGAAGCTAAGTGACCCAAGTATGGCACTTACTAATTATGTCATATTATCTGTCTTCCAGACTAATACAAATGAGGATAGATTTTTTTTTTTCCTGTCTTCCTCGAGTGCCTCCAGGGAAAATGGGATTTGAAAAGTCTAAAGGAAGTACTCTGTAAATGCTGAAATGCTTCCCAAACATCAGGTGTTGGTATTGTTTCCATCATACAAAGCATCCAGGTTAAGCCTTCAAAAGGCCACGCACTGCTTTTTCTAATGTACTCAGATGTCCCCTCTGCCTCTAGGCCTCCTGCATTCAGAGACCTGGCATTTGCGGAATCCAAGATCAATGTCCAAGGAGGGTTGGCAAAGTATGGGCCACATGGCATCACTAAAAATACTCCTGATCTCAGAGGGAGAATTTTAGGACCCAAAGAGGGCAGACGTGGGGGCACAGGGGTTAAAAGGGGGAATGTGATCTCTATCAGCTGGGGGTTAGGAGAGGTCAGGAAGGTGAATGTTCCAAGGTGCCTGCCAGAATTTCCTTCTCCCTCCTCCCCTACCTTCTCCTTTCTGTGTGTGTCTTCCCCCAACTTTCTCTCTCTCTGTCTCTCTCTCTGTCTCTCTGTCTCTCTGTCTCTCTCTCTCTCTGTGTGTCTCTCTCTGTCTCTCTCTCTCTCTGTCTCTCTCTCTCTGTCTCTCTCTCTCTCTCTCTCTCTCTCTCTGTCTCTCTCTTTCTCTTTGTGTGTGTGTTTCAGTGGCAGGTGTGGATGAGAAGGCCTGATCTGACCTTTTGTACTTCTCTGTTGGAGTAAAGGCTATGCCTTCAAGCCCTTCCTCATGGCAGGATGCTTCGGAATTTCCCCAGCCTGCCAGTTGGACAATAGACACCCAGAGCCTGAAGGAATTAGGGAGGGGTAAGCTGAAGAACCTGGTGTGGAGCGGGTGGAGAGACAGATCGAGAAGCCTATCATCTCCAGGCACAAGGGGTGGGGAGGGTTCCTACCCCCAAAACATCCAGTTTTCCAAACTCTGTAACTACAGCTCCAGGCCTTTGCTACTTAAAATTCAGTACCTAAGTCAGCGCCTCCCATATTAACCAGGAGCTTGCTAGAAACAGATTCTGAGCTCCTGCTCCAGACCTCTAGGGCTCTAAACCAAAGCCTGCACACAGACCACAAATGTTTCCACTCTAGACACGCATGTGAACTCATACTCTTGAACCTCTGTGAAGTCCCTTAGATGATCACCAATGAGTGAGATCCAGTTGTAAAAGTGGGGTCTAATTAAAAAACAAATAGGACAGTCAAGGATGTTGGCACATGCCTGTAGCCCCCCAGCACTTAGCAGGCTGTGTTGTAGAAGGATTACTGAGAGTTTGGGGCCAGCCTGGGCTAATAGTGAGTTCTAAGCCAACTTGGGCTACACAGTGAAATTTTATATATATGACTATTTTTGAAAAATGTCTTCATTTGCATTTAGAAGATTAAAAAGTTGAAACCATTGTAGCCTTTCTCTTCTTGTCATAGGTGAGGGAGTTCTGTTTACAAGAGAACCAGACTGCTTTTCCTACAAAGCTCTCTACTACCTGAACCCTGCCTTCTTTGATGTCTGAGTCCCTCATGCCTCAAACAAGCTAGTTTGAGAAGGGACAGCTGCACCAGTGAAGGTGCATGTTATGGGACTGGGGAGTACTGGTTGGTTTCCCAGGCCAAGTCATTTCCAGCCCCAAAGGGCCAGCCTGAGTAGGGCTGCCTAGTGAGATGCTGATAGCACACAAAAGGATCCTGTCATGACCTGGGTGTGCAGGATCCAGCTCCATCTTCTGAGAGGGGAGGGCAGAGCTTTCTCCTCCGTAGGTGGAATTATGCAGACAGCTTAGTGTTTGTTGTATGAAGAACATCCTGGCAGGATGGGAAGAAGTGCCAGGAGCTGAGAAGAGATAAGCCTGCTTCCAGCTGGGATCTGGGCACAGCCCTGCAGCAGGCAGCAGGTTTTCAGGATTCCAGAGGGAGTGCTTGGCTGCCGAGGCAATGTCTTTTCAGAGCCTCCGTTTGTGCCATTATAAATAACTATGATTTGCATTGCCTTTGCGCGCTCAAGCCTGGGGAGATCTAAGCATCCCAGGCGATCCAATGCTCCTGGCCCAGCCTTTCCCTAGTCATCTATGGAGAACATTCCTGGCTTCTGTCCTACAGAAGGGGAAACTGAGGCTTTAAGAAGCCCTGCCAATTATACCTGAGATGGAGACCAGCAAACTGTGGCCTGACTTAGAGGCTTAGTGTGTAGTCTCAGAGCTCATCAGGATGCTGGCCTGACTCTGGCCTGCATTCCCCCTCTCCTCTTCTTGCATCTTGCCCTCTGCTCACACCATCCACCAGGTTTACCTGCCCTAGATGCTCTGGCTGCTGCGTGCACACATCCCCTTTTTCTATTCCCCAACTTCTGTGCTTCAGACGGGAATCTTTATTTCCCTCTGGTGACCCACTTGCCTCCCTTGATCGGACTCAATAATTTGCTCCCTTGCTACTTGCTTGCCTTGAAAGCTTTGAAGGCAAGGGAGTGGCCCAGCGGCTTGGAACCCAGCAGAGTGTTGTCCTTGAGAAATGCTTGTGTAATGATGAATTAACCAGAAGACTAAAACATTCAAGTTAGTGGCTGAAGCAGAGTCTGTGTTTATAGACTGCTGGGAAGGAGAAAGACTTCTGTTGTTCAACAATACTGGAGGTGGTGGACAGGGTCTGAAAGATTTGGAGTAGAAGCCCCAGCTGTCTCTGGAAACTGCTGTGATTAGAGTGGTCTTAAGAGGCATGGCCTCAAGAAACTTGAGTTTCCCAAGTTAAAAATGTTAGGTTTCCCCCTCCCCTCCTTCTTCCTGTAAATAGAAGTATCCTAACTTACCATGCAGTTGTTGAGGTAGGCACTTGTAAAGCATGTCTTGGAGGATTGGCACCTATAATGCCTTTGATATAAGGCACTTACTAGCTAGTACAAGGGAGCATCATTTCTTCTCCTTGGAGCCAACCAGTGCCTAAGTACAAAAAGATGTGAAATCCAAGATTTGGACCCTGGACTATCTTCTCAGTGAATTGAGTGCTATACATCTTAGGAAATTGTTATCTAGAATGCTACAAGATGCATGTTTTTGTTTTGTTTTGTTTTGTTTTGTTTATTTAATGGTGTCATAGCTGGCCCCAGGCTAAGCAATTCCTTCTTTCCAATCATGTAAGTATTCAGCAGTAATTCACCAGTCAATTGAGTCTAGTCCCTGGACCATGGACTCTGTTCTGATGACCTTCCTTTGGAAAGCCACAGGTGTAGGGGTGGTGAAAGGAGGCAGGGTTCCTCTCAGCCTGGAGTTCTCTGACTCACTCTCTGATCATGGACCATTCATTCCCCTGTGGGAACATGTCACAAGGGGAGACTGGACCAAGGCCCTTGATGCTCAGTCTGCTGTAGAGGAGGGAACTCCACAGTCTCCTCTGTCCAGGTACGTCTTCTTTCACTCATCTCCACGCTTGCCTCTTCTGGAGAATGGGGTGGGAGTTGTCTGGGACAGTGTAGTGATTTCTGTCTCTATCTTGCCTCCACATCCTTTCCTAGCTGAAAATCAGCCCTGCAAAATACATAAGGTGTGTGTCCTAATTCCCATCTTACAGATGTAAAACTGAGGCCCAGAGAGGCCCAGGATCCCCTTGTTCTGAAGGAGACAAAGTACTTTTACTTTCTCTGTTCTGACTCTTAGGACTAGTGGTGGCCACGGCTGAGTTGGCTCCTTTGCCAAAGCAAGGACCTTTTCTCCTCCTGATCTGGTTTCCCTGTCCATTTGTCTTGTTCACCTTGCTTGCCCCACCCCACCCCAATGGATTGTATGCTGCAAGTCCACTAACCAGACTCAGAAGAAGGTGATGGCTCACTGCCATCCTAGGCTCAAGCCTTCTTCAGGTAGCATCTTACAAGGAAGCCTTCCTGCGAGGACCGGGCACTGCAAGTGACTGTTCTCCTGGGACTCTGATGCAGAGTCCTGTTAGTGCAGACAGGGCCAGGAGCAACGGTAGCCAAGTGTGACAGGGAGACTTCTGAGCTGCATGGTTGACCTGCTCTGAGGGGTTGAAGACAAGTAATTGGGCAGAAATGCACCTGGAAGATCAAACGATAAGCTTTCTAAGAGGGGGGAGGGGCAGGGAAAGGCACATGAGTCAAGGAGTTGGAGGAATTCAGGCTACACTGTTGAGACCTTTCTGGTTTCTCAGGTCTACGCCTTTCCTCCAATGTTCACTGCTCCCGCCCTCGGATGTCTCAAAAAGCTCCAGCTCCTGCTCCAGACTGGTCTCCCTGCTCCATACACCCCTGCCTGCATCTCCGCCTTCCTATTTAGCCCTCTCCCTCTTGCTCCAGTTTGAGCACGCAGCACTGCATGGCAGCCGAAGCTGCTCATTCTTCCTGCTCCTGTATTTTTCCACTGTTAGCCTCCTCTCGTGCACTGTCCCTGCATGACATTCCCAGTCCAGGGAGTGCAAACACAACTTCAGACTTTTGGTTGGATCCAAATGTACCTGTGGACTAACCCCTCAGCCCTGAGAATGTATGTGGTGGTCTCTTCTGCTTTCCTATTTTTCGGGTATTTGTGGCCATTTTCCTGACACCTTAGCTACTTCTCTACCTGTTTTACCTCCTGGACAGATGGAAATCTTGCTTTAGGAATGGGCTTACATTCAAATTTATATTCTTCAGTATCTTGGTCACTTAGATTGTCCATGAATTAGCAATGATGTAAAGGAAGGGAGGTTCCAGTACTCTAGAACCCAAGCTTCTGTTAGCTCAACAATAAAACCCCGAGTAAACTGAGATATATTTTAATGGACATGCAGATAAACACCTTCAAAGAATGGGGGTGGGGGTGGGGGGGAAGACTGGCAAAGGAGTTGTAAATCAGGGAACCAAGAAATTAGGTATGAGGTGGCATTGCTTGTCTAATGCTTGGTAACAGAAGTCAACAGAAGCTGGAAGAAGCTTCAAAGGGTGGGTCCAGAATGAATCATAAAGTTTTCATTTAACCCTTATACTGTACCATGCATCTTCCCAGGCAGAAGTCAAGGAGGAAGAAACACCCAGCACATCACTGGGCTTCTGCAGCTACTACAGTCCTCCGTATGAGCCAGATAAAATTGGAAAGTTCACAGCCTGTTTGGGGAAAGACAGCATCATGTCAAAGGTCCTCCCTGAACACACAAGCCCGTGTTTCTTCACTATATATCTAACTTCCTGTGGATGCACAGGAAGTCCCAACAGGTGTGGTGGGAGCAAATACAAACGGAGAGTAGATTTTTAGAACCAAAGTTAGGTAACACTAAATCACACCAGTCTGAAGAAGTGGTCTGGGAGGAGTCATGGTCAGTAGAATAGAGAATTGGCTAAGGAGGCAACAAGCCTGGTTTCATCAGGGCCCAGGCACGTGCAGTGTGGGTTTAGCCTTTCTGGGGCTACTTGACTGCTAGAATGGCCAGAAAGCCCATTTTGTCCTCTCTGTGCCTGTTTATCTCTCCTTCCCTTCTTTCCCTCATCCCTCCCATTCTCTCGAAGGCCTAACAAAATTGTGGGATAGAATATCCCACTGAAAACGGAACTTCCCCACCCAAACTCTCACTATGCAGGTGATTTCAGAAGGACAGGATGAGAAGGGGTCCCTGCCTTGGGCTCTTGTCATTCCGTGGTTTGGGGTTAGGGAATGTCAAGGCCAAAATGAACAAGAGGTCCTTTTCTCTTTAGCAGTCTTGCTTATTCATGAGCCTCGTCTGCATATGTAAATCAGAGCAGTGGGCAGTGTAGGAGGGCAGCTGTGGCCCTGCAGCTGCTGCTCAGTGAAGCTCTGGGGAGTCCCCCAGGGCACTGGGCCGCTCAACCCTCACTGTTGGGGGGCTCATTGCATGAGAAGAGAGAACTCTAATGAAAGGGATTGAGACCGCCTCGCCTCAGAGATGGGTCCTGGGTGTTGTTTATGTGAAAACCCTATTTCCCACACAGAGAAACACAAGATCAGAGAGTTGGTCCAGTTAAAGTCAGTCAATATCTGGACTGGTTAGAAACTGCCTCTCCTGATTTGGCATGGGGAGTCTTGTTGTTGTTTGTTTTGTTTGTGTACTTTTTGGAAGACTGGAGTGGAAGAGATGGGCGGAAACATACAGCTAGAGGCAAGCAGTAAAAAACAAAAAACCAAAACAAACAACCAAACAAACAAAAGCAGGGTGTCCCAGGAAACAAGTAGGCGCATCTGAAGTCTCTGTCCCCTGCCGGTCAGCTTCTGTGCTTCGTTCTCCGTCTGTCCACACTATAATCCTCTGGGCTCACAGAGAGGTCTGGGGCATATGATTCCATGCGAAAGACGTTCACATAACCCATGAACTCAGCAAATTGATTTTGCTCTTTGTTTCAATTTTAGTGGAATTCTTTAAAGTCTTTTCAGTGGCTTATTTTATTTATTATTTATTTATTGTGGGCAGAGATTTATAGGCACTAATTCTTTCTGAAGATTTTAATTTGTGAAAAAAGATGAACATAAAAAAAATCCTTACATCTTTGAAAAGGATGATACATGTTCTGTTTTAACTGTTTAAGGTAGACAAGCCTAGAAGTATCTATGTTCTAAAGGAAAGACTGGAACCTTGACCACAGAACACTTGATGCACCCTTTTTTTTAGTGAAGTTAATTTCTGCCATCAGAAGGACACCGTGGGCTGGGGAGTTGACTTAGTAGGAAAAAGCACTTGCCATGCAAACGTGGCAACCTGAGTTTGGTCCCCGTAACCACATAAAGGTTAAAGAAGAAAACTGATGCCACAAAGTTGTCCCCTGGTCCTCTACACCCACACTCCCTCTCTCCATAGGCATGCTTGTGCACATACAATAATAATAACTAATTAGCTAAAGATCTGAAATCCCTACCTCTTCTTCAGGAGTTAAGAAAGAAGGACCAGATAGGGAAGCACACTTTGCAGAGTCTAGCATGATGCTGGCATGTATTAGCTACAGAAACTACACACACAGGTTCCCATCACGACAGCACAGGGCTAGGAGGAGCCTTGTTCACTCTTGAACCTGATCTTGTGATTCTCAAGATGCTCAAGTGTGCTGCCCTTCCATTGAATGGTCATAGTCCTTCCATTTCACTATTCTTCAATTCTTTCCACACACAAAAACACTTGCCATGTATAAAACCTATGATTTACAAGATCATTGACCGAGATCAAGATCATTCACCCTTTACCTGTCTGTAGAATGGTTCCTGTCACATGGACGAGTTTCACTAGATTTCTAGAGGTTTTGTCTCTTGAGTGACTTCTCTTCCTGACCTTCCTTTGGTGACTAGTAAACACTTTTGCTGAAACAAAGAAAGTGCCAATAACTCTGCCTCTCAATGACTTGGAATTAAAAAGGGAGTGAATATATATCATGGTCAACAAAATTTCCACTTGACAATGGGATTGCCTTCCCAGTGGTGGGTGGTACATAGAAGATGGGTCTCAGAATGACACAGATTAATAGATATAAGCCAGAAGGAAAAACTTTGTTATATTTCTATTTTTCAGTATGTATGTATGTACTGTGGATAAGACATGTGAGGTCCGTCCGCTAATTGATAGGCACTGTGACACGGACTTGATATAGTCACAGAACATATCAAACACCCAGGTTTCTTGAGGAACAGTATCAATGCTTATCATTTTAGCCTTTCCAAAGCTAGAAAGAATACATAATACTCTTCCTCTGGTTTTTAAGATTCCCTTATGTGATTGCTCAGTATATTAGAATTCTGCTCACAATGCTGCCTTTAATAAATAGGACTGAGAACAGAATTAAAATCTAGAGGATATAAAACACAAGCCTCATATTTGTTGATTGGAATTTCCAATTCAAAAATAGAACCCAAATGGATATAATAATGGTAATTGTAGAGGGAAGTCTTGCTGAAAATCAACGAAGAGAAGACTTTTTGGCATGTAGAACTATCAAAATTTAAGCGCTATTACTGTGGAAGTGAGTGTTTGTTTTCTATTAGAGGTGAGCAAGCAGGGGCTTATGAGGCTGATGTGCTGTCTGGTAACCTTCATGGTCTCACGCATCTTCAGCAAACCCATGTGGAATGAATTTGATCCGAGTGTTTAAATAATCACCTCTTACAGCCACCTGTGCATGTGTGCTGCCAACTGGTTGCTATCTCTCTCCAAACTCGCCATCTACTATGCAAAGTAGCACTTCCTTTTATTGACTCTAAAATTAATTCTGGCAAACTTGGGCTAAAGGAGGCTGTTGTTCTGAGATTTGCTGATTAAGTGCATAGTTCCATACTACCATGCATTGTCAAATCCCCACTCAGCTGGCTCTTTGTTGGTTGGAGAAATATACAGCAGATATGAATATCAACAGGGTTCCATCATAGGCATGACCTAAAAAGTTCTCTTCTGTTTCTGTTCTATGTCCCTGTTCTACTAAACTTTCCTTAAGGTCCTTGAATAGGACCTCCAAGCTTTTCTTTTCTGAGCCCACACACTGCTGTATTGTGCTAAGGGTCACAAATTTTCTACGTTTCTCACTGAACCTGAATCTGGGTGTTTTGGTTAACCAACCAGCCAGCCAGCCAGCCCTGAATCCACTTATCTACACCCTCTCCTCCAAAGGCTGGATCATAGATGCATACCACCAGAAGTGGCTAGTACATGGGTACTGAGGATCTGCACCCTTTGTACTTGCCTGCCAAATAATACTTCACTCACGGAGCCATCTCCATGAACACAATTCCAGAAAGCAAACCAATAGACAATTGTCTTAACTAAAATCAAGCCAAACAAACAAGCGACACCTCTCCCCAACAAGAAACACCCAATGCTGTGGCATTGAGTTCATAGAAATACTTGATCTGGGACACAGAGTTTGAGCTCAGTTGACTTAAAATTCAAGTCTTAACAATTTTTTAACTTGTGGTAACAATTTGCTGAACTGTTCTCAGTTTCCTAATTGGGGGGGAGGGAGGGAGGGAGAGAGAGAGAGAGAGAGAGAGAGAGAGAGAGAGAGAGAGAGAGAGAGAGAGAGAGAGAGAGAGAGAGGAGAAAGATGAAGAGGAGGAGGAGGAGGAGACCATTCTACCAGTACAGCTAGACCTAGTCCTAACCATAATTCAACAGAATATCTGTACAGTATGGCCCCTGAAGAAGGGCATGGGTTGATCTGTGGCTTGCACAGGTATGCATACATGTGCACATGTACCTTCACCCAGATATGCGCCTACATGAACACCTACACACACACACACACACACACACACACACACACACACACACACACACATACACAGCCACACAGCCACACATAGTCACAGACATGCATGCACAGGGAAGTCAAGTGTAGTCCTGGTCACTCATGGGGTCTTTATCTCCTTGCTACAGAATCATCCATATGTGTAGCAACCTTAGAGATGTGCAGTTACTGGAAGTGTCCATCCACATTGTGCAAGAGAAAGAGTAGGTTGGAGGCCAGTTGAGATTCAAGTTCCCTAAGCTATGGAAAGCTGTTGTTCCTTGTATATGGGTTCCCTGTGTCAAATGTGGCTGGACAGAAGGTGTCTTCCTGATTACTTCATGAGATGACAGGCAGGGTATATCACATTTTACTGCACCAACACAGTTCAAGAGCTCTGCACCATGCCAGTTCTTTACTTTGATATAAAATGCCAATGACAGACACCTTGCATTTGTTAACATTAAATTCTGTGTCAGGAATCCCTTCCTAACAGCTTAGCTCTGAGTTCTTAAAGGACAATGGCTTGTTAAAGTGAACCAGTCATTTTCCACATTACAGGACATTCCATGAGAGCAATCTTTATTATAGAATCCAGACTTTGAAATAGTATTTTAGCTTCTAATTTCCAGGTAACCCATCATGTGATGGAATCCTGTGGGGAGTGGGATATTTTTCCTGGAGGGGTGACTGTTTATAATAAAGACTATATATTCTGCACAATACCCACACTCTTTGCTTACTTCTTATTCCAGAATCTTCAAGTAAATGCTACCCACTCCTACCAGTCTATGCATTCAGTTTGTGTTCAGTTGGGAGAGCTTGGATTGAGAGGCAAGCAATATGGGTAACACCTATCTCTAGTAATGTCTTAGATGAACCTGAGCCAAATTTTTATTTCCCTTTGTGACTCAACATCATCCTTTGATAGTGGAAGGGATAGAATAAAATATCTCTGATATCTCTCCCAATTTTGTCAATTTGTGATACTAAAATGTGCTGTCAGTCTTCCTGGCAAGTTCCCCTATAGAATTGTCTAAAACACCTGATAATATACTTCTCTTTTCTTGCTAACACCCAGCAGCTTCATTTCAAATACATTTTTGAGGAAAGAACCCTTGATTAAGCATATTGGATACTGTGAAATGCATTAAGCCCCATGCTGACTTAAAGCAGGTAAGGACTCAAAGGAGACAATAGGAACTCATCCCTATTGATTTTCTATTATTCAAACAAATTGAAAAATACCGCTCTACTCTCCCTTCTATTGCTGTGATACAACACATTGACCAAAAGCAAGGAAGGGTTGATTTGGCTCACACTTCTAGGCCATAGGCTATTGTTGATGGAAGTCAGGACAGGAACTCAAGCAGGACCTTGAAGCAGAGCTTGTGCTGCTTTTCTGGCTTGGTCCATGGTCATGCTTAGCTAGTTTTCTTATGCAGCGCAGCCCGGGATCTCTTGCCACCCACAGAAGGTGGTGTCAAGGCACACCCTATTCTCATAGATATTTCCACAGGCCAAGCTGATCAGGCTAATGAATCCCTTAGCCGAGACTCCCTTCCTAGGTGAGTGTAGACAGTCAAGTTGACAGTTAAAGTTAACTAGGATACCCACCAGTAAAATGCAGTGTAAAAGTTCAAAGAAAAGAGAGATTGCCTTACTTAGTCATTCTGCTGGGTCTACACTCCAGCTCAGTGAGGGCCTCATGTGAAGGCTCACACAGGAGACACACTGTTAGGGTCTCTCGTGATTCTGGATGGTGGCCTGGGCACATCTGCTATCACTGCAGCTTTTATGTCTATCTATTGATGAGTATCTTGGACTAAGGAAGGACCACGGGGATGGTCTTTTTATAATGCAGATTGTGATTGAGACTGAAGCAGAAATTTTACTTGAGGCACGGAAGGGAACGGCGAAGAAACCCCAAGTGACAAAGCTGCATATGGCCTTGGCAAAACAACATTCAGCTTGCTGCCGTGTGCAGAAAAGTGCAGTCTACTGTGGTGTACAGGTATGGTCCCGCGTGGTCCCCTGCTTCCCAGTAAACCTGGATGGAGCACTGCTGTAGAAACTAGGTGAGGGAGAAAGAAGGGAGGAGTGCCAAGAGCACGGACAGAGGGGAGCCTCCAGGGCTAATGGAGCCTGGGCATTTCTGACTTCCCAGCAACCGTGCTGCAGCAGCCTGAGGAGTCCCTGCCTGGGCCTGCTGCTGAGGCTGGACCCTCAGGTGCTGCCTTGGGCAGAGGTGTGGGGGAAGGAAAGCGCTTCAGCACACCACCAGTTTCACTTCCTGCCTCAAACCCAGAGAGTCCTTATATAAATATCGACCTCAGCAGCTGCTGCTCTCACCCCCTTCTCACTATTACTCCTGAGGCCCAGCTCCCAGGCAGGCGCCTGCAGCCTCTCACTTTCCCCAGGTCCCACAGCACTTACATCAGGCCCCACGCCAGGTGGGTGCCTGGGGCAGAAATGAATCACAACCTCTCCATGGCCCTTCAGCCAGCCATGCCCAGAAGCTCTTGCCTGGCTGAGCAAGAGAGGGTGTCCTGACTAGTGGCCCACGTTAATCAAATTAAATCCTGTCCACAGACATGACAGGCACCCAGCCCATCTGTGGAGGCCACAGAACGCATCATCAGCACTCTCACTGGTAGCGGTTGGGCAGCCCAGAAATTGGCATGATCACCTAGATGCACTTCACATTCTGTGGACTGAACTAGACTCAAGACTCTCAGACATTCTCCAAGGCAGTGATGTAGCATGCTTTAAGGGGTAATCTGATAGGAAAGGTCAAAGTGTCCTCCCGTCTCCATCCTACCATAAACAAATAAAACAGTTCCCAACCTTCAGCCATAGGAAACTTACCTTTGGACACTGGATCATTTTTAAAGCTATTTTATTTTTGGAGATAGTGTTTAAACAAACAAATGAGTAAATGAACAAACCCATCCAGGTCACATAATCTCTGTGCACCTCGATATCTTCCTAAAATATTGGCGGGGCAGGATTGGGGGGGTCATGGGGAGATGGTTCAGTGGTAAGAGTGCCTGCTGTACAAGCACAAAGACTAGAGTTTGGATCTAGGAATGTACATATAAAAGCTGGGCGTGGCCAAGCCCACCTGTTCTTCCAGGGTGGCTGCAGATGGAGGCCGAAGGATGGGAAGGCTGCTTAGTCACAGGTTCAGTGAGAAATTCTGTGTCAAGAAGTGAGAGAGTGACAGAGAGCGACATCTTACATCCTCCTGTGCAGACACAGGTGAGCACACTTGCACCACACACACACACACACACACACAAACACATGCATGCATGCACACACAGATAAATAGCAAAATAAGTCAATGGTAGGAGAGCTGCTTTTCTTCCGAGCTTGATATCATGCAGGAGATAGATGTCATCCCCTTTCTGCCTACTGCTCAAGCACAGTTGGCAAGTACTAGTGTCAAGTAAAACATAAGTTGTTATTCAAAAGTATCTTATAATATTTTATAAAACTTTATATTTAATTCACATAAAATATTTAATAATATAATTTACATGTGATATATTTAATGTTACAATATAGTACCTTAAATATATGATTGATTGTATTATATAATCTGTAATAACTATATATTTAATATACAATTTCATGTATATGTAAAAATGTATATACAAATACATTGCAAATATATTGCAATATATGTACACACACACACGTGTGTGTGTGTGTGTGTGTGTATGTGTGTACACATTACAGTCTTAGGTACTCAACTCAGGGCCCTCCACATGTTAGGCAAGCACTTTGCCACTGAGTTGTATTTCCATCTCTTCTCACTTTTTATTTCAGGACTATTTCTCTGACTGCCCCTGAACTTCCTCTGTAGCACAGACAGATCTGTAAATCTGCAATCCTCCTCCTGTAGTTTGCTGTAACTGCGATTATAATCTTGTATTGTCAGGCCCAACAACCACTCATATTTAACAACATCACAACCTTAGTCATTTTAGACAGTAAATCTCGGGCATATGATAGTAAATGGCCTCCCTGGGCCCCTGAGGTAAGCAGTGGAAGGCACTGTTTAGGAATCTCCAAAGATTAAATGCTGCCAAAATATTATGTTCATTCTCTCCTTCAGTTTACATCAGATTTGATAGTTGTGATTTACAATTCAATGAAGGGAAAAAACAGATCACCAAGCTGTTTGTTTGGGATAAATTTATTAAAAATTACATATACTCTTTGAATAAGAAGACTGAGAAAAGATGAACACCGAACCAAATGTTGATTACTGGCCATGTCTAAGTGTGGTTTCACGATGGGTTGGATTTCTTTCTTATGTGTCTTTGAAGCATCCCAGCTGAGGTTTGTGTAGAGAAATCTGACAACACTCTGGAGAAGCCCTTGTAAATAGCAGCAATATGCATTTTCCCTCTGACTCTCTGTTTTGTTGTTTTCCGCTTTTAAAGACAGGGCCTCTCGCATGTGCCACTGCACCTGGCTTTATTCTCTGCTCTGGATCTCTTCCATAACAGGTTCATGAAGACAAATGTCTCCAAGTCTTCAACCCTGGACACTATGAAATGAGCTAAAATTCAGGGGGGAAAAATTCTGAAACATACTAATGTATCTATTAGCAGTCAATATGTGACACTGACTATTTCAGACAGTATAGGAATTCCACAGACACTCTCTGGATCTGTCAATGCTGATTTTGAGACCCTGATGCTCTGTCACATCAGGGAAGAGATGGAGAAGACGTTGTACACGGCGAGTTAAAATCCACTTGTAATTCACAGACAATAAACAGAAAAACACAAAATACGTATAATGCCTTTGCCTACTGTGAGCCTCACCACCAATGATTTGTTCCTCAGATCTCACTGGGAGTCTGAAAGGGGAAGGTAGAAAGTATGGGCATTGATGAGCCCTGGCATGGCAGTCTGTACCTCAGCTGGTGACCAGCTAGGTGCAGCCATTCATTCTATCACTCATCCAGGGAGCATTTGTAGAGCATCTACCATGTGGCACACATCAGAGAGGTTGCGCAGGAGCTAAGTTTGTGCTTCTGGAAAGCATGTGTGGCCTGTTCTTATTTATTCAACATCTAAACACTGCCCTGTGCCAAGAAGGAACACATACCGTAGTGGAGTCCTTGGGCAAGTTATTTCTTCTCCCTAGTGATCACCAAGGTCTGATTCTGTTGTTATGTAGTGTCTTGCATCGAGAAAGGTCTGCGTACAGACACAGAACAAAGGTCACAGAATAACCAGCAGCAGAGGTTAAATGAAACCACAAAGCCTCCAGGGAGTGTGTAAAGCAGCACATCCCTGCCTCCCCAGCTGACCGAGAAGGGCAATTGATGTACTGAGGCTCAGTAGGGCCTAGAGCAAGGCATTGGGTCTGTAAGGACCTATATGGTACCCTTTGTGGAGGTGGAGCTTACATGAAGACCCAGCGAATGACATCCTAACTGTTCCAGTGCTTTAGACTTCAAACAGAGTGTTGGTCTCACTATGCATAGAAAAATCAGAATCATTCAGGTCTTTTCACCTTCCCTGCCCCCTAATGCTTTACCTGTGTCACCCAAAGTCTCAGAGAATAGCAACACCTACCTCACATTTAACTAGGCTGACTGAATGTGAAAACTCATGTAAGAGGTCTTGGTAAACTCTAAAGTGCTTTATACATGGAAAATAGAATTATTCGTGGAGGAGGGAGAGATAAAGCTACATTAAGACATCAACAGTCACAACCCAACTAAATAGCTCTTTAACTGGCCCAAGAGTGAGTCTCATGAGGTGGGACTATCACTACTCCCATCCCACAGATGATATGCGGGGTAAGTACTTGACTAATGTCTCCATCAGTAAGTGGCAAAGCTAGGGCTCACATTCTTTCAGAGTTCTTGGCCACTATGCCCTTCTGTTTCCTGTAAGGAAAACAATTTACTTCTACCCAGTGAACATTACTTGAGTGCTGGACTGTGCACAGACAGGGTAGGTGACAAGGAGGCACACAGAAACACTCCAAGGAACAAGGACTTAGGTGGTGGGAGTATGGTTAGTATCGAAACCACATGGAGAATATTGTGGCTATGAGGAAAATGTGAATTTCAGGATTTCCACTTTCAGCAGACTAAGGAAGCCAGGGTGTGATAAACATGGGTTTAAGGTTAGACTCAAAGCGGATGTGTTGGATCTTCAAGGTGAATGGTCTTGATTGCCATACTAATTAGATGGGACTTTAGTCTACAGTTGGAAGAGGACTGTGACAGGTATATGTGTGATAATATGGAATTTGAAGAAAGCTAAATTAGAAGAGAGCCATTTACCTTAGGCCAGCACTACTACCATAATCTGAGGACTGGCAAAGATGAAGAGATGAAAGGGAAGCTTTCAAAGCAGACCTCTCATGCAGAAGAAAGGGAAGTGAAATTTCATGGATTTGTTATATCAGTGGTGCCCAAATGATGAAGAGTAGAGGGATAGAGAAGAAGGGATACTTCATCGCGATGCTCCCCATCCCATGCTTGACTTCCCTGCCCCATTATTGATGTGGTACCTTGTCATCTGGGAACTTTTCCAGTTGTGGAAAGTTTTAGCTGATCAGACAGCCCCCTCACTGCCCATCAGAAAGACTCTACTGTTGGGATGAGCTACTGTTTGGTTTTCTTTCTCTTATTTAGCTCCAACTGCTTAGATTTTGTTTTATGCAAATCTAAGCAAGTCTTTGTCTCAGAATTCCTCTCTTGGTAACATCTTGGGGCCCAGACCTTTCTTGGTTGTCGACTCACAAACTTTAAAGTGACCAAAAAAGATTGTAAGTGGGATGCTCAGGACTGAAGAGACCAACACACACACACACACACACACACACACACACACACACACACACACACACACACAAGGGCAAACTGAGATTGTGCAGAGGGAGGGAGCCAGCCAGGTAGGGGACACCCAGAGTTTACCAGTAGAAGATATGAGGTTGTTATATGTGTGGGCTCATTAGCCAAGCCCAAAGAACAGAGTTTTCATTATAACTGTTAGGAAATGAGAGAAGGGATCCAAATCATCTCTAATTCTTACAAGTAACTAAGACCTCACATTACACAAACAGTAAATTATTGGTGTTAAGCAATGGTACTCATAAATAGATAAATGGGACTCCTGCCTCTGAGGGGTTTGAACTTCAAGGAGGCAGATAAGGGGGACACTACCTATGTGTCATGTTACTATATGACTATATGTTATAATTATACAGTGTATCTACGAGGAGCCATCAATTTATATAAACTTCATGAAATCATCATTACTTACGCTTTTGCATACAGTACTGTGCCCTTTGTGTTAACAGTGGCCAGGACAGCCTCAAAAAAAATATTTGTTACAACATATAAATGAATGGATACCAAGATAAGTACTTGATAGTATCTGGTATAAAACAGGAACAGGTTCTTCTGCTCTTCAACGAAATACTTTACTCAGTATGTCAAAGTGAGCCCCATATTATAATGACTACAGTGTGAGGCTTGCCTAATTGAGGATACCACAATGTCATTTCCTATTTTATATGCTAACACTGTCCATCCCAGTGCTAGTTTCTTGGCTTTAGGATAGTAGTCTTTGACCCAATCTACCAGGCGCCTGATCTTGGAAGGAAATGACAAAGGCTGCTCATCTCCTTATCATCCAGGGAACTTGGGCAAGTCATTGCTTGTCTTTTATGTTGAAGAAATTCCTTGTATGTTAAAGGAAGGAAGGAAGCATCACATCTATTTGGCATAGTTGTTAAATCATTTCATTCTGGACAAGAGACCAATGTTGTTGAAAAAGTCTCTAAATTCAGTTGGCAGGTCTCATCCCTGAAGGGGCACGGTCTTTGCGAGCACTCACATCGAAGCTTCAGCTTGACAGAACAGTTGACAATGTGGTATTTGAGCCTGAGAACTTTCAGCTTAAAAGTAAGAGTTCACCTTTCTCTGGAGTTATGGTGTTGGGCAAGTGTGGCTGCTGCACCCTGCCTGTGTTGAGGACCGGAAACCTCACATTAGCTTGCAGTCATCTGATAGAAGCACCTTCCCCAGTCTACCTTCAGATGTTCCATGGGGGTTGATGTGAGGAGGAGTTAACCTACCTAGTGTCTCTGATGAGGTTAAGTATGTGTACCCACACTTGTGTGTGTGCGCGTGCATGTATGTGTGTGTGCGTGCGCAAGAGTGTGTGTGAGTGTGTGTGTGTGTGTGTGAGAGAGAGAGAGAGAGAGAGAGAGAGAGAGAGAGAGAGAGAAAGAGAAAGAGAGAGAGAGAGGGGGAGGGAGGGAGGATTGGGTGGGAGTATTCCACCCTGCTGGTGTAAATCAGGCTCATATCTACAGTGTTTTGTTGGCCAGAAGGAAAAGGCTCTACAACCATACTGAGGCTTCTCTGTGATAAAATTTAAGGCATTGCTTTTTCAGAAAACTGCCAAAATTCCCCACTCAGCAGCAATATTTCAGTGACTTTTGCATACCTTCCTGCTGTGCCATCATGAATTGGGCTTTGCATTGATGGTATTTAATGCAAGGCCTGACCTTTCCATAGGAGAGAACATTCATAACCAAAGTCTATACATAGAAGCTTTAGACTGGAGTAGATAAAGATGTAGGTCACATGGCAATTTTGTGTGTGAATAGTAATACAAGAGGGACATAGCAGAGTGTTCAGAACTCTTGAGATGATGCCATTGGCTAGAATCCTCCCAATATTTATCAATGCCTGTGTTTTCAGCTAAGAATTCTAATGCCACCTTCCATTCCTGAGCACAGCACATTCCCTCCTAAAGGGGAAATTTACATAGTTTACAAATGTCTTTGCTTCCTTGTAGTTCTTCATGGTTACCATCCGTAGTTACTCAACTATTTAAAAGTTGAGACAGCTATTTAAAACAACTTATGTCACTTACCAGAGGGAATTATTTCCCTAGAGCCACTGGTTTCCCAGGTAAACATAAAGCAAATTTCTCAGCTTTCCAACTGGCAGGATCTGGTAGTTGCTGTCTTTCTGATGATGTCTCCACCACTCCCTTTTATATTCTTTGATCTACCAAACTGAAAACCATCTATTCCTGCCAGTTCCTCTGTCTTCATCTTTGATTCTGTTATGGACCATTATAGGGTAGCCTTCTTCAGTGTCTCTCTGAATATCTGTGTCTGTTCCAAAATACTTGAGCTGCATGGGATTGTCTCCATGAATCCTTCCTGACCTCATTTGCTCATGCTTACCTGCTCTTTGTTTCTAAATGATCTGATCATGGGTTCATCTACACTCTACTTTGTTGCCTATATCTTATATTCCATTCGGGTATACCAGGAGCTCCTTAAAGTCAGAGCAAGCGTAATGTGGGAAATATTTTGTACAATAGTATGTGTTTATGGATCGCTTTTTTTCTTCGGAGGCTGCACATGGTGGCACATATATTATCTCAGCACTCTGAGGGCAGAAGATTCAGAAGTGGAGAGATAGGCCTGGGTGACACAGTGGATTCCATGTTAGCTTCGGCTACAAGTAAGACCCTGTTTCAAGAGTAATACATGCACATACACATACACATACATAATTCTCGCAAACGACCAAGCATCTGAATTTGTTTTGACAATGTACCCATGGTGATTTGCTGGGGTTTCTTTACTATGTTCTTGCTACTCACTTAATCACCACACAGAATAACCATGATGTTATTATTAGTGCTGTCACCCTCAATAAATGAAAGAACCAAAGCTCCAAGAAGTCCAAGCTTCATCTGGTGGTACACAACTGGCTGATCAGTAGGCCAGTTCGGAACCCACAGGCCAAGGACTGTCGGGAGCTACTTTCCTTAGTTCACAAGATCTGATGGTAAATTTCAGAGGCGCAGTCAGCTGGCTTGAAAGCATTATTTTAAATCACAGTAACTCACAACAATTAATTCACATAGAATTAACAAAGTTATACTAAATGCTTTTAATTTGCTATTTCCTGTTTATTTTTAACATATTATTAGTAAGTATACACTTTATGTTGCATACATTATCAGTACTTGGTAAGCTGGAGATAGTATACAAGGGTATATAGCTGTGTCCCTTTTCAATTTTATGTTCAAGAATGTTCCATTTCCAGCTTGAACTGGCCATTGGTGGAAGTATTTTCACCAAGGACACTGGCAACCAGATCAGATGAGGGCTTCCTGTTTGTGAATGGGTTACTAATCATTAGAAGCACATTCCTAGGCTGAAAGGCAGCTTATACTGCAGTAAGCAACAGGCTTTGAGACCAAGGCACACATAAGCCCTTTCATTTCTTGGCTTAATTTTCACCCAGTCAGGCCCAGATTTGTACCATCACAGACAAACTGCCTCCTGAGATTAGAAAACTGCCCTTTGCATGGCCTCCTCAGCCTTCAGGGTTGAATTAAACAAAAATCTGTGTAGTGATCCTATGCCTATAGCTATATGTCCTATACCTCTATCACAAAATGCGGTTACACACTCATCACACTATCCACAGCTTTGACAGGGTAAGTGGGAGCTCTGAAATGTTAATGTGAATTTATTTACCCAGATTTATGTTAACATTATTTCTTCATTGATTCTTTGGGAATTTCACATCATGTGCCCCAGTACCCCCAAACAATGAACATTAAAAAAAAAAAATAAAATCAAACCAACCAACCAAACTAACAAAAAATGCAATTCAATTCTGCATCTTTCCAACTCCCAGAGACCTCTTCCTTTGTCTTAGTGAATTTGGGAGCCTTGCTTTTGTTCTGTTAGTTTTACTTGCAAATGTTCATACTTGCTATGAGTCACTGGTCTGGTTCAAGGCCTCTGGATAACCCACTGTTTTATCATTTAACCTCAAATCTCGATTTCATGCAGTTTCCATACTGTGCATATTTTATGGGATCTCTTCTACAGAGCTCAGTTCTCACACTCTATACTATGGACCACTGAAGTTAATAACAACTCTGAAGTCTTTCATAGCTGCGTAAGCTTGAAGATTAGCATGGAAGGCCAGACTTTGCACTAAATGTGTCATTTTGGTCAGATAGCTTCAGCTTCACCATTCCAAAATACTACCCGCTGATCACCCAAGGAAAGATTTTAAAACAGAAAGCCTTTCTGGTCAAGTACTCTTACTGTCTTAGAGGAAGACCTCAAGTCAAAGGGAAGAGCACGGATGGGGAGAACTCCTGAGCTATTTCCTTTTATCAACCTCGAAGACTAAAACAAGAAAGGTTGGCATCTGTACCGCAGTAAGAAAAGGAAGGCCTAAGATGTAAGGCAGACGATACTTCCTATTGGATTAAGAAGGCCAGAGGAGAGACAATGGTATCTAAGGGAAACATTTATGCCTGAGCCTCTGGTGAAGTTCTCATGGGCAGAAGAGCACACACAGCAGCTCAGGTGGAGCATCTACCACCTTACATTTGTTCCTCTTCATACGGAACCTGTAGATCACGTTTTTCTTCATGGAACATGAAGGAGTGTGTCAAAGTAACTCCTCATTCTCATGTCCAGCTACTCACTTCCTTCGGGTTCTAGGTTTACAAGCACTTCCATCTATCATCCACAAGGTGACTTTATGAAATAGACATTATAACATTATATTATTATTATTATTATTACAAAAGAAAGAATTGAAGATTCTGCTTAGGAAGTTAGGCCAGATATGATGCTGCATGTCTAATCCCAGTATTCAGGAGGCTGAGTTGAGAAGATCACTATGGGTTTGAGGAAAACATGTGCTATAGAGACGAAGCCTGTCTGAAAAATAAATCAATAGGCAAGGAATTCACTCATGATCGCCTGGGTGTTGAGCCAAGACTGAAGCTGTGTGCTTTTGATTCTACTATGGGCGTGCTTTTCTAGCTCCCAATGACTGTTGTTACCTGGTTATGTCAAAACTGTTAGCTGAGATGAGACTTTTTAAACTGTTGCTTGCTTGAGAACCCGCAGCACCACACTAGAGAAAGACTCGATAAACTCATGGGTTCGGCCAAGCTTACAAGGGGAAAGGTTGTTTTTTCAAGTTTCAATAAGAGAAATGGAGTCCATCAAGAATGTGGCATGTCCAATGTCACACAGAGTCAGAATCAAGTCTGGGGCCCACACACAGACCTTCTGTCTCCATCCCAACATTCTTCATTCTCCCTCTTCTTCAGCTACCAGCAACATTTAAAAACAAATCACTACCTACAAATCCTTGACCATCATTGCAAGGACAACATAACATTTCCTGCCAGATTGGGATGGACTAAAGAATGGGGACACAGGGAGGCAAACATGCTCAAATCTCTGCTGTCACTTTGCATTTCATCTGCCCTGTGCCAGGCACTGGATTTATTGCTGCTGAGAAGGATGACTCATGTTCTCTAATGCCAACCAACTAATTTATCTCACCATGGCTGGGTAGGCTCAAACGTTTAGTATGTGATCAAAAATAGAGGCCACCTGTTGTCCAGTACCTTGGAACTGGTCTTCAAGCCTGAGGACTTACTCAAACCCACATCAAACTTTTCACCCAAATGGAACTAGACTGACTTTGTCTTTAGGAATCATCATTTTATAACACAGTGTCAGAAATTAGAAAAGGTGAATGGAGAGAGGCATTTCATGTGAGAGCTACCTGTTCTGAGTTTATTCCCACTTGACATATTAAATTGACTTGTCTTTCTTTTTGTGGGGGGATGGGCAACTAATTTTCCTCTCTGAGCGCCATCATCACTGTCTGCTGGAAAGGGCTAAAGTGGGTGGACCTTAGAGGATTGTCTTTATCTTTTTGTTTAAAAAAATAATACTTTTTAATTAATTCTTAGAAAATTTCATACCATAATCTTGATCATGTTCACCTCAGCTGTTCCCCCTAATTCCATCCAGATCTACCCCTTCCTACCCCTATTTTATCTCCTCCATTTTTTTGTTTTAAGTTGTCATGCAACAGGTGTCTTAGTCCTCTGTCTCTTACTACTTTTGGCCCCCCTCCCATGATGTTTCCTGAACCGTAAGTGTTGGGGATGTGTTGTAAACATATTAACTGGGTCTGGTACTCCATGGTCAGTTGATCTCTGCATTTGGACAGTTGTGACTTTCTATAATGATCTCTGTCTACTATAAGAGGAGGTTTCTTTTATGCAGATTGGGAGGTACACTTATCTGTAGGTACAGGAAAAGTAGTTAGGATGTTGTTAGGAATTATACTAGCTTAGGAAAGTGATCTCTGGTCAGAGATAGTGATTATCTATTTGATAGGCTCCTTAGAAGATCATACCTTATCAGAGGCATCTGCTGTATCTTGTTTTCTGTAAGATTCACACAGTGCTAGAGCTTTTTCTATGTTATGGGAGAACAGTATAAATTCAATATGCTTTGACCAGCACTTTAGAATCTTCTATTTGACATCTGTGTATTTCTGTGACTTAAGGTGATGGCTTCAGTGTTCTAAGGAAGCTTCAGGCAGTTTGATGGCTAGTGTTAACTGGGCATGCCTGTGGGGGGTTATCTTTACCTCATTCATTAATATGGGAAGACCCATCTTAATTGTGGGTGCCATGTTTCCTAAGCAGAGGATTCTGGGTTTTCTAAATGCAGAAAGGCTTGCATTTGTGCCTCTCTGTTTCCTAATTGTAGTTGTGATATGACCAGATGCTTTGAGCTTCTGACACCTTGACCATGATGGACAGTACCTTGATCAGTGAGCAAGTATAAGATGCTTTCAACAAGTTATTTTATCGCAACAATGGAGAAAAATGAAGACCACCTAGTCATTCAAAAGAACCTGAGATTCCATCTCATTGAACACAAGTATACGGGGCCTTGATGGTTAGATGATATTTTAATTCAGTGTGAATAAAGGAACTTGAGAGCTTACTCCAGTGTATTCATCTTTAAGAAACAAATCTGTACAATGGGCTGGGAGCATCAGCTACATAGCCTTTTATGTATAACTAAGAAATCAGAATGCATTAGCACTCTTACACAAAACTTCCTGAGACATTTTAAGTGATTAAAATATTATTTTATTCTTAGAGTTTGAATTAAATTATCTACAAGTTCCCAGTAGTCTCAAAAGATAACTGTGGAGAGAGAGCCATGATGGGTTAAGGATATGCTTAACCCATGTTTTCTCTCTTTCTGTCCAACAGCTCTTCTCACACAGTCTGTGCCTCTAACACACACACACACACACACACACACACACACAGAGAGAGAGAGAAAGAGAGAGAGAGAGAGAGAGAGAGAGAGAGAGGGAGAGAGACAGACAGACAGACAGACACATACAGAGAAACCCATCAACACTCACACACAAATAAAGACAGAAACACGCATGCACATAAACATAGACAGAGACATGTATGCACACGCACATACATGTACACATATGCAGAGGAAGAGACAGAGACCATCATAGTCACACATGTAAACACACACACACAGGTAGACACACAGTCAGAGATACATATGCACACTCACACACACACATGGAGATATGTACACACACACTCACACACATATGCACACATACAATCTTTTCTGCAGAAACTGAACTATTTATCCAAAGCCCCTAGAACAAGAGTCTACCAAATACTCTTTGGAAACTGAAATTGCTTTGGAGATAATAGACTCAAGGATGTGGGTGTAAAATACAAATAATAGGCAAGTTCATACTGAAATCTTTACTTTTAGGAGTTGTGGGCTTTCCTTTTCACTTTTTCTTTTCCAAAAGCGTCATCATTTTTGTGGTTTATAAATGATCTTTCCTCTGGAAATTAGACATCACAACATAAAATGCAAAATTTCAACTGATTAAATATATGAAAAACTCAATTACTTTTAAGGCAGGTTAAGTCCTTTTTCTGGCACGGCAGCCTACAAGAACAAATTTGCTTTGAGTCACATCTTTTACATAAACCAAAGAGGTTACCCCTTAGAATGACTGTCTGGCTTATTGCTCCCCGCCCCCATGGTGTCCCACGTACTATAACAGGAAGACATTAGCAGTTTCAAGACTTGAACTTTCAATTTTTTTCTTCACTTAAACAAAGCAGAGTTTCTACAGTCAAAAACAGTGATCACCATGGCACTTGTCCTGAGTGGTCATGGGCTGTTTGTCCTTTAGTAAAAGAGACTGTGACTGGATAGTCTTCACACAGCAAAGGGTACCAGGCAGTGAGGAAAAGGTTGCCCTCCTGAATTCATCTTTGTTTCTCTGATTCCTCACTGATAAAAGCATATAGTTGCTAGATGTTGGCCAAGGTTAGGTTTTGTTTTTTATTTTTATTTTACATATTGATCCCAGTTCCCTCTCCCTCCCTCCTTTTCTCCCTTCCTCCCTCCCTCTTTTCCTCTCCCCCAACAAATGCACCCCAAGATCAGGTTCTTAGGGATTGTCTTACTTTACCCCCAAATCTCTTCATGACTATAAAACAAGAACGAGAGAACGACTCATCCAAGGATATTTATGGATCAGATGCTTGAATCATAGTCCAGGATTCTGGTAGTAGAACAAAAGGTTAAAACTCTAACCCAACATAGAAAAGTAGGTTAATAACATAATAAAAGTGAAATGTTTGTGCAAAATCTTTAAGTACCAAATGGATGAAAGCACTGCAGAAAATCAGCTCAAGGAAAAGTTAAAATCAGGTTGTTGGATTGTTTTTGTTTTCAAATAAAACAGAATATCCAAAGGTTTGTTGTTGTTGTTGTTGTTGTTGTTGTTGTTGTTGTTAAACAGTGCTCCATGCTTCTTAGCCTGGTCTTGTGAACTTACTTTGTAACCATCTTCCTGCCTCTACCTCCTGAGTGCTGGGATTACAGGCATGTTCCACCACATCTGGTATATGTGGTGCTGGGGTCAAACCAAGGACTTCCTGCATGCTGGGCAAGTACTTTACCAATGAAGCTTTGATGGCTGCTATAAGTGCCTGTGGGGTACAACCTCCTTTCATCCAGAAGTTTCCTTTGCATCACTCAGTCCTAGATGTTTGACAGTATAGTCTAAAATGGAAGCTAATTTATGTCAGTATGTCATACAGTTGAGACTCTGCAACCAAGTATCAGCTTTGTCTATGGTCAAAAGTAGGACCATTAAGTTTTTCTGTGTTATTTGTTGACCTAAACTCAAGGGATGAAGTCTCTACTTCAAATGGGGGCTCCACAATATGTGAGGTAAACAATGTCTGTGACATTATGAGGACTTTCCCTCTAGAGCAAATGAGATTGGAAGAGAGAGTTGAAGATCAGTGATAAGAAGGCTGTCGATATGGAAGTGCTCACTGCTCATTGGACTTTGAAGATAATAGTTTTAGATAAATGGAGTTACCTGACATGTCTGCACATGTTGGGTATAGGATCAAACTTGATTGAAGTGAACCAGAGGAGGAGATTGCTATTAGATAAACTATAATTAAGAACTTCTGCAAATTAAAGCTATAGAACATAGAGTTGCAGTGCTCTGTAGTTTGTGAGAGCCTTATCCCTGAAACCCTTCTACAGAGGCAACAGAAAGGATGCGAAATGGGAAGAGAAAGGCAAAAGGGTTGCAGGATAGGAAAATGACTCAGTTGGTTTCCCATGAATCTCTCCAAGGGTCTAGAATTTCTTCTTTTGAATAGGGAAGATTCTAGAATGGCAATGAGAATGGAATGACAATAACTTGGGCAAGCTTGCCTCTTCTCTTCTACTCTGAGAAAATAATGGGATTCTCCCCTCTGGCAAATGAAAGGGCAGTAAAGGACCAAGACAACACAAGGCACTGTCTCTAGCCCTAAGCTCAGGGGGGCATGTGGAAGTCTTTGCATTCAGATGGGCTATGGGTATTTTTTTCACACAATGGTTTCTGTGGCTGCCATAATAGATCCAGATTGTGCATCTGGAATTGCTCAACTTTAGGTAGCACCAGACCTGAAGAACCATACTTCTTGGTGTAGTATGTGCAACAGCAGCAGGAGGAGAGTGTGAGGATTTGTAGGCTGGAGTGATTATAAAATCTGCAAGAATGTATGCAACTTCTTTGAGAGACCAATGGGACAATCAGGGATGTCCATAATAGTACCATGGAAGGCTTATTCTATCGAGCCACAGTATAGGGCCAAGTTTGATGAATGTTGCATATCTGTAATAGATTTATGAAGTCTAAACAGTGCTAAAGATAACCACCTCTTTGAATAATGATACTTTTTACTAACTTATTTTGCTATGGAAGTCAGGTTACCATTTTTTCTCCAACAGTCCAGGGGAACTAATGCTCCAGAACAGACATGTTGAATTCAGCACACATTCATTAGTCCACAGAGTGTTTGTAATTAGGGCAACACTAAATTAAACAGCATTTCTTAATATTTTGAGTAAAGAAAACAGAGGCCTAGAAGGGTTGTGTCAATGTAATGACCAATATCCATTAACCTTGACCTGTAAGATCCTAAAATTTAAAAAGTCACTGGGTGCCTGGAGCATTTGATCGTGGGCTATGGTGCAATAGCATTCTATTTCAGGTTAGATGGAAGTTACTGGAACCCTGGCCTAGGAACCCTAGCACTGGCACCTCTGGATTCCTCACTGTTACTTCGCAGGCCCATCTTTCCACTCTCATTAGCATCAGGTCCCGTCATCTCAAAAGTGGGGAGGGTAAGGCTTGTGTGACTGATTTCACAAGTTCTGGTAAGAATCAAGAGAGAGAAAGGATGTGAAAGTTGTTTGTAAGTTGTACTGTGCTATGTAAGACAGGAGTCCTTCCTCCTGCTAACAGGCTGATGCTGCCTGCAGACAGCACCCAGAGGATGTGTCTGTTTTCCGTTGCCTTGCTCTTCCTGAGGGCACTTTGCATGAATCTGTCCGCAGACTTCATCCTTTAACCACTGTCACGAGTTAATGAGGTGGTCTGTCACTCTCACCAAGCCACTTATCCCCAGGCATGGGACAACTGAACACACAGCTGTGCTCACAGGTAGCCGAGGCGACTAGCAAGGAGAATGGGGTAAATGGAAAGCTCTGAGTGTACCCATGCTCTCAACAGGTGTTTAGATACTCAACCCCTGGTCACGAATGCTGCTGGGGGGGGGAAGACAAGCCGTCCAGAGTCTGTGCCATTCACACTAAAGTGAAGACACTGAGAAGGAAGAAACCTGCAATACTATAGCAAAAGAAAAGGGGTAGTGAGGGGAGACAAGTACCTGGTTGGTGAAGTACTGGTTGGTATCTTATCTCTGGGTTGTAATTGATGATCTGAGTATAGGGTGAGATCTTAAGTGAAATGAATCGGTGGTTTCAGTTCCGGATATGGTATGCAAAGAAAAAAAAAAAAAAAAAAAAAAAGACTTGCTCTTTGAAATTCAGCACTTCCTTGTCTGTGCTTCAGGAAGCCACACGCCTGATGTTGAGTGTGGAAACTGACTCATATCTGGCCCTTTGAGATTAGCCTCTCCAGCCCCCAGACTGTGGGCAGGATCTGGGGACTAATGGGAAGCCAGAATGGGGTCTAGTCTAATCTAGAGAAGAGGGATCAGACACAACATCACTGATGCACAGGGTCTCCACTTTCTGGATTGTTCTATAGGCAGTGCATCTTCTGGACCATCACCAAAGCATTTCAACATATACTTGGCAGTGACTGAGTGACCTAAAATGACAGAAAGCAAAGTCACAAAAGCTGTGCCTCCCAACACCTTATGTTCAGAGTCACACTTAAAGGAGGAAATCAGCCAATTGAACCACTTAGTGCAACCACATGACCCTGAGATCTTATCGTGTGTTTTCTCACCAAGAAGCCTCAACAATTCACAGCCATTCTTCTTGACTGTTCCAACATGCTTTTGTATGATAGTTAGGCTTGTTTAAGAGGAGAAAGCTTATTAGAGGCTGAGACATGATCTCCTACAGGGAGCCATGAATGGTTTCCAGGCATTATACATGTCATCTCAAGATGGGACTGAAGCAGCATATTTGCTTAATTCTAGTTGACATATTAAAAACAGCTTTCCCAGAAATAATGAGAAGACACTGGCTTAAATGGGAAGTCAATGGGAGACAGGTGGTGCTGAGAAAAAGCTCCAGCAGAACCCAGCTTAGCATTAGAAGGTCCAAGCTTCTCTTTGATCTCTGGCTAGACACTTGGTCTCTTCAACTTTCCTTTCCCCATCAGTACAATGCAAGCACTACTTACAAAATGAGATCATGTGTGGGGAAGTATTTGCTTTATAGATAGGAAGAACTGTGCAAAGATTCATCATTTTTCTTTACCTATAGAAGACATTTGAATATTAATGGCTAACTTGTACTGCAAGTGAAGCTATAACAATCAGCTGTAGAAAAAGGATTAAGCTCCCCAAATGTTCTTATCTGAAAATCTTTCGTTAGATATATTAGTCTGAATTTTTACCTGCATGCTTCTTATTTCCAAAAGGGTATAGTGATCACTAAAGCACAGGGAAAAGATTAAGACCTTGTCGTGGAAGAAGAGAACAGGTAGAGGGGGAAAAAAACAGAATAAGAACAATTTTAATGAGGCATGAAGCATGATTTTGAGGTCCTTAGCGGCTTAGACAAAAGAAAAGTGGGTGGATTGCATTATGCAGCTGTCTTTATCCACTAAACGAAGAGTGGTTATGGGTCAGGGTCAGCCAAATCCTTCCTGGCCGTAAACATCATAAGAAATGTGCATCCTTGGTTAAGGGCTATAAAAAGCAAAGTGATAGGATCTTAAGGAGACACAGTGAGGATGCTGCTCCAGCTGGAGCTCTAGGCATTATTATCCCTCGTGAATCAGTATGTGCCTTTCCAGACTACACAAGCAACAGGATGATTACTAGAAGGAGCAGGCTCCCTTAAAAACAACAACAACAACAAACAATAACAAAACAGGGCATTAAAAATCAGCAGTCTCACTCCCAGGTTGGGGTGCTGCTGGCCAAGGTGTTTAAAGAGGCTGTCACATATTTTTTTAGGGGGTGGACAGTGAAGTAGGCAAGGCAATGTGCCTTGCACAAGGTCACTTGATGTCTCTGAAACTGATTATGCATTCTGAGCTCCTCAATAGTATTTTGTAGGTCACGGTGTTCTAGGCAAAGCTCCCTGTTGATGTACATCTCTCATGTAAGATTTAGATCACCTCTTTTTGGGCAGAGCTCCATGGAAACACCACCCATGATTTCTGAAATGGAGTTTGATTGGGTCCCTGTAATGCCTGGCTGCCGCGGACAGCAATTGTACTGCTGACACACCACTGGACAGTTGGCAAGCCAGAGACGACGAGTGTCTAGTCACTGTAGATTATTATTATTATTATTCTAATGCTAAAGCAAGTTCCTGTTTATAGAAAATAGCCAGGGAATGGAGTCTTCTAGACAATGGAAAATTCTGGTTCACCTGGTTACCATCCATATCATTTGAGATTCTTGGTTTCCAAAGAAGTAATTACAACACACTTTGCTGAATGCTAAAATGATAGAGTGTGACTTAAGCTTTCTTTGGTGATTCACAAGGTGCTTCAGGATCTGTCAGCACCCAATAGCATAATTAGCATCGTAGCTTCTCATTTTCTAGGACCCAGAGTGGAAATGTAGAAAGTGTGGAAATCTGGGTGGCAACCACAGGACATTCCAACCAGATCATTGACACAGCTGGCACTGCTGCAGGTGGGAAACCATCATGTCATTTTTCAGTTGGGTGACTGGTGGAAGCACAGCGGCAGACATGTTGCATATTATTGGGCATACAGTCGGCTATTGCATTACTAATATGCTTCTTCTCAAGAAGACCTGGGAAGCTAGCCACAGTGACTCAGGCCTGTAATTGGTGCTCTTGAGAGGCTGAGGCAGGAGGGTTTCCAAGAGTGTGAGGGCAGTTTGGAGTACATAATGAGTTCCTAGCTGGAACTCTTTAAAAAGGGAGGGGGAAAATAGATGATAGATAGGAAGATAGATAGCTGATAGAGATAGATAGCTGATAGAGATAGATAGATAGATAGATAGATAAGATAGATAGATAGATAGATAGATAGATAGATAGATAGATAGATAAAGAAATGTTAGGGAAAATGAAACAACCTAATTCATTTATGTCCCCAACTTGATGTTTGAGCAAAATCGGCAAAAAGCATCAGTTGTGCCAGAGACCACAGAGAGAATACTTCAGGCCTCACCATTTCTTTTCAGTTTTAACATTTATTTATTGGTTTATTTATGTATGTGTGCTCATGAATCGGCAGGCTCATGTTCACACCTGTGTATGTGACCATGTTCCAGCATGTATGCAGAGGTCAGAGGAAAACAGGCAGGTGTTGAATCTAAAGCCTGTGGGTGCTAGGAATCAAACTATATCATCAAGTTTGTCATCAGCAAGTGCCGTAACCTACCGAACCACCTTGCTGGTTCTCCATTGTCGCTTACCAGAGAAAACTCAGGCCTAGAGAGGGCCTGTGAGTCCTCTATAGTCATGCCCAGTTTGGGTTACAGCTGCTGACTTACTATTACACACACACACACACACACACACACACCGTATCTGCTGAGGCCCAGGCACAGCAGAAGCACACATGAAACTTTCCTCAGTTTGAAGGCTATCAAAGTCTTCTTCTGTGTGAATGCCCTCAGTCCAGACCTGAGAAAGTTCACAGAGTAAAGGATGAACAGAGTCCCCAGGATTCAGTCAAAATGAAAACCTTCCAAAAATAGCAAAGAGCCACACAGCTCCCCACATGTGTGAGAAAAAAAGTTCAAAAAGCCACCCAGGAAGGGCTACTTTATGGCTGTCTTGCTTTGCCTGTGCTCTGAACTGACTGGAATCATCCCTTCCTCTACCCTTGGGGACTTTAGAAAGTCACCGTGTGCTCACTACATTTCCACTATGAATTCATGGTGACTCTTCCCTTTGAAGGAGGGGAAGAAGGATGTTGGTGATTGCCTTGCTGATATGCTGATTACAACCCCACCCCCTTTGGTTTTTCAAGACAGGGTTTCTCTGTGAAGTCCTGGCTGTCCTGGAACTCACTTTGTAAACCAGGCTAGCCACTAACTCACAGAGATCTGCCTGCCTCTGCCTCCCTAGTGCTGGGATTAAAGGCGTGCATCACCACCACCACCAGGTGCTGCTTACATTTCTAAGGGCAGGATTCAGTCTGTTTGGACTGCACTATGCAGGGTCTGAACATAGTTTTTCTTTCTGAGCTCCTGAGTGAAAGGCCTCTCTGCTCTTCAGCACCCACTCCTCCTACCTTTGATCCTGGACCTGGAAAGACCAGAGGCTTGGACCATAGTCCAGAGTGAAGGCAGTCATCTCTAGGACACAGCTTCCCTGCTAGAGCTGTGCATCAGATGTGAGGGCTTCTAGATTGTACCTCTGCAGCTCCAGATGACTTCAGAGCTATCTGAACGTGTCTGTGTGTGAACATTTTCCTGTTTTCTATAAATGTTTTGTATTGGCTATAAAGACACTCCATCACAGACTCTCTTTGGGAGGAGCCTTAGAGATTTTATGTCCAGGCCTTCATGTGGGTGGGGCTACTGCCAAGCCTCCACTGTTAGTGGTCATCCAGGTGAGAAATGGATGCAAGTCCACATGACTCTCCTGTACTCTCCATTTCCTGCAGTGTGTCCTAAACTATGGGTGTTGACATTCAGGGACAGCAACAGGGTCTGGCAGAACCTGGCACAAAACAATTTTTTTTTCAAATTACATAAAGAGGCAGGTCCCTAGAGGTGGCCATTCCTTCTTTCTCGTATCTTCAAACATAGTAGGATAAACATCCTCTTTTCTTCTCTCACCCACACGTCTCTCTTCTCTGAAACACATTGTTTAAGCAGTTTTCCTAGCCTCCATAGTGAATCTCTGTTTCCTTTGTTGAACATACTTCCTCTTCCCTTCCTTGTCCTTTCCTCGTCCCTTCCTCCTTCAGAGCTTCATCCACGTAGCTTCCCCTCGGTTCTGCATATTACTTACTGACGCCATCTTGTCATGTCACCGATCTTCTCATGTGTGTGTAGACTCCCCACAGACAGGAGACATTACATTGTCCCGTGTCCTCCATACCATCTTAGATAGAGCTTAGCACATGGCTGCATCAAGGTAGGCCTTCTGGCTTGACACAGACCTCAAATAAACTTCTCCTCTTGCCAGGCCAAGAGGAAATGCTGTATCTCCACTCTGTTCTCCACAACTGAAACAGATTTATCTATCTTGACCTCTGAACTAAATTTGTACACATCTGTTCTAAACTCTACACCCACAGGGCCAAGGAAAGGCAAAGATAGCCACTGGAACCATGCATATATACCTGACCAAGACCTCTCATGGCCCTGGAAAGTTACAGGAATGTATAGCTGTGCTGTTTTTGAACCAGCCCAGAACCTGTTTTGCTAGAGGTTTCTTCCCTTGGCAGGTATGTTGATATATTATGAATGTTGCCAACTGGGACGGGAGGACACTCAGCCTCTGCCCAAGATTGTTTTTTTTAATTCAGGTCAGGAGACTACACACTTTTTGATCTCTACTCATGATCCTGGAAGCCCTTTGAGTTATCTCAAGCAACCAGGCTAAGTAGGATCTCTGTTTGCAATGACAACAATAATCCTTTGTAATTTACTGACTCTTAGACCCAAGGATGTCAGGTCTGGAAACAAGCTTAGAAATCACCTCATCTCCTTCTTCCTGTCAACAATTGCATATAGACGGAAGCTGGCTTGCTTTTAGAATGGGGAATCAACTATGGTTTATTCATGCAATAGTAAATTCTTCCTATCTATGTGTCAATCAATCAATCAGTCAGTCAGTCAGTCAATCATCTGTCCATATTTTCCACACAATTATCTACCCACCTGATAGTTCATCAAATACCCATTACCGCTAGGCACACAGCCTGTGCTTAGCTCTTATCTATAAAACATGAAGATATGGAGCTTGCTACACAACTGTTTATTCTATGTACACATACAAATACTTACGATTCAATGAAATGCCTGCAAGTGTGAACCAAGAATGTTTTGAGCACACAGAAGTTGTTGACTAATCTCCTAATCACCCTCCCTGGATAAGAGAGGAATGAGTTTTTTAAAATGACATACAAAAAAATAAAGGAAAGGGTCCTGTTAGTAAAGAACAGTGATCACAGAGGTGACTACCCCATGCCAGCTTCCAGCCACAGATCAGGGCAGCATTCCATGAGAGCAGTCAACAGGAGGTGCATGCCAAGGGCGGCTGAGACTCAGGTAGAGAACTAACTGGTCCTGTGTCGGGGAAGGCAAAGTGGGAAGCAGATGTGGAGCCCTTCACAGCTGTGCTGTGATATTAGCTAGCCACTTGACAAGGAGCTCTGAAAGTTGTCAGAAGGAGCAAAGTCCTGTCTGTCAAGTCCAAAAGCGTCTTGGGACAAAGACTGTCTTTGGTGCCCATTAGCATACTAAAGGATGTGCTGACTTCTAGACTTTCTCAGTATCACAACTACCTGTCTCTCCTCAGGTTTCTCTTGTCCCACTCCTTACCCTAAACTTTCTCAGATCAGGGGGCCTTACCTTCCGCAACCCCCAGCTTCACATTCCCATATAATTCTGCTGCTTCAGCCTCTCTCTCTCTCTCTCTCTCTCTCTCTCTCTCTCTCTCTCTCTCTCTCTCTCTCTCTCTCCTCTCACTCTCGGTCTCTTTTGCCTATACTCTCTTGCTCTCCCTCCCCTCTCTCATGGCCCTGGAGAGTACACCCGCCAGGTTGGATCTACTACTGTCTCTGCTCTGGATTCTTCCAGATACCTCTAGCTGTACTGTCCCCCATATCTACAATAAAAGTCTTCCTGTCAGCTACCCCTTGGAGCTGCTTTTACAATATCCCCTGTAAAAAATTTTAAAGCTATCTTTGGCTACAGTAAGAGAAGATGAATATTGTAGTTGAAGAGAGGAACGGCACTTCTGGGCAAATAAAGGCCACCAGAAATAAAGGCCACCAGAAGAAGGGTCTAAATACACATACCAGGTTGTGTCTCCATCTTGCTCACAACTCTTTATACTGTTCCCTGCTCACTCCTGGGGATCTTCCTCACTAGTCTCTGTTGACTTTCTCACTTTGCTTTTTGACTAGCACCTATTACTGTGTTAAATTATTGTTTGCACAGTCTTCCTCTATAAGGTAAATCACTGTTAAAGTATAAGCCTTCTATGCCCTACACTCCACAGGGTCTCCAGGCTTAACAAGTGAATGAATGTTGATATAGTGACTGGTAGAGAAACCTTGACCTTGGGGGGTGATAATGAGGCTGAGATGAAGATGGCAGACAACCTGCTATTTTCCACTCTGGTTACATTTTATGAGTGGATATCACTGTGCTTAGTCAAGAGGGGATGAGTCCCTTCTCACTGACAGTGTTTGCTGCCCATATTTGAGAACTTTTATGACCCCTGATTGTGCTAATGTCCATCATTTGTGTTTCTACACATTACCCTTTTCTGAAATAGAATCTTCCAGGGCCCTTCTGCCTTGTGCTTCTGTGTTTCAATCCCAAGTCTGTCACTGGCTGGCTAGGGGACAAAGCAGCTGTTTTTCTCAGGGGTTTATTTGCACAGTTGTAAAAATGAGAGCATTAACCAAGAACATAAAAGATGCTAAGTTGCATGCTATGGGTCTGTTTTTTTTTCCAGCTAAGGTAAGAGTTCATACGTTTTCATTTTCCTAAGAATATGCAATAATTATATACAAAATTTCAATAATTTTTTATGTTTCTTCATTATGTCTCAGCATTTAGTTCTATTTTTATCATCAGAACATATGTATAGACATGAGTTCCACTATTGCCTGGAACATTATTTGTTATGTGTCTTTCATGTTGCCACAGAGTCTTCTCATTTATCATTTTAATGGGTATATAATTTTCTATGGAGTTAATATATCATAAGTTATTTAACCATCTCCCAGGAATTTGGGTTCTTTCCAGGTTTTGCCATTTGAAAGAGCTCTGAGCATCCAGGTTTCTTTTCTTTTTAGAGACTTTTGCCTTAGGGTAAATACTTAGGAGTGGGATCACTAGATGAGTTTTATAGTTTTTAAACGGTTTTGCCAAATGGCTCTCCAAAAGGATTGTTTCAATTTGTGCTCAATTTCTGTTCAATAAAGAATGCCAGTTTCACAGAAACTTTGCCAGATTCTTCTTCTTTTTTTAAATCAATTCCTTTCTTTTTTTTCAAGCTGAACTTGTATGCAATGGAACTTCCCGATTGTTCCTCTTTGGGAATGATCATGCCAGTAGAGCTGAAGTTTTAATACAGTGCTTGACAAATAGAAACACTCAATAATCAGTCTGCTATTAAATGAGGAGCAAACCTAGGAGGGGCAAACACACTTGGCCTGCCCTTGAACTCATCTTTTTTTCTACCCATTGCCTCCAGTTCAACTTACTGTAAGAGTTCTTTTTTTTTTTTGTCTTCAACGTGGCCTTCTATAACAGCGACAGCAGTCCCCCTCAGTCCCAAAGTGGCCAGCTGTCTTCCTGGTGAGTTCTTTCTTCCTTTTTGCATCTTGGATGAGAGTGTCCTCAACAGATATGGGACATTCCTTCCTTTCCAAGGGCTTCTCATGTTCACCTGAAGCCTTCAAGGGCTATCTTCAGTTCATCATCCCAGAGCTAGCCCCTGGCTACTTCATCCCAGAGCTGTGTCCTGGCTACTTAAATACAGTGATTGTTTGCCCAGTGTACATTTTGTCTATTTCCTTTTTCAAGTTGGAATTGATCCCTTATTCCATCAAAATGGTTGCCCCCTTTCTGGGTGTGAGATCTAATTAGTACACTTAACCCTCTAAGTACTAGACCCATTTCTTTATTAAAATGCATTGAAAACCATCTAGGCAGCAATCAGGATAAAAAGATGACCGTGATCTAGTTTCTGCCTTGGAGCAGAGTGGGCCAGAGAGGAGCACAAGCCTTTGTCCTTAGAGACTCTTGAGCATCTGGCTAAATGTTATTAGGTCAGGGATGACAACCTCGGGCAAATCTAGTGTCTCCTTTTTGTAACCAGCTCTACCAGTTCATCAGTAACATGAAGAGTGTCCTACCAAGTCTACATGTGCCATCTGATAGAAGTGACACTTGTGTTTAGAGCCTGAAGTTTTGAACCTTACAACAAGAAAAGACGTGCAAGTCGGACGAGTAGTGACCTGAGCAGAGCTGAATGATGCTCTAGGTGAGATGAAGACCCACACTCCTAGATGTCTCCTAAGTGAGACTTCTGGCTACTGTACAGTTGGTAGGAAGCTAAAGCAGGTCATTCTCTTAGGTGGGAAGATTAGTCCCCGATTATCTAGAGAAGAGGTGAATGGGGAAAACCCAGTTCTTACTCTGCCATTGTTTTGTTTGATAACTTGACTTATTCCACTCAGCTTCTCTAGAATGCAGTTTATTTATGTACAGAAGTGTTTGGGGTTGGGCTGTTTATTTGATCTGCAGAATAGACCACACAGCTCTTACAACCCATGATCCATAGGACAGTAAATGCTGATAGGCCCCTCTTAACATCTCCAATCCTCCTTCACCTATCCCTGAAAAGCATGGGGAAGAAGGTGACCTCATGACTCATGGCAGATGTTAGAGAGGCCCCTGGGAATCCATGTCCTCAGATCACCATAGTAATGGCGATCATGCCCAGTCACAGCTGCAATCTGTTGCTGGCAGAGTTTGTGCTGTAGCTGTGGCCGCTTGCTTCCTGTCATTAAGGCAAACCACCATCTTATTTTGTTTTGTTTTCCCCTCATGTTTTGAGTTTGCTGCTCCCCGGCGCTTGTTATTAGAACAGACAAAATTAATAACTCCTGGCACGTGGAGCAGCCAGATTGGACAATCTGCCTCCTGCTTTCTCGAACAGTCTTCGGAGCCTGAATTTATAGCCTGGACTGAATACAATGGATTGTTTTGTAATTCTAAGCAAGCTTCATAAACTCACCATACTAACAGATGAAGAAATAAAATTCTCTTTGTAGTTCTCCGTAGATGTTTTACCCAACTTCTTCAGTGAAGAACTATAAGCAATCCAGCCATGGTGGTCCATGATGTAATCCCTGCACTTTGGAGGCCTTGGTAGGAGACTTGCCAACTGAAAGCTACCCTGGGCTACACAGCTTAGGGACATAGTGAGAAACTGTATCAAAAATTAGAACATGCAAATAGAAACAAGTAAAAATAATGGTTATGTTCTTTCTTAAATTCCCATTGAAAAAGAAGATTCTCTGGCTTTCCTTGGTTACGATTCCAGAATATTCCATTCTGGGTCACTTAAATTTGGTTTCTGAAATCTAACTGAGTTAAGCCTAGACCCATTTTTCTTGGAGTTCAAAGACTCATCATTCTTGGTTTAGCTTTTGTGCAGTGGGAGATAAGTTTACATCCCCTGTTTTCATCCAGTGCAGCTGCAAATCCAGAGCCTTTTCTCCTAAGGGGCTTCTGTCCCCAAATACTTACCATCCCAAGCCTGCTATCTGAACTTATTCACTTGTCTTATTCATTGAGGGGCTAGAACATAAGTAAATCAATGTAACCATTTAGTAATATTTTCTGTGCTGTTCCTTTTGTGTGGTTCTGTGGGGAGCAGAAATTTAATAAAACAATGAGTTTACAATTTATAAAAAGTGGTGTATTAATAATTACAGTACAAGGTTTATTGTGTTTGAGGTATGACATTACTGTATGCCACTATCTCCAGAACCTGTCTGTGTATTGAATCTTTGGGGAGAAACTAAGCAAGATATAAAGGGCTTGTGCCACCCTTCGGAGATTTCAGTATGATTGCTTTGGATGCACCTTAGACTTTGAGAGCTTCAGATGATCACCAGAGGGCCTGGTGTGTGGACTATTTTGCAGAAATACTGAGAAACACAACAAAGACAGGGGCTCTCTCTTCACTAGGGATTTCATAAATTCTTCACTGGAGGATTCAGAATAGAATTCTTCTAAAGATTCTGTTTGACAATGGGAATGTAGCTGCTGGTTTGGGGGCTTGGCAAATTTGACTGGAATTTCAGTTCTGTCTTGTTCTTAGATGCTTAGGGCTCTTGGGTGACTTACTCTATCTGAAGACAGCCAGGAGCAAGGGCATAGACACTCTGGAGGAAGAAGCGCATGTGATGGAAGGCGGGAAGTAGGAGAGGTGCAGAGTTTTTTGGACTGAGAAAAGTGTGTGTGTGTGGGGGGGTGGTGGCGGGGGTTGTAGGCCAGCTAGGCTCAGAGGAGACAGAAAGGAAGTGAGTGAAATAAATCTAATTTAGATAGATGTTCTTCGTATCCAAAAGAAAAAGAGTCCCTCCTCTCCATCTTACCTTCTAAAAAATAAAGGCACTTCCATTGAGTTCCTGGTATGAGCTAGAATACAAATCATGGCACTGTGTCAGAAAAGCCCATCTAAGCCATATCCCACTGACTGGTGCTCCCAAGAAGGGCATGGGAGACTGCTCATACTCAACATTTGTGTACTCCCTCTCCAAGTCCCACCGAGAACAAAGGACACAAAGAAGAATCGTGTGGTACTGAAAGGGCAACAGACTTGGGAATTAAGTATGAAGAAGACAGCCCTGGAAATAACATCTCTTTATCTGGCAATCTAGATCTGCCCACATTACCATTAATTGCCGTTAATGGCCTCATTGTAATGTTTGCTGAGGTGGAGACTGGTATATATGGACAATCTTGGTTTCTTGAGCTCTGTCAGGAGGCCTGTGGTTGACAAGAAAGAAATAGCCCACACTTACAGATGAGCTAATTTCTTAGCTGTACTGAAAAATTCCAGGGAAAATATCTCAAGAGTTCTGAGTATTGCATAGTCAGAGAAAGAAACTGTAGATCTTCTCCAAAAAGGAATCAGGTTATTAGAAAAGGTTTGAGGTTCACCTTGTCCAGTCTCCACTGTGTACCAAGTAGGACAGGAAGGCCAGAGCAATGGCATGATTTGAACATGGTCACTTAGGAAGACAAAGGCTAAAGGGGAAAGGCAGGTTATAACTTTTGCTTCTTAGTGAAGAGTGTGGGTGACAGATTATCTTGCAGAGTTCTGACCTTTGACACTCATCTGTGACAAAGTTGAAGGTCCCCACATTTTATGAACTACATTGCCTTTACTTTCTTCTTCTTCTTTTCTTCTTCTTCTCCTCCTCTTCCTTCTCCTCTTCCTCTTCCTCCTCCTCCTCCTCCTCCTCCTCCTTCTCCTCCTCCTCCCTCCCCCCCCTCTCTCTCACACACATATATGGTCTATGTCTTCCTCATCAACCACCATATATGTTTTTTTCTTAAGTCTTAAGTGAAGGTGAATGGAACAAGACATAGGTAACTTCAATCCTTTTGGACTATGTTTGCCCATAGCTCAGAACTTAACATCTATTGTGTATACACTATGGTTTCTAGACTTTTGTTTTCTTTGAATTCTCACAGTGTCAACACAAGGAACGCACTATTATTGTCCTCATTTTACAAATGGGGAAACAATATCATAGAAATTGTCTAAATTGTGCAGCTGGAGTAAACGAGGTAAAAGCCAGGTTGGGACTGAAACTGGGGTCCATACCCCTCCTGTTACAGAATGGATTCTTGGAATCTTCCCTCCCTAGAGTGGGAAAGCTCCCTACATTCATACAAAGGCCTCAGCACACTGCTTCTCCATAATTCTCTGCTTTTTATTTATTAGCAATGACTAATTTCTTCATTCAGAAAGACCTCAAATATTATCCCAAACAGCTCACTTCCAAGGAGTCGGCTATTTCCCTTGTTTTTAATGTCAGGGTGGGGGGAAGAAACCTAACCAGATAGTTTTCTTTTCTGCTGCAATGCTTTACTAGAACAAAAATAATCATATTAAGATGTCAAGAATAAATTTTAAATGTGCAAACATGGGATAAAGGCACCTCTTCTCTGAGAAGTTCTGAAGACATTTAAATAGAACTCATATGTGTTCTTCGTGTGAAGCACAGTGGCCACAATTCAAATGAGGCTATTAACAGAACGTTAATGAGAATGAGCTTGGGATAAATATGGGATTGCAAAATAAGTTCACAAAGTTGAAACCGGGAACACACTGATGGGAAATCGGCACTGCCATGTCCTGGCCATTCACGCTGACCCCTGGAGACAGCCTGGGTTTCTTCCAGTTGCTCCTTCTGTACATGACTAGGCTCTGGGGCCTTTTCAGTGCCTATCCCTGAGCCAGATACAAGGGGGGAAAGAGGGAGTAAACAGTTGGTGCGCTTAGGGAGTTTCTATGTGGCTCAGGAACTTGACATTGGTTATATCGAGCAAAACTTGTGCTCAAGAGACCATTAGCATTCATAATGCCAGACATGGTTGGACATAGCAGTATTTCCATTTAATCTCAGCACTTGGCAGGCAGGGGCAGGCAGATCTAGTTTATACAGCAATTCCCAGGCCAGCCAAAGCTACATATGAGACCTTGTCTAAAAATAAAAGTTATTCAGGTAAATTTCAGGGCCGAATGGTTGATGGAGCTTGGTGTGTCCTCAGGGACACTAGTGATAACTCATTTTATAGAAGTGGGGTATCAGGGAAAGGAAGGGACCATCCAGAGAACCACTCCATTATTGCTAATAATCATGTCTATTTATTAGATTTCATATGCTGTACTTTACATAATCAGATTCTTATGTATACCATGACAATACTTGGAGTTAGGTGTTTAGAGATAAAGATACCCAGGCAGGGAATTGAGAACTCTTAGCTACCATCATATTGTAGCTTCTCATAGAGGTAAGATCTGAATTCTAGGATGAATTATGTGGCTAAACAGTCTACCTTCCTTTTATTAGATCTGGAACTAGAATCCACGGACAATTTTATTTCACTGGAATGCCTCCTTTACCGCAAAGAGTCTCCAAGTGTATTCTCTAATTAATTAAATTTTTCCAAGGGTGGACTATGAGCAAACCTGAGGACATCAAAAGGAAACACAGGTTATCAAGCCCATAGATCTTAAAGCATATGGAGTGACACATAAAAATAAAAATTACAATACAATGTGGCATTACAGAAATCCAAACAATTGCTGTGCAAGATTAGGGACAGGGTACGCAGTTCTGGCTGGCTGGAGAAAGGAGCAACTTCACAGGGGTGGTGCAGTATTCATAAGGTCTTGCCAATCACAGCACAAAAACATATCCCAGGAAAAGGTAAAGACATGTGCAAAGCCTTCCTGCCCCCTAATCGTGGAAAAAAAAGTGGCATGCTGATTCAAGAGCTCTAAGTAGCTGCATTAGGTGACAAGGGTGCAGATGAAATTTGTCAAGAGGAATATGTGTCCAGCCAGAACATCTTACCTCAGTTTTGTAGACAGTGGACCAGAAGCGGAGTTTCAAGGAAGAAGTGTGCCTTGCTTATAGATACTTTCTAAGGTGATAACACGGGGAGACATGAGGCATAGGACATAGGTGATACAGGGGTCCTGTTGGAAGAGATGAGGATTTGAGCCAGGGCATTATGGGTGGAGGGGAAGGATAGCTGAGATGCTAACTTCCAAAGTTAAGCTGCCAGGGTTTAGTGATGGGCATGTGGCAATCAAAGGAAAGCCATCTTTCTAACTTCCTCGCTGTAGAGGATGCTAATGCTCCAAATCAGGCCGAACAAAACAACCAAGAGCAGATTTAGCAATTGAAGTGAGAGAATGGAAACAAGAACTCTTTAAAGCACATTTTAAAAATGCCAGCAGGAAGCACTTCACTGGAGATGTGGGGAGAGAAATAGGGACTAGCGGCATAGATTTTGGACACATTAGGATTTGAAGTGTATCTAGAAAACAGAAACATATTCTTGAAGAATGACACATGCACATCAGAGGATGGGCAGTGGGGGACTAGGGGAGATGCTTAATGCCCTCGAATTTGGGATGGTAGCTCAGTGGCAGAGTACTTGCCTAGCCAGAACAAGTCTCTGGGTTTGGTTTCAAAAACATTAAAAGAATGGATGTAGCAGTTAAATTTGTTTTCAAATGAAAATATTGCTGTGGGTATGAGAATGATGAAAATTGCAAAAAGATTCATTTGGCAATGAAGAGTTCCCCAGGGACCACAGAAAGAGGATTGCACTCATTAGTGAGCATGTGTTCTGATCCAGTGGCAGCAGGTAAGGAGAGAAATGAGACCACCACTGGCTAACTTTAAGCTCTTTACCAGTCTAAACTTTGCTTTCAAAAATTGTTCATCCAGTAACAATTTATGGAGAGCATACCGTCTGGCAGGGTGTAGAGCAACGAGTTTCTGTCTCTGTCTTCATGGAGTTTTTGTCTAATATTAGGGAGTGAAACAGCAAATTAAACAAAAAGTATGAAAGTGCTTAGCAGGTTGCCCAACATTTAGACGAGACACTATTTTCGTTTTCAAATTGATATACGTAAATAACTGAGAAGAAAAGGATAAGGAGGGCTCAGGTAACAAAGGGCTTCCTAGGTTTTACTAGGGATGTCTTTTCATTATTGTGTTTTAGATAAGAGCTCACTCCATAGCCCAGCCTGGTCCTTAACTCACAGCAATCTTCCCAGGGCCTTCCAAGGGTGGAGACTGCAGGCATGCTCCATCTCGCTGGGCCAAGGAAAGGCTTCTAAGAAGAACTTAATTGTGAACACGAAGTACGGGTGAGATCTGAAGAAGCAGAGCGTGGATTACTGGGGTTCAGGGGACATTTCAGATGGCTGGGACTGGGGTTCAGGGGACATTTCAGATGGCTGGGACTTACATGATGGAGCAATTGAGTTTGAAAGCGAGAAGAATTATTGATAGGGGCCAGAGACAATTTAGTGCCTATCTCGTAGCAATCGAGTACCAGAACCATGGTCCCTAAGGCTAACTACCAAAAGCAACACCCTTTCCTAAGAAAAAGGGCCAGAGACATTTGAGAGCCTTCCCCGCCCCCATTCTGACTCATTGTGGAACTGACTTGGGTTTTAGTACTTCATTTCCCTTGGTCAAACCAAGACCATTTGAATGCACCTGCCTGGCCCAGGGAGGGTAGCCATTGTGAAGGGGAGGGAGCACTTCCTAATTACCCTGCTGTGGCCAAGGCGCCACGTGAAGGCTTTTGGCGGTCTCACTCAAATGAAGTGGGGGGCCGGCTGACTGCTTCGCCACATGTGGAGGGCGGCTTGGCTAGTCCTCCCAGTGAACCCCTAGTTTGGTTTTGAGGTTGCAAATTTCAGATGCCGGTGGCTATTCTTAAAAAAGGCTGAAGACCAGGAGGGGTGGTGAAGTGGAATTCCACCTGAAAAACAGCAGCCATGACTTGGCCACAGCCCACTGTCCCCACTGTCTTGCACCCTGCCAATCTTAATCATTCCTCTCCATCCAAGTAGTTGGCCCTGATGTACCTAGCAAGTGGCCTTGCAGGAGGGGTGTGTGTGTGTGTGTGTGTGTGTGTGTGTGTGTGTGTGTGTGTGTGTGTATACTACAAGGGAATAAAAAGGTAGCAAGCATGGCCATGCACATGGAAGGGCCACTATGAAGTGACGTGCCTAAGGACTCCTGCTCCACTAAGTAGCGAGCCACCTTGTTCATCTGCAAGTGCACAGAGCTCAGCTACTCTCATGTCACACCTGCTTGGTGGCCAACAAACCACAGAAGCCGAGATGTATTACAACAGCATAGCGGGGTCAATATTCCAAACAGAAATAAAGAGTTTTCCCCTATTGAATTTTCTTGGTCTCCAGAACAGATGGTGATAGTGATGGCTATGGTGATGGTGATAGTGGTGATGATGGAGATGAAAGGAATGTGTCATGAGTCATTCTGCATATTACAGTGTACCAAGACGCATAAACTCATTTTCTCTCAAAAGCGTGTCTGAGATCCCAGTCATCCTCCTCGTGTCTGGATACGAGCAACCACCACATCTAGTAAAGTTAGACAAGTTCAGATTTGTTGCTTAGAACTGAGCACAGTGGAAGTCCAGAGTTTTGCATTGTGGCCTTGCCCTTACCAGCTGGGTGACCTTGAACAAACCATTTCACTCCTCGGAGCTTCGGTGTCTTCATATGTAAAACTGTGTTAATAATAACCATCTCAGAAGGTTATTGTAGGGGTTTAATGATTTCATGTAAATAAAAAGGACATTGTAAACTCTAAAGCATTATGCAAATATTAATTACTATCTATACAAGAATGGGCTATCTGCAAGGATGAATGCCAATGCTGAGAGGCAATGTGTGCTTAGCCCGAGAGAGCATTTAATTTTGAATCAGAAGACACAGGCTCTATTTTGGTCCTGCATGTCAGGTGGCAGGGGAGAATGACTTTCAACAGGCAAACACAACCAGTGGTGCACTTGCCAAGATGAAACAACTGCCACCCTCCACCTGTCACCTTACCACCTGCGATAGGCTGAATGATGGCCGCAGAGATGCCCACAGCATAATCCCCAGAGCTGTGAATGCATGCTACCTCCCTTCCCAGAGAGGATTAAATTGAGAATTGAGAGTTGGAAGACAATCCATCCTAGATCATCCAGAAGGGACTACATGAGCACTGGGATGTTTAGAAGAGAAGTGAGATTGGGGTTGATGGCATGCAGAGGGATCTGAGTAAGACTGATGAAGAGGCTCAAATCAAACAAAAGAGGTTGAAGAGAGGAGGAACAGATTTAACTTAGATTTAACTTAGACTTTAGAAGCCTCTAGAACCTTAGCAGCATAGTTTGTCTTGTTTTAAAATACAAACGATTGCTTATTTCCTTACGGCAGCAATTAGAAACTCACACATCAGCTCCTTTTCATGGCCCTCCGCTTCAATCACATTGACTGTTTTTTCTAACCCTTATCCTTCTGCTACACAGGCTGATGGGCTATGTGCTTTCTGCTCCACATGCTCTCTCCTTTGGCGATCTGGTATGGAGCTGCTCTTGCTGCTTCTACAGGGCTCACACATTACCGGGATTTATAACTGAATGGATTCTTCTGTTTGATGCCTCCAGTTGCTGAAGCTCTTTGTGGTGTATTCAGGCTGAGGAAATGAGACTTCGTGCCTCTAGATGAGTTATTGAAACTTCTAAGCTCTTGATTTTCTCATCTGTCATTTAGAGGTAAACTGTGTTTCTATGACTATCTCACAGGGTAGAGCCTTAATAGAAATGACAGCAAGGAAAGCGTGTGCCCTGTACAATTCTGCAGAAGTGTGGACCACTGCTATCATCATTATCACCATTACTCAGTTTTTAAATATTTACTTTTAAATATCTGTGTGCATGCATGCTTGTGAGCACTTGCACACACATGTGTACATGTGCATGTTGGTGCCACTGAAAGCCAAAGGGCTTCAGCTCTCCTGAAGCTGGAGTTACAGGTAGTTGTGAGTCACCCATTGTGAGCAATGGGAGCCAAACAGCTTCATTTCAAGGGCAACACAAACTCTTAACCACTGAAGCCAGTCCTCCAGCCCCAGTCACTATTATGTTAGGCACGGAGAATCCTCCATCATAAACTCTTAACACATGTTATGACAATTAGAAAATGCTCTGATTCTAAACAAGTGAAAATATTTTCCAAGGCTACTCTCCATGTGAACATTGGAGTTTAGACACCTGGATTGTCCTTGAGCTTGAACACTAATAAAATATGGACTGCCACCCCCTAATATACAAACCTTAAGCTGTCAGTACTCAAAACAATTGCATGTTTAACACTGCCCATTTGAAAGTGGTAAAGTCTGGCAGATTTCACTTGAGGAACAACAACAGCAACAATAACAACAATTACAGAAATGACACATGCTGATGAGTAACAAGTTCATTCGAAAAGGAGCCTTAAAAATATCTTTTGCCAACCACATTGCCAAGAGCTTGTCCTTGCTGTAACTTGTCACGGGAAATTAACATTTCACCAATTCATGATTCTTTCCCATACATTTACACCAGAATTTATGTGAAGCTCAACTTCAACACTTAGAATAGCCTATTACTTTGACTTCACTTATCAGACAAAAATAAATAAATAAATAAATAAAATCAACACTCATCTTCTAAGTTTGATCAAAGAGTAGAGATTTTAAATGCAAAGGCAAAAGGCTGCCAGTGGGTGGATCAAGATAACCTTTATCAATCACTTAGTTCAAAGTTCTTTGTGTTTAAATGATAGCGATGGTGGTGGGAGGGCTGGCTAGCTGTTGAGTCCATGTTGCTCTCTCCCCATGTCAGGCAGCTCACAGCCTTTTCCTTAGCTACTGACTTATTTCTCTCTCTAGTCCCATCATTTGTCTATTAATCCCCATCTTACAGATGAGGAAGCTGATATCAGAAACAGACATTTTAGCACATCCAATGCCATGTGTCCTACATGACTTTCAGACTACTTTTAGTTGATTCTTTTCATACACACACACACACACACACACACACACACACAGGAAAATGAAAGTGTGTTCTTTGCCCTGGGATCATAGAATGTTCTGGGTTCTAAAATTAAGGTTATTAAACAACCAGTCTTGACCCTACTCTTTGAAGTTATTCCCACATCTCTAACAGTTCTTACAAACCCAGGAAAACCCAATAGGAGAGTGTGGCCATCCTTAGGCTCAGGTTTGATGCCTTGGGCAGCCTTTTCTGGTGAAGCTCACGGATTCCCTTGGAGGTGAAGTCCGTTGTGTGACTCTGCCTGGGTTTATTTTGTGGTAACCAACATTCCCTGGGACTGGTAAGGAGAAACTTTCCCATGCCTAATATAAGAAGGAAAGCAAAGCTTGTCTCAAAATCAAGGTACTGGAGGTCAGGCCCTTGCTTAGCTGTTCCTCACTGTGCAAGGTGAGAATCAGGAGTGGGTCTGAATGATACCCCAGCTCTGCATTTCTCATTTCAGGGCATTCAGTTGATAGACTTGGTGACTGGTAAAGAAGGTCTCTAAATGTGGCAGGCACTGGTCTTCTGAAATCTAGTCTCCTGTTTGTTCATAGTGAAAATAAGCTTTGTGTTTCTTTGATGGTCCAGCAAGGTACAATGAGGCTGTGATAAAATGCATATTTACTAAGTAGATAATACTAGATATAGGAAAGAGTGTAGTTCAGCACAAATGGCAAAACTAGATTAAAGGGAAGAGAGAAAGGATACAGGAGAGAAGATGCTAAGCTGTGAGCGCTGACGATTCGTGAGATGGTCTAATTGAGAGTCAGGGTCCAGAAAGCAAAAGATCTCGTGGAGTCTGTCCAGGAAGTTAAACTTCCTTGTACATCTGTGAGCTGCTCAATCTACCGTTGTCACTTTCCTAGGTGTACAGCTGCCCCACAACATTGTCATAAAATTTACGTGAAGGTGGGGTATTTGAATTGTGTTGGTTATTTTTCTCATCCTTGTCACTGAATACCTGACAGGAATATGCCAAGGGAGGCAGACTCACAGTTTGGGAGATAGCTCATCTTAGAGCAGATGTCATGGTGTTAGGAACCTGTGGTTTCTTCTATCTTCACAGGTCAGGGACACAGGGAGCTTATGTCAGGGCTGGCCTTTCACCCTCAGGCCCTGCTCCTACAGCCCTGTGTTTGTCAGCTAGACCCTGTGTCCAAACTACCACTTTTCAAAACAGAGCTACTGGCTGGTGATCAAGTTCAAACATAAAAGCCTGTGTGGAACATTTTCCATCTAAACCATTATAGGGACACATCCAAGACAACGTGAAATGTTATACAATGAAATCGTCATCATTAACTGTAGAGCCCCCATGGACTGTACTTTTAGCAGCAAATGTATTATTATTTATCATTATTATTATTACTGTATTATTATTATTACTATGTTTACACAAGGCCTTGGGTTGAGCTGGAGCCCACTATGTAGCCAAGGCTGCCTCAACTCAATTACAATCACTGTGTCTGCATCTAGGAAACAAGTCTTGTTTTTTTATTAGATGAGGAAAATAATACCTCAGATACTTTTGTAAGGGTTTTGTTGAGTAGATGACAGAGCCAGGTGCATTGCCACTAAGAAAGAAAAGAAGGGGTATGGCTGGACACTGGCATACCTGCTGTGTGTCTCTGCTATTGTAACCAGAAGCACCAGTGAGGCTGCTACAACACAAAACGCCCCAGAACAGAGTACCTGAGCTGTGGCCTTGGACTCCGAGGAGCCACACTGGGCTTTTAAGTAGCTCTAGTGATCATGGTGTCAGGAAGTGGTAGGGTTGGCAATGGAGTCCGGAAGCAGGAGGGCGGGCAGTAGTCAGGTATCTCCTGAGACCATCTGTGTGGTCTCTCACTATGGATCACTGAGTTTCCTTACAGCATGGAGCCTCGAGGTGTGTGGACCACTTACATGTGCAAGTGTTCTAGAGGACAAGAAAGAAAGAATTGGCCATCACTTTCATGTCATGCCTTTGGAAATCACATGGGATCACTTACATTTAATTTAGTAGATAGATTCTGAGGGAATTACCACTGTGCCCAAAGGAAACCAAAAACTGCCTTTTAGCCAGAGAAGCACAACTTTCTAGACCAACAGGTGGTATGGGATAAATTGTTTGCACTTGTCTTCTGCAAAGCAGCCGCTGTAGGGAAGAGTCTGGGACCATCAAAGGAAGTTTGGGACTAAAAGCTTGTGAAGTGGCCCAGTTTTTTTGTTCTTGCCAAAGACATTAACTATCAAAGAGTCCCATGTTGACACACAGAGGAGAAGCAGAGATGAACAGCAACATCCTACCATTTAACAAGGCAATGGGGCAATGGGGTGGGCAGGCATACTAGGAAAGGGCCTGAACTCCCACCTGAGCAGGGCTGTCAGCTTCCTGCCTCTGGAAGCTAGTAGAGAGACCTGGGAACCAGCTGTAAAATGGCATTTTGCAGATCTGGCTTCTGTAAAATATTTTCAAGTGTGTGTTCTGCACATAGCATAATTGTCTTAGGGCATCTCTGTGTTCCCTGGCCCATCCCTACCACACATCCTACTTCACTGAGAGCCTATAGATTTTAAAAATAAATTCAAGACCCCTTAGCACCTAATCATCCCTTGGTAGGGCTGTTTTAAACGACAGGGAATAGGAATTTATCTATGAGGTTAACCTTTTATAAAAACCATTTTCATGGTACCTTGTACCAAGTACCACACTTTCTTCTGGTGCAAAGAGACATCAGGGTGTAGGGGCTACTCACACTGCTATAGGAAGGGAGTGAGATCAGGTTGGGAGTGAATTGTGATCTGAGAACACAATCCAAGGCCCTGGTATCCCGACTGAAGAAATGCTAACAGAGGCTATGTTGAAATCTGTTGTGCATCTGAATAGGCTTCACATGTCTGGCTATTTGAGTTCTGGAGTCATTGCATGAAGAAGAAGAATAGCACCCAGAAAAACAAACAGACAAACGGACAAAGTATGCTGCTGCTATTATTAGGGCGGATTAATACTTTTAGCTTATTTTACTTTCGTTTTATTTACTAGTGAATCTCAAGTACTAAATCTTCCATCGCAAGCTCCTGACTGCTTGGAAATATCTGAGTGGGCCACTATTCCCAGCCTCTTGGTTAATATCAGCATTAGCTATCCTGTGAAGAATGATTTCCTGTGTATAAATCACTTGTTTAATTGTGATAATATCCTGGTGATTTTAGCAGTGTAGTTAGGTCCCCACTTCACACTCCCGACATTAGTATTCATGGTGGTCAAGTGGCTCAACCAGAGAATCCTAGCTAGGAGGAAGTGGCAACGTGGACATTTTGAGCATGGTCATACTCCAAAGCCACCCCTCTGACTCTGCCATGCTCTTTCTAGATTGCCAAGTGACCTCACATGAGCTTTCTGTGTCCCGTCCTTCGCCCTGGAGTCTAGTTTCTGTGCTTGCGAAGTCAGAAGCCTGAATTAAATTATGTTTAAGGTCCCCTTTGGGTCTCAAGGTCTCTGATGAAAAGCATGTGTTTCAGCCTGACTCCTGATTGCTCCCCAGCTCTTTGCACAGTTTGGAGTCAGAAGGGCCTGGAGTCTGACCCCATTCCAGAAGCACAGGCCTGGGCTTGGCTGCTGTAGCTGCCTCTGACTGCTAGCAGGGCAGAATTCTCCTGAGGACTTGCATGCAATCTGGCCAACTCCTGATGACCTCAAGTTCTCCTCTGACCCTGGTCTTATGGTTATCTGAACTTTATTAACCACTTAGCAATTGTTACAATATCTATCTCTCTGGCTATTGCTTGGTTTTCTTACCCTATCTCGGTCTGAGGGTGTATGGATGCATGTGGTCCTTTGAAGGGGAAAATGAAAGATCCAGGTTACATATGACTAAGATGAGAACATTATCTAATGTCTAGTAACGGTTGGAAAACTGTCCAGGGACGGTCCATTCCCAATGCCATTGCCAATGGCTTTTCTGTTGTAAAGTCCTACGGGAAGTCAGTATTCCAGCAATGCTAGATGCAGCCTGCTCACCGATGTCCAGCATTGATTCTCTTCAGCCATAACCTCGTTCCTAAGCCTTAAATTTTTGCCTGGATTTACCCTGCAGAATTCAGGCAGTTCCTCTGGGAAATGAAAGGTTTATCCATGTAGAGGCTGACGGGCAGTTCCAGGTCTTCCTCTCTGTCCTCCTGCCCACCAACCCACTTTGAGAAGCTCTATTTGTATTCGTTTAGAAACATCTATGTTTATTCTTTTTTATAAAGCATAATAAGTTTAAATAGTTTTTGAATCATGCCTATTTTATTTTCCAGTTTAAGAAGTGAGATCATATGCATTTACATGTGTGCATGAGTGTGTATGTACATGTGTATATGTGTTGTGTATGTATATATTTGAATATGGGGTTTGATTGTACCTTAGAGTCTGCTTTTAAAAATATGAATTCTAAAACAATCTCTCTCTTTTTCCTTCTCTCCTTTCTCCTTTCTTTTGTTCTGATTTAAATGTTTATTCCCATTAGTTATTTGAAACTGAAAAATTCCCTCTTTATTTTTTAAACTATCTAATCTACAATATCTTAGGGAGACTATTAAATGGAGTAAACACCTTTCATATAAAAATACTACTAGGGGATATAAAATATTTATTCTAAATTTAAAATTCCTGTCTTGATATTGTAATTTCTTCAAAACTTCTTTGTAGTTTTAGTTCCTGCTCAGTGCATTCTCTCTTGAGGAATTTTAATGTTACAAAAGATTATGTTTCCATTCAGAGGAGGGAATCTCTTCAAAACTGGTGGCAAATACCACTTTATGGTACTACAGAAGCGACTTGGTGCTTTGAGGTGACAGTATGTGTTTGCAAGGCAGGTTAATGTGTGGGCTTTGCTTGCTTGGCCTATGAGTGAGGTTGATTCTAATACTTCACCAATCTTAAAAATGAACATGCACATAGTTGTTTATGATTTTTCTTTTATTGATAATAAATTTTTTTCATACAATATGTTTTCATTATGGTTTCTCTTCCTCTTACTACTACTACTTACTGCCCACATCTCCTCTCATCTACTTCCTTTCTGACTCTTGTTAGAAAACCAACAGGTATAGAAGGGGTAATAATAAAATAAAATGTAATAAGATAAAACAAAAACAAATCAGAATAGGCAAAAAAAACAAGCAAATGGAAAAGAGCCCAAGAAAAGTCATGAGAAAGAGATATAGACCCAGAGACACACTCCTTCATACAATCAGGAATTCAATAAAATATGCAAAACCAGAAGCTGCAATACATAGGCAAAAGACCTGTAAGACTAAAAACAAAAAAAAATAAATTTTTTAAAAAGAAAAGGCTATAACATGACATTTTGAGACAAGGAACCTCAAAGATGCTGTTGAGTTCATTTTGTGTTGGTCATCTACTGCTGGTCATGCTGTCTGCAAGTAGTTATCAGTTAGAAATAGCTTCTGATTTAGCAATGGAGACATGTGTCACTTCTTTCAGTTCTAGGACCCTATCTGGTACAGATCCATGCAGGCCCTGTGCATGCTGCCTCAGATTCTGTGAGTTGGCATATGCATCAAATGTGTCGATTTAGAGAGGGCCATGTTCCCTTGGTGTCCTCCATCCCATTTGGTTCTTACTCTCTCTTTCTGCCTCTTCTTCCATGGGTTTCCCTGAACCCCATGAATCCTGAAAGGGCAGGATTTGATGGAGATGTCCCATTTAGGGTTGAGTGTTTCAAGGTCTCTCACTCTCTTCATCATGTCTGGCTGTGGGTCTCTCTATTTGTTCCCATCTTCTGAAGTAGAAAGGTTCTCTGATGAAGGCTGAGCAGTGTGCTGGTCATATCTGTTTTGGTTTCATTTTAACAGGGAAAGGGAAGACTGCTCTCTGACCCATGTACCACTTTCAGAATATGTCCAGACTCCATTGCTGCCAGTTGTCCCTGGGGTAAATAAGAGGTCAAGTGCAACAGCCTGAGGACAGCACTTGCACAAGCCATCCCAAGGCTCCAGGACAGTGTGGAAGAGATGACTCCAGCCACATAGGCAATGGATAAAAACCTAGCCTTGGCTCTAATCACAGCTAGGCTACCAACTCACTTCCAAAGAGTTTTGTCAAACTAGGAAACAGGATGCTCTGTAGAACAAAATCCAAGTTTTTGTTAGAAAAGAACCATTGGTACCATTTAGTGCCTGCTTGTTTTGTGAAGGTTGGAAACTGGGTACCAGGCTCATTTCTAGAGCCTGAGATGTCCTTCTCATATCCAATTCCTGGTTTCTCTTCTAGATGGTGCCTAAGGTTCATTGCAGGACCGAGCTTTTCACTGTAAAGACAGTCTCTCTCCAAGCTGCACCATGGCTTTGCTCTTGTATTGATCACTAGAGGCTCTTTTGGGTACTGTGGATGCCATACTGTCTACAGCTCTTCCCTTCTCTACAGTTTGTCAGCTTTCATGTAAATCAGGACAAATGATCTGCACTGCCAGGCTCTTAGAAGACACACTATACAATGTGTTCAACCATTCAAGGGTCAAGTCAGGCAGTATCTTTAAACAGGCTATTGGGCAAGGACAAGATCAGCTTAGCAAGTTGACACTGGAACCTGGAACAAACCTCATCCTCCACTGAGCTTCAGTTTCCTTATATTTAAAACAAGTTTGTTGACCATGCTGATCCCTAAGGCACTGTTCAGCTGTGTGTTCTGTTGCAGAGTGTTTCCTAATCTCTCTATTCCTGAGGGAGTTTTAGTTAGAACCCGGGGGGGGGGTGTTCTTTACCACAGGAACCCTAGGAATGTCTGTCAGCTTTGGGGTTACAAAACATATGTAATATTTTGTGGCCCTATACTTTTTGCTCATGTTTTCTAAGTTCTATACAGATGTTCACAGCCTAACTGTATCTTATTTTTTTTATGTGTAGAGATATGGATAGGGGAAGCAGGAGTGACTCTTGCTTTATAAATGACCTGTGCTTTGAGAGGATGTTACTGTTTGCCTATGTTGGGGGATGCTTGATTAGAGCTTCAGCTTCATAGAACTTGATCCTACTAGCCAAGTATTTATCTACCAGGGAGTTTAGATGTACATATAAGTAACTTAAAATATATGACATTTTATAGCCAGAAAAAAAATATCCTAGAGAGGAAAGAGAGAGCCTGTTTGGGTTATTGTGAAAGTATTCACAAAGAGAGGGAAATAACATGAACAAGAGTAGAAAAAGCATACCATGTGAGGTCTAGTGAATGGTTATTTGCCTTGCTTGAGCACAGTGATGTAAAGAGGTCATATTGTAGAGTAATTACATGCAAATGTCATATTTTCCTGACTGGTACTAAGTTTTTGTTTGTAAAAAAATATTTGTTCAACTCATCTTTGGTTCCTTATTAGGACTGATACAAAAGGCATCTCTCAAAACCGATTAATGAGTACATGAGCCTAAGAATATATATGGATGATATGATGAGGCACTTTCTCCCAAACTACCAATACACTGTGAAGACACAACCTTATCACATACTCTAGGAGTAAGGTTGAACATACTTTATTCACTGTCAAAGATGTGAAATGCTGTCCCTTAGTTCTGAAGCTGCAGATAGGTTATCTCTCACCTGGGGAAAGGCATGTTTTGGTCAGCAGCTTCTAATAGCTAAGATGTGACATGTACATTACACAAACATGATGCTGAATTCAGTAACTGATACAGAGATAAACACATCAGCAGCAGACCTTCTTAATAGTCCATGAGACCATTCCTACAGACAACAGAACAAAGACAGGGGATTGTTCCTGTTCATCCCCTTTAAAAAGTGATGGCAATTGTGTTTGTTACATTAGGGATGGAAGGGCTTATGTTGCTTCACAGTTTGAGGGTGACAGTCCATTGTGGCGGGGAAGTTGTGGAGGAAGGAGTGTGAGGCAGTTAGTCACATTTCATCCACAGTCAGGAAGCCGAAAGATGAATGACAATGCTTGGTCAAGGATCTCAGACCATGACATGATGCCACCCACAGTTAAGATGTATGTAACTAGCTCAATTCACAAAATGTAGATAGTTTCTCATAGACATGGCTGGAGGCTTGTCTCCTAGGTGATCTCACTTCCTGTCCAGTTGAAATCATTGTCAATCATCACAACAAAGATGTGTCCAGATTATGACAATACAGGTAAAAAGGAATCTAGACTTTTCTCTGTTTCTGGTTTCCTGTTGTAGATAATATGCCAATACCTCTGCTAAATTTTCATAGACCTAAACAGAGACACACAAATATGTGCAATCAAAATGAAGAAATTTAAATAACATAGATTGTGTCATGCAGGCATGGTGGGACACACCTTGCAATTCCAGCACTTGGGAAGCTGAAACAGGAAAATTGCTGCAAATTTGAGGTTAGTTTAGGCTACACAGTGAATCTGATTTAGTCTGGGCCACATACCAAAACCTTGGTTGTGATATAGCACTACACAACCACAGAATGTTAACACCAGGGAGACTAGATAAAGGGTAAGTAAGGTACCCTCTGTTTTCACTTACACCAACACTAAGGCTACAGTAACCATGATAAATTTTTATTTAAGAGGGTGAGGGAGATCAGATGGGTTCATTAGTGAAATTTTTTTCGAGACGGCATTTCTTTGTGTAAACTTGACTATCCTGGAACCCACTCTGTAGACCAGGCTAGCTTGGAACTCATAGAGATCTGCCTGCCTTTGCTTCCCAAGTGCTGGGATTAAAGGTGTGCACTACCATTTCCTGGCCCCTCACCAATGAATTTTTAAAGAAAAAAATGCACCAATTCCCTTTGAGAGGATATTATAAAAAAACAAAACAAAACAAAAAAACCCAAAAAACAAACAAACAAACAAAAAAACACTTTCCAATGCATTCAGTGAAGCACCATTACCAAAACCAAAACTGGATAATCAATATGAATAAAGATGAATTCTACTGGCTAGCATCACTAATGAATACAGAGGCAAAACTCTTGGGAGAAATAACAATTGAACCCAGCAATTCTTTAAAAGAATTATACATGTGGATGAGCTAGGGAGATGGCTCAGTGAGTGGGAGTGGGAGCATATGCTTTGCAAGCATGAGGACCTGAGTCTGAATCTCTAGCAACCCTGAAGTAAATCCCAATAGACATGGCTATCTAAGACTATCATTAGTACTGGGGGGGGCCATGAAGAATCTGGGAACTCATTGGGCAGTCAGCCTGGCTAGAAGAGGTGAAATTAGGGTTCAGTTAGAGACCCTATCTCAGGAGAGTATGATAGGAAGCCACAGAGGAAAACACTGACATCCCCTTCTGGCCTTCTCAAGTGTACACACACACACACACACACACACACACACACACACACACACACACACAGAGTCAATCAATCAGTTAAAAAATAAAAATTATGAGCCACAAACCAAGTGGGACTTATCTTAAATCTAAAAGAAAAAGAAAAGAAAAAGGTAGTTTGACATTGAAAAACCAATTTATGAAACAATGTGGTGACAGGCTAAAGAGTAAACAACATAGGAGCATATTAATAATACAGGAACGGTATTTGACAAAATCTATTACCCATTCATGATTGACATAACCATGGTGGGTACTTGGCATCCATTGTCTCTTTGTCAAAATCCAGAGAACATACAACTTCTTCAGGAACACTAATGAGAACTGTAAGGTCTCAGTGATGATGCCATCCAATGTAGGGTCACAGACTAGAAATGTTCCTCTGGGATGTGGGACATGAACAGTGGGGGAGCTTGTACACATGTAGGGATGGGCCATATGGAAACCCATTAGTGTTGTTCTTACATAAGACTGCTGCAAAAAATAAAGTTCACAACGACAACAAGGACTAAGTAAGACAAAAAGCCAGGACAGCTGTAAGCGGTAGTTCTCAGAGTGCCGTCCTGGAACCCCTGTGGCTCTCTGGAACCCGACTGGGGAGAGCTAATTTCACAACAGTGATTTCATAATGACCCTAGCACAGCGCACTACTTGTTTCTCTCACACTCATTTAATCATGAATGTGGATGGAGTTTTCCAGAGGCGACATGACATGTGATATTGCAACAGAGGGCATGTGGCAGCAGCTAGGACTTTCAGCTGTCCCCAGTTAGGCAAGACACTAGAGAGATTTTGCAAAAAATAAATAAATAATAAATAAATACAAATAAAATAAATAAATAAAAATAAAAATGTTAAACAGTAATTGTCTTTCACACGGCATCTGATTTGGTGAGGAAAATAGTTTCTTTTTAATATGCCATTTTAGCATGTCATGGGTTTATTATTATTTTAAATAAGAGGCAATAAACATTTTCTTTTTTAAAAAAGAAATGTGGCAGGTTTGCTCCTTTGTGCAAGAGAGTAACACACAGGAGTTACCAAGGTGCCTGCGTGTATTATCACACCCGAACGAGTGAGTGTTGAGGGGGCTCAGAGCACAGGAACTCTCCTCACAAGTGTAAGCAGAGGCTCCTCTGTAGCAGAAGTAATAAAATACCAGAGACAGATATTGGGGTTTGAGCTGATGATCAGAGAAGAAAAGCAACCAGCCAATCACCCTTACCTCTACCAAGGCTGAAATGGAGATTCTGTCTTCCCTGACACTGGAAATTAAATCTGGCACAAGACTCTTTGCTTCTTCCTTATATACCTTCCTAGTGCTGAGATTAAAGATGTGAACTCTGGTACTCTTTTAGACTTATTCATACTCATACAGCCCCAGGTGACCTTGAACTGACTGAGATCCATCTGCCTCTGTTCAATTAAAGATGTGTGCCACCACTGCCTGGCATCTATGGCTAACTAGTGTGGCTAGCTTTGTATTCTGATCCCCAGACAAGCTTTATTAAATCATAAACAGTAAGTACATCACCATACTCCTCCTTAAGGGAAGGGGCACCTGATAGAGGGTCTAGACATCCTTAGTTTGCTAAGGATGGAGAAGACATTGAGCAGCGCATGCAGAACCATACAAGTCCAGTTAGCTGTAAACTGAAGCCTGAGACACAGAAAATGGAAGCAGAAGCTGGAAAATAGGATGGGTCAAAAGTGTGTGTGTGGGAGGGTGGAAGTGGAGCTGGGAGGTCCAAGTAGTTAAATAGAAGATGTTGCTTTGCTGTTCCAAATCAGGCTTATGTAGATATAAATTATTTGCAATAATTTCTCCCATTTTTACCATCTAATTCTGTAAGTTTTGACAAATGCATGTTGTTGTCTAGCCAATATCACTGTTAAAGCATAGAATAGTTTCATGAAAAGAGAATTTCTTTTTTAATTCTTGTAGTCAATGCCTTTCCTACCCCAAGAGCCTCATAGCCAGGGCTATATCTCTTCATTTGGACAGGGCCACATAAGTAGAATGAATCAAAGAATCACTTTTTAGAATTGTTTCCTTTACATAAAATTCACTGGAAACTCACATCAACAGATTTTAATAGCTGAAGGTAAGTTCATTGTATGGATTCTCTAGAGCTTTAGCCATGAGTTGTTTCCAGTGTTAGGTGATCCTTAATAAAATTTTTACGTATTACTTTACAGGAATTTCTGTGAATATATAGGTTGGGGAGTAGTTTTACTTGAAGGGAAGGTGGTAGACAACTTCCAGAAAGACAGTGAATCATCTCAGTTTAAGCAGCATGCCTACCCTTGTTCTATTCTGATTGTATGTGACTTAATGACTGTCACTGCAGGATTCCTAAAATCAATTATTTTAGAGTCAATTTGACTAATAAGAGAGATGAAGTGAGCAATTTAAACAACTTGCCAGCTTAGACCTCAGAGATTCCTTTCAAGAGGCCAAAAACCAGTAGGATGAACTAGACAGACAGACAAACAAACAAGATCCCATGGAAATTCAAGAGTAACCCTTGGTCTTTTTCTCCATTCATCATCACAGTGGTCAGCCAAGAAGATTATAGCTGGCACAGAAAAGCATACAGACCCCAAAAGCGATCAGCAAGAACAGATGATGAACTCCTGCGTCATCACAGAGCTCTCATGTTAACCATTCTCTAGAATCCATTTAAGGAATCTCAAATGAGTTGTCATCCGAGTAACAGTTTACCACAGAAAGGAAACTATCTTTTTCTGGTGTGGGTTCTGTCTGTAGATCAGAGAATTTGAAGTTCTATCGGAAACTTCTGAGGGTCAAATCCCATATGGCACTGCATAGATTATCCAAACACAACAAAATTTGCCCTGATGCCTATCATGAATGGGTTTTCTGGGAACGTGACAAATGTGATAGAATCATGTGAGTATAGAAACTCGTTCTTCCCAGAGCATGTTCTGAGGATCTGGTTTACTCATAGCAGCCGAACATCCCACCATCCTGTCAACTGCAAATGCCAGGGTCCTATGGACAGAGCCTCACAAACACTCTAACTCTTTATATTCCTGAGTGGGAGAGAAACTGAAAATTTTAAATTTATTATTTTTAATTAAACTATGATTCCATCATCCTCTCTACCTCATCCTCAAAGCTGAAGTTTTCAAGGTATGTTCAAACCAATAGAGTGATAGACTATTTTGGGTAAAAGAAACTGGAAATAAAGTTCATCCAGCACGCCAACTCAGTTCCTCCCAAGGTCAACCCCCTCAAAATCTACATATTTCCAGTATTCTATAATGGTTGAATTACTTTCTTAGCGCCCATTCAACCCCAGTCTTCCCTTTGAAGCCCTTCTTGATCAGAGACTTTTGAAAGTCCTTTCTGGACCCCTGTATGTCACCTCCACCTCTGTTGGAGTGTTTGTCAAAACACACTGTCACTTACTCTTGTTGCTTCCTTTACTTGTGTAAATAAAGACATCAACAATTCTGATGTCTTCATTCCCTGTAATTCCATTTCTTTAAACAGTACCTAGCTTGTACCAAGTACCCAATAAACATCTTTTAACTAACAGTGACTCACTAGCTCCTGATGCAGTCTGTTCCATTTGTCACTTGTAAACTGTTCTAACAGAAGTTGTCATGGTCTTCTTCTTCTTCTTCTTCTTCTTCTTCTTCTTCTTCTTCTTCTTCTTCTTCTTCTTCTTCTTCTTCTTCTTCCTCTTCCTCCTCCTCTTATATTATTCCTTCTCATTCTCCTTGTCCTTTTCGTCTCCCTCCCTCCCTCCCTCCCTCCCTCCCTCCCTCCCTCCCTCCCTCCCTCCCTCCCTTCCTTCTTCCCTTCCTTCCTTCCTTCCTTCCTTCCTTCCTTTCTTCTTTCCTTTTGACAGGCTGGCCTTGAATTTACTGTGTAGACAAGTATAAATATAAACTCTTGAACCTGCAGATTCTATCACATTGAGCTGAAAAGTCTTCTTCTCAGGAAATCAAACCAGGTCTTGGTGATACTTCACCAGCCGGACCTTTGCAGGTCTCCAGACCCATATTCAACCTGCACATTTGAAGAAAGCTGTCATGGGCATATTTGAATCTTCTCATTTCCTAGTGAAATTCTGCCTGTTTCTTTACTTTGTCTGAATTAATGTTTATTTTATCTATGTAATTCAGGCAAGAGAAACCACACTAAAAATGTCATTAGGGATATGGTAATTGGCATAATGAGATGGATTTGGGAGGTCTGTCATGAATCATCCGTGGTGATTTCACTTAATTTTTATTTTCTTTATCTAAGGGGGGACACAACCTGTGATTTTGAGGCACTTGCTGGATGATAGATTTAGCTGCATGTGGCCTCCTTCCGAGATCACAGACACTTATCTTTGGAAGCTGGAATTTCTTGCTGGCTTACCAATGGCTTTGATGAAAAAGACATGTGAGGCTCAGCGACAGAAACTCTCAACTCTGGCTTCATACTTTCATACTGACAACGCACCAAGCAACGTAGATGGCTCAGCAAATAGCCAGTAACTACAACAAACAACACAAGCTTACTTGACTTCATGTATCGGATTTCCCAGGCCAAAGCAGTACCAACAACAAAAGTCTTGTAGGTGCACATTTCAAGATAGTCCAAAATTAAGGTTAATTCACTTCAAAACTGATTATCAAGGCAAAAAAAAAAAAAACAAAACAAAAAAAAAAAAAAACAAAACACTTGTATAACCACCCCATGTTTAGTTCTTCAGCAAAAAGCTGGGGGTGTTGAGCCAGCTCTGAAAATTGGTATTTCTTCTACAGGCCAGAGTTTCTATCTAAACATTTGATTTTTCACATGGTGTAATAGAGAAATGAACAAGATGCCAAGATGCTGGCACACACTGGAGACAGTACTCAATCTGAGACAGTCATGAGTGATGTCACGGGACACGACACTGGAGTCCACTTTAGAAGTATTACACAGACACGATTCACAAAAAGATGAGCAACCAGAATAGTTTTCTTAATGAAAAAAAAAAAATGGCTGACAAATAAGCAGTGGACTCTCTTTAAATTTTGTTACAGGCATTTGTTTTTGATATTTGGCTGACATCTTACTACAAATCTCATGAAGTGCCTATATCCATCAAGTATTGGGAGGAAGACAAACACAAAGAGACACAGGGGCTTCGAACTGACACACACTTAAGGAAGCAGAAGATGCTGATCATTTGAAAAGGGCACGGGCTCTGGAGTGACAAGAGAAACTCATTCTAGAGCCAGCCCAGGCTCTGTTTACTTACTCAATATTTACTGAGCAAGGCAAACACAATCCCTCAGAGCTCACAGAGCAAACACTGTCACCATGGGGCTACAAGCAGTCACTTCTCTTTTCTAGGGGATGTTTCACTATTAGCAAAGAGCTGTCTTTACTTTCACTAGTCCAGAATGCAAGTCTCTGACCACTTTCTCCCTTTTCAGATGAACCAAAAATAGGAACTGAAAGATGGACTGAGATCGAATCCACCTGTCTCAAAATCCCGGATTGGGCAATCAGCCCTGACCCGCAGCGGGAACTGAGTTTTCTTTTAATCCGCTGACCTTATTGACAAGTAGGACTAAGGTGGGTGGCATACATCGATGTTACTGAAATTACCAGGCAGGGTGTACTAGTCTGTCATCTAACAATTGTTTCTGTCCCCAGTTATGAACATTTGTAGATTCCAATAAGACCACCCTGGATTCCTCCATTGCTCTTCATTCTACCCTCCTTCCCTTTTCATGTCACATGTGGACTCCCCTCCCTTTTCCCACAAGGCCTCTTCCCCCTCTCATGTGTTGCCTCATAAAACTTAGAAGCTAGGCTATACCTAGGAGACGGAACTGCAGTATTTGTTTTCCTGAGCCTGGGGTAGCTCACTTCATCCTCTCTAGCTCAATCCATCTTCCTGCAAATTTAACAGGTTTCATTTTTTTTTTTTTTAAAGATCAGACTGTGTTTACTTTATATGTGTGAGTATTTTGCCTGTCCGTGTATATGAGTGCCACAATCATGCCCATTGCCTGAAGAGGTCAGAAGAGGATGTCACATACCCTGAACTTGAGTTGCAGAAGGTTTTAACTCCTCATGTGGGTTATGGGAAAGGATCCTAGGTCCTTTACAAGTGTTCTTGTATACACATTGTGTGTTTATACAATTTATAGACAATAAAATATACATACCACATTTGATGAACATTTAGGTTGATTCGTGCATGCACAAGGGATTGATCTCAAAGCTTTGTGCATTCTAGACACACACTGTACCATTGACCTCTGAAAACTTCAAAATGTGGATTAAACACCAACATAGAAATTGAGGATGGACTCATTCAACACACATTCAAGCTAGATCAGTTTCCCTGAAGAAAATGGTTGGAATTTACTGATTTTAAAGGATGATTGGAGGAACACCCCAAGCCCAGGACACAAGATCAGCGATGGCTAGAGGGAGAAACACATCCCAGAGAAGTCTGCCTGGGATGGAAGGTGACTCAGGAGCAAGGGACACACAATTTGGGAAGACAGATGGTACATATATATATATATATATATATATATATATATATATATATCAATCATAATATGTATAATATATATCATAATATGTATATATAATATATATTATGTATATATTTCATTACCCAAGGACAAAAAGGCAAAAAGGGCCCCACTGCTCACATCTGATTCAGTTCAGTGTGTGCGGTGTGTGTGTGTGTGTGTGTGTGTGTGTGTGTGTGGATACAACTGCATTCCAAATAATGTCAAGTAATCGCTTGTTTCATGTTGAGAAGCATGGGTTCACGCTCTGTGTAAGTGGACTCCTAGAAGCAAGTTCCCCGTTCCTCTGAGAGTGACATCATGTTGGAAGCTGCTATCTAAACCCCAGACTTGTTGAGGATAACCCCCTGTGGGTATGGAGACCAGGGTTTAGAATGTAGTTAAGGGTTATGCTGGTGGAGTAAAGTGCTGATTATAGATTCTCCCCTAAGATCCACAACTTCACCATAGCCCTGGGTAGTTGGCTAGGTTTCCAGTACCAAGCATGATTTGCCTCATGTTGAGCAGGGGACAGATAAAATTTAAACTCTGTATTACAGAATAATTTCAGGCTTTTAAAAGAGTTGTAAATATAGATTGTTCCTGAGTGTTCTCTCAGCATTTAGTAAAACCAGGAGCTGGGAAATTAACGTTGATAAAATATTAATGTTAATCTATAAGCCTTCTACGGATACCACCACTTGACCCACTAAAGAGCTTTTCCTGCCAGCATGCTGACAATAGTTTCTAGGGGTTCTTGTGTAGCAGCGGATCTGCCTAACATTCTTCTGTTTCTTTTTCATGGGGCAGTAAGTAGCATTGTTACTACTTACTGTAGTAACAGCTAATCTACTGTAGTAACAGTAGATTAATAGCATTTTGTAATATTTATTGCATAAAAGATGTCTTCTTTATACCATTTCCCCTAAAATTGAAGAGCACTGTTTTAACTAATCCTCTATCAATGGGCATTTCAACTATTTCCAGATCTCACATTCAAGCATGCTGTAGGAAGGAAATGTCTATCTCTATCTCTTTAGCAACATGTGGTTATTTCTGTGGATAAATACAGAGAAATATGAAAGGCCGCAGGAAGGTATGTAGCAGAAATACTGCAGTGCCCCAGCTACCCCAACAGACATTGTAAGGATCATTCTGGCTCTTGTATCTTAGATAAATATTTATTCCCAACTGAGCAGTTTCCAGGCTTCAGGAGATGTACACAAACATGGGAAGGCCTAGCTCTCCCCTCCCTCCAGCTTTCTGTGTTTAATTGCTGTGCATCTGAGGACAACTCTTTCCTCTTCCACGTCAGGGAGACATTACAATTTTGAACAGGCTCTGAGCCGTATACAAATCCACTTGCAAGCTTTTATCATCTGGGAGCTATAGGGCTATTATCTATGCAGCTAGCAATCTGGGCACCCTGGAGAGCTCACGGTAGCAAAGAACAGTCACATGTGCTTGCCTGATCCAGCAGAGGTGATCGTCTTCAGCAGGTAATGTCACCTCTCCCTTTCACTCACTTTCTGGGACACTGTGTGCAAAGTGCTTGATAGAAATCTTCTCAGGCCTGAAGATGACTCAGTGGTTATGAGCCCTCACTGCTCTGTCTGAGGACTGGTGTTCTGATCTCAGTACCCAGTACTCAGTACAAGTGGCTCAGAAATGCCTGGGGCTCCAGCTCCAAGGGATCTGACACCCCTATTCTAATCTCTGGGGGCTCCTGCACACACATGCACATAAACACACAGAGAGAAATAAAAAAAATCTTAAAATGCTTTGTTTCCAAATAGTCCGTGTTTTTCTTAGTATGAAAACCTCTGAAGGATCCTGTGGGGAACGGTGAAGCATCCCACTGTTCAGGAAAGAACACTATATATGGAAGAGATGAACGTAGCCAGTCCCAGACCAAGAAACACTTATACCTTCCTACTCAAAAGCATGCATATGCAACCTCAGAATTTTAGAGCTGTCCATTTTACATAAGAGGAGACTGAGGCTGACACAGGAAACTGCCTCTTCCAAGTCTCATAATGGCCATTGTCATGGTCTTTTGGTGGAGCAGCAGCAAGGGTGTGTTGGGGGAGTGGGGAGTCAGCCAGTGCTCACAGAGAGCCAGAGTGTTAGATATTCTGGTTAAACAATTTTTGAAATAATTTCAAATGCCCAGGAAGTTACAAAGTCAAATCCAGGGCGGTCCCTTGCAGTCCTCCTTCACCTAGTGTTCTCCAACTGCTGTCCAAAATCAAACAAGGGAAATCAACACTTGTGCAAGCCACAGCACTTGTGTTGAGTTCTCATGTATTTACATGTACTCTCTATGTGTGTATTCTTGATTGTTCCCCCACAGATATAGATTTATGTCCACCAAGAAGTTATATTTCTGTATACATCTTAAAAATAAAGAAAACTTTGCCAGCTTATATGTGTCTGTATTTCAGAATATCTGAGCCAATCAGGAGAATGGCAATTGAAAGCTGTAGCAACCACATTTATTCTTTTGTTTTTGTTGTTTTGGCTTAGTTGTTTGAGACACAATCTCACAGTGTTGCTTGGCTGGACTGGAACTTTTAGTGTGGACCAGGTTGGCCTTGAACTTGGGAAAACTATCCTGCCTCTACTTTCTGAGTACTAAGATGTCAAGAGTGTATTTACTACCTTGTCTGACTTCCTCACATCGACCCATTAATTCTTTGGCTCTCAGTGTGTTGTGGCTATCTTAAGGTTTTGATTACTGCCATGAAACATCAAGACCAAAAGCAACTTGGGTCTGAAGTATTTATTCAGTTTACACATCCACAGCATTGTTCATCACTGAAGGAAGGCAGGACAAGAACTCAAACAAGGCAGAATCCTGAAGACAGGGCTGATGCAGAGGCCATGGAGGGCTTACTGGCTTGTTCCCCTTGGCTTGTTCAGCCTGCTTTCTTATAGAAATCAGGACCACCAACTCAGGGATGATCCCACACACAATGGGCTGTCACCCCCATCACTGATCACTAATTGAGAAAATGCCTTACAGCTGGATCTCATGGAGACATTTCCTCAGCTGAGGCTCCTTCTCTGAAGACTCTAGTTTGTGTCAAGTTGACACAAACCCACACAGTACAGTGACATCCACTAGTTAACAAGAACCCCATCAAGTGCAGTTTGGATTATAGATTATTATCTTTTCAGAATGGACTCCAATGTGGTAAAAATAATTTCTTCCTTAAGGGATTTGGACGACTAGCAGATTGAAAATAGTATCAATTCCACAAAGGAGAATAGAGCAGAGTAGCCCATTCTGTATTTTGTAGAACTTTCTCTGGCTGAGGAGGTAGCTCAGTTGCTAGAGCGCTTGTCTAGTATTCTTGAAGCCCTGAGCTCAGTCCTCTATACCACATAAGCCAGGTGTGGTACTCATACCTGTACTCCCAGAACTTAGAGTTAAGGGCAGGAGGATCAGATATTCAAAGCCAGATACAGTATAAGTAAAAACAAGTAACTATCCAACCAATGACAACAGAAAGTCAACCACAAAGCAACTGCAGGTTTCCTGGAGTGATTTTGAAAATGGATTTATAGCCACTCTTTCTCACAAAACTCTGGGTTTTGTCATGATATAGTCAATGACATGAAGAGGCCATTTTGTGGACATCTTGAGTGTGATAGAAAGACTTGATGTGGCAGGAAGTGAAGCACAAATCCTTCCCCTGCTTAATGTTGGCTGTCACACATGCCTTCCTGACTTCCTGACGGAACTATTAAAGAGCAAGAAATAAAAGATGTGAACATACTTTGTCAACACTGATGTCATGTGCAAATAAGATATCACTGATTTTACCATGAGATGTTAAGATCGATAGAATAAGATTTCTATGAACCAACAGGCACATACCCGAGAAGGTATTGTCAGTTTTTTGTTTCTTGTTTTGTTTTGGGTTTTGGTTTTTAGTAATGTGAGTAGAGAAATGATTCAAGGGAGAAAATATACTTGTGTCTATCCACATGGTATAATATGGACAGCCCTGGGCTTTGATGCTGTCTGTTATAGGTCTGAACTTGGTCAAGACAAGTCTATACAAATGTTTGTTTCCTCACTGGCAAAGGAGGATGACATAAAATCATCTTGAAGAGTCATTGTGAGGGTCCAGTAAGATGGCATACATACAGAGTCTGGCATGGTGCCTGGCACATTGTATGTTCTGAAAGATGTTAATTTTCTTCTCTTTCCACTCTCCTTTCAGGGGTTCATGGAAATAGCTGACAGAAAGCTCCTGGTATTCTATCATTTTGTCCATTGTTTGGCATCCAAATATAACAGAGCTTTTTTTGGACATTGGGGCTGATTGCCCTAATTTATTTTTTAAGTTTTTGTTCCATTCCCCCCCCCATAAAACACACTGCATTTAACTATTTTATCTTATAATAGGTATAGTAAAGTCTTATTTGGAGAACAGTTGGGTCTAATGATCTCTAACAAGGGATTAATTTGAGGCCTCAATCCAAGAGCTTTGGCCTTAGGAGTTCCAATACTTCCTTAAAATGTGCCCTAGCCAGAGTCCTTCACAAGCAGGTATCACATACATGCAGTGACCTCTTTGATTTGTACAGAACATTCTAGTTTCCACAGTGCTTTGACATCCATTATCCTATTTGGCCTTTATATAACCGCTTGGGTGACTTGGACACATACATCTAAAGAGAAATTATAGATCCATAAAACAAAGGCTTATCTAAGGCTACAAGGCCAGACCTCAGACAGCACTGGAACAGCCTATAGCTGCAACACCAAATACATTTTGTTCATCACTCAGAGTTCCTAGACTACTACTGACACTTGAAAAACTATACCAAAACCTAGAGACACACAATAATTTTACCAGGAACATGCATTCTCTGTGCCAGGAATTCAAAAGCCCATAAAAGAGTCAGTTTGCTTTTACTTCAAGATGCCTGGGCCTTGGCTGGAAGGTGCACAGGTTGGAGATGCACAGCTATAGATTAGAATCATCTAGAAGCATTTTTAGTAACAGAAGTTCATACTGTCTCTCTGCTCAAATCACTTGAGCTTTCTTACAGCATGATGGCATGAGGGTGAAAATACTTCTCGCACATAATGCTGGGTCAAACTTCTAACTCCCTACCTCCAGAGACAGGAGCTAGGTGACCTTTTTGATATAGCACTCAGATCCTGTCCCTTGTATTCTTTGTTGAGTACTTCACCAGTGACAAGCAATTTCTGCCTTCACTTGCATTGCAGGGGGAGGGGTGCAAATCTCACTCCTTAGGAGAGAGAAAGCAAAGAAATGGCAATTCCAGCCATTGGACTGCGTCCTCCAGAAGTTCATGCTGGGACATCAATTAACAATGTATCAGTCCTGCAAGATGGGTCTTTGCAGGTGATTTGGTGACAGAGGTGGAGTGCTAAGGAATACCATTGTTGCAGAAGCAAGGCAGTTCTCAGAAGAGTGAAATGTTTGAGTTCAGCTGGCTCTCACAGCCTATTTTAAAACTACATTTGAGTTTTACATTTACAACATTTACATGTTGTGATACAGTGTGAAAGCCCTCTGCAGATGCAGGCTTTCTGTCCTTGGAATTCCCAGTGAGCATGGTAACAGATATCCTTGTGGCATTGAATAACACTTAGTTTTGTTCAACACTTTCCCCTTCTTGATCATCTCCCCCATTACTTTGATCTCTCTCCTACTTGTTCCCTCTTACCATGCCCATCCCCACACCTCCCTTCTGCTTTCATGCCACATGAATTCTAATACTTTTCCTATCCCTTCCTTTAAGACTCATTTTCTTCTCTCATGGGCCCTTTTCTAGATTCCTGACCTCTGTCCACACCCATTCCCACATAAAAATGCAAATGTAATATAAAAATTGGGATCTAGGATCTGCATATGAGAGAGACCATGTAGGGTTTGTTTTTCTGGACCTGGGTTATCTCAAGTAATATAGTTTTTTCCAGTTCTACCCATTTTCTTGCAAATTTCATATTCCTTAATGGAGGAATAAAATTATCACCCAGTCATCAAATCATGGACATCTAGGCTGACTTAACATCTCTGCTGTTGTGATTAGAGCAACAATAAATGGACATGCAAGTACTCTGTGTTTGAACACAGAGCCCTGTCCAAACATGCACCGAGTGGCATCGTTGCTCACAAGGTAGTCTATTGGAGTTGTTTTGTTTTTGTTTGTTTTATTTATTGTTTTTGTTTTTGAGGAAATTCTACATGGACTTCCATGGTTCCTGCACTCATTTCAACAGTACTAAATCCCTTCCCTTCACATCCTTACCTGCATTTGTTGTCATTTGTTTTCCTGGTGACAGTTGTTATGACTGGGTTGAGACTGAATCTCAAAGTAGTTTTAATTTGCATTTCCCTGATGGTTGAAGATGTTGTGCATTAAAAAAAAAAAGCAGCTATTCCTATTCCTTCTTTTATGAACTGTTAAGTTCACTGGCCTATTTATTAACTGGTGGTATGGAGATGGTGATGCTGTATGTGTGTGATGATTATTTTTGTGTGTTTTTTCCTATATTCTAGATACTATAAAAATTAATAAATACTCAACACCAACACTCTAAAATTGCTCCACAAAATATCACTTTTATCCTGAAAAGCCAGAATTGCGCTTGTACCAAATCTGATATCAGCATAAGACAAATGACAGGCTGATTTCTCTGTTGAACATGCACACAAAACTGAACGACAAAATAATTCCAAATCAAATTCAAAAAACATATTAAGAAAACCATGCAACTTAACCTAGTTGGTTTTATTCTAGGGATATAATGTTGATTCAATATAAAAACCAGTAAATGTGATGCACAGTATCAATAGTAGTTAAAAACAAGAAAATACATGATCATCTTAGCAATCAGAAAAGGCATTTGAAAAAGTTCAACATGGCTTTATGGTAAATGTCTTGGAAATTATAAATAGACTGACAATAACTCAATATAATGAGGGCTGTATATGACAACCTAGAGTCAACATTGTACTAAAAGGGGAAAGTTTGAGCCATTTCCTCTAAAATCCTGAATGAGATAGGGATGGCCCCTCTCTCCATGCTTATTCAATATAGTGCTCAAAGTCTTAGTTATATCAATAAGACAAGAGAAAGATGTAAAAGAGATTAAAATTAGAAAAGAAATTCAAGTATTTTAGTTTGCAGATGTATACATTAAAATTCTACCATCAAACCTTTTAGATCTAATAAATAGTTTCAGTTAAGTTGCAGGATTCTAAACTGACATATGAGAATCAATATATCTTTTTATATATCAGTAATGAACTCATTGAAAAATGGGTAAAATATTTCATTCACAATAAGTAAAAGAAATAAAAATATCTGGGAACAAATTTGAGAAAGGAGGTGAAAGACCTCTACAGAGGAAGTTGTAAGGCATTGAAAAGAGAAATCGAAGAGGACATTAGTGATGTAAAGACTTGCCACATTCCTCTATTAGCAGAATCAATATTCTGTTGATGGGCAAACTATCTAAAATAATTTACAGATTCAATGTAACTCTTATCAATATTCCAATGACATTCTTCACCCAACTAGAAGAAAAACTACAAAAATACACATGGTAATACAAGAACCGTGGATAGCCAAAGCAATCCAAAATAGAAAGGACACAGGAAACTTTAAAAGACCATTTCTATAATTTGTTATTCAGGAAGAACACAACAGAAGGATTATAACATCTGGCCTTAAACTATAATACAGTGCCACAGTGACAAGACATTGTAGTACTGATTCAAAAACAGACTCTTAGGACAACTGGAGAGGATCCAGAAACAAATCCATACAGCTTTCACCTTCTCCTTTTGGCCAAAAGCATCAAAAACATAGCCTGGAGCTAGCGAGGTCATTCATCAGGTAAAAATATTTGCCATCAAGCTTTACACACTGAGTTTAAACCCCAGAACCTACAAGGAGTTGGGACAGAGCCAACTTTTGCAAGTTGTCTTTTGATCTCCACATGTATTCCATAAATAAATGTATAAGAAATACACACATGGTGGGGGGAAGCCTACTTAACAAATGGTGCTGGTAGATTCTGAATATACCCACTAGAGAATGAAAGTACATCTTTATCTCTCACCTCAAATAAAAATCAATTAAAGGGGATTAAAGGTCTTAATTTAAATCCTGAAACAATAAAGCTGCTAGAGAAGAGGTTCTCAACCTGTGGGTCATGCCCCCTTTAGGGGAGACAAATAACCCTTTCACAGGGATCATGTATTAGATATCTTGCATGTCAGATATTTACATTATGATTCATACCAATAACAAAAATTACAGTTATAAACTATCAATGAAGTAATTTTATTGGAGGCACTATGACATGAGGAACTCTATGAAAAGTCTCAGCATTAGGAAAGTTCAGAACCACTGTGCTGGACGAAAACATAGGGAATATACTTCAAGACACAGGTATAGGCAGGAACTTTAAACAGAGCCTCGATAGCCCAGGAAATAGTCCAAGAACTGGCAAATGGGATTACATGAAATTAAAACTTTGGCAAAGCAAAGGATACTTTTGTTACGTGCAGGTTTTTCCCGCCGGCCACCTGACCCACTCTTTGTTCCTCCCTGCCGGCCGCCTGGTCCCGCCACCACGCAAGCCCCAATAACACTCAGAGACTCTGTATTTGATACAATCCTGTTGGCCAGTTACTATTATTATTTATGGGCTAGCTCTGTCTTAATTATTAACCCATTTCTACTTTTCTAAGTATTTCCACGTGGTCATCTTATCTGAGCATTGCAGCCAGCATCTTGCTTCCTCTCGGCTCTACATTCTGACTCTTCCTAACTACTTCCTCTTTCCTCCTCCTAGTCTCTTAGACCCGCCTATCTTGCTTTCCTATTGGCCACAGTGCTTTATTAGTTAACCAGTATGAGAAACATATTTACAGAATAACATCTCCCATTATACTTTCAGCATGGTGAGCAGCCTACAGAATGGGAGATAATCTTTGTGAGGTATACTTAACTTCTTTCTTCATAAACCACCTGGACTATGGTGCTCTGCTATAGCAACAGAAAATGAACGGTGACAATAGGAGATAGCATGCCCTTATTTGAGTAATGTGTTCTTTCTAAGAGTATATAAGAATGAGGAATTAAAAGCTCAAAGAGGTCGAGAAAATGCTTCTATTCACACAGCTAGGGTAGCCACTCACCCAAGGTCTAAATTTTAAAATAAGTAAAGAAAATGTTCTTCATATTGAAAAGTGCCTTGGAAGTCCTTCAGTTTCACACAGAATATGTGGTTCTGTGTGAACAAAAGGCTCTAGTGTGTGGTAACATTTTGTTTATGATCTAACAAATAAAGCTTGCCTGAATATCAGAGTGCAATGCTAGCCACACTTGTTAGCGGAGGTAAGGCAGTGGTGGCATGCACCTTTAATCCTAGCAAACATACTAGTTAGCCATAGAGGCCAGGCAGTGGTGGTGCACACCTTTAATCCCAGCACTGGAGAGATAAAGGTAGACAGATCTGTTAGTTCAAGGCCACCCTGAGCTACACTAAATTGATCCAGTCTAACAGAGAAACAGCGCTCACACAAAGATGACCTCAGCACTTGGGATCCTATGCCTTTAATCCCAGCGCTAGAGAGGAAGATGAGGTGGGAGGAGACAGGAGCTCAGTACAGTCTGAGGTTTGGTGGAGATAGACGCAGTCTGGAGATGCAGTCTGAGGACAGGATTGCCCTTTTGATCTGAGCATTGGTAGAGGTGAGAACTCTCTAGTGGTAGACCTCTTTGCTTCTCTGATTTTCAGCTTTAACACCAATATCTGTCTGTAGGTTTTTATTATTACTACCAATCAGAATTTCTGCTACATTACTGTGTCATCTCCTGGTTGCTGAATTACATGTACTAATTCAATGAAATAGTGGGCAGAACCATCTGCACTGTTTGTAAATGGTTCTCTAATTAATTAATATTTTAATTCCTAGAGATTTGAACCATTGGGAAAGGTAGATCAAGAATTTAACCCATGTCAGTCTAATTCTAAAGTCCAACTTTTGACCATGCAGCCTGCTGCCTAGAAACCATGTCTTGGAAGATGGAACAGAGACCAGAGTTTTAGAGCCCTTTAGGTTGGTCCCTCTGATCCATAGGGGTACTTTCATAACTAAGCCTACATTTGCTGCTGAGAGTCAGTTTGCAAGCTCTGTGCCTGGCTTAGTTCTCCATGTTTGTGTCAGTCATTTTTCTCATCACTGTGGCAAACACCTGAGGAAAACTATCTGAAAGAGAGATGACTTTTTTGTCTGTTATTTCAGAGGTTTAATTTCTGGTTCACTTGCTCCCATGCTGTAAGCTTAAATTGAAGCAGAACACCATGGTGTCAGGATTGTGTGGTAGAGAAGACTACTTAACTCTTCAAAGCCAGGAAATGTGTTGGGGGGTGGTAGAGTGGGGGGCATGAACATAGACACTAAACTAAGAACAAGACACTGCTTTACAGAATTTGCCCTCAGGGATCCAGCTCTGCCAAACAAGCTCCACCTTTTACTATTGCCATAATGCCAAGATATTATGAATCCATCAAGGGATGCTTCCATTGGTTTGATCAGAGTCCTCAGAAACAAACCACTGTCACTAGCTGGCAGCCAAGGCCCCAGTGTTCAAGGCTTTGGGGGCATATTTCATATTAAAACTATTGTTACTTCTCCCAGGTATTCAAAGAACTGGCCACTGAGGAGCAGGTGGTGTGGCTTAGTGCTTGCCATGAAAGCCTGATGAGTTTGGATGCTGAGAAGCCACAGGAAAGCTGGTTGTACACACAACTGTGGTCCTTGAGTTTCTGAGGAAATGTGAAAAAGTGATGTAAGAATCCCCGGAAACTCCTGACCAGCTAACCCAGAGCCCACTGTGGGAAAATGATGAAGAGACCTTATGACAAAAAGAAGTTGAAGGCAAGAACCAACCAGCACATGAGTTTGAATTCCCATTTCAATGTTTGCATTGTGTTACACATGTGCCTGAACTTACACATATGAACATTATCTCACACACATTATTAATACACACTGCAGCAGACACACACACAAGAGAGAAGGAGGCAGAGACACAGTGACAGATAAATGAGTGAAAGATGAACTGAGACTTGAGAATGAATAAAATGTCAATAAAATGTGAATATGATCATTGTAAGCAGAATGATGTGAACAAAAGCACAGAGAAAGTGTGAATGTTCAGGTCATGAATGTTCAGGTGAGGATTTAGTGAAAATGCAAAGCTACTTCTATCTTCTACAGATGGAAAGCAGAGGTCATCTAAAGACCTGATTCCAGAGGAAATGATATAGCAAACGCCATCTGGTCAACCTTGCATGTCACAATGCTCTGGAAAGCTAACGTAAAAGACAATGAGGAAGAGTGGGACTGAGGGGGTTGATTGGGCTATTACTAGTACAGAAGCCATGTTCCTGACTCTGGTTAATGTCAAGGTATCTGAGCAGGGCAGTTAGTGGTTTTGCCCATGGCCTTTAAAACATATTTAAGGAACCATGTACACATTCAGAGGCAATGAAGCAAATGTCATTGAATTATTCTGACTCAGATAGCTTTACTATTAAAAACCTGAGGTCTGCAGTTTGAAATATGTGTGTGTGTGTGTGTGTGTGTGTGTGTGTGTGTGTGTGTGTATGTGTGTGTATGTATATATGAATGTATGCACATTTTGTATATGTATATGTGTATATATATATGGAATATGTGTGTGTATCTCAGGAATTTAAGACTAAGTTAGTTATAATTTTTACATATATAGTCTTTAATTTACTTAAATAATTTAATTTAATTAACACAAAACATCTTTCTGTGTGAAAATTAGGGCTTTGACCACATGAACCCCATGTTCAGCTATTCCACTGCTGCCCAAAGAAGACACTATTGCCCATTGTCTATTTCTCATTCCTTGCTTTCCTTTCCTATATAGTTATTTCTTATCTGTATATGTTTATTTTAAACCACATTTTATTAATGTTATTATTAAAATTATATAAGGGATCTTATGAATAATTGGCTCTCAAATATTTTCACTTTTTAATTAGGATTGTATTGTGAAGACTTCATTTAACTTTTACTGTTGTTTTGTAAGAATATCCAATAGCTTATACTTTAATTGTTCTATAGAGTGGATTTCTGAAAGTTGTTGGCATAGGCAGTCATTCTGTGCACATTCAAATCCCTATTTCTGCTCTACACATGTAAAAAGTTCCTTGTAGCACTCTCATGTGAGTAGAACTCATAATGTCCATAAATGTTCACTTTTATGAGATAATATCAAGTTGTTTTTCTTTGTGGTTTTCCAAACTTCTGGTTCTAGCCATGACTATCCCTTTTATGAAAACCAACTGTTAAACTTGGTCAAAGTCTATGAGATAACAGAGTGAAAGCATGGAAAGAAGCCAAATCAGGCAGAAGTTGAGGCATTGCATTACTATGCTTGAGTCGTGGGAAGATCACAAGGTAGACACTCTGCTTTCTTCTTTCTTCCCCTTTCCCACTTCAGCTGTGGGGAAATAGTACCCAAGTAGGGGGCTAAATGAGGGAGCAGGCTTGCTGGGCTGAGGAGCAGAGGGAGGAGATCTGAAGAGCTAGTGAGGCCAGAAGGGGGCCTCCTGAAGAGAAGAGAAGCTGTTCCTAGACATCTGCCTAAAGTTTCTCTTTAGTTCTGCCCATTTCCTGAGAAACACATGTGAGGAAATCTTCTAAGCTGAAAAGTAACAGCAGAGCTAAGTCAAGCTGTCAGTAGCAGGAGGTGCTTCAGGCCTAGAAGATAGAGTATAAGTTCTATCATGGCGAAGGACCCTAGTAAGTCATGTGGACGCTCTGTTAAAGCTCACAAGGAGCCATGACCCCTCTTCCATTTCCCTTTGAAAAGGGCAGGTCTTCCAGAGATATCAACCTAATAGGCATATCAAATTATAATAGAACTAGGTACATCTCCTTATATTAAGGCTGAACAAGGCAAGTCAGTAGGAGGAAAAGAGTATCAAACGCTAGAGAGTCAGAGACAGTCCCCACTCCCACTCTCAGTAGTCCCACTGGAACACCAAGCTACATAAACATAACATTTATGCAGAGGACCTAGGCCATATCCATACAGGCTCTGTAAGTCCCTACAAGCTTGCTTAGTTGGTTCTGTGGGCTATTTTCTTGTGGGGTCCTTCACCCCTCTGGCTCCTACAATCCACCCCTTTCTTCTGAAAGATTCCCCAAGCTCTACCTAATTTTTGGCTATCAGTTTGCTCTCATCAGTTGCTGTATGACGCCTCTCTGATGATGATTATGTTAGGCTCCAGCCTATGAGTATAGCAGAGTATCATTAGCAATCATTTAACTGACTCTTTGTTTCCCATTATCCTAGGTCTATGGGTTACCCAGACTCCAGTTCCTGGCTGTCAGGAGTGTCAGGAGTGTCAGGAGTGGGCTCCCTTTCATGACATGGGTCTCAAGTTGGATCAGTCATTGGTTGGACACTCCCACAACTTCTGTGCCACCTTTACCCCAGAACATCTGGCAAGCAAGACAAATTGTAGGGCAAAGGTTTTGTGGTTGTGTTGGTGTCCCAAACCCTCCACTGGAAGCCTGGTTAAAGAACATGGCTGGTTCAGGTTCCTTATCCCCCATTACTTGTAGTCACTGCTAGGATACCCTAGTGGATCCCCATCTCATCCTCTGAAATGCCACCCACCCCCCAATTCCAGTCTCTCCAAGTACTCTTTCCCTCCACCCCACAACCTGATCTCTACTATTATTATCCCCACCTGCTCCAAGTCTACCCACGAAACCATTCTATTTCCCCTTCCCAGGGAGATCCTTGTACCCCTAGAGCTCTTATACCTAGCCTGTCTGGGTCTGTGTATTATAACATAGTTATCTTTTACTTTACAACTAATATCTACTTATGAATGAGTACATACCATGTTTGTCTTTCTCAATTTGGGTTGTGTCACACAAGATTTTTTGTTGTTGTCGTTGTTGATTTTTTTTGTTTTGTTTTGTTGTTGTGGTGGTGGTTGTTGTTGTTTTTTCTAGGTCCATCCATTTGCCTGCAGATTTCATTACGTTATTTTCTTTTTTTTTAGCAGCGAAGTAACACTCCATTGTATAATAACCTAGAAGTCTCTCAACAGAAGAATGGATAAAGAAAATGTAGTATGAATACTGTCACTTTTAATGCATGATAGATAAATTTGTCTTACTTTAAAACGTTTTAAAAATACTTTTATTTTTATTTTATGTGTATTAGTGATTTGCCTGTATGCATGTATGTCTATCATGTGCTTGCATAATGTCTGGGGAGTTCAGAAGGGAGTGTTGGGTTCCCTAGAAATGGAGTTCTGAATGGTTATTCACTACCTTGTTGGTGCTGGGAACTCAACCCATGTCCTCTGCAAAAGTAACAATAGCTCTTAACCCATGAGACATTTCTCCAGCCCATGAATTTTAATAAGAAAGGAAGTATAACATCTGCCAAAAAACAAAAATAACAAAAGACAAAACTAATTTTTATCTTTTCTTCTCAGTCTTTAAGCAACTAATTTATTTTTTTCTTATTTACTGTTGATGATGAATTATGTTTATAGCTTTTCTAATATTCAAATTATCCTGTACAATTTGAGAAACTCAATTAAATTAAAGGAATTGTTGAAATAAGTTTACTAACATTTTGTTGAGCTGTGTGGTTTCTCGCTCTCTCAGTTTGCCTTTTCTTCTTTTCTAAAGCTCTTCATTGTTTTTGGTATAAATTCTGTAATCTTCATGGTATCTGATAATAGTAAATGTCTTAGATTCTTTGCCTGTTGCTGTGATAAAATAAAAGCGTTTAATGAAGAAGTGCTTTTAGTTGGCTCACGGTTCTAGGGTACAGCTCATCATGGAGGATGTCCACAATTAGGCACAAAGAGCCACGGATGGTCCCAGGCTGCTTGGCTTTGTTTCTGTACCTGCACAGTCCAGAATTCCAGCCAGAGGATGCGGCTGCCTACCAAGTAACATAATCATAATGGTCCTCACAGGCATGCTTGGAGGCTCCATCCCGAGTGATTCTGTATCTCATCAAATGGGTGATTAGACTAATCCTACATACCAAGACCAGCTCTGCTTACTATTTCTTGATTAATCATTTAAGTCATATTTTTAAGTCACTAAAAATATGTGTTGCTTTAGACTGTGTGTGGTGAAGAGCAAATATGTGGATTATTTTTAGTTTGGTCAGCTGGGTAATTTAAATTGGAAGTGGCTATTCATATAACCAGTACTACTCTAGCATCACGTCGATTTTCTAAATGTCTATATTCTTTTTTTTTCTTTGCTTATGTTATGTAAAGTTGTCCATATTTTCACTCATATAAGACAATGTCTTCAATGTACTTTCATTACCCCCTACCTATTATGGGGATCTCATTAAGACTTTACATTTTTGGCCTTTTCGGACATGCTTTCACTTCCTATTTTCTTTGGTCTCTCAACTTGTTTTTTAAGACAACAACAAACTTACATGACATATCTCTTGCACCATCCTCTCTTTTGTTTCACTGAAAATGTTCTACATGTGGTTGTTTATATATCACACTTACAAAATTGCATGTTTTAGAGCATTTTAACATGCCTTTCAATTTGAATGAATTTTGACTGGATATAAAATTTGATAACATTTCTCCATGATCTTACATCTTCCCTTGTTGCTGAAAAAATTTAATAACATTGCTGTTCCTTTGTGTTTATTCTTTGGAAATTTCATAAATGTGTATTACACAATATATCTCAATCACATTCATCCCTCCCTTCCCCTTCAAATCCCTCCAGGAGCTCACCACCAGATCTCCTTGTCAATTTCTTGTTCTCTTTTTAAAACCAAGCACATGTCTTTCTCTCTTTTACACACTGAGTCAAATAGTGCTGTCCATAAGCCCATAGGTGTAGGCTCATTCACTGGGATATGGGGAACTTACCAATGATGTAACACAAAGAAAAGGACTCTCCCCCAGCAGCCATCAGTTGCCAGTGGCTCCTTAGCTAGGAAGTGGGCCTCAGGAACAACTCCCTCCTCCATGCTGGAATTTCTTAGCTGACTTGGTCTTGAACAGATGATCACAAATGCCATGAGTTCACATGTTCAATAGTCATATCTATTTCACAGCACTCCTCTTTAACCTGTGGCTCTTCCCACATCTTCTGCACAGTGACAATGTCTGTATTAAGACTGCAATAGGAAGCTTCTTGATCAAGGTTGAGAACAGAACAAATCTATTAATACAACAAATCTTTAGAAAGCAGTTTGATAACAGGACTTAAAGGACCTCTAAGTCAGCACAGGACCCCTAAGACCAAGTTCCCAGGACAAAGGACAGGGAATAAAAGACAAAAACAGGTGCCAGAGGACAAGGGAGAAAGGAAGATGAATAAGGAGGAGGGGAGAAAAGGAGCAAGGGAGAGGGGGAAGGGATATTTGCCCCAGAGAGAAAAAAGACTACCTCTGGATAGAGAGGATACAGAGGTGGTAATAGCAGTTTATAAAGGAAAATGGGGAAATCCTGTGTTAGGATGAGATGCATAACTTTGAGTGGGCGCGTTAATTAGGGTAGTCAAAAGGGGGCTTGTGATAGCTGGACCTTGGTGGACAGCCTCAGGAGGAAGAAATGGCCAAATAAATAGATCTCAGTGGCTAGCTTTGAGGGTGTAATCTAATGGTTGTTAGCAAGGAAGAGGGAATGTGGGAAACACAAGGCCTGCCGGAGCCATGTTTGACATGATTGGGCCTGCTAGAGTCCCTTCAATGACTATTTACAAAATAAATACCTGTAAGTACTCTAATAGAGCCTATGACCTCCCTAGCTGTAGGTTATGGCTTTGATCATGTTTACAGTTTTAAGTATAAATTTCATCCTGGTATCAGGATGCAATCAAGAAAGAAGTTGGTTACCACGTAGACAGTCTTGCCGCTATTGCACCAGGGTCAAGCTGGTCACTTTGTATCTTTCCCCAACTCCTTGTCTCTGTCCTGGTTTTACTGGTTTCTTCCTGGAAGCTTTTACAACTTTTCATTTCCTTCAGTGTTTAAAATTTGAACCCAGTATAATTTGGGTTCAAGTGCTATTCTTTATTTTATTTTCTTCTATGGGTTCTTTTAATCTTTGAACTTTTACCCTTTATTAATTATGTCCCATTATTCCCTCTTCTCTATTTAAAAACCTTTTTAGGACCATCATTGGCTTTTCTCTATTGACTATTATTGTGTAACAAGGCTTTTCTGGAGGACAGGCAGCACACACATCTACTCACTCCACATAGGAAGCCAGTGACAGACCAACATTCAGGTACCATCAAACTTCACCTTGGTGAACCAATGAGGTTTATTGGAGTTATATACAGGAATATGGGTGAAGGGTTGTAAGCCCATCACAGCATGGGCGGCAGCTCACAAAACATGGGAACCTCAGCACACTGCACATCCTGCAGATATGGGGACAAGTTAGAGAGAGTCCTTTCCAAGTGACTCAGTTGGACTACAGCTCTTCCAGGCAATTTGGCTGGTTTTTGCTTCTTCCAGGCAACTAGTCTGGTCCAAGTGTCTTATTTGCATCTAGGTTGGTGTGAAAGTTACTCTCAGCAGACTTTATTACTCTTGGGAGAGAGGCACCTTGTGAATCTGGTAAGTTTCATGAACTTCCTGGAGCTATTTTGAATTGATTATCTTGTGGCCAGAGCTTTCCTTCGGGATGAAACATTTCAATCTCAGAAGAAATTACCACACAACATCTAAGTATTTTCTACCTTTAAAATGACTTTCTACCTTTAAAAAGCCTCTCAGTTTGCTATCCCATTGCACCAGTAAATGTATGTTTCTAGTTACCATCATTACTACAGTCTCAGACTTATAAAGATTTTTTCATTTATAATTATGTGTGAGTATGTGTCTAAGTGTGAGTATGTACACATGTGTGTGGCTGCCCCCAGAGGCCAGAAGTAGGTATTGAATATCTTGGAGCTGGAGTCACAAGCAGTTGTGAGTCCCCTGACATGGGTCCTGGGAACTGAACTGGGTCCTTTGCAAGAGAAGTACTGGCTTTTAACAACTTAGCCACCTCTCCTGCCTCCAATTATCACTTTTTTATACTCAGCATTTTATTTGAGTCTTTCTATGACTCCTTTTATACTACTACTAAGACCCCTTAACTGTGTCTATAATTTCCTTTATTTTTACTATTCCATTGGGGTGGGTAATTCACTTATATTTATCCATTGATAAATATGTTTGATCCATATTGAAGTTTTTCCCACTCTAGCAACTATTTTTAGAGAATTTTTAAAAACTGTTATTCTTCTCTCATACATTACATCACAGCCTGAGTCTCCTCTCCTTCTACTTCTCCCAGCCCCTCCTTCCAACTTCCCTCTCCCCCCCCAAAAATAGTCCATTTCCCAGGGATATCCACTAAACATGTCCTAACAAGTAACAAGTTACAATAAGATTGGGAACAAACCCGCCTATCAATGCTGGATGAGGCAGCCCAATAAGAGGTAAAGGGTGTTTAGTAAATTCTTGACCTGTCACTTTTAACACCTTGGGTTTCTATGGCATTGCTAACTGCTCTTTTCATTTGGAAACATTTGCTTCTTCTTTGGAGCCATGAGCTACCACTCCATGAAGTCAGTGGGTGGTTCTAGCAACAGAGGCTTCAATCTGAGTGAGGACTTTTAGGTAGTAGGAACCAGAGCTCGTCACTCCTTGCCTCACCAATCAGCTCCTCAAAGTGCCCTTGTGAAAGAAGGGATTGTAATCCACCATCCCTGGAGGGTTAGGGGAGAGGATGGGGCAGTGAGAAACTGAGGCTGATCCTTCAGCATCAACCTGCCTTCTCACCCAAAGCTCTAGTTTCCTAGGCAGTATGGTTGAGAAGGGAGTAAGACGAAGATCTGGAGAAGTAACAACCCGAACTTACTCTGCTTTGCCACAGCAGCCTAGATACTTTCTGCTTTAAGTCGGGACCATTCCAGATACATATACCCCACAGTCAAAAAACAAATAAATACATAAAAATGGCAGTGTTTTTTTCTTCTATGGTTCCTCAGAACCAACAGGTCAGGCTAGTTAAGCATCTTCAGAAACCCATTTTGCTCTTTCTTCACAGAGTTTCAACACTGTCTTCTGCCTTTACCCCACTTCCCTTTTTCAAAGTGTAGGTATTTTTGAGATAGGCCATGCACCAAGTACTACTCATGTGAGAAACATACAAGGTGGGCTCTTCTCCTGGGAAGAAAGAGGAGGGTGAGTGAAGGGGTGCCAGTCAGAGGTCTCACTTCCATCCTGTCCTCCATCTGTCACCAGACGAGCTGGGTAGCCTTACACAAGTCCCTTCACTTGCTTGAGCCTCAGTGTTCACTTGTGAAACATCACATTAGTAAGAACACCAACATAATTAGGGTGATAACAAGATTCAGATGGAAACCGAATGTGGCAGGACTTTGTCAGCTGTTGCAGTGTTTTTACTGATCATGTGGAGGGTGAGAAGCCTCCAGCTCGATGAAAATTGACTTTGCCAACTTCAAATTTTTACTAAGTGTTGGCCCTGCTCAAAAACCTGATGCAACCGAGTGAACGTTCTCTTAATATAGAGAATGACGAATCTGTGTTTGTTGCCAGAGTCGTCACATTCTTCCAAGAGTGCAGACTTTTATGGGTCCTTGGAAGCTCTGCCGGGCTCTATTTCTGAGGACGGGAACATTGTGCCTCGTTGGCAAGGCTTGTTAAACCGAGGCCACTTGTGGTCATTGAAGAATCTGGGTCTGCCTTTGTGACGCTGGGGCTAAGTTAAGGTACTAAAGCCACTCCACCAGTTTCCAGTTTGGATACACAGCTTCTGCGCAGTTTGGTGCCTTTTGCTTCCTTGTGTCATGAGGGTCTATTTCTTTTTCCATTCTAGTTAAGGAATGAAAACTTTAAAAAGAAGAGAGAAGAAGAAGGTGGGTGGAGCAGGTCCAAATCAAAGACAAGTAGCAGAGGTGAAAAGGAATAAGAATAATGTGTTCTCTGGGGATTTATGCAAGGGCAAAGCTAACAAGATTTTGTTTTCAATAACTTAAAATGTAGTTTGTCACTGGAAAGATGATGTCATGGCTTTAAAACAGAAAACAAGCCAGAATCCCACACCATATCCAACTATCTGTATTTCTGCATATTCTTATCTATTTCTTGTCTTTTCATCATATGCATGCATAATGCATATTTCATTTTATGGCCTGATTTTTTTCACTTAACATTACATAATGAACATTTCCTTTTAAAGTTTGCATTATAATGCCTAGATAATATAATTTGCATAATGTTTTCTAACTAATAAAACCATGCTCTCACTTAGAAACTCTGGAGTTGTTTTAAGTTCTTTATATCTCTCTCTGTCTCTCTTAGTGTTTGCTTTTTTAAAAAATTATGATTTCATGAAGATCTTTGTGCAGTTTGCTTTCTGTGCTGTCAAGCTTAACCTTTGCTTGGATTCCAGAATCCATTGAGGAGATGACTGGGGAACTGTGCCCAGACATCTTATGACTCTTCCATAGTGTTTTGTATTAAAAAAAAAAAAAAAGTGTTGATTCATAATACTGCTAACCGATTTAACCTCAAGTCTTCCAAGTATTCAGTTTGCTAAGTAAAGGGTTTTTCTACTTTAATATGTAAATGTTTCAAATTTGTTTTCACTTGTACGTCTCTGCTTTACAGGGAAGTCTAATGCTTTCCATGTGCTCTCACATTTTTCTAGATTGTGTTATTAAAATTATAATATAATCTGCCATGGATTTTCAGAATTTTTGAAAGCTCCCAAGACAGTGCTCCCAAAAATCCCTCCTGAGTAACTCAAATTTCCAAATTAATGAAATGTAAGTGCCTTTGTGGCCAAAAAGCAAAGTGTCCAGTTCGTTTGTCTTTCATCTTCCAGTTTACTTTCATATCTAATCTATCTTGCCAAGAGTGTTTTAAGAGCTTTTGAAAGCAACACATAATCAAGAACCCCCACCCCCAACACACACCCCAATGTCACAGTCTGGAAAGCTGTTGACATAGGAATGACCAGGATTCAAAAACTGTTCTTTGTTGTAAGAAAAGGAAAGAACAAGACTTGCAAATATTTGGAGAATGGAGCAATTATCTTTCCAGCTTGGCTGGTGGAATGTGAGGAGTCAGAGAATGCTTACTGGAAGAAATCATATCTGAGCTGAATGAGCAGGACCTGAGGTAGGCTCTATTTTAGGACTGTTGCCGGGTGGGGGTGGGGGGGCGTATCAAAGCCTTTCACCCAGTTTATGTGAAGGAGCTCTTGGGATTTGGCTGTGTCTTCAAAGTTACAGATTCTCCTCTTGAAATGGGGAAATTGAGTCTGGCAGGGATGGCAAGTTGGTGCTCACCAGCTCACACAAAGTATGACTTTAGAAACAAAGTTGTCAGAAACAAAGATCTGGCTAGTTCTTATTGCTCCCATAATGTTACTATAACAGCGGATATTTTGAAAGACTTAACATTTACTGTGGAGCTCCTTGTGCCATCCCTACCCCCACCCCCATCCCAACACACTCTGCAAGCCATGGCATTAATACCCTGAGATAGGCATCTAAGACTACTGGTTATTGGAAGCAAATGGCTCTGAATCCTAGCTGCCCCAGGTACAGAAAATGGAGTGGATCAACTCTTAAAAGTCACATACTAAATACTGCATGGGACACTCTATAGGCAGAGGATGATGACAAATAAGGTCAACTTTCTGATCCAGTCAGTGTAGTAGGCTGGGCCCTGCCCTGATACTGACAGGAGAGAAAAATGAAATCCTTGGGGAGTCCTACCTTCACCAAGCTGTCAGTCATGGGACAGTGATTTTTTTTTTTCAGTTTTACATGGGAAATAACATAATAAAACCATGGAATTTTGATCAAGACATAGGACTCTCAGAGTCTTTAGTGAACAGCAGCTCTCCACTGGCACCTCTTTGTGAAATCCTCACCAGAAGCTATCTCATTATTCAAATAAGCATAGATGAGAAAATCAATACCTCTTAGTTTAAAAGTTACCTTGAAAGATTTTGAGTCTACCCAATGTCCTAGTGAAATAATTCTACCATGGTGTCCCTGACAAGTTTATGTCCAGCTAGAAATTCAAGTTCAAAATCATCTAACGACAGGAAAGGTTCCCTGTGAGACAAGTTACAGGACCACATAGAGAGAAAGGTCTGCTAGTCTTGGCTATAAACAAAGGATCCTGTAGTGCTCACATCCCAAGCAGTCAGAACAACAGCAAGGAGATTTCTTACAGTCCCCATTCAACACATAGAATAGTTTGTCCAAGTTTTTGGTTACTTACTCAAACCCTCTCTTGCTTCAGACATTGTTTCTACCTGAAAGGGGAAACCAGTTATCAATGAATTTCATTAGTATACAGATGTGGGGTTATAAAACCAATTCAGAAAAATATTTTGCATATTTACAGAATAGATTTGCCTGAAAACATTTTCTCGAAATTTCACAATTGGCTGCGATTCCTAAAAAGCCTTTGGGACACACTAAAAGTGCTCTAGTGGCCTTGCTTATCTCTCACCTTAAGGAATTAAAGCAACATCATGGACTAAAGCCACATGAAAGGGCCATGTTTCAGCACTTCAGTGACATGTGTCACCAGAACCCAGTTTTCCAAGAGCTCTGGCTTCCTCCTCTGTTCTGGGAGGTAGGTGTGGAGTGGTGTCCATCACTCCAGGGCAGAAGTCAGAATTCACATCCAGATTGTGATAAAGCCCTGGGTACACTTTTTATTTCCCACCTCAGTTTCTCTGGTGAGGCCCTTTGCCATGTACTGGGGCTTGTGATCAAATGGAAATACTTGAAAGATGGCCAGGAGGAAATAGGATTTAGACCTACTTTGCTTGGTCTCTGAGAACAGAACTGAGACCAATAAGATTGTTAGAGATGCCAAAAGGACTTGGATTGTGCATAAGGTCAAACTGTGAAGAAAATATGTAATCTTAATTACGTAATGGTACTTCTACGGGACAAGCCACCTAATTTGAATTCTCAACTCAATTCTCTCAACAGTCCATAAAGTAAGTATTATTAATTTTATGGACCAGGAAACAGACTCAGAGAGGGAAAAATAACTGGATTCTAATTGCATCACTTCTGAATAAACCAAAAACAAAACTTCAATCAAGCCAATGCTTAGCTCCAGTCATTTGTATGGAACTGCCTCATAAATTAAAAAGTGAACAACACTCCCTTGATAAAGAATAGGATAAAAATGAAACCTCAATATCAAACATTGTTTTTCAAGCAATAAGTTACTAAAGGCTTTCTGGGTGATTAATGTGAGCTTGGTACACAGACAATAGAGACTTGTGGGACAGTAATTCTCCAGGGAATAACCTACTGTACAGGAACTGGGTCACAAATAGCGGATCAGCTGACCAGCAAAGGTACTGAGGCATGTGTAATTAGGGATGCTATTAGCATGCTTTCAAACCCTTTCTGATAATCAGAGCTCACCCAGACAGAAATGGCTGCCTCCAGAGTCAGTAAGACTTGCTTGCTCATGGCATTCTGGAAAAAATGGATGTTGTGATTTCAAACCATGGTGACAGGAAACTAGAAGGAAGGATATGATTTTCCCCTGGGTCCTCAGGCAAACAAGGACAGGCTAGGCACAGGAGCATGCGCCCTGGATCCCAAGCTTGTTGAAGTTCTTCCCACTGAGCATCACAGCCTGCTGCTCCCCATGTTGGGGAGCCCCAGTGACTGTACTGTGGCTCCATGAGGGCTGGCTGAGCTCTCACACTCATACTCACCCATATCTTCTGCTGATCTTGGGGACTCACACTCTCTCCCTTAAAGTGATTCCCATTCTTTCTGTTGGTGGAGTTAAGTATTCAGTTTGTCTAAAACTTACAGCTAGAAACGGAAAGCAGCTCAGAGATCGTTTCAGTAAACCACTGAATTTTACAGATGAAAAGTAGGAAGTGCAGATTGTGAGTTGGTATCCCAGATACTGATGAACACAGTCAAAGTGCCTTTTATGTGTTGCTTCTCTTGTTGAGGTGTGCCAGTTGCTATGACAACCCATGAAAACCAGCTCTCTCCTCTCAATGAACCTACAAAACAATGAGTTGAAAGGACATGTGACAAAGTATAAGGAGGGATTTCTTGATCAAGGTGTTTTCTAATGTTGAGTGACAGGAAGTTTGAATCACGGTGGTCCCTTCAAGATGGCAGTTTCTCTATTTCCAGTAATAGAGCAGGGGAAACTCAGATAGAGCCTCGAAGAACCAGGAAGCCTTGTGGTGCCTTTGTCCCAGTCTTGAGACGTCCACCTCCAGCCATGTGCCCACAGTGTTGAGTCAGGGAGGCAGGTCTAGGGAGGAAACGTGAAGATTGGGGTTAGGTGGGGAGTGGTGGGGCATACTAGATAGTCCATCTCTTTCTAGGCTTGATATTGCCATAATCAAAACCCATCTAGCACAGCCTCATGGCATATCAGAGAGACCCTCCCTGAGTGATTCATTTCCTTTGGGAAACTCCCTGTGCCTGAACTTGCTGCTGTGGGGACCTTGGCATTGTTCTCTGCCCAGGGCTCTTCTCTCTGGCTGCCCTTAGATCTGCTTCCAAAGCGAGTGTAACAATGATGAGAGACCATGTGCTACCCGCCCATCTTCCATTCGTAAGTGTGTGTTTTAGTTGGACCACCCAAACTTCTGCGTGGCAGTGGAGTGGGTGCAGCTTCCTGTAGTGGAGGAAGGGTTCCCAGCACCTCAGAGCAGGAGAGGGCTGATAGAGTGGAATTCAGGAGTCCTATCTATGAGTACTGGCTGCATGCCAGGGGGCTTTAGGTGAGCCAAAGACACCTAAAAGCAGTCCTTTAGAATTTGGAAATCTGTCAGAATGTGACAGCATTAGTCTTCGGCAGAAAGTTTCTTCTCACTTTCTGCAGATATTTAGGTGTCTTGGAGGTGGAGGTGTGCTGCACAGCTGGACCTCGCCAAGGTGCCCTTTCCTCTCTTTTCCCTTGTTGACAGTAATGAGGGATGGGTGGTTTCAGGTGTCTAAGCTGCACCTGCACTGAAAAGACTAAAGATCTTTCGGATGCCTACCTTCTGCTCAATGGGAATAAACAGGGCAAAGGAAGACAAATGGGTGCCATGTTATTGGAAGGAAGACCAGTAACCATAGCTAAAAGCTCCCTGCTGATAAAAAAGAATTTAAGGTACATTTTAGACCATATGAATTACTCATATTGTTCCATAAATTACCTATGTTTAATTTCATATTCAACCAGTACCTAGCACAGAACAGATGACTGGTAAATACTCTTTTGGACAAATACTTCAAGTTTTTCAATGAAAAAGAATGTTCTGTGTGTGTGTGTGTGTGTGTACATGTGAGAGGTACAGGTGTGTGTGCCTGCATGTGCAGCCAGAGAGCAAACTTAAGTGTTGGTCTTTAGAAGCTGTCCACCAAATTTTTGAGTCAAGATCTCTCACTGGGACCTGGGCCTGGCATACTAGGATAAGATTTTTAGACCAGTTCCAGACATTTACCTGTCTCTACTTCCTCACAACTGGGACTACAACTCTGTCCCAACATCCCTGGCCTTTATTATTATTTTTTGTTTTATGTGTGTGTTTTACCTTCATATATGAATTCATACCATGTGTATGTCTGGTGCCCAGAGGACAGAAGAGGATTCAGATGCCCTGGAACTGGAGTTACAGATAGTTATGATCCACCATGTGGGTGTTAGAAACCAAACCTGGGTTCTTAGGAAAAGCAGCAAGTACTCTTAAACCAACTCTCCAGGTCCAGAGGCCTGAACTCAAGTCTTCATGCATGCATAATGGGCACTTTATTGACTGAGTCATACCCCTACCCCAACTGCCCCAAAAGAAAGTTTTAAAGCCTTTGCCAATCAAGCAAAATTGAAGTTACAAGATGATTCACCAAGCTTAATAGTGGCTATCAATATCTTGCCAAGGTTTGTCAGTACAACCTCATCATCCCTGAGACCATGAAGCAAACAGAGCTATGTCCTTCTACAGATGGAAGATCTAGGCTCATTCATGTGAGGCATCAGTACCAAGCTAGTCAGAGGCCCAAGTCTCCTATGTCCCAGCCTAGGCCATACCACCAAACTCAGGCTTTTTGTCAACTCCATAACCCCTGTTGTTTGGATCCCTTTACACACAGTGCTAGGAAGTACAAATCAGAGAGAGCTCTCTGGGCTGTGCTGAGGTTGTGTTTCACAATTTTGATAAATATTGTTTGCTCATGTTTGATTTTGGAGTTCTCAGCAGTGACTCTTAGGACAGTTCGATTTATGACTGCTCCCTTTTCCCGGTTTTTGTCTTAAAGGCATTTCAGTGGGGACTTTCTGGGGTGTGCTTGGGAGAAAACTCCCTGGCCTGACTTTGTTTCTAAGGTGGTCCAGAGTAAAGAAAACCTCTTAGGCAGATGCCAATCCTAGACTCACAAACCATATTGCTTCAGGTGCTGTTGTAAGCCCGCAACATACCAGTCCCCGCTTGGGTGCCTCTTTGCTCATAACCTGCTCAGAGAAGCCTTTCAGACCTAGACAGCCAGTTCTTCTAGCATCGCGGACACCTCTCTCATGACAGTCTCTTCCCAGCATGCCTACCATTTCCTTTTTCTCTCTTCCCCCAACTCTTCCCTCTCCCTGCTGGCTCCAGTCCTCTGCTCAGCATTTCCCTGGTTGTCAGAACTTGTCTCTTCTCAGTCCCTTGTCTTGAAGCCTCGAAACACCCAGTGCAGTGCCCTTGACAAACAATGTGTTAAGGTGATGCAACAGCCCAAGGTGTCAAAATAATTAGGTAATTAAAGCTGAGGAAGGTCAGAGTTTCCTCCATCTGGAAAGACAAACAGAGGGAAAAAAGCTAAACAGGGAGATCAGTTTCACATCTCCCTTTGTTTCCCTTCCCCCTCGCTCTCCAGCTTTGCTCCTAAAACCTGGGACAGCACCATCCCTTCACACTGCACCAAGTGCCCATCTGACTGAGAAGGCGTGGCCAACTTGAACCCTTCAAGGTTTCAACACACAGCTTGTTTTGTCTTCCTTGTTTGTTTTCACGCCAGCCCCACCCTAGGCTCCAGTTGGTGCAATGGCCCCAAGTAGTGGCTCAACGCCATGGATGGGATATTGCTCAAAGGGGGCTGTGGGTGCTGAGGACAAAGTCTTCTCCCAGGCCACAAGGCCCTCGGGGTCACCTACCTTTGTCTCTTTGTTCGTTTTTTGTGGTGCTATGCAATCAAAAACCTGCTCATATCAGGGGCTGAGGGTGGTGGGAGCAGCCAGGATGCAGACACTTAGTCCAAATTAGAAACTCACTACCGTGAGAGAGTGAACATAAGAGAGGCCGTGCAAGCTTTAACTGAGAGCGGGAGATCCGGAGGTGGAAGAAGATGGCGTGACCACCCCACTACCGTGTGCGTCGGGAATAAATGCTGAGTGTGCCATTTGAATTACATTTCTTCTCCAGACAGGCAGGAAGAAACACGTGCACAGAGAGGGGAGGGAGGAAGATGACACATGCAGAAGTTCAGTGTTTGCCCAGACTGAGGCCCTTCTGGAAGTTGGTGGAAACAGAGACAGCTAAATCAGTTGATTGGGGGTAAAATGGGGGCATCTTTAAGAAAATACCAAAGAGTGGAACCTGTCCTGCAACACCAAGGAAGGAATGGGAAATCGGAAACAAGAGAGATAAGACCAGGTCTATGTGAGGGTAGAACCCACTCTTTCCCAACCACACTCCTGCTGAAGCCACATTCTCCCTCCCCTCTCCACTGTCAGCGTACTTACTTCCCCCATGAGACAAAGCAGCTTTTGGCTCATCTTCATCCCTTCACCACTAGCTCTGGAGGTCTGGAGACTCTCCTGTCTACAAAGTAACGCGTGAGAGGGTCAGAATAGTAGACGGTGCACACAGAGCTTCATCCTCTGATTAGCATCTGTTGCTAATCAGCTGGGCTATCCTGGACAAACTACTGAACTAAAGCCTGGCTGGCCCAGGTGAAGTGGGATGAAAGGTCTGTCACCCTTCCTTACTAAGGCTTCTAGCAGAGGCAACCCAAGCGCAGTACTTAGGTGAGGCACATGGAGATATTCACCAATTGTGTGTGCTAGGCCTGACCAATCAGCTCCATGTAGCTACTGAGCCAGCTCTCATAAGCAAGCAGGAGAGCTCCTTGCTTTAGGCCACTTGCTTTGCCTCTTGAGACAAATGTCACTGTTTATCCTGAGCATGAAAACACATGGACCTGGAAGAGAAGGTGTAGCCATTTCAGCCTTCCAGGATCTGCTTCATAACCCAAACTATTTGTTTTTGTGACAGACCCTTGTCTGGCCTTCGGATCATTTGTTCTATGTCTCAGACATAGCGAGCAGCTGGGAATGGTTGGGAGCTGAGCTCCTTGTGGGTTTGGGGAAATGGTTAAGGCTTTGGAGAATAAGGATTGAGTACTATAGAGACAGGAGTAAAAGAATCCACTAATGGGTTTAATCCTTCCTGTTAAAGAGCAAAGCTGTGTAGATGTTGGCTAACACTACTCCCCAGTGCCTACTTTTTGTTTCTTTTTCTTTTCTTATCTGTGACTCGTGAGGTGGTCATGAATTAGCACGGATATCCAACTGTTCCATGAGGCAACTAAGGGAAATTTTGCAAATTAAGCAAGTCATATTACTTGTAAAGCAACAGGACCAGCACACTGACATTTTCAACAAAGTAGCCATTAGGAACTGGAGTTGTTAAGCAGTTCAACTTGCTTAAAGCACAAGCTAAAACAGATTGGATTTTCAAAATCTGAAATTTCAAAACTTGGCTTGACTCAAGGAATTTTTATTTTAAGACTTTGGTATCATTTAATTATGGTTTGTTTATAGATTTCCTGGGAATCTTAATTCATAATTTTTAATATTTAAAATATTTTCGAAGAAATGTGTATGGTAAGTAATTTTAATTTGCTCTTTTACATTGACTTTCATTTGCATTTTAATGCAAATACATCCTCATTTCTAAGATCAGCATTGTCTGCTAGAACTCCTTGCCATTCTGGAAGTATTCTGCATTTGTGCTGTCAAATCCACAAGCTCAGACAATGCAGGTGGTGATCCGAAGGGGGTCACTCTTATTCCATTTCATTCAACTGAGGTTTAAATGTTGGCCTGGGTCTATGACTACCCTATCACAGAGCATAGCTTTAGGTTTTAGAAAGCAGAGCAGGTACAGATGCTGGGAGAAATGGTCAAGCCTAGATACGACTTTCTCTGAAGAAAGAGGGTGTGGGTTGGAGAAGTTCCCGAAGACTTTATGGAGAAGGAAGCTTGAAGACAGAAAGAAATGTGAACTGGCTATTCCTTAACAGAACTCACGAAATGAGCAAATTGCTTTGTGGACAGAGTAGTCCAGGTGGGGTTGTGTCCTGCACTGACAATGGGCTGTGCTGTGAGCTCATTGTCATGAACCGGAAGTGGACTTATTACAATTACCCTACTGAATATTGAATCTCTGAGATACAGATCTTCAGAGCTTTCCTTCTTTACCCTTGCAATTGCATGGCTGAATAGGAGCTATAGTTTGTATACTAGCCCACGAAAATATCAAAATTCACAATTTGAAAAGTGGGTTTTACTTGAATATGTCTACGTAAAAACCACAACTCTCATCTTAAAGGGATAAGAGATAATTTATTCTGGAACCATTTTGAATGACCATGGATGGAGAACACAAATTTAGGTTACCCCAAATTCCATATTCCAACGTGGAAGCAGGTTCACAAAGCTTTACATATATGTATGTATGTATGTATGTATGTATGTATGTATATGTTTATAAAGTTTTACAGAACAAAGAAAGTCATAAATCAAGACAAGCTTAAAATCCATTCCTGGGTACATCAGAGAGGCAGGTACAGCATGCTGAGGAAGATTTTCTATAGATCCAAGGTGCTGTCTGATGATATTCTTAGCTCCTGGATTGGTGGAAGCCAGTGTTCTGCTAAATCAATAGCTGCCAAGAGGTTTTTATTTACCCATCACAAGGTTTTATGTCAGCTATAGAGTGGGGCAAGGAATGGTAGTTCTAGAAGGCTAATGCTAGCCCAAGATAAAGTAATTAGTCTCTGAACCAACAAAACTCCAACCTATCCAGAATACTAAAATTCCTATCAGTTCATCAGTGTTTGTGGACACAGAAATTCCTTCCAGAAGTTTTGTGTTCACAGCCAAACACAGCTTCTTTTCGGGATTTTCATTCATAATCACATTTTGGTTTTGCTCCACATAAAGAAAAAAAATTACTGGTTGGCGATGGTCTGGCAAACCATAACAGCCTAATTATTAGATCCATCTTCTCAGGACACTTTTTAAAACTTTCGATTTGGTAGAAATGATTTGGAAGGGAGTCGAAATGTTCAAACACAAACAGCAAATAAGAAAGAACAAGAAAAGTTTTCATTAGCAAATTGACCTAGAGTGTTCCAGGGGCAAAGTCACATCAAACAACTAGCAACAGGCACACATACCTCTGACCTACACCAAAAGGAAAATGAAGATGCCAAAATTAACTTCATTGGTTTTACACTGGGAGTAGGGGAGAACGGGTCTTGATATAAGTGGAAAACTATAGCAGTGATTTTCAGTTTTATTCATTTGTCTCAAAGCTTGACTGAAGCATTTTATCAGTAATGGAATGACCACGAAAAAAGTCTCTACTCTGAAATTCTAGCCCAAAATTCAAGTGTTTTTGTGCTATCTGTGGTTTGTAAATTATATCATTATTGAAAGATGAGCTTCAATCAGAAACTTAAAAGCCTGAAATCATATATGTCAGGACAAATCAAAGATTATACTTTTATATATTTCCATTTTGGGGTTTGCCCAAGGATCTTGCAAAAAAAGCCCATATATTTGGCTTGAGAAACATCTTAGACACACAATGGAGAATTCTTTTAAGGCCATTTTATTAAAATTGATGCAAGATGATGAAAGATAGGTCCATTAGAAGAAGCAAGCAAAACTAAAAGAGCTGCAAAGAATTGTAGTCTTTGGCTAGAAATAAAATTAATTTTGAATTCATATTATCTCCTGTTATTTACTATAAATTGTTGATTGGTACCAATATTTAAGTTGTAAAATACCACAAAAGAGCCAAGTTTAATTCTTACTTTTAAAGTTTTTTAATTAAAATATTTTATGAAGTAAGACATTTAGTCAAATATGTCAAAGCATAGTAAAGAAAAGGGAGGAAACTAGAAGAAAATAAAGAAGTTTTGAGATCATGAGAGAGATGAAATATTATATATAAATAGTCTTCAAGCTGTAGAATGCATTTTCCAGCCACTGTAGGTCATAATATGTTCTGCATTAAACAAAAGCCTGAGCAAATTATTGTTTTCCCATTGTGTTTTAATTATTGAAGCAAGTTTTTTTTAAAAAAAAACTGAAGAAAAGTTAAAAAAATACTGTGGACACTAGAACTTCAAAACTTTCTGAAAATGACCATGACATACATAATTTTCTCATATGTATTCCCTAACAATCCTTGAATATGATATTGACATTACAGTTCATTTTAAAGTATGTGTTGGTGTGATAACTTTATTGACAACGCCAGGTGCTATTCTCTGAAGAACTAAGCTATTATCTAGGCCTTTGGGAAACAACATAGCATTTCTTTCTGGTAGCTAGAGAAACAGAACCTCTGGAGACTTGGGGAACAGAGCAGGGGATGTGTGGGGTTCGGGCTGTGTAGTTTCCTTCACATTGACTTTGGTGTGTAAGGAGAACACAGACCATAGTGTTGGATGAGAGGGAAGACATCTGGGTTTTCAGATTGCTAACATGTTTAGGAATACTTAGCAAAGTGACATGGAGCCCTGGGGGTGACAGGTGCTGTGCAGATATCTGGGAATCATTTGGAAACAAGACCAGAAGAAATGTCTTCCACAGGCATATACAAACACACAGTCCCCTTGATTTTTAAGTTCCCATGCATTTGCCAGGAGACTGACGTCCATACATTCATGACCTTCCCCAGTCTTCCTGTATAGGCATAATTTTGGAGAACACATTTGATGCAAGATGTACATGTTTGAACGGAAGTTATACTTAAGCCTATGTCTGGATCTGTAACATCGATATGCCCTTCGACAGTGTGGAGGATTCCATCTTTCACAAGTTCAGTTTCAAACTTGTTGCCAGCGAGAGAAGCCTTTGCTGGACTCATGTGTGCCAATCTGTGAAGAGCATCTTGAAAGTTAGCTTCTCCGGGACAGCTTCGGTGTGCAGCACATTTCGTTAAGGTGTTATTCTTTTAAGTTTCTGATTAACATAAGTTTTTTAAAAAATTATACAAAAACATAATACCATGATTATGGAAATAAAAAGCCACCCACAAGCTTACTATCTTTACAAACCATCTATTTTCATTCTTTCCTGTCTTTTCCAAAAAAGCATTGCCCCCACCCCCAGTGTTGGACATGCAGCACAAATATGCCTTTGCATTCTGATGTTTTTTGTGAGCCTCACACAGTGAGTAATACCAATGTGATCTTAAGAGTAACAGGTGCAAATGACTTCAAAGTATGTCATTATTTGACATATTCTAATTTATATAGCATTCAGTTACCAATGTAAGACTCTTTGGGTACCTGGGTTTCACTCTTGTTTTCAATAATACCTTGTTTCTCTCATTTCTCCTTAATTTTCAACTTTTTTTTCTTCTAGTTTTTTGAGACAGCGTTTCTCTGTGTATCTTTGTAGACCAGGATGGTCTTGAACTCACAGAGATCTGCCTGCCTCTGCCTCCCCAGCACTGAGACTAAAGGTGTGCGCCACCACTAACTACCAGCTCTCACTATTTTCTTAGAATATATCCTTAATATTGGAATTATAGGGGCTAGAAGCTGATAATGGTGAAGTGTTGGTTCTGGCCTCCATGGATTAATTTATTTTTAATCAGAGTCTTTCTTCATTGCTGTTTTGTTTTGTAGTTGAGGATGACCTTGAATTTTTCTTACACCCCCACCTCTGTCTCTTGAGTGTTGGGATTACAGGAACCAACCAGCTCTTGCCCCTTTGATTATGAGCCTAGCCTTTAATGCCTGAGCCATGTCTCCGGCACACAGCTCTTAATCACTGAAGCAGGCTAACATAGTGCCTCTCCAACACATTCATTGGCTAGATTTCCAGGTTTATGTCACAGAGCCCCTGGCTTTGGCTTGCACCTGACAGCGAGCAGCTGGGTCACATGTCTTTACACAGATAGCCATTCACTCCCAGATCAGTCCCTTCAGAGATCTACTGTCTGGCTTCAAGGAATTCCCCATCTGTGAAAACATCCCTGAGACAGTCTCAGGATTGTGAAATGGGCATTGATAGACCAGGGAAGGGCAAGGCTCTGTGGCTATCAACTCCTGTTTATCACCAATTTGCTCCTGGCAAGGCACCATGGGTTCTGACACCAACCTGTCCCACCAGCTCTTACCAAAATGCAGGCAGCCGTGTGAGCGTGGGCACATGCACCCACTCTTCCCAGACCTGACCTAGGTCTCATGAGCAATTGGTCGGGAACTTAGATGTGATCTTTTCCTTCAAGAACCTTGTGGGCTCAAAGTTAAGATTCAGATTTGTTTACTCTAAGTTTATGATTCTACAGAGTGTCAGAAGTGAAGGCTATACCCAAGGTCCTAAACTAGGATCAGGGTAGATAGGAATTCAAGAGATGAGTGGGAGCTTGCAGGACACTTAGTCAGTAGGTGTGGTTAAGCACTTAGCACATCCAAGTTTCTGGGCTAGGTGCTAGACACACACAGGTGAGTTAGAGAGAGCCCTAGTTTTCCAAGAAACTACATGCTTATGGAGATAATTACAAGGCTAGCAGGACAACATGCAAACCTTGCCAGCCAAAGAAATTAGCAGAAGGATGTCTTTGCCAAAGACAAAAGGCTGAGACAGAAAAGGAGGGACCTCAAAGGACATGGAGTTGCCCCATGGAAGTCACATGAATCGGGGAGGGGGAAGGAGGATATGAGCCCCAAGGCTGACTCCTCAACAGTACATTTTAATCTGGGATCTGAGAGTCTCAGAGCCTTGGTTTTTATCACTGGAAGCACTAGGAGATTAAAAGAGAATACAGATGATTAAGGACCAGCTCAAGAACTGTATTATTATTGTTGTTACTATTGGAGAGGGAAGTGTTGTAGACATCCTCTGACCCAGATAAGTTAGCAGTTATTGATATGATGGCTTGATTATTGCTATCCTTCCTGTTGTATCCTCCAGTTTTTTTTTTTTCTTTTTCTTTTTGCTTATACTTGAAATAAGAGAGGGCGGGGGCTAGGACTGACCAGAGTTTACCCTTTTTGCCCACTATATCTTTTTTCCCCCTTTGGGCAAATTCCACCCTGTAAAAGCACGAAGTATTGCTTTACATTCCAAAGTTCTGAATTTGATTATTAGCATGTATTTCTTCTTCTTTCAGGAAATTAAAACATGTAGGCTCTAGTAAACCTACGGAAATTTAAACTGCAGGAGGGTTGGCAGCGAGCCCAGGGTCACCTATGCACCCAGGCATTACTGTACAGGCCACTGGCTTCATCATTTCTCAGGAGAGACCATAGCACCTGCCAGAAAGAAAAGAAGTACCAGGAGAACTGGTCGAGGGTGACCCAAGATAACTGCTGTTCCCTCCTTGGGCTTGCAGGCTGTTTGGGGGACCGAATCTTCTGATTGCACTGTTGCTATTGAAGGGTAAAGGATTTACATTCCTGGAAGCCTCTTGGGTTCCACCCCAGGCTCTTCAGACCATGCCCCAGTTAATCCACTGGTGAGGAGCTGAATTCATATTCCTAGGCAATTTACTCTGTGTCGGGGAATCATGCTGTTCTCACACTGCCCCACATGTGTGCAAGTTATCTCCACCTTACAGAGGAAGACACTGAAGCATAAATAAAATAAATAGCCGACAGTTACAGCCAAGAAAGCTGGCATGGGGATATAGGCTGTCTGGAACCCGTACCTGTGATGGGCCTAGAATGCTGCCTCCTGAAGGCATGTGAGCCTGGGATTCACATGGCACAAAACAAGCCTGATTGTCTCAAATCACATGTCAGAGCTGAGGACTGGTTTCTTACACAGCAAGAAACTGAAATGGGAGGAAAGGAGAGAGCTGCCCTCTTCCTGTGTAGCAGCCACAGGAGGTCTGGATCACAGAACAAGACCCACATAGTTCCTGCTGGTGCTTTAAGCTCAGTGGCTTACCTTACTCAAGAAGAGAGGACAGGTTTTGGGGAGAGAAAAAGCCAAGCTTTCTAACAACTCACCCAGACTCCACCTTCCTTTTCAGCAGCCCATTTTGGGTTTCCTTGAGAAAATGAGATAAGACTCCTTCAAATCAGCTCAGAGCATAACTCCTGCTGCCTGGGCATCTTGCTGATGGTTCCAAATAGCTAAAGCAGCCAGCAAACTTTTCTGGATGCTCAGCTCTGCTGGTAAAAACCACCTGCCTGTACAGCCCGAACATTCATGGCTCACATGCGAACTTACCGAGTAAATCCCTCCCAGTATGTTACTCACGTATCAATAGATCAAAACAAGAAATTATAAAATAATTATTAATCAGTAATATAAGAGAAAGCTTCTAAATGTGTTGATCTCAACAGCATTATACTGTCTGTCTTCTTGGGCCCAATTAGCACTCCAGGAGTCTTCCCCATTAACAATAGTGCAGGAAAGCTATTTTTCACTCTTTCCTGGGATGTTTGTTTGTTTGTTTGTTTGTTTGTTTATGTTCTGTTTGCTCCATATAAGCCAGCACAACACTGGCTCTGGCCCTCGAGGTTTAAGTAAAGGAAAAACAGGAAAAGGGGAAGCCCTGCCATGATCTTTGTATTTGCTTGTTTGTCCTGGGTTTATTCTTAATCCTCCAGGGTTGTTGCAGATATCTTTAAAGAATCCTAGTGACGGCCTATGGCTGTCCCACTTCAATGAGCTCCCCAGGTCCAGGAGCTCAACAGGCCAGGCTGGTTCATGATAGAATTGTCCAATACCGGCCCATTCCTGTAAGAGTTTATTTGGTGTGGTCTATATAACGAATCTATAAACTGGTCAAACAGGCTGAAGGAACATAGCAGACCCCCCACAGGCTGCCATTCTCACAGTGCCAGAGAAAAGCCATAGCTGGAGATGTAACAAGAAGCCACTGGACAAGGGTCAACACATATATGAAATAGCATTCATGTCAATTATTTTTAAAGTAAAAGTAAGTAAACACAAATGAAAATTGAACTCAATCTTCATTTTCTCTCAGCAGCATGTGCTTCCCTTTAGAAACCATGCTGTACCAAGATCAGACTTGTTGGCCTTCCAAGATCTGTGACCTACCCATACCTCCATGGATCTCTCCTCAGTCTCCTCCATTGTCTCTGGTCCCGCCCCACCCTGTCACTGACCACATGCTCCACTGTACAAACGTACAGGATAGTCATTTTTCCCTGGAAACTTTCATCCCTTGGGACTTTGTTCTGACTGTCTCTTCTTGGAGCAGCCTTGCTTCCCTTCCATGTCTTTTGCAACTGAACTCACCCAGGGGTGCTCACCTTCCCAGCCAGCATGGAGGACTGTGCAAGGACAGCGGGACCAACCGAGGCGCATGATACCCTGTGTACCGAATCACTTCATCTGTCTGTCAGGGTGATCCTAGGGGAGGAAGAGAATCAGGACAAAGTTGAGAGACACATTGCTCCAGAGTCACATAGCTAAGAAGTGAGAAAGGCCGAAGCAAACCATGTGAAAACTGCAGGTTCCCTCACCATCACTGCAACTTCACTTATCCAGAACAGGCAGAGCCCTGAGCTCTCACATCTACTTACTTATAAATGCCATGCACTGTTTACTCCACCCTGTCCTACAAGGTTGTTCTTTGTACACATGTCTCATACCCCCAATGATGCAGTGAACTCTCTAGATGAATCTTATAGCATAAGTAGTGAATGCGGTTACTGAATAAATGAAAGGATTGCTGGAGCAATAGGAAGCAAGGGCCTTAGGCTGGGAATAATTTCTTTCTACTGTAACTTGATATCTGTACAGCTTAGGGATTGTTCTAACTGGGGCTACAGGGCACACATACAGAAAAGCTGGGATCAGGTAGGCTGTGCACTCTGCTGGTGACACCAACAGCCCAGAAACTCAGCACATTTATTTTAAACCTGAACTAAGATGCAGGTTTATTGTGCCTAGGTGAACAAGGAGTGAGTGAGTGTGTGTGTATGTGAGTGTGTGTGTGTGTGTGTGTGAGTGTGTGTGTGTGTGTGTGTGTGTAAAAGAGAGACAGAAAGAGAGACGGAGAGAGAAAGAGAAACAGAGTCAGAGCTGTCTCAGACTCTCTGGCAGGAGGAAGCTGTGATTGATACTTTCTGTATACTGTCTCAGCAGTCACACTCTGACCTGGGGAAGGCCTTGCAGTTCCCATGTGTCTGAGGCACTGGGGTCTTTGACAGGATGGTGCCAATATCAACAATACACATTTGCTATCACTTCATTTTCTCTCCCACACAAATAGGAATACATCTGTGATAGGTTACAGAGAATTCAAACCAAAGCAGAATACCAAAGTTTCATTTCCCCAAATGCCTTTGAGTAGACTGGGAGTAACTGGTAAAATGTTATCTCATTCAGGTTTGTTTTTATGTAATATAACATCCTGAAACACTGATGGCAGTAAAAGGCTGTCTGCCACTCTTGTTTTATTACACATAGGCATTTGGTATCTTCTTGGATGATTGGATGATCTGTGGACAGGCCATTCTAATAACAATAATTAATAATAATTGAAGTAGGTGTTAAAGAAAACTTTGGCACATTTGATATAAAAAGCAGTAGCAACAACATACACACACACACACACACACACACACACACACACACACACCCCTCAGGATGTTCTTTCTCCATTTTATCGACTGAGACTCCGAGACTCACAAAACTGGGATGATTTGACCAATTACTCACAGACAAAAAAAAAAAAAAAAAAAAAAAAGGAAGTTTGTACTCTAACCTAGGTTTTTTGAACTCCAGTCTGTTGACCTGAGTCATCCCTATGCTCCTCAAATATGAAATGAATCCTAGAACGTCAGACATTAGACATTTGAGCTCAGAAACTCTTTCCTATGGACACAGGGCAAGCAGCTCCAGTCCAATGCTTCTGGAGTGCTGTTCCATATACATCTGCAGCCTTGACAGTTCTTCATGACAAGACAGTCTTACAGGTGTGTGTGGTCCCTAGAAGACTAAACAGACACCTGGCCAGTCTGTAATGATTATCCCTTCTGGGGGCCACAGGCATGCCATAGAGAGTGAGCATCTTTCTTCTCCACTTCCTTGCAGAAGCACTCATCCTCCATAGCTAGCTCCTTCTTTTTTGGCTTTCTCATTAAAGTTTGTGCAAGCATGGCGGTCTAGTGACAAACCAGCAGGCACCTGCAGGACGCAAGTATGGGAGGCTGTAGAAAGACGTCATTCATTCCTAGGCCAACAGAGACAGAACCGGCAAAGGCACAACTCAGTGCCTTTTTCATGATCACTGGAGAGGGCAAGCTGAAGCTCCCTTGAAAGAAAGGACAATAAGGCTGCCTTCTGTCACTGGTGGAAATGGAGATGGAAGGCAGACTCACCTTGGAGATTCTTTCAGAGGACAGAAGTAGTGGAGGATGGTGCAAATAGAAACAGCCAGCTTCCCATTTGGTGAAGGACAGAGCTTCTTGACAAAGATGAACAGCAAAGAACTAGGTTGCCTTCTGGAAGGGAAGTCGGCTGTCAAGAGAAGTATGCACATTGGGCCATCTCAGCTTCAGAAAGGTAGCCTGTGTTGGTCCAGTGGCCCAGTAGGCCTGGGTTAGGGTTCATGTCAGAGGCCTTGGGGAGGCTGAGGTTGAGTAGATAGTCTGGTATGTTAACTGCTAAAATACCCCTTCTGGCCATGGCATTTGGGGTTTCTACAAATATTCCACACTTGAATGCCTTGGGAGATGAGTTTAGGCAAAACTCATTTGTTCCACAACACTTGGCTCTGGTACAATGCCTGATGGCTGGTCACAGAGAATTTTATAGACAGCTGTTACCATCTTAGTTTAGCAGTGTAGTGAAAAGAAAATTCAGAGAGAAGCGAGGGACTGGCTCCCATGAGAACAAACAGGTGGGGAAGGTGCCTAGCTCCAGAGCTGTGGGTGCCTGAGCCTACACTGTGATTTCAATCGTACAGAACAATGCCATCCACCATGAAGTCTCCCAACCCTTCCTTCTTTTCTAAGTTCTAACTGTCTCAGGGCTCAATGCGCTTTATTGAGCAAGGGTCATGCTCCCGGGGATCCACAGGAAAGTGGTGTTTCCCTTTGACCTCACTGAAAACTAGTCAATGCAGTAAGTCCTTGTGGAATCCTAAGGAATTCTGTCTGGCCTCTGAGGGAAATAGGGTGAAAGTCACAGCCTTAGAAGCAGAATTACTCCTTGTGGGGAGAAAAAAAAAAAAAAACCAAAAACAAAGCTGAGTTCCAGGAATGGGGTGAAATGAGATATTGTTTGGGAGGATTGCAAACATCTGGAGTGACATGAAGCAATGATGATACAATCAGAAATCAGAAGTAAACATATTCTCCACAAAAGACTTGAATATTATGGGTGAGAAAGCAGGAATGTATAAGAAAATGATGAACCCCAAATCTAAAGCATCCAAGCAACTCCAGACATGCCGTGTGTCACTGGGAGAAATCAACCTCCTTAGATCTTGTTTTCCTTACAAGAATAAGAATCTGTGGCCAGACTCGACTGACAGTATCAGATGAGAGACTGCGTGTGAAACTGCTAACTGGCAACATTAGGTAAAGAGGAGAAGCCAGTATGACCAACCCCATCCTTTGTGCTTTCCCATGTGCCTAGGCAAATGTTCTGACATTGTTATCATTCCCCATTTCCAAAGACCAAGACACACGGACAGGAAGAGTTATGGGTCTCATTCCATGGCACCTGGACCAAGAAGAGTGGTGTCCCTCCATGGGAAGACAGCAATGTCTGCCCATGGCATGGTACTTCCTCTTCTGTGAGAATGGCACCCCATTACAGAACTATCCAGGGTGGGGCCCCTGACCACAGACTTCCTTCTGCCTGGCTGCTGGAGGCACATCTGCTGGGATGGTGAGGAAGGTACCCACTGTCACACAAGCTCCAGGGTCCAGCACTGTCTTCTGCCTCTCCACTCTGCCTCCTTCTGTTCTTGGTATGGTCTCTGCTTTGTGGTCAAGGAGTGGAGGCCTGGATGCTGCCTACCTCTGTTATGGAAGGGACACCTGCCCTTTGTCTTGTTCTGTGCTCTTCAGCCTTCATCTATGAGACAGAGCATTACCCACGCCATTTGACTTCTGCTTCTGCAGCAGAGTGGCCTGCTGTGAGGTTCTCTAACCACGGGTTCCTCACCCACTCACCCACTCTGTCCCCCAAAGCTGCTCCTCACCATCACCGTGACTCCAGAAAATGACAAGAGAAGAGTCATCATGGCATGGGGGACGGGCAGGGAGTATTGCTTAAGCAGCCTGTTGACAGCTTTCTGAGCCCTGTGAAAGAGATATAAAAGCCAGGGTGGTGCCATATTGTCTCCAAAGGCAGCCAGAATGAAAATGAACTTCCCAGAACCCAGAACAGCTCTCCCTCAAACCCACAGGTGTGAAACAGTGGCTGCTTGCTCTGTGCTAAGGGAATTACAGTGTCACATACCTAAACCTCAGCTGCCTTCCTCACGAGGGCTTCCCTGGACCTCAGCCTCACTGTCCCTGAGGCTTCAACACAAATCCTGCATCAGGCCTGCTGAGCCACTGGACCACTGGACCAGGATACCTTCACAGGATACCTTCTCAAAGGATCAACTGCTAGTACCCTTGCCTAGGCACACTCCAGGGTCCCAAACTGCAGACATGCTTGAGGCCTTAGAAGCCAGGGATTTCCCTGAGCAGAGTGTAGAGTGGGAATATGTGGGCCCATCATCAGCCTAGAGGACTCAGACCTCAGTGAAAGAAAAATAGCCTACAAACAAAAGGAAAAGGACTTTGAAAACCTCCATGTGCATAGCACCGTGGTTTTAAATGTGACCATGTCTTGGGATATCTGAGGACCAGATCAATCTAGTGGTTAGCTGGGGTCCTCTACAGAATTGCTGATTCAGACAGCACACAACTACACCCCTGTTGCTCTCTATGGAACTCCATCGCTGCTGCTCTGCAGCTCACCTTCAGGAGTCACTGGTTGGTTTTTGGTTTAGGCTTTGTCTTTTAAGAACTTGATTCTTTCATTTCGCTGGCCAGATTTGTCAACATCTCCAAGCTGCCCCAGCAGGTAAGAGGTAAACTGGAATAAAGTCATGTTTTCTCATTGCCTGACCCTCTTTGTCCTCGCTTGCCCATCACACTCAACCCTCTTCCACTGCAGCATGGTCCTGAGCAAAGAAAGCCATCCCGGCTGGGGCTCTCTGGTGGTTTTACCCACGAGGTGGTACCCAGCCATCCTGTATCCCAGCTGGAGAAGAGATAGCCTGCCCTTAGGATTTCAAGGTGCTTCTCCAGAATCCCACTGGTCCATTTGTTCACTTTCTTTGTTTTATCCTTATGTTTTATCCTTATGTCCAGTCCAGTGTGCTCTGGTTGCCCACTTGGAAATGCTAGGCGCTGTCCTAAATGCTGAGAAAGATACCTGTAAGTGAAAGGTCCCTTCTTACATTCAGGTTCTTCATTTTTGGCAGGAGAAGCAAAATGAAGTCAGGCAAACAAACAAATGAACAAAAAACAAGCAAGTTACTAACCTATGAAGGGGAAAGCAGGGAGTGCCTTGAGTGAATGAGGAAGGAGGGATGGGGGAGGGTGCCTCCGGCTGCCAGGAAGAAGTTCTGTTCTAGGGAAAAGGCAGCCAATATAGGATATAGTTAACTAAGAGGTACTCAGTGGGACTCAGGGGATATTAATTGCCTTCCATCCTGCTTCTGTCCTCATAGCCATCCCTCCAAAGGTGCTGTTATCAAATTCTTCTTTTGAGGTGGGGACACGGAGGCTCTGAGCTTATTGAAGGTCACACAGCTATCAAACATGAATTTTATGACCCCAGAGCCACGCCTAACATGCCATCTCTCTGCTCTTTGCCAGAAATCAACAACTATCGCCTGCTGTAGGGCAGAGAGGGCAGGTTTACCAAAGCACTGGACAGGTGTGGGAAATGAGTACAGCGGGAAAGATAGGAGGAGGCTTTGTGTGCAGTGACTCTTGATTGACAGCATGAATCTTTGGTACCTAACTCAAGGGGCACTGGGGAGCCAGTGACAGATTTTGAACAGGAAAGGAATGCTTGACACAGCTATGTTTTAGGAAACCAGGGCAGAGGTGGGTGCTGACAGTACACACAGAGAGAGCACATGGCAGCAGAAAGCAAGGGCCTGGCTTAGGGTGGGTGGCAGGAGCAGTTGAGACCGGGGACAGATGTCATTCTCACTACTGCCGTTGCAAATATTTGACCACTGACTACATGCTTGACCTATGCTAAGTCATTTGATCCTGCGGTTGCATCCATATCAGATCTCTCCCTCTGCCCCTTCTCTTCTCTTTCTGTTGCTCATGAGTCTACATTTCTCCACGCTTAGTACTTTTCCTATTTGGGAACGGGACCTAAGACTTTTTCCTGAATATAAGGGAATTCAGGGCTGAGAAAACTCAGGATCAAGGAATCTCAGAACCACTCATTCTCCTGACCGGACATCAGAGGAGTGTGAGAGCCGGAGACAATCAGTAACTTGTTCCATCCAGGAAAAGACAGTGCACTGACCAGAGGCAAGAGGGCTTCCCTGAACCAATGCCAAGCCCCCACTCTGGACTTGTAGGCCAGGCTGGAGGCCCTGCAGCTGTGGTGGGTGCCAGATGGCATCCCAGTGGCCAGGCTGCAGGGCGCCTGAGGACCCTGTGGTAAGCCGCGGCTGGCAGCGCCTCCTCCCTGTGGTGCTGTGTGCACAGAGCTCAGAAGGACTGAGTAAAGGGAGAATGTGCAGTGCAGGGGGAAGAAATTGCTGGTGACTCACCACTTTGTAGTGTGGGTCACAGCTGCTCAGGGCCATCCCAGCCTACATGAGACAGCTGCCATCTTCACCTTGTCAGGACATCACTCTAGTCCAGGCAGCCAGAACAGAGGAATGGGGTCTTACTGGAAAATGGCTGCATTGCCCAAAGAAACAAGGACAAGCTGTGAGTTAGGAAGCTCCCGCTCACTTGCAGCTCTGTTCCTGGTTTTTCCAAATATGAAGCGATGAGGAACCTCTTTATCTGGTCATGGATATACTCTTCTTTGTCCTCCCTGGCCTCAAAATATAGGGGCTCACTGTGAGTTAATGTGAGAAGAGGAGAGGGGAGTTGAGGAAGGGAGAGAAAAGAGGAGAAGAGAGCAGAGGAGGGGAAAGGGAGGGCAGAGGAGGAAAGGACATTTGCAACCCAAAGGTTCTGCATATGTCATTAGAGTTATACCTAGTGATGTTATTGCTAACATCACTAATCTGAAGGGAAATATATGACATAATGTGTCTTTGCAAGGAGCTTATTTGAAACCTGTACTCTCTTTGGCACTGCTCTATGAATTTTAAACGATCTCAAAAATGGTAACTCTTATGTTCTCTTTAATTGTATTCCCTTCCATTTGGACAGCTTTGCCTCAGCAGGCACATTTCGGGCACCTTAGGGTGGCATCCTAGCAGGAAGACCAATGTTATTCAACATGATAGGCAAGACAACAATCTGTGGTGCTAAGAGGGCTTCTGTCCCAACAGCAGAAAACCCTGGCTTGGGGTGGCCAGGGACCCGACTCACAGGCTGGAGGTGAAGTTCCAATGGCCTTGGTGGAGAGCAGGGACTTACCAAGCAAATAGCCATAGAGGTGCCTCCCTGAGAGCAAGTGTCGGAGTACATTCTGTATAGTGGTTACGGCATCTGATCGTGCTGGGGTAGAGAGACACACAAGGAAGGAGTAGGCATTAATGTCAAGGAACCAAGCCTGTAAGGCTGTGTTAGTGCTTTCAGAGACTTAGGGGGCCACTACAAGAGAAATGGGACATGGAGGGAGGACTTGAGCAAAGGAGTGGCACAATCCAGGGCATAGTTGAAGGCAGCCCGTGTTCCTCGGCTGGAATGTTCTTTGGGTCTGGCAGTGTTCCTGCTCTCTTTTCCCGACCCATGCCCTCTGTACTTCCTTTTTAGGTTTGAGACTGAGAATTGTAGAATTCTAGAATCACAGAGGAACGCCAAACATCTCAGCTGGAAGGAACTCTGTAATCACGTTGTTGTAGAGAGGGGCTTCTTCCCACCCCCAGTGTTTAATGTGCCTTTTCTAGTCCTGTGACAGCCAAGCTTCCAATGTGGCAGAACTCCAATTTATTCAAACCCTTTTGTTCCACACACAGTGAACCCAGAGGCCTTGAAGCTTATTACAGCTCACTTGGTAAATCAAAAGGCCCTGGCTTTCCTGATGTTGAACTCAGCTGGTTGAGTGTCAACCTAGGCATAAGACCACCAAGGAAAAAGGTCTTCCCTGTAGAACAATGTGCTGCCAGAGGCAGTGGTGTGCCAAACTTTCTTCTGTCACTTCAACAGGTCAGTGTTGTGCCTCTGTGCTCATCTCTACTTCAGTGAGCTCATTCTAGCAAACTATGATCTGCTGTGGGAGAGACTGCAGTTACCTTGGAATCAAGCAAGACTCCTCTCACTGTCCATCAAGTACTTAACATATATGCTTAACATATATCAACACACCACCCCTGCTCGGGGTGTGCCTCCATCTGCCTCAACAGGCTTTGGAGTTGAGATTCTCCGGGAATAAAACTCTTGCTTCTTAGATTTTAAAGGCTCTTAGGAAATAGTTACAAAGGATTGCCTGAAAAGCTGTTTGATGGCCTTGTCTAGAGATTATGGGTCTCAGTGCCAAAAATGACAGATAAGAGGCAAATAAACCAAGCAGCTGAGTGGGAGAAAGAACTGTGAGGAGTGTGGTAAAAAAAAAAAAAAAAAATCACTCTGGTTCCTTTGCTGGGAATGCCACAACACAGCACAGACTGAGACAGCTTTAACCATCAAAAGGTACGACGCTAGAGGTCCAAAGTCTAGGTATGAGCATAGTTAGTTCCTTATGAGGACTGAGAACAAAGATTTGTTCAAGGTCATCTTCTTGATTTACAAGTGACATCTGCATATTCATACGACATTCTCCCCACATGCACACCACTGTCTGTGTATAGATGTTCTCTTTTATGAGGATACCAAACATGCTAGATTAGAGCCCACCCTGAATTAGACAGAATATTCTAGCTTGAGTAGTTCTGGAATGACTTTATCTGCATTGAAGATCACACTCTAAATTACAAGTAGTTAGGCCATCAATATAGTAATTTTAAGGGGGCACAGTACAATCCATGACATTCAGTCAAAGCACAGACAAATCAGAGGGTTAGATCTGGCAGACACACTGCTCTGATTTGATGTTCGTTCACCAAACAGTGCATGAGTGGAAACATGAGGGAAGTCATTGACTCTTAACACCCTAGAAGAATCAGTCCACATCCGGGATCCCAAGATATGTGTAGTAGTCTGTGTTCCTAAACTTCCCTGAATGGGAAGTCATCTTACACAGATGACATTCAGAAGGCACAGGTGGAACTGGCATGGTCTGTACTTAGCAAGGTTCTGAGTGTGTCGGGTTAATTGCTGACCTAGCACTATAGGCAGCTCTGGGGATTTCTTTCTCAGTGGTAATTTCTGACTCTACAACCACAGAGGGAGATAGAAAGAAGTCTCATTGGACTTTGCTGTCTCGTGTCTAAGAGCAGACATGTTTACAGAAAATCAAACCCTATAGCCCAGTGAATGGACATTAGTCAGGTGGAGTGGCTCATGTCTATAATTCCAGCACGTTGGGGAAATGACACAGGAGGATTCCTATGTGTTTGAGGCCAGCCTGAACTATTTGGTAAGTAGCATGTTATTCTAGGCTATAGAGAAAGACCCTGTTTCAAAAAAATACTGCCATCTTAATGAACTCTGGTTAGCTGGCTAGTGAATTCACTATTAGACACAAAGTAGAATGGAAAAACCAGGAAAAATAAAACTAATGCAGGTATAACATTGTTGAAAACCATGTTCTTCTTTATAATACTTAAGGAATGTATCTAACTCAGCAGCCACAGTGGCTCTTCCTTGTCTACACAAAGATTCTAGCACCATCTGACTTTGGATTTGTTGATTTTGTGATCTTTAACTATCTGTACACACCTTTCTCTCAGTGAAGAAGCCATGTTCACCTGGACACTTGGCTCCAGCTCCTTCATGGCAGACACATGGCAGGGAACCCATCCAAGTTCTTTGTTAATGAGAGCCAGACCAATAACCTCCAAGGCAGTGGTTCTAAACCTTCCTAATGCTTTGACCCTTTAATACAACTCCTCATGACGTTGTGGTGACCCCATGCACAAAACTATTTTCATTGCTGCTTCATAAGTGTAACTTTGCTACTGTTATGAATTGTAATGTAAATATCTGAAATGCAGGAATATTTGATATGTGACCCTGTGAAAAGGCCATTCAACACCCCTCACCCTGAAAAAAGTCAAGACCCACAGGTTGAGAACTACTGTTGCAAGACATATGTAGTTGTTTCTGAGGATTTTTGTAGTATATCTTCCAGAATAAAATATATCCTCTTTTTATTCAAAGGAATGTTGCTCCATATTGTACTAATTATTGCTCTATATTATACTAATGTTACTATCTTGACTGATTTATTTTCTGGTTAACAGATATAAAGCAAACACAAACAAAAGGAGCTCAAAAATTAGGTAGGAATGTGACAAGAATTGGTATTTTTTCAAGCTATGTACATAAATGTTGAGTATTTCCCTCCCTTTTAAAACATTAAATATCTCTGCAGGCATGGGACATACACCTGTAGTCCCAGACACTGTGGAAGCTAAGACAGGTGGACACACAAGAATATCCTGCTTCAGAAAAGAAAATGGTAAAACTTCTCATGGATAATTTGCATTGGTGCAAGGATCTGTTAATGATAATACACATGTCCCCTGCATTTGTTTTGCCCAGAACACACTGTGAAGAAGTACAATGTCCTTCACTCCTGTTCTGTAGTGACATAAACTTATCTAGGATACTGCAGCATAAGTTGTAAGTGACAGACTCTGGGTCCTCCTTCCAGTGTCGGCTGGCCTCTTTGTATCATTCTGTGCTCCTTCTCTTGTTTTCATCACCCACACAGTCTTCATGACCTCTTCCAGCCTCTGGGTAAGCACCCTGTGTCCTGGTCTAGGACTGTGGAATATTCCTTTTCACTGTGTGAATATGTCACCATGGCTGGTTTAGTAAAGAAGCTGACTGGCCAATAGCTGAACAGGATATAAGGTCAGGCTGGAGAGCCAAACTGAAAATGTTGGGAGGAAGAAGGGCTGAGTCTGAGGAGTCACCAGCAGAGGCAAAGAGAAGCAAGATGGTCATGCTGTACTTAGAAAAGAACCAAGCCATGTGGTAAAGCATAGATAAAAATCTGGGTTAACATAAATTTAAGAGTTAGTTAGTAACAAGCCTAAGCTATTGGCTGAGCCTTTGTAATTAATATTAAACCTCTGTGTCAGTTATTTGGGAACTGCTGGGTAACAAAGAAAAGTCTGACAACACAGGTTAGTACTCTGTGTTCTAGTACAGGGCCTGACAAGTCCCAGGAACTTAATACATGCTGATTCCCACTGAGTTGACGTTCATGACTTACACACTGCTGTGCCCTCTAGACTTGATACCAAAAAGATTACCTGTCATTCACTAGGTAATCACTGGCAGTTAGCTAGCACTATAGATCCTTGGAAAGAGTCAGCCCCAGCAGCAGAGCCTGCATCCTTGGGGTGCAGAGCTCTGTGGCACAGCTAACCTCACCATCACCAGAAATGCAGGTGTAATGACAAGCTGAAGAGACATCACCAACTCCATTTTATATTTTTTCCTTACCCTAAGGACAACTCTAAAGGACACTGGGGATGTGTATTCTTATCATTTAATAAGTTAAAAAAATTTCCCTGGGTTTTTCCAGCCTGCTAGCACTTCCTCCTTGAAGCTTTTACTTTCTCAAGTTGGTAAGCAATCACTTTCAGTTACAAAATGTGCTGTTTATTGATGTGACATACTAACCTGACAACTTATCCATCAAGACCTTCTTATAATTTACACAGTGTCTTGCCAAGGAAAACTATTGCTAGAGCATGAAGAGGGAGAGGACTTCGTTCCCCCACACTTCCTGATCATTCCACCAAGGCCCTTCCAGTATAACTCTGGGCCTGTCCACCCAAGAATCTGGGAAAACAATGGGCTGTGAGCAAACCAGGGGAGCAGGCTCGCTCATGGCTACTCAGAATCACTCTGTGTTTGCCATGAATTCTTTAACCCATCTCATTTCTCACCCCATACCATATCCCTTCAGGTTCACCAATAAGATTAGTAGTGACTATAGCAATGTCTAGAATTCATGTGAGATGTGGGAGACCCTGCTCAGCTCCTGACGTGCTCGCTCAGCTTGTGAAAATTAAACTCACCCTTCTGGTTGTTCCCAAACTCTTCTTGGGTTGTAAGCAACTGCCCCATGTTCTTCTATAAGCCAGACATCTTCTAAGATCCTCCCCTCCACCTTCATATAATCCCTTAGACTGGCTCATTTTCCTTCTTTACTGAGTGTTTTTTAAGGCATCAGTATATGGTTAGGATCCAACAGGAAACACAGTGAGGCTTTGACTCTCCACTAACAATTCATAGATAATTGTGTTACCACAGATCCAGTTAGTCAGTGAGCTTCTTTGAACCTTGGTATCTTCATTTGATAAATGGGATTACCTAAGGATTATATAAGATCAGTGTCAGGCAGGAGAGACAATGCCTATGAGTCATGACACAACATAGAGTGTTATGATGGCATCCTAATGTTTGTGGAGTGATTTCTAGAAGGTAATTGTTGAATCATCTCAGCTCAGGGTTTGCATCACAACTAAGCCTAGCATGCTACTCTTCAGAGGTCTTTGCCAGGTCCTGTTGTGTGAGATTCAGTGCAAAGAGCTTTGACCCTACCTTTTGAGGAGAACATGCCCCTGAGGCATGTGTGATACAGGCCTGGAAAATCCCAAAGGAAGGGATCCTGTTTGTCTGGAAATGGTCTCTTAGCTGTAGGTGGTCTGGATACCAAACAATATTTAAGTATGAATCAGGCCTCAACAAGGGTGTAAGAGCCACATGATGAGGCAGGTCCTTCCAGAACAGGAGCACTCACAATGCCTCGAAACCTCTGTTAGAGGTGGCCTGTTTTATAAGAGGGATAAAAGGGTACTCACAAGTGTGTTTCTGATAGGGCACTATGTGTGTGTGTGTGTGCGCGTGAGTGCGTGCGTGCGTGCGTGCGTGCGTGCGTGCGTGCGTGCGTGCGTGCGTGCGTGTGTGTGTGTGTGTGTGTGTGTGTGTGTGTGTGTGTGTGTGTGTTTTAGCAGATGTTACTGGTCTACCTTTGACCCATGCAGGTTCTGCAGCCAAGTTAACCATGCTTCGGTGCAAAAGGGAAAAGTAGAGAAAATGCAGGCCTGACTATGTTCTACCTCTGCTACAACCACACAGCTTTATGTTTCAGGGTCTCACTTATCTTTCCACAGAGCATTACTGACCTCACTAGAGACTGTGTGGGCCATAGTAGTTAGTGTTCAGGAGACAAAAACACAGGATCCTCACTGTTCTGCGAGAGTTCCTCTTTTGCTCAGGAGTCACTGTGACTTTACTCCCACAATCTGGGATTCATCTCTACTACTGGCAGTGCTTTTAAAGGGTTTTCTTCTGCTGCTCCACATCAAGGCTCAGAAGGAACGCAGAGGCCCACAGATAGGACTCCAGAGCATTGCAAATAAGTAGGATACCATGAGTAGTGGAGATGGGGTTTCTCTGTGCAGGTCTGGCTGTAGAACTCACTCTGTAGACCTCATACTCTGTAGCCTCACACTCAGAGCCCTGCCTGCCTCTGCCTGCTGAGTGCTGGGATTAAAGTCTTAAAAGCCTTTATTTAAACTTGTGGGGCTGTTGGGAATAACAGTAGCAAAGCAGGCTTCTCCTAGTGACAGGAAAAAGCCAAGACAAAGAATACCAGGTATTATGTAGCTAAGGTGCAGGCTGCTGTACACCTTCTCAATATCATCCTCTCTGGCTGGAATAGCCGCCAATAAAGTCCCATCTGAATCAGTCACAGTTTCCATCTCCTGCATAAACTTCACTCAGCTTAGAGTGAGAAAGCGTGTGTCTGCTGTCACAATAGCGCAGTTACACCCATCATAGGGGTTTACGAAAGCAATGTGGACAGTGTGTGTGTGGATTCCACAGAGACAAGTTCTTAACATGCTATGCAAGGGGTTTTGCCTTTGTACAAAGTCATTATAAGTCATTCACATTTCTTCTAGTTTTTTTCATTTCCTTTTGGACCATCATAGGAAACCATGACAATAAAAAAATTCTAGAGTTTAAAAAATAAAATTTAATTGCTGTAAAATTTAAATATTGATAAAAACTGTCATCAGAAATCAATAACATATTGTGTTTTGTTTTCAATACATACAAACATATGTATGGTACCCTGATATGTAGTCGGTTAAGAACATCGTGTTAGCTAACCTGTCAATTCCAATCAAATTTCAAAACAACTCAAACACTCATAAGCAGAGACCTGGGTCACCAAGCTTCAGCTTATCAACACCCTGAATGAAGAAGCTACAACCCCAGTCTGCCCCTCTCTGTGTGCCCATCAGGTAGGGCACTTCCTTGTTGTAGACTCAGTTTTATCCAACACAAGGGCTAAGGGAACATCTCTGTTGATCTTGTTGCACTGGTCATGTTTTATTCTGAGGAATCATTCCCAAATGGGAAGACTCAAAAAGAACTGGAAAGTCAAACCTCTTAGCTCTTCTTTCTAAGACCCTTGTGACTTTCCCTTTTGGATTAATTCAGTTTCCTTGCAAAGTTACTGTCTAGAGACATTGGGATAAGGCAGGGGCTCTTAGGGAAGCTAGCTCTCAGGTATGGGGAGAATGAAAAGACTGTATGAGCTTGGGTTAAAGTTCTAGAAAGATCAGGATGTGCAGCAGGCTGGGAAATGACATTTTATTGCCAGGAGAGCCCCAAGTTAGATGTCTTACTACATCATCCAATAGAGGAGATGTGGCAAGTCCTGGGCCTGGCAGCAGATGAAACCCTATGATGAGGACTTTGCATTCAGAAAGGCAGAGGCTCTGTCTGAGTCTCAGTATCAGCCACCCATGGCTTCTGCAGCCTCTGCCACTGCCTGGAGAAAGTCTTCCCAGAGCGCTTCTTCCGGAACTAGAAGATCTATTTTCACAGAGCCTGTTTCCTCATCTGTGAATAAAAGGTTGGACTAGATAAATTCAATTCCACTCCAAGTTTGGCCATGAATACCGATCATGAATTCAAATTTTATCCTACTTTCCTTTCTCACGCTTTGGCTTCTGTGGGACGTTTGCATAATACCGATTATGAAGCAGAAAGGGCTGAGGAGATGGCTCTGTGGTAAAGTGCCACTGCAGCAAAAAGCAGAAGGACCTGAGCCTGGATCCATGGCTTCCAAGTAAAAGCTGGACATAGTGGTACATGTCTGTAATTCCAAGACTGGTGAGTTGGACAGTCAGATCCTTGAAGCCAGCCAGCCTAGCTGAATAAATGAGTTCCACACAGTGCCTGTCTTCAAAACATAAGGCAGGGAAGTGGTGAGGAAGACACCTGATGCTGACCTCTGACCTTCCCAAAGATGCTCACCTACATATGCATGCACGAAGACACAGGAACTACACACACACACACACACACACATACACACACTGGTGACAATGATGGCAATGATAGTGATGATCACAACAAACTCTCTTTTTCTTGTGTGATGAGAAAACATCAAGTTGCATGAAGCTTCTAGATGTTTACCCATCTACCTTCTGTGCCTAGCAAGGCAATACAGCCTTTGAGTGTGCTGTTACAGCCCCAACTTTGATTCTTCGTTATTTTTCTTTTCACTTTTTGTTTCATTCTTTATTCTGTGTTTAAGGGGGATCTATTTGGTGTTTATTATGTAAGTTGGAGCCCATATACCTAGGAGAACAAGGCTAGCCAGCTGCATGCTGGGAATAATGGGGAACTCTCTACTGCCCCAGTTATTCAATTGGAACGCCAAACTTGAGTTTCCATTTTAGTTTGAAGCTGGTTGTTAACAACTACATTGAAAATGAAACAGTCCCAGTCTGTACTTACTCCATACAAATGTGTAGTTTTAAAATGTATTTCCTTGTTCACATAAAAAGTGAAGTGTCATATATTCATGGCATGCCTAGCACCTGTGTAAGAACCCTTCCATTTATATGGGCTCAAGTCTCCACGAAAGGAAACCCAGAGAGCTCCACCAAGGTGGGGCATTGCTGGGCTAGAAGAAAAGCGAGCTCACCTAGGGGTGTGTCTTGTTATTATTTCTGTCTCCCACAGACTGTGCAGGTGGCTTTCAGGCAGTAATTACTTGGTAGATCTACCAACAAAGGTTGACTGGATCATGTAGAATATAGACTTCCATTCTGAAAAGACAGGGACTAAATGTCCATGCAGAAACATTGTAGGCCACAAAGCTTTCGTTTTCATCTACTCTCCCTCAACCTTGACTCCATAAAAAAGTCATTTTCTCCGAAAGGTAAGTAGACAGATCACCCATTCATGTGTGGGAGAGGCTTGTTTCTTGAAGAGCTACCTCAGTGAAATGAGTGTCAGCTGGCTGTGGAGCCAGGCTCCTGATTCTCACTTCCTGCTTCTGAAAGCATTGGCCAATCACTTGCTTTTCCTGGTCTTTGGTTGCCTTGTTTATAAAATGGAAATAGTAATCATAGTTGTTGCTTCATTATGTGGCTGTATGGACTAAACAATGCTCAGAACTGTGCTGGAAACAAAACAAGCACATGGGGCGTTGTCAGTCAGCTAACCTCACCAGTGTGGGAGAGACTGTCAATCTTGGAAGAACAGCATGCTGTGTTACATGCTGAAACAGACTTATGTGATAGGGAAGAGATTAATTCCAAGGAATCACAGATGACTTCAGAACAGTTAAGTTTTGACCAAGGAAGCAAAACATGGGCTATGATGTAGACTTTCTAGTGAGCCTTGATCTACACCATCCTAAATGCTGGCTAATTAATTTATGTCAGGCTGCTGCCCTTCAGTTTATGTTTCACTTGAGTCAGAACAGCAGACCCCTGGGAAAGGGAGAAGGGAGTGGAGTAAGATGGAAGGAAACAAAGATTGCCTGGACCCCAGCAGGACATCCTGACTATGCTGGTCTGGGATTCAAATTTGCTACCAGAGGAGAACTTGTAGGATTGGAGGAACTATGAAGTGTCAGCTGGGGCCACTCCTTAACCACATAAGCCAGCCAACCAGGAAGAGCATTTATCTGACACTTTAACACATGTTGTCTACTCCTTGCACCAGCCACCTTCTACATGATAAAACGAGGTAGCTTCACGTCTGTATTCCAGGACTCATTCAAAACATCTCCTATAACCAACCAGTGTTGACAGGAAACAGTGCAGAGGAAGGGGATTTGGGGAAATGTAGTTTGTCTGCCAGTATTAATCTGGTAAGACCCACCATACTTCCGAAGGTGAAGCAGTGCAACTAGGTTTGAAAGTGTAATAATCACCTGTTCTGAGAAGAAATGGAGGAGTATTGCAATCTCAGGGAAGGCAGCACGCTAAAGTGTGAGCATGTCCAGTGTATTCAAAATGTTCATAGAGGCTGCAAAGTAGGATAACACCCATTCCCTCCACCCTGAACCGTGCCAGACCACAGAAGCAGTCCAATGTAACCATAAGCACTGCAGCTTGTAGAAGTCAATTGATCTACTCACCAGGCCTTAACGTTTTCACTAAATAAAGACCCAAAGACAGACTTCTTAATGCCTTCTGGGTTAATTAGTCTCGTTCCTACTATTAAGGTAACAACAGAGTCACCACATTAGGAGTGCTGACCCTGGAGCCTGGAGATCCAGATTTAGTTCAGCCTCTCCCCATGCTTTCTTGGTTACCTCAAACAACCTTTCAATACCCTCCTCCCTAGAAGAAGGCAACCAAACTGAAGCAACAGCTGTATCTCCAGAATCTTTTAGCGCTTTAATGGTGTCCTGTTTTGTGCCAGTTACAGGCTGACAGACTGGGTAATGTGGCTTCAAACCCACAGAGATCCACCTACCTCCATCGCCTGAGTGCTGGGATTAAAGGTGTATTCCTCCACTGCTGGCTAGGAAAATACTTTTAACTAGAGTAATTCTAGATGAGGAAGTGGATCCCTCCTGAAATATTGGGCCAAGTCAAACTGAGTCTTCATCTTCTTTGGCCTATTTTACAAATTTTTAAATATTGCAGTCCTGGGAAGCTGAACTGTCACCTTCTGAGTCGTCCAATAAAAAGTTGATGCATTTATTTTTTTTAACATAAAATTAGGGTTTTTTTTTCCTAACTAAATTATGGTTGTATTTATGGCTATTTCTTAGAATTGTGAGAAATACGAGATTTGGAGTCCAAAAAGCTAGTTTCAAACTTAACCTTTATTACTTAGCCCTTTTGCACAAACTTGATAAATTATTTCTTCTATAAAAGGAACAGGATAACATTAATTAATTTATTTTTTTATTATAGCTCTCAATTGCGACTACCATGAACCATGTGATATACTTTAAGTGTTCAGTATTATTTCTTATTCTTTTTAAAGCTCAAAAGGCAGAAAATAAGAAATATCACATTTCCAATTTTCCTGTTTGCTAGTTACTGTTTGCTTGCTGTCTGAGCAGGTAACTGGTGGCAAGCACAAAGAAGATGATAAAAAGGGTTAGGGAAAAAATAAAAACAGACTTATTGGTGTTATTATTATACATACATACAAATCACTAAAGATACTTTTTTCCCTGGTATTTGGAGGCACAACTCATTTATTCCCCTATTGTGAGACATCCTGCAGGGGCATCTATCTGCAATTTGTTTTGAGCTGCACACAGCCATGTCTTAGACACTAAAGAGTCCTAAGCCTGGACTGAAGAGCCAGAGCCCATCAGAGCTAAAGTACTCTTAGCCATCAAGTGAAACCCTTCACTGATGGAAAACCTGAGAATCAAATTGGCACCCAAGTGGCTTGTCCAAGTGCTCCCATATGGTGAGCTGCAGTGTGAGGACTGGTATGTATGTTGTGCTTCCTTATCCATTGACACATGCCACCAGAGAGCTTTGAGGAGGATCCTGTAATCTTAGGAAATTCCTCTGACTTCTGGGTGCCCATCTTTCCATAAAACAAAAGATATATTAAGCCCAACCCTCGGTAAGCACTCAACTAACTCCCTAGAGTTGGGCACAATTCATTTATTATTGATAAACACCACCCCAGTGTTACAAAGGGAGATGAGAAATGGTAGGACTCTTCTTCCACATGGTTGGCTGAGTCAGAGATTAGCAGGCCAGCAGAAAGCATGTAACTTCTCTCAGCCCCACTGTACCCATTGGTAAACTGCTGGTCCAGACACTCATTGAACTTCCTTTTGGGCCCAAATGCATGTTCTACCAAGCTCTAGTTCCCTTCAGTTTAGAACTCAGATGTGGGCTAACTGCATTTTCCAATAGCAATAACCTTTACCTTTACTATTTTAGAGTCACTAGCAAGGAAGTTTCAAACACTAACGAGAAAGAAATTGAAACTAGGACAGAAATACACATTTCTTTCTAAGCATGGCTCACCTGGTCTAGAGTCCTGACCAAGGAAAGACTAGGATTGCTTCACTTTGAGTTTTCCAGTCAGTGTTTTGGGAGAACTCTAGGTTTCTAGTCTCTCACTTTTCTCAAGGCAAACATCTTCCCAGGGACTTGATCTGTGGATATTTATTGACCAACGGTGATGAAAAGCCAGGAGATGAAAAGCCATGCCAAAAGTGCATGCCAATTTTTTTGTCTGTCTCTCACTCCACCTTCTGTGGTCTGACATGAAGAGAGTTAAGTCCTGGCTATGGGGGCTGAACCTGAGACTTTCTTGTCCTCTGTTGGAAAGAGCAGTGTCTCTGTCAGACTCTGCACAGGTCATTTGAGAGCTATCTATCCTTCTACCCCTAACTCTTCTGGGATTTCAGAACAGCATCTCCAAAGCAAGCAGGAACAGATAAGCTTTAGCAAAGCCTAGGAACTTTTTGGAATCTTTTCCAAACAAGCCTTTGAGCCTGGAGACCTTTGTCCACCTGGACCTGTTTGCTCCTCAAATGTTCAGCTGGGGCTTGCCCATTATGCCCCTCACCTTCGTGAAATTTTAACTCTTTCATCCATGGTTTTAATTCCCATTTAATTCTCAAATGAGAGTGAACTTACCAGGCTTATATTTAAAAGAAATCTCTATGAATGTGTCATCTTGTGCTTGGTCTTCATAGATAAAAGGTCCCTGGCAGGAGCAAAACTGAGCTAGAGACGGGTCATGGCATTTGGACATTGTCCACTCAGCAGTCTGGGGGTATTGGAGCATTTCAGGGACCCCCACCTACAGCTCTTGTTCCTTCCTTTTACCTGCTGTGAATTCAATGCTAATTATAGTCCTTGAGGATAGCCTCTGGATTTATTTATTGTGAGATTTGAAAGGGTTTTGTAACACAAAATAGGTGTTTCTGTGGAAGAGACTTCAGTTGCAAATGGATTAAACCAGATGCCCAGAGGGATGTGGAATGGGAATCCCCAGAGCTGGGGGACAAACTTGGTTAAAGATGCTGGCTTTGGAGGCTCTGCTCTGAAAACCCATGGGGTGGGAGGCAGAACTCCTTGGGAAGGGTCTGGTCTTTGTGGGACACCGTGCCAGCCTGAAAGCAGAAGCAGAGATGAGGAAGCAATCATAGGGCTCACATTCAGTTGTCTCCACATACCCCTAAGCAAGTCCTCCCCCTCCAGCATAAACCCGTCAGATGAACTTCAGATCCTTCACCAGGACTTCATAAATAGCTGGCTGTTAAGAGGGTGCCTCCAGCTGGAGATGTGGCTAATGGTTATGTGTACAGACTGCTCATGCTGAGGACCTGAGTTCAGTTCCTCGAACTCACATCAGGCAGCTACTTTAGGCTGCCTATAACACAGCTGCAGGGGGATCAAATCCTTCTGTCTTCCTAGGGCAATCGAGCACCAGCTCTCATACACCCACACTCAGACACACATAAACAAATAATTTAAAAAGAAAATCAATGGCAAAAGACAAAGCATGCAAATCCCCTGTATAGAAGTGCATCATTGACAGACAAAAGCCACCCCCCCAAAAGGCAGAAAGATGGGGAGTGGGGGCAGCAAAAAGACAGGACATCACATAACACATATTCTGTAAAGGTTACAGAGCAGTATATAAAGGCCTGAATTTGGAGTTAGGCCCCTGTGGCTCAAATCACCTCAGTAGCCATGGCCTATCCTCCAGGCTGGCCTTCAACTTGCTATGTAGCTGAAGATGCTTTTGAACTCCTGCTCCTCCCAGCCTACCTCCCAAGTCCTGGGATGGTGGGCTTGTAATATCGCACTATGCTATTCCTCACACATAAAGCAGGCATTCGTGTGTGTGTGTGTGTGTGTGTGTGTGTGTGTGTGTGTGTGTGTGTGTGTGTGTAGGCCAGAGATCAACCTCTGGCATTGTTTGTTCCTCAGGGTATCCATCATGTTTCTACACCCGGGGTCTCTCACAAGGTCCCAGAATTCATTAATTAGGTAAGCCCGGCTGGCTAGCAAGTGCCAGGAATCCGCCTGTCTCAACCTCCTTAGCTGTAGGAACTACTCCTGAGTCTTAAGTTTTTTTTTAACCTGAGGCTCAAAATCAGGTCACCGTGCTTGTGTATCAAGCGTTTTACACTCTGTAATAACGCCCCAGACCTATGAAGTGGACATTTTGTTCAAAAGTCCCGCATCCTGTAGTAATGAAGACTAAATCAAATAATATTTATGAAAAGTTCATGTTCTGTGCCTGGCACAAAATAGGCACTGAATCAATATTTACTGCATTTTAAATGCTTAATTTAAGTACCGTTTTTATCCTTCTGTGCTCCCCAAACTGGTTCACCCTGTCTCCCACTCACAAGCACTAGTTGTCACAAGAGCAGCAAGGAGCACCTTATCTCTGGAAACAATATAAATTGGCTCCCATATTTTATTCACACAAAGCGAAGTGATTTCAAAATGCTGGGAAAAGCCAGAGCCAAAATAAATTACCCCAAACTACCCCTCCAACACTCACTCCTCTCCCTCCACCTTCTCCGGAAACAACCCCACTCGCCCTCTCTGTCTGTCTGCCTGTCTGTCTGCCTCTCTCTCTCTCTCTCTCTCTCTCTCTCTCTCTCTCTGTCTCTCTCTGTCTCTCTCTGTCTCTCTCTCTCTCTGTCTCTCTCTCTCTCTCTCTCTCTCTCTCTCACACACACACACACACACACACACACACACACACACACACACATACACACACGAACTTTTAAACCTTGGAAATCAGACAAGAGAAAGGGTGGGTAGAAAACAAAGCATGCCCCGCCTCCCACCGCTCTATCTGCTCCCTTCACAAACACAAAGTGCACTGTCAAAAGTGCCTTGGGCAAAGTTTGTACTTTGCTTGAATTCTCGCTTGTGTTTACCAAGGTAATAAACCGGTCCTCCACTGCTCCAGGTGTAAAGCTATTATGAAAAGGCGTATTTGTCTTTCACCCCACCTCAGATGCACCATTCTTGGGACAGTCTGCTCTGGAAGAACAGTGGCGAATTTATTTACAGAAAGAGGCAAGGAGCAGCTCTAGAGTTGGGGATGCTGAGGCCTGTCCCAGTACAGGCAGCCTCTGGTGCCTCGGTAGTCTCTCTCTCCCTTTCCTCTGATGGTCTGGCCGACACCTGTGCTTATCCCCCTTGCCCTGACAAATAACCCGACCTGCTAGGCACCTTCCAGGAACCCTTTCAGTCCCTGTTTAGGCAAGTTACGTTGTCCTTAGCTGTCTTCCCTAATTTTTCCAACCAGCATCGTCGGCACACTATGTTCACTTTGATCAGCGCAGATAAGCACAGCAGCTAGGAACACCTCAGCCTTAATGCCCTGCCTGAAAACCTCCAGGAGCTCTCCACCCCACCCCTCCGCAGAGGTTGATCACACCCTGTTGGGTTATCTGAGGCCTAGGCAGAGTGGGAGGAAACTTTCACCCAAATCTCTGACAGAGCGAAATGGCCTGGAACCCACTCGAAATCGTCGGTCGACCAAAATCTTGGCACTCAGAGCAAGAAAGAATGTATGGAAAAGGGCAGGCTTGGAATGCCAGGGCCATTAGCCTAGGCAAGTGGGGGAACCACAGAGGGGGTCAACGAGATGTTGCTGACTTCAGGCCCCTCTGACAGACCACCCAGAAACACAGAAGGCACACAGAAGTAGCATGCAGCTGTACACCTTAGTGGCAGACACAGGTCGTTCTCTGCCTGGCTACAGTCTGTCATCCCCTCCCAGCATGGATCCTCTGCAGGGCAATTCTAATTCCTTCACAACTTGAGTTCTCGTATTTCTTGAGCCCTTACTAGGTGAAAGAGCTTAGCCAGGGTGGGTGTGGGGTGGGCATAGCCCATTGTAGGCACTCAATAAATATCTTTGAACCGTGGATTAATTCCAGCATTGTTACTTCAAAAATTATGTTCTCACAGGATACTTAACCCCTGTGAGTTCAAATCCAGTACCTATAAAATTGAAATCACAATAGGATCAAAGTGAAGAGCCTTTTGTAAGCTCTAGCTGAACACTGCTAGTTACAAGACAGGGCACCTGACTAAGAATATGTGGTCTCATGCCTTCCCACCAGGCTGCCCAGTCACTGTTCCCCTTAAATAGCCTAGATATTCAGTACCACACCCATCCACTGAACAACGACTAAGCACCCTGTGTGAGGCAATACACAGAACATTTCTCTGTCCTCAGGGAGTCTAGTGGACAAGGAATGAGAATGGGAAACAGACATCCCATCAGGGAATACTCCGTTCTTGAGTGTCCAATATTCAATTTGACACTCACTACCCATTGAGGGCCAGTTATTGTACAGGGGATGGTTCTTGGCACTGGGGATTGTTTGCTGGGCAGGCTAATGTAATGAGTCAACACAGCTAACTTCTCATTCATATGGCAATCCTGGTTGGGCATGTCAGTTGCTGGGGCAACTCTACTGAACTTAGTTGTCTGGGAGCCTGACTTTCTTTCATCTTGTGCCTACACCATTCCCCAGGGCCTTGTCATTACCTGGCAGGAGGTGAAACTCATAGGAATGGGCACAGAAGGTATTCACAGACAGGCTGCATTACATGCTTCCCCTAGAGTTCCAGCAACTAGCACTCAGGTGTGCAGAACTAAGAAGGATTTAAAATAATCCATCTTGCTCCCAAGAACACACAAGCACTGGGAGCCAGCTAACTGATGCTGATTACAAAGAGAAGCAAGACAGTATTCCTGCCCTCAAAGAGCTCTCTCTCTATGTCTAGCCTGGGGGGCTGGGGAGGATGATGAGCAAGTCAACACACAACAACCAAGACCATCTCCCAGAATATGGAGAGTAAGACAGGGGTGCCACAGCGCCTGGGGTGCAATGACCTGGCCAAATGATAGACAACTGAAACCCACATGTGGACAAATTAAGGGAGACTACAAAGGTGCAGGCCCTGAGAAAGGCCAAGGGGAGTGGGACCTGCTGTGGAGGAAGGGAGACCCCTAGACAAGGGCCAGGAAGGTAGAGAAGAATCATACTATATGTGGCTAAGAAGCCAGGCTAAGAAACAAATGAATTCAAACATAATTTGTATTTGGGCATCTACTTCCACTGGCACACTGGGCTTCTAGCCGGGAAGCAATCTCAGAGTGCTGGAGGACAAGCAGAAGAGAGCAGCCAGGAGGAATCTTTCCTTTTCTACCTCAACAGAAGGTCTTCTTCAGCTGGGCTTTGTCCTCTTCACGGATCCTGCTCCTGCTGAATAGGCCCACTGTGGTCCAGCTTTCACTGGAGATTCTAGCCTCTGGCCTCCAAGGACATGACCTCCTTTCTCTGTCCTACTGGCCTAACCAACTCCCAATGGAGTACCAACTCTTCTTGCTAATACCTACCCTGGCTTCTTGATCTTTCAATCACTTGTGTAGACAAGGCCTACCTGCAACCCCCTCTGTGTAGACATTTGAAGTGGTTCCAGTTCCTTAGCTGGACCCTAAGGACAGATGCAAATGCATGCGTTGGGAATGCCCCTGCAGCATGGGGTACCAGGTCCGCATTCACCGAATAGGTTTTCTACTTACTGCTGTTGCAACCATTCACGTCTACTATCAGGCAGTTCCAGACATTAGAAGCCTGGCTCTCACTGAGCTAAAATCCAGTGAGTGCAATTGGAGAATCTGTTTGCCAGGCTGTAAGGGCTGCACCAGCCCTTGGTTCACAGTCCTCTAGTCTGCTCTTTACACTAGCAATTGAGGTGGAACCTTTTTCAAGGTGCCACCACTCTGCTCTGACCGTTTGCAGGCCACTGTTCATGAATGTTTGTAATGACGTTGATGTTACACAGACAACGCACAAAAATTCCCATTTGACACCAGCTGCCACAGGCCTAATTCTAACTGGAAATAATTGACTCTTTCCATGTGAAATAACACATTCATAGGTTCCAAAGATTAGGACAGGAACATCTATGTGAAACATAATTCCACCCACAGTATCACCAACTAAGTAAGGTAGAAACATGGTGGGGGGTGTCAGCTGGTTTGTTAAAGGGGTCAGCAGTATGGTGCTTTATGTGGTACACATGAGAACTCATGTCTGTGAGCTCAAATGAAAGTAGAGACAAGAGTCCTTCGGACTCTTGGCTCAGAGACTTTCTCTCAAGATGCTTGAAGCGTGACTTACCATGACAAAGTCCTCCGCGAATGCTCTTGCTTGCCATGCCTGGGATGCGATGGTGGGACACAGTTCCTGTTTGTCTCTCACTCAGGGTGGCACGTAGGTTTCTTGTTTTCCCAGGAAAGGGCTCATTGTGGAGAGGGGAGTGGGTGGAGGCAAACTGTTGGCTGTCACACGTGAGGCCCATCAGTTGCATTTTACAGACAACTGGAGTTGATGCAGGCATCCCTTCCAAATGTAATCAAACGCCTCCTGTCGCCAGACGATGTGTTATTCAGTGAGGTTCTGGTGAGGGTTGTTGAGAATCTGAGATGCCTTCTGTAACTCTATCAGATGGGTCCTGGGAGGAGAAGGAGGGTGGAGGGGGACTCACTTTACTGGCAAGTTAACATCCAAACTGTTGTGATTCCAAAAAGGTCCTTATTACTGGCTACTGAGGAAAAGATCCACAGGGAGGTGGCAAGCGATGACACTAGGGTGAATGAAGAGGCCATGGTCAGGACACATAGCACAGACTCTCAAGGAATGGCTGCTGAAACAGAGATCCACAAAAAAGGTGGCAAATGGTGGCATTAGGGTAGGAAAACAGGCTGTGGGCAGAACCCACAGCATAGACGCCCAGGAAGCATCCTATGCCCTGCTAACCCATTTCTGTGTGTTGGGGTAGGTTTGAAGAGGACAGAGTTTGTGTAGGAACAGATAGAATGGCTTTCTCTATTTTGAGCAGCCTTTGTGGAAATGACTTTCTTAATCTGCTTTATTTGAACTGGAATTCACACACACACACACACACACACACACACACACACACACACAGAGAGAGAGAGAGAGAGAGAGAGAGAGAGAGAGAGAGAGAGAGAGAGAGAGAGAGAGAGAGACCTAGGCAGAACAAGATGAAGAAATCTTTCTCAGTCTTTTCTGTGGAAAGGGAACCTCTGTCTTTAGAGGCCTGGGCTGGGGGTGAAGTTTCAGTAGCTACAGCCAAGAGTCCTCAGCTCTGTCCTGTTTTGAAGTCCTGGGAAACCTCTCCAAAGAATCTTTGGGACAGACACCTGTCAAAGGAACAGGTCTTGACTGGATGCCTCTAAATACTGATGTCATTTGGGAACATTTTTTTAGAATGATCTACACTATAAAATTGTGGTTAAGCAACATGCAGTTGATAGCATGATCGTATCTTAAAAGCATAGATATATTGCATTAAAAATGTTTCCTTTTTATAGGTACATTTTGGTTCTTGAATGTTCTAGGACCCAGGAAAAGGGGAAATGACACTTGAAAGAAAGCTGGGGGCTAGAGGGAGATTGACTTCTTGTTGCCTATCCTTTGGGACTTATTTCATTTTGTACCTGATGTGTGTATTATCTATAAAAAGAAAATTAAAATTTCAATGTACAGAATCAGTATAATTTCAACTCCTAAAATAAAAAACAAGATAGAACAAGAAAACTACAATGAAATTTAGACTTTATTCAACTCCCTGTAGTGAAACTGCCTCAGCCATAAACTTTAGATATTTTTTACATTTTCCTCAACAAAGAATAACAATAATTAGATTCCTTTTAAGTTATGACTTGACCAATCAGGAGAGGCCAGCGTTATTATGATGCTGTTGCAGACATCTGCAAGTCGGGCTCAATTGGATGAGGTAGTCTCCACCCATGTGCATTTTCTGTCTCCCAATTTCTCTCAAGTTTGCTAGTGAGTGTGGTATGTTTTTATGTCTGACTCTTGTCCTTTGCTCAGCCATTGTGAAATGTGAGCATATTGCCCTGGGCAATGGCTAGGTTTCGGCATAGGTTGCCATCATGCATCACTCTCTGCCCATCAGCAAGCTCTTCTTGCTTTTGTACCATCTGCATTTCCTAAGCATTTGAAAGCGCTGGTTCCTCACTTTTTGGTTAAGCTATGTGTTGGAGAAAGAGTGGACCAGGAGTGACTGCATCTGACGTATTCCTTCCTTTGACTGAGTCCCAAGAAAGGCAACATATATGGAGTTCCACTTGGATCCTGATGTGAAAATGCCCTTCAAAGTAACCATGACATATGACTTTAGGAACCCAGAATCCCTTCTTGGATCCTCATCTGGCTTCCTTATGACCTTTACCATACTGTTGTGTGTCAAGCTTTCATGTTGGGTATTTTCTGGCCCAAGTGAGTGTCACAGTGAAATAGAAAACAAGCACACTGCTATTGGGCTTATAGGAAGCTGAACTACTTTGGAAGCAGAATGCATTGAGGAGGTTACATTTGCACAGATTCTGAGGGACAGGTGGCATTCAGCTGAAGAGAAAAGTGACCTCAGGGGAGGTCACACTGTGTGAGGATGCACTTGTCTGAACTTCAGACTTCATGTGCAATGTGGAAGGTGATTACACCACTAATCCAAGAAGCTACTGTGTAGCCAAGTGGCACACGGAGTGCTACAGCTACATTTCTCCATACAGCTGCCCACAGGCACTGAGCTATGGAGAGCAGGGCCAAGGTACACACTCAGCGTATAGGGGTAACATCCTTCGCCACTCATTCCACACTGCATGCAAGAGGCGAAAACAGGCCAGAAACAAAGGTGTCTACAACTGTGGCTTGCATTCTCCCTCCTGAACCTGATCTGCAACTCCAGAGGCTTCTGATGGAAAATTCTAGTTTGGCTGGGTGTCATGGCATAGGCTGATCCTGGCACTTGGGAGGTGGAAGAAGAATTATGAGTTTGAGGTCTGTTTCAGTCACAGACTGAGATCTTGTCTTTAAAATGACAATAATAACAAAAAGAACAGGAAGGAAAGAAGAAAGAGAGGGAGGGGAAAACTGTAGTTTGATCTTGAACTAACTGTGCAGCATTCTGAGCAGCCGGTAGCCTGCTGGCCTGGTGTCTTGTCTGTTTGTTAGGAACTGAACAATATGGTTCTAACCAGAGAACCTAGCCTGATTAGGCCTGTGGCACTGGGCATTGAGAGGGCCACCCACCCTAGTCCTAACCGACCAGAGCTAGGGTCATCTGTTCCTAGGAAATTGCCAGCTCACCATTGCCTCTCTCAGTTCTGAGGATCTCAGCTACTGAAGACACAGCCACTCAGACACCCTGCAGGATGGCAGGCTTGCTGAGGAGAGAGGCAGCACAGAGCCAAGCTATTCCCAGGTACATGACAGTTAACTAAAATTCTCTTAACTTTGCTTAGTTAAGTAGTACCTTCTTTGAGGGGCTTCTGTATATACTGGAGAAATACAAAGTAACTCCCATGGCAGAAGAATAAAGCTCATCATTGTTTCATTTTATTACTTCTGGAAGGGGATCTATGATGTCACCATTATCATTCTTGACAAACAAACAAACAAACAAAACCCAGGCACAAAATATCTGTTTCTTTTATTTCTCAGGAGAAACAAACCAAATAAATAAATAAACAAACAAAAACAACAACAAACCTTATGCATTTTTTCTGTTTTGTTGTTGTTTAATTCTACTGTTTCCCACTCGCTTAGCTCTTAGTCTTCCTAGCAGCCATATGGTAGTGTGTGAACACGATGGATAATGGGAAGAATTCATGGAGGAGAAGAATTACATTTGTTGGGTTCATGTGGGACCTGAGGCTCACAGAGGTTAGTTCAGCTGACGAGGATCAGCTGTCAGTGCTGACATAGAGATCAGCCTGGAAATCTCAGACATTCTACCTTTCCTGGGCTTCATAGAAAACCTATCTGTAGGTCACAGGAGCTGTAGGAGTCTCTGTGGTGCCTGCTTTCCATATCCACTCCCCATCATGTCCATTTTGAGATCCTTCACCTAAGTAATCCATCCATTTGGTTTGGCAATACAACCAAAACTGGAAACCTTCAAATAGAGGCCATTTCTTGCTTGGGAGCATCTGGCAGTGTATAGAGATGTGTTGGGTCACCTAAGAGGGGACAGAATTACACATCACTGGGGGTATATATCAGAGGTACTGTAAACCATCTGACACTGAACAGAGCAGCATCCATAACAAGAGATCATTGCCCCTCAATCAGTCGTCATCGTGCAGGGGGTTGGGAAACCCTGGGTAATAATGAATTATGAGCCTCCATTTCCACAAGACAATTGGAGACACTTCCTACCTCTCATGCTTTGCTCTCTCCACACAAGCTCTGCTCGAAGCCTTTTCTGACTCACTGATTCAACAAAATGTGATCTGGAACTACTCACTGACACAGACCAGGTTATCACCTATTCTAGTACAAACCTAGAAGCCATATAGACTGACACAGGCGGCCACTACTTAGAACTTCAGTCTGCAGAGGCAGACCTATGCATATGGCAGGGGTGTTCTCTCTCTCTCTCTCTCTCTCTCTCTCTCTCTCTCTCTCTCTCTCTCTCTCTCTCTCCCTCCCTCCCTCTCTGTCTCTCTCTCTCACTCACTCACATACATACACACACACACACACACACACACACACACACACACAGTTTCTTAGAACTGAAAGATTTGTTTTCTTTTTGATTTTTTTTTTTTTTTTTTTTTTTTTTGTAGCTTGTTCTGTTGATGTTTGCCTTGTTCTGTTTCTCAGCCAACCAGTGGAACAGGTATGGTCATGGAAACTTTCTAGGGTCTGCAGTTTCACTTTTGGGGGCTATGATTTGGTTGGAGCATCTTTGGGCCTTCATAGAGTTAGTGAGAGAGAGCGCTGGCTGAGAATTTTAGTCCGAAACTGTTTACAGCCATGGAGGTGCAGAAAATGTTCAAGTAGTATTTGTTGAGCAGAGTAATTTCTGTGACGTATTTATCCAATGAGTGCTGTCAGGACACAAACAGAGTTAAAGCCTGGAGCAAGAACAAGGCGATTCCCTCCCTAGACTGCTAACAATCTGTCTGGGGATTTAAATGAACAGATAGTTTTCATGTCCTCAGAAGCATCCCTTGAACTCACCAGGGGGGGGGTGCAGCTCTAATTATGTCCCTTTTCTACAATGTCCTTGCATTTTTGTCAAATGGCTATTTATTATTCATCAACAAGACCAGATGGCACTTCCTTGAAAACTCCTCAAAAATCTCCCCAGGTAATAAGGATGTTTGTGAAATACATCCCCCATTTCTCCAGATGGTTACATCTGTGCAGTAAGGACAGAAGCTTCTTGTGGGAAGCAGCAAGCCAGGTTATTATGAGGTGCTCCTGATGCTACTCTAGTTGTCTTACTTGTTGATGGCATGAGCAGCTCACCTAGCCTTTCTCTGGGTCCAGTTTCATCATGCTTTGTTGCAAGCATGAAACATCATGAAAGACTGGGTAGGTATGGCTCAGTGGAAGAATACTTACCCAATATGTGCAAAGCTCTGGATTCATATCCACCAATGGAAACTAAAAGATGTAGTGTCATAAGCCATATGCAGTAACTGACATGTGACAGCTGTCCCATGCAAAGTTAGCTCAAGCATCAGGCCTATGTTCTTCGTGCTACAGAAGACTTCAAAATCTAAGCACATCTTTCTAAAAGTCCATATTATAGCAAGTAAACAGGAAAGAGACTTCAACGCACATCAGGATATTTACCATAAGAGATGTCAGGAAGCTGGTAAAAATTATTTCTGAGTGGGTGCAAGAACTCTCTATTCTTAGAAAAATAGAATTCCAGCTAGACTTCGAAGTGAGGCTAAAATGTTCCAGGCGGTAGACCTGTATTGGGCCTTCTTGGAAGAGGTGATGGCTTAGCTTCAAGAGCACCAGAAGAAAGAGCCCTGGAAGAGGCCATACATTTAATGGTGGAAATATAAGAAGACTTCAGCTATGAACTTAGGATTCGAGAAAGAGAGGGAGTTTATTAGCAGAATTAATTGGAAAGGTAATACCAAGCTCTGAAAGGGCTTTTCTTTAAGTGCCCAGTACAAGGGTCTGGCTTTTCTCCCTGAGGACAAAAGGGAGCCATTGAAGGTTGTGAAAGGATAGCTTGTACTCATCGATCCCTGCTACTGAGTTGCTAAGTCTAGTGACGAGAAACAGTTGGAGGAGGAACGGTAAGTGGATGTTAAGTGTGAGAGGTTAGAAGCCTAAGAACGGAATTATTAAGGGGAAGCCTTTGTGAGTGGGAACAGAGGCGCAGCATTGAAGCGCCCTTCACCGATAGTCTATCCTGTCCTCATGTCTAGCATGTTTTCTTCCCTGAGCATTGCAGCCCTTCAAAGGCCCAGGAATAGTGTCGCCATTCTACAAGCCTTCAAAAAAACGTTGACTGAAAGGGCGAGTTGTAGACAGCTGTGGACACAGCATGAAGCATGTATTTGGAAAGAAAAGTGTAGCAGCTGGGAGGCCTGTTAAGAATTTTTTTTTTTTTTTTTTTTTTTTTTTTTTTGGACACAGTTCATATGAGAAAAGGCAGGGCTGGAAGAAGGGCATTGGGCAGGATATGGAAGATGTAGGATGGAGCAGAAATTGAAAAATAAAACACGGCTTATTGAAGGTAAGGCCAGTAACAGAGAAGTTGGGGGTCAAAGTCTACTAAAGATGTGTCTGGATTCATCCAAGCATGATGATGATGCCATGACATGTGTACTCGTGTCATATGGGCACCATCCAGGTAGGAAGTCATTACATACCTGTGGAAAGCATGCATGGGTGAAAGGATGGGTGGATGAGTTCTTGACACTAAATAGGACTTAGCGACTCAGCCTCAGGAGGGTTGGGGGGGGACTTAGAAATCACTTCAGTTCCCCGTAGCAGTGAAAAGAGGGAAGGCGGCAACTTAGAGCGTTTGATCCCATAGTTGCCTGGTGGTAGATTTAAGGCATGAAACTAAATCTCTGGACTTGTAGGCTAGTTTCTTTCCAGTATGTGATATGGTTATTTTCTTCAATTCTTAAAAAGAACTTCAGAGGAAATGGTATGCATGAATATCATATACCACTTGTAATTTATTTTTTTAACTAAAAGCTACATCGGGAATTTCATTTCCGTTTCGGTGATTAAAATAGGAATTTTGAGAGTCATGCATATTGATTGAAGCATCCTTGGCTTTGGGGCCAAATTGTTCCAATAACTGTTACCTTCTGCAATCCCATTTCCCCAGACGTTTCTCTCTGGCCCACCCTGATCCAAGAGGCCTGGCCTGGGGAAATGTGTAGGAGTAGCTAGCAATCTTCCAGCCTAAGACAGCTCTGAGCACAGCTCATCATTTGCAAAGGTAAATTTGACTGAAATAAATATTCCCATAGTAATGCAATTAATCTATTTCCAGGAGGTATGACTTTGAATTTCCTAAAGTTAGACCAAAGACCAGTCCCAAGATGTGTCCTAACTTTGTGTATATTGAGTGGCCTTGAAGATCTTCGCAGCCCTTGCTGCTGCGATGGATAATAGAAAAGGTTTAGTCCATCCTCTATAGAGTTTCCATCCTCATTGAGGAGGGGAAAATGCTTGACAAAAAAGGAACAACCCGGCTTATGAGCAATGCCTGTTTCTTTTCCCAGGAAACCCTCGGGCATTAAACAGCTGAGTGAACACCGCCTACGAAAGCTGCGATTCTCACTCCCAGTGGGCATGTGAGTGAGTGTGCTTCCTCATCTGAGCCTATTGTCATCAGTCTCTGAAGACAGAGAACATCATTCCTCGTCACTTTTTTTTTTTTTTTTTTTTGTCCCATAGGGAAAGTAGTGTGGTGGACAGTGAATCAACACATTCAGATTTAAGGTTTCAAGATGGCAGAATACACATGGAATGGAGGCAAAGTCTCACCTTCAGCCCAGGAGGACCAACTTTTCTCACCTTTCCAACTCCGTCTTCTGTACTGAACCAGCTGTTAAAAGCTTGAATGTTTCTCGGTTTGGGCAATGTGCTGTACTAACACCAATGGCAACTATCTGGTGAGTGTTCACCCTGTGCTAGGTAGGCACTGCTCTGTCTGATTTATGTTCGTTACCTTACTGTATGGTGGTAGCAGACAGGAGATCTTAGTTCTGGAATTCGGTACCTGTCACACACTGTGACAGTTCTGCTGCTGGGGGCTGGATGAGGAAGAGACAATCAAACAATTGCCAGTTGGAGTATAGTCCAGCTTGATCTTCAGGAAAGGAAAGATGCAATTCTTGATAAGACTATAAATGCATGCTTTCTTAGCTTTAACCCATCTAACCTTTAGGAATCCATGTTATAACAATAGTGGCAAAATATATGTAAGGATTCACACATGAGGCTGTCTATGATAGTATCACTTGTATAATCAAACATTTCAAATGATCACAAATGTCTATCAACAATAAAGCAAGTAGCAAGATATCTAGTCTATGGAAGGCTAGACTTCAAAATAAGATATGGAATTGGGATTGTTTTCACAAAATATTATTTTTAAAAAACCTATATGTTGGGGCTGGAAAAATAACTCTGCAGTTAAGAGAGCTTACTGCTCTTACAGAGAACTCAGATTTGGCTCACAGAACCCACATCAGGCAGCTTACAGCTACCTGTAACCCTAGTTACCGAGAATCCAGTGAACTCATTTGGCCTCCAGGATTACCTGCACACATATGGAATACATAAACTGGAGGCATCTGTATCATATAAAATAAATTAATAAATAGGCCTTTAAAAGAAAAAAGCATATTTAGTATTTGCTATAAATAAGAATGTTAGTGTAATGTACACATCTATGTGTTTAATTTAGGAAAATACTATTTTTTTGGTGATGGATGGTATTGTTGCTGTTTTGCTCTCAGTGTATAGTCCTGATGACACTGGAGCTTACAATCCTCCTGCCTCATCAGCTTCAAGAAAAATATCTTGATTGAAAAATGTTAACAGAGGTGAGGGGAAACTTGCACTGATTAAGCTCTTGTTTTTAAATGGGGGAAGGGTAGTTTTTACTGTTTAGGGCCATCTCAAAGATGAGCCAACTGTTTAAATGCTTCCATAAATGCTTGTTTTTGAGGGAGAATGCACTGACAGGAAACTCTTAAGGCCTGATGACCTAGCTCTAGGGAGGTGAGGCAGAAGGTCAGTGCTGAGGAGACCCCTCAGAGAGAAAGTAGACCATGACTAAGGTCATGGAAGCAGAGGAAGACACCAGTGAGAGAGCCTGCCTCAGTGTTTTCCTGGGGTAGAGAATTTGCCTGGCCTTAAGTCCTTTCTGTCCAATTTGTACAGATTTCCTCATACACAAATGTTCTTTGCAAATGTCAGCTGAGCAGGTGACATGCGCACTCCTTCAATCTCTTTCTACCTAACACGTCCACTGTCAACCCTCACAGATGCCTGTTTTGATCTTTTTTCTTCTTTACCTATATGCCTCATCTGGCTTGCCCTGCCTGCTACTATCCAACTTCCATGTGAATTCAAACCTTTCACCTTTCACCTTTCACCTTTCACCTTTCACCTCTAACCTGCCTTACCTTGGATTCCTACACTTTGCCTTGCGGGTCCTACTCAGCCTTCAAACTGCTCTCAAATGTCTGTCTCCCTTCCTACATGCCTTGCTTTGCCTCACAACAGAACCAGCACACTCCCTTCTGAGCAGGGGGGAGCTGCATTGGCAGCATTCTCCCAGGAAGACATCCAATGTGTGTCAGCCTCCATCACAGTGGCCATGCAAGGCAGACGCTCACAAGCCGGTGAAGAAATGTCAAATGTATGGATCATGAGTTCTAGCTTGGCCTTGATTTTGTTTCAAAGGTCTCGTTGCTCAGAAAGCTTTCTCCCTGGAACATGTTCTTCTACTGGTTGAAGGTCTACGGGGCTATCCTGCTCCACCCACAAACATGGCGGAACACTATGCTAGGTAGGGATTTGTTGGACTGGGCTGCGCTGACTCCTCAGGGTCCTTGAAACCTGTTCAAACTCCTAGGGGTGGAGTTTAACCAGGTCCTCAGCTGAGCTGGGAACAGAGCTAGTGACCAGGCCAGTGGAGGGGTGTGACCACGGGGACTTCTCAAAGTAAAAGGTGGGGCTGACCCTGCAGCCACTGGCCCTTTAACATTACAGAGATCATGTAAGAGTCCTTGGCCTGGCCTGGCTCAGCCAGCCACTCATCACTGGCAGTAGCACTCCACCCAGGCTAATTGATCTGTTTCTGTCCTCTGATGGCCCCGGGCAGGAGTCAGCGCATTTTCCTCTGTGCCCAGATCTTCCTCGTGCCAGGCTGACAAAAGCAAGCCTCTTGAGCTGACACGCTCACAAGCCGGTGAAGAAATGTCAAATGTATGGATCATGGCACAGGCATGCTTGACGTCCTGCATCTTGTCCCCATTCTTCTCACCTGTTCAAGCTTTTCTCTCACCCCATCTGAGTCTGGTTTTTCCCTGGATGCATCAGCTTCACTCATTCTAGTCAGCCTGCCTGCCTGCCAGCCTCCTGCCCCTCTCCCTCCCTGTCTGTTTCCCTCCATTCCTCTCTGCCTCTTTCCCTCCCTCTCTGCCTCCTTCCTTCCCTCCCTTCTTTTCTTCCCTTCCTTCCTTTCTTCCCTTCCTTCCTTCCCTCCCTCCCTCCCTCCCTCCCTCCCTTCCTTCCTTCCTTCCTTCCTTCCTTCCTTCCTTCCTTCCTTCCTTCCTTCCTTCCCTTCCTCCCTTATTTCTTTCTTTTCTTCCCTTCTCCTAGCCTTGTACTCAGTCTTCCTGTCTCTATCTGGTACTCTCTATACTCCACCATACCTTCCTTTCCTTCCTGTTTACAGGACTTCCTGTCTCTCCCACCCTGATGCCAGCGTGTCTTTCCCCATCATTTTCCAGCTTTTCCCTGTGCTTGCCTGCCCATGGTATTGGATAGAAGTCAGATGGCCTTTTGTGTTCTTTGCTACTTCTCTCCTCCTCTAAGCACCTGAGCAAAGAGAATACTGTTTCCAGCTCCCGTCAAAGCTGTGTCAGGCCCAGGGCCTGCCTCACCTTTGCCACATTCCCTTCCCAATGGTGGAAGCTGACCTATGTTAATGCTCAGAGCACAGATCCAGGACCCTGGCCAAAGTCAGTAGGGGGTTGGCTCATGCCCTCATGCTGAGTCTGGCAACCCAAAGTTTATGAATTGTCTTCTTGCCCTTTCCCCCACTTCCTGGCAGGGTCACTCTGTGTTCTCAAGCTACCCATGAGTGGCCACGGATAAACTTTTCCTTCACAAAGATGTAAGATGAGAAACTTGATGCAGCCACAACCCATAGATCTGCCCATTCTCTTCAAACCCAGAGCCTAGCTCACACTAGGCAAGCACTCTGCCACTGGCCAATACCTTTCTTAATCCATTCTGCTTCTGCATAGAGATGAAACAGAGGAGGAAGGAAGGGAGCGTCCCCTCACTGAAGCCACAACTGAGATGAGGATGAAGTGCTTTTTTCATTTATGCATCCAACAAAACATACCTGACCATCATTTATGTTCCTAAAACTAAAGTTGTGCCCAGTTTCCAGCATTTACAACTTCATAATAAAGGAGATGAGCTGGCACACAGGACTGTGAAAAAAAAATGTCTGAGATACCTGCTAAGAAAGAATCCGTGAAGTGACATAGAAAACAGATGTTCCAATGAAAAGAAACACAGAAGAGGGGGCATTGGAAATGAGTCTTAAGTTTTTATACAGACAAACAAATAAACAGACTTCCCAGTCATTTGCAAGGCAGGAAGACTGGATTTACAAAAAAAAAAAAAAAAAAATAACGAATGACTTTCAAAAAAAATAAAATCTATAAAATGAATGTTGCTCTAACAAAAACTATTTGTCAGAGGTTTGAGTACTCTGCACCACTGCCAACTCCATTGACATTTTTAGTTAATGTAAAAGTGTTCTGGGCTTGACTCAGGGGTTAAGATCATGTGAATCTCTTACGGAGGACTGAAGTTCGATCCCCAGAATCTTCATCCAGAGCTCACAATCACTTTTAACCATGGGATCGAACACCCTCTTCTGGATTCCATAGATACCCCCATCCATGTGTGCAATACCCAAACACACATACAGAGAGATTTCAAGGTAAATCTTTAAAGTAAACTTTACTTTTTAATGAATTTTATACACAAATATAATGTATTACATCATTTCCATACCCTCCTCTCCAAGTCTGCTCCTTTTCCCTACCCCTCTTGAAGTTCTTCACAGGGATAAAAAAAAATCATAAAATTCAAATAGAAACAACAAGGAAACCCAGATATCCACAATCATGAGCAAAAGAATAGTGCTAGGTATATAGTAATAAAAACAACATGATATTAGCACAAAAATAGGCATGTAGAACAATAAAAACAATATAAGACCAAAACTTAAGCTCACATAATTACAGCCACTTGAGATTTGATAAAGATGTCAAAAGTAAAAACAGAGGAAAGTGTAGCATCTTCAACAAATGATGCTGGGAAAACTGGATGTTCACATGCAGAAGAATGAAATTGGACCTCTAGACCTCTACCTATTACCATGCATAAAAAAAAAAAAAAATCAGCTCCAAAGACATTAAATAAGTCACTGTGAAACCTTAAGTGCTAAAACTGCTAGAGGAAAGCGTATGGAGTCCCCCAGTAGATATAGCCCAAGAAAGGACTTTCTGAACAGGACCCCATTCTCTCAGAAATTAAAGCCAACAGCTGGCAAATGGGACCTCATAAAAATTAAAAAGAAAATATCCATCAAGTTCAGAGGAAATCAGGGAGTAAGAGTCTTTGCCAGCTCTACATCTGAGAGGGGATTAACAGCCAGACTATACAAAGAATTCAAAACGCAGAAATCAAGAAAACAAATAACCCAATTTAAAAAATGTTTTATGGATCCAAAAGGAGAATTCTCAAAAAAAAAAAAAATGAAAGTAAAAATAGCTATAGCTAAGAACTATCTTTAAGTGGTTTCTGTCTTTAGCAATCAAGGAAATGTAAATTAAAACTACATTGAGATTTCATTTTATCACAGACAGAATGGCAAAGATCAAGAAAACAGCTGACAACAAATGCTGCTGAAGTCTCATCTGCTACTGGTGGGACAGCAAACTGACACAGCCACAGAAGAAACCAGTGTGGAGAATGTTCAAGAACATACAAGTAAGTCTACCAAAGGACCCAACTATACCAACTCCTTAGTTCTGCCCGCTTTATATCCTACTATAGAGGTGCTTGCTGGCCCGTGTCCATTACTGTTGTGTTCACAATAATGAGGAAACAGAAGCAGCCATCAACCAATGGACGAATAATGAAAACGTGGAACACACACACAATCAAATTCTACTCAGCCATAAATAAAAATGAAACCATGAAATTTTCAGGTAAATGGAGCAGACTACAAAACACACTGAGTGAGGAAACTCAGACCCAGAAATGTGGCATGTCCACTCTGACTTGTGATCAAGTTCTGAATCTTTATATGAAAATGGTCATGTCTTAGTCCATATGTAAGCTCCAATTCAAGGTTAAGCATTCTAAAGACAAAGGGGAAAAAAGCATGGGTATTAGAAGCAGGAGGCCTAAATTGTTGTGTGTAATATGCCATTTTAAGCAAACTCCCCTCTCAGCTCTCGGTCATATTCCTGGATCACATCACTTTAATTATGTTTGATTCTCAGTCTTTCTTAACGACCTGTGAGTTCTCCCATGCCTTGAACAAGGCCTTCTGTGTACTGCAAATCAATTATGTGTTTTTAAAGTGACAATATTTGTGGAAAGGAAATATGAAAAATATTTTGTAAAGGAAGAACAAAAAAAGTGTTTAAGCATTATATCTTCCAATAATCACATCTTTCCAAGACACTGGGTACAAAGGGGCAAAGCATAAGACTTTTGTGTTACAATGGTAAAAACCCAAACACCACCAACAAGTAGGAATCTGTGTGGATCCTAGTGTAGAAAGGTGGTCCAGTTAAGTCCTTAAGTTTATGAACAGGGAGACTAAGACCCAGAGAACAAGTGGTTTAACCAGGTCTACATAGACATTTATGACACAGCTGAGATTCAGTCTTGTTCAACGATTAGCCAGTGTCGTCTTTATGATACCATACCGTGTTTCCCCTCAGCTCCGCAGTAGTTCGATGACAGCTTTGCCCCCTGGCATTCTAACCACTCCTAAGTCCAATAGTGAATCAATCCTAGATGGATATGACATGCTGAGGAAATGTCAAAGTCCACTTCAAAGCATACACTGGTGTGTCTCACTGCTGCATTAATCTGATATCTGTTATTATAATAAAATACCCAAGGCTGGAGAACTTTATAAAATCAATGTTTATTTAACTCGTTGTCTGAGCAGCTCAATAGCACAGCATTAACATACAGTTGGCTCTGGTGAAGACTTCACTACAGATGCCAGCAGAATGACAGGGATTCATGTGAGAGGAAGAGCTGGCCTGGCTAGAGAGAAACTCAGTAACTTGGGGATCAGGATAAAGATTTTTATCTTTTTTTAAAGATTCATTTCATTTTTATCTGTGTGTATGTGTATGTGCTTGTGAGTGTAGGCGCTTCCCTGAAAGCCATACACATGTGGCTGTAAGCTGCCAAATGTGGGTGCTGGGAATCAAACTTGGGTCATCAGAGAGACAGAGAGAGAGAGAGAGAGAGAGAGAGAGAGAGAGAGAGAGAGAGAGAGAGAGAGAGAGAGAGAACACAGAAAATGTTCTGAAACACCAAATAACCTCTGCAGCCCTCAGGGTCATTTTCAGAAGAACTAATTCCTTTCAAAAACAACATCTCAAAATACATAAAGACCTGCTTACTTATTATGGGTCCCATCACCTCATTAAGAACCAAACTTGAAACCCTTGAACTCATAGGTGGTGAATCACATCAGAGCCATCAAAAACGCCACCCTTCTTTTACATGCTGCTGAGACTTCTCCAACAGGTGGTGCCTCACTAGTCCAAATCAATACTATTCATGCTAGTTGGAGGCATCAAGGGCAGGTCCTGATGTCACTATTGGGACACAGAAAATTACCTTGTGTGATAGTTTGAATGAGAATGGCATCATTTGGCTCATGTGCTTGAATACTTGGTTTCCAACTGGTGAAACTGTTTGGGAAGGATTAAGAGGTGGAGTCTTTTTGAAGTAGGTGTGTCTCTGGGTGTGAACTTTACGGTTCTAAAAGACACACACCGTTCGCAGTGTGCCCTTTCACTCCACCTCTTGGTCATAGATCAGGATAGGAGCTTTCAGCGGTTGCTTTGGTTATTCTGGCCGCTATGACTTTGCTCCACCACCCAGGACTAAACCCTCCGATACCACAGGCCAAATGAAACACAAAAAAAAAAAAAAAAAAAAAAAGGTGACTCTTTCTGTCATGGTGTTTTAATAAGTATTGGTCTCCATTAAGAAAAAGTGCAAAGCAGGGTGGTGGTGGCACACGCCTTTGATCCCAGCACTCAGGAGGCAGAGGCAAGCACATCTCTGTGAGTTCAAGGCCAGCCTGGTCTACACAGTGAGTTCCAGGACAGTCAGTACTGTTGTACAGAAACACCCTGTCTTGAAAAATCAAAAAGTAAAAGCAAAAGAAGAGGGAGAAGAAGAGGAGGAGGAGAGGTGATGAGGCATGATAAAAAAAAAAAGGGAGGGACTGGAGCAAAGACACTTGTTTTTTGCAGAGGACACCTTCTCATTTCAACCAAACATTCCACATGAAGAGAGTCAGAATTCTCCCCTAACCCTCAGGAAAGAAAGATGATCCTTTAGCAATGCAGTAACATGAGCAAACCCAGGAAGGGCGAATGGATCATCATCATTGTGAATGGACTCATAAGATGAAAATTTCCAGAGGAAGCTGTGAACTCTCTTGGTCTCTTTGGACTTTAAGTGCTAATTACTCCTGATTTTGTTTATGTAGGTGGAGCTAATGAGTACACCCATCTTTTGACCATTGAGCTGACTGTATCTGTGTTTGGACAGTGGTGGTTTATTTGGTCCCACATGCTCCAGTTGGAGCTAATTACTTTAAAGGATTGAGGGTTTCTCTTCTAAAGGGGAGAACAGCAGAATGTCAATTTACAGTTTATGAGTCTAATGTCCAATTATCAATGCATTCCCCACCAGCATGGACTTAGCACCTTCTCAAAGAGATTCAGCTTCATGTTATCAGCCATTCCCTAGACATGTCCTCTTTAAAACTTGCTTTCTAGTAACTTGTAGGTGTGCCTGTGTGGTTCTCTGTACCTAGGCCCTTTGGAGTCGTAGCTGTACTCCAGATACATACCTACTTTCTAGCTTCCAGGTCAAATTCTTCTCCCTTAGAGCCTACTTTCACTGAAGAGTAAGCTTCCCTCCTTTGAAAGTCCCTGGAACAGTTTGCTGATCACCAACAGCCTCGTAGCCTCCAACAAGTTGCTGTATGTACTACTTATTGACATTTGCTCTTTTTGCCTTATCTGAGTTATCTTTGCCCTGTTGTGACTGAAACTTTCCCCGGTGAATAGTAAATAATTTATACATTTAGTTAATTGAGGTTTTCCCCTAACATCCCACCTGTACCAGACAGAGTTTTAAGTTTGTGTATTTTAAAATGTTTTAGAGTTTTATGTAGAAAAGGAAGTCCTATAGACACATCATGTTTCTGTGTGGCATTTTATTGTGTTTTGTAGATAATACACTTTTACAGCTTAAGGGTTCCTGCAACCCTAAATCAAATATGTCTTTAAGTAGACTGGAAATAGAACAGAGTGGGAAAGTACTTGTCAAACACTTAGAAGACCTTGGACTCTATCCCCTAGATTCTTCACCATCAAAACAGAAACTGCTCTACCAATGCCAGTTGTCCAATGGCATACTCTTTGTGTCTTTGTGTCACTTTTTCTTTGTAAGATAGAGTCTCTCTGTCCTTGAACTCACTATATAGATCAGACTGGCTTAAAACTCACAGAAATCTGCCTGCCTCCGTCTCCTGAGGGCTGGGTTGAAAAGCATATGCCACTATGCCCAGCTATCTGTGTCACATTCTTATAATTTTGTCAGTATTTCACATGCTCCCATTATTGTTAGGTATGTGAATGTGCTCTTTACTTGGGGACCTGTGGTGTAAATTTCTGGGATGTCATGGGTTTTAAAAGCAGGTAAGTCAGCTGAGGACTAACATGTGTTCTAACTGCCTCACCAGCCAGTTGACTCCCCACTTCTGTCCCTCTTCCTGGGCCGCCCCCTTACCTAAGACACAACAGCATTAAAATTATGTCACAGTGGCTCAGATGTGTCCAAATGGAAGGAAGAAGCACACATTTCTCACTTTAAATAAAAAGTTGGGAATGGTTTTGTTTAGAGAGGAAAGCATGTCAAGGGCTGAAATGTATTGAAAACTGGGCTCCTTACACAAAATAGCTAATTGAATCCATAGGAACAGTGTAAAAGTGCAACTTCAACAAGCAGGTGGGTGATAACATAATTAACAGCCTTACTGATGACACGGAGACAGTGTCCATGGTCTAGGTAGAACATCAAAGTAGCTACAGCATTCCTTCAAACCCAAGCTCTCTTCCATTCTGCGAATGCAGAAAGAGGGAAGGAGGCTGCAAAAGAAAATGTAACAGAGGTTAGCTCAGAGGGCTTGAAGAGAAAAAATAAAAAGAGCCATCTCTACAACAATGAAGGACAATGTGACACAAGCCTCGCTTCAGGAGCCACAGAAAGGCTCCAGGTCTAGCCACGAAAACCAGTGAAGACACGCCACTCAGTAACAGATTTTCACTGTAAACAAAGCAGGCCGGTCTTGGAACAGGAGGCTATGTAGGGCTCTAAGGACTACAGAGAGTTCAGTGGCTGGCTTCAAATGTTCAAAGGTCAGCCTGACTTTTGCCAGGGGACAATGCTGCCGGTAAACTCAAAGTCCAAGGCAAAGCTCACTTACTACTATAAAAAGCCTAGAGCCCTTAAGGGTTGCTCTTGGCTAAGTGGGACAAAGTCTGGGCCATAGTATGTCTGTTTATAATATGGTTTGCTGAGGATTAAACCCACTATTGTGATGATTACCCCCAAAAAGTAATTTTTTTTTTTAATCTCAAGTGTTGTTGCCCATTAACAAAACACCTAAGAGCTCAGCTGGGGACTCACAGTGAGACGATTGCTTCCTCCGCCCATGCCCTGTCATACAAGGGGCAATTCCAAATCTCAGGTCTTAGTTTTAAGAAACACATAGATAAGGGGCTCACTCGATGGGTGTGGGCATAGTAAACTGGAGATTTTTGGAAAGGGTTCATGTTCCCAGGTGCCATGAGAGACACTTGTGGCCCACGGGCAGTCTCATGAATTAACAAAATTTAGAAGAAGCTAGTCCCAGTGTATGGGAGCGACTTTGAAGAGCATATGACCTCGGTGGAAAAACAACTACAGATGTGGTGGGAACAGCAAGAGGAGGAGAATGGGGAGTCAGAAAGAAGCAGCTGAGTGGTGCAATCTCACCACAAAACTTACAAAGCTAAGACTTGCTTTTTAAGTGGCTTTTGACATGGCATCTACTCTTGGCAAAGATGCTATGAATGCTATTGAATAACAATGAAGTCTCTGGAATATTATGTAAATTTAGAGGGGAAAGCAGTTCTTCTTTGGAAAGAATGCCTGATCTATTGTGAGAAAGATGTTCTCAGTCAGTCAGGCATAGTATCTATGCCTTTAATGCCAGCACAAGGGAGAACTTGAGGTTAACCTGCTCTGCATAGTGAATTCCAGGACAGCCAGGGCTATGCAGTAAGACATGGCCTCAAAAAGGAAAAAAGCTAGGCAGTTGTGGTGCTCACCTTTAGTCCCAGCACTCAGAATGCAGAGGTAGGTGGAGCTCTATGTGTTGTAGGTCAGCCTGGTCTACAAACCAGGACAGCCAGGACTGTTATACAGAGAAACCCTGTATTGAAAAAAAAAAAAAAAGAAAGAAAAGAAAGAAGAAGGAGGAGGAGGAGAAGGAGGAGGAGGAGGAGAAGAAGAAGAAACAGTCTCTTGTACTATAGGGAAAACTTTCATGAAAGGGAGGAGTCCATTAATGCTTTTAACCCAATATTTCAAGAATTAATTTGCTTTAAGAAATTGCTGCAGCTGTCCCAACTATTACTAACCACAAAGCTGGTCAGCCAATAGCCATCAACTTTGATGCAAGAACACCCACTAGGGAAACGAAATGTCAGTGTGGGAGCAGGTTTGATAGTGTGGTTGGTAGAGTACATGGTGAACATGTGCAAGGTCCCGCATTCCATCCCTAGCACCACACAAACTGGAATAGTGGTATATGTATATTACCCCAGCACTCTGGCATACAGTATAGTCAGACTTCCCTTGGACCACCAGACCCCAAATAATGACACAGAGACTTATTATTAATTATGAAAGCTTGGCTTTTATAGCAGGTGTCTTATCAGCTAGCTCTTATAACTTAAATTAACCTTTTCTTATTAATTTATGTTCTGCCACATGGCTTTTTACTCCTCCTTCACATCCAACTTGCTCAGTGTCTTGCTGGCATTTCCCGTGAGCCTAGATTCTAGCCCTAAGTTCCTCTTTCTCCGCAGAAGTCCCACCTATTCTCTCCTGCTGGCTATTGGCCATTTAGCTCTGTATTAAGCCAATCAGATGGCACCTTAGGCAGAGATACATCTTCACAGTGTACAAAAAGATTATCCCATGACAAGTTGGCTCAGCCAGGGACAGTTAGCCTTCGGTATAGAGCTAGGGCTCTATTGGGAGCCACTGCATTTTACAGTTTAAGGCAAGCTCAGAATGTGTCTTCAGGAGCGTCACCTGGTGGGACACTGTGGAGAATGGCAAGCCTGGGGCAGGGAGCTTGCCTATGAGTTACAACAGTATTTCAGGGGCTCGTAGCTAACGACACTTGGAATAGGATCTGTAGATTGGTTGGAGGGGGATTTAGGAAGTAGGGATAACAGGGCTCTGTGATTGAATGCTGTTGAGACTTGGGGAGGGGCGGAGAAGGGGAAAGTTAAAGAGAACGACAAGAATTTTGAAAAAAAAATGGTTTTATCTATTCTTTAACAGTTTTTTTTTTTATCAACTCACAACGTTTCTTGATCACATCCAACCATATTACCCTCTAGTCTCGAAAATTTGAGTAGAAGGTAGAGCCCTTCACTGAGATGAATAACACAAAAAAACTTAAAGAGTTAAGGAGGGAAAATCCATCAGCGTATTTGAAACATTTGGAATTAAATAATTCAGGATATGTTTTAAATATATAAATTCCAATTTCAAATAAGGAACTGGTGCTGATGCTGCTTCTGCAGAAGACAAGGCTCTGGTCCCAGCATCCACCCTGGGGGGCTTGCAACACCTGAAACTCCAGCTCCAGAAGATCCAGTGCCCTCTCCTGGCTTTCAAAGGCATCTTACATGCCTGTGCATACACACCTCCACAGACACACATGCATGTAAATAAAAAATAAATTACAGTTTAATTTTAAAAATCTAAAAGAATAAACTTGGGTAAGTATTGTAGTGTGAAGAAAATTGGGAATTGTTAAAATCTAGAGAATAAATTAAAGTCATAAAGTAGTTCCTAGAGAGACAGAAAAGAGTTTAAAAGGAAAGAGAAGAAGGAAGGCAGGAAAGGGAAGGAGACAGAGAGAGTGAGAGAGGGAGGGGAGGAAGGGGGGAATCTAGAAAAAGAAAGCCAGGAGGGTGACAGTGTTTAATAGAAGAACGGAGCCCAAGAAGTCCAAAGGGAAATCAAGAAAGGACACTTCAAGATCAGGAACAAAACCAGTAAAATTTCATGCAAAAGAAATAAAGGACATGATTTGGTCAAGGTCAAGTGTTCCAGATGATTAAGAATGTCTTGTGTATAAATATTGGAGTAGAGAAACAGGCAGTATTGATTTACAATTGTCTTTCACCACAGCATTTATGACAGAGGGCAACAGTAGAAGCCAGATTCCCAGCCAAGGCCAGAGAGTGGGGAGTGGGTGGGGTGGGGGTGCAGGTAGGGTGTCTTAGAGGAGTTTGGTAGCTTGCTTTCTAGCTGCTCCTGGCTCTCTTGCATGCTCTGTCTCTCTCTGTGTGTCTCTGTGTGTCTCCCTGTCTCTCTCTGTCTCTGTCTCTGTCTGTCTCTCTCTCTCTCTTCTCCATTTCCTTTTCACTTTCCTCTCCCCCCCCTCCACTCCTCAGTATGTGCTTAAACTTAAACTCCAGCTAAGGGGAAATGATATTTTCATTTTAATGATCATGAAAAGTTGGCTTCTTCAGCAGATGACTTCACAAGTTTTGTCTCTTTAGAAAGAGAAATTTACTGACCCAACCTGTTCTCTTTTTCTGCTTGGTTTCCAAGAAGCTTAGAATCAAATTCGGTTCCCCTGGATGACGGGTAGTACTTACTGACACTTCCCTCACCTGCTTTCTGTTCTGTTTTATACCTACATATCTTACTTTAAAATAATGATCATGAGTACTTTACAAGAGCTTTCTTATTTATTATTCACAGTGTCTGTCCTCCACCAAGCTGTGTGACACCCAAATAACATGGCTGCTGCTTCAGTCTGGAGGAGGTGTTAGCTAAGAGGGGCAGGACTGGCTTTCCAGAACTATGCAGTATGACGACTTTGGCCATGTAAAGGACAAGGAAACCATTCTGTTGCTTTAGCCATTCTTATCCCTGTGAGAGCGGCTGAACCTGGGGCCTGCCATGCAGAGTCACCAAGAAATGGAAAGCAGCACACTAAGCTAACATGGAACAAAAACCCTGTAAGTCTGAAGTCAGAGTAGGCAGGTGAGTTAGGCATGACCTCCACCTCAGGAAACACACCTGGGGACAGAAACTGTCAGGCACATGCCTTTCAATCATGCAAAAAAAAAAAAAAAAAAAAATAGCCATGACACCTGAAGACAGGATGACGGCCCGATTCACAGACATTAGGACAAAGATCATCATGACAAACGGGTAATATTTGAGTTCAGCTTTCAAGAAGAGATAAAAATTTGATGCATAGCACTGAGTAACAAGAAGGCTAGGGTCTAGCTCAGTGGTGGAGCTCTTGATTAGCACACAAGGCCCTGGGTTCAGTTCCCAGCACCTCTGGAGAGTAGCAAAACATCTCAGGCAGAAGAAATACTATGCTTAGATTCCAGTCATTTTAGGAACATGAGCCCCCATAGTGGTTCCAGGCCACCCCCACACTCCCAAACGGGAGGCATTAACATTGCAAAACTATGACAAAAATGTTTCCAGCACTTAGGAAAATCAAAGGTTTTTCCAAGCCTCTGATCTACCCCATTTCCAAAGAGGCCCTTGATCTGCTCATTTCAGAGCACGTTGATGAGTTAATTGGAGCATTCCTCTAAGTGCTTTCCCAAGCATGGCTTCATGGGCTTATTTTGAATTACAGAAAGTACAAGAAGACACCAAAACTGTATTCGTCTACAGAAACACCCACAATGACAACTGTCCCCTAACACAAACAGAACTTTCCTCCAATTAGCATTCTTTTAGGGAAGGACTACAGTCTTACACTACTGGGCTTTTATTGCTTCCTAGTTCCTAGTAAAGGAGTGAGCCATGAACAAACCTGATGATACTACTTTGAGTGAGAATAGAATCTATTGTTGTGTTGTCCTATAGTACTGCTCATGTGGAGTACAGTGTGCCGTTTCAGTCAACATATGCAGCCTGAAATGATTAGATCGAGTATTTGGTGATTCAGCTATCACCTGAGGCATTTATCATCAGTTTGGGTTGAGGACGTTTAATATCTTCTCAGTCGGCTATTTTGAAAGACACAACTAATTGTTGGCAGCATCGTCACTCTGCAGTGGTACCCAACACGAAAAGTTATGCTTTGCATCCAGCCATGCATCTAGACTCAGATACCAAAAAGGAAGTTGTTGAGTTTGTGTAGGAGAAGAAGGGTCTGCATAAAGGACCTGAAGCTTGCTGCAAAAAAAAGGGTTGGTGTACAAAACAGTTGGAAGGAAAATCAGCCTCTCAGATGTGTTATTGGTAATTGCTCTAGAAACAGGTGAAGCAGGCCTGTAACTCTGAGTTGTTTAAACTTTCCCAAGCTCATCCTCTCATAGTTCAAACCTACATCATTAAGTTAAGCCTAACTGTAGGCCAGAGATGTCTCTTCATTTGGATCCAACAATATAGACTATTGGTTGCTTGACTTTTAAACTCCTGAACTAACCTATGTGTCATTTGTTTTCGCCACACCCTTTTACCCTCTTGTCTGCTCTCCCCACAACTGCTGGAGTGATCACTTCGAGCCTAAGTCAGATCCTCTGGCATTTGTAATCAGAACCTTCCAGTGGCTCCTCATCTCCTGCAGAGTTAGAACCACATGTCCAGCAGATTCCCATGCTGGCATGTGGACATTTCACATTCTGCTCCAGCTACCCTGGCCTCCTGACTTTTCCAAGGAAGCTCCATTAAATTCACACAACTATACCATTTCAAGTGATATCTGGAATACTCCTCTTTTCAGTTGTCACAGGTGCACTCCTTCACGACTCAACTCCAGCATCACTGCCACTGAGGAGTCCAAGCTTGGCCTTGCATCCTTTGCACTTTGCTTAATGGAGTCTTAGACCTTTGCTGTGCCTTCCATGTGTCTGCCCCTTTTCCTTTGACCGCCCCCTCCCCAAATACACACTCTGTTGCTTGGAGACTGCATCGGCTTTATTCATCTAAGCCTGTATTTCTACTGCTGAGAAATACATATGGAATATAGAGGCACTGTAAATATTTAGTGAAAGAGTATTCAGGGAGAGCGGTGGTATATACCTGGAATCCCAAGCTCTCTCGACTCAGAGGCAGGACTAGAAATTCAATTCAAGGTCATTCTTGACTTTGTAGAATGTTTGAGGCAATCTTGAGTTAAAAATCCTGCCTCAAAAAGCAAAACCAAAACAACAGGAACAAAAACAAACAAAAGGGTATTTAGAATGAGATACATTTTTCATAGGTTGACTTCTTTTTTGTTGTCTATTTTTTGTTGTTGTTGTTGTTCATTAAAAGGTCTGGGTCCAAAGAAACGGTTCAGCAGGTAAAGAGCTTGCAGAGCAAGCCTGACAACCCAAGTTCAATCCCTGTAACCCCCATACAGGGAGGAGGAGGGGGCTGACTCCATACAGTTCTCCTCTGACTTTCACGTGCATTCCATAGTAGGTGCATGCCCACGTACATTCATCATTTGCATGCATCATAGTAAACAAGTTTTTTAACTAAAAAATATTTCAGGGAGGTGTCAGACAACACTCAGGTGTGATTAATGCTCTCAGCCTTGGTCAGAGAAGTTTCTGTTTACAGTGTGCAGCAGGTACTAGAGACCCATAAGTGATCAACCCTACAAGGGACACCTATAGTACCCCCTCCTAGGTGCAGGGAACATCTCTACTGAAGGGGTAGGAAGAAAATTAGAACTGCAGAAGAGGAAGGAGTGCTGGGAAATGCTGTCACCAAGATGTGGCACGGCTGATGCTCTCATGGCAGCAGTATCTTCCTGTGCAGGATATGTCCATCAACATTCCATCATGGATAGGAGTGGGCACATGAGGCCTCACTCCTACTTGAAGAGCTGTAGGAGCTAAGCATTGCAGGGAGATGAGAAGACATATTTTCCAATGGTGTAGCCACTGAACACTGGCCCTTGGTCTAGTAAATAATCCTCATTTGTGCTCATGCAAGAAACCCTAGTTAAATGAAATGGGCACACACAAAAAAGGTGTGTTAGTAGAAAGGGATTAATGGCAATGGGAAAAGATAAGAGAGGGTCATTGGGAATAATATAATTGATGAAGTTACACTGTATACATAACATACAAAAATTAAAATGTAAAATTCTATAAACTTTGTACTTGGCAAAAATGTTGATATGTTTAATTATTTTACTCTAATAAGACTGTACATGAGACCGGCAGTGGCGACACACGTCTTTAATCCAAGAAGTTGGGAGGCAGAGGCAGGCAGATCTTTCTGAGTTCAAGGCAAGCCTGCTCTACAGAGTGAGTTCCGGGACAGCTAGGGCTGATACACAGAGAAATCCTGTCACGAAAAACCAATAATAATAGTCATAAAGAACTTTTTTTAAAGGTTATATATGAATGTTATCCAAATAATTCAAACTGAAAAATATAATTCTTTTTTCCGATATAAAAATCAATGACCATCTTGGAGTCAACTGATTTTTGCCAGTTACAAGATTTTTCAGTGGTCGAAAAATTGACACACAGAAATATCAAGTAAACCTATGAAAGCAGGTAGCTCATTCTGAATAGTCTTTTGTTTGTTTAAAAGATTTGTTTTTATTTTTATTTATGGTGTGCTCTCATGTGTTTATGTGCATGTGTATGTGTGTGAAAAACAGAGAGGGAAGGAGAGGGAGGGAGAGAATAGTGCCTGGGAAGGCCAACAGAGGGTATCGAATCCCTGAAAATGGAATTATAGGTGCTTGTAAGGTGTCTAAATGTGCTGGGTACTGAACTCAGGTCCCCTAGACTAGCAACAAGGACCCTTAACCATTGAACAAGCTTCCTAGTCCAACGTTTGCTTCTTTTAGACATGGTCTCATGTAGTCTTGAACTTCTACGTTACTGAGCAAATTCCAGGACACTCCTCAAGGATCAACTGGTCAAGTGGACAACTCCCAGACCTCAGGGCCCAGAAGTCCTGCCATATCACTTTCTTCCGGGGTGGGTTTCATCAACCTGTCAAACCCAGATACCTATCATTTCCTTTCTGAGTAAGCCATGGGATGGCCATAGGTGCGATGTAGGTGCAAAGTCTTTACAAAGCCATTGTGTCCATTATCTTGTTTTACAGGCTCTATCTCTATCAAGTGGTTTGGGCTGAAGCAGGCTGGGTTCCTGCTGAGCTGGACTGAAGTGTCTGGAGGTGTCAGAGACTCACACATTGTGTGAGCTCTGGGAACCGGCTTCAGCTGGCAATTCACGTGTGCGCTAGACTGCTTCACACAACAGGCCAAGCTTACAAACTTCCCCAAGACCAAGTCCTTTCTTCTGCAAAAGGAGTCACAAACAACTCCTGTCCCCAAACTTCACCAGGGTTAGCTTCTCTAAGTAGATGAACTCTGTGTAAATTGTTCAGTGAGTGACTAAAAGCCGTTATCCAGGGCCTAAACTGATTCCTGGAAAGATTAGTGGTCACGACTGGTAGACAGTCTCGCTCAAATCTCCTTATTGGGGAACAAAGCTGGGGGATAAAGGGTTCTAATTTTACAACCCCCAGTTTAAGGAGCCATGCTCAGAGATTTGTTCACTGGCGTGGCTGTGCATCCCGTGAGGACTTTGCTATGTACAAAATGCTGAAGCCCAGATCTCAAGTCAGGCAAACCAGTCGCAATGTTACACAGGTCTTCTCTGGAAGGTATTCCTAGAACACCGGCGAAGACAACTCTTACCCCCACATAGCAAGGAGTGTGTTAGGAGAAGGAACAAGAACCCAGGATGAAGTCGGTTTCACATGGCCTTTGTCAGTCTCTCCAGGTCCCTAACTCTTATTTTCTTCTCTTGGATAGTTAGTAACTGCAAGATGACTGAGAAGCAGAATAGGACAGCATTTGAGTGGGGGGGGGGAGTTTTCAGCCAATGCTTCTTCCTTTTCTTCCCTACCTGCTCCTCTCTGCCTCCCCTTCCCCCTTCCTTCACTCTGCTGCCCCATTTTCTATTTCTCTTTGATGGGCTTCCTGAAGTCAGAGAGGCACTTCCACAGCTGATTTGCTTTCTTCACTTGAGGGACAGCACCATCGGAAATCCTAGGCTCCAACTTGTTTCCTTAGTGAATGTTTCACATGATGGCTCAGAGTCGCCAATAGATCCAACTCTTGCCTGACTTATTTAGACATGTTTTTCCAGTTTGTTGCAACAGGAGGGATGGAATCAAGGTGAGCATTGACCTTTATTTCCGAAAGATATACATATACCTCCGGACAAGGTTGTTTCTAAAGTACGCAGTATTTCCAGTCAGTTAATACTAATGAGCTAAACTAGACTCACCCACAACTTCACCTGCCTTCACCTGCATGCCCTGGAAGTTGGGATAGAATTGTAAGAATGACAGGAAACGTAGAGATCATATTCTTTATGCAGTCTTTTTCCTCAGCTGGTAAACTGAGGCTCAGGAGAATGATCCAGCTACTATATAGCTAAATCAATACAAGGAAGTGTTGAACTCTGACCTTCTGAGACCTCAAGTTTATTCTTTCCAATACTCTGTGGACTCTTGCCAGGTCCAAAGGGTTGAGCAGCCACAGGTTCACATTGCTTCCATGTACTCTCTTTTCTTTTTAGCATGGATTTCCCTCTTTGTTCATTCTCCTTCAAGATTCAAACCTTCTCTCTGAGTCAGTTTCCAACAACGAAGCCTCACCAGCTTCAAGGCCATCAGGGCCAAAGGCAGACTTACGTATTTAGTCCAGCATACCAATGCTCCATGTTCCAATGCCTGTTGTCACAGTCAGTGCCATATCTCCACAGGAATCAAAAAGGCCCTCTGTTTCTTCTTACAGGGTAGTCACCAAAACTTGAGGAAAGTGTGTTACCTGCCCTAGAAAGCAGTAGGGCCAAGATCTAGATCAGACGTAGCCAGTGCCAGAGTGGGTTATTGCCTTAGTGCCCCTCAGTATAGGTTTGACCTTGGGAAGGGAACGTGGAGGTTGAAGTTAATCCCAAGGGGAAATTGACTCCTGCCTCTTTCCTGGGGGTGGTGGCCCTGTGATCTCAGGCTCTGGAACATTTCTGCAAGCCTAACCACATACTAAGTGGTGAGAACTAGGGCAAGTCACTTTACTCCCCCTCAGATACGAGGAGCGATAATTCCTCCCCCAGCAGTTGTGAAAACTAAGGATTAGGAGAGATAAGGTTCCAGCTTCAACCAGTAGTTTATAAAAGACAGACAGCCCCAAATCTCAGTAAATGACCTAGCTATTCTAATCCTTATATTAACCAAGATATTGTTTACATTGTTTTATTGTGAGGCCCTTCCTTAATTTTTTAAGATTATTTTTATTTGTGTACATGTGTCCATGTGAGCATATGTCACATGTGTGCCAGTATCCTTAGAAGCCAGAAGAGGGCATTGGATCCCCTGGAGCTAGAGTTCTAGGCAGTTGTGAGTCACCTGATAGAGATGCCAGGACCAAATTCAGGTCCTCTGGAAAAGCTGGAAGGACTCTTAGGTGCTACTGTGTCTCTCTAGCCTCTTGTGAGCCTTTTGTAATGCTTGCTTAAATGGCAAACTGTGTGCAATAAATGTAGAAATAACTTTTAGAACTATTGAATTTTTACACCTGAACTAATACCTAAGTTTATTTATGGCTTTGATGTTGTTATACTACCTCTTTAATTTAGACAAAAACACACTGTTCACATTTTAACAAACATCTATTGAGCACATGTTAGGTTACATAACAGTTAAGAAAAAAAGATTGACTAGAGACACATAAGATGCATTTGATGGTTCCTGGAATCAGCCCTGTCAAAAGAAAGCATTCAAATGTGAGTGACTTGCAGACTTGCAATCCAGTAGATATAAAAAGTGGGCAAGATGTAGCTAATCAATTGTGAATTTATGAGTCTACGTGTGTACATGTGTGTATGTGTCCGTGGGGGGGGGGAGAGAGCATGAGCTTGTTTGTATGTGTGTATATATGCATGTGTTTGTGTCTGTGTGTCTGTGTATATGCGTGTGTGTGTATATATGACTATGTCTTATATGTATGTATGTGTCTGTGTCTGTGAATGTGTACGTGTGTGCTTGTATGTGTGTTTGTGTGTGTATGTGTGTATCTGTGTGGGGGGGCATGTGCTTGTTTGTATGTGTGTATCTGTATGTGTTTGTGTCTGTGTGTATATGTGTATGTGTGTGCCTGTGTCTGTGTGTCTGTGTGTGTTATCTGTGCCTATGTGTGCATGTGTCTATGTGTATGTTTCTGTGTTTACATGTGTGTCTGTCTATGTGTGCATGTTTGTATACATCTGTGTGTAAGAGAGAAATGGTATTCAGTAGGCAGAATTGTGGCTAAATATTTAAGTTACAGACATAGTATACTTATGGTGATAGTCATTCCCTTCACAGAGAGACATGTACATGATTTCTAAGTGAAGACATTTATAAAAATGACCCTTACTGTGTGCACCAGAATAAATGTGCAAGCTTTCCACAACACAGAACACAGACAACAAGACTCTCCCAATGTAGATCTCACAGACTTCTAGATAAATTGCTGAATAAGTTTACATTTTTTTAAACAAAAATAATTTAGATTTAAATAAATTTCCTCTAGGGTATGCTTAAAAATTGTCTTAATTTGCTTGTTTGTTGTTTGTATTGTTTTTCAAGACAAGATTGAAAACAAGATTGTTAACAGCTCTAGCTGTCCTGGCCCTCACTGTGTCAACCAAGCTGGCCTTGAACTCACAGAGATTCCCCTGCTTCTACTTTCCCGAGTGCAGTGGGGAGGGGGAAGGAATAAAGAGGAATATTCAGTTTGGGAAAACATGAGGGTAGGTCTGGAACAGAAAGAGACAAGTCCTTTAAATGGTCAAGACATTGGGCACAGGCTACTTTTATCTTCAGTGGAGCTTAGAGCTTCTCACGTTTAAAAAAAAAAAAAATCCAATGTACAGAAAGCTAAATAAAGCCAGTGGGGCTTCTGATTCCCCAAGGTTCAGATTAAGAGCCCAGCTCTTCCATGGAGGACAGCAAAACTGAGAGATGGAATGTCCATTATAAATAACCTGAGTCTGGTCAATAACAATTTCTTTTGATGTCCTTTAAAAAACCTGGGATGCAGCCAGAAGAAGGGTACCCAATAGGCTAAGCCAAGAGAGCAGGAAAATATCTACAGCTGATTTCATTTTCGTAGCACTTAACTACTACAAGTCACAGCTGGAGGGCCTGATGTCAAAATGTCTCCGCTCTGCCACTCAGGCTACGCAGCCTAGAACTCTAGCATGCCTGCATCCCCTAAACCCCACTCCAGAAAAGATGCCTGAAGTCAGAAACAATGATGTCCACATCTTAGCTGAGCCATGTGACAGCTGTGGTCAAAGACAGGTTATCTGCCCTCCCCACGAGCCTTTCTTCCTCGTAAGTTGGCCCCACCTCTGCCAGAGAGCCCAAACTTCTTAGATTACATCATCACCAAAGAAACACAATGGATGTAAAAGCACCCTCGGATGCAATCATGTTTTCTAACACAGAAAGACTATATATTACTTAAAATCTGCGGGGTATATGATGGAGAAACAGCACAGTGGCTAAAAGCGCTCACTGTTGCTCAAGAGGACTTCAACTCCCAGCACCACATTTGGTTGCTTACACCTCCAGCTCCAGTGTGTCAAACACCTTCCTAAAGCCTCCGTGTGCATGGCTATTTGCTCACACAGATGCCATGTATAAAATATAAAAATAAGTCTTCAAAAAACCCCACAGAAACACAGCTGCATCATTCAAAACAGAGCCCCAGTGCCCTGCCTGGACCTTAAAATACTCCTTCATGATGTAGTCAAGGATTTTCCCTGTGCTGCCTCAGTGTACCCCCTTTATGTATTCATATTAATTGCCTAGCTGGACTGTCTCTACTTTTGGGGATTTCTATCTTTGTCATGTCTGCCTTTATTTTCTCCCCAAGAAGGGAAAACGCCCCATGTTTCCTCCTGTGTCATTTCAAGGTCAGTCTGAGCCAATCTAGCCATTTTATCTGTATCCTGTATCCTAATTGCTCCCTTGCCAGGGATGCATAGTTCTTTGAGGTCAACAGATTTTCTTTGTTTCAGTTGCTGAGCAAATGCTAAAGATAGTGGTTGACTGACATGAGAGAGCACTTCACACCTTTAACCCTTTAATCCTTTAACCCTTGCTGCTGACCAACAATGTTAATCCCTCACTTAGCAATAGAGGAAGGAGGCAGAGGCTCACACAGCTTGAAAAGATGTCTAAGTTTATCACTGTTAAGTGAGGAAATCAAATTGGAAGTCAGGGGTTTGTAGTCCCCACTGTTTTAATGTTCATGCTTCCACACTCTGTACAGGTGTAGAGTAGAAGGCACACTCTAAATGCTTATTAATTAAATGAAAGAATAGTAGACGGCGGGCGAGGAACCTGCCAGTTATCAAATATGAACATGTCTCTCCTCCATGTGGAGCCTCATGTGCCTTCTGGGTAGTGGCTGCTCAGGGAGCATTTCCTGAAGGAATTAGAAGGCACCTGCGGTGTCTGGCTAGCTCTCAGTCTTTTTCCAGCATTTATAAGCAGGCTGCCATGTCCTGGACAGATGGCTTAGGAATAAAGAATACATCAGCCATTTGCTCTGTTCTTTGGGGACTTATCTTTGCTAAAATGGGAGTGACTGGTGTTTTTCAAGTCTAGGAAGGAGATGTTGCTAAAAGAATAAGGATTATTTGAACTCGGGAAATGACCACCAGAACATTAGAGGTGGCCATTAATGCAAGTTTCATCCTGATCATGAATAAACTGCCCTTCGGAGAGGAAACTGAGCTGAAGATCATGAAGAATAACCAGATGACTCACCCATCAAAATAGGAAGCTCTCACTGGGAAAACCGATGGTACCAAGGAGGTCTAACCACAAAGATCCGCTGAGGCCCTTACCACACTGGGGGATTACCTTCTTGTTTCTTGGTGCCTTCGGTAGCTGGACCTTGTCAGTCTGCCAGGATGTCACAGAGGCATTGGAGAAGGAGGGTAGGAGACCCTTAGACCTGGACTCACACCACCTACCTCTAAACCAGAGGTTCTCAACCTTTCTAAGTTCGCGACCCTTTAATACAGTTCCTCACATCATGGAGACTCCCAAGCATAAAATTAATTCGTTGCTACTTTATAACTGTTATTTGGGTACTATTATGAATTGTAATGTAAATGTGTGATGCGCGACTGGGGTCACGACCCACAGATTGAGAACCACTGCTCTAAACAAAGCATCTCCCAGGCAGCAGCTGTGCAAATGTGGTCACTGGGCAAAGTGGAGGCAATAACAGTTCTACCATCACCTAATTGTGAAGAACAAGGTTGATTGATACCTGTGAAGTACATACAGGCTGGCAGCATTTATGGTACTTTTGACTCTGTGAATTTAGACTGAAGTGTTCAGCAAATTTCAGAAGGAAGAGATGATGTTTGCATCCCACTCAGATTTGAGAGAGGTGTACAGCATCATTTGTCTTACACCTTCCAACAACCTTATGGCTAAAACAATAGTTGTATATCAGTCCAAAGACAGGCTCCCTAAACTATTTGTCATTGTTCTCTATAGCCACACCACCATGGACCATATGCTATACTCTGTGTCTATGAATTCCGCCATCAACTCAAAGGGAAGCAGAGAAGGTTGTTCTTCTAAAGTCACTAAAGTCTTTGTTTTTACTTAACCAGACCAGTAGATTTATCAGAACCCATGGCCTATTGTGAAACACAAAAATATTATTCCAGCCTGAAAAATAGATATTTTAATAAAATAATGAAACATTGATTTAAAACACATTTTAAAAATAAAAAATATATATTAAAGAAATAATAATTTGATGCAAACAATTGACAGCCAAATGCTAGACTTAGCTTTAATGGAAAAAGTTCTGATTTAAAACTTTACAGATTTTTTAAATTATATAAATATTTTAGCACAAGCAATTTTTTAAAAGTGGTGAACAAGTGTTTTCAGAATTCCATTTATTTACTTATCATGCACTTTAGCTTGCCACCAAATGCTAAAGGTTTTAATTTGTCATATTTTCTATAAAATATATCAAGCACAATGGGATAGGAGATGCTTCTTGAACTGACAGAGGAGATAACCGACCTAATTTTACAGTAATTTAAACAAATAAACAAACAAACAAAACAAAAGTTAGTTCCACAGCAGCAATAGCCATATTAGGGCTTGCTGTTGAGTGAGGCTCCAAATGAGTCTGAGACAGCTTAGAGAAGGTGGTAGCTGTGGTGGAAACAGAACGGGCCAAACCTCAGCTCTGTCACGTTGGCTATTTGCCTGACAAGCTTCAGCTTGTTCACCTAAAAAGAACCAAAGTAACACCAGACCTGTGAAGTTGTCAGAAAGCTGAGAGCCAATCATGTGTGAAAAGCACTAGGAACATAGTAAGTGCAGTGCTGATATGATGATGATACATTTGAAAGGAGGTACCATTAGGCAGTGTTTATGATATATTTGTTTGTTTTTATATTGATACTGCTTTGTAAGGCTGTCACCATGAGAGCCAAAGGAGGCTGGCTTGGTTCTTTTTTTCTGTAAAACTTTCTCTAGTTTCTTCGTGAAAGCACACCAGCAAGCCCATCATACCCTACACACACTGGATATGGTGTGTTGATAATGACAAGTATGGCACTCAAATAATTGGGAGATGTGTTCACTTCTGGCTTTATCTCAAAGGGCTGTATGAACTTGGATCAACTACTGTCTTTCTGTCCTTAGATCAACTTTCTTCTGGGAAATTTCCTCTAAAACTGTAAGTGGAACCTAATTCTATGCGTTCAGACTTTTAGACATGGGTTCAAGATCAGAGAAGGGGAGGAAAAAAATTTGTAAAAATTACTTCAGGTGTTAGAAGTGTTAACCGTCCACAACATGTCCAAAAAGATGCCGTATCGGTTTTAAATGCACAGACCCCTTTAAAATTTAAAATGAAAGTGAGCCAATCAAGCTCTCCTCCCCTACGACAAACTGTAGTTTTCATCACTGATACCTAAGTCTGACACTTATACATATGGTTTCTAGTCCTGGTAGTAGGCATGTACTATGCTTCATATATCATCTTTCCTTCCTCCGTCTTGTTCTGACCATATATTTATTAGGGACCTAAGGCAAAATGTATAGTCACAGATCTTATTTTCCTCTATTGAAGTCCCATACAGCCCCAAATGTGATTACTAAGTGACACTGCATTCTTACAATTAAGCCAGCAAATAGTTCAAATGAATATTTTTGGTCATTAACCTAGACTTTGATGGTTGAGCCATCTCTCTAGCCCATGAGTTCAGGTTCAAACTGTTCAACTTCCCAGCTTGGCCAAACATAGAAAGAATCAACTTGAGGGACAGACCAGTCTCTTCTTTAGAGAGATCCAAGAAATGGATGCTTTAGTAGACACGATATGCTACAGATTTAAATATAGAATAATGCCTCCCTTTCCTCTGAACCCAACAATTATTATGATTCCCTAGTTGTATTTACTTTTACAAAGCCAACTCTGGAAGTTGGAGTGTTAGGCTATATATTGAGATAAAAAAAAAAAAAAAAAAGAAGAGTTGTGCAGCCATGTTGGGGAAGGGGGAGATATGACACACAGCTAGTTAAATCGTAGTGCTGACGACTCCTGCATTCTGGGATTGTGAGCCACACAATTCAATTAAATATAGATGGAAGCATTGTGGCAAAAAAAAAAAAAAAAAAAAAAAAAAGAGTCAGTAGAGGAAACTGACATGCCCAAACCTGGACTTGGCATGCAGAAGAGAGCAAAATCACCGTACTGGTATTCGCTATGGTTCCTGCCGATTACCTACGCGTTTTCCCTCAGATCTTCTGAGAATCCTGAAGCCTCCTTGGTTTGTGCCCAGTTTGGTGCCCTGCCTCACCAGATTCTCCTGAAGTTTAATCCACTCCTTCTTTTGGCAGGCTGCCAGGTCCAACTCGAAATTTAAAAGGTTGCACTTCCTCAAAAAGCGGCATTTCCCAATAGAACCTGCATCAATCGACTGGTTAATCACTCCTGCACTGCTCACAGATGAGCACTGGGTAATGAGCTCTGGCTTTGTCTTCTGTGGGGCTGGCCTCTCCCTCACCCTTCTGAGAATCAGCTACTTGAGAGGAAGTTCATGGGATTACAGGGAATGCAGCAGGGAGAACATCTGGTCAAGTCACCAGAGGCATCCAGCCGCATCTGAAGCATCTCTCCAGATCTGGTAAGGCTGTGGCGTCTTGGTTTAAAGTTCAGGGCTCTGAGAACATCTCCGGAGTTAGAGAATAGCATAGAGATGAAGGGGTTCTTGCCTCTCTGGATCTTTCGAAATCCCCACACCCCACACCCCTCCTCCTCTAGATTAACATGGCTTACCTCGGGTTTGTGTTGATTTGCTGGCCGAATGAAGGAGTATGGTAGTCCAACCGATCATCCGCAGGGCAGCTGTATCTATGTGGATCAAAAAGGGTTTGGAGCCTTTACAGGACTTACTTTGGCTTCAGACTGAGCCCAAATCTGGGAAGAAAGGCCCATCCCTGATAGGACTGTACCTGAAAGGCCAGGTCCATGCTTGTCAAAGCAGAGCAAGGTGTTAGGGACTGGCTTTCTCTAGTGTTCTTGCAGGAACCACAAATGGGTGGTGACATCCCTACTCATCGAATAGGGCTCATGTTCCTGCTCTTGCATGCTCCTGTCTGGGGTTGCTGTGACTTAACTATTCTGGAAGAAAACTCTTTGGCTCTAAACTATATTAATTCTCATTAGCTCCCAATCATCCAAAGACCATTAGTGCATCTCTCTTGTCTCACTGTCTCTCTTCTTTCTCCGATCTGTTTCTCTTTTGTTCGTGCTATGTTGAGTCAGGGGCCCTAGATGTTTGACATGGATGCCAGAGAAGCCCAAACACAAGGTCTTTGACTCTGTTGGTAAAAGGGAGGAAGTGAAAGTGCCCATTGGTTGAGTGGTGACATCAAAGACAGGCCTGTGTTCTGTGATCTGCAGGGTGGCTGGGAGATTTGCTCCAAGAAGAAAATTAAGTAACAGAGCTTTCCAGGAAAAGAATGGTGTTTTCTTTGTACTCCCTTCGTGTCTCAACCATTCAGAAATGTGAGCATTGGATACAAAGAGATCAATTTCATTCTGAGGAGAAACCTGATGTCTTTGAACGTCCATACTAGAATTTTAAGTTATTCAAGAGATTATATTCAAATGTTGTTCTGTTAACGTTGAACAGTAGGATATAAAAGGATGAGTTTAAATATTACCAGATTTTCCAGAGGGGCCAGGATGTAAAATGTTTTGCCGTAGATGGTGATTACAAACATCGAATATAATATGTATTTTCTTTATTTGGGATGTTTTTAATCTACACCAAGAATAAATCTCTAGATTCTACCTTTGGCCTAAACACCAAAGGGAAGGGTTCTTTTTTAAGAGTGGGTTGAAGATTCATTAGCCTGCAATTTCTTTCCTGGGACCCAAAGCAAAATCCTGCAAACCCAGACTAGACCTTTTGACATTTCTTGTTTATTATTTGTTGTATCTGAGTATCTAGCTATGTTTTAACTTGACTAGAACGAAGGTTTTCTGGAATCAGAGTCCAGTTAGGATATTTCTGTTGTAGCCCAGGGGGTTACCATAAGCACATTCTTTTGCTAGTGATAGTGACAAGAGCTGACATATGCACAATCACACTTCTGGCATAGATCACCACCTGAGAGACTGTTGGAGTTCAGCATGCTGCTGTGGTCATTCCAGGGTACCCGTGAAAACAGTTCAGCTTAATGTGCCTGCCTGCCTGTGGGGGAAATTTCCACTTCTTATCAATTAACACTGTGATAAAGGACCATTTCTCCTGTCTTTTCCTCTCTTGATCATTATCTACATCATAAAATTAACCATGAGTGGAATCTTAGAAAGACTAATGTATAGTTGAATACACTTAACTAGGAGTGTGAAGTCCCAGGTTATTTCCAGGACCCTGTGGTCTTGGACAGATGGCTCAGCTTTGCAGTCAATAGTTCCCAGCTATCAAATGAGAACTGAACTACACATTCTGGCACTGGATTGATGCTCTCTGTTTCACCTGCTTTCTCTTCCTCAGCTATAACTTTATATTTGTAGTATGCCAATACATAACTTGAGCTTCTTTTGTTAAAATTACTTTTATCTTAAATTATATGTGTATATTCATTTGTGTGTGGAAATGTACACATGTGCCTACAAGTGTCTGTGGGGGTCTAAAAAAGGCCATCTGATCTCCTGAAGTCACAGGTGGCTGTGAGCTTTCACAGTGTGGGTGCTGGGAACTGAACTAAGCTTCTCTGCAAGAGAAGTGCTCACTCTAAGATGCTGAGCCATCTCTCCACTCCCATGTTGAACTTTTTCAAGGCAAGAAATCCTAAAAAAAACTAAGAAGTTAATGAACAATAGATATTAATAAATAATTTATTTTATAAATAACCATTCAATGTATAAAATTAGAAAACAAATAAATAGAACTAAAAATTATACTTCTTATTGTCTCCTCAAAGAATTCCACTATGAGCATTTTAGTGAGTTTATTTTCAGTGTTTTACATATGCATATATACTATGCACATGTATAATATATGCATATATGTATTTATGTGCCGCATATAATAAGGCACATGTATTTATTATTTATTTTTCACTGGTATTCCAAAGGATGTTTCAGGACTTACTGCTGTGTGTCTGTGATCTTGTGTCACTTATGGAAGATCTAACTCCCATAATAAATTCTTAATTCTGTATCATTTATTGTGGCTCTGCTTTCCCGCTGGAATTCTGTCTGATACAGGAATGAGTTTTAAAGCATTAAGACACTATATTATAAAATAGCTCCAGGGTTTAAAAATAAAGTCTTCCATTTCCCTACTATATATAACATTTATCACACATATACTACTGTACATGTCAGAGGCCATGCTAAGTGATTTATAGGTATGACATTACTTAATCCTACTCCCTGGAGGGAAGTATATCGTTGTCCTCATTTACGGATGAGGAAACCGGGATTTAGGCAAGTTGGTTGGGCCAAAGCCACTAGGTAATGAGTGTCAAAATAGTGATTCAAACACAGGCAGTTTGCTTACAAAGTCCACACCGTGGACTCAGAGTTAAACCATGGACTAACACACCAATGCCAAGGGTCCTAAGCTGGAGCACTGCTGGGCTTAAAGTGCTTGCTTCTACTGCGGGTGTGCTGATGCTCTGGAGCGCGGTTGTGGAGGGAGGCATCAGCTATGGCAGAAGGAGGTCATGAAGCCAGACAGGCCTGGAGACCCATCATGTCGACCATGTGACCTTGAGTGTCCTAGTCACTATCCTATTGTTGTGAATAGTCACCAGGATGAAGGCCACTTATAAAAGAAAGCATTTCACTGGGGGCTTGCTCACAGTTCCAGACACTTGGGCTATGATCATTACAATGAGGAGCATGGCAGCAGGCAGGAGGGAGTGACCCTGGAGCAGCAGCTGAGAGCTTATGTCCTGCTGATCTGGAGGACGACAGATCAACTGGGCCTGGCATGGGCTTTTAAAACTTCCAAGCCCATCCCCAGTGACAACCTCCTCCAGCAAAGCTATACCTCCCAGTCCTTCCCTAACAGTCAACCAACTGGGAACCAAATATTCAAACATGTGAGCCTATGGGACCATTCGTATCCAGATCACCACACTGTGCATGACACTTTCTTGTCTGAGCATCGGCGATTTAGTGATAAGGGTTGTGGTGTCAACTCAGAAGGGAATATGTGGGACTATTTGGCAGGTTTCCTATAGAATAATGCATTCAAGTAATTTTACTGGCTGTTAATTTGATCAGAAAAGTCCCAGTGGAAGCCTGGTTTGCAGTTTTGGATGGGGCACAGTTGTTGTGAGATTTTGAGCAAGTTCTTTCAGGGCTAGGTCCTCATCTTTTCGGATGATCACGTGGTTGAATTAGGGCAGTGGTTCTCAACCTGTGGGCCAAGACCCCTTTAGGGGAACATCAAGTCACATGGGTCATATATCAGATATCCCATATATCATATTTAAATTATGATTCATCACAATAGTATTTGGATTGGAGTTAGGTACCATGTCATGGACAGGATCAGAGTAAGAGAGATTCTGGACAGAGTTGCTCAGGAGAGAGGGACCCAGAACAGAGCCCCAGAGAGGGGATGATGGTACTAGGTAGGACTGAACTCACTGACCTCCATCATCAACATTTACCTCCCTAATATTATCTCTTCCAGAGTATCATTGCCTTTCATTTTTAAATGATGAAACCCCATGGTTGTTGGTATAATAGAAACCTCGCAGTGGGACTCAGAGTCAGAGACCTGAATTTAGAACTATGACCGTGATCTAGCCACTAACCTCTCTGACATTCAGCTTGCACATCTACCAAAGTGGCAATGGCTTGAAGCTTTTGAGTGACTGTTGTGAAGTTGAAATGAGGTGAATAATGAAGGTACTCTGCTCTCTAGGAGTTGGGCCACTGCAGTGATAGGTGGAAGTATGAGTGTGTAGATACATAGTTACTCACACTCATTTCATTTACCTCAGTGGTGAGGGAAGTGGGAGGGGATATCCAGACCTGTGGCTTGTCAGGGGATCCCTCATCTGGCTTTTGGACAGGAAAGTAATGTAAGGGGCATGGGGCAGAGTGGATAGAAGACACACCTTCCCGAGGATGTGGCCAGTGTCCTAATAATGTGCTCTTTCTTCCCAGCACACCTGGGATTACTTCTCCTTTCATCTTTACATACATGTTGGTGTTAGATATGATACCTCCTCCTTTAGAGATCAAAAGACTCAAGCTCAGAAAGGTTGTTTGACTTACCCACGGTTACACAGTGTCAGTATCAGGGGGAAAACAGATTTTCATCTCTATAGCCTGCATGCTTTCCATGAAGTTGACCCTTCGGACCTTAATACCAACAATTAAGCACTGATGGTGCTGTGTCAAGCAGCCTGGATGTGGAAAAGTAGAAAAATCACATACATTTAAAGTGGGAGCCAAAGCAGGTAACAGACTGGGTTGTTAGATACATTCTAAAGGTGGGAAAGAGGGTGTGGTGCACCCAAACCTGCAACCAGCCTGGTGCTGTGAATAAAAGGCATGATGACTTTTTTTGTTTTGTTTTTTTTTGTTTTTGTTTTTAAAAATCAGGTGTTGGCATATATTTTACAAATAAAACATATAGAGCTCGGAGTGACGCCCTCTGGTCTTTCTAGATACCAGGTATCCTTTTTCATATCAGTGGAATGAAAATAAGATCTTTGGGATGATAGCTTGTCACTTAATAGGACTTAGCAATGGTTACTAAGTATATTCATGGGTCTGTGTGTACATACAGAATATGCATGGCAACAGTACAGTTTGGGCAAATATGTAAGTTCACTCAGATGGGTGATGGATGTACAGATGGATGAACAGAGATGCTCCGTATACACACACACTTAACCTGTAAATGAGTATGCAATGCTGAGGGATCCTATATTAAAAAATCAATGCACAAGAAAACTTGTAGAGCACCTCATAGAGCCGGCAATAGGAAACAGGAGGCAGACTACCTTGCAGTGGCCTCAGATGACCGCAATAAACATACACAGGCAGTTTTAAGTTATCATTTCTGCAGTTAAGTAACACTTGCACTCGGAGGCAAAGAAGGACAATGGCTTTTCTTCCACGTGACTCACCCATTAAAGAGTGTTAGAGATAAGGAAGACTAGGTCACTGGATACACTGAACCATTTCAGATTTCACAGTTGAGCCACATAGAGGAAAGTTACACCGTGATCCATAAGCAGACTCACATAATTAAAACAAACATTCTTTCCTGGGCCATCACCATTTTCAGAAGGTTCCATGGAAAGTTCAAGAAAGCAGTCTTTGCAAGGAAACAGAAACTTTGCTGTGGCCTAGGGATGTAGTTCAGTGGTAGGGTGTTTCCCTAATATGCACAAATCCCAAGCGTCAATCCCCAGAACTGCAGAAGAAGAAGAAGGAGAAGGGAGGGAGGGAAGGAAGGAGGGAGAGAAGAAGAAAGGAAGGAAGGAAGGAAGGGAGGGAGGGAGGGAGGGAGGGAGGGAGGGAGGAAGGAAGGAAAGAAGGAAAGAAGGAAAGAAGGAAAGAGAGGAAAATCTTGGTGGCATGGTTGGTCTAAAGTCAGGAGTGTGGACTTGGGAAGCTGGGTTAAACGCCACCTCCCTTGCGTTTTCCCTCTCACCTGCTTATTGTCCCTCTAACCAGGAAGGTAATTCCATGGGCTCCTGATTTATAAAATGTAGATACATGCTTTATGAGTCTCTGGTTGGAATAAAATGAGCCACTGCTTTATGAAGGCATACCAGAGAAAGTCCCCAGTCCAAGTGTCCTCGGCATTCCATCTTCCTCTCTAAGGTCCTATGTGCCCTCACACATGAGCAAGGCACACTCTGTCGTCTCCCTTCTCCTCAGCCACCATCCTCAGGAGATCTAGAAGGTTCCATTCAATGACTCTTTCTAGCCCAGTCCCCTTTAAACAGAAGGCCATGATAATGGTAACATAAGAAAATCCACTCTCTGCATTTATGCTTACAAGATACCGCTGTTCCTTGCTACCCTAAGTCCTCAATACATCACTTGCACGGTAGCCATTTCTTTCCCCTTCTACAAAGGAACAAACCAAAACATGAGCCATGAAAAGAAATAATGATGTCTAGCATGTAGGGGAAACAACAATTAGGAATGGGGTATTTCACCAGAAAGATTTATAGCCTTGATAAATCATATGTAAATTGTGCAGATTCTTGCCAAGTGTCTTTTTGCACCCAAAACTTCAGTTGTCTTTCTTTCTTACTGTCCTTTTAAAATGTTACCTTTCTGGGCTGAGATCACAACTATCCTAAGAGCTGTGAGAATCTGGAAGACAAAAGAACAAAACACAAAGTCCTCTGAACCAGGATCCCTAACTGGACATGCACAAACAAATCCGATGGTGCTTGGGAGCCCAGCCCTTCCTTGCTGCCAGAGGCTGTCGAGCTGGCTGTGAATTTTCGCTCATTGCTTTGATTATCTTTCTTTTAGCGTGTGACTTGCTTGTCATTGGATCCATGATACAGCCAGTCTTGTTCCCTGGACACTGCTTGTATCATCTCCCTGGAGGGTCTTAAACTGTGATATGTACTTACTGAACTCTATCTGATGTGATCACCAATACAGTACAGGGTTTTGTCACTACTTCAGTAATAGACTGAGCTTGGGGTATTACTGGCTGCCTTGTTTGTAGCCATTTCCACACAGACATAAAGCCCAGTTTCAACTAATTCTAATAATGGAATTAATTTAAAAAAAAAAAACACTGAAGCCAGGTTTCATATTTAAATATTGACTTTCACCACACGGGAAAGGGCGGCCAAATGTAAGAGGGACCGGAAAATTCTGGCAAAGATATTAATTGGGATTTTCCATTGTCAGAAAAGCTACCTAATGAACTCACAGGTGATGCTCTGGATTCTTATGGTTCCATGGTTCTTAGGGGCAAAAATCTGAGCAGAGCCTGCAAGTGAATACTAAGATGGCTCAGTGAGAACCACTAGGTTCCAAAAAGGAATCAGACCATTTCCCTTTGAGAGGCAAGGACACTCACCACACAAGGAAACCATAGAGATGAAAAGAGTATGCTATCTCCCCACACTCCCTCCCCTTGACCTGCATTTTGAAATTCTGCAATTCACTCATAAGGGTCTAGAGGAAGAATGAAGTGCAGGTTGCAGATTTTTGGAGTTCAAGTCCCAGCTCTGCTAACTGGAGCTCGACCTTTCTGCACATCTGTTTCCAGTCTATAAGAGAGGGACAGGAACAATACCACCACCACCACCACCACCAATTTTATAAGACTGTTACAGTGACTAAATAAATCATAAATACAAAATTTTTTTTATAATAGCCCATATTGGGTGCTATGATAAAAACGGACTAATTATTTCAAGGCTGCTTACCGGTTTTGTGTCTGTTATTTCAGAGATCTTTTTGTCATTTTACATTGTCTCAATGTTATGCTCAAATCTTTCATCTCCAAGAAGCTCCCTTCAATATTTTAGTCTAAAGCAGCATGTACTTATATTCAATTTACTGAACTAAAGTATATTGTTTGTCTCTGACAGCTGTGCTCACTGCTTCTGTGTGTTGATACCGCCCTCTTGCATTGATCTTGGAGCACCAAGGGACAGAGGCTAATCCTTTGACCTCTGTATACATGGTCAGTGAATGCTAAATAGTTGTTGTTGGAAGATATGCAACTGTATATACATGGATATGCCTACCCACGTTGCATAGGAGCTAATAGCAATCTTTATACCATAACTATACATTTTAAAAAGTATTTTACTTTTTGAGATTTTAATAGAATTGCATCATTTCATCCTTCCCTTTCTTTTCTCCAAACCTCCCATATACCCTTCCTTGTTCTCTTTCAAATTCATGTATCCCTTTTTATTCATTGTTGTATATACATACATGTATATACATATATACATACATATATATATATATATATTCCTAAATATAGCTTGCTCAATCTGTATAATGTTGTTTTCATGACTAACCATTTGATATTGGATAACCAATTAATGTTCTCAATGCTGGGGAGGACTTTTTCTCCTGCATTCCTTAGCTATCTGTAGTTCTTTGCAAGGCCTCCACTGTGGTGTGTCTATTGTTGTTCTTGTTTAGCTCATGTTTAGGCAGTCATGTAGGTGAGACTTTATGGGTGTAACTTCTGACATTCTTAAGAGTCACAATCTCACAACAAATCTCCCCACCCTTACAATCTTTCTGTTTCTTCTTCTGAAATTTTCCCTGACCCTTAGCTGTGGGAGTTGTTTTGGAAATGTATCAATTGAGACAGTGCTCCAAAATTTTGGATTTTCATTGGTTGTGGTTTTCTGTAATGTTCTCCATCTGATGGGTGAGGACCATACTTCTCTGTAGGCCTAAGAACTGATACTTGGAATGTTAGTGATTATAGTGGTTTAGTAAAACACTGGTTGCAAGTTCTCTTCCAATCACCATGACTTCACCAGCCCAGAGTAGTTGGTTAGGTTTCTATTACCAAGCATGGTTTCCCTCATATCGAGTGTCTTAAGTCCAATTAGAAAGCTTTTGGTTTCTGCCAAGTTATCTGAGCCAATGCTGTACCTTTAGGGTTGTTGTGTCATGTTAGTCGTTATTGTGCTATAGGAGAACTATATTTTAATTATATTTTACAGACTTACCAACTTCACAAACATCTGTACTCTAACTGAAGCATAGTAGATTCACAGTAAATATGTTTACATGAAAAATGGAAAGAGAAATGAAGATATTCCCAAAAAATGTAATACAAGTTTCTATTCATCAGTTGCCTATCATTCAAAACATGTATTGAATGGGTAAATTGTTTCAGATTGGCCTAAAATTCACTATGCTACAGGGCAGTATTAAACCCATGACATCTCTTTCCATCATCCTGAAGGCTGGTATTGCAAGAATGGACCACTACTTTTGGCTTAGTTCGTTTTTGTTGATTTTGTTTTAAACTTGTCTGGTACAAAAATCAATTCTTTCTCTTACTATCAAAAGTTGATGAATTCCAAATTTGTGTCTCCAAACTGGCATCATTCTTTAATTCAGGACTTGAATATTTAATTGCCTCCCTTAAAACTTCTACTTCAGAGATACCTTAAACATATCATGTTCAAAACTGCGATTTGAATAATTTTTTCCAAATAAATTATTTTTTCCCTGTTTCTGAGTCATCCAGCTGCCCAGTCAAAAACTTTGAGGTTTGTTATTGCTAGCTCAGTCTGATCTGTTGTTAATTCCTCTCAATTCTCACTTGAAAATGTGCATCTCAAGTCTTTTTGTGTTTCACAATAGACAAGGCTAATTCCTTAGTCTGTGTTAGCTCATTTCCCACTAGGGATCCTTGTTAAAAAAAAAAACAAAAAAAAAAACCAAACAAACCTCTGCAGGACTCTTTCTCTATAAAACAATTGGAATGATAAGCTGGTTAGTTTTGTTTGTCAACTTATCATAAGCTAGGGTCATTTGGGAAGATGAAACATCAACTACTTAAAAAAAAAAAGTTCATAAAATGGACCTACAGGCAAGACTGTGGCTAATTTTCTTGATTAATGATTGATGTGTGAGAGCTAAACCCACTGTGGTTGGTGACACCTTTGAATGGGTTGTCCTTACTTGTATAAGAAAGCAGGCTGAGAAGGACAGGAGGAACAAGCCAGTAAGCATCACTCCTCCATGGTCTCTGCTTTAGTTCCTGCCTTGTCTTCCCCTGCTGACATAAACTATAAGTCAAATAAAGATCTTCCCAAGTTGCTTTTGGTCATGGCATTTATCACAGTCACAGTAAGTGAATTAATTTTCTTAAAACAAAAGTCCATCTTGCTACCATCTTGCTAAAAAACATTACACGATATCTTTATGCATTTGGAATAACCTGTCTGACCATGGTCTGTGAAGACCTGTATGATCTACCTCCTGTCTCTCTCCCTAGCTCACTTTCTACCATGCCATTGAGCTGTTTGAACATACCATGAATTTATTCTCTGTAATGTTCCATTCCCATTTCCTTGGCCTGAACATGTTCTCTCTCACTTTTGGCCTGGCTATCACAGCCTCCTCTTTTAATTCTAGTATTAAAGTTTACTTAACAGCTACCCCAGTATACCTGGGTAAATTGTGGCCTTCCCTAGTTTCATTGCTCTACTTATCTCCTGTATCCCAGTTGTCACAGTTTTGATAGAACACTCCATTTGTGGATGCTTATCTCCTCATGTAAAGCCTGAGCTCCTTCAGGGATGAGCCTGTGGGCTTTGAACTTGTGAACTCTAGCTTAAAATTCAGTGTTTACTAGGTGCACAGCTCATAATTAACTTTTGTGTTTTTGACTCTTGTGGCTGCTCATTTAGTAAGTCCTGAAGATATGTCTATGTGGTGAATCCCATGCTGAAAAAATATGACCAAGTGGGTGATCAACTGAGGAAATATAGTTACAACCAGTTTGTCCATATGTATTTGTTTTAAACGCCACAGATCTTAAAGTACTTTGGTCTCTTCTTGGACAAGCTCAGTTTCCCAGTTTCCAGTGTTGAGAAGGGCATACCTTGTATTGGTAGTTCTGTGGCTTTGCTTCCCCTAGACATAGATTCATTTGGGGGGGGGTAAAAAGGAGCCAACATATGGTTGGATAAAAGATGTTGGGAGTGGGATGACAGGAAAGGAAAAAAATGGAACCATAGTGGGCAATGGCTGTCTTTGCCCAATATGGACATTGTCCGGGATCCTAATTTTTGTTCTGGTATAGCCATTTTCAGTTTTTACGCCACATACACCAATATTCTTGCACCTTTACCTCTAGGAATCCAAAAATAAGTGCTCTATTAATCATAGGCTTGGTGCTGACCAAACTGGCAAGTACAGGAAGGTAGGCAGGCTCCAAATTGTAGGAGTTATGCTATGCTGTAGCCTGCCACCTTCCCCCTTTAGAGGTGCTGTGAATCCATTCTTATGTGATTCCCTGAATTTTCTGTTCCATGTAGGTACTCACTGTAGACTCTTCACATGGGGGAAGCACCTGACATGGTGGCACACATCTTTAATCTCAGAACTTGAGAGATAGAGGAAGAAAGTTAGGTCTTCAAGGCCTGTCTAGGCTACATGGTGAGTTTAGGGTCAATCTTTTTTTGGTTTTGTTTTGTTTTGTTTTGTTTTGTTTTTCAAGACAGGGTTTCTCTGTAGCTTTGGAATCTGTCCTGAAACTCAATTTGAATACTAGGCTGGTCTCAAACTCGCAGAGATCTACCTGCCTCTGCCTCTGCCTCTGCCTCTGCCTCTGCCTCTGCCTCTGCCTCCCAAGTGCTAGGACTAAAGGTGTGCACCACACTGCCCGGAAAGATTGGGGTTAATCTTTAAGAAAAGAAATAGAGGGAAGGAGGGAGAAAGGAAAAAGAAAGACTTTTTGGTTTGTATGGGTATGGTATATGGATGTATGTTCATGTGACTATATGCACATGTATGGCTATGTGTGCGTGTGCATCACATACATGTGGAAGACAGAGACTGATCATTGAGCATCTTCCTTGACCTTCTGTTGACTGTTCTCTATCATAGCTTTTGAAGCAGGGTCTCTCCCTGAACCCATACTTCACCAATTCATCTAGACTTGTTGGCCACTGGGCTCTAGGGATCTTCCTGTCTTCACTCATCCACCAGCACTGGGGTGGGTTACAGATGAACTCCATAGTGACTGGGTGTTGACTGTTTGAATTCCAGTCTTTATGTTTGTTTCACCAAATATTTCATCCAGTGAGCCATCTCTCTGGCCCCCAAGATGGGCTTTTTAAAAGTGTGTGTGTGTGTGTGTGTGTGTGTGTGTGTGTGTGTGTGTGTGTGTGTGTGTGCACATCAACAATTGGCCAGACTGGCCATCAGCATCTGAGGATAGGCCTGACACTGCCTGCCTTCCTCTCTATTCTCCCATGCGCACTAGTTATAAATTCATACCACTGTGCCAGGATTTTCACAAGGCTGCTGGGGATCCGAACTCAGGTCTTCACAGTTAAGCATCAGGCACTTTACTCATCTTTACCCATCTCCCCAGCCTCACAGGATAGTTTTTTGTTTTAATATGTTCTTTAATGTAATATACATAGGTGTTTTGTCTGCATGAATGTCTGTGTGAGGGTGTTCAGTCCCCTGGAACTGGAGTTACTGACATCTGTGAGCTGCCATGTGGGTTCTAGTATTGAACCCGCATCCTCTGGTAGAATGGCCAGTGCTCTTAGCTGTTGAGCCATCTCTCCAGATGTAATATGGGTTTTTGAGTAGTTATTCTTTTGACTTTACACTATAGCAGACCTCAAACATCCATTGTTTTATTTGCTTTATCATTGCCTTCTTCAGTTGGTGGGTTGACTCTTTCTTCAATGCCTATGCTGATATCTTCCTTAACCCCCATGAAAATCCTCTTTTATTTATGGTGATATCAACATCCCGGGGATAGCTCTGTATTTGCTGCAGAGATGAAAGAGATTCTCTTATGGGATGGAGTTAGACCAGGGTTCTTTGCATCATTTAGGATTTCAGGGGAGATAGTCATCCTACCTCATCATTTTGATAACTCACTCATCACTTCTATTGCTTGAAAATGAGGTAAGCTGCTACCTTGTTGATCTTAGAACACAGGCTTGGTCAGTTGGAAATTCACTGTACATTTTTCTAAGAGTGAAGTTAGCTGAAAACAACTGCTGTTTTCCTATTTGGGTATAGAAGAGGTGTAGGGAGGAGCTAAAGTAAAAGGGGGAGGGAGAAAGGGGAAGGAGGTACTAGAAACAAGGATCTAATACTGGATTTCGGTTCCCACTACAGGAAAATGGTTCACTTCCAATTCTGCATTTCAAGAACAAAAAGACTTTCTGATGATCTTTTAAATTTTTCTTTGGATTAGAGTTTATCATTAGCAGAAATGTATGTCTTCCAGTATTTAAAGGCTTAAAGCATTTGAGGAAGTGAAATCATCATATTTAAGGGTGGTTACAAAGTCAAGGCAGGGTACTTGAAATATAGTTTTTCTAGAAATAATGTGCATATCAGAGTGTGTTATCAAATAAGGTGATGCCTTCCTGTGTCTGGGACATTTATCACCTATTTCATTATCCACAAACCACTCTGAACAAACATCACCTTTCCCTCTGTCACCCTCAGTCCTCATGAGGTGCCTGTTAGGGTCTCCCTTCATAGAGATGATCGCTTTAGAGAACAGGAAGCTCAGATCCAGAGAACTCAGTCAACTGTGGAGCTTTGAACTGTGACCTGGGTCCTCAGGCTTCACACTGAATTCTCTTTCAGTTCTTCCTTCTTCAACTTAGCCAACATTTTCTAAGTGAGCATTGTCTGTCAGACATATGCTGAGAAAACAAGAATGAGGCACGCCTAGCCTGATTTTATACCTTAAGACAGAGATCAAGGCTATGGTGCAGTGCTTGGTTCTCTGGGGAATTCCTGGGGATCTGGTGTGGAAATTTCTGTATATGAGATTGGAAAGAAGATAGAGAGCCAAAAGGACTTCGGTTTTTATTTTTTTAGGTTAAGCATCATTTCCTCGATTCTCAACATACCTTCCTAAATTATGAACTTTATTAAGACATCGTTATTAGTCTTTTTCTGTATGTTTTCTGTTAAGTATTTTGCTGAAATTTTAGAGTCAGTACTTATTAATGGCAAGGTTAAATTTAACAATTTGATGTTTAAACACAGACAGCTGCTGGACTTTGGATTAATTATAAAATCTCATCTGAGCATTATGTATATGCCATTGTATCTATGAAGTCTGGATCGTGAAGGCCACCCAACGGTCCCATGTGTTGAAGGCTGGATTCCATCCCATTAGGAGATGAAGAATTAAGAGGTAGCTCTCCTAGGAGGGCTTCAGTTTGTTGGGGTGTGACCTCTGTCTTTCAGCTTTTCAGTCTTGCAATGAATGCACCATTTTCTTCCATCATGATAAGCTGCCTTGCCATAGAGCCCAAGCAACAGGCTCAATGAACCAGCCTGAGACTTCTAAAACCTGGCCAGATTAAATGTTTTCTCTCTCAGTGTTATCGCATCGGTGTTTGTTATAGGAACAGGAAGTTGAGTACTATAATATACTATTTATTTTTGCCTGACCACAGAAAACAAAGAGTCACAGCTCCTGGAACATGGGTCCAACCTGAGGCAGGCTTGGTCTTGATGACTGAAATGCTGTGGAAACTCATCATGCTGCAGGGCTGGCACCTTGAGATAATACCTACAGTTTATGACCCACAGTTCTGGAATGCCCACAGAACTGGGGTGAAGTTGACTTTGGATAAATAGACATTCTGGTGCCCAGGTTCAGCTGTAAACAATGCTGGATCCTAGAGTCCTGGATGTGGATGTTACCTGTGGTTGTGTGCAATAGAACAGCATGAAGCTAGGTGATCTTTGTTTATGGTAGAATCAAATAGATCCTGATCTTGTAGCTCAGAGTAATAGACTTTTAAAGAAGGTTGAAAGTACAAGGGTAAGTCAAGATGGGGCTCTACTCTCCTTGAGATAATGGATGGTGATGATGGTGGAAAAAGTTCAGGTGTAAGCAAGCATCTTTAGTGTTCTCTCTACATGGAGAATTAGAATTTCCCACAGGGTGCATAGAGGTGACTTGATTATATTCAGTCTTAATAGATACTAGGGCAACAACTCAAAGGGCTGATGTTTTCTTGAGGGATCCAGCACCTCACCCTGATATGAGAGTTATGTCAGAGAACATTTACTGGGCACTGAATCAGAATGTTTGGGGGCAAATCTTAGTACAGTCACCTAAAACATGTCTCAGCATCTTTCTGGATCTTTACATCTTCAGTTGATGGTGAGCATCTGTGGTCAGAAGCCCACACTTTATTCATTCACTGAAGTATCTACCTCACAAAGTGTTAATAGAATGTGTGAGCTTGAACTTGGAAGTATCTGTGTGAATTCAATGTGTGAATTGAATGAAGGAAAAAGGGGAGGAATCATGTCTGTCATTTAAGAGAGGGCAGTCTTATGAGAACCATGATCCTGGCTCACACTGTCTGGATACTGATGTTTATGCCCGTGCCCTTCTTTGAAAACTAGTGACTCTGATACTGGCGTAGCCCCAAAAGTTCTTAACAGCTCTGTGATTCTCTGGTGATAACACAGTGAAATAGTTTATCTCAATTTTTCTCCAACAGTTGGTAGCCAAACATGCTATCAGGAATCAAAATAAACCACCTGTTGACCCAAGAGGGTCTTGGGGATTTAGCTACCAGGATAGTACAGGGCCCAGGAAACCCTTTGACATTTGCAAATGCCGGTGGAGCACTAAGGAACAAGATACCCACACATGGTGGGGAATGGAGACAGAGCAAAAATCTGAAGATTCATTTTCTCTTTTTGCAGTCAATGCCCATAGAAAAGGTTGTCAGGGAAGCCAGTATCTTCAGAGTCAAGGGCCCTCTCCCCAGCAGTGCACAGGTCACTCTCACTTTCATTGTGAGCCTCACAGATGTGAGTGACTGCAACTTGACATCAACTATTCAAAACTGGGAATTTGAGCAACTCACTGTCTGCTTCACTTGGGGTTTTCCATGTCTTGGGTATGAGATGGAGAGATAGGGGATAGACATTAGACATTTTCAAAGTCAAAGAAAAGAGGGGAAACAATAGTTTATCCATCATCCTACTAACCTAAAGCAGCCTCTATACTTGTTTTTTTAGTTGTATACTCTTATTTATATCTAGTCTACTTACTATATTTTTAAATATAGTTATAAATGTATTATATTGACCTATAATAGGTGTGTGTGTGTGTGTATGTGTGTGTGTGTGTCCAGCTTCATTCTTTTACCATTTGTATTTGTTTGTTTGTTTTGAGACAAGTCTCACCATGGCATTCTGGCTAGCCTGGACTTCACTGTTTAGATTAGGTTGGCTAGACTCAACAGAGATCCACATGCCTCTGCCTCTCAAAGAGTGGTGGGGTTAAAGGCATAGACCATCACACCCAGCCCCATGTATATTTTTCAATCTCAACCTTTCAGACTAAGTATTTTGTGGCTTACTTAACCATTGTCTACCTAATACCCTTTCTACCAACCCAATCATAACCAGACATATAGATTAAAAGTTTAAAGTTTTGTTATTTGATGCAATGCTAACAGCTGTATATTCATTCAAATATTTTGCTTTCCTACATGTTCAACTATACCTAAAGCATGGATTCCTAGAAGTAGACAACTGGGTCAAAGGGCATGACTGTGCTTATGATTGTTGACACATGTGACCAGATAGGTTTCTGGAAAAGTCATGTTAGTCACAGTAGGCCTCAGTCTTACCACTTATCTCTAACTATTATTTAAATGTTCTATATACAATTAATGTAAGTGTTGGTTCCAAGACTCTATAAATAGTTGGTATAGATGCTGGTCGATGTGGGAAAAGCTAAAGGAGAGAAGGAAAGAGACACTCAACTTGAATAAGCTTTAGAAGCCACTGATGCTGACAAACAGCTAGAAATTAATGGGACATTTTTAAATCATTATGCATATTGATGTTGTAGTAATTGTCAGTTTACTAAAGTAGCCACTGTGTCTAAATAGCTGACTCAGTGTAGATCTTATGGAGCATAGCCACATAAACTTGTTAAGTGGTCTTTGTAAACCACGTCCCTTTCTGGATTTTCCCTAAACATAGAACTTAGGAGTAAAAAGATGAGACTAGAATAGGGGGAAAATAAGCTAAAAGAATATAGCATATTTGTATGAAAATAGCCCAATTTAGCTCAGTTTAACCATAAAGATTAAGCTAGAGGCTTTCCCTATTCACACTATGAGGTTGATCAAGGGAAGCTCATGATTGGTGGTTCAGTCCATAGCTTGTCTACACATCCAGAGTTACAACTCTGATGACCTACAATTCCACTAGAGTTACTAAATAAACCAGACATGCTGGAAAGATATTGAGGGCTCCTACAACTTGAGTAACAAAGCCCTAGGTTCTGTATGTCCCATATGGGTTGATGGCAGGTTTATTGAGAGTTTTGTTTCCATGGAGAGTTTCCACAGAGAAATGCTAAGCATGTGGATTGATGAAAAGGCTTGGGTCATCTGTTCCTATAGCTACATTTGGCCTTGGCCATCTCCCTCGTGTTCTCATGGCTGTTTATACAGATGGTGGCACACAAAAGCTATGTTGCTTTCAATTTAGGAGTTAGGAGAATAAACAGAAAAACTGGGTAAGATGGTTGATGGCTCTAGTCACTCTGGGAGCTGAGACAGGAGGATCATGAGGCCAGCTTGGGTGACATAATGAAATCTTGCCTCAAAGAACCAAATCAATGAGTGAATATATATATATATATATATACACATATATATATATATATATATATATATATATATATTATAAACACATTGTCTTGACTGTGCTTTGAGTGATAATAAGAACCTATTGGAATCCAAAAGAGGTCTAGGTAATTATTTGGAGGTTTCTTAACACTGAAAAAAATCACACATATTCTTTTTCGTTATAGGCTTTATTTTTAAGAATAATTTTGCATTAACTAGAAAGTGAGGAAATGGTCCAGAGAGTGACACTGTACCTAGTTTCACCTGCTATTGGTAGCTCCTAAACAACACGGTTTGTGCTGTCATTGATTCAGTCTTGCTTAAGTTTCTCTTATGGCTTTTCCTGTCCAATGATCTCATCCAGGATGCTCCCCTATTTGGCTACCATGTCACTTATGCTGCTCTTGGCAGTGACAAGAGAAATCAGTTCTCTTACTTCCCTTGTTTCAGATGCCCCCAATGTTTTTGAGGATGCAGGTCAAGTGTTTTGTAGGATGCCCCTATTAGTATGCTTGGTGTTTTTCTTATAATTAGCTATAGACTATGAAAAAAAGACCAGAAAGATAAAACTCCACTTTTATCATATCTAGGAAGAGGACATAATACCAATAAGACTTATTTTTGTTGGCAGTGCTCTTGCTCACCAGGTTGAGATGGGATCTGCCAGACTCCTTCAGTTTAACTCTCCCTTACTCAGTTTTACATATTGTATCTTTGGGGAAAGGTTCTATGAAATCCATACTTAGAGAGTAGAGGCTTATGGGCCAGCAAGATAATGAGGTAGATAAAGGTGCTTGCCAACAAGCCCCATGACTTGTTGATCCCCAGACCCCAAATGTAGAAAGAGAAAACCGACATTAGCAAGTTGCCCTATCACCTAAACACACACACACACACACACACACACACACACACACACACACACACACACACACACACACACACACCACTACAACAAATGTGCACACACCATGGCAAATGTGTGTGTACACACAAATGAATGGATATCTATAAAGAGTTAGGATTCATGCTTCCTCTATATCAATTATTTGGATTTTTGCTTATTTGTCTTTTCTCTTCCCCTTATATTTTTAGAAATACTTTTTTTTTATATATCACATGGACTTGTGGATGCTTATTCCATACTTTGGATAATAATCTGAAATAGTGTTCTATTTCTTTGCCCAAATTTGTCCATCTTTGGTACAGGAGCTCTGCACTGGGGTCCTGTATATCTTGGGAAATCCCATGACAGTAAATTTGTTTTCAGAATTATGTATTTCATGTACTCCATGGTGTTTTATTTTTATTTAGTCGATTTCCTGCCCTGGTTCTAAATGCAATCCTTTCTTCAAGGAGCCTAATTTCTTGCTTTCTTGTTATTAAGATGCATTAGGCTGTTGGGCAGTGGTGGCGCATGCCTTTAATCCCAACAGTCAGGAGGCAGAAGCAGGTGGATCTCTGAGTTTGAGGCTAGCCTGGTCTGTGGAGGACAGCCAGGATGTCCATGAAACCCTGACTCAAATATTAGAAATTAAGGATTGAGCACTTGGTGCGCCTGCTGCTGGCCATTGATTCAAGGCCAAATCCATGTCAAATCTTACATTTTCAGCATCAGTATACACAGACTTAGGATGCCTTTTCATGCAACACCACAGACTTGTTGAGAGTAGCCAGTCACAGTCCTGTGTGAGTCTAGGGTCCTGAATGTGAGAGCTGCATCTTATGGCTGTCTCTCAGTCTTGTAAGCACACCACTAATACTGATGTGCAAAACAGCTTCTGTACCGGACCACCTACCCTATTCTCGTTTTTGCTAATGATCAATGCAGTAAGCATAGTGAGTTCATGGCCTGGGCATGAGCTTTGGGTCCAACTCTGTGACAGGGCACATGGTGAATGCATTCTGTCCGAGGTTCAACTAGTTAAAATAAGATGAGTTGCACTGGCCTGGGTAATGGGAAGGACTCTAGCACGTTTAGCACAAATGTCAATAGTATAAGGCTGAAGGAATGTAATTGCCCCACACACAGGTCCAGGATTCATGTAGTCCAAATGGTGGCAGGTTGATAGGGCTATCAAAGCTAACAACCTAAGGTAACTGTATCATTTTCTGACAATGTCAAGGCAAGGTCATAAATTATTTAGATGAACGGGTCTAAGAGACTTCAGGGCTTTCTTTCTAAAGACCAGAGAACAAACATGTGTAGGAAGCAATAATAGAAAGTAGGTGTCATTCCTTTCAAGCTTGGTCTGATACATCCTGGAAGCTGTTTGCCTGCCTGCTTGCCCATGCCTCCTTCCCTATGTCATGAAATATTTCCCATATTCACAAGAAGCCCTGTGGCTTAAAGACTACCCTGCTTAAAACTGTCCTTCCATTTCTATCACTGTCTTCCTGAACAAAAAGAAAAATAAATAATAAAGGTAAAAACAAATCAAAACTCTGAAAGGCAGAAAAGCATCTAGTGTCTGCCACCTCTGGTCATGAGCGAGGAAGAGCAAGGACACTGGGCCTCAGAAACTAGGATACATAGAGTTGGAAACCTTCACTTGGCTTTTGGACTCACTCGGCACAATCAGAGACTTTGGTCTACAACTGGTTAAAAATTGATGAGGTGAGTATTTGAGGACTGCCTTCCTTTACTCTGAAGCTTACATTTTAACCTCTTGCTCCACCCCAGACACAGACACACTACAGACCTTTCCATCCCCCAAGGCTAAAGCCACATAAATGCATGTCTAGATACAGAGTCACAGAAGTGGAAGCCACTGGGCTACTGTCCCTTCACATGGGCGAGGAAACTGAGTCCTCACATTGAAAAGTTCCAGGCAGAATTGTAATTAGAAACCAAGAGCGTTGGCAGCCAGCCCAGGCTTTTCTTCTCGCTCACTCTATGTACCTCTGAGCCAGGTTTGTGTTCTCTGTATGCACAGGCTACACAGACACTGGCATGTGGGGCACATGCACCCAGCCTCGGCAGCCTGACCTCAGGGGACACAGTTTAATGACTTGAATTTCAGGCAGCTGAAAAAGTTTCTGCGGGCGGAGGCTGAAATAAACAAGAAAAGCCACTGTGGAGATGTGAATGGAAAAGTACCAGCCCTCCCTCCCTCCGCACATTCTTCCACTCTCCAGCTTTCCCTGCCACTAAGCCAGCTTCAGATAGGCTTGTGCATGGTCAGGTGTACAGAGGGCGGTATGGGGAAGAAGAAAAAAGGCAGGCACAACACGTAAATCAAGTTTTTCCACTCCTGGCCTCAGTAGTGAGAGCAGCAGCCTGGTAGGCAGGCTAGCCACTCTGAGTTTACAAATACTCCAGTCCCTTCCTCCCTGCATCCCTCTCACTCGACAGTCCAGTTTCCGCTTTTCCTCATGCTAAGGTTTCATAGGAAGTGAAAACCTTGCTACTCAAAACAGTGATCGAATGCAAAACACCAAATGATCGCGTGTGCCCAGTCCCAGTACTTCTCTATTCTAAAATCCAGATATTCATGGCCATCTAAATAAGCGAGGAAAACACAGACAATCAGCACTGTGATGGAAAAGTTCTTAAGTCAAGCTGGAAAGATTTGCTAAAGAGCAGTAAATGATGATAGTGAAGAAGGAGGAGGGGGAGTAGAAGAAAAAAAGGAGGAGGAGAAAAGAAAAAGAAGGAGAAGAAGAAGAAGAAGAAGAAGAAGAAGATGATGATGATGATGATGAAGAAATAAACGAATGAACTGAATGAACTAACCTGCTTTGAGCAGGCAGAGAAAATGAAATTCAGCTGTAGCCTCGCCAGAAGATGGTAGCTGTCTAGATCTGTCTGTCCTCTCCTGTCTCAATATTTCTACGTTTTTGGTCAATTTCCTCCTCTTCCCTCAATCTCCTTGACTCTCCTATCCCTCTATTCTTTAAAATGCACAAAGGTCTTCTGTGTCTAAGGATAATACACAGAGGTGCTTACATCAGGTTGGTTTTTAGTTTGTTTGTTTAGTTTGTTTTTCAGGGATGAGTTCTCATGTAGCACAGGCTGGCCTCCAACTCATTCTGCAGCCAAGGATGGCCTTGAACAACTAATCCTTTCCCCTCCACCTTCCCAAGCGCTGGAATTACAGGTATTGCCTGGGTTGTTTATAGCTGTTCTAAATGAAGGGTCTGAAATAGAATTAAAAGGCAAACTTTAACAAACACATCCCTGGACTCTTCAAAAGTAGTGTCAAGTTCTACAGCCCAGATTGTGCACATAACCAAACCCAAATAACCAAACAAATTGCCACAAACATGATCTGGAGTTGCTTCTCAGAACTGGCTACAGTTTACAGGGGGATAATGCAGTCTTACTTCCCTCCACTTTGCAAGAAACAGGATACACAACCCCAAGCCCAGACCCTTGGTCAGCCTGATCTTCAGAAGTGACAAGGGGCCATCAAATCACACAGACTTGTTTTCAACTCAGACTCCAGGTTAACAATACCCCTTCATGGGGCCAGCCAGTCCAGCTTTGGGGAAGAAGGGACCCAGAGGAGTGATCCTAAAATCTACAATCATGGGACAGGACAGTTTAGAGACCTATGGAAGTCCCAGAAGCTCCCAACAGGTGGGACACACTTCAAAGTCTCCACAGAGAGGGGACAGGACAGTGTTTATCCCCCTTGGGTTTCTTTTCAAATATGGCTGAATTGTGGGAAAGGTTTTGTGAAGGGAACTGGGTGTGAAATGTGTTCTATCCTTTAAACACATGTAATATTAGTACCGGGATATTTTATTTTGTAATAAAGCTTGTATTTACCCAGCAGCTGTGCTCAGGAACCCATTCCTATGCTGAGTCCATGGGTCAGCATGGAAGCTGGCCTGGCCCTCTATTCTCAGTATTAGCAACCAGGACTCATTAAATCACGGCATTAGTTGATACACAGTGTTCTTAAGTCTGCAGACATAATTCTTAGGACCCGGGGCATGGAATCACTCCTGTGGGCTCCATAAGGATAATTTAAAGGAATCTGAATATATTCGTCTTTTTTAAAGCCCAATAATAGATAGCACTGTAGAATTTAGGGAGCTCGCATAGCTGGAAGTGCTGGAGAAAGACCAATAATGCGAGAAGGAAGGACAAGCAGGAAGAGAATAAATTGGTATAAAACTGGATAAAGTTACTTTCCCAGGACTTGAAGAAAATGAACGGCGTGCGCACAATTTTCCTCAACGTTCATTCAGTAGAGAGAAAAGAAGCTCCGCAAAAAGTAGGCGCCTCCTTCCGTTCTGGTCAATTTCTTCCAACATCAACACTTTGATGGGTCGGAGGGGGCGGGGGGGGGATAGGGGTTAAGGAACAGACAGGGAGAGGATAAAAAAAAAAAACAACAAACAACAAAACCTCAGCACAGTAATACAGACTCTGGCACACGGTCCCAGGGAGGATGTAAGGCCTCTGGTGACGGAATAATTACCTATAAGCAGGCCTGGTGGGCTCTAGCTCCGGAAACCCTTTAGAGAATCAAAGCAGGCTTGAGGTATGAGAAGGGTAAATTCCTTCCCAGCCCCCACTCTGGCTGGCTCTACCGCCTGAGGGAGCACATTTCCCTTTGCTCTGCAGCGCCCCCATGAGGCTAAGCGTGGAGTGGCAAAGGGAACACAAGATGGACAAGACAAGATGTGTGAGTGCTTAAGGCTTGGGGGTAGGAGTCAGGGGGACGAGGTGTGCGACCATTTCGACGAGAAAAATAATCAAAAATAAATAAATAAAAGTAATTCTATTTATAGGAACAACGATACAGCAAACCCATACAATTACTGTTGCAAAGCTACAGGAATTGAGAAACGCAAAGTACTTACTGCCAGGAAAAGGTAGATAGCTAGCTACACAAAGAAAACCACTTCAGCAAAATTGGGATGCCATTTTGGTCCAATGTGATTTATTTAATACTCTAACATGGAGAGTCTAAATACAAAAAACAAAACAAAAGCAGCTACCCTGCTTCCCAGCAGCGTGGATGGACCCATTTGACAAAATCATGTGTCTTGGAAGTAAAACGTTCATTTCCACAACAGTGGTAGGATTGGGCCTACGTATATTCCTCAAAAAGTCCTTCATATGATAGGCTTTTCCATCCGGACTGCAGTTATCCATCTGCCAATAAGTGTTAAAACATTCAGATTTCCCAGGGACAGACAATAGATTTTGTAAGTTCCAACCACTGGGGAAAACAATCAGCTCCTTTGGACTCTCACAGTTCTAAAATCTGTGAATGACCTTTGAGGTGGTGGTGTTGCTCTAACAACACAGCTGAAACTTCTTATAGGTCCTTTCAGGGGACAGAGACTCCCCCTAAAGCCAAACAATCAGCAGTGGCAGGGCTCTGCTCACATCCCTATTCTTAAGCCCACATTTGGGGTTGTGGTCTCCAGATATTCTTCAGAAATTAATATGTGAAGACATCTTGCAGAACCTTTCAGAACCCATCCGTGATTTAACGAGCCTCTTGAAGGACTTTCACAGCTAAAGCCCAGAACAGCCTGACCTTTGAAAGCCTCTTTTGCTCCAAACACTTTGGGTTAATTCTTAAAGAATCTGAATATTATTCTCCCCTCACACCCGTCTTCCAAGAGACAGACATTAAGAGAAACAAGAGTCTCCCTCATTCAGCGTTGAGTAGGAGGGCGAAAAGCCCCCAACCAACATTTAAAGAGGGAAATTGGCAGCTATGAACACACAAACCAGGGCCTGCAGTAAAAAGATTCTGCCCTGCATTTGCCTTCTAAAATAAAGAAGAAAGAAGGGAAAGAAAGATGCGCCCCCCCCCCCCCCGTCAGCTCCGCTCCAGAACTACCAGAGCCCAGAGGACCCGGCTGCGTGCAGTGCGCCTAGTTGTAGCACAGCTTGTTCTCAATACTCGCAGTATCTGTGATCCTGGCAGCCAGGCCTTCAGAATTCCCTCAGGCTGATCCCTGCAACACATACTGAAGAGATTTTTTTTTCCCCCAATGACCTTGAAACGAACCGGGGGGTGGGGTGGGGGGGTTAGGAAAAATATGTCCAAGACCTTAAGAAAAAGCAGAACACAAACATGTATTTGGCTTCAGAGAATCCTGCAGCAGTCGAGCAAACGCGTACCCCCCCCACACACACATATACACATTTCTAAGATCAAGAAATTTCCTAAGAGTCAACAGTAACAGAAAGAGTAAACCCACCACTTGCTGTCCTGAAAAGAAACAAACCAAACCAAATCCTTTTACACATCTCTTTCAAGTGAAGGAAAGCCTCTTTCAGTAAAAGTCCAAGAGGAAAAGGGAACTGCACAAGGGTGGTGTGTGTGTGTGTGTGTGTGTGTGTGTGTGTGTGTGTGTGTGTGTGTGTGTGTGTGTGGGGGGCGGGTTGAGGGAGGAGTGGAGGTTGAGGTTGTCAGATGTGGCCAAAAAATGTAAGCTTCTGTCAATGGTATTAGGTTTGCAATAATGCATATTTTAAATGCCTGAGCGATTCAAAAGGGAAAGAAAAGAACACAGAGACAATAAAAACAACGGATGACGGCTCCTACGATTTACATAACACCACAAACTTGCAAAAGGCAAAAATCAGAAGCAAAAAACCCTCTAAATCATCAAAGTCCAACCAAAAAGCAATCCCAAGCCATCACCCCAAAAGGAAAATAAAAAACCCTCATCCCTCCCACACACACACACACACACACACACACACACACACACACACACACACACACACTTTGTCCCAAATAAAAAGAAAACAAATGAACCCACCGAAAACTGCTTGGCAAATATTTTTCTCGTGGTGCCTAATATTCTAGCTGGAAGGAGCTGTGGCATTTATTGCTTTCTTTAACTCGCCTCTCTAAACCTGCCTCCTAACATACTTGTTCCAACGGCTCAAATCTCTCTCTCCCTTTTGTGTTTTTAGCTCGAGGAGCCGAGTTTATGGGTAGAAGAGGAAGAATTAGCCCCAGACCCCGAGAAAGCGAAGCGCACTCCCCCTCTTATGTCACCGAATAGCAAATTAGTTCTCAGAATTCCAGAGGCCGAGCTTTGCTACAGCAAAGACGGCGACGTCACGGAGGAGGAGCCCACGTGACGGCGGCGGAGCGGGCCGTTCCATCGGCGGCCGGGGGCAGGGAGGGTCTCCTGCTAGTCGCGCTCGCCCGTCGCGGGACCCTCGGTGTTCCGGGCGGCGGTGCTGCGGGGAGCTCGGTCCACACTGCATGGTGGCCAGCGGCGGGGCTCCGAGGCCGTGTGCCGGCGAGGAGGGCGCCGCGGCGCTCGCCACCGTCACCGAGTCCTCCCCTGCTGCGGAGCAGTGGTAAAGCCCGCAGCTCAAATTCCGAGAATTGAGCTCTGTTGATTCTTAGAACTGGGGTTCTTAGAAGTGGTGATGCAAGAAGTTTCTAGGAAAGGCCGGACACCAGGTGATTATTGCTGTTGCTGCCGCCGCCGCTGCCGCTGCCGCCGCCGCCGCTGTTGCCGCTGGTGCCGCTGCCGCCGCCGCTGCTCATGATCATGATTTTACCTTTTAATTCTTTTTTTTTCCGCTTTTGCCAAATGCTTTGGCTCCAAGTTTCCTATGTGTATCTATTGATATAAATGTATCTATTTATTGATTCTAGCTGTCAGGTGTTAAAATAAATGCCGAAGATCAGCCCCACGTCTCTCCCACTGTAGGATCTAGCTTTACGCATACGTATTCTTCTTTTTTTTGCTGTCTTGGAGCGCCTCGGCCGCCTCGGGGAGGCTGTGCCGCCCTGCCCGGTGTTGTTTCGGTGTTTGGAGACGCTGGGGCGCGGGGCGGCGGGCGCTGGGCTGCGCGGCCTGGGAGGGCGGACCGCGGCGGCCCCGCCGGCTTCGCGCGGCTTGGCTTGCTTTCTCTGCTCGCTTGCAAACTGCCTTCCCCGCCGCTGCCTCCCTCCCCGCTCAGTTCTCCCGGTGCCCGCGTTGGCGGCCGGCCACCGGCCCCGGCCCCGCACAGTCCCTTGCCTTGCAGCCGTGCCGGGAGTCGGCATGGGGGGGAACGCAAGCCAACTCCTTGGCTGGTTGTTTTATTTTCCCTTTTCTTTTTGGTCATAAAGCCAGATGAAGTAGCGTGTCTGCAGTTTCCTTTGAGAGCCGCGATCTTCCCAAGGAGAGACAAGAGTGTTTTGGGGAGGCTTCGCTTGCACGGGGGGCGGGGATGTTGAATACTTTGAAAATTATTCTTTCTTGGTTGTGAGTCGATGCAGTCGGGAACCCGGGTGCGCTCGGTCTGCCTAGCCCGAGGAAGGAGGCTTGAAAGCGGGACAGGGATTTGGTGGGGTGGACGGGAAAGGGGTGCGCGGTTTTTTTTGTTTTGTTTTGTTTTGTTTTGTTTTTTTGCACCTGCGGCGCTTTTAGCGTGCGGGACCCGGGGGATCTTGGCCGGCCAGCCCAGGGCTCCGGGGAGGTGGCGGGATTTCTGGCGGCCGTGGTGTTTGTATTTTGGGTGCTGCGTGACTGTGTTGGCTCTCAGCGGTAGTTCCCCTCCCTTTCCTAAATTTAATTTCATCCCCCCCCCCGCCCTTGGTGCAAGCTGTGTAAAAAGGCAGCTATGGGCCTGGGTATAGCGGATTCCAGGCTTCAGATTCCCAAGGTCCTTCTTTTGGGCGAAGGAATTAAAAGAGAGCCCCAGCCCGCGTTCCTGATGTGAAAGGCCAGGGGAGGGAAGAAGGGCACTTTGTGACTCTGGTTGGGGGACCCCAGACGGGAGGAGAGGGTGCGGGAGGGAGGTCTTTGTGAGTGATTTTGCAAAAACAGATTGCGAGGTTGGTTGGATTTGCAACCTGTGGCTCTCCTCGAGGGAGTAGGAATGGGGAAAAGCAGCGGCGGCGGCCCGGAGCGGGAGTGGGTTGGGAGTTGGAACCTAGGAAATCGGCTGCCTGGGGGGCAGCGGGGCTAGAGGCCAACCCTGCCGGAAAGAGTGAACGTTAAATGTCTCGAGAACTGTGGGTTGCGTTGCCTTTATAATACCGTGTCATTGGAACCCTGGCGAAAATGGAACTAGTGTTGCAAAAATGAGTTTTAAAACTCCTCCATGGGGGAAAAAAACCCCAACCAACATTTAAACAACAACAACAACAAAAGAGTAAAATAAATAACCTCTATGTTGTGCTCTCTCCCTTAGAGGTTGAGTGTTGGTGCTAGGGATAGTGAGAAATTACCACAAACCCGGGGCTGGACCTCTGGAGCTGTTACAAGCATTACAGACAAGCATCACACTCCACCCCCTAAAAAAGTGATTTTTATCTTTGTCTTTTTTTCAAACACTGTGTAGTTCCCAGGAGGAAAATAGTGCTATGCCAGTGGATGCATTACTATCCATAAAAATAAAATAAGAAAAGAAAGAGGGGGAGGGGGTAAGAGAGAGGGACCCTCGGAAAGGACGGTTTAGAAATACAGTTTGTGGCCCTGAGCTACGCCGCTGGCTTCCTCTGCAGTTCGCTGGTTTCCCTTTTTCTTTGCGAGGTGTTGTGTGTGGTTTTAATAAATAGCTTGAAAATAGGGGAGGGGGCAGCATGACCCATCCGGAGACAGGAATCTATTTTGCTCACTATTTACTATCAAGAGCCTTTGGCACTTGAGCAGGACCTCATAAATCTGCAGCCCAAGTTGAAGTTCATCTGGCCCCATTCCACACGCTGTTCCTGGAGGTTGCAAACATGAGCTTAAAAGAGTGAGGTGAAATCATATTCTTCTTTATATCCCGATTTTAATAAGAAGGAAAGAGATTTGTTCCCGGGGGAAGAGGGAATGGAGAGAAAACACCAGGAGATGGACATTTCTCTTGCTAAAATGACTGCAGTTGAGTCCTGGGGCCAAAATAGAAACCTGTAGATGGACAACTCACCCCCACCCCACCCCCACCCCTGTTTATAAATAGAAGTTTCCAGTATCCTATTTGGAAGAACTTCTTTTCTAATACTTTCAGGCGCTGAGTGATTTTAAGGTTTTGGTACCGACAATAAGTCTGGATGCTGTTCTCAACAACTCGAGTGGAGGGGAGACAGCCAGGAGAAGAGAGCATTCACTAATTACCCTGTTCCTCTCCTCAGCAGTATTTTCTTGAAAAGACTAATTTATTCTGGGCTTGGTGGTCAGGAATGGCATCCTAGATTTCTAAGTTGTCGTTTAGTGAGCCCCGAGGAGGAGTTCCAGTTATGGGTTGAGTAAATGCCATGACTAGATGTCAAAATCCTTCCTTCCCTCTGTCCCCTGCTGGGGATATCCCACTCTGTTGTGAAAAAAAAAAAAAACAAAAAAACTTAAGTTTCAGGGGAGGCAGTGCGGCAGCGCCACCCGTTGGTGGGCGAAACTATTAGTAAAAGCCAAATATTTGAAAAATAATTGTGAAATGACAGTAATTAGGCTTGTGGTCCCAACTCCCTCTGAGAGATTTTCAAAATTTTTCAGAGATAAAACCTTTAAAATGAATACTTTACAATTAATCTCGTATAGGATAGAAACACGTTGTTTTCCAAACGAGCACAGTGTCACGATAGGAGATGTTCTTCTCATAATTTAAGGGACTCCTTGCAGGGGTAGAGGTAGGGGTGGGATATGGCAGCAACTTCTCTGGGCTGATGTAGCTATTTTCTCCCTTGGACTTGACTGCTCAGGGTACCTGAAGTCTGCTGAAGGTCTGCCTTTGAGAAAAGTAATGCTTTGGTGTGAAAAACCGTGGGACTGAAAGTGCTGTAGTTTCCCTGGGGGCTGTGGTGGCGTGTGTCGGGGTGGTGGGGAGAGGTTTGTGGACCGCAGGTAGCAGCCGTAGGCTGGGCTGCAGCCATGTGGGAGTCAAAGCAGTGTGGCGCGTGCCGGTTTCCTACACTGCGCAACAAGTGGGACCTCAGCGACGCGCGAGGGCTCTGCACAGTGGCCCTGCTGGCTGGCTTCTTTTCGCTCCTTCCGACCCTCCCTTCTTACCATTTCCAGACCAGTAGCACCCCCCCCCCCACCAAGAATATGTTCGGTTCGGTTCCCCTCCCCCTGCTTTGCTCAGTGGGTCAAGGTCTTAACTCCGGTTTCCCCTTCCTTCGTGAGCTTATTCCCGATCTTTGCCTCTCTGTGTGCCCCCCCTCCTTCCCTTCCTTGCTCACTGCCTCCCTCCCCCCATTCCATTTTTCTTTGCAAGAATCTCTCTAACACTTAAGTGAGTGTAGCCAGTTTCGAGGAGGGGAGGAGGGGAACAACTAAATAATACCCGAAAGCAGCTCCCGAAACGGTTCGGTGTTAGCTAGGAGGCACGAGCGCCGGACACACGGAGTTACATCTGCTCAACTAAATCTTTTCCGACTTCAGTTTTGGAAGCTTCCTCCCCCCCCCCCCCCCCCCAAGATTCAGACAAAAAGCCTCCGGTGATGGGTACTATTTGTGATTCTTGAATGGACTGAGTCTGCCACCTAGTGGTAGGTTATGGTCAAGCTTCCTGCTCGGAGCGGTGGTCTGAACCTGGTCGATGCCAGGACTGAAGGGGAAGGGCATTCTCCAATGGGGATGGTATTTGACTTCCAGAGTTTTGACAGGACAGATGAAAGCCATATGCTCACACCATCTACATCCACAATCGCTCAGCCTTAAATATCTATCTCAACTAAGGAGCGGTACTGTCACTGAGGACATACAGAGAAAGTTGGTAGCAGAAAGATACCTGAAACTCTTGGGATCTTTAGGGTCATAACTGTTGTGGAATTAGGCCAAACAGTAAGTTTCTGAATTCCAAAGAATTCGTTAAGAGAGTTTATCCCAGTTCATGGGGGACAGTTTAACCTTAGGTCACTGGAGTCTCCAGAGCACATTGGAAACCGTTTCTACCGTTGTTTAGTGTAGACATGGAAAGATTACAAAGGTGCTGAGGGTGTGGGGCGTTTCAAAGCTGTAGCACTTACTTGTACCGAGAGTTAGGTGTCCGGGGAACTACTTAATGTAGTTTGGGGATATACACCAGCTGTCTGCAAGCTTGACCTCCGGACTCTCTCTTTCCATCCGTTTATTCTGGGTAGAAAGCAGGGGAGAGGAGAGAGAGACAGAGACAGAGACAGAGAGAGATAGTGAGACAGAGACAGAGGGGGTTGTGAATAAACAGAGCACTATTCTTTAAGAATTTGTGCTCCATCTCTTGAGTAAAGTTATTTCTCAAAGCTCTTAACTGAGATGGCCCGCTTTCACTGACGCGCGGGCGACCTCTAGCGGCGGCCTGCATCCTCACCGCAGAGACACAGCTGTCTTTCCCCGTCTGGGCCGGGTGGAATCCAGTTTATCCTCTATCACTGCGGGAGTTGTCCCAGGCCGCCGCGCTGAGAAATGAGCCTCTGTTCCGGTTGGAAACGAATCTGGGGACGTGTCTGAAGCGCGGTCAAGTTTGACTCATCGCTTTCCAAGGACAGTTAGTGCCTTCCATCTTCATCAACGTGAATAAAGACCTTGGCTGACTTCTTTCTAGATCGAATTTTAAAAGGCATTGTTTGCTTGGGGAGATCGTTCTTCTCCTGCCTCACAGTACCCCCCACCCCCACCCCAAGGCCGATCCCAGTCCAGTCAGGATTGGGGAAGAGATCTCTGCTGAAGGACATGGTTTGCTGGCATTGTCTGCAGACTTCTGGAGGCTGTCTCCGCCAGGCTCACGGAGCGTCCGTTCTGCTCTTCAGACCTTGATGATAAAACACATACCTTTACTTTACTTTATTTCCTCGAAGTCTGCGGCCTTACGAGAGTTCTGAGGCAGGACATGTAACAGAAATGAAAGTCAGGACATAAAGTCCTCTAGTTAGCTCATGCAGCTGAGAAGGCCAACGCACGACCAACATCTCTTCTGATTTTTAGTGTCACCGCCGCCCAGAGGCAAGAGCACCAGTGTTGTCCTTCCCTGACTCCAGAACAGAAGCCACACTTTGAGTCTACCCATTATCGCAAGAACCGGTTGGCTAGACCTGAGCTCCCTGTTGAGAAAAAGCATTTCTGCTGGAGCCCAGAGGCAGCCCCACCCCCCCACCCCACCTTTAGTCAAACTCCTTGTCCCTAGACACTTTCCGGGTCCTCTTTAGATTCTTCGGCGCGCTATTGGAGTTATTAGATTACCAATAATCTAACAACCATCCTGGATAGAGAGGAGTGGAAAGACGTTCTCCAGATCCAGACACTGGCCAAACTAGGTCAATGGGAAGGAGGGGCGGGGCGAGCAGCCCGCTGTAGTTTCAAGCCTTGATGGAGGGTTCCCTCTAGCGTCAGGCCGAGGTAAATACACCATTGTGATGGCACTTCAATAAGTGCAGGAACTCCTCAGACACTCACGTCTGTCCCATATAAAATTCCCAGGGCGAAGGACGAGGAAACAGGATCTTAAGACCAGAGAGAACCGATTTTGGGGTGCGAACCTGACCCTGCCTCTGCTACCGAAAGGATGTGCGGTGCAGAGATACAACCCGTTACTTTAAGGACTGGACCAGGATTGTGCAGATTCCACCTCAAGATGCAAGGCGACCGAGAGCACTTAGTGGGTGGCCACGGGGGGTTCATTCCTGGGAAGGCGAGGCAACGCTGCCGCGTATCCGAGCCTGCACTGCAGTTTCTACGGTTTCAGGAAAATAACATTCTGAAATCCCAGAGCCTGTCTGGCTTCAGCCTGGTTGCTCTGATTCTAGAGAGGCTGGGCGGAAACCTCGCCTTTCTTGCCAACGTAGGCGGAAGGGGTTTCAGCTCGGTTTTCTTTCAGGTTAAGTTTTCTCCCCATTCGGCCAAGTCTGAAAGGGTGGGATTCTTAGTCCCAGGGACTCCATCTTTTTGACCTTGACTTCTTACCTACACATTCCCTTCTAAAGCGGGAAAGAGGTAGCGAACAAGAAGACCAAAAAAGAAAAAAAAAAGTAATAACATTAAAACCCTAAGACAAACAACAACAGCTCAGCCAGTTGCCAGAATGGGGCAAGTTGGAAATCATGAAGCGAGCCTCGGACTCGGACTGTCTCCAGACTCTTGGGTTCCACAATCTGCAGCTTTTAGCTTGCTGGGGGCAGGGGTGGGGACTAGGTGAACTCGGGCCTGAAAGTTGGAACCCGTGTGGAAGGCGGATTTAGGGAAAAGGGTGCTCTGTCCCTGGCCAGCGCTGAGCAGCCAACAAACCCGGACTGGGCTGTCAGACCGTGGCTTCCTGGAAAGTTACTTCTCGTTGGAGCCCGCGCTGGGCAGGAGTGTTCTATGAAATCCTCAGAGCTGAGGTCGACTATGTTCCGGGAATGAGAGGGCTGTGCCATTCCCCTCGTGGCCCCCTGCTTTGACAGAGTAACAGGAAAAAAAAAAAAAAAGAGAGAGAGAGAGAGAGCGAGAGCGAGAGACGCACACAAAGCTAGCTACCGACTTGCACGAAAATATTTATTTGAATGTAACCAAATTAAGGGCCGTTACAGTCCTACCAACCGGTCCTGGCCGCATCTTCCCGGGCTTCCAGGCAGATGGGCAGTGGTGCCAGCCGATCGCCAGGGGGTGGGCGGTCCCAGGAAGACAGGTACAGCTAGGTGCGGTGAGCGAGTCTGCGCAGGCTTGCCAGGTGGCGGGGCTGGGGTTTGTGCTGGTGCGTGTGAGCAGGCAAGGAGTGAGGCTGCCTAGCGTCACCCCTGCCCAGAGGGGAAGAGAAAGGATGGGGTCTTTCGCATTGGCTCCTTGGCTAGCTCTCTTCAGCTCGCGCTCCCTCCCTCCCTCCCTCCCTCCCTCCTTCCCTTCTTCTCTCTCTCTCTCTCTCTCTCTCTCTCTCTGTCTCTGTCTCTGTCTCTCCCTTCCCCCTCCCACTGGAAGCTCCTTTAGTGACTGCCTCATTGAATGCACAGGAGGAAAGGGCCCAGGCAGGGAAAGGATCCAAGTTGGGCCTGGAGTTAGAGGGGGATCCAGTTGAGTTTCGGTTCTCCTTGCTGTTGCTTGCATAGAACATTGCTGGAGAACGGTTTTGAGACAAGGGCTTGTTCTTTGTTCTTCCAGCCTCAGTTTCCTTCCTAGTGAATCCTGGCCATTATAAAGACACAATGGTGGGTGAGAAGGGACTGAGTGATTTGTAAAACGAAAAGCTGGAGGGAGGTGGCATTCGGAATGAACATTAGCCCTCACCGAGGGGAGTTGTGGTGAGACCTGCTGAGAACAGTTGGCTTCCAGAGAAGTGAATCCTTATTGAGGAGTGACTCCACGGACACGGGCTGCCCTTGTCCTTGCCTGTGCCTTGTAGAAGGAGACAGGCTGAGGGTAAAAAGCCCAAGGCCGGTCTGACAGAGGACACAGCAGAGCTGCCTTTTTGTTTGCTTGGGTAGGTCCTCATCTGGACTGAGTCATTGCCACTTGTCATGGTGAAATGGCAAATCTGGGCTTCCTGTGGTTCCAAAAGTCTGTGACTGGAATCCACAAGTGAGCTGGTGGTTGATGCTCAGCCCACGTATTCCAGAAGGGTTTGTGGATCTCTTCCATCATGGGGGAGCAGGAGAAAGTTAGTAAATAAACTTCACGTGTCCGCAGCATCTATTTCCAAAAGAGAGTTCGTTGAACTTGGATGAGGATCAAGCGGAAGCTGTGTACTCACTCAGAGTTAGGATAGGTTCAGGGAGAAATCGGTTCTTTTGTCTTTGTCTTCTCTCTTCCCCCATTGCCTACCCCAGACCCACTCACTCACACGCACATTTTAACCTTGAAGTTGATGAGATTGGTTGACTGGCACTTGGGACCACAGAAATATGAGTGGTTCCAGAACCCAGGAAACCTCTGTTTAGAGTGCTCCTTTGGTTAGACTCAGCCCTGTGGAATGGGGCAAAGCTTGTGTGGGGGAATGAGCATAAAACTGAGAGCCATCCACCTCAGGGTGCTGCTGTCCTGTGTGTTCTCCAGCACGTAGGCTGACTTGGAAAGAGGACAGGAATCTGAGCCAGAAGACCTAGGGCCAGGCCATCAACTATCTACGTGGCCCAACATGACCTCGCTGGCCTTAGGCTCCTTCACCCGGAAAGCCACTCTGGAAGGTTGTGCTGTTTGAATGGGAGAGCAGAGTTCTAATAGATGATCTCTCTGTTTTACCCATGTCTGATCATAAAGGAGAGGCTTGCACCTACGTTCTTCATGAGTTTTGCGTTAGAGAAAGCAATTTGGAGAGAGTATATGCTTCATTAGCTCTTTAAGGCTTCCTGGCCAGTTCTCAGCTAAACCACACGGCAGCCAGGAGAAGCCCGAACTTGGAAGCTATGGTCATCTCTCTCTGTCTAGTTTTAGACCTGGAAGCAAAGGGAGGGGAAACTTTGAAAAAGAGGGCAAAGATACGGAAGGAATGCACAAACATGATGTCTCGGGTTTTATTCTGCAGACTCGGTATTCGGTCTTAAGTGTTCCAGAGAATCAGGAGACACTGTCTGGCTGTTTGTGCTCAACAAGTCATTTGAACCCTGGGTCTCAGTTTCATCACCAGTGAAATAAGGATAAAGATATTGGCCCTATCAGGCTTGTGGAATCATTCTAAGACTTGAAAGATAATATTTTTAGCAAGGGTTTGAATAGCATCCAGTGTTTTTAGGTCCCTAAAGAATCATTATCATTAATATTGAAAGAACTACTTATTTTTTTTTTGTTTCCCATAAACTCAAATGGCCCTTTGATGTATATTTTTTTTTATCCTGTGAAAGGAAATAAATGTATACAGCTATATGTAATTAATGTATGCAATGGTATTCCCAGAACTAAGGATAAGGCATTGTCACCAAATGGCTTTGAGTGCTTGTTGTTTCTATAAGCACAGAGATGGAATATGTTTGCTAGCTTGTGGGAAAACCGCACCAGCTGGCAGGCTGCAGCTATCAAAGCAAAGCTAACTACGTGTGTCCTAAAATAAGACCGGAGTGGACAATCTTATACTCATTTAGTCAATCTCTGTTTGCTCTCCTCTCTGCAGTTTTAAAGCAAAATTTTGGACTGTGAAGCAAGGCATTGGGTGAGTAAATTGAATTGTATGCTATAAGATTTGTAGATGAATTATTTCTTTTTTTTTGTTTGCTTTGTTTTTTTTGTTTGTTTGCTTTGTTTTTTTTTTGGGGGGGTAAAGCTTGCCACCTTTCTCTCAATAAACAAAGGATAATGAATTCTCTCCATACTGATTTCAGGCCTCACCCCTCTGCCTCTGTACCAACAGACTTAATACTGTCGCATGGCATCATTCATTCATCTCCTCATTTGTTCTTAGTTCAGGCTAACCTAGTCACCTACTCTGCCAGTGTGTGCTAGTGCTAAGTATTCAAATTATTTAACAAAACAACTCACAAACCCATAACATGGGATGGGTAATGAAATGACATACTGATAAAAATAGCTGCATGCCCCCCCTTTTTAAAAGAACCTATTATGGTCTAGGCACATATTTCTAATTTTAAATACCACATAGGTATTGCTGTTCCTGTTTTGGAGAACCAAAGCCCAGAAACAGTAACAGCACACTCCAAGTCACAGGGCTGGTGAAAGGCAAGGCGAACTGGGTAACTCTCCAAGAGTGGTTTTCTCCATTGCAACATACTCGCTGCCTCTCAATGCTTGGCAGAGTCTTTAGTATGTGGGAAAAACACTTAACAGTCCTTCCCTTCCCCTTTCCCCTAAAGAGCTTTCTACCCTAGCTTTTCTTCTCCCCATTTGATAGCTATGAATAGTAATGTCCAGAGATGGGCTATGAATTGTCCACTGGACACCCGAGTTGTATTCTATACCTTAGCATGCTGAGCTATCTGTTTGGTACTCTTGGTAAACAGGGGAGTTCTTGAGGACTAATAGGAGTTTAACTTCTGTTCAGGCGAAGACAACATGGCCTCACCGGCTGACAGCTGTATCCAGTTCACCCGCCATGCCAGTGATGTTCTTCTTAACCTTAATCGCCTCCGGAGTCGGGACATTTTGACTGATGTTGTCATTGTGGTTAGCCGTGAGCAGTTCAGAGCCCATAAGACAGTGCTCATGGCCTGTAGGTGAGTGGTCTTGGAGTGAGGGGTGACTGCATAAAAGGGGAGCTTGGGTTGACAGCCGGTAAGATGAATATGTAGGCCATTCCCTGTGTCTGAGAAGATATTCCCTTAGTTTACAGATCTCAGCATGTGGCCTGGTGCTCTGGACTCTTAGGAAACAATGGAAGGAATACCATTAGTTTCTATTTGGAAGGCATAGGTGTGACTGAGGCCAGCAGGGAGACACATGCTGGTTAACTAAAAGAAAATCAGTTAAACAGTGTGAGGATGGAAAGCAAAGGGGTTTTCTAAACAGTTCAAACAAGCTCGACAGCTTTTGCCCTTTTATGCCACAACTGTATTTTATTTAAAACATTATTCTTTGGAACAGTTTTAATGTAGAGCTAACCTTGAACACTAGGCCTAGCTAAGTCTGGCCTTAAAATTCTGATTCTCTCACCCCAAGTGCTGGGATTATAGGTATGAACCACTATGCCAAGCTTACTCTATTTCCTTTATACTGTAACTATATGTCCATGGTTTAAGTGTGGAGTGAGTAAGCCAGCTAATTCTTCATATTTTCCCAAATTTCAAGTTTCCCGGTTGATATCATATTAGTCATTTCTAAGCTTTTCCTACGAGCTGTATGTCATGGATGGCACCATGTCTCCATTTTGTAGATAATGAAAGCAAGGCACAGGTCTATGTAATGATGCACCGGCTCTGTATTGCAGTTAGAGAACATAGCCAACGTCTAATAATAGCACTTAAGAAAATAATGTGAAGGGCTGGCTGATGGCTCAGCGAGGGGGGGGGGAAGAGGGGCCAGGAGCACCTGCTGCCAAGCCTGATGACCTGAATTCAACCTCGGGACCAACATGGTGGAAGGAGAGGGGTGACTCACACATTGTCCTCTGACCTCTCCTCTCATGCCATAGCACACACACACACAAGTAAATAAATAAAAATTAAAATACAAAGAATGGCAATTTAATAATAGCTAGTGTTTGGTATTTACTGTGTGCCAAGCATCAGTGTATACCGATAACATTTTTTATTCTTGCCACAACCCTATTAAGCACACACGATGCTCCCCTCACTTGGCAGATAAGGAAACCAAGGCACAGAGAAGTTAAAGATATTAGGCAAGGCTGGGAAGGGAGGTCTGACTCGTTCCTGGTAACCCACCTAGAAAGAGTAGAGTTGATATGACAGTCTAGTCTAGAATCCTAGTTTTAACTGACTAGACAGCATGGCCTGATTGGTAAGTGTCATGGAGCTTAGGGACCCGTGCTCGGGGAAGGCAAGCCCCTCAGGTGCTTTGTGACACTGAAGTGGCCCACACCTCTGTTTGTTTTACAGTGGCCTGTTCTACAGCATCTTCACTGACCAGTTGAAATGCAACCTCAATGTAATCAATCTGGATCCTGAGATCAACCCTGAGGGGTTTTGCATCCTCTTGGACTTCATGTACACATCTAGGCTCAACCTGCGTGAAGGCAACATCATGGCTGTGATGGCTACAGCTATGTATCTGCAGATGGAGCATGTTGTAGACACATGCAGGAAGTTCATCAAGGCCAGGTGAGCTGCCTCCTGGTAGGTGTGGCTGTAGAAAGAGTAGTTCTAGATCAGAAACCATTCATGTTGACAGCCTCTGGGACACGTCACACCCACTTTCTGCAGTGATTGTGCGTGTGTACCTTTTATTCATGTACTCTAGGCAGATGCCACCCCTTGCAGCATCCCAGATGTGTATGTTGTGGGTACTCCTGTCCCTCACCTCTGACCCATTTTCTTTTAGTCTCTTTTCTTCCACTCACCCTGTCCTTCCCATGGAGGTTCTCCTGACTTCCTCAGCTCATCTTTGTTTGGCAGTCAGCATTCTGCATTTCCTGTCGACCTTCTCTTAACATTTGTATGCATATGCTAGTTCTCCTTTAGATTTCTATTGTAACTATTTATACATGTTCCTTAGTTCCCTACCAGAGCATTGGCTGCCTGACTTTACACGGCTGGCTGGCTGCATCGCTCTTCATCTATTGCCTATTGGGAGGACACTCAATGAATCGATTTGAGTTCACTTGGTCTCACCCTTACCCAAGGGTAGGAGACATGAACATCACCGGAGGGCGAGGATCCCGAGAGCCAAGGAAGCAGAGAGTCTTGCTAAATGGAGCAAAACTTGAAGCTAAACTTCTTCAGATTCGCTTGACTTGGCAGCTTTAGGGAAGCTGCCTTCTTTCTTAATAGAAGGGATTTCCAGTCTGCATTTGACCACTTCCAGGCACTAAGGACCCATGCACTCAGAGCCAATACCATCTACCTTGGGTAGTTGGAAAGTCCCTCTTTTCGACCTCTTAAAATCTGGCTCTGGTAAACCCTCACTTTGTAGCTCTCTTAGTGGAGATTGTTGAGCTGTCCTACTTTTTTCACCCACATAAGTTCCTTTAAGTATTTACAGCCAATGTTTTTGTCTCCAGTGGGTGATAATGGCGGCCAGTTCATCATTGCCGTCATTTGGGAGTACTTTATTACAGGCCAGGCCTTGTGCTCCGAATGGCTAAGCAACTTGCTCCAGGTCAGGGCTGGGTTTGCAAAGCAGGCTAGGCTGCTCTGGAAGCCCGGCTTTTGCGCTGGTCACCGCCTGCTCTCTTCCATGAACTTTCCAGTGAATCTGTTGAACATATGGTCTTTTAGTTGATATGGTCTGAATATATAGTATCATCATTCAGTACATTCTTCCTTCCTTGTTTCCGTGTGTATAAAATGCCTGATTTTCTTTGCATGATTTTGCTCGAGCAATTTATCTCATTGCTTGAAATGAGATAAGGACTTTAAAAAGCTTTATGTCTGAATCATATGTGCCTCTAGTGTACAAGGTCATGCCCAGTCAGACACAGAGTATATGAGTAGCTCATCTTCTTTGATTTCCCCAACTATAGCACAGATTGATGGGCTTCTGAGTATAAATGCCCTATAATTGTGTTTTCCGACCCCAGAGACACATCTGTCATGCCTAGCTGACTCAAGCATAGATGTGGTCATATAACAGTGTCACTGGAAGGTCACCTGTTTAGAATTTCTAATTTTGGCTCTTTTGTAAAACCCCCACAGTGAAGCAGAGATGGTCCCTGCACTTAAACCACCCCGAGAAGAGTTCCTGAACAGCCGGATGCTGATGCCCCATGACATCATGGCCTACAGAGGTCGTGAGGTGGTGGAGAACAACCTGCCACTGAGAAATACTCCTGGGTGTGAGAGCAGAGCCTTTGCCCCTAGCCTGTACAGTGGCCTGTCAACACCGCCAGCCTCATATCCTATGTACAGCCATCTCCCGCTCAGTAGCTTCCTTTTTGCCGATGAGGAGCCACGAGATGCCCATGCCCGCATGCCTGTGGCCAACCCCTTTCCCAAGGAACGGACCCTCTCCTGTGACAGTGCCAGGCCAGTCCCCAGCGAGTACAGCAGGCCAGCCATGGAGGTGTCCCTCAGCCTGTGCCACAGCAACATCTACTCGCCCAAGGAGGCAGTTCCAGAGGAGGCACGGAGTGACATGCACTACACTGTGGCTGAGGGCCCCAAGCCTGCTGCCCCTTCTGCCCGGAATGCCCCATACTTCCCCTGTGACAAGGTCAGCAAAGAAGAGAGACCGTCTTCAGAGGATGAAATTGCCCTGCATTTCGAGCCCCCCAATGCACCCTTGAACCGGAAGGGTCTGGTTAGTCCGCAGAGTCCCCAGAAATCCGACTGCCAGCCCAACTCACCCACAGAGTCCTGCAGTAGCAAGAACGCCTGCATCCTTCAGGCCTCTGGCTCCCCTCCAGCCAAGAGCCCCACCGACCCAAAAGCCTGCAACTGGAAGAAGTATAAGTTTATTGTGCTCAACAGTCTCAACCAGAACGCCAAACCAGAGGGCTCGGAGCAGACAGAGCTGAGCCGCCTTTCCCCTCGTGCCTACCCTGTCCAGCCTGCGGGCCAGCCACCTCTGGAGCCTGAGAACCTTGGTCTCCAGATCCCAACCAAGCTCAGTGCCAGCAGCGAGGACTCTACCATCCCCCAAGCCAGCCGGCTCAATAACATCGTCAACAGGTGATTTCGGAGGCCGCCTGGGTCTAAGGTCAGGGGTTACCTGAGTGCAGTTCTGAGGTTCATAGCCACCGATGGACGAAGAGTATAGGACTGTTTTACTTTCTGTCTGAAGTGCTGAGGGGGATAAGTACCAGAGTGAGTTAGCCTGAGTCAGGATGCAGAGTACACAAGAGAAGTTGTGTTTTTGCTTCATTTTGGGAGAAAAGCCTTCCACAAATCCCTAAGGCACTTCCTGTGGTCTTGATGGATCAGGGAACCCTCTTTTAGACTGAGAGATTAGCACGTGGAGCACTCTTCAAGGCTGGGAGCTGACCCCCCATTTTATCCCGTCCACAGGTCCCTGACAGGCTCTCCCCGAAGCAGCAGTGAGAGCCACTCGCCACTTTACATGCACCCCCCAAAGTGCATGTCCTGTGACTCACAGTCCCCACAGCATACAGAGATGTGCCTCCACTCAGCTGGCCCCACGTTCCCTGAAGAGATGGGAGAGACCCAGTCAGAGTACTCGGATTCTAGCTGTGGTGAGTCCCTTTCTCTTCCTTCCTCTCAATGCCTAGGAGAAGGGAAGGGAGGCCCCTCAGCTCTGAGGGATTTGTGTTTCCATTTGATTTTTGCTTCTGTCTCTGGGACACAGCCTGGATTAGAAGTCTATTGGTACTCACCATTGCCGACATTAGTCACGCTCCCTCCTTCTCCATCTCCCAGGACCAGCTAACTCAGGCAAGCTGTCAGGTGTAGGTGTTGAACTTGGGTTACTGCAGTGACAAGCAATCTTCAGCTTTATGGCAGCATAGGTGGCCTGCAGGGCTGCTGGAACCCCCAGAGCTTTCTCAGCCTGTCTGTGCCAAAACTACTGTACCGACCTGGGTGTATGGTAGTGTTTCTTGGAAGGCTGTGGAGAAACATCTGGCTTTAGTCATTCATGTGTCTTTTACAGGCCTTTGTTGGTTCCTAACTTGGAGGAGGTGCTTAGAAGATGTTTGCTGAATTAAGCTAGTTGAACTTAATTATTAAATTAACATTTTCATATAGTCAGCATTGGCTCCCTCAGTTTTCAACCTGGTAAAAGGTCTTACTCTTTACTATCTTTGTAATCAAAGAAATATATAATCAGGGTTAAATTGCAGTGATATACCATTCTCAAACAGTTGTGACAAAATAAGGAAGTGGCTGACTGAGAGCAATTTGGCACAGGGTCACAAATCAGAGGGACAATAGTGACTGTGCCCGCCTGACCTCAGACGATTGTTTTGCACTCCAGTCCCTGCCTCTGGATCTCTGTGTCCATCTCCACCATCAGCTTTAGTGTCCTATCTTTGGTGCAAAGATGACCATAGAGTCTTCATCATTAATCACTCCTGTAGGGACTTAATAACTGGATTGGATCCATGCCTCATATCCCCATAATTTGTCATTCTTTCTTTTTCACTGTATAATGTGTTCCTGTGAGTTGGTGGGGCAGGGATTATTAGCCTCACTTTGGAGATAGAGACTCAGAGAGGCTTAGAGAACTGACAGGTCTTGCACCAGGGCTGCTGTGTATGAGTAGAAGTTAAACCTTGAGCTGATAAGAAAACCTCAGAGCTCCAAGAGGAGGAAACAAACAAACAAACAAACAAACAAACAAACTAAGGTGTCCTCAAATTGATGAGGCCGTATGAGAGCCCTAAAGTGAGTGTCTGGACTTGGGGGTTCAATGTGTCTCCTCTCTCTGTTTCCCTGCTAAGAAAAAGAAAACCCCCACTGGTTCTATGTGTTCCCAGAGTGGGTTAGGGAGCCTGGGGTCCAGTGTAGCCCTGGCGTGGTTCCAGCAGAGGAAGGCCTTTGAGTTTTGCCCTGCCTTCTAATGCTGACACGGTATCCCCTTCATGCTCTGCAGAGAATGGGGCCTTCTTCTGCAATGAATGTGACTGTCGCTTCTCCGAAGAGGCCTCTCTCAAGAGGCACACGCTGCAGACGCACAGCGATAAACCGTACAAGTGTGACCGCTGCCAGGCCTCCTTCCGCTACAAAGGCAACCTCGCCAGCCACAAGACTGTCCACACCGGTAAGTCCTTGTCCCACAGCGAGTGCTCCGGTTAGGGGCTACAGACAGTGATCTTAGGACAAAACTGGGAATGAAGCAGGAGGTGAGAACCCCACCTAGGGTGGTGGTTCTCAACCTGTGGATTGTGATGCCCTTGGGAGTTGAACGGCCCTTTTACAGGGCCGCATATCAGATATCCTGCATATCAAATGTTCACATTAAAATTCATAATGGTAGCAAAATTACAGGTGTGAAGCAGGAACAAAAACAATGTTATGGTTGGAGGTCACTATACCATGAGGAACTGTATTAAAGGGTCGGAAGCATTAGGAAGGTTGAGAACCTCTGAACTAGAGACTAAACCCTGTCTTGTCTCTGCCACTCCACTTATTCTTTGTGCTTCCTTTGAGATTTTGTCCTGCCTCTCTGCCATTACTGGGGTTAGAAATATTAACACCCCCCCCCCTTTCACGTTAGTGAGAAAACTAATGCTGATAGAGGTAAAGTGGATTGATTGGGTTTGGGTAAAGCCAGCTAAAAATAAAAGCCACTTGATGCCCCTCAACGACTCAGCAACCAACTTACATTGTCTTTCCCCAGGACACTTGTCACAGCCTTGTTGTTGTGGGTATTAACTAGTTCTCAGGCCTTCCAGTGGCCCCATTATTCCCGAAACTTTCCATGGTGGAAGGCTCAGCGTAGATTGGTTTCCTCTGCCCAGCTTCTGTTCAGCCCCACACCCTGCCTTGCTTGCAAATGGGATACAGCTGTAGTTGCAACAAGGGGAAAAGTATGTTCTGAGGGAGAAACTAGAGCAGCCTGATTGTATCTCCCTGGTGAGTGAGTGGATTATTGCGTCAGTCTGTCCCAGGGAAGAGCCTGAAGTCTTCCCAGGTCTTCTGCGTGAGCCCTTCCCATTAAGAGAGGGAACTGAGGCCCAGAGAAGGACGGCGTGTTGCTCAAGCCCTACAGGCAGGCAGTCTACCTGAATGACAGCATTAGATTTGCAGGTCGGGCTTCTTGAAATGTGCACCATCGTGTCCTATGCATAGCACTGTGTCCATCCTGCTGTGCCACTGCCTGTTTCCTAGTCTTGTCCCCTGCTGGGTGGGCTGCTGTGTGTGGGCAAAGATGTCAGGCGCCTAGATCAGTGGTTCTCAACTGGCAAGGTGTGATCCCTTTGGGGGTCGAATGACCCTGTCACAGGGGTCACCTAAGACTATCAGGAAACAAAGGAATCTACATTATGATTCCTAATCGTAGCAAAATTACAGTTATGAAGCAACAAAAAAAATATATGGTGGGGGGCACTATAACACGAGGAACTGTATTAAAGGGTCACGCATTAGGAAGGTTGAGAATCACTGGCCTGGATTCTCTCTCTGACCTCCCTGTAGAGAAGGGAAGGCATAAGTGGCCTTGGACAGGGGTAGTTGCCTTGAAATTAAGGGTCAGCGTAGACCTCCATTAAAATGATTCCTTTTTTCCATCTGTCTCGGCAATAGGTGAGAAGCCCTATCGCTGTAACATCTGTGGAGCACAGTTCAATCGGCCAGCCAACCTGAAGACCCACACTCGAATTCACTCTGGAGAAAAGCCCTACAAATGTGAAACCTGTGGGGCCAGATTTGTGCAGGTGAGCAGGGCAGCATGGAGAAGGGACGCTGTGCGAGTGAAGGCCTGGGCGTAGGCTGGCAGTGCACCCTGGCAGCATTTCTCACACTGGGCTCCTCCTCTAGGTGGCCCACCTTCGCGCCCACGTGCTCATCCATACTGGAGAGAAGCCCTATCCCTGTGAAATCTGTGGCACCCGCTTCAGGCACCTTCAGACTCTAAAGAGCCACCTGCGCATCCACACAGGAGAGAAACCTTACCATGTATGTACATCCTGTGGCTACTGACTGGCCTGGGAGGGACGGAGGGAGGGAGTGGAGCTAGCTATTTGCTCCGACAGGAGCATACAGTGGACTAATAATGTTCAGGAGATCCAGACCTGAGCCTGATTGTCAAAGTCGTTCCAGGTCTCAGGGTGTTCATCTTTGAAATGGTCTGGGTGATCTGGGCCTTAGGAAAGGAGACATAGAACTGGGCCCTTCATTCATTCCACTAGTACCTGCTGAGTGTCACTGTCATACCTCTATACTAGACACATATGTTAAGAGTATCTAAGATGTCAAAGCACTGCTTAGAAGTAGGAGAACAACCAAAGAAACATGGCAAAGAAAAAACACCAAAGCCAGAACAAAAAATAAACCTAGAAAACATCGTTTCAAGAAATAGGCTGGCACTAGAGGGTAGTTTGGCAGTTAAGAGCTCTTGGTGCTCTTGCCAAAGATGTGGATTTAGTTCCCAGCTCTCAAATTGGGTGGGTCACAATCACCTATAATTCCAATTCCGCGCACACACACACACACACACACACACACACACACACACACACACAGATAAATACAAAGAAATGAAATTCAAAAGAAAGAGCATGTGCCTATATGCTTTGCGCGATGTTAAGAACAGGTTTTGGAATGGTTGTATCCCAGAGCAAAGTCTCAGTAAACTACAGCCTGCTGGTTAAGTTTTGAATGTTGTGGAAGCTAAATCTGTGACATAGTGAGTTGTGCGAAATTTAATTTCCATAGGCCATAAATAACATATAATTGGAATGTAGCCACACTGATTTGTTTAGATGGTGTGTGGGCCTGTTTTGAGGCATCAGTGGCTTGCTTCAGGTGATGCTGTGCTAATCAATGAGTGATTCACTCACACCCGCATGGTAATCGGCAAAGTGTGGCTATTTTTGTTCACTCGCCTCTAAGGCTTGGAAAGAGTATCTTTGTGCTTGCTATTTGTCTCTTGGCAAATTAGTTATTTTCAACCTTAGTGCCTTAGTTTCCTCATCTGTAAACTGATCCAAAAATAGTGCCTACTTCATAAACTGGCTATATCAGGTACCTAATTCATTCAGTGCTTTGAATTGTTCAAGCTCGTAGCTATGACATGATCTGCTAGAATTTTAGTCACAGAGGCAATAAGAATTGAAAGTGACATTTGGCATTGTTGACCCAATCCCTTACAGAAGGGAAAGCCAGGGGGCACAGCAATGGCTGGCATAGATGCAGTGGACCTACGTCATTAAAAAAAAAATCTCCAAGACTGAAGAATCTCCGTGAATTTAGGCTGTCTAACCCAACTGTGTTGTTGCATTCAGACTGGTGTCGCAGTTTTCTGAGGATGCACTCTGCTAGATCATAGCAGAATGAGAAGTAGTCTCTTCAAAGTACTAGCCAGCCACATGATGAGGACATTAATGCACTCGGGTGATTGTGGGGGCAAGTCTGTAAATCTGAGATCCAAAAAGAGACAGGTTATTTTATTTTAGATTCAGAAAAGCTTTACTAAATGCGAGGGGGGGGGAAGGGTTGCATCGGAAGTTATCTTTTGACTAAGAATTGTAATGCAGTTAAGTCAGGGAAGGGCATCCCAATCCCGGGGAAGGGAAGGCAGGGACATTTGCGCAACATATACCTAACTGTCAGTGGAAGCCAGGATTCAGATGGGTCTAAAACCTGCCCTGTGAAGGGGAGGAGCTGTCTCCACCCCACCCTCACAGAGAGGTCTCTGCTCTGAATTTTTGAGAAATGACTTGTTTCGTCAGCCAATGATAGCTAACACTTTGCTTCTGCTGTCTCTACAGTGTGAGAAGTGTAACCTACATTTTCGTCACAAAAGCCAACTGCGACTTCACTTGCGCCAGAAGCATGGCGCCATCACCAACACCAAGGTACAATACCGCGTGTCAGCCGCTGACCTGCCTCCGGAGCTTCCCAAAGCCTGCTGAAGCATGGAGTGTTGACTCTTTTCTCCCTAGCCCTTTCGCAGCCCCTCCCCACAGGATGCTGTAACACTTTACAAAGGTCATCCCATGATGTAGTGCCTCTCTCATCCACTAGTGCAAATCATAGTTGGGGTGGGGGTGGGGGGCGGGGTTTGCGGGACCGGGAGCCAAGGCAGCTCCCCTTCCCACACTGCCATAAGACATTAAGAAAATACTATTGCTTCTTCTCCTATGTGTAAGGCAAACCAAGTCAGCAAAAAGCAAAATCATTTTCTATATCAAAGTAGGGGAGAATGCGAAAGTTCTGGTGTGACAGGTTGCAACATGAGGAATGTAGTAAACCTTCTGTGGGAACAGAAATCTCTTTTGTATGTAAATGTGTATTGTTTTAAAAGACAAGACTTCAGGATGTTGTCAAAGAGAGGGCTTTAATTTTTTAACCAAAGGTGAAGGAATATATGGCAGAGTTGTAAATATATAAATATATATATATAATATAAATATATAAACCTAAAAAGATATATTGAAAATATAAAACTGCGTTAAAGGCTCGATTTTGTATCTGCAGGCAGACACGGATCTGAGAATCTATTGAGAAAGAGCACTTAAGAGACTATTTTAAGTATTGCGTCTGTATAAGTAAGAAAATATTTTGTCTAAAATGCCTCAGTGTATTTGTATTTTTTTGCAAGTGAAGGTTTACAATTTAAAAAGTGTGTATTAAAAACAAAACAAAAAAAGAACAAAAAAAAGCTGCAGAAGGAGAAATGTATACTTTTGTTCCAGTTTTCAGTTTGTATATACCTGTAACGTGTCCTCACGGTGCCTTTTTTCACGGAAGTTTTCAATGATGGACGAATGTGCGCCATCTTCTTTTGAAGTGTAGGCAGACACAGGGACTTGAAGTTGTCACTAACTAAACTCTCTTTGGGAACGTTTGACTCCTCCCACATTCTGCGTCATGCTTGTTGTTATAATTACTCCGGAGACAGGGTTTGGCTGTGTCTAAACTGCATTATTGCGTTGTAAAATATAGCTGTACAAACATAAGAATAAAACATTGAAAAGTCAAGCGAGATTTCTCTGTGGATCAATCTTTGCATGGAGATCCTCATGTGTTCATATACCAGTGGGCAATGTCCTAGGAGGGGAGAGTTGCTGCCCAGTGAGTTGTTGAAGAGGGGCATTACTTGAAGCTAGACTGGGGTGTGTCCTATTTCTGTCTATTTCTGACCCGAGCACAAGATCAGCTGCAGACCCCAGCCGCTGGGGTGTTCATGTGGAAGATTGAAGTGGACCCTTGCCCAGCGCTCAGTCTTCCAGCCCTTGCTCTTTTGACACAAACGTTTCGCAGTCCCTTCCACCGAGCCTCAGTTGATTATTCTCTTCTAAAGTGAGAGGTCCCATCTTGGCCCTGGCTTTATAAACAAGTTCTCTTCACTTGGCTACCCAGGGCAGGCCAAGGGCATCTGGCTGCAGCCACACATTTCTCAGCCTCGGTACATTTGATGTCTCCTGGGTGACCCACAGACATTTACAGATTTAGAAGCTTTATGATTGGCCAGAGGCCAAGAGAGCCTCTGCCCCTTTTCTGGAGATCCATCACCCCTCCTGTGTGCACTGGGTCATCATTTTTGCTTTAGGTCTCGTCTCTAAGAGAAGACTGGGTTAACGAGACCATTTCTGAATCCATGACTCAGATGTAGGTTCACACTGGCCTGCGTTGGCATCCGCTTTTATTTTACCTCAGAAAACCCCAAGGACTGAGTTTGATAGACAGGATCTGAGAACTGGGAAGGCAAATGTGGTTCTGGTCATGGGCCCAGGAGAGACATCCAGCATCTCCTTCCTGTTCCTGGGTGGCAGTGGAGAGGGGACATGTGCCCACTGACCAGCTTTTGGCAGTGACTTTGTAGCCGGCACCAAGCACGTGTTGGGAAGCTGGAGGAGCTGACCACCCAAAGCCCCAGAGAGAGCGTCAGAAAGTCACACACCCTCTGCCAACTGCACGGCCTTGTGTCTCAGGTTTCCTTTGAAAATGACTTTAAAGGACTTGCCAGCTCGGGGCCTCAACTCACCCTGTTCTTTGAAAAGGGAGAAAATGATCCCTCTGCTCCCATAGAAACCTGGCAGAACTACTTACAGAATAGACAGCCTCTGGAATGACAGTTCACAGGCCCGAGGGGGACTGTCCCTAGGCTCGTTTTGCCCCTGAGAGTCTGTTTTTGTATTATTACTATTTATGAGGGAGACTGAGGAGCAGACAGGGAGGGTGGTGTTCCGACAAAAGGGAGATCAAAGACAGAGCTACTACAGTCAACTGATGATTAATAATAAGTAAAAAGAAAACATCTCTTTTCTCCCTAGCCCTTTCGCAGCCCTTTCTGAGCAGAGTTATTAAGGGAATAGCCCAGAGCAAAGGGAAGAGAGAATTTTATTAGAAGAGCATGGGGTAAATGCATTTTCACATTAAAAAACAAAACAAAAACATAAAATGGTATCTCAAAAACAAGGCTATGCTTGATATTCTCCACATCATGGAAGTATTTGGGACAATACTTCCCAAACACTTGAGTTAGGTCCTCAAGTTGAAGTGTGTGTTGAGGTAGGTGTATTAGCTTTAATTCTAGTTTGCTTTCTGTTGCTGTAGGTAAACACTGACCAAAAGCAATTTGGGGAGGAAAGGATTTATTGGACTTGCACATCCTGATCAGGGTCCACCACTGAAGGAAGTCAGGGCTGGAGCTCCAGGCAGAAACCTAGAGGCAGGAACTGAAGAGCACCTCGGAGGAGCACTGCTTACCACCTTGTTTCCTGTGGTTTGCTCAGCCTGCTTTCCAGTGCAACCCTAGCCCATCTTCCCAGGACCCTCCCACATCAATCATAAATAAGGAAAATGCTCCAGAGACTTGTCTACAGAGAAGGCAGAATTTTTTAAATGACTTACTGATTTGTATTTTATGTATAGTAGTGTTTTTCCCAGATTGTATGCCTGTGTGAGGTATTGGATCCCCTGGAACAGGAGTTGCAGACAGTTGTGTGTGTAAGCTGCCATGTGGGTGCTGGGAATTGAACCCTGGTCCTCTGGAAGAACAGCCAGTCCTCTTAACCTCTGAGCCATCTCTCCAGCCCCTGATGTCAGAATTTTCTCTGCTGAGGTTACTACTTCTCAGATGATCCTAGAGAGAGTGGAGTTAACAGCTGGGCAACACAGAATTCTTTTTGCTGTGGCACAATGCTCAGTGCATCGGTGAAGGGTTGGCATTTTTAAACTCACAGCTTCAGATGTTTCTGTCCATCGTCCTTGGTTCTGCTGACTCTGGGCCTGTGGTGAGTCAGGATATCATGGCAGACAGGAAGCAAGGAGAGACAAGGAGGACTCGACAAGGGCATGCTCCAAAGTGAATTATTTCTTCCAGCTGGGCCTCAACTTCTAAACTGTCTAGGACTTTCTAAAATAGTGCCACCAGCTGAGGACAAGCCTCGTAAAACAATAGCTTTTGGAGGAGTTGGGGGCTTGACTGTAGATCTAAACCACAGTAGTAGACTCATGGGTGTGGCTGAGTAGACACAAGCAGAGCTGTCCGGGGCTGGAAGACACAGTAGAGAGAACCCTCTACCTCACGAGCCTCTTCTGACCCATGAGGTGGCTGAGGGAGTCAGGTCTGCTGTCATCCAGTGACTGGGCAAGTATGAGGACCAGGTTCCTCCTTACCCCAGCCCTAGGATTTAGTAATGACAAAATGGCAAGTGCAAGGCCACTCCGCAGTGTCCAGCATGCCTGAGTTCCCACACCCAGCTGTTTGTAGAAAGTCAAGTTCAGTCAATGGTTAGAACTTAGGCATCTCGTTTTCGATTCTTTTTATCTCTCACAGCAGCAATGAATAAGAAATTGTCTCATGTTCTCCCAGAGGCATGCTCAGGAAAGCATGAGAAGTGGGAAGGAAAACCAGGAAGAGCTGATCCCGGGCACTAGTCAGGCCACATCAATGGCAGAGCCCAGAGCCAGGTACTCAGAGGAAGACCATCTTCTAATACTGGGTTCTACGGAGCTTGCTTTCATTTGGAGGTTCCTGGACTTAACTCTATTACAACTATTTATAATAGGGTAGCCACATCCAGCACCTTCTCTTAACATGGGCTAGTCTTTGTGGGTTCCTATTTCCTGGAACCAGAGCACAGTTTATGCTCACAGTCAGACTTCATATATATATATATATATATTTAAAATATGTAAAAAAGGGTCATTTACTAGTCTCTGAAGTAGCAAAGAGAAAATTATCTACAGTCAAACTATTAAATGAGATGATTGAAAATTGTTAAGTAGTAACACTGCTCCCTCTTTTGGCTAAAAGCAAGCAAGAAGTCGTTAAGTAATGATAACTTTTGTAATGCTCCCTCAACAGGAGCATGTAAAAATACATTTATTTATAGCAATTTGTCCATTTTACATTACTGTCCGGAAGGAACAATAATGTGAGGGGCTAGAGAGATGGCTCAGCAGAGTGCTTGCTTCCTTCAGAAGACCTGAGTTCAATTCCCAGCGTCTATAGCAGGCAGCTCACCACTGAAACTTCTGCTCCAGGAGTAAAAAATAAAAAAAAATATGAAAGATCACATCAGACTCTGGAGAATATTTTACAATAGCCGAGTTACCAGTGCATATATTGCATTTCACAGCAGATAGGTAGAGCTGATAACTTTATGACTTTTGTAAAGAATAAACACACTTTTTAACCATAGCTTTCCCACAGCTCATGTCCTTTGGAGCAAAATTCATTTCAGCATTAAATTAAACCAAAACTTGTAACTGGTTATAATTAACAAAACAGTGACTGACTGCTGGTGGAGGGTCTCTCTCTCTCTCTCTCTCTCTCTCTCTCTCTCTCTCTCTCTCTCTCTCTCTCCCTCTCTCTCTCTCTCTCTCTCTCCCTCTCCCTCTGTGTGTGTGTATTATTTGTGTGTTTACCTACATATCAGACCCATGTTTATGTGTGTGGAGGTCATATGGTTTGCCTCAGGTGTCTTCTCCAGTCTTTTATCCATGTCATTTATTGAGGCAAGGCTTCTGACTTCAACACAAACCTCCCTGATTTGGTCAGTCCACCCCTAGGGACCACCTGTCTCAACCTTCCAAGTGCCAGAGTTACAGGTAGTTACTAAAGCAACCCAACACTTCTGTGGTTGCTGGACATTTGGACTCAGCTTTCTGCACTCACAAGCCAAGTGCTTTACCAATGGAACCATCTCCTTGGTTGAATGTCTAAATGTCTTAAAGGTGACCGACATTTGCTGAATTCCTTCAAGGAAAGATGCAGATCTTGGTTTATCCAAAATTCTGTGACCAATGGGGAAGACTAAGTTCCTCTAATGCCCAAGGCAGAAAAAGGGGGTTAAGGTGCTCAGCACAACCAAGGTAGTGATCAGGTGCATTTGATCTCACAGGAGAACACTCCAGTGGGCACTGGGAAAGCAGAGTTCTAGGAGGAGGGTGGCAAGATGGAAAGGGATTGGAGTTTAGGGAGGGGCTGGGTGCTTGGAGGACCATTGTATCCCCACCTTTCGTGGTCTACTTCCCTAGATGAGTGATTGCTTAGCATACTTAACAGATGAGTCAGGCCTTCCTCACTTCTGTTCTAGAGATAGTCTTACCCTGTAGCCCAAGCCTCTCCCAAACTCACTACATACCCAAGCAGTCTTTGAACTTGCTGTCAACTTGTCTCAGCTGCCCTAGTGCTTGGATTATAAGACACAGCTTCTTTTTTGCTTTTGTGGCCCGAGCAGCCAGGCTGGTGAAGTAGCAAGCATGTGAAAAGTCACAATCATGGACAACTGTAGCTGAGGCTTTTTGGGGATTATAATAGTTTCATCTAGTCAAGAAAACCAGGCCCAGAAAAGAATGACCACATCAAGGGTTACGGCAAGGATTTTGATGGGAGCTATTTCCATTCCTATCACAAGACTTGCTGAGCAGTTGAGCTGGAGATAGTGTAATGGGGTCTCAAGAGCCCCAGCCTTCTCGTGGGTGCCAGGGCTCCCCTGTCTGGAAAGAGCTAACTTTCTTGATGTGACCATCTCTAGAGCTTATGAGGTCTGCTGTACCAAAGTAGCACAAGCTGAGTGGATTCATCAACAGAAGGCTGCTGCTCCCCAGTCTGGAGGCTGGGATTCTGAGAACTGGTGTCAGGAGGGGTGGTTCCCCCTGAGAGCAGTGGAGGAGTGGGTTCTAGGCTTCTCTCTGAGTCTCTGCTGGCTTTCTGGCAGTCTTTGATTCCTTCTGACCTATGAAAACATCATCTCTGTCTCTTTTTCCTTAAGAACTCCCTGTCTCAGGAGGAGGGATGAGCATAGTGGTCAAGACCGTGTTGGAGAAACCCATAGAAACAGCTGACCTGACCAAGAGGGAGCACATGGACCCCAGTTGTAAAGCTGGGGAACCAGCATAGGACAGAACCAGACCCTCTGAATGTGGGTGTCAGTTAGGAGGCCTGGGCAGGTTATGGGACCTCTGACAATGGAACCAATATTTATCCCCAGTGCACAAATGGACTTTAGGAGCCCATTCCCCATAGAGGAATACTCTCTCAGCCTACATGGAGGGTGGGGGGGGGCTAGGCCCTGCCCCAAATGATGAGGCAGACTTTGATGATTCCCCATGGAAGGCCTCACCCTCCCTGGGGAGTGGATGGGGTGTGGGATGGGGGACTGATGGGGGGCATGAAAGGATGGGAGGGAGAGGGAATTGGGATTGATATGTAAAATAAGATTGTTTCTAAATTAAATAAAAAAATCTCTCTCTCTCTCTCTCTCTCTCTCTCTCTCTCTCTCTCTCTCTCTCTCTCTGGGTGTGTGTGTGCAAGTGTATACATATGTGTGTGTGTACTCACAAGTACATGTGTAACCAAGCACACCAACTTAAAAAGGCCCTGTACAAGGAAGGAGACAGTCAACATACCAAGGAGACAACCTATAGAAAGAGACAAAATATTTCCAAACTATACCTTCAGCAAAGGGTTAATGCCTAGACTCTATGTAAGACTCAAGCTACTCAACAGCAAAAAAAGTTTGGATTATATGTGATTGTGGGGGCTGGTGAGACAGGTTGGTGGATGGAGGCATTTTCCACACAAGCCTGGTGACCTAAATTTGATCCCAGGAATTCACGTAGAAGTGGAGGGAGAGGACAAATTCCACCACACCATCCTCTGTTTATCTGCAAGCACACTGTGGCCTGCATATACTAATAGTTATAGTTATAATAATTTTAAATTGGTATAGACATTTATCATGGCATTTCTATGGTCAAGAGAAACGTGAAAAATCATGTAGAGAAAGGGGAACTCTACACACTATTCTTAGCAATGTAAATTAATATAGCCATTATGGAAAGCAGGATGGAAGTTCCTCAAAAACTAGAACTACAACTATCTGATGATCCAACAATCTGACTACTGAGCATACACATCCAAAGGAAACAAAATCACAGACTAGCATCCCATAGTCACTACAATGTAAGCCACAGTAGTCAAGAAGATGAAATGGCCTAGTATCTATAAACATATGAGTGGATTAAAAAAGTGGTGCACAAATGAAGGGATCTATTATTTGGAATGGCTTCAGTAGAACCCAGAGATCACTCTGTTAGGAATAGGCAAAGTATGGCCAACAGGCCCAGGACAGGTAGGAACAATGATTTATGGTGTTATAATGCACAGAGCAATAACTATTATTAACACTATTGTAGCAGATATTTGAAAAATAGGTAAAAGAAATTATGTTGAATGTTTTCTCTGTGAAGAACTAATACATAGTTGAGGGATATGCAGATCTGATTATTATTCTATACTGACTAATTCTATACGGACCAAAGCACACATATACCCAATAAGTGTGCAGAACTATTATATGTCAATTAAAAACAAAAGAAAAAATTACAATGCTGAAGAGAAAACAAAGACATCAGCCACACTTGGTTAATGTCTATGAATCTTAATGACTATGTACTGACTAGTTTTGATTGTCAGCTAGATAGGATTTAGACTCACCCAGGAGACAAACCTCAGGCATGCTTGTAAGCAAGTTCATAGATTTGGTTAATGGAGCTGGGAAGACCTACCCTAAGTGTGATGGCACCATTCCACATACTGTGTGGTCTGAGACTGAGAGAGAGAGAGAGAGAGAGATAGAGAGACAGAGACAGACAGAGAGAGAGAGAACACTCTTTTGTACATCCTTGTATCCTAACTGAGATTACAACGTGATTAGATGACCCACCCTCCTGTCCCCATGCCTTTCCCACCATTCTAGATTGTATTCCCTTGAACTGTAATCTGAAATAAACTCTTGCCTCTTTAAGTTTCTTCTTGTTGGGCATTTGGTCACAGCAAAGAGAAAAGTTAACTACTAAGTAACTGCTATAGAATATTGGTGCCCAGAAGTGGTCCTTCGATTGCTGTGACTGTGATACACCTGACCATGTGGTCATTGGATCTTTGGAATTGGTTTGTGGGAGGATTGTGGAAAAGTCTGAAACTTTGACTTAGAGATGTCCTATATCTTATGAGCAGAACTTAACGGGTCATCCTGGTGGGAGATGGCTAAACCACAATGCTGAGAGACATGCTGACAGTGTTGGTCCAGCTCGTGAGGTTTTAGTGGGAAGCATGGTACTATCAGGGACTGGGGCAGAGGCCATTTGTGTGATATTCTGGCAGAATCTGACTGTATTTTGTCCTGAGAATGTGAATGAGGCCAAATTAAGCAGTAATGGACTCATCTTTTTGATGAAGAAAAATTTGGAGATAGCTGCTATCCAGTCTACAGCTCACTGCTCTGATCCAGGTCTACAGTGAGTGAGAGCGATAACAGAGCCAATAAATATGAAAATGGATTGCTTGATATGGAAATAATACAGTTTAAAGTTATAGGTAAGGTGGGTGCTGAGAAAACAGCTGTAGTTGTTAAAGAGATCAGTAACACCAAAGCGAAACCTCTTGCTCTGCATTGGAGTATTAGTAACAACAATATCCAAGGGCAAGATCCCACCCATCAGGCTCCTTCCTGTGAAAGTACAAATGTCATTTGGAAGATGAGGGTCTGAGCGTGAATGCTACATAAAAAGTTTCTTGCTCAAAATGACCGCCTAGGAAGACATTTTCACAGATTCATTCAGCCACTGAGGCACACAACGGCCACTACAGCTTTTTTTTTTTTTTTTTTTTTTTTTAAAGGGACAAGGCTCTGTCCTTCTTGCTGTAGAACTTGACAGCATACTCTACTGGACTCTGCTTTTGCAGGTATGAAAGATGAACAAGTAAAAGAACAAGGCAGGCTTGCACCAAGGTCTCTAAAAGCCAGTCAGGCCAGGCAGTGTGTGGCCAGGAGACCTGAGAGACCATTACTCGACCCTGGAAGCAGAAGCAGCAGCTAATGTTGCAGTGGAAGGAAGCAACCCGAATGATGGAGATGACAGGACTACAGGCCTCCTGCTAAGGGAAGCTGCAGACATAGAGTAGATTCCAGGGTCTCTGTGTATTACAGGTGGCAAAGCTGTAGATGCAGGGCTGGTCAGCTCTTTGCTGTTCAGATGATATCACAAGTTCTAGATACTGAACACAGAGCTTCATGTCTGTTCTGAAAGTTCTGGTCTGAACGTTCTCCATTTTGAAACAGGAATGCTTACTTGGTACCATTATGTATTAAAACTATGTAAATAGTTGACTAGTTGATTCTTCTTTTTCTTTTCTTAATTTTAAAGGCATTTACGGGCTGAACAGATAGCTAAACCATTAAAGGCTAGGCTCACAACCAAACATGCAGGAGTTTACAGCTAAGAAATTGCCTTGAATCTCAGAAGAAACTTGGTTTGGACTTTTAAACAGTGTTGGAACTGCTGAAGGCTATGGGGACTTTTAAAGTTGACTGAATGCATTTTGCATTATGAAATGGCCTCAAGCCTATGGGGATAAGGAGTGGAAGGTTATGCCTTAAAAATGATGTACTTGGGTGTCAAATTGACAAGGGATAAATTTGAAATAGCTAATATTGATTATCAAGTTGACTGAATCTGGAATCACTCAGGAGACAAATTACTGGCTATGAGGAATTAGCTAAAATTAGAGTAATCGAGACAGGAAGAGTCACCCTAACTAAACGTGAGCGGCTGGGGATCTAGACTGAATAAAGGACCCTTCCCCCCTTAGGTAACTTGTTAGGCATGTTTGTCACAGCAATAAGAAAAGTAAGTGTGACACTAATTGCATGCTGCATTCTTAGATACTCAGGATTAGAATCTCAATCTGTGACTTTTGAAAGGGACAGGAACTCAGAAGAGAGGCCGCCCCTGAGGGATACTTGGGGAAATGTTTTCCTAAAGGGCACCAACGTGGCTTCTCTTTCCCATTTTCTCCTATCCACTACAGGGCCAGGGATTTGAGATTTGAATTCCTTCTCTTGGCCAGACTTGGCCTTGCTTCTTGCTTAAGAGAAGGGGGAGATGGAGGCAATGGTGTTGGCTCAAGCCCAATCAATGGGTTCTTCACTCCTGCTTCTAACTACATTTGTCATTCATATCATTGTGGGTCTCACTAGAGGTAACCGTCAGTGAACAGAAAGGTAAGCGCTGGCACGTGAGTTACAGAGATCTGAGGACGAGTCAAAGTCAGCTAGGAATCTTTGAAATAGAAAGCAATCAGGAGTTTGTAGGACTGGTGGAAATGCCTTGACATGAACTGAAGGCTATGATAGTACATTGTATTTGAACTTGTGAAAGCCATCACAGACAGGAGGTCGTTACCCACAAGAGACTTCTTTAACACTTTGTGCCTTGCTCATGGGGGTTATAAGACTCTCAAGATTACAGTGTCTGGCCAATCCTGCATGCTGTCTGGCTTGCCTTATTCTGTGTCTATCCTTCCTTAACACACCTCAGATCTAACCAAAAGTGGACTGAGAGGTGAACAACATGTTTATTTATTTATCTGTTCGTTTACTTTTGGAACTAGATATCGCTTTGTATCTCAGCCTGCCCTGTAACTCCCATTCGGCCTCAGCCTCCCCAGTACTGATATTAGGAGTGTGACACCACTCCCAGATCTCTGGTTGCTGTTTACTTGTATTACTTATTTTTTTAAATGTGCACTGCATTTACAACATTTTCTCTTTTCTCTCCTCCCTCCAAGCCTCCCTGTGCCCTGCCACTCCCTCTGAAATTCTTAACCTTTTTCTTTATCATTCTGACAAATATATGTGCATTCATGAATAAATAAACAAACACAACCTACTGAATCCATTCAGTGCTGCTAGTGTGTGTGTGTGTTTGGTGGGGCTGATCACCTGGCATGGGATAACCCATTGGAAGGGAACCATAAGCTCATTTTCCCTCTCTCAGCAAGTCTTTCTGGCTTCCCATTTTGACACTTTTACTTGTGCAGCTTTAAAATTAGCCACAAGGTGGCAGTGTAGGACAATTAGTGGCTATTTAGCCAGCCCTCCCGGAATTCTTCAAACCCCCAGGAAAGTGTAAATTGGGTCAGGCTGTTTTTCTGGAGCTCCCATAGGAGCCTTCTCCCTTCCTTTAATTCCTTTCACCCCAAGTGGTTAGTGGTATATTGGGTGTGATTTGAGGCCCCACCTGAGAGCATAAATTTCCACTCTGGCATTCCTTTGAATTGTAGGTTTCCAGTTTTCCTCGAAAACGAGGAAATCGGAAGTCATGTCCCAATTTTCAGTCAAACAAGGCCAATCTCTCCTAGAGCCCTCTAAAAGCCTTCAAACAATACTACTAGTGAACATAGTGCAATTTCTAGGTCAGAAAAAAAACCACTGTCTGACCGAAGAGCTTTGGTTCTCACCACAATTTCACTGGCTAAAGAACAAAGCAAAATAAAAGCCACCTTATTTGGCAAGCAAATGTCAAGAGCTAAGAACGCTGGGCTGGGTGGCCAGGCTGGAGCTCAGTGGCAGAGCCACTCCTTAGAACTTGAGGCCCCGGCCCCCGCCCCCACCCCCATCTCTGCGAAGTCCTGTGCACGGCTTTCCATATTGCAAAACATAGTTCAAGAAGACAATTAGGCTTTCAGAATTGGAAGGTTTGGCCTGGGAGTGTGGGTGGGAGTGTGGTACTCAAGTTCTGGGTGGAGTTAGAGAGGAAGCCACCAGGGACACCTAGAACTCACTCACATCATTGTTACTGAGGCTGTGGAGTGGGCACACCCTTACTCACACTGCTACCCTTCAGTGACAGGCAGAAGTATCCCTAAGCATTGTTCAGGTCATGCCCAGAGACTGTGGATGGGTGAGATTGTGGATGGGTGTGGAGGCTTTTCTAATCTCTGCAGAGCAGGGCCCCTATGAGACCAGGCAAACAGCCCTGGCTCAAGATCCAGCACCACTGTTGATGAGCCTTCGGCTTTGGTGGGAGAGCTTATGGCCCCCAGGTTCGGGTTTCAGCTCCAACTGAAAAGAAAACAGCAGTGATTTATAGGACAACCCCTACCCCGAAATGCTTGTTGTCTTAGCTTCTCTTTCTGTTGCGGTAATGAAATAGTCTACAGAAGAAACGCCAGGGACAAGGAACATATTCTGTCTCCCACTTCCGGGGTAAGTGGCAAGAGCTTGAAGTAACTGGTGACACTACATCCATAATTAGGAGGCAAGGAAGGATCCATGAATGCCTGGTACTAGGGAATGGTGACACCTACAGTGTGTGTGTGTGTGTGTGTGTGTGTGTGTGTGTGTGTGTGTGTGTGTGTGTGTGTTTCCACCTCAACTAATGAAATGAAGACAATCCCCACAGGCATGCCCAGAGGTCTATCTCCCAGGTGACTCTAGAGTCTAGATACTAACAACACTACCACAGCGACTCTGACTTCTCTAGTCTAAGTAAGTGGGGGCTGACACCGGAGGCTGTGTGCTCACTGGAATGTTCTGGGAATTTCAGCCACTCACTGAAACCCAGACTTCTGAGTACTGGGAGCCGGCTCCTTCACCTACGGTTCCCAATGTTCCTCACACACTCAGCTACCAGAGCTTGAGTCTTCCCTGGCTATGGCTCGCAATGCCACTAAAACTCTGGAGGAACTTGGAAGTGACACTGGCTATCCACAATAAGTTGTTTTACAGTTCACAACTCAAAGTCCTGGATAGGTAACAGTTTGTAACCCTATTGCAATAGATTTTTTTTTCCCAAAAAAGAATATCTAAATATTTCTTTAATTTTTTTTTTTTTTTTTTTTGAGGGAGGGTTTCTTTATGTAGCAGCATTGGCTGCCCTGGAATTTGCTTTGTAGACCAGGCTGGCTTTGAACTCACAGAGATCTGCCTGCCTCCTCAGTGCTGGGATTAAAGGTGTGAAACACCTCTGCCTGGCATCCTTAATATTTAAATTAATATATATGGAATGCTGAAAAACACAAACAAATTCTATTTGTTTTTTAATTCAAAAATTTTAATTTACAGCTGGGTTGGGAGGCAGAGGCAGGCAGATCGCTGAATTCAAGGCCAGCCTGATCTAGAGAATTCCAGGACATTCAGGGCTACACAAAGAAACCTTGTGTCAAAACAAAACAAAACAAAACAATCAAAAAACAATAACAACAACAATAACAACAACAAAGCCAAAAAAATTAACCTATAAAAATTTCACAGGTCAGAAATGGGCAGGACATTGACCTTCAGCCAGGCAGCCTTAGGCTCCCTCACAGTATGGCACACCGGGCATCACACATTTCCGACTGTAGTGATGAATGTGCCATGAGCTCTGTTCAAAACCTTATCCCTGAGAGTAGGCACCATGTCCCAGGACCCCACATCCTCAGAGCTGCATCCCACACAGACTCACAGACTCAGCAGAGGCTGTTGGATTCCAGTCCTGAAGAAAGTCAAACTGGGCCCCAGGGCACACATCTATCTTCTCTGAATCATTTGCTGCAGATTCAAAGCTGGAAGGTGCTTGTAGGCCCTGGAAACAAGGCCAGGCCAGATGAGGAAGAGAGGCAAAGGGACACTAAGTGAGCTGTGCCTGTATTAGGATCAGTAATATGGACCTTATGTGCTCCACATGATTAGTGAGTGAGGCCTTGGTCTTGGTGCCTTTAAACTTTGGACAGAAAGTCATTCACAAGTTTACATGAGACCTGTAATCCAACGATGTAGAACCTTGACATTATGTGAGAATTTTGCCTAGAGAGGAATCCTCTTAGTAAGACACAGAAATATTTGCAAAACTGTTTTTGTCTCTTTGTTTTTTATTTTTCACCAAAGCCTTCTACCTGAGGTTCCTCCAAGGATACGTGAAAAAGCATTGTGATTGATGGCTTTTTAACTTCTTTAAGTCTTAGAACTAACAACTATAGGACTATGGATTTGAGGTAACCTAAGTCTGTGTTTCTGAGTCATGATTACTCATATTTAACTACAAGATAAACTATCTTTATTTGAGGTGAGAGCTCTGTCTTGGTACCGATGACTGCAATATATGAAGAATACATCCTCTGTTGAAAGGATATATGTGGTGATATCTCATGTACACACACACACACACACACACACACACACACACACAATCACACACACACAGTTCCTATGTATCCCATGGTTCCATGGAGGAATAAAACCAATGGGAGGGGGAAGAATTGGTTCATGTGATTATGGAGGGAGGTGTCCTGGAGAGTGTCTTATCAACTGTAGAGAAGCCACGGTTATCTGGAGACCTCAGCTGAGAAAATATCCCCACCAGATCTACCTGTAATCATTTCCTCTAGTGATGATTGATGTGGAAGTGCCTAGCCCCCAGCCCACTGTGGGTGGTACTGAATCGGAACCAATGGTCAGTAGTTGTAGAGATAATAAGAAATCAAGCTGAGCTGTGCTTGATTTAATCTCAGCACTTGGGAGGTAGAGACAGGCAGATCTCTGAGAGTTCGAGGCCAGTCTGGTGTATACAGTGAGTTCTAAGACAAGCAAATGCTACATGGAGGAACTCTGTCTGAAACACAACAAAAAACCACAACAAACCAGAACAAAAACACAACAAAAACAGAACAAAATCACAACAGAAGCAGAACAAAAATAAGGAGAAACTCAGTATGTTACCAAAGAGCAAGTAAATAAGTAGCATTCCTCCATGGGCTCTGCATTAGTTTCTGCCTCCAGGTTCCTGCCCTGTTTGAGTACCCGCCGTGGCTTCATTTCGACCAGGATACAGACACTAGGTAAACCTTCTCTTACTCAAGTTGCCTTTGATCATAATAACCGAGTACTGTCTTTATCATAGTAACTGAGTACAGAACAGATGGAAAGTCTGGAAATCTTCAGCAAGCTGGAGAGCCAGGGAAGCTGGACTGTGCTGTGTAGGATGATTAACAAGGAACAAAGGCAGGGGAGAGCCAAGCAGTAGGCAGAATGAGCTCCACCTTCCTACAGTCCCTTTTCATTCTATTCATGTCTAGTAGATTGGCTGTCCATCTACACTGGGGAGGGCTACAAATTGTACTCAGGCCACTGGTTCAATGTTCACCTCTTCCAGAAATACACTGTCAGCCAATGCCCTATGTTCTCCAGGTGGACATATAGTTTTCACATGGATGCCAAGGCATGTCCTTATCTTGCAGGTTAGCTACTGTAATGGAATTGTAGTGGAGTTTCTAGTAGGCTTTGATAATCATTTTCTACACAGAAGCAATATTCCATAATGTCATAAGGTATAACACAAATTAATAAAACACCCAGAGACAGATACTGGCATTCAAGCTTCAAGCTGGAGTTCAGAAAAGCAAAGCAGCCAGCCACTAGCTTCATACCTCTACCTCAGGCTAAATGGGCTGATCCTGTCTCCATGAGCTCTCACCAAGCCTGGGACTGAAACCTTTCCTCAGTGTGGCTGGGAAATGAGTGTTTCCCTATTCTCCTCAATACTGAGCCTTCCTGTCTTTAGCATGGCTGGAGAATCAATGCTTAATTTTCAGTGTGGCTGGAGAATGAATGCCTCCTATTCAATACTGAAGACCCTACTTCTATCTTTTATAGCCATCTAGTGCTGGGATTAAAGGAGTGTGATCTATTACTCTTTTAGACTCATTCACTCTCTAGTATCCCTGGGTGGCCTTGAACACAGAGAGCTCTGTCTCCCTCTTAATCCTGAGTCCTAGGATTAAAGGTGTATACCACCACCTCCTATCTTCTGGCTGCTGGGATTAAAGGTGTGTGCCTGGCTTCTATGGCTTGTGGCTGACTTTGCTTTCTGAATCCTCACTCAGGTAAGCTTTAATAAGTCATAAGTAATATATCACCCTAACAAGGTAGGTTCAGTGCAATAGAATATATAAGCCACTGTGCAGTGTTGAGGCTCTGATGGCAGCTTCCAGTAGAGGGCATCTTACGTCACTCATCTCATTGCTGTGGAAAAGCATCTGAGGGGAAGCAAACCTAAGGGACAACCCGTTCATGTTGTCTCACAATTCAAGGGTGCAGCCCATCATGATGGGGGAGTCATGGTGACAGGAGCTTGAGGCAGCTGGCCACATTTGCTCAAGTGTATCAGGGAGCACAGCATGATGGGTTTGGGTGCTGGGTGCTGGGTTTAACTTTGCCCGTTTACTCAGGCTAGAACATCTGCTTACAGAACGTTGGCATTCATATGCATGGAGGGACTTCCCACCTCAGGTTGATCAGTCTAGGCAATTTCTCAAGGACATGTGTGGAGGCATGTCTGTCTCCTAGGTGATTCTAGGTCCTGTCAAGCTGACACTATTAATCATCACATTAACCACTATTAGCCATCACATCATCTGTTAGTGAACATAGGCTCACCAGGCTCAAGTCTGGCTCTCCTAGGCCCTTGTGTGCCAAATATATACTGTAAAGTGATATGATACCTTTATAAATGAGTTCTATCACTAAATAAAATTTGAACTTTAATATATTTTTGAATTGTTTGAAATTTTATAATGATCAAGTAAGCTCCATGTTGAAATTCACACAGATGGTGGGTGTTTGGGTGGAAGTTCTGTCTCAGCTTCCTCTCCTCCCTCCCAAAACCCACCCCCCCAGAAATCCCACCAAGGGGTGGTGCCTCCCCCCCGAGAACACTTAAATACAGGGTATTTAAGACTCTGTCTGTAGACCTGCCATATGGTTTCTCCTTTCCCTGGAGACCACCCGGGAGGTGTTTTGCTCATTAAACCCGGACTTTTAATTCGGCTTGATCTGATTTATTGCATCAGTGGAGAGACTTAATATCAGGGTATGGAAAATCTTTCAGTGAGCATATGACATGGCTCCAAATCCTAGTGTGTTGGATGATATGAAGCTCATGGTACATGAACAGCATGGCATCATGAGTAACGTTTACTCTTGGATGAGGAAAAACTCTATTGTTTCTTTGTCTGATTTCTGGTGCCCCAGGTTGCAGTTTCTTCTATTTCTTACATCATACAAAGTATTTTGGAAGAATGACCTGGATTCCCTGGTTGAGAATTGAAGCTACCCCAGAATTCTTTGGCCAGTTTCCATCAATAGGTCCCCTTAGACATTGAAGCCACTTGACTATTTCTTACTTGCTCTTCAGGGAACCTCACAGACAGATTAAATCCCTGGGATGGCTCTTGTACCTGGAGGTTCTATTTTATGTTCATCACATTGACTTTGTCTTCTAACTTAGTTTCAAGATTCTAATTTCCCTTATATTGAAGCAGAATAAATCTACTTCATATTTGTAATGGAAAGACTACTGGCTGAATGAGTTTTCACAGCAGATATTGGCCTTGTCAAGGCTGGAGAGATGGCGTAGTGGTTAAGAGCACTTACTGCTTTTTCAGGGGACCCAGGTAAGGTCATAACTGAAATTCCAGAACATCCAATGCTGTCTTCTGACCTCTGTGAGTACCAGGTGTACATGTGGGGGGCACATAAATACATGTAGGCAAACACACACACACACACACACACCAAATGAAATAAAAATAAATTCAAATTTAAAAGATTGTCCTGCTCTTTGTCTGTATTATTTTTCCTAAAACTAGTTAAGGCAACATTTTGATGGATGCACCTGGTAGGCTTCTGCCTTAGTCTGGTTCTGTAACAGAATGCCAGAGACCGGGTAACGTTTAGACAATATAAATTATTTTATCTCATAGTTCTAGGAGATGGCAAGTTCTAGGCATGGCACTATATGTGGAAAGAGCCTTTGTTCTACCTCATCCTGAGGTGAAAGGCAGAAGGGCAAGAGACTATGAGAGCCAGAGAGCAGGGGAGAGCTGAACTTGATGTCTTGCTTTGTTTGAAGTAAGATCTCACTGTGTAGACCAGGCTGGCCTTAAACTTGGTGATCCTGCAGCCTTTCTGATTGCCACAAGGCCTGACGAATTTGTGTCTTTTGTGTGTGTGTGTGTGGGAGGGGTAGATGGGTGTGTGCATGTGACTGCTGTGACCATAGAGGCCAGAAAAAAAAATACAGATCTCCGGGTTCTGAACTTCTAGGCTGTGTGATCACCTGAAGTGGGTGCTGGTAATTGAATCCTCATCCTCTACAAGGGCAGCATTCTCTTAACCACTGAGCTATCTCTCTGGGGGCTGAAGATTTTATAAAAAGGTTACTCTTACAGTTGTGAATCTAGTCATCTACTCCCATAAGATCAGTTTCCTCAAAAGAGCAAAGACAAATGACCATCTAACCATCTCTGATTAGGCCCCATCTCCTAACATTCTTCTACTACTACATTCTAAGATATGGGTTTTGAGGGACAGGTTCAAATCATAGCATAGTCTTTGTCTATTTTATAAATGTGATGAACTAACACAGACTTACAAGCAGACTAGATCTGTTTCTAGTCCACATGAGCTCCACTGGGGAATAGTCAACAAGAACTTGTAAAGTCTCATTAAGAAATTTAATATTCTGACTCTGGCAAGTAATGTTACTTTACAATGTAAACATTGTCAACTATTTCTCCATTTACTTGTAACACTCAATGTCACAAGTTTTAACTAGGTGTGGACAAAGAACATTCCGTGGAATTTTATTGGACAATGTAGTGAGGTGTATGATAAATCCATTTCCTTCAGAGGAGCCTGGAGTTTCAAGGAATTAGATTAGAAATCAGAGTGAATGTGTCAAGGGAACATGCTAGGCTCCAGCCAAGACAGGAAATCGGAGGGACCAATGTACCTATGTAGTCTGTTAGTGACAGGGAGATGTGACCGTGTAGTTGAGGTATAAATCAGTTCAGAGAGAGACTCCACATCACTTTTAAGACAACATTTTAACTCTTGTTTGCTGTAAAAATGTGTCCTATATATATATATTTGAGGTCTCAATTTTGAGTGTTTTTCTGCTTTAACCAAGCATACCAAACAATATGGGATTTTAGAAATGGTTCTAGATCACTTCCCATGCAGCTCTCTGCTCAGAATGAATGGTTTACTGCCAGGGTCTAGTCTCAGCTCAGGCTCAGGTCCTGAGATGAGAAAGAGGAGTCAGTGCAAGGAGAAATTCTCATCACCAGGTGGATTGTACTCAAGTGGTTCCAAGTAGCTTGGGATGGCCTTTATTTATATTTAAACAGAGTTTTTCTTACCGGGGTTACATGAAAAGCTTTATTATTGGCTCCTATTTGACTTTTAAGAAATATATTGTATTTTAAGAAATACATCATAATCATTATTAAAGCCCTCATTGTTCCCCTTTATGCTTCCCCAAATACACTTTCCTACTCCCTACATAACCTTATTCTAGACATCGAGTTCAGCATTTTTGCAAGCTTAACTAAATATCAAGCCAGACACATCCTGTTCTTAAAGCACTTATGTCAGCTGGCAGCTACTTGCTATTACAAAGTTAATGCTTTAAGGACAACAATATTCAAACCCAGGCGATTATTTCATGTCTGTAAGAGATATTTTTATACAGTTCCCTTTTCCACAAGAGGGTCACATGTATGAATCTCTCTGTAAAGCATAGACTTTGACAAAAGAAAAGCTTCCCATCTCACTATACCATACTTCTCCCATCAATGTAAGCTCCTGGATATGGTAAAGATGGACTCATCCATCCTATATTTTACAATGCATTTCCCCATTGGATCATCACTAGATCTTATCATTGATTCAACATGCTTGGTGCCCAGGGGACTTACTCTCAACAGTTGGCACAATGTATGTTCCTGGGGCTTTTTCCCTATCCTATATGCACATGCCTTACTCTTCTTTCCAGAACTGTGAGACATGGTTAATGTTCCAAGGTTTGTTTTCTCATATGTACCTAACTGTCTCTGTTAAGTCAGAAAAGTTCCTGGACTTAGGCATTGTAGTTAGAAATTCCATGTAAGAGGTTTGAGAATTAAACTCCTGCTGAATCTTAGGGGAAAATATTCAAGAAAGATCAGAATTTCCAGGGAAAAATGCATGTGTGACTGACAAAGTAAACCTAAAAACCACCCAAAGAATCAACAGTATAATGTAAGAGAAAAGAGCCTGCAAGTTGCATGAATTTTGCAAATTGCTGCTCTGTCCCATTGACTACTGGTCATTGTTAAGTGAGAATCTGCTTCTATGGATGCCTTGCTCCGAGGAAACCCATTGGACAGGTAGTCATATGCTGATCCCTGACTAGGCTGCACAGTTCCCGACAGATTACCCTCCCTGTTTGCCTGCTAGCTTCTCATTCTCTAAGAATAATGATATGGCTCAGCCCTCTAGAATCATCTTCAGCTTCTCTACCAGCAATGACAACGTGAACTACCCCAAAATAATCACAACATTGTTTCCTGGCTTATATTTGACTCTTTCAATGTAACTCTGCCTTTCTACATATGCTAATATGGGACTTCACATTCCTTTGAATTTAACCTGGGCAACAGTGGATGTGGCTTTTGAGACTAAGTCATAAAAGGAGATATTGCTTCTGTGGGAGAGATGCCTTCTCTTGTAACACTAGCAGTCAGAACCAGGTCACATGGAGAAGTTGTGTGCAGGTAACATAGTCCATTTTCCTGGTGGGGTGCTAGCTAGCAGGCATCATTGACCAACAACAGTCAATAAGGGATCTGAGTTTCCCAACAGTTCTTAGTTTCTTAACTGGAAAAACTTGGGTGTGTGTAGTAAGTAGACTCATTGCTAAGGGAGTCATATTGAAATGGAAATTCACTGTGCTTGTAGTGACACAGGGCCTGCATTGATGGTTCATGCTGATGGGAAAAACGTAATGTCTTACTTATGTGATTTTTTCTCTGTAGAATCCAGTGTAGGTGTCTAGTCTCCTGCAGATGGGTGGATGTGGAGGAGAACAGCAAAGAACAAGACAGGCAGAATGGCATGAGATAGAAAGAGAATGGAATGGAACTTGATTGCTGGGGATGATGATGCCGTGTGTCCAGCTGCTGTGTGAAAATGGTTCTGGTCTATGTGTATATCATGGGTTTAAGTGACTCATCATATAGTTCCTGACAAATTGGGCTTGCAAATCACTACTCAATTATGCTTCCATGAAATATTCAGATTTGCTCCTCAAAGTGCCTCTCCTTCCTGCAGAATTAGATTTCCTCATCCTATCAAGTGGATCAAGTGGGCTTGGTGTGTTATTTACCAATGGAATCTGAGAAGAAATCTGTCAGAGTTCTCTGAATGTGCAAACCTTATAGAGTGGTAACACACACACACACACACACACACACACACACACACACACTTTGTTAGGTTGACTCGCACAGTATGGTCTAGCAATGGATGTCTTTCCTGGATAGGCCAAGAATCCAGTAGCTATTAAGTCCACAAGGCAGATGTCTCAGCAGTTTCACCCTGGTGCAGAAGTCCAGGTGCATCCCTCCCCAGAGAGTCTCTGTTGCAACCCCACAAAAACTGGTTCTGATATCAGAGGAGCTCAGCAGTCACAGGCTTGATAAATGTGCCAGCTAAAGTGAAAGCAGGCAAACATTGATGCTTCTCCCTCCACCTCTGTAATAATGCTTTACGATGAAAATGTCTCTTGCATGCTAAAAGTCTGGAACTTTTTTTTTAAAGAGAGATACCATAGAAGATGGAGGCATTATAGGTTTGAAGAGAAAACTGACTCTAGAGCAATGTCCAGAGACCGACAAGAATGACCCCAACTAACAATCTGAGCAACAGTGGAAAGGCTACCTTAAATGCCCTTTCCTGATAATGAGATTGATGGCTAACTTACCTGCCATCATAGAGCCCTCATCTAGTAGCTGATGGAAACAGAAGCAGACACCCACAGCTAAACACTGAGCCAAACTCCTAGAATCCAGATACAGTGAGGGAGGAGTGATAAGAAAATGGGGGCACGACCAGGCTACAGAAACCCACAGAGACAGCTAACCTGAACAAGGGGGAACTCATGGACCCCAAGACTGATAGCTGGGAAACCAGCATTGGACCAACTCAGACCCCCTGAACATGGGTCTCAGTTAGTGGAACCAGGATGTATCCCTGGTACACGAAAGGACTTTGGGAGCACATTCCCCATGGAGGGATACTCCTTTAACCTAGAGGCAGGAGGGAGGGCCTATACCCTACTCCAAATGACTTGACAGATTTTGTTGATCCCTCCTGGAAGGCATCACCCTCCCTGTGGAGTTGGGGGTGGGTGAGATGGGAGGGTGGTGGTGGGGGCATCGGAGGGAGGGAGAGGGAACTGGGATAGAATGTAAAATAAGAAAAAAAAATAATAATAAAAAATACCTGTGGGGGCATGAAGAGACTGGAACTTTTGCCTACTCTCACCTAAGATTGCTGTCCTACTGTATGTTCAGCCTGCCTTTAAAGGGAACAATTTAATGACTAACCTTACTTGCCTTGTATCCCCCATGTAATCAACTTTTATAAGCTAGGCTAATGGATAGCTGTAGTCTTAAGTTATGTATTCTTGTATGCCCATGACTCAGAGTAATACATGCGTGGTCTAGTCATTTGCCGAAGACAGCAAAAATAGAGATAAAAATCATATAAAATGAATATCCACTATAAATGTTGACTACAACATACAGATATTACTTGATAAGCAACAATGTTTTGTAATACTGTTTATTATCTGGGCCAGTTGGAGTCAATGACTTAGTCCCTTTTGGAGCTGCTACCGACTTCTGTAAAGAAACATTCATTCCTTTCCCATGTGCTGCTTCCTGTGATATTCAATAAAGATAGAGTAAAGAAAGCCCTTTGTTAGGGACACACACACACACACACACACAGATATAGACAGACACAGAGACAGACACAGATAGATACAGATACAGACTCAGACACAGACACAGACAAACCCTGAGACAAATACAGAGACAGTCAGACACAGACACAGAGAGACATAGACACAGAGGCAGACAAAGACAGACCCGGACCCAGACAGAGACAGCCATAGAGACAGATACAGAGACAAACAGACACAGACCCAGACCCAGACAGACACAGATAGAAAGATATGGGAGAGATTCACAATATGGCCTTCTATCAGACACAGATTCAGACTCATACAACAGACAGGTGGAAGACAGAAGATGGAGAACAGGGGAGCAAAGTAGACAATTCAGATCTGGGCTGTCTTAGTTAAATGACCCCAAAGGGAATGCTTTGATCTCTTTCCTTAATGCGAAAGCAGCAAATTATTGATGACTTGGAGTTTATCATTAATGTGTTTAAACCAACCACACATTTCCTTTTATCTGGACTGACAGCAAAATGTGGTACCCAAGTTAGGACGGGTCTTCCCACTTCAAAGAAGTGATCAAATCTGATCAAGAAAGTTCCTTACAGAAGTTCCCAACAGCTTGTGTTTTACTTGATCCCAGATCTAGTCAGGTTGACAACCAATATGAGCCATCACAAGTGCATCTGTTGTCAAGTTGACACCCAATCACATCTCCTTCTGTCATGTTTAATTTCCAAAGAAAATAAAAACAAGATCATAATTCTACCAAACATATTATCACTATTCCAAATATAACCACGGGCACAATATGTATTTTAGAAAAAGTGGCCAAGTTCCTTGAGGAATGTTTAATCTTTTAGTGTCACATAACTTAAATATAATAACACAGACTTGCAATACTCAACCACTGATACTATCTTTAATTGGTGTTACATTACACAATATAAAAAAGAAACTATAACTATCAAGTTATTATGTGTCTATAAGCAGAAACAAAAAAAATAGGACAGAAACACTGATGTGAATTATTGTCTTCATTTTTACATCTGGTTATGTGACTTAAACTAATATGCACATAACTACCTTCCTCTGCATTTCCTCGACCCTCAGCAAGCACCTTGCAAATCTTGATTCTTTTCCTGGAGGAGTGACCTATACCTTTATCCTGGAAGGGTCTGAGCACTTTATCATCCTGTCTGGATTGTGTTGTTGTAACTTCCCATTGACTTTAATCACAGGACACAGGACACCAAGAGATGCCCTAAAGAATCTCCCATTAACTCCAGACAGTCTTCCTTACCTCCACTTCGAAGAAGCAATCCAATTTCCCCACTGTGATCTAGATTAATCACCTCACCCAACATTGTTACTGCTTTCTTAGTCTGTTGGCTTAAGGGCATTAGAAGCCCAAAGTAGCCATGAGGAAGGCTTGGCTTCCAGTTCAATGGCATGCTAGTGCTAGGCCAGCAGAACATAAAACCAGGAAACAGAAATTTTCCAAGTGGGAAATTTGCCTGAGTGGGAAGCATTTCCATTTCTACCCCTAGATTCTGAGCCTGTGGATCCTGGCTGTAGGACAGATATTACCATGTACTGGCTACTGCTTCAGAGCATATACCATTTTCTGGAGAGCCCTGCCCTAGCCATACAGGATACTGCCACCTAATTGGTGCCATAACTTCATCTTTAAAGGGTCTTCCACTGTCTTATCAAGTTAACGGCTTCTGGTGGGGAACTTTTTGGTGGCTGAGATAAAATACCATAACCAAAAGCAAGTTGAGAAAGAAATAGTTTATTTTAGCTTGGGCTTCCAGAGGGATAGAGCCCATCATTGGTGGAGAAGGCATGGCAACAGTCAGGGAAAGTGTAGAGGCAGCTAGTAGATCACATTGTCATGTAGACATGAGACAAGAGGGGGTGGAAAGTAAGGGAGGGGCAGAGGGAGAGGGAGGGGGAAGGAGAGCAAGAAGTGGAGTACACTATAAGCCTTTACATGGTCTTCTCACTTTCACCAGCAAGACTGCACTCCCATAACCCCCACCCCAATGTTATCAATAGAGACCAAGGATTTAAACACATGATTCTATGAGAAACCTTTCTCATCCAAATCAGCACAGGAAGTGGCTGATGTCACTTTAGAATGAATGCTTGAAAAGCAAGCACAAGGTACCCTATGTTCCCCTTTCCCTACACCATGATGCCTGACATTGTCCCAGAGTGGAATCATAATTATTTGTGTGTATAATACCCAGTTCGACTAGCAGCATCTGCATATAGCCAAGAAATCTTAATGGAGTCCTTCAACTTAGAACCAGCTGTACCTAATCAAAGTGTCCCTTATTTCTCACTTGACTCCTGCCCTTTATCCTTGCATAGAGCTTCCCTTTCTCCCTCCTTAATCTTTTGTTTTCTCATCATCCATAAGTAGTGTGATGATCTGTTTATTGGGTCTCTGCCTAGGTATATGTGATGCTTTCAGTGAGACATAGTCATAGTCTCAGGCATGTGAATACTTGGTCCCCAATTGATAACTGGATTTGAGAGGCTTTGGAGGTGTGGCCTTAATGGAGGAAGTGTGTTACTTGGGGCGGGCTCTGGGAGTTAAAAGTCTTGTGACATTTCTCGTTCTCTCCATTAAAGATGTGTGCTCTCAATTTGCTGCTCTTGGTGCCACACCTTCACATGGCCATCATGTCTGGAACTGTAGACACAAAGAAACCCTTCCCTTTATAACTTGCCTTGGTCATGGTGTTTTATCCCATCATTAGAAAACTATTATAGCATAACTAGATAGATTGTGACCACTCTCTTTTCTGTGAGGGTTGAGAGCTCAAGCTTGGGCCTTATTTATCCAACAAGTAGTCTACTACTGAGACATATCCATTGACCAGGTAGTCTGCTTTTCTAAAGTTTAAATTGATTTAAATAAATAGGTGAAAATTAAAAATTATTTGAGGCTATTATGTGACATTTAGAACCATATATATACTGTGTAATGTTAAAACAAAGACAGGCATATCTATTTCTTCAAGAATTTACTACTTATATATGGTGAGAATATTCAAGGTAATTTTTCTAACTTTTTGAAATATCCAGTATAGCATCATTAACCTTAGTCACCCTTGTATGTAAGTGCACAGCATAATTCTTTATTCTCATCTAATCATAGCTTGGTATGAGCCTCCAGGGGCTGGAAGAAGGCAGGAAGAGCTGAAGTCCTGGAATATCAGTGGTGATAGAATGCGGCCAGCTCCTGTTTGCTCTGGCTGCTGCTCACCGATGGAAGGGCAATGTGGGCAGCATCCCTTCTTCACCCCTATTGGATGCCTGTGAACTGTTGTGACCGGGTGAACTATTATAAGATTCAAAGGTCACTTCCACCTAGAGTGCATCGTGGACCTCAAAGACCTGAGTGCTGTAGATGGAGAAGCTGTCCAAAATAACTTGAAGGCCCACCAAGGACCTTCGAAAGTTCTTTGAACTTAGATACAGGAAGGTATAACACAGCTTTTGTTTTGCTGGATTTGTTTAGAAATGTCATAAGCCATTGTTTTGTGGAATTTTAATCCATATAACCAAAGGCTTTTGGGGCAGTGATCCCCAGGATGTGGTCGGTGCTCTTCTCCCCTGGACAGAACAACTCGATGGAGGCAGCTGGATCATCAGTGCTGTCTGATTATTTCTTTCTGTATCAGTGAGTGTTTGTCCCTATCCTGTACCTAAATAAATTCTTGAGACCCTTTACAGACTCTCATGGCTTCTCACTACACCACTAAGTTATTTTACTTGAACTTTCATATCCCATGTGTTAGCACATGCCCATCAGTAATAATGGTCAGCTGTGGTGTGAGTCAGCCCAGTGCGGAGCTGCTGGAGGGTGTCTGTTCCCTGAGGAGCATGTGCTGACCTCTCCAGGAGGCAGTTCCCAGATGATTTTGATTTACATACTTCCCCAGCTCTTCATTGCTTCGTCATGTTAGGCTCCACACTGATGTGTCATATGGTATTCTAACAAGTAAAATCTGAATGATGGACATTTTGCAAAAATACTTATTAGTTGACATTCCATATAAGAGTACAAGAGTGGCCTATTTTGCTTGTGGGATAGGGGTGGACAGTGCTATTTTACTAACACTAAAATTAGTTCATTTTAAGGAATATCACCCAGAGTGATGATAAGGTAGCTCTGAACTGTGAGTTGCCAGTAAGCAATGCGCCCACATGGGGAGCTTTTTAATGGTGCAGCCAGCACCACACTGAGAAGACTGAGGTAGTAATTGCTACCTCCTCGTATAGTAATTGCTACACTCATTGTATAGTAATTGCCACACTCATTGATGATATCCCAAGAAAGACTTTTCAGGGCAAAGAGCACTGTTGTATAGAAAGATGAATGGCATTGGCCTCTGCTTAGAGGATTTCATTCTAACTTAAGTGTGATCCTATGCCTAAGGGGATTGCATCATCTGAGAGAAAAACAAAACAAAGGAAAACAGATGAACCCTGGCAATTCTCCTTGTCTTTTTGTTTTCCTTCACTGACACTTGGTCTGGGAACAATGGCATCGTGTGTCTCAGAGTGGGACCACAGCATATAGCTCTAAGCCAAGCCAAATCTCTCAGCTTCCTTCAGTTCCTGAGAATTCAAGGGTTCTGCATGTCACCTGCTTTGTAGCTGATTAAGGGCAGTCCCAGTGAGCCACCCAGCCCAGGGTTCCTTTTGGGAGCAGTTACACATTTCTAGGGCTCAGCTGTCCCGATTCACTATGAAGAGATTTGGGTTGGGTGTGGTGGCCCATGCTTTTAATCCCAGAACTTGGAAGGCAGAAGCAGGTGGATCTCTATGAGTCCCAGACCAGCCAAGCTACATAGTGAGGCCTTTTCAAAAAGGAAATAAATAAAAAGAAAAGGAAAAAGAAAATGGGGTATGGGGATTTGAGATGAGACCAATAGAGAAACCAGAAATCCGGAGTTCTTCATGGCTTTACAACACAGCTTCATCCTTTCTGAGGATGTTAACACAAAGCTACTGGAAGACTACTCTGAGGACACCAGTAGCACTGCTCCTAACCTCACCGCATATGGAAATCAGATGGAGGCCAGTGACAAAGCTGGGACCCTTCAGCACCTACAATTCCCAGCCCCTAACAACCCTTCCTAGTTCTATCCACTTTTACCGTCTCCACAGTTCTAGGGAGAACTGACAACTGATGGACTGCAGGCACAGAAACTGCACAGCATTCTGGGCAGAGCCCAGGTATAACCCCACACCTTCTGGTGCTCTCCCTGCCCAAGATTGCCTCCCCTTTGGAGGTGGGGTCACTGTCCCACAGATTATGCAAATGTGAAGTTAAGTCCCTCTGGCCTCTAAAGAATTTAACTTGGGCCTAGGGAGCTGAGGTGCTCTGTGGCTTGATCTGCAGTAGCTGAGGCAGCAGCAGGCTGCAGCTCAGGAGGAACTAGCTCCTCGTGGTGACCCTTGGGAGCAGGGAGTGAATGTTGCAACCGTGTAGTCTGAATTGCCATCATTGTGCTTTTTATGGTATATTACATTACTTCTATCTCACCAACTGGATCGAGAATTCTCCAGCAAAGGGCAGCATACCACTCCTCTCTTAATCACTGTTAGAAGCATAATACTCTTGCAATAATCAAAGGGATAGGTATGGTTTAGAAAGGCCTGGATCTGAATTGTGGATGAGCTCTTGGAGGTTATGTAAGCCTGTTTCCTGGTCTGCCTTGGCTAATGCACAGGTCAAGTAGCTTGTGCCTGGCACACAAGGAACAGAGGTCACAGAACATCAGGACTGTGGAAGTATCAGGTCCCTCATCTCCATCCTGTTTCTCCTGGACTCCCTGGGGCATTACGGTTGCTATGGCACACAGCAGGAGAGAGTGTGAACAGGGCCCCTACATAGCCATTGTCCTCTGGGGACCTCTGTCAGTACTGGGCAGTTTGGGCTGGGGCTCATCTCCTACTGCCTTTTCCCATTTGGTCAGTCTTACTTCTCTATGGTCTAGTTCAGGACCCTGGAACTCCCATTGGGACTTTCCTCCTCCCTAGCTCTGGCTCCTGGTACCTGCCTGGCTGTCATAGCAACAGCTTCCAGGGTGACAAAAGAGGGAGCTGGGTCTTGTGGGTAAGCCTTTTTGGACCGCAGAGACTGCCCAGGCTGCATCTATTCAAGCTTTCTGTGTTCTTCCTCAGACTGAGCTCACACTCCCATCCAGGCCCACGGGACCATGTCCACCAGTCTGACCACTTGTGAGTGGAAGAAAGTCTTCTACGAGAAGATGGAGGTGGCAAAGCCAGCTGACAGCTGGGAGCTCATCATAGACCCCAACCTCAAGCCCAACGAACTGGGCCCAGGCTGGAAGCAATATCTGGAGCAGCATGCCTCAGGCAGGTGAGAGGCTGCTGGGAGGGTGGGGCTGGCAGTGCTCCCCAGGGGGAGGGGTCACAGACTCACTCACCTCCATGTCAGCTCAGGTGACAAGCAGAGAAGGGACGGCCACAGAGGCTTTGCTACTAATCACAGCTGCTAGGATTCCTCAGTTACTGCCAGCAAAATGTGTTCTGTTTTTGGGTCTCAGTTGTCCACAGAAAGCCAAGAGTGGCAATGCTTTGGTACCCTGAAAACCCAGGTGGTTGGTGTAGTTGTGATGGAGAAGAGATGCCATGAGGATTGGCAGGGGTCTCAACCTTGGAGTCGGGGGACTTGTGCTCTGGGACTCTGGTGTTTGTGGGCTCAGTCAAAAGCAATGAGACTGGAAGACAGAATACGTTACTGAGCACATGGTGTTTTTTGAGAACCTGGTTCCTTAGCTCTGTGGAGTTGGGTGTGTCCTCTTCTTTCTCTGCCTCTCAGTTTTCACATTTACAAAACAAGGGGTTCATCTTAGTTCATCTTAGCACATCACTCAAACCCCTTCCAACTTCACTATCTGCTGACTTCCCTAAACTTTCCTCTCTCTTCCTTTTCCTTTCTCCCCCCTTCCTCCCATTCTCTCCCTCCCCCTCCTTCCCTCTCCCTCTCTCTGTCTTCTTGTTATTTTATGATGTATTTTTAAAAAATTTACTCTGTATCATTGACATCCTCCATCTTGATCCCATTATTTTCCCTGCCACCTTGGTCTGGTTCGAGGCCTCTGGTTTCTACTACATTATTGATGCTGGGCCCTCACTGGGACTCTTCCTGGGTATCCTACTGTCGCCCTCTGTTGTGGAGATCCTGCAGCTTTGGGTCTGCGCGTCAGGTTCCTTTATGTGTTCTAGCAGATCATAGATGGAATGAATGTTGGTATAGGCCAAGTCATAACCCTGGGTGTAGGCCTGGGCGGCTGTAGGGTTGGCCCCTGGATGAGAAATGGGGGTAGCTCTCTCATGCTCACTCTGGGGCTGGTTCACCCACACCTGCACTAAAAGGGCTGGCTCTCCTGCTCTTATGACCACAGGCCCAGCTTTCCCACCTGCCCCAGGCATTGATGGGTGCAGTGGAGGAAGGACAACTCTCCCCTATTCATGCTCACAGTTTTTGGGCCGGCTCACCCACACCTGTGCTAATAAGATTGGTTCTATTGTGTCGTGTGAGGTGCATGGCCTGCTCTCCAGCGTGTTGCAGTTGGTAGGGGTCAGGGATGGCTCATTCTATGACCACAGAGCCAGCCCACTTTCCACTTTCTAAGTGTTCCTCACTTCCCACCATGCAGTCTTTTAAAGATGGCATCATTTCCCTCTTACAGACTGGCGACTTGGGACTTGGGCCACAGTTGCTTGCTCACACGGTCTCCAGCCCACCTGCAGGAGCTAACTTGTCCTCCTCTTTGGGCATTTGGATTCACATGAGACCAGCTGGCAGCTGTGTTGTGGAGGTGTGAACAAAACATGGCAGAGACTGGGCTGTCCACAGTGGGTGGGTATGAAACCTCTTCAGTAGAGAATATCAGGCAGGTGGGAGCAGAAAGACACATGATTTGGGTAGGCACTGGGCATCTGCAGCCTTAGCACAGGTCTCGAAAATGAATAGATGGAACCTGTACTGCCATAGGTCAGAGAACAGAGGTTGATTAGTTTGTGTTGGTGAGTGTTGCAGACACTGGGTGCTTCTCTCTAATTAGCTGTGTGCTTTCTCATTTCCTAAGCCTTAGTATCATCTCTCCCCAAATGCTCACCCACGTCGGATACTTCTAGAGATGTGGGGTTTGGCTTGAGATAGAGGAAATAATCCTGGACTGGCTTGTTTAAAAAGATAGGAGACTGAAAACACAAAGCATTTGAACCTCTTGGAGGACAATGTGCAGGAAGGCTGAGGGGTATGCGGGGCTTCTGGAGTTTTGGGACAGTGCCAAAGGCTCACAGATCTCCCCTCAGGGCATAGTCCCAGCTGGCCTCAGGAAGAACTAAAACATAGTCATCCTGTGCAGGCTCCTTGCTTTTCATCTTTCAGAGGTGTTATATCTGGGGCCCAACAGTACTTGCCCCATACACTGATGGGAAGAAGAGTAGAACCCTTCCAATTCAGGACCAATCAGATTCCTCTTCCCTTTTGACCATGTCCCAGGTGGCACTGAGTGTTGTTTTATGCTCATGTTGTCAGTGGTTTCCAGGGGTCAGAGGCTGACTTATTTTTAGTGCTATTTCACAGCGGCTGAGTAGAGCTTAAAGTACAGTTGGTGCTGGTTGAATTGAATTGATTCCTTCATCACAGGTCCTTTGAAGCCATTGTACATTGGACTTGGGCAAAGCCAGTGATGAGGACAGAAACAGCCTAGTGGACATGCAAATGCCCCTGAAGCCTTTGGAAACAGGGGCTTACATGAAGCCATTTCAGGGGACCAGGAGCCACGGTGGAGTTAAGAAGTGATCCATCACATGTTAACACTATTGGGAGGCTAGAAGGAGTAGGGCTTGGCAGGTGAGCCCTAGGCCAACACCCTCCAACTTTCTGAGGCTGTGGCTCTACGAGTTCAGGTTAGACAAAGTGGCCTGTATGAAGGTTGGGTTGGGGGTAGGTATGTGAAGAAACAAAGTCTACTTTTCCTGTCCTCACACAGGACTGCTGTAGTACCAACAGATAACTCAAGGGGAGTGCCTCTGTGACGATGTAAGAAAGTAGTGTTCTTTGTGATCCGGTCTGTTGAAGGCTGCCAATCTACCCTGCTTTTCTGGCTAGCTTATTGCAGCCCTACAATGTGCTAGGATCTGAGCTTGCATGTCATCTCAGAGCAAGTAAGTTTCAGACATCTCTGCCCTCTTCTCAGAGGGATGTCTGAGCACAAAGTCCAGCATGGACACCATCAAACTGCAACCAGCAAATGAGAAAGGAGTTGCAGAGAAGAGGAGCCAAGCTTTTTTTGCAGGTTGACCAGATGTTACTCTTCAGTAAGCTGGGAGGAGGGCAGAAGCTGTAGGAGGGTTCACAGGAGGCAGCTTCCTGATGACCGCTGGCTGGCTGCCCAGTGGCTCCTGTGCTAGGTTCCTAAGTATGCTACTCTGGTCCCCAGGGTGTAGTGATATATTGTTTGTTACCTAACAAATAAACCTTGCCTGGAAATCAGAATACAGAGCTATGCCACTAGTTAGCCACAGATGACAGGCAGTGATGGCCACACTTTTAATCCCAGTACTCGTGTGACAGAGGCAGATGGATCTCTGTAAGTTCAAAGGCACCCTGAGCTTCATGAGAGTGAATCAGTCTAGAAGAGAAATGGAGCTCATGCCTTTAATCCCAGCACTAGAGAGAATGCAAGGCAGGAACTCAGTGCAGTCTCTTGGTGAAGAAGAGCTGAGAATTTGTAGAGACAGGATCGCCCTTTTAGCATTGGTAGAGGTAAGAATTCCCTAGTGGCTTGGCTGTTTTGCCTTTCTGATCTTCAGGCAAGGTTTATTTGTTAGACTACAAACAATATATCACTACACCAGGGTGACCACCAGGAGAGGGTGGTAGCTGGTGATCTCCAGTGATAATGGACCCACAGACTTGGCAAACATCAGGCTTCTATTTTCAGCCTCTAACCCTCCGGCTATTTCTTTCCTGTGTTCCCCAGGGCTGGCTGTCCGTGCATCTCACCTGCTCTATTCCTCCTCCCTTTTCTGGCAGGTTCCACTGCTCCTGGTGCTGGCACACCTGGCAGTCGGCTAATGTAGTCATCCTCTTCCACATGCACCTCGACCGTGCCCAGCGTGTTGGTTCGGTGCGCATGCGTGTGTTCAAGCAGCTGTGCTACCAATGCGGCACCTCACGCCTGGACGAGTCGAGCATGCTGGAGGAGAACATCGAGGGCCTGGTGGACAACCTCATCACCAGCCTGCGCGAGCAGTGCTATGACGAAGATGGTGGCCAGTACCGCATCCATGTGGCCAGCCGGCCCGACAGCGGGCTGCACCGCAGCGAGTTCTGCGAGGCCTGCCAGGAAGGCATCGTGCACTGGAAGCCCAGTGAGAAGCTGCTAGAGGAGGATGCCGCCTATACCGATGCCTCCAAGAGGAAAGCCCAGGGCAGTTTTATCTACAACTTCTTCTCATTTCGCTGGTGTCTGTTTTGGGGTGCCCTCTGCCTGGTTATTGTCTATCTGCAGTTCTTCCGAGGCCGCTCTGGCTTCCTCTAGGGGAGCTGGTTGGGGGGTGGGGAGAAGGGACATGGGATTGAGAGTGAGAAGGACTTGGTCTCCTGGTTCTGCTACAAGATCAATCTATGACTCTAGTCGTCTGCATCGTGCTCACTCGCCTACCAAATGAGGAGTGTGCACTAGGAGATGCTTGCTGGTTCTTCTACTACTTTGACCACAATGAGGGGAGGGGAGGGGTGAGAACTTGAGGAGCTTGCTGGGATTTGGTGTGAGTGCGAAGTCAACAGTGCTGCCTGGTTCCCTTCACTTCTCAACCTCCACCTCCCGCCCTCCATTTGTTTTATGTTCATAGCCTTGGGTCTCACCTTGAACCTATCGCATCTTCGTGCTCACTCTCTGCTCTCTCTAATTGTTCTGCATGGCTCCTGTTGGGTAGAGGGTGCTACTCTTTACCATCCACTGGGTACACAGAGACAGCGACCTGTTCCTCCCGGGGGTCTGGCTCCTACCTTTCTGAAAGGCTCAGAATGTCTCTCTGGCGCTAGGGCTGGGATGAGATTGGAGGTGGGAGGGTGGAAGAGGGGATGGGTTGGGGGCCTGATGGTCAATGGCACAATGGGGTAGCAACTGGCCATATGTGGCTGTTTCAATTTAAATTAATTAGAATGAAATAAAAATTGCTCCTTAGTAGTTCTAAGCTCAGCTGGGCTCACACAGAACTTGACCCCATCAGGGAGGGCCATTGCTCAATGGCAGACAAGGGTGGTTTCTAGGAAGATGAACACCAAGGGTTTGAGCATCAAGTGTTCCCCAGAGGGCTTCCATCCTCTATGTTTAGTCTACCCTGAACCTCAAGGCAATGCTGAGCAACAGGACTAGGATGAAGAGGCGTCAGCCTGCATCTCTTGCTAATATGTGGTTTTGGGTCTAGAAATAGATTGCCAAAATTCTGTCAGGGGAATAGGTCATGTTTCATATGGCCAGAAAAACTGGGGCATTTGGTCACTGCATCTTCAGAGGAAGGAAATACTTCTGAAGATGGTTGCAGGGCATGGAATTTAGAACAGGTGAAGAGAAATGAGGCAGGGCACATTTCCAGAAGAAAGGCCACTCTACCAGGTAGGTTTCCTCAGTAAATGATTTCTGCGTTTTCATGTTTAACTAGAGTGATCATTCCCTGACTTGGCATGCCACCCCCAACCACTGCAATGATTTTATCCCTTCAGGACTGAGGGAGTAGACTATATTTGTTTCCAAGATGTTTTTCCTCCTTAATTAGTGGAAATTGCATTTTCATGCCCTTACAACCAGAACTCCATACTTCACTTTAAAACACTGGCTGCTTTTCTGTTTGTATCTACTTCCTGTGCCTGTAACATTTTATAGTCCTCCTTTCCTATAATTGTTCTGGGTATTGAAAAAGTGAGTTTCACTCTGGTATTTCCTATATGTTGATCATATTCTTGTCCTTCCAACAACTGGTTCCCTCTTCCATTACTTCTTTCATATCTCTGTTTAAAAATCTCCCTTTCACACATAAGGGAGAGCATGTGACACCTTTCTCTCTTAGTCTAACTTATTTAGCTTAATATGATCTCTAGTCCCATCTATTTCTCAGTACCTGGCATTATTTCATTTTTCCTTCTGACTGACTCTATCCCATTGTGTACACATTACTTATTTTTCATCCAATGATCTGTTAATGGGTACCTAGTTTGATTTCATAACGTGGCTGTTGTGAATAGTATCATAATAAACATGGATGTGTAGGAACTTCTGTGTTTTGCTGACTTAGATTCTTTGGAGTATACACAGTGCATTTTAAAGTGCATTTTCCAGGAACGTCCATAGTGGCTGGACAGCACCTGCTCTTCGTGTTAGATTGTCTACCCTCTATCCCAACGCTCTTTCTGGACACTTTCTCTCTTCCATCCTTTATATACTTGGGTGCCCAAGATTCTCCCCCACTCATTTCTCCTCATGACTTGGGTTTTTACTACATATGAACCTTCAGTCTTTATGGCTTTTCAAACTTTCATACAGAGCTTGAGACACAAAACCCAGACTATCTGACCACCAGGCACTCCCTACCAAAGCAACCTGGCTAAGCCCAATCATTTGCTTCTTTGAAATCCAGTGTTCTCCTCACCTCTCTGCCCCACCCTATGTCCCATGTCCCATGTCATCTCAAATGTTGTCTTCTTTTTCCCTTTCCTTGCCTTACCCCACCTGACACTGCTTGACCACCATTTCCCATGCCATGTTGGCTGTATGCTGTCTTCTATTCTCCCACACTGCCCTATCCCACCCCACAGTGATTGGCCACCACTTTCCATGTTAGATTGAATGCTGTCACTCTTTTTCTTTGCCCTACTCCACATCACATCATTTGGCTGCCATGTTCCATGTTGTGTTTGTTACACACTGTCTTCATTTGCTCTGTTACTCTTCTAATCTACTCCCATAGAACCTGGCCAACAGGTTTAATTCTACATTTCTTAACATTCTGGGTTTCAGTACCAGCTTTCAGATAATTACAACGCTTACAATACTGGACTCACTAAGCCTCAATTTTGTGTATCAGTAACTATAGCATCTAAATAATCAATTATTAGGAATAAATTAAGCATGAGTGATGGCTTAAAGTCAGGATTCCCTTATCTCTGCTGGAAGTATTATAATTCATGAAATTTGTTTTTGGGGTAAAGAAAGATAACATAAGGAATACTGTACTCTACAAGACAAGAACTAGTCAACCATGCTAATTAAACAGTAACTCTGTGTTGGGTATGACACAAAGGTGAAGACAACTTACAGTGATGTGCCTGTGGACAAGAAATAACAATAAAAATGATTAGTACAGTGGCAGAGGTGGCCTCAAGGTGCTGACAGCCTACCTCTAGCTGAGGCTGTGATCAGCCTCACTGAGATACTGTGTGATACTTTAATTACTCTGACAAATAAAGCTTGCTTGGAGTCAGAGGGCAGAGCTAGCTACTAGCTAAGCATAGAGGTTTTGTAGGACTGTAGAGAGAGGGCACAGGAAGTAGGAAGGCCAGGTGGAGAGAGGATTTCCACCCCTTTGGATGGAGGAACTAAGAGGTAAGAAGCAACTGTGGCTGTCCCCCAGCTTCTTTGATCTTTCCGATTTTTACCCCAATATCTGATAAGGTTAATTAGAATAATGCCTCACTGAGAGCCAGTGCTTATGCTTAGATTAAAGAAAAGCCTTTGAAAGCCAGTGGTGACAAAATCCTAAGGACCTGAGATGGAAGAAACAGGAAAGGAAACTGGGAGGTTCAGCCAATTGAAGAGTTAAGCCTGTCAGAGCTACAAGTTTTATGTCAACTTGACACAATATAAAGTCATTTGAGAGAAGGGAACCTGTAGAGCATTTTCTTAAGTAGCAATTGAGGGGGCAGGCAGCCTATTGTAGGTGGTGCTATACCTGGGCTGGTGGTCCTGGGGTCTATGAGAAAGCAGGTTGAGCAAGCTATATGAACCAATACAGTAAGCAGCATCCTCCATGGTCTCTGCATCAGCTCCTGTCTCCAGGTTCCTGCCCTGTTTGAGTTCCTTCCATGATGAACAGTAATATGGAAGTATAAGCCAAACAAACCTGTTTCTTCCTGTCTTAGTTAAGATTCTATTGCTTTGAAAAAACACCATAATGAAGGCGATTCTTAAAAGGAAAACAATAGATTGTGTCTGGCTTACAGTTTCAGAGGTTTAATCCAATCATTATGGCTGGAAGCATGGCTGTAGGGAGGCAGACACGGTGTCGCAAAAGCAGCTGAGAGTTCTACAGCAGGACTGGCGGGCAGCAGGAAGTGAATGCCACACTAGATAGGGCTTGAGCCTTTGAGATCACAAAGCCTGCCCCTTAGTGGCACACTTCCTCCAACAAAGTCACACCTGATTCAACAAGACCGTACCTCCTAATAGTGCCACTCACTGAGACTCTCGGGGCCAGTTTCTTTCAAACCACCACATTCCACTCTCTGGCCTACACAGGCTTGTAACCATGTCATAATGCAGGAAGGCATTAGGTCAACTTTAAAAGTCTCCAGAGTCTGTATCAGTCTTGCCATACTCCCAACTTGCTTTTTGGTCATGATGCTTCATCACAGCAATAGAAAACCTAAGACAAGTTGGCACCAGTATTGCAGGGTATTTTTGTGACAGACACGACCATGTTGTTTTGGGGAGGATTGTGGAAGGACTTTGGAACTTTGTGCAAGCCAAGCACACTACATGTTTAGTGCTCGGCAAGCTGTTCTGTAGCATCTTGAAAGATAAGAAGGTTGAGAGCAGTACAGATGATGGAGGCCGAGCTTGTGAAGTTTCATGGGGGAACTGAAGACTCTTTTGGGCCATTGAAGAACCTTTGGTGTCTGGTCAGATGGAGCTGAAGAGTCAACTTTGATTAGCACCATTAAAGTGGAAACTTTTGGGACGGTTGGTGCTGGTTAGTTGGAGCAGAGAAATTAGCAGTGATTAAGAGACCAACTTCACTAATGTGAAGTCATCTGGAACGTGTTTCCTGAGAGCACACACAGGCTGAGTTCTAGAAGCAGCCAAGATTGTCCTTCACTCTGGCAGCCAGACTTGGTATTGTAAGAGTCTTCCAGGTGGAACTGGTTTTGAAGGTGTGAGGGGGTCATGGAGAGCATCCAAAATGTGGCACTGTGAGAGGCCGGGAGGTGCCATTGGGGAAGGCACAGCCTCAATGGCAGTTGAAGGCCCAAGATTGAAGGGGTCATGGAGAGAAGTTGAGGCTTGACACCACAAAGAGAGCCCAAGAGAGGCTATTGGTGAGAGTGAGCCAAGTTGCATCAGAAGACACCAGCAGTTTGGAGATATCAGAACCATGGGACAACCACCCAGAACAGCAGCAGTGGAGTGGCACCAGTTGGAGCTTAGAAGACAAATTGTGTGTGTTGCAGGAGAATACACTTCCAGAGAAGTGACCCAAGCCCCTTGAAGGAGCCCAGAAGATTGTGAATGAACCCCAGACAGTGAACATTGAGTTATTGACACTGCTGGAGTTTGATTTTGCTTTTTTTTTCAGATTGTAACTGTGCCCTAGTTCTTTCCTCTTGATATTAAGAAAATATTTAACTTAATTTTGAGTTTTATAGGAGCCCACAATGGAAAGACTTTAAACTTTTAAGAGAGATTTAGGATTTTTAACTGAACTTTTAATGTGTTCGAATTTATAAAAACCTAGATTTTAAACGTTATTTATGTTTTATATTGTTATGTTAATATTAATGTTTCATATTGGGTATAAAAAAGAAAGGAAAAATTCTAACTGGAAAGTGATACGTTTGAGCATCAAGTTGTGTTGTCTAGTTTCATGTCAACCTGTCACAAACTGAAGTCATATGGGAGGAAAGGACCTAAGTTGAGAAAATGCCTTCATATGATCAGGCCTGTAGAGTATTTTCTTAATTAGTGATTAATGGGTGGCAGCCAGTCATTGTGGATGGTGTCATCCCTGGGATGGTGGTACTGGCGCTGAGGTATATAAGAAAGCAGGCTGAGCAAGCAAGGGGTAAGCCAGTAAGCAGCTCCCTTCAGTGACCTCTGAATCAGTTTCTGCCTCCAGGTTCCTGCCCAGCTTGAGTTCCTTCCCTCACTGCTTTTGATGATGAACTGCTATATGGAACTGTGAGTGAAAGAAACCCTCTCCTCCCAAGTTTCTTTTGGTCATAGTGTTTCATCACAGCACTAGACTAACCCTACCTAAGATAATAACACATAAAATGGCTCAGTTCAAAGGCCATCGCAAGGACCACAGCACCTTGTCAAGAGAGAAGAACCAACCCACTAATATCTGGGTCACAGCTTGGCTTCTCAGCACCATCTGTTTTTAAGGGGACAAATGTAATAACCAACCTTACTTGGCTTGGGTTTCCCACATAATCATCTTTTGCAACCTTAGCTAAAGCACAGCTGTAATGTTCAGCTATGTGCTTTCCATGCCCCTGACATAGGCAATGCACATGTATCATCTGCCAAAAGCAGCAAGTATAAAAGTTGAAAGCAACTTTGTAAAATCTATCATAAAGATCGAAAGCAACCATTTGTGGATATTGCTTGATAAATGATTATGTTTGTAGTCTGGGTCAATTGCGATCAGTTGAAGCCAGTGACTCCATCATTGTAAACTACTCCTCATTCCTTTCCCATGGGATGCTTTCTAGACTGTACGATAAGGACAGAATGAAGCCCTTTGTTAGGGAAAGAAACACCTAGACAGAAGACACAGTCACACATACAGGGAGTGGCACAGACACATGAGCAGACAGATTTACAAGACAGCCTTTCCCAGGCAGGCGCAGACAGGCTCATGCAACAGACAGAAGATGGAAGACTCAGATGGAGAGAACCCAAAGCCAATCTTGATCTTGGTTAAATGACTCTGGGGGAAGTGCATTTATTTCTTTCCTTTATGCAACCTGATGCATTATTGGTGACTCAGGGTTAATCACCAATACATTTATATTACAAATGATCCATTTGAAATACCCACTGATGTCAGGAAGTTAGTGAGAGTCCATTGCCAGAAGATTTAAAGTTAGTGGAGATAGAACACAGTGGTATTAAGGGTTAAAGGGAATAATGGCACAAGAAGGATTTAATGGAGAGGGAGACAGGAGGGAATGATAGATGAGGATAGATAACACTAAAGAAATTTTGAAAAAGTAATATGGATACATACCACTGTGTAAGCTTCTTAAAACACATACCCAGACACACACATACATACACACAGACACAGACACACAGACACACAGACACACAGACACAGAGAAACACAGACACACAGACACACACACACACACACACACACACACACACACACACACACACACACACGGGGGGGAGAGAGAGAGAGAGAGAGAGAGAGAGAGAGAGAGAGAGAGAGAGAGAGAGAGAGAGAGAGAGAGAGAGAGAGAGAGAGAGACTTAAAAACCACAGGATAAGAAAAAAAAACATACTACAGGGAATGGTTTGCCATTTTTGGAGTTTTTGGTCAGTGAGGTGTAGTGATGTATTATTTATGATTTATTAAAGTTCACCTGAGGATTCAGAATGCAAAGCTAACCAAAAAGACATAGAGCCAGGCAGTGATTATATACACTTTTAATCCCAGCAGCTAACACTAGCTAGTCACAGAAGCCAGGTGATGATGGTGAAGCTGGCACACACCTTTAATCCCAGGACTCTGGAGACTGGTAGATGTTAGTTCAAGGCCACACTGAGCTACACAAAATTGATCTAGTCTAAATGAGAAACAGCTCATACAAAGGTGATATTAGCACCTGGGATCACAGACCTTTAATCCCAGGATTTGAGAGGTATAAAAGGAAGAAGCAAAGGGTCTTGTGAGAGATTTATATTCCAGCCACACTGAGGACAGGACAGCCCTTTCAGCCTGAGGTTAGAGGTAAGAGCTAATGGCTATAACTGCTTTGCTTATCTTACCATCAGCTTGAACCCGGAAATCTATCTCTGGATTTTTATTTTTCATGTTGCAGTGAGGTCCCATAGACCCTCAACATCATCCATTATTGGCAATGCTATTAAACCTACCAGAACATAACACTAAGACCCTATTGCTGATGGTATCACACACTTGAGTCCTAGAACGTGGAAAAATCAAGCTTCATCCCTACCGGTTAGCTTTTTCAAAACTGGAAGATTCTATGCATGCTATCAGGGAAGAGTAATCACTAGCTTCATCCAGATGTGAACCCACAAGTTGTGACAATGACCTGTGTGTCAAGACATGCTCACTGATGAAGTATTAGCACGAATGTCATGGCAGTGACCAGACTCTGGCTGGATTCAAGGCCGGCTCCACAAGTTGAAACTGTACCTGACAATGTTACTATGCACAAGAATCTGCAGCTAGACAGGCATTAGGCTCCAGAAGAGAACCAATTGGCTCCCAATTCATCACTTTTTGATAAATAATTTATCATTACTTATCATTAGATTAGTGTATCAGTTAACCCTAATCAAAGAGTCTTCTTTCGCAGTATATAGTACTTAACATAGAGACCCGCAACTTGCCAAGGTGCAGAGAGTGAGAGACTGCAGAGTGCTGAGCCCGGAATGGAATATCCACAGTACACCCCTCTGTGCAAGGCTTGATCCTGTCATCTTGGAGCTGGGTGTCAAGATCACACTCAAAAAACGATCGCATCTCCTAATATCACTAAGTGCCTTGGAGAAATGTGGCTCTGCTTCAAAAGCCACTGTAGTTTTGCCTTTGTCCCAGGAGGGACCTAGTCGAGACCGTTCTGCCTCATTAGGTAATTTGTTCCCATACTATGTGTTGCTTCTTAAACTGCACCCTGCACTCAAACAATGAACCCTCAGCCTACAACCCCTGACTCTCATTCTTCAGCAAATAATGGCTTATTCTAGTGCAGCCTACAGTGCTTACCTTGACTGTCAGTAAGTGCCTCCTTATCAGAAATGTTCTTTGGTGTCTGAGGCAGAATTAAAGACAGCGGCGTCCCATCTAGCACACCCTCATAAACTATTTCTCAGATCTAATCTTAATGAATGCATTTTGTCCTGTATCATAGATGTTGATATATCTCCCTTTCTCCTCCTGTAAAGCGTGAGGTTTTTAGAGGTGAGTGACACTTTACATTCATCATTACCAACCCCCCCCACACACACACAACCTGGCAATTTTCCAGAGAATTTAATTCAGAATCCTGTTCTTACTATATTTCAATCTTTTTGTGCAATGAATTTCTATTAATCCCTGTGAAGAGAGAGGGTTGCATTTGTTAAGTTCCTTTTTTTTTCTTTCTTTTTTTCTTTTATTGGTTTTTCAAGACAGGATTTCACTGGGTAGCCTTGATTGCCCTGTCCTGGAACTCACTCTGTAGACCAGCATGGATCCTCCTGCCAGATTAAAGGTGTGCACCACCACTGCCAGGCTACATAAAATTCTTGTTCTTAGGGAGGCCATGTCACCCACTCCAAATTGCAGTAGCTTCACTTCCTTGTGGAGGATAGGAAGTTGTCAGAGTAGAGAGCATGCTGGAGAATGCAGTGTGGCCACACTGCAGCAGACAGACTTAGGGGACTGAGAGCATGCCTGTTCTCTGAACCATGCAGTGTGTGTGTGGTAAACAAAACCGAAGAAGTTAGAAGGACATTCCCAAGGGCCTCAAAAGTCAGTGCCAGGAGTGAGGACTTCCATGCCCCCACATTGCAGTGATTTCTATTTGAATTACGGAGTGCAGACAGTTACAGGATCAAATGAGTATTTAGAAGCTGAAGGAGACCACAGAGTATAGAATAAATCTGAAAGGGTCGAGTTGGTGGTGTCAGTGGGGAAAAGTGTTGATGGGAAGGCCGGTTAGAAAAATACATAAATGTTTATAAGAGACACACTGTGGTCCTGAGTTAGAGTGGGGGCTTTATTTGATGATAACAGAGAGAAACTGAGAAGAAACACACAGAGAACACTTAAATAACACACAAAGGTAGTAGTTAAAAGCAACATCAGAAAGGAGAGAAACAGAGAGGCAGGCAGGGGATGTGTGTGTAAGTTTAGGAGTCATTTGCATAAAGCTGATAGCTGAAGATTGTGATTGACATTACACATTCATGTAATGCTCTGTAAGTGTTTTTGCAGGAAGTTACTATATATAACCAGGCAGTTTTCGGGGCAAACCAAGGCAAGAAAGCATGTTTTTAATGTTAAGAAAAACTCTCTAGTAACGCAAGCAAAGCTTATTTAACAAGGAGCCAGCAGATAGGTGAACTTCCAACAAACAATAAGGTAATTGCTCTAATGGAAAACAAGCAACCATATAACATGCCTTGCTTCAGAATTATTTAGTAGTATTTCTGCCCCTTTGTGCCATGGCTTCTCAGAAGACAGGATGCATGCTTTTGCTTCAGTCCTATGAAGTTGTTAAACGTGTTCACAGGGTCCGGGCTATAACTCACTGAGTGAACACTTGCCTGGCACGCGCAATGCCGGATACAAAAATATCTGTCCTCTTTTTAAGAGAAGAAAGTGGGGACTGCCTGCAAAAGACAAAGCACTAGATGAGCATAGGCCACAGGGGTGGGGTGTGGGGGGTAGGGGGGAGTACCTTTGCACACTGCTGAGTCCTTCCTGCCTGGGGCTCATCTCTGCTCTCGTGGCATCTAAGAACAGTTTTCTGCTGAGCCAGTCCACTTGGTAGGAGCCCGAGGTTGGCATCTGTTTCCCCGTGACTCCTGCTGTCAAATGTTGCTTATCCAATGGTTTATTTTTTTTCCCGAGGCATGACACTGATTCATCAATTTATCTGGAAAGTTTTCCTGAGTAAGAGGTGCAGAGCTAGGGTAAGGGAGAGTGGGAGCGATGGATGAGCCCCTTCCAGCAAGTGGAGAGCAGATGGTGATAGAAACAGGTTCAAAGCCGAGTGGATACAAAACACCCCACTGAATTTTGCTTTGACCTTGTCTACTCAGATGGTGTATTTTCCTATATCACCATTCAAATGGGGGAAAATACCCCCAAACCCTTCACCATTATGCTGCTAACACTCAGGTGAACAGGCACCTGTCTCTACTCAAGCATGATTTGAACAAATCTTCTCACTCCTTGGGACTTTAACCTTCACACTCAGCCCACCACATCGCTATGGCAATGCTAAGCCTGGCTTCCAGGTCAGCAACATGCCTCCAGCTGGAGTTCAGCTGATTAAGACGGAGCATGTTGACCATCAAGGAGCTTGGCCTGAGTGACAGAGGTCTGAGTGCAGTCTATTCTTTGGGAGAAAACACCTGAGAGTCTGTGCCTGGCTCCAGGATCACAGTTGACAAGAAGCATGGTCCCAGTGTAGAGTGGAAACTGACCCAATCGTGTCCAGCTATCTGGGCCAGAGAAGGTGGAGAATGACAGAGTGGTTGTGTGGTCTCGTGGCTGCTATTGTACATTACAACGTTAGGGACTTAAAACCACAGATGTGTCTTCTCTTTCACGTTTGGGAGTGGGGGTAGAATCTAAAACTGAGGTGTCAGCAAAGGCCACACTTCAAAGATGAGAGGGTGGAGGTACCTTCCGGCTTCTGGGGGCTCCTTGTATAGCAGGACTCATGGCTGTGTCACTTAAATGCTGGTCTTCAATTTTACTTGGCCTTCTCCACTGTCTTTTCTTCTGTCCCTTGTAAGGATTCTTGTCATTGGCTATAGTCTCTGCCTGGATGACCCAGGAAACCCAATAGGGAGTTCTCTAATTGACTCACATTCCATTTTTTTTTTTTAAAGATTTATTTATTTACTATGTATACAGTGTTCTGCTTGCATGTATGCCTGCAGGCCAGAAGAGGGCACCAGATCTCATTACAGATGGTTGTGAAACAACATGTGGTTTCTGGGTCTTGAACTCAGGACCTCTGGAAGAGGTGGTCAGTGCTCTTAAATACGGTCATATTGGAAATTTCTAGGGGTTAGGAAACAGATGTGACTTTGGGGAGAGGGGCACTACTCAGCCTACTACAGTTAGTGAACTGTGTGTTTCAATGAGCAGGGAGACAGGCAACTCTGTGACAAGATTGTGTAAGAGTGGATCTCAGCCTTCCTGATGCTGCCACCTTTTAAATACAGTTCTTCTCGTTGTGGTGACCCCCGACTTTAAAGTTACTCTTGTTGTTACTTCACAGTTTTAATTTTGCCGCTGCTGTGAATCATAATGTAAATATTTGTGTTTACTGATGGTCTTAGGTGACCCTTATGAAAGAGTCATTTGACCCCCAAAGGGGTCACGGCCCACAGGTTGAGAAACATCTAAAAAAGTGGAAGAGAAGAGCTGAGCATCAGCGCCCTAAAGTGGATGGGCAGCTACAGGGCACGCAGGCCATTAGGACTGAGGAGCTGCAAGGGAAACATTGAGCTGGGGACTTCAGTGATCCAGCCACTTGCTATGCAGTGACACCACACAGTTCCCTTCTTCATTGAAGATTAAATAGGAAGCGTCAGAACTTATTGTAAATGTTTAAAAGCAAGCATTTTAAGAACTGAATGCAAGTGGGCACTGGGTTAAGAAGTAAGGCGTCCCTCTGCACCATCAGGGAGAGAGTCGCAGGTCAGGAAGGATACTTGATTCCCAGGCCCGGAAAGCCCTGGTAAGTCACAACAACAATTCCGAGACGAGCCACAAGAGGGGGCGCACAACACACGATCCCTTTCCCCTCCTCTCCACCTGAAGGAGAAATCTGCTGGTGTGGAGAGAAAAGACAATTAAGTCCGTGAATTCTGGCAGCAGCTTCTTAGAAATGTGGCACCGATTGTAAATATAGGGTCTGGAGAGACCCATTCCCATGCAGGGGAGGGGGGGAGTTAGCTTTAGAACTGCTGCCTTCTAACTTTGTTTTCCTTTCCAGCTCTTGATCTTAGAAAACTTTCTGGCATCAACTTATCAATTGCGCAGAGTTTCTGAAATATATGTGATTCTCCTCTCTTGGCAGTTTCTGTGCAGGGAGAGATCCCCAGACCTATTTGGGAAAGGTCAAAGTAACCTCGCCTTAGAAAGGTTTGGTTGCCCCTTTCTGCTATTGGCCAAACCCTTGGCTTCTTCCTGAAGTCAAGGACGGTGTTTTGCTCAAAACTGGAAGTTTGAAAGAAGAGTAGGTTTTTATGTGTGTTTCTGTGCGATTTCCACATCAAACACAGTGCCGATGACATTGAGAGTACTTTCAAGTGGAACAAAGAATAAAACCTGCCCCCAGCTTTTAGGATGCTTGTCTGCTCTCCGTGGAGCCACCAGAGGGCAGAGGAGCTCGGTTTAGCACCCGTGGCCTCCCCTGTGAGCGCAGCCCAAGACAACACAGCGGGTCTGGCTGGGTTTTTGAGATTAGGAAGCACCCAAAGGGACACAGGCAGGGCGTCCAAGCATGAAGGAGCGATTTCCACATCTCTGCCAGTTGATCACCAAAGTTTATTCCGTGGGATAATACCCTTGTCGGGGAGCCAGGCTCTGCTTTAAAAGTACGCTCTGGGTCTATAGAGAGTAGAGCAGCTTGATCCCCATCCACTCAGGAGGAAGGGATTAACTCCTGGGGCACTTGTCACAAGGCAAGAATATAGAGCAAGGGCCATCAAGCTTCCGAATGGTGCAAGTCAAGTAGTCCCTAGCAGCGCTCCTTGTCGCGAGGCTTCAGCTTTTCTGTATGTGAATTAAGGTGCCTTTTAAGGCTCAGGTATAGATTAGGTTCATTTCCCACCGCAGTCCTGGCTCAACCCTCAACTCTGGGAGGAGTATTGGGAACCCTGATGAAGCAGGTACTTCCACTCCACAGAAAAGGGAAAGGGAGGGGAGGGCTGTGACTGAGGCAGAAGTGACAACGGGAGCCAGGAAAACAACAGGACAGCTGGGAGAGAGGGTGGGAAGGGACAACAGCAAGGAGGCAGAGGGAAGATGAAATGGAGGAAATAGAGAGAAGGGAGAGGAAGAAGGAAACACAGAGGGAGAGAAGCAGGGGAGATGTGGCTCAGTTTCCAGGGGAGTGAAATTTCAGTTGTAAACTTAGGCTGTTGAATGTGAGTGCAGGACTGCCTGCCACAGTGGTGCCCAGCCAGTCCCAGCATGGGACCAGGACTAAGACTCATACTCAGATTTGAATGTGGGGAAACTAAAGCTGGCTTAATAGGGGCCCTTTGTGTTCATGCAGATTCTTCATTCTATCAACATGGAGGACTCTAAATTGCTCTAAAGATGTTTCTTGCCAGTTGGTCTGAGGAGTAGGCCAGTGATCTCGGGTCCCATTTTTTCAGACCTGCTGGTGGAAGGTTCTGGCCAAGAGCTCCCTTCCTCCTGAGTACACTGGGCAAATTCTTGGAACACCTCAGCTTTAAGCCTCTGGAAGTGGGCATGCAGGTAGATCTACCAGGTGACACAAAGGCACAGAGCTTGGCTTTCATTTCACTGGGAGGTCCTGAGCAGAAGTTTCTGGAGGAACCAGTGAATTGTGACAGAGACACAGGAAGCTTAGAAGGGAAGCTTAGAGAGACACAGAATTTCCTTCCCAACCCCTCCCTCAGAGGACTGCCCAGAGTAGAAGAAGCTGTCCTGGTACCCACCCAGCTGCAGAGGAGCTGTAAAACATGGCCTCTGTCTGATTGGCATTAGCACACGCAGTCAACCATGAAACACATCCCAGAGCTGGGTTAGGAACACCAGCCTGCTTTAGGGGTTGATGTTTCCTGGGCCCAGACCACTCAGTAACTATGAGGGCTTATATTTTTAGTGATGCTATTAGCATAGTCATATGACAATACCAGCTCTCAGTATAAGAAACAATCACAGTGAGTAGTGTTTAGGTTGATTTCTTTTCTTTTCAAAGCTCAGAAAGGACCAAGAGACCAAAATGTATATTTCCTGGAAGAATGCATACAGTGGGTAGTGTACATCAAGTGATGTAGTCCTTAGTAACCCAAGGCCTGTGATGCTTGTTCTACTTGCAGAACCCACAGAGGCGTCACACTTGAGGAAGAAGCTTGTCTGCAACTTAATCATCATTTTTTCGACAGCCACCTTGTGCTCAATTTTCTTCTTTTTATTTGTAAGATAGGGATTTAATGTCAACCTCCCACTGAAATTAGATTTGCTATGTGACTTCACTGGCCTTGCTGTCACAAATCATCAGTTTGTTCTTACCCCTGAGTGTTGGGATTCCAGGTATTGGTCACCAAGGTTGGCCTGTGTCTAACTTTCTTAAGCAGACATGGTTGGAACTGATGTCTGCCCTCCATGAGTCCCTAGACTCATGGGTGAGACATAGACTCTCAAGACCTGAGAGAGACCTAGACAATGGGTAAACAAGACCCACTTTGGGCATAGAAGAGAGCCTGCTAATTCTAAGTGAGGAGTCATTAGAAATATCTGAGCTTGAACTACATGACCTAACTGTCAGGGACAGGGTCAAAGATATTACAGGGAGAGGACACAGAGAGTATAAATGGATGTGGGAGAGAATAGGGCATATGCACTGAGGAACAAGAACTTGGGGGACCAGGGGGGCTGACTGACAAGGAGGGTGTGAGCCTGATTACAAAACGTGGATCTGGAGAAACATGCCTGGATGGCTGGTGCAACTGTATTTGGACTTGCTGGTAGTGGGGCCTCATTTAAAGCTTTTTCAGTAGAGGAGAAAAAGATCAGATAGATGAGATACTTCTAAGACGTCACCACACATCCCTGCCTCCCTCCCTCTCAACAATGGGAAACCTGAAAGTTTTTCACTCTTCAGTTATCTATGGCAGTTGCTGTGGTGTGGGCTCTGTGGAAGTCTGCAGCAACACCTGTCTCTGCCAGAACCAGAAGTTCCTTGGGTCAGAGCTGGACTCCTACAGCTCAGAGGACTCCTTGGAGGATTGTAAACGCTCATTCTTGCACTCCTTGGTGGTAGGGGTACTTAGGAGAAAAGGCCTTCGTGGGAGTTTCACCCAAACAGCATTGCCCTTGGGGAAGAATAGGTTATATACACCCTGCTCTCAGCTCCAACACCACCCCTTGGCCTGTCTGCCCTCTGCGAGGAAGTGTTTCATGCTGCAAGTCCATTTGCTGTCTTTTTTGTGGAAGCTTCTTGTTTGGCTTCCAGGTCCTGCCCTCCATGCTCCTGGGAGGAGGGAAGCATGTCTAGATGGATCATGACATCAGCTTGAACAGTCTACCTCCTGCAGTGTTTGACTGGCTCACCGGGAATCAGTCATCATGGCAAGACTGGCTACTTCCATCTAGCAACAGCAGCAAAATCTTGCCTTGATAGTCTTCTGCTGCTTTATGTCTACCAAGCACTTTCCAGTCCACTGCCTGACCTGGTTCTCAAATCTTGTAAGCACTATTTTGGTGGTGATCAGCAAGAAAAACCCAGAGATTTGTGCTGAAGGTCTCAGACACGTAGCTTGTGTCTCTCTAGACTGTGTTACTTTCCCCACCAATGACTTTGCTTCTCAGTTTATTCTATGTGGAATGTAAAAGGCTTTCCATTTGCAAGATGCCCAGAGAGAAGTGATTTGCATATGCCCAGGCTTCTTGAATCCTCAGGAACTCTCAGAAACATTTCTTGCATTTCCAGAAACGTGAAAGCATTTTAGAGGAACACAAATATTGCTTAATGTGTGACATTTACACACAAACACATTGCTGCTAATAACAATGAAACAGAATATTTATGTTAATTACAATCCTCATTTTGCTGGTGTTTAGAACTTCCTTTCTCTACATTCTAAATGTCCTACACCCTCAGACAGCACCCTGGCAGGTTTGGGTTCTTTTCCTGGAGGAGTGACCCATACCTTTCTTCCTGAAGGGCCCTTTGTCATTCTGTCTGGATTAGGCTGTTGCAATTTCTCATTGACTTTAATCAAAGGACATGGTCACAACCAGAGACACCCTAAGAAATGACCTCACTTCCATTGTGGAGAAACAATCCAGTCACCCCCTATCCTCCATCCCCCATCCTGCTGGTCTGTATTAATTGCCCCCCCAACACTACTATTCCTTTTTTAGGCTATTGGTTTAAAGGCATAAGAAGCCCCAAGTGGCCAAGAGGAATTCAGAGCTTCCAGTTTAATGGAATGTTTGTTGTGTCTCCAGGCAGAACTCTGGCTACCCTTGGAACCAAAACGTCTAGGCCAGCAGAACTTAAGCTTTTGGTAACTGCAAGCAAGAACTCTCCTAGGTCACTAGGGGTGATAGTGAGTGTAGTCAAATCTTCATGACTCCTAGCTATGGGAGAAGTATGATGCATTTTCCTTTGACCATACTGCTCCTTGCCTCAGGCCCAGTACAAAGCCCTTATGCTCTCAAGGCACATGTCCTTCTGTGACTCATACAGACTGCTCAGTGAAGAGGACACGTGACTGTTGGCTACTACCACAACAGTCCACCTTCCCCTCTCAGCCTTGAGCCTTGAGACAGAGGTCCTGGGGTCAGTTCACAGTTTTCAGGCTAGAGAGTTTGAGGTAGTTCAATGCTAAGCTGTCCTTTGTAGTAAAATTGCCCGTTGCGAGGTGTGGAAAAATGTGCCCTGCCTCTTCTTTTAAGAGGATCTTCTTAGATTCATAACAATCTGAGGATTGAAAACCCAAACCAAACTCCAGGAGTCATCTTGTCCGAAGCCTCAGCACTTCATCGAGAGTGTGGGAGAGGCAGCTCCTACTCTGATTCCCAAGTAGGTGCTCAAACGGTGCTCCCCATCTGGAGAGTATTTCCAGTAGAAAACAGCTGAGGAGACAAGAGAGGGGGAGGGGGGACCAGAGAGGAGAGCTGCCTGGAGGCAGAGTCTGAGCCAGGCGTAGGCCAGGCATGGTGGGAAAGGGGGGGGAAGGGCAAAGGAGGCAGGAAACAGCCAGATGAAACCATAGGGAGATGAGAAGGAAACTGAAATGTGAAAATACAAACAGACATGAAGGGTAGACAAGGACTAAGTGAGAAACAGTCTGAGAGAGAAATTTGGGAGAAGGGTATGAAAAGAAGAAGGAGAACATGCTGCAGAGGGAAAGGTCAGGCATGTGGAAGGTCTGGAAAAGGAGGCAGAAGACGAGATGGCCAGATGCCCTTTGTTCTTTCATTGGTTTTCATGTGCTACTTGTGGGGCTGCCAAGGGCCAGGTCCACAGCAGGAGGTATGGGGATCATTTGAGGATGGATGGGTGGGTGACCAATCAGACTCTGAGGCCCCAGCCTGGAGCCTGGAAAGATCTTAGGGTATATAGGGGTATGACTTATTTTCCAGGGTTGGTTTCATAGCTCTGTAGACTCAGTGCTCTTGCAGATGGTTCCAACACTTGAGTGATTTTTCAATTTAATGCTTTATTTTGTGCTTCCCCTGCCTGGAACTAGTAAGCCCTTGAAGTTTTAGCACTCCCTGCTGCTTATGCTCTCTTTGCTTTGGCTTACAGGTAAAAAAGACACATTATCCAAACCAGTTGAAGATGCTGAGCAACCCCTCTCTCTCACTTGTCTACTTCATGATTTGGATGCAAGTATTGGGAATGGTATAATTCATGATGCATGGCCCACAGTAGCACTGGGAACATTGATTTCTGGAGCTGTCTATGAAAAAAAAAGCAAAAAACAAACAAACAAAAAAAAATCAAAACTCTGCTATTGGCCTCCCTGACAATCCCAAAATATTAGTCCTTGAAGAGCATGTGGAGATCACCTGTTCTGTGCTGGGAGGAGTTGGCATTTCCTTAACAAGCAATCACTTTGCAAACTGCAGCCTGAGCTCCCAACTAGATTCAAACGCCCCTTAACTTCCTCTGTAGTAGAAGAAAGAGGCTCTGACACTCTGGTCACCCTTTCCCCACGAAAATATACAATGGCTGTACATTTCCAGGGGCGCCTGGACTTGCATATGCCCATCCTGGGGATTCCTAACCTAGAACTGCTCCTCCTGGACAGGACTCTGTCAGAACATTAATAGTGCTGAGCAAGAACCCTGGCCTGGGGATCTAAATGTCTGGTCTTTGCTCCAACTGTGCAGAGCAATTCTCTGCCAGTCTCTTAAGCCTTCTTGATTCAACTTCTGAGGCTTATTAGGTAATTTTCAAGACTGCTCTGTAGGGCAGTTTTCAGGTACCAAAATGTAGTCTCCCTCCCTCTCTTCCCTCCTGCATGTTTGTCTCTCCACTGTCTTTTGTCATACTAGAAGGATTGGTAGATTAGACAAAAGCGAGGTTCCTTTACTGCCCAGTCTCATCCTTTTTCCTACAAGGCTTTAGGAGATTGGGGGGGGGGAGTAGTTTCATCCTCTTAATTGCATATTTCATTCTCTGATTTGTTCATAGATGATGGTTCTAAATCTCATCTGTCATGTAACAGTTAAACACAGTAACAAGTACCCAACTATGGGTGAAGCCTATTTGTTAGCCAAGAACTGAGTGCTGTCTGTGTAATTGAATGTGCACATATGTGGCTGAAATATGGAATATATGTGTCAGCACTGACTGAAAGTAAGATTGTACAGTCCGTGTGACATGGGAAATTTCATGTGCCTGTGTGGGTGTAGGCTTTTTTTTTTTTCTTTTTTCTTTTTAAAAATAAGCCACTTTAGATCGTGTCGCCTCCCCTCACTTCTGTGATTGATTTTGCGAGGCTAATGGTGCGTAAAAGCACTGGTGAGATCTGGGGGCGCCTCCTCGACTGACGTCAGAGAGAGAGTTTAAAAGGGGGAGACCGTGGAGAGCTCAGTAGCAGCTGAAGGGGACGCTACTCGGAGCCGTCGCTGCTGCTGAAGACCCGCATCCAGACTGACTCACCGCGCTCCTGCTCGGCTGCCCGCGGCCACCGAGATGCTGTCCTGCCGCCTACAGTGCGCGCTGGCCGTGCTCTGCATCGTCCTGGCCTTGGGCGGTGTCACCGGGGCGCCCTCGGACCCCAGACTCCGTCAGTTTCTGCAGAAGTCTCTGGCGGCTGCTGCAGGAAAACAGGTAAGGAAATGGCCTGGGACGTGTTCCTCTTGCTAATTCCCCAGCTTTCCCCTTAGCCTTGTTGCAGCCCCTGCGACAGGTGTTTGGCAGGCGCTTCTCAGAGTTACTCAGCCCCTAATCTCCCGGGAAACTTTTGAAGTCTGGGGTCCCTTCTTATTCTTTCCCGACTTGATCAGTGCAGTTGGGTCACCTTGCAGGTAAGTTCCTCCCTGGTATCCAAGAAAATACACAAAGTGGTTAACTGAGCCCCAAGGGACTGGGCTCTATCCCTGGTGCTGCCACGAGGGTTGCTGACCCAGGTGCTGAAGCGCGGTGTTAGTCCATAAAAGACAAGGCTGGGTCTCTGCAGCCCAGCGGGAGATTTGCCTTAACCTCGGAGCCAGGGTGGGAGTCAGGGACCGGGAAGAATTCAGATCCACTCTATATCACAGTAAAGGTGGAAATGGAACTGCGCAGACTGTTGGCATCCTAATTATTTATAAAACCACGTTTTAATCATATGCAGTCTCTCTGTTTTAAGCCTACGAGGCAGAGCACTTGATGGAAGACCTAGGATTTTGGAAGTCGTCTTCCCCCCCACCCCCAGCTCATAATCTCGTAAATATAGCAATTGCCCGCATTATTGTGAAAACTGGATTTTGAGTGACTAAATCTTATTTTCAAACTGTATTTTCCCCTTTCTCCCGTTCCTCCTTTTGATCTTCTCTCTGCCCCATCCAGGAACTGGCCAAGTACTTCCTGGCAGAGCTGCTGTCCGAACCCAACCAGACAGAGAATGATGCCCTGGAGCCCGAGGATTTGCCCCAGGCCGCGGAGCAGGATGAAATGAGGCTGGAGCTGCAGAGGTCTGCCAATTCGAACCCAGCCATGGCACCCCGGGAACGCAAAGCTGGCTGCAAGAACTTCTTCTGGAAGACATTCACATCCTGTTAGCTTTAATATCGTTGTCTCAGCCAGACCTCTGACCCTCTCCTCCAAACCCAGTCTCTCTCCCTTAACCCCCATCCCCCCAACACTCAACTAAACCCCGCATTAGAAATCGAAGACTGTAAATACAAAATAAAATTATGGTGAAGTTATGAAAAATATGTGTTTGACTTCTTATTGAGTAAATTGGTTTGTTCAAAAAAAAATACATGATAAACTTGAGTTGTGGCTTCTGAAAGCATATTTTATGTATGCATGCTAATGCTCTCAAACGTCTATTAAAAATCCTCATGGTAATAAAGGTTAGGCTTTAAATGATGGGTCATTTAAAACTTAAATAACTTCAAATGTCTATGAACTGAAGTATCTACCCAAATGATGGTTCTTGGAAGCAGGTACCATAAACATCATTTACATATTAAAGACAGTTGGAAATGGGTGTCGGATTGTCAAAATGTGTTTTAGAACTTAAGGACAGGCAGGCTGAAGTATTCAGCTTTGTACTGTGTTGATTCACAGAATGGAATATGATTGAGAAGCGGGGAAAGAACTTGGTTTAAACAGCTAAAAAAAACTTGCAGTATCTAAATTTTGGTTTTAGTTTGTGAACGCTCAGCCCCCAGGGACAACACTGACTTCATATTTTCTTCAGCCACTCTCTCTGCACCTGGAAAAGGCTGGGAGACTGCCTCCACTTTAATAGCATGCACTTGGTGTTCACAGGGGAGGTTATCCCTTGTTACAAAATTAAAGCACAGGAACTCTGTGGCTCACCAGGAACATGTGTGGGGTCACTTCACTACATGCTACAATGTATTCACAGTGCAAGCTTCTCAAACCCTTTTTGATCTTAGCACCACAGGAGTCGGATAAAAAGCAAAATTCCAATAATAAATAATCGATAAATCATAACTGTTACTATTATCATTAAACAACATAGTAAATGAGACTACTCAAAATGAAGCTTAAAATAATTGGTGGTTTAACTCAAAGAGTCTAGAAATAGAAGACTTTTGGGGGGGGGGAAATGTGTGTTTTAATCCTCATGGCTGCTGAAATAATAAACCAAATATAAAATGGACATAAATAGAATATGAAAAACTTACTAAAGGAGCAAATAAAGACAAAAGAGTTATTTCACAGTTTCCAGGGAATATGTGTGCCCAGCAAACAGCGCTTCTAATAAGAATGTGTTTTTGTGGAGGCTAATTCCTGAGAACCTGATTAAAAAAACAAAATAGAAGAGTACCCACATCCACTTTACTAATTAATCTCTATGAAAACAAAATTCCCTTAGGGTGTTGGGTGCACCTTCTGTGGTGGGTATTCAAGGTGGTGACAGTGCATGTCCACTTACAGGATGTGTCTGTGTTGACATGACAGCTTCATGTGCGTCAGCTGCCAGCAATCCACAGAGGATACGAACACATTGTTATGAGTAGAAGAATACAGTGATGTTTGCCGAGCAGCAAATTAACTCTGTGAGTGCAAGGAGATTTCAAACTTTTAGTATCCTCTGTAGCTGTCACTTCCTAAGTGCAGCATGGGAATCAGCAAGCATCACACAGTCGTGTGTCTGCACATAAACAGGTTAGCACTTAAATGCCACAAGACTTTCGTCCAGCGCTACCTATTTTTCAGCCCAAGTGCTTCCACCTCCACGGAGGAGGGTCAGGTTGTATGTAAGTAAAGGAGACTTCCATCCCTTCCCGTTTTCCCTGATGTTTTAGACTTCGACAATGACAAAGGTACCCGAGTAGTGCTGATTTTGATTTATTTAAATAATGTATGAGAGACACGTGTCATGGGTCAATGGGGAAAAACAGGGGAAGGAGACAAGTTAGAATACAGAATGGTACATGCTGAAATGTCATAATGAAAACCATTACTTTCTATGCCAACCCAGAAGTCTGCAAGAAAGAAACACGCATGCAGAATAATATTCTCATTCTACTTCACTTTATTTAACCACACAGAGGCTCTTGCCTTTTTCTTTTCAGTTGTCTAGGTTAGATTCCCTGGAAGATCACCTGAGTGTTCTGACTGCTCCTCATTTAGCCCCAAAGAACCAGGCAAATGTCTCCATCTTCTCTGGCTCATGTTTCAGCATTCTTGAACCACCTGCTTTGTCTTCTAGGGAGTGGGTTTGGGTAAACATTGTTATTTTTTAGATCTCATTGTCCTCATCTGAGAGGAGTGCAAAACAGTGAACCCCCCCAGCATGTTGAGGCTTTGTTTGATCAAGACTTTAAAGTTCCTAGGACCAGATGCGTCCTGGCTTCTGTTAGATGCTAGTGTTAAGCTTGTTTAGCCATGTGATGTATTTTCTAGCCACTGCTGAGACAAGGGTCTGCTTTTTCCCTGTTTCCAAAAGTGAAAACCTAACACAGCCTTTAAAACCCATTTTATATGCTTCTTGCTCCATAAAATTCTTGCTTTATGCTGTCAATTGAAAGCAGCCTTCCCTGATCATTCACTGTGTCTCTGCCATGCTGCTTGCTGATCTTATTCTACTGTTTGCTATGATTGTCTGAGTGTGTATGGGAGAGCAGGCATTCGTGTATGAACTTCTTTTAGGCAAACATATGTTCAGGCAGTATCTCATACAGTGTTGTTTTTTTTTTTTTAATGTATAACTGTGTGTGTGTGTGTGTGTGTGTGTGTGTGTGTGTGTGTGTGTTCACACATTTATATTGGTGCCTGCAGAGGCCAGAGGTGTTGGATATCCCTGGAGCTGCAGTTACAGGCAGTTGTGAGTCACCCAATATAGGTGCTGAGTATCTAACTTGGGTCCTCAGCAATAACAGCAAGTCCCTTGTATGGTGCATTATACATAGTAGTTTATCAGTGTTCACTGAAAACAATAAATGATCTATGAATTAAATGGAAAGCAAATTTCCATTTAATAGTACAAATTCTCTTCAGTGCTTGATTTGATGTTGTGGCTGGTGACACCAGAAAAGTACAGTGCAATGATAGGAATTTAATAAGCACCGAAGCATGAACATTGTAAAACGTCCTCCAGTCTAGCTTCCTTGATCCCATCTCCTCAAGCCCTCAGCAGGGGCTCATTTATTGTCTACCAGTCATGGCTCCCAGTCACAGAGAACTCAGTCATTAGCTTCTCCTTTAGGTTTGTTTATATCGGTTCTTGATACAAACATAGATTTAGTTTTTCCTTCTGATGAAATTGATGACCTAACAAGGACTTTACCATCAGTGCTGATCTGCACCACTAGACCCCTTTTTTGAAGGGGATGTTGAAGAGCTGTGGTTTCATTAAGTAGCCAAGGCTGGCCTTGGGTTTGCAACATTCCTGCTTCAGTTCTCTGAGTTCTGGAATTATACGTGTGTGCCACCAAGCCCAGGTCTCTCATTTATGTGCCTATTTACTGAACAAAACCAGCTACCAAATGAAGATTCAGAGCCCAGTCATTCCCTGGGTATTAGAAGACATGCTGTCAGAGACATTTCCAAAAGATCAAATGCATGGTAGGCAGCGAGACAGGGAGTAAGCATACACAGAATGGCTGATTTGATTTTGTTTGATGACTGGCAAATAAAACCCCACATACATATCAAATGGCTACCTATTCCAGTGTCTTGCTTGCAGCTGTAACTGTGCTAACGGAACACAGAATTCTGTTTTATGACATAGCACACACCCGCCATTCTGAATGCCCAGCATAGACAGGGGCTGTAAAACCACCTTTCCCAACTCCCTTATTTTACAGAAAGAAGACAGAACTTATTTTTAACTGCCCAGTGACACAGTAACTTGATGTAGAATTTGGGGAAATCCTAGGCTCCCACTGTTATCCCCCAAGGTTGTTTTCGTGACTTTGTTATGTTGGCCCCAGAGGAGTCTGACTGTCTCCAGAACTGATGCTTCATTAATCGAGTAAACACTTTGACTTTGCACTTCCCTTACTTTCTACCAGACAAATGGTCTGCATCTGGGAGGGGATGAGAAGCGGTATGAAACAGAGAAACATTACAAAGAAGTGATGAAGGAAGGTACCGACTGAAGGAAAAGGAAACTCAAGCGTGACACTGCGTTAGACCCAAGGCTTGAGGAATGAGCCTGCCTTGGGATAAAGACAAAGGGGTTGTCCTGGCAGCCAGATGGATCTTTACAGAGATCTGGCATGCCTGGAAGTGACCTTCCCAGACGTCCTCATCCACATCTTCACAACAAGGCAACAAATACCTCCCAACCCTCCCTGGCTATTTAATAAGCACAAGTGAATGCTTTAGTTCTGCTGTTTGGGTTTTCATTAAAGAGCTTCTGAAGACTTGGAAGCAATGCTTGGAGGCTAAGTTTGCAGTTTTCAGCGAACTGAGTACAGTGACTGAGACGTGTTTGTCAGGAATGACCAAATGTTGCCGCTGGGGGTTGTGCGGAGCGCCAGGAAAGCAGGGCCCATCAGAAACTCCCCTTCTCTCTAAGCCTTCTCTCTTACTAGTTTTACATAATGGTTTTCAAGCCTTAATGGTTCCATTCCAGGTGGACTAAATAAGTTATACATATACCGATGCAGTATGCATTCTGTAATATAGGATAACTTGAAACATGTTAACATTCCTCTTGCAGACCAGAAAAATGAACCACAGACTCAGTAACTTGTTCAAAAGGCATGGCACTGGAACCAGAGTGTCTAATTTTTAATCCAATTCTCTTCCCACTTTTTCTTAGGGGAAGGGGCGGAGTTAAACGAAAACTGTAACTTGTCAAGTGAATTAGAAACAGCTGGGCTTTATACCATCTTGACTTAGTTCTCCATACAATACAAATGAGATTTACTGCTCCATTATTTTCAGAGTAATAGGGGACTTGAGCTCTGGGATTGGGGTTTGGTTTTCTGAATTTGCTAGAAGCACTATTTCTCGGGAATTATTTGTAACTTTTCTTTTTCACGTGTTAAACATGTCCTTGTCTTTGTTAAATGAGTGAATGGAAACAAGCAAGCAACGTTAATGACCTCAGGGCTTGATTACTCTTTGCCCCTGATGCACAAGTTTTACTGAAAGCCAGATTTGACACAGTTACATCTACTGGTTATTGTGTTAAGTGTACAGGCCAAGTCGACCACTACACTGAAGACTGGGTAGTAGCCATTGCTATGGTTGATCCCACAGTGGTGGATGTGTTAGGAGCTTGCGCACCAATGTGACAGTAGTAACACATGGTGAACTTTTCAAAGGCAGGACCTCTGTAGAGGGGAACAGGTCATGGAGGCCTCAAGCAGGAGGAGATGAATGCTGATTTTGTGAAGTGGGTTGGGTCTTTTCAAAGGAATGATTCTTTCCTACACGAGTGAATTCTTGCAAAGAGCAAGTTGGGGCTTCTTCCTTATCTTTCTCATTGTGTGACCTCTCTCTCACACATGTGCCCTGTCACACAGTGCCATCTGCTCTGCTTTGACAAAGCCAGAGGGTTGACATCAGAAGTTGAACAGATGGGACCTCCTGATCTTCAATTTTCAACTTTACAACTGCGAGATAACTAAACACCTTTCCCGTTTAAAGTACCCAGCCTCAGAGTGTTTTGATTGCTTGTCTGTCTGTCTGTCTGCCTGCCTGCCTGCCTGCCTGTCTGTCTTCACTCCATTACCCTGGCTGGGCTTCAGTCTTGTGACGTGCCAGTATCAGAGAAACACTTATGTTTTCTTTTTATCTTCAACTCAATCTAAAATGCAGGAAGAACTAACCTGGGATTTAGAGGTTGTGAGCCTTTTCCTTTCCTCCTCCTGTTTTTACTTTATTGTATCACACAAGTAACTTGAAATTTATTCTGTGAGAATTTCATACATGTATATGATATATTGTGATCACATCCATGATCACTTCCCCTCCAATTCCTCCCTTAGCCTTCTTCATACTTTACCCTTGTAACTTCACATGCTCTTAAAAAAAAAAAAAAACTATATAACTGTCAATTAGTGCTACTTATGTGTGTATAGGTATGGATCGTCTACTGCAGTGTGGGCAACCTACTAAATGGCCCTAAAAGGGAAAAAAAAAAAAAAAAAGATTCTCTGTTCCCAGGTGCAATCAATTGCAATAATGCTGGAGTTAGGGGTGTGCCTCTAGAGATTCCCCGTCCTCCACGATGGAATTTTGTCAGGCATGGTGCTGTGTGGGTAATCACAGCTACAGTGAGTTGGTGAGTGCAACGACCACACCCTTCCCAGAAGACAGTGTTTCATGCTACTCTTCCCCACATTCTGGCATTTACATTCTTTCCTCCTCCTCTTCTGAGATGTTCCCTGACTTCCATGGAGACGCTGATAAAGATGTCGCAGGTAGGGCTGGGCACTTAGAGGCTCTTATCACCAACACTTTGACCAATTAGAAGTCTCTGCTTTAACTGCTGCTTACTTTTAAAAGAACCTTTTTCTGACCAAGGTTGACAGCAGCCCAGGCCCATAGTATAAACATAAATATTTAGAAAGCAATGTGAAAACATGACCATTTAGTTGGCACTCCCCCATAGGCCTAGGGCCTATGACCTTACCAGCTATGGGCTTTTTGACAAGCTTTACAGGGCCATACCATGCATGCATTCTCTCCTGTGGAGAAGGCTTCCAATCCTGTCAGAAATTATGGTTACCTCACAACAGTCATGCCACTACTATACTTATGGTTTTACATCTTGCTGGGCATGTTGGCATTGTAGCACACAGGATCCAGCACTGGGTAAAATTATTAATGTCTTTCCCCTTAGCACTGTGAATAGCACATTCTAGCATTATAAACACTAGCCAACAGGGAGGAAGTTCCCTGTCAATCTAAGATTGATTTCTCTATGTCCTACAAACCAAAATATATGGCATCTTTAGAAAGAGGGTTTCTGATGGTTTCTTTATGGTGGTTAACCAAGAGCAAGGGCAATAGCTTGGGTTATTTTGGAGGCCTCTGGGCCTCCCTGACTAATAACTCATAGGGCAGTATGCCATGTGTGGTACTGCAATTTTTGTTTAGTAACTCATACTTTCTGAAAACAGCATGGTTATTTATGAAGTACTCCTCCATTTGAGCTCAACTTTAAAAATAAATATTAAAACTTGAGATTAGTTTAGTAGTTAGTATGTTTCTGTGAGATTTATTCATAAATTCTTAGGTTTGGTTCTTCACTCTTTACCTTCTAGTCTCTACTATCCCCTAACCCACCCCTATCCATCCATCCCACCCCCATCATTCCTCCCATCCTTTCAACCCTCATCATTCTCCCATTATTTCATATCACATGTGTTCTACTTTCCCCTCCAATTATCTTTTGAAATTGAGTTTCATGATAGTAGATCTCCACGTGTCTTCCCTGAGCATTCTTCCTTTGGATAACCCTCTCCTGATTCACCTCATCCTCTGACACCCCTCCCTGCGTGAGGTTTTCTGCCCCCAGAATTCCACCTCTATACTTACATTTTATCTCTAACCTACTGTCATTTTCTCTCTAATGAATCTCTCTCAGTACCACCTTTCTAGCCCTTGACATTTATGAGATCAACTTTTATAAGTAAGTATTTATGTCACTGTCTCACAGGATCTCAAGTAAATATTCTAGGTCGCCCAAATGGTCACTTCATTTTCATTAGCTTCACATATGTGGTACATTAAGATGATGACATCATTATCTCAATATTTCAAAATAAATATCTCAAAGAAATTCATGCATTTAAAATAGAGTTCAAATAGTTAGGAAAATGAAGTGCATTGCCAGCTAATTGCTGTTTAATTCTGCATTTCCTGTATAAAAATGTGAAATTTCAGTGGCAGTGTGCATTAAGGCCAGACAGCACATTTTGTGAAGGAAAACATTAAGCTGCCCTAGAATTGCTGTCCTTGGGTTGCAGTTTACTGGCTATAAAATATAAGCATGAAGATATTGAAACTTAGAAGACTTGAAATGCCTCTCTCCAAGTTTACAGGGGGCAATAAACAACGGCTGGGGTGGGTGGGTAGCAAAAGTTCTGTTCGTGAGAACTCCAGGAGTGCAGTGTTTGTGAGTTTGTGCCTCTGTTGGGGTGGGCTTTCAGCTGCCTTTGACTCTCCTGTGTGCCGGTAGGTAACACCTCAGCACACTCTGCACGTCACTAAGCTAAACTTGGGTGAGCTGTTCCTTTGGTTTGCCATTGGTACCCTATCAGGGTGCATAGGAATTTTCTTTTTATCTCCTCAGGAAAAGTCACACAACACAAATGGCACCTGAATAGGACCTGACTGAACCAAGACTGAGTTAGGATGGAGTGAGCATATGGCCCCTTCAGTGGTGTCAGACAAGAAACACAAGTCATGTGAGGACGGAGCATGTGCATAGACAAGCCCAATGTTGCTACCCTCTCCCATGCGGCATAGGATGGTATGCCTCCACTCTTCAGTGGTGATTGCATCACTCCCTGCAATGAGTGGTAGGGCACACAACCAATGTCAAGTCATCTGAGAGTGGAGTGTCCAATGGGAAAATTCCCAAGGTGACTGCCTGACTACTTGATAAATGAAAGACCAATATGAGGAGGCCCCCAAACCCTAAACCAGAACATAGACTACATTACAAATCCTGAAAGTACATACACAGGAAGGGCTCGTGACCAGATTGTGGCTTCATTTGCATTGCCTTTCTTATAGGTAGAAAAAAAAAAAAAAAAAAAAAAAAGATATGTGACAGATCCTTGGCTGTCTTCCCAGAGAGTTTGCTCCAGTAAGGGAGGGGTTACAATAGAAAAATGGCCTTGATTCTATCCTCTGCTTTAGCCTCTTATTTGGCAGGAAATATGGAAAAAACGGAAAATGGAACAGAGGTGCTGAATTTCCATTTCTTCCAACTGAAAACTCAATAGGAAAGAGACTACCAGTGAGAGCCATGCTAAAGAGCCATCCTCTGGGATCCCTGTGAGTCATGGAATCCTGTGAAGAGTCAGACAGGAGAGAAAAAGAGAGTGAGGGAAGTGCTAGAGATCTGACCTTCAGCACAGGGGAAGATGAAATTCGTGATTTTCCATGTAGATGGGAGCTTCAGTAACAGTCCAGTACAGGAAACTAATGATAATCAGAGAACATGCTGAATCTAAACTGCTTGGGCTGGGGCTTTCAAACAAGCAACGAAAGAGCCCCTCACCACTCTTCCACGTGAGGCAGTAGGGCATAGGTGGATGGCATCATTCAAGGTCCATGGAAACAAAGAAACAGAGTAATAAAACTACACATCCCTCCTTGAGACAAAGGCTGCATCATAGTAGACAAGATAAGGGAAATCACAAGACTGGCTCACATGAGACATTGGAGATGATTATCACTGGCTGAGATCTTCACTGGAAGACAAGAGGAGGGACGGGAATGGCTGAAACAGTTGAGCATTAGATGCAGTGCTTCATGTTCAGTTCACAGAGATTTAAGAGGTCAGTTCAGCAGGGATCTCAGCATGGTAAGGAGCCTTCAGGGTTTTGCTAACTTCCATAGTGGGATGCGGTCTCTAAAAGGCAGGAGTATCTGCTGTGGTATATTGTTGAAGATGTGTTATATTCATCTATGCTGTGGAACATTTGTTTAATGATGCAAAGGTGTATTGTATTCTTTTATGTTGTATTTGTTTAACTCTGTGAAGCTGTGTTACTTTGCTGGCCAAAACACCTGATTGGTCTAATAAAGAGCTGAATGGCCAATAGCAAGGCAGGAGAGGGATAGGTGGGGCTGGCAGGCAGAGAGAATGAAAAGGAGAAGAGCAAAGAGGGAGGAGTGAAAAAAGGAGAAAGAGAGGAGGATGCCAGGGGCTAGCCATCCAGCCACCCAGCCACCCAGCCAACAATGGAGTAAGAAGTAAGGAAAGACATATAGAGTAGAGAAAGGTGAAAGCCCAGAGGCAAAAGGTAGACAGGATAATTTAAGTTAAGAAAAACTGGCTAGAAACAAGCCCAGCTAAGGCAGGGCATTCATAAGTAAGAATATGTATCCATATATTTATTTGGGAGCTAGGTGGCAGGCCCCCAAAGAACAAAGAAAAAAAAAAAGAAAACCAACTACAAGCATCCCTTACAGATCTGAATGACCCTGAACAGTATGCAGGTTGGGGTTTTAAAGTCCTAAAGTAATCAAGAAGAGATGAGAGAGAGAGAGAGAGAGAGAGAGAGAGAGAGAGAGAGAGAGAGAGAGAGAGAGAGAGAGAGAGAGAGAGAGAGAGAGAGGGAGAAAGAGAGAAAGAAACAGAGAGACAGAGAGACAGAGAGACAGAGAGAGAGCACGCACAGAGAGCCTGCCCTGGATACGCTAAGGCAAATGCTACAAGAATTATGACAAGATGGAGTTCCTACAGAAAAAAAAAATGCTATGCTAGAGAGCTTATGGAAGACTTAAAAGCTCAACATCCACAAATGGCATTAGTGATTAAAAAGTGAAAAAAAAAAAAAAAAAAAAGGCCAAGCTTGTTCTCAGAGCCGACAATTATTTTCTGAGAGCGTGGCATACGCTCAAGGTGCCAGTTCCAGGATAGGCATGGCTGGGTAGAGCCCAGCCTATTCCCTCTTGGATCTGAGTTGGGCTTAGCAGTCAGATTCACCAAAACCAGAAGGAACAGTGGTCCCGTGGTAACATCAGTATGGTAGGATTGAGAAAGCAGGATGACTGTGGACCGTAGTGGGCAAGATGGGGTAATGTCTCCCATCCACGCTGCTAACCCTAACATTGCTCTTCGTTGCTCTTGCAAGAAAAAAGTGATACAAGTGATGAGATACGTTAATGCTGCAAGACAGATGGCTTTATAAATGGCACCCAAGGTCAACTTCCAGCCTCTACATACATTCATATACATGTACACACATACCCACAAATGAGTACACTCATACACTTGTACAATACAAGAATTGTCAACTTCAGTGAAATTTCTAGGGACCTGGTGGTCAGAGGATACTAAAATGGAGGGCCTATTCCTCCCCACTTTCAGAAAACACAAAATAGTTAGTGGTTGTCTTGGGATCTTTTAAAACCATATATATCTTATTTGGGTATACTACCAAGGTTCATTACAAGTATTTCAGCCTTTGTGAAAACTCAGAAGCAAGAGTCTTTGAAATAGTCTAGGTTGATATACAAGCAGCTCTAACATTTTAATCACAGTGCTTGGCAAGTGTGTGGCACATAGGGAGGTTTTGAGTAACATTGTGGCTATTGATGGATCATGGATTATATGCTGGAGTTAAGTTATTTTCTCAAACAAACAGATTCCAGCTTCTTCCAGGAATGCAGTAGAGACTGAAGGGTTGACCATAGTCCACAAAGTTCTAGTTACTGTCTGACCAATCAATCACTAGCCCCATAACCTTTAGTAAACACACAACATTCTATCAGCACACAGAAAAGAGCAAGTTCACCAGGCACTGAATTCTCTTGTATTTCTTCAGGCCATACTGTCTTTGTCTTGGGGAAGGATGTGTAGTCATGTTACGCTGATTCTGTGGACCTCAGACAGATGGCATCTACTCCATGTTCCACAACCTCATGAGTCAGGCTGTAAGAGGCTTTCACTGTTTATTAACAATCCTTTCTCACCCCAAACTGTTCAAAGGCAATGGGTCTATGTGACCCTGAAACCAAAAGCCCAAACAAACTTTTCATCTTTTCAAGTTACTTTTCTCAGGTATTCTGTTATAGTACAAAAGAGTTACACTCTCCCCATCCTGTTATGGCAGGTCACCCCCCCCCCCCCCCCCCGCCAGCGCCATCCCGCCATCCCGCCGCCAGCCTGCCGCCGGTCTGGGCCCACAGCCACACCAGCCCCAAATAACACTCAGAGACTCTGTATTTGATACAATCCTGTTGGCCAGTTACCATTATTGTTTATAGGCTAGCTCTGTCTTAATTATTAACCCATTTCTACTTATCTAATTATTTCCACGTGGCTCATCTTATCTGGGAGTCTTCCTTCTTCCCCGGTCTACATCTTGACTCCTCCTTCTACTTCCTCTTTCCTCCTCCTAGTCTCCTAGCCCCACCTATCTAGTTTTCTATAAGCCACAGTGCTTTATTAACTAGTATGAGAAACATATATACAGAATAACATCCATTGGATTTTCTTTTCCTATAGTAAACCAAGAAAACATGACTTAAATTTTATTTAGTGTAGGGCAATTTAGGTTTTAGGATTAAACCAACTAAGTGTGAAAGACGTGAGAGCTACTCTAGTCACTAGAGCTAGCACACACCATCCATCCATAGTAGTAACTTCCTTGTAAATTTGTGTCTACAAATTCAGTCTAACCTGATGCCATCCCTCTTTTATCCCTGATGTTCATGTTCATATAAATCCCCCAGTTTACTGTTGACTCATACTGGCAAAAAAAATATGTCACGATTACTTTTTGCAAGTTCTTTCTCAAAGTGTCATTGGCACTCTGTCATCTGGAGACAGCTGGGAGGACAGTGCAGTAAACATTCTAGAGACAGAGACAATAGGTGAGAACCTGAGCAGGTTCCATGTGTTGTGCCTCCACGGGATTCTAGAAACATTCAGAGGAATTACAGTGTTCAGGCGCCAGGACAAATGGGAAAAATTACTATCACATTATATGTAGAAAGTTTTAGAGGACAGATAAGTGACTAATAAAGAAATTGTCCCTTTGAAGTTGGTATTGACCCACACACACCCTGGAGATGACATATTCATTATTGTTGAATTCACAGTTTAGTTGATCCCCCTGCCTCAGCCTTCTGAGTAGCTGGGGTTGCAGGAATATATCACCATACCTGGATGTTCTACTCTACTCTATTTTAAAATTTTCAACACATTCATATATGTATGCAATGTATTGCAATCCTATTCATTCTACTACCCTTTCTTATCCCTCCACTTCTGCTAACCACAATCCATCCTATTCCTTTTTTGGGGTATAGGCAGCTACAGATACCATGTGTTCATGTCTGCAGCAGCCATGCATCTCCATCAGATAGTCTTTCCCAGTGCTCCACCCCTCCTCTGCCTCTCAGTCTCTCCTCTCCCTGTTCTGCAGTGATTCCTGGGCCTTAGAGAGATGGACATAGATGTAGGGTGGAGTACCCAACAGTTGTTTATTCTTAGCACTCTGATCAGTATGGCTCTCTCTCTCTCTCTCTCTCTCTCTCGCTCTCTCTCTCTCTCTCTCTCTCTCTCTCTCTCTCTCTCTCTCTGTGTGTGTGTGTGTGTGTGTGTGTTCCTCATGTGTGTTCCTGGATTAACTGTCACCTACTGCAAACAGCAGCCTTTTACCAAGGCTGAGCACAGTGCTAGCCTATGAGTAAATATATAAACACTTAGAAGGTAGTTTGACTACATCTCCACTTAGGTTTTCCTCTGGGGCCCATGACCTCCACAGGGATAGATTTTAACCAGGGTTACAGTCTAGGCGTGCATTCCATCCTATTCACAAGCCTCAAACCCAATCAGAAAATGGCTGATTACCTGCAACGATCAGGTCATTAATACACCAGTGCCCATCTCTTCCTAGCCAATCTGTATTGTGCAGCCAAGTTCTCCAAGAGAGTGAACTTTTCTTCCCATAATTTCTTTCCTCTCCCTCATGGCACTATGGATGCTAGCCATCAGGAGGGAAGCACCCAATCCAGTCTCATCTGGATCTGCCTGTGTTCTACATCCAAACTGTGTATTGTCTTCAGCAATAAATTCTTCCTGTTTAGTTCTAGTGGGCAGCCAAGAGCAATGGCAATAGTCTGTGTCATTTGGGATGCTTCTGGGATCCTTCTGTATGCCTGGATTTAAGTTGTTTTGTAACATAGCAAGCACTGTGTGCTATTATGTCTAATTTGCAACCAATTTCCCAAATAGCAGTGAATTTCACTGATTTTATTTTTTAACAGTAAAACATAAAATCTCATTATGTTAGAATACAGTTCCAGGAACAGTTTCATATGTAAATAGGTTAGCATTGTTTTAAATCAATATATGGAACATACACTTTGACAAATACTTTTGAGTCTATAATTCTATTTGCAAGTTTCTGTGAGCTTCCATACTGACTGCTCCCACCAATTCACCCCATGTGCAGCATCTGAGTAGCAACTTTGTACTAGTTGGCAAGCCTGGGTTCCTCTTCACTTACAAATAAGGGACACTGTAGTCTTTCCTAACACACAGAAATACTAGACGATGCAAAGGAATGAGCCAGTGTGTAAAGAAAAGTAAATATGTATAAATAATGCCTTAAGTTAAATATGAAACCTCCAGAATTAGAAGTTTATTGACTTTTTTTATTCTTTTGTTCATATTCCCAAGCTCAGACTATTTTTTATGGTTGAAGATGCTCTCAAATTGGAAAGAGGGAAAGAGAGAACAAGACAGGGAAAAGGAAAGGAAGGGAGAAAGAAAAATAAAAAAAATTGGTGAACTCAAATGATGTTGCAAGTCATCTATCTATCTATCTATCTATCTATCTATCTATCTATCTATCTATCCATCCATCCACCCATCCATTTTCTATCTATCACTTTTGTCTTAGTATCTCAGGATCTGTGAGGCAGTCCCAGACTTGAGAGGCGTTTGAACATTCTGCATCATAACATGATTGCTATCGCAAGTGATAGAACCCTGAGTCATGTGAAGACTCAGTCCACAAGAAGAAAATAACACTTAAGATCAATAATAAGAAGTACTTCTGGAAATACAGATTTTAATAGATCACAGAAGACTACAGAAGAAAAGAGTGATTTAAGATGGAGTCATCAAGAGATTCCATTTGGAGGCACTAATAAGGGGAATACCATTCTATACTGGGAACATGTGAGGGAGAATTGGTATATTTTTATTTATTGTCTGAGCATTGAATGAATTTTACCTGAATGTAAGAAAGTCATTTTATACCCCCATGGCTGAGTCTATAGAACTTTAGAGTGCATTCAGTGGGAAGAGCTATAGGGGGTGCAGTTCCAGAGACACTCATCCTTGTCAAAGAGGATAGAGGAAACCAGCAGACTGATCAGTTCACTGGAGGCAGAGGGTACAGTGACCCCTCTGTGCAGGGACAACTGGACTGTAATTTTGTCATGCTTCTGAAGGTTCTGTGAGGAATATGGAGAGTTAAGTCTCCTGGGGACCTGGTCTTAGGAAGACACTCATACTTTCTTAGATCTTACAACCTGGAGCCATACCAGATTATTGCATATAGCATTGAAGACAAATTCACTCCTGCTTAAGATGGGAGCAAACGATCTTTTTGAAATATGCCCAAGGAAAACCACTTCAGTCACAATGTATCCTCTCAAAGTAAGCTACCAGAATTCCATCTGATTTGGGAAAGGGGAATTAGAACTCCATACACCTCTAACCTGCCTTACGTAAGAGGGAAAAAATACCTTAAAGATATATTGAAATTCACAGTGTAGAGACTCAGGCTAGCGAACACAATTTAGATTCACCATAAGATCACACAGTGATTCATCTGCACAACATCTTACTATCACATCAAGAGGACTCTAGTATAATTACATTCGACAATAGCTCAAATGGCTGACTGCAAACCCTAAACTACTTTAAAAGGAGTTCCTAGGAAAGCTAAAGATGACAGAAGGGAAAATGAAACAAGAAGAACAGATGAAACTGAATGATCCCTGTATCTTCCACAGCTACACCAAACACAATTACAAAGTACAGCTCAGCTAGATTTACATGCAACCTCCTATCAATCATCCCTATTACAGATATATGAACAGCTTTAGGCACAGTTTAGAAGGCCAGCAACATAATCTCCAGAAAATAAAACACCAACCAGAACCAAACACCCATTAAAAAATAGATGTTGGGAATGATAGAAAAAAATTAAATCATTATCAATTATATGCTAAAGGAATAACAAAAATGATAGGTAATATGGAAAGGGGCAAACTGTTCAAAAGGACCAAAGAGAAGTCTCATAAAACAGATGGAAAATTAATTCAGGACCTAGACAAGAAAGTTATAAAATAAATTCAAGATCCTTACCAAAATATATTAATGAATTGGCACCTTGGAAATAAATAAAAAAAAAATCAAGGAAAGAGTAAACAACAACAAAAAAATAAGATACCAAGAAAAGAACCAAATAGAAATTGTGGAAATTAAAAAACAATCCATCCCAAAAGCACAACAGAATGTGTCAGCACCAGAGAGACCAAGCCGACGAACAAATGTTAGAGACTGAAGGTAAAGTTGAGACAATAATACATATGATCATATACAAAGAAAAATTAACATGATGAAAACTGCCAAGAAGTCGGGGATACATTCAGGGATACAAGTTCAACAATCCACGGAAAAGAAAAAGAAGCGATGACAAAGCCAAAGGGCTTAGACAAGCCATTCAATAAAATCACATCCAAGAATTTCCCAAACCCCAATAAAGAGACATTCATATATAGGAAGCATTCAGAACTCCAAACGGGTAGACCAGAGAAGAACTGTTCATGACACATCACAGTCAAGATGTCAAAACCCAAAGCAAAATCTAACTTTACAAGCTGTAAGGGAAAACTAACCCATACACAGAAGCAGAAACATGAACTAATTATATGTGTCACCAACAGTCCTAAAGAACAGGAAAGCATGAAACCATATATTTTGTTCCCTGAAAGTTAAAAAAATTGTTAATCAAGAGTGCTATCCACAACAAAGCTATATGTTAACAATTGATGGGAAATTAAGAGTATTTCAAGACAAATATAAATTAAGGTAATGTAATCCAGCATAACAGAAGATTATTAAAAGAGTATTATACACAGAAAGGGAAGATGAAGAAGAGGAGGACAAGAAGGGGGATAAGGAAGAAGGAACAGGAGGAGGAGCAGGAGGAGGAAGAGGAGGAGCAGGAGGAGGAAGGAGCAAGAGGAGCAGACACAGGAAGAACAGGCAGAGGAGCAGCTGGAGGAGGAGGAGCAGGAGGAGGAAGAGTATAATTTCTTCCATGAACACATGAAAAAAAGAGAAGATTCACGAAAGGAACAGAGAACAGAGAAGGAATCAATCATGTTCACCACAGCAAACAAACGAACCCCAATACTACTAGGAGAGGAAGGAAACAACCAATCAACAGAATAATCAGGAACAGCAAAGCCCTTTCAATAATAACCATACATACTGACAGCCTTCACCCACCAATTCAAGACACACACTGACTGACTGGATTATGAAATAAGAGTCCAGTACATACCCATTATTACCAAGAAACTCACATAACTAGGAAAAATATTAAAGAGGAAAATCCCTGAGTGTCAAAAATGGGAAATTATTCTACCGAGCAATTGGAAACTGTAACTGGCTGTCATGGTGATTCTTATAGGCCCACAGAAGTTCTATATCTCATAGTATTTCCAGAATTTGTTACAGACTCAGGGTGACAGGGCGAGGCAGTGCTTCTGGTAGGGGTGGAACAGTCTTGAACCAGGGAAAGGCCTGTTGATGTCGGGGCAGTTACACATTTTACAGTAGCTTTAGAGGAAGGTACAGACCCAGAGTGGGGCCAGATTTAACTTTGTGTAAGATGATGTGCAGAACCATGAGTAGACAGCCCTAGGCGACAGAGAACAGTGCCTGATGCTAGAGGAAGACTGCACATAGAGCCTCTGATCCTAAGTTCCTGTCCTATTGAGGGAAGTCACCTCAACCCTGCTGAACACTCAACACTGCAAACACCATCACTGCCAGAAAAAAGTGACTAGAATTTTAAAATACAAATGAAAGGAAGAAAAATTTGCGGAATGAACTAACTCCAGTTCTGTGCAGTCCCGGCGCAGAAACAGAAACAACACGAAAATGAAGACAATATATTTCCTCCACAAATCACCATCCGGGTAAAAACAGAACTGCATAAAAATGACTTAGGAGAACTACCAGGCTAAGACTTGAAAAGAATGGTTGGAATTATTTTGAAATGATCTAGAGAAGACATAGGTATCAAAATAGGAGATGAAGAAAAGAAGGAAGTCAATCCATGGCATAGAGAAAGGATATAATTTTGCTACATTGAATTTTTTTCATTTCCATAAAAATCTTAAATGAACAGAATGAAAACCTCAATGGGGAGCCCTAGAAATAGAACCAGTGATGGAAAAAACAGAATCAAGGAGAAGATAAAATAGAGGAACTGGATCACCCAGTAAAGATAAATGATACATTTAAAAAGAAACAAGAGCAGAAAATGGAAGAGCTTTGGTACAGGAGGAAAAGATCCAAGTTTTGGGACATGGACATAGAAGAAGGAGAAAAACACCACACTGAAAGAGTAGAGAATAATTTAAACTGAAATCATAGAAGAAATTTCCAAAACCCAGGGAAAAATGCTTACAGGACTCTAAATAGACAGGACTAGGAAAGAAAGTCACCATGATATATCATAGTTAAAATATTAAAAACACATTAAATGGTATTAAAAACTTCCGGAGAGAAAGGCCAAATTACTTTTAAAGAACCTAACAAAAAGTGGGGTTGTGTCCCCAACTCCAGCAGCCTTTCCCTGGGAACCCATTGGCTACACAGACTAGGGAAGCTAAATGCAGATCTTCATCCCCCCTCCCCTCTAAATCCAATCCCCCAGTCTCATCCCCAGCTCTGTAGTAGACCATGTGCTACAGCCTCTCCACCCTCCTTGCCCCCATCTCCAAGGGATCACACACATTTTCTCCTCCAAACTTCTTCCTCACTCATCCCATTTTTCCAGAACTCAACTCCAGCAGGCATTCCCTGGGAACCCCAAGGCAAGTGTGTCAGAGAAACATGTAGGGGAGCTAGGAGAGTTTCAGATCTTCACTTTCCCTTCCCTTCTCCAAATCCAATCCCCCAGTCACATCCCCAGATCTGTGGTAGATTACCTATTGTGGACCTTCCTCACTCTCTGCACCCATCCCCAGTGAACTCAATAAATTCTGATGAAACACCCTGCTTTCTTCCTTTCTGTGAATCCTCTCAGGCCCCTGGTTCTAGCTCCCCCCGCCCCCATTCCTTAAGTGTCAGCTCCAAATACACATTGTACCAAGAGCCTCCATTGATCACACATGGCAGGATTATTCTCTGCAGGGCAACACTCAGCCACCACATTTTCTAAGAACCAGAGAGGACAACTTAAACCGGGAACAAAGCACACACCCAACAAAGGCAAGACCAGATATCTAGAATTAGAATAATCTCAAACCTAGATACCTAGATGCCAGGGGAAAAACACAATCAATGATGGCCTGAACAACATGTCTCCATTGGAGCCAAACAACCCTACTGCACTAGGCCTGGAGAAATGCTGAAGCACAAGACAAAGACCTAAAAGTAGCCTTTATGAATATAACAGAGCCCTAAAGAGGAAATGAATAAATCTAGTAATCTATGAAAATACAAACAATGAAGGGAAACGAATAAGAAAGTTCAAGGCCTAAAAGTAGAAATAGAATCAAATAAAGAAAACCCAAATGGAGGGAAATTTGGAAATAAAAAATTTAGGAACTAGAGCAGGAACCTTAGAGGCAAGCTTCACCAACCAAATACACGAGATGAGCTCAGTTACTGAAGAAAAGGAGAGAAGAAATGGGCGAGTCAAAGAAAGTGTTAAATCTAGAAAAATCTCCTGGGACAGCATGAAAGGGCCAAATCTAGGAATAACAGAAGGAGAAGAAACCCAGGTTAAAGGCACAGAAAATATTTATGACAAAATCATAGAAGATTTTCCCTAATCTAAAGCAAAAGGTGCCTATCAAAGCACAAGAAGCACACATAACACCGAATAGACTGAACCAGAAAAGGAAGTCCCAATGCCACATAACAATCAAAACACTAAATGTACAGGACAAAGAAAGAACATTAAAAGCTGCAAAGGAAAAAGATCCAGTAACATATAAATGCAGACTTAATAGAATTATACCTGGCTTCTCAATGGAGACTCTAAATACCAGAAGGACCTTGACAGATGTTCTACAAACTCTACGAGACTACAGATGCCAGCCCAGACTACTAGACCTAGCAAAACTTGCAATCACAATAGATGAAGAAGGATATTCCATGATAAAGCCAAATTTAAGCAACATCTACCTACATACTCAGCCCTACAGAAAATGGAAGGAAAACTTCAACCTGAAGAGGTTAACTACAGCCAAGAAAACACAAGGAATAAATAATTCCAGACAAGTATATCAAAAGGAGAGGAGGGAGAACATACCACAACAAAATAAATGTAATCAATAAGCATGGCTCACTGACAACTCTAAACATCAATAATTTCAATTGCCTAATAAAAAAGATACAGCCTAACAGGGAAGCAGGACCCATCTTTCAGTTGCATCCAAGAAACACACTTTAACATAAAGGATAATCATCTCCTCAGGGTAAAAGGATGGGAAAATATCTTACAAACAAATGGACCTAAAAGCAAGCTAGGGCAGCCATTTTAATTTCTGACAAAATTGACTTTAAGCCAAAACTAATCAGAAAACATAGGGAAGGATACTGTATACTTACCAAAGAAAAAATTCACAGAGGACATTGCAATTCTTAATTTCTATGCATAAAACACAAGGGCACCCAAGTTCATTAAATAAAAACCCAAACAAACAACAATAACAAACCACTACTACCACTTAAACCAGACATTGACCTTCACATGGTGATGGTGGGAGACTTTCCTCTTGCCAATAGATAGGTCATCCATAAAAACTAAACAGAGAAAACCTGATGCAAACTGATGTCATAAACAAAATGGATCCAGCAGATATTTATAAAACATTTTATTCAAACACAAAAGAATATACCCGTTTCTCATGGAACTTTCTCCAAATTTGACTCACAAAAATCAGTAGCCTTTCTATATACAAATGACAGCCAGACTGAGAAAGAAATCAAGGAACATACCTTTCACAATAGCCTTGTAAACTAAAGTATTCTGGGGTAACTCTAACCAAGTGAAGGACTTGTGTAATAAAAACTTTAAGACACAGAAGTAGTATCAGAAGATGGAAAAATCCCCCATGCACATGGATCAGTAGGATTAATAGAGTAAAAATGGTCATCCTACCAAGATTAATACAGCTTCAATGTAATCCCTATTCCAGCACAATTCTCCATAGACCTTGAAAGCACAATTTCAGTTTCATATGAAAGCACAAAAAATCAGAATAGCTAAAGCAATCCTGAATTATTAAAAAAAAAACTGCCGGAGGTGCCACCATCCCCATCTCAAATTGTGCTACAGAACTATGGTAATAGCTTGGTATTGACATGAAAACAGACATGTTGATCAATAGAATCAAGTGGAAACACAGACATAAATCCACACAACCTGACTTTTTTTTCTATAAAGAAGCCAGAAATACACAAGTGAATAAAAGACAGCATCTTCAACAAACAGTGCTGGTCAAACTGAATAGCTGCATGTGTAAAAATCCAAACCCACACTTATCATATGGCACAAAACTCAACTCCAAATGGATCGAAGACCTCAGCATAAGGCTAGATACACTGAATCTGATAGAAGAGAAAGTGAGAAACAGCCTTGAACTCATTGACTGACACAGAAAATGGCTTTTTGAATAGAACACAAATAATACGAGTACTAAGATTAAAGAATTAATAAATGGGACCTCACAAAACCAAAAGACTCTGCATGACAAAGGACACCATCATTTAAAATACAGTGGCAGCCTATAGAATGCAAAAAAATATTAACAACTATGCATCCAAAAGAGGGCTGATATCAAAAATATATAAAGAATTCAACCCTCCCCCAACAGATATCAAGAAAACAAATAACCCAATTTTAAAAAAATTCATGCACGAATCTAAACAGAGAATTCTCAAAAGAAGAAAAGCAAATGGCTGGGAAATTCTTAAAGAAATGTTTGACATCCTAAGTCAGAAGGTAAATGCAAATCAGAACTATTTTGAGGTTTCATCTACACCTGTCAGAATAGCTAAGATCAATAAAGCAAATGGCAGTCTCACTGGTGAGGATGTACAGTAAGGGGAACACTTATCTATTGCCACAGTGGGATTACAAACTTGCACAGCCACCCTGAAAATCAGTGTGGCACTTCCTCAGGAAGAACTTGTAGGTATACACCCAAAGTACACTTCATTTTCCCACAGAGACACTTGCCCAAATATGTTCATTGACCCCTATTCATAATAGCCAGAAATTGGAAACAGTATAGACATCTATCAACAGATGAATGGATAAAGAAAATATGGTGCATTTACATGATGTTACTTGGCCATTAAAAATTAAAACATGAATTTTTAAATAAATAAATTTTGAATAAAATAGGTAAATGAATGGAACTAAAAATATATCATCCCGAGTGAGGTAATCTAGATCCAAAGAAAAATATGATATATATTTACTTATATGTGAGTATTAACTGTTAAACAAATGAAAAACAAGTTATAATCTGCAAAACCATAGAAGTCGGATGTAGTATAAGGGACTAGGAGGGATGGGTAGATCTCTCTAGGAAGAGAAAATAGAATAGATAGTTCTGGATGGATGGGGTTGAGTGGATTGAAATGGGAGGATCAAGGAGGGATGGGGAGGGAGAGGGGAGTGAGGGTAGAATACAGGGAAAGACAGCTAAAATTAAGGCCCATTTGAGTGGTAGTATTGAAACCTAATACAAGAAAAGCTTCCTAAATTATATCCATATATGAAGGTGAGCTAAATGAAATTACCCAAATAACAGGGGACATAGACACCCAACTGGACATGCCTTTTCACCAGATACGCTTCTAGTACAGTAATTGGGTTACATCTAGTTGAGTTGTTGGCTAAAGTGTCTCATGGGAACCTCCAAACAACTCAGGTTATTGCCAAGGTTGCTCTCCATAAACTGATGGCAAGGCCCTGTTACTGAAAATAACACCTACGCAACTCACTGATCACAGAGAATTTGACATAATGCTGACTCAGAACCTTCACCCCATGTGTTAGTATTCTAGGAACTGCAAGATGCTGTACATGGTATCAAAGCAGAAACATAAACACTAACCCAGCTACGAACCCTTTTGATCTATACTGGTGTCCTGCCTGCAAGTTGTGTTAGTGCAATAGTGGCACAAAGCTTGTGGGAGTAACCAACCAACATCTGATTTGATTGACTGCCCACTTCACAAGGTGGGAACCATACCCAACACTCCTTGGGTGATCAAGAACCTGAGACTAGATAGCCCAGTGTCCTAGGGATGTATAAATACACTAAAGAGAAATGGAAACTCAGCCCGCTCAGATCAGTGGGTGCTGCAGAAGCAAGGATTGGCTGGGAAGACTTGGTGTGAGTGCAGGCAGAAGGAAAGGCACTTACCCAGCTGAGCACTTTGCTCTGGAAACCAGAGCAGACCATACATTAATGACAATAATGAACAAAAGTTGAACAGCTGGAAAGGCAAGTAATTAAGAAGCAGTATGCACAAGAGTTGATTCTTCTAAAAGATCGATGAAGTTAATAAACCTCTAGTCAGGGAACAGGGAAAAGAGGCCAAAATGACTAGTATCGAAATTAAAATCAGTAATTCCAACTAATTCCATAGTCTCTGTAGTGAAAGCAAGGGGATGGAAATAACAGTTTCTTCACTACAAATTTTTATCATTTTGACAAAACAGACTCACTCCTTTGAAAAATCACAAAAGTCACACAAGGAGGAACAGTCTGAATGTTAAAAAATATTACACAACCTTTCAAATATGAAACACCAGTCCCCAGCTGGATTATTGGTGACTAATACCAACAGCTAAGAATACATTTTATCAGTTGTCTGTGATCCCTTTCAGGACACGAAGGCACAGGGAAATAATTCAGTCAGAGGGGACACCTTATACAGAGAGTGGAAAACTACAAATGAATATTTCTCATAGGCAGAGATGAAAAACATAAACAAAACTTCACCAGAATACAAGCTACCATACCAAACCCAGTCACCTCAAAAGATTACATGGACATCATAACCAAGCATTCTCCTTCAGTGTTGTCCAGGTTGCCTGTGAGATTCTGTGTTTGAGTAACCTTTCCCACCCTGCTGAATTACTGTGATTTCAAGTGAGATCACTGGACCTGACTGGCAGTAATGTTTTTCCAAATGTGAGCAGGCTGGGTATTCCAAAACCAACTAATATAACCCATCATGTCAGCAAGTTCAAGAGAAAAGTCATTTAGTGATATCAGTAGATCTATCAGTAGATCAGTAAAAGCATTTCATAAACTCCAAAACCAGCTCACAGGCTTCAGAACGCATGTATAGCATGTCTGTGCTGTGCATGTGAATGTGTGTGTGTGTGTGTGTGCATGTATGTGTGTACATGCATGTGAATCTGTGTTTGCACACATGTATACATGTGCTTTTATATGTGTGTATGTATATGCATGTGTGTAAATATTCAGGCATATATCAGTGTGTAATATGCAAATGTATATGCATGTATACATGAGCATGTATATGTATTTGTGTGTATTATATATATGTATGTGCATATGCATGTGGGCATATGTTTATGGTGAATTTTTTCAATTTGAAAACATTTTTGAAGGTTTATTTGTTATGAAAAATCTGTAATGAGTCTTTCTTTGTCATACCAGTCAGCTCCAAAATAATGACACATTATTTCTTACTAATTAGGAAGCTTGACCTATAGCTTAGGCTTGTAATTACCCCATTTATAATAATACACGTTCTATTGTGTGGCATTACCTCTCTTCTATCTTGCACATCCTGTTTTTCCTCTGTGTCTACTGGCATCTCCTATGTGCCTAGATTCCTCCTCCTCTTCCCCAGAAATCCTGCCTAAACCTCCTGCCTAGCTATTGGCCAGCTAGCTTTTTATTACACCAATTACAGCAAATACATCTTCACACAGTGTACAAATATCCTACAACAAAAATCTTTGTCCTCAGACAACTCAAAGTCTGAACTACATAAGAGTTTTGTAAATGTTTGGTCCTGATCTCAGATCTATGATAATAAAAATTCTGTTGGGGATAGAAACTTCCAGTATGTGGACAGGCCTTCTAGGAGGTTCAGATGCACACTAAATTCTAGTCTAAAATAACCAGGGAAAATGACCTGGACTGAACACTGTATCAAGTTACCATAGTGAAAATAACAGGGATTTTCAAATACACATGTTTACTTGACAATTTTACTAAATCATTAAAAAAATGGAGTTGAAGCAAGTTTTTCTTTTTCTCTTCCTCAGTTGTTTTTTTCATTTCTCTTTCCCTGTAGAGGGAGCTACTAGTGAATTCTGTGTGCATTCTTTATATATTTTTGCAAAAATGAAAATAAAAATGTGTTGTTTCTTTGTACTTGATCTGTTTTGTAGAGACAGGAGCTACCCACTTAACCACTTAACATCAGTTATTTTTAGTGTTGCATAGTATTTCACAGCACAGGCACACCTCAAGGTCTTCAATTCTTACATTTGTACTTGAGGTGTTTGGAATGAGTACAGGATAGAAAACTGTCAGAGCCCTTCTAGCACTGCATGGTTGATGGGTTGTCTTTGTTGAGGGCAACAGCTACACATCTAAGTAAGTGCTGGGCTTATGGTCTGTTTCATTTAGCCATAAGAATTCCATGCCTCCGTGCAACATTTGCATTATAATTTTCATCTGGAGAAATCTCTATAGATATAAAACTCTCTGCCTGCTAGCGCCTTTTGAAGTTTTCTACTAATCCATCATTCAACACCTGAATCTTCTGTGGTAGACAAGGAGTCATCTCAGTTTTGTTTATGTGCTTCTGGTGGCTGCATTTAATACCAGTGGCTTCCATGTATTTGGCCTTTCTGCAGCTGTGTGAGTGTGAATGTGTGTGTGTGTGTGTGTGTGTGTCTCTGTGTGTGTGTGTCTGTGTGTGTGTGAGAGAGATGTTATGTGTGTGTGATATATATGTTATGTATGTGTATAAGTATATGTATCATGTACATATGTGGTGTGTGTGGTATGTATGTGTGTATGTGCTCTCTCTCTCTCTGTGTTATGTTATGCATGTGTGTAAGTGCATGTATCATGTACATATGTGGTGTGTGTGTTGTATGTGTGTGTATGTGTTCTCTGTGTATATGTGTGTGTATGGTATATGTATATATGTGTGTAAGTGTGTGTATCATGAATATATTGGTATGTGGTATGTATGTGTGTATGTGCTCTTTATGTATATATGTGTTAGTGTGTGTGTGTTGTGTGTGTATGTGCATACAAGAATTGTGTGTGCATGCATGCATGTGCATGCATGTAATGAGTTCAGATCTTTTCACTCATCTTTGAACACATTTTGTGTTTGGTTTGGGGTATTTCTGGAATCAAGGAGGCATAATAAAAATCTAGAAAGAAAGAATTTTAACTATAAAATTAAGCACATTGATTTATTTTTACTATATTTTTAATGGACTACTTTTTGGTACATTGGCTACATTGATCAGCACTTGATTGAAATGTGCTGGCTTTTTGGATCCATTACTGCCACTAGACTATGGAAAGATATTTCCTCAAACACTCAAAACTTAATTTTAAAGATGAGAAAAAAACATTTTAATTCATGGAGAAGTACCATGTTCATTGCTGCATTCAAGGCTAAAACCTAGTTCTGATTATTTAAAAAGAAACATCCTTAAAATATACTTGTTCCCTGCAGTCCTGTTATTAGTATTATTTGTACAGTGTGAAGGTGCGTGGTCAGAAGCATTCACCACAGAGCCCCCTTCTCATTTCTAACAGTGTTGACATAGAACAAGGATGGGGCCAACATGGACCATGACTCACTCTGACCCCAAAGAACAGCCTACAATTCAAAGACTGAAGGAGTGGACAAGGGCATTAGTCCTGCGGTGCCTATGGGAACAACACAGCCCTTGACCCCTCACCAGACCCCATGGTAGACATGGTTCCAAAGATCTTTGTTGCAGAGTCTTGGTTCCATGTACAGTGGCAAAATTTCCGCTAACATCTCTAGCTCATAGGGTGGCCAAAAGTGAGTTTTTGACATAGTTGAGCTGGGCTCAGTTGAGACTCTCACTGTCCTTGCTGCCAGGGTAGACAGCAGGGTAGATGTCCCCTGCTGGTGGGGTGGAGGCACTGAGCATCCGGAGTGAGTTGGCCATCTTCCTTCTCTGGAGGATACCCAGGGCAGGGGTTCAGCCTTACTCTGAATTGTCATTAGTTTCTGTCTTCATCTTCTTCACAATCAAGCTGTCCAGCTGTGTCTGCCACCCAGGACCTCAGGTTTCCCCTTGGCCTCTGGGTTTTCATCTAGGATGACAGAGGGATTGGGCCTTGTGGTCAGCCTCATTAAAGCAAGGTCATTCTGGTCCTTGGAATCAGAATGCTCTAGAAGTCTGTACTGCGAGCCTTCACTGACACCACTGCAGTCCATTGTTGTTTTCTTCCTGGAACAGGCAAGGTTGCATCAGTGTGGCCAAGAAGTTCAAGTGTGTAGGTCATTTATATCCTTGCAGGTTTTCCAGCACCTTCATCTCCTGAAACTCCACCAGCAACTCCATCTCCTGAATCCCCTCCAGCACCTCAAATCATGAATCCCCTCCAGCACCTCAAATCCTGAATCTCCTCCAGCACCTCCATCCACAAATTGGTGCACATCTCATGAACAAACTCATGGGGTTGTTCAGCTTCTCATGCTCTCACTTCTTCTGCACATACACGTCCTCCTCCTCCAGAAGCTTCTCTGCCTGGAATTTCCCCAGGGCCACCAGATGCCACAGTGTTATTCTGGGTTTCCAGGATCTGTCCTGAAGGTGACTCCTGTAGGAATCACTGGCACCTCAAGGAGAAGTCAAGATGGGCAGGCCCAGGAAGCCTCAGTTCTGGGCCATCTCCCCATGCTTGCTAAACATCTTCCCTTTGTGGATTTATTGTCCTCAAGTCTTACAACTCATATTGAAGGAAGTCATCAGCCACACCATGCCCTGCCAGTCTCTGGGTAGCTTGAGTTTGGAGACCTTGGACAGATGGAAGTTGGGTGGGTGGTGTTTGTCTAATATTTTCTACTATGACATATTTATTTCCTGTCATAACACAATGGACTTGGGTCTGCACCCAATGGACTTGGGTTTTCTGTTCTTAAATTATACCTGGAACTGGCAACCTCCCCAAACACCCAGGGCTAGTGGATCTCACAGGAAAACCTGTAGCTGCCACTTCACCAAATTCCCATAATTCTTAACTGCATTTTGAATATTTGTCTTTATTCCCTCAAATAAGTGTCACCCTCATCTTTCCTGAAGGAACGTCTCTTTGCAATGTGAGGAGACCATTGCAGAAAACCACAGTCAACTAAATGCAGAGACATGGCACTCAGTCCCAAATGACACAGCTCCAAGACACTGGAAAACCTAAGGCTTTGGGAACATTGAGAAAGAAGAAACAGAGGAATTAAGAGCCAGACGATCAGGGAGTTTGCTGAGAAATTGTTGTTTCCTAAGAATGTCAAAATCTACACCCATTAACTCTCACCCATGTGACTGCCTAAATATGAGCTGGACAATGGCAATAACCATAGACAGGCTAAATTGGATGGAGGAAAGCCCACGAGGACTTGATCCTACATTAAAAAAACCGAGGAAGCAAAGGAATGACAAAAGAAATATGGGAAAGGAGTATGGGAAGAAGTGCCAGTGCCCGTGTTTTATCTTGATCTAGAGTGTTCTTTGCACACCACACCAGTTTAGTCAACAACTTGTTTGCCCACTTGTGAGAAAGTTGGTGTAAAAACATAAAATCTTCTCTGAAAAGGAGAGAGAACATATGTATTCCTCTTTGAGATGTTCTGTGAACATTTTCCAAATTCTGCCTGAAACTAAAAAGGATTTTTGGAGGTCAGGGCAAAGATGCTTTTGCAGTTCCAGAAAAGAAACAAAATTAAGTGGTCTGTCAAAGTGGCTTTTCACAATTCTGCCTTGAAGTGACTTCAAATAGGAAAAAAGTCAATTGAAAAAAGTCATCCGTTGGCCTAGAGCCATTTGTTTCTCTAAATTGCTCATTTAGTACCTTTCTTTGCTCTTCTGTCTTAATTTATGGTTAGTTTTTTTTTTTCATCTACTTTAACTGCTGAGGATTGAACCTAGGCAAGTGTTCTACCACTGAGCTGCACTCCCTGCCCTTGTCTTAATTTTTATGGAAAACTATAACTATTCATTTCACGATATCTGTGACAGATTAAAACATCAGAATACAGCATAAGCCAGAGTTTGGAGGAGGTTGGGATGATCTAGAGGATGTACAAGGTCTTCACACAGGAAGCTTGGAGACTGTTTGCCTTACTTATCTCAACTTTTCCTTTGGGTCATTGCATAGACCTTAGCAGTTTATAGGTCACTCTTTGCAAGTTGTGACTCTTGAGTTGGGTCCTGAGGACAAGTAGAAATTTGGAAGAGGATTCAGTCAGGAGGAGAACCAAGAGGTAAATGTCTAAATTAGGGACACATCGAGGAGTAACTTAGACTTATTTGTGACAAATGAAAGGGACTCACAGCATACTTGTTTAAACAAAAGTGTGACTGCTTGAAAGAAACCATGAGCATGGCATGGACTGTGAGGTCAGGGTGCTGTTAAACCATAGAACAGGCTGATATGAGAACTGAAAATCAACTCCCGGAACTACAGATATCTAGTTTACAGATCCTAGTCTTGGCTCCAAATTCTTGGTAGAGATCAACTGCCTGGCCCAAACCTAGTACCTATAATCTACTCCAGCTATAAAGTGGTGACCACAGGGTAGAAATGTATCCTCTAAAGATTTTCACCATGAGGAAAGCACCAAAGGAGGGGTTTCAAAGGCTGAAAAGACCCCAAGGTGCTTCCTGATCTATTTCAAGCTGATATGAGGCCTCTAATAGGCATTTATACATAGTGTCAATAGCCATGCAGGGAATAAGTTAATGGTCACAGTTGAGAATGGAGGCTGATGGGGAGAATATTGTGTGCTTTACTGTTTTGTTGCTGTTTCTGTTTTGTTTTAAGATGATGAGGTTTTTGTGTATAGAGTAAAACCATAGGCATTGTCTTGTAGGTAGTTGAGGTGGCATGAAGGAGGATTTGAAAGGAACAGGCTGGAAGAGAAAGGGCTGGTTAAGAGTTTTTGAAACAGGATCATTGAGTAAAGCAAAAAGGACAAGGATGAGGAGAGGAGGAGGAAGAGTAGGAGGGGAGGAGGAAGGGAAGACGAGGGATGGGGGAAGAGGAGGAAGACAAGGAGGAAGAGAGGAGGAGAAGAGGAGGAGGGGGGAAGATGAGGAGGATGGGAAGAGAAGGAGGGTTATAGGGGTAGGAGGGGGAGGGGGAAGGGAAGAGGAGAAGACTGGGAAGAGGAGGAAAGTTTCCTGGAAGCCAAGAACAGAATTTTGGGAGAAGAGGGGTTGTTGAAAACACCGTCTTTGTGTTGTAGAGCGGGGAGACATTGCTCCTGGTTTAGAGCACAAACAGATATTTAAAGTCAAATCTGACTTGTTTGAAGTCACAGCAGACCAGCAGCACAGGAAAGACTACAGCCAGGAACTTCGGACTCCTGGCCTCCTAAATCTGTTTGCCTTCAATGGCAGAGCCACAGAGCCCAAGACTGCCCTGACGAGACTCTCTGAGGCAGCCACCCAGTTTATCCAGGCCTTGAAGGAACTCTGTTGCTTCATACTGCTGTGTATCCCCAGCTCTCAGAGCTGAGTGGAACAGGGACAGGCTATGGGGTCTGGCACCAGCCTGGAGGCTGGCTGAGCCTTTAACTGGACCTGACATTAGCTGGACTAAGCCTCCATTTCTTCTGTAAAGCTGAGAAGTTGAATTGTATGATTCCACCTCTGGTTTTATGGTTCTTATTTTATGACATGGTTTATTGGTTTTTTTCCTCATTATAGAGGGAACACATCCTCATAAATTTCCAATCCTGTCTCTAAACACGAAGGCGAGAGGAGATGCAAGGCAGCAGGAGAACCAGGGACCTTTGTCTTTATAGACACAGGTCATTCAGAATTTTACCAGCCTCTCTCTATAAAGCATGTGATGGAGGGATGAAAGAGTCAGGTAAAGAGGCAGGTGCTGGTGAAGTCCCAGGGTCAAAAGCAAGTCACCCAGAGTGATAACTATGAAAAATGAAGCCACACTAATTAAAAATAGCAGAGACCCTGGAGACGCATTGCAGAGCAGGCTCATTGGATTGTTCAAATCAGGAACACAACAATGGCTGTGCAAGCGCACTCCGGATTCTGAGTACTTTTTATTTATTTATTTTAAATTCACCGATATTAGGGGGAAAAGTGTTCCTTTTGCGCATCCTCCCCATGTTGTGGAAAGAGAAACCGTTGCCACCCTTTCCTTTAGTGTTTGCATCATGGAGTTAAAGGGGAATAAAATTAAGTTTACTAAGTGTTTTCCTTCCAGGCTGTAAAGCTACTGGCATCATTTATCCCAGCACAGGCACTTACATAATCTAGATACCATGGGAGCCCTTGGAAGTCATTAAATAAAAGAAAACATCACATAATAAAAGAAAAAAGAGGAAGGCAGTTTAAAGAAGGTAGGCAGAAGACATGATTTACATGCAAACCCAGGACCCAGACTATTGGCTTCTAAGGAGTGAGGGGATTCAGCTGGGGAGGGGGTAGTTAAAGAAAGCTATAGGCCTGTGGAGAGGGCAGGTGCAGTGTGATTATGTAGTCTTTGTCTAGGAAGAGGAGAAAGAACATCAGCAAACTCGCTGGCTTTCTACGGCTCCCTGAGTCTTAGGCACTGAGCAGAAGTAGTGAGGAAAGCATGGCTAGTTTCCACTAGGATGAAATATTTATATTTTAAAAATGTATTCATTCATCCTTTTATTTGTGTATGTGTGTGAGAGAGGTCAATGTTAAATGTTTTGCTTTATCCCCTTTCTTTCTGCTTTTGAGTTGAGATTTCTCACTGAACCTAGTAGTCATCATATGTCTAGACTGTCTGACCAGCAAGACTCAGGGACCACCCTGCCTCTGCCTGCCTTCATAGCAATGGGATTTCATACACAATTCTTTTATGTGGATGGTGAAAATTCAGTCTTCATGCTTGCACAGGAACACTGAGCTATCTTCTCATGCCAGTGTGGGATATTTAGTAAGAAGACATCCAGCATGGGGAATACGACCTGGAAGTTGTATCCCTTTCTTTTTCCCTTGTTTATGGCATTTCTGACTCTCATAGAGGCCAAGAGTTTGCTGCTTAGACAAGCAGTCTTCATGCATGCTGCAAGCTTCAATGTTCTAGGTCTGAACCATCATGGGGTTGGGGCTGATGCTGTCTTTGTAAGTTAGGATCTTCAAACAGATGGCTTAAGATCATCTTTATGACTCTGATGCTGTAGCAGAGTTATTCGTTTCAAGACCATGGCTTCTCTGGCTGTCTACCCCCTGAATCTGCTCTTGATTGCCCTTGAGAGCAGTAGCTTAAGACTTCGAAGGGTTGGAGCATGTGGCAGGTACACTCACAAACAAGGAAGGCTCTGGTCATGCCCAAGTTTAAAAGAAAGCATAAGATGCATCCAGGGACTTCTAGAAAAGGCAGCAACCCTCAGAAAAGAAAGTGAGAGTCTCCCTTAGATCCCATTTCCAGCAGGTGCAATGGTGGGGACACTGTGGGAAAGAGGGTCTGCAGGCTTCTCAGGTTGTGGTCCTGCCATAAGCCCTGGCAGAACTTCGGAAGACACTCTACTCAACTGTCCTCCCACCTTCAAGTATGAGTAGTTTAAGGATACCAGCAGGAGGCTGAATAATAATTCCCGAATAGCTCAGAAGCTGATGTCAGGAACCCATGTGTGTTAGCTGATAGGGCACAAGATGCTTCGCTTGTGTCATTAAATTAAGGATGAGTACATGATCCCAGACTACCTAACCACAATCTCCAGTGGCTGGGGGGTGGGGCAGGCGAGTTAGCAGGTGAGAGCACTTGTTTGCTCCTGCAGAGGACCTGTGAGCCTACAGGGCAGCTCACGATTGTCCGTAACTCCAATCCCAGGTCCTCTTCTGACCTTCTCAGGCACTAGGCATACACATGGTGCACATACATATATGCAGGCAAAACACTCATATAAATAAAACAATAGTAAAAATGGAGGCAGGGACCATCTGGTACACAACAAAGGGCAAGGTGCAGCTAGGCATAAGCTGACCTCCTGGCTTTGAAATTGGAGTGAGTCAGAGCCAGAGGATACAGCCCTGGAAGCTGAAAAGAGCAAGGAAACAAAGCTCTCCTCCATCCTTTGTAGGGACCTGGATCTTGACCCAACGACAATGACTTCAGATGTCATCTATAGAATTGTAAACCGCTGCTGGATGGTGTTAGCAAACAGCTTTAATCCCAGCACTCAGAAGGCAGAGGCAGGCCGATCTCAGTTCTAGGTCAACCTGGTCTACAGAGCAAGTACCAGGGCAGTCAGGGCTACACAGAGAAACCCTGTCTTAAAAAAACAAAAAGTAAACAACCAAACATCACTTGCATGTTATATATCATTGTTTGTAGTCACTAATAGACACAAGGAACAAACCAGCCATTGCAGCCACAGGGGTGGTATTTGTTTGCTTGTTTTGGTAGAGAGATGTAAAGAAAACAAGGCTTTTTAAGACCTGGGACTTAGGCTCAATGGCTGTGTTCTATTGCTTTTTAAAAATTCTCTCTCTCTCTCAATCTATATCAAACATAAAATTTCTCTTTGCTTAAATATTTAACAACAAAATCCCTGAATCCCATGCCACTTTGGTTTGGGTTGAACTTAACTGCTTTATATTTATTTCTGATAGCAACATCAAAAACAGAAGACCTAAAGGGTTGGGGTGCTCCCCTTCACCTCTATGGATGCAAGATAATATCATATAAAATAAGAAATGTGGGACATGTTTTATCTCATATTGGCAGCAAGGACTAGGTCAGCAGAGAAGGGGCAGGTATGAGGACTTGGGGCACAAACATGGCAGGCTTGTTTCTTTCTGTTCAAGATTCAAATGGAATTATCATCCTCTCTGTAGGCCAAATCCTCTGTAGTGATGGACCCCTCCCAGCCTCACCCCCAAAAGGTCTGGTAACAGAGGGCTAAGGTTACATTCTAGTTTATACTTCAAAGAATGAGTTCCAAAGGCTCTGATGTCATCAAACACATCTAGCCATCAGAGGAAGAAGGTGACATTTAGAGGAAGTAATGGCTTAGCATGCATCTTCCCTAGGTCTGGAGTAGAAACAGGCAAGCAGAACCAGCTAAACTATCTGTGCAATCTTCAAGTTGCTCCTTGGAGCAGAACATTTGGTTGTGGGGCCTTCTGACTGGGAAGGCTCCTATTGTAGGATCTGTAGAGATCTGCTTCTGGCCTGGAAAGACCCTCAGGTTTCAGAATCAGATTGAGAAATGAAATGGTAAATTGGCGTGGATTTGCTTGTACATGGAGTATGGAACATGGATTTGTAGAAATAGAGTGAAATGAATGTTTCTTATCATCACTACTTGCTTGTCTTTTTGTTTGTTTGTTTGTTTGTTTGTTTTTTATCAACTTGACACAAGCTACAGTCATCTGAGAAAAGGGAGTTACCACAATTCAGGAAATAACATCTATAAGATTGGCCTGTTGATAGGCCTGTGGGCATTTTCTTAAGGGGTCCAGCTCATGTGGGCAGCACCAAAATCAAGACAGACTGCTATAGGAATAGGTGGCAATGCTTAAGTGGCCATGAATAAAGGAGTGGGCATTTGGATCTTTAGACTGGATGATGGACATGGCAGATGGAGCAGCTGCTTCCAAAGGCATTGTGGCCCCCATTGGTTGAATTTGGGCAGCCTGTGCTTCCCCCATGTTGGAGAAACCTTTGTCCCTGAGTTCATTTGAATAATTCAGATAATCTCATATAACAGACCTTTAGCCTAATCAATCTGAGAAGTCACATTTGCCATACAGGCTAACATACTTAGGGGCGCTAAAGCAGGGTTCTTAACCTTACTAATTCTTCTATCCCTTTAATGTAGTTCTTTGTGTTGTCATGATCCCCAACCATAACATTTTTTTTCATTGCTACTTCATAACTGTAGTTTTGTTATTGTTAAGAATTTTAATCTAAATATTTGCTATGCAAGATATCTGATGTGTGGCCCCTATAAAAGAGTTTTTCAACTCTAAAACGGGTTGTAACCCACAGATTGAGAAACACTGCTCTAAGGGTTTGGACAGAACTATCCTTGGGAGGCATTGTTTTATCTACTAACAAATAGTCTTATGCATTTCCCCAATACATCAAATGTGAGCACCTAGTTGAACAATGTCTTTAAATTTAGGTGATCTCTAGGAGGTTATTCTTTTTGAAATGGGCTCGATCTGAGAAGGCCAATGACAACATTAAGACAGGTCATAGGAAGCCATTGTTCAAGTTTAATGGAGTCCATGCATGCAAATAGGGCTATACCCAAAGTAACAGAAAGTTGTCAAATCTTTGATTGCTACATAATGAGTACCTGCAAGATGTTAGCTGCAGGCTTTTGCACTGGCTAAAGGAGATGTTGCATATTTCTGGCCAGTATGCTGAAAAAGAAATTCAAGATTCAAATGACTGCAGGATTCAGGGACCTTGTAATTCTTCAAATTATGGCCATCTATTTGCTTACTTGATGAGTTAGAAGTAGACAGTCCATCTTGTTCAGGAACCACGGTGACTTGGTAGTAATTGCCCACTGTGTATTTATAATGATGAGTCAAATCAAGTTTCAAAATTTGTCAACAAGAAGCAGAAGTCCCAGGGGACAAAATGGACTGCACGCCCACAGCTTCCATTAAAGTTAATGAGAAGTTAATCATGTCAATAGACGTGACATAGAAGAGTCTCGAGAAACGAGGTGCTCAAAATGCCATTGGCCGAATACTAATTCAAATAATTCAACTTCCCAGAGAGTGTGGAGGATAAAGGACAGCAAGAGATTGCATTAGTGCTTTGCAGAACACTCTAATTCTAGCTGCAGCAACATTGCCTCTTAGCTTGAAGTGTTTGTCCAAATGAAGCACTTCATTAAGAGGAGTGGTTTGAGCTACTTAATAGCTTCACTCTCAGCCATGAAGGCTTGGAAAAGGTGGCTTAGCCATGAAGTCATTCATATCCTGCCTCAGAAACATCCAGCCTCAGCCCTGACCTCTGTCTCCATGCCCCCTTCTCATGCTTCTCACCCTGATGCACCTGATGTTTTTACATGGGTACCATTTCCTATAAGCTGTGATCTGACTCTTATGTGCTTATGTACAAATGAAAGAATTGGAGGGGTAACAGATGTGTGTTGAGTAGACAGTGGAGGGCCACAGAAGAAGATGTCACATCTCTTGACCAAATTGTAAAGTCCTAGTATGCCAAATATGGCCAGGTTTTAATGTTTATTTTATGTAAATCTCTCATTTTATAGCTAAGAGCAGGGATTAGACTCTCAACTAGTCAGGTACTGTGATGTTTCTACTGACAAGGAAGCCTGTGACTACCTTCCTTCTCCTGCAGTTCTGTGGTAAACACACTGGCCCTACCCATTATTGCTCTTACATCTTCTCATGCAAACTTTGATACCTCTACCCCCACCAAAAGTGAGTCACCCTCTAGTCCTACTTGGTGTCTTAGGGTTCTTTATAGTCTATATTGCTGTTCCTGGCAGACCCCTTCTGTAACTCCCTTTCTCACATATGCCTTCCAGACTGCCTTCCTGGTCTCTCAAGTATCCCCTACTTCTTACTTAGTTCTCACTCATGACCTCTGAACTTCCAGAGCCTTCCCTATGTCCCTCTCTCAGGCATATGTCATTTTTAAAATTGTACTACTTATCTGTAAAAGTGTCATAGTACATATGGTGACAAACGGGGCTTAGATCTGATTCATCCCCATATTCCACCCTCACCTTGGCCATAGAACAGCCTGGACCATGAAAAAAATGACCATAGTGACAGCACATGCTCACACAGTGCTAACAATGCCAGAAGCTGTTGTTTAAACATTTAACACTGATTTATTTCTTTAATTTTACAACACTGATTTGAGTTGGGTATCTGCTCAAGGGCACACAGCTAGTCAGTAATTGTGCCAGAACTGGAACCAGGGAGTCCGGCTCCAGACTTCATTTCTTCACTTAGCAGAAGAGCCTGCTTATGCGTATTGGGATACATATACATTTGTTCATCTGTGTCTATGTCTACATGTCTATTTACTATCAACCTGCCACCTATTTATCTATCTATCCATCATCTGTGTGTACACATCTGTGTTCTCATCTCTAAGTATAACGGTGTTAGTGTCTGATAGATGGACACTCATCCTGATTAGAGATTCCATTTTTTACTATGAGTTAAACCAGTGAGCGCCAAGGAAGAGTGAACCTCCAAGGCAAACTGAAAGCAAGCATGCCAGGGACAAAAGTGTGGCCCTTCCTCTCTAAATCATCTCACCTAAGATATGTCTTGGATTTTATGAGAAATGGAAATGAGAACAAACACTTTATTTTTAATTGCCTCTAAATGTTTGTGGCTTTCCTACTTACTCTGGAAGCTCTAAGAGGTTCAGGCGTGGGAAGCTGTAACCAGGCTGTCTTCACGTGAATAAATATTAACACCATCTGGTTTCCCTTTTACCAAGATAAGCACCAGGAGCTTTAATAATTAATCAAATTAGGACCTAAAATCATTTCCCTTTTAGGAAGTTTGTTTCTGTTAGCTATCAATTAACAGTGATGACTTGGCTCCCTTCTCAGCGTGTTTCTGAAAATGGGAAACAGAGAGGCTCCGAAGTATGTTAATGGAGCCTAATACACATTGCCTAATGAAGCGCGAAGGCCTTGTTTGTTCTGAACATTGCAATCATTTAGGAGCTTTTAAAACCGGTTGTCAAGCCTTAACTGTCACCTACCTCTTCCTCAGGACCTGAGTGATGCACTTAAGGTTTTCTCTGTGCTTGGTGGAGGTGAGCAGCTTATTGCACTTTGCATTTGCCAAATCTTTCATTGCAGTGAAAGGCTTTTGCCTGTGTGAACTCCTGTGCAATGCTTCCCAGTACCTCCCAGAACCACTTTTAAGAGCCTTACATTGGTAAATATATTTGTTGGGCCCTGATGTGTCTAAGGGCCCACACAGGCTTGGAGCCCAGACATTTCTCCTTTTGTGCCAGCAGGTCACACTGTCTACACACACAGTTCTTGAAGTCTAGACTTCTGTTTTTAAATTCAGGGTCCACTGTTTACCACTGTGTGACCTCAGGCAGGCGACTGAACCTCTCCATGACTTTCCCTTATAAAGGAGACTGGGCTGGATATTCTAAACATTAGTCTGGTCCTTCTAAGTCCCTTTTCAAAAGATCTCTGTGCCCAGGTCCCTGTATTAGTTTCTTTGTGAGAGTGGAGAAGATAAGTCAGTGTATGCAGAATTTCTAGGCTGGATATCTGACCTCATTCCTGAGGATCACCTTGGCCTGTCTTCAGCAAGGATCCTGGTGGGTTGGTCCTGCCAGCCTCCCAGCTCTTATGACTCTGCTTAGTAATTTTCCACCCACTAATATATCTTCCTTCCCAATTTGTTCAGTGCCTGCAAATTCCCAGTTGTTCTGATTAGACTTGGAATTGTGCACAGTTCTGAACTAGGCTCTCTCCTGCCCAGTTGCAAAAGGGTTGAACAAAACTCTTCCTTCCTGCCTTATATTCCGCGTGGTTTTCTTGTGCAGCTGAGAATGACAACAGAACCTCTCTCATTCTGTAGTGGATCCTTCAATAAAATGTCCACCATGCCCTAAGAGAGAGTGAAGCTTAGTAATGGTTATCACCTCACTCGGTTGGTCTCTGGAAAGTCTCAAACAAACAAACAAACAAACAACAACCACATACTGCATGTATGAAAATAGTGTGGGGCTGGGAATTGGGGCATCCCCATTCAGCTGCAGCTGCCTCTCTGGCTGGCACCTGCGAGCAAATCACTTCTACCTTCTACACATCAGTCCACATCGTCAACTGGTGGTGGAATCCTTCCTTCTTGGCAGTCCCTTGCACCCACCGAGAAGACTAATGGCTACAGGAACACAAGAGGTGTCTGAGATGGGCTGAGACATTGCTGAAAGGGGCCTGAGGGCATGAAGTTGCCCCACATACTCTGCAAGGTGGAAAAAAAGCAACAGTCACCCTGTCCTCAAAGGCTTTTCCACTTAAGAGAGTGTTTAGACAGACCTAAAGATGGCAGACACCACAGACAAAGGGGTGCTATGGTCAAAATGTGTCTCCCAAAAGGTTTATGTGTTGAAAACTTACTCTCCACACTCACAAGTTAACCGTGTTTGGAGGGGATAATTAGCATTAGAAAACACCATGAGAATAGGGAGAATAGGGGTCCCCTGATAGTGTTAGTGCTTTATAAGAAGACAAGACAGGGCCTAAAGTGCAATGCTTTCTGTGTCTTGCTACCTGATGTCTGTCATATTAAGTACTGAGGAAGTCTTTAATGAGTGCTGAGCCAAAGCTGGACTCGGGGCTTGTAGACTCCTTGGCCCTCAGAGCTGCGAACCAAATAAACTTCTTTATAAATTTCCTAGTCTCAGGGATATTGTCACAGCAGCATGTAGTGGACTAAGACGGGGCACAAGGAACCAAGGAAACAGGGCCTGTGTCATTATCAGTAAGACAAACAGAGATTATTCCTGAGAGCAGTCACGTGGGGCCAGTGTGAATGAAAGAGGGCTCCATGGGAATAAAGTAAGGCGGAGAACATTCTAGAAGAACAGAACATCACAAACCAAGTCACAGAACGGGTGATTAATGCCATACCCATCTCTGATGGGTGAATATGTGTGTGCTTCTTATTCAGGGGTTCCTGGGAAGGCTCTTTAGATGCCAGATGCAAAGTATTTTGGTTCATTTTGGATTCGAACTTTACAGAATAAATATGTTTTTTGTGTTTTTGAAAAGTTGTTTGCCTCTCTGTGGTGTTGTTTGTACTCTAACAATAACAAAAAGTTTTCTTACAGATCAGAGGGCAGAACTAACCATAGAGGTTTGGAGGTCTGTACAGACAGACAGGAAGTGATATGGCTGAGTGGAGAGAGAAACATAAGAGAAAAGAGATCAAGTTCCTGTTTCCTCCCACCTTATATTTCTCTCTCCATCTAGCTGAATAGATGTTTATTCAGGGAGAAATAACTTACAACAGAGACAGATGAACACCAGCAGGTTCCTGGTCCCAAGGATGCTTCCGGATGCTCTCTGTCCCCATGCTGCAAGCAAGAGACCACTCTGGGGCTCCTTCCCCAGACCTAGTTTCCACAGGTAACATCTGGCCCTGTCCCCACCCCCAATGGGCATGGTCAGTGCTACAGGTTCGGATAAAGTGAGTCTCTCACTACAGAGTACAAACAAGATATCACCACACCTCTCAGCCCCCCATTTTTATATATTTAAAGTGGGAATCCAAGAAGTTGAGTAGTTGAGGCAGGAGGATGGAGAATTTAAGGCTTGCACAGGGAGACACAGAACAAAATGAGAAAACAAAATGAAAAGGAAATTCTAATTATACCTTACTAGCATCTGAAGGACCTATATATATTAATCATTGTAAAATTCTTAGAGTAGTACCTAGCCCATAGCACTTGCCCAACAGAGGCACTAGAGACAGAATCACATAGACATGTAAGTAGAAATGGTTTGTGGATTTCAGAATAGTATAGTATATTGTAGGGAAGGGTGCAAAATTCAAATGCCTAGCCATAATGTTCTCTGCTCGGATCATGAACTCTACTGGAAAGCTTCCTGGAAGGCAAATAACTTCATGCCAATGATCTCTTCTCCAAGGTGAGGTCATCTTCCCAGAAGTCTTTGCAGCCACATGGTGCTTCCACATTGTAAGATAAAGACACACACCACCACACAACAAAGAGATTAGACCTGAAATGCAAAACAATCTGCCTGCTGTGTTTTAAGAGTTTGCATACCCCAAATCTATACCAAATGGTAATTCTCAATACAACAATGTCTCAATACAGACCTTATTACAAAGTCCTAGAGGGAGCTAGTCAAGCCTTTTGTCCTTCTCCTTACAACCATGCAAGGAAGCAAAAAGAAGGAGACAATTTGAGCGTTTGGAGTGATGGCTCAGTGCTTAAGCCACGTTCAGTTCCTAGCACCTGCATTAGAGGCTCACAAATGCCTGTAGCTCCAGTTCTGGAGGGTCTGACAGCCTCTTCTAGCTCTGGTGGACCCACCACCACAAATAGACATACACGTGTCCATACAAAATAAAATCAAATTCTTTTTTTTCAAGGTACCACTTTGAAAGCAGAGAATGGATATGACCAGACACCAACCCTGGGAGTGGTCATGAACTTCCCAGGCTCCAGAGAAACAAAGTTTTGTTGTTTATATAATGCCAGGTCTCAAGGTTTTTGTTATAGTAGCAGAAACACACTAAGGCATTGAGTAAATTAATATAATTTATAATGGCAGAGCCATTAGGAGACTCTAGGGATTTTACTTTCTGATCTAGTTCTCCATGCTACAGATGACTTGGGAAGGCCTGTTGTTATAGACTATCTTGTAGCCCTTATTAAAATGAGCTACTATGATAATCAGATACTCCTGAAAATAAAAATGTCAGTGTCAGGGCATGAAGCTAAGGGGGGACAATGGGGGGCACTCACTTTTGTTATCCAGACTCTGAGGTCCTGAGTACAACAGTCTGCGAAGTGGTTCATGGGTAAGTGACAGGAAGACAAAGTCACTCGGGGCTTATGCACTCAGGTTCCTCTATGTGTTCCAGGCTTCATTTGATGAGATATCTCTTCCACCTTCACGTTGTCCCTGGACAATGCTATTCTTTGCCAGCCTTGACCTCTGCACACTGGCTGCTGGGTTTACGAGGCCTGACTTAGCTGGGGTCTCCCCAAGGCAGAGCAGTGGTCTAAGAAAGTCAGCTTCTTCTGATCCTTTCCCATATTCTAGCGCTAGGAGGCTTAGGAGGTTTGAGCATGACCTTGCTCCTGACACCCTGATAACGGGCCTCGTGTATCTGGCCCAGGAGAGCAGGCAGAGAAGACTGGACTGTTGTGTTGACTCCGGGTCCCCGGAAGCCCCTTAGACCAAAGAAAGCCCACCAGGTGATATTTATTTCTCACTGATACGCCCTCAAGGTTGGAACATGAAGGTGTGGAGGTGTGGAGACATCTTCCTGACAAGACCCTGGGGACCTCTGCAAACTGGGTTCACAAACTCACAGGGCCCTGTTTGGCTGGAGGATGGTTAGGAACACGACAACCTCCCAGAGAAGGTGTCCTTTTGCTTCAAGTTATGTAACTCAAGCTATTTTCTTCAGCTGAAGCTGACAGCCAAGTGTTAGGACCGGGGGCCATCTGCCAGTGTGCAGACTGCATTTGAGATCTGTCTGCTCGGACCTTCCCTCAAGCACACACAACTTGTTTTCTAGTGGAGGCCAAGTGTCAAATGCCCTGACTGAGGGGCCTCGCTCTCTCTTCTACGTCATTTACTATTGATTTTTCTCCTATTGTGCACCCGTATGTACAACCTCCTTTTTTCTCAACCCACTGGGATCTATCTACCTCTTTTCCACTCACATCTGTCTCTGCCTGTCAACATTTGTGAGTACTGGCTGCATTTAAAACCCTCCATTGCTAAGGCTTCCATGGCCCATCATTTTTCCAGTTAAAATGATGCCCGTAGTGATATCATAAAACTGTAGCATGCACACAGATGCTTCCTTTTGTTCAGTCAGTTGGTAAGATTGAATTGAGTTTTATAACAAACATTCTAAGCTTAACTTCATGGTGCTCGTTTTATTAAGGAAACTTCAGCCCCCATTTTTCTGCACAGTAAATATTTGAGTCACTAGATTTTAGTAAATGGAAAAATGAGTCTGAAGTTCCCTGAGTAGCAGAGGGCTAGCAATCTCCCCTCACTGTTTACGTAATGGCTAAGAAAATGGAGTTGAAGCTTAGCTCCCAGCTCTGAGGCCCTGGCCACACCGCTTACTAGCTGTGTGATCTTGAATTGTAAAACCATAGTGATAATAATCATCTTGTTTGTGAAGTGCAGATTAAAATAGTACCCATGAGGGAAGTTTTAAATCAGCTCACATAGCCAGGTATAAGTTACACAGATAATGATGCTCTGTGTGTTACTAAGTTTTGGCGTTTGCAGTTGTTTCTGCTGCGTTGGTATAAAAGTCCTTTGAAATGAGTTTGCTGTGTCCTGCTGTGTCTTTGAGGGCTGTCCCCTGGTCCTAGGCTCCAGAAGTGTGCTCCTCTTAGCATTCTCTATACCTGCCTGGGGCAAGCTTCCGGGTGCTGGGAGAGGGAGGTACCTAACTGCAGACTGTTTTCCACAGCAGAAGAGAGCCAAATAGGAGAAAATGCACTAACATTTTAGGAAGGCTGTGGAGGAGGTGGAGGGAGCACCTGAGCCGGTCTGGAACCTGAGAGTGGAGAAGACAGACACAAAAGTGAAGGACATTCCCAACTAGGAGATTAAGATTTTTTTTTTGTTTGTTTGTTTGTTTTGTTTTGTTTTGTTTTTTAGGCTGGGCCTAGGAGATTTATTGATTGATTGATTGATTGACTGGTTGGTTGACTGGTTGATTTTTACATACTGATCACAGTTTCCGTTTCCTCCTCTCCTCCCAGTTTCTTCTCCTCGCCTCCCCCTCTCTTCCCAACTCTCCACCTGCTCCTCCCCCCTTTCTCTTAGAAAAGGGCAGGCCTTCCATGGATATCAAACAGCCTTGGCATATCAAGCTGCAATAAGACTAGGGCCTGGAGGGTTTTTAAAGACAGTCAGGAGATTTATAAACCTGCACAGCATGCCTCAGACGAAAATGCTATTAAGTGAGGCATGGGTTGGCCTAGGTTTTAGCTTTCTGTGCTAGTCTTCCTTTTAATCAAAGGTGAAATGAAGGAGAAGGGGAAAGGACACTGTCTCTGGGAAATGACTGTCTACGGCACCAGCAAAGGTTGAGGTCCAGCCCTGTGAAAAGAGGTGGGAAGAGACAGAGCTGGGGGGCTGGAAGGTGAACCTTAGAAGGCCAGGCTGGAGGGCACAGGGCCACTGGCTGTGTGAGAACAGATGGCCGCTGACTCTGCTGGCCTGTGTTCAGTTTACACGTAGACAACAGAACAGAGAAGTCCGTAACCTGGGAGTTTTGGAATATGCATTCTAGAATGCGAGGTTGTGGCAAGAATACAGATGGTTTTGCTGAACTGCACTTATCCTGGCATCCACGCTCACTCTACTCAGGAATGGAAGCCTCCCTCAGACACTGACAGGTTGGCCTTACAGAACAAAGAGATAATTCCCTTGCCCAGGTGGGACAGACTGTGTGATAGGTTAAGCCTTTCCCTCTACTTTTTCCCCCCCCGTGTGATCCTGAGCAAAACATAACTCACAAATCATTGAAACAAGAGCCTGAATCTCCAACTCCACTTCCAGACAGGTTGAATTAAGTAAGATGTACTGACCTGTCTGAGGAAATGCTAAAACTGGCAGTGTTGTGTGGGGTAAACCGGACAGGTTGACAGCTTCCTTCAGGCTATAGGCAGGGTTATAGGATGTGGTAACACATCCATCAGCAATTGCAGTCCCAGACCATGCTCTCCTTTGCTTTCCCACCAGGCACACAGAAGGGCTAGCTTAACCATATTCGAGGAAATCAACTTCATTTCGTACAGGCAGAACCTTTCATGATGTTCAGTAGAATTTCCCTGGCTGTCTTTGGACAATATTTATGAAACTTTTGGGTATTTTCTCAAAGCATTAAGAGCATGCTTACCTGATCACCTGTGGGTGGGCTTGTGAAAGCTTTGGGAAGCCACTCTGTACTCACTGGAGCACCTCAATCCAATTAAGCATCTACACACACATGCACGCACACCCACAAATGCCCAGCCTCTGTCAGCCTAACATCGGAGTGCAGCACTGATAAATATTTGTGCTTAATGCACTTAAGGGGAGCATTTTGATTTCTAAACATTAGCTGGTGAGTAATGACTTTACTGAGAGCACGATGAGGGTGTTGCAATCTTGACTATTCCTAGGCTCCTGACGACATGCAATTATTCCATACTGCAGAAGGGAGTTGACAGAAATTCTTTAAAGAGCTCCTCAGGGAACAGATTCATCAGGGAAAAAAGTAAGGACAAAGAAAATAAATTCAAAGGCAGTGAGTTCGGTATTTTCACCACCATTTCTTTTGCTATGACACCAGAACCTGTTGTAGGGCCCTCTCCTTACACTGGGGCTTAACAGCTCTGGTGGCTTAGTCCTTGTTCCCTAACAGACCTAGAGATAGGTCCCTGGTGTTTGTGAGAACTTGAACAAGCCTGTAGCTGTCAGCAAGTGTAGATGCGTCACCTGGAGAGTGTAAGACCCTGCAGAGGAGGTGTGAGCATGGTTGACTGAGCTACTCTGAGAAACAGCTGCCATCCCAGCATTTCAATTTTTACAGTTAACAAGTGAGAAGTCCCCCTGAAGACAGACAGAGCTGTAGCAAGGAGCACCAGAGACAGCATATGTCAACTAGCAGAGCCTTGCCTACAGAGAAAACACTGACCAACATGTGTCTTGTCCAGGGGTCAGGTCAGTCCCAGCTTTATGATTGCTGGAGTGATAGAGGTAGTAGGGGAGCCATAAGGTGGCTGGAGGGATGCGAGATGACATCTTTCTCTCTCTTCTACTGTTGGGCTATGGATATGGGTCAGACTTTGGCCTCTGTCACCCCTACCTTGTGTTCAGCCTTCATTGCCTCTGCTTTCTGAGCCCCTCCTTGTCCTTAAGCACTGGCTAGTGTTTCAGCCTGTTTTTAGTTGTGTCATCACTCCCTAACCATTATCCAAACTTCCTGAGACTAGGGCCTCATCACACTCATAGTTACAGCCACTTCATCCCTGTTTCCTTCCTTAAATGCATGTATAAACACCCTGAATACTAGGTACATATTGATTAATAGGAGAGTTTGGGTTAGTTTGTGAATTGGATTCTTGGTTTAGACTATGAAATGTCTGTTTTCAATCCTCATTTGAAAAGTATTCCTTGCATCAAGTATGTTCTTGGCTGAGCTCTCAAGTCCAGGAAAACAGCAGAGAATGCAGTAGACAAGGTCCTTGCTCTCACAAAGCTCATACAATTGCACAAAGAGGAAAATACAAACAAACATGGAAACAAATATGTTATGATAAATTACCTTGACATGTGGTTTGCTAGAATGAAAGCAGGAAGTTGCAGGTGGCCAAGAACACTCGATTTGAATTGTGGGTGACCAGAAGCAGCCAGCCACACAGAGAAAGCCAGTGTAATGTCAGAGTGATGGGCCAGACAGAAAACATGAGTTGAGGGCTCAGCGAAGCACTCAGGTAGGGCCATACAGCATAGGTCAGAGGTCTGGAGAGAATGTGAAGGTCAGGAAAACCACATGGGGACAGTGACTTCCTCCACAGGCACACTGGCTCGTAATGCCTTCGTCTCTCTTAGTAGCAGCACGGACACTGGTCCCAGCCTGTGTACAGCACTGTGTTGACAGCCTCTGGTTCTCCTCTGAGGAGAAGTAGCCTCAGGTTTTTCCCCTTAACTAAGGGAACTTTGAGCAGCATCACTCTCTGTCAGATGGTTTTGCTTTCTTACATTCCATGTTTCAGAAATTGCAAAATCCCAGAGAGGGCAATCAAATGCTAAATTGGTAATTCCCTCTCTCTCTCTCTCTCTCTCTCTCTCTCTCTCTCTCTCTCTCTCTCTCTCTCTCTCTCTCTCTCTCTCTCTCTCTCTCTCTCTCTCTCTCTCTCTCTCTCTCCATCCCTTCCTCCATCCCTCTCTTCCTTTTTTTTTAAATCAAACAGAAAATATGACAAAGTCACGGAGGACCTTTTCTGCTGGGATGGTGTGGAAATGTTGACTGTCACAGAAGGTACTGGAGATTAGACAGTCACTAGACAGTCTGAATGACCCTGCTGGCTGCCTAAAGACACAGTCTTACAAAGCTCCTAGCCAGAGGCCCTAGCAGCTGCTCTGCCCTGGGCCCCAGGGCCTTCATCTGAAATGATCTCAAGGGTGCTGCTAAAGGAGCATCTCTGAGCTTGTTTGGGTTTAGAAACCAGGCCCCCACTTTCAGTTATGTCTCACCCTCTTTGAGTCCCAGTCTTGCCATGCAGACCAGGTTGGACAACCTCCTGTCTTTAGGGCTGGCATTGCAGTTGTACACTACCACTCCTGGCTTGGTTTTGGAGCTCCCTCATTCCAGCTGCAGCATAGACAGCCAGGATGGAATCATCAGGTAGGAGGGGTGCTTGGAAAAATTCAGCCTTGCTGTAGTGATGGCACACCCCAGGGAACCTGTGTGCTGCATCTGAGAGTCTGCACTCTGGGGACATTCATGGGCCTGCATTTTTGTCATTGCTTGAATTATTCTTTGTCTCAGTAATCCTATCTATAAGAGGGACAACTACTTTATGTGATGGGCCTTGTCTAAGTACATTGAGGCTCCTGTCACAAAACACCACAGACTGAGAGATTTATAATGAGCTGAAACTTAATTCTCAGTGCTCCAGAGACCAGGAAGTCAATGGTAAAGGTGAGGGAAGATTCAGCATTCCATGCTTCCTACTGTATAGTTGGCCATCATTTTTATGCATCCTTGTATGGCAGAAGCAAGCAGATAAAGTCTTCCCAGTTCCTTTCATAAAGGCGCCAACGCTATGCCTAACCCTCCTGACCTGGTCAATTGCAAAAGTCCTTTCCTCTGAATGCCATCACCCAAAGATCAGGTTCCAATAGAAGATTTGCAGGGACATGTTTAGTGTATGATAGAACTATCCATGCAATAAAAAGGATGATAGCAGCATTTCCCTGGCAGAAGTGTAGACAGAGCCAGTGGGCTTGCAGATCATAGCAACTGTCTGGGGATTGGCAGTACCTGTTTTATCACTAGAACCTGGGGGTCTAGAACCCACTTCTTCACACCCAGAGAATGACTGGCTTGGCTTCCACAAAAGAGTATCTTGGAGATGAGTCAGCTGCCCCATGCTTGTCAAAGATTTGGCTTCGTGACAGCACCCTAAGAATTTCTAATGTTTATTGAGCATTCTGTGTGTGCTGCCCTATGATAAATGTCCCATGGTATCTTTGCATGTGTCCATGACTCTTCTGAAGCAGACAGAAACACTGAGGTTCAGGGCAATCTATTCTACTGACATCTCATTTGGCTGACTCTGAAGTCTCAGCTCTAAAAGCAAGTGAATATTTGTGAAATAACAAACTTACCCCCAGCACAGCCACTTTGAGAACAGCTCTCTCTCTCTCTCTCCCTCCCTCCCCCCCCTCTCTCCCTCCCTCCCTCCCTCCCCCTCTCTCTCTCTCCCTCCCTCTCTCTCTCTCTCTCCCTCCAGGTTAGTGGTAGAGTGAATAACTTAGATTTTGGTGTTGGCTTTTCCATTTTATTTCCCCAACAGGGCATGGGTGTGGACTTAGGCAAGCCGTTGGACAAGCCTCTTAGTTGTTTTCTGAGTGAAGCTTCAGCCCTCCTCTAATGCACTTGAAAACGCCACACAGAACACACTGCTGTTGTTATATTGTGTTGTTTATCCCTTGCATCCAACATTATCAGGCTTTGGATTCCTTTCCCCCACCGATGTCCTTTTCATCTGGAAAGACACAATTGTCTGGTTACCAATCACCTCAACCCTTAGGGCTGTGTTTGTGAAAGGAAATCCATCAGGTTTAGCTCTGAAAACAGCTGAGGAGCTTGCTATAGTTGGAGGAGGGGTTGAAAGTGCCAAACATGTAGATGTGACTTAGCAAGGAGACAGGAGGTGACCCACCTCTGTCAGTAGCAGAGGGAGGACCTGGTTGAGGACTGGGAAGCTACCAGGCCTATGAGCTGCGCTACAGCCAGCAGGGAGAAGGGGGATTCCCTTTGAAAGGGAGAATGAAGAGGAAAGAAAGTCTTAGCTCTCAGGCTTTTCTTCCTGGAGCAGTATAATTACAGTGTTGACCTTAGTCCCTCTAACTATTCAGGTTTGTTGACTTGGCAATTACTTCTTCCTTCCCTTTCTTTGTTTGCTCTGTCTTAATGGACTGATTAGACCAGTGGGCTGTCAACAAATATAGTGGGTGCCTGGGAACGTGCCTCCAGAGAGGGAAGGTGAGGCAGGGTGCCAAGAGAGGCCTAATGCAGGGGTGTGGCCATTGGCTCTGAGAGCTCATCTGAAGGGGAATGAGCACTTCTTGTCATTTCTGAGCCCGGTCCCTGGAGGGCAGAGTAAGGCAACATGGGATACTGTGGGATTGCTTCTGTCAGTCACTAGGCCAGGGCTCTTAGTCTCCTTATGCCTCGATCATTTCATCTACAAAATAGGAAGAGGGCTGCAACAAATTGGAGCAAGGCTACTGAGATTTAGCCCTCTAGTCCCTCAATAGATGTTAACTGAGCAACTGCTACATCCCAGACACTCTGGTCAGTCTTAGGAACACAGCAAAGCAAACAGAAAGGATTCCGGTTCCCAGGCAGATCACCACCTTATAAGTATAGCGCACAGTAATAGAAAATAGAAGGGAGTCCATTTCTATTTCTGAAGGGAGGAACCTGTATCATGGAGAAGTGAGGGGAGTGCTGTTAATACTCTTCCTTGTGGCCTCTAGGAAAGATGAGCAAGGACCTGGAGGAGGGGAGACAAGTTATCCAACACAAGGGTGGTCCCAATGCAGGCCACAAGACATCAGACACCATGTGTGAAGACCCTGGTCAGCGGAAAAGCTTGTCTGCCTATAGGATTTTGTTATTATAACCTTGACCCCAGTACCTCAGGACATCATAAAAGATCCAAGTTGTCTGTCTATGTTTTTGTGTCTATAGCGTCTATCCTGCATTAACCACTTCCAAGGTCATGTGTAGAAGGATTGGAAGGGATTCAATTAAAAAAAAAAAAAGAACAACAAGAACAAAACACACACACACACACACACACACACACACACACACACACACACACACACACACACACAGGGGTCCACATTGACATTGCATTTTCCAAGCCCCAGATTTAAAAAGGAAACAGAAATGAAGCATCTGTCAAGCTGCCAACTGTTTTCTTCGGCATGTCCTGCCATTGTAATGGAGCATTGTTCTTCACCTTCCCTTTGGTTGTACTGGAACAGCAGCCGCATCTCCTCCCTGCTCTAAAATGTACGCTTTCAGTGACATTTAGAAAAGGCTCTGAGTGCTTCAGATGAACAGCTCTCTAGATGTGCAGGAAGCTTCAATTATTCTGCCGAAGAAAATAAGTTTTCAGAGATGTTTTTCAGCATCAGGAGGCCTTGGCTGAGACAGGTGGGAGAGTTAATGAGCAGAATTGATAATGACAGGTAGGGAAATTGATTGTCAGTCATGAAATGACAGGCACATCAGTAGGGAAATTGAAGGTAGAGCTGTTACAGATGGACTGTGGCAGGGAGAAATGCTTTCCCTACCAACATAAACTGATACCTGTCTGAGGCTGAGGGATGGAGCTCAAGGGTAGACTGCCTTAGTCACTATTCTATTGCTGGATCTATCTATCTATCTATCTATCTATCTATCTATCTATCTATCTATATCTATATCTATATCTATCTATCTCTATCTCTATATCTAATCTATATATATATCCTGATCTGCTGACAAAGATGGAGAGAGAGAGAGAGAGAGAGAGAGAGAGAGAGAGAGAGAGAGAGAGAGAGAGAGAGAGAGAGAGAGAGAGAGAGAGAGAGTCTGGGCCTGGCCTGGAATTTTGAAACTCCAAAGCCCATCATGAGTGACATATCTCCTCCGACAAAGCCACAGCTCCTAATTCTTCTTGGTGACCAAACATTCAAATATATAAGCCTAAGGAGCCATCTGTATTCAATAAAATACATATCACAATGTACAATTAAAAAGGCTGGGGGTGGGGTATGATTTCAACTTATCTAGGCTACTGTGGTAGTTTGAATGGAATTGGCCTCCAAAATCTCATAGGGAGTGACACTATTAGGAGGTGTGGCTTTGTTGGAATGGGTACAGTCTTGTTGGAGGAAGTGTGTCACTGTGGGGGTTGGTTTTAAGGTTTCCTATGTTCAGGATACTGCTCAGTATCTCAGTTGACTTCCTATTGTCTTCTAACCAAAATGTAGCCAGCACCATGTCTGCCTGAATGCTTCCCACCAATAATGGACTGAACTGCTAAAACTGTAAGGGAGACAACTCAATTAAATGTTTTCTTTATACAAGTTGCCATTTCATGCTGCCTAAGAAGCTTATTATTCTATATCAACTAGTTGTTATTTGTTGACTGGTCAGTTTGCCAGTGATTTACTTATTACAGCCATGAGAGAGCTTCTTGTTCTGTCTAATGCTCTATGACAGCTAAACTCAGACCCAGGATGGCTGGACTCTAAAATTTGTGTAGAATTGGGCAGCTGAATTTGATGGATTGAGTACACCATATGAAGCAGGAGATGGAATACTTGGTTCAGACCCTGACATCCTGGCTATGGGACTTGGACAAGGCATGCACTGTGGGTACCCAAGAAGGAGCTTAATGGATACTAAGGTACAGGCATATGTGAAACCTACAACTGCCCTCAAGGTAATTGCAGGCTATTTGGAATAGGGAGCCAGGGCAAACATCTATCTAGCTAGGATACAGTCCCCTGGTGATTTTTATGCTGGAAGTGAGAACTGGTGCATGACAACATAGCATGGGTCACTTAACCACTCCCCGAGGGTTAGGTAAGAGATGAGAGAAGCATAGAGCTGAACCCCAAAGGCTCCATGCAACTGACTGGAGTGGTATGGACAGGAAATATGGGAGGACAAGAGTCACTTAATGTGTTCATGCAGAGGATGGAAGGCTGAGAAGGACAGGCTGGTGTGATGAGACAAGGATGAGAGGTGGGTAGAGAGTGGTGCTTGAAGGGCTTTAAGCTGCAGGTAGTGAGAAGAGACACAGATTTATTCTAAGCAGAGGAAGGGTGTGATTCAACGTGATCTTCAGCAAGAGCTTTGGCAGCTGTATTACAATAAATTGGCGCTCCAGGAACGACAGAGTGAGGCAGGAGGTGGAGGCAGTGATGAGCTCCGCTTCGGTGGCATGTGAGATGATGAGAAATCATTTGGTAAACAGTATTCCTCTGGAGCAAAAGAATAGAGGACATTGGTTTCATCACAGCCTTGGACTTCCAGACTAAAGGCCTCTCTAAAGAAGAAAGTGACCCAGGTAGGGTCCAATAGGAGAGTTAGAGTAAAGGGAGGGAGGCAGGCCAGAGAAGTGCCTGGTGTCAAATGGTGTTTAAAATAACTCTTTTGCATCACACTAGCTCTTAATTGGCACCAACCACTGAGGGGATGATTGATCCCAGTGCGAGTCCAGCAAAACAGATAATTTCTTACAAGCCTCTGAAATTCATGAGCACGGTGGGGTCCCACACGCCACGGCTTTGCTGATGTGAAGTCTGAGACTTCCTTGAAGGGATGAGTTTCCCGGGCAGTCGGTTTTGTGTGTATTTTTTTTTCTTATCAAAATTCAGAGTATATCCATGTAGTTAATGCCTGGGGTCTTGCTGAGCAGCACAAGAGAAAGCAAGCAAAGAGCTAAGCAACCCACCACTGCTACGGATTAATTTTTCACACTATGGGCTCATTAAGGAGCTGCTAAGCCAAAGCCTTGCAGTGGATGTCTGATATGGAGATGCGGGCTTGACCAGCGGGTCTGACTACTACCCGCTCAGAATTTGGGTCAAAGCCTCACTGTAAAGCCACCTCCCACATATGGCAAGGGCTACAGTGTATCCCTTTAGAGTCCCAGGCCTTTTCAGAGGGAAAGCAGCCTGTATTTATTGCAAAGCTACTATGTTCCTGGTATTTAATCCCCCATGCCACGCCCAACACACACACACACACACACACACACACACACACACACACACACACACACACAGAGACAGAGAGACACAGAGAGAGACAGAGACAGAGACAGAGAGAGAGAGAGAGCAAGAGAGATACCCCAAAAGCCTCAATCAATATGAATAATATCTTTCCTCATTTCTCAGATGAGAAACTTAATCCAATAGACTACATGATACACTCAAGCTTTCATGAGTAAGTGCTTGGGAGAGTCCTGGGTACCAGGATGGCAGACTTCCTTTAAGGCCTGATTTTGCTCATTGTTTTACTGACGTTGGCATGGTAGAGTCAAAAAGTCTGCAATTACTCAGATTACATAGACTCTGTTCATCAGAGTTCAGATCTAGTGCTTGTGTGGGGCACACAGGGTAAAAGTTTCCACCTCTCTGTGCCAGTACCCGTGAATGATGAATTATGTCTGGAAGATGGGAGTGTTCAGTAGACTTGATTTGTATTGTGCATTACCTTGGTGTGTGTGCGTGTATGTGTGTGTGTGTGTGTGTGTGTGTGTGTGTGTGTGTGTGTGTGTGTGTGTGAGAGAGAGAGAGAGAGAGAGAGAGAGAGAGAGAGAGAGAGAGATATTTCTGTTTTCCTGACCTATGCACTCTGACTCTTTTTCTTACTGTGTTGAACTATCACATTTTTCTCCCAATTTGTCCTCCTCCCCCTGCACCTCACTGGAGGCCATATGTGCGCATGCGTTCACCAGTTTCCCCATGCATTCTATGTAGATACATGATGATGGGTGACAAATCCCTCTACAGTTAGAGACTTAGTGGCTGTTTAGTATTCTAAAGGGATAATATCATGTGACAAAATATTTGGGTGATCACTCTCATTGGTTTGAAACTGAGCAATGAATCTTTTTTCCTTTGGACATCATCTGGGATTACTCAGACCCAAGCCTCTAAAAAGAACATGCAGACATGCCTTGTTAATCTGGTTTAGGACTCTGTTTTAGCAGACCTCAAGTTAGGGGACATGTATTCCAGTAAATTGTCACATAAGATGATGTGATCGAGGTGATGAGCACCTTGTGGACCACATCCATCCTTTGTGTCTTCTAGTTTATGTTTGTCATAAAACAGTGGATTGGACATATTAGGGATGAAACCCATTTCAGGGCAGGGCAAACAGTGTCTCTGGGAATCTCATGTCCTAACTAGGCTGGGTAGTGGCTCAAAGTTGAACTTGAACATTTTTTTTTAATCTTTCAATTGTGCATACTGTTTGCTGGGTGCAAAGCAAGAGATTATTTTGCTTAAACCTAAAAGAGCAAGCAAGAAGCTGAAACCAACCTAATGAACAACCAACCAACCGATTTGGCTCAACAATAGATTTAGTTCAAGTGTCAGTGTTTTGCAGTTTTCTCCATACAGATCAATTGCTGAAAGAATCTGAGCAGAAAGGCCATTCGTCTCGGCTTCTCTGAGACAGGTTGGCTTTCACCGTCTTAATGTGCTCTGTCTAGCCCGTCCTCACGAGTGCCCGTGGTCAGTGTGTTCAGCTGTGGTGACACTGAGAATTACAAATGGTAATTAACACTCTTCAATTCTTAAGTATTGGAACGCTGCTAGGAACATCCATTAAGTGAATTTTGTTCTAGAGAAAATAGACTCAATGGGAAATAGTTCCTTAATTTCCAAGTAGGTTGAGAGCCTTCCTAGACAAGGATGAGGTGGATTATTACATTAATTATTTTTTACTAAATCTGCCTTAGCAAGATACTGCCATAGGCTAAAAACATTAAAACAAAAATGCCACCCCACATTGGAACAGAACATTTCCAGCTGCTCAGTGAGAAAGCCTGGAGCTTGGCCACTCTTTGCCCCGTACAAGCTTGCTAAGGGACTGTCCACCCAACCCAGTCACTTCTGTACCCTGTAGTGCATGAACCCAGTGTCATGGACATTTGCAAAATTTGGAGTAAGACTCAGACAGCCTCTGGTGGTCAGTAAGAAATCCTTTTTGAATGAAGATGATTTTACAAATCTTATCAGACCAGCGCAAAAATCTCTCCTTAGACTGTATGTCTTGTCTTTTTCAATACTCTGAGGCAAAAATTACCATTGGTTTTGACACTACATTGCTGTGAGAATGTGAGTTATAGGCTTTGGAAAGCAGCAACTACCTAGCAGGGAGAGATTTATTCACTCCATCAAGCACAAAAAAATTCAATTTTGAAGCTGTCAGCATGGGCCAGTAATGATGTTTAAATGAATTCCATTATGGGCAAATCTAAAATGTGAACAATATTTTTTTTATTGATTTTTCAGTGAGTTTTTTTTTTGGGGGGGCAGCTTCAGCCTGCATCACCAACCTTCCGTAAATTTTGTGCTGTCCCTCTGGGTAAAGTGACCCTGATTTGATTGGCAGTTGTCTTCCGGTAATCATTTCATGCAGGAGATGTTCCTTATCAGTCATGGCCATATTGCAGGCCATGTAAATCTCTAGTGCTGCGTGTGGACTATGTTACATGATTGATGGAGGCAAGTGCGCAGGTACATTGTAAGCCGGTTCCTCCAGACTGCGTCATGGGGAAAGATACTTGAAGCATGAAACTGGGCTCTTCACAACAGCTTTAATATGCAAAAATTATTTTGCCTCTCCTCAAATACAAGGATGGCTTATATATTTAAAGGACTTTCTCAGTGACGTCAGATGAACGCTGTTGGTGGCCCTGGCTGCAGGGTTTATTTATAAGTTTCCTCCATCTCTGAGGCCCCCCCCTGTAATTATCTTCTAATTTCTTGGTCGAGCTTTGCTGTTAATTCAAGTAACCCCAGTACCCAAATTGGAAAGTCCTTTACAATTTGAGAATAGCATAGCTGTGCTAATCTTTGAGATGGGTGGCATGTAGTTCCTAGCTGTGAAGTCCCTTGCAGACATACTCCACTTGCCTTGGCATAATTGATCATTTCTCCTGTCATGAAAGTTCAGCAGCTTCATGAGATTAACTCTTTTTATGTTTTGTTTTGTTTTGTTTTTTGTTTGTTTGTTTTGAGACAGGGTTTCTCTGTTTTGCTTTGGAGCCTGTCCTGGAACTAGCTCTGTGGATCAGGCTGGTTTCAAACTCACAGAAATCCACCTGCTTCTGCCTCCTGAGTGCTGAGATTAAAAGTGTGAGCCACCAATGCCCTTCAAGATGAATTCTTGGTGTGATGTATTTTCTAAACTGCCCAGAATTCAGCATTCAAGAAACAAAAGATTCACTTTATGTGCTTGAAAACTAGGTGCTTTAAAGCCTTGTAGGATTTTATTTCTCATGATAACTCATACAGACCAGCACTGTGGAATCTAGAGAGTATAAATGTTTACCCCTGATTCTACCACCACAAATTTAGCCAAAAGTGCTCACTAGTCTTGCCCATGAGATGCTTGTAGTACCCAAAACAGTGTCCCCACATAATGGGATTTTTGCAATCTTTGGAAAGCAATGGATGTATGAATTACAATTTGATTGCAATTTCCTCTATACCTTTTTCTGCATGCCTGGCCATCAGTGGTATGTTCATAATGTTTATGTTGTCCTGTGTACATTGCTTTTTCTGTGTGGCATTTGCTCTTATAGAAGACACACTCTTTAGGCCACAGAGTGACCTAATCACTGTTTATAATGGATTCTAACACTATAGTTGGAAGTGTTGCTCAAGCATATTACTTTCTGAAGGTGCTAGCCCTTAGACTTGATGTTAATGCACTGGGTAGAAATGAATTAGAGCCAAAGCTTGAAGGTCACTTCCTCATCTGTGACATAAACCCTAAGTATGGGCTGCTTTACAGAAGTGTCAGGTTTTCATGGAAAAAAAATGACTGGCTAAAATCACATCTTTCCCAAGAATCATTCCTTCTCCTATGTGCCACATTGGCCAGTAACTAACACTATCTCAATTCATAATGCAAAATCACAAAGCAGTGGGACTTCACTTAGAAATTGCCACCAATTTTAAATTTCCACTCTATTAGTGAATAATAGTGATGCTTTACACTCTACAATCCACAGTCTCTGATCTCATGGGACAATTATTAACACCACACAAGGCTTTGGGTACTGAAGATGAAAACATGCCCCCTCTGGCCTAGTGGGGTTCAGATGTGGTGAAAGAGAAGGGTTGCCACATTAGTCAACAACCAACAGGAAATGATGCAAAAGCCCTGGGCTAGGCCTGAAGAAGGATGATGTTGGCAACCATAAAAGCAAAGGTAACTCTACAGAAAGGGGTGATGTCTAAAGTCAAGAAATTAAGACATGAAGACTAACAACTTGGATCAAGGCAGAAAAACCTAAATGTCCTGAGAGAGATGACAGAGACCATGTGGGAGTTCATTCATACAGAAGAATTTTTTTTTCTGCTAAGAAGTGTTAAGACAAAGATCCAGCAAGCAGAGACATATAGTCACAGCTTGGAAAATAGCTGGGCGTGAGCATGGAGGAAGGGTTCTGTTGTGTTGGGTTACATCTGTCACCTGCCTGTGTTCAGCATTGCAGGATTCTGAGTTTGCCCTTCTTTTAGTAGTTGGTTTTTGCTCTTTTGTTGGTTTGACCTTTTAGGTCTCAGAGGCACCGTTTGCACATGGCCAGCATATGCAGTTCTATTGAGAATGATCTGGAAATTTATTGCTATGTTGGCCCATGTCAGCTGTGCTTTCCTCCTTCTGGAGGGGGACCAGATGCCCTGGTGCTAGCTCTGTGACTGTCCACAGGGCCCCTTTCCTGCAGCAGCGTGACTGTCTGCCCTTGATGCATGTGGCCTAGTGCACCTTGCAGTCAAGGGCATATGCTGAAGTTTCTAGGGGAATTAACTGCCTGACCTCCAAGTTGGACGGAGGGACAACAGGACTCAGGAGCTGGTAGCCTTGTCTCTCAACAGGAGGAAGAGTTGAACACCAGAGGAGGGAAAGGAGCTGCCTATGAAGGTGGGATGATGTGGCCTCAAGAAAATGAATGCAATTGACCACAGTAGGCAGTGCTCTTAGTCAAGGTCCATGTCAAGTACTCCATGTGAGCATGGAGGCCCCTGGAGGTGGAGCAGGTAATGCCCCAAATGGGCAGGAATTTCACACCATTCCTGTGTCTTGATGATACGTAGGAGACTCTAGGGAACACTTGGGTTCTAAATTAGAGAAGCTAGAAAGAACAAGATGTTTCAGAATTTCTAGCTAAAACAATATCTTGCCTTACCTACATGCCAGGCTGGGCTGTGAAGGATTTTAGCCACAGCAATTCTTTTATTGGTTTAGTCTTTGCAGCAGCTTTAAAAGGTAAGGGCTGTAATAATTCTCATCTTAGAGACTGCCTATGAAACAAGCCTGTAGAAGCTGGGACTATCCCAGGGCTTTGGGAAAATCAAATGTGCTCACATCTGTGAATCCACTTTAGGACCTGTAAACTGCTCCACATACACAAGGGATCTGCTATACCATCAGTTCCTCTGAGGTTTCTTTTTCTGCTTGTCCTGAGAGTCTCTAAGGTAGGGTCAGATGAAGAGGGGCTTGATGGAAGAGACCAAGCTACTCCCTTAAAACCACTAGAGGAGGTGTGACAGAGAGACAAAGCTTGAAAAATAAAGATTCTGGGGAAGTGCTAAGAGCTGACTGAAATAATCTCTACACAGGGGTTTAGAATATATTTCTGGACAGGCAGTGGGGGAGGAGTCAGCTGTGGCCCTCTGGAAAAAGCAGCTTCAGTTTAATTCTGAGAGGTCAGCAGCCCTATGCTGCCCCACTACCTTCCCAGTGATTTGTCATGGCACAATTAATTCCTCATTTATTTTATTTCACTCAATTCTCACTGTTTTCTTGGCACTTATATTAATCTGAGTGATGTGTTGGAAGCTCACAGTGAAAACATCTCTGCCAGTCTTGCTTGGTCATTCCAAGCAGATTTAAGTCATTCAAACTCCCAAGGGCACTGTTATCTGTTTATGAACAACAGGCCACCAGAGCACTGGACCATGCTATTGTCATTCTGCTTAGATCTCTCAAATCATTTTTCATCTCTGCTAATCAGAAGATAACAGCAATCCTTCTCCACCTTCTGCCGCCAAGCCTATTTTAGTTGCTTGTGGCTTCATGCTGGGCTGGAATATTTAAAATCTAGTAGACAACACCAGAGAAGAGCTTTAATTTTCAGATTTGCCTGTGGGTAATGCGCATGATAGACACCAAGTACGAGGGACTTGGTTGTCTGAGATATAATGACTTTTCACATCAATATGCAGGAGATGAAGCAGGCACAGTGTCCAGAAGTGACATGTACCTCCACCAAGAGCCAAGATTCCTTTCCAAACATGGAAAGGCATGGCTGAGGAAGAAAGCAAAGGCTGGCACAGCACATGAACGCTTATGAGTGCTGCTCTTGAGGAAGTTCAGACAGAGGCAGTGGGAAAGGCTGCTACTTCCTTGAAAGGGCTATTTCTTCCTTCATAGAACTGGTTGTGTCTAGTTCTGAGTTAGGTGGCTCAGTGCTGAGCTTTCACCACTCACAGTATGTATTCTCCCAAGACTCTGCCATACTGCTGAACTCTGAAGTTGATGGATAAAACTGCATTTCCAGTGAAAGGCTTTGTCCACCAAGACCAGACTACACAATTCGGTACAACAGAAGGCCACCCTGGACACTTCCTGAGACAGAAGCTTGCTTGTTAAGGATGGGTTCTTATGAAGAAGAAACCCACAAATTAGATGTCAGTTGCATCAGGTACTCTACCATCCTTGGGTCTAAATACTGATGGCTTCCATCTCCAAGACAATGCTGGCATGGGCATTAACAGTGTTCCTGTCCATGATACTCTTTTATCAATATCTTTGTTTCCAGCTGAGAACCTGGTCTGCTTTATTTTTATTTTCTTTGTTTTTTTTTTTTTTTTGTATGATGATGGAGTTAAATACAGGACTCCAGCCTGCACTCTCAGCCCCCTACTTTAGTTCCTGACACAGTCTGACTATTGTGGTGGTTGCCCACATTGGCTGAAATAACAGGTTCTCAAAATGTCAAACTCTAATGACTTTACCAATTCCATATTTACTGAGGCTGCTTTACCTACAAGGTACAGTTAGTGGGTATACTTGGAACAGGATTTAGTACTGGGAAGATGTGCAGGGGTTCAGACTTTGCCCCCACATTACTTGGTTGATATAGCTATAGATTTATCAAGTGATTCATGACCTTTAGGGAACTAGTATCTTTACATTAATGACTGCATTTGCCCCAGCAGCAGGGAAATTAAGAACCATGCTTGCAGTTTGTTTGGACAACAGGGTAAGATCATATGGTATACGTTAACTGTGCTGATCAGAGAAGGTCTGGCTTTTGCCTTTTCTGTGGTTTTGTTTCTCTTGTTACAATCTGTGCAATTGTTTTATACTTCTGCAAACTGTTCACACAAGCTTTGTTATATAAAGGGAACTCTGAGCTCAACAATGCCAACATGCCTGCTGGCAATGCATTTCTATATATTAAAGGAAAAAAGCTGTAAATTTCTTGGAACATTTGGGAAAGAAAATATGTTCTTTTGTGGAGCTCATTGAACTCAGCAAAACTTTTTGTAGTTCCTTAGAAGTGGAATTTCCTAATCACTAGCTTTGTTGAGTATGAGGGGGACATGGTAAAGATGAACCAGCAAAACGAGAGTGAAGATGACTTTACGCACATGGAGAGGGCTTCGTGTGCATGGGGAGGAACTTCGTGCATATGAAAGGGACTTCACACAGCTGGGAGACTCCGTGTTTAGTTATGAAGAGTATTGGCAGTCCCTAACTGTACAGGGCTGTACAGCACTGTACTTGCAGTCGTTGAGAATGGGGGGGGGCTCTTTGCTTATGGGGTTTAGAAGTACGTTATCCCTCTGTGATCAGAAGAAACACAGTGGTCTCTAGACTAAGCATTTCATTGTAATGCGGGAGCAGCTAAGGCTCAAAGACAGACTGACTTGCCCAATAGTGTTGTTCTTTAGTACCCAAGCTAGAGCAGAGTCCTGGCTGGACCTTTTCCAGACCTTTCTCCTCAGTCCCATATTTGACACTTCATTCTCTGCTTAATCTTATACTCTGAATGTGCCATTGTCCTCCAGCTTCATCAAAACCAAATCTCCAAGAAAAGACTCAAGAGCTGTAGAACGTGGAGCTCACTGGATGTGGTCCAGTATTCCCAACAGATCTGTCAGTGTGTTTTATTGGGGAATGGTTTCTACTGCAGGAAAAAAACAGAGCAAGAAGATGGCTGCATGTGTGACAACATAGAGGTCTATTATCTCTTTTTCTCTTTTAAAGATTTATTTATTTTATGTGTATGAGTGCTCTATCTGCACACATGGCTTTATAACAGAAGAGGGTACCAGATCTCATTACAGGTGGTTGTGAGCCACCAAGTGGTTGCTGGAAATTGAATTCAGGACCTCTGGAAGTGCAGCCAGTGCTCTTAACTGCTGAACCATCTCTCCAGTCCCCATAGAGACCTACTCTCTATCAAGTGATGACACTAGGGAACACACTCATACACTGTATACATTCAGTGTGTCTCACACACACAAGGAGGAACTGAGCATCAGCATAGAGGACCTTGAGTCAATGCTGGCACTTATGGTCAGTGGCTGGCTTAAGATGTCTGGGCTTAAGTTGGTTTCTCCATTAGCTCTTCACAGAAATCTCTGCACCAATGGGCTGGGCCACATGCAACTGTGGGAAATTTTCTCATAAGTTTGTCTCTTCCTTATATGAATCAGGGGTATGGACATTAGCTACCATTATGTTCTAAGGCCCAGGAGCCAGGTGCACAGTTAGCAAAACATGTTGCATCATGAGCAGCTACTGTAGAGTACCTCTGTTACATGCCTTCCTTGGCCAGATCAAAACAAAAATACAACACCTCCACTGCTAAAAGCTTTTTTACGAGGGAGTCTTCAGAATGATGAGGCATCCACTAAAATCCTCTATGCCATCCTCCCTCAGGAAAGGCTCAAAGCCATGAAAAACTGTTCAGATAATAGGGATAATTATTGGGGTGACAGGATAGGCAGTGATATGGTTATTTTGAGAAAATTCACCTGCCAGAGCTGTGATAACAAAATACCATGAACTCCGTGGATCAGACAATAGAGATCCAACGTTCTACAATCCAGGAGGCTGAGTGTTGTTACAGAGGTGTGGGCAGAGTTGTCACTTCCTGAGGCTGTGACAAACGACTGTCCACACCTCTCTCCTGGCTTCTGGTGGCCTTCTGGGAATCTTTGGCACCACTGTGCTCTGTCATCATCCTCACGTAGCATTTGTTGGTTCTATGTCACATTCCCCTTTCTGTAATGACACTGCTCATATTAGGTTAGGTCCCTCCATAATGGCTTCATTTTAACTAGGTTATCTAGATTCCATCTCCAAATAAGGTCACATTTTGAGGTACTGGGGGATTAGGAATTCTACAAATGAGTTTTGAATGGGCGTAATTCATCCCATAACACTGGGGAGTAAAAGTCAGGAAATGAGTAAGTGGATTACCCTCTGCCTGCAGACATAAGGCTGAGTGCATCCTCCACTTAATTCTGTTGAACTAGGAAACCATGGTCATATTCTAATTCCAAAGTATGTACTTTGTAACCTTGTGATCTCTGACTTTTCAAGGGGCCCATTTCTCCAGAATAAAATAAGAATCTTAAAATCTTCATTGGAAGGTCATTTAATGCATTCCCAGAGTGGCATGTTTTAAGTAAGGTGCTTGACACATTGCCAGTGTCCGAGGAATGGTCATTCTCCTTCTTGTAGCAATGTTAGGTAAAGTTTGAGACCAGGAAAGGGTGGTTGGTGGCAGGTGGTGGGTTGTGATGGGTGCAGTTATATCAATTTGTCTAGTGCAATTGTTCTTGCGAAGAGCTATTTGAGTTTGAAGCTTGGAAGTGGAAAGCAAGCAGTCAAAAGCTTTTTAAATTGACAGGAGACAAGCTCTCTGGTAATCCATCACCTCAAATCGTCTACCCCAGATTACGCCCTGCTATTTTTTCCGATGATTTCACCAATAATGACTTCTTTGAGCTTTCCATGGAACTTTTAAAAAGATGATTTATAAATAAAATATCCTCTACTTCTGACCTTGAAAGCCACAAGAGATTTGATTTATTATTTTAATGTGTTTCCCTGTTGCAATATATGTTTGGGGAAAGGCTTGACTCATCATCTCTGGCTTAGGGAGGTAGAAGGTGATGGCAGTATCAAGACTCACTCTCCTTGCTTTTCAATTAAAGAACAGAGAAACACTCACCCATGGGACAGAGCCCCAAGCAGGCCCTGGCTGTCCCAATCCACTCCATCTTAAGCTCTGTTCTCCTTTGTTAGCAAGACTGGACCAAGAGTCTGTTTTGGCATCTCCTAACAAAACCTACCATGCCCCACTAATCCACTGCCACACTTTTCCTTCTCTATAAGATTCTCTATAAGATTCTAGGATCTGAGTCTGATGACAATTAGTGACACAGCCCTGATCTAGCTGAAAGTTGACACACAAATGGGAGGGCATGTGGATTAGTGCTTTGTCAGCTTGACACAAGCCAAGTCATAAGGGAAGAAGGTCCCACAATTGAGGAATTACCTCTATCATTTTGGCCTGTAGGCAGCCTCTGGGGCATTTTCTTGATTAATGGTTGATGTTGGAAGGCTCTGTGGTAGTGTCATCCCTGGTCAAGTAGCCATGGGTTGTAAAAGAAAAGGAACTGAGCAAGCTGGGACGAAGCAGCTGGTAAATGACATTTTCCTGTGGTCGTGGCTTCAGTTCCTGCCCTCAGGTTTCTGCCTTGAGTTCCTGCCCTGACTTCTTTTCACAGCTGACTATGATCTGTAGGATGAAAAAAACCCTTTCCTCACTAACACACCTTCCAGGCATGGGTCTCATCACAGCAATAGATTAGAACATACTCTGGTGGGCTGATCTTTGTTTCCACCTACAATGAGCAACAGTGATAGCAGTACACAAAGCAGAGGGGATCATCCTGTCAGCAGGAACTGCTCTATGCATCTCTAACGAACTGAGGTTAAGCTAAACTACGTCAGTTACTAAGTTTGTTAGCTTCATTGATAGTGAAAACAAGCATATCTAAATGGAGCTTGCTATAGTCTGGTACTTGGGGAAGGCTAGAACAGTCAACTTAGTAGCATCTTAATAGAAGTGTTTTCCATGAGAAAGCTGAAGCAAACCATAGATTCTAGTATGTTCAAGATGTGCTGGATGGTGGCTACCTCCTTTCCAACAATGTAAGTATATACTCAAATATACAAACAATTTGGGGGTTTAAAACAGTCCTAGGGACATGGGAGGCTGGAGTAGACAAATCCTGTATTTGAGGCCAACATTAAGCGATGAGACCCTGTCTCAAAAACCCATCCCAACAAAAGAAATCCAAGATTAATTCCAACAACAAAAACTCTTTTGAAGCCCATCCATGGTCTTTGGAAGCCTATAGACCCCAAACATAAACAAGAGACTATCACTTTAAGATTCTGCTTTACCAGTGATTCAGTGAAAATTTCCACTTACCTAACAACCATGGAACTGTGCAGATGCTCCCCTCGTGGACTGAACCATTATACTCCAACAGTAAGAAAGACTCCAACAGCAGCATGAAATAGAATAAGAATAGGAACTTAGATGAAAGGAATAAATTGTCCCCAAATTCTACATTAATTCAGAATCAAGTTAGCAGCTATGGGGGTGGGGGGAGGGTGCTACCTCATTATAATTCCACAAAACAAGAAAAGGCCACATGGAAGATGTTAACAATCTCAAACCCCAAGAAGGAAGACTAGACTGCTGGCCCTTGGCCAAGCTGCTCATGACCCTGAGGACACCCTTTGCATAGCAGCCCCTTTGCAAATAGAAGTTATGGGTTATATTATTCCCCAAGGTTCCCTTTGTGGAATTAAAAAAAAAAGTCTGGTTGTCTAGTTGGCTCATTAGTTTTTTCCAAGAGTCTTTACAGACACTCCACTCTGAAGCTTAACGATTCAGTGTGGGTTAGCACAGTGCCCCCATGGATGTGGCTTGTGCTGCCCTGGCTGTTCATAGAGACACAGTACCTGCAGGGCTCTATTGAGCTGTTTGGAGAGACATGAAATGAGGCTTTAGGTTTGTTTGAATGCTGACTGTCATTTCTGCTTTATATTTTTCCTGTTGGATGCTCTTTCTGGCTATTCTTTCCCTCCAGTTATTTTATTTACAACTCCCAGAAAGGTGGTGGGGAGGGGTGTCTGGCAGAGAACTTTATTCCTACTTTACCAAGGAGTCTGACACCAAGAAAATGTAGTTGTCTCTAGGCCATGATGAGAAAAGTTTTATGGGCCCTGGTGTAAATGCAACCTTCTTGCACTCACTATGCACAGTGTTTTCTACTTTCTTGATTTAATATTGAGAGACTTTAGGTACACAACTGGCCCAAACAGAAAAGGGACCATGGGAATTCAGAGATAGAGATCCCTTTAAATTGGCCAACATAAAGGATCAGCAAGTGTCTGTCTATATACATATATATATATATATACATACATACATACATACATACATACATACATACATATCTGTGCACATCGTAGGCAGATGCAATCTCTCTGGGTTTTTTTGTTTTGTTTGTTTTAGTCACTAAGTTGCCCAGACTCAAAGTGGCTTTGCAGCCCAGGCAGGCTTTGAATTTGTAGTGCTCCTGTCTCAGCTTCCTGAGTACCCAGGACTACAGGCTTGTGCATTTTGGCTTGGCAGTAAAGTCTTTCAGGAGATGCACTTGAGGGCTCATTTGAATCTCAGAGTACATGGAAGAGAAGGGATTGTTTTCCTTCATCCGTGCTCAGAGAATTTGTAGACTGAATTCCTCAAGAGCTGTGGCTAAGCATAACTGTATCATGTGTCCTTCTGCTGTTTGGATAACACAACTCATTTATTTTTAAAAAAAATATTTATTGACCATCTCTCTATTCATCATAGGGTAGAAGGCTTAGGAAACACAGTGATGATTTCAACTTACACAGATGTGACTGCACATATATGTTTATGGCCATACATGACTTTCATTTTCCTTGCAGAGCCAACGCTGTATTTTGTTGTTCCCAGGGGGTTGCCATCATGAAACACTACAAACTTGTTCTCTCACAGTTTTGAAGTTTAAAAGTTTAACATCAAGGCACAGCAGATTTGGTCCTCTCTGGAGGCAGGGGGGGGGGAAGAGAGAGAGAGAAAGTGAGATAGGTAGAGGCTGAGAGAGAGGACAGTGTTGCCAAATATTTAAGTATGTTAAGATGTATTGTATTTGTTTATGTTATACAACATTTGTGTAACTATGCAAAGATATGTTGTATTTGTTTACATGTATAAAGATGTGTTGCTTTTTTTTTTTTTTTTTTTTTTTAACCTTGCCTAAGGCACCTGATTGGTCTAATGAAAAGTTGAACAGACAATATGAGGGAGGAGGTATAGGCAGGACTTCCAGGCAGGGAGAGTAGGTAGGAGGAAGAATTTAGACTCTGGAAGAAAGGAAAGGAGACACCAGAGAGAGGCCAGGGGTCAGACAAACAGACAGACACAGGAAGCAGGACTTACAAAATGAAAGAGACTGGGCATTGGTGGCACATGCCTTTAATTCCAGCACTCAGGAAGCAGAGGCAGGTGAATCTCTGTGAGTTTGAGGCCAGCCTAGTCTACAGAGCGAGTTCTAGGACTGGCTCCAAGACAATACAGAGAAACCCTGTCTCAAACAAACAAAAATCAGAATGAAAGAAAGGTAAAATATAGATGAATAAAAACAGCTAAAGATAACTTAAAAGAGCTAGTGGGACAAGTCTAAGCTAAGGCCAAGAACTCATAATTAGTAGTAAGTCTCTGTGTCTTTATGTGGGAGCTGGTTGATGGCCCAAAGAAAAGCCCAACTACACGGCAGAAAGAGAGAGATATATATCTTTAATTAGTAAACACTATGGAAGAGGTACTGATCTCAAAGATGGTGACATTCAATAGGAAAGAAGGAAGCATCTTGGTTGACTAAACAAAGTTGGAGTGAATGGAGCTCCACCCTGAGTATTCTGCACATAGGTGGCATAAGTAGAAAGATCTTGATCTGGATTTGTTTCTCAGGTGTAAAGTGCTCTGAGCTTCTGGAAAAGTGATGAGACCGCACGTCTGCACATTACCTATTACACAGAGGCTCTGGATTGTTCTTGTATCAAGTATGTGGACTTATGCTCCTTAAGAAGTCTTAGAACATTTGTTGGTTAACATTGGTCAAGTCAATGCATTTCAGACAGTGTGTTCCCTTGAGCTATAAAACTTCATATTGAGTAAGAGATTTCATGGAAGTGGATTTATATTGAGGAGTGCAGATAGCTAGAGTGTATTTGGATGCATACAAGGATAGAGATGAAGTTCTGGTTGGGAACACTTCATATCCACCTGCAGCTTCTGTTAATGCTTTCCTTGACCAAAGATAAAATGGAAAATATCAAGCCACCTAAATCATCTTTAGTGGCTCATATGCTTAGAACAACAGATTTTTAAAATGTGTATTTTCAATTTTTTAAAGTTAAATATAATCGCTTTGTTTCCTCCTATCTCTTTTCTTCCATCCAATCCCTTCCGTGTGTTCAATTCATGCCCTCTAACTCGTGCCATTTTTCTTTAACTTTATATAGGAGTATACGTGAATAAATATGTACACATGACATGCTTAGTTCATTTAGTGTTGCTCATATGTATGTGATCTCAGGGCTGAGAAATTGGAATTGGATGACATACTTTTTTATTCTTGTTCATTGATTGCCTGCAATAAAGCAGAAAAGGAAACCCAATCATTTAAAATTAAAATAATGGCTTCAATTATTTAAAAGATTAAAAACACTGTAGAAGTTTCTGGGTCAAGTTATAGCTACTTATAATAAGAGAAAATTTAATGTTTTCTAAAAAGAGCTGATCCCTGGAAGAGTTATCAGTAATTTAGCTCATTACTTTGAAACTTTAACTAATTCAAAGCATCCGGAGATCTGAAGCATTCTCACCGAGGACACATGGTGTCAACTTGACATGAGCTAGAGTCTTCTTTCAAGAAGGAACAATTGATAAAATGCCCCATGAGATTGGCCTGTAGGAAACCTGTTGTACATTTTCTTGATTGATGATTGATGCGGGAGGGCCCAGATCACTGAAAGTGGTATCGCCCTGGGCACTGGTGGTTCTGGGTGCTATAAGAAGGCAGGTTGAGCAGGATATGGGGAGCAATCCAGTAAGCAGCACTCTTCCATGGCCTCTGCAACAGTTCCTGCCTCCAGGTTCCTGCCCTGTGCTTTTGCCCTGTCTTCTCTCAGTGACGAGTGAATAAGCTGCAGGGTGAAAAAATACTTTTCTCCTGCAGCTGCTTTTGGCAGTGGTATTTTATCACAACAACAGAGAAACTGACTATGACAAGGAAAGCTCATTTTTGGCAAACACTTTGAGCAAACCACTTAGCAGCTATGATGCTTCATCAGATATCTCCTGTCCCCTCTTTAAGGTGCCTGATGGAATCTGACACGTTTTCACTGTGTATGAAACATCAAAACGGCACATCCTGATGTTTGCCTTGAATAAGGACACTTTAACACCTCATGCTTTTCCTTGTCATCTTGAATTGATATCAGGTTGGGGCAGGTCATGACTATACCCTAACTATCCCATTATAGTTTAAAATGCATATATCCGTTCTTTAAATGTGTGCTGTGATGTGAGAGACCACCAGGAGTGATGGAGAACATTGTGCTAGGGCCAACAGGAGTGGCTCATGGGCAAAAGTGTTTGCTTTTAAGCTGGGTGACTGGACTTCTATCTCATAACTCATATCATGGAAAGAGAATTGACTCTTCTTTCTTTTGATAGATATTCCACACAATGCCATGCCATGTGTCTTCCTTCCCCTCAATAAATACATAAAAAAAAATAAAACCCTACTCCCTGATCTCCACTTTGCCAACTTTTACAAATCAGCAGAACTTAATAAGATATTTATTCCTCACTTATTGTGTGATAAGCCTTGCAACATAAGGAAAGTGAACTGGGATATGGGTTCCATCAAAGTAAGCTCACATAATGAGTATAAAATAACTTGAATGTAAGGTTTGTAGAGATTTGTGCCACAAATCAAAAGTACATGAAGAAGATTAACCCCTGAAGAGAGTGAGTTTGAGTAGATATGCAGAGACCAAGGAAGTTAAAATTGAGGTGACTGATCCATAAGCAGAGTTTTTGGTAGGCAGATGGGATAGGCAATGAACCACATGGGCGAGCTTATGGTGAAGATTAAGCACATTGTGCTGAAGAACTGAGAACCCTGCTAACTTGGGGACAGAGCAGCATAGGAGAGAAGTACTATGGATGGAGAAGGCTGAGCTAGTAAGGTAGTGAGTTCAGACCAAAATATATAGGAAGATATTTGTTGAGGTTGATTTAGGAGAAAGAGGAAGGAGAAAGGAGGGAGGGAGGGAGGGAGGGAGGGAGGGAGGGAGGGAGGAAAGAATGAATGAAGGAAGGAAGCCAACAAGGGATGGATGAGGGAGGGAAACTCTTGTTTGGAGCAGGCATGTGTCCCTATTCAGCACTTTGGCTTGGAAAGAGCAAATGGATCAAGACCCTTGAGAGACTGCATCCTGTGATGCCAACACCTTAATTCAGGGCACAGTAGTCATTTCTGTCCAAGTCACTGTAGCAGGCTTCATAAAGGATAGAAAAAACACACTTCCAAGCATATAAATCCAGCCAATGTCTCTGAGGGTTCATCCCTGTGTGATGGTAAAGAAACATGTTATTACTGACATTGATCTGAGGCATTGTGGTTCATATGGTCTTGGAAAGATTAGTAGATCTCTGTGTTCTCCCATTTCCTAGCTCAGTAGACAAGGAGAAGAAAGGGGTAGAGATGGAAGCCAATTGCAGGGTGGGGGGTTATAATAGTATCGATGATACCAGACAAGTGCTTCAGACTGATATAATGTTGGACATTTTAAATATTTTTTCTTAATCTGAATCTTGGACAAAACACTGACCTCAGTCTTATGATTCAACCATTAAGGTGCCCTTGAGAGAACTACTTTCTTTCTCTTGGTTTATATTTCATTTCTAAAATAAAAGATATAAACCTGATTTTTATGTCTTTCCTGTTTGCTCTTTGTATGACTTTCAAATAGCATCTGGCTAAAACTGTCACCTAGATTTTTACCTGCACTTATGAGATATTCAAATAGGGGGAATTTTCTCTCTTGTTTAAATATAGAATTAACACATGCCAATTTTTAAAAAATATTCAAATAGTGCAAAAGAACAAAAAAATTAAAAGTAAACTCCTCACCACCGCCTCCCTCACCTGGGACAGCCGCTGTCAGTACTCTCTGGTTCTTTGGTAGTTAGTGTCACACTTTATATAACATACTTGAGTTCTACTTCCTACTTCTTGACTCTAGAACAGGACCTATTATTTGTTAGGTATGCATGAGGGCTTATGTTCATATTCACATCCCTATCTACTTTTCCTTTTCTTTCAATTTCTCAGTTTTTGTTAGCTTACAATTTTTGGATAGTATGCCTGCTGTCTTCATGCATTTAATTCACATGACTAAACTCCATATCATGAATTAGTGACTTTAGACAACTGCAAACTCCACTTTTAAAGAAAATGACAATGGTATGGCCTTTTATAACCTAGAAAATTTTCTTTCCTCTATAATTATTTTATCCTATCTAAATGTGTTACATCCAATACTCACTATCATGTTTGAAAAGACACCTTATGTGATTATATAACAGAGGGACTATTTTTAAAATGGACAATCAGAATTTGTGATGTCATAGGTGTATCATTCATTGTCGAACTAGGAAATATGAAATTATTAATGTCATTGGAAACAGAAAACATTAAGGTTTTAGACAGAGAGGAATTTTCAAGTATCCTGCCTAGTGGATTTTTCTCTTATTCAAGTTCTACTTTTCCCTACTCATCTCTGTTGCTTCTGCTGCTTCTGTCCCCTGCACGTTTCACTTTAACTTCTTTTCCTTATTGATGAAGGGCCAAATATCCAGTACATTCATGAATGTAATGTGAAGGTGGTAAACTTGAGATTTATGCATACAAATGATCAGAGCTTCATTTATTTTTGTATCACTGATGATTTGGCAGGTAGAGTTCTATGTATAAGCCCTTCCCCTTTAAAACATGAGGTTTTAGTCATCTCTGAATGCCCAAAACACGCTGCACCACTCTGTCTTGTTCCTCTGTAATGAACCCTACTCACTCTCTCTCTGACATCCCCATGTTCCCTCTGTGATTAGAGTTTTCCAGTCACTTCCTGGTTCTTTTCAGTGGTCCTTCTTGATACTCAACCACTCTATAGAAATCATGTGATATCAGTGAGACATGACGTCAATGAAAGGTGACGAGGTCCACAGGACTGAACAAAGTCATTGGAGGCAAGTGACCTGAACTCAAATCTTGATTTTTACCATGTATTATTTCATGGCTGTAAAACCTTGTAGGATAGTCATCTTCATTTAGACTATTTTTTTTTACTTTCTATCTGGACAAAATGGCAACAATTTTAGTCCTGCTCTTGTCTGCATGGACCATCTGTGGTTATTTTTAATATTAATAACTGAGACTGAAACTATTTTGTAAACTGAGGGGCAGATATTAGGACTAATAAAATTTTGAGGAATGGAAATTTTATGGTGTTAGAAAAATATTGTAATCTTCCTTTCCCCATACATTTGATTATTTGTCACTTTGTCTGGTATTGTATACAATTGTGGTGTGGCTGTACCTCATGCAACCATTCAGGGAAGGCTTCCTGGTTAGAACAACTGGTCCTTTGATAAACAATAGACACCTGTAGTGAGCATAGCTGCCTCAGTAATTCTTGGGGAAGGTACTAGGTATACTCGGTGATGGGGAGATAGGGCTGAGCAATAAATGACCCATCCCTTTCTGCTTATTTGGGTATCTTTTTACTATCTAGGCATAGAAATGACACACAAATTAATTCATTTTGAACCTCTAAATTTCTATCAGTCGCAAACCATAAAAAAACATTGTCTGAACCTAAACACTTCCAGGAACTTGACTCTTGTTGATTCAGTACATACATAGAGTTAAAACAAAACTTAACTTTCGAATGTGTATTTCCCAGAAATAGCATGCCATAATAGAAGCTGGGAAGTGTGAATATGAGGACTCAAAGCATCAATTTTAGGAAGAATTTCCCAATCCCAATTTGATCTGTCTTCTACAAATACAGAAGCTGAGACATTGATTTCAGACATTGATTCACAACAGTAGCAAAATTACAGTTATGAAGTAGCAATGAAAATAATTTTATGAGGGTCCCAGCACTAGGAAGGTTGAGAACCACTTGGTCTAGGGTCAATGTTGAATGGCAGCAGGGAGGTGGCAGAGCCTGCTGGTTCATTACCCAATGCAGAGCCAACAGCACCATCCATGGGATGCTCACAGCAGTAACTCATAGCAGCAATGATTGTTCCTCCATCAGAGATGCAAAGAACTAGAGCCAAACTTGGTTTTGATGAGGGACAGAGACTGCACTTGAATCTGAATCCCATTTTAATCAGGAGACCAGTTCTCAAAGTTGAGTGGGAAAGGGAACCTAGCACCCCCCAGTGTCCTCAAGATTCAATTCTCCTTCACATTTAAAGGACACTGAGGAAACAGAAGCAAACAAACCACTTTCAAAATATCCTGGGGTTGGAGGTGCGGCTTAGTGTTACATAAGCTTATCATGGACAAAGTTCTAGGGTAAATTTCCAGCATTACAATAACTAAACTAAAAGAATAGCAATTTCTTGACAGAAGTCAAAGAAGTTTTGAGGGATTTTACATTTGGTGAATCTTGTTTTCATTTTCCTTTGGTATGTAGATTCTCTTGTAGAAGCTTTTATAATATTCATGGAGCTCAGAGGTTTAACATGCCTTAAGAGGTCTTTCACCTCCTTGGTTGAGTTTATTAGAAGGCATTTTACTTCTTTGCAGCTATCAGAGAAATTTACAGCTAGTCAAGATGCAGAGAACAGCTAACCATGGGGCTCAGTCTCCACTGATACATCTACAATACAACTCCTATACCCAGTGCTCAGGGAACATCATGGGAGAAGGGGCAGAAAGATTGTAAGAACCAGGGGCCCAGGAAGTCTAACAGCATTTGACATCCTGAAGTGGATAGAATAAATCTCATGAGGCTTCAACCCCAGATGAAGAGTTGTAAGCATTCCATGATTGCTGAGGAGGAAAATTAGTCTTCCCTAGGACTAAGCCTCCCAGCTGGTAATTCAACACTAAGTGTTAATCCCTAGAAACATACATGAAGGCCACACTCAGTAGACACAGCAAGTTGCATATATATGCTCATTCATTTACATGTGTATGTAACAATGACGGCAAAAGAAGAGGAGCCATGAATTTGGAAGGGGCAGGGTAGAAAAGAGAAGGAGGAAGGTGAGAGAGTAGAAGATGATATAACTATAATTTAATTTAATAAGGAGGTGCCCAAAGAGACAAGTTGTGTATTTCCTTGGTGGAATATCCCTGCCATGGTGTGTTAATCCCCAGTGACCATCCAATGAAGTACCACTCGGAGCAATGAGAAGTACTTAAGACGGGAGAAGCCTGGGACCAAAGTATCAGTAAAACTATGGGGGAAATGGACATATTTAGCTCAATGGGCTTACCAAGAAGATACTTATTCAATGATCACTGCTATGATTTGGATAGAATTTGAGTGTATCTCTAGAAGATTCATGTATGGAAGCTTGACTCCTGGTGTGGTGATGAGGTTGGTCATCAGTGATAGAACTCTGGAGAGGCAGGACTAGTAGGAAGCTATCTAACTTTGGAAACACTGTCTAGGGAAGGGACTAATGGTAACACATGTGGAAGCTTTAGCTCTCTTGAAGGTAAGTAGGTATAAAGAGTGAGGCCTCAGAATTGCTCTTGACTTACTGTTGATGATCTGATTGCTTACTGATCCACATGGATCTCCCATTGCCTTCTGCATGAGTTTATGCCACCCAGCAGGCCTTCACCAGAGCCCAAACCAGGCAGTTTGGACATTCAGTATTCAAAACTTAATCAAATACACATCTGTTCTGTGTGATGCTTTCCTGCCCCCACATGTTTGTCTTATCAGACAAATGGAAAATGAACCAACCCAACCATGAAGTGGAGATATTAGACTTGTATCCTGTGTCTTTAAGGGACTGTACAGGCAACAGTTTCTAGTGATGGAGAACTACACTGTGGCTGGCAATCAAAATGATGTTCTAACAGTCAGTCTTTCTGAAGATGACATTGCCAACATTAGACATTGTGTGGGTCTGTCCTGGGACGCAGCTTGACTGACCCTTCCTGAGTAGAGAAGCTGTAGGAGAGCTGTGGTGAGGGTTATAACTGATTCTAATCCTTCATCAATGTGGGGGCTTGAGGAGAGCTGTGATGGGAATTAGATTAAAGCCATCAGACACACTAATAATTTTCCCTACCACAGACACACTAATAATTTTCAGTGCAAGCATTCAATCCTTCTGTGATCATAAATAACACACACTTTAACCAAATGCATTGGGTCCTTAATATGCCAAATTTGTTCATGCCTTTGTGTATAGTGTTACATCTAATCATTGCCATCCTGTTAAAATATATTAATATGCATTTAACAGATAATGTATGAATAGTAAGAGTTAAGTAATATACTCACACATTATAGCTAGTGACCTAGGGTCTAAGACTTTAATCCAGATGAGCCTGGCACTAAGATCTTAAACACTCTGTTCTCCTGCCTCATTCCTTAGTAAAGATTAATATCGTCAAAGTGACAAACTAACCTGGTTGGCACCCAAAATAACTCAGAGGGAGTTGGAGGGTGTTGAAGATACACTAAAATAATATTATGATTTTCCTGTCACAGATAACTGACAGCTGTGCTCCATTTTGCCTGAGGAAGTAAAAATTTCTTATTAATGAGAGAGAAGTAGACATTCCCAGCCCTGCAGGGGAAAAGCTTCCCAGTTTGAGACAATCTCTGTCAGTTTGAGATAGAGGAAGCTTCCTAAGCCAACTCCAATTGTGGCTATGTCTTTGACACTCTTCTCCAGGAGCCAAGGTCAGGGGGTACTGAGATGAAGAGCACCAACTCTGCTTGGACTCAGAAGAACATACTTAGCTTCACAGCTCCTTGGCAGTTTGAATAATTAGAAATGAGCGTGTGAGTGCATGTTGCTCCCAAGGCTGGCTGTGACTTCTGAGCATCCATTGTGCGCATTTCCTTGAGGAGGAGCCACTTCAAGTCTGACTAGATTTTAAAAGATGGAACCAGAAAATAGAGACATCCTCCCGAGACTCCTTGAGACAGTAAGGGAAGTAAACACATGGCTTTCCGGGCCAGGATGGGCATTTGAGAGGCTCTTCTCTGTCTGGTGTTTATAGCCGCCTAGAGATGAAATTTCCAACTGTGGATTTCCAAACACTTGGTGATCTGGGCTCTGAGATGTTTTTCACTACCTTTGCTTTTCTACTGAGGGCACTTCTGTGCACCAAATTCTCCAGGCTTCACATTCCACAATGCCCCAGGAGCACCATGAAATTAGATTCTACCAAGAATGTTTCCTGACATTTCTAAAACCAAGTTCCAGAAGTCTTTTAGAAACTATGTTCTATAAATGTAAGGGCTTGACTAAAAAAAACAAAACAAAACAAGACAAAACAAAACAAAAAACAAAAAAACAGGCCCTTGTCCCAAAAGCAAAGGGCCTGAAGAAGTAGTTCACTGACCCGGCCAGTGGGGTCAGTCAACAGGGACCCTCAAGGAAGAAGGGAGAATGAGGTGACAAGAGATGCAAGAGATGGAGACAAGACAGTATTCTGATCAAATCTCATTTAATGAATATAACCACAAGGTTTAAGTAGTGGAGAAATGATGGACTGGGCCAAAGTGAGGAAGTGAGGGATGTGAGGGAGGGAGAACGTCCTTCCAAACAGAATGCAGCTGTTCTGCTATTAGAGAAGTTGTTATATGATAAGCCTGCAGCTGGGACTCTTTCAGGGTCAGGCTGCATCATATGCTTAACAGGAGAACAGTCATAGGGGAATGGAAATTTACCAGTATGTTAGTATCTAAGAGAGTAGTAGGAAAGATGGCTGTTAAGATGCTAACTTTGCTCTGGGGTTCCCCACAGCCCACAGTAAATAGAAGAAGTCAGAGAGTTTGGGAAGCATAAGATTTGGTTTAAGATCATGACCTATGGAATCTCAGGTATTCTGATCCATAGCTGAGAAAGTAGGAACAGAACAGTGTGAGATGAAGCTGAAGGAGGGATTGCCCCTCAAGCTCTTTTTCACTCTGGACTACTAGGAAGCTGCTTGCAACCCCACATTACTAGAGACTTGATAACTGTCTTGGGAAACAATTGTTAATTTCCTTGTTGAAGATGCTAGATGCCGTGCAGGATTCATGCAAGACTTGCAGCCCTGATGAGGGAATGAGCGAAGTGTTGAATGGGCAGATTCCCATCCCATATTCCCAAAGCTTCACCTCAAGTCCTGGTAGCTGAGGACCTGGCTTCAAGGGAGCAAAATCTCTTTGATGATCAAGTTGTTTGCATTCAGGAATTTGAGAGATCCACAAGAGGGATTTACAGATATTGATATAGACCCATTCTTACAATACAAGGGTGGACTCGATGCCCAAGATCTCTACCAGACAGATGGAGTCAGCATGCCTTGTTCAGACTCATAGGGAAGTACAGGAGCCACTAAGGAAACCAGATGTCTGAAGTCTTCCGAAGTAGGTAGGAGAGATTGAAAAAAAAAAATGCAATGTAAAACTATGAAATGCAGAGAAGAGCAAGAAGAACACAGGAACAGATAGACATTTTAATAATTACTTTGCGATTAGCATCCTTGAGTATGGCAGCACAGACTATAATCCCAGAACCCAGGAGATGGAAATAGAAGAATTGTAACTTTGACAGCTGGGGTCGCAAACTGAGACCCTCCCCCATTTTTTTTTTTTTAATGGAAAACATAAGATGGAACACATCACTCTCAGGAATAGGATTGCTCTTTGGAAATTAAAAATGTCTATATCCAGGGCCAAGGTGACAGTTTATCAGGTGAAAGGTACATGATGCCAAATATTATAACCTGATTTCATTTCTGGGACCCTCATGGTGGAAGTAGAGAACTGACTCCCACAAGTTACCCCTTGATCTCCACACATGCACTATAAGTCAACCTACATATGTAACACATACACAAAGAAAGAAGTATAGTATTTTACCTTTATTTATAATTTTCTTTATTATTGGGAGTTTCTTGTATGTGTACAATGAAATATGAGTATATTTATATCTACCTCGCATTTCTCTTCTCCAAATTCCCTCATATCTCTCCTGATAATTCCCTTTCCTACCTTTATATCGGTTCCTTCTTTTCCTCCTCTTCCTTCCTCTCCCTCTTCTTTTGTCTTCTTTTTCTCTCCATCAGTAAATCCAATTACTGCTGCCTACATGTGCATGGGTATGGGACCTTCCACTGGAGCATGGAAAGCCTACCAGTTGGAACATTCTCAAACCAACCAACCAACCAACCAACCAACCTGTAGAGAGCTGCGAAGTGCTGTGCCTTAAAGATGGTGCTGGCTTCCACCTTCCACCTTCCCAATAGTGAGTGCTCTCTGGCATAAACAAGTCCTTATTTGGCTAAGTCTGTTCAGCTTGTTTGCTTCCACATAAGAGCAGCCTATCTGCAGGGTCCACGTGGCTCACTGGGGTTGGTCTGCGCAAGGGGATTTAAGCCTGTGAGGGTATTTCCCAGGGCAGAAGAAGCTTGTTCAAGGATCCTGAATAAACTGCATGAAGAAGATCTTCCTGGAGTTGCGTCTTCCTTGCTGGTCGAGGTTGGGCGGGACACCAACCAACCAACCAACCAACCAAACTAACAAACCATGATCCTCCCTTCTCTAGCAACTGCTAACTACCAATATCTCCTCAGTAAGGGGAGGAGCCTGGAGATCACCTCCTGTATCTATACCAGAATTTTGGCTGGGTGGATTTTGTGCAGATAAACACAGTTGTTCCTAAGTGAGCTAATTGCATCATGTCCAGAAGACTTCACTACATTCCTCCCATCCTTCTGCTCTTAGATTTTTCCTGCATCCTCTTCTAAGGTGTGTGTGTGTGTGTGTGTCTGTGTGAGAGAGAGAGAGAGAGAGAGAGATATCATTTTACAATCTCCAGTTATGTATTTTGATCTGATCGTGAGATAGTTTGTATCTGTAATAAGATAGCATGAAAGAATCAGAAGGTGAAATAAAAATAACATCATTGGGTGATAAAAGGGCATAGATATAAAAGTTGGGTAATATAATTGGAAGTAATAGAAAAAGAGAGAGAAGCATGCAGTCTGGGTACTGGGTATCCTAGAGTGAACAGAAAGGGATAGAGGAGAGATGATTGGGGAGAATAGGGCTCAAGACCTGAAAGCAATGAGCTTTCACATTGAAAGGCTCTGTTGAATGCTCAGTCCAGTGATTTAAAAGGGACTCTTTTACTGAAGGTCTCTGTCTGGATCTCATATTTCTTGGCATCTTGAACCAACCAAATAAAAACAACAACTACAACAAAACTGAAGAAGCAAAAATGAACAACAGAGAAGTGAAAGATTTTATTCAGAAGCCAAGTCACATTACAGGCCAGCTATAAACGACAGCATATAAACGGCTGAGTGAAACTGACTAAATAACCCCTGGTTACTGCCTGCTGTTTCCTCTTGTTGGTTCAGCAAGAGAAGTTGGCTATAATGGGTGGAGTGTGGGTAGTTTTGTTTTGATTGATAGGCTTAGATTGTATAAGCCTTTATTCACTAAGCATGTTCTTTCCCATGATGCATCTGACTTTAATCACATACCAGTCAAATCATAAATAGGCACAAGATAGTATATAGGAGTTGCCTTATTGTGTATGTACCCAAAAGCCGGTATATACAGGATCAGCCCATTGCCTCTGGTTTCAGGATGTTTCATACTGTTTGGCCACAAAAAGGGGTTTACTAAGGGTTTCAAGGGAGCTATAGGTAGGAGTGACCCAATTGCTCTGTTTTCAGAGGGGTATGCATGCATCCAGATGCAGGTGGGTGTTTCAGATTGCTAAGAGCATTATTAAAAGGGTGTGAGTGTAATGTAAGCATCTCAAGACAAGATGGCACCCAGGCTGCTAGGCCTTCTCTACATTTGCTTCTTTCAACCCCAATCACACATCATGGAAGAGAACTTACAACTGCCACTTTACTAAACCAGTATAATCCCTAACTGTGTCCTAAACTCACAGATAAACTCACAGGTTTTCACCACTTGGCAAGAAAACTTCTCTTTGCAACAGATGAAAACCACTACAGGAAACTACACCAATCAAAATGCAGAGCTGTGGATCCCAGTCCCATTGGATACATCAATAAAACATCCCTATCCGGGGTCACTGAGGAAGAGCAGCAGGAGGATTGTAAGAGCTGGAGGATAGGGAGTTTGCAGTGAGGTTGTCAGAATGAAGTTCCACCAACATTATTACCTAAGCATGAGCTGAACAATGACAACAAGAGACAAGCTAACATGGGAGAGGTACAGCACACCGGGCCTCAGCCCTGCACAAACAACTATAGGGAACTAAGGGTGACAGCAGGAGGAAGTCTTCCCCAAAGAAGAGCATACCAACTGGTTATTCAGTACCAAAAAGTCAGCTCTGAAAGCACACATGTAAGTAACATCATACAGACTTAGCAGGATCTATTTATAAATTTAGGCAAGCACCCCCCCCACACACACACACAAAGCAAAAGAGGTCAAGAATCTGCAAAAGAGTAAGGTAGGTTACATAAGAGAGTTTGGGGGAAAGGAATAGGAAGTGGGAAATGATTATATTGTAATCTCAAAAAAGCACACAAAAAATTAAAATTAATTGTAAAAAAAAAAAAAAGGTAAATGTTGAAGAGACAGAACAGGTTCTAAGTGAACAAAACAGGTCTGCACCCACGACAGGACATCAGAATGATGCTGGAAGCTTCAAGAGATAATTTTTTCAGCTTTCCAAAATGAAGAAAAATGATTTTCATTCTTGGTTTATTACTGAACTAGTATATAGCTAAACCCTACAGCCCAGATTTGCTCTCACTATCCTCTTCTGTGGCTCATCTTTGACAGTTTTCTCTGCTCACTCACAGTGCAGTGGGTAGAGTCCACAAGCCCACCAAGTCACCAGTGGCCCAGGCCTCTCTGTCATACTGCTCTGCTCTCCTGGAGGCTGTCCTAGACCATGTCAGCATATCACAGCTGTCCTCCCCACTCTTTGATCTCCAGAACATAAGAGGCACAGAGGAAGCTTTGTTTTCAGAATATAGAAGTTATATCCATTAATAACCCCACAGCCTTGTCTTATAGTCACTTCAAGCTGCAGGACAGACTGAAAAATACTAGACTCTGGTGTGGGGGAGAAATATTCCTAGCAAGGCTTTCTCACTAACAGAAAGAAAATGGGTGTAGAGGCTCTTTAGTAGTCTCCATTAGGTCAGGGGAAGATATAGTCATAATCTCACAATAACTCAGTTCAACTATTAACTCAACCAAAGTCTTAGTCTCATGGGATATTAAAGGGAGAGACAATAGGCCTGGAGACAGGTAAATTCTCTTGTAATAATCAACAGAAACTGTCTACAATTAATAAAATACAACTCATATATTATTCAGAGATAGATTTACAAATGCTTAGAGAGCTAAGCGTGATTGATGGGCAGGACTGGAGGACAGGAAGAAATAGAAGAGGGAATTTTTATATGTCTTTCTAGTATTAGATGACTTAATTTAGATGTATGCAAGTACATGCATTAATTTCAAAAATTAAAAATAATTGTTTGTATAATCATACTTAAAGGACATTAAAAGGTCTTTGAATGAAAATAAATATAAATTCTGTATATTCTATATAAAATATGTATACATACTATATGTATAAAACATACATATTATATAATATATACATTATATACATACTTTACATGCACATGCATATATAAACATGGTTTTTATATAATATATATAGCTATAAAGTCCAAAACTTGAATAAATTAAGGCTTTTTTTCTAGTTCTCTTGCTAGAAGTTATTTCTTAGAAATATTCAGTTACTATTCTTAGAAATATTTTTTAACTAACCAGAAACTCCCATCTGTACGGAGCTTGTTTGAAATCTCAGAGCTATTTCTAATAACATTAGCCAGTATTTCTCTCTGCAATGTATAATTGTGAGCTAACTCTGTCTTGTGTCCCATGAGAGGTGTTCAGGTCTGCCTACGCCACACCAAGCCCAGCAACTAGCCAGGTAATGGCAGATGATTCTTCCCCTGGAGGCCATCTGTCCTGTCTCTGTGATTTCACTTGCCTGCTCTCTCCCCTCTGCCTACTCATTCTCTGTGATCAGTCATACCAACTGCAGTCCCTCTTCTCCAGAACAACCTAAGGGCTGACCTGACTCTAAACCTGAGTCACCCTAGCTGGATGCTGTCTCCATTCTGTGTGTCTGTGCTTATTATTTAGAAACAGGAGGTTCTCAGAAGTTTGGTTCCTAGAAAGGATCTATGCATGAGAGAATAAACTGAAATGACCTAGTCTTTCACAGAGGGACTGGCTCAGCACAGCAATTCCACCTGAAATAAATTCGCCATCCCATGCAGCAGGCATACTCAATCTCCACAGTATTTCCTGAAAACACCCTAGGGAAAACTCAGACTGTGCTCTCAGTGGTGGTCCATGCTATCTGTGGGGCCATATTAACAGTAGTGCCTGTGTTGTGTAATGGTTTCCTCTGAGATCCAAACATCCATCCTGCAGGGAAACTCCTTGAGTAGGAAGGTGAACAACACAAGACAATTTTAGGAAGTCCCTGAAACAGACCAGATTCACTAGGGTCATCTCTGGCAAAGTAAGTAATAGAAGATGAGAATCACTCTCACGGAGAAGAAAGCTGAGGCACAAGGACTCTCAGGAAAGCCAAGTTGCACAGAAGACTCTGAGACTAAAAGAGCCTCGGAGTCAAACCAACCCATGGCAGGCTCCAAAGAGCCCTGCGAAGGACCAGGCCTCAGTTTTGGTTTACTGGAACTGATTGAGAAGTTCTTGGAAAGACCAAAACTAAGGGGCAACCAATCAGCAAGTGCCCCTGCAGCTAGAGATAGCATTTCCCACCCTGCTGCTCGAAAGTCCCTAACTACTGAGGCACCAACCAATCCTATACCAACCCATAAACCAAATGTTTAAACCCACCAATCAACCCCCAGACTAACCTCCCCTACCTGGAATTCCCCTAAGCTTGCTTAAAAGGAGTCTTCAAGACTTCTCTCAGAGTTGCCATTTGCTCATTTGCTTAATGGTTGATTCCTTGCATGCATGGAAAAATAAACACCCTTGTTGATTGCATACATGACTGGTGGTCTGGTTTGTGGGACTTCTTGCAGACCCTAACAAGACCAGATGGGTAGAGGTGGAGGTTTTCTTTGGGATGATACCATCTGTGTTCCACCAGCTGCTTCCCAAATAACCATTCAGAGACTTATTATTAATTATAAACGCTTGGCCAATAGCTCAGGCTTATTACTGACTCTTACCTTTAATTTAACCCATATGTCTTATCTATGCTTTGCAAAATGGCTTGGTACCCTTTCTCAGTAGAGCATGCCCTTCTTGCTTCTCTTTGCATCTGCTAGCATTTCTTCTGACTGTGTCCTTCTTCATCCCAGCATCCTTAGTTTGGTTGTCCTACCTATACTTCCTGCCTAGATACAGGCCAGTCAACTTTTAATTAAACCAATCTGAATAACAAATTTTGAGTATACAAAAGGACTATTCCACAGCAGACTACCTGCCTGGAAGAGATTTAGACCAATGAAGTCACTTGGAAAGTACACCCTCCAACCTGTTTGAGGTGCCTAAAGGCTGTGGACTGAACTTCAGGATCCTAGTATTTGTGAGCTGTCATCCATGATTGATGCTTGGTCTTGGAGTCATTCCTGCTTCTGTAAATAACTCTTCACTTATATTCCTGTAAGTATTCCCAATAAAACTCATGGTTCACCAAGTTGCACTTAGTTGTTGTCCATACCATGGGCTGTCATGGGCTCCCTATTTGGGGTGAGTAGATGTGTGTTGTATCTCTCCAGGAAAAGATTTGTCACATGACGGGAAGCTACCTTCTATACTGTAGAAGGAAATGGAAGGGATTAACGTGTAAGAATGCTCAGTCAATATGTCTACTGATGCCCAGAATTTTCACATTCTGAAAATATTACAGAAAGAAGAACTGGATATCCCCATAATCTCTAATGGGGAGTTCATTAAGATGGAAATTGAGACTGTATTTTGGTGTGCAAGGAGGTGGCAGAGCAGCAACTCTCATGGACTATCAGGGGATCAGGAACTCCACTATGATGTTCTACACTCAGGCAGGATTCATATTGCTTACATGACCTGAGATCTATTTTTCCTTTCAGAGGTCATCACAGGCTAAGGTTGTCTCACCATTAAAGTGCCACCGCAAAGACCATTTTATGTTCATGGAGACTTGCTTCTCCAGGACAATAAAACTAGAGGCACTGAGCGACTAGATGATGATTAATCCATTTGATTCATCCATTCTATTAGCTACTGTCTCTGGATAAGAAACACTGCTCAACCCCAATAGGGAGCAGTCAAGATGCCCTCCCCTTCTAAGGAAAAGGTATTTGGATCAATTGAGGAGAAATGGCCAGCTTCAGAGAAATGATGGATTACCCAAATCACAATCCTGGGTTTATGATTGTTAGAATACACTTTTTGAGAAAACAACCAAAGTGTTGGAGACTCCATTATTTGGAGAGGGGGAGAATACAACATATAGGTTGCTGACAAAATTTTTTCACTTAATTCTGAGCTGGACACAATTTTGAAGAAACCATGTCATGGAAGACCTTTTAAAAACACACCCTTTTCTGTGTGAGAACTGAGGACCCTGGGTTGTCTTTGTGTAAGAATACAGCCAGCTTCAAGTCACCTGTCACATGATTTTGAATCCTTTCCATTTTTACCTCCAGCTAGTATCCCTAAGCATTGAAACCCTCTTTTCTAACTACTAAATGTACCACGCAAGTATTTGCTTTTAAGTCTCTCAAGTGTCAAACAGTAAAATGTCAATGAACCAAACCTGTTCTTTGAATATTTCTTCACTTACTTGTAGCCTAGATAATATTACTTGCTAAGATAGAAATTCTACAGGTAGATTATAAATTGAAATACAGGCCCAATATAAAAGAGTCCGTAGTTAACAGTGCCAGTGGGCAAGGACATCAGTACAGGAGATGTGCTATCTTTAACACAAGGCTCCCAACATTTCCTGGAATATCCTGAGTCTTGCTAAACCGTGGAAAAGCAAATAAGGCAGTGTGGCATGGGAGGAAGTGACATATATCATTTCCTTAACACTTCTGTGTGTTGACATCTCATTAAAGTGGCCATGAGCTTGAAGGGATGAATGGGAAGTACTTGGGACATGTGGTCTTTGGTTAAGCAACAAATTTCTTGCCATAACCATTCACCAAAGAAGGTGCTGATGCAACTGGGAGACAGACAGCATGTTTCTCAAATGAGCACTTTCTTAATAGTTCCAAACTCAAATCAAAGTAAAATACAGTGCTCTCAACTGATGCCATTTTACTTAGCAGAATTTCTTTCAAAAAATTCTAATCTACTTTATAAGGAAATACATGTTACCTTAGTTTTACTTTCCCTCTGTGATTAAAAAAAATATACTGATGAAAGAAACTAAGGGAGACAGGGTTTATTGGAATAATAGTTCCAGGTTCCAGGTCATCATGATGGGGGCATCATAGGGAGGATGATGTAGCTGCTGCATTCTGTCTGTCATTAGAAGAACATCTGCATATAAGTACTCAGCTTTCTGTCTCCATATACAGCCCAGGGCCTGCCCACAATTAAGACAGGTCTTCCTGGGGTCTGTAGAGCTGGCTTCGAGGTTAAGAGCACTGGCTGCTCTTCCAGAGGTTCTGAGTTCAATTCCCAGCAACCACACGGTGGCTCACCAACATTTGTAAAGAGATCTGGTTCTGGTGCCTTCTTGTGTTCAGGCCTACATGTAGGCAGAGCACTTTATGCATAATAAATAATAAATAAAAAGACCATTTTTAAAAACAAAACAATTTAGGTTTTCCTACAATAAACAAAATCAGGACAATCTCCCATGGGCATGGCCATCACCCAAGTGACTCCAAATTCTCCACAATGACAATTAATGCTGACTATCCCATTTGCCATTCTGCAGATAGAACCAATTTTTCTTTGGCCCTAATCCAACCATTTAAAAAAGTCACTAACTTTATAAAAGACTAATCAGTTTTTATTACTTGCAGGCTTTCTACTAGATGTTAGGGATGCATCACTTAAAACAGACAAGCTACCTGCTTGCTCCATCCCATGAGTCTAATGAACTCAGGTGGAAAGCAGGAACAAACAAAATTTAATATGACTAAAATGATTTGTAATGACTTACTGCAAATACCCACAGGTCAGATTATCTCCCAGCCAGCATCAGAGAAGCTACTCTTTTGGGATAGATTCCAATTAACGCAGAGACCCTCAACTGGCCAGTATGCACAGGACAAAGGATTAGAACGAGAACACCCCAAAGTGGACATTCATATCTCAGCCCAAGGCTCCAAGATCTTTGCAGGAGAGGGAGCAGGAGTCAGGGTGGTGAACAATCTCTAGAATACAGTGTTCTCAGACACATAGCACAGAAGCACATAAGAAGCATAGCAATTGTGACAGCATACACAAGACCTTTGAAAGCTCCAGCCACCTGAAATTCCAGTAGGAGGTGGGGGTGGATATCTAATATCATCACTAGCTGTGGAGTTAGTATTGGATAGTTGCTGATGTGGGTACAGTAAGGGTGTTTGCTTTGTTTTGTTTTATGATACACCCTGGTAGGGTTGCCAAACAGGAGACCAGGCCCCAAGCCTAGGAGTAACTGGGTAGTGTAAACTGAAGTCAATGGGGAAAGAAAAAAGAAAAAAAAAAAAGAAGTGATATAAAAGTTTGATCAGAAGAGATGGGAGGGTTGAATGCATGGGCAAAGAGGGTAAATGTGTTCAAAATACAAGAATTAATACCATTCGATTTTAAAAGGTCAGGTAATGAGTGATGCATACTAAGAATAAACAATGGTGACAAGAACAATGGCCTGGAATTACAAGCAGCAGCAGCTGCTGCAGATTATCAGTGGAGGCTGGGACTCAGTGGCCTGGACTTGCTGAAGGATTTGTTATAGACAAAACACGAGGAACCCAAACCGCCTCATGTACAGTATCTGGTCTTGGAGAGCTCTAAAAGAAAGCTTTCTTAGGGTCTAGGCCGATGGTCAGGAAATGTGTTTCTTTTATTTCCTGCTTTATTTGCTGGGACGTATCTTGGTCATTGTTTAACTTTTGCAAGAAAATGAAACAGCCCTTGCCACTTCCTGGGAAAAGCTGATACAGGGTGAGAAGTGTGGTAACAGTCTCTGTAGCATAGTCCCAGCAGGGGCACGCAATGTCCTTCTGGCTGAGAGAGATGTCTGGAGCATTTGAATTTCATCAGACCATAACATAGTTCTTTGCCCTTTTACAATGATGATGACTAACTGGCTCCCAAGTGGGTGAGTTATATTTTAGATGAAGAAGGGCAAATAAAATCACTCTTGCCTTGGGGCACTTAATATTTAATTGAGTCATAGCTGCACAGACCATAACTAAATATGCCTGAAGAGGATAACACGGGAGAAGTTTTTATATGGAAGAAGTGAGTCTTTTATGTACTTTCTTCTTTGCTTTGTCATTCCTCAGTGAGAAGAAAGCCCTCTGTTCTATTTTTTTTTCTCATTTGACATAGGCTGCAGACAAGAGGCCAGATATGTGTGTGTGCTGGGGCTGTGTGCAAATTCCCTGTCTGTATGATCTCACTTGTCATTTTCCATAGATGAGCAGACCCTCAAGGGCTGCAGACAGCACAGAGTTGAGAATTTCAAAACATCACAGCTTCAAGGACAGCTGCAAGTCAGCCTCCAGATTAGAAAGTTTGCAGTCTGCAAACACCTTACTCAGATGGCAAGCAAATGGTGGTGGTTTTGTTCATGCAAACCGTTTACTGCTGAGGAAGTATCCCAGTCTGTTCTTAGACAGTAAATGCCCTACCTTGGGGAGGGAAGAACTGTAGAGAAAGCAGGAGTCCTGGAGGTAGCTGGAAGACTGTTTTCTGTGACTCCTGCTTCCTCAGGGTGGATGTGAGAGTTCAACACTGGCATCCATGCATTTTCTGTTAACACCAGTCTGAAGCTTGCTGCCAAGCAGGGATTCTATAGCTACCAAAGCTGCTAGTAAAACTGTGATCATGATAATGGCCACTCAACATTAGGCCAAATCACGTGGCTTTTTAGAGCACATAGAGAGTCAATTCCCAGCTATGGTAGCATTTCTGTTAAACGGACGGACACCTTACTCTCTATTAGCTTTTGCTCCACAATTATTTCTATATATAACGGCAGAGTGTAGCTAATGTTTCCTTTCCCAGCTTTCATGTTTTGCATATCTTTATTTTGAACATATTTTTAGAGTCCATAGATAATCCTAGGAGTCTTTGGGGATTGTTATTTGTCTTTGCAGTGATGGAAATGGAACCCGGTGCCTGGTACTTGTGGGGCAAGTGCTCTACCAATGAGCTGACGCCCCAGCACTCCCAGAGACTTGTGATGATGAATACTAAGGCCCCTCTGGGTGTGTCTTTAAGGGCACCTCCATAGGAGAGCAGTTAAAGGGAACACCTATTTATGTTTAATAAGGATCAGGAGAAACAAATAGGCCCTAAATATGGGTGGCACCATTCCATAAGGCTGGATGGAATAAAAGGAAGAAAGAACATGCCAACCTAGAGCAGACATTCCCCCTTTTGTTGGCTTCTTGGTCCTGGTGAGTTATCTGCCTTGTTCAGCCTTGCTCACCCTCCCTCCCTTGCCGTGCTGACACAGGGCCAGGGAGCCAAAATCAGTGGGCTCTCACTCAGCAATGCAAAAATGAACTGAAACAAGAATCTTTAGTCTGTGGTTTCTTATTCACAGAATCTTTCTTTTTCTCTCAATACCATAAATTTCCTAACATTTCCCCCTCTAGTCTTGGTAGTAATATGGTCAATTTTTAGCCAGGATTTTGTACTGGCTTTCCGAAAATTGCCACAGATGTTGGGTCACTATCTGAATATATTTCTTAAATCTTGGAGTGGTTTTAGATTCACAGAGAAGTCCCAAAGCTAATAAAGACTGGGTTTCTAGATGCTCAGATTTCCCTGTCGCTAAAATTGTATATTCATCACAACTAATGAGCCAGTGTCCTTACTAACTTAAGTCCAGGTTTTGTTAATATTTTCTCGTATGTACAGAGTGTTCCTTTCCAGCAAGGGACCACATTCAGAAAATCATGTTATAATTAATCTGCTATGTTGTTGTTTGAGTGTGACCTATCCTCCTAGGCTGATGTGTCTGCATACTTGGATTCTAACTGGTGGTGCTGATGGGAAAGTTATGAGCCTCTGGAGACAGAGGCTGATTCCCAGGATGGGCATTTAGGGGTGTTACACTAATTCTGCTTTTAGTCTGAAGTCTCAGCTTCGTGTTTGTCCTGGCAATGCTACCACCCCCTCACACTCTGTGCTACTCCCATCATGATAAGCTGAGCCTCTTAAACCATGAATTAAAACAAACCTCTCCATGGTCTGGTGGCAGACCACAGCAGCTAATGCATCATGTCTTAGCAAACTTCTCTATGGTGGCAGTCTCCTCTCCCAGGCTTTGTGAGAACCTTGACTCTGTATCTCCCACACATCTAAAAGCGGGTCCTCAAAAGATATAAACAGGGAAAGGTTCACTTCCAAAGAAGAAAGTGGGAAAATAGGGTGGGTGGCTTGATCCCTTCCTCAGATCTGATCAATTAAGTAATAGCTGGGTAAGACTATGCAGCGTTTGAATCTCATGATGCTCAAACCTGAGCTCTATAACATTCAACTTCTAGATATCCTATTATTTCAAGGTTACATAAAATATTTACAAAGATTGACCATCTGCTCAATAGCCAGGTTTCAAGAAATATAATAATCATGGCACATCAATTAGAAATTAATTACCAAAGATAATTAAAAACCCACACAAATTTAAAAATAAAAGAGTACATATAAATAATTCATTAGATCAAGTGAGACATGGAAAGTGAACTCAGAATATGTTCAGCATGGACTGAATGTGTCACAGCTTTTGGGATGCAGCTAAAACAGAACTTAAGAGGGAAATTTTGATTTTTAAAATTTGTATCAAATAAGAGGAAAGTCTGGTTTAAAATTTAGTAGACTAAGATTACTCATTCTTTTCATAAAATTTATTTAACGTTATTTTATGTACATTGGTGTGAAGGTGTCAGGTCCCCTGGAACTGGAGTCATAGACATTGACTCCATTGTGAGCTGGGAATTGAACTCAGGACCTCTGCAAGAGCAGCCGTCTCTCGAGCCCCAAAGATGACTCTTTGAGAAAAGAGTGGGGTGTGGCTCGTTGATGGAGTAGTGGAATGCACATGACCCAGGGTTCAAATTCCAGCTCTGGAGTAAGTAAATAACCAAAGCAGAGAAAGAAGAACATGAAACCCAAGGAGGAGGAGGCACCTTCGTTCTGCGTGATAACTGTGAGGTGAGGGACACTACTGCCCACAGGCATAAACACAGTATATGCAGAAGCGATAATGGCATGGGAGAGGTGAACTGAGTACACACTTTCCCAGTCAGTTATGGGTGTTGATATCATGCTAAAGATGTCAAATAGCTAAGTGTTTATTCTTCCAGGAATAATAATAATCCCTTCTGCTTAGCTACAATACTACTGCCACTTCAAAGAAATTAATGCAAATTCCACTCGGGCACCAGAGAGTCCTTGGCTGGGATTGCCTGAAGCATCTTTTATAGCTGCTTTTCTTTCTTTCCCTGTCAGATCTGAGAGTAGGTTTGTTTCCTCTTATTTTTTCATAGTCTAATGCCAACACTCAGTAGAGTTCTCTTCCACCTAAAATCTGAGACTGGCCTTGTAAAGTGCTGTGGTGGTAGCCCTGTAGGGCACAACACAAGTCAGGGATGGACTCATTCATGCTAGGCCATGGTAAGCTACACCGCCATCTCCGTTTATTTCTTCAGAGTGTCATGTGGCTGGTCCTTCTTTCTTAGAACTTCTGCACATTGGAACTTGGAGCTACAAGGCTTGATTACATTCAGCTAAAAATCCTTTAGGTTGGAAGCAATCACAGATAACTTCCAATTTGGAGTTTTGGCCCAGGGAGCCACTAATGCAGCCTATCCCACTGCTGCTGGTGACCATACCGACCAGCAGCTTTTCTGGCACAATGATAAAATGTCCCTCTTGAGTTAGTGACTTATTTGGTGAGATTTTTATCCTGTGAGAATATTCTGTTCCCTCTGTTCCCTACAGCCCTTTGCCTAATTGTTTTAGCTTCCTCTAATGATCTTCGCTTGAATCAGTTGTATTTGAACTTAATAATGAATGGTGATTTTTGCATTTCAATAATTTATCTATTAGCTTTGGGACAACCTTCAAGCATCCCCAGCCTCTTCTGTGTGCAAAGTGGAGTTATGGAGCAGGAAAGCATGGAGAACAAAAGATGAAAGGCCTTTTATGCAATTGAAACCAAGTTCCAACAGTACTTTCAGTGCTTTAGTTAGGACACTCCTCCTAACTGAGACCATTTATAGAGACAACGGCAGACTTCTGGCACCTGTTTATGAAGCTTTTCCATGAGCAAACTATGATATAAAGATATTTATTAAATACATGTGTGTACAGATAGACTCTTAAGCCATTAAAGTGTAGAAGGAGTTCTTAATTGGTCAAGATAATAAAAGGCTGGAGTCAGATATGGAGGGAAATGCTGAGACCACATGGAAAGACTTAGATTAATAGAAATGAGTTAATAATTAAGATAGAGCTAGTAAATAAGAAGCCCAAGCCACCAGCCAACAGTTTTATAATTAACATAGTGTCTGTGTTTATTTATATTGAGAAGGGTGGCAGGACCCAGGCCAGAACAAGAATCTCATAACATTGAAGGATGGCAGATGTATACTTAATAAATAAATACATGTGTATACATATGTGCTCTGAAGCCATTGAAGGATGGCAGAAGTATACTTAATGACAAAATTTTCTGCAGTGTAAATTAATAAAACACAAGGCAGACACAGACCCATCCCTTCCCTGAAAGAGCCAGGTGTAATGTAGATGCGAACTTTGGAGGTTGGGGCTGTTGGACTCCTTTCATATCAAGATCAAGGCTTCATTTCAGCACTGTTGCAAATAGACATTTTATTAAAAACAAGTGTCTAGTGTACTTTCTTCTTGATATCAAATGCCTACACAGGTGTGACCCTGCTCACAGGTCACCCTCAGCCTCCTGACTTCTAGCTTTCCTAGATCAGTCTTACTTGAAGAAATGAGAGAGAGGCAGACTCCTGCAGAACACCAGGGCAGCATGGAAGGCGGACTTCCAAGTGCACAGGCCCTCACTCAGTCTGCCCAGGAGACCTCATGCTTCTTTCAAACCTGTCCGTATACACAGCTTTGCACCCTCCCACATACAACCCTTTGCGGTCTCCTTACTCCTCCAGTGGTTCTTAGCTCCCCTGATCTCCCTTCTTAATTCCTGGATCACAAGCCCTCCCTTGCTCTCACTCTCTTTCATCAGCTTTAAGTCTAAGATTATCAGGAAAGGAGAAGGAAATCAAAAGCCTTCAATTTTCCTCAGTTATTCTTGAAATATCAAAGGTGGCTGGAAACAACAATTAGTTTTTTAACAAATGTGTTTTCAGCCTTAAATAAATGTCCTATTATTCCTGTGTTTCTTACATAATGCTTACAAATACCGAGAGAAAATGGGTACCCTTTCATCGTCTTACACTGGGGAATGTTCTAGTATACACTGAGACACAGATGAGAGCGAACAACAGGTTAGTACAAGGCAGGGGCCGAACAGCTAAAGGACAAACACACTTGATTAAAGCAGGGACTCTGCTACTGGACTGGAGAAGATGTAGGGGATTAAAGTTCCAGGTATGGATTCCTTTTCTAAAACTCAAATTTAAGCAAAAGCTTGATGCAAATGTGAGCATCCTCAGCTACAAAATGAGTACATGCAGAAAGGGGTGTTATCCTCCCTTACTTATCCACTGACTGTAGTTCCTGAGCAAGGAGATTCGTAAGCAGAATGGAAAACGACAAAAGCTTTTATAAACAATAATTATGAATTACAAGACAAGTGTAGTGTATAACTTTCAGTTAAAACTCGCAGAGGGCTGTTCCTGCAGAGGACACTGGTTCAGTTCCCAGCATCCACATGTTTACTGTCAACCATCTGTAGCTCCAGGTTCGGGTCTGAACCTTCTTCCTCTCCCTTGTTTCAATTCTTGATTCAGCAGACTCTTTCTAGAAAATGTAAACATGCCTGGAAATCAAGTGGAAAAGCAGCATGCCCCGCATCAGCATTTCCCGCAAAATAGGCTGCCACGGGACAGGTACCTGCCCACAGGTAGGTACACAAGCACCGTTGCCTTGTGTCTGGCAGGGAGTTTCTCCCAAAACCTGACAGCAGGAGAAAGGCTGGATGTCTAAGGAGTGTTGTCATCACAAGACTGGATGAGTACCAGGAACTACTTAACAAACACTCCCTCTAACAAAGGCCGGAGCTGCTGCATGTAACGGCAAAACACAGTTCATGGCTCATTATTTCCTCTCAAAGGCTTGCAGTGCGTTTCAAGTGCTTCTCATTAGAGGAAGAAAAATATGATGCTGATGGTCCTTCTAACTGATGAAACTAACTTCAAGCCAGCAAGAGTATTATCCGACCCTTCCCTGTGAGGTGTCTAGGGGGAGTGCTGATGAGGTCGCATGTGGCTTTTATGCCTGGGATGGGGACTCTCATACATAAAGATTTTGATTCCTAAAGGGCCCCACACAAGTTATTCCAGAAATAGATCTTTCAATCTCCATTCATATGAAAAGCTCCCAAACCCTAGTTTCCTAAAAAAATGCTGGTATTGCTGTCCCTACCAGCTGCTGCCTTCCTTTGCTTTGATGAAATTTTAACACAGCAAGCAAGCAAGACCCACAGGGAAGATTTTTTCTGCCCATCAGGTGCATCATATATATGTATATATTATATATGTATATATTATGTGTATGAGTATTTTGCCTGCATGTATGTCTGTGCCCCACATGTGTACTGGGTGCCCACAGAGGTCAAAAGAGGCATCAGAGTCCCCGAACCTGGAGCTACAGATGGTTGACAGTAAACATGTGGATGCTGGGAACTGAACCAGTGTCCTCTGCAGGAACAGCCCTCTGCGAGTTTTAACTGAAAGTTATACACTACACTTGTCTTGTAATTCATAATTATTGTTTATAAAAGCATTTGTCGTTTTCCATTCTGCTTATGAATCCCCTTGCTCAGGAACTACAGTGAGTGGATAAGTAAAGGAGGCCTGGCAGCCCACAGCACCCCTTCTGCATGTACTCATTTTGTAGCTGAGGGTGATCACACATCTGCGTGTACTCATTTTGTAACTGAGGATGCTCACACATCTGCGTGTACTCATTTTGTAGCTGAGGATGCTCACACATCTGCGTGTACTCATTTTGTAACTGAGGATGCTCACACATCTGCATGTACTCATTTTGTAGCTGAGGATGCTCACACATCTGCGTGTACTCATTTTGTAGCTGAGGGTGATCACACATCTGCATGTACTCATTTTGTAGCTGAGGGTGATCACACATCTGCATGTACTCATTTTGTAGCTGAGGATGCTCACACATCTGCGTGTACTCATTTTGTAACTGAGGATGCTCACACATCTGCATGTACTCATTTTGTAACTGAGGATGCTCACACATCTGCGTGTACTCATTTTGTAGCTGAGGATGCTCACACATCTGACTTTCAGTTTTATGTCTGTGGAACAGAGAATATTTACAATATGCAGCATATCTACAAGGATGGGAATAGAAAACCTGGAAACCAGGCTGTGCTGAACACAGCATCCTGTATTTTTCATCAAGGTCTTTCCTAACTTCCACCAAAACCAGCACCGCTTTCTCCTGTATGGGGATTCTCAGTGTAAAGACTGGAAAATATGCCTGAGAAACAGCTTCAGGTCTGATTTTCTTTTATTCTCTAATGAATAGCTATGGGCTGGAGTCTGCTTACAGGTCATCTTCCTTGCAAGAAGGCAGACATTGAATAAAGGGCACCCAGGAAAAATGTAAGAGGCAACATTACCAGCTCCTCTGAAAGGTCCCCTGTGGCACTCCCAGAACATGGGTTGGTAAACTATAACCCATGCTTTAAATTCAACCTACTACATGATTTTTGTGTAGATTGCAAGGCAAGAAATTTTGTTTTATATTTTTATATAACTGAAAATTTAAGCATCACTTCTTTCTCTCTTGCTGGGTCCCCCAGCAAATAGGGCTGTGGAAGGGCCAGTCTAGCTGGTCTCTTCCTGGGGCTGAGCATGATGGAGACCCAAACCCCCTCCTAGTCACAGGAGAGAACCACACTGAGTCAGGAGCCTTGTCAAAGCAGGATCTCATTTTATTGTAACAGGCAGGCACTTATATAGTGTTGAGAAAGTGGGTGGGGAACTCAGGATGGGGTGAAGTATAAGGGCCAATAATATTCCACCACTTTAACAGTAGCTGGGCAGAGACAGATCCAGATCGGGCTATGCTGAGTCATTTGCATACAGAAGTCACTGGCGAGAGACAGGTCACTAAACTCAACTCAGGCTCAGGAAATCACACTGAGCTTACTAGGCCCTGGGCTTGAGTCTTCTAAAGCCCAACTGTAACGCGCCTTTACCTCAGCCGGCAAGGAAGACGTGACTCCGGGAAGATCTTCTTCATGCAGTTTTAATCAGGATCCTTGAACATGCTTCTACTGACCCCCGGGGAAGCGCCCGCACAGGCTTAAATCCCCTTGTGCTGACCAACCCCAGTGAGCTACGTGGGCCCTGCAGATAGGCTACTCTAATGCAATAATGTGGAAGCAAACAGGCTGAACAGGCTTAACCAAATAAGGACTTATTTACGCCAGAGAGCGCTCACCAATGGGAAGGTGGAAGGCGGAAGCCAGTGCCATCTTTAAGGCGCGGCACTTCTCGGCTCTCTATAGTTCCCCCTTTTTGTTTGAATAATGCAATAGGCAAGGGTAGTGGTCTGGTCTCCACTGACATTGTAATGACCCTGAATCCTAGTAGTCAGCCAAGTCAGTGCCACACCTGTCCGGTATCTTTTACCTGGAGGTGGGGCCTCGGACACCAACCCAATTGCAATCAGACTTGCCCTTCTCGGAGTTGCTCACTTCCAGAGCTAACTTGGAGTGCAGTGCTAAGCCATACAACCTGAGCGTGAAGGATCAATACTTGTTCATGACTGTGAGCCATGCTTGGGGAGACTGTCCTGCCTCAATGGCTGTAAATACCTGGACAACCATAGCTGCATACCGCTTCTGAGCAAACCTCATCTTGCAAAGGTGCCACAGGCCCATGAAGGAGATAAGCAACAAGAGGACAGCCATGGCTCCCATTCCTGCCCACTCTTTCAGATGATCCATGGCAACAGGAACCACGATGACAATCTGGCAGCCTGTCCCACATCCGCACGTGTTGAATTTACTGCAATGATGGCCATTCCCAGCTGTGCCATCAGATCATCAAAATCGGCAGACCAATTTCCTAAGAGATGGCTAGACAATTGTGACAAATTAGCAGTACCTGTAAAGTTCTCATACTGAACACTGGAAACACACAAACCTGGATACTTCATTTCATATCCCAATTGGGCCAGCTGCCACAAGGTATTTATTTGCTCCTGCACCAGATCAATTCTTTGGTTTACAATCATTAAACCTCCTTTTAGTTGAGCACCAATTGTGGCTTTGGCATCCAAGGCGGTAGCCACATTCTTGGACAACTCCTTTAGCTTAGAGGTTGTCTGCACTGATGTGCTCATAGCCACGGCAGCCGTGACTGAACCCACACTGCAAAAGAGATAGCTGCAACTATGGCTGTTGTAGTGCCAAAATCTCTCCCTGCAGCCTCTACCAAACAGGCCACAAAATCTGAAAATGGTTCCATGGGGCCTTGCAGTATCTTAGTGAGGTTACCACTCACCTCTCCCTTATTGAATAAAGACTTCCATGCTTTTATGGCAATCTGATTTACTTGTTCAAAAACTGGTAATGGATATCCTGTCTGTTGATTGGCAAAGTGTCTCTGTCCAAGCAACATGTCCCTGTCCCATGCTGCGTTTCCGGCTGCCAGATTAGCTGCAGCCTGCTCATTGGCATACTCAATTAAAAAAGCTTTCCAATCCAGATACTGTCTGGGGCTTAGGCATGCTCGAGCCAGCCCATTCTAATCACTAGGAGTCATGCAATGCCTATTTAGGGCTTCAACTTGAGCTACAGTAAAAGAAGCTGAAATTCCATATGTTCTCACAGACTCAGCCAAAGCCTTGATGACCTTAAAGTTTAAAGGCTCCTCACATCTATTGCCTTGGGAATCCTGGAAAACTGGATAGGCCAGACTTAAGTCAGTTCGTACGGCTTTCCAGACCTCAGGGCAAAAGGAACGCCCTGTACCTCTGCCTCCCCCTTCCTCACTCTGATAAGGAGAAGGTGCCTACGGCATTGTCCCGGGAGGGTTTTCCTCCTCCTTACATAGCCATTTCTCCTTTCCTTCCCTTTTCTGTTCTTTAAGGGACTGTTTCTGAACCTTTTCTCTGAGGGCTTGCAATTCTTCCTCAGCATCTGTTTTGTCCATACCTGACTTTCCTGGGCTCTCAACCTCTTCTGATATTTCTTCTTGTAACATTTCTAGCACAGCTTTCCCTTTTTCCATCGCCTCTTTACAGTACCTCTGGTCTTCAATACAGCTATGCACTAACTTCCAAATCGGTTGGACTCCGGACTTTAGCGTCCCTTGTTCCCAAGCAAAGCCAAGATCCCTGCCTAACTTGTCCCAGCACGCTACCGTGAGGTCTCCCGAAACTGTGAATCAAGGTGCAATGGCATCGCACTCACTCAGGAATCTTTCTAGAGTGCTTTTCTTTATTTTAAGTTTCTTTGACAAAAGTAGCTCCTGAAAAGCCAGAAAAATTGGATGAGACTGAGAAGTCCCCATTTTAAAAATTTTACTTTCAGTTCGTTAGAACCTCTCGCTCAATGCCTGAGACTTTATTGCCACTTTTTTCCACGGTCTTTAGCTTGGTTCCAACTTACCTGGGACTTTATTGCTCCTAACTGGAGACCTTATCGCCCTTTTACCGAGGGCCTTAACTTGGTTCCAACTTACCTTAGGAACTTACCAGCACTGCCCTGACTGCAAGAAGTTCTGATCTGAAGAGAAGGTTCCCCACATGGGCCACCATTTTGTACGCGCCCAACCCTGTCAGCAAGGAAGACGCGACTCCGGGAAGATTTTCTTCATGCAGTTTTAATCAGGATCCTTGAACATGCTTCTTCTGTCCCTGGGGAAGTGCCCGCACAGGCTTAAATCCCCCTGTGGTGACCAACCCCAGTGAGCTACGTGGACCCTGCAGATAGGCTACTCTAACACGGAAGCAAACAGGCTGAACAAGCTTAACCAAATAAGGATTTGTTTATGCCAGAGAGCGCTCACCAACGGGAAGGTGGAAGGCGGAAGCCAGCGCCATCTTTAAGGCGCGGCACTTCGCAGCTCTCTACACCCAACACCTTCTTTTTTTAAAAATACATATTTTATGTGTGTTAGTGTTTTGTCAGCATGTATGTCTGTTTTCCACACGTGTCTCTTGTACCCATCGAGGCCTGAAGAGGGCACCAGATCCCCTAGAACTAGAGTTACAAGCAATTATAAGCTGCTACTTGGGTGCTGAGAATAGAACCCAGGTCCTTTGGAAGAGCAGCCAGTGCTCTTAACCATTGAGCCATCCCTCCAGCCCCTCCCCCTTTCTCTTTCTCATTTTGGAAAACACCAACTGCTACTGAAGGGTGGCCTTGGCTGCATACATTGTCGCTATATATCTTGGTTAGCATAATGACTTGGCCCAAGAAATAGATACTCATAGAAACACCTGGGGAACTTAACTAAACACCCACCCCGAACACCACCTCAGTCACATTAAAGCTGGGAAGAGGTTGGACAGCATAGTTTTGCTTATGCTCTACCCATGATTTGGATTCCCAGCTAGACAGCATGGTGGTAGAGGGCTCAGTACGCAGTAGCATATGGCAAATGAAATGAGACATCTCCCCCTTCTCTGTGCTTTCTGATGCCATCTGAAGAAGTTGGGATTCTGCACCACACCATGGCATGCCACGGTCATCCCTGATCTAGTCACTCCCACCAAAGAAAACTGATTGTCTCACCTTCAGCATCACTGGCTGGTGTCGCTCATAACTTTTTACTCTCTTACCCTTCTGTGGCCTCCACCTTTGCCCCCTACATACTTTTCTGATCGATTCTTGTCAGTTTTCCTCTCTTCCTCTGCAACTGTCCTGGCATTTGATTCCTACTGTTGCTTATCTTAACCAGTAGCACCAGCTTCCTGCCAATAACACCACCACAGCTTTCGACTCATCGCAATTTTTTATATTATTATTATTACTGTTTAAATTAGTTTTGCCCTGTGCTTCATACCAGGAAATAAATCTCTAAGCTCTCCTTTCCTGCTATCTAAATTACTGTCTCTGCTACAGGGGTATTTGTAGCAATTTTGAGCTGATGAAAAAATAAGGAAATGTAACCTCTATATTTATAGAAAAGGAAACTGAGACCCACAGAGAGAAACAGAAACAGACTGCCCTGGGTCATGGAGACAGCTCAATGCAGGGCTGGACCACAGAGTCATCGTGTCCAGTTCATTTTCCTTCCTGCTGTATTGCATAGCAATTTCCTATATGATAAAACATTTCACCCTGCAATGATGTTAAGACTCTGGATGTCCTAGAGGGAGGTGAAACATCCTGCTGGGAAGTTCCTTAAGACTCAGGCAGTTCTAGTGTGGAGGTCATGAAAACTGAGGAAGTAAACAACCCAGAAGCCCCAGGAAAGCCCTGAAGCTAACTAAATATGCTAGGTCCAGTCCTCCCAAAGCTTGTAACAGTAGCATGGGCTACTGAGAAACATTGTATCTGCCTGCAAATTGTGCAGTAACCTCCAGGTCCCAGCTTTTTGGAGGCATTACCCATGCTGGGGTAGAATTTTGGCTATGCAGTGGTCTTTGAGTCATTCCTGCCCTGTGAGTGACCACTTGCCCCTTCACTGTAAGTGACCACAATAAACACACAGGTTCGCTAACTCAATTTTAGTGATATCCCTCCTTTGGCCTGTCATCAATTATTCATTACTACTCAGAACGGTGTCACACAACTTGCTGCCACATGGATTGGCCCCTGACTTTGGGACAACTCTGCCTCTTGGTCTGGCCTTAGCACTTTCCCCAAACTGCTCCTTGCCACACACACACACACACACACACTATTGATTTGAATACACAAAGAAAAAAGGGATATTGCTGGTGGTAACCACATGGAAATAGTGGAGAGACTGACTGACAGCAGTCCAGAGAAACAGGGAGTGACAGATGACACCAAAGCCCAGAGAGCCCCACCCACAATGACTTGGTCCTACGCAACTGTCTACAGCAGCCTCAGATCTGCACTGTCCATTGCAATGAAGTCTAATACAATCATCATTTACTTTAAGTGTGTGGGAAGCTGCTGATGCACTGCTTTCAAGGGTTCTGCATCAGGTAGCATACATACCCAACATTTCCAACACAGACGAACATTCTTTCAAACAGTGCAGCTCCAGGTGCTTTGCAGGATAAATTTCTCTGGTGAAGAAAGACTATGAAGAACACACACTGTCCTCTCAGGCTCAGGAATATGATTCCAACTTTGTACTACAGCCATTCGGCATCCTTGGCCTCCTTGCAGCCATCCCCATATGGGTCCTGTCATCCCTTGAGATGAGAAGTTCCTCTGCTGTCATGTCTGCCTTTGGTTAACTTTATGTTCCCATTGAATTGAGTGCAGGACCTGGTGCAGGAAAGACTTCAGTAAATGGCTCTAGTGAATGTATACTGTATTCTAAATAAAACTATGATTTAATTTCATGTTCTTTATCTTATCTTAGCTGAAGAGGAAAAACATCCCCAGCTGGTCTTAACACACAGGTTAAAAAAATAAATAACGGTAGTAAAGAAGAACAAATGTGAAAATTGGCTGCCAATCAAGAAGACTGATTCTTTGGAACAGATATGGCAAGCAGTAGACACCAAGGACAGAAGGGTTGAGCCCAGTGCCCCACAAATATGGCCTCTCAGGTGTGAGCTCCCCTACTAGGGATTACCTCCACCTCCTGTAGGACTCTGGGGTGGCATTTGAACTCACAATTCTAAGTCAAAAGGCAACTTGGAGTGTAATGTTGGAGACCAGGTTTTAGACTCAACCCCAACATTGAGGAACTGTTCTTGTGAAGCTTTATCTCTTCATAACAACCTGGCCTGTATTCCCAAACTTCTGTCCCCTCCAGAGCACAGGCAGGATAGAGGTGAAGCTCAAACAAGAGAAAGCACCAGGAAAACCTAGGGAGCCTGAACACTGCATGGAGACCAGTGCTCCTAAGGCTTCGAAACAAAACAGTTCTTTAATGTTTGGGTGGATATAATGAAACTGCACGTACATGCCCCTGTGTTCTTAGCCGTTTCTCTGTTGACAGACAGCTAGGTTCGTTCCGTAAGTACTTGCCAAGAACTCCTGAAAACACTCCTGGCTGAGCAGCTGGTATCTGTGCTATGTAACCAAGTACTTTATTGTGACAGGATCGGTCCTATATTTGTGGAATAAATGCTACAGACATGAGCATTTTAGGTAAGCCACTAAAAATGGGTTTGAGAATGGGTTTTGTTTGTTTTTTAAAAGTGATTTTTTTTTCCTTTTAGAATTCCTTCAAAATGTTATTCCAGTTTTTCTTTGCTATCATAACAAACAAAACTATTCAAAAGTAATGAGAGGGTACATCAGGGAGAAAGAGGAGGAAAAAGAACCAATCCAGTCTAAGCATGTCCACGAGAGGCAAGCAATGTGCTTGAACTCACTCCACCCATGTAACAGCTTTTGCAGGAGTTTCCCAAGGTCACATACTAGTCAATGGCTCCTATAGGACCATGCCATCTATGTCTGACCTTTGCATTTTGACCTCTAAGTTGATGGAGGATTGGGTCTATATTTCTTGGCTGCAAGCCCTAATCTCTCCCTGGCACCCCTGGAATGTCTAACCATCTTTGTGCTCATTTGAAATTCCTTGCCCTAAACCATAGCACTGATCATCTCTCTGCTACTCATATTAGAAATGTGGCATGTACAATGCAGCTACAGATGCTTTTTACCCTTTAGAAAAATTCTAGGCAATTTGGGAAGGTTTCCTGGTCCAAGATAATCACATTTAAATATCTTGATCTTGTTTGGGATTACAGCAACTCTGTTCATTATTCTATGTAGTTATGGCAACAAAGAAATGTGAATGTGCCCAAAGCATGCAGCTAACCTTTGCATTACTTTGTTAACCTGACACAACCCCTATCTGGTGTCATTTCCTGTGTTTGTAGATGGATGACTTTATTATAACAGCTGGAGGAAACTAGCATACTGACAATGGTTGTTTCTTGTGAGTGGGAAGACGCTGGTGTGAGATTTAGGAATGCAGTATCTGCAATAATAATGGCCTACCGTCATTGAGCGAGGCATGGAACCTCATTGGACCTCAGTTTCATCCATGAAGTAGGATTCAGTGTTGACAATCTTTTTCTTCCCAAGGATTAGGTAGGAGAGCATGTATGAAACATTTTGCAAGTTACAAAGTTCTACTGAATTCTTATTACTTGGGAAGAGTCTATTTGTGATGTGGTGAAGGACAGGAGAAGAGACAGGGTGACAGTTACAGACATCAGACATAATACATTGATTTGTTTGCTCCCAATCAGTGGGAGATGTAAGATTCATTTCTCCTCTTGTGATTCAGCACACAGGAATCAGGAACAGGAGCTTCCCACATGGGAAGTCTACCCTGGAGCACCAGTTTGCTTCTGGCCAAATTTCCCAGCCACCCACTTATGGGCTCCTTCCCAGCTCTCACCCCGGCAGCCATTCTCATAGGAGTTTACATGTCTCCTCTTTGAGAGGAAGTTGTTTTGCTATTCAACTGCTTTCTTCACCATTCTCTTCACTAGAGGTCCCATGCCATTTCAGAGAAGCCTTGTCAATGTTACCATTATCCTATGATAGTGTGTGTGCACACATGTGTACAGTGTCATTGACTCTGTTTCCTCACCAGAGGGGTAGCTCATAGTATCTGTACCCTACATCTGCCCTCTTCAAGTGCCTGGAGCATGCAAAAGACAACACATTTGTATAATGAGTGAAAGGTTTCTGTATCCAGATATCAAGTCTCTCTTCTGATAAGATAAATCAGAGCAGGGTACCAAGTCTTCAACAGCCTGTATGATCTTGAGCATCTTGTGGGGAAAAGCTGACCCTTAGAGGGTTTCTTAGGATCAGGGATCTGGAATGTGAGGAGTGAGGCTGAGTGGAGCTTCTACCTAAACATTGAGTACAAGACTGAGTGGCTTGTGTGTGAGAGAGGCCGCAACACCTAGTATTAAGAACTTGAGATGGCTCAAAGTTCCCCTTTAATTTTGTCAGCATTTACTAATACGTGGAAATAAACAAGTCATAGCCTACAACCTAGAGCACCCTTGGACTGTGACACTTGCCTGCCTACCTGAAAAATATTGGAAGCTAAATGGGGTGAAGGCTAGCACAGTAGCTTCCTGTGCTAGTGTGGCTGGGCTGTATCAAATAATGAATGAATCTCCTGTGTCACTGGCAATTATTTTGTAAATGTGCTTAATGTCTGCAGTCAGTTAATTTTACATAAAAGGAGATTGCTCTGTAGGATATCTGTAGGGCACAGCTGAGAGCCTTGGGATCAAGACACTTGGTTTTCTCAGAAAAAAATACTTATTTTCATGGTCAGCTTTTGCCTGAGCTTGGAGCATACAGGCCTACCTTACTGCTTACTATACACACAATGCCACCACTCAAAACATCAGAGTTGTTGCTAAAAGAGATGTAAAGCATCTCTTTCCCTCTTCCTGAGATCCCAAAGACAAGACAAAGTCAGGATGGGAAACTGTAGAGAGCTGCAAAGTGCCACGCCTTAAAGATGGCACTGGCTTCCGCCTTCCACCTCCCCGAGGGTGAGTGCTCTCTGGCATAAACAAGCCCTTATTTGGTTAAGTCTGTTCAACCTGTCTGCTTCTGCGTTAGAGTAGCCTATCTGCAGGGTCCACGTAGTTCACTAGGGTTGGTTAGCGCAAAGGGATTTAAGCTGGTGCAGGCATTTTCCCAGGCTCCCACGGGTCAGAAGAAGCATGTTTCAAGGATCCTGAAATAAACTGCATGAAGAAGATCTTCCGGGATTCGCGTCCTCCTTGCTGGTTGAGGTTGGGCGCGTACAGGAAACCAATTAATTTGTTGGCTTTCCTACAGAGCTTAGGTAAAGGTACTGGGATTTGGGTGTGCCTCCCTCAATCTGTAGCACCGAAAAAGCCTTACTCAGTAGGGATGAGGGCTCCCACAGTAGCCTATTGATGAGTCCCTCCTACTATCCACCTTCTTCTACATCCTCTATTTCTTCTCCCAAGCCAAGTGCATAGCTTGTGGATAATAAAGAACGGCTGTGTACACAGGAAAGAATCTTTGTCCCAGCCCTCTCAGGGTATAAACCCTTGATAAGCCACTGGGATGATCTTTTGCAAGAGGGTGCAACTGAACTTGCCAAGATGGCAGATGCTTAGCACATAGGATAATCACTCATGGCAGGAATAAATAAGTCTCGGCACATAATATGTGTGATTTCAGGGAACATACATATACAACATATCGAATATGTGCTACATATACACAAATAGTTTCTAGAGAACACAGAGGACAAGAGAGTGTTGGTCAGTATGGAGGGATAGAAAAGGAAGAACAGAAGTGAAGGAGGGAGCCAGAACCCTCACGGTTTAAGCCACAGGACAGAGAGGCTGGAAACTTAGCACAGCTGTCTCCATCTTCCTTGAAAACTGCAGAATGCTGGAATGCTTTCCATCTCCCCAGGTATTGGCTGGGGTTAGGCTGGCAGACATCTGGGGCTGACCATTTACGATAGGGAGTTTAACAAACAGGACTAAAGGGAAGGAAATGGCAGTAGTGGCATCAGCAACCCACAGCATCCCACACCACAGCCTTGGAGCTGCCCGTGGGTGTTCTGGCAATCCAATTAGTACAGGTTCCCTCTGATGCTGGGGAGTTTCTTTGATTAATGCCTTCATTAAAAAGTCTCCCCTAATCAATCAGCTATGGTATATGCTTACTAAAAGAAGGTTTTGGGGGCTCAAATAGGGGCCTGGTGCCTGTGGATGAGAAATCTACAGTTGAGGCGCACATGAGTGAGTCTTCTTGCAGATACTGCTTGCCCTTCACTCATCCCTGTCACTTTCCTGAAGCCCCTCTCCCACGCCACAGACATTTTTATGACAGAATAAAAATTAAACCCTATGTAGCACATTTTTTTCCTCAGAGAGAAAAAGCTCTCAGTCACCTCAATAATTAGCTCATTTGGGACAGGAGATGCTAGCTCTGGCACTCCTCCACTGCTATGACAGCTACATTAATTATTCTCTACCTCAGTGCATAAGCATGAGCATTGAAACCTGTGTTCACATTGTTATTTGCCCTGAGCCTACTATGTGCCAGTCCTTGGGCTTGACCCTGGAACGAAAGATGACAGACAGTACATATTTGATCCACCTCGAAAAAAAAAATGGACATTTTTAAACATTATGCTGGGGAAAGGGGGGCAAAGGGGAGGGAATAAAGAGTATAATAGGCTTATGATCAAATTGCACTGTATCTTCCCCAGGTGGCTGCCAATGTCAGAAGGGCATGTTGAGTGTCAGATGGCAGAGGATGGAGGACATCTTCTGGGCCTCCTGGCAGCCATTGTGGCCAAGAGGATACTTCTGGGCCAAGAGGGAATGGTTGCGTGCTGAGAGGGCATCAACATTTATGGCAGGTTCTACAGAAACAAGGTGATTTATCTGACCTTTCTCTGAAAGAGGATGAATACCAACCCTTCCCGAGGTCCCTGCTACTTCTGAGCCACCGCAGCAACTTATGTCGTACTTTGCAAGGTATGATGCCTCACGAGACCAGTAAGGCCAGGCTGCCATGGACCAACTCCAGGTGTTGGTTGGAATCCCTCCACCCTATGACAGGAAAAAAATGAGATGGTGATCCCTGACATTTTCAAGGTTATGTGGCCAACACCTACCAGGAAGTTTGCTCGCATGGGTCATCTAGCTCATGAGGTCAACTGGAGGGCCAGGCAGTGACAGACACTCTGGAGGAGAAGGCCAGGGTCTGCTACCGGAAGGAGCTGCTCATGAGACTAGGGAAGCAGGCAGAACATGAAGGGAAAAACAATCAGCCTCTTCACAGAGGTCCTCAAGACCAATGGGCCCCTGGTGTGAGTCCAATAAAGACTGTGTGCCTTAAAAAAATGCTATCAATATACACTAATATGATAAACAAGCAAAGTCATTTGCTTTCCTCAGAAGTTGTAGCAAAAAGGCCCCCACAACACATGGAATGCCGGCTGGCATCTTGGTGTCCAATTTCCCAGCTCCCTGGACGATCCTGGCTGTAAGATGTTAACAGTTTATATCAAGTTATCCCCATCACATCAGACTAAGAGCTTCCATCTCTGAGTGAGGCTGGGGCTGCTTGTCTTGGAGTCCAGTGACTTCTCTTTGAATGCTGCTTGTTTTTCTCTATCACCTACAGTCCTGCGAGCAACTGGGGTTTATTCTTAGGGGCTGAAAGCTACTCCACTGCATGCTCCTGCCATGTTCTCTTTATCCATTCATCTGATGGTGTTGGGTTACCTGTCCAGGTTCCCTGACTTAGCTGTTGTGAATGGTTAGACTAGGGTTAGTCTTAAAAGGTTAAATAATCCAAAACATTTTTCTGGGAAAAAGCACCTTGGTATCTTTGGGAGGGGTGAGCCAAAGGCCAGGGGAGTTAAGGGAGGTTCAATCTTGGGGGTTTAGTAACGTAAACTTCTTTTCTGACACAGACAGAATCCTAGACAGGCTATGACAGTGACAGAGCAGAGCTACAAAGCAGCTCCTTCCCCTCACCCCAAAAAAGAACCACGGCAGCAGCTCTCAAGTCAGGAGGAAGGCAGTTCCCTTCCCTGACAGTCAGTGCTTCCGCAAATTCACCACGGAATCCGATTCTGAACAAACCAACACAGCCAGTGCCGAGTAAGTAGTGAATTCTGTTTACCAGAGACTCTTTACAACAACCACATAAGATAGACAACGCTGTCATCACCAACTTAAGAAACAGGAAAACGAAGCACCAAGAGTTGTGACTCACCCAGAGCCCTGCGATTATTCAGAAGAAATCTGAGAACCCAGGCAGCATGGCTCCAAAGGGTAACAACCACTGTGTCACAAGGCCTCTTAACAGCCCCGCAACTGTGCTCTTGACATTTGCTTAAGCAGCTGAAGTCACAGCTCAAGCTCATTCATTCTCAAGTATATAGCAGAACGAGCCATTGACAACCTGAATGTGTCATCCTATAACTGGATTCCCGGGCAACAAAGTCATGGATGTTTTGAAACTCGCTCGGGGAACACCTTTTCTGTTGCTCTGAATATTCCATTTCCTCTTGCCCTCTGCCCATACCATAGGCCTTGGGTGAAAGAGGAGGACAGCTTGTTCCCTTTATTCACAATTCTTTCCAGAAACGAACGTCCCCATTTTCATAGGTCTGAGCAAAAGCAGTGGAGATCTAGCCATCTCAGAATCACAGAGGGCTGGTCAAGGTCTGCATGGGCCAGCTACACTCTAGAACAAGGACGTATGTCACTAGCTCCCGAAGTCCCAGCATCCCATGTGGTAGGGCCTTGTTGCTACCCACCTCGGTTTTTTTTTTTTTTTTTTTTTTCAGTCCTTTGATGTCCTGTTGCTCCCCCACAGCACTTATATAAGTTACCTTCTGGTTCTTAAATCTGAATGTCCACCCCACCCTAGTTTCTCCAAACACAGATAGGGTTGTGTTCCTGTCGGGGTCCTCTATGATCTAAAGCACTTGGCCACCTATGCATCCTCAAGAAGTTCACAGGGCTTTCCCTTTCATCTCTTCTTGTAGTGAGGAAGAAGAGCCTTATCATTCCCTATGTGCTCTGGCCTCATTCTTCCCAGCTCTTTCCAGCACCGACCCTCCTGATCTGCTTCCTCACTTGCTTTTGTTCCATACTTCCATGGAGATATCATATGATGGAGATCTGAGTGATCTCACCGGCTCGGCACTTGGCCTACCTTCCTGGGCATGGCCTCGTCTGTCTTATTGTTCTTTTCCTGACCTGAAACTGCCCATTCTCAGCACCTCTTTCTCTATTCCCTGCAAACCCCAGTCACATTTAACGCTTTACCTCTCTTGAAGACTACAGAAAAGGCTGCAAACAACAGGCCTTGTCAGTATCAGAATCTCCATCTTCCAAGAGGAAGGGTCCTTCCTCCTTCTCTCTGTCACTGACTTGCTCTGAGTCCAAGCCAAGACTTTCTCCTTTTTAGACATCATTTTTTTTTTAAATATAAGCTTTCCTATGTTTCACTCATATAGAAGTGTATTCAGGACACCAATATGCACAAGAGGAATGGGGCAGGCTGCTCAGGAGAGTGAATCTGGTTTTGTCTATAATTAGGTGCATGAATGCATGTATGCTTGCATGTATATAAAGGCCAGTGAGCCCACCAGTAATTAAATTAGCAATTTAGACTTTCTGTTTCCTGAAATCCCCTACTCTTTTCACAGAGGTGCATGTTTAGCCGATGTATTTTAAAATGTAATTCTGTCTAAATAGCAATAATCAGTTGGAGGACCTTCCCTGGGGCCTCCTTCAGCGTTCCATAGTTGCCTGTCATTTATTTAGAGTTGAGGCCTCACGAGATTTAACTTTTCCATGCTAACCTGCCTTTTGGAGTTGTCATTGTTCAGTTCTTGTTTAGGTAGCCAGGTTGGCAAAACTTCATGTACATACAAATAACATTATACAACTAAGCTGGATTAATATATTTAAAATAATATTAATATAAATAATATGTAAAATACATATGTAACAACAGTTCGAGAAAAAGGCCATGGATATGAGAGATGGAGGTCTGGAAGAAAGAAAGGAAGAAGAAAATGGTGAGGTTATATTTTACCTTCAGAAAAGGAAGAATTATTTCTTAATAATGTAGTTCTGTCTTCATGGACAGAATTGTCTACAAGAAAAGTACTCAGCTCCAGCAGAGCCAGGCAGAGCCTCCTGTGGCCATATAAGGTCTGAGTGGTGGTCTAACTTGATTCTTGAAATAGGTAGCCTCGAAGATATTTCCAATGGTGTCAGTTCTAGTCCTCACCACTCCATGGAAGCCCCTTATGTCCTTGTATATGGTATTTAGGGAGTCACATCTCGTGGGCAGAATGTGTCTGAAGTTGTGCAAGAGACTTCTTAGATTAAACAATGGAATTCAATTAGATTAAAACAATGTGGGACAGTTGGACATAGGAGTCTATACCTGTAATCCCAGCATGGGAAGCAAAGGCTTGGGGATCTGGAATTCAAGAATCTGGTCATCCTTGGCTGCATAGTGAGCTCAAGGCCAGCCTGAGCTACATAAATCCTTGTCACAAAAGAAAGAATAAAATAAAAGTGTATTACTGAGCCTTGGAGACTTTGGAGCCCAGAAGATAGATTCTATCCTTAAGAGTAAAGCAAGATACCATGTTGTGAGCAGCCTCGTGAAGAGATGCATGCAACTTGACATGAAGCAAAGGATTTCAGCTCAGCAGTGCACAATGGAGCAAAGTCTAGTAAGAGCCACATGGGGTAGTTTGGAACTGGGTCTCCTGCAGTAGCCATCAGCTCTGTGAGCACACTGGGAACAGATCCTCCTCGTCTCCCACCTCCTCAGTATGGTGACCTCTGTGTACTTGAGAGTAGCCTGGTCCACACAGTGAGTTATAATATAGCCAGGATTATATAGAGAGACTCTGTCTCATAAAAAAAAGACAACAAAAACAAACAAAAAACTTTACAAGTTCAATCTCATTAAGACACTAAAAAGTCTCTATCAAACAGAGTACAAAGCTTCTCCAAAGTACCCTCTCTAAAATAGCCAAAGACTCTCTTAAGTTCCAAATCTCTGTAAAATTCTAAAGTCTCTTAACCATGGGTTCCTGGGGCGGGGCCAAGAGGAAAGGACCAGGGCACTGTCACAGTCAGACCAAATCAACAGCAAAACTCAAGCGTGTTTGATGTCTAGGACTCGTTCACGAATCTCTGGGCTGCAAAGGAACCACTTTGTTTCAGCCATCCACAGCACACGTAGCTTGTCTCGTTGCTCAGGCCGTCTCTGTGCTGCACCTGCTGTGTCCTTGGTGGTTACTATCTTCAAAATGCTGAGAAGTCTACACTGTAACTGGGATGCAGCCTCCACCAATGGTCTATCCTGACTTCTCTTTAAGGATTCTAACACTGCTACCTGGGGCAAAACTCAACTCTGTCCATGACCAACTGAAGCTGTACTGTCACCAATGGCCTCCTCTGGCCTTTCACAATGTCAAGTTTCAGCTGTTCTCCATGACCCCTCCATGCCTTCAAAACCAGTACTACCTGGGGAGCTCTTACACAATACCAAGTTTGGCTACCAAAATAATGTACAGCCTTGGGTCCCCTTCACACCACAAATGCTATGTAGTGTACCTGAGGAAACACTTCCCGGAATATTTTGCCTCAATGATGCTAGTCTCTTTTTATTCACAGCTGATTCTTTGATTGCCCCAGCGAAACAAAGAGTTTGCCCACACTAATCATTAATCAATAACAGACCCTGTAGACTTACTTGCCTAGACTTACAGGCAGTCTAGATGGAAGAATTTTCTTAGTTGAAGTTCCTCTTCCCAGATAACCATATCTTGTGTCAAGTTGGCAAAATAAAACTAAGACAATTACCCTATTGTCAATTTGACAGACAAACACCTCACTATTAAACTATAACTTAATATCAAATCTCAATATAAAACACATCCTAATGTTTAAAAGTCTCACAGTCTTTAAAAGTCCAGTCACTTAAAAAAATTCAATCTCTTTAAAACATTCAAATTTCTTTCAAAGTTTAATGACTTTCTAAAATGTCCAGTCATTTCCTAAATTATCCAAAGCTTCTCATCTGTGGGTTCCTTTAAACTAAAAAAACAAGTTAAATAATTTCCCATGCCAAGAGAGAAGAAAGAGACATAATGGCATTCAAGTCAGTGCAAAACCAAAGTCCACCAGCATGAAAGGCTCAGTGTCAGACATCCAGGACTCACTCATTATCTTCTGGGCTCCAAAGGGCAGGTGCAGCTCCACCTCTTGGGTTCTGACATTCACAGCACACATCTCACAGGCTCAGGCCAGCTCCACTCCACAGCTTCTGCTGTCCTAGGTGGTCACCCCATGGTAATGGAATCTCCAGTGTGTTGGGGTCTCCATTTCACCTGAGCTGAGTCTTTACCAATAGCCTCTCCTGGGCTCTTCAGGAATTTGGACTCTGCAACATGATGTCAAGCCTCAACTTCTCTCCATGGCCCCTTCAGTTCTGGGGCTTCTGCTATGACTGAGGCTGCACCCTCACCAATGGCCTCTCCTGGCCTCTCACATAGCCAAGTTTCAGATCTTCATGCCTTCAAAACCTGCACCACCTGGGTGACCATTATATAATACCAAGTTTGGCTCCAAGCACCAGGTACAGCCTTGACCCTCTCTGAACAACAGTTTCTGTGTGCTGACCCTGATGGACACTTCCAAGAAGATCTGCTTCAGTGATGCTTATCAGACCCAGCTGACCAGTATGGATTGTCTCAGCAAAGCAAAGGTTTCACTTTAATGGTTCTAGCCTCTTGTTAATCACAGCCAATACTTCAGCCACAGCTGATCAGAACCTCAGGTTCTTTCTTCTCCTCCTCGTCCTCGTCCTCCTCCTTCTTCTTCTTCTTCTTTTTTTTTTTTTTTTTTTTTTGCTTTGTAGAACTTTATTTTAGTGTAACCATACACATAAGAAATACACTCATATTGGTGAATAGAATGCAATTATGTTTAACTTATCCTACACAATCTTGACCAGAAACTTGGTACATGGTTTACAACAAGAGAGAGAGAGAGAGAGAGAGAGAGAGAGAGAGAGAGAGAGAGAGAGAGAGAGAGAGGAGAAAAACTGCAGTCTACCTTGAGAAATATACCTTTGGTTTGCCTCAGAAAAGTAACATATTGCACTGTAAAAGTTTATAGAACCACAAGTTCTTAATTCATCATATAACATGAATGGCCTTTGTAGGGCCTTTGCTTCCCTCTGAAACTTCACAGGCCAGGCTTCTATCATCTATATTACTTTCAACCTTATCATCTTCCAAGCTTCCATGAAACAGCATACTGAGCTCTGAACACCCAATGGCTTTTCCCACCCCAAGTTCAAATACCACAGCAATCCTCCTAAGAGCACATAGTTAGGTGTGTCACAATAATATCCCACCATCCTGGTGTATGTGAGGGGACACAGTAAAGAAATTTCCAACATGATCACTTCATGATATGGAAAAGGGTTTTATTATGGATATAAAAAAGAGAACAGTTACAGGCATCTGGAAGAGTACAGAGCAGACAGAGAAAGTAGACTGAACATGGTCAACTCACCAGACATGGCTAGAGCTATCAGCAAGAGAGGAGAGACTAACAGGGGATGGAGACTATAAAAAGCATAGTGAGAATAGCAGGGGCAGGGGCGGGTAGGGAACTTTGACATTATGAAGATAACAAACAGGTATCTGGGAGGAGAGAAGCCTGGGGAGGTGAGAAGTCCGCATGCCAGGGTGGTGGCTTTGAGATATGTAATAAGTACTTATAATACTGAGGAAGCCTGGAGACCAGCATGTGGTCTGATGTGTAACCACATGTATATGTCAATGCAGAGCCCTGTTACCTCTCTGCCAGGGGTAAGGGAAATGACTCCAGGTTTCACAAGTTCCTGGGGAATGCTGACTTTTATCTCTTTACCAGAAATCATCCTGTAGTCCAGGTTGAACTCATTTCTGGATATTTGAACCATCTTTTGGAGTTTGAGGAATTGGAGTTTCATTTGGATCTGACACCTGGTACCAAGTTCAGTCTTAGCTAATGTTTCTATTGATTTAAAAAAAATCATAACAAAAGGCAATTTATGGAAGAGAGTATTTATTTGGCTTAATCTTCTACGTCCCATTCTATCTTTGAAGGAAGTGAGGACAAGTTCCTGGAGGGTGGAGTCATGGAGGAGTGCTGCTTACTGGCTTTCTCCCAATGGCTTGCTCAGGCTGCTTTCTTCTACAACTCAGGGCCTCCTATCTAGGGAGGTACCATCTCTCATGCTTTGTTCCCCAATATCAATCACAAATCAAGAAAATACTCTACAGTCTTGCCTGTAGGCAAATTGAGTGGAAGAATTTCTCAATTGAGGTTTGTATCCCAAGATAACTCTAACTACATTACATTAACAACAACAAAAATAACAGGACCAAAAACAAAACATGTACCCAAAAAAGCCAGAATAGGCCTTCTAGGCAGCAGCTTGAACAAAACACCTGGAGCCTTCAATGAATAACAATAATGAGTAGACTGAAGGCTAGAAGTTAGACCAAGGCCCCATTGTGGAAGGTTTTAAGTGCTGTGGTAGTTTGAATGAGAATGGCTTGTTCAAATAGCTTTTGAATACTTAGTCCCCTATTAGTGGAACTCTTTGGAAAGGATTGGGAGGTGTGGCCTTGTTAGAGAATGTGTCACTGAGGATAGGCTTCTCTTCCTCATAACTGCAGATCAAGATGTGAACTTTCAACTACTGTTCCAGCACCATGCCTACCTTCCTGCTGCCATGTTCCCTACCATTGTAAGGATTCAGGCATTATGCTGACATGCCCCTGTCACCTGGTAGAATGCACTCAGGCAATACTCTGGTCAGCCCAGGATTCCATGAGTACTAGTCTGCACGCAGATGCAGATGTAAAGGATGCTTAAAAAGACAGACCCTGCCCACTCACACTCTTTCTGCTCTTACTTTTATTTCTGCTCTTACTGCTCTCCTATCTTTCTGCTCCCATCTCCCTCTTCTCTTCTGTCCTCTCTCTGTCTTTATATCTCTTTACCTCTTTTCTCTTCCCTCCCTGTTCCTTCCCCTCTTTGATAAAACTTCTCACTCAAGGTCTGTCTACCTGGAGTGTTTTTCCCCTGCCTTGGTCACCTTTGCCTGTCATGGAATCTGCCATGGTTTCCCATTCAGGAGCTCTTTCCAGCTTTATCCTATCATTGGAACAACATGGACTTTAATTCTCTGAAACTGTAAGCCCCAAACAAACTCTTTCTTTTTTAATTTGTCTTGGCCTTGGTATCTTATCACATCAATATAAATATAAGAAAAGTGTTTAATCTCAGTTTACTTTGTCTTCCAGCATTTTTTTTAAGGAAAGAAAGTCTTATCAGATCCATGAGTATAAGGGATGACATCAAAGACAATGGGCTATAGGGGTAGAATTCTACTATAGATTGGGTCAAGTGCTAGATAATGGGGATAAGGAAATCAATTCATCAACATTCTATCCTCAGGAATCGAGGTAGTTATGACTATGGGAGTGTGTGTGAGGAGGGGTGCTTTTGACCATCAAAGTGTTCATGAGGGTGTTCTGGTCATATGCTAGGCCAGGGCTCCCACATTGAAGGCTGAAACAATAGTCAAGTAGAGAAATGTTACAAACTGGTAGATGGATTAAACAAATAAGGATGAAGGAGATACAGGTTTGAAGATGAACAGTTCTTGGTTAGCTGTTTAAGGACTGGCCAAGATGGTGCTTCATGTTCAGTCCCATTTGTAAAATACAGCAGTGTTGTTCTCTTCCTTTCATACACTTGGGTATTATATAAACTGACCACCCCATGAAATGGTTAATGGGAAGGATTTTATTGTAGGTGAGAGAGAATGTGTGTGTGTGTGTATGAGAGAGAGAGAGAGAGAGAGAGAGAGAGAGAGAGAGAGAGAGAGAGAGAGAGAGAGAGAGAGAATAGCCAGAGGCATCTGGAAGAGTCTGGAGCAAAGAAAGCAGTAGACTGTACATGTCCAGCAGATTCACAAGAGAGAGAGCACAAGGAAAGTGAAGGTCAAAGAGGGAGCATAGCCTAAATAACTGGGTTATAAGGAAAATGAGTAGCATAGAAAAGCCCATGGGCTAGGGGAGTTTAGGGTAAGAGAGGGGATAAGAAGAATTAGGATGCTAGCATAGACTTTGAAATGTGTGACAGGTAGTTGTCTAGAGGACAGCATTCACTTTGGTATGCTAATAGGCACCACAGATCATCATTTGTCCCTTCTACCACTGACTACCATGAAAAGATAAATGACTCTTTGGTAGAGGAGAACTGGCGTCACAAGTTCCAGGAGGACACTGGGTTTTATCTAAATGCCAGAATTTGGAGGAACTGGAGTTTCCTTTGGACCTGACTCCCTGTGATAATGTGATAACCTCTGATTCATGTTGAAAAACTCAATTCATAGGGTAAAGGATGAGAGGAAGGAAAGAGGGGAAAGTGATGAAGAGAGAGAAGGAAGGGAGAGAGAATAAAGAGGGAAGGAGAGAAGGCAAGAATGGAAGGAAGGAGGGGAGCATAAAAGGAGGAAAGAAGAGGAAGGAAGTAACGAGAAAGGACAAGAGACAATGAGGATAAAAAGAATAAAGAGAAAGAGGAAGGTGGGAATAATGAAGACAGAAAATGGGGGAAAGTAAGACAGAAGAATGAATGGATCGAAGAGGAATAAAGCATCAAACCTCCTACAAAATCCTAAAATAAATCAAGACAACCAAGCAATTATAAAAGTTTTTATAAACAAACTCTGTTATGAGTAGGTTTTTCCCCCGCCACCACGACAGCCCCCAATAGCACGCAGAGACTCTGTATTTGATATAATTTTGTTGACCAGTTACTAGTTTCTTATCGGCTAGCTCTGTCTTAATGATTAACCCAATTCTACTATTCCAAGTATTTCCACGTGTTTGTCTTACCGGGGAGCGATGGGCTGACATGCAGTTCTCTTTAGACTCTCCATGCTGACCCCTCCTTACTCCTTCATCTTTCCTCCTAGTCTCCTAGCCCTGCCTATCTTGCTTTCCTATTGGCCAACAGTGCTTTATTCATTAACCAGTATGAGAAACATATTTATAAAATAACATCTCCCATCAAAACTCTTTGGATTCTTTCATAAAACCTAGTGACAGGGTCCTTTAGAGATTTTCTTAATCTATTGTATGGATTGTTGATGAACTGAAAGAATCCTACTCCACCTCTCTTAGTCTAGGGGAGACAACAGAGCTGGAAATGGACTTTAAACTCAGCATAGTCAACTAGGTGGGGAAGCAAAGATTACAGTGAGGGTATTAGGAGTTGATGATGGCTAATACTGTCATACCAAGTATACATTCTACAGAGAAGAGATTATAGAAAGGGTTGTAGGTGCATAGGAAAATGTAGTTGGAAATATTACTCATGGGGGAACTGCTGAGTGGTTGTATTGGTTTCCATTTAACTATTGCTTGAGAGTATGTGTTGAAAATAATTAATAATGGATTTGTCAATTATTAACCCAGAAAACAAGTTCAAGTGCTAGAGCATTGAGAAAAATATTCACTATATATAATTTTAAAACTCCCCATTTTCAGTTTCTTACGGAAGAGGACTTTGAACAGTTTTAAGTTGAACATACTCATGCACAGCTGGGTAATCAGATAATATTTGTCACATGCCCAGAGATTAACCATACCTATGATTATAACTCACATGGCAATATAAACAGAGATGTGTAAAGAAATGTATGCAGAAGGATGTTTATCACATTGTTACTTCTGAACAAAAGTTTTGAAATAACAGAAATTCTCCTTGACAGAACCACAATTAAATATACAAAATATTTTTAAAGGTTTTATCAGCCAATACAACTCATAATTTCAGAGTATTTAATAATGAAACAGAATGTTCATTTTGTAACAAAAGTAAAACAAAACAATTTATACTTAGAAATATACTTAGAAATACTTATGATCTTGATTTTGTAATAAAGTAGTAAAACCAATATATGTCTTATAGGTCTGTGCAAAACAAAAGGCTTTTAGAACATGTGATTATGGATAATTATGACATTCAAGTGCATTCATTGGTATTTTCCAAATGTTCTTCAGTGAAGTTCACCACTCCCTCAGAAGGAACAAAACTCCCGCCTCCTCTTGACCTTCTCTTCCAAGTATTGACCTCACCTTTTTTGTCTGTTTCTGGCTAAGCAAACTTAGTATTTCTCATTTAACAATGAGTGTTAATTTTACTTATTCATGTACATATTAACTCACCAAATACTTATGAGTACTTGGGACATGGTAAAGATGGGGGTATATATACTACATTAACAAAATAAAAGCTATATTAAACTTTATAGCCAATACCATGCTTAAGGGAACAAAAACTTATGACACTCCAATTAAGATCAGGAATAAGACCAAGGCATCAACTCTTCCTACATCTATTCAACACAGTACTTAAATTTTTAACTAGGATATGTCCCAGATACTGTTTAGGTCTGTGCCTTATAAAGTGATTAAACTAAGCCCTTGTTTCTTTGAATGTGTGGCCAAGGCTTCAGTTTGTCCTGTTAAGAATACACTTGTTTTTTCTTAAAAACAAAACAAAACATAGAATTATGTCACTTTCCGCCTAGTATCCCTTCCCAGGTATCCTCCTCCAATTCCTCTTATGGCCACCACTCTCAATTAGATAGTTTCCTTTTCTCTAATTTTTGTTACATGTATTTTCAGGTATGCATACATACATAAATACAACCTGCATTTTTAAGGGTGGAGTGTTTTATAGCTACCTGTTCAATTGTTGTATGTATGTGTTGGTGTGCATCCTCATGCTCTGATTCTAAAACCAAATAAAGACACATAAAAAAGGTAAAACTACAGTTTGATCTCCTGATGAACTTGTGAGGGAATTCTCAGGAAAATATTCAGAAACTAAATTAAAAACCACATTAAAAAAAAAAATCATTCGTCATCATCAAGTTGGCTTGACTTCAGAGATGCCAGGGTGGCTCAGCATACACAAATCAATAAATGTAATATGGCATATAAACAGACTAAAAGATAAAAATCACACAATAATGTCAGTAGACACAGAAAAGGTCTTTGGCATGAATCCAGCATCCCTTTATGACAAAAGTCATGGACAGGGTAAGGATGAAGATAGTGTACATCAACACAATGAAAGGTATATATAAGGCTATAGCTAACATCATGCTTAATGGAGGAAAATTCCAGAGTGTTCCAATAAAGAGCAGGAGTAAGACAACAGTGTTCCATTTCTACTCAATGTAGTGCTCAAATCTTAGCTAGAACAATAAGATACAAGTAGGAAAGGAAGAAGTTAAAGTATCCTTATTTTCAGATATGGTTCTATATATGAGAGACCCTAAACAACCAAATAAAAAAATAACTATTTGAGCTGATAAACACTTTCAGGAACATAACAAGATACACAATTATTGTATTAAACTCAGTAGCCTTCCTATATACCATTGATAAGCACAATGAAAAAGAAATCAAGGGATTAATAACTGGCATTAATAAAACAAAGTACTTAACCAGTGATGGGGAAGACCTCTACAATCAAAACTTTGAGACACTTGCAAAGTTGAGGAAGACACTAAAAGATGGAATGACCTCCCCTGTTTATAAATTACAATAATTTATACAGTGAACATGTTCATTGTGCCAAAAGCAATCTACAAATTCAGTGAAAATAGTAATAAAAGTTCTAGGCCATTTTTCAAAGACAGATAGAAGCAATCTTAATATATATATAGGAGTGTGTGCTCAATGCGCGCGCGCACACACACACACACACACACACACACACACACACACACACACACACAGTTAAAGCAACACTCAACAAAAAGAAAACTGTGGGAGGTATACCCACCCATGACTTAAGTTATACTACATCACCACAGTAATAAAAATAGCATAGTTCTGGCACACACACAAAAAAATGGGAATGATAGATCAGGTGTAAATCCACACTAAAGTGAGAACTTCCTGTTGGCTAGCTTTTAAAATTAGACCATGGTATTTAGGCTGCTAAGGAGAAAAAGCTTCAGTGGTCTTACCCAGATGTGAACCCTGTGAGTCAAACATACACCACTTGGGCAATGTGTCTCAGTTGTTTTGGGGGGGGGGTAACCAATAATCCTCTGGTTATATTTGAAGCCCACTACCTGGGACAGAAGCCATGGCTGGTATTGTAAGCCCAGTTAATAGCTCATGCCTGGGGAAGTCACAGGCACAGGTAGGGAACTCTCTATTCTTTTAACCAAACTGACATCACAATGCTTTCTAGCCTCCTGTGCATAGACAGAAGCTATTCTGTCAGAGGAGCCTCTCTTTGTGGTGAAGGACGGCGAATGCAAAACTCCTGGCTGCCAAAGATGCTGAAATAAAACGACAGTTGAGGGTTCAACCCTAACCTAACATTTCTACCACACCATTTAAAGCTAAAGAACACTGAAAAGGCGGGATAGGAAGTATGTAAGAGTTGGGCGATAGGGGGAAAGATCATAAAAAGCCTCTTCTAGACTTCAAACCATAATTACAGACATAAACCCACAACTGAAGTTAACGACAACAGGGCACATGCAACTTCCTACCAGGTCTGCTGGTATTTAATCTAATTAATTTTCTTTTCTAAACTTGTTTCAATTTCTACTTTATTCCTTATGGGAATTTTTTACTTAGAATTGTCTTCTCTCGCAGTCTTAATGCCATTCTTCCAGTGAAGTCTGTTTGCCGTTGTTTCTGATGAGAAGTCTGCTGTCACTCAACCATTTGTGATGCACTGCTGTCTTCCCAGGGTGATTTTTGTTGCTGTTGTTGTTGTTGTTGTTTTGTTTGTTTATTTGTTTTTTCTGTCTTCATCTTTAGTTTTTAGCAACTTTATTATCATATACGTGGGCATGCATCGATTTGAATTGACCCTATTGAGACTCAGTATGTCTTTATATCTTATTGAACTTACAAATCTTTTGCAATTGAAAATTTTATAACCATATTTTTTCAAATGTGTCTACGTCAAAATTTAATTCCTCTTACAGGGCGACTTTGAATATCATACCTTTGGATATTATCACAGACAATGCATTGACTCTGATTATTTATTTTACTGTTTATCGCTGTTTTCTGTTCATTTGTTTTGAGCTCACATAGTCCCAGCTTGTCTAAACTTCACTACGTCATAGACTATGGCATAGACTCCCTGACCCCCCTGCTGCCATCCCCAAAGTGCTATGATTTCAGGAATGGACCACTACACTCACTACCTGTTTTCATACTGGGTGGTTTTATTAATACATCTTTAAGTTCAGTGACATTTCTCATTCTACTATTGAGACTATCCCATGCAATTTTTAATTTTGCTTTTTCTATATTTTAGTTTTCATATTTCCTTTTGAGTCTTTTTAATATGTCCCATTTCTCTGCTTCCTCTTTCTGTGTTACCATTTATCTAAGCATGAGCACCATTCCATTTTTGAGCCTGACTTAAATAACATCTTTAATATCTGGTAGTTTTGACACTGTCTTCTGATGTTAGTATGTGTTGAATGTTGTGTCTCAACCAAGTTGAAAATTTCCTGTTATTTCTTTTTTAAAAAATAATTTTCCAGGTTATATTCTTGGACATATTGAACACTGTGCCATGAGGCACTTGGTCCTAAGTTTTATAGAACTTATTGAAGCTGATTGTATCTAAGTAGACAAATAATTGAGCTGGATTTGTTTAGGTCACAGACTCTAGGGGAATTTCTGAGACACATGGTTCAAATGTCAATTCCTTTTTGAAAGCCACTGCAGTGTTGTTTAGAGTTGTTTTGCTTGTGTGCAACAGGGGATTCATGCAACCAGGCAGTGTTCTGCTTCATACATCACCTCTCTAAATTGGGTATATATGGTTTAAGTTCACATACATGCATGAAAAAGCCAACAGTGAGCCAAGCACTTGCTACCAGTCTTGTGATAGCTTTCCCAGCTCTCTCAGATGCTTGGCTCCCCTGGTACTTTCTAGCCGTGAGCACTGTCTTTCTTAACTTCTGGCCATACATTGTGGTTCTGTATTACCTATACTCTGCTTCTATTTTGCTTTAAGTTCAAGTGATTGGGGCAGGGAGTAGGAAGGTGCATTGATGAAAGGGAAGGGAAGCAAAGTGAATCCTCCTCCTGTTCTTGCTTCTGTGTGAGGCACCTGTTCTTTCTGTATTTCTGTTGCTTCTGCTATGACTCTTCTGTTTCTGTTGTTGAAGCATCCATGGGTTTTCCTTAGGCAGATGAATGAGAAGACAGAAAACAAAACATACTGCAAGCAGCAGCAAGATATCACTCATGTTCACTCAGGACAGTTTTCTGTACCTTTGCCTAGCCAGGTCTCCTCTCCAAGCTTTCTTTCTGACCTGGTGTGTACTTCTGGGTTTTGGAGCTCAAAAGTAACTGTGAGCTCATGTTCTACAGTTCCTCAAACTTCACATCAACATTTGACTGTCAGAGTCTTGGATAGCTGCAGCATGAGACATGTATGCTCCTTAGTATGCTTAGTTACTTTCCATGGGAGAGATGGGAAGCAGTAAATTTAGGGCATCTTACGTAGAGTCTGGACTCTTACTTCCTAAGGTTACGTTGCCTTGTATATAAGCATCTCTATTTTGGTGCAAAAAAATAGAGATGTGAACATATGTGGATGGGCATGTATCTATTTATCGTTAGCATTTAGCATGAAGTCTGGGGGAAAATATCTGCTCTTGAAAAGTTTGAATTAAATTTCTTTCCAACTTAGCAAACCTGTTCCTTAATGGATGAAGGTTGATAGTGTTTTTTTTAATGTTAAACCTTTATGGAATCTTTGGTGCATTATAATGTTCTTGATAAAACCAACTGTGACCTAAATGCCCAAGAGTACCACCTCAGGCACCTCACTTTCTCAGGAATAATTTAATCAGGGGACACAATTCCCCCACTCACAGTCTAAACTCACAGGAAGGCAAAAGTGCTGCCTATTTACCCATAGCATTAGTCTTCAGCTTGGCATCCTGGTCTTATGGGCAATCAAATATGGCTTTCAGTGCAAAGTGGTTCAGATATTTAAATAAAAGGATGTTTTAGAAAGCTTCCCTGCATCCCTAAAGATGAAGAGAAGTAGCTGTAGGTGTGAGTCATGTGTTAACTAATCCATTAGAGGAAGTTAGAAAGCAGCCAAACTAATAAAATCAAAACAATACGGTCATTAAAAGGAGCAGTGAAAAGTAGCGTGTTAAATGGGAGTTTTGTAAGGATGGGACCAGAGTGAAGACACCCACTCCCAGGCATTTTGCTGTCCTCTGGAGAATATTAGGGAGACTGTAATAAGAAAAATGGTAGCTTTGTCCTCCTCTTTAGTACCTTGTCCTCTACCTACAGAAAGTATGTAAACAAACAGACCCAACTAATGCTCAAACTACAGGCTGTTTGCTTAGAATTTGGACTATGTTGTAAAATTAACACCGAGATGCTATAGTTGTTTACTAGTCTGACAGCCAGAATTCCAGAAACGAATTATTTAGACTAAGTAGCAAAATGACGAATATTTAAGGAGTTCTTTTTTTGTTGCCTCTGGCTGTGATTGGTGATGTGAAAGTGGGAAGGCTTTAAGAAAACTAAAAAGACAATTATTACTACAGCTTCCCAGCAAGACACAGGAATAAACAGAGTGCTGGACCTCAGGATGTCTCATTACCAGAAGTACCAAGAAGCCTGTAGACTTAGATATGCTACTGTGGCTAACAGAGATCACACTGGAGACAGAACGAGCATTTCTCCCTGAAAACAAAACAGAATGCAGCCAGCAGATTCTTCCTGGTGCTTTTCAGCCAGAAGGAGCTTTGCAGATGTATCTGGGCTGGATGTGTGTTCACTGGGGCCTTACAGTCACAGGGGGATTAATAAATGTCAAAATAATGTGAGGCAATTACCCACTGAGGCTACATAAAATATAATATGAAAGGGGGTTTTAAAACATCCTTCAAAACATTCTCACCTTAACTCACAGCTATGTGGGGAGCTTTCCCCTGCCTTGGGTAATTTTTTTGATTTCTAGTAATTGAAATGCTTCAGTGCTAAAATGAGATAATATTCCAGAATCATTAGTATTTCCCCAAGTGTCTTGATTTTTGTGTGTTCTTTGAAAAATGTCTTAGTTCTTTGAGAATTTCATGTGTTTTGATCACAGTCACCCTTCTTGCCAATCTCTTCCCAGCTCTACTTCCCTTCCCGCCCCACTCAACATCGAGCCTCCCCTCAGCAAGGTCACTTTGTATTCCTCAAACATTCTGGGAGGTATGGCCTCCAATGGAATGGGGTAGAATTGTCAGGGGATATGCTTTTAGAGAAAACTGACCCTTTCTCTCCCAGTAGCTAAGAACTGCCAATAGCTCCTCTGCTAGGAATGGAACTTCATGCCTACCTCCTTGTCTATGCTGGGGTTTGCACAGGTCTTGTGTGTCACAATGCCATGAGTGCATATGTGTGGCTGCCCTGCTGTGGCCAGAAGATAGTGTTGAGCTCATTCACTAGCTCTAACTCCTGTACTTTCCCCACCCTTTCTTTCACAGTGACCCTTCTGCCTTAGGAGGAGGGAGTGAGGTATACACGTACCATTTAGGACTGGGTATTCTGAAGTCTTTTATTCTCTGTGCATTGGACAGTTGTGGGTCTTTATGTTGCTATCCATGCACTGCAAATGGGATTCTCTGATGAGGGTTGAATGGTGCATTAATTAATCTGTGGGTATAATCATAGGTTCTTGGGAATTGGTTTACTATCTTCTCCCTTTACCAGAATAATAGGATTAGGTTCTCTCCTATGTCCTATGACCTCTGTAGCCATAGGTACTTTGACTAACAATGGTGCCAGGTATGGGTGAATATAGATGGAAAATAATTCTATATAACAAATCATACTGTAACAAAATTGAGCCTGTGCTGTTGGATTGTGTTTCAATTTTGTATTTAATCTTTGGGGGCCCACTACCCAGCTCCCAAATAAACACAGAGACTCATTGTTACTTATGAATGCCTAGACTTAACTTGGCTTGTTTCTAGCCAGCTTTTCTAACTTAAATTGTCCAGTTTCTCTTCTACATTTTGCCTCCAGGCTTTTCCCTTTCTTTATTCTGTCTTTCATCCATTCTCATTATACCCCATGCTGGTTGTACAGCTGGGTGACTGGCCCCTGGCATCCTCTTCTCTTTTTCTAGATTCTTTCTCTCTCTTCTTAAGCCTATATTTCTACTTTTATTTATTCTCTCTGCCTGGCAGCCCTATCTATATCTCTCTTCTGCCCAGCTATTGGCTGGTCAGCTCTCTTTTAGACCAATCAGGTTTTTTAGACAGGCAAAGTAACATAGCTTCACAGAGTTAAATGAATGCAACATAAAAGAATACAACACACCTTTACATCATTAAACAATTGTTCCACAGCATAAAAATATAACACATCATAAAATAATATTCCACAAAAGTTTGATGGAAGGCAAATGACATGGAATTCTCCAGCTTTTTCTGTCTATGCAGCATCCCAGGCACAGCTAGCTCTTTACACTATCGATCCATATGGGGCTGACTCACACCCCAGAGATAACTCCTCAGGCTCACCTTCATGAACATGCTACAGTCTGTGGCTGCTGCTGAGGAAGAAATGGCTTTTGATGTCCATGTCACTAGCGAACAATGATCACACCTCTGTATTCCTGTGCTTGTGATAGCATTGGGAACTAAAGTTCTGGGTTTAATGGACTGCAGTTGTTATTGTCACAGTGAAGTTTGTGTTACTGAAAACTGTCAGTTTGCATATAAGGAGATCAAGAATCACATAGAACTGTGCTAGAAAGAGTCTCCATTTGCTACCCTCACCCACCTCTGTTCTCCTAGCCCAGTGTCAGGAAAACAGGAAACAGAAAGAATCAGGATATAAGAGGAACAGGTTGTCTCTGAGTGCATATGGCTCCTCAGTGTATGAAGAAGAATATTAATGTCTTTCTTGTAACACTAAGACCACTGTTAACCCAAAACAGGTATACAAGTTTGGTACAAACTATAAAAATCAAAACAAACAAACAAACATCAAAAAACCTAGATACTCTTCTTACTCACTATATCTACTTCCTACAGGAAAATCTTGGAACTGGAGTTGTTTCTTTTCAGCAAAGAAGAAAATATTGTGGTTGCCTATCTCATAGAAGGTGACATCTTTACCCAGTTGAAAGCAGAATTAATTCAGTTTTATAGGAAGTGCTGAGGTAACAAAATGACGCAACCTCCATTATTAAAGGGATTCTGTCTATTTATAAATGGCTCAGTAATTCCAATTCACTGTATGAAGTAATTCCAAGTAATTTGATTTCAGAATTATTTTTTACCCATGTCTTATTGAACTTTAAATATGAAGCATGGCAATGTGGAGGATGACAAATTAAAATGCATACATATTTTGCATAGTAAAATGCATACATGTTTGAGTTCTAAAGGCCTGTTCATGTCACATAGATAGACAGCATGAGCAATGGACAGAGTAGCAAGTGATCCTCCATGCTTGCTGAATCAATGCAGGGCCATTCCCAAAAGCCACCTCTGATCTCAAACCTAAGAAACTTTGGTGCCTTTCCAAGTAACCTTTTACATTCTCCCCATCTTTTAGGGAAATAAATTTTGCTTTCATGTCAAGAGGCCAGAGGTATTTGTGGTGTTTGTCTAAGTTCTTTGCAATGCCAGTTGGCACATAGCTAGGATATTCTGTTTGTGTTTGTTATAGATTAGAACCATAAGTATGATGGGAGATGTTATTCTGTATATATGTTTCTCATACTGGCTAATAAAGACCTGTGGCCAATGAGATAGCAAGATAGGCGGGGCTAGGACACCAGGAGGAGGAAATAGGAAGTAGTAGGGAAGAGTCGAGATGTAGCCCAGGGAAGAAGCAGGAAGCCTGCCGCGGCTCCCCGATAAGACGACCATGTGGAAATACTTAGATAAGTAGAAATGGGTTAATAATTAAGGCAGAGCTAGCCCATAAACAATAATGGTAATTGGCCAACAGGATTGTATCAAATACAGAGTCTCTGAGTGTTATTTGGGGCTAGCACAGCTGTGGGCCCAGACTGGCGGCAGGACCGGGAGGTCGGCGGGGAGGAACAACCTGCCGTAACATAAGTACTCTTTTCTTTCTATGTGAAAAATAAAACTAAGACACTGAATGCAGACTTACCATATAATCTCTCTATTGGATGTTCCTGATGAATAGCAACAGTGGTTACTTTAATCGCTATTACAAGAACAATGTGTGCTACTAAAAACAAAGAACCAGGAAAAGATACAACAGTGACCATGGTGGCACCTTTACAAATGACAAGGAAAGCATTGCTGTGGAATATTTGTACACTGGGTGAAAATGTATTGCTGTGGTTAGTGTAATAAATGCTGAATGACAAATAGAAGAAGACTCAAGGTGAGAGAGAGAGAGAGAGAGAGAGAGAGAGAGAGAGAGAGAGAGAGAGAGAGAGAGAGAGACTAGGAGACATAAAAGAAGCAAAATGGGCAGTAAGTGTCAGAATGGAGATTAATAGAAATGGGTTAATTTAAGTTTAAGAGCTAGTTAAAAGCAAGTGCAAGCTAAGGCCAAGCCTTCACAATTAAAAAAAAGCAAGTCTCCATGTCATTATTTGGGAGCTGGCTGGAGGGACAGAGAAAGACTGGTTACAAGGCATCTTAAGGAAAACAAGACAGTCAGAATTCATTAAACCTAGCTGTGTAACACCATTCAAATGCCAGTGTCTTCATAAAATAAACTTGGATTTCATTCACAAGAAATCTTGTGCAGATGTCCCAGTGGGTGTTTCCTCTGAGACCAAAGGCTGTCCCAAACAGCAGCTTCTTAGAGTCCTCAACTTTTGACAGACCAACTGGCAGGAGACAAATCGATGTCGTCATGATTGAACAAAAGCAAAGACAGACAACCATCATATGCAATGAGATCATCAACAGAGCCTAAGCCAGTATCTATGGAGTTGTGGAGGGGGACAAACTAATTCTGGCTGGGCGGGTCCTACAAAACATTACTATAAAGTTGACTTTAAGCAGAATAACTGGAAGGATACCCAGTAGGAAAAAAAAAAATGTTTAGAAGAGAAGTCTAAGAAGAGAAAGGAGCATTAATCCAGAGTTTTGGAAAAGCATGGATGTCTAGACACATTTAAGGATGGTAGAGAGGTGACATAGGATCTGGGACATTAGAAAAGTAAGGCTCAGTTAAAAGAACGTACAGCAAAGCCGGGAGGAAGAGGAGGTGAAGTAAAAGAGGGCACAAAGAGTCACAATGTTAGAAGAAAAGATCAAGCAGTGGTATAGAAGACCAGAAGGAAACAAAATGCAAAAGGTTTGCATTGGGCTCAGAGAGAAGGCATGTCAATGCGCATGCGTGTAGTAACAGGCAGTGGGGAGGTTCAGCCAGTCAGCTTTCTGTGTAGCTGAAGGACAGATTCCTTTCTTACTTTTACGCCTCAGTCCCTGAACTGAGGCTGTTGATCATCAGCTGAAAGAGGCACATCTCTTCCCGACCTTGCCTCCTCTGTTTGGTCCTTCCATGAAGTAAAGAACTCCATTTCCCCTTTCAAAACTGTGGAGTTGTTGGTTAAAGGGTTCTGTAAGGATTAACATCTGTGGTAAAACGGGAGGACTTGACATCCCACTCCACAGATGATTTTTGCTCAGCCGTATTCCTTATTACTCTAGCCAGGCAATGGGAACAATTCAGAAGTAGGAATCAGGGAAGATGAAAAGCATATATTTTTTATTAGGTAATTCTTTTATGTTTTTATGAGTAAGTTCAACTGTTTTAGCTATCTCCTTGATGTCAGTAAATAGTGCTACCATGAAGCAAATAGGCCAGTAAATTCAATTAAGTAGATTGCTTTGCCTGGAATGATCAAAAACATGTTAGCTTCCTTGAGTTGTGAGTTTCTACACAGCCCTGCCTGGTTGGCAGCAATGGTTGTTTCAGAGACAGCAGACATTCTAGTTATTAACTAAGGATTGATGTCTATTTTGAACAAGATTAGTTTGCACCACAGTGTTTCGTCCCCTCATCCCCAAAGTGTCTCTCATTCAAGTCTGAGCAGTTCCATTGTCAATAAAGAAGCTTTCAAATTACTGCAACCCAGGGAAAGGCATCAGATAGCAAAATCAATGAGACTTAACAGCTATGGTGTGATGCTTTCCATCAGCTGTCAATTAAACCCCAAGACTTAATTGGTACTGTGGTTAAAAATACACACTGCTGATATGTATTGGCACAAAGAAATAAATTGGCACATGAGAGTCCAGGAGTTTCGTCTTGTGGTTTCATTATTTTGTGTAGTTCCCAGCCCCTTGCCCTCTCCTGTCCCCTGCAGACAAACCCTGCTGTCTGTTCTTGAAGAAGTTTGTCATTCATTCTCTAAACAGAAATGGTTCATCAGGTTTTTCTGTAGAAAGGGCACAGATAATAAACTCAATATTGGCTTGGAGTCCTTGTGTGGATGGTTTAAATTGACTCTGTGTTACCAAGCTATCTCCTATGAATCAAATGACTGCAAGGCATCATCATAGCATCCAAGAACCTTGAAGTTTTTGTTTTAATTCTTCTACTAATTGTAACAAGTGCAGGGGGCAGGGGGAGGGATCAAATTCTAAGGCAGTATATTTAATAGACATTTATTGAAGCCTGGTATGAGCCTAACAACACTCAAGATAAAATGCAACAGGAAATGAAGATAAATAGAACCCGACATCTATAGGAGAACTGTAAAATCTAGCAAGCAAGCTTCACAAACACAGTTTTGATAGAAACTTCGGATCGAGGGAGGCACACAGGGTGGGGCGGGGGTGGGGGCAGAGATCGGAAATACTGAAAATCTGGGCCCTGTGGTCTTTGATCTGTGTGTGCTGTCTAAAATGTAAAATGGTTCCTGGGTGTCCACAATCCAGGAAAAATCCTATCTATCTTCGCAGCACCTCTACAACTGGATGGTATTGGCTTAAAACTAAGACAGCTGGAGCTCATCAACGACTTTGGCAAACTGAATAAGGGGTGGAATTCATATTTAACCTTGGTCTGTCTGATTTCCAACTGTGATATTGCACTAATCCCAGGTTCCAGGGAGAGGAAAGAAGCCCACAGAGTCGGCAGGGATAGCCTGTGAAGATGATTCAAGGAACCGTGGTGATGTTTTAGCCATGCAGGCAGAGCAGGCCCCATTTTATTGGTTGTTGTTGTTGTTGTGATGCATTTGTTTGAGGTAGATGATCAAGAGATTGGGAAAATATAGGTCATTTTTCTTCCTGTAAGACTAGTGCTTCTATTTAGTTCAAATTTGTTTGGTTTGGATAAGCACAATGACAGTTAGTAGCTTTAGTTGAAAATATGTGACTGGAAAGAAGTTAATTTATTCATTGATTATAAGAAAAACCATGTGCAGTATTCCAACCCTTTAAAGAATAGACTCCCCACACTATTATATATGAATATAATATATTATACCATATTCATTATATTGTTCAATATATATGCCATGAGATATATTGATATATATATACATATGTATATGTATGTATATATATCATACCATTAGTACTATATTCCCTCATGGTATAGATGAGAAAACACACGTATCCATGGTTAAGGCTGCTCCCCCAAAGCCTCCCCTGGCTAGTGTGTTATTGGGATTTGAATTCAGACACACCTGAGGGCTGTGTCTGAGATCAAATTTCTGTAGATAGTGCCTCTCCACCCACCTGACTATAGTGACTAAAGCTACTGGAACCTTATTGGGAGGCCACTCTCTTCTCTGTCTTTCAGAACTCACCATGCCCCTCCAGTTATCTCCAGGATGGGTGTGTGGCTCAGCAGATCAGGCTTGCCTCCATTTGGGGAGCTGGGCCCTTCCTTTGCTTTTATAATCACTCCTATTGCTCATCTCAGTTTCTTGGGAAAGATTTTTCTCTTGTATCCTGCTCCTTTATTCAAGCAAGAGGCTCTACCTGAATTATTTTCCCCAGGAAACCAGATCTGCCATGCGCAGAGCTGCACTTAGTTTTGTCAATCTTCAACCTGCCACCAGTTTCCTGGCAAACCTAGAGAACTGTTTGGGCTAAGATTCCCTTTACAGACATTCAGATCTACCCACTATGCGTGTGCCCTTGCATGGTGGTACCTTGGCCACCTTCAGGGGCAACTCTTGTTTGTTTCTGATGACAGTTTTCTCCTGAATACCCCCTTGTCACCAGTACCGTGCTTTCTATGACACATCAACAGAACTGTCATCTACAGTTGAGTCTCTCTTCCTGCTCTCCTGGTGATTGATCCCACCCGGGGACTAGGTCCCAGCTGAGGTTTCAGATTTGATGAGGAGAAGTAGTGGGGGAGGAGGCCATAAACATGAAGGAATGAAGGAGCTGAGAGGAAAGGGGAACTAAAGAGATGAGAGAGAGAATGGGTGCGGAGAGAAAGAGGAGAAAAGACATGTCGAGGAGGAAGCCTGGTATTGTAAAAGCAACTGAAACACTAATCTCCCCCAGCCAGCAGCTGCTGTGTCCCCAGTTACTCAGCAGAAGCAAATAGCTCTGCAGCTTCAGAAACCCTGAAGATAACCTGAATGGTGAAGAATTGTTCGCCACAGCTTCTAAGAATGCCTCCCAAGTGTGATCACTCTCTGTACTATTTCCTACACTCCTCTCCCGAGAGACATTTTCTACCTCTGCTTGAGTTTCTTTGTTCTGTTGGGGACAGTTACCTTATTTCCACTAACTATAGTGTAGCAAATAGTTTGATAAATAAAGGAAATAAAAACATCCCAGGGAGTGCCTATGCCTCAACCAGCAAGTAACTTGCTGAAAAATTGTAATCAGTGAAACCTATATATCAATAGTTTTGTTTGTTGAGTCCCTATAGTATAAGACTATATACAGACATGATGAGATATTCAGCCTAGCCTTGGGTGTAATATCTGCTCCCAGAGAGGGTTCCAAGCAATTCCTGGGGAAGGGACATTTACACAGATAATTATCACCATGGGGGAAAAGTGAGAAAATTGTCTTTATTTTTTATCTTTTTTGTTATTAATAACTTTTATTTAAATTAGAAACAATCCTATTTTACATGTCAATCCCAGTTCCCTCTCATCCTCCCATGCTCCCCTCTGATCCCCCCATGACACCCACCATCTACTCCCCAGGGAGGGTGAGACCTTTTATGAGGGATCATCAAAGTCTGTCAAGTCATTCCAGACAAGGCCTAGGCCCTCTTGCCATGTGTCTAAGCTGAAAGAGTATAGCCCCATGGAGAATGGGCTCCCAGAGTCCATTAGTGCACTAGGGATATATCCTGGTTCCACTGCCAGATGCCCCATAGATTATCCAGTCCCCCTAGCTAACACCCATATTCAGGGGGCCTGATTTGGTACTATGTGAGTTCCCTAGCTGTCAGATTGGGGACCGTGAGCTCTGACTTGCTCAGGTCAGCTGTTTCTGTGGATTTCCCCTGTGTGGTTTTCACCCCTTTGTTGGTCACTTCTCCCTCTCTGAAACTGGATTCTAAGAGTTTGGCTCAGTGCTTAGTTGTGGATCTCTGCTTCTGTTTCCATCAGCTCCTGGATGAAGGCTCTAGTATGGCATTGAAAGTAGTCATCAGAAAATGATCTTTTTAAGATGAGAAATGGTTACAGGAGTCATGGTAACACTTAGGTACAACTTCACATTCCCTGAAGTTAGACAAGGGTCATAGGCCTATTAACTTAAGAGGTACATGTAAGTACCAAGATCAAGTAGGGGGCAAGAAAAGTGAATGTCCAGGAGTAGTGGATAGACTGTTGAAAAATGAATTTAAATTATATCACTTTACTGATGGGAAAGGACAATTTGACTTATCAGAGAACATGAAGGCAAACCCAGAGAAGGGAGTCTTTTGTATTAACAAATGAAACTTTATTACAGTTTATATTTACCTAGTTTGTAATCAGATCTGGGCTTTCCATCTCCATCTAATTGTTTCTGGTCCCCTACAACCACATTGTTCACCAATGTGTCAGAGTCTATTATTATTGACTGGTATCTTCTTGACTTTAAGTTAGAGAGTTTAAACCTATTCTTGCGGTTAAACGACAGGATGTTAGGCCTAAGGTGTGGCTACTGCATGTCTTGACCCTCAACACCAAATTACAAGATGTTTGACTTAGGGCATGGTGACCAGATGTTTTGGGCATTGGGGGGAGGGGTAATCATATTTGTTTGTTCCTTGTATGGTAGTAAGGAAATCTTTTGCCCTCCCTTTTGCCTGGGGTATATAAGGGTGATGAGTAATACACTTGGGGTATCTACAGTATTCACTGAGTCCATCTGACTCTATCTTCTGTCTCTTGTCTCTTCTTTTTTTAGTCCTGATCCCCCCCTTTCAGGTATGTTTGAACTTGTCAACTGAACCCAACACTAGTGCAAGACATTTATTAAAGAAGAAAGGAACCCACTCATTCCCTGCCCAGGCACTAACAATTTGTGAAGTGAGGAATGATGAAAAGTGGGTTTGTAGGCTAGTTTCATGAATGCTTGTTTAGAAATCCACCATAAGCATTCTGTCAGATGGATGCTGAAATAACTGATACATGTGAGAGGCGTACAGCTCAGACACAAGGCCTGGCATCATAAACAAATCACTGAAACATGGTGCCCAGGTAGGCATGGCCTGTTTTAGCTGGGGTGGCATATGGTGGGGGAAGGATTCATAAGAGAACTGGCTTTCTTGAGATGATGTCTGGCCATGCTCACATAGTAACAAGCTGGTCCTAGTGCACAAGGCCCAGATGCTGGAGCACTTTAGAAGGGGCTTCTCATTGCCTAGTGTGTGTGTGGGGGGGCACTTCTTGTGCTCTCCTTGAGCACAGATGTCACCAACTGGTGACAGCTTTCAGTTAGTTTGCTTTAATAAAAGTCTTTATTAAATTGTCTTATCTTTCAAAAAAATTTCATTATGGAGAATGTAAGACACACACACACACACACACACACACACACACACATATATATATATATATGATATATACATATGAACATATGCATATAAAAGATAAATGTATATATATGTGTATATGTACAGAGAAGTATAAAAAGTCTTCATGTACTTGCCATGTAGCTTCAACAACTCTCACTATTTTCTTCTCTTCATTCCTATTCCACTCCCTCCTCTTCATACAGTATTTAGGTAAATCAGTCATCAGATGATTTTTCTCCGTTCACATTACATTGTCCTTTTTAGTCAGTATTTTTTTCTACAGTATAAATTGTACTAAAACAGTTAAAAGTCACCCAGTACCTTGCTTGGAGCCTCCTGAGACCTGAAACTGCACATGCTTGGGGGATCCCCCCCAGGTGGACTGTCCTGTCCAGAGTCTGCCAGTGTCCCTGTCCCATGGCCACCTAGGGAAGGAGACTGCCTTCCATTGCCCCACTCAGAGCCTCCTGAGGACTGGGGACTGTGTATTGGGTAACCCTTCCGAGTGGACCAGGCCACCAAGGGTCTGCCAGCACCCTAGTTCCACCTCCACTCACGAGAAGAAGAGAGTCATCTGAGAACTGGACCTGTTTGCACCCACAGGAAGAAAACCTAGGTCTGTACCCACCAGGAGAGAGAGACCCCACCGTTACGCACGGGAAGAAGGGATGGGTAGACAACAGTATAAGAACACAGTCAACAACAGAAAGATCAATATGATGCCCTCAGAGACTAGAGATTCCACACCACCAAGACCTGAATGTCCCAACACAGATTAATTAGAAGAGAATGACCCTAAAAACAACTTCATGAAGATGATAGAGATCCTAACAGAGAAAATGAGAAAACCCTTTAAAGAAATGGAAGAAAAGACAAACCAAAAATTGCAAGAAACAATTTAAACAGTGCATGGTTTGAAAGGTGAAATAGAGACAAAAAAATTAAAAAATAAAAAATAATAAAACAGTCTGAGGGAATTCTGGAAATAGAAAAGATGGATAAATGATCAATAACTACATATGTAAGCATAACCAACAGACTACAAGAGATCGAAGAGAGAGAATCTCAGGTGTTGACAATACACTAGGAGAAATAGATTCATCGACCAAAGAAAATCGTAAGTCCAACAAATCTCTAACACAAAATATCCAGGAAATATAGGACACTGTGAAAAGGCCAAACCTGAGAGTAATAGGTATAAAAGAAGGCGAAGAAACCCAATTCAAAGGTACAGAAAATATATTCAACAAAATCATAAAAGAAAACTTTCCCAGCCTAAAGAAAGACATGCCAATGAAAGTACAAGAAGCTTACAGAACACCAAATAGAGTGGAACACACTCACAAAAAAGTCCCCTTGCCACATAATAATCAAAACACTAAACATACAGAATAAAGAAAGAATATTAAAAGCAGGCAAAGGGAAAAGGCCAAGTAACATATAAAGGCAAACCTGTCAGAATTACACCTGACTTCTCCATGGAAACACTGAAGGCCAGAAGGTCCTGGATAGGTATTCTACCAACACAAAGAGACCATGGATGCCAACCCAAACTACTATACCCAGCAAAGTTTTCAATGGCTATAGATGGAGAAACTAAAATATTTCATGACAAAAAAATAGGCAATAAATAATTCAACTTTAACAACAGCCAAAAGAAAAATGGGGGGGGGAATCCACACATAATACTACCACCAACAACAAATTCAAAACAAACAAGAGTTAACAATCAATGATCATTAATATCCCTCAATATTAATGGTCTTAACTCGCCTATAAAAAGACACAGGCTAACAGAATGGTTACAAAAACAGAATCCATCTTTCTGCTGCTTACAAGAAACACATCTCAACTTCAAAGACAGACATTACCTCAGAATTAAGGGTTGGGAAAAGATTTTCCAATCAAATGGAACCAAGAAACAAGCAGGTGTAGAAATCCTAATATCTAACAAATTAGACTTTAAAATCAGTCAAAAGAGATAAAGAAAGCCATTTCTTATTTATCACAGGAGATATCCATCAAGAGGAAGTCTCAGTTCTGAACATCTATGCCCCAAATACAAGGCACCCACGTATGTAAAATAAACATTACTAAAACTCAAATCACACATAAAACCTCACACACTTATTTTAGGAAATTTCAACACTCCACTTTCAACACTAGACAGGTCCACCAGACGAAAATTTAACAAAGAAACTAACAGAAGTTATACCCAATTGGGTTTAACAGATATCTATAGAACATTCTATCCAAACACAAAAGAATATACCTTCTTCTCAGCTCCACATAGAAACTTCTCTAAAATCAACCACATACAATATAGCAAACCTCAATAGGTAGAGAAACATTGGAATAACCCCCTGTATCTTATCAGACCACCATGCTCTAAAGTTGGAATTCAACAACAACACAAATTGAAGAAACCCTGCAAACTCATGGATATTAAACAATGCACAACTGCACCATTCCTGGGTCAAGGAAGAAATAAAGACAGAAATTAAAGACTTCCTAGAATTCAATGAGAATGAAGACACAACATACCCAAACTTAGGGGACTCTGAAAGCAATGCTAAGAAGAAAGTTCAAAGCACTAAGTGCCCACATGAAGAAACTGGAGAATAGTCACATTAGAGAATTAATAGCACAACTGAAAGCTGTAGAACAAAAAGAAACAAACCCTGGAGGAGTAGACAGCAGAAAACAATCAAATTGAGGGCTGAAATCAATAAAGTAGAAAATAGGAAAACAATACAAAGAGTTGGTTCTTCAAGATAATCAACAAGAAAGATAAAACTTTATCCAAACTAACCAAAAGGCAGAGCAAGAACATGCAAATTAACAAAATCAGAAATGAAAAAGGGGAACATAACAAAGGACACTGAGGAAATCCAGAGAATCTTTCATGTCATATTTTGAAAACCTGTACTCCACAAAATTTGAAAATTTAATGGAAATAAACAATTTTCTGGATAGATATCACTGAAATTAAATCAAGACAGATAAGCAATTTAAAAAGAACTATAACTCTCCATGAAATGGAAGTATTCATCAAAAGTTTTCTAACCAAAAAAAAAAAAAAAAAAGCCCAGGCCCAGATGGTTTCAGTGCAGAATTGTACCAGAAATTCAAAGAACAGCTAATACCAACACTTCTCAAAGTATTCCACACAATAGAAGCAGAAGGATCATTGCCAAACTTTTTATAAGGTTACAATTACATTACTACCCAAGCCACACAAAGACACAACTAAGAAAGAAAACTACAGACCAATATCCCTCATGAACATTGATGCTAAAATACTGGCAAATTTAATCCAAGAACACATCAGAGAACACATCCACCATGACCAAGTAGGCTTCATCACAGGGATGCAGGGATGGTTCCAATGTATGAAAATCCATGAATGTAATCCACCACGTAAGCAAACTGAAAAAGAAAAAAATTACATGATCATTTCACTAGATGCTGAAAAAGCCTTTGACAAAATCCAATACCCCTTCATGATAAGGGTCTTGGAGAGATCAGGGATAACAGGAACATACCTAAATGTAGAGAGCCGCATAGTGCCACGCCTTAAAGTGGTGCCGGCTTCTACCTTACACCTTCCCGCTGGTGTAGACTCTCTGGGTAAACAAGCCCTTAATTGTACACCTAAACATAATAAAAGTAATATTTAGCAAACCAACAGCCAACATCAAACTAAATGGAGAGACACTCAATGCGATTCCTCTAAAATCAGGAACGAGACAAGGCTGTCCACTCTCTCCATATCTGTTCAATATTGTACTTGAAGTTCTAGCTAGAGCAGGAAGAAAACAAAAGGAGATCAAGAGGATTCAAATTGAAAAGGAAGAAGTCAAACTTTCACTATTTGCAGATGATATATGATAGTTTAGACAAGTGACCCTAAAAACCTACAACAGGGAACTCCTACAGCTGATAAACACCTTCAGCAAAGTGGCAGGATACAAGATTAAAAAACAAAAGCAAAAACAAAAACCAGTAGTCCTACTGTATACAGACAATAAAGGGGCTAAGAAAGACATCAGAGAAACATAACCTTTTACAATAGCCACAAACAACATAAAATATCTTGTGGTAATGGTAACCAAACAAGTGAAAGACTTGTATAGCAAGAACTTTGCATCTTTAAAGACAGAAATTAAAAAAGATACCAGAAAATGGAAAGATCTCCCTTGCTCTTGGATAGGTAGCATCAACATAGTAAAAATGGCAAGCTTGCCAAAAGCAATCTACACATTCAATGCAATCCCCATCAAAATCCCGCACAGTTCTTCACAGAACTTGAAAAAAAACAATCCTCAACTTTGTACGGAAAAACAAAAGACCCAGGATAGCCAAAGCAACCCTGTACAATATAGGAACTTCTGGAGGCATCACCATCTCGAATTTCAAGCTCTATAATAGAGCTATAGTACTGAAAACAGCTTGGTATTGGGACAAAATTGAATTGAAAACATTGATGTTAACCCACACACCTACGAATACCTGATTTTTGACAAAGAAGCAAAAACTATACAATGGAAAAAAAGAAAGCATCTTCAACAAATGGTGCTGGCATAACTGGACACTGGTGTGTAGAAAACACCAAGTAATCCAATTTAGTTCTGGGGTACAGAACTAAATAGAGAATTCTCAATAGAGGAATCTAAAATGGCCGAAAGACACTTAAGAAAGTGCTCAACATCCTTAGCCATCAGGGAAATACAAATCAAAACAGCTTAGAGATGCCATCTTACTCCTGCCAGAATAGCTAAAATTAGAAACACCAATGACAACTTGTGCTGGAGAGGATGTGGAGAAAGGGGAACACTCCTCCACTGCTGGTGGGAGTGCAAACTTGTACAGCCATTTTGGAGATCAGTATGGCAGTTCCTCAGGAAAATGGGAATCAATCTACCACAGGACCCAGCAATTCTGCTCTTAGGCACATACCCAAATGATCCACATTCATGAAACAAGGACATCTGTTCAACTATGTTCATAGCAAGAATCTGAAAGCAACCTAGATGCCCCTCAACCAAAGAATGGATAAAGAAAATGTGGCATATTTACACAATGGAATACTACTCAGTGAAAAAAAAACAATGGAATCTTGAAATTTCCAGACAAATGGATGGACCTTGAAGAAACCATCTTGAGTGAGGTAACCGAGTCACATAAAGAGGAACATGGTATATACTTACTCATATATGGATTTTAGACATAGAGCAAAGGTTCACCAGCCTATAATTCATATCACCAGAGAAACTAGGATACAAGGACGATTCTAAGAGATTCACAGAAGGGGAAAGGAACAAGATCTCCTGAGCATATTGGGAGTGTGGGGGCAGTGAGTAAAGAGGGAGTTAGAAAAAAGAGAAGAGGAGGAGAGGAGTGCATGTGGGACTAGGAAGACTGAGCCAGGGGAGGAATAGATAAAAGCAAAACATTAAAAAAAAATTTTAAAAAAGAGATACCATAATAGAGGGAGCCATTATAAGTTTGAAGAGAAAACTGACTCTAGAGAAATGTCCAGAGACCTACAAGTATGACCCCAACTAACAATCTGAGCAAAAGTGGAAAGATTACCTTAAATGCCCTTCCCTGGTAATAAGATCGATGACTAACTTATCTGCCATCATTAGAGCTCTCATCTAGTAGCTGATGGAAACAGAAGCAGACATCCACAGCTAAACTCCTAGACTGAGCCAAACACTGAGCCAAACTCCTAGAATCCAGTTGCAGAGACGGAGGAATGATAAGAAAATGAGGGCAAGACCAGGCTACAGAAACCCATGGAGACAGCTGACCTGAACAAGGGGAAGCTAATGGACCCCCAGACTGATAGCTGGGAAACCAGCATTGGACTGACTCAGACCCCCTGAACATGGGTCTCAGACAGAAGGCTTGGGCAGTCTAAGGGACCTCTGACAGTGAAACCAGGATGTATCCCTGGTGCAGGAAAGGACTTTGGGAGCACATTCCCCATGGTTCCCCATGGAGGGATACTCCCTTAACCTAGAGACAGGAGGGAGGCCTGGTCCCTACTCCAAATGACTTGACAGATTTTGTTGATCCCTCCTGGAAGGCATCACCCTCCCTGTAAAGTGGGAGTGGGGGGTGATGGGGTTGGGGGCATGGGAGGGAGGAAGAGAGGAAGAGGGAAGTGGGATAGATATGTAAAATAAGAAAAAAAAAAAAAAAGAATGGACTTTGGGAGCCTGTTCCACACAGAGGGATCCTTCCTCAGCCTAGACACATGGGGGAGGGCCTAGACCCTGCTTCAAATGATATGATAGACTTTGGAGACTCCCCATGGAAGTCTGCTCCCTGGGGAGTACAAAGGGGATGGGATGGGGGTTGGTACAGGGAACAGAAGAGGATGGGAGGGTGTGGGAACTGGGATTGACATGTAAAACAAGCTTGTTTCAAATTTAAATAAAAAAATTAAAAAAGAAATAAGATTTAAAAATAGTTAAAAGTCATTTTAACTGCTATTTTTGATTGCTTATGTAAGAACTTATACTGAACATAATATTCATCTGCATTCTTGCTACCATTCTTTTTTGTTGTTCTTTTGTATTATAATTTATAATTTATTCTGTGTATAAATTAAAGTGACTCTATTTTAAATTTTATTATTTCATGTATATGGGTGTTCTGTCTGTCAACTGCACTGTGTTTTTGTTGCCCACAGGGGGCAGGAGATGGCATTGGATCCCCTGGAATTGGAGTTGCGCTAGAAGCCGAATCCTGGTCCTGTGGAAGAGCAGCCAGTGCTCTCAACTGCTGAGCCATCTCTCAATATTGTTTTAATACTGTTCTACAGCCTGGCTTTTCTTCTTGATGATAAATCATACATACATACATACTTATTTACATACGTACATACATATGTACGTATGTAATAAATATCCATAACGCTATATCTAATGCTCACATTCTACACTATGCAAGATTTTGTCTGTTAGTATTCTGCGCAAGTGTTGAGCTTCCTTGCTGAATTTCCTAAGCCTGTTTGTGTTATACCATTTCCCTTAGGATTTTGGTCTTACAGGACTCTGTGTTCACAGACCTTCATTGCTCTGCTTATCCTGCGCCTATGGCTTTGTAAAGTGCTCCTCATTTGTTAAATAGCCTGTGTGTGTGTGTGTGTGTGTGTGTGTGTGTGTGTGTGTGTGTGTGTTTGTGTTGGTTAATATTAAATTTAATTTTCTTTTATTTTATATGTGAGTGTGTTGCCTCCATGTATGTAGCTTGTGCCCATGGATAGCAGAAGAGGGCACTGGATGTTCCGGAATGGGAATCACAGACAGTTGATAACCACTGTGTAGGTGCTGAGAATTGAACCCTGATCCTTTGGGAAAGGAGCCAGTGCTCTTACTGTTAAGCCATCTCTCTAGCCCCATTTTTTTTTTCCTTTTAACAATTAACACTTGGCAATGTTATTTCTTGATATTAAAGGGAAATAATTTACAACGTGTTACATTTTTACTTTTTTCCTCAAAAAGCGCCTTCCTGGAAATCTGAGAATGACTGAAATGTGAGATAGACTAAGAATCTGGTCATGCATTACATCGGGAAGAGCTGACCATAATGATACATACATGAACATTCATGTGCTAGTGTTTCAGTGAGCTTCTCTTCCCGAGACCACTGAGAAGCAGCTTTAAAATGGAAATTACATATTGTTTATACGTTACCATGGTATCAGCATTTAGCCTTTCTTTAGTTATACTCAGAAAGAAACTCTTTGCTATTCTGAATTTGTATACACCTTCGAAAGCAAATAAATTGAGGCATAATTAATGTGCCTACATAGTCATAAGTTAAGTGAATTCTGGCATGTGTGTGTCAGTGAACCTTTCACCACTACCAGGATGGAAGGCATCTCCATCTTTCCAAAGTTCTTCACACCCTACTTCACATTTTACTATTTTCAAGTAAATGCAATAGATTAAAAAATAATAATAACTCTTAAACATTATAATCTTCAACCAGACTGACTAATTCACTCATAAACTCAATGACTGGACAGTATACTTTGCAATGTTTTTCTCCCAAGCTGTGTTACAGTCAAGGAGAACACTGTTACATGCTTTCTTCCTGCCAGTCTGGTCCCAGTGCTGCATCAGCCCCAAATAAACACACAATACTTACATTAATTATGAAACTGATGGCCATTGGCTTGGGCTTCTTATTGGCTAGCTATGTCTTAATTACTAACCCATTTCTATCAATCTAAGTATTTCCACCTGGGATTATCTTACTGGCGAAAGAGTCTGGGGACTTGTAACTCCTCTGATGTTCTACATCTTGACTGCCCTCTGCCTATACTTCCCAGACCCACCTATCTTGCTAACTTATTGGGCACAGTGCTTTATTCATCAACCAATAAGAGAAACATACAGAAGATATCCCCATCAGAACATCACTCCAAAATACTATCAATGACAAGTTAGTTGATTTCAACTAACTTGACCTCTTGGTAGTGGTATTTGCCAAATTTCTCCAAAACACATGTAAATGTTCCTTCACTGATTAGTAAGTGGCCTGTGTGTACATATTTTGAGGTGGTATTTATATCCTTATCTTTAACAAATATTGATACTGGTAAAGTGGATTATATGATAATTTCTGCTCCAACTAGTACTACCTCCCCCCAAAGAAATGCTCTCATTTCTTGTGTACTTATTGGGTGATATGTTTCAATAAAAACCTATATCCTTACTCCCCTCTTTCAGGGGTTGTGGGTTGTTTTTCTTTGGAAGTGTTGCAATCTTTTCTTGTTATTTATTTTTCTTTTCATAATAATGCTGAAGCCATATAAGCTTGGCCAAGATCAGTCCCTCCAAAATGCTCCTGTGTCATATAGGTGCACAGTGATGAACCAGCCTACCTCTATCTTAGGACTGAAAGCCTTCAAATAGTAAAGACAAAGTAGACTCATTCCTGCTTCTGATTATACTTTTGTTTTTCAAGGATTGGGCTAAGACCCACCATGACTTTAACTACAAATGGTTCTATACTGTCTGTTCCAGGAAATGGCAAGCATGTCTTTGTTTCACAAAGCTATTATAACAGTCTTGCAATCCTATCTTTGTTCCTGAAGGTTGTTATGACTACCTTGTTAAGACAACTTTGCAATCATGTCTTCGTTTCAGGAGGTCATTATGACTAACTGGTTATACTTCTATTCTGCTCCTGTAACCCGACCTGTTTGGCCCACCAAATCTTCCTTTTGGAAATCTCCTGCCCCTGAACTATAAAAATCTTGTCTTCCTCATGGCCAATGCTGATCCCTTGAACACAAATTAAAAAAAAATCTTGCTTTAATTACATGTTTGTTTTAATTAATTTGGCCATGATGGTTAGGGTCAGTGATCTTTCTGAACACTCTTCTGGAAGGACATTGTCCTCATTTAAATCAGGTATCCAAGGATCTCTGGTTCATTTTGGTAGTAAATATTATTTAGAAACCAAAATCTCAAAAACCAAGTGAATTTTATTCCTTAACAACACCATTGTATTATCAGACCAAACACATCAAAAATTCTTTATTGCCATCAAAAATATAGCGAGAGTATAGAAGTGTCTTTCATATAAATATATTTTTTCTCATTCTATATAGTGTTGCTCTGTATGTGTTTTAAGTTAAAAAAAATAGGCAAAGCTGTATAGAATTACCTACTCTGTTTTTGTGACCTGGCTTTTCATTTGTTGAAGGAATCAAGCTGTTTCACTTTCTAGAGTTCTCCTGGATATTGTTACTCACACTCCCATGGCTTAGTTTTAACAAATCCCTTGCCATTTATATTTCCCATGCATTTGGTAGTTAAATCTAGGCCCATTATTATGCTTAGTCCTTCTGCTCTCAGCAAGACATCATCAAAACAGAGCTGTGCTTCTTCAGGAGGCTCATGGGGGATGTTTGTCTTCTTTCTGTGGCATCTGATATCCACAGCTAGTTCATTAGAGTGGCAAAATGTCAGTCTGTCATTTCTTCTTCATTTGTCAGCTAAAATATTGCCACAAAGTAGAAAGTTTCTTTTTCTAAGTTAGAAGTTTTCTGTAGACACCTGGTAATAACTTAGAAACACAAGTTAAATGTTCCAGTCTTTCCTTTTTTCAGTTTTCAAAATAATGAATCGATTCCCTGGCATCCCCGATGATAAACAACCCGTTCTCCCTCTCAGCAGCATTTTGAATGTGTGGTAAATGTATATTTGACAGATTCTCACTACTAGAGTCTCTTCCTTGTTGATGCCCAAATTGCCTCACTTTTAGTCACTGGAGCCTTCTCATGTTGGCTTGTAAATCTTTGGGGACAACCTTAGCAGGTGTTAACACCTTCCCTACCATCTGGTGCAGCAACTTCTTCCAGCAAATTTACTTTCTGTCTCCAGATATAAAAATTAAAATCTTGGGACCAGAAATGTTGTTAGCGGTTTGCTCATAAATTTTCAATGGGACTATGTTTTTTCTTAAAAGATAAAACATTTCATAACTCTCAGTACACATTGACTTAACACCATCAGTATTTTGCTTAAATTGTCAACTTTACAAAGTTCTCTAAAAAAGAGCACTACTGCTTGATTTTCTATCATCACATGTTATACATAAAATGTTCCCAGAATATCAGTACCTCAATGGCACTGTGTGTTTACTGAATACAGTTTGAAATATTTGTTACTGATACTTTTGTTCTTACATTGTATCTCCTTTAGGGATATAAAATCAAATTTACATGTTTTAAAGATTCTTGGAATAGTCTTGTTATGATAATGTGTCATTAGTAGATAACAAGCAAATTTGTGTTTTTTGGGGCATAAGAATTGCTTATTTAAATTAGGTTTTATTTGAAAAGCTTATAATATGCTCATACAGTTCCAAAGTCAAATCCATTTATATTTCTTCCTCAATAATACCTATGTTTATAGTTAAACTTTTAAAAATTTTTATTGCAAATAAATAGAAAAATATGTTATTTCAGATTCTTGTGAGAAGGGTGGTGGCTATGATTAAACTAATGACAGCAGTAAGCACATTAAATTATTCAAATGTCTCCCCCATATAAAACATGCTGAATGGTATACTTTCATCCCACACACTGTGTCACCATGCAACAGCTTTTAGGGAATAAAAGTTATTTTTGTTTCACAAATATTTGGATTGTTATATTATTTGCCGACTCTTAAAACTGGTGAACTTCTAAACAATACTGATCCCTAATCTCTGCAAACAGTTCAGTCCAGCATGCTTCCTGTTACTTCATCCTCTGTGCCTCATTGTCCCTTCAACTATGAGTCCTTATTGAAGTGAGAATAAGAAAAATCACAATCTTAGATTTGAAAAGCCATATTTCAATTCTAATTTATTATTATCATTATGAGGTTTGAAGGAAACTGTTTACTATCTCCGAGGGACACTTTCTTAGATGGTAATTGTGTAAGTTTATGAGATACTGAGACATAGTTGTCTACAGCAGAACATACTTCTGCCCAAGGGAGAGAAGATACTCAACTCAAATGTAATCAAATACTGTTCTTTCTACTGAAATGACAAGGTGACAACAGTTTATTTTGTATTCATTGTTGGCCAGAAGTAATAGAGACAGACACAGGACATAGCTTTCAAGACAGAGGGAACCAGGCCACTGATTTGAAACCACCAATGTGGAGCCATCCAGTAAAAATGAACGGTTGCCACATGTTCTATAGAAAGCTCCCCAGTCATATTTCTGCATGAAAGTTTGAGCAAGACTACCCTGTTTGTGCTAATGAGACAAAAGTGCCTTTTGTGAAGACCTCAATGGTCCCACTGCAGTGTGTCCTTCTGGTGTCCAGTAGTCTGGAAAACCCCCGGAAGATTAGTGAGACATCAACCATTGCCAAAGTAGTGATCAGGACAAACAATGGTGCTGTTTTCATCACACTGCTACCCATTTCTTTTTGCTAAGGGGATAAAAGATGAGTTCCATAACACATTTCATCCATCAGGTAGACACAGGGGGAAACTGTTAAACTAAATTGATTGAATGCATCTTGTTCAAACTTTCTTTCATCTTCATAATGTCCTGGGGACAAGGGCACATTCAGAATAGACATAAATTCAGACTGAGTGAGCGGCCCAAATATGATTATTTTTCTCCATCCTCTGGCACTCAGCAGGCACCATTAGATGGCTGTGTGCCTTATAAGAAGTTGACCTACCTGGGTGCCATAGCTGTCAAGCTTAGCACCAAACTTGTTAAGTCCTTGTATTTAAACACACACACACACACACACACACACACACACACACACACACACACTTGAGATGCCATTTGTGAATGTCTTTTTCAGATGCAGGAGGCCTAACATAAGCTGCAGAAGCTATGGCCCTCTTCCTTTGGCCAATTTCTTATGATTAATCTTTTGTCAGATTGTTGAACCAGAAAGAGAAAGAGTGTCTTCCTAGTAAACAGCTCTTTGGAAGCATTTCTAGATTCTTCTAGAGTTTGAATAAGGCTTTGTTTTGTGTCTTAAAATAGAAAGAAAAAGCTTAATGCCTTTAAAAGCCAGCACATTTCACTTTAGTTTCTGCTACACTGAAAGAACAAAATGGGTGTGCAGGGCAGTCACAAGCCATGTCAGAACTTAAGACTACCAATATTAAGACAGATTCTAGGAGCCAGATGCTTGATAGAGAAGTAATTCTCTCTGGTCTTGGTTTTCTCCTCTTTTTTGTATGATTAACAGTCTCCATCAAGGTCAAGTTACTGGCTGTATTTTGTGTGTGACTATTCCCAGAGCCAAGCAACCTCCATCTTGGGGAGTTCAGCTGTTCCTGCTTGCAAAAGAATTATCCAAGCTGGGTGTGTTAACTATTTTTATCCCCTCATGGAGGGGTGGGGAATGTCACAAGACCCTCCCCTAAGAATCCAGCTGCACGCCATCCCCTGTGTATGAAATTCTGCCTTGAAGGTGGCTTCAGAGAGGTGCTATAGTATGTAGGGTAAGGAATATAATGGGAGGGGGACAGCATCTTTGTGGTTGTAAGAAAGCTCTCATCTTTTCTAGGTAAAGATGTTCTAGTGTTGTCTTTTAGAAGAGGAGTATCTGCCCCTACACTCTGTAAGAAAGCCTAATAAACTTATTGGTTCCCAGAGTGAGTGAACTCAGTTCATTGTTAGGACAATAGAAGGGTAAATATTGCTTATGTCTCCCCTTGGAAAGAAATTGTAGCAAGACGATGTAAGAATAAATATTGTTATTAGGTTAATTTCATGAAGGGTCAGATATCACAGCTCCGGAAAAATGAAAGCTCTCCATGGTGTGGTGGGAAAGTGAACCATGAATTAAAGAATTGTCCCCTCCTTTTTCTTCCCCATGAGGCACTTGACTTCATGGGAAAGAGCACTGGCATCTTTTAAAGATCCACATTTCCTAGCAGTTAGGCATAGATCACCCGTTATTGAATCACCTTTTATACTATCACTCTTAAGCTGGAAATGTTTGGTATTTCTACCAACTCATGGAGAAATCTTCAAATGTGTTAAATATTTGAAGTGCCTTTATAGTAGAGATGAAACATTTTTCTAACCCATGAAAAGGAGTCTTATGTGTCCCAAGACAGCTTTGAAAGTGTTCAACACAAAATCGTATGCTTATTTATTCTTTTTCATTTGATTGCACGGTTCCTTGAGTGTAAGCTTTGTAGATGATCATGTTGTGTTACAAATGTGAAATGGTTGGACACACATGCCAGAGTAAAGAGAGTTCTGAATTATCATAATGGAATTTAAAAGAACCCAGCACTGCCTTCAGTTGTGTGTGTATCCACAGATGGCCCTACCAGGCTCCAGTGGGTACTTCTGATCCAAGGTTCATGCAGACAGCCCAAGCTAAAACCACACAGGTAACAAAAGCAAAACAAAGACATTAGTCTAAGAAAGGGATATTATCGATGGCAGTGGTTAGTGATAGAGGTGGGAGAAAGATAAAGAGAATGGGGAAGATAATGTAATTATACACATTGAATTGTCCAAAATGTATGAATTGTCCAAGAACCCCATAAAAGATAAAAACTAAATGGAGAAATAAACAGAGAAAAGTAAGATTCCTCAAACATTCAAACCGATATCCAAATAATATAATTGTAAATTATTTCCAAAGGCCAATGTGTTTAAAGGAATGTGAAAAATCTAACAATTGATCAAAGCACAAAACCTTACACACAATTTTAAATGTCTAGAATATGAATTAACATAATAATAAGATCCATAATAAGGTAAGAAGCAACTGACACAGACCCAGAAGTTATATGGATAATAACAAATAAGCCTATGAATAGTTATTAATATGAATAATGGTGGAAAATTACTCAAGAACAAAGAAAACACACAAAAAACTCTTAAATACGATTACTAAAAATGAAAAATACATAAAAAATGGAAAGTATACCAGAAGTGGTCTTAAGCAGGCCATCCATGCTGTAAGCACTGAACTCAGCTTTGGTGCACTGTGGTCCTCTTTCAGATTTACTGTCTATAGAAATACACCTTCAGGTACTGAAGTCTGCTTCAAGACGCACAGCCAGGAATGCTGGGCTTTGTAACATGTTTCCTACTTCCATTTCTATGCTCCAAATCAGAGGTACTCAACCTGTGGCTCTCAACCCCTTTGGCAGTCGCATATCAGATATTCATTTTATGGTTCATAACAGTAGCAAAATTACAGTTATGAAATAGCAACAAAAATAATGTTATGGCTGGGGGTCACCACAACATGAGGAACTGTACTATAGGAAGGTTGAGAAGCGCTGTTGCAGGTGATGGATGACAAAGCATGTGTCCTGCCTCATCACATTCAACCTGACAGTCTCACTCCTGCAATTCCAGTTAGTTGCCAACTAGTTCAGGCTTCTCCTGAGTTGCTCCATTTCTCCCCTTAGTGACTAGCTACCCAAGTTGTTGTCTTTGCCTGGGCCTCAGCAGTGCCTCCTGCTTCCACACTAACTCATCCTCTGAAGCCAGAGTGGCCTTTCCCAGGCCAATCTGATAACTATTTTCCCTCCCCCCAAGTAATGCTTCTGTGTTGTCTATAAAGTAAACTGTAAGTCTTTTGAAGGGTGTGTGATCTTAAAAATCAAACCCTTTCTTGTTGCCATGGCCTCAGCTCTTTCATTTGCTGCATACAGTTTCTACGCTGATCACTACTGTGGTCTCAATGTGAAACATCCTGCACAGACATGAATTGGGGCATCTGGTCCCTAGCTGCAGGCTTTGTTTGTGAAACCTTAGGGTGTGGGACCTGGTTGATGAGGTGGGTCACTAGGTGTGATCCTTTGAGGAATATGTCCTTGCATCTGCCTCCCAGGTGACCACCAAGATGGGAACAGCAGCCTCTTTACTGCTGACACTGTGCTACAATGGGGGGCTGAAATCTGAGCCCACAGAAGTTTTCCCTCCCTTAAGTTGTCCAGGTCAGGTGTTAGGTCACAGCAAGTTGAAACTACAGAAAGTCGACACATCTTCAATGTTCCATGTTCTTGTGTGTTTTCAGGACCTTGCAGAGAGCTTGTCATCCTACTATCTTCCTAAAAAGCAATTTCCTTTCAGCTGAGTCATGTACTGTACCTACCAGGGAGACTCCCACCCAGGTCTCTCAAGCCTGGATTATGTTCTTCCACACTGTCACTAAGCCTGTAGTGAAGTGAATCACAGCATGTATACTTTCACCTCTTTCAATGACTCAATGGGTTTGAGGACGAGGACTGCTCATTGCCTAAGACAATAGTTGGTGCTCAACTATAGATGAGGCAAAAATCATTGTTATGAATTATAGCACTCACGCTACAATCTGTTCCACTGATTGGGCAAAGGCCTAGAGATGTAAATAAAAGTCAAGACAGCAGGTCATTCATGCAACAGGAATGCCGAATGCCATTTATTGAGGGGAAGGTGCGGGTTTATATACTGACTCACAGCATCGTGGAAAACAATCAAGGGTTAAGCGTGCAAGTTCTCAAGCTTAGTTTCTCCCCAGCAGATAAGTGTTAGCAAATCAAGAAGAGTACAAAGAACTACTCTGGTGCAAGATGTTCCAGCCAACAGTTTCAGGCTTACTCAGGGTGCCTCGGGGGTCCATGCAAGGCCCTACAATGAATTACTTTAACAGAAAGAATAGTTTTTGTATCATAGTCCCTCATACATGTTAAGTACTTGGCACACTTACACACATTATGGCAGCAATTTATCATTTTCTGTGCCCTTCTCATGTAATAATGCCCTTCTGTAAACATGATCACATTTTATCTTCTCCACTATCCTTCACGAAGTATGCTTTTTGTTAGCCTCAATTAAAACATAGAAAAATTAAGGTAAGAAAATTTGATCAGCTTTCTCATGATCAAATTAATATCAGAAATGATGTCCAAATGCATTTTTCTTCTCAGTGAAGAAAATTCATAAGCTTAAGAAACGAGGAAGAATAAACATGTGGCTTTATTGCCTTTCTCAGTCTGATCTTTATCATGTTTATTATAGGAAAATTACTTAATATCCATGCAACATATTTTGTCTGTAAAACTAAGTGGGGGGATCAAGGGGGGAGCAAAGAAAATAGGAAAACATTCATTTTCAACTCATGTGAATTTTTGTAAAATTGAATGATGGGTGTTTGTGAGTCACCATGTAGAATCTGGGAACCAAATTTGGGTCCTCTGCAAGAGCAACAATGTTCTTAATCTCTGAGTCAACTCTCCAACTTCCCATTTAGTACAATCCAAGTTTCTGTTACAGCAACATAAATGGGAGGTTTCATCACAGCAATAGCAACCCTACCTATGGCAGGGTCTAAAGATCAAGTAAATGTTAGACTTCTATTAACAAACTTGGCATGTGTGTGTGTGTGTGTGTGTGTGTGTGTGTGTGTGTGTGTGTGTGTAATATTTGACTTCCAGTGATTCTTCACATCTGAGGATATGATACAATGTACTTTTTCTGAGTCTACCACAGCTCAATAATTCTATGTATAATGTTTCTGGGCAACAGCATCTACTCAGAGTTTGGTTGCCTTGATGAGTACTGCACCATGTGAGCCCCTCAATTCCCTGCTCTAATCTAGAGTCACCAGTTAGCCAGAGTCCCCAGTAGTACTTCATGCTACCAAGATATCCCAAACAGCTGAAATTAGGATGTCTGATGATGTCATGATTAGTTTTATTTCACACTGTAGTTAATTATAACATTCACTGAAACAAAAACAAAGGCTGGTTGTCATAGTGATGTCTGACTCTTCGAGCAGGATTCATAGCTTCAATTTGAACATCTGCATACATAGAGACAAATATCAATGTGGTATGTACACTGTAGGAATAATTGAGACTATTCTTCAGGAAAAAGAGCTTGACATGGACAGAGTTTCCCATGCTAGCATTAATCTAAATTCTCTTTTGGACAGGCATGTTTTTCTTCTGCTTTGTATTTGCTTTTCTTATATATTTACTGATCAGGTTCTTGACTACTCTCCAATACCTACCTGTTGATACTAGATTCTGTTACCCAGGACCTCTGAAGAGCTTCAAGACTATTGTGAAGGGTATTATACAAACTACTCCCCTGGAGCCGCTAGGACCTTCTCTCACACAGAGAGGGTTAGGAAAGATCCAGCTGGAACCCCTGATGAAAATTGTTGAAGTGAAAAACTTTGGGAAAAGATTCTCTTTGATTTCTCAGCATTTCCATTTTTCTAATATCAACTTCCCAGCCAGGAGGTGTGTGATAAGACTAACAAGCTCCAGCTTGTTGTCTAGTTTTGTTTGTTTGTTTGTGTCTTTCTTTCTTTCTTTTTAAATAGAGATGCTCTGCACAAATATGGGGGGGAGCTGGAGGTGATTAAAAAGAGAATATTGATCAACATCAGGCAGCAGCCTTGACCCAAGCACTATCCTAGGTGCTATAACATTGGTATCCTATCTTCCTGCCTACAGGACTATAGTCTCCGCTACTCATAAGTGTCAGGCAAAATAGTGTGAATCTTAGGCTAGCCTGAGCAACATAGTGAGACACTATCTCAACAAAAACAAGTCAGAGAGATAAGAGATGACTTAGCAGTTAGGAATATTTTTATTATTCATGTGCCTGCTTTCGTGTGTGTGTGTGTGTGTGTGTGTGTGTGTGTGTGTGTGTGTGTGTGTGTGTGTGTGTGTGTGTGTGTTTTCTAGTGGACCTGAGTTTAGTTCCTAGTCCCTAATTTATCATAAATTCAACTCCAGGGGATCTAATGCTCTCTTCTGATCTCCTAAGCGCCTGCACACACTTGGCATATACACAGTTTTAAATTTTTCAATTTTATGTTTATAATACCAACTACTAGAAGAATGAAAGAATCTGCTATTGTGCCAAAAAGTTATATGATCAGTAATAGGAAAAGATCAGACTCTTCTCCTAAATTCTTTCTAGCTCTTGTAGACCAGGCTGTCCTCAAACTCACAGAGATCTGCCTGCATTCACTTCCCAAGTGGTGGGATCAAAGGCATGTGCCACCACTGCCCGGCTCCCCCTAAATTCTTAAGTCTTTCTATTTTTCTATAATTTGAGTGCAGACCTAGCCCCAAAATTGCTACCTTAAAACTTGAAGACAAGCCCATGAGACAGGTTGATGGGAGATGTCATTCTGTAAATATGTTTCTTGTATTCGTTAATGAATAAAACACTGTTGGTCAATAGGAAAGCAAGATAGGTGGGACTAGGAGAGAAGGACGATTCAGGGAGAGATAGTAGGAGTTTCAAGATGTAGTACCAATATGATAGAACTCTGGGTCCTCTCTCCTGTAAGATAAGACCACGTGGAAATACTTAGATTAATAGAAATGGGTTAATATTTAAGACAGAGTTAGCCAATAAGAAATGCTAGTAACAGGCTAACAGCATAATATCTAATACAGTGTCTCTGTGTGTGTGCGGCTGTAGGACAGCTAGCGGGAAAACCTACTCTTAACAACAGCTCAGTTGTAGAGAGCCGCAAAGTGCCACGCCTTAAAGTGGCACTGGCTTCCGCCTTACATCTTCCCATTAGTGAAGGCTCTCTGGCATAAACAAGACCTTAATTGGTTAAGTCTGTTCAGCCTGCCTGCTTCCGCATTTCAGTAGCTTATCTGCAGGGTCCACGTGGCTCACTGGGGTTGGTTAGCTCAAGGGTATTTAAGCCTGTGCAGGGGTCCCCTGGCTCTCTCTCTCTCTCCCTCTCTTCCCCTTTCTCTCCCTCTCCCTCTCCCTCTCCCTCTCCCTCTCCCTCTCCCTCTCCCTCTCCCTCTCCCTCTCCCTCTCCCTCTCCCTCTCCCTCTCCCTCTCCCTCTCCCTCTCCCTCTCTCTCCCTCTCTCTCTCTTGCAGGCCAGAAGAAACATGTTTAAAGGATCCTGATTAAAACTGCATGAAGAAGATCTACCCGGAGTCGCGTCTTCCTTGCTGGCGAGGGCAGGCACGTACACTCAGTGGCAAAGGTGCTTGCAGCCAAGTTTGATGAACTGAGTTCAGAAGCTGAAAACAACATGGTAGGAAAGAACTGAGTCTTGCAATTTGTTCTATAATCTCCAAACAATGTTGTGGCAGAAATGCACACACGCACGTGCACACACACACACACACACACACACACACACACACACACACACACACACACACAAGTAAAACCTTGAGTTCATTGCTTGCACAAAATTATTTTTCAACAGCACTTAATATAAATCCAGGGAAATCCATGGGTAATTGCCAGGCTGGAAAATTAGTTGCTGAACCATGCTAACAGATAGGCTGGTAGATCATTCTAACTACAAAACTGTTCCTTTATTTGTGGGGTATAAAAGAAAACACTGGATGGAAAGTCTGGTAAAATGAGTTTTAATGCTTGGTTTTCCTTATCTGGTTCTATGAGTTTAGACAAGTCACTTTTCCTCAGATAATTACTCACCTTGAAAACTAATGTGGCACTGCTGGGCCAGTGGTGGCCTTGTGTTGAGATGGACTGAACGCATCATACCTGAGACTCCTAACAGGAAATTTAGGGAAATTGGATAGTTCTACATCCTTGCTAAATCCTGATAAAAGTCATACAACAGATAACAGGAGAAAGCTAAAAATCCACTAGAAATTATATATAATTGATCATCAGATCATTAACCCACAAAATGCAAGAGAATAGATCATCACAAATCTCAATTGTATTCTTTCAACTGTGAAAGAAACAGAGTCTGCAAGTTTACAGAGCCTGAGAGCCCCCAAGACATCCTCAGTTGTAGATAACCACTCCCTGAAATACCCACCCAGTTGTCTAGACAGCGGTGGAACTCAGTTTTTCAGGTGAGTAGAAGACAATCCTATGAAGTTCAGACTGATCCAGAGAGTGGGGTATCTAGAAAGCATTCACACTCACCTCTAATATCACCTCTAAAATCTCCAAAATCAGGGTACACATCTGAGAACAGATATAGACTGAGATAACAGGGACACCTGGAGAAAGATGAGAAGAAAAAAGGAGAAAGCCAGTCCTAAGAATATATGAAACACCTCCTTCCTGATTCCTCATCTCCCCAAAACAAAGGAAGAGGGTGTTCTGGAGCTACAAAGATAGGCAAACACCCTTGACCTCTCCTTAAAGTACAGCCCCTCCTTTTTCAGTTCAGTAGCCATTATCCTCCTGAGACAATAAAGTTTGACTTTTTCAGTTGCACTAGCCACATTTCAATTTCCTATAACTCTTATGTGGTTAGTGGCTGCCACATCACACAATAGTAATATGTCTGTGGCCCCTGAGAACCCAATTGGAGAGGGACAGCCATCTCACATGTTCAGTGAGTGACATAAAATTTCTGAGCTCAAAACCTGTGTGATGCAGCAAGACAAGAAGAAAAATAACCCATCTAAGATTGGGGAGGGAGTTGATGAAAAACTGCTTTTCAGAAAGATGGCAAATGTTTTAGGTTTTACAAGCCAAGAACAGATAGTAAATATTCCAAGCAGATGATAGACAATTTTGGCTATATGTACCATCTGCTCTCTGTAGCAACTCTTCAATTCTGCTAATGTAGGGCAAAAATAGCAAAGAAAACAAGTAAAGAAATAAGTGTGGCAGTATTCCAATAAGATTTTATTTGGAACTACAAAAAATAAAAACAGATGAGAGGCTAGATTTAGGCTCCTGGCTATCCTTGGCCAAATCTACTATAAATCATAAAATTTTCAGGGATACACATCCACAAATGAAATAAAACTGCCAGTTGTCTTAGTTACTATTCTATTGTTGTGAAGAGACACCATGGCCAAGGCAACATATAAAGGAAAGCATTTCATTGGCAGCTTGTTTATTGTTTCAGAAGGTGAGTGCATGAGCAGCATGGTGGGAAACATAGCAGCTGTCAGCAGGCATGGTGCAGGAGAGAGGGGGGAGAGGGAGGGAGGGAGGGAGGGAGAGGAAAAGGGAGAGAAAGAGAGAACAAGCACACGCTAGGAATAGTGTAGGTCTCAAAGCCCATCCCTAGTGACACACCTCCTCTGCAAGGTCACACCTCCTAATCCTTCCCAAACAGTTCCAGCAACTTTGAACCAAGCATTTAAGCATATGAGCCTATGGCACCATCCTCATTTAAACCACCACAGTAGCTTAACAATCAGAATCAGCTTTAATAGAAGAAGGAGAAGAGGAAGGAGTCAAGTCTTTATTCTGCAAATCAAACAGGTATGAAGAACAGTCAAGAAAGCTGACTGTCAGTTTCTTTTATTGTTGCTGTAGAATACTCTTGACAAAAAGAGACTTGAGTTTACATTACATTTCATTATTGGGGGGGGGATGTCAAGGCAGCAGGGGCTTGAAACAGCTGAACATCATATTCACAGTCAAGAAACAGAGAGGAATAAATACAGTCTGTTGCTTGGTACACTTTCTCCGTACAAGTGGAATGATGCTACACAGTTATATGGGCCTTCTCACATCAATCTACATAATCCAGATAATACTCCACGGATGGGCCCAGAGTCCCATCAAGCTGACTTTACTTCATGCTGCCAAGGAATCCTCAATACACTTCAAATTTTCAGCGAAACAGAAAAATAAAAAACCCAGAGATAATAAAGGTTAGAATACAGCTCTTTGAAAAAAATCAAGAAGATATTCAAAATACCAGCTAACTCATCGTTTGACAAAAGGTAAGTATAAATACAAAATTTAGAAGTGACAGAATAAAATAATGAACAAATCAGAATAAATTTAAGAACTTCTGAATTGAGTTTTTTCTCTGCCAAATATGTTTGAAAACTACACATTTTAGAAATTATGATTTAGGTAATTTACTTTCAAAAAGGCAGAAAGTTTAGAAAAAAAAAAACCAAACTAACAAATACCCCAGAGACAAACATGGAGCCTAAAAAACACAGGACGAATTAGATCAGCATTTAACTTAGTGTTGCTTCCACTGTGTCCCCCAGAGCCCTCCAGAAGAGTTCTAGGCTTACAATCTCTGCACACTTGCTTTCTCAATCTTACTTTGCACTTATGAGTGGGATGAGGAGGGGATTGGATACAGGTTACAGTGCTGACTAAGGTGTTGTCTGTAAGAAGCTCAGCTGAGGCAAAAGCCTGCAATGATCTTTGCAAAGCTGGGTTTGAATCCTGGTTCTTCCGGTATATACCTTCATGACCTTGATCTAGCCATTTATTGATTTTCAGTGCTACAGTCCCTGTCTCTAAAGTGAGAATACTACAAATGCCTACATTATTTAGTCGTGATGATTAAATTAAGGCTGTATCCACAGACATGATGGTGAACCCGTGCTCATCACTGTGTTCCATTTCCAAACCTCACTGTAACGGTGGGGACATGTTGTACAAGAAAAATGTGTGAGAATGGAGAGTGGAAGAAACAAAATAGCATGCAACCAGGTTTTTGGAGGGCACTGTAGTTTGGAATTCACTGTACCCTAAAATCCCAGTTGTTAAAGACTTGGCTGTTAGCCTGTGGGATTGTTGGAAAGTGTTGGAGCAGGTGGAGTCTAGTGGGAGGAAGATAGGTCACTGGCAGATCAGACTTTAAAGGGATATTGGGATCATTACCCACCCTCCCCCTTATTCTGCCCACCAGGAAGTTAGCAGACTCCTTTATCATGCCCTGCCATGATATACAGTGATGGCACCACGGTCTCATTCAAGCAGTTCCAAGTGACCAGAAACTTTGAAACAGTGAGCCAAAATAAACCCTTCCACCATTGAAGGTGATTTATCTTGGTTATTTTGTTATCTGGACAGAGCACTGACAGTTACAAACCTTATAAATCTTGAAAGGCAAATGAATGGGTGCTAAATTATTAGTGGGCCAAGAAAGGCTGAATCTTACCATGGCTGTAAATATCCTTCTAAAAAAAACGTTGACTTGCTTGTAGATCACCTCCAAATATTACAAATTTTCTAGTAACTCATATTCTGAGGACACGGCATTACATAAAAAATTCTAGGTATGCTGTGGGGAGATTCCAGATCTCATCCCTTATGCTTACAGCAAACTGAGAACATGTAGTTAGGTCTGTTGTTGCTGATCAACTGTGGTCTTTGGTTAGGACAAATCAGATGAGCCCTCAACTAGAGGGTGCCAAACACAGTTGAGACAGAGAAAGGAATGGAGAAAGAAAAGATGATGTCATTGGATTATGGCCTAAAATAAGGGGAGAGGAGTTCAGTCTCCTAGAACAAATCTTGAGGGATAATCAACTTGAAAAACCAATGTATAATTCTTCCTAAGCTAAGTGCCCCTGATGAACCACAGTCTCCCACCAATCACACTCTAAGTAGGGAAGAATGTTTAGAGGACATAGTCTCTGCTTCCTGACCACTCTGTAGTGACTGGTGTCCAGGAGCAGTCACAGACCATCAACTGGAAAACAGCCAGGGGCAGAAAAGTGCAAATAGCAAACAAAATAGCTGTTCACCTGCCATTTAACAGAGTCATGTTTTCAAAAACAAACACATGAGCCAGGCCTAAATTGGCGAAAGCACTATGCATCCCCTAAGATAGCCAGAGTGAGATATTCTGGGTCTGAAGCCTCATGTAGGTTCCCTCCCAGGCACAGGCAGGATCTTCACAAGCCATGTAAAAGCATTGGAGGGTGCAGCCCATGTGAGCTGGGCAATGCTGGACTCGGCTCTGTCCATTGTAACTTCACAGGAAAACACTGTGAGGGAACAACAGGGAAATCCAGACAGTTCAAAGATCCAGGAGAAGCAGCGAGTTTGTTTTTATCTACTAAATTCCAGGGCGATTTTAAAATAGCAATTACTAATTAATCAGAGCAGGGGGCATCTACTCCAGATCCATCATTTTAGCAGTAGGAAAATAAAATCTGGAGCAGGGTGGCTTCCCAGAAGTCTCTGCAGAGGGCTGAGGAGAACAGGTGGCTTCCCAGAGGTCTCTGTGGAGGGCTGAGGAGAGCAGGTGGCTTCCCAGATCTCTGCAGAGGACAGAGTGAGGCAGACCTTATTTCCCCCTCACATTTCTTTTTCTCTTCCTTTTCTTCACATTTCTTTCTCTTCTCACTCCTCCTTGTTGTAACTTTTCATTTTGTTGCAGTTTCAGTAGTTCAGGGAACCCTCACAGCCTCTTTCCTCAGATTCACCTCCAATTGCCTTTCCCACCTTTGCCAATGTTCTTTTCAAGGGACACTTCCCACTGATTGGCTTCTCACTGAGTGGTTAGTCACCTTCCCACTACCCCAGCAGGGGAGGGAGAAGGAACGGGTACCTGGAAACAGAGCTGTGTGGGAGAGAAAGCTATGGTAAAATAAGGAATATTGAAAAAGAAGGCCAGATGTCTAAGGACCAAGGGGACTCCAGAAAGTTCTCAGGGTCGATGCTCCGAAGCTCGCCTTGCTGAATACATAGTGAGCTTGAAGTCCAAAAGACCCCACTTCAAATCCTCAGTGATTGACATGAAGAGTCTCCTTGTTATCTTGTCCTTGATTTTACCCTTCTTTTATAGGCAAACTTAAATGAACCAGTGTGCAAAGAGACTTTGAGAATGTTAGTCAAACTGAAGAACTTGAATCATCTTTATTCCAGAGAACCACCTAGGGTGTTTAACGAAACCCTCATAGTAGGGTCCTCTGTTAGCTATTTTTCTGGTGCTGTGGTAAAATACCATGTCTAGGGCAACTCATCCAAGAAAGAGGTTATTTGGCTTATGGTTCCAAAGGATTATAGTCCATAATGGCTGGGCCAGCATGGCAACAAGGAGTTAACACAGTGATAAAAACAGGAAGCTGCCATCTCACATCTTGAGCCACAAGCATGAAGAAGAGGGCAAACCAGAAGTGGATGGGGTTTTTAAATCTGAAAGCCTCCTCCCAATGGCATGCTTCCTCCAGTAAGGCCGCACCATCAACTAAGGACCAAGCCTGGGAGTATGGGGACATTTCTCAGCTGATCTGCTGCATTGTACTCCCTGGTTCCCATAGGCTTGTGGCAATATCATAATCCAAAATGCATTTAGTCCAACCTCAAAAGACTCAGAACTTTTTTTTCCTAGATTTATTTATTTATTATGTATACAGTGTTCTGCCTGAATGTATGCCTGCAGGCCAGAGGAGGGCACCAGATCTCACAATAGATGGTTGTGAGCCACCATGTGGTTGCTGGGAATTGAACTCAGGACCATTGGAAGAGCAGTCAGTGCTCTTAACCTCTGAGCCATCTCTCCAGCCCCAACTCAGAACTTTTTAAAAGTCCAAATTTTAAAGTCTCTTCTGAGACTCAAGGTAATTTTTTACCTGTTACCATTCCAAAAGAGAGGGATGAGGGCATAGTAAGGAGATGCTGGGTCAAAGAAAGGCAAAAATGCAGCAGGACAAATAGCAAATCCTACAGCTACAGGTCCAGCATCAAAAGACATAGGCAGCTCCCATAGGTTTGCTGCCTGTAGCATACATCTCTTTCTTGGGCTAATATCACTCTCCTTTTACACAGCTGTCTTCAGCAGAGGTCTCATAGTTCTGGTATCTCCAACATCTGTGATCTCCCGGGAAAAACACACTTCACTTTCACAGCTTTACTCAGTGGCCTCACACAGCCTCTTGCAAGGACTCTCTCACCACACTCTGCCTGGTGAGAGCTCTCTGAAACTATAATGGAAGAATCTATGACCCTCTATTCCCACATCATGTATGCCTCTGTTCTTAGTTAGGGTTACCATCATGTGATAAGATACTATGACCAAAAGGAAGCTAGGGAGGAGAGGAATTTTTAACTTACATTTCCACATCAAAATCCATCACCGTAGGAAGTCAGGACAGGGACTCAAACAGTACAGGAACCTGGAGACAAGAGCTGATGCTAAGGTCATGGAAGGGTGCTGCTTACTGGCTTATTCTGTGTGGCTTGCTCAGCCTGTTTTCTTATAGAACCCAGGAACACTAGCCAAAGCATGGCCCCACCAGTGGTGGGTTGGGCCCTCCCACATCAATCACTAATAGTGAAACTGCCTGATAGGCTTGCCTACAGCTAGATGCTATAGAGGCATTTTCTCAACTGAGACTCTCTCTTCTCTGATGACTCTAGTTTGTGTCAAGTGAACATAAAATGAGCCAGCACACCTCTGAAGCCAGTACCACATGAGTGACAATGACACATTTGGCTGCCATCTTGGGATAGAGCCAGGCTCTTTGAACCACATTAGTAGCTGGGCTATTATTCAAATGCTTTCTGGGAGTAGAAAATGTCTTCTGCTCTTCCATAAGCTAGAAGCGTAGATGGGTGAGGGTTTGCCCTGATGGAGTCCCTGTCTGTATTCTAGTGCTAAGCAGGAAGACCCTCCTTGACAGCACTCATCCAGTTATCTCCATACAAGCTTCGGCTGCAACAGTTTCATGGTCCTCCTTTCCTCTCTGAACTCCACAGTTTGTAGTTCTTTCCAGCCTGCTTGCTCCTTCTCATCGCAGACCCGCTTAAGAGTTAGTACTAATAACCATGTCACAAATTAACGTTATGCTGCCTTGAAATTGCTTCTACCAATGAAAATAATCTACTACTTGTTAATTTGGCCTCAGGCAAGTTATTGGGACAAAGATAGGATGCTGCCAGTTCTTTGCCAACATATCGCAGGAGTGGCCTGTAGCCCAGTTACAGATGCTCTGCTCTGAGTCTTCTTGAGCTGGTCCTCCACAGTCCACTGTGATCTCAGGACTGTCTCCAAGGAGCCTATCAGAACGGCCCTTTAAGTTTCCTTTCTAGCTCAAAGGTCACATTTTCCACATGCTTCCACAGTGCATCATGGTTAGCCTCTTCACAGCCATGGGCCCCCCAAGAAATTGTCCCCCACACTGTCTGAGGTGAGATTTGGATGCTGCTGCTGCTGCTGCTGCTGCTGCTGCTGCTGCTGCTGCTGCTGAAAGCTCCTAGACAATTTTTAAGTGACTCCCAGATTGAGTGCCACTGCCATAGAAAATAATGCCATCACACAGGGTCTGGCTAAACTCTGACTTCTTCATCTCTGTCATTGCCCTCCTCTTAGACGTGAGACCCTCACTTAGAGTGTGGTATTCACCATTCTGGGCTGGGACTATCCACTCCCAGACCTGCTTTATGTTTGCACTGTCAATTCCTATATTGCCTGGATATTCACACTACACACAGTTTCTTGGATAGGCTGTGTGCAGTGTAAGTCTGTCTGTAAGCAGTCAGGCTTTAACCCTGCGTAGGGGCTTTCATGTCTACCTGACTTCAGTACCTGCTCATCCTCCCTCTGACTTCCACAAATCTGTGTCATGTAACACTGGCAGAAACCAGTGCCTGTACCATCACCTCTTTGGTCTTACCAGGGCAAAAAGAATAATTTTCCAGATGAAGACAATTTTCTTTAATTAGCAAATGTCACATACTCTGTTTAATTCCCATTTTATCACAAATATACCTGAAATGAATTGCTTGTACATCTTGAAGTTTGAATTCTTTCTCCTCTTTATATTTCTCTGTTCTTTCCTGCTTTTCCATCTGCCTTCCCATAAAGCATTCATGGACTACATCTCTGTTTGTCACTGAAGATAAAGACACACTAGAACTGTTCTATCCTCCATGGACTCAGTCAATCTAAGGAAAGGAGCACTGAAGTATAGCTAAGATGTTATAGCACAACTTCACAAACTTCCACAGGCTCATTGTATTAGTTTGATTTTCTCTTGTTGTGATTAAAAAAAAAAAAAATCTGGCCAAAAGTGACTTGGGAAGGAAGAGATTCATTTGGCTTAGAGATTACTCTCTGTCATCAAGGAAGGTCAAGGCTGGAACTCAAGGCAGGAGTTTGGGATCAGGAAATGAGGCAGAGGCTATGGAGGTGTGCTACATGCTGTCTTGTTCTTCAAGATTTGCTCAGCTTACTTTCCTGTGCGACCCAGGTCCTCCCACAACAAACTCGAATCAATAAAACACCCAGCAGACTTGCATGCAGGCTAATCTTTTTTATGATTTTTTTTATTTAAATTAGAAACAATCTTGTTTTACATGTCAATCCCAGTTCCTTCACCCTCCTGTCCTCCCCTGCTCCCCCCCACACACTGGCCCCCAATTCCACACCCTTCCTGCTCCCCAGGGAGAGTGAGGCCTTCCATCTGTCACATCATTTGGATCAGGGCCTAGCCGCCCCCCCCCCCCGTGTGTCTAGTCTGAGAGAGTATTACTCTATGTGGAATGGGCTCCCAAAGTCTATTTTTATACTAGGGATAAATACTGATCCACTACCAGAGGCCTCATAGACTGTCCAGGCCTCTTAACAGACACCCATGTTCAGGGGTTCTGGGTTGGTCCTATGCGGGTTTCCCAGCTGTCGGCCTGGGGTCCATGAGTTCTTTCTTGCTCTGGCCAGCTGTTTCTGTGGGTTTCTCCAGCCACATACTGGCTAATCTTATGGAAGCATTTTCTCAACTAAGGTTCCCTCTTCCCAGATGAATCCAGCTTATGTCAGATTGACAAAAACTAACCACCACAACCATTGTTCTCTGTTTAAAGCTTTTATAAGATACATGATGCTGTGAGTTTGGGAGAATGTTCAGGAGAGTTCTCCAGATGGAGACCTGAGATAAAGCCATTCAGGTCAGGAAACAGCATGTTGCAAAAGCCCTGGACTTAAGCTATCACTGTGTTAGAACTGCTGGACAGTTCTACAAACAGAGAACTCTAAGAAGAGGGTGAATGGGGTTGTTGCCTAGGACTTGATATCAGGGGAATTCCTAGGAGAAACACTCATCTTAATTCATTTTGATCCAGAATCTGACTGGCTCCCTTCCCGGGGGTGTTTATTTCTTTGAGCATCATTGTGTCTAATATAACAGGCATAAAGCACTTGAAGCAGGATGCACTTTACTTACGATTTCAGGACATTCAGTTTACTGTGTTGGGGAGGGCATATCAAAAAGAACTGTTCACATCATGGAGATTCGGGCAGCAGAGAAATAAAAAACAGGGACACTTAGGTGGCCATCTTCTCCTTTATCCAGGTCCCCAGCCCATAGGATGGTATCACATTCAGAATAGATCTCCTGCCTTAGATTGTCCTCACAAGGGTTAATCAGAAGTGTACCTCTAGGTGGGGCTCACCAATGTCCTTGGCAATCCAAAGGCAGTCAAGCTGACTGTGACGATTAATCATCACACAAGGCTTCCAGTCTGTTTTCTTGGCATCTACAGAAGCCATGGATTTGTTTTGGTTTTTGGCCTTCCACCTACTAGTCACACCTGCACTCCACTCCTGTGATTCAGGTGGTCCATGTGCTGACCCCACCCTGAGCCTTATGACAAGGTCATCTGTCTTGGAGACTTTGTTCTTGCTTGTCCCTTTGCCTGCACTCATCACACAATTAGAATCCTCCACCTTGTCATTTTGGTCTCAATTCAAATACCACTATGTCAAAGCAGTGTACCCCAGCCACTCCATCTGCAGTTGTCCTCCTAAGTTCAACCATCCTCTGGGGAGTCACCATGGCCTACATTCTCTGTAGCGTCCTTGTCTTGCTTGAGTATTGATCTTTATTTTTTTTGTCATCTATTTATTGCCCATCTACCACCTAATTTCTCCACTAATCCCTAGTCTACAATACTTGTTAAGAAGTCAGAACTTTTCCTGAGTGAGGCAGGATTACTAGAGCTATGCTTTCATAGGAATAAGAATACTCACATCTTTTAGCCCCACTCCAACTATCAAAATATCTCGGGAACAAGCTTCGAATTGTTGCTGGCGAGCTTGGAAGAAAACTAGAAAGAAATTGGGAGCCCTAAACAATTCTCTGCCTTGTTGAGGTTTAATTAAATGCCCCAAACCTGCAATAGAAAAAATCTTGTCCACCTACATAAGGGCACAGGCATCGCACACACATCTAGATATCTGTCCTTTCAGGCATTGTTCTAGGCTCACCTGCTTCCATGGCTTCATTTTCTGACTTGCCACGTCACTTCTGGTATATTCATTCTTAGCTCTGTCATGTCTATAGTCATGCTGCTCTGACTGTGAAAGTTGTATTTCTTCATACTCTCAGGGCTCAGGCCCTGTGTACAGTTTGTCTAAATGAAGATAGAGTGAGTATGCTTCACTCACTCATGGTGAAGGTGACATGTGTTAGAAGAGGCTGAGCGTTAGAATTATGAGAAAGCAAAGGCAACTTTAATTCCAGTAAGTGAGCACTTCATTAGCTGCTTATTTATAAGCAGCCTCTAGGTTTTTAAGAGTGTTTTTAAATTATATACTGTATTTTAACTTAAAAACATCTAAATGTATGTAAATATAAGTAAATATCACTAGGGGAAGCATTTTTCTAAACTGGTTTTCTTTAGTTAAAAGCAATGGTCCATGAGACAGCTCACTGTAGGTAGGCAAGGATGCTTGCCACCAAGCCTGACAATTGGAGTCCTATCCCAGGATCTGCCTGATGGAAGGATAGAAATAACAGATGCCTATGGACTTCTACATCCAACATAAAATATGTGCATTTTGTACATATACAAAAATGATCTTCTAATTACCTAACAACAATATAAGAACAAAATTAATTCAAGAGTAATTTTAATGAAGAAGAATAACCATGAAGTTTGAGGAATGTGTTATTTTCTCTTGCATTTGATGAAGGAAGGCTTTGTTGGCAGCTCAGGGAAGATTTTTTCTCTCAGAGCTTAGCATGCTTAGGAGCAAGTCAAGTCCTATAGCTCAAAGCAGGTTCCCACTTCAGCCACTTAACCAGCCTTATTACCTGGTGAGGTCACAGAAGGTGATGCCAAGTAGTATTTGAACCTGTCATTTTCTTTTACTGTTTAGGGGGTTTAGATATTTTCCACTTTAATGTGGCAGATTTTCAATCAGCTTAAATTATGCATGTATGGCAGATCAGGACAGCCAGATGTCAACAGCAATTCAACACTTCCTTGAATATGGGAGACCAAAAGTCAGCAAGACAGAATGAGGAGAGGCAGATACAAATGGACTCTGCATGAGGAAAAAAACTAGCAAAGAGGTGAGGAGACTTGCTCCCAGTCCCTGGGATAGCTAGGGAATGTTCATCAGTTTGCGTTCCAGCAGAATGGAGGACAGTTTGATTTCCAGTACCTGTCTGGGTTCTACGTCTTCTACACAAAGGAAAACCCCTATTTCTGATGACATATACTTCTGACATAGAACTCAGAAAATGTAGGCTAGACCTTGTAAGAAAACCTCCTCCCTGGGGACTAGCTGTCAACTTGACATAGGTTAGAGTCATTTGAGAAGAGGGACATTAAACTGAGAGAATGTCTCTATCAGATGTGTCTGCATTTTCTTGGTAATTGATGTGGGTGGCCCCAGCGTATTGGGGACAGTACCACCACTGTGAAGATGGTCCTATGTTCCCAGGAGAACATGATGAGCAAGTAAAGGAGAGAAAGTCAGTAGCAGCTTTCTCCACAGCTCTGCTTCAGTTCCTACCTCTAGGTTTTGGCCTGGAGTTCCTGCTCTGCCTTCCTTCAATAATAGACTGTAGACCTGCAAGCTGAAATAAACCCTTTCCTCCCCAAGTTGCTTTTAGTCATTGTACTATCTGGTTTTCTGTCAATTTGACACAAACAAGAGTTATCTGAAAGGAGGGAACTTCAATTGAGAAAATATCTCTGTAAAGTCCAGCTCTAAGGTATTTTCTTTCTTCTCCCCTTTTTATTATTTGATATTTTTTTCTTAGTCTACATATCTATCCCAGTTCCCTCTCCCTCCCATCCTCCAATGTCCCCCACTGCCCCCAATCTTATCCCCCATCTACTTCCCAGAGAGGATGAGACTTTCCATGAAGGATCATCAAAACCTATCAAGTCGTGTGGGGTAGGATCTAAGCCCTCCCCCATGTCTCTAAGCTAAAGGAGTATCCCTCCATAGGGAATGTGCTCCTGAAGTCCATTCCTGCTCTAGGGACACATACTGGTCCCACTAGACTGCCCAGCCTCCTAATTGAGACCCACATTCAATTAGGAGGTCTGGGTTGGTCCTATGCTGGTTTTCCAGCTATCAGTCTGGGGTCCATGAGCTGCCCCTTGTTCAGGTCAGTTGTTTCTGTGGGTTTCTCCAGCCTGTTCTTGACCCCTTTGCTCATCACTTCTCCCTCTTTGCAACTGGGTTTCAAGAACTTGGTTCAGTGTTTAGCTGTGGGTGTCTGCTTCTGTTTCCATCAGCTACTGGATGAAGGCTCTAGGATGGCATATAGGGTAGTCATCAATCTCATTGTCAGGGTATTTTCTTAATTAGTGATGAATGGGGGAAAGCCCATCCCTGGGCTCATGGTCCTGGGTTCTATAACAAAAACCATGTGAAGCAAGCCAGTAAGCAGCACCCCTCTGTAGTCTCGGCATCAGCTCCTGCCTCCAGATTCTTGCTGTACTTGAGTTTTTGTCCTGACTTCCTTTAGTGATGAAGAGCAATGTGGAAGTGTCCCAGGATTAAAGGGATTATAAGAAAAGTTGAGATTTGGCACCACAAGCAGGATTTGAGCCCAGGAAAGGCTACTGATAAAGGTAAAGCTTAGTCATAGCAGAGACACCAGCATTGTGGAGTACCAGCACCATGGGAGGACCATCAAGGACTCGGCCCTTAGGAACCCAGAAGATATGGAGCACTGAACTTTCTACACTGTTGAATTTAGGTTTCTCTTTAATCTGATTGTAACTGTGCTCTGGCTCTTCCCTTTGAAATAAGATATATGTAACTCATTTTTATTTTTAACAGGAGTCCAAAGTCAAGAGATTTTAGAATTACAGAGAGGTTTTTGAAATTTTATGGTGACTTTGGATATTTTAGAGAAATTTTGGATAATTTGTAAAATTTTTGACCTTTCAAAAATACTTTAAATGTTTGAAAGATACTGAGTGCTTTAAGTTTTTAAATTTCTTAAACTGAGACTTTTAAAGTAGGAATGTTTTATAGTGTAACAGTGATGTTAATATGAGATCTTGAAGGACAAACAGGAAAGTCTATGGTTTTAATAATGATATCTTGGTGTGTCAAATGGACAAGAGATCAGTTGTATTGGTTACTTTTATGTCAGTTTGAAACAAGGTAGAGTCATCTTGAGAAGAGGGAACCTCAATGGAAAAACAAAACAAAACAAAACAAAAATGTCTCTACAGGATTTTACATAGGCAAGTCTATATTACATTTTCTTGATTAATGATTGATATAGGCAACCCCAGCTAACTGGAGATGGTTTTCTTAGTCTGTCTAAGAGCAAGCCAGTAAGCAGCGTTCCTTCATGGCTTCTGCTTAAGTTCTTGCCTCTATGTTCCTGCCTTGAGTTCCTGTCCTGATTTCAGGAATGTGAATTAGGACTGCAAGTTGAAATAAACACCATAACTTCACCAGACTGGCATAGTTCCTAACTGCATTCTAAATACTTATCCTTGTACCCACAGATATGTATAGCTCTTGACCTTCACCAAAGAGGCCTCTCTTTACAGCCCATGGGCACCGTTATAGAAAACCACAACTACTAAAAATGAAGGGAACAACTGATCATGAGGTCCCTAGACTCAAAGAATATTTCTCCAACATAGTCTCTATACCTAAGGCTTAGGGAACATTACTGAAGGGGCGGGGGAGGGGGGCAAACCATGAGTAACAACCAGAGAGCCAAGAGGAAATCTGCTATGAGATTACATCTCTTACAAATGACAGGAAATCTAGACCCACAATAGTACAGCAGTATGGCTAGCTAAGCAAGATTCAAAAAATGACAATACTAATAGACATGCTAATATTGAAGGGGAAATCTGAAAGGGCCCACCCCTAAACAAAGATATAATACAATGTAATTATATTTTAATTAAAATTTTAAAACTTACAAAAGAGACGAGAAATAAATGAATGATATAATATCAGACTATCATTTGATTTGTGAGTATGGCAATATGGCCATTTGTGTGTGTGTGTGTGTGTGTGTGTGTGTGTGTGTGTGATTGCACTCATTTTTTGACAGAAAAAAAATGTCAGGATTAGATTCATCATACAAAGGCAAGTTCTACTATGCCTAGTTGCTTAAGTTGTAAAATTGATTAACTCTTTGTAATTTTGACAGATTTATTAAAAACCATGTGATAACCAAAGTATGTTCAACATGAATAAAGCACTGATCCCGCATGTAAGTCTAGAATATACATAGCTCACAAGTGAGTGAAAAGAAGAGTAAAAAAAGGGCCATGTCAGCAACTTAGTCTATAGACTCATGGTGATGGCTGTTCAATGCCAATTGACAAAATGAAAATTCACTTGGGAGCAGGACTCCAGATATGCCTCTGTGTGTGTGTGGGGGGGGGGTATCTCATATTAGTTGATGTGAGAAGACGTATGGAAATTGTGGGCATGATCCCTCTTTATGTCAGGGATTCTAGATATAGGAAAACCAAGCAGAGAACTAGCAAGCTTGACTACCACTCCATTTCCTGGTTGTGGAAGCAATGTGATTAGTATCTTCAAGCTCCTATTGTCTTGGTTTCTCCACCATAATGGACAGTAACATGAACTGTGAGTGAAAATAAGCCTTTTCTCACTTAAGTCCCTTTAGTCAGAGTATGCAACAGCAATAGAAAAAGAAATTAGAACACCCACTGCAGGGACAATGGAGACCAAAAAGGAGCTCTGTTTTCGATGAGTCTGAGCACAACCTAGCAGGATGGTACATCTTTAGGTAGAAGAAACAGCTCAAGCGAAGGCATGGAGCTGTGTACCTATAGGTAGACCTTTCTGTTCTGCCACCTAGCTCCCAAATAACCACACAGAGACTTATTAATGATTATAAATGCTCACTCAATAGCTTATGCTTCTTACTAGCTAGCTCTTACAACTTAAATTAACCCATATTTCTTATGTAAGATCTACCATATGGTGGCACCTTTTCCAGCATGGCATGTTCATCTCCCGCTTCCTTTGTATCTGGCTGGTGACTCTGCTCTTCTTCATCCCTATATTCTCTTTTTGTCCACGAGTCCTGCCTAACCTTTGTTTGCCTAGCTATTGAATGTTTAGACCTTTATTAAACCACTGAGAGCAACAAATATTCACAGTGTACAAAAAGGTTGTTCAGAACATTCATCTACCAACTCTGTTGCAGCAACAAGAAGTAAGCCAGTAATAAGGCTGGCCATGGTGTAAGAAGAGGAAGTACCAGAGGATGGAAAGATGCAAGAAGAAAACACACTAAACTTCAGTGGCTTGTGAACTACTTGGAATAATGGACTCAAGGAATGAAGGATATTCCGTAGGTGTGAGAGCCACATAAGGCTCAGACACAGAGTATAGGGTTGTATTGCTTCAGTGTTTATTTGTTGGGATTCTATCATAGGAGGAAAAATGGGCTTAGAGTATGTGGCTTTCCTGAACTGGCACTGCCTTTAAAGGAGAAATAGAATGCTTAATCAGTTCCACTCATCTTCCAGAGAACACAATGAGAAGGCTGTCTCCAAGCCAGAAAAAAAAATGACATCCTCAAAACTGTCCTCAGACATCATCTGTCTGCCATGGCTTTGATGTTGGGCTTTCCAGATTTTGAGGGATTGTTAGAAATAGGTATTTCTTGCTTAATCTTTCCAGTCCATCATCTTTATGTTACATCAAAGTGAACCAAAATAGCTATCAAGCAGAGAGAATTGGTTTTAAAAGTTAATTCTAATTGTGAAGTTACAGTTCCTGACAGAAATAGTGGCAGTCAGAGGGGTTCAGGGCTGACAGACTCCTATTGAAGACTATTGTGTTGATCAATATATTAAATGTGAGACACTAGGAGCAGAGATATAGAATCAAGCTTCCTTACCTCAAAAAGGCTGCAGAAATACATCTGTATAATACCAGACCAGCTTTGCTTTTAGGGTTGTTGTTCATACAACTAAGAAGTTCATACCAAGTCTTCAAACAACACCAATAAAACCAGACATTCACCAGAGATTTGCATTTGCTAAAACCAAATAGTTAGCTTGATATTTTGAAAATTGCCAGCAAGACTATGAGGTGTCTCTATTGTGTATTTGCTAAACACGCACGCACACACACACACACACACACACACACACAGCAATCTTCCAACCATATAATAAAAGTCAGTTAGATTAGAAATCTGGGTTTGGGTTCTAAGCACATACTTTGTATGTTGTTTCCTCATTATGAAATGAATTCAGTCTTTCTGCCCCAAATGCAATGACAAATATTAAAGTATTGCACCAATCATGAATTTTAAAGGGTTGCCTTATATGGTCAATTTGGGGGGGGGCAAGATTAAACTCCAGGGTCAGGTGGCTGTGACAGGAAGTGAAATGAGTTCCCTTTCTCTTCCTATGCATCTCAGAGGCTCAAAACTCAGACACTTGTGAGATTTTTAACAAGTTGTACCTCCTAAGACAGGAGCCATTCCTGCTATTTATGATTATTCCAGAAGCCTAGTATATGCTCTGACTTGAAGCAGGCATGATTAAGAGGTGAGCTGAGATAGAATGTTGACTGCAGCTGTCTTTCTTTTTATAGGAGATGCAGGTTTTACACTGGGCCTTTGAAATGCTCAGTTATTAGCCTGTATTTATATTGTTATACTTATCTTTCCTTCCCATTTAAAAAGAATGGCTATCTACTCTGTGCTAAGTACTATGTTAAACACTGAATATGAAGTAGAAGAAACAAAAACATCTGTCCTTTCACCTTCAAATTCTGCCCAGATGCTGCATGGAGCCTAGTGAACAAGAGTCAATAAAGGACTCATTGTAGACAAGGTACCAAAAATAAGCAGCAGTTTATGTCTCAGCCCCTAGCAACAATTACATCACCACCCCACTAAGGCTCAGAGAACATTACAGAAGAGGGATATAAAAAAAAAATAAGGACAGGGGAAAAGGTTACAAAAGTCCACCCTCTAGTCCTTTGGAATCATGTGCTTACCACAGCTTCAGGTACCTGACTGGTAAATAGTAGGTCATGGATGAGGGAGGGCACCTGGAACCTGGGCTTTAACCCAGGAGCAATGACGACAGACTCAGCAAGTTGGTTTTAAGTATATATATTTTAATTCACACTTATATTAAAGCAGTACACACAAGCAGAGGCAAAGTCCTAGGGACCATAGCCACTAGGCTCACAACCGGAGTACCTCTCCAGCGCAGGATCATGGCTGGCAACATCTTTAACTTAGCAGACTGGCTTTTCAGACAGAGGAGAGTTCCAGGATGTGCTTTCATGCAGTTATTGTCCATTCTGCTTTCTCAACCCTGAACAGGTCCCTAAATACCTTGCTTATCACACTCTGCCACACTTTCACATACTCTCCTTCATTCTTATCTCTAGCAGTCAGGGAATAGGCCTATGCTCACTTTCCTTACAGAACTCTACCCCTTACTGCTGAACTATTAGCTCTTCACAGATTCTGGGAGAGGGGAGGCATTGCCTTTAGTGGTACACACATTGATCAGCCCACTGGGCTTTCCTGGATAGTTTCAAACTGTGGCCACACAAACAGCCACAATTGAACTCACTAAATTACAAAACAAAACTAAGAGGAAAGAGGGTGTAGGGAGGAAAGGGTGTGTTGGGAGTAGGGAGGAGAAGGAAGGTCAGAAGTAAGAATAATCAGAAGTTGTTAGAAGCTGAGTAAAATTGTTAAAGAACAGATTTCAATGATGAAAAGAATGCCCTTGTCCTAAGAGCCTCCCTGAGGTGAAGTTTAAAAGTAATTAACTAATTGCTTTGCTGGAGGAGCTTTCAAGACCTTAAACTTGACTCTGTAACACAGCTGTCAGTAACCACTCTTATTCAGGCCTACAATGAAAAAGAGGAAGGGAGACAGAAAGAAACACAGAATGTAGTTTGGAAGGGCAAGTATGGGGATGTGACAGCCAGCCTTAACCTGATGTCACTGTTCTTTTGCCTGCCCAGAAATGAACTGTTCCACCCCAGAGTGTCACCAGAGTGCTCAGACCTGAGTAATAACTTACATGGGTCCCCTGTGATGACTAAAGAAACTTAATATGGAACCAGGCACCCCTTAAGGGCTGCTAACCTTTTGCTCTGGAATGCCTGGGAGATGCTAGTGGCCTGCAGGTGAGATAAGAATAGGATAATGTGTTGTGAGGTATTAATAGCTACCTTGGCTTCTGTTAATCTTGCATACACCATGGAAAAGGAATGGAATGGTCTTTTTATTACCGTATATTGGGAAGGAAAGACAATTTCCCTGCCCTGGATTCTGAGGATAGTGGTGAATTCTGGTGTGTACTTTAAAACTCCACCTTACAACCACCACCACCACCACCACCACCACCACCACCACCACCACCACCACCACCACCACCACCACCACCACCACCAAAGACATGCTGTTTGGCTCAAGGCTGCCCTCCTTCTGCTAGTAAGAATAAATTCATTAACCTAAATGTGAATTGAGTCTAAGTCTTCTGTCTTTCCCAGTGGATTTAAAAGCCACAACAAAAGGACAATAAGCCACAACCAAGGCTTGTGGTAGAAGAAAAGCTATGGCTGTTAAAGAGATTAGTTCCATCATGTAGATGCCAAATCTGAACTGAAATAAAGGGAAGGGTGCCCTCAGGGCAAGACCCCATCCATCTAAGCTTCTGAATAGTGAACAGATAATGTGCACGGTGTTTTCTCTGGCTAGAAAGGAACCATAAAAAAAAGCTGTTTCAAATTGGATTTCAGGAGGTCAGGCTCCATCCCAAACTGGCAGTTGAGTTGGCAGAGTGGCCCACAGGGTGCATGGCACATGATTTAGAGTCTTGAAAGGTTCACAAGTAAAATTGTTGTGGTTGAGGACAGCACCTGAGACCAGGTGTGTGACAGAGGCCTCCTCTCCTGGTATGAAGATGCAGAGAGATTGTCATCCAAAGCTGGAGAAGTAAAGACTGGGGACTGGGTTTCACTGGAGACCCCAGGATGATGGAGTCAACAGAGCTGTGGGATATTTGCCAAGGAAAGCTGTACACAGAATATAACCAGTCCAAGAAGTATTAAAGGGATGCAAACACATAAGGGCAGAGCCATCTAAGCCCTTTGATGTGGAGCATGAATGTTATAATAAAGCAGGTGGGGGGGGCCTCGGCAGATTCCATGGCCGGCAAGGAACAAACATGCCAGGCAGCAGACAGAGCTTAAGTGAGTTTTATTAGAAAGGGAAGGAAGAGGGGAAGCAAAGAAAAAAAAAGAGGCAAAGAGACACAGAGACAGAGAGAGGATGGAGAAGAAGAGGGAGACAGGAAAAGCCCTGTCTGCCCCTTAAGGGGAACAGTGGGAAAGAGAGCACAAGTGGGTGGGGTTTTACTTTTAAAGGGTCTTTTGCATCTTCTTGCAGACTACTAGTGATGCAGCAGCCATGGAACCCTGGGCTGACCAAGGTACTGCCTGAGTACATTCTTACAGGTGACAGGGGCAGCCCAGCATAGTGCCTGAATCTTTATAATGGAGATACAGGATATGAGTTTGTCCAGTTCAATGTTGGTCTGTGTTTCCTCACTGTACCCCTGTTCCTCCCTTTTGGAGTTATAATGACAATTCTGTGCTGTATATTGGGAGAATGTAATTTGTTTTGTTTTGGTTTTTGGTTTTTTTTGAGATAGAGTTTCTCTGTAGCTTTGGAGCCTGTCCTAGAACTTGCTCTGTAGACCAAGCTGGCCTCAAACTGAGATCTGTCTGCCTCTGCTTTCCATGTGCTGGGATTAAAATTAATTTGTTTTTTAATTTTACAGTGGATTACAGTTGAGAGGGTACCTTGAGGCTCAGAATAGACTTTGGACTTTAAAGCAGTGAAAGAGTATGGGCACTTTCGAAGCTAGACTCACACATCTTACATTGTAATATGGCCCTCAGTCTATGTGGCCTGAGTGTGGAGTGTGGTAGTTTGAACGAATGCCCCATATTCTCAAATACTTGATCCCCAGTTGGTTATGGCTTGGTTTGGGAGATGTCACCTTGATGAAAGAAGAAAATCACTGGTGGCAAATCCTAAGGTTTCAAAAGCTGTACTCTGTTTTCTGTACCTGTCTCCAATGCCTGCCATCATGCTTTCCCATCACAACAGTAATGGACTCTCATTTCTATAGAATACTAAGGAAAACAACACTTCTATAAGAAAAAAGTGGCTCAGCTGTAATTGTATATGGATTCTTTTATGGTAGCCAGCATCATGGCTGCTATCTTTTACAAACCAGTTCTCCACATTATTAGTTCTAGTAAATGAAATTATGTTAGTGAGGTAATTTGAAACATTTAGGAATATCTTATTTAAATTGTCATACAAATTAGTAACTAAAGGACTTATAAATTGTTAACAATAACCAATATGGATACTGTGGATACGTTAAAGGACTCTTGAAAATAAGTTTTTGTTTCAGTATGTTCTGACAGTTTTCAGGACAGCATAGAAAACTGCACATTAGAAATTCACTTGTGTACAGAATCAAATCCTGTGGAACTACCCAAAGTGTGAAGATACAGAGAACCCACTTACAGAATGTTTATGCCTCAATTAAAATTGGAGAAACTAAAGCCAAAATTAAAAAGGCTTCCAGGGGATGATAAGATATATGTCAAGAAATGTATCACTCTATCAGTAATCTAAAAGAAATATTTGAAATGAACATTGCATTGTAAGAATACTTGCTTATAGAGATGGATGGATGGATGGATGGATGGATGGATGGATGGATGGATGGATGATGGTGGATGGATGGATGGATGGATGGATGGGTGAAGACATGTTGTTGAGTTGCTGTTGAGTTGTTGAGGATAGAAAATAAACCATCAGTTCTGAAGGTAGCTTTTTTTCTCAACTTACTTTTTGTGTCTTAATGTGGGTTTCTTTTCATGTAAGCTACCTGGGATTCACCTAGCTTTGTGAACTTAAGTATTCTTCAGTTTCAGACGATTCTTTACTATATTCCCCATGTATGTTGTATCTCCAATTCTGTCCATTCTTTTGGAATTTTAATGTGTATGCCAAAAATAGGTACTTCATTTCTTTGTATATATGATTATTCAAATTCTCATCCTTCTATTCTCTATTCTAGCTAGTATTTCTTTAAATTTGCCTTATGGTTCAATAATTCTTCCTTTTGTGATACCTCTTGGACTACTGAACAAACCATTAATATTTTCATGGATTTTAAACATTTTTAATAAGTACACATTTCACCATGGTATTCTCCCTCTGTTCTGCTTGGTCTAATTGCATAATCTTATTTTAACATCTCCTTTCTACATTAGATATTTTAATTATGGTTATTTTCTATTGCATTTTGGCCAAATCTCATGTCTGCATTCATGAATAAGACTCAGTAGCTTGCTGGGCTCCTTCTCACACCTCTGAGTAACAGCTTCCAGTTCATGCTTCTTGAATATCTATCATAGACATCCTCAGAGGCCAGCATTTCAAGAGGGCATCAGGAGAATTCAACCTTGCCTTCTATCCATTTAAGAACACATTACCCCAGAAACATTTCAGACTAGTTTCTGAGTTGGAATATTTTAGTTTGTTTTGTTTTCTGGTGTCACAAGGATAGGATTGGATCTGACCTTCAACCATGTGAGCTTGCCAATGTTTGAGAGCTGTTAGAGGAAACTATGGTTTTCTTTCTGTTGTACATTTTTCTCCTTTTTTCTTGGTGAATTAAAGACAATCCCAGCATGTTGCTCCATCATCTCCTCCCTGAAGGCTGGATTCCTCCCTCGAGGGGAATCATCATTACATGGTGGTCCAAAGACACTAGGCCACCAATGGTGAGAGGTCTCATAAAGACAGTTCTATCCCAAGGGACTCATGCCTTCTCACACGTCTGGCTTTTTTTTATTTTTCCAATGCCTAGTCAATGCCCTGATTTGTTGGTCTATTTTAGCTATCTGGTTTTTGTATTCTAATTGGTTCATGTCAGGAGAGGTTTTACATCTCTTTTACCATCTTGATCAACCATTTCCTTAAAACTCCTTTCTTCACCTTTTGTTCCCTTCTCTGCAAACCAAGTAACCACTAAGGAAAAACAAAACATTAAAATGTGTTCATTATGAACTGTGTTACTTTGTTTGCCATTAGTTAGAAGGAAAGCGTCTGCTATATGTAAGTTTTTAATTGATCTTCTGTCCTAAGTTAACACTACTTTTGGTGTCTACTGATGGGTACTTACCCTGCAAGCTGTTTTCTTTGGTAACTTTCATGAATGAGTTCACACTATAATGTCTCATGCCTAAAGGCAATTTATGTTTAAAATGAACAATAACATTTTGTGGAAAATGCAGAGCCTGGGGACACACACACAACCATAGCTAACTCCAGATCAAGTTTTGTGTCCCTACAACAGTAAGATGACACTTTTTTTATTTTTCTTCTTAGAAGATTCCAGAAACCAATTAGGCTTTGGGAACGAAGAGGGATCCTTAGAAGGGGCCAGCAAACACTTATAGAGTGATACTCTCAGCAAGTGGCATGGATGCTTATCAGGAATAAGGAACAGCCTCTGCTACTCAGTAACTTGCAGGCATGAGAGCATCTAAGACCGGTGGCTGAAAATCTCTATTTAAGTAAAAGGCAGTAAGACTGTGTTCAATCTCTTCTTGTCCTAACGTGAACAGTGAAAATGGTTTGCTATTCCCTTGACCTAGAAAACATCACAAAATCATGCAATCAAGAGGTTCAAATGTTCTTGTTCAATTTGAGAACACTTGTGTGTTATATTCAAAGTGGAACCCAAAATGACAGTGCCACCAACAATGTCCTAAAAGACAGCCTAGGCTCAACTCAGGCTGAACCCTGACTCAGTAAACAGAGGATTTCTATTGGTAAACAGAAATCTAAACTCAGCATTCATCAGAAACCAATGGTCAATGACCTGGGGCAAAGGGCATCTAGATCCTGATTAACCCAAATAGCCTAAAACGTATCAAAGCCCTGGTGCCAAATCTCTGGATGTTCTGGCCTACATCTCTCCTCCTGCCACTGCTTGTCCCCTTAAAACAGATGAAGCTTTTCCAGTGGCCTTCTGTCCTCGGGCAAGAATTCCACAGACAGTCTGGTGGTTTAATTCCCCAAATAAACTGTCCTTCTTCCTACATATTGGTCTAGTTGGTGGTCCCAAAAGAGTGCTGAGTATTTTCTATGTGTCTTGGTTAGGGTTTCTATTACTGTGAAGAGACACCATGACCACAGCAACTCTTATAAAGGAAAGATATTTAATTAGGGTGACTTACATTTACAGAGGTTCAGTCCATTATCATCATGATGTGACATGGTGGTATGCAGGCAGCCATGGTGCTGGAAAAGTAGCTTAGAGACCTGCTTCTTGACTTGCAAGCAACAGGAAGTGGTCTGAGGAACCAGGTGGTATCTTGAGCATGTATGAGACCTCAAATCCCACCTCTAGGTGACACACTTCCTCCAACAAGGCCACACCTACTTCATCAAGACCACTCCTTCCATTAATGCCATTCCTTTTGGGGGGCATTTTCTTCCAATCCACCACACTGCCACTGCACATGGCAGAAAATAAAGAGAGTAAGGGTGCATTTAAGGGTTTGAATATAGATTCTGTAGTCACTGTAAGTATCCAAGTGAACAAAGCACCCAAGATGCACTGTTGAATTTACAGAACTCATGATAGGATTAACACGTTCATGAGCTTCCCTGTCAAATTGAGGTGACACTCACCTAAAAGGAAGAAATTGTTCCTAAGTCAGAAGAGGGGGATGCATGGAAGAAAACAACATTCAAGAGAAAACTGAAGAAATAGGAACTTATATTCAGCATATGTTGAATACAAAGGAAAGTTTGGAAAAATGAAAGAATGTGTTCTGGATAACCTATACAAGAACTTATCACTGGAGAAGACCAATTCTTTCTCTCTCAACAGCTAGAAATTGCTGTAGATCTTCATATAGGGGTGGGGCCCTGTGAGACTTCCCCTATCTGTGTTGACTTGTCAACTATTGTTGTCATTTTTTGAGTCTTAAACAAACCCACATGTTGAGATTTAATGGATCCAGCTTCTCCATCATCTACAGAAGACACCATCTTGCAGCAGACCTCATAGTCCTTGGGTTCTTAGAATCTTTCTACTCTTCTCTTCTGCAGTCTTCCCTGAGCCCTATAGGTAGTGACTGGATTGTAGATTTACCCAATGAAGCTGAGCATTATAAAGTCACTTGTTCTCTGTATTTTGAGTAGCTGTGGCTTTCTTTAACAGTCTATGCCCTATGCCTACTCAGGAGAGAGAGAGAGAGAGAGAGAGAGAGAGAGAGAGAGAGAGAGAGAGAGAGAGAGAGAGAGAGAGCTTAAAGACTTCTTTGATGAAGGGCTAGAGCTACATTTATGTGTGGTGGAAGGGTGAGTATTTAGAAAGCAGTTAGGAATTTTACTGCTTTAAGAAAATCCTAATAATAGGTTCTCATCTGAGATCTGTGGGCCCATTATTCATAGGTAGCTAGCTGGATTTAAAGTAGCAGGTATGAATTTCCTTCTACTGAGGAGGTTTTATATCTGATTTGACAGGTGTTGATTATTCCCAGGATATGAGTGCCACTGTAGAATTGTTAGGGACATCTTGTGGGGCTGGTCATTGTTGTGGTTTATTAGCTTACGGCTAAGTAGTTACTAAATGACTGCCTTTCTCCCTTGTCAGCTTCTATGGCACCTTCAGATGTTATGAGAGCTAGGCCTTAGGGAAGAGGCTTCTAGGTCAATTCTAGCTGTATTACTCAAAGTCCTAAGTCTGATGTGTGAGGTGACATGCAGGATCTGTCTTTCTGAGCCTGAGTAAAATATTTTCTATTTTTATCCATTTACTTTCAATTTCCATGATTCAATTTTCCTTTATAGCTTAATAGAATTCCATTGTGTAATGTGCCTATTTTATTATCCATTTACCAGTTGAAGGACATCACAGGTGGTCAGATATACATATTAGCACACACCCATACTAGCAACATCAAATGGACTCAACAGTAACACACACACACACACACACACACACACACACACACACACACACACACACACAATTTATCTATCTTTGATAGTGTGTGTATGTGTGTGTGTGTGTTTGTGTGTGTGTGTGTACGTAGATGATAGATAGATACATATCAATATATGTAGCAATAATAATTAAAGAGGAAAAGGTCAATGACTTGAGAAGTAATGAGAGTTCACAGGAGATGTTGAGAGAAAGGGAGGGATACAAGTGACATAAATATAGTACCCCTACATGAATTCTTAAAAAGAGAGAGAGAGAGAGAGAGAGAGACAGAGAGAGAGAGAGAGAGAGAGAGAGAGAGACAGAGAGAGAGAGAGAGAGAGAGAGAGAGAGAGAGAGAGAGAGAGAGAGAAAGAGACATTAAATGTTTGAGAGAGTGTGTCCTGTATGCTGTCGTTTTTTAGCTTTAGGGTGAGAGAACAGTCCTGCATCTTACAAGGGAACATTTGTACTGATTTTGTTATGGGAAATTCAGCTACAGTTCATGAATATCACCATGTCAGTTGGTTATTAGAACATTGTCAGATCACAGAAAAGCTAAAGACCTGCCATGAGGAAGGCAAGAACTCGGGGATTCTCTTGGGCTCTTCGACTAACCTCCAAGGCAGGATGATTATTCAGGATTTCTAGCAGCCAGATATCACTGTTGGTGATAAGGTATGGTCAATAGCTTTTCTCCATCCTCTCAATTGTAACCTTTCTGTTTTGTTTTGTATTTTTAACCTATGGATTTTATAACAGCAAAGACAAATGATAAATAATGCCTAATTCTTGAAAAATAAATCCTCTTGAAAAAATAAAAAAAAAGTTTCTTCCTTGTATTTTAGAGAACATTTATATTAGGAAACTTGTAAGAACCATTTCTCAACACATCCTTGAAATATGCCCTTTAGAAGACTGATTTGACATGAGAGATTTTTTAGGATCTGGGAGAATTTATTTATTTACTTACTTATTTTCAATGAAGGATTAAAACTCCCTATCTGTCAGTTCTATTGGGACCCTAATTTTAGTGGGTATCTTGCTTTTATCTGCAAAACTCCCTGTAAGGTTAGAGAGGAGGGTCAGTGGTGGAGTACTTCCTGCCTAGTAAAGTGCATGGGGCCTAAGCTCAGTTTGCAGAGCAAGAACAAGCAAAGAAACAAAGCCCCATCGTAGTCAATGTCCTACTGCTGTGAGGAGACATGACCATAAAAACTATCATAAAGAAAAGCGTTTAGCTGGGACTAGCTTATGTTTTCAGAGATTTAGTCTATTGTCAATAGGACACAAGCATGGTGGTGTGCAGGTGTAAGACCTGCGAGCATGGATCCTCACGCCCAGACTCAGGAAAAGTGACCCCCCCCCCCAAATCACTTACGAGAAGCGGTCTTGATGCAAAAGCATGAGGTCCTTTCATATTCCAAGTGCACTGGGTCAACAGCCATACCCACACAGGGATAGAGGGCTGAGGACCTTGGATACAGGCTTGAGACAGCTTTTATAGGGTTACAACAAAGCCCGGGCATCATGAACCAATCACCTCGTAGCATCCAGTGTGGACCAATTAATTTAAACTATCCAAGCCCGCGCTTAGCCCAGGAAGTCTGCTTTCACACAGGCTTCTGGGTGGGGTGACAAGGCTCATTTCCTGTGTTCACTCACTCACAGGTGGTCTCATAAACATTCAAGAAGGTGACCTTCAGCCTGGGATTTAAGACTCCCAGCTTCCTGGGGGGCAGTGGAGAGTTAGGCTAAATTGTTCCATCCTTATACAGGCAGGCATGGTGCTGGAGGAGTTGAGAGTTCTGCATTTGGATCTGCAAGCAGTAGGAAGAACAGAGAGCCACGGGGCCTGGCTTGAGCTTTTGAAATTCCAGAGCCCACTCCCCAATGGCCCCCAACAAGGACATACCTCCTAGTCCCTCTCAAGTAGTGCCACTCCCTAATGACCAAGCATTCAAATATGTGAGCCTGTGGGGGCCATTCTCATTCAAACCACCATAGACCTCGTAAAGAGGGACTGTAAAGACAAGAGAAATTTGCTTCTCCTTCAGATAAAACCAGTCAGCCCAATTGTCTTGATGGCATTAGGATGAATTAGTAAGTGTCAATAGTGCTCTTGACAAGTCCTGTTTCTTAAGGACTGGTGATTATTTGTTTTGTAAATGCATGTGGAATGTGCATTCTTTTCTGTCTGATAGTCCCTTAACAATCTACCAGGGGTGACATCACACCCTGGTTGGTGTAAATGGTAGTTTTTCCTTTCTTTTAGGTGATCTATTTTGCTTTAGAAGGACATTTTATTTTTAATTATGTTTCCTCAGCACTTCTGTTGTTGCTGTTTTTAAAGATTTATTTATTTATATTCTGTATACAGTATTGTGCCTGCATGTGCACCAGATCTCATTACAGATGGTTGTGAGCCACCATGTGGTTGCTGGGAATTGAACTCAGGACCTTTAGAAGAGCAGCCAGTGCTCTTAATTGCTAAGCCGTCTCTCCAGGCCCTCTCCTCAGAACTTCTAAAACAATAATATCCAATTATACATTGTAAGTATTTCTGAATTTGTTGCTTTTTCTCCATGAAGGTCCTGACACATGCCTTCTCAAGAGTGAAGGTCGGTGTTAACAATGACCTGCAGAAGGCACGGGCCCTTCCCCCAACCCCAGGCCTTCTCTTCTGAGGTAGAGATGGAGTTTGAGTTTATCAGCAAGGACAAAGAGAGGGTGCAATGGCCTGTGCAGATTAGAGCATACCATTGGCTCCTAAATAAAGATTCATTGTCTTTCAGGTTCTTGCCAGTGGGCCCCAACTAAAATATAATCCAGTCTACAGACATACTAATTAATAAACCTTATGTTTTTAATTGTTTATTTATTTTGCTGTCTTTCATAAGGCCATGTCCTTGTGACACACATGAACAATATACCAACTTAAGCAGACAACCACCAGCTGTAGTATTTCTTTAGACTTATACAGCAATTGGTCAACTTTATTCACATGCATTGTCTCAACTGAGTGTCACAGACATACTGCAGGCAAAGTAGGTACTTTTTGTCCCTATGTTTCAGTCAAGTCTACAGTTTTTAAGAGTATCAGTTTCTCTGGGGTAAACATCTAGTTAATAATAAAACAAAGATGTGCTTGACTAAGTCTGGGTTGATTTCAACAGACTCCTGGTTTTCAATTCTTTAAAAATTAGAGGCTTACTAATGAATGTCTGTGTGTCTCCCTAAGGACAGATTTGAAGAATGGAAAATTCTAGGACATTTGGGCTGCTGACAAGAGGAAGTTTTGGCTCTGGCCACTGAACAATGACAGGCATTGCAGTGACAAGATGGGATCCAAGGGGACACAGATTGATCTGAGTACTTGGGAAGGGGTTAAGACTCTGCAGGAAGATCTGTGTGTCAAAGAGATTTCCTGAGAATCTGGTATCCAAGTTCGTTTTGCTGGGATTTCAGAAAATTGATAGTCAGCATGTGTTACAGACTTCAGGACCTGAGCTTGTCACAGCTGCTAGCCTGGAAATTGAAAATGCTACTGTTAGAATCATCCAAAACTTTAGACAAACTCTAGGTTGCTTTGTACTCACTTTGTGCATCTTTAACTATAGCGATTTATCTATATATACCCGAGACAATTACTGTCCAGATGATTATCTGCCTGAGGCCTCTGCAAATTGCCTTCCAGAACTTTCTGTTCTTAACTGTCATTATTTGGGAAAGTACAAAGAACCACATTTTGTGGAAGACTGAGGTACAAGGCAATAGCTTTCATACTATGTGTATGTCTTAATTTCTGTGTTCAGCTGATGACCCCATGATACTGCACACACAGGAGGGTGAACTGTCTGATTCAAGGAGGTATGTTCTTTCCAGTTAAAAATTACGCTTGAAATGACCTATAAAGAAATTGACTTACAAAGGGATCATGAAAGTTGAACCAGACAGAATGAAGGCCATCTGGGCTCATTGAGTCTGTTCATTGCCAACTTGACAAGCTGGGTCATTTAGGAAGTGAGAACTTCAGTTGGGCCTTTATTAGGTTGGCCTGTGGGGCATCTTCTTACTTGCTAATATAAGAGGGTTCCACCCACTGTAGGCAGTACCATCCCTAAGCAGATGAGTCTGGTTTGTATATGAAAAGTGCTGAGAAAGCCAGAGAAAGAAGGCCCTCCTCTGTGGTTCCAGGATCCTGCCTTGAGTCCCTGCTCTGACTTCCCCCAGTGATGTATTGATACCTTAGAGCTGTAAGATGAAATGAACCTTTCCCTACCTTAAGTTGATTTTGATCAACGTTTTATCACAGCAACTGAGAAATAAACTAAGACATTCAGTTGTCTGGGTCTCATGTATTTTCACATGCATGGTTCTATTTTCAATGCACAATAGATCTCAATCTCTGTTCACTATTCACTGAATAACCGTTGACCTGTGAAAGTACTTATGCAGGATGGAGGGAGAGAGACAGAGCAGGGAAAGAATCCCAGGGTAAGGCCAGGACTACAGCAAGGCCGTTAGACAGACATGTGAGGCTCTGCCTACTCTTAGACTGTGACTTCAGAGTGCTGCAGGCATCAGGTCTAGTGATGACTAGAGAATCAGAATAAAGGAGCCCAGAGTAGAGAAGATCTTTGGGACAGAATGAGAGTTGAGAATGCTAATGTCTCTGCCCACTGGGAGCAACTTCAACTTCTTTAGAATCCTTTCGCTCAGTCACTGGAGATGGGAGTCTGATTAATGATGACACCATCTGTATTGTGTGAAATCCTGGTAGCCATCTGCTCATTTTTTCTCTCATTCAGTTTGTGCTAATGGTAGAAGAAACACACCCTGGCACAATACTTTGTGTTTAGGATGATACCTGTTTCCCTGGAAAAGCTACCCAGAGCCCCAAATTCTTCCTGACTACCTTTGGTCATAGACACAAGAGATCCCATCATCACAGTGAGTATAGTGTGCCCATTAAAAGTGAAGAATTAGGCAGCTCTGTGATGCCTGAGGTAGTGTGATGATGAGAGATGGGGAAGAGACTTAGTAGGTTGTATAACACACATAGCTAATAAACACAAAAACATAGTGTAACACAGTGGTGGTGACAGAGGGAGATGGTAATATGAAATCCTTAGGGGATGCCATATTTCAGCTAGGCTTTAGATGATAGGAAGAATTTGGACAAGCAGCTTTCAGAGAGAGAGAGAGAGAGAGAGAGAGAGAGAGAGAGAGAGAGAGAGAGAGAGAGAAGGGGATTCAAATCACTAGAGTGGGAAAGCACCGACTGTGCTCGGGGATAAGCGAGCGGCTCCATTTGGCTGGAACATATGTCGGAGGAGAGGGGATGTTGAGAGACAAGATTTAACCACCAGAGGAAAGCAATCAGGCCTTCTGTGGAGTAAAATGGAAGCCGCATACAGAATGGTGACAGAGCAGTCTTTGCAGCCACAGAGGGATAATCACAGCATTCTAAGCATCTCACAACATTTCACCAGCAAGATTTTTTTTTACCAGCCTCTCTGTTTACAGAAAACAGAGTCTATGATTAAGCTTTTCTCATTTCAGGTGGAAAAGAAAAAGGCCAACCTTCGAGCATGGAACATTATCTGCCAGTTGATTACGAGAACTTGGGCTTAGCAGCAAACAGCTTTGCAACCTAATTCCAATTCATACCCCGTTTTTTAACAGCAGTGGGGCCCTCTTTTGCGGATAATAGGTCATGTAGGTAATCACAGAGTTCAGCAATAGCACTGAGATTAAAATTCTCTATCTAGTTAGAGTAAGCTCAACTCATTTCACTGTATTTCCTGGTGCGGGAGGGGATACATGCACTGTAGTATATGTAGAAATCAAAGGACAAGTCCCAGAAAGAATTTTCTCCTTCTATGACACAGGTTCTAGGGATTAAACTCAGGTTATTAATCTTGAATGCGAGTGCCTCTACCAGCTAGCTATCTTGCCAGTCTTTCAAATAAGTTCTAGAACAGTGGGACTAGTGTAGTTTGCTCTGTGGCTGTGGTAGTAAGGCAAAGAAGATATAAACTCAAGAGAGAATCTGAATATAGACTCAATAGGAGGTAGAACTTTAGAAAGACTAAATGGGGTACATATAAATTCAGATCCTCCAGAAAATAATTCAATACAGTTAAAAGTACAAAGCTGTAATGGAGGTTACACCTGTGAATGAGGAACCAAAGGGAACAGATGCATGCAGAGAAAATGTCCAAACTTTGATGTATACTTGATATCCATGGAAGGGATGAAGGAAGGGAGGACAATTGAATGAGGAAAGCTTTGGGTTGTGATGAAGTTCCAAGAACATTCCATACAGCACATTGGAAAAATCTGACCTAAAGCAAGTCTGGGAAAAAAATCCTGCATTGGCAAGGCTCATTCATAAGCTAGGAGTTTGTGGAGGAAGAATTGTCCCAGCTCTGATGCTCATAGGGATCTAAAGGAATTGCAGGTGGTGGTGGTCAGCTACCTGCCTTCCTTACCTCAGGCTATCTCTACATGAGTCTTTTGGAAGGCTCTCTTCCATTGCTACTGAGTAGGGACTGATGACAGGCAATGATGACACCAAGAATCATGAATGGGTGAGTACATGCTTCCTGATATTATGTTCATAGTTCATAGACTGGAACAGCTATGTTCTCCAGATTGTCTGTGAAACAAACTCTGCTTGAAGCCAGATTGTTGTACATCTTATACTCACCACATCTGTTGTCTTGCAGGCTACATTATAAACTGTTCCCCAAGGCTCTTCTCAGGGTCACAGTCTAGGACTGAAGGGTGGATGATTCAGTCATGTCTGTTTATTCATCAGTACACAACATAGCATTCCTGGATTCTCTTCCCTCAAACTCTTTTACTTCCTTCTTATATTCATTACCTTCTTTTCTGTTGTGGCAAAAATATCTATGGGAAAAGCAACTTATGGAAGCATTTATTTGGGGGGATTACAAGGCTATTATGGTAGATAAGCCACAGCAATGGGAGTACAAAGTAGCTGGCAGCATTGCATTTGAGCCAGAACACAGAGAGGTAAGGTTAGTGCTCCAGTCACTTTCTCCCTTCATTCAATTTTTCAAAGCCTACGAGATGGTGCCGTACATTCAGCATAGTACTTCCCCATTCAGTTAAACCATTTGAGAGAATGGTCCTCATTGGTACCCCCTGAGGTCTGTTTTCACAATAACTTAAAATACCATTGATAAATTGATGAGTTAGCACAGTGGGGAAGGTTCTTATTGCTGAACCTGCCAAGCTGTTTTCTGACGTCCACATACACACACACACACACACACACACACACACACACACACACACACGTAATGAATGTAAAAATCCTCACCATTGATAGTAGAGACTAATACTCACTATATTACCTCTTGTCTACTTGATATTCAAAATCATCTATCTAAGCTGTCTCCCTTGGCCCCTAGAGTCTCATTTTTATCTAATGAAGCAATATGCATTGAGTCCATCCCTTAAGTCACAGAGCCTTTAATAGGATTAACATTCTTCAGAAGTCTATAGCTTCTTCTGAGACCCAAGACAATCTCTAATTGTGAGGCGCTATAGCCAAAATACATGTTCCCTATCTTCTAACACATGATGGCACAAAACCATCATTCCATCTTAAAGACAAGGTTGTACTATATATGTGTGGGGAACATAAGTAGTAACAGTCAAGGTTGCACTGTAAGTATACTGGGAACATGGGAAAGAACAGCTAGGGTTGTACTGGGCATGTATGAGGGACATGAATAATAACAGCATATGGGGGACATGAATAACAGCCAAGGTTGTACTGTACATATACAGGGAATATGAATAATAGTCACCAGTGCTGTTTTAGTGTTTTTATGGGATTCCTGAATATATGAATGAGTGCGTCTCTGATTCTTGTGCCCCTCTTGGTTTCTTTTCCTACTGTTGGTTTGTCTTGTCCAACTCCATAGTGATGGTTTTCTTTATTCTTATTATATTTTATTTTGTTATATTTTTGAATGAATGAATGAATGAATGAATAAAATGTAGCCATTGGGGCAAAACACTAACAACTGAACTGTCACTTTTACCTGCTGGGAGAGGAAAATTCAGTTTTCTTCAATAGATTGAGTCTGGGAATATCAACCAGGTCAGGGCAGGCCTCATGTTCAGGAATAGTTGACCATAACGGACTCCACAATTTCTTTACGTGGGAGCTTTTATTTAATTACAGTTTGATGGGTTTGAGAGAGGGTTATTTTACTTTCTTGGTTTGTGGGGAGAGTTGTAATATATTGGGTTTTTGATTGTTTTATGAGAAAGAACTTAAAGTGGGTGGGTAAGGACAAGGACAGGGAGAGGTTCCGGAAAGAGTTGGGGAAGGAGAAAATAGGATTAAAACATATTTAAATTTAAAGACTGTTTTAAGTAACAACATACATAATAAAATATAATAAAAATTCAAATTGGGAAATTTTAATATAATAATAATGTAGAATATAGACTTTTCTCCCTCTTTCTCTTTCTGTCTCTCCTTCTCTTTCTCTCTCCCTCTCTCTCTACTCATGTATCGATAGTCTGTTTGTTTTTATTGTAAAACAGCTTTGTAAATGTTTTCTCTACTCCAAAGTCTTAGAATGAAAACTTGCATCCTTAACTATGTTCTTGGTCATGTTTTTTTCATAGATTTTTAATCAGGTAACATTTTTCTCTACTTTTAGATTTTTGGGCATTTTTTTTATCATGAACAGGTGTTAAATGAATTCTTTCATGTTTTCTGTGCTTATTGAGATGATTCTTGGGTTGTGCTTCTTAGTTTAATGACATAATAAGTTCTATTGACTGATTTTTCAGCTGCTAAGGGAAACCTACACCTGAAATAAACTCTAGTCCTGAAACACTCATTCATTTCTATATTATTAAACTCAGCTTGAATATTATTATGAATTTTGCTGTCCAGGTCCAGGAGCCTTGTTGGTTTATAGTTTCCATTTTAGGCAACGTATTTGTGCACTTTGAACACTAAAGGTAAGGCTGGCACCTTGGGGTAAACAAGGATGAGCTTGTGCTGCTACTTTCCAGGAGAGATTATGGAGAGTTAGTGTAATTGTTGTCATTGAATATTAGCAGAATCCACCACTCAAACCACCTGAGTTTGGTGAGGTTTTGAGCAGTTATTAATCTTGGCTTTAATTTCTGTAGTAAATATATGGGTATTCAGATTATTTTTTCATGTGTATATGAGCTTGAGTGGCTTTTGAATTTAAGATATTTTTCACTTGAAAGATTATGTAGACTTTATTGGTACACAGGTGTTTATAATAGTCAATTTACCATTTTAAGGATTATGCCCTGAATAATGATGCCCTTTCATTCCTGATGTTACTCATCTGAAATCACTGGTATCTTCCTTATTTTCCCATTTCTGTCTCGTTGACTTTCACTATGATTTTTGTCATATCATCTCCTTTCCTTAACTTGTGTCTTTCTCAGTCTAGTTTTCTTTTAATTTTTTTCAGTCTGGTTTTTAATTTGTTTGTGGTAGGAAAATAATTAGGTTCCTGTCACTCCATCATGGCCTGAAAGACAAGAGTCCCTGTGTACACCTACATTGAGGTCTCATTTCTACTCCCTCCATCTTTACAATTACTGAGGTTTTATTAGCAATGATAACTAAGGCTGAATCTGCAGGTACATTAGAAGGTGTCAGAACCACTCTGTGTTTGTGATGGAGTTGAGAGAAGAAACCCCTGGGAATCCAGGAGGTGAACAAAAACCATCCTTATTTAGAGAATATAAGGCTCACTGAGGGACAAGGCTGCCCTACATAATTACATCCCAGAACAAGAGTTTGACTTCTAATAGAATTGGGGCATTTGAGATAATGTATTGGAGCTGTAAAGGGAAGCAGGTTTTCTCTGTCAAACCTGAGCAATTTCTGGGTGGACATGAGACACTAACCTTATACAAACTAGAGAGAGGAAACATTGGAGCTCTTATCAACCTTAGGATTTCCATCTCTGAAGTCAGGCAGGTACATATACCAGCTCTGCTATCTCTACAAAGAAGCTGTGTGATCCCGGGCCAGTTATTTAACCCACATCCCAACTTTGCCATGCCTGGCAAAGTTAATCATACCTACTGCACAAGGAAGTAGAGATTAACTATCATACCTACTAATCATACCTACTGCACAAGGAAGTAGAGATTAACTGTTACATAAAATACAGAGTATGCATTCTATATTTATTTATTAATGCTACATTCTTATACATCATTTCCACATGATGAAGTCATACTTACACATCAATAGGAGCTTTGGGACCCTTATAGGTAATTTAAACAAAGCCATTAATTATCTCATGGATGGATGTAGAGAGCCACGTAGTGCCACGCCTTAAAGTGGCGCTGGCTTCTGCCTTACACCTTCCCGCTGGTGAAGACTCTCTGGGTAAACAAGCCCTTAATTGGTTAAGTCTATTCAGCCTATCTGCTTCCACATTAGAGTAGCCTATCTGCAGGGTCCACGTGGCTCACTGGGGTTGGTTAGCTCAAGGGTATTTAAGCCTGTGCAGGAGTCCCCCCCCCCTCTCTCTCTCTCTCTCTCTCTCTCTCTCTCTCCCTCCCCCCCTCCCTCCCTCCCTCCCTCCCTCCCTCTCTCTCTCTCTCTCTCTCTCTCTCTCTCTCTCTTGCGGGCCAGAAACAACATGTTTAAAGGATCCTGATTAAAACTGCAAGAAGAAGATCTACCCGGAGTCATGTCTTCCTTGCTGGCGAGGGCAGGCGCGTACAGATGGAAAGAGTAAAAAAGAAGTTAATTGCTCAGAGTCAGAGTTTGTCATTTAATAAGATGAGCTCTAGAGGTGGAGTCCTCAGTCTGTGTGGTCCACCCATCATTCTGTCTCTTCATCACCCCGTAAAATGTGGTTCAGAATACAGGAAGCTCCATTCTCTGCTGGCTTTACCACTGGAATTGTGTGGTTATAAATCATTCTCCTTGGTATTTTCTCCCATGATACTTTGTTTGAGCATTTTTTTACCCTACTGGTCTTTTGTTTATATATTATGGTTTCTGATTTTGTGCTCTGTTGTGTGTTTGCTTGTGTGTGTGTGGTGTATGTGTGTGTGGTGTGTGCTGTATATTTATATAGTGTGTGTTGTATGTGTGTATCTGTGTATATGTATGTGTGTGTGTGTGTGTGTGTGTGTGTGTGTGTGTGTGGTGTGTATGTATCTCTGTGTGTGAGATGTATATGTGTGTATGTGCATGTGCTTAGTCTGTACGTGTGTGTATGTGTATATGGTGTACATGTGGTGTGTGTGTATGTGTGTGTGTGTGTGTGTGTGTGTGTGTGTTTGCTTGTGAGATCTACATGTGTATGTGTTCCTTCTGCTTTTTCTTTGTTTCTTTGTTTTATTCTGGTTTGTTTTTTATTTGCTTTTTATTTGCCTGTTTGCTTTTTAAAGAGAGAGAAGGTATGGTGTTGGCTGAGTAGAGAGGTGGAGAGGATCTGAGGGAAGGTGAAAGAAGGGAAACCCTGATCAGAATACATCTTATGAAAAAAATATTTAAAATAAAAGTAAATAAATAATGAATCAATTTCTTCTCTCTCCAGGTCTCCGTCTCTTCACCTATAGAACACTAATGAAGCAGTGTTTCTAAAGCCTTTCAGGGCCTGGCATCCTGTGCTTTGAGAAGAAACAGCGGCTGGTATGAGGGCCATGCACAAGAATTTTTTCCTAGAGCAGGCATCTCTATTTCTTTGCTGTTAGTGTAAAAAAAGCGGGGAGGGGGCTGAGGGGGGAGACACAAAAATCTTTTTTGTTTATGCTCCATTTAAAATCCGCAATCTATCATTCATTTCCAACTTCGTGTGCAGCTGTGTTGAATAAATAGTACAGCATGCCTAGATCACCCCCAGGCAACTTCACAGGAAAGCAGGAGGAAGCTTCTCTTTTCTTCTCCTTATCTTCCTTCCCAGTGCTGATAAGCCAGCCTGCCTCAGCCTGTCTCTAGCCCTGTGGCTGTCAACAGTTTAGCAATTCACAGAAACCACACTGTTACTGCTTCTGTGATTCTCATCCTTCACATAGGGTAATTGTGCGCTCTCCCTCGTCTACAGTTGTTGGATGCTTGCTCCAGTGGCCTCATTAGAGAATGTCTGGACCTCAATGAAAGTGAAGATGTGTCCATTAGCGTGTCTACCTCACAGCTATCTTTAGCTTGATTGAAGGAGAGAAATCTCCCCTTTCCCTAGAGTGCTCATTGCAAGCTCTTGTTGTCACTGAATGGGCATACAGCCAAGGACACATGTGGTGTCTTCCTTCCACCCTACGAAGACTACTCTTCCAAGGCATGTTCCATGCCCTCAAGAAACTGATAGGTCAGGTTCAGGAAGAAAGTAAGAACTTCAGGCGAGTACTTAAATGAAAAATAAATGGAGTCCTGAGAGAGCATGGCATACAAAACAGAAGGGCCATCTGGTGGACACCAGGAAAGGTCTAGAAGTGGCAGGACTCACAGCCTGGAAAGATGAACGGAACACATGTGAACAGAAAGGACACTTTGCACAAGGAATTTCTCACATGGACTTTGTGACAGTTCTGGAAGGAGCCGAAGAGACCTTATATCCCACCCTTTGGCCCTTGAACAGCTAAAATAATGGTCCACAACTAATTGGTATTTCCCCAGGAATCCCATGCTGGAAGAAAAAAACAAAACAAAACAAACAAAAACAAAACCTGCAGGAAGCCACCAGCTACAGGAAGAAAGATTTCACACCATAGGAACCAGGTCCTCACTCAGCCCCCTACTTTAGTAGTCATGACAGGCTGCAGAAAAGACCCAGCAAGATGTACACCTCTGACTCAGCAATGAGTGCTGAGCTTCCTGACCTTGCCGGACCTCCTAGTCACTAAGAGGTCAGATACTCCATGTGGCAAGGAACCAATCAGAAGTTACCTGGTAGACTCTGGATGTGCTTTATGATAACAGTGATGTGCAGAGCATAGCAATCGCCCTGGGAGGGCCTCTAGGCCATAGCAACCAGTTGACCAATCATCACAGGCTAGGTCCCCCAAGCTTGGAAATGCACCAATCCTGAAACGGTTTCAGATCCATCCTTGCTCCATCCTAATAAATTCCCTGCCCATCAGTCCCTCTGGGTCCTTCTTGCTCCTCCGCTGTGTCTGTCAGACTGAGGAACCAAGTTAATACAGTTAACTCATTAATAAAAGACTCTGCTTTTGCATTGGATGGAGTCTCTTCATGATTTGGGGGTTCAGGATTTGGGCACAACAACACAACCTTCACACCTTGTATGATCACCTTGCAGAAGACACTAGTGCAGAGGCCAAGGAGATCAACAATGGGCAGGACCACCCTTCACCATGACTGCTGAGTGATGCACACATTTTTCTTTCTAGTAAAGCCCAGAAATGGGCTTTGGGTGGTAGCAGGGGGTCACTGGACCAGTGTGCTTCTCTTCTCAATGTAGCCACATTGAAAAAAAAATCTGATTTTTCTGCTTTTTGCTACTATTGGTCTGTTTAATTGTCTTGTTGAGAATAGCTGGCTGAGCCTAGTTCAATAGAGGCACCATAGCCCAGGCTTTGACTACCCAAGTCACAGCTTCATAGCTAATATTAATTGGGTGTTATCTTAGTGGCTGGACCTAAACTTATTAGAGGTCACAATGTTTAAAGAAGAAGAAAATAAACCTAGTTGTTGAAAAACAGCCTACTCTAAGTGGTAGTAGCATCATCTTGAAATCTCAGCATTCCAGACCTGTGGTGGGAGGATTGTAAATTCAAAGTAATTGTATTAGTAATTGAACCAAACCTGACAAGAAGCAACTCAAAGGAAGATGCCCTTCAGTTTACAGTTTGAGGAGGTAGGCTTCTTCATGTTGGAGAAGTGTAGCAGAGTCCACAGAAGAGGAGTATAGGACTCCTTGGATTTCAGAGGGTTAGACAACAGAGAAAGCTTGGACCCAAAGCACAGACAGCCCATAATCCTCAGGCCCACCCCTCATCTAACCCTAACCCTAACATCTCTACCAGCAAGGTCCCAATTCCTACAGGTTCCACCAGCTGGGAACCAAGGATTCACATGGATGAACCTGTGGAGGCCATTTTGCATTTAAACCATATCAACTACACTGGGCTACACAGTGAATTCCAGGCCAGCCTGTGATACACAGAAAACATTGCCTAAATCAAAGAGAAACAAGCCTCTGCTTCCTTCTAAGATTAAGGGAAGCTTGCTCTTCAGATTGAGTTGCCAGAGAGTCTAGGAAACAAGACATATGAGAAGTTTTCCTGAGACCTGGAGGAGTCAGACTCATCAGCACCCGGATTTCTAACTGCCAACTAAGGGTTGTCAACCTTGACACCGTTGACATTTCCACTGAGGTAATTCTTCCTGAGGCTGCCTTGGGCTCTCCTGTATATGGCAGGTTGATACGAAGCAACCCAGGAAGCATCCAGCAGCTGTCAGCCTGCCCCTTTGTCACCATTGAACCTAATCTTAGCCAAGAGCCACTTCATGAGGTTCTCGATACGTTGGAAAGATCATAGCCCAGATCCAGCCGGAGACCTCACCACTCTGTAGCCCTCAGCAAAGCTACTCACAGAAGCAAGAAAATACCCAGGTGTGGTGCAGCTGGCTCATATGGAAGTTCCAGTTTTCATGTTTTTGAGGAACTTCAATACTGATTTCCATGTTGGCCATCCTATTTTACACCCCTACCAGCAATGAATGGTTCCTCTTTTTCCCAAACACTCAGCAGCATTTGTTGTTATTTGATGTTAGACATTTGGACATTTATGAAAAATGGAAGGATCTGAAAATATGTTAGAAAAAAATAAGGCAAATAGCATGTATAGGTCATATATATATATGTATATATATACATATATATGAATGATAGGTCATGAAACTAGAAAGGGACTATGAGAAGGGAGGAAGAGATCTTAAGTCAACATATGTGGTATAAACAAACACAGAGATCTGCTTGTCAAAGAGGGGTGGGGCATGGGGAGGAGTGTGAGGAAGGAGGGTGAGCAAGAACAAGTATGTATGAAGATGTTATGATGAACCGTCTGTGCCATGTGATAATTTTTAAAACTAATAAGAATAAGAGAATTAGTCAGACGTCGTTCCCTCACTCAGTGCCTTTTCCTAAGCCTTCTATGGGTCAGCCCTTTTATGGCCACCAGGGCAGCTTGGTGACCCAGGACAACAGGATGCTTGACCGACCCAGGTTGCTTGCATTGCAAGAAACAAGTGGACACGTTAAAAGAAATAAAGTTCCAGGTAATTCAACTTCTGTGAGGGAGACAAACCAGAGGTTTCATTCACAGGAAGTGCCTCCAGATAGGAAACTACTCCCTGAGAATGATTCCGAGATGACATTTGAGCTGAACCTGAGTGATGAAGGAGCTGTCTGTGGAAAGGCCTAGAGAAAAACGACCCAAGCAGAGATAGTGAGTTGTGAAGGATCTCTGAGAGGGGAAGAGAGTCCCTGTGTGTGGTGGGTGATAAGGGATAAGGAGGATATGCTGACAGATGAAGTGTGAGGTATGGACAGGGGCCAGTTCCATTAGGGTTGTGGAGTGCACATAAAAAAGCTTGAATGTTATTTTATACCACTGGAGAGTTTGAAGCTAGAGAGTGGCACAGTGGGATTTATTTTTATAAAGTTGGTGCCTCTTGCTATGGAGATGAAAGAGTTCAAAGGGCCAAAATCAGGATCAGGTAACTAGGGGATGAGGATGGTGAAGCAGGCCAGGGGAAAGGTGGGGATGGCTTGGCCTAGGCGAAGTAGAAGTAGATGGAGGTAGAATGCCTTTTGGAGTTGGAGGCAACCAGATTTACTGACCGACTGGGTATAAGGGCAAAGGTAGAGTGAGGGGTTGAAAGGTGATACTCAGGCCTTGGATCCAAAGAATTGAGTGGTTCATCTTGACACTTCATATCAGATACAAGCAAATGTGGAGGTTGCATATTCTAGTTCAAGGTATGTTTAAAGTTTTCCCAGCTAGTCAATTTAATTCTATAATAGAATTAAGTATTGTGTTTGTTTTCCTCTCTCTAGAGACTTCCTGCTTGCACAGCCCACATACATCACAGATGCACACACAAAAAGCTGGAACAAAAACAATTTCAGGAGACAGCATCATCACAAGACATCAGGCTGGTTTCCAAACTGTTTCATGCATGAACAGTCTCACATCTGACAAACAATGACGAACTTTGCAAAATTGTGTTAGATGAGGACTTGTCAATGGGAGGTTTTGCTATCAAGAAACCTAATGAGGCTTAAAGAAAACTGATAATTCATTAGCAGTCTTGAACATGCCCTCCCTTGGCTGTGCAGTAATTATTGAGCAGCTATAGACCGACTTAGAAATGTGGTGACAAGACTGACTGTTGCATCCTTTAAACCCCAGCAGCTATAATCATCTAATGAAAGCTACGTGAAGCAAACAGTGGAAAATAATAATAAAGTCTTTGCTCTCCCACTGTGTTTTAAGCAAGAGTCTATAGTGGATCGATTTACCAAAAAGTTTGGCTTCCTCTTAGGAGTCATAGGATGATGGTCCTCCTTAGACCCAAGGCAGAAGAGATTGAACAAGAAGGGAAGGATCCTTTTGGCTTTGTTTATACTGAGGAGAGAGGAATTCTCAGCTTAGACTTGGCAGACAGCCATGGCTCCTATAGGAGTGTGGTGGTTTAAAAGAAAATGGTCCCCAGAGGGAGTGGAATTAGTAGGTGGGGCCTTATTGGAGGAAGTGTGTCTCTGAGGAGATGGGCTTTGAAGTCTCTTTTTATCAAGCTTCCCTTTGTGATAGTCAGTTAGTTGACATCCTGTTGCCTTCTGGTCAAGTTATAGTTAGCAAGCACCATGTCTGCCTGCACGCTGCATGCTCTCCATCATGATGATAATGATCTGACCCTCTGAATCTGTAAGCCACCACCACAATTACATATTTCCATTTATAAGAGTTGCCATGGTCATGGTATCTCTTCATAGCAATAAAAACTCTAACTAGGACAAGGAGGCTTAGACTTTCCCAGATTCCAAAACAAGAATGAACTTTGCAGATGGCAGAGAGACATTTTACCAAACTCATTTCACCAAACAGTGGTTGGAGAGGCCATGTGGACCAGTGACAAATCAAGGGTCTGGATCCCAGGAAACAGGAACACATTGCCTATCAAATTCTTCTGGTGTAGTTATGAACAAATGACTTCCAGTCCTAGGGAACATTCATATTTATATTTGTAAATTAGGGATAATAAAGTATAATTAAGCTATTATAATTATGAAACTACCAAATGCTGTAGGAATATTCAGGTCTTACTTGTTACTATTATTTTGCTAACAGGACATGGGAGGGAACTGTCTTCTGAATCCTTCTCTTTATACCTATAGATTAGTGCAGCTCTCAGCCATCTTTCTGCAGTGGATGGTGATTAATACAGAGAATAACAGCTGGCAGGGAATAAATGACTGTGAAATGCTTAGACCTAAACAATAGCATATCTGATAGCACCTCTTATGTTCACACAGGCACATGTACGTGTACACACATGTATGCCATTCAGGGAGCATCATGGAAAAGGAGACAGAATTATCATAAGAGCCAAAGGTCAGGGAGGAGTGCTGTATAACAATGTTTTCTACTCATGACATATATGATGCACTCATGAACTCAATGCAACTGTGATGACCTGCATTAGGTCTGCATAGGAGTGGGCCTTCAACATTTCCTTATGGAAAGGGGAAGGGCTCATGAGGTTACACCCCTCACTATTGACAGTTAATGGTGGCTGAGTGAAGGGGAGTCACTTCCTTCGGTGGCACAACCACCAATATATTGGCCATTATCTAGCAGATAATTTCCCACTTATTGTCATGGAGGCAACCCTATTTATACTCAGTGGGTCACACACACATGACATGGAAACACATGAAGGGATTATTTGGAAGATGGTGGGCAAAACAGGGTAATGGAAGCAAAGAGAACTAATGCATTATATACTCAGATGGCACCACTAAAAATAAATAAACAATAAGGATAAAAAAGAAATATTTAAGTTCTAGAAAAATGACTGTTTAAACAATTGCTTGTTAAGTATAGCTATCTTAGGGAAGGATATACCAGTGAGCCATATCAAGTCTTTGAAACAAAAGCTTCTCATGTCCACCCCTTAGTTTACTTCCTTCCTTGTCTTATAAGCATTGAGGTCCAAAGCTTGTATCATCCTGGAAAATACATGAATCTTGGATTTAGAATTGATGAACCTGGATAAGTATGTGCTGTAAACAAACATGTGGCTGAGGACAGGCAACCTGTTGACCTGATTTCTGCCACTCTGCTTTGAAAGTGGTGGGCTTCTCATAGAACTTGGTAACCTCCCTAGAAGACAATGATGGAAGGAGGCTGGGTACTATGTCAGAAGAATGGTATTCATGTTCTCTTTCAGCCTGAGACAGGACACATGTCCTTCGTTGATCATCAGCTGTGTATATATGGATGAGCACAGGTATTCACAGTATGAGTTCCAGCTCTCATCTTTCAGCCTCCATGTGGTTGTAGACTTTAAACTCTTGCCTGCTCTTTTTGAAGTCAAACCCAGAATCTGGCACACCTGCCATGAATGGTCAGAAATAGTTTTGCTTCTTAGGCTTGGTAGTCAGTCATACCTAGGAGCACCCTAGCCCCATAGGCTCCCTCACCCAAGCTATAGCTTTTCCCTCTTCCTGTGTGTTTCCTCAGCCCATATAAATAGGCATGTATGCACCAAAATTCCTCCTGAAATTGCTGGAATAATTTAAATGTGTGTATATAGTCTATCTGTATCCTGTGAGTCTCTCCTTTTGAACAATTGGGTTTTATTTCTTCTGTCTTCCCCTAGCTAGTCCTGAAGTCCTATTCACACAGATCGTTCTCCTGACTATGATCTGTTGCTACACTTATGGCCAAGCACTGCCTGGCCACTCCTGCTTCATGCCTCACAGGCACGACTGGAACTTTGTTGTAGCTGTCCAGAGCAGTTGAGTTTGTATACTCCTCTGGACTTTGCAAGAGGAACCAACAGCCCCACATATAGAGTCAGCTTGCAATTTAGGAGCATTCCCACAGTCCTGGCCCAACTCTGTCTCCTGAACTTTCTCATGGGGGTCTTATCCTGGGATTTCAAAAGAGCTTGTCAAAACCTTGGTTTGGAAGAATCATCTGCTTTCCCAACTTTGCTGGCAATCAATTCTGAGAAATGCCATGCAAATAAATCACCCTCATTACTTTTAAAACTCTGCTTCTTCCACAATGAAGATGAAGTATCTTGGCTTTCTCAGTCCACATCTTTTTGCTCTTTTTTCATAATCATGGGAGAATCTAAATCTGAAAGGCAATTCAATTTACCCAACATGCTTGCCTTGTACTTAAAATAGTGAATGTCAGTTTGATTTTAGTCAATCAATGTGTTGGATTGAGTTAAGCAATCTAGTGAGTTTAACACTGTGAAAAATACTCTTCACAGTACTAGACAATAGCAAAGGCATCAGCTGAGAGTACAAAGGATTCTGGGGTCATTTGAACTAATGCCTTGGAGATGAGGAGCTACCCTGCAGAGCATTCAAGTGGAAGATGTACCCAGTGAATGAAGCAGCAAACACTGCTTCAATCTCCATGGGGAGCAGGAAGAATTGCAATTCAGATGTCAATTACTGCTCCCTTTGTGTAAAATACAACAATCACGTTAAGTCCATTGACCATTAAACCTTATGGTGTTCAATTTTTCACTTGTTAGACAAGATCATTATCACAGCTCAAGGAAATGTCCTGTGACCAAGGCACCACCCTGCCCTACACCCTCCTGGTGCCACAGTTCATTTATATATCATACGAAGACATTGGACACTGTGATCTCTCAAGATTTCTACTCTTAAGATTTTTGTCCCTCCCTCTCTTTTTCCCTCCTTCCCTTCCTCCCTCTTCCTTTCCCTCTCTCCCTCACTTCCTTACTCTGTCTCTCTCTCCCCATTGACTTAGAACTGACAGTCCTTCAGACATCCATTTAACTCCAGTTTAGAGCTGCCCTTTACACTAGATACAGCTATGCCTTTGTATATGCATTCTTGGTTACAAGCTTCCAAGGTTTAAATTGTTTATCTTTAAAAATTATCAGACTCTTAACAAACATAAGATTCTAGGTTTGTTGCATTTATTAGAAAATGACTTTGGAATCAAATACAATTTTCATCTCAAATGTATTGGTTTGGTTCTGTAAGGTTTAGGCAACTCCTTCCTTCACAGGTTCCTTCATGGAAGACCCTTCCAACTTGAAGACAACACTATCACCCCTCCAGAGAGAGTGTTGGAGGTCAAGGGAAACAAGCCCCATTGGACACTCAAACTCCTGCCTGAAATTTGGGATTGCTGAAAGATTTCTGAAGTCTATAATCCAGAAATCTTGTCTTCTAGTAAGGAGACTGGGGCTCAGAAGGGAGAAATACAGGGCTAATCATTGGTTGAATGCAGCAGAAAAATACGTTGGACCAAGAACTGAATCTACACTCTGTTTGCTGTATGACCTGTTGACTCATTCAAATATTTTTATACTTCATGATCCTCATTGATATGATGGTAGTAGTAACTGACAATTTCACGGATTTATGAGAATTTCTCGGATTTATGAGAATGGATACACAAAATGAAGGTAAGTGTCAAGAGGAGTGCTCAGTGACTCCTGGATGAAGGTCAAATATATTTATGGGAGCACTTTGGGGTCAGCTTCTCCTTCTTGGTTGCCTGGCGGTAGGTTTTCTTTTATAGATCCAGAATGAAGAGCTAGGGAGAGATTGCCAGTCTTTTGCGTTGTCAGAGATGGGTGTTTTTCTTGAGATGAAAGGTTCTTTAAAAGGTGAGACCAATCCCTAGACTTTGTTACACACAGTCAGAGCATGAAGTGGGTTGACAAACTGTAATTGTAGAAGCTGCAGGAAGAGACGAGAGGCCCATTTCACAGATGCATTTGCAAAATGCCTAAGAGCCAGGGTAAGTAAAGGGCTGGACGTGGAAACATTGGTGGTCCCAGACTGTCACTAATTAAGGGATGTGGGAGGCAGCACATGGTGGTGACATCTGTCTGCAGGTCTTGGGAACTCGGAAGGGGGGAGGGTTAGGGAAAGGATAGAGAGAGAAGACCTGCTTCATCTGAAGAACTGTGTCTTGGTTTGGGTTTCTATTCCTGTGAAGAGACAACTCTTAGAAAGGGAAACATTTAATTGGAGCTGGCTTACAGTTTCAGATGTTTATTCTATTATTGTCACGGTGGGAAGCATGGGGGCACACAGACAGAATGGTGCTGGAGAAGGAGCTGTGAGCTCTACATCTGAATCTGCAGGCAAGAGTCAAGGCTACACCAGGCCTGGCTTTAGCATCTGTGACCTCAAAGTCTACCCCCAATGACACACTTCCTCCAACAACACTGCTCCTACTTTAGCAAGGCCATACCTCCTAGTAGTACCACTCATTATAATCCAATGGAAAATATTTCTTACTATGCTAAAACTCAAACATGGGTCCACCTATAGCCTGAAAGTATAATGAGACTTAACCTTAGATAAAGCCTCATATTTTATAGCTGGTGCTCTTCCTTAGCCTAATCTAGAAGAAACTTGTGTGCTTTCCAAAAAATCTGACCAGGGACTAAGGAAGAGGCTAAACTTCCTAGATAAACAATTGAAGTAGTTTTTGCTAAGAATATCAAGGTAAAAGGCTGGAGAGGTGACCATGACTCCTCTTTCAGAGGACCCAGACTCAATCTCTAGTACCACATGGTGACTCAGAACTGTCTGGTAGCTCCCAATCCAGGGGATCCAATGCCCTCTTCTGGCTTCCATGGGCATCAGGCTTGTACATGATATGTGGCATACATCTAGGTAACACACACACACACACACACACACACACACACACACACACACACAAACACAAAAAGAAAATTAAATTTCAAATGAATAAGAAAAATTCTACAATGTCTGTTTGATAAATAAGTGGCACTTTTCAAAGTGATACATGCAGGTAAAACACCAATATACATCAAGTAAATATATTTTTTTAAAATAATACTATTTAGGCAAAACACACACAGTTAAAGATTATAAGTGTAAGCAGGACAAGCCACTAGACTGTACTCATACCAAGTACCTCATACTCCTGGTAAAAGATGCTCCAAACAACCCTTGATGGTGGCAAGATTGATCCACCAAATGTGTATGGGGACTGCTATTTTGAATAGGGTATGGGAAAAGAAGAACAGCTGTCAAGATTGGAAAGATACAGGGGCCCAGATAGCCAAGGTGACGAGTTCAAATCCTATTGTCCTACAATCATAACCTATCATGACTATGTATGTGTCTGTCCTTCCGGGTATTGAATATTGAAGGAAGAGATGGTAAATGGCCATGGTAAATAGTGTCCACATGTAGCATGAACTCAAATTCTAGCCTCAACTCTCATTGTCTGTGACTCTAATGCAAGTTTCTTAACCTGTATTTCAGTTCCTCATCTGTAGAAAAAAATTAAATTATTTAAGAAAGTGCCTAGCATACAGTGAACATAACTTTTTAAAATAAACACGAAGTGTACCTCAATCACCAGCTCTTGGCACACTATTTGCTCTCAATGTTTGATAAGGGAATGCTACTTTGAAAAATAAATGGTAAGACTGGGCACATTTCAATGGCAGTTGCAATTCAATACCCTTGCTTTGAACCAGTACCAAATGATGGGTGGCTCCGGTGCTCAGCTATGGGAGCTGTCACTGTGAATTAAGAGGAAGCAACAGACATCAGCTGTGCGTAAATTATTTCAAGCCAGTGGGCTCCTAGGAGACACAATGATTGCTAGTCTTCTACCCCCCTTTCCTGCCTCTGCCTTTCAGCCTTTTTGTAACTGGAAAGGTGAGTACAGGTAAAATCCCGTAGGCTCTGGGAGAAGTATATCTGCAGTATATAGCCTCTTATGCATACATAACAGACTCATACAGGTACATATCTGGGACTGGGGAGGGGAGTAACAACAGAAATAAAGTCAAAAGAAGCCTCACCCTTAAATACTCTGTTGTTTTAAGTGAGACCTCACCTGCATTTCTTTCCCTCTGACCAATATATCACCCACAACACCTACCGCATGACCACCAGCGCCAAGCCTCAAGAACTGAATCGAGCTCCAGTAGACAGTTTCCCTTGCACAGGCAATGGTTCACTTTCTTTCCAAACACCCCCATGGTGGAAATTATTTCAGTGTATTTGCATAAAATTCAGACCATTCAATTGCACTTGAACCCAGTAAGGAAATCTGTATTATCCGTAGAGGAGAACAGTATGTAATGAAGATGAGTTCATAGATGGGAATGGGTGTGGGGGAAGTTTTGGACTAGAGGCTCCCTGTCATTTTACTTCCTTGTTTGGATATGTTGATGTTGAGGATGGAGAGTGGAGCTCCATGACAAAGCATCTGTCCTGATTCCATGAAGTCTGCCCCGACCCAAGCATCACAGAGTATGAAGTCGCACAGAGTTCCAGTGTAGCTAGTGAGACCAAGCAGTCTAGGCTTACAGGCATTTTTAACTGTTAATTCTTGAGCTTACTTTATATCCTCCACATATGGGACATTGTTGAGAGTCACAGTGGAGCTTGGTAGGGAATGTGTTTCATAAAGTGTAGAATAACTTATGAGTTTTAGGGAAAATTATCAGTTAGTGATAAAACCCGTGATCAAAACCAACTTAGGACTTTGAGGTTTCAAAAGCCCTCCAGTGCTCTCTCTCTCTCTCTCTCTCTCTCTCTCTCTCTCTCTCTCTCTCTCTCTCTCTCTCTCTCTCTGTGTGTGTGTGTGTGTGTGTGTGTCTGTCTGTCTGTCTGTCTGTCTGTCCCTGTATTCTGTTTCTGTGTCTGTACCTCTCTTTGTCTCTGTGTCTATCTCTGTGTATGTGTCTCTCTGTGTGTCTCTGACTCTGTTTCTCTCTCCTCTCTCTTTCTGTCTCTCTCCCCTCTTCCTCCCTCTCTCCCTCTCTCTTTGCCTTGTACTTGTGGATCAAATGTAAACACTAAGCTCTTGCTATATTCCCCATCATGATGGTCATGGATTCTAATCCAGAACAGTGGTTTTCAACCTCTGAGTCTGTGACCCCTTTGACAAGCCTCTATCTCCAAAAATATTTTCATGATAATGATTCATAACAGTAGCAAAACTACAGTTATGAAGTAGTAATGAAAATAACTTTATGGCTGAGGGTCACAACAACATGAGGAACTGTATTAAAAAGTCAAAGCATGAGGAAGACTGAAAACCACTGCTCTAAAACCATGAGCCCCCAAATTAAGTTTTTTTTTTCCATAAGATGCCATGGGCATGGTGTTTTGTCACAGCAGTAGAAAAGTAACTAAGACAAATGGTCAGTGTGAATTCAGTTTTGAGAGAAAGTAACGATACCGATCAATTGTGGGTTTGGCATCAACTAAAATTATTGCTCCCAAAGAGAAGCTTTCTCCCTGTTTTCCTCTAATTTCCCCTAAGGACAAAAAGCTTTATTCCCTTTGATATTCTTCCATGTATGTTATATGCTCAGAATGGCTACAAGGTAACAGATATCTCTTCACAAAGTTGAGTGCAGCAAGAGAAGTCTTCTGACGTTTGGAATCCATGATAACCATGGTTTTAGACTGTATTACAGCTGGGGGGCATCCCACAGAAGGGATTTCCTTCTTCTGCCTCATCTAGGGTATCACACATGTAAGCTTGCTTCCATTCTTAGATGGATCTGGTTTTGCCATGCTCTTGGTAGCCTGGCTTTCTGGAAGGGCCCCTTCCAGAGCTGTTTCCTGACCTGTCTGAGCAGATTCCCAGACCAAAACCTCCAATAAAGACTGCACAAGAGACTGCTTTCCTGTAGGAACTACAAAGGCCCATCCCCCAGGCTGTCTCCTCATACCACCTTTGGTGGGTACCACTTTTGGTTGCTGCATTCCCACCAGCTCTTCTGATCATTGCCCTGAATGCGTGTGTTTGGTGTGCACTGTCCACAAGGGGCTCACAGCAAGCCAGAGGAACAGAAGCCCTTTGGCTGTATGACAAATGTCCATACAAGCACAATTTGGATCAAAGGAGTTCACTGGGAAATGTCTGTTAGTAAATCTGCCACCTTCTTACCTTTCAGATTGTCCTGCATCCCTTTAATCCACATCTGTCTACCTGTCCAATCTCCCCCGCCCCCCAGTCTCAAGGCAGTTCCCAGAAGAAGTGTGTTTAAATCTGGCTTCCACGCATTACCAGCTCTGTAGCCAAGGGCAATTTCTCTAACTTCTCCAAGGCTTAAGTTCTTCACTCACAAAAATGTCAGTTCTGAAGATTAAATATGAGCACATAGTAAAAACGCCTGACCCATGGTGGGAACTCAATAAAGCTGAAAGGAACCATGAAAGCATAATCCGACAGAATCCTATCATCAGAGTTTAACAACCATCTTCATACGCAGAAACAACGGGAGAACAGCTCACCCACAGGAGGCAGATGGCGCAGCATCAGCCCTTTGCAAACAGACTGATCGATGGAAGCAGTGATCAGGAAAATTGAATTCCGCTGAATACACACTGCTGTCTGCCCGCCATCATCTTATTTCAATGAAGCAAAATTGTAAATAGTGGGAGGCACTTCTGATAAGTTATGTGTTTGGGAATACAGGCTTTCAAATGACATTTGGAGCTCAAATTAATCAAATTTTGAATAGAAGAGTCTGGAGAAACAATTCAATACCATCTAAGTGGTGATTGAGAGTTTAGTCTGAGCTACAAAATAGTCACCAACAATGATGTCTTGGTGCTTTCTTGACCTAGGAAAAACATAGTCTACATTACATTCATTTTTAGATTGAACAATGAAGAGTATCCCACGTACCAGGAAGTGTGCAAGGCACCGGGAAAACTCAGATTGGGAGGCAGGCCCTGGCTCAGACAATTCAAAGTGAGAAGGCACAGAGCATACTGAAATGAAAGCCAGATGTTGGCTGAGGTCACTTTTCTTAGACATCTGATAACCACATCTCATGACCTGTAATGTCCCAAGGCCGCCCTAAGATTGTTCCTGCTTCATGTCCTGCTGTCTTTTTCTTGTTCTCATAACAGAACTAATGTGTTTTTCACTTTTTCATTATCCTGGATATAGACTTCAACAGTGCCCCTGAAATTGCTTGTTATGTATTTCATAAGGTTCTTTCATGTGCTTTACTTAGAATTGTAGTGTAGACATATTGCATACTGAATGATCTTTCTCTTCTCTGGGGTCATAAGCCATCTCTCTTCAATTTTGAGCAAATAAGTTGTGATATGTCCCTCTAAATACAAAGTTGTATCTAAAGTGCTCACATTGGTTTTGCATGAAACAGTTTCCTGCCCGTGGGAATACAATAGCTGCTGTGACACCTTCCACAGTGCCATCCACTAGGATATGTGACATATTGAGACTACTGAGGTAACAAGGAATCAATGGTCTGTCTGTGTGGGTCTGGGATAGTTGAGGGTGTCTTTACAAAGAAAGGGATATCTGCTTGAGTTCTAGCATCTGAGCAGGATGGGAATGGGCTCCAGCAGCAAGGAACGGCCAAAACATTTGATGGACATGGAAGGAAATGTGCTATATGCTGTGTCTTGGGGGGTTTTGACAGGATGATGCTTGAGCTTGGTGAAAGGTGTCAGCATGAAGCAATGACAAAATCAGGATGCCTCTTAAGGGGAAACTGCAGAAATAAGTGAGTATAAAATGTAAGGTGGGGCAAAGACTCTAAGTGCGTTGAAAAGTAGCACAGTGAAACCATGGCTTGAGATGACAAAACCCCATGGCTTTGTCCACGCAGAGATCCTGACTGCACTGGTCCAGGCTATGGAGTAAGCATTAGGATGGTTCTCATGGTGAACTTGATGTGCTGCCAAAGTTGAAAGCTGATCTTCTAGGAATTTCTAAATCCAGTATCTGCCAGTCACTGTAGAAGTTTATGTCCAATCCTGCTGCCTCCAGGGGGCAGGGTTAATAAAGAGAAAGCAGAAGTCCTAGGGATGTAGACCAATTTTTGAAGCAAGCCCAGTGAATTGAATGACTTACCTCCTCAGGATCACCTGGAGTTGCTTCTTAAGATGTGTATTTCAGAACCATGGCTCAGAGCCTCTCCGGGTGGAGTGGTTCTGAGAATCTCAGTTCCACAGATAGTTTTGCACCTTTGAGTGTAGCCATCATTTCCATCACAGATTTGTATATTTCACACCATGGAGGACAACAAATGGCTCCAGCAAGATAAATGACATTCCATACTGACCCTGTCCTGTGTCTGAATGCTGAGCATATACATTTCATTTTATCCTTAGGTAACCACTTTGAAATGGGTATTGTTTATGGTTCATAGATAAACTAAACAAAAGTCTGAGAGATTAAGTGTGTCAGCTAGAGTCACAGAGCTGGTGAGAAGTAAAGCCAGCCTTCAGGACTGGGGTGGTTGGACCCTGGGTTTCATAGGAAAACCCCATCTAAAATAAAACAAGCAAGAACAAAAACCAGCCTTCAAGCTATCCCCTGACTCCAAAGCCGCAGTCTCGTGTGCATGATCATAAACTTGAGCTTTGGGGCAGGTTAGCATGAGGCTCTTGCAGGGCATGTCCTCTTCTGTTTTTTCATTTGCTCTGGCTGTGCCAGCCCCTGGTGTTCATGCCAGTGTGTAAGGCACATTTGCATCTGCTCACTCATCTTCTCTCTAGCGTAGCTTTGACCAGGCCAAAGTTTACTGAGGACTTGCCAAAGATGGAAGGAGGCAGCTTCCAAGTAATTTGGATTTTCTTAAACTCATCTCTGCCTAGAGCTCAGCACAGCCAGAGGTCTGTGTCCAATTCAAAGTACCACATTTCTCATGAATATCTATGGCAGCCCAAGGCATGTCAGCAAATGCTCTGATGCCCCTGCTTATTAGCTTAAGAACCCGGCCACAGACAAACTGACTACAGCAACTTCTAACCCAGTGCACTGAAATGCAGCTTCTTCTTACAATCAAAATTCACTTGGCTTCATTTCTAGCTCTGTGTCTCTGGGTCTTCATGGAAAGCTAACCTTGCCTGTACCACTCACTGTTTAGGCTCTTGTTCAGCCTTTTCCATTTTCTTCTGTTCCACCCTCTCTCTGAGAACAAAGCTCCTATCTTTCCTGCTGAGCTGTTTCTCTGCTTACCACTTGACCCTGTTTCTACAGGAATCTAAATGTTTCTTTTTGCTCTGGCTGCTGTGATGAGATGGAAGAAACACTGTGATGGCCATTCTTGGTTGTCAGCTTGACTACATCTGAAATTAACTAATACTCTAATGATTAGGTACAACTGTGAGGGATTCTGTTTTCTTTATTAAATCATTGGAAGTAGGAAGACCCACTTCTAATCAAAATCTTTGAGATGGGAAGATACACCTTTAATCTGGGTCATACCTTCTTCTGGTAGCCTATATAAAGGACATGGGACTCTGCCAAGTCCATTCTTTCACTAGCATTAGAGCCCACATCTTTGGGACTCTAGTCTTTACTGAAGACCAGCTAAGATATCCAACCTCATGGACTGAACAACTATTGGATTCTTGGACCTCGCATTTGTAGACAACCACTGTACTAGCTGGATCACAGCTTATAAGCCATTCTAATAAATCTGATAGATAGAAATAGATAGATAGATAGATAGATAGATAGATAGATAGATAGACAAGGTAGATAAATGATAGATTACATAGGAAGATAATAGTTGATAAATTGAAGATAGATAGATAGATAGATAGATAGATAGATAGATAGATTCATTCTATCCGTTTTGTTTCTCTAGAAGACTTTGATTAATACAACCCCAATCATAGAACAAGAAAATATATATTGTATCTTGATTCTTCAGGGTTGCCTTGGAAAATCCATTTTGTTCATTTCACCCAAGTATTTATTTTCTCTAGAAGTCAGGGTACAATTCACTATATTCTCCAGGTACAATCCTTTGCTCACTTCCTTTTTTGGGGGTCACCCAAAGTATGGATGACATTACTTCTCTACTCTGCCTCTATCTCATCAATAATGTTTCATACCCAGGATTGCATTGAAAGACAGAATGGCCTTGCTCTAGTAGCAGACATCAGAACCTCAGTAGGCCCATAGACCTTAGCAGAGCTGACACCATGATGGAAGTACCATTCAGACCTTGGAACACAAGATGTTCCAAGAGCATCTTGCCAGAACAAGAGTGAAGATGCAATCCATCAATTTCCATAATTCTGGGAAAGTCTCTAAATGCACTAACCTTGCTTTTTGGCATCTGTAGTTCTGCTTCTGGCATACTACTCTTGCTAACTGAGGTGTATCAACTCAAGATGTGATTTTTGCACTGAAAAGCTCATCCTGAGAAAGACCTGGGACTATACTAGAATCCTAAACACTCAGTATTGTCACTGGCTGGCTAATAAAGATTTTCTATTGGCTTGAAACCATGTCCAAGTAGCCTTCAGTGGTGGATACATCACAACATTTCTGAAAGCCCCAGTAAGAACCCCAGAGTAAGACCTCTACACACCAGGAGTCTCAGTACCCCTCTTACTGGGGAAGAGTACAGTTGTCAAGGGACTCCTAAGGGGTGCACAAAATAAAAGACCAGACACATCATAAAAGAAGGAGAAAAAATGGATACTCTGCTCAGGAGGCAGAGGCAGGAGGATCTCTGTGAGTTTGAGGCCAGCTTTGTCTACAAGAGCTAGTTCTAGGACAGCTTCCAAAGCCACAGAGAAACTCTGTCTTGAAAAACCAACAACAACAACAGCAAAAAAGGACAAAAGGATACTCTGTCCTACATAGTGATTAAAAAGGGATCCTTGCCCAAATACTGGGACCCTGAAAGCGATGAGTGCCTATCCTTCCAAAAAGACCTTATCCTGTTTCTACTGATTACCCAGCTTGCTTGTGGGCAAATGCTGCTACAAAAGAAACTGATGAACTTACTTTTGGCTAGGAACTCTTCCAAACCACCCCACATTCTGTAGAAGCCCACTGAGGGGGACCCCAAACATGTGGATGTACAATGTCCAAACAATACATCATCAGCACTTCTCTTGGAAACTGGGAAACTTCAGCCACCAGCCCAGCCAGCCTGCTCCCAGATGATAACACAACAGAGCCTCTCCAAAACGGCAGTCACATTAGGGTCATCAGACTCCACATATCAGTTAGATGAGAGGCAGAGAGGGTGTGTTTTCCTTTAAAACTTGTCATGGTCATGGTCTCTTCATAGCAATGGAAGACTTATTACGACACTCCTCAAACCAAAGGACTTAGTTATTGTCCTTAGTTAATGTCCAAGCCTGGACATTAGATGAGGCTGGTTTTCTTTTCCTGGATTATTGGCTTACTATACCTGTTCATAAGATGGCCTGCCCCCTTTTTCTGGCCTGAAATCTAGGCAAAGTCTGGTTCCAGGTCAGATTGGCTAGCTTGGGTAATTTCCAGCTTTTATTCATGGCCAATTAAACAACTTTGAGATTCTTGTAGGGCTCATATTTCTCTTCTTTCTCTCTTTCTGTGAATAGTTCTGAATGAATGGCTTCTGACATGGAGATTTGGTCTTAAGAAGGCAGTTAATATATAGTTGTACTCTTTAGATTGGCTTTTTCAGAACAATAATTACCAAAATTTATCACCCTCTGGTCTCAAAGGCAAGGCCTCATTTGTTTCACAGGCTGCTATGAGATATTGTGCATAACAATTTAAGAATCCTATGTTGAAACCAGGAGTCAGGTGTTCTGTGTATAGACTACATACTATCATCATGTAACCAAAGCTTCTTTCTTCTCATCCAGCTGTGTGCACATGTTTCCTTCCAACAAGCTGTGCAGTCAAAATGTGGACACTGATTCTAAACTCTATTTCTTTCTTAACCTTTCCTAGTTCCAGCTACCTGGGCAGTACCACTCTAAGTCAGACTTTGTATGTATTTGATGAGTTATATGGTACTCAACCCCTCTAAAAACTTTGATGAATAGAACACACACACACACACACACACACACACACACACACACACACACACACACACACAGCATCAAAGGACAAAACAAAAAAATTAAATGCTAAAGGGATCTGAACTCGGTGTAGTCATTTCTTAACTAACTGGCTGGTTTTGGATGATTAAAATCACGAGGAATCCAAAAATGGAAGAATTCGTCATGTTTGACGTTGGCACATTTTAACCAATTTAAGAAATTGCTTCCGCATCAGCAACACAGCCAATTTACATGTACTTAGGCAATGAAGAAGAAAAGATGCAGACACTGACAGGAGGCAGGAGAATCACCAAGAGAGGCAGGAGGAGGGGCCATGCCCAAACAAGGAGAAGGAAGGGGGTGTGGGGACAAGACAATGAAAGAGACAGAAAATGAGAAAAGTTGACAGCATTAACACAAGGTGTCTTCCTCATTTAGAACAGCCAAGGAATGTTAGGTGCCTAGAGTTTGAGGGATGCCAGGACTGGACTGCCTGTCTCTGAGTGATTCTTTGAATCTAGCTTGTGCCTGCTGACTTACCACTTTCCCTCATCCTAAGCAGTTTTCCACAGATAGTAGCTAATGAGCAATAAGGATTTGTGGAACAAAGAACACAATGCCATACGCTGACATCATTTGTGTCTCTGGGCTAATGAGTTTTATATTTCATAAGAGGAAGAATTTAAAAATACATGTGTCCCACTCCAAAGAACCTATAGACACTGACAGTGTGAGAGCCAAAGTTACATTTTAAGTCTTAATTGTTATGCCACAAAGATCCATGAAATAAAAATGCTTCTGATCTCTCAGTCCCTTGCCCAAGAACAGATAGTTCCTGAAGTGCTAGAGACTATTGTTTATGGAAGACAATAAGCCATATGTTTTCACTGCACTAAACAAGTTTGTGTGACCCATCTGCACCAATGTGCTTGATCCCATGTGTGCTGGGGGTTCACAGGCAGGAAAAGTGTCAGGATGTATGCTTGCCCCTGATTGTACATGATAGGAAATGCAATGAATTATGGGTTTTCCTTCCTGAGCCCTTGCAAAATTTGATTCAGGGCCATTTTTTCCCCCCTGGGAATTCAGAGATTGATCTGGCCAGAGCCCATCCACTAGGTCAGTATTTAAAGCTTTCTTCAAATTTGGCTTTGAACTGTGCTGGTAGTCATATTCTTTATTGGTGAGATTAGCACAGCCTATTATTACAACCTTCCTACCTCCAAAGCCTCTCTGTCACCCGTTTCTTCTCTTTATATCTTTTTCTATATTTGCAATTTATTGTGAACATCTTTTACCTTGTAGAATCCATCCATTCACCTCTCTCTTTCTCTCTCTCTCTCTCCCTCTCTCTCTCTCTCTCTCTCTCTCTCTCTCTCTCTCTCTCTCTCTCTCTCTCTCTCTCTCTCTCTCTCTCTCATATCTCTGTCTTTCTCCTTCCTTCCCTCCTTCTCTCTGCCATAGCTTCCATTCTAGATTATGACAAACCATACCTGGGATATTAGAGGAGGCTTCATTTGTATCTCCTAGAATTCCGAACTCTGTGTTAAGAGGGAAGCTTCCCATTCTACATGAGGTTTTAGAATGAAAAGGATAGGTCAACTGATGGTCACGGGAATATCTGCAGCCCACACTTTATATTAAAGTGTTCCCGGGATTGGCCTTTCTCTGTCTTGTAGCCAAATTGTGTGGTGTGTTCTGCAATCAGGTCTTACCCACTGACACAAAGAGTGATGACAATGGCCTTTGTTGTTTTGGAGACTTCTGGGGTCTCCCTGACCAATAACTTGTAGGGAGATTTTCCTTTAATAATATACCTTAGGGAGCAGCATTGTTTACCCATGTGGGGTATCTCCGTTCATAGCCTTTTAAATTTTTAATTTTTTATACCCAGGCAGGGTATTGTCGTTCATATCCTTTTAAATTTTAATTATATTTTATAATTAGATCACAAACTTGTGGTCTCCATAAAGCTTTTTCATGTGTCCTGGTTTTGGTTAACCCACTCTTTACCCTGCACTCAACCCTTTCCCCATTCCCACTTAAATATTTGCCCTCCCATATTGCCCTCTCTCCCGTCATATCACATATATTCTATCTACTATCTTCTCTTATTTTGTAATTGGGTTACAAAACTCTTCAAACTGAAGATTTATAATGTATACAGCACAGCAGGAAAAAAATGAATCCTCTTCTAGATACTTAGAAATAAAAGAGCTATCAGAGAAAAAGAGAAATTACCCATGGGAGACATGAGTTATAATAACAAACTTGTTAGTAGCAAACCTAGGAACCTGGAGATAATGGACTATTACCTTCAGTCTGTTAAAGTTATGAGAAATGGGAAGGAAAATAAGCAATCTTAAAACCTGAGTCTAAATCCAAGTAAACAAGACTAATATTTAAATTATTAAGTGCCCAGGCTAGGTAGCTGGCTGAGCAGTAAAGAACACTTGCTCTTTTATTGGAGGACCTGGGTTCTGTTCCCAGCACTCACATGTGTCTCTCAATTGTCTGTAATTTAAGTTTCCTCTGGGTACCTTCTGGTCTCCATGAACACCATGAATATACACAGTGCATATAACAATACACACACACAGGCAAAAACATTCACATACATAAAATAAGTCTTTAAAAAAAAAAAAAAAAAGCCTAACTAACGAGGGTGTTTAGGAGAATATATCTGAAAGGCCGATAATCCAGGACACCAGGGATAGAAGAGGAGGGTTAATGAACTACTGTCGATTTTGCCTCTGGTGAGGGTAGAGTCTGGTGAGATGGAAACTTTTTAGTGTCTAGTAGGTAGTTCTGTTAACAGAACACACGGGGGAGGAGGGGTAAAAACCCAAGAAGTTAGAAAGGAAGAAAGGATAAAGTTGAACAAATCGGATGGAATACAAATCGTCCAGATCCATGCAAGTATTTTGATTAACAAGATGCGTACAGCATCAGATGTGGCTGCATAAGGGCCACGAGGAACAAGAGAGGGCACACAGCACCCAGATGTGGCTGTATGATGGATTCTGATGGATTTTAATGTTAGAATACTGAGAGAGAAAGAGAGCGTAACATCTGTATTAACAAGCGGAAGCTGTGAGGAAGCCTACTGCTCTAACATAGGATTTTCTGTATTAAATTTATTTTGTAGTATTTAAAATTATTTCGTAGGTTTAGCTCAGGTCGAGCGAGTTTTCTAAACCATGCAAGGCTTAGTTTCAACCACCACAAAAACCACCACCACAGAACAAATTTTAAAAGACACTATTTTGCAGCCCAATAATAATAAAAGAAGACACTAGTCGCGAATTGGAAAGATGAGTTTAGGTTCTACCCTGCATTGCCGGGGGCCTTCTATGGCCTTCACTAGCCTGTGGGATGTCCTCTGTGCTGCAGAAACTATTTAATTAAACAATCACCCTAGTCACAGTGCAGGTTATTCCTGAAAAGTTTATACATCCTCTCTGCCCTGTAGGGAAAGGAAGACGCAGGAGGGGGGGGGGGCACCACCACAAGTCCGGTTTCTGGGGGCAGTTTAAATACCCAGTGGGAGTGGTCTTGAGCATCTCTGGGGGAGGGGTCAGCATTTGGCCATTTGGCGGGCTTTCTGAAATGCTGCAGGGTTTGGAGGGCGATGGGGGGAGGGGACTTGTTTGGCGCCTCCACCATAACAGTCATAGTTACCTCCATTTTGATTTGCTAACGTTGCTAACAGAACCCCAGAACGGAAAGCAGGGGGTTCATCTAATCAAAACCTGTTTCATGGAGACAAGAGTGAAGCGCGAAGGAAGGCCAGACTTCCCAGAACCCTGCTGGAGTTCAAACGACATTGTAAGCTCCAGCTGACGCTGTTTTCCATGAACTCTGAGATCCTCTCTGCCTCTCAGTGGTGATCTAAGGACAAAGAAGAGCATGCCCACAGTGGGGAAGGTACTGCAATAGATGAGGCAGCCTATTAGCACCAAACATCTCCAAATGAGACCCAATATCATCCTCTATTAAGTCATGCTGAGAAGCTGAATACAGGGGGGTGTTTCAAATGTCAGCACCATGCAAATATGAATAGGGCTGATTAATAAATAAGCAAACAAATACAAGGAAATCAGGCCTGCCTTAATGCCTCAAATTCACAGCAACACCCTGTTAACACGAACTTCAAGCATTAATACTAATCAGAGGTTTGAAAACTTCAAATTAATTCAACCGCTGCTCAATAGACTGTCACTTCGTCATCTTCCGCCTGTGACTTTCCTATCTGCTCTGATCCCTGTGAAGTAATTAAATCCATTAACATGTAAAACTGGCTTTTGTACTTGAGGGGAGGAATGAAGAGGGGACCTGAATAACATTCTTGGCAACAAAGCTCCATTTCTCAGAACTTCATTATGTATACTTTCTTGGCCTTTTCTCTCTGCAGTAGCAGCTCTTCTGGTGTGGACTGTACTTCAGGCTGGGACAGAGAAGAGGTGGCTTCAGGAGGGAATGTGCACCACTCAAGTAGAGCTGGAGACAGTCTGGTGCTTCATATCAAGGAGAGCTGTAGACCCTTACTGTTTTTCTTATAGCCTTCGATTTCACCTTGTGTGAAATCAGAATGAAGTCTGCTCTCCTGGTCCCCTCACAGGACCCAACAGATCACCAACGTAAACTGCACAGCTGTCACCTCAAAGCAAACAAGAGATCATTTATTCTACAGCCAAATTTGAGTGACCATGGCCCAAAAATATGAAGTCAGGTTACCCCTGGTTCCATGGTCAGATGTGGAAGCCGTTTCATGAAGTTGTATATTAATAGAAAAAAGAAAGTCATAACTCAAGGCAACTTTAAAATACATTGGTGGAAACATGAATTGAGCTGTTACAGAAGGCTGATGAATCTCAGCGACAGGCCTCAGATGCTGACAGATAGCATTCTTAACATTTCCGCTGGTGGACAATAGGCCTTCAAGAGGTTTGTCAGGGTGTTTGGTCTGATTCAGAAGTGGGCAAGGCATGGCTCTTAGGAAACTAAAGATAGCCACAAAGAAGTGTTAATTAGATGAGATCAGGTGCCAAGTGAAATCAGGGTGGTACACTCCCAGTTGGGCATAGTAGTACTCACTATCCAGTCATCAAACACTCCACAGCATGCATGATACACAGGTAACCAATGCCTGACTTGGAGTCTGTCGTGGGGCTCAAGCTCTCACTGGTTCCATTGCTGGATGACCTATTCAAATCCTCACCTGTTCAGACCAAGCCCTGTACCTTGCATTCTGAGCCTGTTCTGTGCTTGAAACCATCAGGGGTCTGCCTTTTCTTTCAGACTGAACTCATCAAAGTCTTTCCTTTATTTCTTATTTTAAATTTATTTAATTTAGAAACAATCTTATTTTACATATCAATCCCAATTCCCTATCCCTTCCATCCTCCCATGCCCGCCATGAACTTCCTCATCCCACCCCCCATTCACTCCCTAGGGAGGGTGAAGCCTTCCAGGGGGGATCATTAAAGTCTGTCACATCATTTGGGGGAGGGCAGTTGTAGAGAGAGAGGAGGGATGAGCAAAGGGGTCCAGACCATGCTGGAGAAACTCACAGAAACAGCTCACCTGACCAAGTGGGAGCACCCAGTAGGGAACCAGCATTGGACAGAACCAAGCCTTCTGAATATGGGTATCAGTTAGGAGGCCTGGGCGTAGGGCCTCTGACAGTGGAACCAGCATTTATCCCTAGAGCAAAAATGGACTTGGGAGCTCCTTCCCCATGGAGGAGCATCTTTCTCAGCATCTTTCCTAGTCACCTGCAGCATCTTCCTTGCATTTGTTTCCATTCTCTGCTAGCTCCTTCAGCAAGGGCTCTTTGAACCTGGCATCTCTTCGACCTTTTTATTGCCATTCTATATCTCATATATACATATTGTTATGTGAAGTCTAGTGTGAACTAAGAAGTCAATCTCAGTGACCAAGAAGATAATGAAAGAGCTTGTGACTGCCAACAGCCAGGTCTACCAAGCCAAATCAGTACCACTTGGTGAAGCAAAGCCAATAAAACTGAGGTAGCTTATAGATTTCTTAGTTTTTCAATGAAGCCTCACATCACAGAGACACAAACTCAACTGTCAACGTCTCTGACATTGCTTATTCTTGGCAGTGACATACCACAAATATGGCACTTTGGAACCTTGACTGCTTTAAAATGGAAACTGTAATTTCAGAAGCAAAGCCCTTCTGATGTCTGCCCTCCTATTCACTGTCTGTCTCCCTCGAAGTGATGTGCAGAAACCAAAATTAGGAGCTAGAGAGATGGCTCAGTGCTAAAGAGCACAGGCTGCTCTTGCACAGGACCTAAATTTGATTCCTAGGACCCACACCATGCCTTACAACTACCTGTAACTCCATTTTCAGAAGATCCAATGCTCTCTTCTGGCCTCTGAGGGCACCAGGCATGCATTTGGTACACAGATGTACATGCAGACAAAATACCATACACATAAAGTAAAAAAAAAAATTTGTTTATTTTGTTTTTTGAGACAGGGTCTCTCTGTGTAGCCTTATTTGTCCAGGAACTTGCTCTGTAGACCAGGCTGGCCTCAGACTGAGAGATTTGCCTGCCTCTGCCTCCTGAGTGCTGGGATTAAAGATGTGCACCAATTCTGGGGGGGGGTCTTAATTAGGCTGTGGCATGAGTTGGTAAAGCTTCGGCCAGTCCCTCAGCCTAGTCTCTCTGGTACTTTGAGAACACTATGGCATTTCAGTTCAGAAGTAGGATAGAGGACACAGTGAAACCATTGCAATAGACTCTTCCTTGGGTAGAAAGAAAGTTTTATTGAGCATCAAGCTGGTAAGTCTATCTCTCAGGGGGCAGAGAGAAACAAAACGGCAGATAAGCAAATGGATTTCCTATGGCCAGCAGTGTGGGACCTTGAGCCAACACAGGTTTACTAGATGACCTTACCAGAGATAGTTGACATTTGGGGTGGATTAAAAGATTTCTAGTCAACAGGAATCTGCCTTAGGAGATTCCTGAGGAATTAGGAATTCAGGCTTCTGTTGACCCACTCAGAGTCCTGTATAGGACATTGTCACCAGCACTATCATTTTGGGGGAATGGGGGTCCACTAAAAACCTAATAAGAAGCTCAGAGGAATCTTGTGTTCATTCATTAAGAAAAGTATGGGTGGGAAGATAAGACATATAAATTATTTACATTAAGACTCACTATGAGGAGACATTTAGAAAAGAATCTAATGTAAATATAAAAGGAGTACATTGCTAAAGAATTTGTTAACTCCTCAATAATCAAGGACTAGGTAGACAGTATGGTAAACTCAGAGGGCCACAAACATTTTTAATGAAATACCAAATCCTGATGAGAATTAGAAAATGTGGCAAAGGAGTCACAACTACAGGACAAGAATCAGTTGCATTCTATCAAAACTCAATTTGCATTTGTATGGGCAAAATTAATTCACGTTGATATTTATTCTGTCCCTTTATCTCTGGCTGAAGGGAGCTGTAAAATGACTTAGTCAAAAGCAGGAGAAGCACTAAACCAGGCCAGTGAGCTGGCCAGGACTGCCACTAAATGTCCAGTTGTTCACGAGTGTTCCTTATAGACCTTCAATTAGATGAATGCCGGACCTACTCAATGTTACATCCTGAATCCTGGCTTCATTCATAAGCAAACATGGAAGGAAGTTCATCTATCCTGCTGCTGAGGCATTCTTTCGCTGATGTTAGAATTTACTTCCTCAGGATTCTAACACATACTGAGATCAGCTGAGAGAGCCTTCCTTCTAGACTAAACCACTTTGGATTCTTGACTTTTCTGTCAGGTGATAGCCATTGTTGGACTGTCCAGACAACAGCCTGTAAGCATTATAATAAACCCCATCTTTGATAGAATAGTAGAGATAAATGAGATAAATAGAAATTTATTCTATCAGTTTTGTGCTTCTGATGTCCTTCTGTATATGTGTTTTGCTTATTGGTTGATGAATAAAACACTGATTGACCAGTAGCCAGGCAGGAAGCATAGGTGGGGCTACCAGACAAGGAGAGTTCTGGGGAGAGGATGCAGAGAGTGAGCTGCCAGGTGATACCATGTAGCCAAGAAGGAGTAACAGGCCTGGAAATTCTCCAATAAGATAATGCAGAAATATATATATATATATATATATATATATATATATATATATATGTGTGTGTGTGTGTGTGTGTGTGTGTGTGTGTGTGTGTGTGTGTGTAGAAATACATACATTAATAGTTATGCATTATTATTTAAGAAATATCTAGCCAATAAAAAGCCTGAGCCATAGACCAAGCAGCTTGCAGGCATCCTACCTTTTGACCTCCCTGGTGCTGGGATTACAGAGATGTGGGAAGCTACATCTTGAGAAAAGGAGGGACTGAGTGTATACTCTGTCCCAGTACCACTCCTTAGCACAGAAACAGAATGCCCTTCAATATGTTGGGCCATGACTCATGTTCTGTGGGCTTAAAAAACCTGAGATGGGATGCCTTTAGGGATTCTTAACAGCTGTGCAAGGAAAAGAGGTGCAGATGAGGCTGCTTCTCCCCTGTCAGATTTTCTGAGCCAAGGGGACTGACTTACAAGGAAACTTGGGCATCTGCTGTCCCTAGGCATGCTAGGCAATGAGCCCACTCCTGTGGCTGTGGATTCACACAGACTTCTGACCAGTGTCACTGTCTGCTTCATAAGTGTGCCTGGCTATGATCCAATAAAACTTGATTGATAGACTCTGAGATTCAAATTCCCACATGGTTTTTAGATTTCCTGAAATATTATTCATCATTTAATTGAACAGTTTAAAATAGTTGGAAAGAAACCACAAAAAAAACGAGTAATAATATTTTTTAGCTTTATGATATACAAAAAGAGAAAGCAGGTAGCATCTGACCAGTGGACTCATCTCTGTTCCAAAGTAGTTGAAATGCAGAAAACAGAGAAAGTCATTTTTGCAAAAATGGAATGAATGCTGCAAGTGTTTTTGTTTGTTTTTTGTAGAAATGTGATTTTTAATATGAATGACCAGAGAAATGTGGGGGAATAGGACAACTATAGACTACATGGGAACAGGGTGTGGTTTGAGCTGAAAGGGAGGCTTCACAAAATGGATCCAAGGCAGCAGGCCTGGAGTTGGAGGGAGAATAAGGGCAGAGTCAAGGAAGGAGCCTTACTGGTAATCAATCACACAGGGGGACCTGGCAGCCCTGGAGCCCGGAGATGCTTCCCACTTGTGGGCTTGACATATAGATGTCTGTGAGTGCTGGACAGAGTGTGTGTATGAGAAGAAAATTCTGGAAGTGCCCCATTTTAGGAAAGTTTACCACACAAGGTAATAGGCGATCTGGAGGCAGTTATTTGAAAGTGCATCGCCAGCTGACATTAGGCATTAAATATTCAGCAGATATTAAATTGTTTAGGACATAATACCCTTCTTAAAAGGTCTGGATGTCCTCATTACTTTCATTTTATAAAGAAGGGAATTGAGAAACGGTAAGAAATTCTCAGTGGAATTAACAACCAACACCAACAATAAACACATAAAACATTTGCTATTCTCTGAAGGTTCAGGGAGCCATGAAATGAACATGTGAGTAGTAATCTAGGGGCCACACTCACCTGACTGAGGCAGCAATTAACACCTCAGGAGGGGCAGCCAGCATCCTGGGAGATGGCCCAGTGTTGGTCCATGTAGATGACTCAACACGCCTGACTGGGGGCCATTGTGGACACCATTCAGCTGTTAGTAAGCCTGGAGCCATTCATAAGAATGATCACAAATGCTTGCTAAGCCCTGCATACTCTGGAAGGAGCCACAGTAGCGTCAATGTAGGGGTTAGAAATAATTAAGTAACATTTCAGCTTTCCTGAGAGCCATTGGACTAAACAAAGGAACAGGTGAGAAGAGGAAATTGAAGGCTATTTGCATTTTGCTAATGGATCTTTAATCTGCAGACCCCCACTCCTCTACCAGCAGCAGCCTGTGCTGGCGGCAATCTGGGGAGACTGTTTCCTCACAAAGCGCCCATTCATGAGGCATGGAGGCTGGCACAATGCAGCAATCAGGCAGAGAATCTTCTCGGAGTGCTACACCTGCACCTGCTATCAGGCAGGAACTACTTTATCAGCCCTTAGCAACTTACCGTCTTTCATCAGCTCTTTTCCAGCCTCTGGGGGTATACATATATAAACCCCCAGCAACGCTAAGCGGGCAACTTCTCTGGAGAGCCAGGAAGTCTAGGGTCTCCTGAACAGGCCCAGGTCTGTCATGTGGTGCCAACATGACCCAGATCCTTGAACTGTGCACTAACTCTCATTCCAGGATTGGGAAGGAGGGTGGGGCTGGTGACTGTGGCTTGAGCCAGGGGGATGGAAGCAACATTAGCATCCATCCCACCACTGAGGGAGAATGAATGCATGAGCTGGCTTGTCAGGTGCGGAGAGACGTTGAATGCTTTTTTGATTGCTATAATTGCGGTAAATTGGACGTTTGCGAGTGCCTGTTTCACAAGAAGATCTCATGGATGAGACTTAGGGAAGACGCCCCTCTTTAGCTCCCTCTGCTTTGTCCCATGTAGATGAGATAATTCTTCAACCATCAAAGATTGTGAATAGTCTGCTAATTTTAGTTGTGCAAGCCAAACAAAGACCCTGGTTGGTAGATCCGGAAAGTGACTCATATGATGTGATGTGATGTTTGCACAATGGAACCGAAGGGTCTTGACAGAAACCCCTGATTATTCCAAACTTTCCCTCCAAGGAGTTGGGCGGTATGTTAGTGGCTGTTTCAGCCAGGCGGCCAAACATGGTCTCTGGTGGCTTCCTTTCTGCTTAGGGTCCTTGCTTCTGCCTCCAATAGTGCTGTCTACTCTGTGAGTATCCTTTTCAGAAGTGACAAGAGTTAGAAAGGCAGCAGGGACTCAAAGCCAAAAGGCACAGAAACCTGACAGAACCGAAGCTGGTGGTTCCTGACAGCATTGAGGAGCCTGAGAGAGCAAAGGGGATCAGAGGCTGAGTGGGAACAGCAAGACCATTGAGGGTGCTGTGGTTCTGCCACTAGGTACTTCTGAGGGGGGCACTTGGACTTGAACCGAGAACTGGAGAGTCCATGTCTTTTTCCAAGAGTTGATCATCATGGCCAGGATAAGCATCACACCTGTCTCCAAACCTGGTTTTGCGCGTATGCTGTGCACCACTTACTCTGGGCCATCTGCTTTGGGAAGGCTTGGCAATGGTCATGTTGGATTTGGCAAGTCTTTCCTCATAAAGTATAGCAATCTGGAAAACTCGATTCTGAACAAGCTAGGTTGGCTGGGCTCTCTGCTGGGCCACCCTACTGCTACCTGGGGAGTGGGTGGGTAAGGCCCTGATGGCAATGACATGATGGGGCTGGTGAACCCTTCATAGCCTCCTCTTCCACACTCCAAATGCTTCTCAGACCTGCTATGACACTTTGCTTTTTCTCTGCCTTTGTTCGCACCGTTCTTCCTTCCTGGAATTTCCCTTTCTGCTTCTCTTGCCAGTGAACCAGCCTATGGCTCATTCTTCAAGACCATGGTTGCACATTTCTGTCTATGGCTGAGGAAACAGAATTGCAGCTGCCAAGGGACTTGGCCGAGCTCATTCAGGTGGCTGGCGACAGAAGTGGGGTTTAATCTCATGGGCTCTTCCAGGGGTTGCATTTGCTCCGGTTGCACTTTCTGCACATGCCTCCTCAATGGCACTTGCAAAACTATACTAAACACTGCACACTCATGTTCCGTGCCAGGCCATAGGCTCCTTGAGAACAGAGTCCTCTCTCGTTCTGCACCTTGAGCATCTCACACAGTGCCAGAACAAGTTGCACACTCAGTAATCACCTGATAGGTGATCAAATTAACCATTGTCATACACTGAGAGGAGGGACAGAACAGGCCCCTGAACCACTGAAGTTGCATATTCCTGGTGGGAGACTGGGGACCTGAGGCTAAAAGACCTATTAAAGAGCTTACTGGAAGTTACCTGAATTCTCAGACTATATGAGAAATGGAATTATCACTCAAAGTCACTTACAGAGCATGCCACCCCACATCTTCATAGGCCAATATGTTGAACTATTTGATTTTATCCTCCTTTCCCCATTAAGCCGCCTATGTCCATGTACATGAAAGACCACCCCAGAGGGAAGCAGAATTTGCAGTCTTGGGGAAATCGACTGTGAAGACTTTTGGATGAATGAAAGAATGAATAGAACCCTTGAATGATGGGCATTCTTAGATAATCCCTGGTGTACTGCTACTTGGAAAGAGAAGACTAAAACCTAGCAACCTTCAAAGGTCATCTATCTAAATAGATGTTTTCAATAAGAAATTACAGGAAAGCCCAAATTCACTTGTCTCAGCCTGGGGAGACCCTACTGATTCAGTCACTGAGAGGGCTGAGACTTGAGGCTAGCATCAAACTGAATTGCATTTCTCCACTTTGTCATTCTGCTGTATCACTGCCAGTAGCTACCAGTACTACAGTGCCTGCTGCTAAATGGGAGTGGGGGTGGGGTGGGATTAGTGTTTTCTCACCACTGAGTCAAATCCTTGATTCTTACTTCACAGTCTTTCCACCACTGCCTAGGGGTAATGTCCAGGTGATACCATGAGCCGAGTGGCTTGGATCTCAATAACTCGGAGCAGCTACTGTCATGATAGAAGGGGTTTCTCTGTTTTCTCCCGTATCAGTCTAGGCAATCATGACTTCAAAGGGCCTCAATGGGAATCACCCATATGCCCTGTTTCATCAAGGCAACTTCGAAGGATAAGAGTACAGAGAAACTGGGGTGCCACAAACAACTTTGGGATCTTAGAGGAAAAGCACCCAGCATTTACCCCACCCTAAAACATCACCATTTTATCTTTCTTAAGAGCACTGGTGTCCCCAGCCTTTGGCTGTGATTATCAACACAGTTGTTGGCACTCCTGACTATTGAAGAACAGTAGGAGGTGCTGTCAGAAACTGGTCCTCAGAAAATATGGACCTGCTATCCCTTGGGCCTTTTTTCTATTTTTAAGGAATACACAGAGGGATCTCCCTTAATTATAAACATGGTGACCAAGTGGATTTTAGATATAGAAGCAGAAAACACAGGCTCAGTCCTTTCCACTCCTGACTATAAGGTAGCAATCTATGTGACCTCCCAAAGGTACTTAGCAACTCTGCTGTAGATTGTTGGTACATATTTAGAGAAATTGATAATGTGGTGGCTTGATATTGTATGAACTAAGAATTTCCTTCCGTGTGTAGTTCTGAGTTGGGGTTGCTCCCAATTTGGTGTTCCAATTCATGTGAGATTTAGAAGCAAAGAAGGGCCAATTTGTGTTTTGTTTGTCCTCTAAAGGTCAGTAAGGGAGTCACTGCTGCAACCCAGGCTCAATGTCACTCTCTGACTATTGGTTCAGGGTACAGTGAAGGTGGTTGCCTCTCCAGTTCCTGCTAGGACCTCTTCTCCAACTTCCTTTAGTCCAGTGCTAAGAACAAGGTTAGGGGCTTTTAAGTCACCGCAGAAAAAATGGCACCATCAAGTGAGGTTTATTTATTTATCTATCTATCTATCTATCTATCTATCTATCTATCTATCTATCTATTTATTTATTTATTTATTTTAAGGAGTATAGGATGACTGAGTTGTCTACTAGATTCCCTGATGCGAACTGCATAGTTTAATTAGAAGACCATGGAATTCACATTAGAGAACCCTGAGTCTTTTTGGGTTATTTGTGTCATGGGTGTTTGTCCAGGTGTCTGGGGTTCTGTCTGGGGTTCGGCAAACAAGGAAATAAAGTCTGTGTGCCTAGAACAGTGTGTGTCAAAGCGTGGTCTAAGTACTGTTGTCAATAAGGTCACCTGGACAACTAGTTACAGCACAGATCACCTCAGCTCTGCCTGCTTAAAGTTTTTCCATGTAGCTTTGCTGAATTTTGGGAGCTGCTCAGTGTTCCCTGAAGAGAACAATATAAAAAGGAAGAAATACATGCTCAAATGAACAGAGTGTGTGCCTGCATGTAAGGAAGAGGAACAGAAATGCACAGCCTGAGGGGCTTCTCCCTGGTTCCGTGAGTTAAGGGGAGGGCTGTGCTGTAGTCACAGGTCTGAACTCAAGGTGACTCCAGATAAGTTGATAGCATAGACCTTGTCTCTGCTCCTCCCAGAACCACCTCTGGAAACAGCTTGAGAGATGTCTTAGTGAGACAGGTTGTCATCCTTCAGTATCATGAAGGTGCCAGGAAGCAGTCACATCGAGGACATCTGAAGGTGAGGCTGCACCATTTGCATCCTCCATAGCCAGCTTCTGGCTGACATTTCCCCTGTGCGATTAATTAGAAGTGTCTCTCCAGTCTTCATGGGCTTTTCATTCATTTCTCTTCTCCTGGGAAGTTATAGCCCCATTGCACGCTGGCCAGACATGCAGAGGTTTTCTCTGGTGACCCTGCCTGTTAGCGGCCTCTGGGGCCAGCTTGCAGAAGCAGGGCAACCCACAGGCTGCACAAATTGGACTGGAAGAGGGCAAGGCCAGATGATGAAAAGTCCCCTTTGGGCAGCTCATGGACATCATTAGCCACCGTGGAGGCTGGTAATGAGGTCTCTTCTTGCAGTGAGGCTGGCCTGGGACACCAGCACTTGTGACTAGAGAAGAATATGTTCCTTCAAGGCCTGAAATGGCTGGCATGGGTGGAGGATGCAGCTGTTGTGCACAAGGCGTTCCTCTTCACCGTCCACTTGGAGCTTCCTCCCACCAAGTGTCATATGAACAACCTAGGCTGCTTAGAATTTGATGGAAAAATGTTAGTAATTAACAAATCTTTCCTAAAAATGATTTTTTTAATTTTATTTTTATTGAGGGAACTGGGATTGGCATGTAAAACAAGCTGGTTTCAAATTTTTTTTATTTAAAAAAAAGAAAAGAAATGTTATTTTCGTGTGTGTGTGTGTGTGTGTGTGTGTGTGTGTGTGTGTGTGTGTGTGTGTTGGTACCCTTGGGGGTCAGAAGAATCCTCTGGCTCTAGAGTTACAGGCAGCAGTGAGCTACCTACCTGGGTGCTAGGAACCTAGCTGAGGTCCTCAGGGAGATCAGCAAGACTCTTCACCAGTAACCCATCCCTCCAGTCCCAGAATGTACCATTTTTTTTCTTTAAATGGTTTGTTTGTATTTTATGGCTGTGGGTGTTTTGCCTACATGTGTATCTGTATACAACTGGATATGCAGACAGCTGTGAGCCACTATGTGGGGGCTGAGAATCAAATCTAGGTCCTCTGGAAGAACAGCCAAGGCTCTTAACTGCTGAGCCGTTGCTCCAACCCCTGTATCACTTCTTAAAAGTATTTTACTTTTCTAGGAAGTTGGTGTGGACAACCAGGGACCAAGAACTCTGTGGCGATGCATTTCGGTGTTGCTGTTTAATTCTTGGTGTGCCTTCTAAAACAAACCACTACACAGATGACAACTGAGCTTCTGCCTGACTTGTGTTTCAAGGTGCCTATCTGTAGTGAGAGACCAGTTTCCTTGTATTAATAAACACACCTAGGGAGGGAGGGGAGAAGGGAGGTTGAGAAACTGGGATCCACATGTAAATTTTTTTAATTATATTATTAATAAAAAATATAAACACACCTAAAGCAACTTGAGAAGAGATGTTGTTCAAAAAGTCACAGGAATGTGGCTTAACATGACAAGTTTGTATTAACAAGCACAGCTTGGGGGATCAACACTAAGAGCCAAATCCCATTTCTGTGGTGTTTTTTAATCTCTTTAAAATTTTTTAAAATTAGCATTTACAGTGTAAGTTTCCATTATAGAATTCGCAAACAAAATTTGTTTCTGTTGATCCAACATACTTTACATCACTTCCAGATTGCTTATAAACTTTAAATGGAATGATGTATAAACAGTTTATTATACACTATTGCTAGGGAATCATGAAAAGAAAAATAATTTGTTCATATTCACTGCAGACTTAATTTTTCTTCATTAAAACATCTTCTGTCTACAATTGGTTGAATTTATAGGGTCTTATTGCACAAATACAGAGAGGAGATTCTGCCTACAAACACAAATTCTACATATATTCCATGGAAGATGTTTCAACAGAGTCAAAGATAGCACTGCATAGTCAAAAATGTTTTCCCTTTACTAGACAAGATGACTTCTATAATCTCTAATTTCATTAAAAGCCTACAGTAGTGGAGACAAATCAAGTGACAGTTTTGCCAGGAAAGCTCTTTGATGTCTCATATTACATCGGGATGAAGGGCAGATTAAGAATAAAGTGGCTGTATTTATTTTAAGATCCATTCCCTAGAATCTGATACCAGATGCTTCTAGAAACTCCCAAGACATATACATGCCAGATACCAAGCCATTCTGGTTCCAACTAGGCATATCTAAAGAACTTCTTTGTTCCTACTTCAAATCCAAATCTGAAATCTCTTATTGACCATCTACGATGGTTAGTGTTAATTTTCAACTTGACAGAATCTTGAATTACTTGGAAGAAGGGTCCCTGAACATGTCTTTGGGAGATTCTCTTGACCGTGTTAATTGGAAAAGTGAAGATCTGCCCAGTGTGGTTGGCACCACTCCCTAGGCTAGGGATTCTGAACTATGTAAGAGCAAAGAAAGCTAAGCCAAGTGTCAGACATTTGCTTATTTGTTCTCTGTTTCTGATTGTGGATGCAGTGTAACCAGCTGTTTTCATCTCTTGCTGCTGTAACTTCCCTTTCATGATGGGCCTGGAACTTTCTTAGTATGTTGTGTTTTAAAAATTATTTTATTTTATTCGCTGTGTGTGTGAGGTGTGTGTGTGTGTGTGTGTGTGTGTGTGTGTGTGTGTGTGTGTGTGTGTGTGACAGAGTGTACGTGCAATAGCAGTTTGCATATGGGGGGTTAGAGGCCAATTGCCAGAGTCAATTCTTTGCTTTCATAATGTGAATGCCAGGTTGTCAGGCTTGGCAAGTACTTTTATTCACAGAACCATCTCACCAGTCCTTACATTGTTTTTGTCAGAGTTATTTTATTTATAGCAACAGGAAAACTATCCAAAAGGGATGGATGATCATCCTACTAGAGAGTTAACTTCAAGGACAATTAAAACAAAAAGGGATTTGCCTTGTCATAGACTTACCCATTGACTTGGTTAAGATTACTATTGCTTCAGTAAAACATCATGAACCAAAGAACTTGGGGAGGAAAGGGTTTATTTGGCTTATGCTTCCACACCACAGTTCATCAATCAAAGGACCCTAGCAGGGGAGGAACCTGGAGGCAGGAGCTAATACAAAGCCATGGAGGGGTGCTACTCACTGGCTTGCTCTTCATGGCTTGCTCAGCCTGCTTTCTTATAGAACCCAGGACTACCAGCCTGAGGTGGCCCACCCAGAATGGGCTGGGCCCTGCCCCATCAATCACTAATTAAGAAAATGCCCTATAGTCTTGCCTATACCCCAATCTTCTAGAGGCATTTTTTAAAATTGAGATTCCCTCCTCTCAGATGACTTTAGCTTGTGTCATATTGACATAAAACTATCTAGCACACTTACTCAATCGAAATACTAAAGTCCTGTACCCACAGATCTCCAGGGAAACTGGTAATGATAAGCACACAGGTTTGTCTTGTCAATGGATGATATGTAAAACCTGTTTTTCTACCCAGAAACCTGGGAATTGGAGGTGATTAATATTCTGGACAGCAAATCCAGAAGATCCTCTGTACTCACCTTCCTGGCACTGGAATTACAGGTAAGCCATACCTGACTCCTTCTGTAGGTGCTGGGGATCTGAACTCAGGTCTTCATGTTGTTTGACAAGTACATCACCACCTGAACCATCTCTCCAGCCCCTTTGATTCCAATTTTAGTTGATCCATTGACTCCATTCTAAATTGAGACAAACATTTTTTTTTAAATCAGAACTGTCTCTAACAATCCACAGCACACAGGAGTGTGTCGTAGGCACACATAGGCATACCTCATGTTAGTACTTGGGAGCTGATTTTATTTTAGCCAGGATGCCGAACTGGCAACCTCAGCATTTATAGAAGAGGCCTCATATTCTAAAAATGAAACTCCATCAGAAATGCCAGACTCAGTTTCCTCCAGAGACCTTGCCTTATCCTGTGTTTGCCCATTTGCTTGATGATCCACAATGGAAAGGGCTTGGAGTTCTAGGACCATATGGTTAAGGCACGCTGTAAAGCAAGGGTAAAGAATGATCTGTAGAGGGGGAAAGTTTCCTAGAAAGGAAGTGTGAATGAAGATGATCAGACCATGAAGACCCAGGAGAAGGAGACAAGGCCACTGAACCTGAAGGCAGAGGATGTGGACCACTGCTGGGAAGTGACCACAGGGGAAATAGCAGGGAACTTCAAGTTACTTCATTGGTGAGATTCAAGGCAGTAGCCATGTCTGCTACAGCTATGCTCTTCCTTTATGTTAATTCCTTCCTAATGCATTGAAAGTCTTCAGAAGTGAAACTCTCCAGAAGCCTGGAATAATGCTATTGAGAAATGTTAAAAAGCAACAGGCCACAAGAGAAGGAGAAGCTCTGTGCATCACCCACCACACCCATCAAAGAAATGAGATCATTTCTCTAACCTAAATTATGACATTGGCTTCAACTACTGTAATGTGGCAGAAATAACATGACATTTTCTTTTTTTCTTTCTTTTTTTTTTGCCATGCAACCTTGAGTTTATTAAGTTTATGTATCAAAAATTTAATAGGTACAAAGGGTGTCATGTTACAGAAATATGTGTACAATAAAGAAAACAGATCAGGGATTAAACAGCTGGTACATAATAGCATCAGTTAACAAGGGGACTACAGACCAATGTGAATCACTCCTGGTATCAAACACACTTTCTTTCCTTGTTTGGTTTTTAAGACAGTTCTACGTATGTACCCCCAACTGGCCTCAAACTTACCAGGTGAATTCTGGACTTTGTTTCTTAAACACAAACAGATTAATGTACATAAAAGCCATTTTCAAAGTTAGGCTAGAGAAGGACTTGCAAGTCCTGTTTTGCCTTCTTGGAGATTGCCTGGAACCACCATGGAAGACAGGACAATTCAATGTTGGGAAGGACAAGCAACTTACTGAAGAATAGAGGAGTCCCAGGCACCAGTCAGCATCAAGTGCCAGACATGGAAATAAGCAACCCTGTTCCTTCCAGCCCTGTCCATCTTTCCACTTGACGAGAGGTCATGGAAATCAACAGAGTCACTTCCTGGTCAATGATCAAATGAAAATTAGGTCGCTGTTTTAAGGGAGTAAATTTGGGGTACTTAAGACCACTGGGTACTAGTGTATGAGCAGTAGATGTGTCTAGAAGTGAATGAAGCACAGCCATAGGGAAGCCAGAAATGTGGAGTATAAGCCAGTGCATTCCTAGAAGACGGAGCCCTAATCAGGTCTGGGAAGAACACTGCCTTTTTTGCAGAAAGGATTGCCCAAAAGACATCAAAGGACTAAGAAAGGGAATTTCCAGCACCCTCTAGGCTCTAGGCTGCTTTAAGATGTGCTGAGCACTCCAATGCTTGGGAGATTTATGATAGGCAGGAGGTTTTACTGCAAGACAGAACTTGCATAATGTATAACTGGATGCCCGAGGCCACTTCCCATAGCAGGCATTCGCTTAGATTCTCCAAGTTGCATCTGAGATGGCAGCAGATGCACAATCATGTCAAATATGTTAGGTTGCCTTGAGAATATACCCTGACTTAGCAAATTAGAAGCAACACATATGAGAGAAATAATTTCTCCACGTGCATAGTTCATAAACATCAATGTGACCAGGCTGACCAGAGTAGGCACCAGAGGACTGTGAGAATGGATTTCCATGAAAATATCAATCTCAAAAATGAGGCCCCCCAGGCAGAAATTTCATCTCTTCTGAGTCTCCTGTTACACCAGGCCCAGTTGTTAACCATTAAGTTAATTGCTGCATAATCATAATAATGGTACCAGCAATAATAATAATAACTTCCATAACACCATCGCTCCCATTGGCCCCTCACTGCCTGCCACAGATCTGTCACTTTGATTAAGTGTCAGTAAAATGCCAAGTCTTACTTTCCTCCACCTCCTTGAGGTGCCCCTCTAAGGCTGCAGGCTAGAGGGATGCTCACAGCACTGCCTTTCTCCAGTGTTCTAAGGGGACTTTAACCTGTTACCTGTGTGCCAAAAGCTGTGCTGGTTTTCTTTTTTTCAACAAATGCAAGCGAGGCCCCCAAGACTGACCATCCTTATCCTCAATTCTGTATCAGCATCCTCACCGGAACAAGAAGGACACTGAAGAAAAAAGCACTTTGAAAAGAATAATGGTAAGTTGCATCAGCAATGAAGTCCAAAGTTCCTTCTGAGACTTGAGTAATTTCTGAAGCGTGAGCCCTTGTAAATTAAAAACTGCACTACACAGTTCAGTATACAGTGGTACAGAGAAAATATTCCCACCCCCAACAGGTGTGGGGCGGGGGGCAGGTGGAGACAGAAGGAAATGGTCAGACTAAAGCAAAACTCAAATGAGTAATCACCAGATCTGAAGCTGTCTTCAAATAGTTCTCCTTTTGCATCCTTATCACATGTGCGCTTGCATATCTGTGAACAGGAATATACACGCACATGCATGAACACATGCATGTATATGAGTAAATATAACTTCTTATATTTTGGTTGTGACTTGCCTTTAGTAGCTGAGCCATCTCTCTGGCCCAAAGTAAATCTAACTCCTGAGAAAAGTCATTCAATATTTTATCTTTCTCCTCCCATTTTTATTCTTCCTTCTCCTTCCTTTAGATCTCCTTTCCTTCCCTCATCATCTCAAGTTACGTCATGTCCTTTGTATATGTGTGCACACACATGTATGTATGTATGTATGTATGTATGTATGTATGTATGTATGTATATGCCCATCCAGTTTTTGCAACACTTTTAGCGTTGTTCTTTCTGTGTAAGACTGTTTTGGCAGTGTGATATCTTTGGGGCTTCTGTACAAATTTTAGGATCGTGTTTTCTAATTCCATGTAGAAATTGAGGAATTTTTGATAAGGATTGCATTGAATTGGTAGATTGCTTTTGGAAATACAGAAATCAATATTTGTTGTTGTAATCTATGTGCATGGGAGATCTCTGCCTTCTAAGGTCTTCAAGGTCAGTCTTCAGCATCTTAAAGTTTTCACTGCAGATGAGTGTTTTCTCCTTCTCAGGATTATTTCTGGGTACTTTGCTTTCTGGAAGCTACTGTCAACACTGCCCTTTTCCCCTGATTTATTTCCTGGAAAGTTCATGTCTAGTGTGTAGGGAAGTGACTGATTTTTGCACATTGATGTTGCATCTTGCCATGTTCCTGAAAATATTTTATCAGATGAGTTTTCCAGCAGATTCTAAAGGGCTTTTGGGCTACAAAATCACAATGTGAGCAGGAATAACTTAATCACTTCTTTCATATTTCTATTCTTACTGCTTTTTTCTCTTTCCTTGTTGCTCTAAATAAAACTTGAAGGATGTTATCAAATCTATATGGAGAGTCACCCTTACATCATTTCTTATTTTAGAGGAAATGCTCTTAGTTTTCTATCTATTGAATACAACATCATATATAGACCTGCCATTACACCTTTTATTGTGTTGAGAGGATTTAAGCCTGTGCAGGTGTTTCCCCAGGGCAGAAGAAGCTTGTTCAAGGATCCTGAATAAACTGCTTGAAGAAGATCTTCCCTGAGTTGCGTCCTCCTTGCTGGTCGAGGTTGGGTGTGACAATATTCCTAGTTTCTTTGGGGCTTTGATCATGAAGAGGAACTAAACTTTGTCAAAAGTCTTTTCTGCATCTATTGGAGTAGTCATGTACTTTCTGTTCCTGTCCTTAAGTCTATATGTTGCTTGTAGCTTATTGCTGTGGTTGTTATAGCATCCTTTCATTTATTTTATTGAGAATTTTTGCCTCTGGGCAACATTCATGCTCATTAGGGAAATTGTTCTATAGTTTTCTTTGGTGTGTGTTTATCCAGTTTTATTATCAGGGTTATGCTAGTTTTATTGACTGTGTTTGGCAGTGTCCCTTCCCTTTCTGTTTGAGGGGACAGAGGAAGAAGCATGGGTGCCAGTTCATCTTCAGCAGTGAATCCATCGAGTCCTGGCTTATTCTTTATTGCCATTTTAATCTCATTGTTTACTTTTGTTTATATCCAGTTTATTTTGCTTTGAATCTAGGAATTTACTCATATCTTCTAGAATTCCTAATTTGGGAGACTATAAATTTTCAAATGATCCTCTAATTATCCCATGAATATCACTGGAATTTATAGTAATAACTCTTTCATGTCTAATGTTACTGATCTATGCCCTTCGTTGTCTGTCTGTCTGTCTCTCTCCCTCTCTCCATCCCTCCCTCCCTCTGTCTGTATTAAATCTCTAACTGTAATTGTGCACTTTTCTGTTGACTGTGAGTTGGTTTCAAGTGTGCACATACCTGGACTCACTCATCTCTGGAGATGCTTTGTGCTTTGTTAAACTGTTTTTTCATGATCATTGGTTCCTGTCTTGTTTTTTGTTTTGTTTTGTTTTTTCCTACCCTATATTTTATTTGTACTTCTTCAGTTAGTGTATTTCTCTCATAAACAGCATTTAGCCACCTTCCATTCAAATTTAGCAATTTCTTTTTTGTTTAGATTTTTTTCCAATTTGTGTTCAATGTAGTTATTATGTTGGGCTTAACAACACCAATTTTGAGCCAGACTTTGGTGGTGCATGCCTTTGATCCCAGCATCTGGGAGGCAGAGGCAGGCAGATCTCTGTGCATACGAGGCCAGCCTGGTCTACAGATTTAGTTCCACAACAGGCTCCAACAGAGAAACCCTGTCTCAGAAAACAAAAACAACAGCAAAAACAAAAACACTAATTTTGTATTTGCTTCCTAACTTGGGAATCTATTTTATACCCCCAACTTTTCATGATTTCATTCTTTGTGGATAATTACTATTCCACTATCTATATGCCACATATTCTTTATCCATCCATTGATGAGGACCTAGACTTATTCTATAGCTTTATTGTTGTGAATAGTACCACAATCAGTATGAGTATATTATTTCTTGGTTCACCAATGGTTATTTCTTTTGGATTACCTGCCCACAATGAGGGATAAGGGATAACTGGATTGACCTTTAGTTTTGTGAGGAACCTCTGGACTGCTTTTCCATAATAGTTGTAACAACTTTATAGAGAATCCTTCCTCCCCTCACCCTCACCAATATGTTCTTTTGTGTATAGTCATTCTATTGTAATGACGACCTTCACCCATTTACCTGGGTAGGCTTGTCACTGAGGCAAAAGTAAAATTTGTGACCTTAAACCCAAGATAACAAAAGGTAATGCAGTTGACACTTGTCAGCATGAACTCCACACTAGGGAACAGCCAAAGAATTGTGTGTATACAGAAGCCATCCATGGGCTTAGCAGAGCCAGCAGCAACCTCTGGACAAGGAAGTATCAGAAGCTCCTGGATTAAATTCTCAAGCAGCTCGGATCCATCGGTTACAGCGATGCTCTCTGTTGCTGAAAACACCTGTCCAACCTGATTGATGAGCCCCACAGTCCAGTGTTCTTTTAAACCACCAAGTGGTTTGTTAGGTACCAGTAAATAGCTGTGATGCTGTGTTCTCTCCCTTCAGTGGGCATTAAAAATAATTCTAACACTGGAGGCCCTCACTAAACAAAGTCCTAAAAGGAGTCCCAATACTCATAAAAACAGAAGGTTCACTAAGCCTGAACTGCTAACTGATACACGAAAGAGAGCAATGTACTAATGATGCTGATAGTGTCATCTACCAAAAGGCCATCCCCCGCCTATGACCCGACTGTGAGAAGCTGATAGGAATTTGCTAGCATCAGATTCTATCTCCCATAGCAATTATTTTGACAATGCATGTTCTGTTACCCAAGATAATGCACTTATTTTCTAGCAAGGCATGAGTTATTTTTTCAAAAACAAGAAAATTATGCCTCTCTTTATGTAGACAAATCCAAGTGAGTTTAAATAATTGGGACAACAGGCATCTTTTTAAGTCATTTTGCTTACTTGCTTGTGTGTGTGTGTGTGTGTGTGTGTGTGTGTGTGTGTGCTTTCTTTCTTTCCCTCCTTTCCTCCTTCCCTCCCTCCCTCCATCCTTCCCTCCCTCCCTCCATCCTTCCCTTCCTCCCTCCCTTCCTCCCTCCCCTCTTCTGTCTTGCCTTCCCATGCTTCGGCCACAAAGCTCCTAGCACAAATGTGGTCACACCATTGTCATATCAACTGGAGATCATTCAGCTCTGTGTGGAGAGAAGGATTGAAAACTCAGAGGTGGAAACACCTTTCAGGGTTCCTCCCACTCTCTTTGAGGTGGACTCATGTTCTCTCAAAGCTGCTCCTGTGCATGTGTTTGAGAGTGGAGACCCAGCAGCCTGGGAGGTAGTTTCTGAGATATCATGTGGAAAAGGCTGTGGAAAGGATTGCAGGTGCATAGGCAAAGGGAGTGTCAGCCGTTCCTAAGAGGCACCAGGACTCACAGATCCTGCGAAAAGTCCTGTATCTGGGCATTTGAATCCAAGACCTCAGTTTGTTGCTCAGACAAGGAAGGGTGGAGGGGAAACCTCAGCAGAAGCTGGACCACTGCTATGAGGAGTCAAGCTCTGAGCTGCGTACTTCTACCTGGCCTTTGGCATTGTCAGAGAAGCCGAGACTGTCCCATGACACAGACCAGGAGCTGTCTTCCTTCTTTTCTATATGACAGCTATTAATATCCCAGTCATTAAATATATTTTGAAAAATGTCAATCTAGTCCAAATTCTTTGTTTTAGAACACGAGAAAACAAAATCCAGAGAGAAGCAACATGCCTAATCTCAGACAAAACTGGGGCAGCATGGAGTCAGAGCCCTGCTCTGTGTCCCAGGCTTGTTTTCTAACCACATTCTCTTCCGTGAGAAGGTTTTCCTACGGTGATGGCCAACCACTGGTCTCAAGATGAGGAAAGCATAGCAGAGTAATTTATTTTGGAGAAAGAGAAACAGCAGCAGATGGGGCAAGATTGGAAAGTCAGTCTACATAGGTTATTGAATCTGCAATTACCGTTGGTAACTAAAGATTAACGCTATTCTTCTAGAGGATAGTATAGGACACAAACTTCAGAATTGTGCCACACAGTGGATGAAGAAGCTAGGCTAGTCATACCCCAACTCCTAGTAGTCATAGGGTAATGGCTATTTGGGAGCCAGAAAGATGCATAAAGCCATCATTTCCAACTTCTTCCATAATAGACTTTCATGACCAAAGACACATAGTAAGAGAAATGAGGATGCTAGGAGTGAAAAGTCCCTTGTAAGATGCTGAAGATGAAGGAAGGAACATGGACGCATTATGGACACTGTGAACAGCAGGAGCATGTCTACCCACAAGTCAGACTTGTGGGTTAGTGTATGATGAATTTGTGTGAACCTTGAGAAACTTTTTAGTCAATATGTTTAGCCTGCACTTAGAAATTCACAGTTAAGCCAGGGAAGTCCTTCTGAGACAGCAGCCAAGATGATGAGGGCCAGCAAGGTGAGGTGACAACTTTGGCTTTATTTAACCTGTGGAGAGGGAAGTTGAAAAGAAGTTTAATTATTGTAATCCACAAAATCTAGCTTCTTCCCAAATTCATTTAATTCTCCAATCAAAACAGTTTTCTTATCCACCCCCTCAGGCCTTTGCCTAGGTTCTCAGCATTTATCATCCAAACCAGCTGTCTTTAGCTACACTAAATCTCATGCTGATTTTCTTAAAAAAAAAAAAAAAAAGGAATGAAAAGAAACAACATACTTTATGATGCCTCATTTCCTGTACCTACAAAGTATTAGATAATATTACTTTCCAGCATGTATCCTTTCACCAAAAAAAACATTGTACCTTGAATTCAATACATGGAGAAATTCATTTGAAACATAATATTATGTGTCAGTGATACAATTGCCAGAAAACACCTAGAGTCTGGTATGCTTGCAAGCAGTCACATCTTAAACCTTGGCACAGCAGCTCTGCAGTGTCCATAACTGCCAGCACAGAGAAGCATTAACGTTATATTGTTATTCAAACACCATTAGCACTCTGTGTATGTGTAAAATAGAAGCTAAAACTATTGTTAAGTGTTATGTTCAATTCTAAGCCGTTCAGAACCATGTTAGGGCAATGTGGTGTGTCTGTCACTTCTGACTCTTACTCACTCATGCCAGTGGCATATCAAACAGTCCACTGAATACCAAAATAGCCCCATGAGTGGTGCTACTCCCAGGGGGAAGCAACTACTTAGTATACAACATTTCATTATCTTTTGTCTCGCCACCATTTAGGCATCAGAGTCAACTTCCCAGAATGCAGAATGGGTCCTTCTGTCAAACTTTCCACTGTTCCTTCTATATAATTTTTAAACCTTGTAGCAGTCTGGAGGTTAGCACAGATGGCAAGAGATTCAAAAGGCTTGCACCAGCCCCATTCCATACAGTTTTGTTTGTTTTGATCCAGAAAAGAATTCTTACATTTTTTTTCTGGTGCAGATGCTCTGCAAACTTAAAGTCAAAGAAGTGTGGTCAACCTAAAGCCACCGTGTGAAACTACACAGAGTTTTCCACCAAAAGTGGAGGATCGCTGGCTTGCTCTGGGAAGAATGCAAGTACCAACAAGACCCCTCTCACAGCCTCTTCTGTCTTGCAAGCATGGAAACGGATGTTGCAGATGTGCACATCTGTCACTCCCTCACTGCCACCTCTGGGTCTAACTTTTCATCTGTACAGTCAGAAGTGATGGAAGATGGGATATAGAGATCAGCAGATTGAACTGTCCAACCCCAGAGTTAACAACTTCAACTTCTGTGAAGGTTCCCACATAGCAGTCAGAGTTCCTTATGGTGACTGGTTCTGAGAAAGTGAGGGAGCTTCTGGGGATTAAAATCATTTCCATGGTACCTGTCAGTACAGGCCTTCCATTGATCATTGTCCAGCATAGCCAGGTCCCCCTGATGCCATGGAGACTGTGGTTAGACACGACACAAGGCTGGCAGTAAGTGTTCAGGGAGGGGGAAAGATGGACTCCAAGAAATTTAAAGGAGCACATTGTAAATATACATTTTCTTTGAAATGTCATTCTTTATTTTAAAAATTCTATCATCTTTACATTCCATTAATATCAATGTTCATCTTCATGCATATTGGAGATTTTATGCATATTTGTTTGGGATTGTATGTGCCAGTATATGTATGATGTGTAATGGGTGTGTTAGCAAAGGATGTGTGTACATGTGAAAATGTGCATATATGTTTCTGTGTGTATGTGTGTATGCATATGTGAGTGAATGTGTGCATGCATATGTACATCTATATATGTGTTTCTGTGTGTATGTATATTTGTATGTGTATATATACATATGAGTGTTTATTTCTGCACCGTTTGTGTGTGTTTCTATCTGCTGACAGTGGGAATGCCAGCTATGCTGATGTGTTGTTAAATCCAGCTCACAGCCATGCATTCTCATTCTGCCTCTCTTGTCCTTCAGACAGGTCGTTTCTTTCAGACACATCTCCTGTCTGCTCTCTCCTAATGAAACCTAGCTAGAACCTTTTTTTAAGTTTGTTTTCCCCAGGCTCAGCACAGTATTTACTTCATAATTCATGCTCACTTCACATTATTATACTTGCTTGTTATTTTTCATTCCCATAAACAATATTTACTTATATATTATTTTTAGCTAAGTGAAATGTCTAACATGTGACCATTTCTTGACCTACAAAACTGGCAGTTACCCCTGGTTTAGACAAATATGTACAAAATTGACATTGTTTATGCCTGCACAAAGAAGCTATGGGGAATCTGGTCTCTTGTGCAGTATTGTTGATAGGGGAGTCTGGACTTACTATAATCTTTTTCAGATATGTTTGAAGCAACTCTACTTCATCCTCTGCTTCCGATTCAAGCCTGCAGTGAGGTTCAATAGCAACCCGAGCACAGGGCACCTAGAGAAGTCTGGTACACAGCATGGGTGCCCAGGCTAGTGTGGCTGTGCTTGTGGAGAGGTGCAATTCAGGCTGCGGGGTTCCAGTGGGGTTTGACATCCATCCCATCATTACCACCCTGAGGTCTCCTCAGCCCCTCACAGCTCCTTGTGTTCAGTTAAGCCCATGCTAAGGGGTTCATTAATTGTAACAGTGATTAGAAGGGCACTAAGCTTGTGGCTTGAAAACCCTTACACTCCAAAGAACCTCTTTTGTGCTCAGGATTCGCTTCCTGGCCAGCTTCTCTGACTCCCAGAGTAGAGACAGGCACTACTATCTGTCTCCTGTCCTTTTCAGTGCTTGTTTTCTTGTCTGAGCTTCCCATCCTGAGCTCTTGATGAAAGAAAGGCCACTGTCCTGGAGACCTGTGGCTTGTACAATTATCCCTAAAGGATGTTGTTCCTTTAAGCCTGAACACAGTGCTGGCAATCCTTCCTGCTAGTCCTAGTTTACCCATATGAAGAAGTCCTGGCTTGCCTTTAAACCCCAGTTCTCCCATATGTTCAAGGCCTCATTATTTCTCAGGTTTTATGAGTGTTTGAGTTCTTTAGAAAAGCATTTCAATAATTCTTTATAAAATATTTATTTTATTATTTTGTGTGTTTGCCGGCATATATGTCTGTGTGCCACATGCATGCAGTGCCCATCGAGGCCAGAAGAAGCATCAAATGCCCTGGAACTGGCATTACAGAGACTGCCATAGATGCTGGGAATTGAACACAGCCCTCTTAAAGAGCAGCCACTGCTCTCAAATGCTGAGCTACCTCTCCAGCCTCCAGCATTTCAGGATTTCTTATACATCAAAAATCAGAGGAATTCTTTGTTTTTCAAGTGCTTTTTTTTTTTCTTATACAACATAGATCAGTCATCTGAACTTTTGGTACTATAGTTTTGCTAGAAGCTTAATTTTTTATCTAGGAGAAGAACTGTGTCCTCAAGCACAGGAAATAGAAGATAATAGCAGAGATACTGGGGCTGAAGAGATGGCTCAGCAATTAAGAACATGTTTTGCTCTTGCAGTGGACCTAGATTCAGTTCCTAGCACCGGCTGACTCACAACCATCTGAAACTCCAGTCTCAGGGCATCTGATACCTTCTTTTGACCTCCGAGAACATCAGACAAGCACATGAAGGAGGTACCCATTCATACATGTCGGAAAAAGACTCAAAGATAAAAACTAAAGTAGATAAATAAATATAATAAAAATGTAAATAGCAGAGAAACACCCTCCCCCCCAGTCATGTCTGTAAGCCAGGCAGCCACTGCCTTAATCACTTTACAATAAGAATATGCAGGACAATGGTTCCTCCCCAGATGGAATTCCTGACCCACATTAGTGTTGTCAATGCATGGCACTCTAGGGCTTCTCCTGGGTGAGACAGCACGTGAGAAATGGTAGTGATCACAGATATCATACACCTTTTGTGGGCTGAATTAGCCAGAGTCCTCGGGAAGCTGCTGACTTGATAGGGACATGGCAGGCATGTGGGTTCAGGCTGTTTGAGAAGCAATTACATCCCCGCATACAGAACAATTGTAGGAGGAAGTTGACAGCTGGGGTTGAAGGGTGTGATACATTAAGTCTACAGACTAAATCGAGAGAAAAGAGAGGACTGTACTGGTCTGTCTGTAAAGAAGAATTTCATAGAACCAAGGCCAGGTTTCAAACATAACCTTGCTTTTCACTATTACAATAGAACCTTCTTGGGCAAATCACTTGACCTCTGCCAGGCTTGGGATCCAAGGAATAAAGGAGCCGGCTTGTGTGAAAGCACTTACTGATGACACTTGAAGTCAGCAAGGGTATTTCCTGAATTGTCCTAGTATGCCAGGCGCACAGCTTATTCAGAGGCAGTGGGGTGGGGTGGGGGTGCAGGTCAGGGACAGACACAGCTAATCAAGAAAAAAGTTAAACGTTTGATTCACCCCAAGACAATCCATCACATTTAAAGGCGTTCCCTGGACTCATTTTGTCGTGGAATGGGATCATTTCCATAACCAAGAAAAAGTGAATTTATCTGCAAATTTCATTTGGGAACATTTCAGCGAGTAATTACTTTGTACTAGATAAATTAATCATGAACTTCCCTGTTTCAGCTATTTTCCATGATTCTGAGTATTTAAGGACCTTCCAGTTAAAAATTTAGGAACTGAATTTTCAAGAAAAACCAATGGTCAAAATTATATCACCCACAGTACTATATACCTAACATGAGAGCTGGATGCAAGAAAATCAAGACCCTGGGAGTCTACCAGGCGTATCTCATTGGAGGATGAGTCCCTGGGCCTAAAATAATTGCTTTTCATCCCCACAATTCATTTCAAGATGTGAGGACCTTCTTGGCCCCAAGGAATGTGGAGTTCTAACTCTCATCATGCCACCATATTATTGAACTCATTGCCCTGGTAAACAACGGTTTGTTACCACAATCTTACCTTTTGTCTCCAGCAAGAGACATTCACTAAGCAAAATGGTTTGTGCAGCCCCAAACTGAGAACAATTCATGCGTCTACCAAGCAGGAAACTTGTACTCAGGTGTGACACATCATTGACTGGAACAAACTCTTGTCAGTGACTGGAAGGAGTAAACTACTGATGAATGCTAAAAAGAGGAAACAGGCAAACAGTGCAAGATGACCCCGGTTTCCTCCAAAGCTCTAAAGAGGTCGCACTGTGGGGACAGGAAGTAGAGCAGCAGTTGAGAGGAGACGGCTGGGAAATGGGGACCACCACAGTCTTGCATGAGGGACCTTTTGTGGTGGCGGAAGTGTTTTAAAATGGACTGTGGAGATTGCTACACACCCATGTACATTTACTAGAAATTGATCTACAGCGCACTAATAATTGATGAGTTTTCTAGGTTATGTTTTACATGCCAATAAAGCTGCTTTTAAGAAGAAAGCAATTAAAAAATAATTATTCCTAAAAGTACATAAATACATATCGTGGATGGAAAAAATAAACAAACACTGTTAGACTAATTATCAGGGAACCACTGCTTGGCACAGTGTTGATTTCACACAGCAGGGATCAGACTGTCACTGCATCCCCCTTCCACCCAGTGCCACTGGGAATGTGACCTTCTCAGCTGCTTGACCTGCTGTCTCTCAGCTTTCTGCTTTTTGCTTTCTGCTTTCAGCACATCAGAGTCAACACCAGAAGGCGCATCGAGTATCAAGGTTTGGGAGTCCGGTGAACCTGGGCTTGTATCCTGGTTGTATTATTTGGTATGAGTAATTAGAATTCTCAGACCTATGACTCTCTCAAACATAAATTAGCATTAATTGATTATATTTCATGTGTATTATGGAGATCAAATAAGATGACCCCAATTAGATACTACTATTTCCCAAAGTAACCCAAAGTTGTTGGATTGAAACTACCATTGTGGTATAACAAATGATTGTCATAGCTAAACATCCCATGGCTTGCTTTCGAGAGCTGAGTGAATAATCCATGTGTTTGATCCACTTGACATCTGCCCAAGAACTGAGGCTGGTGTGGCTGCTTCCTAGACAGCTTCTTTATTCACATCGGTTCTGCTCTGAGGTATCTCCTCCCCACCCCCACCCCCGTGTGTGTGTGTGTGTGTGTGTGTGTGTGTGTGTGTGTGTGTGTGTGTGTGTGTGTGTGTGTGTGTGTGTGTGTGTATCTTCCCTACCAGAATCTGAGATTCTTACAACAGGGTGGTCTCAGAAAGCCACATTTCTACAACTGCCAGCTAGTTTCCTATTGACATGGATCAGAGGTTGCAGGTAAGTTAAGGAAGGTTTTTATTGATGAAAGAAATATCAAGGTCTATCCAGATACAGCTCTACCAATACCCTCTAGGTAGGTGTAGGATAAAGACATTTCACAAGAGCATGAAGGTTAAGAGATACTATCAACATTTGGAAAACAACAGCCCGCCACAGAGATGAAGCCCTCACAGGGCAAGGACCAGCAAGGACCAGCTAACTTTGTAAAAGAGCCAAAGAGTAAATGTTGTCGGCTTTGCAAGACAAACAGTCGTCATCACAAGTACCCACTCCTGCTGTGGTGCACAAAAGTGGTTCCAGGTCATAGCAAATAAACGGCTACAAATGAATTCCACTAAAACTTGAGTTCAAAATTAGGATCAGGGCAGGTCTGGGCCATGGGCTGCAGTTCACTGACCTCTGACATAGACGTGATAAGTGTCATACTCAGTAACAGCATCAGTTGCTGGTGCCATTGTTTCTAGGAGCCCTGGGAAATAACCCAGCCTAATCCTTAAGGTCCCTTCTCTTCACAAACGGAACCCCACAGATTCAGAACCCAGGAGGAAGCTGCTGCTTACAGCTGTTTACTGTACTGCTAGCAAGCTCTTACCCAGATGTTGGTCCTTGAGTCTGCAACAGCTCCACTGGGGCGGGGGTAGCTGTGATGACAGTGTTTGGTATTTCTAAGAGATGGGGCCTTCCTTAAGAATGTATCATCATTGTGAAAATAAATATCCATTTCAAACAGGAACTCAAGTAACGAATTTTAAACAGCTATCACAAAATCCACTAGTATAATATAGGCTGACATCTCTATAATGCATTTTTCCTATATTTGGTGATGAATTACTTATTTTATAATATAAATTCCTGTAAATAATCTACATTCACTCCTGTCAATAATGATGCACATGTATTCTATCTAGTTAGGATATGTGGCAATGCAATATTATGAAAACATCTCTTACATTCTAACAGCCTGAAACTTTTGCCTCCCAGCCCAGCAAAAGGGGCTATGAAGCCCCTGAAGTCACTAAGACCTAAGATTGCTGTCCCACTGTGTACTAAGCATATTTGTTTGACCTGCCTTCTTGAGAATAATGTAAGAGCTGACTTTCCTCACCTTGGGTTTCCCATGTAATCAACTTTTACAACCTAATGCCTTTTTTTGTTGGTTTTGGGTTTTTTTTTTTTTTTTTTTTTTTTTTTGGCTTGGTTTTGGTTTTGGTTTTTCAAGACAGAGTTTCTCTATATTGCTTTGGAGGCTGTCCTGAACTAGCCTTGTAGAGCAGGCTGGCCTCAAACTCAGAGATCTGCCTGCCTCTGCCTTTTAAGTGCTGGGATCAAAGGCTTGCACCACCAACTCCTGGACTTAAGTTCTATACTTACTATTCCACACCCCTACCAGAGTAATGCATGTGTGTCATTTGCTGAAGGAAGCAAAAACAAAGGTTGAAGGCAATCTTCTAAAATGAACACCCATTTATGGATATTGGTCGATTAAAAAAAAATGATGTTTGTAATATTGTTTGTGGTCTGGGTCGGTTGGAGCCAAGGACTTGATCCCTTGTAAGAATTCTGTGACGATTTCTGTAAAATATCCCATTACTTCCCCCACACAATGCTTTCTGTGTGGTTCGATAATGTAAAGCCCTTTGTGAGGAACAGAGGCATACAGACAGAAGACCCAGATACAGACAGGCAGAACACACAATCATTCGGCACATATATATAAACACGCAGGGACAGACACAGGGGCAGGAACAGATTCATAGGACAGCTTTGCAGCAGGCACAGATTCAGACTCACACCAGGAACAGAAAAAAAGATGGAAGGCACAGGGCGTATAAAGCAGAGAATTCAAATCTGAATCAGCTTTTTGTTAAAGGTCTCCAAGGGGAAATGCTTCTATTTCTTTCCTTAATATGACACCAATGTGTTGCTGCTAACTCAGAGTCAATCAGTAATATGTTTAATCCCAGTAGGTTAAGGTATTGATACTTTAGATACCTTTCAGTTTTACTTCATAAAAATCTTTAGGCTTGCTGTCCAGTTACAGCCAACCCTTATTAATTTTCATTCACACATTAGCAGTGTGTCTTTGTCTTTGTGTAGTGACTCATCTTAAATACTCTTTGAATCAATGACTAACAAGCTTCCTAATGAGATTTTTAGAATTCTTCATTGACGAGTCTGTCTTGTTTTCCTGGGCTGCTGTGTTATCAGTTTTGAATTACCTCCATCAATATAAGCATTGCACGTCAAAGCGGTGGACCATCCTGACTTCCCAGTGTGTTTATCTGATTGGTTTCCATCATTAATTCAAACACCAAACAATCCCACAGCCCATCTATTATCTCAATGGAAGTTATCTCTTCCTCCTAATGAATTTCTTCCTTTGGTTATTTTGGGGTTTTATAATAATTTGCTTCTCAATATTAAAAAAAAAAACAATTCTTCTGCTCATCTTAATTGTTGTCTCATGTTCCATTAATTTGTAATCCATTTCCTGCATTATATGATGAAAATTTTCAAATATGCAAAAATAACATTAAGTGGTAGAATACTTATCTGTTCTTTTTTAATCTCAATTTTCTTCAGTTCTTTAATAAATACTTTTTAAGGACAAAAACTATAATAGTTTTTACTTGCATCAGAATTAAGAGTGGGCAAACTCTCGTTTAATATGCTAAGACACTGTAATATATCTTTTCAGTTGAAATGGTACATTTAAGTATTACTTAACCCTTCTGCATAATACTGTGAATTTTATTCATTTTCTAATATATGCAATATAAATATATCCAACTCACTGCAATTCAACTTTCTCATGGTTGGACTTCAAAATACCATCAACCTGGATTACATCTCATACTACTGAATGTTAAATGGTGGCAGACTCAGAGCAGAAAAAGCTATTAAGCCTGCTCCTATAGAATTAAAACACCTTCATGTTTTGGAATTTGTAACAGCAAATGAATGCCTTGCTAACTTCTGCCCTCTTGCATGGTTTGTTGCTGTTGTTTTTAGGAAGAGTGGGAGAGGCAGCAATTTTCTGTTACAGTAGTTACAAGCTGGGGTTCAGTAACCAGACTATACAACTGATGCATTTTTCCTTCCCAGGTATGGCACTGTGTTCCTATCTCAGTAAAAACCACTTGTGTACAAATAAAATGTGCTGGCAAAAACTCGAGTTCCCACAAGGAATATTTGATTGACATTCTGTCTTTGTCTTTCCAGTCTTTGGAATTATTTTTCTCCAAACTTCATTTTTCTACAGAAAGAAGGGCCAGGAGACTCCTACCAAGTTTCCATTTCTTTTACATCATAAATATAATCAAAATGCCCCTTTAGCTAGAAACATATTGTCCCAGAATCAAAAGAAAGGGGGGAAAGCCCACACAATTTCCTAAGCAAGGACTCCAGAGAACCTTTTTGGCAAAGACAATTGATTTCCAGCATCACATTCATTAATTTTCATGACACCCTTTCCGTGTTTTGGAAACAAATGGGATTGTTAATATTTGAAGACATTGGGTAGTATATTTGGAGTCACTGCATTAAAGAAACTCTACTGTCAACTAAAACTAAACCCAAAATCTACACTTAGAGCAGGGTGTGTAAAGATCCAAGCACTGGCAAGGCATTACACTACCCTTTCACACCATGCTTCTCCTCTTATGTACATAGAGATAAAAGTCTGAAGGAACAGATGAAAGGAGACAGGGCTTGCAGACCGGAGTCTAGAGGAGCAGCCCCTGGGTAGAGGCCTATATCCACGTCTGGCTTTCTGAAATAGAAGCAATGACCTCCACTTCCAGAATTCATGTTGAAGAGTGACTAGACTATAAAGTGGGTTTTAAACTGTGTAGCTGTATGGCAATGTGAGTAGTGGTCTCTTTAAAACAGTGGTTTTAGACCTGTGGGTCAAGACCCCCTTTTAGGGGCAGTCAAATGACCCTTTTACAGGGGCTGCCTAAAACAATCGAAAAACACACATCTTGACAATTCCTAACAGCAGCAAATTGCAGTTATAAAGAGGCAACAAAAAAGAGGGAGAAGTCTCAAGATGGAGGATAAGGAGAGCAGAACGCCAGCCCCTCTCTTTGGTAAGATAAGACCACGTGGAAATACTTAGATTAATAGAAATGGGTTAATATTTAAGACAGAGATAGCCAATAAGAAACACTAGTATCAGGCTAACAGCTTTATATATATATATATATATATATATATATATATAAAAAGGCAACAGCAAAAATATGTTGGGGGATCACCATAAAATGAGGAATTATATTAAAGGGTCACAGCCTTAGAAAGGTTGAAAACCACTGTTTTAAAATGTGTCCTTATTTAGAAACCTTTGTTTAATTATTTCAGCTACAATGGAAGTTTAGCTTTTTGGTGATAAACCTAACCTCCCCCTACCCCAAAAATTGTGGTTAAGGAAATGATGAGTCAACTTGCACAAGTTTCCTATACTCTCAAAACTAAAACCAATGAATTGTGCTTGGGATCAAACCCAAGACCTTGTATATGTTAGTACGCTACTGCTGAGCTACACACCCAACACATAACAGTGACTTTTAAAGGGCATTTGCCTTTCTGGCCTTAAGTGCCAACTTACCTGCTTGGACCTGTGGAGATACTGAGTGACTGATAGATGTTTTGTGTAGAGAAGAGAGATCCCAAGAATGTCTTAGGAGAAGGAGCTGGACAAGACTCAGAACTAATGGAAAAGACCTTCCCAAGGCAAGTGAATTTTATCTATGGCAATGGTTCTCAACCTTCCTGATGTTGCAACCCTTTAATACAGTCCTTCATGATGTGGTGACCCCCAACCATAAAGTTGTTTCTTTGCTACTTCATAACTGTAATTTTACTGCCATTATGATCATAATGTAAATATCTTATATGCAAGATACCTGATATGTGACCCCAAAGGGGTCCTGGACTTCTCCACTTCTCCAGGACTTAAAACTGGGTTAGATTTGGACTAAGACAAGTAGAAAAAAAATGAGGGATTCTAGAAATCCAGACTAAGTCTATGCTAGTAGTATTCATGGGGTAAGCTGATCAACCAACAATTTCAACTGGCCAAGAATTTCCTACATTTTCATATCTAAGTTTCCATTAGATTATCTGCCTGAATCTTGCTTTTCACTCAGATTTTAAGTGACTTAAACAAACAAGAAATCTATCAGCTCCTTATAAGACTGTAGAGGTGAGTTAAACCTCAAGGTCTATATGGGCCTATAACCCTGGATTCTTTTGGGTTTTACATTCAGCCTTCACATAAGAAAGTTATAAGCACAGCCTCTAGAAAATTTTACTTGAAAAGTAAGTGTAACTCTCCCAGAGGCCTCTGCAAACCTTTCCTGTGGTTGACTGACTGGCTTTGTATCTGATGCTTGTCTACGAGTCAGTCACTGGCCAGAAAGATATGTTTTCCCTTAGGTTAATTAGGGCATTCACTGGAAGTAGGGGGTGAGACATGGGAGTATGTGGCAGTCTGAGAAGGAATAGCTTCCATAGACTCATTTGTTTGAATGTTTGTTCAATGAAGAGTGGCACTATTGGGAGGTGTGGACTTGCTGGAGGAGGTGTGGCTTTGTTGCAGGAAGTGTGTGACTGAAGATGGGCTTTGAGGTCTCAGAAGCTCAAGTCTGGCTAGTGTGCCTCAGTTTTCCTTTCTTATGCCTACCAGTCTGGATGTAGAACTCTCAGCTCCTTCTCCAGCACCAAGCCTGCCATCATGCTCTCCACCCCGATGATAATGGTCTAAATCTCTGAAACTGTAAGCCAGCTCCAGTTAAATATTTTACTTTATAAGAGTTGTTGCGATCATGGTGTCTCTTCATAGCAATAGAAACCCTAACTAAGACTAAGACAGAGTATTGTAAAAGAGAGATGGATACCTGACAAATGTTAAAGTCTTACTAAGGTGAATGAAAAATGGAGTCTAGGCAAGCAAACAATGGCATCCATTGAGTTAAGTTTTTCCATCCCTTTGGCTCTGAACTCAACTGCTCGAACCCCTTCTCTGTCCAAGATTTTCTGATTTTTACATGGGCCCAAGGAAAGAACTGTGTGCACATCTGGAATCTGGAAGTAGAATTTAGTGTTGAGGAAGGGAAGCAAGAAGAGGCATGGAGGTGCTTGCATCCGGGTGATCCCACAGCACAGTACGCATGCAGTCTGAATGTAAGGGTTCCAGCTCTGTTGTCACCTGTTACGAGATTTTGAGCAAGTCCTCAGTATCACCAGCCTCAGTTTCCCACTTATGTATTAACCTGATGCTCTAGCCTTGCTGCTGATGTGAAGACTGAACTACTTTATGGAAGTAGAGAGACAGAACTGGGCACTTGCACTGGCTGCTCCAGAAGCATTGTGAATCCATTGTCAGTCCGGGGAGAAGCTAAGAGATAACCCATGAGAGAGACACTTGGTAGTAATGTTCAAAAGGATAACAGCAGGTTCTGGAGGGCTTAATGACAGTGACTTGGGATTCAAGGGAAAGAGTTGGATTTGGGAAGTGGGAAAATTGGGGCTCCAGTCATTGCTGCCTGTGTCTAGTCTCTTTGACCTTCCTGTTGGGCCATCTTAGGAAGAAGAATACTAGCATCCTCATCTTAGAGATCTTTCTATCGCCTTGTCTCCTACAAATGATATGCAAACTACTGGAAACAGCCGTGTGAATGTGAGTAAATTGTGTGTTCTCTGAGTCTTCGTATCTAAGGTGTACAATGCCAATCTCTCATAATACTGGGGACCGGACTTTAAAGATGAGGAAAATATGGAAACCTGGGCCCAGCATTTTCAAGCTGTTCCCATTCCAACCCTAGATTTGTGGTCTATACTTTACATTATGGTGATTCTTAGTTTCACTACACACAAACCACTTATCCTATAACCTTTTCTCTTCTTATTCAAAGGGAAAAGAGAATGCAACAACAAACCTCAGAATTTGGGTGTGGGGGCAGCTGACTCACTCTCCTTGTGTTATCCTCTGATTGGTTAATAGCCAGTACTGTGTTCCCCCATTCCTTCTGCACCTGAATTCCATTTCAGACAAATAAAGTGATCATGAAAAGACAGTCTTGCGGAGGCACTGTCAAGGTTGATGGACTCTGGTAATGAAATTATTTCAACCTCTGCCACCCACACAAATCTGGTAAGAACAAAAGAATAAGCGGGTGTTTGTGCAGATGCCTTGTCACAGTCAGTAAGCAGCTCTGTGTTATTTGCCTCAGGCTCTTAAATCACTTGGCAAATAGCTCACTCATCCCTAAGCACTGCCACGAAGGGGCTCACTAGTGTTGGAGCTGCTGAGGAGCCAGGAAATTTGAACTTTTATGGAGCCCCGAATACATCAGGTGTACTATAAACAAACCCTCCCAGGCTTTCTAGATTCTGTGTAAAACTCATCACCTCTAACTGTTACAAAATCCCTCAACTTAAGCACTGGAAGACTTTAAAGGACACTGTTGTCAAGCAAGCACACCCAGGTTGGTTAAGTATCTCGGAAGAGGTGTCAACTTTAACTTTTCTGAACATCTCCACTGAGGGGTTCAACTGAATAAGTTATTGTAGGATCTCATGGGTGCAATGAGTGATTTCAGGATCCACAAGGCTCTCAGGCAGGTGAGTATGAGAATGGAGTGTACATGAACAGTAGAGGATGGGTCAAGGTCCTGTATGATGCCAGAAGGAAGAAAAAGTGCTAACCATGTGCTATGGGTTTGGAGAATTGGAACAAGGACCCAGTTTGAGCTTACAGGTCAGGGTTGGTATAAAACACCTTGGGGAGGGTGGATGGGCTAAGCAGAGGAGTAAGGACTCCAGCACTTCCCAAAACAGTCCATTGTACAAATGACTATTTAGCTCTTGGACAGGTTTGGCCTTCATAAGGGCAAAAATGTCAGGTCTATTTGACATTTATACATAATAGTATTTTTGACTATGATCTTATATATGTTTTCAATTATTGTTATCATCCAGGCAAAACTGGCCCAGCCCCTTGAGGACCTGGCAAAGTGTGTCCCCCTTGCATGCATGGTAAGCAGTACCCTGGCTCTGTATGAAGATGCAAAGGTCCCTTTAAAAGACAAGCTCCCACTCTCTGCACTTCTCTGAGGAGGTACACAGATCTCTGTCTGTCTCTTTCTCTCTTCTTACTCCCCTTCTCTTTCCCCAATAACCTTTCTTCCCCAATAAACTTCTGCCTGATGACATGTTTGTCCCCTACCATGGGATTCACCAAGGTTCCCCTAGAGCTGCATATCATAACAATTGCCACTACTACTTTGGCCAAATTAAAAGCCAAAACATAATGTTATGCTTTAGATCAGAAATGCACCCTCCCTCCAATGGTTCATATCCCAAAACTTGGTCCCTGGTTTATTTCCAAAAATCAGTGTTTAGAATTGGTGCCCTGGCTAGTGGTGGTGGAGGCTCTGGATCATGAGGGCTCTGTTGCATCAACAGATTAACCTGTCAAAGGATTCATAGCATAGCAGATTATTAGGAGATAGTAGACCTTTAGCAGGTAGGACCCAGTTAGAAGTATGCATTCTCCAAGAGTATATTTTGTTATTTCTTGTTAAATCTCAAACACAGGATGAATGGTTAACTGAGATGCTTACTTAACATATCAAAGTAAACTTTGGCCACCAGTGTTCTTCAGCCCCTACCTGTTACAAGGTCCTTCTGTCTGGTATAACCCATTCTGTACCCTGACCTTTCCAGCCTGTGGACTGGGCTGGGCTTCCCTTCCCCCAGCTTCTCTGATTCCTGTTTAACCCAGTCATTCTGACCACGCCAGTCTGTCTCCTGGCTTGCTTCTGGACAACTGGCTCCTGGTTCCTCTCTCTTCTCTCACACTTTGTATTCAGTGAAATTCTCCCTTCTCTCCTCTCATGGCCTGGTTCAGTCTGGATCATTCCAGATGCCTCTGACTATGATCTTTCTTTTACATACAATAAACCTTCTTCTCCACCATAGGTAGGGGTGTGATGACCTTATTTTATTTTTTACATTAATTTTTCTCCTCTCCTCCTTTCTTCTTTCCTTCCTCCCTATTTCTCAGCTACCATGAAGTGAACAATTTTGATTAACCCCATGTGGTGGTCTGACCCACAGGAAATAGTGAAGCCACATTACAGGAGAGTACAACCATGAGCCAAGACACATATTTGCTTCCTATGCTGGCTTCTCTTGAACATTTTTCAAAATGTTGGAAATCTGACTAACACGCTTAGAATTAGACCAGTGATATTGTTGGGTTTTTTTCCAAGGTTGAGCTTAACTGCATTTACTAGACTATTTTGATTAACTATAAAGGATAACTTAATGAACTGAACCAAATTTCTGAAACATGTTGTTTTGCCAGCTGTATAAGGCACACAATTTTATGAACAAGCAACTCAGTCATGCCTCTAAGGATTTAACCTCTGTATCCATTGAAAGATGCATTAACCCTAGAGGACCTTTCAAAGATACTGTCACTAAAGCCACCTGTGACCCCTTCCCCCTCCTTCTCAACATCTGAGGGTCTCCAGAGAAAAGCCATTCACTCTCTGTGTCAACAATGAGAATTGTTGACCTCATTCACTGCTGTCCCCACTCTCTGGCCCACAAAGCATGTTACAACACTTGAAGGCCTTCAGCAACTTGGAGTCATTTGGAAAGTTTCTCGGAACCAGGTATGTTGTTTTGCTTTGCCCAGTTTACCTGCTTTCCTCTAACATGTCATTATCACTCTTGCAAAATTGAGATAATCTTAGTTCTGACCTACAGCTTTTAGTTCAACCCTGAAGCTGGATCATTACCCCTGAGTGTTCACATATCTGGCATCCTTAAATGGAAGCCTGTGCCTTTGGGTCCCAGCTGAGGCACCAGGGTCAAATAGCTGCCCTTTTCACTCTGCTAAAGGGCATGGATCAGGATTTCACCATAAAGTCGCTTTGGACTAACATCAGATGGCTCTGTCCTTCTGTGTCTCCAGAGGCATCTCTCCTTCTGTTATTTGGTCTAAGGATGTTTGGGATCTCATGCCTTGCTCACCAGAGCGGACATGTGGAGGGTGTTTGGGCCAGAAAACATAAAAAGTGGGTGAGGGACTACATTAGCATGCTGGAGATCTGTAGCTTTTAGCCTGCAGCTACTATTACTGACCCACACAGGGAAAGGCTTGTCCATTTCAGAGGATGTCTGATCTTGTAATAGCACCCTTTATTGAGCCTGCTCAGGGCAAATGTCTGTTGGCTTGAGAATCAGCTTGGTACAATATTCACCAAGTAAAATGTGCTTCTGTTTCAGACCCCAACTTGGCTGCTTGGCCTGACTAACAATGCTCACCGGTGGCTCACAGACACCAGTAAAATTTCTCCTTCTAGTACTCTTCTAATCCATTACTGTAGGAATCAGGCCAATCCTCTGGTATGTAAATAGAGTGACACTTGCCAGGCTGCTGGCCATATCCTGGGCCCTGCCACTCTGGGGCTGAAGTTATTGAGAGTTAGTGGCATATGGTGGTAATGAAAAAAGGCAAATTATAATCAGTTTTGTTATGGATTCAAAATTCACTACAATCAGTGGAACACTGTTTGCCTATGGTAGAGTCCAATCATGCCTGGTGAATGTTGGCTTTGTTGCTTTTCTCATACTGTGACCTCTAACGTGAAAAATAAAGTACCCAGAGACTGATATTGGGGATCAAGCTTAAAACAAAGCAGCTGGTCATTAGCTCTTAGCACTACGTCAAGCTGAATGGGCTGATCTTCTCCTTATCTCTTCATCATGCCTGGAGAATCCTGAGACTTCAATGTCTTCCTATCCTCAAAGTTGCTGGAGAACAAATGCCTGATACTGACTACCCTGCTGCTACCTTTTACATCCTTCTAGAGCTGGGATTAAAGGAGTGTGATTCCCAGGTACTGAGATTGTCTTTGTCTGAGCTGTTTCTCTTTAGGACTAGGTCAGTCTTGTGTAGATCTGGGTGGTCTTGGACTCTACATCTTAATCCTGAGTGCTAGGATTAAAGCTGTGTATTACCACCTCCTAGCTTCTGGCTACCGGGATGAAAGGTGTGTGTCACCACTGCCTGATCTTTATAGCTTGAAGCTGACTTTGCTTTTCTGAATCTTCAGGCAAGCTTTAATAAATTATAAATAATATATCACTGAAGTGAACAAACACCCAACAGAAAGCATCCTAATAAGAGAAAGGTTCCTATTAGTCCATAGTTCAGAGGATTGCAGTCCTCCATTGAAAGCATGGCAGTGAGAAGGGTTCACTCCGTGGCACTAACTAGAAAGCAGAGAGAGGAGAATGTAAGCACTTAACTGGCTTCCTCCAATTTTCCCTTTAACTCGATCCCAGGTTCTAGCCCATAGTTGCTGCTACTCAGCTTTACAATCGGTCTCCCGTTCTTATTTAACACTATCACAGATGTAACAAGAGTGTGTGCCACTGATGTATTTGCTGATATTTTTTTAATCCAATCAAGTTTGTGATCAAATTTAAGCATCATAATAATCACCCTGAGCTAATTGGCTTATATCTTTACAGTATAGGTAGTGGTAGTCTAGAGTTGTTACTTTATTGAGCACCTGGAATATTTTCTTTCTTTGAATCCACAAGAGCAGTCACATTTAAAATATAGTTGAAGAAGAGCAAGAGAACAGGAAAAAACAAGGGAATTTGAGAGGAGAAAGGGGAGAAGCACAGAATGAAAATAAATAAACTAATTAATAGGGCTGATGTAATGAGGAGGGATCTAAATGAAATATAGTTCATCAAAAGAACTATCTTTTATCATAATCACATTTGGATATAGCTTGAGAAATGTAATTTTGCCTTGCATGGTCGGTCATGCACGCCTTTAATCCCAGCACTCCAGAGGCAGAGACAGGCAGATCTCTACAAATCGGAGGTCTGCTCAGTCCACATACAGAGTTTCATGATGGCCAGGGATGCATAAAGAGAGAGAAGAGGGAAAACAGAAGGAAGAAAAGAAGTTTAGTATTCTATAATTCATATTGCAATAAATGTGCCTCCTCGTTTAGCAGTATAAACCAAACAGGTGAAGTTTCCCAACTGCCTGCCTGATCTCAGATGTCCTATACATGTGTCAATGTGTCTGTTCTTTCTTCATTCTCTCATCGCTCTAATTAGATAAAATCCAAAGTCCTGCCTGTGGCAGTAGAACTTTTAGGTTAGACATCAGAATTCAATCTCCCAATTAATTGATTCACCAGCTGAGAACCAAGCTTTTAACACTTAAGCCTTTTCAAAAACACTTAAAACTTTAAGGAAACATAGAGACAGTGAGATTAGAGGAAGAGATGTGTGAATGGATTGCTAAAATGGGCATAAAATCAAACAGCAAAAAACAAAACAAAAACAAAACAAAACCCATGTGTTATGTTAATGCCTACCAGAAAGTACCCACCAGAGAAAGGACCCTGAGCCATCCAAGTAGAGAGAGTGATTGACATTAAAAGTCTCTGTTATTGTTCAGTTCCATACTGGTACTTTGAATACATGAGTGGGCAATCCATAAAAGTGGAGATGGAGGCTATGAATTGGACCCATTGTATGAATTTCTACTAAATAAGACTAATATACATATTACTGCCAACTTCTCAGTTTACAATGGACATATGAGCCCTCATTATACTATTCCCTGAATATACAAGCCAGATAATTGGTGGCAAACTAGTTACATTGCAACATATCATCACAGGGAAAGTAGTGATTTTATCTTGGCTAAAATAGCAGATATTCTGGATGTCAGCCTCCATTTCTTGCTTGGGGTGCTTTGATCAGCACAACTTTCTAAGGGTCTATGGATTAATGAACCTATAAAAGCATAGGCTAGAAATTTAGTTGTACCCCTCTCACTCCAAAACACACATACTGAATTACTAACTCCTGGTATCTCATCCCCGGAGAAGGTGTGGCGGCCAGTGTTCTCTGTGCACACTGTTAACATAACATTCACACTTGGAACAGAAGAAGTCTTCGCCAGCCCTCGGAGCCTCACCTGGAGAAAGCTTGCTAGTCCCATGGGGCACAGGTGTTGGGGTCCTTGACATGCCCATGCCAACAATATACATTCACGGAGGAGTTCATTCACTCCCTACAAGTGAGATCTATCATCTAGGAATAGGTAGGCTCCTGGCCAAACATGAATATCTCAGTTTGTTTTCTATTGCTGTGATAAAATTCTGTGCCCCAAAGGAACTTGTGGAGGGAAGGGCTTATTTTAGCTAACGGTTTATAGTTTATCATGAAAGAAGTCAGGCAGCAACTCAACCAGGAACTTGGAGGCAGGAAGTAAAGCAGAAGTCATGGAGGAAGCTTGTTGCTAGCTTTCTCCCCATGGATTGCTTGCTCAATCTGCTTTCTTATACAACCCAAGAACATCTGCCCAGGGGTAGCACCACCCACAGTGGGATGGATCATCCTTGTTAATCATTTATCAAGAAAATGCACCATAGACTTGCCTATGGGCAATCTGAAGGAGGCATTTTCTCATTTGACTATTCCCTTCCCAGATGACCCCAGCATGTATCGTTACAAAAAAAAAATCTAACCAAGACAGCTTATATAACATGGAAATATATATGCAAATATGAACACAAGACAATCTCATGTGAAGGAGTAGGAAGGATCCAAGCAATGTACCTATCTATATTCTGAGTAGCATAATGATTACTAACAACATATCATCACAGAGAAAGTAGTGATTTTATCTTGGCTAAAATAGATATTCTGGATGTCAGCCTGCATTTCTTGCTTGCTCAACTGCTCAAGCTGAGCAACAGGCTTGAACTGTTCTATCTCCTTGCCATAGCAAATGAATATAGCTTTAGATCTAGTAGTCAGACTTTCAGAGATGGTATGACTGTGGGAAATCCTACATTTATCAACTATGGTGATGTGAGGAAGATGCCAGGACAATAACTCCAGTGATCAATTTCCTAGAGGTTTTGCTTTAAGTGCAGGTTGGACATACTCCCTTGACGATAAGATAAACAACTGTCAAGGATGCCATAAAAGATGAACAGGAGAAAAGAATGTCACAGGAGCCTGAATCGTGATCATGGTTGAACAATGTGGCTGCAATAGGTAAATGTATGTGCTATTAGAAATCAAGGACTACAAACACGAGTGGCCCTGCTTACCACCACTCACATTTAATTCAGCTGCTAACTTTGTGTCTCCATGGATATGACTCAAGACTCTAGCACAACAAGGGATCCTTAATGTTGAGTAGCACTTACCAAGGAATCCAGCAAGAATACCATGTCTAGCCAGAACCAGTCAGGTCTAAGATTCTCAGAGATAAGATAAAGTAAGCAACTGGATCATCAGGTGCCAATCGAAGTGGGTAGCAACCTGTCCCTTGGAGAATCCACAAAGTACAGGGTCTCTGTGATATGTGTTTTCAGAGAATGAGGCTTTGATCTCTTCACTGGGTTAGGTGAAAAGCATTTGCCTTGTAGGGATGGTGAGGGTGTGGGATGAAGTAGGAGTGTGGAGAGGGAGGTTACTCACACTCATTCACAAGGTGTTCCTCTGGTCCCATGTCTTCATTCTTCCCAGCATTTCTTTAGAGCTGTCAGCTGCTATTTATATCTTACTTTTCCTACACTTAACTCTTAATCTACATCTCTCTACTCTGCTAAGTCAGCTTCCTGTCACTTGTTCTCATCTATTGATTATGCCACTCGATATTTTGAGAAAGGCCAGAAAAAAATGCAATGGTTCAATCCTCTATACTTTACCTAATCTTTTTTTATCAGATAGAGAAACAGGCTCTAGGAAGTATAATGGCTTTACATTCTTTTCAATCCTCTCCTAAAAGCCATGAAATGACATGATAGCTTCAGGAAATATCAAATCAAAGGGGAACTCTCCGTGTTGGGGCAATTTGAGTGGGTTTCATAAGACAGAGGGGCAACAGAAAATGGGAAGGAGTCATGTTTCTAACATATAAATGTTTTTTTGTTGTTGTTGTTCCATGAAAATTGAGGCACATCTAAAGCCCAGTTCCTTCTATGAAGCTGCTCTTCTATGCTGCTAAACAAATGAACACAGTCTCAGCACCTCAATTCAGATTTACAGCCTTATGGTTCTGAAGGTCAGATCTCTAAAGTCATCCTGACTAGGCTAATATCATGTTAATGGTTGGGACAGTGAAAGGGCTCAGATTGTAAAGGTGGCTGCAGCCAAGTCTAACATGGGTTCAGTCTTCAGAATTCATGTAACAGACAGAGAAAACTGGCTCCAGAGGGTTCTCCTCTGACCTCTACATGTGCCCTATGGCACATGTACACACACACACACACACACACACACACACACACACACACACACTTAAAAATACATATTACTAAAAGTTAACACCACTTAATGGCAGGCTCCAAGGAAGCTCCCATTTCTGTACCCACATTAGCTTTCAGAAGGTCACCTCTACTCTTTGTGACAAGTCCTTTCTTCATTTTTGAAACACATCACTCCAACCTGTGATTCTTGCCTCAAATCTCTCCTGGTGTTGACCCTGTTGCCTCCCTCTGGCTAGGACATGTATTTCTCAGATTCCCTTTGCTCTGACAAAATATATGAGAGCAAGCTTCTTCAGATAGGAATATTTAGCTGAGTTCTATTGCAGTTGTCAACAATGTTATTTGACTCTGTTGTTTGGGGACCTGTGCCAAGGCAGGACATCACAGAAGTAAGTACAGAGAGAAGAAGGGTACTCACCTCATGGTGACCAGGGAAAGGTTGAGCTGTTCAATATGCTTACAAAAACACGCCCTAGCATTGCACCCTGCCTAAGCCCATGTCCTAAAGCTTTCATCACCTCCCATAGCTCCATCACCCAGAGACCAAGCCTTCAACACTCAGCTTTTGGTGGACCTTGATTGAAAAGACAAAACAAAAAGACCTTTTGTTATTATTCATCCTGAGAAAGTAAGACAGTTTATCTCAAGATCTTTTAATTAATCACATCTATAAAATCCATTCTTCCAAATACTGTAGTATAGCCATACGTTCTAAAGGTTACAGTGAGAACATTGGGGCAAGGGCATTTTTGGTGGAGGAGGGAACATTATTCAGTCTGTCGCACTAAATTTACAATAATACTCATGACTATTAGTTCTTGTCAAGATTTCTTAATTGCTTAATAACAAAAAGTGAGCAAGCAAATACAAACTGTTCAGTGATTTAATATGACTTTGTTTTGGGGTCCATTATGTGTTTGTCATGTTTTAAGCTATTTCCAGAGCATTCCCAGGAAACCAGGTTCATTCTATACACTTTGTCATGCTTGATCTCAAATCAATTCACTGATGTGTTAAAATGGCATCCACTCTATTGATAACTGTGGACTGAAAACAAGATGATAAGCCTAAAATTTAAATAATAGACGAATAATGGCAAGTGCGACAAGGGAGACTGCTGCTATCAGCCCTGTGTTATGGGGCTCTCTGTGTTCCTGATAATACATATTCTCAAAAGATGTATTGCAAGTCTGAGGTGAAGGGCTGTGGCTCTTTGGTGGAGAAGAGCTGTGGCTCTTTGGTGGGGAAGAACTGTAGCTTGTTTGTGGGGAAGAACTGTAGATCTTTGGTGGGGAAATGCTGTGGCTCTTTGGTGGGGAAGAGCTGTGGCTCTTTGGTGGGGAAGAACTGTAGATCTTTGGTGGGGAAGAGCTGTAGCTCGTTGGTAGGGAAGATGGGGATTTAGGTAGCTTTGCTTCATATGCAAAGGCACACCCTCCATGGTAGCCCAGTGTGCATGCCTCACAATTGGTTGTGTCATGGGGTCCATCCAAAGGCACCCTCTCATTCAAGTTGATGGTGGTTTCTTCAAGCCATGTCCGTAGTATTTCCGCAGAATATAACTAACTAGGTTCTCCAGAATCCTTTGGATGCTCTCTGTGGAGAACTCGGGTTTCTCAAATTTAGACATAGTACACTTCTGGCATCTCTGACCGAAGATCCTCATGAGCACCTGGCCTTGAGGTTTCCCAGGCTCCAGGTGCAGGTGGCACAGGATCTTCACTTGGGCAGAAACCCAATGTCTGCTACATATAGAACACTGGAACCTACAGGCAGAACAAAGAAGCCATTGTGTCCTTAGCTGACAACTGACCCGTGAGGAAATGGTCAGCTAAGGGATTCTAGGAATCCCCTTGACACAGTTTTGAATAACCTGGTGTCAGAGAAGGAAGAACAAGAGACATCTAAATGCAATGTTGGGAAAACATTAAAACATTCTAATATAAAAAACATATTACTAACTCTAATAAAATTGTCCTCAAGCTTCCCTCCAGTCCTGTCCATTCTAAAATTCTTTTACTGAAGAAATTAAGAACACAAAGAAGGAAGCCTACTTCCCCTGGTATCATCAGGCAACTAAAGTGGGGCAACCCACTATCTCTGGTGACACACTCATGCAGACTTTGTCATTTCATTTCTGTAAACTGTAACTCTGCTATATCGAAGGGAGAGACAGATTAAGAACAGCTGTGTCCCCCATTTGAACCCAAATTGTAGATAAATCCAGTTTTTCCATTGTATGTATTGTATCATTTTTCTCTTGATAAGAGGGGTGAGCAGCTGGCTCCAAGACCAGGCAGGCCTTTTCTGGCTAGGGATCCAGTAAAAGAGAGAAGGAAGGAAAACTTGGGGAGGAGTTTGGAGGCACTCTTCAAGGACTCCAGAGGTATTTTTGGAAGGACACCCGGCAGGACACAAAAACTCCCAACATCAAACAAGGTGGCAGCTTGGAGTTCAGGGAGACCCTAACCAGTTCCATGACGGCAAAAGACTGGGATCCTAGCTAGCCACATGTGTTCTTTCTTTTATAATAGCAAGCTGACAGAGGCTATTCTGCACTCAGTGTGGCCTTGAGGAGGACCAGCTGCCCAACCCCTACTCACCTGCCAACTCCTGCTTGCTGGTGCTGCCTCCATCCCAGGGCCAAGCCATCCGGTAGAATGTTCTTATCCAACAGCAAGGTCCACTTGGCCTTGGGTTTCTCCTCCTGGATCAGTTCTTGAAACATTTTATCCCATGTACTGGCATCTGAGAAAAACATTTTCTGAGGTGGAGGCTGAGGTCTGGGCATAGTAAGCAGCTTGCTGTCTTGCTCAGTTCTGGGAGACAGACGGGAGGGGAAAAAAAAAACAGTTTCAGTTTCCTGTTTCTCTGTTCCCTTTAAGTTTCAGTTTCCATTTCCCATCTCTAGGTGCACAGGACAGTTCTCAGTTGAAAAGGCAGAAGGCAGCAAAGTCCCACCACTGTGTTAAAGGTTAAATGCTGAAGTGCCTGAGAGTCAGTCCAGTTCCCGTGTGCATTCTAAGGGCTCCTGTGTGTGCACCTTTCTTTCTTTTCCTTTCTTCTCTTTCTCTCTTCCTTTCTTTTTTTTCTTACAACTTTTATTGAAGGAAATGAGTAGTGTGGGTGTTAAAAAAAGGAGTGCCTAGTGACTGAGACGCAGTGCTTGCTCTGATACATGCAAGTGGCCCAATGGAGATCTGAGGAGAGCTGTAGAAGGCCGTGTCCCCAGTCACCTGGTGACCCCGATAAGCCTGCACTGCAAGCCCCTAGCAGGGAAATTTTCCTGGTGCAAAAAAATATTAAATACAAGTCTTTTCTATCAAACGCTATAAAACTTGTATTTGCAAAAAAAAATAATTCAAAGCTTTTTGACTCTTCTACCTTGTATGCAAATATTTTAACCCTCTCCCACCCAGTAAAGTCTTTGCTATACAAAGGTCCTATCCCATTCTGGGAGCTGACCCCATCCCATTTTCCTTTCATTCCTTCATCCATCAGCTAATTTTTAAACTGTGATGTCAGACCCCAGCCAAAGGGTGAAAGACAATGCAGTCTCCACCTGAGTTAGATTCAAAACCAACTATGCTTTCTGCCTGCTGTGTTCAAATCCCTCATAATACCCTCTTGACCAGGAATAAAGTTTGCCTTGTCCAGACACTAATATGGGAGTCCCGTTCCCTTTTCTTGTCATCCTGAACATCTTTCTAACACACGTATTGTGTAAGCAAGCACACGGAGGGCTGTCAAACTTTGCCCAAAGCTACAGGCAGATAAACCGAGGGAAAATTTGAACCTGGGTCTCAAGGATTTGAAAACCTGCAGTGTCTGCACCCACCTCACTGCCTGGAGGGAAGCCAAGGAGGGCTGCTGTGAGCTGGCTCAAGGCACAGGAGTCAGAGGACACTAGCAAATCCCTGATTTGCAGTCTGAGCTAGGGATTCCCTAGCTCTCCAGGGGACAGACTAGGAGACCAGGCTGAACAGAGCATTGCTCACCGGAGAGACATTCCAGTGAGGTAGTCACAGCAACTCTGTTGTCGCAGGTGTTCTGCAGAGTGTACAAGTTAAGGGCTAGTACAAAGAGGAGAGAAATACAAAGCTGATGAGCCACGGTGGTATTTATAGACTCACCAAACCAGGAAAGAAACTGGCCTCTAGTCCTCTGGACTGCAGTAACCAGCTTCAAATGTGTGTGCTGGGCTCCTCTGCTGGATCTTAGCACTTTCCCTTTCCTAGGATCCTGTTTGTTTTTGGGTTTGTGAGCATATGAGAACTGCTGTAGATTGCAAGCCTGGTAAGGACCATTTTTGGCAGTTAGCAAGCTGCCTCTGAAGATTGCTAAGGTAGAAACATCCAGACTGTGGAGTTCTTTTTTGACAATTAGAAAGAGGACCTTTAATGCTTATACTTTCATATGTATATTATCCTAGAGCCCAGGTGGGGGACATCTCTCAAAGATAAAATAGAATGAATGGCTGTTTGGGGTTTTTTGTTTTGTTTGTTTGTTTGTTTGTTTGGGGGGTGTCAGGGATTTAACTAGATGTTTTAAAGGCATAACTAACTCAGCCCGAAATTCCAGTCAGGAAACCCGGTCCCTTTTACAAATGCAAAAGATGTAAAAAAACAGGACACTCCATCTTTAGAACTCCATTACCTCTTCTATCTTGGAAACAGAACCCTCCTATGGTCTAGAGCCTTCTCAGCTTTAATGTGACTTTATTGGGAGCCAGACTTGTATAATCTATCCTGTAACCCTCTCCTTTATAACACAGGAAAACACCTAAATCTAGACAAAGAACACAGGAAATTCTGGGAGCTTGGAATTGGATATATTCTGTCCAGAACACTCGAGCTAGACAAACTTTAAGAATCTGTTTGTTCTATTTTTCTCTCCTTTTTTGTCTTAAGATTTAAGCTTTTATTTGAGAATGTTCATACAATGCACTTTAATCGCATTCATCAACTCCTCTCACATCTCCTACCTTCCTAATGTTAGAAATAATTCTGGGTGTGAAAGAAAGAAGTAGACCACCACTCCAATGGAAGTATTTAGAAAAGCAGACTTTACCCTTTATCAGGAGGGTGTGCCCCAAAGAGCAAACACATAAACAGGAAGTACACTTGATTTTTATTCTAACTCAAATAGAGATTGAGTCTTTTCTCCATTGGTTGGGATCCAACCTCACAGCCTTATCTGATTGGCTAGTCTGAAAAGAATTGCACAGGAAATGAAGGCGGGAGGGGGAAAGGGCCATTGTTCTAAGAGAAAAAAAGATTGCTTCAGGCCATCAAATTCCTGGAATGCATCAGGGGCCGTTATATAAACAGAATTTACCAGGTGTTTTATAGGGCCTGCTGTTTTGGTCTATAAATACTTGCTAGTGTTTGTAGATACATTCTATGGGTAGACAGAAGTCTGCCCTACTTGAACAGAGACTCTTCAGATAGTTACTAAGAAACTTCTTCTGGAAATAATTCCTAGGTTTAGACTGTCCCTAGCTTTGGGACCCTACCCATGGATGGTCCAGCCTTCATGGCTGGAATGTCTCAAAAACCTGACAAAGGTATTAAATATTAATTAGAAATTACATTGAGCTTATAGGATATAGAGCTTAGGTCAGATAGAGAGAATATATAGAATTCTTAAGGAAATTCTGTTCAATTGATTACAGAAACTGGCAACAATTGGACCCAATATGCTCCTTTCTGGGAGAGGCTTACACCCTTTGAAACTATATTTGGAAGACACCTCCCATCCTCCTAAAACCCCTAGATATTCCCCAAGCAGACTAATTATTCCCTTCTCAAGTCATTGCTGGATTTGCACAAAGCATACCAGGTCATTGACAGGATTGTAAAGGGAATCCTGCCATCTTCCACCACCAAACCCTCCCACCAGGTCCAACCAGGAGGATCCCTGTCTGGACACTGGAACCTGCTGAAATGATCCCTACCCAGCTATTCTCACCACCCTAACTGCTATGAAAATGTTTGTTGTCATCCCCTGGATTCATCGCCCGCAATTTAAAAAAAAAAAAAAAAAAAAAAAAAGCTACTAAAGTCAATGTCAGGTGGACTATCAAACTTGGTCACCTTAAAGATAAGACTGACCAGAGTTTACTAACCCAAACACTCAATCCTCATCTACCCCAAACCTGGACATGGGAATTCAGAAAAGCTGGGCTTGGGAAAATCTTTCAGGTGGACCTATGTTCTCAAATGTCCCTTCCACGGGTGATTGCCTATGGGAAAGACAGGAGTTAGAAAATCAGGTTGTGGAGGGGACTAGATAGAAAAAGGCCTCCCGGGACTATATTTTTATGCATGCCCTGATGATTTGCAGTGAATTGTCCTGCCAAGGACAAAGTACCTGCATCATGTCCTCAAATTATAATCTTGCCTCCTCATCTTAAAAGGTTTGCTCAAATATTCAAAGAATCAATACCAGCCAAGATTACTACATAATTTTTCATGCCCCTGAATTTACCTGGCTGGCTTGATTATACTAATAGTTTGACTAAAATGTGCCTCCTCTGACTCACTGGAGAGTCACACCCCCACTCTATGTATACTGCTCTACCATATCCCCCAAATATATGTCGATAATGGAGAAGAGGGGAGATCTCATGTTGGCCTTGACTCAACATTAATGAGGGTCAAACAGGCCCCAATTCTGGCCCCAATCCTATTAGAGGAAGAAACAGCCCCTGAAACTTCCATAGGCACCACAGCCTTGATTGTTGGGAGTCAAGACGTTAGGGAACTCAGTTCCCAGATAGGCTTAGACCTGGGCCATTTGAAGAAGTCTATTTCCAGGCTGGAGAGCCAAGTTAACTCCCTCACGGAGATAATTCTGCAGAACTGGAGGTGAACTACAGTTTACAAACCAAGGAGGACTTGGCATGGCCTTAGGAGAGACTCAATGCTTTTGTGGCCACCAACCAGGAGTAATTGGGGAAAACCTTGCTATAGTCAGAGAAAACCTCAAGGAAAGGGAAGAATGGAGACACAGATCACATAGTTGACATCAGTATCTGCTTACCTGGTCCCCATGGCTGACTACCTTACTGTCAACATTAGTTAGACAGTTGATGTTTATCCTAATCAAACTTACAATGGGACCCTGCATATTCAACTGCATGGATAACTACATCAAATGGAGAATAAATTCAGTTAAGCTACTTGTCCTTAGGACCAACTATGCCCCACCACCCCCAGAACAGGATGAGTCAATGATTTGACTCATGCCCATAAAACCAGTGGGGAATGTGACAGAGCAATCAGTGCCAAGGTTCCTCCATCTTATATTATTGCTGAGGCAATTTCAGGTTTAACTATAATTTGATCGCTTTGATGGGAAGCCCCATGGAAAGTTACCCAACTCTATTGTAGGAACCCAAAGTCAAGATGTCCCGGCTGACTTACCTTAGTTTCTGTTAAACTGCCTGCTTGGAAAAACACCTCTGCAGCTGCAGAGTGAGACAACATATGTGGAGTTTGCCATTAAAAGACCCCTTTTCTAGATGCTTGGTGCTACAATTTGGTGCAGAATATAGAGTGTGGTCCAACTGCTTAGCACAAAGACTTTCAGTTTGCTATAGACTGTCTGAGTGGTCTTCTCCAGTGGGCTTACCAGAACAGTGGGAGGAGCAGCTGCATAAAAGTCTTACAAGATGAGGGGAGATAAAAGAGAATTTGAACTGCTTGTCCTAAACACATTTTTATAGTATTTGATGGGAAAGACTCTATTTGGTCTTTCTTACAACTACCCACCCAACTTCCCATAACTTCATCCCCCAAGCTCCTTCAAGTTCAGTTTTTGTTGGCTAAATACTACTGGGCATAGAGCTGTCTTGGAGTGTGGTCCATATACAACAGGTGTCACACCACTGAGGACAACTCACTCTCATCCTTCATGCTTGGTTTTGTCTGGTTTAAGCTATCATTGTGATTATCCCTCCCCACACCTCACTAAGACTGAGGGAAAATGATTCACCCCAGGCATACAGTGTAATGGTGGAAAGCTATCTGTTGTTAGAACCCTTGGGTCCAGGAGTTCACTATGCCTCCCCTGGGCTCCTCAGTCCATGTGCTCTTTGTCTAATGACTTTAGATGTAACACCTCCTAGAATACCTCAGTGGTAAAACAGGATTCTCATGGAATTACAGATGACCATGTTCCACCCTATTGGTCAGCCCAGAAAGGAATGTCTGTTGAGACAGCCTGCTTTACCTTTGGCAAACAGTTTCAGGAAGGTGAGACTGCAGGATAGACATGTAGGTCTGCTGTGAAACAATCTTTTTACACTGCAAATATGAATTATTCTCACTGGTAAATAAAAGTCGACTGGCCAATAACTGGGCAGCAGAGGTGAGGCTGGACTTACAGACAGAAGGAGAGAGTAAAAAAGAAGAGAGGGCTCTCAAGAGCCTCAAGGAGATGGAGAGAAGTTGGACTTGCTGTGTTGAAAAAGAAGGAATGCTACGTGGTAGGGAAATATAGGTTAATTCAAAATGTAAAAGCTAGTTAGTAATAAGTCTGAGCTATCGGCTAAGCATTTATAATTAATAGTAAGTCTCTGTGTGGTGATTTGGGAAGTGGCTGGTGGGACATAAAATCCGCCCATATAAAGAGTATAAAAAACAGGTAGCACAGGCAGATGGGGTGGCTCACACCTTTAATCCCAGCACTTGGAAGGCAGAGGCAGGTGGATCTCTGTGAGTTTGAGGTCAGCCTGATCTACAGCACTAGTTCCAGGACACCTAGGGCTGTACACAGAGAAACCCTGACTCAAAAAGCCATAAACAAACAAACAAACAAACAAACAAATCAAACAGGTAGCATTTGCTCCAGAATAACAAAAGGCACTCTCAAAGGTGAGCTTGGCGATGTTGCTAAAGGAGCCCTTGTGGAAGCATTCTCAGAAGGTGAGAGTGTGCAAGGAGCCCTTCTGAGTGTCACAGGAAGGCACCCAGGAACAAAGTCTGTTTTATTCAGAGAGTCCGCAACCAGAAAATATCCCAATGATTTGTCTGCATCTCAGCTATAGCCAGTGGATTACAGAGGGAGGAGCAACAAAGGCTGTCAGCCGGCCAGAAGACTTGCCCCTCTAGTCACTATTGTCTCTAAGATTTATGGTGTTGCTGCCTTTCTCCTCAGTCTCCTCTTGGTAGCAGGGAGGCTTTGTAACACCAAGGCCACAGAGTCTTGCAGTCCTCCTGAATCAGACCTTTTGATGACATCTGCATTGAAGGTCAGCTCATAGCAAATGATCCATTAGCAGTGTGCACATGGAGATTCCTTGTGCTCTTATGATATAGAAAAGTGTCTGTCTTAGTTACATTTACTACTGCTGTGATGAAACACCATGACCAAAGCAACTAAGGGAGGAAAGGGTTTATTTCACACTGTTCCATGTAACATCATTCCCACAGTGAGGACAGGAACTCAAAGAGGGCAGGAACCCAGAGGCAGGAGATGACAAAGAGGCTGTGGGAAGCGCTGCTTACTGGCTTGCTTCCCCTACTTTGCTCAACCTGCTTTTTTATAGAGCCCACGCCCACAGATGGGACCACCCTCAACAGACTGGGAACTTCTCATTAGTCACTAAAAAAAACACCTTACAGCTGTATCTTACAGCTGGATTCCCTCAACTGAGGATCCCTCCTTCCAGACCGCTCTGGCTTGTGTCATGGTGATATAAGACCAGACAGCACAGTGCCCTTATATGTATGTGACCACTGTGGACCACTGCATTAGCCACACCTTTAGGGGTGAAAGTGAGCAATGGCTAAAGGGACAATTGAGCCATTCACATGTTAATGCAGGCATGCAGGCTCTATACCATGCTACTAAGTGTTTGGAACACACAGCTCCCCCACCCCCACTCCACAGCTGTTCTCCTGTCCAGGAGGTTCACAGGCCCAGTTGGGTTGACTTTTAGAGGAAGGGACAACAGCATGACAGCATGTCTTTTTTCTTTGCCAGAAAATCTCTAGCTACTTGATAATACTAAAATCTTCCTAGCAGTTGAGAAAGTCATTCTCCAACCAACTTAGATCATTTTTTAAAACTAAATATCATGTAAGAGAATAGATTTGAAGGAAGTAAAATAAATTTAAAAGAAATAGCTTGTTTTGCTAGGAAGAAATAGCCTTCCCTTATAATAGGCCTTCGCAAAACCACCCCTTCCTCCCTATTTTTCCTATACATTTGAAAACATAAAGAGAGGCAATGGTGATCTTTTCCACTTTTTTAAAAAAGTGTTTTAACAAAGACACAGGAAGAAGAGATCCATCCTTAATGACTTTCAAGCCTGCTGAAAGCTGACTAGCCACCATCCCACTGAAGAGCTTCTGAGGGGTAGCTGTAAAGAAAACCTCCTGCCCTCAGGAAGAAAATGCAGATCGATGTAGCTCCAAGGACTGAGTCCAGAGAGCCCTGAAATAGTGAGAGATGCCATCCTCTGTTCTGCCTGAGACAGACATTGGGTATCAATTTATTTCTTCAGTGACTCTAGCTTGTGTGCAGAATGCAATGGAAGGCTGCAGCTTGCTTAGGAGAGAAAAGTGGAAGTGAGAGAGGTACTTATACTTTCCTTCACAGATGCAAATTGTATCAGTTAGTTAGCACATATTCCACAGGATTTGCAGAAGAGGTGAACATGTGAACACACTTCAGCCTTTCAGGTTGAAAGGGATGAATTCTGAGCTAGGTAGAGTCCCTTCACTGTTCATGATACGTGTGCATATCCTTCCATACCCAAAAGAGCCTGGTAAGCAGTAGAGCCTGTGCTCAGATTTCTCTGATGCGGAACTCTGAGGGAAGGATGCATGCTCCCAAACACAGGATGAGTTGGTAACAATAATCAAAGCATCAGAGGCACAGCAAAACTAGATAGGTGTCTTCATAGTACTTCCCCAAGAATTCCTTTCCTGAGCCACTGAGGACATCCTCAGCTGGACCACAGCTCCTGTTAATACTGCCCCTTAGCAGGTCATCGTGGAAGACAATGGTAATTATAGCACCAAGGCTCCAGGGCCCCAGAGTTGTTATAGGAGTCATAAGAGAACAGGTAGACTTAAGGAAAAGCAGAATGAAAGAGCTGGGTTGAAAAGGCCAATGGCTCATTTAGTCAATGTCTATAATAAACTAGTTCCATCTTCCTTATTTCAGGCGATGCCCGGTCTAAAGGGAAGGCAAGAATGATCCTGGGGACTTTGTCCCACTCTGGAATACTGAGAATTGATTTTTCTAGACCCTCCTTTTTCAGAAATGACCAGTACCCTCACCTTCTTTTTGGATCCCTGCTCGTTGCACCCCTGCCTTACTCACCCCTTCTCATATTGGTCCCTCATCTTGGTTACCCCCCATCACTAGAACACTGATCTTGCACCAAACTGAGTCCTGGTTCTACCATTTGCCAACTGAGTGACCCTCAACCTTTCTGTGCCTCACTTTCCCTATCTAAAATTGAGGTAAGAATATTACCATTTAGTGGGGGGTTTTGTGAGAACTGATTAAAATATTTGGCAATGCTGGCAAATAGAAGTATTTACACTTTTAATGCTACATGGATATGTAGCATGTTTCTTTGAAGTGTCATAAAACCTTTGTCAACATCTTGGTAATATAACATGGTAAAACTTCAAATAAAGGTTTTCTTTTTTAATTCTAAAATAAGGAGAAAAATCATAAATATGTATGGTGATAGAACTTTATTAAAAGAATCTCTTACATTTAAAAAAAAAAGACTGGAGCTTTTGTTGATCCTTATATCCAAGTTAATAATACACCTTGATGTTATGTAAGACTTAGGCTGTTATCCCACAGGGTACCCAGACTGTTTATTGTTTCTGCCTTCAAGAGAGCAATGTAACAACCAACCTTACTTGCCTTGGAATTCCTATGTAATTAGCTTTGATAACCTACTCTAATGCATAGCTTTAATCTTAATTTATGTACTTTTCTATGCCCCTGATGCTGAGAGCAATGCAAATGCATTTGTATGTGTGTTATGATAACAAATAAGAGCAACCTTAAACAACAACTATCCTCCATAAATGTAGAAAGCAATATTTATAGATAGTGTTTGATAATGGTATGTTTGCAGTTCTGAGTGCTTCGGGGTCAGTTGGAGTCAGTGACTTAATCCCTTGTAAAATTGTTGAAATTAATTCTGTAAAATATCCCTCATTCCTTCCCCTTGTGCTGCCTTCTGTATTATTCATTAAATATACAGCAAAGCCTTTTGTTGGGGACATAGCAACACAGGCAGTTAGCCACCAGGCAGGCACACAACAGAAAGCCTACAGACAAGCCAGAAATGACAAACTATATACAGAAGACACAGGAGGAAACATGGATTTATACTTGGTGAAATGACTCCAAAGGGAAGCACTGACTTTTCTTTCCTTAATGCCACACAAACACAATGTGATTCCTTTGATGTTCTCATCCATGCATTTAAAAGACGCACATAGGAGTATATCTAATAGTCAGGAAGCACCGAGGCCATTTAGGAATGTAAATTTACTGGCAGTGTTTGCTCCTCCTATGGGCAAGTCTGGCTCCTACTCTGGGATGCATACACATCCAATATCTGTCATGATGTCCACCCACCACTGTAAAGATGAGAAAGAACAGAAACAAGCTGTGACTCTAGAACCAATGGCTTCTCAAGTCCAAGAACTCAGTCTGCTAAGGAAACTGTCCAAAAACCAAAGATCATGCTGAAGTAAGCTAGAGAGAGAATGCAGACAAAGTTCCACTCTTCAGAGGGACAAGCTGGTTACCATTTCTGTAAAAACCATTTGGCTTAAGGCTTAGGGGGCCTGTCCTCTGATACGTTGGGTTCAGTTTCAATAGACAACCATATAGATATTTATGTTACAAAGAATTTCCATGAGCTTGAACAAACTAAGTTCTAGTGGGGCCAAGGCCACTCCCATTTCCAGCTGTCTTCAAGGCAGAGTCTTAAAACCAGAGTCACAGCTGTTCATGCACTGTTTTGAGGGCGTGGTAAGCACATGCATCCCAGAGGAGCAGGTTGTATCCCCACCTCCAGCCCAGGCCAGAATTAGAAAACAAGCTGACCAAAGAGGCCCTTGATTTGGAGTTCTTACACCGGCCCATAGGTACAAGACTGAGAATTTTAAAACCCTAAGGGGACCACTTTTAAGTTTTGCTGATAGAAGTCATTCTGGGTTCTCATGCTGAAAATGGAGAAAAAGTGTGTGCTTCATGTAAAGGAAGAGAATTAAAAACAAAACACCAAGAAAAACCTCAGATCCCTCTGGTCTCCTTAACATGGTCTTCCCTAAAGAGATCCTACCTTTTGCAAATGTGGTAGACTAAATGTCACCAAGAGTCTAACCTGGGCAAGAAAATTTTCAATGTTAGTAGCCCTCGACCTTCAACATAGCAGTCATAGGGGAGCTACCTTAAGTCTTCCAGGGTGATTTGCCATCTGCTTGTTGGCCTGGCTGGCTATGACAGGGGGCCAGGCTGCCTGGGTACTTTTCCCCGGGTCATGAATTGAGTCCCACAGAGTGACAATTAATTCTCTACTCAGCTCGGAATATCTGAGAATGAAACAAAGAGCTCAATCAGCTGTGAGAAAATCCAAAATCCAAATGGAATCATCAACCCTCCAAACCATGGAAAATAATTTAAAGCTCCTTTAAGATCCTCTCTTGCTGGTTGGCATTTAATTAGAAGACAAGAACATTAATCCTCACATTTACTGTTCTATTTACCCTCTTTGAACCCTGATATTTCTGTCTGAAATATAGAAATAATACATATTTCACTAGATTCAATGATATATGGTAATATGATTTAGATATGGACTGAATGGTGAACTATTGGATAATATTACTTAAAGAAATAAAGGATATAAAAAGTCTTGAAATAATGTCATTTGGGTGAGAGAACATTTGAACTGAGGACCCAGACATGAAGAGATGTTTAGACTAAGAAAGCATATGCTTCTATGGTTGGAGAGAAAACAAAACAAAAGATAAAATGGACAACAAAACTGAGAGCACCTCATCTTAAATAGTATGCTTTATCTGCATGACTACATGGTCCCTGTAAAAACCCATTGGCCAATGATGCTCGTCAAGGAATGTTTCTGAGTAGATGCATCTAATGCAGTTTAGTTGTCACATGTCCAGGCTTGTCCCTGGAAGTTTATACAGCACAGGTCTCCAATTGAGCTGGATAATATTAACACACATGGAATAAAACTACTATAAATATGAATGAAGGAAGGTACTTTAACTTCTACCTGTGTGCATTTTTCTACTGTGTGATTCTGGGAGATGACGACAACCATCATTCGTCTAGTCACTGTGGCTATGTTGACCTGGCTTGCCCTTTGATGGATGGAAACAGCCACAACCATAATGTATGAATTTAATTAACAGTAAACTACATTGAAAGCAAAGGAGGAGTGCTATAAAAAATAGAGATAGGCCATTACAAACAAAGCTGAAGAGATATCGCACAGCCTGCTCCTATACCATTGGTAAATGATCATCTTTCTTGCCTTTGCAGGCTTTCCCTAAGCATGGAAATGAGGCAAGAAACCAGTGGTACCCATAGGGCTCTTCTTGACATCAGAAATAATTTTCAGACTGTACAAAATGCAGCTAGGCAGCCAAGGTCCCAGAGAACAAGCAGTCTACCCAAGGAAGTCTCAGTGGGTGTTTTAAAGGGCTCCTAATGGTGACATCCATGCAGAGGTTCAGACTTGTCCCCCACCCCAACAGTAAATTCATGAGGTTCATGCTGACATGCCGGCCCAGAGTCTTCCATCGGGGCTATTGATTTCTCCTGGGTCAGTTCTCACAGGTCATCTTCACACCCTATGCTGTGTTCCACTCTTTGGAGCACCTTTCTTGGGCAGCCACAAGACTTCAGGTTAGATTTTTCTTTGCTATTGAGAAAGAAGTCAATTCCCTTCCTTCCTTTCAACTCTTTATTAGACAGTTTTTCTTTCCATTTCCATTTTTAAAAATCCACGTGGACCCCTACTTGCTCTCAGTGAAGTTTAATTATTGGGTTCCATTTGCATATTGCTGAAAACTCAGAGAGAGAGATCAGTGAGGGCTACCACTTCAGAAAACAATCCTGAGGGCCCATGACATGTTCTGAAGAAGACAAAGCAGCTGGGCGAGCATAGGCGATGAATGCAGCTCAAAGTGGCATCACTTTGTGCTATTTTCTCTCCTTGCTCTTCTCCATCAGCCCTGGCATTAATAATGCTGTCCTGTCCAATTAGGTTACAGCCTGATGAATGTCATAAGGTTGTACATGCTGAAATTTTCATTTCTTGTGTGAGTGTTCTCCTACATTGTATCTATTATAACCCCTGTCCCATAATACCAGACAAACTTTAGGATTTACTTCATTCTTTCTTCCTTGTTAAACTCGGGGGTTTGGAAGTGAATGTTCAGAATTAAACTATACAGAACTGAGTCTGAAAAATTATCCTGACCTTGATATATAGGGGAAGAACAAACAATATTTTATTTTATTTTTTTATTTAAAAATGTATTTTTCATTTCACATACCAACCACAGTTTTTCCTCCCTCCCCTTCTCCCACTCCCCCACCTAACCCCCTCTCACCCTCCCCATCTGCTCCTTGGAGGGGGATAAGGCCTTCCTTGGGGAGTCAAGTCTGGCATAACAAGTTGAGGAAGGACCAAGCCTCTCCTTCCTGTATCAAGGTTGAACAAGGTATCCCTTCATAGGGAATGGACTCCAAAAAGCTAGTTCATGCACCAGGAATAGACCCTACTTCCACTGCCAGGGCCCTCTGCAAAAAATCAAGCCACATAACTGTCACCCACATTCAGAGGATCCAGTTCATTCCTGTACAAGTTCCTCAACTGTCAGTCCATCCTCTGTGAGTTCCTACTAGCTTGGGTTAGCTATCTCTCTGGTTTTCTCCATCATGCTCTTGACCCCTCCCCCATTGTTTATATAATCCCTCCTCCTTCTCTTCAACTGAACTCCAGGAGCTCAGCACAGTGCTTGGCTGTGGAGCACTGCATCTGCTTCCATCAGTTACTGGATGTTGGTTCATGACGACAATTTGGGTAGTCACTAATGTGATTAAAGGGGAAGGTCCATTCAGGTACCCCCTCCACTATTGCTAGGAGTCTCAGCTGGGGTCATCCTTGAGGATTCCTGAGAATTTCTCTAGGACCAGGTTTTCCCCTAACTCCATAATGGTTACCTTTATCAAGATATCTCTTTTGTTGCTTTACCCATCTTCTCTCCCCCCAACTCAGTCCTCTTGAACCCTCGTGTTCCTATCCATCATCTCCTTCCTTCTATCTCCCCTCCCAGTTTACCCAGAAGATCTTAACTATTTTCCCTCCTTGGGACCCTGTATGTGTCCCTCTTAGGGTCTCTCATTTTACCTAGCTTCTCTGGGGTGTGGATTGTTGCTTGGTTATCCTTTGCTTTACATTTGATATCCCTTTATGAGTGAATACACACCATGTTTGTCTTTCTGGGTCTGGGTTACCTCAATCAGAATGGTTTTTTTTTTTCTATCCATTTGCCTGGAATTTTGATTGTTTTTTTATAGTTGAATATATGTATATTGTATAAATGTACCACTTTTTCTTTATCCATTCTTCAGTTGATAGGCATGTAGGTTGTTCCCAGGTTCTGGCTATTACAAATAGTGCTGCTATGAATATAGTTGAATAAATGTCCTTGTGGTATGATTGTGCATCCTTTGGGTATTGCTGGGTCTTGAGATAGATTTATTCCCAATTTTCTGAGAAACCACCAAACTGTTTGCACTCCCACTAGCAATGAAGGAATGTTCCCTCTCTCCAGCATGAGCTGTCATCAAGGTTTTTGATCTTAGCCATTCTGATAGGTGTAAGATGGTATCTCAAAGTTTTTTTTTAGACAGCGTTTCTCTGTATTGTTTTGGAGCATGTCCTGGAACTCACTCTATAGACCAGGCTGGCCTGGAACTCACAGAGATCTGCCTGTCTCTACTTCCCAAGTGCTAGGATTAAAGGCATGTGCCTCCAATGCCCAGATCTTTCAAAGTTATTTTGATTTGCATTTCCCTGATGGTTAAACATGTTAAGCAATTCCTTAAATGTGTTTTTAAGCCATCTGTGTTTCTTCTGTTGAGAATTCTCTGTTTAGATCTGTACTCCATTTTTAATTGGATTATTTTGTGTTTTGGTATCTAGTTTCTTGAGTTCTTTATATATTTTGGAGATCGGCCCTCTGCTAGATGTGAGGTTGGTGTAGATCTTTTCCCACTCTGTAAGCTCTCATTTTGTCTTATTGACCTTACAGAAACTTCTCAATTTCAGGAGGTCCCATTTATTGATTTTTACTCTCAAAGTCTGTACTACTGGTGTTACATCTAAGAAGAAGTCTCCTATGCCAGTGCATTCAAAGCTACTTCCTATTTTCTCTTCTGTGAAGTTCAGTGTGCCTAGATTAATGTTGAGGTCTTTGATCCATTTAGACTTGAGTTTTGTGCATGGGGATAAATGTGGACCTATTTGCATTCTTCTGTTATGTCGACATCAAGTTATGCTAGCACTATTTGTTGAAGATGCTTCCTTTTTTCTATTATACAATTTGGGTTGCTTTGTCAAAAATCAGGTGTTCATAGGTGTATAGATTAGTATCAGGGTCTTCAATTCGATTCCATTGATCTACATGTCTGCTTTTATTCCAATACCAATCTGTTTTTATTACTGTAACTATAGTAGAACTTGAAGTCGGGGATGGTGATGCCTCTGGAAGTTTGTTTATTATACAAGATTGTTTTGGCTAACCAAGGTTGTTTTGTTTTTGCTTTTCCATATGAAGTATGAGTATTGTTCTTTCCACATCTGCGAATAACTGTGTTGGGATTTTGATAGGGATTGCATTGAATCTGCATATTGCTTTTGATAAGATTGCCATCTATACTATACTAATCTTACCTATCCAAGAGCATGGGAGATCTTTCCATTTTCTGATATCTTCTTTAATTTCTTTCTTTAAAGACTTAAAATTCTTGTCATACAGGTCTTTCACTTGTTTGATTAGAGTTACCCCAAGATATTTTATGCTGTTTGTGGCTATTGTAAAGGGTGATGTTTCTCTGATTTCTTTCTCAGCCCATTAATCATTTGTATAAAGGAGTGCTACCAATATTTTTTAGTTAATCTTGTATCCTGCCATATTACTGAAGGTGATTATCAGCTGTAGGAGTTCCCTGATAGAATTTTGGGGTCACTTATGTATACTATTATATCATCAGCAAACAGCAATAGTTTGACTTCTTCCTTTCCAATTTGTATCCCCTTGATTTTCTTTTGTTGTCTTATTGTTCTACCTAGAATTTCTAGTACAATATTGAATAGATATGGAAAGAGTGGACAGCCTTGACTTGTTTTTTATTTTAGTGGGATTGCTTTGAGTTTCTCTTCATTTAGTTTGATGTTGGCTATTAGCTTGCTGTATATTGCCTTTAACATGTTTAGGTCTATTCCTTGTATCTCTGATCTCTCCAAGACCTTTAACATGAAGGGGTGTTGAATTTTGTCAAAGGCTTTTTTAGCATCTAATGAGATGATCATGTGTTTGTTTCTTTCAGTTTATTTACATGGTGGATTACTTTTACAGAATTTCTTATGTTGAACTGAAAGGCCCCCAAAGGGAGACCCTCACTCAAATCTCAGGAATAGCGCGCACCCAGTGAGGCACCGAGACTGGACTTGCTGCAATCACACGAGGAAGTTTATTGAAAACGGAATTGGATGAGATCTCAGGCCAGCATGCTGGGGTCGAGACTCATACACCCATGCAGGGGTAGAGGAGTTCGACCTGACCCAAACTTATAAAGCTTATAAAGCTTATAAAGGCAAAAACTGCAAAAGAGGGGAAGGAAATAAGGGAAGTCCAAAGTTACACGTTTACTCATCAGCTGACTAGGGAGGAGGTAGGGGAGGTCCGGAGTCATACATTTACTCATCGGTTAAGCTATGTATTGTATTAAGCAAGGCGTTGGAACATTCCACAGAGGTCGTTGGGACATCCTGGAGTTATCTCAGGAACTATTTTTCTCAAGAGAGTTCCGTGAGCGGCCACCTGCAGGGGACGGAGGCCCTAGGGTGGCGAGTTCATGTCCTTATAGACAGCTAGTATTTTTTTTTTTTTTTTTACTTTTCAGAACCATTCCTGCATTTCTGGAATGAAGCCTACAAGATCATTGTAGATGATATTTTTGATTTGTTCTTGGATTTGCTTTGCCAGTACTCTACTGAGTGTTTTTACATCAATGTTCATGAGGGAGATTAGTCTGTAATTCTCTTTCTTGGTTGCATCTTTGTGTGGTTTGGGTATCAGGGTAACTTTAGTCTGAATTTGGCAACGTTTCATCTGTTTCTATTGTGTGAATCAGATTGAAGAGTATTGGTATTTGCTCTTTGAATTGCTGGCAAAATTCTGTACTGAAACTATCTAGCACTGGACTTTTTTTGGTTGAGAGACTTTTGATGACTGCTTCTATTTCTTTGGGGGTTATAGGTCTATTTAACTATTGTGTCTGGTCTTGATTTAATTCTTGTATGTGGTACCTATCCAAAAAAATTGTTCATTTCTTATAAATCTTGCAATTATGTGGAGTACAGATTTTTGAAGTATGACCTGATGATTCTCTGAATTTCCCCAGTGTCTATTATGTCTCCCTTTTCAATTCTGATTTTGTTAATTTGGATATAGTCTGTCTGCCTTTTGGATAAGGGTTTGTATATATTGTTGATTTTTCTCAGGGAACCAACTCTTGGTTTCATTGATTCCTTGTATTGGTCTCTTTGTTTCTATTTTCTTGATTTCAGCACTCAATTTGACTATTTGCTATAGTCTACTCCTCCTGAATGAGTTTGCTTCTTTTTGTTTTAGAGCTTTCAGGTGTTCTGTTAAGTGGCTAGAATGAGATTTCTTCGTGTTCTTTATGTAGGCACTCCATACTATGAACTTTCCTCAGCACTGCTTGCATCATGTCTAGGAAGTCTTTAATTTATTTCTTTATTTCTTCCTTGACCAATTAATGATTCATTTGAACATTGTTCAATTTCCATGAGTTTGTAGGCTTTCTGCAATTAGTGTTGTTGTTAAACTCTAACTTTAAGCCATAATGATCCGGTAAGATACAGGGGGTTATTCCATGTTTTCAAAATCTGTTGAGGTTTTCTTTGTTACTGAGTATGTGGTCAATTTTAGAGAAGCTTCCTAGAGGTTCTGAGAAGAATGTATATTCTTTTTTGTTTGGGTAGAATGTTCTATAGATGTATGTTAACTCCATTTGAGTCATGACATCTGTTAGTTCCTTTATTTCTCTGTTAAGTTTCTGTCTGACAGACCTGTCCAGTGGTGAGAGTTAGGTGTTGAAGTCTCCCACTATTAGTGTGTGGGGTGTGATATATGTTTTAAACTTTTGTAATGTTTCTTTTACAAATGTGGGTACCTTTATATTTGGGACATAGATGTTTAGAATTGATGCTTCATCTTGATGGATTTTTCCTATGGTGAATATGAAATGTCCTTTGTCTCTTTTGATTAATTTTAGTTTTAAGTCTATTTTGTTAGATATTGAGATAGCTATACCTGCTTGTTTCTTAGGTCCATTTGATTAGAAAATCTTTTTCTAACCCTTTACTCTGAGATAATTCCTGACTTTGAGGTATTTCTTGTATGCAGCAGAAAGATGAGTCCTACTTTACCATCCATTCTGATAGCCTGCATCTTTTTATAGGCAAATTGAGAGACATTAATGACCAGTGATTGTTAATTCCTGTTATACTTGGTTTTATTGATAGTGGTAGTGTTTTTGTGTGTCCCTTCTTTGGGGTTTGCTGGTGTAAGGTAATCTGCTGCCTGTGTTTTTGTGTGTGCAGCTAACTTCCTTGGGTTGGAGTTTTCCTTCTAGTACTTTCTGTAGGGATGTATTGTGGATAGATCTTGTTTATATCTGGTTTTGTCATGGAATATTTTGTTTTTTCTGTCTATGGTGACTGAAAGCTTTGCTGGGTGTAGTAGTCTGGACTGGCATCCATGGCCACAAATAACACATAGATGCTGTATTAGATATAATGCTGGTGGCCAGTTACTAATATTTCTTATTGGCTAGCTCTGTCTTAAATATTAACACATTTCTATTAATCTAAGAGTTTCCACATGGTTTTATCTTACAAGACCTCTGCTCTCTCAAGTCTCTACATCTTGAATAATCTCCTCTACTACATCTCCCAGAATCCTTCTTGTCTCCTAGTCCTGCCTATCTTGCTTTCCTGTTGGCCAACAGGGATTTATTCATTAACTAATAAGAGAAACATATTTACAGAATGATATCTCCCATCGTCTTTATGTCTGCAGAATGAATGTTCAGGACCTTCTAGCTTTCAAAGTTTCTACTGAAAAGTTAGGTGTAACTGGGTTACCTCACTCAGGACGGTTTCTTCTAGTTCCATCCATTTACCTGCGAATTTCAAGATTCCATTGTTTTTTTTTTCTTGTTTTGCTTTTTGTTTGTTTGTTTGTTTGTTTGTTTTTTTGCTGAGTAGTACTCCATTGTGTAAATATACCACATTTACATTCTTTATCCATTCTTCAGTTGTGAGGCATCTAGGTTGTTTCCAGGCTCTAGCTATTACAGATTATGGTATGGATTCACTCATATATAGATTTTTGACATAGAGCAAAGGATCACCAACCTATAATTCATACTGCCAGAGAAGCTAGGACACAAGAAACCCCTAAGAGAGACATACAGAAGGAGAAAGAGACGAGATCTCCTGAGTATATTGGGAGCCTGGGGGGTGGGCAGTGAGTAGAAAGGGAGTTAGGAGAAAGAGAAGGGGAGAAGAGGAGGGGGGAGGAGAACATGAGGGACCAGGAAGATTGAGTCTGGGGATGAATAGACAAAACAAGAAAAGAGATATCATAATACAGGGAGCCATTATAGGTTTGAAAAGAAAACTGGCACTAGAGAAATGTCCAGAGACATCCTACAAGGATGACCCCAACTAACAATCTGAGCAATAGTGCAGAGGCTAACTTAAATGCCCTTCCCTGATAATGAGATTGATGACTATCTTATATGTCATTCTAGAGCCTTCATCCAGTAGCTGATGGAAACAGAAGCAGACACCCATGGCTAAACACTGAGTTGAACTTCTGGAATCCAGTTACAGAGAGGGAGAAGTGATGAGAAAAGGGGTCAAGAGCAGCCTGCAGACATCCACAGAGACAGCTGACCTGAACAAAAGGGATCTCATGGATCCCAGACTAATAGCTGGGAAACCAACATAGGACCAACCCAGACCCTCTGAACCCAGTTAAAAGGCCTGGGCAGTCTATGAGACTCTGACAGTGGAATCAGGATGAATCTCTGGTGCACGAAAAGACTTCAACTTCAGGAGCACATTTCCCACGGAGGGATACTCCCTTAGCTTAGAGACAGGAGGGAAAGCCTAGGCCCTACCCCAAATGACTTTGACAGATTTTGATGATCCCTCCTGGAAGGCCTCACCCTCCCTGGGGAGTGGATGAGGAATAAGAAGAGGGGGTGGCAGGAGGACATGGAGGATGGGAGGGAGAGGGAACTGGAATCTATATGTAAAATAAGAAAAATAATAATAATAAAAAAGAAAAGTCAGGTGTAATTCTCATAGGTCGGTCTTTATATGTTACTTGACCTTTTTCCTTTGGATGCCCTCTGAAGCTCTGTGATTACTTTCTGTCAACTAGTTGCTAAAGCCACCTCCTGACCCAAGGTTAATTTTATTTAATTAACACAAATGCAAACTCAGGATTCACAGTATGATTGAATATCCTCCAACAGCTCATTCTAACCATCATCTATCTGTTTAATATCAGTTGCTGAATACTGTTGGGAAACTAAACACACACACACACACACACACACACACACACACAGAGAGAGAGAGAGAGAGAGAGAGAGAGAGAGAGAGAGGGGGGGGAGGGAGAGAGAGAGATTAAAGCTGTGCATTTGTCTTTATTCACAATGTAAACCTCTCTCTCTTCCTCTACACACACACACACACACACACACACACACACACACACACACACACTGATGTCCAAGCAGCTGTGCATTTATGTCTTTAATTACAACATAACCCCACCTACACACACATACATGCACAGTGTCCACAGTGCATGCTTGCACCTTCAGTCCTAACAGAGTCCTGCATATTGGTCACATTTTTCCATAACTGCAGTGTCTATTTCAAATTCTATTCATTCCCAGGCATATTCCAGCTTGCTGTTTCACCGACCCACTCTCTGGAGAAGCCCTTATCTCTTTATAGCGGCATTTCCTCACATTATTCCACCATTGTGAGAAAGCCTTTCAGGTCTGCATCTGACTCTTCATCCTCTGCCCCTACTTCTGCAGTAGAGGCAACCTTCCATCTACCTTGAGCAATTACTTTGGTCCTTCTCCCAAATCCTTGCATTTTAATTTCCCCTTTTCCATGTAAGTAATCTTTCCTGAACCCTGCCTGGCCATTTGCACTTCACATTTAAACATGCTGGAGTCTTCTCTGGATCAAAAAGTTTCCAAGATTTCACACTCCCTTCCAACCACGACTAATATCTTTTCTGGTGTCACAGGCAATTTGTTTTTTTGTTTTATTTTTTCTTATTTTACATATTGATCCCAGTTCCCTCTCCCTCCCATCATCCCATGCCCCCTGAGCCCCCTCCCATCCCATTCCCCACCTACTCCACAGGGAGGGTGAGGCCTTCCAGGAGGGATTATTAAACTCTGCCAAATCATTTGGAGTAGGGCCTAGGCCCTCCTTCCTGTCTCTAGGTTAAGGGGGCATCCTTCCATGGGGAATGTGCTCCCAAAGTCCTTTTCTGCACCAAGAATACATTCTGAATCCACTGTCAGAGTTCCCTTACTCTGCCCAGGCCTTCTAAATGAGATCCATGTTTAGGGGGTCTGGGTCAGTCCTATGCTGGTTTCCCAGCTATCTGTCAGTCTGGGATCTATGAGTTCCCCCTTGTTCAGCTCAGCTGTTTCTGTGGGTTTCTGCAGCCTGGTCTTGACCCCTTTGCTCATCACTCCTCCCTGTCTGCAACTGAACCCCAGGAGTTCGGCTCAGTATTTAGCTGTGGGTGTCTGCTTCTGCCCCCATCAGCTACTAGATGAGGGCTCTAGGACTGCATATAAGTTAGTCATCAATCTCATTATCAGGGAATGGCATTTAAGTTAGCCTCTGCACTATTGCTCAGATTATTATTTGGGGTCATCCTTGTAGGTTTCTGGACATTTCTCTAGTGCCAGTTTTCTTTTCAAACCTATAATGGCTCCCTGTAATATGATATCTTTTTTTTTTTTTTTTTTTTTTTTTTTTTTGCTCTTGTCTATTCATCCCCAGACTCAATCTTCCTAGTCCCTCATGTTCTCTTCTCCCCTTCTCTTTCTCCTAACTCCTTTTCCACTCACTGCCCCCCCCCCCGGCTCCCAATATGCTCAGGAGATCTTGTTCCTTTCCCCTTCTGTGAAGGACCTTATATGAATCTCTTAGGTTCCTCCTTTTGTCCTAGCTTCTCTGGTGGTGTGAATTGTAGGCTGCTTATCCTTTGCTCTATGTCTAAAATCCATATATGAGTGACTACATACCATGTTCCTCTTTTTGTGACTGGGTTACCTCACTCAGGATGGTTTCTTCAAGTTCCATCCATTTGCCTGCGAATTTCAAGATTGTTGTTTTCCACTGAGTAGTACTCCATTGTGTATATGCACCACATTTTTTTCTAATCCATTCTTTAGTTGTGAGGTATCTAGGTTGTTTCCAGGTTCTTGCTATTACAAATAATGCTGCTATGAACATACTTGAACAGATGCCTTTGTTGCATGAATGTGGATCATTTGGGTATATGCTTAAGAGTGGAATTGTCAGGTCCTGGAGTAGACTGATTCCCACTTTTCTGAGGAACCGCCATATTGAGCTCCAAAATGACTGTACAAGTTTGCAATCCCACCAGCAGTGGAGGAGTGTTCCCCTTTCTCTACATCCTCTCCAGCATAAACTGCCATTAGTGTTTCTGATTTTAGCCATTTTGACAGGAGTAAGATGGTATCTCAGAGTTGCCTTGATTTGCATTTCCCTGATGGCTAAGGATGTTGAGCACTGTAGTGAGATATTCACTTTGTCCACATCTGTGGCACTGACCACACTCATTGGGGGTAGAGAAAGGGGCAGAAGTTACCTGGGGAACTAGGTCTGAGGAGGAGACCAGGAGCACTCTCTTGCTGGTAGGACATGGGAAGGAGAGGATCCCGAGGCATCCTTGGGACCAGGAACCTGCTGGTGTTCATCTATCTATGTCATAAGTTATTTCTCCCTGAATAAACATCTATTCGGCCTATTTGTTTATCCTGATCCTTATTAAACCACAATAGAGCACTTTCTTAAGTGTCTTTCAGCCATTTTGGTAGTGACCCGAAAAACTCTCCCATGGAACTCCTACAGCTGATAAACACCTTCAGTGAAGTGGCAGGATATAAGATTAACTCAAAAAAAAAAAATCAGTAGCCCTACTATATGTGGACAATAAAGGGGCTGAGCAAGAAATAGGAGATACATTACCCTTTATAATAACCACAAACAACATAAAATATCTTGGTGTAATGCTAACCAAACAAGTGAAAGATCTATATAGCAAAACCTTTTTGTCTTTAAAGAAAGAAATTAGAGAAGATGTTGTTCTTTTGTTGTTCTTTTGTTACAGTTATACCAGAAAATGGAAAGATCTCCCATGCTCTTAGATAGATAGGATCAACATAGTAAAAATGCTATCCCCATCAAAATCCTAGCATAATTATTCACTGACCTTGAAGGATAATACTCAACTTTATATGGAAAAACAAAACACCCAAGATAGTCAAAACAATCCTGTACAATAAAGAAATTTCAGGAGGCATCACCATCCCTGACTTCAAGCTCTATTATAGAGCTATAGTCTTGAAAACAGTTTGGTACTGGCACAATAATAGACAGGTAGACCAATGGAATCAAATTGAAAAACCTGATATTAACCCACACACCTATGAGCACCTAATTTTTGACAAAACAGCTAAAATTATACAATGGAAGGAGGAAAGCATCTTCAAGAAATGGTGTTGCCATAACTGGATGATAGTGTGTAGAAGACTGCAGATAGATAGACCCATGTCTATAGCCATGCACAAAACTCAACTCCAAATGGATCAAAGACTTCAACATAAGTCCAGCCACACTGAACCTCTTAGAAGAGAAAGTGGAAGGTACCCTTGAACGAACTGGTACAGGAGACTGCTTCCTGAACATAACCCCAGTAGCACAGACGCTGAGATCAACAAATAATAAATTGGACTTCCTGAAACTGAGAAGCTTCTGAAAGGCAAAGGACACAGTCAACAAGACAAAATGTCAGCCCACAGAGTGGGAAAAGATCTTTACCAACCCCACATCTGACAGAGGGCTGATCTCCAAAATATACAAAGAACTCAAGAAACTAGCCACTAAAACACCAAATAATCCAATTTTAAAAATGGGGTACAGAACTGAATAAAGAATTCTCAGTAGAGGAATCCACAAGCATGTTTCTTATATGAAATGCTCACATCTATGGCCTCTATATCATGCCTAGCTAATTCATATAGGAATGGGCAAAAAGCTCTGCCATTTTCCATCCATGAAACATTTCATTCATTCAATAAAGTTTTATATGATCCTTGACACATATATATGTAAATAATTTCATAAATTATAAATCAAACATTTATTGACACTCACCAAAAAGATTTATTTTTAAAGAAATCCATGGTATATGTGTAATTTATCACTTATCAAATATTAAAGCAAATTTGAACACTGTGCTGTTTGGATTTTGTCACTTGAACACAAACCTGGACATATATGAGAAGAGGGGATCTCAACTGAGAAAATGCTTCCATAAGAATTGCCTGTAGGCAAGTTAGTGTTGGTGGGACATCTTGATTAATGATTGATGTGGGTGGGTCCAGAACACTGGAGGTGGTGTCACAGATGGACAGACAGGTGCTATGCTGTATAAGAAAGCAGGCTGAGCAAGCCATGGGGAGCAAGCCAGCAAGCATCACTCCTCCATGGCTTCTGCATCAGCTCCTGCCTCCTGGTTCCTTCCCTGTGTGAGTTCCTGTCCTGACTTCCCTCAGTGAGTTTCTTTTGGACACATCCATCACAGCAGCAGACACTAAGACTCACACTAACAGAAGACACATGCTTCTTTCTGCATACAGGCCTAAAGCATGGCTCAATACTTGATGGTTCAGGGTATAAAACATCATCATTTTGGTTGACAGATATTTAGATTTTATGATGACAAATGCTGAGGGTGCCTCCTCCTATAAATAAACAACACGAAAATGGCAGAGGAATGTTTGGAGCTATTCTGGAAATTGTTGGTAATTCTGTCTGAAGTTCCATTCAAAACTAAGCTTTTAAAATAAAACTTGAGTTGTAGACTGGTGTCACTTGAAACTCAACAATTTTTTCTTGAATGTTCAGTGGCAGGTGACTGGTTATTTTTATTTATTTATTTAATTTCAATTGTGTATAGCTTATAAGCCCAACATGAAGGGAAACACTTCTGAAGCTGAGATTCTAAGAAGATGGCAGAGCAGAGGCCACATCTATGAGGTGTGTGCACATGTATGGAGGGCAAAGTTCAAATAAGGGTGTCCATTCCATAGGAGCAATTCACTTAATTTTGTTTTTGTTTGGTTTTGTTTGGTTTGGGCTTGGGTTTTGGCTTTATTTATTTATTTATTTATTTAGTTAGTTAGTTAGTTAGTTATTTAGTTAGTTAGTTAGTTTTTGTTTTTGAGATAGGGTCTCTTACTTGACTTAAAATTTGCTAATTAAACTAGACCGCCTAGACACTAAATCTCAGAGATCCACATATCTCTGTCTTCCCAGTGTTAGATTTTTAAGTACATGCCACTATAACCAGGACTCAACATGGGTTCTGAGGATCAAACAGAAGTTTTCATGGTTACATGACCAGTGTTGGACTGAATGAGCTAACTCTCAGGTAACTTTTATTTTTATTTTCTAGTTTTACATGCACATGTAACTATAATTTCAAATTTTTATTTTTAAATTCTTCTATATGCAAGTACCATATTTACATCATTTCCAAACCCCTCTCCCTTATTCATCTCCTCCCATGACCCCCGATTTCTCAAGTTCATGCCCCTTCTTTATTACACACACACACACACACACACAGAGAGAGAGAGAGAGAGAGAGAGAGAGAGAGAGAGAGAGAGAGAGAGAGAGAGAGAGAGAGAGAGAGAGAGAGAGAAAATGTTGGTTGCATGTACATGTGATTAGGGTTAACTATTTGGGATTGGATAACCTATCAGAGAGCTGGTCCCAGAAGAAGACTGACTCACCCTCTCTCTACACCCATTGATTGTGTGTAATTCTTTATTTGCTTGTGGTGACTTGGGGAAATTTCCCCTATTCACATTGTTTTTTTAAGTGATATTGACATTTTGCAGGTCTTCTTTAAGCCATCATGTTAAGGGTCCTTGGGGGCATTTTCTCAGGTCATGTCTAAAGGACACTATCTCAGAGCAAGAATCTTTGTCCTTTGGTTCTTTGAATGATTCTGTTCCATTTTGCTTGTGTTCCCTGAGCTTTAGCTGAAAGGGTTGTGTTGTAGATATAATAGTTGGGACTGGGCATGCCACACACTTATTCTTTGCTTTGACCAGGTGTGGATCTTCACACTAGTCCACCTGTTACAGAAATATGTAGCTTGTTGTTTTCCGACAACCTACCTGGTTCCGCCACAGCGCCAGCCCCAAATAACATGCAGAGATTCTGTATTTGATATAAGGCTGTTGGCCAGTTAATAGTTTCTTACTGGCTAGCTCTGTCTTAATGATTTACCCATTTCTACTATTCTAAGTGTTTTCACGTGGCTCATCTTACCGGCCAGAGCAGCTGGCATTCTACCTCTCCGGGTTCTCCATCTTGACTCCTCCTCACTACTTCCTCTTTCCTCCTTGTTTCCTAGCTCCTCCTATATTCCTTTTCTATTGGCCAACAGTGCTTTATTTATTAACCAATACAAGAAACATATTTACAGAATAACATCTCTCATCAGAAATAAGTTTCTTTTATGAGGTAAGAGCTGCACCTGTCTGTGGGTGTTCAGGTTCAGCTGATGAGTTTGCACATGCCTGAAAGGAAGAGTGAGGCTTGAGAAAAGAAAGAGACAAGAGATGGACTATAGAATTTGGAGGGTACTCAGTGAATACTACAAATGCCCCACGTTTATTACTCATCACTCTTGTATACCCCAAGATGGGGGGCGGGGGTGGCAAAAGACTTCCTTACCATGATACAAGGAACAAATAAATTATCTCCCCAATACCCAAAACATATGGTCACCACAGCCTGAGTCAAACAACCTGTAATTTGATCTTGGAGGTCAACACATCCAGTATCCACACCTTAGGCCAAACATCCTGTCCTTTAGCCTTGAGGAACAAGATTTGAACTCTCTGACCTTAAGTCAAGAAGGAATGTAGTCAATAACAATGGGTTCCAATGTAAGTATCATGTGTGAGTGTTTAGAATATGGTTTAAAATTATATTGGTTTAGGAAAATGTCAGTAGGAGGTTCTCTAGGGTCTATGTCCTCTCCAGCCATAGGGAGTTGACTAGGTGCATAATACCAGACATGAATTCCTACCTATGAGAGGAACTTAAGTCCAATCAGAGGGATGGTGTTACCCCTCAAGATAAAAGAGCCACTATTGCATCACTGGGGATATCTAGCCAGGCTGGTCAATGTTGTGGTTAGACTTTGCAATTGGGTAGAACTGTTGTATTTTCTTATTCTTTGACAGCTTGCATAGCAACTTCAGCTACTATGAGAGCTAGTCCTCAGGGAGGAGGCTTCCAGGTCAGTTACAGTTCAATCACTTCAAATCCTGTCTTCATAGTGTATGGTGTCTTCTGTGATGGGGTATTTCCTTCAAATTCTTGGAAGCAACCAAGGGCAAGGGAAATAACTATAGTGTGTGGTGCATGTGTCATAACTCCACCCAACAGATAGAGAATAAATACTTTTTTTTAGTGGGGCATAGAGTGTTCTCTATTTGTCATATATAGGCCTCAAAATTCTTAAAAAAATATTAAGTTCCTAACTCTTATTAGCCCACAGAGTGACAAAGTAGAAGCCAGTGAAGGTACTAACCCCAGATAGCACACAAATACCAAGAGATTGAGCAATTCACTTTAGAATAAATGGTGTCTATGGAGGAGATCACATAGGAAATTAAAAATCTCCTAGAACCAAATAAACACAAGAGCCCAATCCATCAGAACCTCTGGGTCCTGCCATGACAGTCCAAAGAAGGAGATTTATAGCTATATGTGCTTTTATTAAAAAAATATCAAAGTGATCTCAGATTACCTAGTGATGACTTCAGTAGCTTAGAAAAACCAATAAGAAGCCAAATATAAATTCAGTGAACAGAAATAAGTCATAAAGATTAGGGCTAAATTAGTAAAGGAGAATTAAAGAACAACACATTAAGTTAATTAAACAAAGAGTTGGCTCTTTGAAAATATCAACACAACCCTAGCCAAACTTAACCAAAGAAAGAGAAGTCCCAGATTAATAAAATTCAAGATGAAAAGGGGAAGTACTTCATTAAAATCTAATCAAGTATCAAAGACAATTAGAGTATACTTTCAAAACTATATTTTAACAAGTTGGATTCCTAAAAGAATTAGATAAATTTCTAGATGCATATGACATGCCAAAATTAAAGTCAAATGATACTGAAAATTTACACAGCATACAATTTACATAACAAGCAACAAGACTGAAACAGTGGTAAAAAGTTCCCCACAGAGAGCCCAGAGCAGGATGGAGTCTGAAACCTGCCAACCTGTTAAGGAACACCTACTACCAAGACTTCCCCAACCATCCCACAAAAGTAGGAAGCAAAGGAATAGTACTTAATTCATTGTAGGATGCCAGCATTTTCCAGAAAACAACACGGCATCAAAACACAGCAGAAAAGAAAACTGAAGACCAAATTCCCTGATGAACATGGATATAAAAATTCTCAAAAAAATTTTTTGAAAGAAAGCACATTCAGAAGATGCAGCTTCAACACCAAGTGGGTTTCATTTCAGGGGTGTGAGTTTGATTCGTCACATCCAAACCACTGGATGCCATCCATCATCTTAATAGACTTGAGGGCAGAAATACGTGGCCATCTCAATAGATGCAGAAAAGTCATTAACTAAGTTCAGCATCTAATCATGATGAAGGTCCTGAAGAAACTAGGAGTGAATTGAACATACCTGAACATGATAAAGGCTGTATATGACAAAACCTACAGTTCACCTTATACTAAGCAGGGGGGAAACTGAAGCATTTTCTCCAAAGACTGACATGAAACAAGGGCAAAGAGTCTCTTCACAATTACTCAATATAGTACTCACATTTTTAGCTAGAGCAATAGGACAAGAGACTTTCATAAAATAGAAAGCAGAAATGAAAAACATAAACTGTCTCTGTTTGCAGACAGCATGATTCTACGCTATACTTAAACAACCGCGGGAACTCCACAATAAATGTTTTACATCCGACAAGCACTTTTAGTGAAGTTTTAGGATAAAAGGTCAACATGAAATATCAGTAGCTTTCATATACAATAATAATAAACTTGTCCAGAAAAAAAATGTGAAAATATCCCATTAACAATAGCTTAATAAAAAATTTCTAGAAATAAACACTGTCAAGGAGCTGATAGGCATTGCAATGAAACTTTGAGACACTGAAAAATAAAACTATGGTGATAAAACAACAACAGAAAGACCTTCCATACTCCTGGACTGCAGAATTAATGTTGTGAAAATAGCTGTACTACCAAAAGTAATGTGCACATTAACTTCAATACCTATAAACATTCCCATGGTACTCTTCATAGACTAGAAAAACATTACATAAAACTCATGTGGAAATACAAAACGCTGTAGATCCTCAAAGCAACCCCAAAGAAGAAACCACTGTCACCTGACCTCAAACTATACTACAGAGCCATAGTGACAACGGCAACCTGCTGTTGGTGCAGACACATAAACCAATGGAACAAAAAAAGAAGACCCCCAAATAAGCCTGTACGTCTATAGCTGCCTAACTTTTGGCAATAAAGTCACCAGCAAACACAAGGGAAAGCTTATTCAATGAATGGTAGCAACAAAACTTTAAAACCACTCAAAAGAATGAACCAAACCTCCATCTCTCTCACCCTTCATAAAAATCATTTCAAACCTTACTCCAAAGCCATGGTTGTCAACCTACCTAATGCTGTAACTGTTAATACAGTTCCTCATGTTGTGGTGACTCCCATCTGTAAAATTATTTTTCATTGCTAATTCATAACTGTAATCTTGCGCGCGTGTGCGACAAAAAAGTCTCGACACACAAATTGAGAGCCATTGGTCTAAAGCCTGAAACTCTCACACTCTTAGAGAAAAACAGGAGAAACCTATCAGAATATAGATATAGGTGAGAAGTTTCTGAATTGAAGCCCAATAGCACAAGGAAAGAGACCCATAGTTTGACGTGAAATTAAAAACATCCACAGCAAAAGAAACTATCAGCAGTCAATTGAAAGCCTACAGAGCAGTAGGAAAACCTTTGACAGCTCTATGTTAGATGGTGGATTAATGTCACAAATAAACAAAGAACTGCAAAATTTAATAATAAAAAATAACAAATGAACTGAAAAGTCTATTCCTTCTCAACGTAATTTTTTAAATTAAGTCTTTGGGAATTTTACATCATGCATCCAAATCCCACTCATTTCCCAGTCCTTCATATCCCCCTCTACTCTTGTAACTACCCTTCTAAAACAAAATATGTATTAAAAAAGAAAAAAGCATCTCTCCAACTCCTCTAGGAAATAGCCTTCTCTCTTATCAGTCACAGCTGTCATGTCTCCAGTTCTGCCTTGCTGGTACCACTCTGCTCCTCTGTCTTTCTCTCCTCGCCATCACATATTAATTGGTCACAGTGGCATTAGAGCTGTGGTGTGTCACACAGTATACCCTTTTGCCCAAACAGCTTTACTTGCAAATGCTTGCTGCAATGAGACATTGGTCTGGTCAAGGTTCCTGGTTTCTGCCATACCATCAATACTGGACCCTCACTGAAACTCCTCTCAGATATCCTGCTATTGTCCTGAATCATGGAGATCCTGTAACTATGGTTTCTCAGTGTAGGGCCCTGCATGGGCTCCCAGGGCACCCTGAGCAAGCCTGAAGCTGTTGGCTAGAACGTCTTGCCCAAGAGTTGTTACTGGTATTCTTCCTGTTTTGCTAACACACATCTGCTCTGGAGGAGCTAAGCCTGAAAACTTGTACTCTTGACCCTGTTGTTTTCCAATGTGATGTGAGTCAGAAGCCCACTCCTTCCCCTCAATAAATGGCATTAGGCATTCTGGTATTCCTGTGTTGAACGAATGACCCACTGTTTTGTCTCTTATTTCAATCGCTAGGCCTTCGCCCAGTTAGTGGAGCAGATTGTAGCATGGGTGCTACACCTCAGGAATGTCCCCTTCACATGTTCCAGCAGTTAATAGATGGGGCAGATGTTGGGGTAGGTCAACTCATGGCCCTGGCTCTGGGCCTGGGTAAAAGAAGAGTTGATCAGTGCAGGCCTCCCCTCACCTCCACCCCGGCCCTAGAGATGAGCAGGGCCAGATCTTCTGCCCCCATGTCACTGCTGGTGGCACTAACCAGTGAGGAGCACTGTGCTTGGACATCAACATGGCTTCAGGTGGCAGGCCAGACCATTGACATCCACATTCGGTGGTTACATCAACCTCAGACATCAGCACAGCTGTGTAAAGACCATGGATCCAGAAATGGCCCCCAGCAGTGGTCCGGGGTTAGACATCATCATGGCCTCAGGTGGCTGTGCAGGCTCCTCATATCTGCATGTTCCTCACCACCATGGCATCTCCAGTGCTACTCACTCCACAGAGTACAAACCACTCCATTTCTCTTTTGCTGCCATCACATGCTCGATCTTTCCCATCTTCCCATCACTTACTTGTTCATTGTGGTGGTGCTTGCAGTTCCTGGACCCTGGGGCCAGGCCAGGCACCTGGGTGTCTTCCGGAAAAGATTGCTCTTAAAAGAAGAAAAATAGATGACTAGTAAGTAGTATAAAAAGTGTTCAACATCCCTAGCCATTGGGGAAATGCAAATTAAATTGATTTTTCAGTTGTAGCTGACCCTAGTCAGAATATCTATTGTCAAGAAAGCAAATGACAACAAATTCTGGAGGAACCCTTACTGCTAGCAGAATTTAAGCTGTTGTAGTTATTACGGATAAAAGAAAAAAGAAAAAAGAAAAAAAATAGTTTCAAAGGACCACTCTTGGGCATAGATGCATAGGACTCACTGTCCTACCAAAGAGATATTTGTGACTCCATGTTTATCGTTACTCATCTCAATAACAAGAAACGGGGTCAGCTGACAAGTCCATCGATAGATGAATGAATAATAAAAATGTGGTATGCATTCACTATAGAATATTGTTCGGCCACAAGGAAAAACGAAATAACGAAATTTATATGAAAATGTTTGGAACTGGAAAATTAGATATTAAGTTAATTAACTAATATGTTGGCAATTTTGTTTTGTTTTGTCAATTTGACATGAGTGATAATCATTTGGGAAGATCGCATCTCAATTGAAAATCTACCCCACCAAACTGACTTGTGGGACAATTTCTTCATCAGTGACTTATGTAAGAAGACCTGGCCCATTGTGTATAGTGCTGCCCCTGGGCAGGTAGCCTTGTATAGGAAAGCAGGCTGAGGGAGCCACAGGAGCAGCCAGGGGGCAGCACCCCTCCATGGGCTCTGCATCAGTTTCCCCAGGTTCCTGCCTTGAATTCTCACCCTGAATTCCCTGAACAATAAACAACAGACTCTAAGGTGAAATAAACTCTTTTCTTCCCCAGTTGCTTTTGGTCATGCTCTTTTATTGTAGTGATAGACACCTGGACACTAAGACAAATGTCAAATGTTCTCTCTATCTCTCTCCCATATGTGAACCCTGGCATCTAGTTTTTATTATGTTTATTTATTTATGTTGAATTGAGTGTGTATAAAGGTGGTGAAATTAGAAAATATACCATGAGAAGGGGGAAAAACTTCCAAAAGAGAAGTGGAGAAGCTTGTGGAACATACTTGATGTGGAAGCAAAAAGAGAAATACTCTGTGTGTGTGTGTGTGTGTGTGTGCGTGTGTGTGTGTGTGTGTGTGTGTGTGTGTGTGTGTGCGCACACACACACAAGAGAGAGAGAGAGAAAGAGAGAGAGAGTACATAAAGTAAGGAGAGAGTAGAGGGATGCCAGAGGATCAACCAACACAATGTATCAAAATGCCATAAGGAAACATTAATTTGTATGCTAATTAAAAATAACATTAAATTTTAAAATGAAATATTGCTGAAACTATGTCTCCAGGCATTCAGATAATCAATTATAACTCATGCAATTAAATCGCAGGAAGGTTATTTTCAACTATAAAAATCACATGTCACTGCAACATTTCTAAGGAGCTGTTTTTCCACCTTCCTCTTTCAAATCTTAACTTTTTTAGTAAAATTTTAATTTTTCAACAAAAATTTGTCAAAATTTCTGCCTTGAAGTGACATATTTAAATAGCAAAGTTTAAATTTTTTAAGCAATTATTTACTGTATGTGTATGTTATACCACAACAGCTTACAGGAATGGACTCTCTCCTTGTTCCCTGAAGGCTCTAACTCAAAGTACCAAATTCAAGTGATCACAGCAAAGGCCTTTACCTGCTCAGCCATCTCCCCATCCATGAAGGTTTTTTCCCCCTAATAACTGACGCAGTTTCGAATGGCATAAGTTACCATGATTTTTTTTTAAATCAGCATTCTTCTCAGTATATACACCTATATATAACTTTATCTTCTGATTTCCTCTGTTTAAACTTCATATCTTATCTCTGCATGCGACTGACGTCTGCATCTTTACAAAGGTGTTAACACAATTAACTGCTAAGAGCATGGCTTTTAAAACACTTAATGATTTCTGTGGTATTATGAAGCACATCATCTGACTCTGGTAATGAATTGTTTTAGCTCTAGTGCTGCCCGTGGACACAGTGTTGGGAGAAAAACATACAAACAAACAAACCAGTGTGCCAGGGCTGCAGGGATCACACAGTTAGTGACAAGCTTGCTACACAAACACAGGCCCTAAGCTCAGATCCCAGCATTCTCATAACAACTGAACCTAGAACTGCAAGCTTTATCCCAGAGCTGAGGGGTAGAGAGAGAAGGATCCTTGGGTCTCACTCAGACACTTTATTCCAGACATCAAGGCTCAGCTTCAGAGAGGACCAAGTCTCAGGGAACAAGGGGAAGCCAGAGAGCAAAGATACTCTGATGTCAACCTCTGGCTCCCATATGTACCTGCTCACACACGTGAGCACACCCACACATACATGTGAGAATGCACCCCCAAACACACACACACACACACACACACACACACACACACACACACACACGAGAGAGAGAGAGAGAGAGAGAGAGAGAGAGAGAGAGAGAGAGAGAGAGAGAATGTGCATTGTTTCCAGCATTAACGTTTGTTCCAAAGGCCAGATGCTCACCCATCTTTACATCAGCACAGTTGGTATAGAAACCATAACAGTCTTCCCACTGCAAAGCTTTGCTGGTGAAACATTCATCAGCCCTAAGATAAGTATCTCCCATTGTGTGTCCTTTCAAAGAGCTGACAAACAGTAACTCTTCATGGACACCTTCTTCATAAAATTCTCCTACATAAAGTAACAACTCCCTCATCTTAAAAATACCAGGTTTTCGTTTAACTGAATCGTAAATTTGTGCTGCCCTCAAGCCGGGTAAGAAGCTGTTGGGATTCTCCCTTACTCATTTCAGAAACCCTTGTGGAAACATCATTTGATAACGGAATTTTATAATTTTGTCCTTTTACTTTTACCCACAAACTACTTCTGCCATTTTTAATGGCAGTGGCCATCTTTTACTGCTACAAATTTTTTTTTGTGATCACCACATTCAGTTGTGTGACCCTCTGACAATTCAAAAAGCATGCTTCCTTCTTCTTCAGGAAAACATCAAATGACAGATGACACAGGTCTAGTGGGAGGGAACAGAGGACAGGGGTTGGGGAAGACTTAGGAGGCTGTGGAGGTTTCAGCTGTGGAGCACCAGCATGGTCATAGTCAAGGCCTGGGCCAAGGTCACAGGATGTGTGGGGATAAGGCTGAAGAGCAGGGCCTGTGCTGGCCAGTGGATCAGGTTCAACACTTTTGTTACTCTCGGGGGCAACAATGATCACATTGAAATCTTGGTGTGAAATGTTCCAAGAAGGTAGATACTGCCATCCAAAGGGTCATCATCTTAGCCAAGCTTTCCATCCTCCCTGTTCGAAGAGGCTACTGTGGGAGGAAGATAGGCAAACCCCACACTCCATGCAAGGTGACAGATTACATGTCTCTATGTTGGTGTGTCTCTTTCCTGCCCCCTAGAGGCACTGGCATTGTCTCTACTCCTGTGCCCATGAAGCTTCTGACAGTGGCCAGTATTGATGACTGTTATACATCAGGCAAGGGCTGCATGCCACCCAGCGCAATTTTGCTAAAGCTATATCTTTGATGTTGTCTCCAAGAGCTACAGCTACATGACCCCTGACCTCTGGAAACAGATTGTTAACCAAGTCTCCTTGTCAGGAATTCACTGACCATCTTGTGAAAAGCCACAGCAGAGTCTCTGTTTAGAAGACTCAGCTTCAGTTGTGGTTACTACCTAAGGCAACACAGTGGGGGGGGGGGTGGAAAGGAGGGGGAGAAGAGAGGGGGGGTAAATCTGTTAAAAAGAAAATAGTTATGCTTGCTCGTCTTGATAGCTCAGGCCTTTAATCCCATCATTTAGAAGCTGAGGTAGGTAGATCTCTATGAGTTCAAATTCAGCCTAGTCTGCATAGAGAATTCCAGATGAGTCAGGGCTAACAAATAAAACAAAACAACAATAAAAAAGAGTATGTTGTAGCAAATGAATAGGAGACACGGGCCATCCTTGTCTCTTGCCCCCTTCCTACCCTTTCCAGGCCTTAGGAATGCAGACAAGTGGAGGAAACATTGTAAATTCAAATCCTGTTAGTCTTCCACTGTTTGGACAAAAACACCTAAAAGATCTGTAAATAATTCTGTGTTTGAGGCTTTCCTGGTGTTTGATATGGGAAAGGCATGGATATCTAGAATCACAGCAACAACTTCCTACTGAAATCACTAAAGAAAATACTTAATTTGTATGCTGAGCATATAAATATCTCTATACAAAAACAAATGCAGTTTAATGTGAGAAAGATTATCTGAAAATAGTGTCACCCACAAAATACAAAAGTGGGCACCATGAAAATCAAGCTAGAAATAGCACATTCATTGTCTCTCAAAGTCATAGAAAAGGGAAAGGTAGAAAGTGGTTCAAATAAAGGCCCCGTTTACACAAAATATAGTGAGCCAAGAGGAAAGTGCACCAAGCAAGAAAAACGATTCCAAAGAAATATATTCATATGCATTCTAATTACTGTCTTAAAATAAGGCTGGGTGACAGGAAAACCTATGTGTAAGCAAGCAAAGACGGGATAATACAGTTTACCTACAAAGAAATCAGAATAAGATGATCTCTCATTATTATTAAGTTCAGAAGGAAAGGAATCTATAGAGAGCCACGAAGTGCCACACCTTAAAGTGGTGCTGGCTTCCGCCTTACACCTTCCGGTTGGTGAGGGCTCTCTGGCGTAAACAAGCCCTTAATTGGTTAAGTCTGTTCAGCCTGCCTGCTTCCGCATTTGAGTAGCCTATCTGCAGGGTCCACGTGGCTCACTGGGGTTGGTTAGCTCAAGGGTATTTAAGCCTGTGCAGGGGTCCCCCCGGGTCTCTCTCGCAGGTCAGAGGAAACATGTTTCAAGGATCCTGATTAAAACTGCATGAAGAAGATCTACCCGGAGTCGGGGTAGGCGCATACAGGATTCAGTTGCAGGTGGAAGAAGCTGCCAAATCAAGTTCATTTTCCTGCATGAGGGGAGGGGGGAAGATATCCTCACCACACAAGCTCCAGACTAGCTTCCCAGGAACACTATTGAAATGTGCTTTGGAGGACAAAAGAAGAAAAACTCTGGAATCAGCAAGTCTTTATTTCTTTAACACTTAGTGTACATTTTGCTATTAGCAGCTGACATGTCTAACCATATTTAGGATATTTCAAATATTAACTGTCAGCCCAGAGGGGTGGCACATACCTTTAATCCCAGTACTCAGGAGGTCAGATGCAGGAAGATGTTTCTGAGTTCATTACCAGCATAGTCTGTTTAGTGGGTTCCAGGCCACTCAGGGCTGCATAGTATGACATTGTCAAAAGACTTAAAAAATTACCATTTTGCATTGAGTCTTAGATACTACAGAGTACCCTCACAAGATGGAATCGCCCTGCTCACTGCTCTAGTCAACCTATTAAACTGTTCAGAAGGAAGTGGTGACTGGGAGATAGTAGTACATCAACCTGGGCCTCTTGTCATACAGCTTGCCAGAGCCAGGAAAACTGTAGACAATTCAGCAAGCACAGAGGGATGCTTTAACATGAACACCAAAGGACACTGCCATGTCTTCTGGTGACATGAATAAACAAACTCCCATTCCTAAAGTCAGATTGGCGGGGTCGTTGTATGTCTCATTATTCAGAGCTATCTACACTTTTGTGTTCTTACCAAGAGCTAAGTCACAAAACAGTTTAGGAAGGGTTTTCACTTCATCACAGTCCAGAACATGCTGGAAAGTTGTTACTCATGCCTCTGTTCAGATATATTGGCAAACACACACTAGGTCCAGAAGGAAATTAAAAACAATGTACCCTTTATTATTGGCACCATGGGACTGAAGAACGGCTTGAAATCCACAGGGGCTGTTCTTTGCATGGAACTTCTCAGGGGCTGGAAGCTTCTGGAAAGTTGTGCTCCTCCACTACCTCCCCTACTGTATATATAACAGCAGTGGAGGGGGAGCTAGAGGACCCTCAGTTTTCCCAAAATTACTTTATTTTCCCAAAGAATTGTATATTTTATTTTAATTTTTCATCTAGTTACATCTTTCTCGTTCCTAAGGCTTTATATTGTCATTTTATTTATTTATCCAATGCCTACATTTCTGGGAACTTGCTCATACCATACACAAAAATCTGAGCAGGTTGAAGAATGAAGCTTGTGACCTGAAATTGTGAAACTCCGGAAGAAAACAGAGAAGCTTCGCATCACTGGTCTGGGCAAACATGCTTTGGGGGTTATCAACCCAAAACCACAGAGAATAAAAGCCAAACTGGATGGTCGGGGCTATATTTTATATTGTTCTTTGTGCAGATTCTGCAGATTCATCTTTCAACCTTTTGCCACAATTTGCTGAAGTTGTTTATGTAGGCCTAGGCCTTGTAGCCCTTGTAGGTCTTGCAAGGGCTGATATACATGTGCATGTGAGCACGTGTGCATGCATGCACATGTGTGTGAAATCTATGTACACTTTTGTGCATGCTCTGTGTACACATTTGTACATTAGTACATATCCTGGATGTGTATATGAAGGACAGGGGTTGACGTAGGGTGTCTTTCTGGGTCACCCTTCACCTTATGTTTTGAGATGAGAACTTTCAGTGAACCTCATCGCTCTGATTTGACTACACTGTCTGGCCAAGGAGCTCCAGGGGTCCTCCTGCCTCTGGAGGTGCTAGGCTTTGACTTCCCGTCATGCCAACCCCCCTGTGCTGGTGTTTTAAGTGTGGGCCTTGCTTTACTTTACCTGACTTGACTTTTCACTTCATTCTTCTCTTCTGTAAATTTTTTTTTCAATCGCTGCTATGTATTTGGTTTTATTAGGGGTTCATTTTATACATTTAGCAAATGCAGCTCAACTCTTCCAAACACAGACCTTAAATTCCTGTGTTAGTTTGCCTCCTCAAAAGACGGGAAGCTTGCCCATCTTTTTGTACTAGCTTTTTTTTTTTTTTTTTAAGTCAGGGTTTCTCTGTGTAGCTTTGTAGACCAGGCTGGCTCAACCCTCACAAAGATGTGCCAGCCTCTGCCTCCCAAGTGCTGGGACCACCACCGCCCAGCTTGTACTTGTTTTTGATTTTAAGAAACTTTAGGTTTAGCTGTGCCGCTCAGTGTTTGTGAACTTGACATGAGCTAGGGTCACCTAGAAGAGGGAACCTCAGTTGAGAAAAGGCGCCCCTCTTAGGTAAGCATGTGAGGCATGTTCTTAATTAATGATAGATGCATGAGGGCCAGCCCACTGGGCAGGTGACCTGTGTGGGAAAACTATGGAGCTAACTATGAAGAGCATCTTTGGTTCATCTTTAAAGGCATGTAGGTTCATAATTTCCATTTATGTTCTTTAACTATTGTGGGCAGGAGAGTTTGTTTGTTTTGTTTTGTGTTTGTTGTTTGTTGGTCAGAACCACTGGTCAGCTGTGTCTTTCCAGCGAGCTCTCAAATAACCACCCAGAGATGATACTAATTATAAATGTTAGGGCAATAGCTTAGGCTTGTTGCTAACTAGCTCTTACATCTTAAATTAACCCGTATTTGTTATCATACTCTACCATGTGGCAGCACCTTTTTTCAACACAGCAGGTTGATCTGCTGCTTCCTCTGCATCTGGCTGTCCACCTGGTGACTCCACCCTTCTTCCCAGTGACCTCTTAGTTTGGCTCTCCCACCTAATAACATTTCTCCCTAGCTATTGGCCAATTGGCTCTTTTTTAAACCAATGAAAGCATTATATATTCACAGTGTACAAAAAGGATTATTCTACAGGAAACTATTGCCCAACTGTTGTAAATATGAACTAATGTTAAAATCACATTCTTTCCCTTAAAGTAATCCAGTCTTCCTTATTAAAACTTACAATGTGTTCTTTTTAATTTTTTGAAATTAAAATTTAACCCACACATTTTTACTCCCTCTAAGGATTTTTTTTAATTTCAGATATCACTTTAAAATTATATTTTCTCATTTCTTGGAGTTCTTTCTTAATATCATCTTCCCTGCATGTAGCATTTTCCTGACTCTGAGGGGTTTCATCACTGTGTTCTCATCCTGCCTTTTTCTTCCTTTCATTTTGGTTAAACCAAACCTACTTTATTTTAATTTGCCAGCACTAAATATCTCCCTGTAGGTCTCTCATTGTTTTAAATTTCCAGTATTTGCTTCATAAAATGTTAGTTTCTTTTGTATTCCCCTTCTCATAAATACGGGCCCAGAACCACCCATAGCGACAGCAATGAACTTCAAGGGTCTTCAAGGCTGTGCTTGCCTTTGCAGGAAGATCCACAATGGCAGCAGGCTGGACAAACTTGGACTCTCCAGTTTATGAAGTAAAAAGTCACTGAATTAATGAACTTCTCTTAGCAAATTGAGACAAAAGTGCGCCATGAAAAAGAGCAGCGCCCTCTCCACAGTGCCGATCCCAACCCAAGGGATGGCGCCAGCAAGGCCAAGTGCCTCTGGGGCTCTTGACTACCACAGACTGGCCAGCCAGGCTGCTGCCAGGCTCCATTGTTGCTCTCTGAGGTGAAAGCTGTCATCTTGGGCTAAAAGCAGATCCCTGGCTATGGACTGAACCATCTCCATGAAGCTAAGGCTACTAACAGGTAGTCACCTCGTCTAGGCGCCTTCCTTCCCCGGGGCTTTAGAGGCAAGGTTAAGCTACTTCATAGGAGTTCTAAGCAGATAAATGAGGGCAAACAAGAGAGAATTTAATTTCCCCCATTCATTGTGGAGAGTGATATTTAAAAAAAAATGAAAAGTAAAAATTATCATTACCTTTAAAAGGGATACTTGCCGTAGCTTTCTATGTGAAGATGGAATCCCCAGTCCTGGATATACAGCTTAGAACCAAACAGTCCTATGTCCTTCATCAGCAGCACAGGCTAAGGCCCCCTCGTCCCACCAGCTGTGTGAAATTTGAACAGTATGGACATGAAAATCATCTCTGGAGATAAAATACTGCTTAACAAAAACTAATGCCTTTACTAATGTCAATACAAATTAGAGTCTCGATGCAAATGAAATGACTGCCTCAAATAGCAACAAAACTCCTGTTACTGGAAGCATCCATGAAGTTGCACAACCTCCTTTTAGGGATGCTTGGGGACAATGATGCATAGGACATTAGCATCATTAATCTCAAAGCCCATTTCAATTTTTTTTAAGTCTGTGATTCATCTAGCACTTGGAAGTGCAATAAACCTGGGAACAAAAATTTCCTCAAAGTTAAATTCAACTCTGTGAGTTTGAAATCAAGGAAGAACAAATATATATAATGCAAACTGGGTAAAGGATGGCCTTAATGTGTGACTAATGTATGCAGATCTCTCCACTAATGACAGAAAAATTACAGCGGGAATTCTTTCCATGAAATAACAAGCTTCAGCCCATTGGCATCACCCTGGCAGGCTGAGGGAGCAGTGGGTCCCAGATTTAATTAGCAAAAGTTGCCAAATTATTTTTTCTTGCCTTAGGTTACAAACCCACCTGCACTTCTGCAGCCTCAAAACTCAAAGTCTCTAGTCTGTCCCTCCAAGTGGTGTAACTTTATAGGCTACAAGTAATCAGGAAAATCTGCCCACCCATGTCCAAGTGAAGCCTCAGTAAAAGTGCCTCTTTGTCAGTATCAGACATAACAAGGCCAGGAAACCAAGGAGTACAGAGTGATGACTTCCATGGGATACTGAACAGAGCCCCTCCTTGTTGTGAAATATTACTTTAACTAGGTAAGATGTGTTCTATTTGTTTATGCTGCGGAATATTACTTTAACTATGTAAAGGTGTGCTACATTTGTTTATGATGCATTTGTTTAACTATGAGAGATGTGTTGCTGTTTTACCTTGTCTGTCTAAGATACCTGGTTGGTCTAATAAAAAGCTAAATGACCAATATCTAGGCAAGGCTGTAGAAGGGTAGGTGGGGCTGGTGGACATAAGCAATAAATAAAAGGAGGAAACTAGGCTCAGAGAGGAGAGATTACAAGGGAGGAGAGGGAGACACCTAGGGCCAGACAGACAGACAGACACAGAGCAAGTACTTAAAGTAGGACATACAGAATGAAAGATAAAAGGCCCCAAGGCAAAATGTAGATGAAGAGAAACAGTTTAATATAAGTTATAAAATCTAGCAAGACATGAGCATAAAATAAGGCCAAGTATTCATAACTAATAATAAGTGTCCATGTCATGAGTTGTGAGCTGGTTGGTAGCCCAAAGAAAAATCCTGCTATACCTCCTCCTGTAGCCAAAGACCAGGATCTCAGATAAATGGATAATCAATTTGACTTTAAATGTCTGTTTAATTTACTTGAGTCAGTAATTTAATCAACATTAACTAAATGCCCTTCATATGTTGAAGCATTTGGCCTAGATTCATGGAGAAGATACAGAATGGAAATGATGATAGTTTTTGCTGAAGATAGATAATAGATTATAGATATAAAATATAGATAGACATGAGATATGAAATATAGATAGATAAGAGATATAGCTAGATAGACACAGATAGTAGGTGGGTAGTAGACAATTAGATGATACATATGAAATAGATGATAAATCAATAGATTGTCAAAAATAAAAAAATATAAAAGAGAGAGAGATTGCATTGTAAGTAGGTACACTAACCAATTCCGCCACTGGAGCTCTGAGAGATAGATTGTAGTCAGATGATAGATAGTAAATAGATGATAGGTAAATGATAGATAGATATGAAGTATGAAACATAAATATATAAATAATAGGTAAATATATAGATGATAGATAGATAGATGATAGATAAATAGATAGACATAGAATCAATCAAATGATAACTGCTATAAGCTTTGCTCCAAACATATTTGATGACCTAGGATAGATGTGTGAAGTTGGTGCCATGAAGAGGTTATGACTACCTGTTGTTCAAACAAGTGGGCCCGGATAACCTGGGCTGTCTGTGTTTATACAGTTTTAATGGTTTTCATGAATAGTTTTACAATCAGTTTCTACTTTCTAAATTTCTAAAAATGGTTACAATAATTACCAGTTTCTTCCTTGCCTCTTCTCCTTCTGTCCCCCAAATTTCCCACCAGTAGCCACTACCTTTATAACCTACATCTCTACTGTTAGAAGCATAAGCAGTCTTGTAGGCTACAAAGGAAGTTTTCTAACTAAGCATGCCTATAGGTAAGAACAGTGTGCCCAGTTGGCAACACATGCAGTTACAGTGCTATGTGGGGTAAGAGATAGTTTTTTCTCTTGTGGCTTATATTTACATCTAATAGAGAGTAGGTTCTCACATTCAACTCACCAGACAAAACTGGATCAATTCACCCCATGTTCTGTACCACTCAATTTCCTCTGAGGATATACCAGGTTCTTCCTTTTATCCTATAAGCAATGTAACTTGGAAACTCACTCTTAATAGTTAACAATGTTTATCCCTTGTTGTCATGTCCTTCTCTCTTAAGTTCTTGGGGTATTGGCACAGTAATTAGAAATTAGAGAACTGTGGGGTTTCTATGATTCTACTCCATTCCCTGTCTCTAGACTCTTCCCATTAACTCCTGATTCATCTATTTACTAACATTTCTCCAAGACTTGTGTGGTTAAAATCATTCTTTTCAGAACAGTTATACAAATCTGCAATATTAAACGGCATGACCTGTGACTCATTCAAGCCAGCATGGCTAGCATGGTGAAAGAAAGAAAGTACATAGCATATATGTTCCTGGGGTCATGCCCAGAACTGTGCAGCCAACTGTCCATGGGTCTTTGTCAAGTGTGTCAGTGCCTCCAGGGCCTTGCCACAGATAGTTGTCCATGCTTATTCTCAGGTCTTGTTTCCCCAAAGAAGTCACATGGCTCCTGCCCCCCAACAAAATATGAAAAAGGAGAATATAAGTGCAGCAAGCAGAAGTAGGTGGCACATCTAAAGGGCAAGTGAGACATGCAAGGGTTCTTCTTACTTTTAGTGAGCATACACCCTCCAAGTTGAAGATAATCTACACACCTCATCTGAAAGATGAGCAAATGTGGTGAATGCTCATGGAACAAGGATCCAGCACTACATATTTCTCGGATATTTTACCAGATGTCAAAAGCTAATCAATATGCCTAAAGCATAAGGGCTCGGTTAACCATCTTGCTTGAAGTCACACAGTTTAGATATGAGAAAGCTGACATAATGGCAGGTGGCAGTTATAGGAATATATATAAGCTGCTGGCATTAGAGCACAAGTGCATTAGGTGTCAAATTCAAACTGAAATATCTCTTAGTTTAAGAGATATTTTTTGAAACTTGTGTTGGCAAAAGACTCCCCATATCCCCTCCTGGTAAACATCATCAAAGTCAGCTTTCCATGACTGTAACAAACTGAGACAATGAACTCAAGAGAATAATTGTTTATAGGCTCATAGTTTGGTGGTCCTTGCTGCTTTGGGCCACGGTGAGGCAGCCTCATGACAGCAGCGGTGGGAATGCTCCTCACTTCATGTCAGCCAGGAAGAAACAAGAGACAGGAAGCACATGGGTCCCCATAGCCTCTTCCAGAGCATGCTCCAGTGACCAGATTCCTCCTTGATAGGTCTTAAAGTGTGATCACCCATCTGATGGCACCATGGGCTGGGTACCAAACCATTCACATAGGGGCCTTCGGTGGACCCTCACCCAAACCACACCACACTACAGTGGTTGGAGACTCTGGAAAGCACAGAATTGCTTGTGAGAAGTGACTGATGGCAGTTTCTTCGCCTCCTAGTACTCATCTGAGTTAAGCAGAATTGGTGGGGGATCTAAACTAAGCCCTGCTCTAGTTGCGAGCCCTCAACTGTGCAGGAGTAGGCAAGTGGCAGGTTTGGAATGGAGACCCCACTACCCACTTCAACCTGAAAAGATTATAAGTCTCATTCTGTGCTGAATAGACAGAAGGGACTAGAAGAAGGCTTGACAAACCAGGGGCCAGAAGACCAAGTCAAGTTTTGCAATTTGTAAATAACAATACCAACTTATTTGTTTATTGTCTAGACTATTTTTCCTGTTGTGGCGACTCTATTGAGTGGCTGTGACAGACACCAAGTGAGCCACAAAGCCCAAAATACCTGAAAAAAGGACAAATTCTGAAAGAGAAAAATCTTACCACCTTCTGGAAGAAAGAATGCAATCATTTAAGCTTCCCCTTTCCTTCTTCTCCCAATTCATCCCATCTACAGCTTGAAGATGAAGGGTCTGAGGCCCAGATTTGCCTAAGCATTAATGCCTAATTATCCAGATTCCCAATACCAGACCATTTCTCCTCTACCACATCAATCCCCAAAGAGCAGTTTGTTCTCTCTGAAAATTACTCAATGGTTTTAATGACCCCGGGACTCCAGTACCATGTCTTCTCTGACAATGTGAAGAATGCTTGACACCTTCCCATCATACCATCTACCCCAAAGTTGCTGAGAAACCTTATGTGGTGGAGCTGTAACTTTACAGACACAGCATCGCTCCCTTTAACTCCTCTCAGAGGTCCCCACAGTGGAAACATAACATTTCTCAATGAGCAGACACAGCAGTGGACCTTCAGGACCCAAAATGATTTCTGGGTTTGGGTAAAGCTTCAGATGAACTTGGCTTGGGTATAGCAGCCACGTAATTCATGGTTCCTTCAGCTCTATGTGGCACACAGGCAGTGTGGCATGATGAGGGAATGGCAGACTTCCTATCACCTATGTCAAGTGGCATGCTTCCCACCTCTCTGATCTTCTTCTCTCTCATAGGCTGATAGTCAATGAGAGCAAGTGTATCAAAAGCAAATTAGGAAAGTAGACACAGTGTTGTAAAGTTCTTCTGCTCATGTACCTTGCTGGAGAGACAGACAGTAGCAATAGAGAATATGAATGAATAGAGTTTAGGGTTACAAATCAGAGAAATGACAGATTTATTTTTCAAATAGGAAAGGTTATTTTGGAAATAAAAAAAAAACGTTGGTTTTTTTTTTTTTTTTGTATCCAAGACTTTACAGAATTTTTCATGTCACTTGTGGACCCTCACTGAGCCCAGCACAGGACCTGCACTTGAGCACCTCAGAGGGATGCTCTGAGGGGTCCCCCAGCTGGTTAAGTTCGGTGTCTGTGAGGACCACTGCCTCTGGCAGTTGCTGTTGTCAAGATATTTCTTTACATTAAAATGGACTTACAGTTTTTTTTAATCTCTGTCTCCTCATACATAGAGAAAGTGCCTTTCCTGGTGATGGGTCTTAGGGCACTTATCTAAGTTAGTCAAATGTCCCTCTTCTCTTCTCATAATGATGGAGCAGTGTGAAGGGATATATGCCAGGCACTGAGTCCTGTGTATGTATATGTATGTATGTATCAGGATGTGCATGTGAGAGAAGACCACATCATGGAATTAGAATAGTATTAAAAACTAGGGGAAAGAAGTGTTAGAACAGAGGCAGGATGTTGCATGTCAAACAAAGATGCCTAGCAGTTGAGTAGCATAGTGACAAGACTAGGCTGCAGAGAGGTTATTCTGCTTATACTACAGAGGAGAAACCCATAGGACTAGTTGGGGGAGAGGTCCATTAGGGAAATACTGTAGAAGTCTAAATGAGAGCCAATGAGGACTGGGAACATCAGAGAACACAAAGACGGGAACCAGGCATCTTTAAGAACTGTCCAGGAGGGGATGTTGTCTTGGACAGAAACCCAATCTGAGGTGGAGGGGGGGTCAGACCAGGGATGCTACAAGGGCTTTGGATAGGGGTGATGGGAGGGCAAGCTGATGGAACATCTCCAAAAGGTTGTTACTTGCAGAAACTTTTATTTCATGGCCTCTTTGGAGCCCTTTCCAAGTAGTTCTCCACAGGGAGAATTGCTGCATTAACTGTGGGAGCTGGCAATGATAGAAGCAAAGGAAGTGCTAATTACAGGCCAAGATAATTAACCAGCACTGGGATCAGCTGCATGTAACCTCTACTCATCTGCTCCTGGAAATGGCCAAGGGAGGGAAAGAGTGGGCGGGCCCTTTTGCAAATGCTAAGGGAGCAGCTGAGCTCAGACCTCAGTGACACTTGAGTTTGATGTGTTTGGCACTCTGGCTTTGGTTTCTGGAGCCCTTGGGGTGCCAAATGCACTGTATCTAGCAAGGCAGTTGTCCAAATGTCATTTATGCCTCTGGGCTGCTAATTACCAGGGTCTCCTTTAGCCTTATTGCTACATACTCCATTAGGGTGATATGCACAGGAAATGGATTGCAGGAATTAGATCATCCAGGTTGACAAAGGTCAGGTCTTGCCTTCTGGGAGAAAAAGTCTGGGTACCAGCTTTCTAATCTGGTGCTCAGAGCAGGAAAAAAAAAGTCTCAGGATTGGGAGTGAGGATAAGTTCCTGTCCCAACTCAGATATACAATCTTGGGCTTGCATATCATTTCATTTCACGCAGCCTTCCATTGCTTCTCCCTGGTCATGAGATCAGGTCATGTCAAATGCATGGAAGGGACTTGCAGATGGAGAGGGACCTTAAGGAGCAACTGTGACAATTAATGTCATTTCATAACATGAACATTTGGATATATTGGACTATAAAAGAATAACACATGGCTCTGGTATCCTTGCTGCCACTAGTATCTGACTTCAGGCAAGTCACTGCCTCTGTGCCTTAAGATTCTCATCTGACAGCCAAGAAGGTCAGTCTAGACAGCGATTCTCAATCAAAAACACACATTTGACTTACTCATAAGGTTTCACAAAAATGCTTAGGATCCACCCTAGATGTGCTGCAATAAATCCTCAGGGAAATTAGACTTGTGTGGTCACAGAGAACAATTGCAATGGAAGTCCAGGCCTTGCCACCTTGCCCCTCAGCACTGCATTCGTGCTCACCATGCACCTAGACACATTTATCTCTCTTCTCAAGACGAAGCTAACCAAAGAAAGCCTCTAGCACTCATCCTGGATCCTCAGCCTTGAGCTCTCATATCCAGCATCATAATCCTATACACTAAACTGCCTTCTATATTAGACCTACAATAGATGTCTGACTGCTGACAGAGAAATGCAGGATTTCTCCAACACGCAGCAGATTCAGTGAACATTACTCTCTCCTTTCCACTCTTAGAGAGCGCCAGAAGGTTGGTCCCAAGAGAGGAACCTTTGCACAGGACAGAACTTAGCAAGTGTTTGTGGCCCATGCTAGCCCTCCTCTGGACCCAATGGCATCTCCAACCCAAGCAAAGGCCACAGCAACCAGGAGTCCAGAAATCCTCAGAAGAGTTCTTCCAGAGTATCTCTTTAAAGGATAATCTTTTGTAACGCTGAGGCCTAGCCATAGAGATTTCACTGAATGGTCTAGAATATAGTCTGGGTTTGTTGTTTTCACATAATCCCTCTAGCTATTCCCAGTGTGCAGGCCTGGATGGGAGCCACCAGTCTCCGTTTTCAGAGGAAAAGGCTGAGGCACTGGAGGCAAAAGCATTAGCCCAGAGCGGGAGCTCGAATTGAGCAGACCCACAACTCCCTCCACACACGGCAGCATTAGATGCTTTTAATGGAGAGCAGAGGTGGTCTTCCCAGCATCAAACGCGGCTGGGGAGATCTAGTTCTCCCCACCCTGGAAGGTCTGTGATTAAAAGCCTGTTTATGGAAGAAGGGTGTAATTATGAGTGAATGAGTATAATTCCTTTACTGTGATGAATATTAATTAAAGGTAAACACAGCATCAGTATTCATTTGGGGTTAAAAATTAAAGCTAAAAGGCAGACTGCTTTTACTAGGGTTGTCACTCACATTAGAAAGTAACAAGTTGACAGGACCCGAGTAACAAAATGCAGCTCTATTTCCTCAAATCCTCTTGACTTAGAAGTTAGCCAGAAGGAAAATCTATTGAAAGGCTGGTCTGCACATCTGTTTGCCACACTTTGCCCAGGGCACCGACTCCAAGGGGTCTAGGTTACATAGACTCACCTTACGCAGGTATGGGGCCTTGTAGGGAAGCTGGACTTCTCAGCCATCCTAGAAAGGAAGATGCCAAAGAGGCCAAGTGGCTTGTCCTGGTGTTTTAGACTAATCCCAGGGAGAGGGCGAAAGGACAGGCATTCCCAAGGCCCAGGAAAGAATCAATGTGCCTCAGCTTGAGAAAGTTTCAACCATGCAGTTTGCAAGCCTCACGCCAATTTTCGTGACTCGGAACACCTGGAGCTGAAGCCCAGGCACACACTCCCTAACAAGCTGTCATTCTGGAGCTGAAGCTGAGGAACATGCTTCCTAACAAGCTCTCTTTCTGGAGCTAAAGCTGGGGAACACGCTTCCTAACAAGCTCTCCTTCTGACTTCCAGACCTTTGTTTTGCTGCTATTCTGCCTCTGCCCTGCTTAGCCTTACTACCAGTTTGACACAACTTAGAGTCAACTGAGTGGACAAACCTTACCTGAGGAGCTGCCTAGACGAGACTGGCCCATGGCCACGGCTGCGGGAGATGGTTTCTTCACAGAAGAAAGCCCTGCTCACCATGGGCAGCGCCACTTCCTAGGCAGGAGGCTCTGGGCTGTGTAGGAAAGCTAGCCAGCTGTGACCCTGTGAGAGAGGTTGCACACAGCACTCTTCATGCCTTCTGTTTCAAGTTCCTGCTTGAGTTCCTTCCCAGACTTCCCTCCGTGGTGGACTATGAACTAAAAGTAGAAGACAAATAAGCCCCATAAGCTGATTTTGGTCAGCGTGTTTTATGACAGCAGCAGAGACAGAGTCTCAGATGAGTCATCCATTGACTGCAAAAGGAAGCCATATAATTTAATTTATCCCCTGTTGTTGCTGTTGTTGTTTTTCGAGACAGGTTTTCTTTCTCTATGTAGTTTTGGAGCCTGTCCTGGAACTAGCTCTGTAGACCAGGCTGGCTTCGAACTCACAGAGATTCGCCAGCCTCTTCCTCTCAGAGTGCTGAGATTAAAGGTTTGCACCACCACTGACAGGCTTCATTTACCTTTCTGAGATTGGTCCCACAGAATCAGGCCCTCTCTAGCAGGGCCCATAGTTGGCTCCTTAACAATTGCTCAGACAAAGGCTGCTGTGGCAGCTGAGTTGATTAATCTGGACTGAGGCGTGGGCATTGAGAGCCTTTCTTACTCTGGATTAGACAGTCAGTGAGCGGGATCAGAAAGCAGACACCCCAAAGTTAGTCACCCAGAGATGGTGCCACTTAACTGGAATCTTAGCATCCTGAAGCCTTACGCAGGAGGATTGCCACAAGCTTGAGGCCACACTGGACTACATAGTGAGTCGGGGTGGGGACTGATATTAATTGTGTGTGTGCATGTGTATGCATGTGTGTGGGCAGGGATGGACACACATGTCACAGTGCACACGTGGAAATCAGAGGACAGTTTTCAGGAATCAGCTCTCTCCTGATTGAACTTGGGTCACCACTGAACCACCTCCCTGGCCCCACCTTCAGGCTTGCTGTACTGAGTGTTCCCATTCACAGTAATAAGAAGGTCAGTCTTTGGCTGCCCGTGTCCTTCAAAGGGGGCACTTGGGTCTCAGATCTACCAACATTGTGCTAGATTTCATCATAAGCTTTTGGTGTTTTGTTTGTTTGGTTGGTTGGTTGGTTGAATTTTTTTTGTTTTTTGTTTTTTTAATTCAGGAAAGTTTCTCTGATAATTTTCCCTTTGATTCACATTTCATTTTGACAGCTTTGGAAGCTTTGGTAATTAGCATTGCTGTATAGAGCTCATACAATTGAAATGCACTGGTTTTGACCCTACATTCCAGTGACCCTGTGGGTTAGTTCAGAATGGAATGGAAACTTTTATCCCATTGTCTTTGGTCTCCTTTACTGACCAGCGGAAGCTTAGGACTCATTGTTGTCACAGTCTTCCAGAAATTTTCTTTCCAGATGCTTTTAAATTGTTTTCCTCCTCATTTTCCCAAGATTTTATTAAGCTATGCCTCGCAGTGATTGTGTGTGTGTGCGTGTGTACTCGCCTGCCCTTTTAGTCTAAGAACTCCACGCTAGATTATTTTCTTATCTTTTGTCTTTTTTTCCTCTTTTTCCTCTTTCATTCATTTCATCTGTTTTCCTGATAATTGTTGACCATTCCAATTTATCTTGGGTCCTGGGCATCTTGTTCAAAGTGAGGAGTCACATGCAAATATCAAAATAGCTAGGACTCTCATTAAGAAGTGAAAATGCAAGGGGCACACATGCCAAGGATGGACGCCGTGGCTTGGCCATGGCTCAGCAGTTGCTCAACCATGGAACCAGCTTTCTTTCCTGGTGTTCCAAGGAGGAGGAGCTGCTGGTAAAACTCAAGTTCGTCAGATAAAAGCTTGTACCTTCTGTGCAACCATGGATCACATATCAAAAAGTCCCAGTAATGTGTATGTCAGTCACATGAAGGTAGGTGGAAGTAGGTTGGGGGTTTCCCCAGAAGGTCACTAAGGGGACACAGAAGTCCTGCCTGACTGTGCATCAGTTCCAGACTGTGTTTGACTACAAGCTAACCACGAAAGTTCTTCTCCAGTCTACACTGCAGTCCATTTACTGAATTTCCTTTTTACCTAACTCTCCCTACCCCATTTCTAGGACCTTTAATTGAAATGGTTTTCATTGAAATTATTTCAAGGATATATCTATCAATTATATGTTGTTCATGTCACTAAATGCTGTACCCTCCTGGCTCCACTTTCTGTTTTTGTTATTGATGTTTGTTTGTTTGTTTTTTATGAGATCTATCTATTATGCAGCACTGGGTATCCTGAAAATCACTGTGTAGACAAGGCTGGCCTTGAACTCAGAGTCATCTGTCTGTGCTCCCTGAGTGCTGGGATTGACCATGCCTAGCTGTTGTACAATCTAGTTCCTCTATTTCTAATATTCCTTTAAGTTTTGGAGCTGGGTTAAAATGGGGTTGGATGTTATTTGTTATACTTCTTCATCTTGGTGTTTTAAGATTAGTTCGTACATTCATATTTTAATGTTTATAAGGGTTTTGCACATGGACATGCTGATACCTGTAATCTTAGTACTCAAGAGATAGAGCTAGGAGGAGTGTGATTTTCAGGCTAGCCTGGGCTATATAATTAGTTCCATCCCAGAGCAACATAGTGAGAGCTTTGTCTCAAATAAGTAAATAAAACTAAACAACCGAACAAAACCCCAACATACTCTTTGTAGAAAGTAAAGATAAAATGATACACTGGAGAGAATATTCAAACGCCCATAAGACAGAGGCCATTAACAATACCAGTTCCACAGTCCACCCTAACTGGGATGGTTTCATCAAACCCCTCACCTCAAGGCTTAGATATCTGTGCAGAAGAGGGTAGAAAGACTGTAAGCCGGAGGTGATGGATGGATGACTCCAATGAAACAGTATCTTTCAGACACCACAAGACTGACGCACTGTGAACTCACAGAGCCAGAGGCAGCACAAACAAGACCTGACCAGGTTCAAGCCAGAAAGAATCTCGGCACTGAAAGGCGAAAGTGGACACAGGCTCCCATCCAGAGCTAAGAGAGTATCTGCAACTGATACTCACTGGCAAAGAGAAAATCAGTTTCCTGCAGTGTAGTCTCACTGGGTGTATTAATCACTTGGCAGGGCAGGCCCCATGCCCAGGAGTAGTTGCCCAACACAAAACAGACTCAGTGGTATTTTTTGTAAACTTTTCACCTCATTTTACTTTGATTGAGTATTTTTTTATTGGTCTTTTGCTTATTTATTTTGATTTTCGTTTTTATGGTTTTGTGGGGAAATTTGTATTTGTGTGTTTCTTGGTTTTCTTTTGTTTGCTTTCTTTAAAAAAGAGTGAAAAAAATCAAAGTAGGTGGATAAAGAGGTGGGGAGGCTCTGGGAAGAATTGGGTAGGGGAAAACTTAATCAAAATATATACTATGAAAATAAGTTTTTTAATTTAAAAAGGTTAAAAAGAAAGGACCACAAAAATATTTACTTTATAACTTAGGAACTGAAGCTGAGGAAGGAGAAACGATGAGTCACTAACTGACCAGGGAGCCACCCCCCTATTCCCACCCCACCCACCCCACCCCACCACACCCCCACACAGCTCCTGTATCCTCTGGAAAAGAAAACCAGGTTTCATTCAGTTCGTTGAAGAAACACACTGTTAGCTGTAAACTCACATGTGGGCATATATTTGTATATGCTACACACCAAAAAAATGGAAAAAGAAAAGACAGTGTAGAAGGCTGTAAGTGGTCATTTAACTGTGTGATTATTGATTGAACACATCCTATGGGATCTCAGGTCAGTGCTCCCAACAGTCCTGAACTGCGCTGGGTCAATGCACATGCCCATCTCCCATCCAGTCAGCCCAGTGTGAAACAGGCGAACACTGTGTCTAAAGGGAAACACTTCACAATATGAAAAGAGAATCGAATCTAACACTGGAGATTTAAATGGGAAGGTCAAGCCTACAGCTAACCGATGGTTGGGTTCATCTCTTCGGGGTTCCAAGCATGTTCTCAAAGTGTCCTGTCTTGAAATTAGGAATAGAAACAGTTGACATGGGAAACTAGTTATGGACACATAGTAAAAGATGAAAATGAAAGAATTATTTAGATAGAGAAACACTAGATACTTCCAAGAAAAGAAATAAGGTGGGTGAGATGTAGGTAAAGGAGAAAAGACCCACAGGGGTCCTGGTATATCTTAGCGGATTAGGACTGAGTGACTTGTCTGTCCTTCCTGCTTCTGTCCCTTCACTGTCCAATCCTTTGTCTCTCTCGCAGCTTCTGGTCCTGTATCTCTGTCACAGTGAGCCAAAAGTACATAATGCCTAAGATTTGGCTTCTGGATCTGAAACTCAGAAGACACTTCCTTTCTCCATGTACCAGCTTTGTTGTCTATAAAGCTAGAGTAACTGCAAGATCCCTACACAGGCACTTCTCTTCCCTCTTTATTTCTGAGCTATCATCATTATTTTATTATATGCATTCTCAAATCCCTTGCCTCTTCCTCCCAGGGGCTGAATTCCCCTTGTGAGACTCCAGATCTCTCTCCTGCCTCTACGCTGCTAAGTAGGGCTTGGAAACAACTTATTATCTGAAGCAATTCGAATGAAAAAAAATGTTTCATGTAGGCTCATGCATTTGAACCCTCAGCCCACTGCTGATGCTGCTTTTTGGTAGGCTTATGGGCCTTTAGGAAGTGCAGCCTTGATAGAGAAACTAGGTCTCTGGGATCAGCTTTGAGGGTTTACAGCTTTGCCCTGCTTCCAGATTACAGCCCAGTCTCCCCACACCACCCTCTGCTTTCCATGGGCAGTTGAGTGAGATATGATTGCTTAGTTAGCTTCCTACTTCTGGCTCCTGTTGCTATGCCCCACCCCCCATATCGAACTCTTCCCCGATGGAACCATAAGCCAAAGCAGATTCTTCCTGCTGTAACTTGCTTTGGGTCATGGTGTTTAGCACAATAATAGGAGAGTAACTACTACAGCATCATTTGTTCTCCTGCATTATGAGACCAAGGGTCATGGTACGGCCTTCAGGCTGCCAGGTTGCCGTATTGCAATTCCTTAGCTTGCTTACCCTCTCTGGCAGTAGAAACAATTTCACAACTTCCCTCTCTCTGTCTGCCATTACTCACACCTTCAGCTAAGGACCTTGCTTTTTTTCATAGCTTGGAGAAAATTGAAGCAATCAAAAGAGTATTTTCAAGTCTTCTCACAAATATGTCCATAAACCTGCCTCATTTTCAGACAAAGGCTCTGCCTTGCCCTATGTTGCTAATAATGGACTGTTCACTTCTTATCTAAAGCTGTTCCAGGAGGGGAAACATATTTACAGGCAGGCATCTGGGAGAAAGGCACGGGCAGATGAAGGCTTGGGCTGTGCTCGGACCAAAGGGTGTGCCTAAAAGCCAAAGTACACCGAAGACTGTCAGCAAGCTCCAGAAGCTGGGAGAAGGCTCCGCTCTGCTCACAGCTCTGGGAGAAGCCAGCCTGCTGATGGCTTGATCTGATGCCTCTGGCCTCCAGACTTTCACATTCAAGCCACTCTGTTGCTTTTGTTATGACTGCTTAGTAGGCTTCTGCATAAGCTAACCCTTCAGTCATCAGAAGAGGCTAGCTCTGAATGCTCACATCATGGCTGCTCCTGTCCTCACAGCACTGCAGCCTCCCTTCTACGGTGTAGGGCTGCCCCTCTCTGTGATCCTCATCAGCATCCACACAGGTTTATCCATCACGTAACTCACGTAACTTTTACCTCTCATTCACCTGTCCTCTTTAAATTCTGCTGTCCCTATTGCCTCGGACTCTTTAAATGAAGGAATTCCAATGAAGCTACATTTAAAATACCCCTGCAATCTTTCTCACCCTCTGTACCAAGCTCCAGTGGCCTCCTAACCGGCATCCTTTCTCTTCCCTTGCACCTTGCAGTCAGAGATCATGTAAACACAAGCTGTGTTCTCAGATCCTTCTCAGCATCCTCTAACAGCCTCCTCCTTGTTTCTTCTTGTTCAGAGAGAAAGCCTAGACTTACAGAGCCTCTTAGCACACCCCCTCCCATCTCTAACCCTTATGCCTCTCATCTCCTTCTCCCTCCCTCAAGCCACTGGGCCTCTTCTCCATCTTAGAGCATCCAGGTTGTTCTCAAAGTCCTTGCGGTGGCTGATACCTCTGCTCCCAACACTATGCCAGAATCAAGGTCTGGGTTTTCTGTTTTATTTCTCTGAGGATGAAATAAGTACTTCAAACACACACACACACACACACACACACACACACACACACACACACACACACACTCACACACAGGAGAGAGAAAGAGGGAGAGAGAGAGAGAGAGAGAGAGAGAGAGAGAGAGAGAGAGAGAGAGAGAGAGAGAGAGAGAGAGGTGAATAGCCGTATAACACGTTTCATCAACGGAGCCATAATCATCACTATTAACCGAATGGCAATAATCATAAGCCACCTCCATCCCTCCAACCAAACTTTGCAATGCAAATATCTAAGAACTGGGCTAGCAGAGCACTGCTTGAGGGAAGGCCAGGGGTAAAGGAGAACAGCAGGAGACACGCCATTTAATGAAGCTCAGTCAAGACTCATTTATTTCCAGTTGACTTTGCAGAGGCTCTTTGAGTTTCCTCCCAACTGCTCTCCTGTGCCAGCCTTGGATGGATCCCTTGAACCACCTCTGGCAGGGTTCTGTTGAAATCACTGCTCTGTGCTGCTAGGGAGAACCACAGCCTAATTCAGCCAGCAGGAAATAAAAATTAATAACCTCAGAGAAACCTCAGCCTGGTTTTGCTATTGCCTCATTTCTAGGGTTTTTCAGTCATTAAGACCATATAAAAAAATTAATCCCAAACCTAAGAGCTGGTAGTGGTTATCACTTTTGAACAAGGACAGACAGGCTCGGGATTCCAGTGATCAGCAGAGAATACAAACCATTTTTAATAATTTTGGGTGGAAAATTGGCCTAATGATAGTGCTGTTTTACATAATGTTTCTGTCTGTAATTTTAAATCTGGGTTTAGGGATCAAGGATAAATGTGAGGAAACTAAGAAGCAATGGCAGTCACCCCAGAGGGAGATGGGATAGTGGCGTTAAGAAATGGGCGAATTCTAGATATACCTTGAAGTAGAGTGCATTGGGATTGTCTGGAGTGAGAGAGATGGTGTTTATGCACGCACAGTCTGGGAGTGGGCTCCTGGGAGAACAGGATAGCAGAGGAAGGAAAAGGCATCTACTTGACATTGGGACTCTGGTGTCTGGCACTTGTGTGGTTGTGGCAATATAGGTTGTCTTAAATTGTTTTGCATACAAATCTGTCCATTTTTACTCTATGTCCTTTGTTTTGGGAACAAGAAAGGTCCAACTTCAGAGTCTTAACCACTAAATCCTCCCTGCCTTGCTTGTTGTCTCTCTTCAAAGTAAATGACTTTTCTGAACAATTCTTGTGTAACGGAATTGCCCAAGTCAGACACACACACACACACACACACACACACACACACACACACACACCTACCTTCTGAGTGAATAGGAACCCTCAACCTGAAGAGCTAGTCTGAAGGTCTTGGTGTCCACTTCATGGCCCATAGCTTGAGGAAGGAGACAGTTTAGGGACAGATAGCATTTAAGAAAAGACTTCTAAACACTTGGGATGTGAGTGGAATCCTTTGGGGAGGAGGATTCCTGACACTCAGCAGTGGCCTGTCCACTGAACCTTGCCCAGAAGATGTGACTTCATAAATAGAAAAGGGGTCAAGAACAGGAATGAATTCAGGGACCCCTAGAGCCTGTTACTATTTCAAATTCACTTTATGTCTACAACCAATGGTGATGGGAGTTCAGGAGTGAATGGAGCAGCATGATCCAAAAGAAACTTCATCTAGGTTGTTTGGGGACCCCGGAGTGGGGACCAGCATACTGTACGAAGGAGTGCACACAGTGTGGCAACATGGCTGACAGCAGTGCCCAGGAAGCTCCAGACAGTCCAGTGATGGTCAGTACATAGATGGAACATAGATGTGCCCTCGGCCAGTGTCACATGGATGATCCTATGGCTATTCTCACTAGGGAACTGTGCTACAGTTTCAAACAGCTGGCTGCTGTCTCTAGTAAAGGGCAGTCAAGGCTGTATTTTTAATAATGGCACCATCATCCCCTTCCCATTTGCCTTCTAAAAAGAGTTTGTCAGGCCAATGCACATCAATGGAATCCCTAAGAAGATCTGTGTCTAAACCCAGGCAGCAACCTGCCTCAAAAAACAAGAGCCATTTACCTCTGTGTCTGGCACAATCAAGGGAAGAAGGGACTGAGCAAAGGGAGAAGCTACCTTTTCCTAGAGGTGTCACTGGGGACCCCTGCTCTCCTTTATTGAAAGCAGCAGGTGAAACAGCCCAGGAAAAGTGTGTACTCTTAGGGAACCACACCACTCATTCTTGATACTCCACAAGTATTTGAACCTAGGGATGTTCTGCAATGAAGACAGGGTAGCTACCATCCATAAGGAGCCCTGGGGTGAGAACGAATGACACTGGCCAGGTAGACGGCCCTTGCAGGGAAAGAGCCTCCTACAGAATCTACAGACTTCTTTGTCCGGTTTAGGGCTCACTGGGGCTGGCACTGAGTCTTTGTAGACAAGTCATAACACCTCTCTACATCTCAGTCTCTTCCTCTATAAATGGCAAGCTGATTCTCCACACTCTTCAGTTTATAATTCAGTTTATTCTCACAGCAGGTTGGAGATGTAAATGAAAGAATATACCTTTCAGGATAGCAGATATGTTGCAATGAATGACCCATAAATTACTATTACCAGTCTGGAAACTACCCGGAGTGGCACTGCTACATCAGCCAGAATCTGCTGTATAACAAGCCACCCTATATTTAGCCTTCTTTTATTTTTTCCCATGTCTATAGCTCAGCTGGGTGATTCTGCTGGACTCTGGGCAGGATTTGGCCAATCCTGGCTGTGCTTACTTGGTGTCTATAGTTGGTCATCTGGCAGGTTTTTGGGGAGTCTATGATCAGCTCTCTCTCACATGTCCCTTGGATCTGTCCAGCAGCCTTGCCTAACCCTGTGGGCGACAGCAGAGGTGGGAGAGAGAGAAAGCAAACACGCTGGAAGCTTTTGCTGGAACTGAGTCTGATAGTGATCTGCTGTAACCTTCCCAAGCAAACCCAAGGTAAATGTGAGAGTTAGAAGTACAGTGTAATGACCAGTGAAGGACAGAAAGCTAACACATCAAGTCTTTCACACAGTGTCTCTCAGGGGAGACGATGGGCATAAGAATTAACAAGAGGGGAAGGAAGCTGGACGATGAACACATAGCAAGGACTCAACCTGGGCAAGAGCGTCCCAAGAACAGAAAAGGTTGAGTCTTAGGTGAGTTAGAACTTGGCCTTGAACAGGATCAGTCATTCTGGGCCTGGATGACCAGAAAGCATGGTAAGATCTGGTGGCCACACTATGAAGCCAGGTAGGGGACTGGTGGTGATGAGGAGACACCTTGGTTAGCAGGAGGGAGTGGGGGACTCAGAGCTCTTCTGTTGCTCAAAAGCCCACCTTTCAAAGGCATTCCTACGCTGCATAGCTGTGTTTTTTCTTACTCCCCCATTTTAGGATTAAGTTCTCTTTCCCAATGTCTTAATTAACCAATTGTGCTAAAGAAAATGAATAAGCTGTGGGGCACTTAAAAAGGAATGGAATATGACAAGAAATAAGTTATTATCCCCAGTTCACATTTGAGGCCAATTCCACAGTTAATAAATTCGACCAGGATCAAACTGAGACTCCTAATTCCAAGGTCATTGCTAGTTCCTTTGTCTAATGCTGATTCTTGCTTTGGGATGCACAGAACCCTCAGGCATGTGTGTCTGTAGCAGCTATATAAGACAGAGAGGAGCAGGCACAGTGCCTGGGGCATGCTGGCACAGGGAGAGATTTACAAGGCAGAGAGAGCATCAGATGGAAAGCTGACAAGAAGCCGTGTCTTTCCTGTGCAGCCTGGGTGCAGTCCCATTAGGCAGGTACTGGCGGGGGACTGTGTCTCCCCTGCAGCACAACTCTAAACTTCAGCATCTTCTCAGGGCCTGACTGCACCTGGGAAAGCTCAAATCCAGTCGGTGGCCTGCTGAGTACCACAAAGCAATGGCAGTCAGTGGCCTGCTGGGTACAATGCAATGGTAAGATTCTTCATGTACACAGGTTCTCCTTGATACAATGTAGTCTCACCAAAAATTAGGTGTGGCATGTGGCTAACACACAGTGAGACTGTCAGACTTCGGGTATTTAAGGCTGGCAGAAAGCATCTGCAGCTACAGAGTGGGTCTCCAGAGCAACTAAAAGGGAATTCTGGATGGGAAGATCTATGACAATCACCAGATTGTCACAGGGGGTTCTCAAACCTAGACTTATAATGGTCTAGAGTTCCCTCTCCATGTCCTGCTTTTGTTCAGAGGCCAGGAAGTGGGGGGGGGTGGAACAGATCTCTGCAAACCACCCATGCAATTCCCTGCCATCCATAATTGTCCTCTAGAATAGGGTAGGCAAGAGGTCCTGGGACATCAGGACCAAGACAGGTCACTTCCTCACCTGTGTCTGGGAGATGGAGTCTGAGCCAAAGATGCTGGGATGAATGCGGAGACAACCTTTCCATGCTCTGAGACAGGTGGAAGGGGCTGACTTTTTAAAATGTGCATATTCAGAGACAAGTAATGAATAGTTTCATTGCATCCTCCAAAATGAGTACCTTCTCCAAATCTCAGAATTGCCTTCTTTTGAGATTAGGTTTTGACACCTAGGCATTTAGGATAAGGATTCTGGAGTAGACAAGCCCTGATTGTGCTGAAGGAAGTCCTCTAGTGTCACCTGGTGGCTAATACATGTTACTGCACCTTTTACAACCCAATTTGCCCCAAGTTCTATCTTAAATTACCTTTAACCCACTTATCTTTGCTTGCTTGAATGCTGGCACTCAGAGACTTCGTAATCTTTTAAATGGTGTTAGTGACAGGGCCAGATCTTCTTTTCCATTGCTCAATTCTCTCCAGTTCTGTGAAATGGCTCCCCATAACTCTACCCTCTCCATGTGACAGGATATTTCATCCAAAATAGATGGGGACAACCATGTATCCTCTCTTACTCCCACTTTTCTGGTAATTTCCCTCAAAAGAGAATTTTTTACTCAAATTGGTCACTTTTGACTTTTCTCTATAACACTCTAAAACAGTGTCCTTTTCTCTATAACATATTTGTGATGGTCCTGTTCACATCGTACCAAGGTCCCATCCTTCACCTGTTCTCTGGAGACTGGAGAAGCAGATTGTGGTCCTATGTGCTGAGCACACATACTGGCTTGAGCCTAGCAAGTCCTCCCTAACCATGGTGCTGATGATGTGGCTTACATAGGGGCACCTGAAGGACAGAGGAAACACTGTGTTCAAGCTATGATGCTCAAGGCAGCCTCCAAGATTTGAAGATGCTGGCTTGGAGGTGGTGGTTTTTTGGTTTTTGGTTTTTGGGTTTTTTTTTTTTTTTCAGTTTCTGGTTATTGAGGCAAGATCTCGCTGTATGGTCAAGACTGAAGTGAAACTTGGTGGCATTTCTCCTGACTTAGTCTAACACGTACTGGGTTTACAAGCGTGCATCATCACACATGTTGGTGAAGGGTAGGGCGTTTTAGTAATAGGAACTGCCATACCCAAAAGTGTAAGCCAGTGAGTGTGCGTTGAGATTCCAGATTGTGCCTTCAGATTCCAGAGCACACTGAGAATCAGGAGTCAGAGGTCAATCCAAGAACTACACAAGAGCCAAATCGCAGCAGTTTGCGTGCCAGGATATCTAAGGACCACAGGGGTCCTGAGAGAACCACCAGTGGCACGGCAGGTAGAGATCAGTGGGGACAGATGGTGCTGAGAAGCATTAAAGAGCATGATTCAGGGAAATGGCGCAGAGCCCCAGGAGAGGCTGTCTGTCGTGCAGATCCCGGGCCTGTCAGTTCAGCCCGTTGCAAGTCATTTGAGTACTTCAGCTACAGATGGTGCTTGAGCCACACTGGAGTCCCCAGAGAAAGTGAGGAAGAGAGCAGAGACAATATCACAGGGAGGAGAAGCAAGAGAGCAGCAGGAGGAAGCCAACAGCTAAAGGAACTCTGTTCATAAAGACACAAAAGCAAAGCCAGCAGGACGGCTGACTGATGCATGAGCAAAAATAAGGCTGGCTGGGCGTGAGAACTTCCTTTGGGATTCCTGAGACAGAAGCCAGACAGCAGAGGGTACTCATGAGCCAAAGGAGAGACAGTATCACTTGGAAGCAGTCCTCTGTCTACAGCAGCGGCTCTCAGCCTCTGGGTGGTGACCCCTTTGGTGTTGAAGGACCCTTTCACAGAGGTCACCTAAGAACATTGGAAAATATGACTCATAACAGTAGCAAAATGACAGCTACGAAGTAGCCATGGCCACCATTTTATGGGCGGGGTTCACCAAGATGAATGGAAGTGTGTGATAAAGGGTCAAAGCATTAGGAAGGCTGAGAAACACTGGCCAGAAGTTTCCACAAAGTGGGGGGGCGGCTGGAGGACAGTTCTCCCTCCCACCCCTCCTCCAACTCCCCTCACCTCCCCTGCAGCCCACCAGAGTCCACTCCTCCTCACAGATAAGGGCTCCCATGAGGTCAAAGTCTGGCTCAGCAAGTTGGGGCAGAGCCAAGCACTTCTCCCATGCATTAAGACTGAGCATGGCATCCCACCATAGGGAGTGGGCTCCAACAAGATTGGTCATGTACTAGGCTTGTATCATGGTCCTACTGCCAGGGGCCCCTCAGATAGTTCAAGATTCACAACTGTCTCCCACGTATGGAGGGCCCAGTCAGGTCCCCTGGAGTCTCCGCAGCTGTAGGTAGCTCATGAGTTTCCACAAGATTGGTTCAGCTGTCTCTGTACATTTCTCTATCATGATCTTGACCTCCCTTGCTCATATATTCCCTCCTCCCTCTTTGATGAGATTCTGGGAGCTTGGCCTGCTGCTTGGTGGTGGATCTCTGCATCTTATTCCATCAATTACTGAATGATGGCTCTATGATGTTGGTTGGGGTATTCACCAGTCTGATTACAGGGGTAGGCCAGTTCTGGCAATCTCTCCACTATTGCTTGGAATCTTAGCTGGGGTTATCCTTGTGAATTCTTGGGAGTTACCCTAACATCAGGTTTCTCCCTAATCCCATACTGGCTCTCTCTACTAAGATATCTCTTTCATTGCTCTCCCACTGCATCCATGCCTTGCTTTGTGGTGGGAAGACTGGGATCTCTGTGCCATGGAGATGAGCAGCCACAGCAGTGTCTGCAGGATGCAGGGCCAGAGCTGGTGTGCTCTGACTGGAAGAGGGGCCCTGAACCCAAGGAAGATGGAAAAGTGGGTGCACAAGCCACTTCAGGTTAACTAAAGGTAGGGAATGCCATACTGCAAAGCTCACCTAGTAAAGATTCAGTTGAGACACATCTTGGAGAGGCTGTGGCATCCATTCAATAACGAGTGGAAATTTGAAAAGACACTGGGAGTCTATGGCAGGGAGCTGCACATTGACTCTAACGATACATAAGTAAATGGTGCTGCTGGGTTCAAAGTGCGAATACAAGGTTGACTTGGATTAATTAATGGTGCTGTACAGCTCCCGCATATGTGGACGATAGTCTCTGTGGTGATTTGAACATGAAAGCTCCCCCACAGGTTCATGTCCTGTGCTCTGGGTTCCAAGGTTATGACACTATTTTGAAGCCCTGGGAGCCTGTCTGGAAACAAAGCAGTCACTAGGGTGGACCTTTGAAGTCCTCTCCCCACCCCTACCCCACTTCCCACCCCCTACCACTCTCACCCCCACCCCACCTTCACCCTCACCCTAACCCTCACCACCCCACCCCCCACTGCACTTTCCATTTCCTGGTCCCACTTTGTAAGGCACAGGCTCTTGCTCCTCCTACCATATACAGAGCCACACCCCTGCCAGGCCTTCCCACCTTGATGGACTGAGGTTTCTCCGAAATTATGAACCAAAATAAACTTCTCTTCCCTCAAGTTGCTTCTGCGTAAATATCATCACAGCAGCACAACAACAACAGGCACGTTTCCCATTTGCTAAAAGGAGCTGGGAGACTTTAAAAGCTAAGTAATTGGGGTTATCAATATTTCAGGTTTCCTACCCTACCACCTACTATTTCATCCCTGTCTAAAGCTATGAAACAGTGAGTACTGTGGTTATTGAAACAAGGTCCCATTCTCGTGTGTGTGGGTGTGTGTGTGTGTGTGTGTGTGTGTGCATATGTATATGTATATTTCATGCATTTGCAAAAAAAATGGCATTGTAATCATAAACTGGGGCCGGTTCTTTGGGACTCCCTGTCAAAAGCAAATAACCAAAAATCACAGTTGCAAATAAGGCTCATAAACACCCTGGATACTTGGAGAAGCCTTGTGTGAATGGAGTAGGAGGCCCCCGACAGTGCCTGCTTCTGCAGGCCTGGGATGGAGGTCAGAGGACTCACCATCTTGATGGAACTGGGGCAAAGCCAGAGCATCAAAGCCGTTTGGTAGCCCAGGGAACTGCACTACATGTAGCTGGTTTCCACCCTAAACCCCAAAGAGAAACGCTCTTCCCCGTAGTCAGAACCAGCCATAAATATGACAAATGTGTGTGTTTGAAACTGCAGCTTGCTGTGGTCTACTAGTGGATTTGTTGGTCATTGTACATAAGCATGTAGACAGTTGGTCTCACAACCCCAGTTCCCCAAGAAGCTGGGGTGGGAAGACCACTTGAGCCCAAGAGGTCTAAGTTATCCTGAACAGCACAGTGAGATGTGTCCTTAAAACATTACAAAATACAATAAATAAGTAAATAAATCTAACCATTGCTTGGATTTATAATGCTTATTAAAAGATTTCCAAGATAAATCTAAGCAGCATCCACCTTCTCATTCTTACGATTTTCCACTAGCTGTCTACAAGTCATGTGTAATTTAATGATGTTTAATGATGCTGTGGATACAGTGTGAGGAGACAATAACATACCGAGAGGTTTATACCAAACTCAGCATGCCTGAAGAACACAGCACAAATAAACAAAATCCTCTATCATCTCCACGTCAGGCTTAGTTTTGTCAGTTCCCATGCCTCCTGTATCCTTAACCTTCATATCGTGTGTTTATGCTGTTGCTGTACAGTTTGGCTGTGTCACTAAGTGTATGCAGCCATCAGGAACTCCAGAGCCCTCTCCTTACCCCACCCGGCCCCCTCCTCTGTGCATTCCTTTAGCTCAGCAAACCTCTGGCCTGCTTTCTGTCTCTCTATTGTTTTGCTTTTCTAGAAATGTCATATAAATGAAACCATACAATAGTTGTCTTTGATGTTTAGCTTCTCCACATAAAATACTGTCTGCGATGACTGCCCCTGTTTTACAAGTGTGTGTAATTCATCCTTTAGTTTTATATCTCCTGCTAAGGGGCAACCCACTTTAAAACAATTTTGCCTACCAGGTGAAGTGTGCAAGTTTCCAGATTTGCTATTGGTGGGCGTACAATTCCCCCACTACAGCTTACTTCCTCCCTCGAAACCTTGCAGCCTCTGCAGGAATGCTTCGGCATTAATTGACCCATTCTGTAGGAAGAGTAAATGTTGGTTTGTGAAACTTCCTTTGTAGTCACTCGATATGCACAGTACTGGGTGACTATGAAAAATGGATCTCCCATTGAGGATTAGAGTAAAAATAATTCTAGGGAAAACATTTATTTAGGCAGTGTCAAATAATATCCATAATAAGATCCTGGGATCCAGTAAGACACTCTAGGGACGATAAGAATAAGACCCCAGGAAGAAAGTTAACTCCCCAAGACTGAATAGGAAGCAAGCTTTGTACTGGCCTGGTAACCCCCATTTTCCTCTGCACCAGAAGCAACCACCATCACCACCACCCACGCTCCTCTGCAGCACCTTGCTCTTTCCACCTCTCCCAGAACCTGCTAGCAAGCTTGTCAGAGCTTATGGAGCTCTCAATCTCTCCCTGGCTCTCCCTATGTGCAGGCAACAAAGCTGCTCTTTGAAGGACTAGTGCTTCTGCAACGTGCACCTGCTTGAGGTTCATTCATTCATCCATGTACTCAGAAGCTGATGAGGGGAGAAGCAAAGCCAGGGCCGAGGGAGTACAGTTACAGAAAGTTCTGAAGCTCCGCAAAGCATGTGGAGAGCGCACGCTTCCATTCTGCAGAGATTGGCTCTGGGCTCCGGATCCCTCTCTAGGACAATCTCAGAAGACTTACTTTCCAGTTCCTACAACCCTGCACCCATGAGCTTCCACCCACTCCCACCTGTAAGGGGGGCTACGAAGGTCTTGCAGAAAGGTTCACGCGCCTCCTCAGGGGAGGTCTGAGAACGTTGTCCTGAATGAGGTTGAGCCTGAATAAGAAAAAAAGAAAGAAAATGCTTATACAAACATAAATTCTGCATACGATATGTCCCCACGGATACACAGGGAGTGTCTGTAGTATTTGTGACTGTCAGTCTATCTACAGAATGTAGAGTTTAAGTGCCCCCTCTCTGGTCTTGGGGATGGTAAGGTAGACAGGCAGGGACATGAGTAAGAGAATCCATGAAAACAATACTATTCTTACATTTGTATGCACTCAAAACCATTTTAACAAAGGTGAGCATGTTGCTGGACATTGGCAGACATTGGCTTTCTACATGATCTTGGGCAAGTCCTTCCTCCTCCTAACCCTGCCCATCTGTGGCATAATGATTCAATAAATGAGCTCTTCCCCTACTTTGTGTACAGTCCATCCTCAGTGGCCCTGCATCACTCTTTCCTCAGAGCAACTCCAGATGTCCACATCCATACGGATAAATTCTCTCGCTTTAGAGGATGTTAAAATAAAAATTAGATGAAACGGCGGGTGCCAAGTGCACAGGCCATGGTAAGTCCTCAGAAAATAGCAGACTGGCTGCTGACAGTCTGTCCTGTCCCACAAAGCAGAAGTTAGCTACTTAAGTACCTCCAGCCCCACACAAGTCCCAGGTCACAGTCTGTAGAGCCAGCATGTAGTCTTTGACAAAATCCTGGAGGGTCAGCACAGGGCTTGGCAAGAATCAAAGAGGAATGTTCAGGCTCTCTACTTTCTTTCATGTTGTTTTTTTCTTTAAAACTGTGGTTTTCAAATTTTAACACACACCAGAATTGCCTGCAGAATCCCTAAGAGCACAAACTGCCTCTTTCCCTTCCCAGCACTCTCATTCTGCAGGGTTAGTGTAGAACACCAGCGAACTTGTGTTCCTGCCAATGTCTCAGGTAGTACAGAGGCTGCCTGAGCCCAGGGGACAACTCCTTCCCCAGGTCCCAGGGCAAAGCCAACCCCAGGAGAGCTTGGCCAGGGCGACAGAAGCAGAGTGAAGGGGCCAAGCCCCAGAGAGGATAAGCCTTATCTCCCTAAGAGAACAGCTTTTTCTCTTTTCCTCCCTTCTGACATGGTGCAATGCTGCCCCAACCCCATAGTCACCTGAGGAGGCTACGGAGCTGCGAGGCTGGAACTTCAGGTACAGGAAGGTGTGTCAAGGCAAAGGGATGAAATGTTGCCTCCTAGAACAGTGAGAGGGGAAGGGAGAGTGGAGAAAAGTCCCCAATGCCCAGGACACACAAGATGGGAGGGAAGTGACAATGCAGTCATTTCCAGACTGGGTTGCTAGGAGTGTGTTCTTGGGTGGTTTGGGGGAAGTGCGTAAGTTGGAAGATGCCCCTGGCTGTGTTTGTCAACACCCTTGTGCTCCAGCGGAAAAGGAGGTGGAAGATGAAGAGTAGCCAGCTTTTATTGAGTTTCAGTGCCTAGCCCTGTGCAAAATGCTTTGCATATCCTATCTGCCTGAAGTAGGCCCTGCTCCCGCTCATACACTGTGGGTGTGTGTCATGCTGGAGCCCGTGTTGTCTCAGGTCTGGCAGCAGACCCTTGCCCTGAGCCCTGGGTTGCTTCATAGCTTGCCTGGCTTTGTCATTTCCTATGACTATTAAAACAAACTTCTTTGATTCCTAGTCCCTCTGCCAGTAAAAGGAGTTATAGCAGAGATTCCCAAAGGAATTTTACAGGCTCAAACATAATAGGGAGAGGACACTGCTACACAAAACTTAAGTTGTTCTATGTATCTCAACCACCAATCTAATGGCTATAGCCAGAGCTGTGGCCTCTGGATAGCTTCTTGAAGACATTCACTCAGTCCTGGGAGACACTGAGTTAACACTTCATCTTGTTTTAAATAAAGCTATTATCCGCCACTGTAACTAATGTTTTATTATTACTAATTCTGGAACCATTGTAGCATGGAGCCTGAGTTTAAGAAGAATTTAATTGAAGGCCAAAGCATACTTAGTAGCCAATCCCTACTTTATAAATAATTTGGGTTCCAAATTCCAAATTGGTGTAAAAAGTTATTTTGGCTGTATTTGATTTTTCGGTGTTTGGTATAAAATGTTTTGATTGTAGCTCTGTGTGGAGTCCAGTAACATTTATAAAACACCAGTAAGCACCAATTACCTTTGCACGGTGATGAACAGCAGGCTGGAGAGTGATGGGGCTCCCTTATTAGAGATTCAAGAAATAAGCCCAGGCAAGTTATGTGAAATGCTCAGATCAGTCAGCAGGGCAAGGGCTGTGATTGCTCTTGGAGCAGCCTGAATTCAGGCCAGGATCTCTGTCCTCTACCAGGACATCTGAGAAAAATGCCATCAGCTTTTCCCTACTCCCACTAAGGCGTCACTTCTCTGGTGTAAGCATATACTGGTGGAAAACTGAGAAATACCCCTTGAAAATGAAGACAATATCAGAGTCAGGAGGGACTTGCCTAGGGATCCAAGACATAGACATCCTGATAAGCCAAATTATCCACCAAAAGCTAGAAGGGGCTGGGGCCCAAGCCCCTCTAGGAAGTTCTAAAGAGAAAGCCAATGTCTAGTTAGTTCCAGAGCTTGTGGAGAAGAGACTGGAGGACCAAAGGGAAGATAGCTGTCAAGGGTTGGGAGGCATTTCTGGAGCACCAGAATGGGGAAAACGGTATAGAATTTTCTGATGAAATTATAAATTATAGTTCACTCCTTGAATTATAGATCCTGGAATCATTGACTATAATTCATAGGGTGAACTACATTGTGACAGTAATCCATTTACCATATGGGAAAAGTACACTTTAAAGACAAAATGTGATTTGAAAAAGACACCTACATTTTACTGTGACCAAAACAGAGAGTAGCATAAAAATGATATGTAAGTGCTAAACAGGACCCAGGTACTGTGACTGATTTTTCCTAAGCCATCTCACATAAAGCTCATAGTAGATGAGGGCTGAGGTTCAGAGAGAAAAGACTTCCACAAGGCCAAACATCTAAGAAATGGTAGACTCTAGATTCCCAAGCAAATGTGTTGGGCTTCCTGGTCATGTCTCCAATTCTATCGATTTTTACATGTCAATATGTCCTTAAGAACTGCTAGTAAGACTAGTGGATATATTAGAAAGTTAGAGCCTAAGGGCAAAAAGAAAAAAAAAAGCCAGTTCAGACATCCCAACAAGACAAAGCTCCAGATGACACAGTGAAGAAAGACTTCAACCACAACTGTGGCAGAGATGTGGTGAATGGGGACACAATAGCATGCGTTCCATCCACTACTAATAGCTGGCATAGAGACTAATGCGAAGATAAATGCCACCAGTCACAGGGAAGTCCTTGGGGTGCATAGTATATCTTCTAAAGAGATGTTGGCTATGTGGAGAATATTTAAGGATGCTCCTAACATTTCTCAACAGTTTTAGAGTACATTTCAAATATTGCTGTGGGCCAGAGAGTCTAAAGCACGGTGATATTAACAGCTAGACCTAGTAAAGGTAAAAGTCATGTAAGCTGCCAAGGACATTTCAGTATCTATCTTTACCCAGATCCAAGAGGGTCTTTCTGAAATGTTCAAGCCATAATTTTCCCCAGTACTACTCACACAGACATTCGTTTAGTGACATGGCAGTTTACAGGCTGTAAAGAGCTGCTAAATGTGTGAAGTATTATGACCATGCTTGGATCCAGAAATGAAGGAGTTATAGGTACAGCCTTCCAAGCACTAACAGATTGATGGAGGTGTAAGGCACAAACCGAATCGACTGTAACAGAGATGGACCGAGATGGATAACTTCAAGACAAAGGGCAGAGTTGGTCTGGAATTTCAAAACAGATGCTTCTAGCTGGAAAGGCTGAGGAAGAAGGAGTCCAGACGGCTGGAGGGGATTACAAGCCACAAAGTGATCTAGAGAGTGTTCATGGATGTTCACTGCACAGACCGGCAGGCAAAGCAGAAGGGCAGCTTGGAAGGGTACCACTATCATCGTAAACAGAGAAGGGCATTCATGCTCAGGATGTGACCCCATTTGTAAAGCCTCACAGTAACACAGGGGAGCAAAGACAGGACTACATCCAAGATCTTCTGTTCCTCTTGTCACTGGCTTGGTCATGACCTGACAATATTTATAGTAGGAGTAGAAAAGATACCCTTCAAATTTCGGGAGGTGAATTGAGACTGTAGGGCACATGAGTGCGTATTAAAATCTTATCAGAGAAACCAAGTACAAGAACTCATCAGAAACTAGACCAAAGAAAAGATATAACTCTCTCCCCTAGACCCCATAAGAAGCGGACACTCACTGCCACATGGCTATGGCCCCATCAGCTTGCTGTCTTGACACCTCGTGTGTGCTCCGGAGACCAGCAAGCAGAGAACTCTGTTCTGGCCCTGGGAATTCAGCTCTGAGAAGTTTATACTGTTGGCACAGCCTACTCAGCTGCTTGCTGTTCATCTGTCTTCTTGTTTACTGGTCTAAACAGCCTCCTCCCATCAGCCTGCCCCTCACACGCCTGAACCGAGTCCAAGCTTCTACCTCTTAGCGGGAATCTTCTCGGCATCATTGCTCTCAACCCTACAATCCACAGCCTGGGCTGAATAAAAATAAACAAGGGGAATCCTGCTAAAGGAGATCTTCCCTTCTACCTCCCCTCTCCTCTCCTCTCCTCTCCTCTCCTCTCCTCTCCTCTCCTCTCCTCTCCTCACCTCTCCTCTCCTCTCCTCTTCTCTCTTCTTCTCCCTCTCTTTCCCTCTCCTCTCCTTCTCTTTCCCTCTCCTCTCCTCTCCTCTCTTCTCCCTCTCTTTCCTTCTCCTCTCCTCTCTTCTCCTCTCCTCTCCTCTCCTCTCCTCTCTTCTTCTCCTTCTCTTTCCTTCTCCTCTCCTCTCCTCTCCTCTCCCTCTCCTCTTCTGTTTTCTCTCCCACTCCCTCCTCCTCTTCCTATCTGTCTTCTCCCTCTACCTTCCCTCCCTCTTCCCTCTCTCCTTGCCCTTCCCAACTACCACTATCTCACAGTCCTGCATCCTTGCCTATATGCCATGATGTACTGAATTCCTTCTTGAACCGTGAACCAAAACACTTTCAGCAGGTATTTGATTACAGTGATCAATTAATACCAACTACATTGCTGCATCTTCTATCCAAGTAGACAATGCAACACTGTGGTTACAGGTCTAGGCTGTATAGCTGCACACATATTATTTGGCAATCAGATAACATTAGACAACAACTTATACTTATTTTTGGCATATGCAAACTGTTATTTTTATTATGCCTTTCATAGGCCTCAAAATTACACAGAATCTTTTGCTTCTAGTAAAAATACTTTTAAAAAACAAGTAAAGACTTCTTTATGTCTAAAATTTGAAAAACAAAGTTGCCTACCAGTAAACCCACATTAAAAGAAATATTCAGGAAAGTTATTCAGACAATGAAAAAAACACTAAAGGAAATGTGGAGCATACAGAAACAAAGGCACCTAATGGGTAAATATCTAAGATTGCCTTTATCATTATTTCTGATTTTAAAAATATGGATGGCTGCTTACTCAAATAAAACCAGAGGGATATGGGAGTATAATGAATACTTAAGGAAAGTTAATGACCACAGTAATCTAAAGATATGGAGCAGAAAAATGGAAATTATCAAAAGTTTCTTATAACACACAGGAAGAGTACACCATCAGTTGAGCTATATCATGATAAGTTAAGCTGCAAAACAAACAGTGAAATAATAAACCAATTACATCTATAGATAGAAAGAAATGACAATGAATATGCTATTTCTAATTTAAATTGGTCTAAGGGTCAGGAAATAAAAAAATGGAACAAGGTAGACAAAGAATAGGAGAGACAGAACAAAAATAACACCGTGACACATCAGACGCAATTGCAGTCACATTCATCTGAAATATAAAGTCGGGTTGGCAAGATGGAAGAACAGCAAGTCCTCTACATGTACCCTGCAACTCTAAGAATCTGGTAATCCCATATAGGCAATGGGCTTAAGTAGGAGCATTGCAACCTACAGACCTAGCTGCAGATTCAACAACAGTTGTGTGACTTGGTTCCACTCCACTGATCCTTGAGACTACCCCATAAACCCAACAAGGAGTCAATAGGAAAGGACCATTGGTTGCTGAAACCAGTCTGCGAAGAAGAGAAGAGGTATTTGTCCTTTAAATGATAGACCTAACTCAAGGCTATAAGGATAGTGAAGAATCAGCAAACAAGATGGGACAGACAACCAAAATCTGGGAAATGCATGAAAAAAACCAGAAGTTAAATTTAAAACTAGAAACTGTAGAAACCCTAGAGCTGGAGAGCATAATGACAGAACTAAAATACAAGGTTCTGAATTTCATAACCCCTCAGAATTTCATAACCTCTCAGACATTGAAACCCAAAACTCTAAAGATAAAACTCCCTAGTCATAATAACAAAATATTTAACTTTCCAAATGCTGAAAGTCTGAAATCCTACATGAAAAAATAAAAAAAAAAAAAAACTTATGTAAAAGTAAAGAACTAATACTTTCTTTGGTTGTGCCCATAGCAGTTGCTAAATCATTCAGTCATGCATTTTTATTGTCTATGCCCCTTTCACACACAGTGTGTCTTCCAGTGAAATGAATTTCACTCAAAGACAGTTGTTCGTTAGAATCCCTTGCCATGTTACAAAGCAGACTGCTTTAGTCCCAGCATTTGGAAGCCAGAGGCAGGTGGATCTCTGTGAGTTTGAGGCCAGCCTGATCTGTAGAGCAAGTTCCAGGACAGGCTCCAAAGCTGCACAGAGAAACCCTGTCTCAAAAACAAAAACAAACAAACAAACAAACAAACAAAAAGCAGACTGCGTAGTGTGTAGAGTCATGGCTGACATAGACGAACACTGCATGCTTTACTGCAACTAGCCATTGCACTTTTACAATTGTTCCCACTACATTTCAGTCAGATACACACAATGTGTGCCCCACCAGGGAAAATCATAGAACCTAGCCAATCGTGTCTATATTACAAGATGAAAGTGAAACATCCTAGTATCAGAATGTTTTGCAAACTTTGAATGAGAAAATAAATTTTATCTGAATCCATGGTTATAATGACCCACATGAAATCAGATATGAGCAAAAAGTCTAAAGGTGAATTTCAATGTGTTACCAATCGGTTTTGGTTTTATTCCCATTCAACTCTAAGTGTTTGGTGGAAAATTTCAACAAGTGGATTGGCCACATCATAGAGTAATGACAAAAATTTTAATGTCAAAATGCGTCATTTGTCTGCATTGACATTCCTTCCAGCTGATGAAAATCCAGGAGCTCTTAATGAATTCAAGCCACATTTGCAAGAAGCCAGCAGAGTTACTGGCCAGTTTGAAAATAATTATGTGCAGGGAAGGGCAAGAAGGCACTTACGCAATGGTGTTGTTTGATCACCAGTATTGTTTCCATAAAATCTGATGTCTGTATATGAGTAAATAGGGAATGGATTTCTCTGTTTTCTCAAAACAATACAGAAGGGTGGCTCTAACCATGGAAAAAAAATCACATAGGGAATATATGTTCTTCAAGGATAGCTATTGCCTTAAAAAAGAGTCAGCCATTTACCATGATGTAGGTCTTGAAAATACAGTCAATGATTGTAGAAGGTGGCCTATAGTAGTAGAACCACCTCATTGAACAGCCCATAATCTATGACTCTACCATAATTTTTCATCATAAATTTCTTCTTAGTTCTTTATCTTGTTTTATAGTTTTTCTACTATTTCTAATTATCAGTATTTCTTACCATTTTCTATGCTATACATCTCACCAATCCATTTTTCTAATATGAGGGCTTTAGAATGTAAATACTTTGAGTTCTAATTAACGTCATGCCTTTTTCTTTTCTTTTTCTCCCCCTCCTTTGATTTAACTCCATAAAAGTACGTTATCACAAAGTTGTCTTCTTGTGTAAGAATTCTGCATGATTATAAAAACATTGAAATCGTTCCAATAGATGAAGAAAGGACATTTTTGTGTATCTACATTTGTGAACCATAAAATTTCTAGGATCACATTTTGCCTAAGTACATATTTGGTGGTGACCAACCATGAATTTATTTCAGAGACTGAGGTTCCTTTTATTAGTTCCAGGCAATTTTGTGGAAGAAGAAGACAATTCTGTGGAAGTGCCAACAAGCCAAGTGAAGTTATGTGGGCTTGTTCACATGTCCAAAATGTGGTTTGATATTCCAAACATCACCCTAGAGAAGGGCTGGAACATCATGCCAAAACCAAGAGATACTCCAGAGATGCTCAACCCAATGCCACACGGAGGCAAGAGGAACCATGGTTCTGAGACAATAGAGGGTTGGTAGAGAACACAGGAAAAACGAGTTCCTGGATTGAAGCCCTGGCTTGCTCCTTGAAGGCTGTTGATGGCCATCCTTTACTATTGTCAGACTGCCAACTCCGTAGCCTTCAGTGCAGTAAAATCTGTGACCCTTGACCTGGGGAAGGTTCTGAGTGGGGCTCAGTTGCTGTTTGTACTTAACCGCTATCCAAGGATGCACCAGCTGGCATCAGGGGAGAAACCAGACAGTTGGAGACCAGGATGAGCTATCTTTCTTTTCTCTGGGGTAGCTGGGATAGGTGCTGGCTGGGTTTGTGATCCAGAATGACCCCTTTCAATTGATCTCTGTAATCACATGACTACAAATGACTGTGCATATGAAGTTGGTAAACACAGTTGTCAGCCATAGTGATACATATTTATACAGTATACTTCTGAGCAATTTTCTCCATGACTAAGATTTCACTGTTGATGACCATTAAGATACAGTATACTTCTGAGCAATTTTCTCCATGACTAAGATTTCACTGTTGATGACCATTAAGATACTGATACTGTCATCAGAGTACTTGAACATTATGCTTGTAAAACTACATCTTTCTTTATTGCCTATCTTACTGTGTAAGGTGATATGTAGTCTGTGTTACTCAAATCTTCTTTTAACATGTAAATGAACATTATTTAATAAATCTTAAATCATACTTGGAGGATTTTGATCTTTGGGGATTTCAATATTAAGAATATTGTCCTGAATTATTTTGGAATCATGGCCAAGCCTCAAAGACAGATGTAAAATCAAGTTGAAATATGGATACTCAACAACTTACAATACATTGGCTTCTGACCCTAAACTTTATGATAGCATGAATAATTATTCTCCCATTAGGATTAAAAAAACCTAAAGGAGAAGTACTAGATGATTTCAGTGCCTTCTTTCCAACAATGCGTAGGCCATCTAAACAGAAAAAGAAACAGTGAAAAACGTGACTGGGGTAATACCATCATCCAAATATTGCAGGAAGTAATATACAAAATATTTCATTAAGGAACAAAATGCACACTTGACTCCAGTAAGTTTGTTACATTTTCCAGGATTCTGGAAGAAATAGACTCTCCTTTTCTTCTCATTTCTCTCTGTTTGCTTGAGGGAGGTTAGGGGACAGGAGCAATGGTTCAGGAGTTAAGAGCTCTTACTGCTCTTGCAGAGTGAAGTTCAGTCCCACCAGCATCCACAATGGGCGGTCCACAACCACCTGAAGCCCCAGCTCAAATTGTTCTCTGGCTCCAATGGCATCTTCTGGCTTCCATTGATACCTACACATATGTAAACATAAACCTCACTACACACAATACACACAGTCTCTCTCTCTCTCTCTCTCTCTCTTTCTCTCTTTCTCTCTCTCTCTCTCTCTCTCTCTCACACACACACACACACACACACACACACTCTCTCTTACACACATACACATACACAATACACACACAACACACACTCTCACACACACACACACAACACACACACACTCACACACACATACACTCTCTCACACACATATGACTATACAACACTCTCTCACAAACACACACACAAATAAGAGAAAGATTTTTTTAAAAGAAGAAAGATATTATATCAGGCATTTTTTCAGACACAAATGAAACTATGAATCATAACAGAAGTAACTACTAAAAATTCAAAAATATGTAGAAATGTGGCAATGCCCTCCTGAAGAATTCAGTGAGTCAAACAAAACAGCAAAAGAGAAATGTAAAAGTATCTAAAAAGTGAAAATTAAAGCAGAGCACACCAAAAGCGATAAAAAACAACAAAGACAATCATAAAATGGAAATTCAGATAAATACTGGGTATAGTCATGCCTGCTTGTGCCCCTAGCACTCAAGAAGCTAAAGTCAGAAGCTAGTCTGGGCTGTATACAGGGAGACCCTATGTTAAAACTCCAGAACAAAACAAAAGGAAGGTAAAAAAGATCATGTGGTGATATATTATTTATGAGTTATTAATGCTTGCCTGAGGGTTCAGAAAACAAAGCCAGCCTCAAGCAATAGAGATCAGGCAGTGGTGATGCACACCTTTAATCCCAGGACTCAGGATCAAGAGGTAGACAGATATCTGTAAGTTAAAGGCCACAACTGACCTACACAAGAGTGAAGAGTAACAGCCCTTTGATCTCAGCATTTGAGATAATATGCCTTTAACACCAGCACTAGGGAGGTAGACACAGGAGGAGACAGGAGGAGGAGAAAGGAATAAAAGGAGAAGACAGAAATTCAGAGACTTTTGCCTCTGAGCATTTATGGAGACAAGATTGACATTTCAGCCTTGGTCGAGGTAAGATCTACTGGCTTGGCTGTTTTGCTTCTCTGATTATCAGCTTGAAGCTTGAACCCCTATATCTATTCTGGGTCTTTTATTTACCATGCTACAAGATCACAAACAACTTAATAATAGACTTCAAGGAACAGAACCAGAGCAACAATAATGATAATATTAATATGCTAACTTTAATGTAATCAGAAGACAAGAAATAATAAATAATAAATGTTGCTTTACCTTCCTTACAGTGACTACACTTTAAACTACTATCCACCCAGCCACTAAGGCTGTACCCTGGGGTGGGGGCAGAGGCAGGGGGAGGCGTGATTCTTTCCCCCAGACAATGATTCTGTGGCTGCTACTAAAGGTAGCTCTAACTAACTCTTCCTGGATGAGGATACAATGTGACCAGCCCCTCAAGCTCCTATGTCTGTAACTTTCTTTCCTCAGTGATTGTAATTCTCAAATTTTAAGCCAAAGTAAACTTGGTCCTTTAAATTACTTTTTAAGATATTTGGCTACAACAACAAGAAAAGCAACTTGTACAGAAGCTGGTGTTAGGAGCTGGGCTGCTGTCGTGATAAACCTAACCATGTGGTCCTTTGGTCTTTGGAAATTAATTGGAAGGAGTCAGGAAGACATTGGAGCTGCAGATTAGACAAGCTCTAGAATGCTATAAAGCAGAGTTTAATGTGCCATTCTGATAGGCATTTTGGAGATGAAAATTCTGAGAGAAACATGACAGTGTAGTTCTGGCTCTTGAGGCAGAGAGAGGAATCAGGGATTAAAAGGGAACAGGACTAGTGGTCGTTCGTGTGATGTTGTGGCAAAGAATTCTGGGTTCATTTTGGCCATGTTCTAATAACTTAAGACTCAAAAGACACAGCTTAATTTGTTTGACAATAGTCAGTTTCAGTTTTTCATCTTCTGTGGAAACAAAAGCAAAAACTGTTTTCCAAAGTATCGTGTCCTTAGACTTAAAATTTGAAGGCAAAGTATTTTCAAAATATATAGGTTGAATGTCCAGCAATATTGATAATCAAATGTCTGTTAGCAATTGTTGCTCCTTCCTCAGCAGTCAAACAATTCAAAGACAACACAATAACATATAGTATCCAGTCTCTCTGTATATTTTCCATCTTTAAACATTTTTTTAAAAACTCTATTCTTTTATTTATTTTTTTAATTTTTGAGACAGGATTTCTCTCTGTTTCTTTGGCAGTCTTTGAACTCATTCTGTAGACCAAGCTGGCCTTGAAATCACAGAGATCCACCTGCCTCTGCCTCCTGAGTGCTGGTATTAAAGACATATGCCACCACATCCAGCTACTCTATTTCTTTTTTAAGGACTTTCTCTACCCTTTTACTTTTCTCTCCGAAGCATGAATATATTTTTAACACACTGTAAATCCTTTAGAGGTTTTTCTTCAGCTGAATCTGTCTTTATTATATATCTCTGTCTTTATCTGATCACGTGAGTCTTTAATCTGCATGGTTAAAATTAAAGTGGCAGCTGGCTGCATCCTATTCCTTGGCTGAAAGGCTAGACTTCATGGTGGAGTTTCTAGGTGTATGCCACCACCAAGGAGCCTGCTGCTTATTGTTCATAAACACCATTTAGTTGTTTGGTGGCAGGACCTCTTAAAAGAGCCATGCTAATGTTGAGTCAGGAAGCCTCCCTTAAAGGAGCCATACCTTTGCTTGCCTGTAGCAAACAGAGCCTACTGGAAAAACTGTTGCTACTGAGAAGCTGTGCTTGATGCTTGACTTTGTTCTTTTGATTTTAAAATTCCTTCTTAAGCTTTTGTCAGGTTTCATGTGGAAATTCTTGCCCCATGTTGGGGGACACCATTTGTAGTTGGAGGGTTCCCTAATCAAAAACAATTGCCTAGAAAAGTGTGTTCCTGACTCAGCAACCAATACATACAAAGGCCACTACAGCTTGGCCCAGGCAGGGCAGGCTGTATCTTTAGTTGACAGCAGAACTTGAGTATCATTCACGAGGTACCAGTTTTGCAGCAAACTAAAGCCCAGTTTGCAATGCAGATCATAGGATATTGAAGATATCAAAATTATAGGATGCCCATTGAGAAAAGGTGCAGTATAGACTGGAGCTGGACCACAGGAGAGTGCACGCTTGCTGCAGGTGAGGGAAGGGAGAGCTACTCACCATTGTTGCATCCCAGATGGTTTCATCATGAGGCCAGACACAGAAATGTCCTATTGGTTGTTTGCCTTAAAAGGATTTGGTGTTTCTTTGTTATGTTCCATTCCTCCTTTGTGGAACAGTAATGTTGACTTCAGGTCAATGTATATTGAAGTACATACCTCGTTGTTGATTGGGGTGTGCTTGTTTTTTATTTTTATTTTTTAATGTATCAGGGACACTCACAATCTAGACACTGCCTTGAATCTCAGAAGAGACTTTTGAGCTTGAAGAGTCTTTGAATTAGGAGATGGCCATGTGTCTATGAGGGCCAAAGGAGGAATGCTATGGTTTCCCCATAGGTCCCTTGTTGGAGTACTTGAGCCTCGGCTAATGATACTGTTTTAGAAGGGTGTGTAACTTTTAGGAGGTGAACTCTTGCAGTAGGAAGTTGGTCATTGTGGGAGGATGGATTTTTGTCTTGGTCTCATTATCTCACCTGCTATCTACTGCCTGCTCCCTACTCTAGACACAACATGACCAGCTGTCTCATGCGACTGCTACTGTCATCTCTACCATGATGGGTGAGAACCCTTCACATTATAAGCCAGACTAAACTTGCTCTCTCTTTGCGGTTGGGTGTTTGAGATGTGGTTTTTCAGTGTAGCCATAGCTGTCTTGGAACTTGCTCTGTAGCCCAAGCTGGCCTCAAACTCATAGAGATTCACCTGTCTCTGCCTCTACAGTGCTGGGATTAAAGGTGGATGCCACCACCACCCAACCTACATTTGCTCCCTCTTAAATTGCTTCTCATGAGGTTATTTAGTCACAGCAAACTAATACAAATAGCTCAATAAATGCCAATCCATAAACATAATATTATAACAAAATGGACAAAAACTGTATGATCACCTCAATAGATGTAAAAAGAAATTGACAAAAACTGAACATTCTTTCACAATATCAGCAAAGTATAGAAGCAATGTATCTTCTGTGGTTGGTGGTTTTGGTTTTGTTTGTTTTTTGATTAACGTTTTCTCTATGTAGCCTTGGCTGTCCTGGTACTCACTCTGTAGACCAGGCTGGCGTCGAATTCAGAGATCTGCTTGCCACTGCCTGGGATTAAACCCACATGCCTCCATCACCCAGCTAAGTAACATATGTTAACCTAACAAAGGCTTATACCAACATCATATTCAACTGTTACAAACCACGAACCTTTTGTCTTCCTCTTACATCAGAACAATACAAGAGTGTTCATGTGTGCTGGTACTGCTCAATGTAGACTTAGTACTAGACAAAACAAGAAGAAATTTAAATGAATCAACGATATACACGTTATAAAGAAAAAAGTTAAATTGACATATTCTTACATATAGAAAGCTCTAAAAGTCTGTTAACGAAAACTATTAAAATTAATTTTTAAAACCTGCCATAAGATACAGAGTCAACCCACAAATAGCAGTAGCATCTCTATACATTAACATAAAACTAGTAAAAAAAAAAGGAATTATAAAAACAATTAATTTACAGTACCAGTGAAAATATTAAAACATTTAGAAATTAGCCACTAAGGTGATCTAACATTAATATATTGAAAACTGTGAAAGAAAGCAAAAAGAATATAAACAAATTGGATATATGCCCCTTATAAGGATTTGAAGAACTGATATTAAAATTTCTGGGCTAGTAGGATTATCTACTGGGTAAAGGTGCTTGCTGCCAAGACTGAGGAGCTAATTTCAATCTCAGGCATTCAACTGATGGAAAGAGAATCAACTCTCCAAGTTGTTCTCTGACTTCTGCATGTGTTTCATGGTACACATGCATCTATGTGCAAAAATAAAAGATATAAATGAAATAAAGTACCCCTACCCCTACTGCTCAAAATTATATATAATATTGTCACTTTCAGAATTCTAATGATGTTTTTCACAGAAGTAGAAAAAGTATCCAAACATTTTGTAGAACCACAAAATATTACAAATAGCTTCAAAAAAAAAAAAAAACTTTACATCAAAGAGCCAAGTTAGAGGCAGCCTAGTTCCTGATTTCACATTATAGTGAAAGTAACATTTAAACCTGTAAATCTATAACATTTAAATCAAAATAGCTTGATAACGGCACAAAAATAGATATGTGGACTAGTGGCACATAACAGAGGCCCCAGCAAACAAGGCAATGCAGAGGCAGTCAGCAAATCTTTGTCAAAGGTATCAAGAATACCCCATGGGGAAAAAACAGGCTCTTCAGTAAGTAGTACTAAGTAAACTATCCACATGGAAAAAAAGGAAGTTAAGGCCTTAGCTAATAATAAACAGCAACACAAAAATAATGTGTACTTAAGATAAATGAAATACAAATACATTAGAAGAAAACACATTTGTTTTTGTGTGTTTGCTGTACAGCCGTTCTGCTCTGGAAGGCTATGAAGCACTAGGAAATGGGGCTTCCCTAGAGGATGTGGGTTGCTATGAGGGTGAACCTTCAGGTTAAAAGGTAGATCTTAATTTTAATTTTAATTGAGATAGAGGTACATCTATTTTAAATTATATTGTATGTCATAAATATATCATTGAAATTGATAATTGAAACTGTTTCATAATGGTGGACATTCTGGCTGAAGTGAGATGAAATCTCAATGTAGTTTTAATATTAATCTCCTTTTTTAAATTTATTCATTGGCTGCTTGTACGTCATCCTCTTTGTAAACTGTCTATTTTTATTTATTATTTAGGGTTTTTTTTTTTTTGGTCTTTAGAATGTTTACGGTTTTTATAGTCTAGGCATTAAACTTCTGCCAGACATGTAGCTGGCAAAGGTTTTCTCTTGTTTTCTCTGCTGTCTCTTCGATAGATTGTTTTCTTTGTTATGCAGAAGCCTTCCATTCTCACACAATCATTTATCCATTCTTGGCTTTATTTTCTGATTTTCCAGAGTCGTTTTCAGAAAGTCTTTCCCTAACCCTATATCTTGATACAGCTTCCCTGTGCCTTGCTCTAATAGGCTCAGGGTCCAGGTCTTACATGAAGCCCTTTGACATGCTTTGAATTGATGTGTGTGTAGTGTGAGAGATGGGGATCTAGTTCTATTCCCTACAAGCAGATACCTAGTTTTCCTGGCACTGCTGTTGAAGTGGCTTTCTTTTCTCCAATGTATATTTTTGCATCTTTGCAACAAACAATGTTTTATGTATAAAAGACCCTAAGGACTCTGTCAGAAAACCCTTAGAACTGATAAACATGTACAGCAAAGTAGCTGCACAAAATCAACATAGAAAAATTAGTACTTAAAAATAATGTGCTGAGAAAGAAATCGGGAAAATAACCCTATCTATAATAATATACATAAGTATGAACTCAATGGAGGGAATGGAAATCTCTGTGGTGACATTATAAAAACACCAAAGAAAGAGATAGAAGATACTAGAAAACTGAAAAAATTGACAGGATTAATGTTGAGAAAATGGCTATACTATCAAATTCAAGCTATAGACTTAAGGGAATGCCCCATCAAAATCTCAATGATATTCTTCATATAAAAAGAAAAAAGTCCTAAAACTTGTACAGAAGCAAAAAAGAGCCCAGATAAACCAAAACCATCCTGAGCAAAAGGAACAATGTTGAGAAAAAAAGAAAACAATCACTCCAGACTTCAAGTTACACTACAGTACCACAGTGACAAAAACATCAGAGTACTAGCAAAGAAACCAATGTGCAGCTCAGTGACAAGGTTGTGTGTGTGTGTGTGTGTGTGTGTGTGTGTGTGTGTGTGTGTGTGTGTGTACATGCATACATACATGTATACATATATACTGTTTTCGCCTGTCTCTATTATTTAATCCATAATGGCATGTGTCATGAATACTCAAATTCAACAAAAGGTATCAAGTCTACTAATGAATAGAATGAGCCCTGGGCTTGAGGTCTGGCAGGCTTGAACTGCAGACATTAATCATCTGCTTATAGGCATTCAGAGTTCTCTAAACCTCTATGCTTGCATCTGTGAAAACATGATTATTCCCTGCAATAACATATAGGCGTTTCTGCAGAAGCCTAAGTAAATCATAAAATGTAAGGCGATGTTAATTCTAAAATGTTCTGTGTTGTATGCATCAAAAATCAAGCCAGGCAGAGTTTTACAATTTTAGGTTCAACAACCACATTGTTGATTAAGTGAATTTGAGTCTCCTGGGATGAAGTGTGGGAATTCTTTTAATTTCCCACATTACTGTGATGACCTAAAAGGTCAGATGCTGTGGTATTTTGCTTACTGATGGTCAATGTGCTGAACAACCTGATGTTTAATTTTTGTTTTGCTTTGGTTTTTGATGCAGGTGTCACTGGGTAGTCCAGACTAGCACTGAATTCAGCATCTTCTCGATCCTCTCCTGAGGACAGGATTGTAGTTGTGCCCTGTCACATCTCCTTCCACACTTTAATTCCAAATTGCACTCTGCAGTTCTTTACTTGTTTCTGAGATATTCAGGAGGAAGCCTGGATTTCAGACTTTGCCCCCTGCACAAGAAAAACCCATTGACCAAATTCTTTACATTTTCTGACGCATTAGTAGAGTTCCAGAAACTTTCACTCAGCCGCTTCAAAATAAATACTTCGGTGGAAAATGTAAACCCAGTGTCCCAGAGTAGGATGCTGTGGACCTCACTCCCCAGATGCTGCCTTTCTGATTGGGCTTCCTTACTGCAATGTGGGGGCTCTGAGCCCACCCTTGTTGTCCCTATTTCTTTGCTTAGAACTAAAGGGCTATTGGTTCCTTGCATACAAGCCATCCTTGTTAAACTTTTGAAGAAACTAATTGAATCTTTCCAAACATGATTTGTCTTAATATCTATGATAGGCTTCTGGGTAATGAATGACGACACTGTCAAAACCACCGAAGAAGCCAGTGACACTGCTGTGATGGCTCCTCTGGCCTGTCTCTGCACCGACAAGCAGCCCACACTCAGTGCGTGTTTTCACACGCACATCGTGCTCTGTGTGCTCCCACTTGAACTGATGCCACCCCTCAGGAAGCAGGTGACTTGTCTGAAGCCACAACTGGAACTACAGACCAAAAGCCCAGTGATCTTAATCCCAGAGCATCATGAGCATCCTCCCACACCCAGATCTGATGAGGATGCCTCAAGGAGTCTTCATCAAAAGAAAAAGAAGTCTGAACCAGTGAGAGCTGTGGAGAGTCACGCCAACAGCCTTCACGTACCTCCTAGAGGAGGCACATGCCAGATCTGCTGCATCTTGCCAGGACCTTAGCTCAGAATACCCTTCAAATGTCTCTCATTGATCACTGGCAGCCTTAGAAAAGCATGGGCAGGAAGCTATTCCCGGAGGTCCAATTGCTCTATGTGACATTTTACAAGGGGCGGCTTACGGCTTTCTCTCCCAAGCCCTTCCTTCTGTGCCAAGACCCAGAATAACTGCCTTCCCTAGCGTGGATGCTAAACCCAGGAAGGGCAGGCTCCGCTGCAGGGAGAACTGGGGGACTCCTTCCCTGGCAAGGCCACTGCGCACTGTGTGCATCTTGCCAAGTTCTTTCTCCTTTGGTTTGAAAACCCTTGTGTATTCCAAAAGAAATGCAACCCATGTGTTTCTGATTCGTTTACACTTAAATCATTAAAATGTTGTTTTGTGAGAGTTATTTGATGTCTAAAGAGCCTGACAGTCTGCTTAATGGGAATTTTACAGGCTTTTCTTTTTATCCTGCCTGAAACAGAGCACATTTCTCTCAGACAACGCCTGAGTCCAAGCCTCCCTCCTCATCACACACACTTGCACCTGCATTATCAACCACAGCCTTGTAACCATGCCAAGCACATGAGGCTAACACCCAAGAGCTAAAAATAGAGAAATTGGAGAGAAAATGGGCAAGAATTACAGGGAATGTCAAGCCATTGCTTCCCAAAATATGCCAAAGGTGTGCTATCTAAAGATAGAGAATGTGTGTTTGTCAACTTGATTCAAGTGGCAGGTGGCCTTCTGGATGACTGGAGGGCACCTTTCACAATCTATAATCTCACTTGTGCGTCATTACAGCTTCCATTCAGCAAAAAATGAGGCAGGATCAGAAACTGTTATGCCTGAAGGTTGTACAGAAAACACAGATCATAGCTAAGTTCTCAATTGGTGTCTAAAGCTCTTTTCAAATGATTCAAAATTTATTTTCTTCATTAGTGAGTGTGTGCACTGAACAAATGCCACATGCATTATAATATATTACAGAGAACCGGTATCATAGAATGAGTAAGAGATCAAATTCTTCCTCCCTTTCTGCTATGTGATCAATTTCTCTGGGTAGCATCTTCCTGGGAAAGTAAGGATAAAGCTACCACTGAACAAGACACAAAGGTACTTGAAGGGATGGTAGTGAAATGTGCTTACCACAGTGTCTGTTCTGAGAAAAACTGGCTTGAAGAGGCAACAGTAGCCTCAGGAGTGATAATGGGTCTCTGGAGGTCTTAGCCACTCATAAAACTTGCCAAGCCATCCTTTCTTCGCCTGTAAAAGATGTATCACAGAGAACCCTCAGAAGTTTGTGGAAGCAACTTAGATAACATTTGTGCGTAGCATAGAGATGATGGTCAGTGAGTCCCACTTTTACGCTCTGTTCCGTGCTGGCTGCCGTTTCTGTAGAGGGGATTATTATAGTGGAGGGGGCTATGTCACACAGAGAAGTCAGAGTACAGAGGATATATCGTAGAGACAGTTATGGTATAGGGGTTAATTGTGGAAAGGTTTGTGTGTGGAGAAAGTCCCCATTTGGGACTGTCCGTCTTTATGAAGAGGGCTGTCTCTTGTTACTCATCTCAGCTAAGATCCATTCTACCATTTCTCCACAGACCTGGGACATTGATATCTCAGGGCACAGGTCACCTGGCTCTCTGACTATACTGAAACCCTTTATCAAATGCATGCTGGAAGTGCCATGAGTCTGTTTACCTTTCCAATGCAGAAACTGGTGCTCCTCATAGTCTGGGTCAGCCACCAGGTTTCCAGGAAGACTTGAAGACGTCCACAGACAGTCCGAAGCTTGGGTTCTGCATTCTTTTTTTTTTATATATAATCTCCTAGATCTGCCTGTTTAGTTGGCAGTTTCTGTTTAATTGTTCTTTTGCTGGGGTCCTGGAGTAGAACAAACTCAGGCTAGGGAGGCTGAAGGGAAATTAACCTCTCTCTCTCTCTCTCTCTCTCTCTCTCTCTCTCTCTCTGTCTCTCTGTCTCACTCTCTCTGTGTGTCTGTGTCTCTCTCTGTGTCTCTCTCTTTGTGTGTGCCTCTGTCTCTCTCTCTGTCTCTCTCTGTCTCTCTCTCTGTCTCTCTCTCTCTCTTTCTCTCTCTGTCTCTCTCTCTCTCTCTCTCTCTCTCTCTCTCTCTCTCACACACACACACACACACACACACACACACACACACACACACACACACACACCTCTGGGTCTCTCAGATTTTTTTTCAAGGGCTGCAGTCCCTCCCAAGGAGGGGACTGGCCAGCAGATCTTCCAAGGAAACAGTTCTATCAGGTCCCTCTGAGTGTGCATAAGCTCAGTCAGAGAGAGGAGAGAGGGAAAGCCAGCGGGAGAGGGGGAGAGGGGATCTGTTGCAGGCAGGGGAAGGCGTGACCTGAATGGAGAATGCCAGCCAATTCCAGAGACACACAGGGACCTCAGAACAAAGATAAGACATCGCTGACACCACACAGGGACGGGGACGAGCTCACAGACAAGTCCAGCAGACGGGACCAAGGCCAGGAGCATACAAGGCAGGAAAATGAGGTGAGTGCCAGGTCAGGGGAAGGCACTGGGTTCCCTCTCCAAGACCAAGTGTAGAGCAGCGGGCTGGGTCTGACCTTGTCTCTAGGAGACTCACCTGCTTGCCCTCTGTGTGGCTGGGGACCGGGGATTCTCATCAATCCTCAAGGCTTTGCAAAAGGGAGCCTTGTCCCTGGGGCACCTTCCCAGAGACTCCGGAGACAGAGACGCGCAACTTGAAACCAGATAGTTTGTACAAAGCCTGTTTCTGGCGGCGGAGGCTCACATTTCTCCCTCTGCCAGCACAGAGTGCTGCCTACTGGCCAATGTGATCCTCCTCCTCTTGCCCACAAGGCTGATTCTTCATTTTCCTACTCAGCAAAGAGCAATGATGTCTTTCTCGCATCACTTTGAGAGTTAGATAATGTGTTTGCGTGTTTATTTCTTCTAAAGGGGAAAGAAACAAGTTCCCCACAGCTCGGCTCGTGGTTTCTCGAGCCTTCAGAAGTTTGCCAGTTAAACCTCAATTTAGAAAACTAAAAACCTGTCCCCATTTTACAGTTCCCTATAAATTCTGCATTTCTCACTGAAATCAGAGGCAGCTGGTGACATGAATCAGGCTATGAAATGCACCAAATGGCTCTTAAAGAGACACCACAGTTTTTTAAGAGTGTTTGGAATTCTGAAACCTACCACTTTAAATTCTAAAGGCTTGAAGCTCTTCAACCTTTCTTGTTTCTTGTTGTATTTCTTGAGACTCCTCATGAGGCACTTCTTATAAGCTTTTCCAGAGTCTGAAACCCCAACTATCCTAATTATTTTTATCACTTGTGTCAAGGCTGCTAGCAACACTCAAAGGGAGCAAGAAAAAGACCCTGTTAATGTATTAAAAGTCCCCACAAGCCTATTTCCCCATTCATTTTCCTTTTAAACTGGGAGTTTCTGTTTGTTTCTCTTCTTCACTCACCTGGTAACTTTGTTGAGTCCATGGCCAGTAGGGAGCTTCATATGTGTAACTTTGAATTCCAGGTATCTATGGACCAGAGGAAGACAAATATCTAAAAGTTAATTTCATCATCCTGATCTTTGTAAATGTTTTAACCTGCCAGAAAAGAAATGTCATTTTCCTTTCTTTTAAAATAATGGCTTTCTTCCTTTGTATATAGAATGACAATCTGCTCTACCTATGTCTCCGCCATTCCAAAGCACACCCTTGCATATGCTTAACCCTTGATTTAGAACAACCCTCCCACTCATTTCCCACCTAGAATAGACTGGGCAGGCTCAGCATTGCTTCTTCATTCCTGATCTCCATCCCCCAGACATGGCACCTCTTCCTTTGTTCTCCCCTATGACTGTATTTCTTATCATCTTTGAATGGCGGTTTATTTAAATGTCCACTTCCCCTTTCAAGAGATGCAATCAGTGTCTTCACCTTTATAGAATGTCTGCACTTTCATGTTATGAATAACATACATTATGTTCAGTAACCAGCACCGAACATAATGTCCCTTCCCAGTAGAAATACAATAAATATGATTGAGTTGAACTCAATTACTGAGTATCAAGAAGAAGTTCTGGGGACCCGTTCTACTAGCAGTCTCTGAAGTGTCTTGCATACAGAGTTTGCAAGACACTTTGATGAGCATTGTCTCCTCTTGGCTTCAGATTTTGTGTGACATAAGAATTAATAAACACATGAGATAAAAGCAGTTAAGTAACTTGCCCAGAGCCACACTAATGATCTTGAAAGGGACCAGACTCATTCTTGTGTCGTTGCACTCCAAGAATTTTCCTGCTATACTCCACTAGGCTCTCAATCCCAGCTACAAATTACAATGGTCTCTGGTACTTAAGGAATGCCAGTCTCCAGGCAATAGAACAGAATTTCATGCATAGCGGTGGGAGTTGAGGGGTGTTCAAACATTAGTATTTTTTAAAATTTCCACATAAAGCTATGGGTTTTTTTAAAATTATTTTTCACAGGATTAATTGCTTTGGCCTGATGCCTGGGCATGATACGGGCATGGTCCCAACTTCTTCTGTGAGCTTTTGTTATTCTTTTCTGCTGTTGAAGTTAATTCACCATATGGTATTTGGCATGATGTGCCATCTCTTAGGGTATACTTTTCATCATCTGTCAAGTGAGGGTGGTGGGTAAGGGATTCTTCCAACTCTGAATCTTAAAAATGGAGTGTTGGTGGTGTGTAAACTGAAAAGGGGGGAGTGAATGGAGATGCTAGGAAGTGCCATTCATCCCACAGCCTGCCACATGCGGTCTCTTTATGCATCCCTGATAGCGTGCTCTCCCCACAGAGACTATGAAATCCCAGCTCTCTATATCGCTTTTGACATTTCAAGCAAATGTAGCTCAACTTTTTGATCAACTGGAGGACAGATAACAGGTGTCAGGAATTGTAAAACCGGTGCCTGGTGCCTACGAAGCCAAAACATGAGTGTGACAAGAAATGAAAGCTGCCATGTACATCCTTTGAATCACAGCCCCTAAGGCAAGCAGGCAAGCATATGCTTCAGCCTTGTACATGGATAGAGATAACTGCTTCATGTATCTACGTCTGTCTTGAGATGCAAAGAACAGAACACCGCACAGGCCTTTCATACACACTCACCAGCTAGCTGGCTGCCACACACAGCCCTGCCTGGGCTAAGGGGTCAGTCAACTGCCAGGCTCAGCAGAACTGGCCTGAGGAGCTTTCTCCTCTGTGTATTCTGGAAAAAAACAGACATGGACAAAAGCAACCTTTCAGCCTTGTGTAATCCAGTTGTCACTATTGCCGGGAAGTCAGGGTTGGGAGCCAAAGTTCCCACTTTCAGGAAGTGGCGTGATGACGGATCATCAGAGCAATCCTTCACCTAGGCCTGGATACTTAGGGCTCTTCCCAGTGCCCATGTGCAGAACAGCCCTCTGAGAAGTCGTTACTATCGCCCTACATGAGATGATGAACTAAATGCAGACCGATCACTTCCCTTTAAAAGTGGGTAGGAGAAGTAAAGTCAGGGCCTGGAGTTGAATCCATTCTTCAGAGCACAGCTGAACCTGTACTCTCAGCCCTGGAAATAAAAGGCATGAACAACTATCCTGTAATTCCAGACCTGGGGAGGCAAAGATGGGAAGATCCCTGAGTCCCATTGGCTAGCCAGCCTAAGCTAATCAGCGAGCCCCAGGTCCCAGTGAGAGAGCTGTCTCCAAAAGCAAGGTGGATGGCTCCTGAGGAACAGTGCCTGAGGTTTATGACTGGTCTCCACATTCATGCACACACATATGCATACACACATAAACACATGCACACACTTGCACGTGGACAGACAAAAATATCAGAAACAAGCACAGGGACCTGTTAGGAGAGGAGCTAAGGAGTTATGCCTGAGATGTTTGAGTTCAAGGTCCTAGGGTTTTTCTGGGAAAGTGCTACATTGTGACCTGACCATTAGAACTATGACCAGCCTTAGTTATACTGCCTTGGTATCGCATCATCCACATTTGATACTACATTTGCAACTCTCTTAATAGTTCATTACTTTCCATTTTTTTAGAAATGAATGATAAACTTTGATGCTTATATAACATTCACCAAGACTTGTTTTGTTAATTCTCTCTTTATAAACTTTTTCCTATACATTGACTGGCATGTAGTAAGCAATCTTTCAGAATATCATTTGTGTTCAATATCTGTAGATTCCTCCACAGAATTTGGGTTTTATCGCAATATTAGCTATTCTCACTTATATTTTAAAACTGCATAATTTATGGTTCCTAAGTGAGGTACAATTTAAGAAGTAATACTAGTTATCACCTAATTATAATAGTTATGCTTCCAAGAGTAGGAGAACATGTGTCAGGGTCCCAAATGTTCTACTTTATAGAAAACTTGATTATTCAAAACATATTTTCAAAAGACCAAAGCTGAAAGCAATCTTAGAAATCACCTAGTTACTTTCTCCAAACATCCTGCAGACTGAGTGAACAAGGACCCTAGGGGAAATTAATGAAACCAGGTATTAAGCTCAGTGATGAGGACCTGCAATCATTGAAGTAAGCAAAACTTCATTTGTGTCTTTCAGGTTGCTCCTTCTCTACCATGCTCTGTGCCTAGCCCTGTTGAAGGTCTCAGCCCATACTGTGGAACTAAATGAAATGTTTGGCCAGATCCAGTCCCCTGGCTATCCAGATTCCTATCCAAGTGACTCCGAGGTGACTTGGAATATTACTGTCCCAGAGGGGTTTCGGATCAAGCTTTACTTCATGCACTTCAACTTGGAATCCTCCTATCTTTGTGAATATGACTACGTGAAGGTGAGACCTCCACCTCATGTCTTCCAACTGGGCATAGATTAAGTCCCATTCTTACTTTCATGGGGATGCACCCAGTGAGGGAGAAACACAAGGAGACTGTGCAGTGAAAGGTGTAATGGGAGTGGTATGCCAAGTTCAAGTCTATGAGAGCTGGTGGTAAGATTCGGCCTTCGGCTAAACATACCTTTTCCCCTGTGCTATTCTCATTGCCTGCAATGCATCCAGTAGCATCTGCTCTAACATCCCAGTAAAGGGTATAGACCCATGAATAAGCAGTAATCACAGAGAATGATAATTATGTCTGACACTGAGATATTAGAAAACACTGCTAAATCCATTATATAATGATCAAATGTTTAGGAGTGTAGGCTGTCCAGTAGTCAAAAGTAAGAGGTGTGGTTTGGGTAGAAGGTTGGGATGATTCTGAGAGCCTTTAATATCATGTCAAAAGTTTATATTTTATTAGCCAAGTGCATGCCCAGGGAAGGAAAGTGATTGCTAATGGGAAATATTAAAAATGTATAGGGAGAATAGGATGGTATCAACAGACAGTATTCCCTGGAATTGTCATGGGTGGAAAGTTCTGGTTTTAAAGTGGGGCCAAACTGGGTGTGTATGTCTGTAATTCCAGGATTTTGAGGCTAGGGACAGGACAGCGGTGGGTTCATGGTTAGTCTTTGAACAAACTCAGGTTGTGTCTTCAAAAATTAAAACAAAAATTTAATAGTAATAATGTGGGTTTGAATAAGGCTTAAAATAATCTAAGAGATCAAATTTATTCAGGTTGTACCTACTACAAAAAGTTTTGAAAACTGAAAAATAATCAACTTTCTTTTTAAAATATCTATTTATTTATTTATTTATTTATGTTTATGTATATGAGTATTTTGCCTGCATGTGTGCAGTGCCCATAGAGGTCAAAAGAGAGGCCTAGAACAAGTGTAGGCTTTTCCTCCTCTTTTGAGGGTCTGCCACCTAGCTCCCAAATAAATATACAGAGACTTATTCTTAATTATGAATGCCCGGCCTCTGTTTGACTTTTTTCTAGCCAGCTTTTCCCATTTCTTTTTAACTACATTTTGCCTCTGGGATTTTTACCTTTCTTTATTCTATATGTCTTTCCTCCCTTCTTAATTCATGGCTGACTGTGTGGCTGGGTGGCTGACCCCTGGCATCCTCCTCTCTTTCTCCTTTTCTTGCTCCTCCTCCTTTTCCCTAGATCTCTCCTTCTATTTATCCTCTTTGCATGGCATTCTGGCCTACACTTTCTCCTATCTAGCTATTGGCCATTTGAGCTTTTTATTAGACCAATTGGGTGTTTTAGGCAGGCAAAGTAACACAGCTTCACAGAGTTAAACAAACGCTATGTAAAAGAATGCAGCACATCTTTGCATCATTAAATATTCCATAGCATTCACGAATGTGACACATCCTAAACTAATATTCCACAGCAGACTGCATTTACAGGTGGTTGTGAATCACTGTGTGGATACTGGTCCCAGGTCTTCTGGAAGAGCAGTCACCACTGGCTCATCTCTCTAGCCCCATGAAGCACCTACTAAATTCTCTCTGGCTTCCTGGGAAAGGTTTGCACCAAATAACCCAAATAACTCTGCAGTCAGCTTTCTTCATTGAAACCACTAGTCTATTCTTGTTTCCCCACAGCCTGTCACTCAGCAGCACTTAAGCTCGTATTAATCAGAATGTTTGAGCAATAGCTAAGTAGTGAATTTACAAAGACCCATTACACTTATCATCTCATTCAAACTTCATCAAAGTCTAGTGAGACATGAACTCCTGCCCCATTTCACAGCAAAACAAACCCAGAAAGGTTAGGTGACTCCAGATAATTCATCTGGAAGATGGCAGATCAAGATCCCAACCCATGTCATGTGAATTTGAAGCCCACACTTGTTTGGCCACACTGAACAGCTCACAAGTTGTGCTCACCTGAGTTCCAGGGTGCAAAGCATTAGTAGAGGCACAGGAAATGCTCAGCAGAGCTGTGGACCCCTCCCCTGTCTTAGCTTATACGTAGAGCATTACTGTGGCGTCAAGGTCTACATGGTATCCCATGTCAAGGTTCTCAGTCTCAGCACTGTTGACATCTGGAGTCAGGTAATTCAGTGCTGAGGAAAGAGGTCTTTAGTATGGCAGTTGCGTTGGCAGATTCCCTGGTCAGTTTGTTAGATGTCAGTGGCTGTTCCACCAGGTTGTTACAGCCAACAATGTCCACAGTTGTTGACACTATCCCAGAACCATTGCTGTATGGGATATTGCTATTGTCTGGATGCCCCATGCTATGGGCAATGGGACAGTCAGATTCAAAATATCCAACTCCCAAGAGGAAAAATAAGCCTAAGAACATGAGCTCTTGACACTTCAAAGTGTACTTGAGACAGCTTGCAGAACAAGCTGCTGACCTGAAATCCTTGTGAATTAGATACATCTGTTCAATCCCTGTTTGGAAAGGGATTCTTATGGGGGAGAGAGTTTACATGGTTGACTCTCTAGAACACCCTCCTAGCATCAGCATCAGCACCCTACAGAGGTTCTGGCAGCCATGAGCCAGGGACAGGCCTTCCACATCTGCTGGCAGCTGGTGCTTACAAGTTCTGTGTGCTTGTCCACACATGTGTAAAAGAGTTTCCCTACAAGATTCAAGAACTCAAAAAAGTTAAGCTTCAGGGCCTGTAGAGGTCCACACAGTCCCATTTTACAGGGTTATGCTAAATGTTATTGTGGCTTAAGTATTTTCCCCATGATGAACACATTCTAGCAACCCTTCAGTTTGCTAGACAAGGACAGATGTGGAACTGTTTGGGTTTAGGTGAGCCTTGAAGCTACTCCATTTGTTCCTTGTCCTTGATCACCCTACAGTACTTTGAGGCCCAGTGCTTAAATCTGTAACCTCCAGTCAAGTTCTCATTGGCTGGAATTAAATTCTGAAGGTCAGAATTCAAGGGGAAAACTAACACTCTGCCTCTGAACTCACAAATCCAGAAGTCTTACACAGAATTGAACTTGCACTCCTTTCCTAGTTGCCATCACACACCCAGGCCCCAGGATAGCCACTGGGTTTTACTTTTAATGAGAATCTCTTCTCTTTTTATCTGAACACAAGCACAAGCATGCCACATGGCTCCGGGATAAGTCAATACCACTCTCCCAAATTCTATTTGTTCATCTGTTCAGTGAGGGATTGCATCACTTTTCCTAGGGAAATGTGAACAAATGTCTACTTTCCCTGTTAGGAACACATAACTGACCAGAGATATGATTCTACCAAAGTCAGAGATGAGTTCATTGGGGTCACTTACAGGTGGATGAATGAGGAATTACTTGCAATGACTCAAAGGCAGCTACACCACCAAAAACTCACCTCAGCCTGGGTGACAGCTCATAAAAGCCCCATCCTGCAGCTCTGTGTGACTTGCGACTGTTGGATAGTTCAGAAGGTGGGAGGTTCTCTTCTACCCAACAAAGAAGGCCTAGTGAATCTTGTTAGTTTCAGCAACTTCCTGAACCTTATATAATTGCTTGAATCTCAAGGAGCTTTCTCCAGGAGAGAATGTTGTAGCATGGAGGAAATTGTGCAACAAATAGTGGAATGAGATGACCCCTAAATTACCTTAATTTCTGGGCCTCTCTTTGCAATCTTACTTGCCAGAATTTTCCAGATGACCCCTCCAAGTCTTCATGATCCTATTTAGCCAATTCCCATAGTTCCATGGCCATTAGAACTCTAAGTAGAGCCTACACTCCTCAGGGGAACAAACTTGTTCCCCTATTTGAGTCAAACTTGTAAACATAGCACACCACTGCTGTTCTTTACCAAGTAACTTAAAACTATAATCAGTTTCCTTTGGCAAGATAACGTCCTGAACTATTTTGAGGCTTCTTTTGAACCACAGCTGAATTTTCCTTGCAGCCAAAGGGTAGATGTAAAGGACCACTCAACTCACAGGAACCCTTTCCAGTTTAACCCACTTCAACAATCCCCCCTTCTCACTTCTCACTCACGCCCATTAGGGTGACCATGAGGGAACAACCACTGACACTGAGCATCACCAGCCCAAAGGAAAGCAGGACCTCAAAGCTGTAGACCGTATGCTCATATTTATGGGAATTCCTCTCCAGCCTGCTTTACCACAGTGCTCAGTCTTCAATCCACATCTGCCTAGCAGCATCTATTGAGGAGTCCTGCCGTGCACAGATGAGGAGTGTGCATCACAGCTGGTGAGTGTTGGGGACCAAGGGCCAGCACTGATGCTAGGCACTGGGATTGGAAGCCTCAGTTCTGTAGATCATTCTACGCTACTACATTAGCCTTAGGCAAGTAGCTTCTTCTAGAATGAATCCCTCCTTGTCCATCTTCCCTTCCCCTGTCAAACAGGGAATTGATTTACATGGTCTATAAATCCATCTATGCTCAGTATTCAGCAACCTTAGAAATCAAGGTCTGACTTGATCAGGTCAAAAGATTGGGGAAGGACAATCCATTGACCCACATCATGCCACATCATGCAGAATTTACATCTGAAAATAGCCAGTCTTGCCAGAAGTAATGGTACACACCTTTGTTCCCACCATTCAAGAAGCAGGAGCCAGTGGATATCTGTGAGTTTGAGGCCAACCTTGTATATTAGGTTCCAGGCAAGCCAAGGTTTGACAGAGAGACCCTATTTTAAAAAAAGAAGTCTATCCTTTCTTCTTTTAATTAATTAAGCTTTAGGAGAGCCCCATCTTCTGAATGCCTAAGTTTTATGTTGCGATATGTAGCAAATGTTGCCTGTAATGAAATTGTTAAAACTGTCTTAGAATGGAACTCTATTATATAGCCAGAAAATACAGGATTTTCCCAAAAAAAAATGCAACAAATTACATTTGACTGAGCTTCAGACCAAATGACTGACACACAAAGGGGCCATGAGGTGAGGAGCTGCGGAAATGCAAACCTCAAGGCACAGAGTTCACACCTCCCATTTCAAGTTCACTTCCTGCCATCTGCTTGTTAAGGAAGTATGCAGCATTTCAGTCTCTCTCTCTCTCTCTCTCTCTCTCTCTCTCTCTCTCTCTCTCTCTCTCTCTCTCTCTCTCTCTCTCTCATTTCTCAGTTCCTGACCATAGAGCTCAGTTGGTACAATAAGATGTAGTGTCACTGTTCTGTCAACCCTCCATCCCTAAGATAATGAACAGTTCTCACATCCTTTTCACTGTGTGGCCCTTAGCTCAAGACCATAGTCAGCCTGCCTAATACATTGCAGTGGTGCCCTACACATCTGCCAGATACCAGCCTCCCCTTATGAGCCCACCCTCTGTATAAATGCACAGGGATCACCTTCAAATATCTTTTTGTTTGTGCCATCTCCTAATCTTTCGATACCTGCCCACTTCCTAATGATGTCCAAGAATTTTGTAGGTAAACTATCCTAACAAGAACCCTGCCAAAGCATGTACCCAAAGACAAGCATTATCATCCTGCCCTCTAGGAATTCACAATTCCAAAGGATGTAAGACAATTACATCATTAAAATTGTAAAAATATACACAAGAAACATAAGGCAGCACACACACACGTGTGTGAGTGCTCACTTCTGTGTGGTTGGAAAAGGCTTCAGACGTCCTCAGTGTTTGAGATAGGTCTTTAAGGGTGAATGGAAGCCCAGCATGGCAGTTCCTGGAATGAAATGTGTCAGCACATAGCTACGGTGAAAATTGAAAAGGATGCATGGTGAGAGCATAGAGTAGTCAGTGCTGACATATCGTAGGGAGACACACAAGAAAAGCCCAGAACAATTACATGGGGAGCGACTAAGAAATTGTCTAGCAAATTTGGGGTTATACATGGGCATTCAAAGTGGCAAACAAGTGACCAACTGGTTAAATTGATCTGGGGACTTAAGCTGTACACCCATGGTCATCAACAAGTCATCAGTACGTTGAATTAATGCTTCAGTGAATTTTGTGTGTTAGTTTTATACATGCTTACTTTGAAAAAGAAAATTAGCAACAACGATTTAAAAAAAAAAATGTATGAGCATAAAAACCTCTGATCGCACGCAAAAATACCCATTTCCTTTAATAAATCTGGCAACATTGGGAGACAAACAGCTGGTACCCTGCAAAGTTGACCATGTAGTTAGGGCTCCCCCATCCCCATGAACCTCCTGAACCCAATGCCAAAGCTTCCCCACATCTTGCTTGCACCATTACTTCCCTTGTAGGAAGGAATGTAAAACTTTCCCCTCCAGTGTGTCTACCAAAATAGGAAACAGGAAAGTGCCTGAGAAGGCATATATTTCAAGGAAAAGTATTTGAAAACATTCTTTGTGGAATGAAGAATCTCCGTCTGCGTTTAATGTGCAAAATATGTTTCTATCTAAAGAAAAGGCACTTGGCTTCAGTCCTTTATACTTTCAGGGTGGCATCATTTGGCATTTGAGTCTAGGATTTCCAGTGGGAAGCTATGAAATGTTTGGGGACAGAGGACATGGAGGTAACAAAGCAGCACGTTTGAGTAAGTTTGATCTAGACATACAAATACAGGAGTGTGGGTTGGCCAGGACGCCTGTCTGGAGGAAGCTCACAGGCCCCTGCAGCAAGCTTTGGAAGCACAGGCAGAGCACCACAGGAAATGGGTGCAAAGGGGAGGGGGAGCATAATGAGAGCTTCCTGAGCAGGCAGGGAGGGACCAACAGGCTTCGAAGGCATGGGATGTGTTGAAGAGCACTGAGTCTAGAGCAGAACTGGAAGAGTGCTAATCCAGATTTCAGGATGGAGCTTAAACAGACATGAGGATAAAATTAACTGAGCCGCTCTGCGTGAGACCCCTTGGCCACACTTCTTCATCTCCCTTAGCTCGAGCTTGTTGTTTAAAACTCCAGAATGGGCAGTGTCTTCCTCACAGTTTGAGGCAGGGCAGTCTGAAGTGGAGCGGGCAGAGCAGTCAGACTCAGTGATTTGTCAACTCGGAGACAGTTAACCAACTCACAGGATCAGGGGCTTCCTCTGTGGTGCCCTTGGGAAATTGAGATATCATAATCCCTTTCTCATGGGCTTAATGTGAAAGTAAATGAGAGGAAATGCTTGTAAAACCTAGGTTTGATGCATATTAGTGAAGAAAGGCAGGGTTGGTATGGCGTGAGCCGAGCCGGAAAGCAAAGCACTTGCCTGGCATCTCCAGCGGCTCTGTGAACTAAAGCATCCTCCTCTTTTCTCTCCCTGCCTTGCTGAGTCACTAGGTGTTTCCAGGTATTTCCTACTAAGTGCTCAGAAGAACTGTTTCAACCCAGGAGGCTCTGCGTTTAGCATCACAATTTTTATGGAAGTTTCTAATCTACTGCCACACGTAATTCTTTTCATGGAATAAGAAATGCGGGAACTATTATACCTATCTTGAAAAGAAGGAAACTGAGGCACAAAGAGAACTTTAAGTCCCTCTGGAAAAACCAGGTCTCAGTCCCCAGTCATTGCACAGCCAAGATGTGGTACTGTCTCCCCATGGTGCCCCTCCCATGCAGGTTCTCACCTGGAAAGGACCCTAGTTTGTTTCTCAGCCAATGCATGTTTTTTCTAAAGCAACAGCTTGCCTGACATGGTATTTTAGTGAAGTCTGTAAAATGGCATCAGGGGTTTTGTTTTGTCCCTGTTTTGTCCATATTTTGCTAAGTAACTTTCTCCTTGATCCCAACTCTGGGAGAAAAAAAAATGTTTTAAAAGTAATGAGGAATGAAGGCTGGCACAAAGGATGAGGTGTGCTCAGTTGATAGGTTTGCAGGGCATACATCCAAGTGACTCCCACCAGACTACCAGCTCCAGGAGTTCAAGGCTGTGCTGTGTTTCCTCTAGTGGCAGGCACTACTAGAGGCACAAGTCTCCATCCAGGCAGCTGTGCAGAGAAAGGAAAGAACTCAATGCCCATTTGCTCAGGGTGAGACCTTGGCCAAGTCACCAGTGCATTATGGGTAGCAGTTTTCTCAGTGGTGGAAGTTCACTAGCAGGCTTTTCTGGGTCCTTCCAGTTTTTGTTGGTCTGAGACCCAATCTAACACCCTTTTCCCCAAGCCACATGGGTTAGTTTGCATCCTGCCACATAATTAAGATAGAAGCCTTCTGACCTCGACTCCTGATTGATTCCATTACAGCTCTGTTTACTTAGAACATGGCCATGACCTTCAGTCCTCGCTGACCCCAGCTACTGCAGTGGCTCTGTTCATTCTCTGGGAAGGACAGCAGGCCTTGGCCTCAGATGGAAATAAGAAATGGATGAAGGTTTCTTTGAATTGTATAGTCCCAGCAGGGTTCTTCCCTCTGGGATGCTGGGCCCCAAATACCAATTCCCACTAACTAGGAAGTGAAAATGAGCTTCAGAAAAGTGTGACCCGAAGCTTATTTTAAGCAGGAAACGCAGACAGCACAGTCTCTGGGGTGATGAGAAACAGAAGGAAGGGCCTCATGCAGGGCCAGGATAGCAAGGGAGCATGTGAAAGGACGCACATGAGATAGATGCTTTCTCTCCGGGGTGTACATCTGTGTGTTTGTGTATCCTCAGAAAACTGCTTGGTGAATAGAAGGGACATACTTTCCTTACAGGAGAGAAGAGAAAGTGGGAAAGGTGTTCATTCAAGAAATATTTACCGTGTAGTTATGATGTTGAAGTTGCAGCAGGTGGGCGTCCATTGCAAAGTAAGCAGACAATAAACAAGCATAATCAGTATTGTATCTAGTGAGTAATGAACCAATAGTCAACGAAACAAAACCGCGCCAGCACAGGGGTCCCATAGTACTGAGGCATGTGTTGTGACTTGAATGTGGCATGCAGGGAAGACCCCTGAGAAGACAATATTTGAGCAAGGATAGCAAAACATCTTAGTTTTGTGCTTGCTGGAGAAAAAGTACCCCACTCAGAACAGCACAAAAATGCTCAGGAAGGAAATGTCTGGTGGATCTGAAAAGGGAAATTAGAAAGGGGGAGCACAGAAGGTACAGATAGGGCCAAGGAGGGAGGAGGCGGGGGTCCGGGGATCCTGCAAGATGCTGTAGGGGCTGAAGATATTTTGGACAGCTGCCTGTCTGCCTGATGTCTCCTTTGCCCTGACTCTTGGAGTACAATATTAATGTCTGGGTTGTATGTTCTGGAAAGCCAAGGCCTAGAGACAATGATATGTGCATTAAAAAAATGAAGGGAAGTAGGGGGCATAGGATGGACAAAACATGGATCTTGGCACATCATCCTTGTTTGAATACAAACGACATTAAAACCCCAGGAGCAATGGTAGGACAATGCTAAAATAGCTTAGAAATGATGAGTTTTCGCAGAATTCATTTACTTACAATATGGTTTGTTTAATTGTCTGTGTGGCCATGCTAAACAATAAAAGCAAAATCCCAGAAAATCTGATAGTTGGCTCTTGTAGCTAATATTCCAGATTCAACATGGCACAACATGGCAGAATTAAAGCAGCAAGACTATGGCAAGGACTCCGGGCACCCGGGTCCATGTTTCAAGCACCCCTGGAGTATTTCTATGCAGAGATTTGGAGATATAAGTTTGAGGTTCGGTAGGCGAGGGTTGGAGCTGTGGTAGTGAACAAAATAGTTCACACATTGTTCCTGCTAGCTGCTGGTGAAGACAGTCAAAGCAGGGCTGATCACTGTCCCTCAGTCCAGACTGTGACATACCTTGAGCCTGGCAGCCTTGCTAGGGAACACAACCACCCTTTGTTTTTTCCTGTCCCCAAGCTATTTCCCTGCACTGAGTTGTGGGGCCCAGCCTCCCAACACTAAAAGGATTTGCATGTGAATGAGCAACCCCCAATCCTAGAAGAGATGAGATGAAGAAGTCCCAGCCATTCACAAGCTGGAGAGACTGTAAATCTATCCTGGACCCCCTCCCCAGCTACGGTACCAGGAGCCCCCATGCTGCCCCACTGCAGCCCGCTCCAGCTGAGACGTGGGCACTGCTGGTTCCCACCTTCGGGATGCCTGGACGCCAATTCCCAGGCTCGGGGCCAGATGCCCCACCCCCACCCCGTGCCAGTCCTTTCTTCTCTCTCTGCACATGCTGGTCCTTTCTGTTCCCTATCCTTCTGGCATCGGTGGCATCCACAGACTCTCAGGACCTAGGAGCTCTTTCTCAGGCCCCCTTGTCTTTTATGATGCTTGCCCTTTGCACAGAGACAGGACCTTCCTGTGTATTGCCAAGCTCCATTAAGAGGTTTTTTACTGCAATTAGCTAAAAATAAATAAAAATAAATAAATAAATAAATAAATAAATAAATAAATAAATAAATAAATAAAATAAAGCAACAGCACTGTCCTGGTAAGGTCGGTGCACCTGGGCCATTGTGATGTACTTTGAACATGGCCTATCTTTCCTAAGAATAAAAGGTGTACACTTAAGGTCTATCTTTTCCAACTCTGATCATCTATGTAATTGTCTGACTAATTATTTGACCAGAGTTGGAAGTCAGAACATGTGACTTTTATCCTGGATTTCCTATTCACAGGTTGTGTGGTCTTAGGGAATTCAACATGACCTCTTTAGACTCAAAACTGTGATGTCTGTCTGAGGTACATTCATCACATAATCATGATTAGGCGTGAATAAGACAGAGATAAAAATGCCCCCCTGGATGAGGATGAATTATAATCATCATCTCATTTGTTTGTTGATGATGGGTTGGTTGGTTGGTTGGTTGGTTGGTTGATTGGTTGGTTGGTTGGTTGGTGGGTGGGTGGGTGGGTTGGTTGTTTGGTTGGTTGGTCAGTTGGTTGGTTGGTTGGTGGGTGGGTGGGTTGGTTGGTTGATTGGTTGGTTGGTTGGTCAGTTGGTCGGTTGGTTGGTTGGTTGGTTGGTTGGTTGGTTGGTTGGTTAATTGGTTGGTTGGTTGGGATGGGGTCTCTCTGTGTAGCTCTCATAAGTTCTGGCCTAGAACTCACAAAGACCTCCTGCATGAGCCATCACTCCTGGCTGTTCATCATTTACTTTTTAAGGCCACATGATGTGGGTCAGAGATGAAGTATCAACCTCCCAGCAAATCTGTCTGAAGTGAACTGAAATCTCCCATCTGATAGCTGTGGTATTTATAGGCATGACTTTCAGGGGCCAGCACACCCAGAGCTACCCCTTTTTCTCTTCAGGCGTGGGTTTTTGTCTGGTGTCTGGTACACTTCATCTGCTTCTACCTGTGCTCCATAACTGAAATTTAAAGCCACAGGCTAGAGTAGCAAGACTGGACCATCAGCCACTGGTCTGGCCCCTGGAAGTGAAGGTGGTCCCCTTCTTTTTATCAAATACCCCATTATACTTTTGTGTTGTTGGGCTTTATATATATATATATATATATATATATATATATATATATATATATATTCTGCCTAGTAAGGAAAATATTAAATATTTGTCATTCAAGTTTGGCTTATTAAAGCAATGTATTTTTAAGTTCAAGATTATTTTTAACTCTGAAAACAAAGAACTATCTATAGGTTGGCACTAATTCCTTCTACTTTGGGCTCTCAATGTATGTAGTCAGTGTATGTGTGCTCACATCACATTATATAGTTTCCCTTGCTAAGAATATTTGCTGGTCATTTTACATTCTCCATTAATGTGACAACTAATGTTTACTAAGTTAATGGGAATTTGTACACACACACACACACACACACACACACACACACACACTGTTTACCATGGTTGACTCTTTCCCCCAAGGGTTAGATTCCCATGTATAAGACCAGGGCATAACTTTGCAAGTGTAATTGGTCTTGGAAGGTACCAAGTTTCTCACTTCCTCAGATGCTAGTGTAGAGGTGGTAATTGCTTTTCTGGTTAAGGGTATAGAAAAAGCTAAGGACAAGGAGCAGGTGACTTTCAAGACTCCAAGAACCTATTAGATTGTCACACTCCAAATGTCCACCCCAAATGCCAGGCGTATTCACTGTCTCCCAAACACTTCTTTCACAACCCCACAAGTTCTTTTTCACTGCAATAAACCACTCCAGCCATTCATAGCTAAACAGCATCATTCTGTTTGTTCAAAATTCTGTAGCTGGGAGTTTGATCTGGGCTCAGTGGAACAGTCCTCTGCTGGGCTAGCTTAGGGTCAGCTAAGCATAGAGATTCACTGAAGCCCAAAGAAGTAAAATGATCTCACACACCTAGCTGGTGGTTAATGGTGAGGGTCAGCTAGGTGTCCTAGAGATCTCATGTAGACAACCTTCTCTGTCCTGCATCACTCTGACACTCCAATAGGGCTCCTAAGGCTTCTTGTGGAGGTGACTTCAGAGCGGTATTCTATATGTGAAATTGTGTTAGAGGAAAAGAGCTAATCAACGATAAAAATATCTAGTAACATTAAAAGAGCAGTACGCAAGCTGTGCTCAAGAATATCACTCCTGTCTAAGGATTGGAGCCATGGGATGTTTTTCCTTGCTAAGAATTTCCCAAGAATATTTCCAGGTCGTTGCAAATTCTCCATTAATATAGCAAGTAACGGCTCCCTAATGTTTACTGTTAGTACAAATTAACTATTGTTTCTAGTTCTATTATTAGAGGTTGCACCCTGTTCAAATATAGCCCAGGAAGTCAGGAACTCACGGAATACAAAAACTGCTAATAGAAAACATCCCGGTTAATAGGTACTGTGTCTAAACTAATCTAACAAGCTACTTGGTGAGGACAGGCCAGGATGTTCAAATATCACCCAGGGAGTAGTGGATGGTGGGGAAACCCATCAGATACTTTGAGGAATGGGTGGAGTCCTTTCAAAACTGCCTTAACAGGGTGAATTTTACACTACAGGCCTAATTTGGAATCTTTACTATAGCTTAGACAAGCAAAGAATCTTGACCAATACCTAGGACTGAGAGGTCTAAGCTCAGAAAAGGCATGTCACTTGGAACACATAACATACTTTTGTCAGCACAAGTCATCAGCGCACTGTACACAGACCCTTCTGCTATATGACTTCAATGCTCCTGGAATGAGACAGGTGTGGGTACTTTTGGAAACTCTATACCACATGCTCTGAACGAAATCATTCATGCCCTTTCCACACACTGAACACAACTTCACCCTGGCACCTGATTGCATTATGAGATCAGGCTTGAATTCAGGACCCTCATGGTTCAAACCAGGTACAGATGAAACACTCACAGTAGGCCCTTATGTGCAGTTTCTTTTGGCTATCTATCTCTGAATCTACAAAGACAATTATTTGCTCCCCCCACACATACACAATGTCTGATTCTCTCTGTGATCAAGGTGAGCACAGTATAGCCCTCAATGAAAAGTGAGAGAGAGATGGAAATAACACAGCAATTACCTATCCTTAGTCATTATGAGATTCAGTAAGTTCTGTGTTGCCTGCTCAAGAGCTTAGGAATGTTCCTCGGACAGAGCCCAGTTCTGCTCTCTGAACATGGTTCCCAGTCTACCACTCTCTGTGCTTCTGGACTTCTGCCTCAGTTCTGCCTCTGGCTTCATAACTTCACCTTCAGAAACATCCTTCCCCTCCCCTAAGACAGCTCCTGTTGGTAGTCAAGTGCTCTCAACCCACTTCCTATGTTTTGAAATCTTGAACTGAAGGCCTCATTTCATCTGGAATTGTCTTGTCATTTCTAGTTGAAGCTGGCATGTCTCCCCTCAAGTCCCTTTTGAGTCTTTATAGAAAACAATAACAGATAATAACAAGAACAGCCAGAGTTTTTTCCGAGTTGACTTTTGCACTTCTTAGGAGAGCGCTTCAAAGCTCCTAACACCTGTAGTCATCTCTGGCTTGGAAGTTTAAGAGTCCCACGCACCGCCTTGAGTCCCCAGAGCTTAATGCACAGGTCTCAACACCATGCCTTGACTTCATCCTGACCTTATAGTTCCTTTTTCTTTCTAGTGAAAGAACAGATTCCCAGCTACACCCTAACCCCCTGTAAGTTCTCACACTTCTGCTCTCTCAGGGAATACTTGCTTCTTCTTGATGACTGTGTATCCCATGGCTGCCAGCATGTACCCACTCGCAGTGTTCTGTCTGGATGTCTCCTTAGCCAGAACACCAGCCCACTGTGTTGATGCCGTCTTCTAAGCTATGTCAGCTGCTTTCCCAATTGATTCACCACTACAGAGTTCACATGATCTATTTTATTTTCTGAGATGCTTTTGGCGGTTTCCTTACCACTCTTCTAGAGTCCGTTTGTGACCCAATCCCCAACCACAGGCAATGGACATAGTTTTCTGAAACTCCAGTATTCTACTGTCAGTCACCGTTCAGTTAGGAGAATTGAAACAGAGACTCTGTGAGCACTGGCAGATCATGAACGTTAGTGCACACACTACAGTAGGTAGAGTTAGGGGAGTGACAGTTGGGAATAGAAAGGCAGAGGGCCACAGAAGAAGCTACCAAGCAATTCTCCTAGAAATCTGGCACCAGTGGAAAAGTTGGAACCTGCAAAGGGATCTAATTAAAGAGGCCTCTGAGAACTCTTGCTCAAAGGAGGCAGTGAGGAGTCCACATTCCTGTACCTGACAGGAGATATGGACCACTGCCGGCCCTCCGAATGTGGTGTGGGAGGGAGAGCTGAGAGTGTAGAAGAATAAGAAGAGACTTTAGAAAGTAAGGGGCTTCCTCCCATCTGTCCAAAATCACCTTGACAGAGTGATGGTTACTGCCTTCCGGATTCACACAAGCTCCTCTTTGGGCCAACTCTAGCATTATACAGGAAGGAAACCCTTACTGGAATACCTCACTAGCAATTAGTAGTCAGGTATTCCTTACTAGTGAGGTCGGATGTCTGCCTATGATAAGTTTGAAAAGTTCTTCACAGGCCCAGAGTAGTTTTCAGAAGGGTCCTGTGATAGCTTGCAAGTGTTGACAAGCTAAGTGCAAGGACCTGGACTGTGGGAGAGCCTTTCTCTGTCTACTGTTCTTAAAGCATCTCTGGCTTGGGTAGTGAGCCACTCAAAGGGAGAACTTCAAGGAAGTCAGAGCACATAAGAGAATTCTCATGTTATCATTCTGGGCCTGGACCTGTGGCTCACTATATTCATCTAGCGATAGATCATGCGTCACTCACTGGTTCTTATTCACGCTGCCCAGTTCAGTAAACTTGTCTAGGCATCACTTTCTTCATCTGCAGAGCAAGAACCATCTCTCCTGAGCTGCACTCCCCAAGTGTTCTGAGTGAAACTAGTGTGATAGATCTACACACATATGAACCCTTGCTGTCTTTCCACAGAAATTTACCCTGCTTACTGGAACCTACCTCCACTTTGTCTGGGAGGTTTGTGTTTGGAAAAGAATTATTGAAAACAAAAAACAATTTCTCTCCTGACATGTGTTGTCTAGTTCCCAGTACAATAGAGCCCTTTCTGGTACAGCTGTTGGCTGTGTTATGGAGGTGTACACCGGTATGAGACTCTAGACACCCTAAGTATTTACTTTTTCTTCTACCTATATGTTCTCTGTTCTCCATTAGCTCTCTCTACTGCCTAAATCCTACTCACCTGCCATTTTTCCTCTTCTTGGGTGTTTTCTTTCCTTGATCTCCTTTTTCTCTTTATGGTACTGGATATAAAACTCAAGGCCCTTGACAAGCTGAACAAGTACTAAATACTTTACAACTGAACTATGTCTCTAGCTCCAAAATATTTTCTGGGCCCTCTCAGCTGGATACGTTTATTTTCTTTCCTTTAAGCTTAAGGCTACCCATCTTTCATTGAAATTATCATAGAGCACACATTTGAACATTTATATTATTCTCCTACTATATTTCACTTCCCCATGGGTAGACAGCATGCTTATTAGCTCATGCCACAGAATAAGTAATTTTTGTGCATCTTTCGTATTGTAGTCCAGACAGCACTCAGTACGTAAGCATCTACTCAGTGGAGTTAAAAGAAGCCAAACTGACTACATACAACCACATGCCAATGCCCTAAATAACAATAGTTTAGGACAATATGGCTGCCACCATAAGAATTAGGAAATGCAGAGGCTGTGACTCTCAGTCACCTGAGCCTTTAGTTGTGATTCTCCTGTTTTCAGTTGACCACATTGATATCATAACTCCAGATACGAGGACAGTCATAACAGAAGCCACAGCTCAATCTTGCCGCACTCAGAGGCCAATGGTCTTTGCAGTACTATTTAATCCAGCAGTGGGATGCAAATGTTTACCAGGGTCACCAAAGCCTTCGATTTAGGTTAAGGCTGGAGCTGTCACTGAGTCACATTCTCTCTGGGAGAAAAATCCACAAACCCCAGATAAGGTTTCAAGAGGCTCTTGAGCCAGGAAAATTGTTTGGCCAAATGGCTGTCCTTTGTCACACTCTGTTTCACTTACTGGGTTGGTGGCGTCTCCTGAGTCACAGAACTGTTTCAAAAGCACAACTGGTATCAGAAGTGCTTGTGTTATCTCACTGTTCTTCCGGAAGTCACTTCCCCTCCGGGACTCAGTTTTCTCTGGAAGAAGGGAGATTAACTCTCATGCAGGCCCCTCACCAGCAGTGTGCTCAACTTCTATTCTAAGCTGCAGACTGAATTCCTAGGACCTCAGACTGTCTCTTGTCTGTTTCTAAAAGAGTCCATGACTCATTTTTCTGGCTCTCAGCTAGAGTGTGCCTCCCTGTTCTCTAGACTGCTATGGTTCTATAGGTGAAGACTGCTTAATCATCATGAGAAGATTCTCAATCCCACAAGTTGCAAGGTTGAGGAAATATTAGAGGTCCTAGGTAAACCTCTATTCCCAGCAATCTGTACTTGATTTTGTGTGAACAAGCCTGTGCTCCCTACATTGCAAAAACCAAGAGGTAGCAGGGCTGCCAGGCTGCAGGAAGTTTTCCATGCGCGAGCTCTTATTGCTTAAGGTCTGACAGTTCATTGGTATAATAAAATTTCAATGTGGTTCAAAAAACAAAGTTCAGCTTCACCAGGCAGCCTAGACCTGTGTGTGGCAATGCCTGCTCACTATGTTCTAGTGTGTGTCTTTGGTGTATGGCAGTGATGACATTTTAGCACAACAGGCCTCATTCAGCCTAGTGACTTAAAACTCCTGCTTTGCAGGTAGAAAAGTGAGAGGTAGAGAAAAGGGAGCCAGGGCAGGAATAGGAAGCCTGGGTGAGCACGTTGTCCTTACAGTGCTTCAAACCACAGACAGCAAGCTAGAGCACTGGGTTTTGCAGTTACCCATTGAAGAATCTCTTCTCTAGTCCTTCTAAGTAAATCTACTGTCTCCTTTCTATGAAAGGAGCAGCATAAGTAGGTTCTAATTTAATTCTCAACACATTAAAAGTAGGCAGACAGAAAAGTATAGCCACTACACTAATTAAAAGATGCAAAATAGAACACTTCATAATGAAGTCATAAAACCCGCAAAGACATACAGCTGAGCAGTGGTCCATGCAGGGCCGACATTTCTTGGCTTGTCCCTGAGGGTCTCACTTTGATGTAGTAGCATGACATTTGTCATTTGTGATGTTTGATCTTTGTAAGGAAAGCTTAGTTTGGTGTGTTATACTTGAGAAACTCAGTATTCCCACAAAGCAGGCCTTTGAAAGGAAGTGCTCTGCCTGATAGAAAGGGTTGAAAGGATTACTTGGAAAGATTACTACTAGAAAGCCTTCAGTTATCTGGAAAAGCCCACTAACCACAATAGCATGGCAGCTGGGCGGCAGAGGAGTGGGGTTTCAACTGAGTGTAGAAAGGTACATTCTCAGTCAGAGGCTGTGGGAGACCCTACTATCTGCAGAAAGAACAAATGGTAAAGGCATGAGCTCATCTCCTGTTTACACTTTAGTTCCCAACATTAGTGATTAATTGTCCTTGTTTTGTTGCCAGGGCAAATTGCTTTCCTTCTTATTTTAAATAAATAAACCATTAGTCTCAAAACAGAAGTGTCAAATGTCAAGATATTCCACCACACTATGCTAAGGAACAGAACAATGGACTTAGCGAAAGCCACTGGAGACAGACAGCTTTTTAGAGCTCCCCTTTAGCGGTAGAAACCATTCCCCATCAGATCTTCTGCAGCCTGGTTAAAACAGAAACACAAACTGAAAGGAATCAAACGACCTTCAAGACTAGAGAGCAGGAGTAAAGAAGTCAATTAAACATACGTAGTCAAATAACTACAGCAACCAGCTTCCTGACAGGACACAGAAAGTCAGCTTTAAGCAACAAGTGGATTTCCCGCTGCTTTGGTCTCCAAATATGCAAAGGCCCTTTCAAAATGAGAAATACTTTTATCAAGTAGTGAAATTTTGCATTTGATCTCAACACAGTTACATACATGCAATTTCTGGATAGCTCCAAAAGACAGTTTCTAAAATTTTCAGGACTACCTATTAAATATAGTTATGAGTACATGACTTCTCATTCAAAAATTTTCAGTGTCTTCCACTCACAGCATTGACGTCATCAAAGGTCAACCACAATGGGCTGCAATATCCTTCCAAGCCCAGACTCCTCCTCCAGTTTTCACCAACTCCCTGGCTCCTCACAGCCCTCACACCGTGTCTTGACGTTTTAGTTCTTGTTAGTAAATATTCATTAGATAAATAACTATATGCCTGGTTCTATTCCATGTACCAGGGAAATGGTGATTAAATACCAAACACTCCTAATATCCAGTAGCTTGTGTTCCACTAGGGACCCTTCACCCCCTGACTGCTTCTGTGAATTCTCTTGTCACACTGTCACAGATCCACTTGTATCTGCTCGTCTGAATGCCACCATTCCATGAATAGCACTGAGCCTTGTTCATCTTTCACCATCCCATCCCATGCTTTGTTCGGTGGCAGGCACACACTGGATGCTCTGTGAATGACTTATTGTGTGTGGTTTCTTTAGCCTGGAAGTGTAGTTAAGTTCCTGAAGCATTAAGAGCACGTCTGTGAGGTTATCTAGCTCTCTTTTAAATTTTCCATTGAATTCTTCCCAATGAACAACTCATCTTGTTGGCAGTGAGAATGACAGACACTAAGCGCCTGCTGAGGGAATAAACGAAACAAATGGAACTAATCAGGTGGCCACATTCACTTAACAAAAGTCTGTGTCTTCCTCATATCTGAGAGTCTCCAGTTCCCTCTTTCCGAGTTTCCCGGGGTGCCTCATCTGCTGTGGGAAGCCTTGCCCTCTTGTCTTCTTGGACAAGTGCAGAGAGTGGTTGACACGGGAAGGCAATCATCTCATTCGCTTTCGCTTTGACCCCAAAGGTAGAAACAGAAGATCAGGTGCTGGCGACCTTCTGTGGCAGGGAGACCACTGACACGGAACAGACTCCCGGCCAGGAAGTGGTCCTTTCCCCTGGCTCCTTCATGTCTGTCACTTTCCGGTCGGACTTCTCCAATGAGGAACGGTTCACAGGCTTCGATGCTCACTACATGGCTGTAGGTAAGTCTCCTCATCAACCAGTCTCCCTTCGTCTCTACAGTTGAAAACCGCCTCATGCTCTCTCCTCAGCTGACACCTGTGCACCCACCTGTGGATTCTGCCTGCAGTGGCTTGCACCATCTGTTCCATAGATTATAGATCCATCCATCTAGCCAGCCACTACCCATCTAAAAATTTACCTTTCTTGAGAAGTTCCAGAGCAGTGGCACCCATCCCTATACTGCTTCCTAGTTTAGCACCTGCTAGCAATGTTTTGTTTGGCTATAGAATATATACATGATGAGATGTACAAGTCGTAAGCATGCACTAATTCTATTTGAAAATGTATATTTCTGTGTGACCAAAACCCTCAACACACATTAAAATCCACTATCTACCAGGAAGATCCTCTTGTTCTTGTCCAATGCAATCCTTTGCTCCCAATTCCCTAGCAGTAAACACCACTTCTTTTTTCTTCCATGGATGAGTTTTTGCCTTCAAAATGTCATATAAATGAACACACAGGAAATGTGGGGGGGGCATGATTGTCCTTTTGCTTAGCATAATGTTTCTAAGATTGATTTATTTTTGTCTTAGCTTCCTGGCAGAACTACGTTCCATTGCGTGAATACACTGTAGTGTTTTTGTCCATTTCCCATAGAGACACACGTGGGCTTCACTTTCTTTTTTTTTTTAACACACACTTCTTAACAAAGTTTCTTTCAACCTTTTCATGAACATACGTTTTTCTATTTATTGATGAATATCTAGACACAGAATTGCTGATTTGAGGACAGCTGTGTTTAGTTTTACAAGAAATTGCCAGCTTTTCTCCAAACAATTATGGAATTTGTATGTCAGTGTATGACATTTCTGATGGCTCCATGTCCTCATCAACACTAAATGTTGTCAATCTTTTCCCCTAATTTTTATTTTCCCTGGTGAATATGTGTAGCTTAAACTATATCCCCTCATGACTAATAATGATTAACATTTTTGTATACTTACTGGCCATTTGTGCGTTCTATAGGAGAAATGGAAGTTCAAGTGTCTAGAAGAGGACTTGATCTATATCAGGGGAAGAGAGAGTAAGGATGCTATAGTGAGCCAAGCTGTGGAAGAAGCTCCAAATTTTCTGTCTCAGTTTCATTATCCGTAGCATGAGGATGGTAAAACTGTGGCTCTGAGTGTGGTAATTATAGCTATCACCTCTACCAAGGCTCAGAGTGCCTAGGTTCAGACCTAGCTCTCTGTGATCTTGGGCAAGTTGCTTAACTTCTCTGGTTTCTGCTTACCTCATTTGACAAATGGACATAATGGCCACCTCTGGGGTTTACACAGGATTAAATGTAATAAAAGCACACCCTCCCCGAACAATGAATGACCTCAAGTGTTTTGTAAATGTGGCTTAATCACCACATGTGCAGTGGCTGATGAGAGGCTCTGCCTGCCCCACAGATGTGGATGAATGCAAGGAGAGAGAAGATGAAGAACTGTCTTGTGACCATTACTGCCACAACTACATCGGTGGTTACTACTGCTCCTGCCGCTTTGGCTACATCCTCCACACAGACAACAGGACCTGCCGAGGTAGGGGCTAAAGATGATTCTGTGCTGTGTCATGATATGCCACATGTTCCAACCAGATCATGTGAGACACAGACACATGGTGCATACAATTAAAAAATAAGTCAGGGCTGGGGAGACAGCTTAGTGGGTAAAGAACCTACTGCATGCACATGAAAACTTACATTCAGAACTCTTGTGTAGAAGCTGGCCTTGGTGATGTGTGCTTGTAATCCCCGAGCTAACACGTAGCTCCAAAGAGTTTGCTGGCTAACCAGTCGAACAGAAATGAAACAGTGAGCTCCAGGGGCAGTGAGAGACTGCTCCCAAACTTGGGTGGAGAGCACCAGAAAGATCTCTGACATGGAACTCTGGTCTCTGTATCATACACACAGGTATGCACACCTGCCTTTGCACACATACATACAAACATACACCCAGAAAACGAAGTCAGAGATACACATTCATACCATGTGGATATATACTGAGGTGCTCACCCCACTACTAATCCAGGGTCCACTGTCAGAAGAGAATACAAGAAGCTCTGAAGCCAGACTGCCCTTCCTGGGCAGAAAGTCTGTTCATAGGTTTCTACCTCCTCTCCTACTGCAAGTAACCAACCTGGCCAAGTGATGGGAAACCTGGGTTTTCAAGTCCTTTCTCTATGAGCCATAAATTCATCCAACAATTTCCTTTTTCTGTTTTTCAGTAGCCCCTCTGCCCCCCTCTAACAGAGCTCACCTCAGACCAAAGGACAAAAGAGGACATAGGGTAAAGATAGCACGAAAGTGGCTCACTCCTTCATCACTGTATCACCTTCTACCATCACAGCTTCTGCTTCGCTGTTTCAGGTTGGGTCAGAGACAGTGAACCAGTATTCCCCAGGCTCACTGGGCAACAGCCACATACAAATGTATTTAGATCGAGTAAATGCTACACTTGCTATGCTTACATAAAGGAAGCATGGTCATCTGTGCTGGCCTGGAGAAGTGACAAATGTGTCCCTTGACAGAAGTGAAAGCATATGGGGTGTCCCTTCCACACAGAGAGAACAAATCCTAAAGCGATTCAGAGGTGTGGTAGAATGTAGGACATTTAGGGACTTGCCTGTGGGTTAGTATGGCCCAGGGTAGGGTCTGTGCTTGGAGAAAGCTCAGGGAAGGAAACCACGACTGGAAACAGGAGCTCTTTACTTCTTCCTTTAAACCTTGCTGAGTAAAGCCATGTGCCTCCTGTGCATAAACCCAATTACATAAAGTAGTACTTTTAAAAAGCAATTTTCTCAAAGAGAAGCATGAAAGCTCAGGGTCAAGGCTTCTCATTTTTTTTAACCCTGACCCCAGGAACCTTTAAAAAAAAAAAATACTACAGATGCACTGTGCATCTGTTTATGAACTACATATCTACCTGTGCACCCTAAATAAGAATAGTCAGATTTCCCCTCCCCCAACCATTCCCAGTCCTCCTAAGGGTGAGATTTCCCCATGAGAATGCTGGAGGTAGAGAGTGAAAACAGATGGGGCGTTAAGAGGCCTCATTCTGCAGTTCTTGTTGGAACTTTACATTAGTCATGCTTGCCATTCTGGGCTACTGTTTTCTCATTTGCAAAATGAGCCAAAGGAACAAAGGCTTACAAGGCACAAACATGCCAAGCCTGGGAGGGGTCAGCCCAAGGGACCAAGGTTCAGCAGCCTATAATAAGCCAAGTCATGGCAAGGCTCCTTCGGAGCTGGATGTTGTGTAGCAGGAAACCAACAACAACAGAATTCTGGGGTTCACAGAGCTCAGTTTAATGGGAGGAGGTGACAAATAGTCAGTAAAGGAGTGTGCCACATGATGTCAGACAAGATGGACCTGTGCAGACAACAAGAGAAAGGCGGGGGGGGGGGGGGGAGGCAGTGGGAGGGACTTTTCTTAGATGAGGACCAAGAACGGCTAGGAGACCTAATAAACATCCAGACAAAGGAGGAAGCAAAACCCAAAAAGGCCCAGACACAGCACCTGCCCCTTCATCTTAAAATCTTTCTTTCTCAGAGTGGCTGCCTGCCCCTGCCAGAGACTCATCATCCAGGGAAACCTCGCCTAGAGAAAGACTTAGAAAGTCTACAGTTGAGTCCTGACCACAGATTTTTACACAGGTGACTGTGGATGGACTATTACCTTCCACAGACTTTCAGTTCCTCAGTAAAATAGGGATTCTGACTCTGCCTACCTCTTGGGAACACTCTGCATATTATACAGCAACAGACAATCAAGGGTTGGCTGTGTATCAACCAAGCGCCATTTTCTGTTGTGTTTTCCACAGTGGAATGTAGTGGCAATCTCTTTACCCAGAGGACAGGCACCATCACGAGCCCCGATTACCCCAACCCTTACCCCAAGAGCTCCGAATGTTCCTATACCATCGATCTAGAGGACGGCTTCATGGTCAGCCTGCAGTTTGAGGACATTTTTGATATTGAAGACCATCCTGAGGTGCCCTGTCCATATGACTACATTAAGGTAAGCCTGCAATGGCTACTTGTTCCAAGGATGCTGAAGCATCTTGGCTCAATTGGGGAAAAAACAAATCAACGTTCTGGGCTTTTGGCTTTTCATCTTCTCTTAGGATAGAGAGCCAAGCCATCAGCTTCCCCAAATGTTTAAAATGTTTAAAATTGTTTAAAATGCTATTTCAGCTTCATTTGCTCCAGGTTGGGGTCTCCTCTGATTTCAAACTAGCACTCTGGTCAAACCTATAGTTTACAAAATCAAACCTATATTTTAGGAAAGTCTCCTGAGGCTGATTTGGCATTGTGGAGTGCACCCTGGACAGTTGCATAGGGCTTTGTGCTTACAAAGGACTTGTTCTGGGTTTAATGTGCTACACTCTGAACAAGATGCTCACAATTTTTGTTTGTACTAGGTCTCACACATTATGCAGGTAGTTCTGTTTGAGGGAAGAGACAACTATAAAGGCAATACTGAGGGAAGAAAATGTCCAAGGCCAATAGCTATTCCACTTGAGGTTATTCTAATAGTGTAGGTCAAATGCAAGGTAACCTAATTTTGAGCTTTGTCTGGGATAGTGAGGAAAACAGTTCTCAGATGTAAAGCGTCTGAGTAAAGCCAATATTTGGCTCTGATTTCAGGAGAGATGATGAGCCTGAGAAATAAAGGTGACACCTAGTATGTAAACAGATGCTAATCTAAGCCAAGTGGGTACTAAGAAGTTCAAGAAAAAAAAAAAAGGTGATGAGAACTGGAACCTATGAGTTCTGAGAGCTAAGCAGAGCAAGCAGGGCCATTAATGAGGTCAGAAAGGGTGCTGTTAGCAATAACAGAACCAGGAACCCCTGTGAGAAAGCTCAAGAACTTGAAGCCTGGCCTTCCCCCCTAGTAAGTCAGAAGCTAAGAGGGAGCTTGTTTGCAGGTAACACAGCAGGAATGTTTGTGACACAGGGCATGTTTGTGTTGCTGTGGAGTAAGTTGCTCCCAACACAACAGCTTGCAACAATTCTTATACTTTGGTAGACCAGAAGTCCCAATGGGCTCTATCGGCTCTCTGCTTAGAATCTCATGAGATTGAAACCAAGGTGTCAGTTTGATGAAATTAATACTGTCAAGCTCTAGGGAAGAAACCACTTCCAAGGTCATCTAAGCTGGTGGCAGAATTTTGTTCCTAACTTTTGCAGGACTCAAGTTCTGTAACAGTGAAAGAGCTGTTCTCACTTTTCTCTGTATTGGTCTCTGAGGAGTCCCTCTTGTCAGCCTCATGAAATCCAAAGGCTTCTGTACAGTAAAGGAAACCACAAACCTAGTAAAGAGGCAGCATCAGTATAGGAACTAATGCTCACTGTACATCTGACAAAGGATTAATGTCTGGAAATATACAAAGAACTAAAAAAAAAAATAAAAAATAAGAAGCTAAACAAAAAAGAAAACAACTTAACTTTTTAAAAAAAAATGGACCTGAATAGAGAGCTCTCAAAGGAAGAAATACAAATGACTAAAATAATTTTTTAAGTCTTCAACACCCTTAGCCATTTGAGAAATGCAAACTAAAATTACTTTGAGAATTTATCTTACCACAGTCAAAATGGCCAAAATGCAGAGAACAAATGACAACAAATGCTGTGAAGCTGTGATGAAAGAAGAACCATTATTCACTGTTGGTGGGAATGTAAATTGACACAGCCATCATGGAAATCAGTGTTAAGATTCCTCAAAAAACTAGAAACCAAATTACTATATGACCCAGCCATATCACTCATTGGTATCTGTTCAAATGATTCTATATCCTACTGTAGAGATTATTGATTACGCATGTTCCTTGCTGCCCTATTCACAATAGCTAGGACATAGAAAAAGCCTAGATGCCCATCACCTGATGAATAGATAATTCAAATTATATATATATATATATGGTAAATGGTAATGGATGAAACTGGGGAAAACTATTGAGTGAAGCAACCCAGTCCTAGTATTACATGGTCTCTCTCATATGTGGATGCTAGCTTAGAGTCTTTAGATATGTGTGATTAATTTAGAGTAACTATAAAGCCAGGAAACTAGAAAGAAGATTTTCAGGGAGGGAAGATAGCAGAGGACAGGAGGTGCAAGGATGAAAGGAGATGCTGGGGAGAAAGGTTTGGGTGGGAGAAAGACTTAAGGGTAAAGCAGAGGAGAGTGTGTCCCGGATAATCTTATGTCAACTTGACACAGGATAGAATCATGTGAAAGGAGAACCTCAAATGAGAAAATGCCTCCAATAAGATTGGGCTGAAGGCAAGTCTGTAGAGCATTTTCTCAATTAGTGACCGATGGCAGCTGGGGGCAGCCCATTATGGTGGTGCCATCCCTGGGCTTGTGGTCCTGAGTTCTATAAGAAAGCAGGCTGAGTAAACTATGTGAGCAAGCCAGTGAGCAGAATCTCTCCATGGCCACTGCATCTGTTCCTGCCTTAGGTTCCTGCCCTACTTGAGATCCTGCCATGATTTTCTCTAAAGATGAACAGTGATATGGAAGCATAAGCCAAATAATTATTTTCCTCTCTAGTTTGTTTTTGCTGTGGTGTTTTGTCACAGCAATAATAACCCTAACTAATACAGGAGGGATAACTAACACCAAACATGTTGGAAAGAGCCATATGGAAATATACTAATTCAGAAGCTTCATATTATCTATCTATCTATCTATCTATCTATCTAGCTATCTATCTATCTATCTATCTATCTATCTATCTATCTATCTATCTATCTACCTACCTACCTATCTACCTACCTACCTATCTATCTGTTATATACACAAGAGTTCAAATGGAATTACCTAATATAGGGGAATAATGCTCCTCCCAGAAATCATAGTCATCAAACAAAGAGCCCAGTGTCAGCTATAGGATACCACCCTTCAAGTTGTCAGTCAGAGAGATCTCATAGAACCCTGATAAACAAAACAGGCTATTTTCATTTGCTCTTTGCTACCTACCAGAAATAAACGGTCTTCTTGCTGAAGACACCATGCACCTGATAACAGGGCATGGAAAAGTCAAGTGATCCTGACCTAGCAGCTTTTTCCTTGCTAGCCAGCTTTCATGGTGCATGTGATGCCATAGAAACTGCTGAGGGAGGACCGTCACCAGACAGGAATGAGCTTTCTGAACTACAACAGCAGCCTGACAAGATATGCCTTGGATGCTATAGTGGCATAAACATTAATGAGGCTTTATGGATGAATTTAAGGCCCATACCATATAATAATATTCATGCCTAGCCCTGTAAATTTGGCAAAAAACCTATGCATGGGAAAGTCATAGACCTTAATAAGAACCCACTACTATGATTTTGTTAGACAGGTTTACTGTCTGTCTAACAAAATACTTCTTGTTATGCCAGTGGATTAGTGACGCTCTCAACCTGTATCATAAAACCTTCTTTTTACAATGAGCTATGATTAATACTGAGGCACTCATCTGGTCAGAGTGCAGAGAATGAGTAAAGACTCAGCCCTAGATAGTCATCTACATCACACCACTCCCCCACACAGTTCAAGGACCACTGTAGAAAAGGAGGTGGAAGGATGGTGAGAATGGGTCATTGGGGAGGACTTCTGCAAAACAGTGTCTTCTGAACACAACAGGACTGCTTCACTCATGAAGTGAAAGCATCTGTGGTTGCTCCCATGAGACATATCCAAGATCAAGCCAGTCAAAAGCTCATCATAGATGGGGAAGAGGCTCACAAAGCCCTATGCCTAGCTGAAGAGCTTTGGCAGTTGAAGGCTTCTAAGATAAAATGCATTCTTTAAGGAAGTGGCCCCTGATAGGTTGCCCAAGCTTCAGTGGATGGTCCCACACCCATGTGCATAATATGGCCAGTATTGATTAGACTCAGTAGATTTTGGAAAGAGGACATTTGTTGTGTTGGAAGGCAGATGTGGTGATGGAGTCTATGTAGAGTTGGAGGGATATGAGGGGCAAATACAATCAAAACATACTGTAAATATATGAAGTTTTCAAAGAATGAAACACATTTTTTAAAATCCCTCTAATCACAAAGGAACATGTAGGGGGAAGGACATGCAGAGACTGTCTTGGATTACTAACCCTTGTGTTCCAGGAACTCAGCATGGGATCCATATGCAGATGTTGAATGTCTTGACATATCACTTCCTCTGTCCCCAGCAAAATGATGATGTCACCCAGGATTATAAACATTACCAAAAGCTAAAAATGGAGTCCTGATTCTCCGAGACAGAAGAAAAGGGGTTAAGTGCATTGGACTGGGAGTCGGGGCTCTGAATTAGCCAATTGTGTTTTAGGACATCTCTCCTGCCCTATTGCCTCCAATATAGACCATACCCCACCACCTCTGCCCTGCTCATTTGCATCTTCCCCAGCTGGTACTCTTGCTTCATTCTGGCTCCTGCATCCTCTCTTTTTCTACAGCATAGAGGGTTACAGCCAGGAGGTCAGACCAAGATAGTTCATAGAATTAAGCTAAATTCCTCAACAAAACAAGACCCTTGCCAGCCTGTCCAACTTTGTCTTCTACCCTCTGTTCCAATCACCAGGGGGCTCCAGCTCTTCACACCTGCCAAGATCCTTCTCACCTTTGGCCTTGCTTTTTTATATATGCTGTTTTTTCTTCCTGGAAAAATATACTGTTTCCCTGTTTTCTTATACTTGTCCTATGTGTCAGATCTAATGCCATTTCATCATAGGGACTTCCTTAACACCTAAAATCCTTAGTTACTATGTTTCCATTACACAAATGGTGACTTCTCTAGATTATGCACAGTCTAATACTGGATTATAAAATATAGAATATGTTCCTCTTACATATATGTATGTTTGTATGTGTATAATTATTTCACTTATTTATTGTTAGTCATCGGAGTAAACTATTGTACAAGACTGCCCACTAAATGTTCACTGCTAATCACAGTGTTATTAACTTGCTTTGTTAACTCCAAAGGCCACTGAAACCATGACAAAAAAAAATGGGCATGAAGCAATTTGGTAATCAGTAAGTCTAAAAAATACTAAGAGTGTGTATTTTGGATTTACATTAGGGCTTCCAAAAGATTCCAGCACTCACCCACCTGAAGCAGGGCCCTGCACCACTCAGATATGATTTTTTTTTCTAAATATATATTGCCTTTCTTAGATTAAAACTGGTCCAAAAGTATGGGGGCCCTTCTGTGGAGAGACATCCCCAGAACCAATCAGTACGCAGAGTCATAGTGTCCAGATCCTATTCCGCAGCGACAACTCAGGAGAGAATCGAGGCTGGAGGCTCTCCTACAGGGCAGCAGGTAAACTTTCTCCCCTTCCCAGGTCACCCTGAACCACTGTGCAACCTGCTCACAAAGCCGGTTGTTGAGGGAGGAGGGGAAATAATCCAAGGGGAACTCAGAGAAACTGAGAACCAAGGTACATGCTACCTCCTGGCTGAGTTTGCCAGCCGCGAATAGATAGGCACCAGGGAGAGTGAGTTTATACTCCAGGCTGGCTACACTTCAACCTCACATAGAGAGACTGAAATCACTCCAGTTCTCTTTTCCACTCACACGGAGATTCCTTAAACTGACAGAGCCTCCCAACCCTGGCCGTCTCCAAGTCTGGCAGCAGAGCTTGTGGTCCTGGAGCTCGATACAGACCAATCTCTGTGCAGGTCCCTGGCCTGGCACAGACTGCACCCCCAATTCTTAGTGGCCCAAGGCAGCTAGTCCCAACACAAGCCCAGAGGGAGTTATGACTCAGTAAGTCTGTAATAACTCAAGGAAAAAGAACGTGGGCCACAATGGGGGGGGGGGAGAGGTGACTAACCATCCTCATAGAACCAGGAGGCCTGACTCTGCTTGCATTACCACATGGAGAGAGGAGTGACTGAAAGTTAACAAAAGAAGGTTTGTCCCTGAGAAGGTGTCAGGGCTAGACCCACTGAGTTTCTTGTCAGGATCAGACCCTTGAAGAGAAACAGAAGCATCTGAACACAGTCCCTTGGTGTCCCTGGAAGAAAGGGTCGCTGTGGTCATCCTGAGTAGCCAGTGAGTGAAAAATGCCAGGGCACCAATTTCAAATGAATAGGAAGCCCTTGTTTATTTACTCCAGTGTATCCCTGGAGTTCAGGCCTCAGGAGTGAGCTCCCTGTTGTTGCTGTGGGACAATGGCCTTTAAGGGTCCTCCAATCTCTGAGTGTTAGTGAAATTGTTTGGTTGGACTCTTCACTTTACAAAGGAAGAAATGGAAGGTGTCATTAAAAATGGTGTTCATCCCTGGTTTCCAAAATCTTGCCTCTAGACACCCAGTCCTGTTGTTTCCACCTCCTTCCGGCCTTGCTTCCTAGGTGCTGACCCTTCTCGTCTCTTTTCCTTGTTTCCTACCTTATGTCTTTTCATTTGCTTCCTGCCAGGAAATGAGTGCCCAAAGCTACAGCCTCCTGCGAATGGGAAAATCGAGCCCTTGCAAGCAGTGTATTCTTTCAAAGACCAAGTGCTCATCAGCTGTGACACGGGCTACAAAGTGCTAAAGGTGCAGAACCCTGTCTGGGAAGAGGAGTGAGCTGGCTGGAGAAATTCTCCCAGAGACCTCCAGTGTGTATGAGCTGCCACACTGCCAGCTCGGCATTTCCTAGCATCCCTTTAATTTTCCCAAGACTCCAGATATTCAAAATGATGCATTCTAGCCACCTCTCACTTCAGGACATGGCACAAAATTGTTTATCAGGGCATGAATTGCCCTGAATTTTTAAATATGGGACCATATGGCTCTATACTTAGGGACAACGACCTTAACAACGTTCATCAGAGATGGAGTGGGTTGGTGCTGAAAGAGAAGCAGGGGTTTTAAAGATGGCAGATGACACGGCTCTAATTCCTACTGTCCAAAGTGGCAGTCCACCTACCCGTACCTTTCAAAACAACAGGAATAAGGAAGAGAAGTTCCCATGTGTGGAGGTTTGGGGCGGGAACCAGTGGTTGGTTATCTTTATGTTCCCAGGTGAGCCCAATGCACAGCTAGGCTAGAGGCCACCTGCTCTGGAGGAATTGCCCTCAGGAAGGGGCTGGAGCAGTAGCAGCGGCACCTGGGAACTTGTTAGAACTGTGACTCCTTGGATAGGTCAGACGTTCTGAACTGGAACTGTGGTGGCAGAGAGTAGGAGTCTGTCTTTGCTAGCCCTCTGGAAGTGACGCTGACTGCTAGCTCTAGTTGGAGAAACATTACTCTGAAACTAGAGTCACAACTATATTTTTTCCTCTAGAGACAATTGCCTGTGCTCAGAGTACAAATGAGGGTGACAAAGGGAGAAGCCATCTCTTTGTTATAGGCAAGTTTGCCTTTGGGGCTCCTTAGGGGAATTCCCAGTTGAAGATAGCCAGGTTTGAAGTTGGAGTTATCTTTGCTAGGAAATATTCACTAACCCATCCCCTCTTTCTTCCTATTCCCTTCTGGGTTTCTTTTCAGGATAGTGAGATAATGGACACGTTCCAGATTGAATGTCTGAAGGACGGTACATGGAGTAACAAGATTCCCACCTGTAAAAGTAAGAAAACCAGATGGATTGGCTATAATGATGCATTTCTTCATGGTGGGGTCAGAGCAATGGCCATGCAGGGTTGAAAGCTTTGCCAGGGCTCTCTAAGAAAGGTGTCAGAGGTCAATTACTGTGATATAAGACGTAAGAGTACGAGAGCCCATTTCAGAAATAAGATTTCAGAAACACACACACACACACAGTGTTTTGAACGGGCTAGTTTAATTTCTAAACACAAATTTTTCTCTCTACCTGCGGACAGGATACTAAATTCCTAGTAAAAGGAATAGCATACCTCAAGGTCTGAAGTGAGCTCCAGCTGGGGAATTACTAGTTTGAGAAATTAGTTTGGCACTGATGCACAGAGTCGGTTGAGAGGTGTTGAGTATCTTCATGATGATCACCTTCTAAGTCTTCTGGGTCAGCTGGTGACTTGGGGCTCGTAGGGACAGCCGTGGCGTCAGCATAAGGACCTGTACGAAGTAGAGGACACTTGCTCTGGTAACCCAGAGTTTTTGCCTTGTGTCCCTCTAACATATGACGTGACAATGGACAAGATCTTTTGCTGTCACTGTAAAGCACAGACTTAATTCTAGAACATGTTGCAATGTCTCTTTGTTTGTTTGTTTTTGTTTTTCAAGACAGGGTTTCTCTGTATTGCTTTGGAGCCTGTGCTGGGATTAAAGGCATGCACCACCAACGCCCGGCTCCAATGGTTCTAGAGAGGAATAACCCACATAAATTGTCTTTTGAGTTCTGTAAAAGAATATAGATTTCCAATTACTACCCTGTTACTCCAATACCCATGTGATTTCAAATATAAAAGTTTAGACCATGATTTTAACAACTATATATAGGAAAAGTGTAGCGGCAGTCAGGCAGGAAGCAGGCTCTGGGATTTGCTTTAGAGTAAGATGAGAAGTCCGGACCTTATGGTCAATTGCATGGATGCCCATTTCATGCCTCTGGGCTCTTTCCCCTTCCTTTTCTTCTAAATAGCTCCCATCTAGCATTCAGATATCAACCTTCTCTCTGTGGTCAAGATTGTGGTGAGAACTAACTGGGTTCCTACACACACACTCATGCCTGTAGAGAGCCAGAAATACATTAAATGGAATAAGCATTTATTTATATTCAGACCACCCCAGTGGGCAGGCAGGGGTTGGTATCTCTGTTTCATATTTCTGAAAGCAGAAAGTGCCATGGGTTATTATAATGGACACATTGACAGAATAAGGCCATATCAGATAGTATCTTTCATTTTGTGTGACCTATGCTTGAAAGCCACAGAACTTAAAATGGTAAGTATAAAGTAGCAACATTTTCTACTTAAAGGTTGACCCAATTCATTTGCATTAAGCTAAATTAGGACTGTTACAGCTCTTGTTAACACATGCCCAGAACCTTTGAGCATCTGTGGGTATCTTGTACTCTGCCAGGTGCCAGGGAAGATACAGGTAAGATACATGAGTTGAATCATTGGGATGTGCAATGAGGGGTTGGAGACAGACGTGAAGTGTGCAAGGTGTGACTAAGGAATACGAGCAGAGAGACTGGGAATGTAGCTCGGGTGGTAGCATGCTTGCCTAGAAATGCACACAGCACTGTTTCCAGTCCCCAGCATTGAATATACCAGGCTTCGTAGCACATGCTTGTAACTCCAGCACTCCAGAGATGGAGAGCGGAGACAGGAAGATTAAGAATGTACAGTCATCTTCAGCTACATAGTGAGTTCAAGGCCAGCCTAGGCCACATGGTAGTCCAGAAGATAACAAAATGAAAAATGATAAAATGTGCAGAAGATCAGGGAGTGGGGATTATGGGCTGTTGTCCTGGTCCTGCCTCCACTTTGTGGCGACAAGTCCCACTATACTCTGAGTGCCATCTGTCAAATAAGTGTTTTTGGCCAGATGAATCCAAGCTCCCAGCCAGAGGCAGAATTTTATCTTCCTCAGGAGCCAGGATGTAAGACTATGCAAATTCTCAGAATGATACAAATTCAGCAATCCCAAACTGTCCTTCATGCTGGCTGTGCCTAAACTGCATTCTTAATGTTCTGGTAGAGTGGTTTCTGTATTTCCTGCATGGACTATTTCTGCTTCGCTTGCTAATTTTTCTCCCTCTCTTTCTTTTTTTTCTCTCTCTCTCTCTCTTTCTCCCTCTCCCTGTCTCTGCTTTCTTCCTTTTGTCTCCTGATCCTACCATGACTTCACCATGGTTACAGAGAGCAAGACCGATTTGGAGAACAAATTCGAGTCAGAGCCAGTGACAGAGTGAAAGACAAGGACGGGAACCCTACACAGTGCAGACATCCAAGAGTGGATTACTCACAGAGACCCCCAACCCCAGAGATACCCCTCCCTGCCCCACCCACCGACACTCCATTGCCCACTTCAGTATGGGTTAGATGGGTTAGAATGGGTGCTGAGAAGGTGTGCCTCAGCCATGAAAGGTGCTGCCTGCCTTAGAACAGATTCTTTCCTGACGGTTTACTCACCATTCAAACTAACTCTGAAAAGCAATGAAAAGACAATGGGTGATTTCTTTTTAATCTCTAAGTAAACTGTACTCGTCTCAAAGGAAAATATGTCCTTGGGTCAAGATACACAAATTTAATATACAACGCTGTGTCCTAGATCAACATGGACCCTGGTTACTGATCAACTCCAAACTTTAACTGGGTCAGGATGCCAATGACTTAATGACTTTCAAATTTTTGGTTGTGCTATTGTCTTAACAACCATGAATTTATAAAGTGAATAAGAACACCAAGTGTGGAGTTTTGAGAGTCTGAATGTCTTCTCATTCAGAAAGTGTATTTCCCATCCACAATTTGGGCTGAAATTCCACTATCTGAGGTTATTTACTACTGGGACTTACAAATTTTGTGTTTCTCAAACCTCACTTATTAAAAACCTTACAAAAATGAGCATCCATCACATCTGGAGGCAGTGGCCCTCAGCTTTGGGTGGTGGCTATTTCTAGGTCATAAACAAAGAGGAAAAAAGGGGCAAAGAGTATCAGCATGCATGCTGCAGTCTACAAAGCAATGTCTGCGGAGCACACGTGTCAGAGAGGTCCTGATCTTAGTCTATGACTATCCAATCTCGTGGTTAGATGATCTCTTAGTGAGAGCAGAATCCTGGAAGCATGGATGATGAACAGTCTGGAGCCTAAGGTGATGTCTTAGGGTAGAGATGTCCTTGATGGAGGAGATAAAATGAACGCTAAAGACAAATATCATCCACACAAATGTTTGCCAGCCCACAAAGTATCCACAATCATTATGCAGAGGGATAGAGGAACTCACAACTTAAGAGGAAGATTTGATATGTATTCAAACAATTGTAATAACAAACAACACAAGATACACGTCACCAAAGAGAAGTGAGTGACAATTTCAAGGACACAAGAACATGACCTGTCTAGTTAGAAGGGTTGTAAACATTTTAGGATGAGGCAGTGGTGGTATGGATACAAAGTGCTCAGATATAAGGGGTGACACAGGCAATGCTGGAAAGTCTGAAAGAGAATGAGGCCAGGAAAGTCCTGGAGCTTAATCCTTGGTCCTGAGTACCAGGGTCGGATGCTTATGTATGGCCCTCTAAGAAGCACTTGAACTACAGAAAAGCATGTTTAGGGCTTAGGCCAAGAAAGCTGTGTTGGAAGAAACATAAATGGCAGCAAGAAGTGAGCAGAGAAACAAGATGTGGACTAGCACAGCTCATATCACAGAGTGGTGAGCAGGGCAGGCTGGGGAAGGGGAGGAAAGCAGACCATTTTGACTCCAGAGTGTACAAGGGGCCAAAGACAAAGGGAGGGTGCACTCCTTTCTATAGCTAGTGCTCCTTTTCTATAGCTAACAAGCCAGCACAAAGATGGCAGCTAACACCAGCTCTGAAAGTTAGGCATCTGGATGCCTGAGGCTCAGGGCTTTGATCATCCCCAAGACTAAACCCTAGCCAGTCAGGAGTTGTGTTGTGGAACTCGAGTCCCTCTGGAAGGTTCAAAGAGTGAGGACAGAGGCAAACACAGAACAAGAATAAAGCCTTATTAGTCAGCTTGGGACACGGTTTCTGATACACATTGATTGTGTCAGGCAAGAAACCTGCATGCTGTCTCCTCTCAAAGACACGGCACGGACTCCCTGTCATTGTGCACTTGGGAAGAAGGTTGTTCCGTCCACACTGACGACCATCAAGAGGGCATGGCCCTCTGTTTTCTGTTTATCACCACCTCCCTATGGCAGTACTCTCAGGGGGCAGAGTTACACATCTGGGATGATGTGAAAACATACCCTCTTCTGAAAAAATATCTCCCACTATCAACAGCCACTCAAGCACAGGGACAAGTGCCCATTCCCCCCATTGGGGTCTGGGGAGTTGAGTCATGAGGATTATTGAAACTAAAGAAACTTCCAGGCTCAGGAAGCCAACAATAGTACCAGAATCCAGGTACCAGTCTAAACGATTTCCTAAAGAAGAACATCAGCTTCAAGTCCCATCAGGAAAGAAAATCTAAATCTACTTAGGGTTTTAAATAGCAATTTGTATTTCTTATTCTCCTGGTGTTATTCTTCACGTACTTACCCCACAAACTGCATCTCCATTCTGGGTTATCGATGCAAAGGAAGTAATTAGTTCAGGGGGCTTGCAGGCAAGGAGCCCTTTGGCTAAGAAGTGCCCACATGAACTTCCTTCCCTCATCCCCTTTAATCTAGAAAGTTCTAAAATCAGACAAATTGTAACTTGAGTAACTCTAGTCAATCTAAAGGTGAGGGTAAAGTCCCAGGGTTAAAAAACCACAATGTCTGACTGGCACTCAGAGATTAGCTGTCCCTCTCCAGTGGGTCATTGTGGGGGGAGGTGGAAATTCTGCCAGAACTCTGGAAATATTGACAGCTAAGGTCCACATCGGCCATCTAATGTTTACTATTTAGCTGGAAAGCAGATATTCAGGGACAGCTAGTACCATTTACTGGAAGAACACCAAACCCAAGGTCAGGGCTAGTTCTCACACTAATAATAATTCCCTAGGTGACTTTAGACTGGTCAAGTCTTCTCTCTCGGCTTATCTCTGATGCAGAGGAAACTCTACATGGTCTGTCTCTGTTTCTTTTCCAACTGTGGAATTCCATGTTTCTCCAACTCTGGTATATGAAGGATTAGGCTTTCCTTAAAAACAAGCAGCATTCTCTACAGATTGCCCTTGAAAAGAAACCAATAGATTGGGTCCTCAGCCTCTGATGCAACCATGAAAAAATGCCCAGCTAGGCTGACTTGTGCTGGACTCCATCTGTGCTAACATCTATGCTAGCAGCTCACCTAAAATGTGGCATTCTAAAGCCCATCCTAAAAAGGTGGCATCCTACTGGTCATGTCCTATACTAAGATGATAGACAGCCCCAGTATCCAACCACTATCAGAAGAGAAAAATGGGCAGGTGGTGACGGGAAGTTCATCCACACAAGGCTCTCTCTGAATTCTGTGACAGATGAGCTGCCTGCAGGAATCCAGCAGGGTGGGGCTGTTTACTCACTCACATAGGGACTGGGTTTTTTTGTTTGTTTGTTGGTTGGTTGGTTGGTTTGTTAGTTGGTAGGTAGGCTGGTTGGTTGGTTGGTTTTGTTATTTTAATACTAAGTTCCAATGTGAGCACATTAAATGTTCTTATTCAGCCTGTGGTCAGGACAGGAAAGAAGGGAAGATGATTTAATTCAGGTCAACCAGAATATTTTTATTGAGCTGTGGGCTTCATGCCTGGGCAACGGACGCAGAGGAGATTGCAAAACAAACTGGAAGTCAACGAGGCTATGGTGGGGGAGAAAATTTGGTCCCCATAATTCTTAGCAGGCCTGCCCCTGCCCTGAGTTTGACCCCAGGGCAGGTAAGTTGACCACAGAGTAGGACTATAATGGAGAAATATCAAAAGTTGAGATGCCGGCTGTATGGATGGTATATAGAGGGGGTACCAGTCAGATAGGATATAGTACTTCTTCCTGGAGTTGGGCGTAGTATATAACCGGCACACCTAGGGTAGATAGATGCCCTAGTGGCCACAAGAGGAGGAATGAATGGTAGCTGAGGCGGCTGTCTTGCTTCTCTCTCAGTTGTAGACTGTGGAGTCCCAGCAGGGTTGAAACATGGACTGGTGACCTTCTCCACAAGAAACAACCTCACTACATACAAATCTGAGATAAGATATTCCTGCCAGCAGCCCTATTACAAGATGCTTCACAATATCACAGGTAAGTCTTCCATACCAATTGTACCTCAGACTTCCTGAGCCTCGGGCTGGGGGCTGAAATAGCTCTAGGAGTGGCTGTCTAGATATGTTCAAAGCTGTGTAATACAAAGTATCATGTCCCATAAGGCACATTATTTGACCCTTGCTCTCTAGATGCTTAAGGTGACAGATCCATTTAGACTCACTTCAATAGTCCCAAGACCAAGGCCAAGGTGTTTTGCCTTTTACCTTGAAATACTGGGGAAAAAAATTCTGGTAAATATAGAGCCTATTGATGGAGTGTGGAAAATGCACATACCACAAAATTCAGAGAAGAATTGAGCCTCTCAAGGGTGTCTGGACTCTCCCCAAAATAATTCCTTCATGTGTCTAAGGTAGAGCTAGGGTTTCTAGAAAATGGTTGCTGTAGCTCTCTTTTTGGGTTGACCAGATCAAAGGCTCCCAGTAGAGTTGTAGGACTTCCTTCAGAGATATGCTCTTATGTCTCTCACAGAGATCCAATGGGCTGAGAAAACGAGAAGCAACTGACCCATTTCAGCAGAAAATCCAATATGTCCCAGACAAAGGCCCAAGCATAGCCACAGCTATTGGTGTCCAGGCCTCTGCACAGTTTCTGGCCAAGATTCTTGCCCCCCCCCACCCAGGGGAGTTAGGAGGTAAAGGCCAAGGGTAAAGGACTAGCACAGGCAGTCTGTTGGTCACAGGAAAGGTGTGGGAGAAAAATCACTGACTGAGAAATAATCAGAAACGTGCCCACACCATTTCTCCTGAGAATGAGGCCTGGTGGACTCAAACCAACAGCACCCTCAAAACCACTTGTGGGCTCCAGCTGAAAATAACACTCATGGAGACAAGAAGGTCTGCCGTCTGCATGTGATCACTGAGGACAGTCCTTTCGTTCCTCTGCATCTCCATAGCTCGCCTTTAACTAAGGGAGTGTGCTACGTAGCTCAGTAGGCTATTTATTGCCAGGCCCAGTAGAGCAGTGTACACAGATAGGGCTTATTAAAGAGCTTGAAGAAGGGAGAGAGAGGCATGTGTGCTGTACAGAGCTTGGTGAACAAAGGTTCTGTGACCCATGAGGAGACAGTGTCAGGATCCAGGAGTAGAGTGAAAGGCACAGACTACCCTCAGGCAGGCATGGTTACACTGTCAGGGTCTATGGAGCCTTGCTGAAGAGTGTGGTGTTTATTTGTGAGGAGAGTAATTCAGAGCTGACGAGAAAGCTTCTTCAGTTTGCAGAGAGGACTGGCTCATAGAGACCCTGGAAAAGCTGCAATGACCTACGTTAGAGTAGCTGAGAACCCAGACCTATTTCCTAGGTGTTCCGCATAATCAATGTCTTTCTCTGCTCCCTCCTTCTCACCCACAAAGGTGTATATACGTGTTCTGCACATGGGACCTGGACAAATGAAGTACTCAAGAGAAGCCTGCCCACCTGCCTTCCAGGTACCTCACCCACCGAGTCCTCTGTCTCAGTTTCCCAGGCAAGGCCTGTTAATCTGAAGTTGAGAAGGAAATGCTTTGTTTTTGAAGTGATGTCATCAGAAGGTTAAAGGTCAGAAAAGTCTAGCCCCACCTCTTCTCACATTAACCAGTGTCCATACGTGACCTACTTAAAACACCCAGAAGCCCTCTTATCTCTTTGCTATTCAACTCCAATCTTCTCCCACTAGGTATTTCTTCCAAAGCAATCTGTGTGTGCACCTGGTGTTGGGCTAGGGAAATCAAAGAAGATAACTATAATGTGTTTTTGAACCCAAAAAGAGCCATGTGCACACGTAGTTATGATTCTGCCTCCTCCATGTTTCATCTACTGGCCCCACTTTAAAGAGGAAAGAGGGTTTAGAGGTAACAAGAGAGGTCAGGATGAATATAGATGTTGGGGAATCTGCTTTGGCATTAAAAGTATAGATGATTGTTAGCTTTGTATCCTGACTCACAGTGTGTCCATGAACAGTTAGAACATCGTAGCCCAACCCACAGGAATTAACTTCAGTATATACAATGCTATGGTTTATACATTTTTAATTTCTAAAGTTCAAGAGCAATAGCAATTAAGTGATGCAGCACCTAAGATGGCACTGAGGGACACAGAGATGTTATTGTGCTTCCTGATCCAATCCCGTATGCACATTTCCATGGACGTCAGCTTTGCATCTGGTAGCCTTTGTGAATGAAAATGCTGGGAAAACAGACATTGTACTGTATGAATAGCATGTGTTAATAGGCATTGGTGTCCAGTTAGTGGGCTTATAAATACTGAGTCATACATTAAAACAAGAGGCTAAGGAGTTTTCTGAAATTAATCCTCATGATATGAAGAATGCAGCAGCACTTGAACCAGGTCCATCAGTCACACTGACTCTCCTAGAAAGGGGGAGTAAAGGTAAATGCTTGTGCAGGAATGGAGGGGTGAACACCACAAAGGGACTAAGGCAAGGATATAAGGAAGAAGCCATGCCACTCACACTCCTAACAACTCCACTCACCTCATGTTGTCTTGGCCAAAGCACACTCAAGGACTCAAAGTGGGGAAGACATTAAAAAGAGCAGAGAAGTGGGTTTGTGGCAAGCTAGAGGTTCAGGTATCCATAGGCCTAAAAGATTAAGTGGGCAAGAAAGCTAAAATCAGTTCCCACCCTAAAAAGCCACAATGTGCTATCTGGATGGGGAATACATACTGGCTGGATGCATGCCTGTGAAGCTGCTTCACAGTGGGGTCTTTGGCAAGAAATGATGCTATCTGGGGCTGGGATTCCATCCCTCGGAAATGAGTGAGCAAGACATGGCTCACATTTGATGGTTCTCCGTGGTCATCAGCCTCACTCTGTAAAGAGCATCTTGGATACACTGAGTCATGAAATTCTTTTGACACACAGAGTTTGGCAGAACCATAGTGGATCATTGGACCATACTTGAACTTTCCAAATTCTTTCCTTCTGAAAGGCTGGGTAGCCAGCCAGAAAGGATACAACCATTTCATGCACCACTACAATGCCTGCCCTTTTGGGGTGGAGAGCTATACACAGGATTCACCACTTTCAGAAGGGTGTGGTGACTTTTGCAGGGCTACCTTTGGAGTTGGGACTGAGATACAAGGTAATTTTTGAAATACAAGGTAATAATTCAGAATATTATTGTCACATGTTCAGTGCTGCATGTTCCTTGATGGGTTATAGTTTACTTCCTCCAACGGCATTCAGGGTCCCAGAACATCACAGATTTATTTTAAGCAACCTACTTCCTTTGGTGGCCACCATTTTAATTTTTGTTTTAACCTGGCTTCAGTATCACCAAAGCTTTAAACATTCCAAGGGAAGACCTGTAGGAGAGTAGCAATGACCAACATGGAGGAGTCCAGGCATGGAATCTAAGGTCGTTGTCACCAACTGCTGCGTTTCGCTGAGCTCAGTAGTAAACACCTACTTAGAAAGATGAAGCAAAAGAGGAGGAGAGGGAAGAGAAGGATGGGGAGGGGAATGATGGGAGGAAGAGGGTCTTGTTTCAGTGAACTCGCCCAATGATCTGTTGCATCATTTAACCCCTTGAAAAATCAAAGGTACATCAGAAGAAAAACATTGTGAAGGGCAAAAGAAGCTAGTCCCGCAAAGCAGGCTGCATTTCCTTTTCCTAATATAGTGACTCTTAGAAAGCAGATAACCTTTTCTGAAACGTTTTTTGTTCCATATATAAATTAGCGTTCTCTAACATTCTTTGGGTTGTGACCTTCTGTAACCTTGAGATATACTTGCACCTTGACTGGGGAAAGGAACTGTTTGCTGGCCATGAGCTCTGTGTGACATAGACTGAGTCATCTATTTGTCCCTCACCAGATAATGGCCTTTGTCTGCTAGATGAGCTTTTATGTAGAGCATGTCACAGACCTGCCTTGAAATGTCACCTTGCTGTCTGCTGTTTGTAATGAGAGACTGGCCCTCAACTTCAAAGCCCAGGCCAAAAAGGGTTAGAAGGTCTGTTACATCTGGCTTGGAATAAAAGATGGCCCAGGATGGTGGAAGAAACATTTGGCACAGGGTAGAAGAGCATCCGAAAAGCATTAGCTGTTCAAAGTTTACCCTCCCAAAGTCACAAGAGAGCCCAAATGCTCCCTGGTCTAAAGGATTGTGAGAAGTGTTCAGGGCCAAAGACGATAGCCTAACCCTTGCAACAAGAAGCACATACCACACCAGCCTCAAAAACTCTTCCTGGGAAACGCCCATATGAGGCTGTTCACAGCCAGTGAGGGCTTGTTACTGAAGACCCTCTGCTCATAAGCCAGAGAAGTATGGCTGTGGGAGTCTGGTGACACTTGAGTGTGCTCAGGGTGCCACTCTCTTAAAGGTACTAGAGAACCCCCGGGTGCAATGATGGGTGACCCTGAACAGGGCTCACGCATCATTGCCTGTGGATTATGCCACCTTTTCCTTACCCTGTACACTGTACACTGAGCCTTAAAGCACAAACACCAGTGAGTCCTTTAGGCCAGATAAATGATTCAAGCCTATGACCATGGTCTTGATATTTAATAAAGCGGTATAGGATACAGGTGAAACATCTATATTATGGTCTAGTTCAGGGCCCACTACTTGATTTGATAGCCATGTCACATTGAGCTAACCTCAACCTTTGACAATGACATTTGTGTATAAATTTTGGACCCAGTAAACAAAGAAAAAAAATCCAAGAAATTTAAAATTTGGATGTCAGCTTTCAGAAGTTGAAATCCAGGAATACTGATTCAGTTCCCTCAGAAAGTAGAAAAGCTAAGTCAAGAACCCATGTGTCCTGGTTTGGCGTGAAATCTACAAAGTTCTCACTGAACTTGAAGTAATTGTGCCATATACTTCAAAACTCATAAAATTAGCACTAGTAACATACCCATTCTATAGATGAGGAAACTGATCATCTGAAAGTCACACAACTTGTCTAAGGTCCCATGGCTCATGAAGGGGAGTTATGGAGTTGGAAGCTTGACATCTGACAACTGTTTAGGCTCTCTTCATTTCTCTGAGGACACCTAGAGAAAAAACCAGAAAGTTCTCTGAGTACCTTAGCACAAATGTCTTCTGGAAGATAAGATATCTTTCTTGAAGAGAAGAGGGGGTATGAGTGTCCTCAGCTAATGATGGCCTGGCTACATGTGGTCCAACCCAAAAGTGGTTTGGTCAAGTTGGACAAGGCCAAAACATAAAATGATCTGGCACAGGAATGTCTCTGGTTATGGTGGTCCAACCTGGAGACAGCCCAACTCAGAGAGATTTAGATGTAACTAAATCACAGTTGAGATCTCCTAAGCTTGTAGAACTCAGGCATGTGAGGGTTCAATGGTGGCATAATCCACAGTGGGTGAATGTGAATTTCTTTTGGTTCTTTTCACATGGTTGACTCTGTCCCTGTCTCTTGTTTCCACTTCCTCCTTCTTACAGTGTGCGGGCAGCCCTCCCGCCCCCTGCCCAACCTGGTGAAGAGGATTATTGGAGGCCGGAACGCTGAGCTTGGCCTCTTCCCATGGCAGGCCCTGATTGTGGTGGAAGACACATCCAGGGTACCAAATGACAAGTGGTTTGGGAGTGGGGCCCTGCTCTCTGAATCCTGGATACTCACAGCAGCCCACGTGCTGCGTTCCCAGCGTAGAGACAACACAGTCATACCTGTCTCAAAGGAACATGTCACTGTCTACTTGGGTCTACATGATGTACGGGACAAATCAGGAGCTGTCAACAGCTCTGCTGCCCGAGTGGTACTCCATCCAGACTTCAACATCCAGAACTACAACCATGACATAGCTCTGGTCCAGCTGCAGGAGCCTGTGCCCTTGGGAGCCCACGTCATGCCCATCTGTCTACCGAGACCTGAGCCTGAAGGTCCAGCCCCTCACATGTTGGGACTGGTGGCTGGCTGGGGCATCTCTAACCCTAATGTGACAGTGGATGAGATCATCAGCAGTGGCACACGAACCTTGTCAGATGTTCTACAGTATGTCAAACTACCTGTGGTGTCACATGCTGAATGCAAAGCCAGCTACGAGTCTCGTTCAGGCAACTATAGTGTCACAGAGAACATGTTCTGTGCTGGCTACTATGAGGGTGGCAAGGATACATGCCTTGGGGATAGTGGTGGGGCCTTCATCATCTTTGATGAGTTGAGCCAGCACTGGGTAGCCCAAGGCCTGGTGTCCTGGGGAGGACCTGAAGAATGTGGCAGCAAGCAAGTATATGGAGTCTACACAAAGGTCTCCAACTATGTGGACTGGGTATGGGAGGAGGTGAACTCCCCGAGGGGTGTTGGGGAGCTCCAGGTGGAACGGTGAAGACATTTACTTCCTCAGGGCCTGCTTCCTCTGCCCCAGATCAAGTGAGGTTATACTACACACTGCCGACAGCATACTCCATGTTACCAGACCAAATACACCACAACACACTGACCTGGCTGGGCACTCATCCTACTGAGGTAGCCCCACCACCACCACCCCCCAAGACTGGGGTTAGTGTGGTGCAGGGAAAATCTCTAAGCAAGAGAACTCAGTCCAAAGCTTCGACCAAGCCTCTTCCTCTCTCTTAGCCTCTTCTCTCCAGCAGTGGAGAGGGAGCTACTCCAGAAGGCTTCGATCCTAAGTGTCAATCACTCCTAATTACTTGTCAGTATTGATGTGAGAATGGTTGGACCTGATTACTAGGACAGGATTCCTTCACCTAGTTTTTATCCATGTATTTGCCCAGCTCTGGTTTCTGGGCCTGCCCTTAGCCTAGTTTATCATGTAGGAAAGAACTGTTCAGGTTCGGGGGAGAAAGGGCAGAGTCTGAGCTAGGTCTTGGAGGACAGCCACTTGGGGCACTTCTGTTCTTGGAATTTCTCCTAAAAGCTTCAAGTAGCACAAGGCTCATGATTTGTGCTTTTGTTAGAGCAAACGACCTAGAGATTACTGTGAGGGACTGAGGGAGGAGAATAGCAGCAGCTCTTCCAAGCCCCTTGAACAGCTGCTGTCCACGCAGAATACATTGGGCCTATATGCCACTCAAATACTGGCTGGTACCATAAGGTGTCAACACCTGCCACTCCACACAAACACAAAACAACCTTCCAGCCCTGGAATGCTTCATCTATAGACTTCCTGTCCCCTGATACATATGTGGAGACCAGGCAACTATTTGGAGAAAGAGAAGACTGTGCTCCACTGCTTCTTAGCAGGAAAACAAAAGAAAATATGGACTCAAGACATGATGAATCACTCCAATACTGCACTCCCCCTGGAGCCTGAGCTCAGTGGACAGTCTACCAAGCAGCATTCTCCAAGCCATCCACTACTTGGTGGTCCAGGGACCAAGACCAGGAAAGCAAAGACTCACTTATTGGAAAGAGATGGAGAGGCCCAAGTCCTGGGTTCTGTCTCTAGCTCTAGCTCTGCCTTCGCTGCCCAGGTGACCCTTGCCATCATTTTCTCCTCTGCACCTCATCCTCATCTGCAGGGAGATAGCAGAAGATCCCTGGGGTCTTCCAGCACTCTCAATGGCCACCTCTCTGATTGCTAGTAGTGCCCCTCACTCTCAACGTAGATTTCTCTCCTTTCTCCAAGTTCACAATCCCAGGAATCTCCATCAGACAAAGGCAGCTGGAGGGGCCTGGAGAAAGATGGGAGAGAACTGGGAAAAGTTGATCAAATCACACTCCTGTATCTATAAATGGCACATGTAAACGATACTATATTTTGTATATTTAATACCACAGGATTTGCTACTCTCCAAGGGGTCTCTATAGTCTGTTTCTCTTTTCAAGGCTTTATGGTGGCAATAAATCTGTGGATAACCAATAGCCTTTGTTTGAGAGCTTGGTGTGAAGTGTGTTCATTCATCTTGATCTTTTAAAAAGAAATCAGCCTTCATTAAGCTTCCGCTCCCTTTGTAGGCACAGCTGCAGGCATCTGAGCATCATCTAAGATGAGGTAGTAAGGAAAATGGATTATTTATTGATTATTGGCATACTTCTTTCTCAGAAGTAAGGCGCAACCCCCCTCATTTAACTGGTTAAATTGCACCCCTGGCTTCAAAGAGCTCACACTGGCAGACAAGACAGCGCCATGTGCACATAGACATTAACACAAGCAAAGGGAACTGTCACCAAAGGAATGAGATTTAAGTATCATGGAGACGTGCTTAAAAGACAGTGTGACTGTATAACTACAGGTACTCAGAATGGCTTAGTAGAGGCTGCAAAGAATCAAGGGGAGGAGAGAGAAGGAACCAGTAGACAAGAGTGGAAAAACAAGACAGCAGGCCTGAACTGAAAATAGAACAATGGACATTGACAGACAGACAGACAGTCTTAAAAGCCCTGGCCCACACTGTTTCCTAATCAGAGATTCTCTGAATACATGTTTGATTCATGTTGTGGCTCTTGCCAAACACTGAAAATTTCTGAGTCTCACCCCATGGAAATTTGGAATTCAACAGAGCCTGAATACAGCTAGCATGGTAGGAAAGTGTCAGGGAAGGCCTGGGCTATTGAAAGTTGTCTTGGTGAGACATGCAGAGCCCCTACCATGCATTACGATGCAGACATGGCAGTTCAGGCCCACTTAAGTGATGTGTCGGCAAAGCTTGGGCCATAGGCATCTCCTGAGTCACCACACAAATGAGGATGAAGGGGCAGAATCACCCACTATGAGAGTGATGCTTCTTCATGGGACGTACACATGGTTTGCCTTCATTTGGGTTTTGTTTCATACCTTTGGGTGTATGTCATGCTTTATATGCTGCTGAGAACTAAAACAATCCTAAATTAGCCTTTGAAAGCACTACACTCCTGGTTTCAAGGACTGCATGACTTGAATTTGGTGATATTTCTGATTTGTATTTTCCACTAACTACACTGACCTTGTATGGTGGCGCACGGATTATTTGCAGCATGCTGTGATGTGGAGATATATTACCCTGAGTCTGGTAACTTTGCACCAGCTTAGTGACTGATAAGACACAATAGGAGTGAAAGAAAGGGAGGTGATAAGTATGTGGTTAGTTCTGACATCAAAAGAGGTCTGGGATAGCCAAGGGAGGGAGGGCAGCTTATGGAAGAAGAGAGCAAGGGCTCAGCTTTGTTAGCTTTAAAGGATTCTCAAGCAACACAGCTGGAAATGTACACTAGCACTCCAGAATCAGGGACTTCAGAGGAGAAAGCACTTTCAATACATGAGTTGATACTTGCCAGCATCAGGTAGGATAAGGCCTAGAGACAGAAGGGATTGTCTGGCGGGAAATAGCAGAAAACAGAAGGAAGCCAAGGGCACAAAAAAGAACCCCAAGACAGAGAGGATTAAAGGCAAGAAATAAAACGTGCTTCTGTAACTAAAGAAAGAGGCTGGAGAGTGGTAAAGAGGTCACCCATCCAGTGTGGACTTGGAGTCTTGGCAAAGGCCACTGGGGTGGACATTCATCGAGGTGAGATCCAAGCTGCCATTGTCCTTTCTGAGGGACTGTCAGGGTGCAAGCTGCCTGTGTTTGAAATGCCTAACACCCATCTCCCTCTACCCACCCCCTCCCTCCTAGCATCCCCTACTTCCCTCCAGCTTTTCCTGTGCCTGAGTAAGGCTTTCAACTCCCCCCTGAGAGGCAGGAAGCTGCAGTAGCATCATCCCCTCCCTGTGGTATCCAGTAAAAGTTATGCTCAGTTCCCAGGCTTTGCTTCCTTCAAACACATAAATCTTTTATTCTTACCACAGTGCCTAACTTCAAAGAAAAGTCTTTCTTCCCCTCCCTTGATTTCTGCTTTGTTCTTTAAAGTCTATCTATCCTTTATTTAATAGGATGGCCAGCTTCCATAACTGGAAAGCCACAGGGCAAGGAAAGATTGTAAGAATGAAGAAAACACATCGGACACAATTTCAAAACCAGTGCTCTCATATATGTAAATATCACTGTTGAAGTTCCATTTAGGGCCCAAAGCCACCTGAGTGTTGGTCTATTGACTATTCCAATGACTGTCTTATTGCCAGATGTGATCAGTAAATATCCAAGACCAAAGAGGGGGAAGAATGTGAAGGGTTCGTGTTCTGAACTCTGGGGAGAGGCTTCATTGCAAGAGACGAGAAAGAGAGACTGGAATGAAAGGAAGTAAAAAAAAGTTATTTTTTATTTATTCACTGTGTGTGTGTGTGTGTGTGTGTGTGTGTCTGAGAGAGACAGAGAGAGAGAGAGAGAGAGAGAGAGAGAGAGAGAGAGAGAGAGGGGAGGGAGGGAGGGAGGGAGAGAGAGAGAGAGGGGGGGGAGAGGAAAGCCTTGACCATGTTTTGTAAAAGGAGACATGGAAACTGCAGAACAGCAGCAGCCCACAGGGCCCTGAGTGTCTGCTGGGGATGGGTAGGATGTTGGGTGGGACCACTGCCTAAACTTGGATCAGCAACACTGGGAGATGCTAAGGTTGTGATCAAGGGTGCAACATATTTGTCAGTGATTCATCCCAGTCTTTGCCTTGAAAGTGGTGCATGGCTTCCTGGATCCAGAGAGCTCCGTGGCCCCTGGAACCATATTGTTGAGAGTTAATGATGCTGGCTGTAGTGGAACAAGCCCAGAGTTGGAGTCAGTGATCCAGAATTATATTCTTGCCATTCCCCAACAGAATAACTTTCAGCAAATCAGATGTTTTCTCTAGACTTTGACCTTTGTTGTTGTTTTTGAAACAGGGTTTCTGTGTGTGACAGTCCTGGTTGTTCTGGAACTCACTTTGTAGACCAGGCTGTTCTGGAACTTGCAGAAATCAGGGTGCCTCTGCCTCCCAAGTGCTGGAATTAAAGGTGTGCACCACCACCACCACCCAGCAGACTCTGACTTCTTGCGGTAAATGATAATTAGGGACACACGGATGGCTTATAAGGACATTCAGCTGTGGGTTTGCTGTGAATCCACTTCAAGGGAGGCCAGGGGAAGAGGGAATAGAGGAGAAAGACCTTCACTGTGCAGTGTGCAAGTCCACAGGCTCTGAGGAAGGCTTTGTCTGGGGAGCATGATGCTGATGGAGCATGAAGCTTCTTTGTGACTTTCTGAGTCACAGAAACCAACATCAAGAAAAGGAGGAGGAAGAAAGACAGAAAGAGGGGATTTCTTCCGGTTCATGTAACCGAAAAAGTCATTTCTAAAGACTTTTGGTATGGTTCCCTGCCGGAGCCCAGCACTGGGATGCAGCCACACAGCAGCCCTCATCTTCCCATTCTGTTTCCCTTGCTGATGGGCAGCACTGCTCTCCTGTCCCCGAATATCCCCCGCAAGACCAAAGCTGGCAGGTCTGGCCCCGCAAACAATAGCTCAGCCATCACAGAAGAGAAAAACTTACTCTTATTCTAATGTTCAGTAAGATCTTCAGCCCAAACTTTTTAACAGGCTGTCTGAGGACACATCTTATTTTAAAGATACTGCTATGGCCCAGGGTCAAGATTTTTGATGAGTCACATTCCTACTCCTGAAACCAGAGTTGAGTCCAGTCACACTCAGGCTACCTAGACCATGAATGGGGAAAGCACACACACACACACACACACACACACACACACACACACACACACCACCCACGTGTGGAAACAAAACCTCAACAATAACACTATTAGAAGGGCCAATGGGTGACAGGTGATCTAGCAGTAACAGATGTTCCTCACAGAATGATAATGGGTAACTGTTGAGGCAGGTTTCTCCCCACCGGCCTCCCGGTCCAGCCGCCATTGTCCTGCAACCACGTGTGCCCCAAATAACACTCAGAGACTCTGTATTTGATACAATCCTGTTGGCCAGTTACCATTATTGTTAATGGGCTAGCTCTGCCTTAATCATTAACCCATTTCTACTTATCTAAGTATTTCCACGTGGTCGTCTTATCGGGGAGCCGCGCGGCAGGCGTCCTGCTCCTTCCCCGGGCTACATCTTGACTCCACCCTACTACTTCCTCTTTCCTCCTTCTAGTCTCCTAGCCCCGCCTATCTTGCTATCTCATTGGCCACAGTGCTTTATTAACCAGTATGAGAAACATATATACAGAATAACATCTCCCATCATCTCCTCTTTTCTGTCTAAAGTAAAAGAAGGGGTTTAACCTTAACATAGAAAAATATATCATACAACAGTTATCAAATAAGAATCATAGTAAACAATATTTAGTCCATTAACATTTTGTAAGACTTTAAGAAAATATCATCTATCCTATCTTTGTGAGTCTAAAGTCCTATATGTAACTTATCTTTAATCCTAACTAAGGAAAACTATAAGCATAACTATCTGTCTTCAACTCCTTCAAAGACCTCAGAAGGATAATATATAAACTCTAGAAATGACAGAGACAACTCATTGCCTGGTCAGTCACCCGAAGTTCTTCTGTAATGTTCCATCTTCAGCCCATAGGCCATAGTGTGTGTCCAGACTCCTCAACAAAGTAGAAAACTTTTCTCTGTGTCCTGTAGACTGTCTGGCTGTCTGGCAGCCTCTTCCATGAAGCAGGAATCCTGTAGCAATGTCCATCTTGAATCAGCAGTTACCTTTTTGTGGGTCCTGCATGTCCAGTTTCTACAACATAAAGTCAAACAGTTCAGAAGAGCAGTACCTTGCCCAAATGGCTAGTCTTGCCATATTAGAAGCAAACTCCATAATGTGTTTCTTCGATGTCCATCTTCCTTTCTTCTGTAGGTGGTGTTACCAGGAGCAGTTGTGCCTCACTGTCAAGAAAAACCCTAAACCATTTTAAATGCCATATTCTGTAGGTCTTTGAAAGGTTTGAAGAATGCCTATCCATCTCAAATACATCTCTATATATCTAGAAATCCTAATTAACTTAACTCTAAAGTTTTCATTATCATAGGCTACTCTCTAATCTGTACTAAGTTATACATTACATTTCCCAATGAGCTATATAAACATAATACCTAAACAATAGGAGAAATATACATATCACAAAATTGACCTTAAATTGTATCAATAAAGGAAAATCCATTCCAAAGCAAAATATTCATATCTATACCATAATTCCCTTTTTACCTTTAAAAAGATTGCTTGTGGTTATAGCCATTTATAACCAAGTTCATTTAAATGAAAACAAACATTTATAAACAATATTTGGGAATTTGGGCGTCGTTCTTTCCAAACTACTTCCTGCTGGTAGAGGGCGCTGTCATGGGGGTCCAAAGAAGACGCAGAAATCTTGGCTGTAGTCTGCAAGGCTTTGTCTCAACTGCTTTGAATGTTGGATCACCTGGGGCATTGTTTCAGGGGGTCTGGCTTGATCAAACCACATAAGTCTGGAAAGAATCCATAGCTTTTCATTTTCTGTGGAAACAAAAATAGAAATCCTTTTCCCCAGTAACTTGTCCTTAGTCTTAAATTTTTTGAGTCAAAGCATTTTTAAAATATATAAATTGAATTAATCTAGCAGCATTTCTTTTATTAGTAGTTGTTTTCTCAGCAATCAAATAATTTAAAGACAACAGAAGCACGTATAGTATCCAAAATTTCTCTGTGTTTTCCATCTTTACGTGGCTTTTTTATTATTCTATTTCTTCTATTTCTATTTTTACATATTTTGAGACAGGGTTTTTCTGTGTAACTTTTATCTGTCCTGGAATTCACTGCATACCAGGTTTACTTTGAAATCACAGAGATCTGCTTGCCTCTGTCGGCCGAGTACTAGGATTAATTCTACTTCATTTTTTCTTTTTTAAACCATTGTATCCTGTTTCTTTTTCTCTCCCAAGCCAGCGTATTTTTAAAAACACAGTGTAAACCTTTATTGCAGCTCTCCTACACACCAATGAATTGTTAGCAGAGCTCTTTAAAAGCCAGGTGGCTTTTTGCCGCTTATGCTAATTTTGGAAACTTCCCTTAAAGGAGCCGTGCAAATCTCTGTCTACAGCAAAACAAATCCAATCAAGAAAATGCTGCTACCAAGAAGTCTCTGTTCCCTTGTTTCTAAAAACTATTTTTTAAGCTTTTGTTAAGTTTTAAATGAAAGTTCTCAATCCCGCTTCTGACACCATTATGTTACAGCAGGTTTCCCCGCCGGCTGCCGCTGGTTCTGCCGCCATTGTCCTGCAACCACGTGTGCCCCAAATAACACTCAGAGACTCTGTATTTGATACAATCCTGTTGGCCAATTACCATTACTGTTTATGGGCTAGCTCTGTCTTAATTATTAACCCATTTCTACTTATCTAAGTATTTCCACGTGGTCGTCTTATCGGGGAGCCGCGCGGCAGGCGTCCTGCTCCTTCCCCGGGCTATATCTTGACTCCAACTACTCTACTCACTTCCTCTTCCTCCTTGTCTCTTAGCCCCACCTATCTTGCTTTCTATTGGCCACAGTGCTTTATTAACCAGTATGAGAAACATATATACAGAATAACATCTCCCATCATCTCCTCTTTTCTGTCTAAAGTAAAAGAAGGGGTTTAACCTTAACATAGCAAAATATACCATACAACAGTTATCAAATAAGAATCACAGTTAACAATATTTAGTCCATTAACATTTTGTAAGACTTAAAGAAAATATCATCTATCCTATCTTTGTGAGTCTAAAGTCCTATATGTAACTTATCTTTAATCCTAACTAAGGGAAACTATAACTATAACTATGTGTCTTCAACTCCTTCAAAGACCACAGAAGGATAATATATAAACTCTAGAAATGACAGAGACAACTCATTGAACCCTAATGGGTAAGGTGGAGTATAAAATGTGACCTTCCCTCCCTCCTTTGGCTACAGTGTGTGGTCTCCCCAAGTTCTCCCGGAAGCACATCTCCAGGATCTTCAATGGACGCCCAGCCCAGAAGGGTACCACTCCATGGATTGCCATGCTGTCACACCTGAATGGGCAACCCTTCTGTGGGGGTAGCCTTTTAGGTAAGGAGAGGGTAAAAGGGTGAAAACCCAGGGCTGGGGACAGAATGAAAGCTAAGGGCCAACCTTCCCTTGAAATCTGGACAATTCTTCATCGAGAAGCACTGCCCCAGAAAGGCAGCAGAAAAAGCAGAAGAGAGAGCCTTCAGCAAGCACCAGGACAAGCACACTCCTGTGCTAATTCCTTGAGCTGTGGAACATTTCCTGAATTCTGGTCAGTCTCCTGACTGACAGTTAGACATGGATTGTGACCCATGGCACAGACATGTGGCACAGAGGTAAGGCTTGCCAGAGCTGCCAGATCAGGGAGAGCCAGAACACTTACCCATTTCCCACACCACCACCACCACCACCACCACCACCACCACCACTACCTGCAACCCTGGAACCAGAGAAAGTGGATTTTTAAGGGCATTAGATGTGTACTTGAGAACTTAGTTCAGAACTTGGACACAGAAGCAGATGTCTAGCCACATTCTGGCCAGTTCAGTGGGGATCAAGGCATAGGACAGGACTGAGAAAGAAAGAGGGGAGGGAGGTAAACAGAGAATACCAGAGACAGAGCAGTGACAGAGAAAGACAAAAGGGGCAGCACACGCAGACCTAGGACATAAGAGGGAGAGAATAAATACAGAGCAAGACATAAATAAATTACTTGGAGGTAAAATACTGAAAGCACAGTTGCTGGCTACATCAACCCCTATGATGTACCTGATCAATGTGTTTGGTGATGAAGGAACTAGGAGAACGGAGAGGGTGAACTGGACTCTTCCATACACTCTGCTCTGTTTTAGCAAGTAGATTGATATAGTCTCTGTAACCAATTCAATTAGTCACTTCCAAACTAACTACTTTCTGCATATTAAATTTATTTCACACGCACACACACACACACACACACACACACACACACACGCACACACAAAGGGAAAAAAAGGTGACAAGGAGAGGAGAGACTGGTGGGGACGAAGACACCCAAAGGAGAGGAAAAAGTCAAGAAAGAAGAAAGGGAGAGAGGAACCCTGTTGAAAAAGCAGAAGGCAGAGAGATGGAGAGGAAGGGCATGGAGGAGGCATTTGTCAGGTTTCCAACTTCATTAGAAAGAATGAAAGATGGACTTTACTCATTGCTTTAAGTCTTTGAAGTGTTTTTTTTTAAACATCAACTTCTTACGTCAATAATATTCATTCTGTGTTTGAAAGCTGAAAATCATTTCAACCCGGCTTAAAGCTTCTTCACTCTTGACCCTCCCCACAGCCCTGTGGATCTGTAACCCCAGCTTCTGCTCATCTTTGTGGTGAGAGGGGGTGGATAGAAGAGAGCAGAAAGATCGGAAAGGGTCTAGGAGACTGAGGAAGGGGAAGAACTCTGCCTCTGTGTCCACACTGAGGTTCTGTGGGGGGTTTACTGTGTGTGTGTGTGTGTGTGTGTGTGTGTGTGTGTGTGTGTGTGTGTGTGTGTGTGTGTGTGAGTGCGTGCGTGTGTAGGGGGGTTGCTGGCAGAGTTCAAAGGTGAAGATGATCTCTGGGCAGGCCAGAGCATACAACTAGACTCATCTAGAGAGCTCTGCTCTGAGGTAGTGTTTTTTCTAACCTGTGTTCCTCAGCCCATCTTAGCCACCACTCCAATAATCCTTGGTTGTGGACAGGTTCAGGGTGTGACTTGTGAGAAGAGAGTGCCCTGTGCTGGCCAGAACCAGAACATGAGACCTCTCCTAAGAGGGGCAAGTGGAGTCTGTAAGCTGCTGCGGAACACCCTTCTGCCTTTGACTCTGAGCTATAGCCTCGATGCTTATGTTCCCGAACCCTGTCTACAATGATGGTTTTCTGCTGGGCTCCCCCTGGGTGTGTCCAGGCCTCAGTTATTTGCAGACTTGCTTTTGCTCCGTTGAAAGAAAGGACAAACGTTTGACTCTGCATTAAATAGACATGATAAGCATAGTCACCTAGGGGAAGATGACAGCCAAGAAGTACACTGTCATTCCAGCCACACAACCTCTCTGAAAGACTGGCTCTGAAGGGTGGTCCTCGGCCCTGATTGCAGTCAAATTACAGAAGGGACCTAACCCTCCAGCACCAAGGGCCTGGATGCAGGTCATAATACTGATGCTATTCCTGATTCCCAAGGTGAATGCAATGTGCAATCACCTAGACAGCTACTAACCATTCTCCTCCGCACTTGCCAAGCTTTCGTGTGCACAGGAACTACTTGGCGGTATTGCTAAGGACATTCTGAGGAACCCCCAGGTGATGTTGATGATGACAGCAGAACCACACCTGCCAGAGTCCGGCTCCAGCCGGGTTCTTGTGCCCTAGAAAGGAGGTGTGACCCGGCCAAAACATGAGTTTTGTCTAGCTGACCACCGGTTGTCTTTCAAACTGATGGTCCCGACTAACTCAGGTCATCTTTATTTATACAAGTTCTAATGCATTCAAGCATGAGCATTTCAAAACATTTCTCTTTCATCATTTCCCAAGAATCATTAACATTTATTTATTTTAGTTTCTCTTCTTCTTTCCCACTCCCTTGATGTCATTGACCTTTACCCCATATCATTATATAGCAAGCTAAATGTTTATAGCTAGGTATATCTTACTTATATTGTTCCCTAGGTGGCAGCAAACTGAACCCTGTGAGTAATTCTTAACAATATGAAAACAGCTGAGTGTATTGGGATGTCTAGGATATCATTTTCAGGTGTATACAAGTTTCTGAGTAATCTGTATGTCACCTTTATTATATAGATTACAGTTATAATCCTATTCTTCAGAAGTTCTCAAAATAATGATTAATACCTAACATTTTAACTATTGAGACTAAGTTTCTTTGTTCTTCCTAGCAATTTCTACATGTACTTTTCTTTTAAAGGAAATAGGAGTTTTAGATTTCTTTATTGATACTTTGATATTGGAAATTTGAGTGTTCATATCCTGGTGCCAGAGAAATGTCTGACCTTTCATGTTCTGTCTCTTTTTCCTTCTGTGTTCTTATAAGGTTTTTGATGTCCTCTTTTAAGAAACCATTTTCTTGGTTCTTAAGTTCTTTGGAGTATATTTATCTCTTTTTGGAATTGAATAAGCAATAATCATTAACCTTAGTGAGCTCCTTATGATTATTCAGGATGCTTGCACAGGCAGCCAGGGATGACTGGAGAAAGTGGTTTCTGTAACAGATTAGAAAATGTAATTTTTCTATACAGACTTTTGTTCCTAGTAAACGCGGGCATTATCACAACTAACAAGGCAAACTAATTTACCATGGGAGCAAGTATAGCAAAAGTTAGAGAAGCCTGAAGCCAATGTAGTACCTCAGATCAGTGTAGGAGTCTGTAGTATCGTTTCCTTGCCAAATGGATGGGATTCTCCAAAGGGCCTTGCCTTCTAAGGAGATCCATTTGCAACACACCTATGCACAGTTCCCAAGGGTGACAGCATGGCTTCTGCCACATACCCAAACAAGCAAAGCTGGGAAGGAAGCCGGTGCTTGCAGGATTTTTGTGGGCCTACCTTGGGTGAGCAGTCGCTCACCCATGCCCCAGGCCTTAAGGAAGTGCAGAAAACCTATTTAAAACATCTAAGTTGGCCTAGATTGAAATAGGGAGTTAGATTTAACTCGTCATTTTCCCATGGGATCCTGTGAGTGTCTGCCTCAGGGCAGGGAACACTATGGAGACAGGTTTGGACATTTGCAACATTTCAGGCAGTGCTCTTGAATAGCAGTAGGGCCCTCAGCTAGACACAGTAGGAGGCTGGCTGAGCCAATGCAGAACACAAAATGTATGTGCTCTGTTCTTCAGGTTCCAACTGGGTGCTGACAGCCGCTCACTGCCTTCACCACCCACTAGATCCAGAAGATCCAACCATACACAGCTCATACTTACTCAGCCCTTCTGACTTCAAAATCATCATGGGTGAGTGAGAGTCAAGACTTCTAAAGCCAGTCATGGTTCTTGGAACAGAGTCCCCCTGCTACCAATTTCAAGGCTCTTCTTTATTAAAAAAAAAAAAAAAAAAAAAAAAAAAAGACCACCTGCTGGCTTGATTCAGTTGAACACTCGGGCACTGTCAGTCATTAAGAACTAGTGCCTGCCCATGGCAGCCCACCAACTTCACGAAACAGAGCAGAGTCCACTGTGAGAGTAGAAGCTACAATTTTGAGTCAGGGAAGTTTGTAGGGAGGTATCTTTTTTGATGCACATCAAGATTTTTAGTAGTTACAATTTTCTTTAAGGGAATTAAAAGAAAAAAACTCATAGCGCTGACTTGCATTGCAAATTAGTCTGAGAACCTGCAAGATGGCTGGGAAATTTAGAGCATCTGCTCTTACAGAGGGCCAGACTTCCTTTCCCACATCAGCAGCTCCTGAAGACCTGACACCCTCTTCTCCTGACCTCAGCAGGGACCTGTGTGCATGGGCATCACACACACACTCACACACACACACATATACACACTCACATACACTCTCACACACTTACACACACACATATACATACTCACACTCACACACACTCTCACACTCACACACACACAAACTCACACACACTCTCACACACACACACACACTCACACACTCAGACTCTCACACACTCACACACTCACACTCATACACACACTTGCAGACACACACACACACAAATGCAATTTAAAAAATTTTTTTGAAACACCAAAAACATAGCATCAGTAATAAATAGCTCAGAAGTATTTCGAGTTTTTATTTATTATTTTATTTTTTAAATCAGTTTACAAAGTAATAGTTTCAGATGAGGGCATGCATACATACATACATACATACATACATACATACATACATACATATAAATTTCATTTGGCTGGTTCCCCCACCTCTCATCTCCCTGCCCCCCCTTCCCCACTGTGCCCTTTTACTCCCAGTATTCCTGTATCCCACTTTGCTCTAATGTCCTCCCTCCCCCAGCCCTACAGAGAATCTTTTCTTTTTTCTGGTTACATGGGTCCCGTTCTAGTCGTCTGGTCTTTACTCACATTTTCTCCTGCCTACACATGCATAGTTAATAGAGACTAGGATATACATAAGAGCGAATATACAGCATTTGCCTTTCCCAGCCTGGGTTATCACATAGGAAAAACCGCTAATTAAGCAGGCAACCTATGATGCAGACGATGAAGGGTGATTATTACCAACTGGACAGTGGCAATGGGCATCAGAGCAAATATTCTCAGTCGGTGTGGTCATCAGAGGCAGAGCAATGAGAATATGCCAGGACTGGCAGGTGAACAGGATGGCTGAGGGGGCGGGGTCAGAGAGAGGCGGGATTAAGACTGGACTGGTACTAGAAGGGACTGGGGCTGGTAGGGAGCAAGGCTCCCCCTTTCCTTCCACTGAGCTCTATCTCACACACGGTCCATCGCCCAGGAAAGCACTGGAGGCGCCGCTCAGACGAAGACGAGCAGCACCTGAGTGTGAAACGCATCATCCTGCATCCACTGTACAACCCCAGCACTTTCGAGAACGACCTGGGTCTGGTGGAGCTGTCAGAGAGCCCAAGGCTGAACAACTTTGTGATGCCTGTCTGTCTGCCTGATCATCCCTCCAGGGAAGGTACCTGTCTTAGTTGGGGGTTACTGTTTCTGTGATGAAACACCAGGACCTGGGAAGGAAGGGGTTTATTTGTCTCCACAGCATTGTTCATCATCAAATGAAGTCAAGTCAGGATAGGAACTCTAGCAGGGCAGGAACCTGGAGGCATGAACTGATGCAGAGGCCATGGAAGGGTGCTGCTTACTGGTTTGCTCCCCATGGCTTGCTCAGTTTGCTTTCTTGTAGAATCCAGGAGCATCAGCCCAGGGAAGGCACCACCCACCATGGGCTGGACCCTCCACATCAGTCACTAGTTTAACAAATGCTCTACAGACTTGTGTACAGCCAGATCTTAGAGAGGTGATCTCTCAATTGAGACTCCCTCCTCCTGGATAACTCTAGTTTGTGTCAAGTTGGTGTTACAACCAGCCAGCACAGAATCTCTCCCCAGCTGCTCCTCTGTAGTGTGGCTGTGGCTATGGCAAGGCATTCTCCTCCAGGGCTGATGAGGCTCTGGTAAGACAGCTCATCTCACAGAGTGTACTTCCCCTAAAACAACAGAATCAGTCCTGCTTCCATGGTGGCACAAGAAATATTAGGCACAAGAAAACCAGTGTGCTTGTTTTTCCATATAGGAACACAAAAACCAGCCAGGCAATTATAATCGAAAACTTAAACAAGGTAAAGAGAAAACTCTGGAAAAGGAGAGACATGCCTACCAAAGAAAGTGCATACAGCCTGGGGGTAGAGGAATGGAGTAGGAAACCCAAATTATGGGACCTAGAAGAGTAGAAAGCGCTCCCCTTTTCTGAGAACCCATCCATCAAGAGAACCTGCCATTCCATGCTGTGACTCCCAGAATCACCAAGTAGTACACAGAAGGATGGCTGGGGTGTGGCTCAGGCTGGCCACAGAGCTCTGTCTTGGCGTGCTTGTCTCTTGTATGCACTGGGTTGTAGCTCCAAACCCCAGCTCTACACAACCAACCAACAGTGGAAGGACAGATTCCATGCTTTCCTGGTGAGTCATCTTGAGAATGCTGCCAGCCTCACTAAGCCTAAATCCCTCACCTCTTAACTGGACACGAAACCCCATCAGGCTCTCTGTGTTACTAACATGAAATATCATAAACAGAATATATCCAACTGAGAGCAGCAGGCCAGCCCAGGCCAGCTGGACGCATTTTCATAGGAATTCAGTGTGTCATGTCCTCACTCATTTCCTGAAGCTCAAAGATGTTGGAAAAGAAAATGCTGGTATCTGAGTAGTGTTTAGCAGAAGTGAGCTGGCAGGAAATGTGTAGGTAAGGCTGGCTGATTAACCAGGCACTATGCACTTGGCATGCACCGGCTGCCTGGAATTCACTAACTCACTTTACTCCTCCTGGAAGCCTTGTGCAACATTTTGATATCACGCATCACCATGCCAGTAGATTACAGAGGTGACAGATGCCTACAGGAGACTGTCTTGTGGACACAGCAGGGCAGCTACACATATGAATTTACAGCGGTTGTGACAACATGCACAAGACCCATGCAAGCCCAAGCCAGGCATTGGAGTCCCAGCATGGAGAGGAGAGCTCGGTACAGCCGAGGACATACAGGTGATTGATGGCTTCTGAGAAAGGGATAGTCGGTTGTACAAGGGTGTGGCCTCTTTTGGGTCAACCACACTCCAGTGTAAGGCCACACAGCCAAGTATAGACTGCACAGGCTGGATATCTCAGATGAAAGAAAGGAGAAAGGGGGTCACAAGGTTGAGTGGGTAGGGAAGGTGGGTAGATCAAGGATGAGTTGGAGAGAAAGGAATGAATATGACCAAAATACATTGTCCAAATCTATCAAAGAACTAAGAAAAAAGAAAGGAATGAAGGAAGGGAGAGGAAGGAAGGAAGAACTAATAAAATACAAGAAAAGAAGGAAGGAAAAAAGAAAACTAATAAAATACAAACAGGAAGGAAAGAGGAAGAAATGAAGGAAGGGAAAAAAGAAGGAACTAATAAAATACAAGAAGGAAGGAAGGAAGGAAGGAAGGAAAGAAGGAAGGAAGGAAGGAAGGAAGGAAAGGAAAGGAAGAAAGGACAAAAAGAGAGAGGCTGAAGTTCAGCAATGTCATTAGAAGCAGATGCGGGAGTAGAGCTGAGCTGCTCTGAATTTAAACTCAGTGCAGCTTTCAGTATCCAAGGCTCCTTATTAAATAAAAATGCAATTGCTCTCTGCACCCTCAGTGCATTGTCCCCACATCTGTGACTTCGTAAGCTTTCAGAACGCCAGGGCTGATTTCCAGGCAAGTCCAGCCTCTTCATGTTAGGGATGGGGAGTCTGCAAACAAGGCAAGGGGAGACAAATGTAGCCTGCCCTCTAGCTGGCTAGGCTGGGCTCTTTGTTTACTCATAGTCATTGACCAGCACCCCCTATCTCCACCCTAATACTGCTGTTGGCTGGACCAATCTTCAGCGTACTTCACACTCCCGTTTTCCTCACCGTGTCTTCTCTCCTCCAGGGACCATGGTCATTGTCAGCGGCTGGGGCAAGCAGTTCTTACAGAGGTTTCCAGAGAACCTGATGGAGGTGGGATTCAGTTTATATGCCACCCTACAAGGGGTGACACTGTGGCTATGCATCCAGACCTCCTACTTTATGCTGCCTGCTCTGGGATTTGGAAGAGAAGGGAAATGATAAGAGACAAGACAGGGGCCAGACTCAGCTCCAAAATTTAGGGGGACTCAAAATCCCAGAAAGTTTGTTATGTTTAAGTGGACATAGGCTCCAGTCTCTAAACACCATTCTATGTCCTTGATAGCTTGTAAAAGTCTCAGAATATGGGAATCTTCTCCCAGGACACTGTAAGTGTGGTTACCAAACAGGCTCATGATTCATCTGTACACCATGAAGACTGCATACCAAATCAGCAAGAACAGGCGAGGCTCTGAGATACAGTTCTTTCAGAAGTGAGCTTAGCCACTGCATTTGAAAGTCACACCCCTGTCATTTCAGACAAGAGTGCTGAACTTGACCCAATGAGCTATGGCTCCAAATCTGGAACCCTAGTGACTTCTTTAGTCACCTCAAAGAAGTCATTTTGGCCTTCTAGTTTATAAGGGGTAGGAGGCAGCATTAAACTTACTAGATTTCCTCTATAACTGCCTGGTTCTGACATTATTGGGGTCTATTATGGAGCTTGGTTCTAAATCCTTCAACATCTCTAAACCCTTGACCAGGATATGTGACATTTTCATCACAGTCTAAAGTTTTGAATGTGTAACAATTGCCTATTGTTTTATTCATGATTTCCAGGTGGTTACTTGCCGTCTCCTGTGAACTAGCTACTAGGTGTGCCAGGGAGAAGAGTGGGCAAAAGGGGTGCTCTAGTTCCCGAGCTCAAGTGGACAGACAGGAAGTAGCTATGGGTATGGTAAAGATGGTCAAGAAGTACAAGATGCTCTAGGATGTACAAGGGAGACCTGGCCCCATCTTGGAGGTTCAAGATGGCTTCCCAAAGGACACTCTTAAATGGTACCTGAATGATGGGTAGTAGCTAATTAGGGAATCCAGCAGATGCTGAAAACATGTCCTCATGGCATGTCTTCCTCTCCCCACTTTCCTAGGAAGGCCATAGCCTAAGAAGACTTTGCGTGGACTATACTTCCCTTGTAACGAGAACTCACAGAGGGTGTGTGGGGGGCACAAGGTCCATTCAGTTCTTTCAGGGAGGAGAAATGAGAGTTATCTATAAAGCAAGTATAATAAACTGTCAAGGACCTACTATTTGAGGGGTGGACAGATGAATCAATAGTTAAAAGCACTGGTTGGTCATCCAGAGGACCCAGGTTCAATTCCCAGTACCCACATATTGGCTCGAACTACAGTTTCAAAGAATCTAATATCTTCTCCTGTCTTCCACAGGTATGCAAGTGGCACAAAAACATACAAGCAGACAAAACCCCATATACATTAAAAATAATAGTACTATTAATTAAAAGAAAGATACCTAGTATTCATATACAGTATGCAGTACCTTTGCACTGTCAAAGTACTTGGTCATTCATTTCCTCTGTGAAACTTCATGTGATTAGTTTATCAAATATGTTAAGGTCCATCTTGGAGATTATGCACGAGAGTGTCAGTGGTATAAGGAAGAAAAATAAAGCCCACACACACCAAGTTCCAGAGCAGAGATGGAGGAAGCATACAAATTGACATAGTTTTCTATATGTTGTTATATTTGAAGCTGGTATGTGCCAGACAAGTATTATTGTCTCTGTATTACAGAAAAGGTAATTGGGTCTCAAACAGGCAAAGCTGCTTGGTCAAGGTCACAGAGCAAGCCTGTAGCTGAGGCTGTAGCAGATGAGTCTCCAGGTCTCTATTCATCTGTGCCTTTACCTGTACCACACAGCAGTTTCTGAAACCAAGTCTAAAGTAGCTGGAGGCCTGCTCAAAGCAGTCAGATAGCAAGGTCCCCTCCTCCCAGAATGGGAAACAATGATAGCCTTGTGTTCCAGATTGAAATCCCAACTGTAAACCATGACACCTGCCAGGAGGCCTACACCCCATTGAAGAAGAGAGTGACCAAGGACATGATCTGTGCTGGAGAAAAGGAAGGTAGGACAAGAAACTGACTGCAATGTAAGTCTGAGACACTGGGGTGGGCACGGATGGGGGAGGGACTGGCAGGTTGGGGGAGGGCACAGAACTTTCAGCATCCCTTCCAGAACCAGCTAGGATTTGGATACAATGGTCTGCTCCACCCTCTAGTGCCCGATTGCATGAACTACAAGTCAAACTCAGATTTGCCCTGGGTAAAGGGTTTTATCTGTACCTCCCTCCCTTTCATCTAGGGGGGAAAGACGCCTGTGCTGGTGACTCTGGAGGCCCCATGGTGACCAAAGATGAAGAAACAGATCAATGGTACCTGGTGGGCGTGGTGTCCTGGGGCGAGGATTGTGGGAAGAAAGATCGCTATGGAGTGTATTCTTACATCTATCCCAACAAGGATTGGATCCAGAGAGTCACAAGGGTGAGGAACTGAGTTCAGCTCTCCCCACAAGCACTGCTGTGTGGTCAGTCACCAGCAGAAGATGACAGATGATCAGTGGATGCCAGCAACACTTCCTCCCCCAGCCCTCAATCTTCACTGCCCATTCCTGTGTGATAATGAGATCCCTTCAGACCCTTCTCCCTGCTCTTGACAGAGGCAAAGTAGCAGAGTGCTGAGAGTGAAAGCTGAACACCTCTTTAAGCCAGTTTCTTCAACCATGAGATCCAACGTGGCTATACCTTACCTACCTCACAAAAGTATGGCGAGGAGAAAGTTGATCTATGCATAGGATTTAGCCCTGTGTATGAACTAAACCACGTGTTCCATACTTGTGACTTAGAAGAGGGACATCTGTCCACCAGGCAGGTGGAGTTCTTTTTTAAACCTGCCTGGGTCTCAGGAATGATTAGAGACACAGTCCTCCTCCCACCTGCCACCATTTTCTTAATCTGCCCCCCAAACTCTACGCTTCTTCACCAAATGCAGTTCCCCAATCGAAGCCCCAATCTCTCATAAAAGTGCAAAAGAAATAAAGTTCTCAGCCCCATGGCCTGACCCTGCCCACACACCCGGCAATGTGAGTGACCACTTGAGCTCAGTACCAAATGGTTAGAATGACTCCGGGAAGCTGGGAGGGGTGTGACCGAGGGAATCGGCTGGAAGGGAATGGTGGATTGTGACATCAGACAGACACCTACGCCCATCTCTCATGTGTCCCTCCACAAGCCCTTTTCCATTATTTTAAGGACCTTGCAAGCACTGACATTCTGGAATCCAATAAAGCCATGTTTTCCAAGATAGATTAGACTCAAAGTTACCCAAAGGAAAATGTTCATTAGGTTTAAAAGACAAAATCCTCCCACTGCCCCTTTAATACCCACCTTGGTCCATCACACCCAGGTCCCAGAGGACATAACCAAGGCCAAGTGCATTCAAGGATCTTCCCCTTACTTTAAGCAGAGTAGCTTCCCTGGACACCCACACCCTTCTCACACCCAAACATGGGCTGTCGAATGCTCATGTACCTGCTGTCTCAAGTACCTGCTGTCTCCCTCCTCACATCCTAGCTGACCTTAAATAGCCATTCCTCTCAGTTCCTGCCTTTTTGTCTCACCCATATGAGATACTTCTTCTTTGAAGAACCTTCTAGAGGCCTCAACCAAGACAGAAGATTTTCAAACGAACAGTAGCCCGGCCCCGACTTTCTGTGTATAGGGATTGTTGTTAACAGAAGTCTTTGACCCTTGAGCTGTGTTGCTGCTGTGAGTCTCTGGTGAAAGATGAAAGCAGCGAATGAGGACCTCTGGGCATTAAGGCCAAGGCTTCACACTCAAGGACAACAAACAATTCCTAGCCAGCTTCCGTTCCTGGGAGTAAGTCATTCTACCTTCAAGGGTTTTGCTCTTGTCTTGACTCTGCAAGGAGATGGCACTTGGACACAATAATCAGATACCTCTCAAGCAAGCTGGTACTCTATTGTACTATCCTGTTTTCTGTGTCAACTTCACACAAGCTGGAGTCATCAGAGAGGAAGGAGTCTCAGTAGAGGAAATGCCTCCATGAGATCCAGCTGTAAGGCATTGTCTCAATTAGTGATGGGTGGGACCATCCCTGAACAGGTGGTCCTGGGTTCTATAAGAAAGCAGGGTGAGCAAACCAGAGGAAAAAAGTAAACAGCACCCCTCCACTCCTGCCCTACTTAAGTTCCTGTTCTGACATCCTCCAATGATGGGCTATGAGCTGGAAGTGTAAGCAGAATAAACCCTTTCCTCCGCAACTTGCTTTTTGGCCATGGTGTTTCATCGCAGCAATAGAAACCCCAAGACATCTATTTTTGTTCCTGATGAAAACTTGCGATACAGTTTTTAAACTACTTCAAGACAATAAACCTTCCCATTGCTGGCACTTTCTGAACTTGCTGATTGCTGCATCAGGACTGATGCAGTGAGGAGAGTATGGGCCATGACTTCCAGGAGCTCCTGATGGAGCTGTGACACATATGTGACTGTCATGTGGTGGTGACCCCTGAGAAATCCATTTTAGAGATTCGGAGATAAAAAGAAATCCTGAGTTGGTGTGGAGTTTGAGGGAAGGAACATTGCTCATCAGTCTAGGGGAGGAAGACCTTCAGAAAGTATGCATTTCCACAGTTGAGGCCAAGAAGACTCTAGAAAGATGAACAGAAGTCTGTGTCCACTCAGGCTTTCCTTAACAACATCAGGTCCTCCCACAAAAATACTATTTCCAGGAAATCAACACTCAAGCATGGGAATCAACATCTAAATATGGGGCTCTCTCCATAGAATCAGAATATTTAGTGCTTTAAAAAACCTCGGGATTCTGGCGCAGATACCACCTTCTGGCTAGGCCCAGGTTATCCTGTTTATCCTCTAGATTACAACTTCATTCTTGTTTGAGAAAACAACTAATTGGCTAATGGAACTTCAGCTTTGTCAAATAAGCACTGGTTAGGTGATGTGTGGTTTGAACATGAATAGTCTCCATAGGTTCTTGTATTTGAATGTTTGGTCATCAGGAAATGGCACAATTTGAGAAGGATTAGGAGGTGTGGCCATATTGGAGTAGGTGTGGCCTTGTTGGAGTAGGTGTGGCCTGTTGGAGGAAGTATGTCACGTTGGGTGAATTTTGAGGTTGTCAAAAGACCAAGCTAGGACCAGGGGCTATCTCTACCTGCTGCCTGTAGATCCATATGTAAGACTCTCAATTACTTCTCTACCTGTGTGCCATCATGCTCCCTGCTATGATGAAAATGGGCTAAACCTCTGAAACTATAAGGAAGCCATAATTGTTTTCTTTTTATAAGAGTTGCCTTGGTCATGGTGTCTCTTCAAACATTGGAATACTGTCCAAGACAGAAGTCTAACTGCTGTTGCGGTTCAAGAAACCTAATCTCTTAGAACCACAGAAACAGAAAAATGATATAGCCATGAGGTCCACCTCATCTAAGTTCAGAACCTAATGCTAACAAACTTGCTATCTTCAAATCCAGCCAGTTCCTAACAATTCTAAAATGTGCTGCAGATAAAAAGACCTGGCTTCCAGGCAACAGAGATCTACCTCCCAAGAAATTAACTTGTATAAAGAAAACTGTGATTTCATTCTGTGAGCACTGTTATTAACAATGATGACAATGCCTGGGATTCATTAGTCAAAGAAGCTGTTGTTCTTATGGGAAACTACACATTCGTTCCAATAAACATCTGCGTTGAGTCAAAAAGCCTTGCTTGACTTGTGTGCTTCTTCATGCACTGATGAGTCTGGTAAGTTGTTTACATGTTTCAAAAGTGTGTTCTATTCGATTAGGATCACTGTACCATGAAGAGAGAGAAACCGATGGGAAGGCTGAGTTATAGATACAAAAGCATGTCTCGGGTTTTATTGATTCGTTCTGTCTAAAAGCCCTACACTATTGTCCCTGCCAATTATCAAGATACCATAAAGCAAATGTCTCAGCACACAAATTATATTACTTGAATACCACCCATATCCATATTAGAAAGGGTTTTTGTTTTGTTTTTGGTTTTTGGGGGTTTTTTTCAGTTTGTATGTTCAATGTCTGCTTCAGAGAATCATGTTTATATATTGAAGATGTCAACACTGGCATATTTAAAATTGGAATACATGCCTTCTTTCTTCTCTAAGTTAATCTTGTCTACAAAGGCATGACAAAAAAAACCAAACAAATAACAACAACAAAAAAACCACCTACCTATGACACTTTTCAAACAAGTGGTAGGCAAGAGAGCAGAAATCAGGATCACTCACATACAGAGACCTAGCAAATCTCAGTCTAGAATCAACCTTGAAGCCAAGACGTGAGACCTGAAACAATGAAGGTTGACTTCATTAAACAACAACAAAACAAAACAAAATGTTTTCCTTCCCTTGTTTGAGATTATTGAATCCATGAATTGACAGAAAAAAATGAGAAATTATAAACTTAGCTCAAATATAGCAACACTTTTATACGCTCTCTCTGTAATTAAGCCCCAGCGACAACCTGTGATGAAATTCCTCCTCAAATCCCCATTCTACAGTGAGTCAACTGAAGTACTGCAATGGATCCTAGAAGCAGAAACTCCCCACAGCTACACACACACACACACACACACACACACACACACACACACACACACACACACACACGAGCCCCGGAACTGGGGCATGATATGTACAAGATGAGCCTGGAGCATCTTGTAGCTCATGCCAGAAAGTAAGGAAACATTCAACAACCTCCTTAGTGATGGGGAGATCTCCAAGAGGCAAAGAGCCAACAGAAAGAGCCCCAGTGGACAAAGTTGGAACAATTTGAGCCACAAAACAAAGTTGTATTGAATAATAATCCAAAATATAAAACAAGTAACCACAGTACATATTTTATGAATAAATTGTTTAATGAATACATAAATTGTGAAGGAGACCAGCCTGCTGTGAAGAAACTTGCCCATCCCTTAAGGGTGAGCAGTACATAATAGTCTTCTAAAAAAGCATACTCTGTGGCTGGGTGTAGCTCAGCAGAAGAGCACTTGCCTAGCATGCAGGAGGCATGAGGCTCAATCCCCCACCACACACAAAAGAAAAAGCACAGTACAGGAGGAAGGAAAGAGTAAGACCACAGTGCAGACATAAGTTGACCCTACCTCTGCCAGGAAGTGAAGGTTACTATCGGCAGTAAGACGCCATAGTGAGACTGAACATGGCTCTGCATCTCCCCATTCTCCCCCACAAACTCTACAACTCCTGTCTAACTGTGAGGGATGTGCCAGATATATTATAGCAGAAGAATATTCTACAAACTATGTGACCAATGCTCCACAAACTATTCAGGTCATAAAAAAGAGGGGAGGGATATCATTAAACAAAAAACTGTCACTGCCAACAGAAGATCAGAATGGGTTCTATTGTGCCTCCCCCACAACACATTGATACTCTAAACCCAAGTACTTCCACATGTGAATTATTTAGAAATATCTTCACTGCTGATGGGATTAATTAAGAAGAGGTCATCCTAGAGCCAGTGGACCTTTTATCCAGGACAGCTGTTATCCTAAGTGGAGACATGAATATACAGGGGAGGGCACCATGTCAGTAGTGCTCTACAAGTCAGGGAGTGCCAAAAGTTACCACCAAGACCCCAGAAGACAAAAGCAGGTGAGGAAGATAGAGCAATATCTTGGTTCTAGACCTTTGGGACATGAATATAGGAGACATCGCAAGAAAATGCTTCTTGTATGGGATCCTGGAACAGGGTTGGGTAAGTAGGGATGGAATTAGGCAAACACTAAGGAGATTCAAACAAACTATGGATTTGGTTGCTAGTGATATATCCATAATCCTTGATTATGACAAAAGCGGCACTCTATTGTAAACTGAAATAAAGCATTTCCGAAACAGATACAACTAGTGTAGGTTATATCATAGCTGCCTATGCCATCATGACCTTTGTAAATGAAAACTGTTCTAAAATGGAGACTTTAAAAATTATGTGACTTGTCAGCCAGAAGGTAGAAATGGGCTCTGGGACCCAATCCCTAAGCAAGCACACCAACTTTTGAGAAGGGAGGCTACACACAGGCTTCAAATTTGGGAGCTTAAGGATGTACAGACTCCCAGGCCCTTCTCTTGTCTGGGGTAAAGTTTGAGCATTAGAACTTCTTAGAAGACCCCAAGATGATGGTAACAGATGTCCAGTCTGAGAATCCCTTTTCTGAGCTATCCTGCCCATATGAGATGACCCTTCTGGGAGACTATGAGAGCCATCATTTTCCAGGCTTCAGCCTTTGACCGAATTGACTCAGCTGATAGGAGATAGGGATGGGGTAAGGTGCCCTGGTGTCCTAGCCTGTGATCCAGAACTTTCCTGTGACTCAGTATCAATGCCATCACTAGATCATTCCTGCTTCAGTGTCTTCCTAAACAGAACTCATTTACTTCCAAATAATAAACTAAGAAAAGGAAAGCACCAGAAACTGGGGAGCAGTGTATTGGGGAACAAGAAGATAAAAGGACCCTGGTATCTTGGGGAATCTGAGTGACACAGTGTCCCTCAAGAGATAGGCAGGTCGGAGTAAAGAACCCTACACCATCTGGGGACAGTGGGGGCTGTGAGGTTGTGGATAGCCTTGGAAGCTTTAGGTTTTGGAGATGAGGAAACGAGCTTTCTAAACCAAGGAGATGTGTGGTGTTTCAAATGAGGTGTTAATGCAGGGAATGAACACACAGAGACCCAAGATGGCTGCAGGACATCAGGCAAAGAGACCTAGTGTTCCTCTGCAAGGCCCAGCCCATGCAGAGGACGTCTCTGTGCATCTGCAGCTCTGAAAATCTAGGACCAGGCTTAAAGAAGATGTCTTTAGCTAATCTCACCCTCTGTGAATACTTCTGAGAGAAACAGCAAAAGAAGAAATGGCTCAAGGACCAAAACACAAAGGGAGTGATGTCTTTCCAGGGCCCTGGTCTTTTTCTGCCTGCTGGCAATGTGCTAGGAAGGAAGTGTGGGCTACTCTGAGTTTGAGACAGGGAGACAAACAGGGCCTTCGAAGTGCTCTCCTGCATCTGGTACACATTGGTGTTTTTTCCCCCCAAAGAGATCAAGAAAATGTCATTTGGAGGCAGAAACACAGGCTCAATTCCCAGCAATGAGCCTCTGATCACAGGAAAGAAGGGCCAGGGCCATTTCAACATCAAGGCAGATCACAAAGGCTCCAAGGAAGTTCCCCCAGAGAAATGGGGGACAAAACAGTGTTACAAGGAAAAGGTGTGTCTCGTCTGAGTGGTGCCCAGCACATATGTGTGTGATGAATGACAGGTCAGAATAGGCGGGAATGCCCCACCCCCACAGCTTCTGCTAGTCATGTGGTTGTTGCTACAAAGCAAGAAGTCTCTGAGAAATGAACATGGGGAGATTCCCCTGCTTATATGTCCAGGGATGGCTGGCAAAAAGCCCGAATGAACACTGAAGGATTTTGAAGATCTCCATATGGTCCTAATGAACATTGTTTGAGAGCCACTGTTCTAGACTATTCTGCCAGAATGCACCCTCTGAAGAATGTGTCAGCCTGTTTTTCCCAGACTTAAGACTAGGATTGAGGTCACTCAGTAAGAACCAGACAGGAATGGAACCAGGGTAGCATTGTTCAGAGGTGGGAGCATTTTTAGGAGGTAGCTGTTAATGACAGATGCTTGGGTCACAGGGGCCATGCCCTCAAAAGATTATGGTGACCCATTCTCTCCCTTTGTCTGTTTCTTGGCTAAAAATATCAGTGCTTAGTCTAACATGCACACTTTACCATTGCCATCCACTGCCTTCATGAGAACTGGCCCAAAAATAACATTATGCCCTTGAGCCTCCAGAGCCCTTAACCAAAATAGGCCTTGCTTTTCTTAAGTGTCCTGCATCAGCTGTTTTGTTATGGTACTATGATGCTAACTGGGGTTATAATGCTCCATTCTACAGTGATTAGCCAGCATCAAACCCTCAGACCCTCCGGCTCCAGATAGACCCAGCCCAGGCCCCAGGTCTCAGAAGCTGTTGACCTAGTTAAAAAGTGAGGACTTTCATCTCCCCTTGGTTATTTATCATGTGATGTTTTTTCCCAACTCCTACAACCATGTGCCTTATTTAATACATGCCCATTAAATACCATACGTGCCCAAGGCCTGCCAATGGGACCCATGATAACTGAGTTTGTTCTTCTAAACAGCTCCACAACATCACTGTTTTGATGTGACCCTGTGTGTTCAATTCCTAATTGGCAGTCTAGGCCTCCAACTAAATCATTTTTATTTCAGTGCATTTTAAAATGATGAAATATTTCAAACATGCTGAAAAAAATAGACACAAATCTGTGTCCTACTCAGATGGGATAAAACCTCACCCTGTGTGAGGAACCCAACAGGATTCCAAAGCACACAGGGAGATGGTGTCATGAGAGGAAGGAGGTGGCTCGGGCCCCACAAGAGAGTTCTGACACTGGCTGTGAAGACCTCAAATCCAGTCCCAACTCTATTCTAGACTCAAAGTCACTGTCACATATGTCCTCGGTGTCCCCCCCCCCACCCAGTGACTTCCCCTTGCCCTTTGAACCTCTGTCTATGGAGAGCCCTGAGTTCCAGTCCCCAGGACTCTTCCCTATCTGCTCTCATTCCTGGATAGCGTCACTTAGTCTCTGGACATTTAGTGTTGCCTAAGCATAGACGACTCTCTGTTTTTCTCTAGTTTGGGCCTCCCTTCTGAGCCACTGACACCACACCATTTCTTAGATCCAGTGTCTAAAAGAATGTCTAAAGAGCATCCCAAGCATCACATCCCAATCCATTCCCCCAGTATTGCCCGCAAACCATTCCTGTGGTAGTCCCCATCTTAGGAAGTGCCAACCCCATTCTTCTGGTTTCTTAGATCAACACCTAGGGCCCTACTCTTCTCTTCCTTTTAAAGCTCCCTGGGTCATCAGAAGGTCCTCTCCAATCTGATTTTAAAACACATACACTTGCTGCCTCCACAGCTCCAGCCTCCACTCTACAATAGGCCTCCATTGCCTCATGCAGGCAGACACAGCCTTGACAATCTTTCCTTTTTTCAGTCCCTCAGCAACCTATTAACACAGTGTCCATGAATTAGAGAACATTACTCACTGCAGTTCAAAAGTCCCTTGTAGTCTCTGGCATTTGAGTACTTGGTCCCTAGTTGGAGGCTTAGGACATATAAAACTTGCTGGAGGAAATGTGTAACTGGAGATGGGATTTGAAAGGTTAAAGACTTGTGCCATTTTGAGTTCACTCTCTGTTTCCTGTGAGCTCTCAGTTGTGTTGCCTGCTTGCAACACACTTGGTGGTGATGGACTCTTACCCCTCTGGAACCATAATCCCAAAGTAAACCCTTCCTTCTATGGATTGCCTTGGTCTTGGAGTTTTATCACAGCAAAACAGAAGTAAGTAATACAGAAGCTGATGCAGGGAAATGGGCTAGTGCTGTGACAGTTCTGACCATATGGGTTTTCAGAGGAATGAAGAAGGCTCTGAGACTTTGGTGATGGGGTTGTCTTTCTGTATATGTTTGACTTATTGGATGATGAATAAAACACTGTTGGCCAATAGGGCAGCAAGATAGGCCAGTCTAGGAGATGAGGAGAATGCTGGGAGGTGTAGGTAGAGAGCAGTCGCAATGTGATCCCTACAAGAGAGGATGGGAGTCAGACGTTGTCTGGTAAGATAGCACCATGTAGAAATACATAGATAAATAAATTAAGGCAAAGCTAGCCAATAAGAAACCCTAGTCATTGGCCAATAGCTTTATAATTACCATAAGTCTTTGTGTGTTAATTTGGGGCAGACACAGCTGTGGGACCAGGCTGGCAAGAAAGAGTGCTCCTTACACTTTGAACTAGGAAAGTGGTTGAACATAGTAAGAGGCTTATCGGGTGATCCCAGCAGTAGCATGGAAGACAGTAGCAGGAGAGTTAATGTGCACTGTGGAGGCCCAGATGAGAGGCTTCAGGGAACAATATTAGCACCTGAGAGCATTCTTGTGATTGTTTGGGAAAGAATGTGGCTGTTTTCTATCATTATCCTAAGAACTTCCCTAAGGATAAATTTTAAAATATAAAAAAAAAATGGATAAAATAATGGACTAATTTTTTTTGGCAGAGGAGATTTCAAAACAGCCTAACACTGACTCCCATCATGTAGTTTATTAATGATCACTCTTATACTAACTTATTGTCACAGCCAAAGCTTTTATTAAAAGAGATAAGCTTGATACCATTAAGGAGGCACAGATCTGCAGTAGAATAGTGGAAAGGGTGCCATCAAGGCAAGACCCTGTCCATCTGGATGCCTGCCTTATGACAGGAAAAAGCCTAAGAGTGTTCTTCTTCTAGAAATGAGCAACAAACAAAAGCCACAGCAAACGTGACTCAAGGAGTTCGGCTTCCCTCTAGGGGATACTGAATTTGGTAGCGTTGTCCACCTGGTACTGGCTTCAGAGCCGTGAAGATTATATGAGTAAAGGGGTTATGGAATCTTCTCCTGCAGGTTCAGAGCCACAAAGGCCAGGCATGTGGCAGGGATGTCATTGCGTGGAGTCCCCGAGAGGCCATTGTGTTTAGGTATAAAAGTGAAACCTGGTGGTCCTGGAGACACCAAAATGAAAGAGGTGCCAGAGTCATGAGGTGTCTGTCACCAGAAGTGGCACCCACCCACAAGACAGATGCATGTCACAGGCAGCAAAGCTGCAAGGACAGGGCCACCCAAGGCCTTTGACCTCAGAGGTGGAGCTATAGGATTTGGAGTTTGCCCTGCTGGGTTTCAGTCTAGCTTTGGTCCAGTGTTCCCTCACTATGTCCTCACTTCCTTCCTTCTGGAATGGTAATGGATATTTTGTGACATTATATTTGGAAAAATATAATTTGCTTTTTTATTTTACAGGGGATTACAAATAAGAGACTGCCTTTAATTTCAGAAGAGACACTGGACTTTGGAATCTGGAACAGTGTCCTGACTAAAAGAGCTGGGGCTTGAGAAGTTTGACTAAATGCATTTTGCATTACAATATGGTTGCAGCTGTATTGCAGAGGTTAGAATGAGAAGGGCCCCATTGTCTCTGACATTTGAATATTTTGTTTTGAGTTGGTGCTTCCTGGGGACATTTAGGAGGTGTGGCCTTGCTGGAAAAACTGTCAGGGAGTGGGCATTACGCGTTTAAAGACTCATGCCATTTCAAGTTCACTCCCTCCGTTTTCTGCTAGCAGTTTGAGATGTGAACTCTTCTTAGCTGTTGCTGCTGTCATGCTGGATACCTGCTACCATGCTTCTCCAACATGATGGTGATAGCCTCATCCTTCTGAAACAGGAAACCCTAAAGAAACCCTTTCTTCTGTAAGTTCCATTGGTCATGGTATTTTATCACAGCAATAGAAAAGTAACTAACACATCCATGGGCTTCAACTCCAGTGGCTTTCTGTCTAATTTATATATATATATATTGTTCCTATTTCAAGGCCTTGACACAAGCCACTGTTCTCAGTTCCTTCTGCTTTTCTGCTGCTAGCTATGCGACCTAAATATGTAACTCCATCCCCTTCTCTTTCTATTCATGCTACCTAATCTTATAAACAATTTAATATGCCAACATCTTATTATTAGTTATTCACTACCATCAGCAGGGGCTAGTTAGCCTCTTAGTCCCCTGTTATGCACTTACTCAATGGGCTTTTGTTGAATGAATAAATCCTGCACATAAACATCTTACTACATCTGGAACTATTTCTACTTCCATAGAAAAACCAAAGTAAAGGCTTATTGGGCTTATTATAAAAATGAGGAGATAATACTGCCACTCCCCTAAATCCATATACTTCCTAACTTCATTTAAATACTTATCCTTATTCCCTCAGATAAGAGCAGCTCTCACCCTGCACCAAAGACATTCCCTTTTTCAGCAGGCAGAGACCATCACAGAAGTCCACAGCTGGTTACATTGCAGAGCACAACTGACCAGGGGATGCCCAGCTCCAGCTGATATGTCTGCAATGCCATCCCTCACCTAAGGTTCAGGAACCATTAGAAGAGACAGTGCAAAGATACAAAAGACCAGATTGCCTGCTGGGAGATAGCATCATCTGTGCAAACTGGTAAGCTGTGTCCATGAAATCTCAGCAATATGGTCACATAAACAAGACAATGACAACACTAGTGAACATGGCAACACAGAGATGGGAAGTCTCTCAAGGTCCTTGCCCTACATGAAGAGCTGTAGGCAATCAATATCTGCTAAGAAGGGAGAAGCATTCTTCTCTGGGGATGAGCTCCCTAAGAGGTTATCCATTCACAAGCAGCCCTAAACAAAAATACATATGAGCTGAACTAATGGGACTGATATGTGTGTATAACAGTAATTGAATAAAAGAGGGAGAATTTGGGAGGGCGTGAAGAGAACACAGGGGGAGTTGGGGATAGAAGTGGGGGTGGAAATGATGTAAATACAGTACTGGTGTATAAAATTCTGAATTGTTTTTAATGGCCTAAATAAAAGAGAAATGGGAGGATAAAAATACAAGCTGAAACTTTGCACAAGGCCAAGCCTTTCGAGGTAACTGCCTTTCAGAATAAGCATCCTCAGAGAAAGACAAGAGTGTTTGATGGATGAAAGTTTGCTTCAAAGAAATAAAGGGAAGGAAGATGCTAAGAATTTATCAAATAAGGATAAACTCCAAACTGGCAAAAGTATATTGAAACTCTGGGGTAACTGTTCTATAGTCCATTGGATGGATGAATGCCAAGAAGCCCCTGAAAATGGCCAAGGATAGAGATAGCTGAACAGGACAGAAACAGAGTCAATGTGGGGAGGACCCTTCAGCTGCTCCCCATTTTGCTCTACAAACACGGGAACTGAGACTTTGTGCAGGAGGAAACCCAGGTCACCTGAGGCCAGCAGCCCAGGTAACAGTGAGCCAGCACTAGACCAAAGGTGTCTAACTCCCAGGCAGGAAGATCTCTGCACTGGAGACACACATTCACTTGCCTTCTCAGGAAAATCAGGCAGCTTTCATTTCCCTCTTGCATTTGTGCCAGGACCCAGACAATGCCAAAAATGGCACCAGAGGAAATTCCTATAGTCGGGAGTCCTACAGAGAGACAGAAGGAGACTTGGAAAAGAATTAAATTCTTCTTGGGGTATTGTAGCCAGTAGGAACAGGGCCCAAAAACCACTGGTGTTTTCTGTTTGAGATGTTTAAAATAGCAATCTTTGAAGAATGGAATGTGGTCACCATGCTTCTGGAAAAGTGAAGTCATTGCTGTTAAATAAATAGAAAGACAAGGAAAGAAATTGCTATGGATTGCATCAAAATAACCCAGTTCTTAACCTGGGCTGAGAAACTCATCCTTAGGTATTGACCAATAGCATTTAACTGAAGTCTCAGAGCTGAAAGAGTCTGTCAGGGCTCAAAGGAAAAGAAGCTTAAGGGAGAGAGGATATAAGCTTCCAGTAAGCATGTGCTGTGTGGCAGACATGGCCCCAAACAGTGCTGTATGTTATAACATTATCCCCATTTTGATGGAGGAAGGGATGAAACTCAAAGTACTCAGATACCGTATTTAAGGGATGGGCTGCAAAGAAGCAGGATTACTCTCAGTGATTGCCAGCTCCATGTTTAATGACCTTCTTTGAACCCTTATTGCACTGTGCCCATTAGGCTCTTCATTTGTCCAGGCTCCAGGTCCCCATCTGTAAGATACGAGTCCTGTACCTTAATTTCACAGGTGCCTTCATTTTCCTCCTGTGAGGTTTCTCGGTTCTCGGGACTTAGGGCTAATGTCCCATCTCAATGGGTTGGGGGACACAATCAAAGCAATACTTCTTTCTGACCCTGCGCTAAAGATCTGGCCCCTGGAGCTGCATATGGTGCCTGCAGGTCTCTTGTCGGGGTGAACATCAAAATGTGCAGGCACTCCAGTGGGAGAAGGGCCAGGTCTCTGGAATGTCCCCTAGGGAGTTTATTTATAACACAGAGTACATCTAACAAGTTCATTGTGTTGCGTGTGGCATGTGGAACTGTCCTAGAGAACTCAACAAAGACAAAAAAGACCACAAACAAGCCTAGAATTTTCTATCTGTCACAAGTACGGGAAACAACAGAGGAGACAGGTGAGCGCAGAATAAGAAAACTAGAAGCATCTCCCTAGCATGACAGGAGAAGTCCTGGGAAAGTTGAAGACTAAATCTATTGGTAAGAGTTGGAATCTGTCCCTAGACAGTTGCCTTGCCCAGCCTTGATATAGGAGGAGGAGCTTAGTCCTGCCTCAACTTGATGTGCCATGCTTTATTGACTCCCAAAGGATGCCTGCCCCTTTCTGAACAGAGACCAAGGAGGAGTGGATGGGGGGTGTAGATGAGAGATGGGGGAAGAATGGGAGGGAAAGAGAGTGGAGAAACTGTGCCTGGTATGTAAAATAATGAAAAAATTAAAAAAAAAAAAGTGGGAATCTGTTGTATAGTAGTTTTGTCCTGATTTAAACGTCTTCCCTAGGAGTTTAGGTCCCTTAAAACGCAGGAAATAAATGAAACTTACAAGCTTGGAAAGTAGACAAAATTCACAAATCTCAGCAAAATTCTCAAATCCCAAGATGCACTTGGCTCCTCACCAAGGTAAGCAGTAATAATTGCTGGGGAGAGGCCCACCTGCTAAACAGCCTCCGGGTGGTGCAGGGAGCTCCAGGGTCACCGCTTTGAGAGGCCTTGCCCGCACTTGGATGAGGACACACTGTCAGTTGGAGCTGCCTCAAGTTTATGGCAGTAAGCAACCCCAATAAACTCAGCACTTCACTAAGCTGGTCCTGGGTGGACTTGTTCCTTTGTTCTGTCATCAGTGCCTTATCTGGGGTGAATAGATGTTTGTCTGTATGTCTCTCCAGAAGACACAGCAGGCTCCTTAGGCTGCATCTTTTCACATGTTTGGGGATGAGACACTTTTACACTCTGATCACATTTTACCATCTGTGAAATAAAGTGATTGAATCTCTCTAATGGTTCGTCCAACTCTAAAATTCATGGCTTTGCAAATATTTACTGTCCTAGATATAGAAGGCATGCAAGTCTTGTGCTCACGGAGAAGCTCTGGGGCAAACAGGAATGTTAAACACACAAGATTATCTCTTTGATGTGTAATCTATTTTCCACCCAGAAAGCTGGGGTAGGGTGTCGTTAATAGCCTGGTGACTTTTGCTCTGTATGTGTGGCTGAGACCATGCTGGATCCTCCCCAATACACTTATCTTGAGGTTTTCTTAGCTGATGTATAAAACCAGTCTTTATGGAAGATGTCCCCCATGTACTTCACAAAGAGTTTCAAAGTGGACATGTCTTAACTCTTGTTATATACACAGGATTGAGTTAATTACCACCAGGAAACTTTTCTCCAATTTGTACTGTGCGTAAACATGCCTAAAATAAACTCTGAGGGGTCAGACTCTGGAAGCTGGACGCAGCATTAGCTACTGAGTTGTGATGAACCAAACTGCCTTCTTGCCTCTCAGGGATCGTTGCTCTGATTGCCCTGGTGATGGCAGAGACCTGCACACCTAGACAGCCTTACAGTTAGAAAGAGGGTCTGTGAGAGCTAAATCATAAGGGGCAACATGCACTCTCAGCAGAAACACTGAGTTTATCTTCACATTAATGAACTGGAGAGGAAGTAATGGAAACAGGAAACTAGAAACTATTGGAATTCCTGTCAACAGGAACAGATGGAACCCTAAGAAGAAGTGTCCCCACTGCCCTGTGCAGAAAGGCTGGTTCCATGGCAGCGTCCCCATGGATCTATGGTGAGATTGGTTCCATGGAACATCGTCACTGTTCTACACAGAGACTGGTTCAAGGACAGTGTCCCCACCACCTGTGCAGAGTCTGCTTCATGACCACATCCCTACCTCCTTGCACAGAGCCTGGTTGCAATGAAGCCAAGAACAAGATGAGCACTTAACGCCATTGCAAGAAAATGACATGTTAGGAAGCCCCAAGCCTGTGTCCCCCACAGAAACATTATAAAATGACCAGAAGGTAACTAAAATAATGTTATAGGTTATTATATAACCCAAGAGTTTAGTCAAATACATGGAATCCCTAGGAAATGTTTTGTTTTGTTTTGTTTCTCACCTCAGCATGCCCCTCTTCCAGAAGAAATGGAAGGGACCTTACTCTCAAACATTATTGCAATGTTCTAATCAGTCTTGGGGTTGCCTAAAGGACTGGTATCTGTCTTGCTAGGGTTTTTTAGCAGAAGTGTGGCTCATAAGTCTGAAGGAGAGCCATACATCTACACATTCTTAGGATAAGGCATTACAGATAGAACCACATAACAGAACTGCCAAGACTCACAGCACATACAGAACATTCTTTTAAGTCTTGTTTTTTGTAACTCCACTAAGAATTCAGCACTAATAACCAACTCCGGGCTTTACTTAGCTTCCCGAACACATGGTTCTTGATTCACCTTGTCTTTTCTGGTTCCTTCTTTTTCTTGCCTCTACATAGGTTTCCTGCTTCTTTCTGATTCCTGCACATGGGTGGTATGCAGGGTCCCTTCTTGAGTGGATGTTCTACAGGGTCTCTGTGTCTTCTGGATAGCCTCATCTAAGACCTTCATTTCCTGGCACCCTCTTGGTTGTGATGCACAGAGATAGCAGCCAATCTAAGGATAAAGTGGAATGTATTCAGAAAGTATGGGAGGGGTCTTAGCAAGCCAATAAGCAGCACTCCTCCACAGGAGTGGCTTCTGCTCTGGCCTCCAGGTCCTGCCCCACCTGGGTTCCTGGCCTGACTTACCTTGGTGACCTTGTGGAATTGTAAAATGAAGTGAACCCTTTCTTCTCCATGATACTTTCAACCATGGTGTTTATCACATGGCATTTATAGAAAGCAAACTAAAACACTTTGTTTCTCCCCTCTTCCTAAGCCCTGCTTTCTTGGGTCATATTCCTCTACAAAGTACCAACACATAAGGCCCTGTATTAGACTCAGAGTTCTGGGGATCCAGACAGAAGTTCAGGCACAAAAGGCCTAGAATAGAGATAGAGTGTGTGGTGGGCATGCAGGTTGTGGCATGAAATAGCATGTCAAAGGAGGCTTGATTGGAGATGAAACTCAAAAGGCCTTGAGGGAGATCAGAGAGAGAGCCAGAGCCTTGCTGGAGACCCTTCCTGGCAGAGGGAACAAGTCAGACAGTCCCTAGGAGAGAGCAAATCCAACACATGAGGAACAGTACTCACACCAGTGTAGCTGCAGAAGTGGGCAGGTGCTGTAAGCTGTCATGAGATGATTAGAGCCACACCATTCTGGCCTTTACAGAATGGAAAAGGGTACATCTGTACTGCGCCTACCCCTGCCAGCAAGGAAGACGCAACTCCAGGAAGATCTTCTTCATACAGTTTTAATCAGGATCCTTGAACATGCTTCTTCTGACCGCGAGAGAGCCCGGGGGACTCCTGCACAGGCTTAAATACCCTTGAGCTAACCAACCCCAGTGAGCCACGTGGACCCTGCAGATAAGCTACTCTAATGCGGAAGCAGACAGGCTGAACAGACTTAACCAAATAAGGGCTTGTTTATGCCTGAGAGCCTTCACCACCGGGAAGGTGTAAGGCAGAAGCCAGTGCCACTTTAATGCGTGGCACTTCGCGGCTCTCTACAGTTCCCCCTTTTTGTTTTAATAACGCAACAGAAAAGTGTAGTGGTCTGGTCTCCAGAAAAAGCAGTGGACATTGTAATGACCCTGAATCCTGGTAGTCAGCCAAGTCAGTGCCACACCCCTCCAGCGTCTTTTTCCTGGAGGTGGGGCCTGGGACACCAACCCACTTGCAACCAGACTTGCCCTTCTAGGAGTTGCTCACTTCCAGAGCTAACTCAGAGTGCAGTGCTAAGCCATCCAACCTGAGCGTGAAGGATCAATACTTGTTCATGACTGCGAGCCATGCTTGGGGAGACTGTCCTGTCCCAATGGCTATAAATGCCTGGACAACCATAGCAGCATACCGCTTCTGAGCAAACCTCATCTTGCAAAGGCACCACAGGCCCACAAAGGAGATAAGCAACAAGAGGACAGCCATGGCTCCCATTCCTGCCCACTCTTTCAGATGATCCATGGCAACGGGAACCACGATGACAATCCGGCAGCCAGTCCCACATCCACACGTGTCGAATTTACTGCAATGATGGCCACTCACAGCTGTGCCATCAGGTCATCAAAGTCAGCAGACCAATTTCCTAAAAGATAGCTAGACAACTGTTGTGACAAATTAGCAGCACCTGTAAAGTTCTCATACTGAATGCTAGTAACACACAAACCTGGATACTTCATTTCACATCCCAATTGGGCCAGCTGCCACAAGGTATCTATTTGTTCCTGCACCAGATCAATTCTTTGGTTTACAATCATTAAACCTCCTTTTAGTTGAGCACCAATTGTGGATTGAGCATCCAAGGCAGTAGCCACATTCTTGGACAGCTCATTTAGCTTAGGGGCTGTCTGCACCAATGTGCTCATAGCCACAGCAGCCGTGACTGAACCCACAACTGCAAAAGAGATAGCTGCAACTATGGCTGCTGTAATGCCAAAATCTCTCCCTGCAGCCTCTACCAAACAGGCCACAAAATCTGAAAATGGTTCCATTGGGCCTTGCAGTATCTTAGTGAGGTTACCACTCACCTCTCCCTTATTGGGTAATGACATCCATGCTTTAATGGCAATCTGATTTACTTGTTCAAGACTTAAGTCATTTCATAAGGCTTTCTAGACCTCAGGGCAAAAGGAATGCCCTGTACATGGGCCCCCACCCTTCCTAACTCTGATAAGGAAAAGGAGCCGACGGCATTGTTCTAGGAGGGTCCCTCCCCTCCCCACATCTCCATTTCTCCTCTCCCTTACCCCTCTGCCCCTTAAGGGATTGTTTCTGAACCTTTTCTACCAGGGCTTGCAATTCTTCCTCAGCCCAGCATGCTACCTTGATGTCTCCCGAAACTGTGAACCAAGGTGCAATGGCATCTCATTCGCTCAGGAATCTTTCTAGTGTGCTTTTCTTCATTTTAAGTTTCTTTGACAAAAGTAGCTCCTGAAGAGCCAGAAAAATTGGATGAGACTGAGAAGTCCCCATTTTGAAAATTTTACTTTCGGTTTGTTACAACCTCTCACTCAATGCCTGAGACTTTATTGCCGCTTAATTCTGTGGTGTTTAGCTTGATCCCAACTTACCTGGGGCCTTTTATTGCTCCTTACTGGAGACCTTATTGCCTCTTTACCGAGGGCCTTAGACTTAGTTCAAACCCAAATTTCATCGCTCCTTACCGGAGACCTTATCGCCTCTTTACCGAGGGCCTTAAATTCGGTCCCAACTTACCTTGAGAACTTGCCAGCACTGCCCTGACTGCAAGAAGTTCTGATCTGAAAAATTTCCTGTACGGGCCGCCATCTGTATGTGCCTACCCCTCAACAGCAAGGAAGATGCAACTCTGGGAAGATCTTCTTCATGCAGTTTTAATCAGGATCCTTGAAACATGTTCTTCTGACCCTCGGGAGCCCGGGGGACCCCTGCACAGGCTTAAATACCCTTGAGCTAACCAACCCCAGTGAGCTACGTGGACCCTGCAGATAGGCTACTCTAACGCGGAAGCAGACAGGCTGAACAGACTTAACCAAATAAGGGCTTGTTTACGCCAAAGAGCCTTCACCAACGGGAAGGTGTAAGGTGGAAGCCAGCACCACTTTAAGGCATGGCACTTCGTGGCTCTCTACAAGTACAGAGCCATGACAGGGCCTGACTCAAACTAAGATGATCTCCCAGCAGCAGTGTTGAGAAAAGAACCGGGTTAGTAGAAGGAAGGAACCTCTCCATGCCCATTCCACAGTGACCGCAAAACACGAATCCTTTGGAGAGACTCAAAAAGAACGAGGGATTCTTCATAAGACAGTTAGCCCAAGAGGGCATGAGCTGCTTTAACCAATGGTGAACTCCCTGCTGTCTGGGGTGTTCAGAAACAGGCTGGGTAACCTGGAGCTGGGACATTCGAGGAACCAGGCTTTATGTGGTTGAGTACAGCAAGGGCGGGGGAAAGATGTTTTTAATATCAAGACAGGGTACCTGAGCCAGAGAGCAAATGAGCAGCTTCAGGTCCCGGGGAAACCAGTACAAATTAAAACAGAGCCCATGGCTTCCTATGCCCGGAGAGTTCAGCAGTGCTTGTCCAATTTCATGCTACCATCTGAAACGAACAAACTCTATCCCCCAAACTTTTTGGTTTAAATATTTTATTTGGGGCATATGAGTACAAGATCTAGGAAAATAAGTATTGATAGGAGAAGAGGATTGTCATACACTACAAATGCAAAGATCTGGCTGAAGATGGCCCTGTTCATTGGTTTTACTTAGTCATCCAGTAAAATTTTACTAAGCTCTTGCTATGTGCTCAACAGAGGTAAAAACAATGCTCCGAGCCTGTGCTATTGAGAACCTATATTCTAATGATAATTATATCCAAGAATGAGAGATTACAGCAGGTCTAATGGGTGTTCTAGAAAGAAAGACTCAGCCATGCAGACCAAGGGGCGGGTTAATGTAAGTGTAGCAACAGATCACCATGGTGGGAAAGGTAAGGAAATGTTATATTCCAAGAACACAGAGTGAAAAGCATGGCAGCTGAGGAGAGATGCATTGCCCGAGTTATGGAGAAGCCAGGGAGGTTCATTAGAGGATATAACCAGGCATAGTTTGTAAAGTGGGTACAAATGAAACTGCCACTTACTTAGAGGCATTAAACCAAGCTGTAGAGGCAGGGTGCTGGGAAATGGGAGATCTGTTCTTACGGGGGGGGGGGAGTATGTGAACTGCTATTTCTTTCAAAGCTTCCCAGGGTTCCTAATATACAGCAAGGCCTGAGAATCCCTGAGGTAACCAGAGGCCTCCGATAGACTAAGCCTGGCCCAAGGTGCCTACTATCGCATCCAACACCCAAATAAGAACTTGCTAGAGAGGAGGTGCCCAGGATATGTGGCTGGCTAGAGAAATTAATACTGTGAAGGAAGAAGTCACAGCTGGTTACTACTGCCAGAGTGAAGGCTTGTCCTTGTGCTGACCTCCCACATCACTCCTGACTAGGGACAGGATAGGCCCAGAGCAGTAACTGGATAGTCTCAGTAAGAGAGAAGACAAGATACTGAAAGGGGGGATTAATAGGAACCGAGGACCACATGGGGACTCTGGAGGTGCACCAATGATGTCCCCAGGGTCTTTATGTAAATGGCCCTCCTGTCTCCCCCACTACAGACATTGTGACTTTCATTCAAAGAGAAATACCAGGAGGGCAGGAAGATGGTCACTAACAGAGACAGTGAACAAGGGCCTCTAGGGCTCAGGGTGGGTGTTCCACTTCCAGCTTCTTGCCTCTCCCCACCAGCCTCATTCTACACTCTCTTTCCAGAGTGTGCCTGATCCTATGACTGCAAAACATACTGCGACATTCTGGGCACTCTCTACCAACAAGTGATTGTATATGTTTAATTTACCATTTCTTGCTGAGATGCTCCATCTCTACGGTTCAGGTAGAGAGCCTCTTTGGCATAAATGCCAAATGTGGAAAAGACACATTGTTTCAGCAAAGTCATAGGTCGCCTGCCTGTTCCCCTGTTCTGGCCATCAGCAAGGCTGAGGATATGAACCCTGAAAACCCTCTGCTATAATGGGGAGTCACTCTGTGTGCAGTTTGCTTCCAAATCTCTCTGAAGACAGTGCTAGTTCACAAGCACTGAGTGGAAGGCCTCTACCCCAGCAACCAATCATCAGTCAGCCAGGTAGACTGTGGGATCCACCTGAAGGCAAGGGCTAGGAGCTTCAAGTCCGGGGAACACAAGCAAAGTCCAGTGGATCCAACAGCCTTGTGCTCCTACCTCTCTACTTTAGGGGAAACTACTGCACGTGCATGAGGCAGAGGTGTGCACCAGGCTCATACCAAAGGCAAAGAGGTTCCTTTAAAGCTATAAATAGATGCTACGGTAGTGACGAGGACAGAGCAGGGACTAACAAGAGAGTAAAGTCAAGTTCATTGGCTTTAAGACTTTTTGAGATGACCTAGTCCTGTAATTTCCAAGCTTGTTTTCCTTTTGAAACAATTAAGCATGTGTACACACACACACACACACACACACACACACACACACACACTCACACACACACACCATGGAACTCCATGGAAAGCAGTTCTATTCTGATTGCAGCAAGGGAGAAGTCAAACGTTGGAAGGAGCCTGGTGGTGACACACGCCTTTAATCCCAGCATTCAGGAGGCAGAGGCAGGCAGATTTCTGTGAGTTTGAGACCAGCTTGGTCTATAAGAGCTAGTTCCAGGATAGTTTCCAAAGCTACACAGAGAAAACCCGTCTCAAAAAAAAAAAAAAAAAAAAAAAAAAAAGAAAAGAAAAGAAAGAAAGAAAGAAACTGTTGGAATAAGAGAAAGCAGCTAACTTACTCCAGCTATCTCCCTAATCCGACATCCCTGGGGTACCTAGAAGGACTTTGGAACTCTATATTTCTTTAAAAAAAAAAAAATCAGCCATGCAGCCCAAACCCTTAATTTTACAGGTGGAAAAATTGGGTAGATTGTTTATGGTTCTCACTGAGTCAGTGACCACATTGCATTAAAACATGCCCCGTTTTCCCTAGCCAGGTCTCACCTCATCCCTTCCCACCAGCTGCCCCACCCCAAGCCTCAGACCCACGCCAGAATCTTAAACAGAACTACGGAAAGAGAATTGCAGGTAAATGATGAGCAACAGGACCGTGGCCCAGAACAAGCACCAGGGGATGGAGCAGAAGTTGCAGCCTGAGCCAGCTTCGGCCTGTGGTTTGGTTGGGCTGGGTGCTCGGGAGAAGGTGTAGGTGGTCGCCTCCTCCTCCAGCAGCTTCTCGCTGGGCTTCCAGTGCACGATGCCTTCCTGGCAGGCCTCGCAGAACTCGCCACGATGTCGCCGGTTGTCCTGGCGGCTGGCCACGTGGATGCGGTAGTGGCCACCGCGCTCTCCGTAGCACTGCTCACGAAGGCTGGTGATGAGGTTGTCCACCAGGCTTTCGATGTTCTCCTCCAGCATGCTCGACTCGTCCAGCCGTGCTGTGCCGCACTCGTAGCACAGCTGCTTGAACACGCGCATGCGGACCGAACCAGCACGCTGGGCACGGTCCAGGTACATGTGGAAGAGGATGACTACATGGGGTGACTGCCAGGTGTGCCAGCACCAGGAGCAGTGGAACCTGCCAGTGAGGGAAAAAGAAAGTGAGGGCCATATATGGAGGGATGAAAGCAAGCCAGGAAGGAAGGGGTAAGGGGATGTGGCACTGGCAGAAGCAGAGCCCAGGGTGGGGCAGTGTGCTGAGTTCCCAGGGTTCATCAGCTTCCACAGCAAGCCACCCTCCTTGCTCTATATGAGCATTCTCCCAAACTTGGCACCAGCATCTAGCATTGATTGGTCTGTTCCATGGTTGCTTTCCAGAGACCTTGTCCCCCTTCAGCCAGGTTTCCTCAGGCCTTGTCCTTTGTCCCAAGGAACTTATTCTTCATCTATTAAATGCTCTGGATGCATTGAGTCCTCTGCCATGGCACGTGGAAGTCTGATAGCAAAGCTGAATCTTTCTGGCCAGGAGATACACAAGCCTGTCTGTCAACACTGACTGAATAGGCTAGGCCTAAATCAGGAGAAAATGAACTATTGGTACCATCAACTATTGGCACACTGCCAAAACTAATGCATTCCCAAATCCTGGAAGTAGAGGTAATGTCAGTGCAAGGTGACCCCCCACACACAGCCGGGGGTCACAGTTCAACATCCAAATCTGAGATCGCCACAAAGCTCTCCCACCCTGCCCCACAAGAACCTCCAGAACAGCAACCTGCTAACATCTGATGAAGGAACACACCAACGTTTTCATTTTAGTCTTTTTGTTTATTCATATCTTTAGCAACTATTTCTCTCACTCAGATCACATTTGGCTTTTTTTTTTAAAGTCAGAATTGGAAGGGCCACAGAAATTAACCCACCATTCATTTTGTTTCAGGACACAATTAAAGAGCCATCAACATACACACGGCTAGTGAGAGGCAGAATCAGTACCCTGCAATGCTGACTGAAGCAGACTGAACAGAACTGCATTGGCTGAGTCAAACTAACCAGGAAGGCCCATTTGCTTCTGACCCAGATACCTGCACCACTGAGCTGCCCTAGCTCAAGTCCCACAGTAAGTGTTAAGTTAGACCCACGAACTGGACCCATGGAATAGAATGCTAGGTATTCTCAGATAGTTTTGTGCCTACAAATCACCCAGGAGCCTTCCTAAAATCAGGGTATTAAGTCTGGAAGGGGCCCAATATTCTGCAGCCCTTACAAAATAAATGTCCATTGCTATCATCATTTCTGGAGCACGAGGTAAAGATCTCAGAGAAAGCATGGTTCAAAGAGGAAAGCAGATTGTTCAAGAGACGCGGAGCCAACAGCAGAGCCCGTTTCTAGCATGCTTAGTGTGTTCAGCGTTTGAAACCAAATAGAGTTGAGTTAATTAGGTTCAAACTGGACTTCCCCAATACAAGAGTACAGATCCTTTGACTCTCACCGGACCCAAGCCTCCCTTTTCTCAGCTTACAGATACTGTTAAAGACCTTATTAAAGTGCAAAAGTGTGTAAACTGTCAAGATTTAGAAATTAATGATTAAATTATTGTAATGCACACATACATGCATACATTTTGTTAAGTGAACAAACTATGTAAGAACAAGTCTCCTGGTGATCAGTATAAGAGCTGAACCCAAACTCAATGCCCTTTTAGAGACAACATGACTTCTAGTCTACAGTAGCCTAACAGTTAGACTGAAGCAGACACTTGTTTTCTATGTCTCCCTCTCTCTCCTCCGAAGGGCTAGACCCCAGGGGTAGGGTCCCAGAAGCTATTTGCAGGTCCCTCTTTCTGAATCACTCACCTGCCTGAGGCATGAAGTTCCAGGTACTGCTTCCAGCCAGGGGCCAACACATTGTGCTTGAGGTTGGGGTCTATGATGAAGTCCCAGCTGTCAGCTGGCTTTGCCTCCTCCATCTTCTCATAGAAGACTTTCTTCCACTCACCTGTGGTCACACTCTTACACATGTCCTCGTCAGTAGTGACAGAAGGCAAACTCCAGTTAATAGAGAATGTGGGGAATGAGGGCAAGTGCAGGGCAGGACAGCGCAGTCTCCACAGTCTAAAAATCCTCATTGGCAGGACCAGGAGAAGCAGGACCCAGCTCCCTCCTTTGTCCGCAGTGGAACCTGTTTCCAAGGCAACCAGGCAGGGTGCCAGGAGACACAACCTGGGGAGGAAAGAGTCTCTGGGAGGGTATTTCAGAGACCTGATTGCAGTCTGCAGAAGTAAGGTCTCTGAGTCTGAATGATCCAAGGCAGGTTGGGGGCCTGACAAAAGGCTAGACTTCAGACCTTATCATCTTGGCCTACAAGAGCATGGAGAACTGATGATTTGAGAGCTGGCTCAATTTCACCTTGCTGCCCCTGGAGGCATCATCAGCACCTGGCTGCTATGGTAACCACTATGCCTTAGGGAACCAAGGAGAAATGAGGGATGGGGAAATGTAGACTTGTTAGTAGGTAGAACCAGAATATAGTCTCCCTCTACATAGCCAACCATGTCATACCTGAAACACTGCCATTTAATAAACACCATCAGAGATCTCAGAAATCACAGTGACTATGTCACCGTGCAGATTGGGAGCCTGGGACTTACCTTATCGTATAAGTGGCAGAGCTGATGATGAGCCATTCCAACTCATTAATTCTTCTGTTTCAAGCACTCTAATGTGTCAGACCCTATGCAAGGAGCTTGTAACTGTATATTTAGTAGGAAACAGTAATATATTGAGGTTCAAACTTCAAGAACCATTTACAAGAGCAGCCACCTGTGCGCAAAGGTAAAAGTCATTGCATCACCCAGGTACCTAGACAAAACTACTTCCAAGTTAGTTACAGAAGAGCAGTAGATGGGAACCATCTGAGGCAACACTGCTGGGACACAAAAAAACTGTAGTTTGTTAACCTTTTTAATGGTAAAATATCTCTTTTTATTCACTTTGATTCAGGCCATTGGAAATATTCAACAACAATTAAACAGAGCAGAGGCTGAGGAAGACAGGCTGGCTAACCTCATTGCAGATTCATTCAGAACAGCCAAGGAGAACACAGATGGAACAAGAAAAAGCAAATTTTAACCAGGGGACACTAAAACAAAAAGGCAACATACCCAGAGAACTTTGGCTCTAAAGGGGACTTGGGAAATGGGAAAAATGATTGGACAGGGGGTGGGGTGGGATGTGGGTTCATCTACTAGGATCAGCAAGATCTGTATTAGGCTCTTTGGAAAGGACTAAAACTGGCCCTATGGGGTGGACCCTGCGCAGGGGGACCCAGGATAGAGGCTAAATGTGTGGATAGGTTGGGAGGTAGAGACAGAATCCACCCTGAGATGGAAGGAGATCAGCAGGTGGAACCAGGCTCAGGACCTAATCTGGCTGATGCTGTATGCTATTTGGGTAATGACACAGTGGCTGTGTCTTGAGGATGGTCACATGAGATATTGCTCTGATAGTCTCTGCCTTCTACCTTCTTCCTCCAAGCTTCCTGAAGGTGCCAACAAACACCCGAGGTTCAGGAAAAGATGAAAGCAAGAGGGGAGCTGATTCCATCTCAAGATTGGCCAGGCAGACTGTAGTGGCTGAGCAGCCCAGGGCCACACCCTTTTCAAGTCAGGCATCTATGATGTGATGAAACCCAACGACACATAGCTGGTGGGCCAATGACTCACCCTGTTTTGGGAGAAGCTAAACCTATAATTTTTAGCATGTTGTTTTACCTTAAAAATTCATGTGTGCTTATTACAGAAATCTTACAAAATAAAGATGAATTTAAACAAAGGCAATCTCTTCCATAATATCCCTATCCAAGATGACTGTTTTATTATTAAGATAAACAGGACATTGTGACATGTTTTATAAATAATAGCATCTCATGAATATTCATCTAAGTCATTAATATTATTATCTAGTCATATGCCCTAGGTTGCATTATTCTGATATAAGTGGACACAATTTACATCTTGTTTTGGGGACAGAAAAGTTTAGTTCAGTCCCTTACAGATGAGCCCTTGTGTGTTTAAAGCCTAGGCCCATAAATGTGCATTCCCAGCATCAGAGACAATGCTGCTCCCAATTAGAAAGCAGTCTCTCAGCTGGACATCGTGGTTTACATTTGTAATCCCAGCACCAAAAAGAGTCAGAGGCAGGAAGACCGAGTTCAAGGTCATTCTTAGCTACATAGGTAATTCATGGTTAGTCACCTCAAGGCATAGAAACAAAAAGAAAGCCATTTCCTGACTTCTCCAGAAAGTCTCATTGTGGCTGCAGAGTCTTCAAATGTGTGAATTACACACAGATAGCCTGCAAACCCTGAAACTGGAGGTTAAGAAAGAAGGGCCTCAGCTGGCAAGATGTTCCGTGGGTAAAGGCTTTTGCCACCAAGCCTGACAACGTGATCAAGCTCCAAACCTAAAACTCACGGGGTAGAAGGAGAGAACTTATTCCTGGAACCTGTCCTCTGCCCTCCACATACACACCATGTCATACATGCTCTGTAAAAAAAAATGGTGATGGGGCAGAGGATATAATAAACATAAAAGAAGAAAGGCCTTGAAAAATCTAATTTTTCTATCTGGTACCAGACACAGTCCTCCAGGAGCTCCCAACTCTGCATGAACATTGTTTAAGCTTGGTTGATTTAGCAATGGGAAAATGAGAACACAGTATCTTTGGCTATTAATGCATGAGCCCTGGAATGACCCACGTTCATTTATTGTTTTGTTTTGAATTCATTTATATCTTATCTAAGGCTATTCTGTGTTATTTGATGAGTATCTTTTCATTATGGCAAAATGTGTCATTGTTTTATGTGAGTATATATTTATATGTTAACTTGCAGCATAATAGCCACCACTAAACAACAGTAGGTGCCAGGCACCGTCCCAGATCCTTTATATACAGTAGTTTATTTAGTCACAATAGCCATGGCAGAAGCTTCATCTTACCAATGTTCCTATGTAACTGAGAGGGTAGATAACCTGCCCAGGGTTCATCATTCAGTATTGGTTGAACTTGGATTTGCATGAGTGTGACTTCCAGTGTAGAATTGAGAACATACCATTTGCTAATTAAATGTGTGTGTGTCCCGTCTCATCACAAGATGTGCCCATTTTGGTCTCCAAAAATTACGGACACTATGAATCAATATCCTTTCTGCAAATGCTTCACTATGGTATACTGAGGTGGCACCTCCTCTAAATGAGGGAGAACAGCAAGCAATCCCCCCAGGCTCTTTTACTACCAAGATGCAGCAATCGCACCCACAAACCCACAATGTTTAGTATATATATTGCAGAGCTAAAAGAGTGATTTAGTCCCAAATCCTTTTCTAAATTTGAAACAATTCCCTAATGTGTACGTCATCCTTGTTCAGGGGCCATGCTTATCTTCTCTGAAAGGTTTCAATTTTAGTATGTGCCGGTGAAGTGAGCACATAATCTGAAATCTATATGGTACAAGTTCTGTCTATACACAAAGACCCTGCAAGATCATAAATACTTGGTACCAGGTACTCAGGCTCAATGGAAAGAGCTGTGTGTCTGGAATCAGAAATTCATACACCTATTTTAGCCCTTCTGGCAGCTGATTCTGTGATCTCATGAGTCATTTACTTTATTTTGGCCTTGATTTGTCCATCCATTCAGAGTAGGCAGAAAACCTGCAGTGCCCCTGACTACAGCCATGAATGGTTTAAAGAGTTTTAGACTTAGAAACCTAAACAGTTGGAGGATAGGTCAAATGAGGCCATGGTATGGAAGAGAACGCTTCAGAAGAGAGGTGCAGGGGTGCTTGGAACCAAGTGCTGACTCCTTGGAACCTATAGTGTAGAGCCTGCCACATAGAGCCTGATGCTCTCGGCAGATGTCACAACTAGGTTTGCATTAGAAACAGCAAGAGGAACGGGAACTAAATCTAGGACTTGTTGTGTGATATTTTGTGTACTGACAAATAAAGTTTGCCTGGAGATCAGAGGGTGGGGCTAGCCACTAGTTAACCATAGAGGCCATGGTGGCTCATGCCTTTAATCCCAGCACTCAGGAAGCACACAGAGAAATAATAAGGCGGGGCAGAGAGAGGATCTCAGCCCCTTTTGGATGGAGAAACAGAGACAAGTAGGAAGCAACTGGCATCTACCCCCAGTTCTCTGAACTTCCAGGATTTGACCCTAATATCTGACTCCTGTTTTTTTATTAATAAGACTAATTAGGATCACACTTCAAGAGCCACTAAATATCAACACTGGAAATGACTCCTAAATTCTTTGGGATATTTCCTCAAACTGTTAACTAAATCAGCACTCTTGTCTCTGAATTAAGACAGTCAACCCTCAAATAAGTAAACTGCTTTAACCAACTTCTGAAATGTGATGGAAACTGTCAGGAGTGGTAGCTGCCAGCCAAGGTGAGCTGGAGGCTGGAGTAGTTCCTAGATAAATTCCTAAAACTAAGGAAAGCTTATAACAAACACAATCAGAATACATCTTCTAGAAGTATTTTGCAGTTGTTGCTACAATAAACATTCTATGAAAAACAAGGATACCAAAAGTAAGAATCACCCTGTGTGTGTGTGTGTGTGTATATGTGTGTGTATGTGTGTGTGTGTGTGTGTGTGTGCATTTATCTAGCTGATGCAATCCCCATTGGCACAAATTAAGTTTAATTTGAGACCTGAGCTCCCTATGCAGAGGCAAGCACAATGCACCCTTCTGTATAGCAGAGTGCTTATAATAATTTCAAAACTCTTCCAAGACAAAGAAGCAAATAGAAACCACCCTGTACCTTGCCCTTGTTGAATGAGCTCTGATGCTATGGAATTCAAACTCACAGATCACAGATTTAAGTGTCTTTGAAGCCTTTGGCTTCAGTTTGGTTGTTGAGAATATGTGATAATATTTTAAGCTCACAACTGGCTTAAAACTAAATCCCTAGTAGAAAATACAGTGATTAAAAGAAAAGAAAGAAAACCATGCTTCTGACGTATTTTGGCTTGACAAGAAATAGAATATACAACTCATTATGCTGCCATTGTTTATCAAAATCCTATAAAAAACAAGTATTGTCCATCTTAACATAGCCTGCTAATGAAAAGCAACTACCCGCCAGAAGCAGTTTCCCCATCCCCATGTGGCATTTGTGGAGATAAAGGTGAGTTTGGGGGAGCTGCACCAAACACCAAAAGTTTCTCGTGGCTCTTGGTGGCCAGGGATCAAAGGTCTAAACGTGCTTGGCATCCTACAGCAAAGAATCTTTCCTCCCGAGATCCCACAGGTGCTGAGCACAGCGGTAAGCCTCTTTGTGGTCTTGACTTAACGATGATGATGCTGCAGTTACTACTCTTGATTTCCAGTTCAAATGAACCATCATGTTTCTTCCTGAGCAGAAACAGCTATTCCTTGGAAATCAAGCTGTCTACACCGTCCCAAGTAAAGCGTTGCTAACATACTGCTGGAGCTAGCTTTGAGCTTTGAGAGTGCCATTGCCTTTTCCACACCTTAATCATTTGGGACTAGATAGAAAAAAAAAGAAAACAAACTGTATGTTCATTACAAATTCAGAGCAGAGCAGGCAGCACATCTCATAGAATACCCCTGGAGCCTGGCTCCGTAAATGAGCCTCCCAAAGACAGGTCCAGTGTAAAATCAGGCCAGATGCTTCAAGATGATGGTCTATATTGTAAAACTAAGAGTTTGAGCTGGGAAGATCATCTGGCTATGATCTGTCATCCCATTGGTCACCAAGCTGATTTGGCAGATCTGGCTAGGTAGGCAGGTGTCTCCTTCCTGACTCACTACTTCATGTATACTCCTCCCAAAGCTGCACCTTCAGTTAGAGATGACAAGCTTCCTCAATAGAGATACATCATTCCTCAGTCAACATTATACAAACAGCTGCATTCGTCAACTAGAGCCTCCAAACCGGGGCTGAAGATCCAATAACCCCATAAACTTTAGATGAGTTTCCCACAGAGATTAGCTTCCCCTGGTGGCCTTAGGGGGACATACAGCTGATTTGCTCCCAAGATTTGACTTGTGGAATGTCTAGGCAGGAGTAAATCACATTGTCAGATGTCTTGCTGCGGTTCAACAACAGTCTCACAGTTCAGAGAACAGCAAAATATTAAAATAAAAAAAAATAACTTTTCAACCAGGCAGTGGTGGCACATGCCTTTAATCCCAGAACTCGGGAGGCAGAGGCAGGCAGATCTCTGTGAGTTCAAGGCCAGCCTGGTCTACAGAGTGAGTTCCAGGACAGGCTCTAAATCAATACAGAGAAACCCTGTCTCAAAAAAAACAAAACAAAAAAAAAGTAACTTTTCTATCAAGCCTCCCAGAGAGAGCGTGTCCAGACCTTCCCCTTCTTTTCCTAGTTCTTCTAGTGTCTCTTCTTCAATTTCCCCCCTCTACTTTCAAGGCCCTAGGGCCAGTGACTAGACCTCCGTGTCACTGACAGTGACCACTTCACATGGGAAACTCATTCATTTCCATGCTAACAAACATTGGCCCATGAGAATATGAAAACAGGGAAGTCGGCAAGGCAGAAACTCACGAAAGCTGGCAGTATGGTTTCACTCCACGCCTAAAAGTTGGACAACTAAAAACATTAGAGGACCATTGTGAGAAATCACCCAAGCCAAAGTCTCAAGGAAGAGGGTAAATTTCCCTGGGCCAGTTAGTTTCGTTTATTGCCCTAAGCATGCCAAATCCACAGCTCTCAGGCTGCATACACCCTAGAATACCAATGAATGTGGTTCCTCCCAAAAGTCACAAACTCATTTTAAAAATGAGTGATATTTTGGCTATCTTTTTATTTTTAAATAACTCAATTGCTCAGTTGTAATGTGTAAACTTTGTAGATAATAATATCATATCATAGTGTCTCAGGGTTGTAAGGCCTTCAAAAGGACTGGACGCCCATACAAACTAAGATTCCACTGTTCAACTCACTTGAAAAACCCTTAAGTAAACTCAACAGAAGTAATGCTTCCCAAAAACTTCAAAGGCTACAAGATACTTACTGCATTGTTAGAGAGCACCTCTGAATTCCAGCTTCTTAGTAATGAAACTGTTAATGAGAGATAACTTTGAACTTAGTGGAAAAAATAAGGACAAGTTACCACACTCATGGTCATGTCCGATTTTGGGGTGGTCCCCCCCTCTTTTTTTGAATGCTTTTCTTCCCAGTTTACATACACATAGTAATTTATGAATATTATGGAGCACAGTATATCAGGGTAAGCTGTATATCTATACATTCAGACATTTATAATTTCTTTATATTGGTAACATTCAAACTCCTCTCCCCTAGTGATGCTGAAATGGACAAATAACTGTGGCCAATGGTGTTGTCCTACTGTGCCATGTTGGAAATGGTTCTTCCTCTCTAGCAGTACCATCCTGCTTCCTCTCCTCCTTCCAGAAGATTCTGCTTTTGACAGCCTTTGGTTCGGAGGATTTGAAAATTAGAGCTTGTTATATTTGACATAGGCAAAAAAAAAGTTAAGGGTTCTGCACAATATGCAAATAGGGCACAAGGCAGTGAAACTGCCAAGGATGTCCTCCAATGCTGGTCACATTGGGGACCAAATTAGTTATCCAAAACCTGAAGTGAAAAAAAAAATTGGAAAGAAATGTTGATCTCCCAAAGACCTAATCAATTCTTTAGTAGATGTGACTAAGGGGAGACATGAAGGGATCACTTGTCAGTCACTCAGTAGTAGCAAGAATCCTCAAGTCCTGATCCTGCTCTTGAGGGGACTACAACAGAGACCTTTTCCCCTAGGACTCAATCCTTGGTCCAGATTGACTCCAGGGTGAATGACATTCCAGAGAGAGAACCCCATTGGCACTTGCTAAGCAAGGCTCTTCCCTTGAGATGATTATGTACCATACCCACCCAAAGCTTAAGAAGGACAGGATGACTAGTGCTGGAAAGAACCCTGAAGAAATGTGGTAGAGTCAGCAAAAGATAGAATAGCAAAGTCAGTCTTACTGAGCTGAAGGCTATAGCCAAGAGCAGTATTATCTCACTTCCTCTCTGGGAACCCATAGCTCCCTGAACTGCAGGAAGGGAGGGAGGAAAATGCTTTCAGACTAGATCCAAAGACAAGACATGTACAGCCTTATATCTGTGTACCCATGGAAAACAGGTTCTCAAGGCCCAATCAAATAAGCATTGCAGGGGAAACTGGCCAAGTGTTCACCACAGTGAAACCATTAGTCACTGACACTGGTGTCATCTTACATAGTAGCAATGCAAGGCTGTGTCTGAAGGCTTTGGCACCCAGAGCTGTTTCCATTTAGACTACATCTTTACTATTTTCTTTGGCTATTTTCTGTTGTTTGTCTGAGTTACATTTCAGACACCCAAGACCTTTGCTTTTGAAAGCAACTGGTATCTGGTATGACAAGGTGGGGTCACATAGCCCTGCATAATATACAGGCCTACTTTAGGTGGAAATATGATACTCCGCTAAAACTTACCTACAAATGCAAACTACAAGAGAGTCTGTATGAGCAAGGTGTCTGTGGAAAGAACAAAAAGGAAAAAATGAGAGACCTGCATTGTCACTATTGTGTGGCTGGCTACGTGACCCATAGAACACCTTCACTCCTGCAACATTTTAATGTCCCCTGGACTGGACCATGAGACCTTGAATTCTTATCCATGCTGCCTATGTGTGGACTGCAATCATCTCCAGCTTAGATAAAAGAAGGTCTGCCTCTCCAGACCTACCCTATGTGCTCAGAGATGCCAACATGCATTTGATGTTTGTCTTCTCCAAGGGATGTTGCATTCTAGTGTCTTTTCTGCTGCTGTGACAAAACACTCTGACCTAAAGCAACCCAAGAAGAAAAGGGTTTATTTCTGCTTACTGGTTACAGTCCATCATTGAGGGAAATCGTGACAGGGACTCATGCAGGAACTTGAAGGGGAACCATGGAGGAACTCTGCTTGCTGGCTCACAATTACTCATACTTAGCTTTCTTCCTTATAAAGCCCAGGGCTTCTGGTGGGAAAGCCACAGTAACTGGCCCTCTTCCACCAATCAACGCTCAATTCCCCACAAACATGTCTACAGGCCAATATGTTATGATTTTCAGATGACTCTAGACTGGGTTAAAATGGTAATTAAAGATACACAGGACATGTTGATAGGTCATTCATTTCCCCTTACTCAGTATTTTCTAAGTTAAAAAGAGAGTTGTCTAGAAACTGCCTCAAATTCTTAAATAAATAAAGTAATAGAAAAGCCACCTTGTGATAGTGTTCTTGGTTATGCCTTTGCCTGAACCAAAGGACCTCCCAACTTTGTTCTGATTCCAAGGAAACACAGCAGAGACTACACAGAGTGGAGTGTAAGTCTGGAAACCAGAACCCACTCCTACACTTGGGCCATTCCATTTGTGTCGATGATACTCAAGTTCCTCCAGTAACTGGGCTCACTCTAACTTGCCAGAAGTACCCCCCAATTAGTTAGTTTTGTATTGTTGTGGTAAAACATTGTGATCAAGGCAACCTATAAAAGAAAATGTTGAGGTCAAGCTAGTCAAATGGCCAGATTGGTGCCTAACCCAGTAGACACCAGAGAGGCTTCCTTTGGCAGCTGATGGGAATAGATGAAGAGTCCCATACCCAAACATTAGCTGGAGCTCAGGGAACTCCTCAGGAAAGGGGAGGAAGGTCTGTAGGAGCCAAAGGGATAGAGGACACAGGGGAACACAGCCCACAGAATCAACTAAGCAGGACTCACATGGATTCAAATGACAATCACAGAGACTGCATGGGTCTGCTCTAGGTCCTCTGAATATATATTGTGGTTGTTTAGCTTGGGGGTTTGTGGGACTCTTAACAGTGGGAGTGGGGATATCGCTGACTTTTTTGTCTGCTCTTAGGATCCCTTTCTTCCTATTGGGTTGCCTCATCAGTCTTGATATGAGTCTTTGTTTCTGTTATTATTGTATCTTATTAAGCCATTTCTGGCTGACGTTGAGAAGCCTGCTCTTTTTGGGAGGGAAATGGGGAGCAGTGGATCCAAGGGAGAAGATAGGTTAGGGCGGGGAAATTGGAGGAGTAGAGAGAGGGGAGACTGTGGCAGTCAGGATGTATTATATGAGAAAAAACAGATAAAAAAGAAAGTGTTTAATTTGGGCTTAGCTTTTCAGAGCATTAGAGTCCATGATAGCAGCACAAAAGCATAGTAACATGAATAATTGAAAGATTACCTCTTTATCCATAGGCTGAAGGCAGGGAGAGAGAGAGAAAAAAGAGAGAGACAGAGACAGAGAGAGAGAGAGAGAAAGAAAGAAAGAGAGGAGCAGAGAGAGAGAAAGAAAGAGAGAGACAGAGAGGGAGAGGGAGAGAGGGAGAGACAGAGAGACAGAGAGAGACAGAAAGAGACAGAGAGAGAGAGTCTGGAGACTCTCAAAGCATACCCTCAAAGCATACCCTCAGAAGCACACCTCCTCCAAGAATGCCACACCTCTTAATCCTTCCACCAACTGGAGACCAAGTATTCAAACATATGTACCTGTGGGAGCCATTCCCATTCAAACCACCACACTGATGCTTTCCTTGCCCTGGAAAGGACCTGGAATGCCGTGTGTGTGTACCTTTGTTCAGTTATTCTTTCCCATCTCTACAGACCCTCAAGTCTTCCACACTGATGGGCATAGTCCTATACTCAGGTGGGTTGCATAGGAGAGTGACTATGTCTTTCTGTAGTGCCCTATTTTCTGCACTGTAACATTTATAAAGAATGCTAGTACTTATTGGGCACTATGTGCCTAGATGTCACTCAGCTAGGTTCATATTCTCTCCACACACCAACCCTCATGAGGGACTCACATATGTCTTGAAATGACTCAGTAACTTTCCTTGGGTCACCTGATAATGCGATGACTGGAGGGATTTGAACCTGGGGCATCCTGGTAGAAGCACCCACTTTCTTAACCACCAGGATATGTAAGGGCAGGATTAACTATCATCTTCCCCCAAGAAAAGGTTAACTCGCTAAGGACAGGTTCCATATCAGCTTACTTGCTGACATGATTTCAGTAACAGATACAAAGGAAGTTGGCACTGAATGAATGAGTTAAAAGTCTTCCCCTTTGGAACCTGTTTTCTCTCTTTTAGGCCAAGTTGTCTCTATTACACTTGCCAGATTACTGTGTGTATGAGCAAATTATGAGAGAAACAAAATGCGCATACTTAATACCAGGATTGTATGGTCTCAGTACTCTTAAATATGAACTTAGGGTCCATAAAGGGACCTGGTAGACCCCAAGAAACGCAACTATACTTCCTCCCTTGAGATACCCCCCATCAGATCATGAACTGGGTCACACATTTACAACTTTCCTCACAAGAGAAGTAAAGAAAAATGTCTGCAAACATTCCACAAGTGCTGAGGAATCAGCTGCTTGGAAATGGACTGCCAAGGGCCTGATTATCTCTTTGCTCTGAGGTAATAGGTAGTGAAGTGTCTCCTGGGTGATAATATTTGTAGACACTTTATAGATTACTGAGCTAAGTACCTCACCAAGCAGACGGGAAATTGACGACAGAGTCTATCACTGTTCCTAGTCTCTGTTCTCTCTCTGTCTTGCAACTGTCACGGAAGAGGAAGGCTGTGTAATCTGCCTGTCTGCATTTAAATCTTGTCTTTACCTTTTACTGGCTGTGTGACAACTGGCTGACTTGATCTCTGTGCTGGTTAGTTTTTTTTGTTTTTGTTTTTGTTTTTTGTTTTTTGTTTTTTTTTTTTAATCAACCTAATATGAGCTACAGTCATCTGAGATGACAGAACCACCACTGAGAAAATGCCTTCATCAGATTGGCCCGTAAGCAAGACTGTAGGGTATTTTCTTCATTAGTGATTGATGCAGGAGGGCTCAGCCCTCTGTGGGTGGTTCTATCTTTGGCAGGTAAATCTGGGTTATATGAATATGCAGGATGTGCAAGACATGGGAGCAAGCCAGTACACAGTGTTCCCTGATGGTATCTGCTTCAATTCCTGCCTCGAGTTCCTGTCCCGCTTTCCCTCATGATGAAATAAGCCCTTCCCTCTCCAAGCTGCTTTTGGTCACAGTGTTTATCACAGTGGTAGAAACTGACCTGGGATAATCGCCCTATGCCAAGATTTCCTACTTACAAAATAAACAAATTGCACCTCCCCCCCCCACTTGATTTGCTTACAGGTATTCAACGAGGAGGCACGGTTCCAAAAACTCTTCACTATGCGTGGAATCATAACAGACTCATATGACAAATGCTCAGCAAATGTGAGTCATTACCACATTTCTTCTGATCTCTCGGTCACCTGTGCTCACAGGGACTGAGCCCTAGGTGACCTTGGCTGGATGCAGCTCCTGCAGCTTATGACTTCACAAGCTGCCAGAGCTGGGCGCAGTGCTGCCTTCTACTAAACTTTCAAGGAGTCAGGCCATTTGTTTTGCTGTTTCATTCACACAGTGATGCCAGTTTGCCATCTGGACCAGTCTGACTTACTTACAGTTACTCTTCCTCCTCTACTTTATGAGCTCCGGGTGTTTAAAGGCAGAAGCTGCCAAGATCCTCAGAGCTTTCCTGGTCGTCATCTCAAGTCAGGATCAGAAAATGAAATGCTAGAGACCAGAGGAAGTCTGAAAGGGCGTGAAACCCCATGACCGAAGCTACTTGAGAAGGAAAGGGTTTATTTGGCTTACACTTCCATGTCACTGTTCATCATCGGAGGAAGTCAGGAGAGGAACTCACACAGGGCAGGAACCTGGAAACAGGAGCTGATGCAGAGGACATGGAGGGGAGGCTTGCTGGCTTGCTTTCCCTGGCTTGCTCAGCCTGCTTTTTTTTTTTTTTTTTTTAATAATTTTTTTATTTAAATTAGAAACAAGCTTGTTTTACATATCAATCCCAGTTCCCACACCCTCCCACCCTCCCCTGTTCCCTCCACCAACCCCCATCCCATCCCCTTTCTGCTCCCCATGGAGGGTGAAGCCTTCTATGGGGAGTTTTCAAAGTCTATCATATCATTTGGAGCAGGGCCCAGGCCCTCCCCCGTGTGTCCAGGCTGAGGGAGGATCCCTCTATGTGGGATGGCCTCCCAGAGTCCATTCATATACTAGGGATAAATACTGACCCACTACCAGAGGTGCCATAGACTGTTCAGTCCTCCCAACTAACACCACATTCAGGGAATCTGCTGGTTTCCCAGCTATCAGTATGGAGTCCATGAGCTCCCCCTTGTTCATGTCAGCAGTTTCTATGGGTTTCTCCACCCTGGTCTTGACCCCTTTACTCATTATTCCTCCCTGTCTGCAACTAGATTTGAGGAGTTTGGCTCAGTGTTTAGCTGTAGGTGTCTGCTTCTGCTTCCATCAGTTACTAGATGAAGGCTCTAGGATGGCATATAAAATAGTCATCAATCTCATTATCAGGGACGGACATTTAAGGTAAACTCTCCACTATTGCTTAGATTGTTAGTTGGGGGGGAGTCATCCTTGTAGGTCTCTGGATATTGCCCTAGTGCCAGATTTCTCTTAAAACCTACAATGACTCCCTCTATTATGGGATCTCTTTTCTTCTCTCCTCTATTCTTTCCCTGACTCAATCTTCCTGCTCCCTCGTGCCCACCTCTGTCCTCTTCTTCTCCCTAACTCCCTCTCCCCCTACCCCATGCTCCCAATTTGCTTGGGAGATCTTTCCCGTTCTCAGGGGACCATGTTTGTCTCTCTGAGGGTCCTCCTTGTTTCCTAGCTTTACTGACAGTATAGATTGTAGGCTAGTAATCTTTGCTCTATGTCTAAAAGCCATAGGTGAGTGAGTACATACCGTGTTTGTCTTTTTGTGGCTGGGTTACCTCACTCGGGATGGTTTCAAGATTCCTTTGTTTTTTTCCTCAGCCTGCTTTATTATAGAACCCAGGATCACCACCAGTCCAGGCAGGGTACCATCCACAATGGGCTGGGTCCTCCTCCTTCAATCATTAATTAAGAACATGTCTTACAGGCTTGCGTGCAGCCTCATCATATGGGCAGGTTGAGACAGGGTCTCACTATACAGCACTGGCTGTCCTGCAACTCACTCTGTAGATCAGGCCAACCTCAAACTCAGAGATACATCTGCCCCACCTCCTGAGTACTAGGATTAAAGGCATGCACCACCACTGCCTGACTTGGAGACATTTTCTTAATTGAGGTTCCTTGCTCTCAGATGCCTTTAGCTTGTTTCAAGTTGATGTAACAGCACAGAAGGTGTAGGGGGGAACACTCCCCATGTGCAACCCCTACCATGTTACCAGTACTAACACAGGAGCACACTTTCAGTGGACACCTCTCTTCCACCCACCATGGACCTACTCACTATGCTTTATCCCAAGCTGCTAAGAGGGCTTCCCTAGTCACAGTGTTCTGTCTCCTCCAAGATCTACGCAAACTACAGAGACAGCAACTAATTCCAGACACCTACCTCTGTCTGCATTCTTGTCTCATCTCTCATTCCCGCCCTTTGAGATCTTCCTGTCAAGCTAAATTCAAGGCTATCTCCTCATGCTGTGTAAGTTCCCTCCCAGATGGAAATGTTCCATCCTACAGGGAATTTCCTTCACCAGGAAAATAAACAACTCAACATAGCTTAAGGGAGTCCCTGAAACCAACCAAATTCACTAGACCCCTCCTCCCAGACTATAAATAAATAGACAATAAAGGAATATGAAAGGAAGCCAAGCTGCAAAGAAGACTCTGAGACCAGACCATCTGCCTGGAAGAAACAGAAACCAGTGCATTTCTAAGGAAGAGGTTTAGACCAGTGACTTGGAAAGGACACTCTCCAACCTCTTGAGCTGCAGGCTGTGCAGTGTGCTCCAAGTTCCCAGCTTTTGTGAGCTGTCACTCATTCTGGGGTGGGCTATGGTGATGCAGCTGTCTTTGAACCATTTCTACTCCTGTGTACCCTCGCCCCTATACCTGTAAGTAACCTCAATAAAACTCATTGGTTCACCAGGTTGGACTTTGGTGGTATCCATCCTCCCATCTGTCTTGGGATCCCTATCTGGGCTAAGTCTGCCTGTGTGTTGTCTCCCCGGGAATAGTTTTACCACACAACACCCTAGGGACTTGCCTAGATTCTGTGCCAAGAATCTCCCCTTTTCTTTCCCTTACTTGTTGTCCCTGTGTTCTGTACATGATACTGTGCACTATCACTACAATAGAAACCATAAAAAAAACAAAATTCCCCCAGGGCCCGATGCTCAGAGAGAGAAGAGGCTAAAGCCAGGCACTACAGGGGGAGGAGCATCACACACCACCTTGATGGCCCAGTCTACAGCTAAAGCTACATGCACATATTTCCTGGATTTTAAATGTCCCAATGCTACTCCCGGAAAGATGACGAGAAACTAAGAACTTTTCTCTCCATAGCTCTGGACCAAACTTCAGGCACATCCATTTCACTGTCCTCATGTGCTGGTTTTCTTTTGGTCTGATGGCAAGCTGGGACCTTAGATTCCAGACTCCAGAAACTCTATGGCTATAGAAAAGAGGGTATGGGGACATCCACTTTTAAGGGGCAGGTGGAGGCAAGATCCACCTGACCCTACCTCCCAGGAGGAGCTGCCCCTGTCCCTGATGGTTTACTGAGAATTGCCCTTCACAAAGCCCCCTAAGGCCAGTGGCCAGCTGGAACACACAAGGCCTGTTCCTTCTGCCTGACTAGGGTAGCACTGTCTGAAGCACTATCACAGTGTTTCTTGCTGCATGAGCTGAAGCTGAACGGCCACATACCGCATTTCAGCCCTTAGTAGCCATTCCCGCCTTTCTCGCCTCACAGGGGAAAGTTCTCCAGAGTGCTTCCCAGCACACCAGCATCCTCATCCCAGAGGGTGCTCCCAGGAAACCCAGTGGTGGCACGTTTAGACCGCACAGAGCACACCGTCACTGCCACACACCTGGTGCATCTTGCTTTCCTTAACAAGCTCCAACAAGTGAACACAGGACCAAGGGGATGCTGATGTAAGATGTGAGCACAGACGCTGCAAGAGAAACAGCCACAGGGACAGGCTTCACCCAGGAGGCCTGGGGACTCACAGGGCCTACAGCTTCAGCCCCTGCCGCTGCTGCCAAGTCACCTAATACAAAATGAGAGGAGTTAATGGCAAGCAGGCCAAGCTGTTTGTCCAACATATGCACTGCACGAGAGAGCAGGGGAAACAGAGCAAGTGAGACACACACAAGGGGGAAAGAAGGAGCAGTGTGTGTGTGTGTGTGTGTGTGTGTGTGTGTGTGTGTGTGTGTGTGTGTGTGTGTGTGTGTGTGTAAGAGAGAGAAGGAAGAGTGGGGGAAGAGACAATGGAGCCACAGAAAGACGGTATGAAAGGGAGGCAGCGTCTTCACAGGATGCACTGTAGTAAGCTTCTCTGAGTCAGCATCGTCTTTGAATATTTAAGATAGTATCATGCTTCTTCCTGTCTGTTAGTCCATTTGGGTCGTGTTTGAAATGTGCTTGGCTTGATTTTTACTTTCTCCTGTTTGCCCATTTCACAAATGGCCCACTGAGACTCCATCTGCCTGCAGATGGCGCTGTGCATCCGTCCCCTCATGATGCCTACTGGCCTGGCGCCCCCCCCCCTCATTTGGACAGCAGCTAGGAGGAATGACTGTCCTGTGGGCATGCCTCAAAAGCAGAGAAGGAATCTGCTGCGTCTTCCGCTGTCCAGTGGGATGACTGTGGAAATCCGGTACAACTCGTCATTGCACAGATCCATGGCAAACATCACAATCCACAGAGGCAGTAAAAAAATACTTAGTAGGATTACCGATGTCTCTGGAGTAAGTTTCCACCTCACTCAGCATTTTCTACGAGACAGTTGTCTTTCTGAAATCTGTTTTCTTTCTCCAAAGTTCCACCCAACAACCCATTCCTTCCTGGCTTACCTGGGCTTTTTCTCTCAACAAAACTTATTAATTCATCCTCTCCCCTGGATTTCTTCTTTCTTTCTCTCTTTCTTTCTTTCTCTCTCTCTTTCTCTCTTTCTTTCTTTCTTTCTTTCTTTCTTTCTTTCTTTCTTTCTCTCTCTCTCTCTCTCTTTTTTCTTTCCTGAAAGGCTCAATGGCCATTTTGTAATATTCCTTGATTCTTCTGATTCTTTTTATGCCTACTTCTGTTGACATAAGGACCTAGAGGGTAGGCAGTTTTTGCTCATGAACCCAATTCCTTGACCTCACTACCTCTGAACTCTTAACTTCCTGCTGGGCCATTTGTATATCTTGCTCCAGACTAAAACTACCATTGACTCACTGCAGCATCTGTCCATCCAGCTGTTAGGAAGAGGCAGGCAGGATGTATGAGCAGTGTATGAATCACTTCCGTAGGTCATCATGATGCCTCTGATGGCTGTTTGACAGGTCAGAATGAGTGTTGGCCAATAACAAGGCGCTCCGCACCTCATTTGTGGAGAAATTTCCCATTCTTTAATCCCAGTGCTGTGGTCATGGTGTGTTTCGTGTGGCTTTATTCATTTGATGGCTAGCCTGAGTGACTTGACAGCCATGTTTTAATGAGGGCGGCTGGTTGTCAGCCTGAAGGGTTGATATGAATGAGGAGAGACAATGGAGTGGCCCTCTGAAGTCAACAGCTATCCTCCCCAGAGATGACTTGGCAGGAATTGCAGTGATGGAGTGTGACAGACAAGGCTGACTGCTTGTTAGGGCTGGAACTTTAGAGATCTTCATGTCCTCTAAAGCCCTCCTCTGATGTGGTCCACGGGCGGCAGGGTGTGCAGTCTCTCACTCTTTGCTGGTTCTTGAGAGGATGTGAGTGATAACTATATGGAAATTTTATGATTAATTTTAGAAGTTGGAACTGAAACCAGAGTGGTGAGCAGAAAAGGGTATTGTCTGGGAATAAAGGCCACCATCAGGGCGATAATCTGTAACTCAATCTGTGTGTTGGTGAGCAGAAACCAGTCAGGCTCCTACACTGAACCTGACAGGAGGAAAGGCACTCTGGAGACACAGAGTGGCCACAGCATCCCAGGATGCTGCAAGCAGCTCTTCCCGAGAGGCTCTTGACATGGACCAGCTCGCAGAAGCCTTCCTGCAGGGAGCAGAGTTCCCATCGGCCCTTGGGGCCACAGGCAAGACAGCTCAGACTCCTCCTACTACAGCAGCAGTCTGACAATAGTTTGATTCCCTGGGCTATTCAGCTTGGCGAGTGCACTGGCTGCACTTTGAGTCAAGTTTTATTTTCCATTGCTGTGCTTTATTTCTTTTTCAGAACGCCTGCCAATGATTGATGTAATCCTGTTTGCCAAGACCTGGAATCAAGCAGTTGGCTGTAAATGAACATCTGGTACGGCTCAGCCTTCCCGTGTAGGTCTGCATATAATTAAAGGAGGTGTACATCCAGTGTAGGAATGTGGATTTCTTCAGTGACCGCAAACACTCAAACATATGTGTTAATTAATACGTAACCTGTCTCCACTGACAGACAACACAGATCTTAAGTGTTTCCATTTGGTGTCCTATTGAAGCTACTGTCACATAGATAGTCTTTACATGACATTACACTTAAGATCCATATGTAATGCAAGAGTCACCAAAAAGTAATTGTAGATTAATTGTTGTGCATTTTCCCCAATGAGGACAAAGGTGGCTCTGATTCACAGCTCACATTGTTCACATTTCTATTTTCCTGCCCTGCTTCTGACTTCATGCATCCATCACAAGCTCTCTAACTACCCCGGTTACTACCACATGATCCTTCCAGGCCTCTAGCTGCCGAGGTGATTCTCCACCATAAAATCATTCCCTCTTTATAAAGATTTTATTTTGTTTTTAGTCATGCGCCTGTGTGTCTGTGTCTCTGTGCAGATACACACACGAGTGCAGATAACTTTAAAAGCCAGACACGTAGGAACCCCTGGAGCTGTAGCCACAAGGATTAACGAACCACCCAACACGGTTGCTAGGGATGAAACTCAGGTACCCCAGAAGACCATGGCATGCTCTTAGCAATTCAGCCATCTCACAGCCATCCCACAGAATCATTCTTAAGCCTGCTTAATTTTTTTCCAAACAGAGTTTCTTTGTGTAGCACTGGCTGTCCTGGAACTTGCTCTGTAACTTGCTCTGTAGACCAGGCTGGCCTCAGACTCCCAGAGATCCTACCACAGACACACTTGCCCAACCATGTACATGGCTTCTCTATTCATAATAGCCAGAATTTGCAAACAACCTGCCCACCAACAGATGAATGGGTAAAAAAAATGTGGCACATTTATACAATAAAATATTACTCCACTGTTTAAAAAAATGAAATCTGAACTTCACAGGTATGTGGATGGAACCAGAAAATAATTTCTCTGACTTTGGTAACTCAGACCCAAACAGATAAATATGGTATGTATTTGCTTGCACATGGATGTTAGCCATTCAAGTCATTGATGAGCAAGATACAATCTGTGTAACCACAAATATCTGGTAGAAAGTAAGGGACTTGGGGGAAGGGATGGATCTCCATAGCAAGGGGAAATAGGACAGATAGTTACTGGTAGACAAGACAGGAAGTGGAATGGGAGGGGGAAGAGGCAGCTAAAACTAAAGGTCATTTGAGGGGTCATATGGGAACCTTTATAATAGAAGCTTCATATAATATATAAATGATTGAAAGCAACCTAAATAAAAATCACCAAATAACAGGGAAGACAGAGCCCCAACTGGACGTCTCTCAGCATTAAAAGAAATTTCCTGTACTGTGAACAGGTTACATATTATCAAGACCATGGGAACCACAAAACTACCCATACTATTGCTACAGCTATTGTTAAAGTGGTGGCAAGGCCCTATTACTGAATACAACACCTACACTGCTCTATGAACGAGGAGAAGTTGAGCTGGTGCTTAACTGGGGCCTCCACCCCTATGGAGTGGAATTCACAGTGCTAGAAGGAACTCTGCACACTATCAAAGGAGAAAAGCAAACAAACACCAACCCAGCTACAAACCCTTCTATCTGCAGTGGTGACCTTCATGCAAGATACACTGGTGCAATCATGCCATAAAGCTTGTGTGAGTAACCAACAAATATCTGATTTGAGTTAAGGCCCACTCCATGAGATAGAACCCATACCCTGCTTGGGTAGCCAAGAACCTGAGACTAGATAGGACAGACATCTGGAGGAAAACCAAATACCACTGTTCTACAGGACCATAGCAATAATCATCAGAGAAGCTTCCTCCTGAAGCAGATGGGACAATTACAGAGACCCATAGCTGGACAATGTGCAGAGAGAGAAAGACTTTTAGAACACTTATCACTAAAGGTGATGCTCCCACTTAAATCCCACCCCTCCGGGCTCAGGGAAGAGTGCTGAAGAGTGAAGAGCAAAAAGAGTGTAAAGAATCAGAAGGGATGGAGCACACCAAAGAAATCAAGGCCTTCTAAACACAACAGGGCCAACACACACATGGACTCACAGAAATCAAGGCAGCGTGCACAAGACCTGCACAGGTCTACACTAGATTGGGTCCTAGAGCGGAGAGGAGAAATGGGCATGCAACCCATCTCTAACATAGAAGCATCTCCAACTGATGCTTGCTAAGGAAAACTTAGTTTTTTCCATGGGAGGGGAAAACAAAGCACTCTTAGGGAAGGCCCCGTGCTCAGCAGTAGATGGTCAATACAAAACAAACTCAACAGCATCTTTGGAGGTTCCTTGTCTCATAATGTTAAGTCAGAGACATGTGATTTTCTCAGACAAATGAAAGAGAAAGGAGGAAAGACCAGAGGCTTTTAGGGATAAAACCAAACAGAAGTGTGGGCATTTGGGCTGCTGCTAACAGCATCAACTGTAAAAAAAAAAAAGACACAGTTAAGATATCACAGGAAGCCTGACAGATGGCTCAGTTACTCCAGCAGTGGGAAGGCAGAGAGGTGGTCCCACACCCATGCACAGCAAGGCTGTACAAAATGGACTCCAAGGATTTTTTAAGAAAGTACATAAAGTTGGAAGGCAAAGTTGGGAATGGGCAGAGAGGAGGGGACAGGATGGAGGTCAATTTTATTCAAACAAGTTATATCTGTGTATGAATATTAAATAAAATATTTTAAAATAATGATCATGGGAAAGTATGAAAACTTTGTAGAATCTACCTGAAAGTTTTATACTAAAAATTACATAAGCAGTAGAAACTAAAGTCCAAGGGTACAAAGTAAGGTCATAAAGAAGATTAATCCAGGACAAGAGTTTTTGTGCACAAATTAATTCTATACATCCCTAGATACTGTTGTGGGCAGGGCCATATTGGCTCTGTGTCTGTAGCCACCAACACAAAAGAGGATATAGGAATAGCGAGACTGTGCCTAGTGCCTATCCAAGGAAAGAAAGATCTTTAAGTACAGCGCCATTCCAGCGCTGAGGCCTCAGCAAAACCTCCCCTGTGGCTGCTCATTAGAGAGCTACTGGAGGAACCGTCTTCAAACACACTCAAAACAAACCCAGGATGCCTCTCTTCCTAACTTGATTTACTGAATGTTTCAAGTGTCTACACCAACCCCGATGACCAGACTAAGAGCCACAAGACCGGACCCTTCACCGCTATAACGATGTTGACTGTCTTTCATCTCAGCATCTCAGCACATGCATGCTCAGAGTGTCAAGCTTGTTTTATAGCTACGGTGCTTCTCCAAGCAGAGAGCTCAGAGTCTACTGGGAAATGCTGCTGTGCATAAAGAACACCATTTGTGTACTGATGAAACGTGTCACAAGAGAACAGCATCGGTCTCTGCAGGTATATCAAGGGGCTCGATTCAAATTCTCAGAACAAATTTAAGTGTTTGTTTGTTTGTTTGTTTGTTTTCTTTTCTTTTCCTGAGAGATGGATGGAGCCAAACACAGAGGTCATCCAGAACTGTTCGCCTTTTTCCCCATCCTCATGTTCCTTGCCCACACTGCTTCAAAAATACACCCCGAGATGAGATCTCTTCACCATGCCACGGTTTTACCAGTTCTGAACTCTGTGATTTCCTACCAAACAAAAACAAAACAAAGAAACAAACAAACAAAAAAAAAACCCTGTTTTGGAAGCTACATATGCTACATAATCAACTTCCTGCCAGCATCCACTGCATCCACAGAGACAGCCTTGAGGCTTGAACCACATCACACCATCCTCCCTCTCAAACTTTCTAATGGATCCCTATCCTATTGCTCACTACAGATACCTGACTTTTTAATCAAACACATCTACAAGGCCCCATCCATCTTCCTGAGAAAGAGATTGCTGAAAGGAGTTTCCCGGCCCTACTGGCTGGGAATGATGTGTGCTTCCTTCTCCTCCATCCTTACATTCCCTCAACAGCTTTGCTGTTGAACACATAAGTGGTCCACAAAGCCCAAGGGTGTAGCACTGTCCTCCTTGAGGCCAGAACAGCTAATGCAGATGAGGCTCAAGAAGCCCACGCAAGACCCTCCAGACAAATGAGTAAACGAAGGCTTGGGGGATGGTTAAGAAGGCAAAAGCCTCATTGCATATGATGCCCTCTTTCAGTTCCCAAATCAATTCAGCTGTCAGTCTGGCCAGCACAGTCCCTCCATAGGGAATCTCGTTCTTTCAAGTGAGTTACCAGGGCCACTGTGGGAAGACCTAAAGAAGGCCTCGGACTTCATCTGCTGCTACTTACCCTGTAAGTCACTAATTTGGGAGGTCGCAGCACTAGGCAGTGAACTGTCAGTAAATCACTAAGTCTGCCATGGATCATGCCTCTGGCCTTTGACCTATGATTAACAGTTGCTAAGGTTACTTGGGGAAACATAAAAGCCACTTCTGCTAAAAACCCTGACTCTTCACTTGAGCCTGCAGAGAGCCGATGAGGACCCAAAAACAATGAGCTACAAGATGTAATCTCTATTTTTATATTGTTTCTGTCCCCTTTGCTGTCTTCCCCAGCTCTGCACAGGAATCATACTTTAAAATGCTTTGGCCAAGACTCCGAGAAGGCAAAGTGGCCTCATCGGTTACAAGAAGGATGTGTTTCTAGTGCCTTGCCCTTGAACCCTCTCTGTAGCTCAAGCACCCCAAGTCCCTAGCCTTGAGATAAAGCCAGGCCACACCTTGTTTAAGCAAGGTGCCACTGGCAGGTGTGTGAATAACTCAGCTGCTCCTGAGTTAAATAAACCACCCTCTGGCCTATGAACTTCAAAGCTGGGATGCTTGTAGATACAAGGCAAACAGATTTTGAAACCGTAGCTATGTTTATAGAAAAAGTACCCAGCACACCCTAGAGAAACAACAAGAGCTGCTGCAGCCTTTAGAGCCCGATCAACTCTTTGATCAACATTGATTCTCTTTACCTTGTGGGCTGAAGTCCCACTAAAGAAGCCTGGCCTGTCCCACGCAGAGACTTGTTCTTCTTTCTGCTGTCCCCAGATCGTATGATCCCACTGAAAACACGGCCTCAACCTGTGTCTTGCTGCTCCTAGCTCTCCTTTGCTGACCTTCCACACTGTTTTTTCCTTTTCATATTTTTTTTCTTTTCTCGAAAATATTTTTTCTTACATAATATATCCTGATTACATTTTCCCCTCTACCTGCTCCTCCCAGTCCCTCCTCTCCCATATAGATCCACCCTCTCCCTATTTCTCATTAGAAATTAAACAGGTTTCTATGGAAAAATAATGAGATAAAACAAAACGTAACACATTGGAATAGGACAAAACAAACAGAAGGAAAAGGCTCAAGAAAAGGCTCCAAAACAGATACCCACTCACTCAAACACTCAAGAAAAGCCCCCAAAACAGATATAAAGTCAGACACCCACTCACCAAAACACTCAGTAACCCCATAAAAACTGGAAGCAATGATCTATATGCAAAGGCACCAGGCAGTGGTGACACACATTTAATCCCAGCACTCAGGAGGCAGAGTCAGTAATGTCTCTAAATTCAAGGCCAGCCTGGTCCACAGAGCAAATTACAGGACAGTTAGGGCTACACAAAGAAACCCTGCCTTGCAAAACAAAACAAGGGAAATCCCTGGCACACTGAGACAAAGAACCTCCAAAGGTGACATTGTGCCACTGAGTTTGCTTTCTGTTAGCCATCTACTGCTGGGTATGGGTCCTACCCTTAAATGTAGTTTCCCCAGGGCGATGGCCTTCCTTGGAGAAAACCACTTTTTCATTTGCAAGTAGTTAGTATTGGAGATAGCTTTGGGAAAGGGATAGGATGTCCACTTCTCCCAGATGCAGGACCCCATCTGGTTGAGACCCATGCAGGCCCTGTGCATGCTGCCTCAGTCACGGTGAGTTCCTATGTGCATCAGCCTTGTTGTGTCTGGAAGGCATTGATTCCTTGGTGTCCTCCATTCCCTCTGTTCTTACACTCTTTCTGCTTTTCCACAGAGCTTCCTGAGCCCTTGGGGGAGAAATTTGCTGAAGACAACCCATTTAGTGCTGAGTATTCCAAAGTCTTACTCTGCATAATGCCTGGCTGTGGGTCTCTGTATTTGTTCCCATCTGCTACAGGAGAAAGCATCTCTGATGATGGCTGAACTACATGCTAACTTATCTATGAGTATAGCAGAATGTCATTAGGAATCATATTACTGTTTTTTTTTTTGGAAACAGTAGTATTTGGTTTTACCCTAGGCCTCCAGGCAACCTAGTCTCAGGTTCTTGGTTACCCAAGTAGTGTCATGGTGTCAAGTATGGATTTCATCTTGTAGAGTAAGTAAAGTAGGTCTTAAGTCAAATCAGATATTGGTTGGTTACTCCCACATGATTAGTGGTACCACTATAGGACAGCAATGTAGACATCAGAGTTGTGGCTGGGCTGGTGTTTACTTTGTTCTTTTTGTAGCAGAGTACCTTTCTGTACCAAAGACACTAGAATGTAGGGGTAAAAGCTAAGTAGGCACCAGTTCAACTTTCCATGTTCAATGAGTTGTATAGGTGTTGTCTTCAGCAATAGGGCCTTGCTGTTAGTTTGTAGAGAGCAATCTAGAATCTTGACAACAGCATAGATTATTTGAGGGTTTCCATGTTGGTGGACCCTAAGAACTCAAGTAGATGTAAACAATCCCATTACTGGTATCTTCATTTGGTGGTAACAAGAGATTTTGACTATTTCATTTAGATTGCCTCCATATGTGTGTATATTTTAGGAAGCTTCTACTGTATTGGGCTTTTTCATAGGACCTCTCAAATGGCCCTTAATTTTAGATGTCTTTCCCCATATTCCCTCCCTTTTCCCCTCTTCCCTCCCTTGTTCTTTTCTTCCATCCTCCTCCCCATTTAATCCTCCCTTTCCACACCCCACCAATCTTTATCTATTCTATTTCTTTTTTCTAGGGAGAGCTATCTGTTCCCACCTAGTCCCTTACTCTATAACTAACCTGTATGCTTCCACAGATTCTAACTTATTTATCATTGACTTAACAGGTCATATATACATATAAGTGTATACATACCATATTTGTCGTTTTGGGTCTGGGTAACCTCAGGATAATTTCATTATTTCATTTTTTAATGACTTAATGAGTAATGAGTAATACTCCATTGTGTAAATGTACCACATTTTCTTTTTCTATTCATTTGTTGAAAGATATCTAGGTTGTCTCCAGATTCTGGCTATTATGAATAGAGCAACAATAAACATGGATGCCCAATTGTCTATGTAGTAGCATGGTGTGCTGTTGGGTGTATGCCCAAGAGTAGTATAGCCGATCGATTCCCATTTTTCCGATTTCCAGAGTGGCTGAGTGAGTTTCCCCTCCCATCAGCAATGGAGGAATGTTCTTACTCTCTTGTCAGCATGAGCTGCAACTTCTTTTATTGACTTTACATTCTGATTGGCCTAAGATGAAATCTCATGTTAGTTTTGTTTTTCATTTCCCTGATGACTAAGAATGTTGAACATCTCTTTTTCGGATTTGTTTATGTATATGGTGTTTTGTCTGCGTGTACATCTGCACACCAGAAGAGGGCATCAGATCATATGGAACTACAGTTACAGACACTTGGGTGCTGCCATGTGGATCCTGGAAATTGAACTCAGGACCTCTGAAAGAGCAGTCAGTGCTCTTAGCCCCTGAGCCATCTCTCCAGCCATGTTGGACATTCCTGTAAGTCTTTCCCAGCCATTCAAGTCTCCTCTTGAAGAGTCTGTTTAGATCTATATTTATAACAAATAAAATTGGGTTATTTGTTTCCTAGATATCTAGGGTTTTTGTTTTTGAATCCTTTATATATTTTGGATATTAGCCCTGTATCATGTGTGTAGTTGGTAAAAATCTGTTCCTGTTTTGTAGGCTGGCACTTTGTCCAATTGATGGTGTTCTTTGCCTCATGAAAGCATTTCCAGTTTCATGAAGTCCTGTTTATTAATTGTTGATCTTAGTGTCTATGCTATCAGTATTCTGTTCAGGAAGTCTTCTCCTGTGCCAATGTGTTCAAGGCTAGCCCCACTTTCTCTTCTATCAGGCTTAATGTATATAGTTTTATGCTTTGATCCATTTCCAGTTGATTTTTGTGCAGGGTGATGAATATGGATCTGTTTGGATTCTTCTACATTCAGCCATCCAGTGAGACCAGCACCACTTAATGAAGATGTTCTCTTTTTTCCCCATGTATATTACTGGCTTCTTAATCAAAAGTCCAGTGTTCATGACAGTGTGTATTTATGGCTGGATCTTCAATTCAATTCCATTGATCCATATGTCTGATATTGTGTCAATATCATGCTGCTCTTATTACTAAAGCTCTGTAGTACAATTTGGGGTTGGGGATTTTGGTGGTTTGAAAAAAAATGGTGCCAAAGGGAGTGGCACTATTAGAAGGTGTGGCCTTATTGGAGGAAGTGTGTCACTGTGGAGCAGACTTTGAGATCTCACATATGCTCAGTGTCTTAGACCCACTTCCTGATATCTTCTGATCAAGACATAGACAGCACCGCATCTGTGTTTACACCACCTTGCTCCTCTCTGTGAAGGCATTGAGCTAAACCTTGAAATTGCAAGCCTCCAACTCAATTAAATGTTCTCCTTTATAAGAGTTGCCATGCTCATAGTGTCTCTTCACAGCAACTGAGGCTTCAACTAAGACAGGAGTGCTGACACTTAGAGTAGTTCTTTTATTATTTAGGATTGTTTTTGCTTCTCATATGAAACTGAAAACTGTCTTTCCAATTTCTGCCAAGAACTGTGTTGGAGTTTTGGTGAGGATTACATTGACTCTGTAGATTACTTTTGGTAGGCTGGTCCTTTTATTATGTTAATCCTACCGATCTGTATTTTTCCATCATTTTTTAATCATCACAACTCCTCCCATCTCAAGGCCTGTCTTGTACTCTCCCCAGGGTCTGCCCTTGACTTGCATTATTATTTCATTATTTTATTTGTACTTCTAGTGTCATTGTCTTTGAGAAGTTTTCCACAAATCATTTTTGCACACTTAGAAGTAGACTGTGGTTTGTTTTTGTTTTATATTATTCTATTATATGTATTGTATTATTATTCCTTAGAAAGCTGTGTGGATCCAGATGGGAAGGAAAGTGGGGAGGGACTGGGCGGTATAGGGGCAGGAGAAACTAATCAGAACACATTGTATGAAAAAATATTTTTAATAAAAGAAAAAGTAATAAAATAAAAAAGAAGTAGATTGCAGAAGTTATTTGTTAGGTTATTGTATTTGTTTAGTTTTATTGTCTTATGACAAGAACATTTGGCACTCAATAATATCAGGTAAATTCAAGAATGAAACACCCAGTAAAATGAATGTGACAGGCTGGAGGGATGGCTCAGTAGAAAAAGTGCTTGCTGGACAAGCATGAGGTCCTAAGTCAGATTCTTAGGACCCATGAATGCAGGTGGGTAAAGCAGGCTGCCTGCAACCACACTGCTCAAGGGTAAAGGATGGAATTCCTAACACAAGCTGGCTAGCCAGATCAACTTGTCCACTGAGCCTGGGGTCAAGTGAGACCCCTCCTCCTTAATCTATGAGGCAAAAGAGGAAGACACGCAGCATCAACTTATAGACTTCACAACCAAGTGCACACATACATACATATCTGCACATACATATGTTCCCACAGACATGAGCATGCAAACACACATATATGATGACCATCTCTATTCTGCTTCCACAGTAAGTCTTGGTATGTGACTTAACAACATGGCAAAGGATAATGTCTGGTAAGCACCTGCGCACTGCATGTGGGTAAATTTATTTGTGCCAAATTCCTTTCTGATCAGATAACAGAATCTCAGCATTGGGCAGAGCTGAAAGCTTCCTCCTGGAAACAAAAGCCGTTTCACAGGAGAGTTCCCTACAAGTGACTCATGTGGCCTCCTAACCTTGCAGGTGTAATTTGAGCAAGAAGGCCTTCTGAAACTCTAGCTGCTTTGGGGGACAGTTGATTGCCTCTGAAGATAGAGAAAGGAATCATACAAAAGGTTGTGATAACCATCACAGAACACAAGGCAACAGCGCTTTCTGCTCTTACTTTTAAAATCTGACACGGAAATTTGAACAATCAAAATTAGATGTTCAATGGGTTGTCTAAATCGCATTGAGTATTAGCCACCGGTGAAAATAGGAACTAAAGCTATAAGCAGCAACATGGGAGACTCTCACAACATACCTCCAGACACAAAATTTGTGTGTATGTGTGTGTTGTGAGTGTGTATGTATGTACATGATATTCAGAAACAGGCCAAACTAAAGTATTTTGTCTAGGATTTATTCATAGCTGGGGAAACTATAAAGCTTAGCAGGGAATGACAGACTCCACTGTGAGCTGGCCACAGTGGAGGTATCCAGGGTCTGGAGGGTACACAGATGGGACCTGCTGTGTTCAGCCCCTTCACCTTGGCAGAAGGTGACACATATTATTAAATACATAATTGTAAACATCCTGGCAGCAGAGGAGATATTCCAAGGAAAGACAACTGGTCCCTTCCTTTGGCCATCACCCTATTGAAACACCGAACCAAAAGAATCAAAGTTTCTGAGGAATCCCATGCTGGGGGGAAAGCCTACAACCAGGCAGGGGAGGGGTTCACATTCCAGGAAGGGTTCACATAGTTCTGAAGACATGTGTATATTTCCTGGGGCCTGTCCTTCTTTCTTTCCTTCTTTCTTTCTCTCCCTTTTCTTCTTTCATCTTTTCCATAAAATTGTAACACTGCTTACAAATATAAGGGAAACTGGGGACCCCTTTTGGGGATCTTATTCTCTTTAACAAAATAATTTTCAAATAGTCAGATAGAAGTGCCTGGACAATTTTATTGGGCTTTTAAAAAGGAAATCCCCAAGGTGGTAAGCTTGTAACTCTTGCCCAGAGGAGAATGGAGAAAGGGAGAGCAGCCATGCTGTTTGCGAGGAGGTCAGCCACAGGGAGGGCAAGCAGCCATGGCAGGGATGGGACCTTTAGAGGAAAAGTAAAGCCATACCCATAGGGAAGCCATGCTCAGGAAAGGGGAGGAAGAAGACAAGTTACTTTCCTGTGAGTCATTCACAAAAGTGGGCAGATTTACCCAGCTTTGTGACTGTTCTCTGAAGGAGGCTGGGCTGGCTGTGGGGATTCTGGGAAGGAAAAATACATCACCCCATTAAAGGGATAATTATTCTTCCTGCTTGAGGTGAATCACTCTGAGAGTGTTTCCTTGACCACATGATTGAGCTGCCTACCTGAATTAACTCTTAGTTGGGAGACAGTAGCTTTGTCTCCACCCAGAGGCAGATTTCATTTTATTATTTCTGCATGGGCCTCCAGTGTAACTAGAGCCCTACAGAAAGGGGGGAGAAGCGCTAGGAAGCTCCCTTCCCCCCCCCCTTTCTCCTTCCCTCCCTCTCTCCCTCTCTCCCTCTCCCTCTTTTTCTCTCCCTCTCCCTCTCCCTCTCTCTCCCTCTCTTTCTCCTTCCCTCCCTCCCTCTCTCCCTCTCTCCTCCCTCCCTCCTTGCAAAACTACAAGTAAATCCATCTCCCTTCATCTTTTCCAGTTCAGCAGCTTTATGAGCCCACAATCTACAATGCCTTGCTTCCTTGTAAGAACAGGAAAAGGAAATAAGAGCTTAAGGAAATGAAGAAACTACTAGTGGGAGGTGGCAGGTGTACTCTAGGGGGCACAATAGAGAAACTGCTTCATCATCATTTGGGAGAAGGTTTTATTGTAGCTAAGAGAGAGAATAGCCAGAGGCACCATGGGAGTCTGCAGCCTCAAAGACGAAGAGAGGAGGAGAGATACAATGTAGGGAGATGAGCAGACTGGCAATTGCCAGGGCTTTGGGGGCAGAGAAGAAAGCAAATATAGTGACGAGTACTTCCAGTTATATGAGACTGTGCTTTGGGAGGAGGAGGGCATGTTTCCTGGAACAGCCTGGGGAATAAAGAGGCTCTAATCTGTTAGAGTCTCCTTTGTGTTGATTGAGAACTAGAAGCTGGCTCTAGAAGACGATGTAGGAGCGGTGGGGGAAAGCTGTAGGAGGGGAGGTCTGTAGGAGCAGATAAGAAAGCATTGGCTTTTCCTGGCAAACAGAAACCCACTTTATGAGGTTTCTGAGGGATGCTGTGTGTTCAGTGGATCAGAGACCAGCCAGAGCTGAGCTCCAGGGTCTTTCTGGGGGTTTGAGACCTGACAGCACACACTTGTAATCACAGTGCTTAAATTAGAAACAGAAGGGTTAGGAGCTCAAGATCAGCACTGGCTACATGGTAAGTTCAAGGTTAGCCTGGGTTATGTCACACTGTTGTAAGGTAGAGAAGACCACTGGGACACAGATTCAAGACAATAGAAAGTATCAGCCATTCCGCACCTACACTGAGTGTTCAGGACCTGAATGCAGGCCTGAGCCTTTCTCGGGGTGAACTTTTAAGCACAAAAACCACATCCTGGGCTGACACACCTCGGTTAGTAAGAAGAATCAGCTAGAAGCAGAATTCTAGAAACCAAAAAACAAGGTTGGTACATCTATGGACTTTGGTGGGTTAGGTCTTTGTTTTCATTTTGGAAGTGTTGCTGCCTACATGCTGGGTTCCAGGCCTGAGTGACACTTCCATCATGGCGTCAGCTGTGCTAAGGTCTAGGAGCCTGTTACATTCCCCACCAGTTCTGTGGCCATGAGTCTAATCATGGACTCTTCTGGGCGTGGGGGTTATATTGTCTCCTTAGCACTAGTAGTTTAACAGAATTTAGTCTCTGTTCTACATAGATAAGTAGGGAGTTGAGCAAGCAGAGTCCTATACTGAGGTCTAGGGGCCACAGGATTAATGGTCCAGCTGTGACCATAAGTAGTCAACCAAGGGGACCAGGAGAACAAAGACTGGCACCAGTTGTTGGATTATCCACATCTCCTTTCTCTGTCCTGAAGGTTATTTCTGACCACAGCTAAACCTTCTCTAATTATTCCTGACTGGTTGACAGAGAATCAGTGAGTTTCTCCCAGTGTCATACAGAGAGCTCTCTGTCTCTAAAGAGGAGGTCCAGTCCTCTTAGACTCTGAACAACAACCTCAGCTAAGGTGTCTAACTGGGTTTCCAGATGGGATGCAGAATTTCCTAGATGGTTCAGGTCCATGTCTACTTGGACACTAAATTCCTAAAATGCTTTTACCCCCCACAAATAGGATTAAAGTTCCAACTGTAATGGAGCCCCCAGTGCCTGTCCCACCAACAGGGGAATGAGAATGGGATGGTTTGTCATGCATGGGGGAGAGACTGGAATCTAGATTTGTCCTTTTCTCCATTACAGACGAACACCTGTGGTATAACATGCATGAGGATTCAAAGGAATGGGTTCTCCTCCAGTGCAAATAATTCAGAAGATACACACTTGGTTAAGCCATAGTGTGAGCAAACTAGGCAGTCTATGGTGCCTGGAAATACACTCAACATAGGGGAAACTGTCTAGTGGGTATTTTATTGACAGTAACCAGGCATCTTTCCCTTAGATTTTCCCAGGTGTGAGTTTAGGTTGATCCCATTTACAGTTGTTAGGGTTAGAAGTAGAGTTTCTATGAACTCTCCAGTTCCAGTTCTTAATTTTCATACCCAAGGTCCTAGCTAATGGAGGTCTGAGTCCTTTCCCCATGGGGATATATATATATATATATATATATATATATATATATATATATATATTGTGTGTGTGTGTGTGTGTGTATATATATGTATGTATGTATGTATGTATGTATGTATGTATGTATATATATATACATATATATATCCTATAGGACAATAATTACAGGCCCCATGTCAGTCTTATCTTCAGGGGGCCAGAGGACCTGGTGACAACCCATCTGTGTCATCTTCTGTAGCCTCCTTCAACTGGGTGTGGTGGGTTCTCGAGCTGACATTGATGATGATCACTGCTGTAGATACAGTGAGGACCACAAGGTCCTTTCCATGCTGGCTCCAACCTCTGGATCGGGATTCTCTTTACCCATACAAGATTGCTAGGCTGCAATTTGTGGGCAGGCTCAGACATGGGCAAGGGCTCAGCCTCTTGAACCATCTGATGAATAGCCCTCTGTGTCTGTGGCAGGGCCTGTAAGGACTTGAGGAAGAAATGGTTGGTAATTTTGGTCTTAGGAACTTCTCAATATGGGATGTGCCTTGCCGTTAGGTAGGCAAAAAGTAGGAGGTTGGCCCAATTTTTACCAATCTCACCAATATATTTAGTTTATTTTTCTGAGCTTTGTGGCTTCTAGGCATAATGTAGTTTCCAATCAACATTTAGAATCTTTGCAAGAAGCAGGTCAATTTTGGTTGTGAAGGCTGGACCATTGTCAGACCCCAGGGATAGGGGCAATCCAAATACATTGTAATATCTGTGCCTGAACAACTCTGAAGTTTTAGGTGCCCCTCCTCCTCCTGGTTGTGTGGTCTGGTGGAGTTTGGCCACCATCTATGTCTTCTGATAACACCAGGAAGTACAGTTCTCTTATCTGGCAAGAACCACCACCCATTTGTCTTTGTGTCCACTGGTTTCTTTGTGTATAGATCTTAACTCTTCTTCCATGGAAACTTCACAACAGCATTTTTTCTTTATTTCTTTCTTTCTTTCTTTCTTTCTTTCTTTCTTTTTCAAGACAGCATTTCTCTGTGTAGTCCTGGCTACCCCAGAACTCAGAGATCCCCCACCCCAGTACTGGGATTAAAGGCAGGTAACACCACTGCCCAGCTCACAAAGGCTTTTTTTAAAGGTGCAAATATAGAGTAAAGAGAATTGAGGATTTTATTCCATGGTAGAATGGTTGCCTTGAAAGCAAAAGGCCCCAACACTATATATAACTAAATGATTTTGAAAAAAATTGAGTGACTAGGCCAGCAAGAAGTCTTGGTGAATAAAGATGATTACCATGACCTGAGTTAAGTCTCCTGAACCCATGAAAAGGGAAAAGAGAACCAACTCCTCAAAGCTGTCCTCTGACCTCCACATCCATGCCATGATATACAGCCCCCACACACATACACACATACACACACACACACACCTCAGGGAACCACCATAGTAGAGCAAAGACATCAGGGCAGGCCAGAGACAGCCATAGGACATCTGCAAATTATTTTTACTGCTGCTTCATAACTATGATTTTCCTACAGTTATGAATCATACTGCAAATATCGGTGTTTTGGATGTGAAAGGGTTGTTCAAACCCAAAGGGGTCACTACTCACAGGTTGAGAATGACTGCTCTAAAGGCTGAAGAACCAAAGATGCAGAGAGACTTTGTCAAGCCCCACACAGCTCCAAGATGCTTCCTGGACTGACCTGATGGAGACTCCCATCTTTCACAACACAGAATGCTTCCTCTTACGTAATTCCCACAAGATCTAGAGGCAAAATCGGAAGGAAGAGGCATTGGGAAACCTCTGCTTTCTTAACTACTGAGGAGAAGGCTTTGTGTGATGTGTTCAGTTTTCCTCGTGATATAGAAAGTGTGGTCTGATCTGAGCACAAGCCCTTTGATCACCCCTCTAGCTTATGCAATGTCATGCTGCTCTCTATTGACTCTTTGAGGAGAGGGAGGTTCTGGTTTGGTTACCATTTGTTTAAAAGTTCATGTTTGACGTGCGCTGATATTAAGAAAGGGGTCATTTACTTCTTACTGTACTGTTTTCCACTCTCAGCCTCTCAGTGATCTTAATTACCAAAGTGACCCAGTGACCAAGAACAAACCATGGCACAGAACAGTGTTTTATACTGATTTTTTTTTGGGTTTTTTGTTTGTTTGTTTGTTTTGTTTTGTTTTTGTTTTTAAGAATCCTATAGTTACAGAAACATACTGGAATGTTCTAGAAGACTGGGAGCCATTCTGCCAGGAGTTCTGCTGCCTACTCATGCTCCTTAGATAGAAATATAATGAAACACAGTATATAATACCATTAGAGAATCTATAACAACCCCAAAGAGATTTTTGTTTAGTACAAAACAAAACTTAAAGTGAGTTTTAAAAAAAAAAACAAAAACAAAAACACAGCAAAGGATTACCCAAGAAGAGGTCTTATCATGTCAGGGAGTCTGTAGATTTGTTTCCAGTGTCACCTTCCAAAGTGTCCTTTCATGGTTTCTCTTCAGATGTCTCCTGGAGACAGGAAACATTCGAGTCCAGTTTTGGAAAAAGACCTGTAGTATATGAGGTTATGGCTGAGAGCTCTCAGGTAGGTCCCAGTGAGGTGGGAAGCAACAACACAACAAATGTGCATCTCACAGAGAACAGAAGCACTCACCTGGGCAGAGGGTCATTACAAGGACCAGGGTCAGTGAAGAATCATAATGCTACAAGAGACATTAAAAAAGAAACAGCACATATGAGGAGTATCTCATTATGACATTTGTGTGGTCCATACCCCATAATTCATATGTTAAAATCTAATCACATGTGAGGACATTAGAAGAAGGGCCCCCTTGAATGGGATTCTTCTTGTGGGTTGTACATGAAATATTTCCTCCAGGTTCCCATGTTTTGACACTTGCTTCCCAACTTGGGGCACTGTTTCAGGAGACCCTAGAACTTTTGGATGGGAATTAACTGGCCAGTGGGTTGAGAGAAATGTAAGCCTTAAGGATTATTCCCTGGTCCTACTCTGCTTCCTGGATCACATAGTCATGAGCAAGCCATGCTGTAAGCTCTTCCCATCATGGACAGAGCTGCTCAGCTACCACCATGTTCTCTCCATGATGGATAGATACCTTTGAAACCAAGAATCAAAATCAATCCATTAAACTGCTCCTGTCAGGCATTTTGTCTCAATGATGAAGAAAGTAGCTAATATTGTGGGTGTTCTTAGAAAAAATAAACCCAGCGGGGTCACTTGCCTTTTCTACTACACAAAGGCACTGCAGAAGGTGTCATTGATGAACCATAGAGTGGTCCCCGCCATGAACTGAATCCGTCATGGTCTTGATTTGGAACTTTTCAGCTTCCAAATAGATTTCTCTTATTTATAATCTGCCCAAACTACTGTTTTTTTGTTAAAGAAGTCTAAATACACTACAGCATCCACACTGGGGACTTAATGTATGCTACCACTCCGGGTTCCCTCTTGATAAAGGTGTCTTCAGAGGGACCTGATAGCAACAAGCTGGAAACAGCAATGGCTACACTTTGCCATTTCATCCTCTTCCTGGAGACTGAAAGGAACAGGTACAATATGAATTCTTCCTTCAAAGAAAGTAGGAGGTTGATGAAACAAAAGAGCATAGGAAGGGGATGGGTAAAGCAGTAGACATGTTTGAACAGTATGGGAAAAAGTGGGGTGCAGGCTCTATTCCTGCAACTTGGGAAATGTCTGGGGACAACCAAAGTTATTTAAAACCTAACCTGGCTCATCAAAAAGGAATCAGAAAAGGCATGTGCTGAACTATAAGAACGACAGAGAAAAAGGACAAGAAAGTGAATAGAATTCAACAGATGCTTATTAGGGAGAAAGAGTCACTTTTGACATTCTGAAACTTCTGACTATTTTGTAATGGCTTTTAGCATGCATAAATGTACACACACACACACACACACACACACACACACACACACACACACACAATGTACACAGAAATATAAATGCTGGAACCGTTCATGGGGGTCTGTTTGAACAAAAATGGAACAATCAAAGAAAGGAAAAAAAGATGATCATGGGAACAGCACAGTATAAACTGAAACTCACCAATGGACACAGAAAAAGTGAGAAAATGGACCCCCATTAAATGGAAATAAAGGTCAGAGGGATTATGGAGAAACTATGTAGGGAGACTACACAAAACTCAGTATGCGTTGGATCTCCATGTTTAAACATGTGGCAGGGAAGCAAGAAGGGTAATTCAAATGCAGTTTTCCAAACTAAGAAATTGATTAAAAATTGAAATAGCATGCAATGTCCCAAGAAAAGGGAACAAAGAGTCATACTGTAATAAAAGTTGCAATCTTCAAAGACAAAGAACTCTTTGTGGTGGGGGGGGTTGCATGGGAAAATATTGTCACTTAAAAGGAGAAAAAAATAAGGCTGACCTCAAATTTCCCCAGAGTAAAACTCCAGTCCAGAAAATGGTGAAGAAATGTCTTACAGTCCTCAGGGAGACGAAGCTAAGAGTGTACACTTCGGAGATGTGGTGAGTTAGAAAATACTAACTGACGAACCTCCATCAGCCGAGGGACTGACTGAAGCGCAGTGGCACTCACACTGAGATTGAATCTGCTTTATTATATGCCAAGGCTTAGAAGAAGAATCCAGGGGCTGCAGTCACAGGGAAGAATGTGAACTTGTGAAAATACCTGGCAGAAGAACTTATGCTCGTGTGTGTTGAATCCTGTATAAAAGAAAGGAGTTAAGTGATGTCATTACAAGACTCTAAATCAAGCATGATCATTGAAAAGTCATTTATAAGACAGAGTAACTGCTAAGAAGATAGAACATTGCATCAGGGAGAGGAAGAAAAGGGAAACAGACTAATTTCAGGATACTCGTGACATGGTGTCATAAGATTGTACCTACCAAAGGTTAAAAATTTCATCTTAATGTGCCACATCTTCTTTATCCATTCTTCAGTTGAGGGCATCTAGGTTGCTTCCAGGTTCTTACTATTACAAATAATGCTGCTATGAACATAGTTGAGCACATGTCTTTGTTGCATGGATGTGGATCATCTGGGTATATGCCTAAGAGGGGGATTGTGGGTCCTGTGGTAGACTGATTCCCATTTTCCTGAGGAACCACCATACTGATCTCCAAAATGGCTGTACAAGTTTGTACTCCCACCAGCAGTGGAGGAGTGTTCCCCTTTCTCCACATCCTCTCCAGCGTAAGTTGTCATCGGTATTTCTAATTTTAGCCATTCTGGCAGGAGTAAGATGGTATCTCAAGGTTGCTTTGATTTGCATTTCCCTGATAGCTAAGGATGTTGAGCACTTTTTTAAGTGTCTTTCAGCCTTTTTGATTTCCTCTATTGAGAGTTCTCTATTCAGTTCTGTACCCCATTGTTTAATAGGGTTATTTGGTGTTTTGTTGACTAGTTTCTTGAGTTCTTTGTTTATATTAGAGACCAGCCCTCTGTCAGATGTAAAATTGGTGAAGATCTTTCCCAGTCTGTGGCTGCCGTTTGGTCTTGCCAACTGTGTCCTTTGCCTTACAGAAGCTACTAAGAAAATGTGGCACATTTACACAATGCAATACTACTCTGGGGGGGGGGGGAACAATGGAATCTTGAAATTCATAGGCAAGTGGGTGGAACTTGAAGAAACCATCCTGAATGAGGTAACCCAGTCACAAAAAGAGGAAAATGGTATGTACTCGCTCATATATGGATATTAGACATACAGCAAAGGATCACCAGCCTATAATTCACACCACCAGAAAAACTGGGATACAAGGAGAATTCTAAGAGATTCATATAAGGTCCCTCACAGAAGGGGAAAGGGACAAGATCTCCTGAGCATATGGGGTGGGGGGTGGAGTGAGGGGAGAGGGAACTAGGAGAAAGAAAAGGGGAGGAGAGGAAAGCACGTGGGACTAGGAAGATTGGGTCAGGGGAGGAATAAATGAGAGAAAAGAGAGAGAGAGAGAGAGAGAGAGAGAGAGAGAGAGAGAGAGAGAGAGAGAGAGAGAGAGAGCGCAGAAAAGAGGGAGCCATTATAGGTTTGAAGAAAAACTGAACCTAGAGAAATGTCCAGAGACCTACAAGACTGACTCTAACTAACAATTTGAACAACAGTGAAAAGGCTACCATAAATGTCCTTCCCTGATAATGAGATCAGCGACTAACTTATATCCACCATCATGGAGCCCTCATCTAGTAGCTGATGGAAACAGAAGCAAACACCCACAACTAAACACTGAGCCAAACTGGAGTCCAGATGCAGAGAGGGAGGAGTGATAAGAAAATGGGGACAAAACCAAGCTACAGAAATCCACAGAGACAGCTGACCTGAACAAGGAGGAGCTAATGGGCCCCCAGACCGATAGCTGGGAATCCAGCATGGGACTGACTGAGACCCCCTGAACATGGGTCTCAGCTAGAAGGCCTGAGCAGTCTGGGGGACCTCAGACAGTGGAACCAGGATGTACTCCTGGTGCACAAAAGGACTTTGGGGGCACATTTGCAATGGAGGGATACTCCCTTAACCTAGAGACAGGAGAGAAGGCCTAGTCCCTACTCCAAATGACTTGACAGATTTAAATGACCCCTCCTGGAGGGTATCACCCTACACGTGGAGTGGGGGGTGGGTGGGAAGGGAGGGTGGCAGGGGGGGCATGAGAGGATGAGAGAGAGGGAAAGAGGGAGGGAGGGAGGGAGGAACGGAAGAAGGGAGGGAGGGAGAGAAGGAGAGAGAGGGAGGGAGGGAGGAAGAGAGAACTGGAATCAATATGTAATATAAAAATAAATAATAAAAAATATGAATCCACACCAACAAAAAAAAAATTCATCTTAAATCACAGATATTGTAGTAGCTGTTATACTAAAAACAATACTCCAAAATATCAAGGGAGCATACACATAAAAAATAAAACAAAACAAAAAACACACCAAATATATTTCATGGAAGATAAAACAAAAACATGAATAATCTGACAGAACAAAGCCAAGTTGAGAGGTCCTGATTCTGGCCATGCTTAACAGACACCCAGTGCTGGAAAAGAGAAGAAATACCTTGGTTGGCATCTTTGTTGGTGTTCCTGGTGTACAGACTCTTGCTGTGCCCAGTTTCAAGCTATTGATCTGATATTGCTGAGATCAAGTGGAAAAGAGATGGACACTTTTGTTTTTATCCCTTGTGAGCTGTGATCTGGCTTTGACACAGCAATACTCACAGAAAAAAATTGATTCCAGATAAGGAGAGAGGTTTTGCACTGGATTACAAAGCAAAACCAATTGTAGGCTGTCTTGGAGGGGTCCTTTCACAACTTGAGAGTTGAATGTTTTGACAGTGGTGCCTTGTGGGTTCTGGGGCTGAGGAAGGTGGGAGGATAGAACATGCTTGAAGAAAACAGGATTAAATGAGATGTTTTAAAGAATGCTTCATAGTAATGAAGCACACAGAAATAGAACAGCAATTGTGAGAATCTGTGCACCAGACAATACATACATACATAATACATACATACATATTAATGAACAAAAATGCTGTATGTTGCAAGGAGAAATGGATAAAGTTTCGATTAAAAAAGATTTTATCACTCCCATGCCAAGAAATTGCAAGTGAATAAAAATGAATAAGTAAGAACATAAATCCCCAGATGATATAGCAAGCCACTGCAAAACAAAAAAAATAACAAAATCATTTTTATCAAATCACCTATGAAAGGGCCTTTCTTTCTTTACTAGAAGTCACAAAAGGACAGTCATGAGAGCCAATCACATACCAAACTATAAGAATATAGTGAACTTTGTTGGGTTTTTGTTTGAGTTTTTGTTTTTTGAGACATGGTTTCCCTGTGCAGCCCTGGCTGTCCTGGAACTCACTATGTAGACTAGGATGGCCTCGAACTCAGAGATTCAGCTGCTTCTGTTTTCTGGATGCTGGAATAAAGGTGTGTGCCACCATTGCCCAGCTAGTACATTTTTTTTTAAATGGAGAAAATCTATTCAGGCAACTTGCTTTATCATTAAAAATAAAATTATGACATTTATAAACTTGAAATAAAATCACCCTACCACTTGGAAATTTCAGCTTCACAACTTTAAAACAATTTTTTGATCAAATTCAAAACTAAAATTACAGAACATGTGAGAGCAAATAATAATTATCAGATTATATCCCGAACATAGAGGTATAACAATAGTGTTCAGAGAAAATGAAAGGAATGCATGCAGTAACCAGCAAGAGAGACTCTTCAGAACTGAAGGAAGCAGCAACCCTTTCAGGTCAGGAAAAAAAAAAAACCCTAAAATAAATAGTAAGTGAAAAGAATTCAAAAGAAAATGCTGGAGAAATTATGAATGCAAATACTTTAAAAGTTGGAATGCATTTTAAAGCCCAAATGCTTGTTTTTTAGAGGACCATAAAGACAGCAGTAAAGTTAGTCTGTTCTTGGTCTAATTTCATAAAATTAAAAATTCAGTTATATAAACTGAACAACAACAGAGGAAATTATGGCAGACAGAACCACAGGATGCTTTTGCAAACCCAGGCAACTAAATTTGAAAATGGTGATGAAACATGTAATTTTCTAATAAAGCTAATTTTACTGAAACACAACTCAACTGGAGTTGGTTGAAATAGATCAGTTGTTACCGCAAACTTATTTAAAACCTTACAAAGGCATGTCTTTCCCCCCCCCCACAAAAACAGTTTCACATGGGACTGTTTCTGAATCTAAAATAAACAGTTGATACAAGAACTTCCATTTTTGAACAAATTCCTTCAGCAAAACATAGAAGAGAGGTGGAAATAGGGAGGGGAGGGAAAGGGAAGAGAGGGAGGGGAGGAGGGAAATGGAAGGAAGAAAGAGGTCTTGAGAGAAAGGAAGAAAATGTACACCCACACAACATGACTGAGGTATGTATATGCAAACTCCTAAGAAAATCTATACCCAAAGCAGCATTTCAAGGACTCGTTACCCTGATCAGGTTAGCATGGTGGTATAAACAGATGGGCCTGCATGGAAGAGTGTGAGCTTTGTGTGAATCCCTGGAGGCAAGAAGAGCATGGAAACAGTCTTTGGAAACATCCTGAATCCTGCACTGCACTCCCTGGCATTGCCAGCATGCTCAAACCCAGGTCCTGACACTGAGTGAGGCACACAGATGTAGACCAATAAGGGCTGGCTTAGCATCATTCTACCCTCTGACTGCTGGTGGTCAAGGAAACCTGTTTCTGATATTGCCGTGGCATTTCTACATCTTGACACTTCTTTTGTCTCTTCTAGTTCCAGACACTGGTCATTTTTAATTTTACCAAGGGACACTATTAATGTAACAGGCCCCAAGACCCTAACACAAGTGACACCATGATAGAGGTACCATTCAGGCCTTGAAATCTAGCACACGGACAGCAACACCAGCCAAAGCAAGAACAAAGACCTCATCCATCATAGTCTGTAATTCTGGGAAAGTTCCTAAACGTACTAACTTTGTTTTTGTCTTCTGTAGTCCTGCTTCTTTATAACTGAGGTGTGTTAACCCAGGATGTGGTTTGGGTTTAAAGGCTCACCCGAGAAAGGTCTCAAATACCCAGTGTAGTTGCTGGTTGTCTGGCTAATAAAGACTTTCTACTAACTTGAACCCATGTCAGAGCAGTCTTCTCTGGTGGAGACATCACAATGTTAACATTTGGGACTGGGGAGTTCTTTATGCACAGAGTTCCCCTATGCCTTACACCAACCCCATTGGCATCATGACTGAACACAGGAAACTCTACACCTCAGTGACTACTCTCAATCCCATCACAGTGACAACAAGACTATTTCTAGACACTGGCAAATGTCTCCCAAGACTAAAAATTATCCCAGTTAAAATCAGTTTGCTTGCCACCATGTTTTCTGATTTTAACATCTCCACTTGACACATACAGTTTTTAGACTCTGCTGAAATGTTCTCACACCTCCATCTGTGCATTCATACTGTTTCCACTTTTCCTTCTAGAACCTTTCATGCCAATGGTACTCCACATTCCTTCTTCCATATTCTAACAAGTAGGTTATGTCTTAGCCTGGTTCTACAGATTACCTTCTATCATGACTGAAATGGTTTGGCAGAGGATGAGAATATTGCCAGAGTTCGAGTCAGTCTGTGTCCTTAGCAGCCTTAACAAGATGGCTCCCCTCCCTTACTTCCAGCCCATTCTGGCTCCTTTGTGTCAACCACCAATAGCTAGAAACACTGTCTACATGGGAATCCAGGGACCACATTGGGATAGAAATCAAGTAGACAACTTCTCTCTCCTTCCTGTCCGTCACTACCCATTCCCCAGTCTCATCTGCATCCCTGTAGCAGATCACTTATTTCCTGTATTTCTTGGGAACTCTGTCAAACCTTGTAGTGGACCCAGTTGTCCTGCTTCCTGAGGACTCTCTCAATCCTCTACCTATGGCTCCCACTCTTTCCTGTCAACCACTAACACCTAGAAACCCTCTCCTCCTAGGATTGCAGGTAGACTCACCATACTCAGGTAGATGGTGACCACTCTCCTTGTCCTACAATGCTGTCACTCCAGTTTCACCCCAGTCCTACAGCAGACTGCTTCCAAGAACCTGTCCTCCCACCCTACCTCCAATCCCTGTGGACTCTGCCAAACATTGTGATGGACCTTTTGAGTCTCCCTATCTAGCCCATCTCCATTCCTTCCTGTCAGCCCCCCAATACCTTGAAACATATTCTACCTGGGACCTCCAGTGACCACAACTGGCAGGAACTCAGAAGCACTTCCTACCATATAACACACGGTCACCACACTCTCCTGAGACTCAGAAAAAGCAAATAGAAACTCAGGAATGGAATATCCACCCAATAAAGACAAGAACAGATATCAAAACCTACATCACAATCATCCCAAACCCAGATGCAATAATCATTAACATCCAAGACAATGTGTCTCCACCAAACCTAGCAAGTGTACTACAGTAGTCCATGAGGAATGGGATATAACTGAGTCACAAGACAAATACTTCAAAACAGCTATTCTGAATATGCTCAAGGCCTCAAAGAAGGCGCTAGGGAATCCATTAGGGAAGTCTGTGAAAATGCAGACAAGTAGTGGAATGAAATAAAGAAAATAGCTCAGGACTTTAAAATAGAAATAGAATCACTGGCAATCCCTGGGCGCCTTCACTGCCCTTCCTCTTCTCCATACCCAATCCCCCAGTCTCATTCCCATCGCTGTAGACTACTCCCTATTGCAGCCTCCTCTTCCTCTGTCCCTATCTCCAACAGATCACAGAGATCTTCTACTGGCTCACACACACACACGCACACGCACACACACACACACATCATTTTGTCTTAGCAGTCAATTTCCACAGGCATTTCTTGGGAACCCACCAGCAGAGCTGCCCATGGAACCAGGTAGGTGCTCTTTAGACCTTCACTTTCCCTCCTCTCCTCCAAACCCAATCCCCCAAATCTCAACCCCAGTTCTGTAGCAGACCACCAGCCATGGCTCCCTCTCATCCTCTGCCACTATTCCCAGGGTACTAAGTAGATTCTGGTGGTACACCCTGCTTTACTTCCTGACCCCTTCCCCCTTTCCAGCCCATTTCCATCTACAAATGTCAGCTCCCAATACCAAAAAACACATTCTAACTGGAATCCCCAGTAGCCACACCTGGTAGGACCCAAGAAGCATTCCTACCAGGCAACCCACAACCACCACACTCTTCTAAGAACTAGAGAGGGAAACAGAAACAGGGGAAAAAAAACATGCACCCAATAAAAACATGACTAGATATCAGCACCTAGAATTACAACCATCCCAAATCCAGAAGCCTAGAAACCCACATAAAACAGCAACCAGTAACAGCAGGAACAATATATCTCAACAAAAGCCCAGAAACCCTACTACAGTAAGGCATGTAATATAGCTGAAGCATCATACAAAGGACTTCAAAATAGTCTTCATGAGTATGTTAATTTCCTCTTTGAAGAGGAAATTAATACATCCATTAAAGATATCTAAGAAAACACAGACATTGAAGACAAAATAGAAGAAATGCATTCTTCAGTCAAAGAAAATGTTAAATTGAAAAAAATAAATCCAAGCACAAAACATCCAGGAAATCTGACACACTAAGACCAAATCTACAAATAATAAGTGTACAGGAAAGAGAAGAAACCCAGGTCAAAGGCAGAGAAAATATTCTCAACAAAATCATAGAAGAACATTTCCCTAACCTAAAGAAAGAGATGCCTGTCAAGGTACAAGAAGCATAACAAAATACTAAATAGACTTGACTAAAAAATAAATTTTTATCCACATATAATAATCAAAATATTAAATGTATATAATGAAGAAAGAATTAAAAGCTGCAAGGGGAAAATATCAAGTAACATATAAAGGCAGACTCATTAGAATAACACTTGGTTTTTTCAGTGACAACTCCAAAAGTCAGAAGGAAACGACAGATGCTCTACAGATTCTAAGAGACCACAGGTGCCACTGCCGACTACTCTATCCAGCAAAACTTTAAATCATAATAGATGGTGAAAAATAAAACATTCCTCAGTAAAATGAAATTTTAAAAGTATTTATCAACAAATTCAGCTCTACAGAAGGCACTAGAAAAAAAAATTTAATCAGGAAAGGTTAACTACACCCCAGAAAACATAATACCAGAAACAGAAAATTAAAGTGTGTGTGTGTGGGGGGGGGATCCACATCACAACAACAAAATAACAGGAATCAATAAACACTGCTCATTGATAACTCTCAACATCAATAGTCTCAATTCCCCAATAAAAAGACACAATGTAACAGAATGGATTTGACAGCAAGATTCATCCTTACATCAAGAAGCTCACCTTAAAGTCAGACATAAGAAGCAAATCAGTGTGGCCATTTTAATATCTGACAAAATAGACTTCAAATCAAAACAAGTAAGAAAAGATAGGAAAGGACACTACATTCTGATCAAAGGAAAAAAATCAAGAAAACAGTACAATTCTAAACACCTATGTATCAAACACAAGGGCACCCAAGTTTGTAAAGGAAACACTACTACAGCTTAAATCACACATTGACCCTCACACAGGGGTAATGGAAGATGTCAATACCAAATATCTTCAATAGACAATTCATACAGATGAGAAATAAACTAATATTACAAACAAAATGGATATAAACCAATAGCTAACTGACATAAAACAACAAGCAAAAAACCAACAAAGAAAAAAATGGACCTAACAGATATCTATAGAACATTGCACCCAAATGCAAAATGATATACCTTCTTTTCAACACCTCATGGAGCTTTCTCTAAAATTGATAACATACTTAGACACAAGACTCAACAGATACATGAAAATTGAAATAATACTCTGCATCCTACCAGACCACCACAGATTGCCCTGGATATTAACAACAGGAACTTTATAAACTCATGGAAACTGAAAAAACCTACTACCAAATGAAAAATGAAGAAACAACACCCAAATAGAATAGACAGCAGAAAATAATCAAAGTTGGAACTGAACAATAAAATAAAAACAAAGAATCAATGAAACAGAGTTGGTTGTTTGAGATAATCAATAAGACTGACAAGTTCTTATCCAAATTAACTGCAAGGCAGAGAAAGGAAACGCAAATAAAAATTAAAGATGAAAGATGAGCATAATAAAAGACACCAAAGAAACCCAAGAAAATCGTAAGGGCACACTTCACAAATCTGTACTCCCCTGAAGGAGAAAACCTAAAAATAAATAAATAAGAATAAATTTCTTGATACATACCACTTACCAAAGTTAAATCAAGATCAGGTAAACACTTTAAACAAACCAACAATCCTTAGTGAAATAGATGCAGTAATTAAAAGTTTCCAGAGCAAGTGTGTGTGTGTGGGGGGGGGGTCCCTGAAGGCTTTATAGCCCACAAGGAAAGGATTGGGTGAGGTAAGAATGGAACCTGATATACATACATACATACATACATACATACATACATACATACATACATACATACGTATGTATGTATGTATAATTTGAGGGTATTGTATTTCAGAGCTACAGTAATACAAACAGCATGGTTTGTGTATGAAAACAGATATATTGATTAATGTAATCAAATTGAAGACATAAGTTCACACATCAATTGACATCTGATTTTTAATTTAAAAAAAAAAAAAGACCAGCAATATACTCTAGAAAAAAAAGAAAGCACCTTCAACAAATGGTGCTGGCCAAACCAGATGGCTGCGTGTAGAAGAATACAAATAGATCCATACTTATCACCCTCTACAAAACTCAATTCCAAATGGATCAAAGCTGACAGACACCGAATTTTATAGAAGAAAAAAGTGGAGAATAATCCTGAATTCACTGACACAAGAAAAGTCTTCCTGACTTAACACTGATAGCACAGGCACTGTCTTAGTTAGGATTGCTGCTGTTGTAAAGAGACATGATGCCCACCACAACTATTATAAAGGAAAACATTTACTTGGGGTTCCCTTATAGGTTGAGATGTTTAGCCCATTCTCATCATGGTGGGAAGCATAGAGGTGCATAGAGTTCTATATCTCGATTGGTGGGCAGCAGGAAGACAGAGAGGCACTGGGCCTGGCTTAGACATTTGTTGCCCCAAAGCCTCCCCAGTAACACACTTCCTCCAACAAGGCCATGACTACTGTAACAAGGCCATGTGTCCTAATCCTTTCAAATAATGCCATTCCCTATGTGTCTATGGGGACCATGTTCATTCTAATCACCACAGCACTCAATAGTCCAGGGACCCACTTCCCACAGTAAGCTGAACTCCCCAATATCAACCATCAGTGGAGAAATTGAGGCACAGGTTTGTCCACATGCCAATCAGATGGGGGCACTTTCATAACCAAGGTTTCCTCCTTTCAAATGACTCTAGTTGAATCAAGTTGACACAAAACCAGCCAGCACAATTGACTCCTCATCAGCTTGACACACAAAAGCATTACTGTTCGGCTAGAACTTTTCCTTTCTGATTCTTTCCTTTGTCCCTGAAATGACTTGTTAATATTAATATCACAGTGAAAAAAAAATATCCAACTTTTAAAAGTCCCACAGTCTAAAAATTTAAATACTTTAAAAGTTCAACCTCTTAAGACATCCGAGATCTCTTTAAAATTTTTATAAAATACCTAGTTTCCCTGATATTTCTGAAATCTATAAAAATCCTTATCCAAGAAGAAAGAACAAGGACACAGACACAATCACAAAACCCAGACTCCGAGAGTGTAAATAACTCAGTGTCCAGGGGGCCCCGACAGGCTTACCCAGTTGCATTTCTCTGGCTCAGGCCAGCTCAACACCACTGCTGCTGCTGTCCTTGCTGGTCATTTCATGGTGCTGGCATCTCCAAAATGTTGGAGTCTCCATTGAAACTGAGCTGCACCTTCACCAAGAGCCTCTCCTGGTCTCACTTCAGGGACTGTGACCCTGTCACACAGTGTCCGGTCTCAGCTTCTCTCCTATGACCCCTCCAATCCTGAGGGATTCGCTGCTACTGAGGTTGCACTTTCGCCAGTGGTCTCTCCTCATCTCTCTCAGTGCCAAGTCTCGGGTGCTCTCCATGACCCCTTTGTGCTTTCAGAACCAGTACTACCTGGGAAACATCACCAAGTTCAGCTGCCATCATGAGACGAAGACTTGGTCAACTCTGGACCAGAGTTTCTGGGAAGCAATACTCCCTGAAGATTTCTTCACTGTGGAGCTGGTTTCTTCTTAACCATCATTAATCGCTCAGCTCCAGCTAACCAGCATCGATTGTCCCAGCAAAGCCAAGGGTTCATTTGAGTGGTTCTGGTTACTTGTTATACACAGCTAATTCATCAGTCACAGCTGATCAGAGTCACAGAGTCTTAATTTAAAATGTCTAATGACCCTGACAGGGTGTTTATGAGACTCTCAAACTTCTCTCTGGAACCTCACAAGCCAGACCTCTATCATCTGCATCGCCCTGGCATCCTACTACCAGGCTCCCACAGAATTGCCCACTGAGCTCTAAACACCCTATGCATTTTCCAGCCCAAACTTTAAGTGCCACTCAGTTCTCTCCAAAACACGCGGCCAGCTCTGTCAGAGCAATACCCCACAACCTGGTGCCAATTTCTGACTTAGTTGGGGTTTCTACTGATGTGATTAGACACCGTGATCATGAACAATGTCTTTAAGTCCGTACTACACACCATGAGTATTCTTTTCTCTGTGTTCATATTGCTCAGTCATCCCCAAAGCCCAAATGGAAGGGTAGATTAAAGAAAAGACAGCTGAAAGCCTGACCCTCCCAGAAGTGTATCACATAATCCCCCCTCTTCCTGGCCAGCTAAGAGCTCAAAATGAGAGGTAGGCACCTGCTTTGTGTTTGTACTCCACGAAGGAACCTGTAATATGATTTTAAAAAACTGTCACCTCACCACTATTAATCTGTTTTCACTTACAGTAATATTTATTTTCCTCTGCTATTTTCCCAGTCTATGTAATTCTAGAGTATCTTGGAACTGAGAATGTAGTTCAGCAGAAGCACTCACCTAACATATGTGAGGTCATAGATCCTATCCCCAGGAGAACACACACACACACACACACACACACACACACACACACACACACACACACCTAACTCACAATTGAGGTCTGTATGAACATAATAGTCCCTTTTTCCAGCTATAGTGACTGGATGGGAGATAGGCATTAATCATGTCAGATCTTCTCTGTGATTTTATATGTGTCCCTAAGAGACAGGCTTTCAATTTCTTCCAGTTCTGAAGATTTTGAAGGTTGGAGGCTGCCATATACTTTGAGAAACTTACAGTCAGTGATAATCTTTATAGCATCTTAAGGGCCCAGAAAACAATTGACAATGGGAATACACCAAACTAAAAACCTTCTGCAAAGCAAAGCCAAGCAAAGACAGTGGAGAGACAGCCTACAAAATGGGAAGAAATGTCTGCCAGCTCTTCATTTTAACGAGGATTAAATCCACATGCATAGAAACCTCAAAAGATTTCCTAATAAATAGTTATCTAGTTTTAAAATGTGGAATTGATCTGAACAGATACTTGTAAAAAATAAATAAATACAAATGGCCAACAAACATGAAAGACATGCCCACTGTCATTAGCCACCCGGGCACTGCAAACCCAAACTATAACTAGACACCAACTCACCCCAGTCATGATGGTTTTCCTCAAGAAAAGAACAAAGAACAAAGGATTCCTCATTGTTTATGCATTTCCTTTCAAGAACTCCTGTTGCAGATGTGTTGTCTTAGTTTGTATTTTCATTATTGTGAAGAGAGATCATGACCACAGCAACTCTCACAAAGAAACCATTTCATTGGGGTGGCTCGCTTACAGTTTCAGAGATTCATTCCATTGTCATCACAGTAGGGAGCATGGTGTTGTGCAGACAGATGTGGTGCTGGAGTAGCTGAGAGTCCTACATCTTACGGGCAAAAGAAGTCAATTGAGACACAGTGTGGTATCTTCAGTATAGGTAACCTCAAAGCTCACCCTCACAGTGACACACTTCCTCCAACAAGGCCACACTCACTTTAACAAAGCCACACCTCCTAATAGTGCCACTCCATATGAGATTATAGAGGTCAATTACATTTAAACTCTCATGTTCTACTCCCTAGTCCTTATAAGCTTGTAATGTCATAATGCAAAATTCATTTAGTTCAACTTCAAAAATACTCATAGCCTATCACAGTCCCAACAATGTTTTAAAGTCCAAACTTTAGTCTTTTCGGAGATTCATAGAATCTCTTAATGTAATCAACTGTAAAAATCAAAAAGCAGATCACACACTTCCAACATATAATGGCACATTACATTCCCATTCCAAAAGATAGGGAAGGGAGCATAGTGAGGAAATACTGGACCAAAGCAAGACCAAGAACCAGCTGGGCAAACTCCAAACTCTGCATCTCCATGTTTGATGCTAAAATGCTCTTCAGATCTCCTACTCCTTTCAGCTTTGTTGACTGCAACACACTTCTTTCTCTTGGGCTGGTTCCACTCCCTGTTAGCAGCTTTCCTTGGCAGGTATTCCATGACTCTGGCATCTCTAACATCTTGATGTCTCCAAGGCAATCCAGGCTTCAAATTCACAGCTTTACACAATGGCCTCTTTAAGCCTCTATTCAGGGACATCCCTGGCACATGTCTGACCTCAGTTGCTTTCCTTAATCATGATGGAAGACTCCATAATGCCTTTCCTCTATTCTTGACTCTAAAGCTAGAACCATGTGGCCAAGACTGCCAAGTTCTGCTGCTTGCTGGGGCTGGAACATAGGCACCTCATTCAGTTACATCATCACCAGCCTTCTGTTCTTCACTGTCCTGAAACTTCCTCTGTAGACCAGGCTGACCTCAAAATTCAGAGATCTGTCTGTCTCTGCCTTCCAAGGGCTGGAATAAAAATTGTGCCCCACCACACCTAGCTCTAAGCTTTTCTCCAATTCCTTTGGATAAACTGGATACTTAGCTGGATGAGATCTTGCCCTGAGTCCACCATTCCCTTTATTCCATTTCTTAATTGGTTTATTTCCTTGTATACAATATTTAGCTGCATGCCACTTCCTGGTTCCCCCTTTTCTCAATCTGTACATTTTTGTATTTTTATTTGCTCAGCTTTTCCCTTTTTATTTGTCATCACAATTAACACTAATAACCACACAACAGAGTCTACACTGGGCTGTTTTGAGATTTCTTCTGCCAAGGGAACTAATATAAAACATTTCACTTTAGCCTCAGGCAGACTCTTTGAACAAAAAGACAGCCACTTTCTTCACCAAAATATCATAGACACAGTCTCTAGGCAACATATCAAAATTCTTCTCCTCTGAAACCTCTTGGGCCACGACCCCTACAGTTCAAATCAAATTGTAAGTTCTTTTATAGTCTGTGGGAATCTCACTCCTAAACTTGAAAGTTAAATATTAGGACAGCCACCTTAAAAGACCTACTGGCTTTTGATATTCTAACAGCACAGAAGGAGGATTAGAGTCATCATTAGAGTGGCACATCTCACAACTGAAACAGTATGTCCTCAGTCCTCAAAGATTTACACATTCAAATTAACCTCTGCCAGATTCCGCCTTAAACCTCAATGATCTCGGTCACCAGGTGCCTGGAGATGAAGAGGCTCTGCTGTTGCTGGTGTCCCTTTAAATATAACAATGTTTGCTGGGTTTTGTTTTTATGAAATTGACCGAAACTTAGACATACCTGGGAAGAGGAAATCTTCACTGAGAAAATTCCTGTAAGCAAGAGAAAACTGGATTGTAGGCAAATCTTTAAAGTATTTTCTTGATTGATGATTGATGTGGAAATGTTCCATCCACTGTGAGTGGTGCCATCCCTGGGCTGGTTGTCCTAAATGGAATAAAAAAAGCAAGCTGAACAAGCCCTGAGGAGCAAATCAGCAAGCAGCATTCCTCCATGTCCTCTGTTTCAGTTCCTGCCTACAGGTTCCTGCCTTGAGTTTCTGACCTGACTTCCCTTCATGATGGAGTGTGACCTAGAAATGTAAGATAAAATAAGTCCTTCCTCCCCTGGTTGCTTCTGCTCCAGGGGTTTTAATTATAGCAACAGCAACTCTAAGACAACTTCATTACACACATATGGTTTGACATCTTGAGTAACAAAACCCTCTTCTAGGTTTCTACTGAATGATGCCAACACATGTATCTGCAAACTTTCATGTCCCCTTTAGATGCCACTAATGAAGATTTTCAGTCCCTGAATAGGTAATGTTTATGTTCCTATTTCGTACCAAATAAGTGAAAAAGATAAATCTTCAGCCTCATTCATAAACCCAGGAGATTAAGTGATCAAAACCACAGAGGTGGACATTGAGGCAGGATGGAAATGTAGGAAAAATCATGGGGACATGAGCAGGAAAAGGAAACTTTCACCATCTGAGAATAAAGAATTCCAAAACAACAATATGTGTTTCAATTCCTTCTCCCTTTCCAGCTGTAAACCTGCAGTTTTCTGGGAGTCTCCCTTGAAAACCATTCGAGAGCAAAGGGACACGTCCTAACTAAACCCTTGTGTAGCCCAATGGCTCCTGGTCTAACCCTTTGGTCATGATTCCATCCAGAGCACCTCTGGCTCCACCCTATTCTCAATTATTTAAAAGAGGCTTAGAGATAGAGAAGGGAGGGTCTGTTCTTTCAGTTTAGTTTCTAATTTTAGGAGATTTTTTTTCTTTTTCATTTTCATCCTGACTTAAAACAACAGTCTTAATTCCATTCTGTTTCCCCCAAATCATGTATCATGCAATTTCTGATTAAAAGTAGCTTCTTGTATTTCCAAATACGCTTTTGAAATCACTTGATTCAAGCCTTGTTTACTTTCCTGGCTTTATTTACTTATTTATTTTGTCTTTGTTCCTAGATTAGGGTGCATTGAATAGCCATCTCCTTTAACTTGTCTTACACTGACTTATACTACCCAATTCTTTGTGGAGTTCGGATGAATTTCAGTATTCTTGGATTAATGGTGCCCTCTTCTGTCAACATGGCAAAGAACAGTGATTTTTAATGATTATGTTTTGGATGTTATCCTTTCAGTGAATCCAAATCTGGGAAATTCTGAATCATGCAAAGCTCTGTCTAATCCACTGTGGTCAAAATGACTACTCAAACAATATACTTTGTAGGGATAGGGAGCATCAATAGGGATGGGAGGGAAGTTAGAAATCAGGGGAGGCATAATCAGTATTTTATACAGGTATGAAATGGTCAAAGAATACCATTATTTAGCCAAAAAAGTGAGTTGTAAGACCAGTTACTGTCATTTCCCACTTGTGGAATGTGTATTTCTTGCCCCTCAAACTCATGCTTTGTGGATCTAATGCCCTATTTCCTAGGAGGTATAACTCCCTCATAAGATGCATTTAAGAATCACATTAAATTTCAAGGTTAGTGGCTAACTGGTTGCTTCCTGTAGAGTAAATGATACAGACATCTGCACTACCAGGGCAATTGACTCTCAGCATCATGAGGCAGAGCTGTGCTGCATAAAGAAAGTGGGGAGAAATGGGCTTAGTATTCATACAGTTTAATGGAAACTTCTCATGGCTAACATCAAGTACAAATGGGTGACTACAGCAGGCATGGTCTGGAAAAACATGGCAGCCATGGACTCAGACCTCCCAGTTCTAAGGTCCAAGTCACAGCACCCAGAAAACCATCTGAACTATCACTAGTAGCAGTAGCTAAGGACAAGGAGAAATTTTAAAAAGGTAACATAGGAGGAAATGATAATGAAATGCCTAGCAAAAATCAACTACAATGATGAGGACCATGGCTTACACCATTAATGTAATCCTTGTAAATGTTCTCCCTCAATCTTTACCAAAAAAGAATTTTGGAAAGGTATGAAAAGACAGGATGAACTCAGGATGGAGAGAGGCCAGCTTGTGTAGGAGATATAAGATAGACAAACGACCCCCCCCATTGAACACTTGGTATGTCTCAAACCTACATACCACTCTTTTTTCAGTCCTGTGTATCCACAGCTCTTCATGTTGATTTAAGATATTAACAGGATCAATCCCAGTCACAGGAACTTGTGATCTTGATTGCCAATATGATTGGATCTGGAGACAGGCTTCTGGGTGGGTCTGTGAAGGTTACTCCAAGAAGGATCAACAGGAGTGAGAAGCCCCCCACCCAGAGTGGGGAATACGGTCCTGTGGTGGTTCAGGTATAATGAGATTAGATCACGGCCTACTTGTCTGCCTTCACTTCATCCCAGTGAATAAGTCCATGTTACAGAAGCCAGCATCCTCTGCTGGCATCAGTATCTTTAGCTTGCTGGGGTTGACCAGAGACCAGCATCTCTGCAGGAATCCTCGAGGCCTTCAGTGTCAGACTGGGATCGCCGAGGCTCCCAGCCTGTGAACTGGGTAGCTCCGGGGTTCTCAGGCTCTCTAGCACATTGTTAGCTATTGTTGGACTGCCCAACAATGTTAAGGTGTAATTTACACTCCATTATTCCCCTTAGGCTCAGATTAAGACTGGAATTTCACCTAAAGTGTCCCTTTGCTGGCGCTTTGTGTCTCTATCATGCACTCAGTTCCTATTTTGTTATTGGTTGTGTGTTAGGTTTTTTTCAAAGGTATGTGTATGGGTTTTTTGTTGTTTTGTTTTGTTTTTGTATTCCAAGACAGGGTCTCTAAGAGTAACAGCCCTAGCTACCCTGGAACTCTCTTTGTAGACCAGCCTGGCCTCAAACTCACAGAGAATCCACCATACTCTGCCTCCCAAGTGCTGGGATTAAAGACATACACCACCACACCCAGCAATTTTCCAGCTCTTATTGATTCATTTGCAAAGGTGTCTAACCTTTTGGAATTGAGGCATGACATTGTAATCTACAAAGGTATTGGGGCACATTAATAACTATGCTGGGACACATATGGTCTGCAGGCTGCAGGTTGGACAAGCTATCCTGGAGGGTAACTTCTTTAATCAGTCGCAAGCATCCAGCTCAATATTGCATTTTGAAAGGACCTAAGACACATTCCTTTGTCCCACTTGGAATCACCCAGCCATTCATTCTTCAGACTTGGGGTGATCCTTGGACCTAACTGTGGGGACCTCACTGCACATAGTGTTGGACATCTGAGTACTCTGCAAATGCCTTTGAAAATAGAGGTCATGTCTAACTAATCTGTCTTTTGTCTGCATAATGATAATGATAGTGTTTTCGTTGTGGAGCTTAATGACTTGTACTGATAAGCTCACCAACTTCTCAATGGTTGCTGACAAGTCCCATCCAAGAGCCTGTCACTGATGTTGCCACCGTTACTTTTGAAATTATAGCTTAGGGTAATTACAGGTTAGAGCACAGTATGTGTAGACTAATATTTGTTGGTTGAATTAACAAATAGACAGGAAGATGCACAGGTGCATGGATGAATAGGTGAACAAATTTAATAATGAAAAATGTTCCATGCCAAAGAATTAACTTCACTTCTATGTTTCATAGAAAGATGTGGAATAAGTCTAGATGCTCATCAAAAAATGAGGTGATAAGGAAAATGTGACATATGGTGTGATAATGTTTCTCTCAGAAGCTATAGATTATTAAACAAAAGGTCCAGTATCAGGTGTGGGACAGCTCCCCTTGACTTGCTGGTTGGTAGAGCAGAAACCCCCAATACAATATAAGGCACCAGCATTGCTCTTCATTACCCACCAGACTTGATGGTAAGACTATCACAAATTGGATCACAGACATTGAAGAAACCAAGCTGGTACTGACCTGGAAGCTTCCTGGTAGCTAGCTTTCATAGTGCTGGAAGGTATTATGCAAGCTACCTCAGACAAAACATTATCAGCAGTCTTACCTAGCTGTGAATCCTGTGAAATAAAATGATTGGCCTGGCAAGATACACTCATTGGTATAACAATGGTCTGAATATTAAAGGACAACCAGAGACTTTCTAATTGGACTGAAGGCCTACTGTACTGGTGAGAAGTCATCCCTGGTACTTTAAACTTGACCAAGAGCCTGTGGCTGGAGAGATCATAGACCTTAGAGGAGAAACTATGACTACAGTTTTGTTAAATGGACATAGTATTGGAGCACCTTCTAAATACTTAAGTACTTATCCTGATGCCCAAGGATTATTGCAGCTGTGCATCATCAGAGAGGCTTCTTTCTGCAGGAAGTGATGGTTAACACAAAGAATCACAACTGGCCAGAGTACAGAGAACCATTTGGCTGTGGCTTCCTCATTCCTAAACGAGGCATCTCTGTCACACAAGGCGCAGGAAGCATTGTGGAAGAAGGGACAGAAAGACTGTCAGCACCAAAGGTTGTGGAGGACTTCTGGGAAACAGTGTCTTCTAGACATGGCATGCCTGATGTACTTCTGAGATCGTATACCCTTGGCTTCCTGCACAAGATCGTCATAGGGTACAGAGGAAGTCCTGAGTGGATGTGTTATTATGAACACTCCATGCTTCAGACCCTTGGAAATGCCAAAGGCTTCCCCTGGTTCAAGCATGAATGTTGACAGCGTGTGAAGAAAGCATATTTCACCACTTCCTCCTTCTAGATGTTAATAGCCTGAGACTCCTCCCCTACAAAGATCTCACACCCAAGACTAGCAAAGCCCTCTACCTTGTGCTGTACCTAACAAATGCTCTGAGTACTGGGTTACATAGTCGCAACTGCCATGGGTGCAGCCCACCTGATGCCAGCTGTTCTACATGTGTGTCTGTCTCTTTTCAGTGTCTGCCATGTCTACATTCCCTGGAAACCCCAGTCAGGTTTCCAGGACCAAGCCCTGCAGGATACAGCAGGTCAAACCAGTCAACATTCCAGCAGGGTGGTAGACAGACATAGAAGGATTCATCTTTAGCTAAGGAGACCTTGGCAGATGGCTGTAGGGGGTGGAGGAGAATCTGTTTTCTTTAGGGGTATGGCCAGTTGTAAATTGTTCATGCTTTGGTGAAATGGTCCTATATCTACACACATATGGGCAGCACTAATTGTACTTAGAGGGTTATAAAAGTTAATTATTTGTTTAAATTAATTTGTTTTTAAATTATTTTATTGTATTATTTTATGTGTACAGGTGTTCTGCCTGAATATATGTCTGTGTACCTAGTGCATACAGGGCCCACTGAGGTCAGAAGAAGGCACTGAGATCACCTGGAACTGGATTTGGAGACTTTGTGAGCTGCCTTGTGGGTGCTGGGAATTGAACCTGGATCCTCTGGAAAATCATTCAGTTTTTATAACCACTAAGCCATCTCTCCAGCCCCCTATTAATTTATTTTTAATAAATTTATTAGTTGTTAAATTATTAACTTATTTAAAGTCTGTTAATATATATTTAAGGCATTAAGTTAAGAGGGGTGGTTCAAGAAGAGTTAGAGCAGGTGAGAGGGTAGTGGATATTATCTATAAACACTGTGCACATGGATGAAATTTCCAAAGAATAAAAAAGATGTGGTCCATATACACACACTGGAAAATTATGTGCTTATAAAAAATAATGTATTCTTATTGCAGCTAATAGATGGAACAGGAGAAAACAATGTTAAGTGAAGTAGTCCAGACCCAAAGAGACAAGTCCTGTGTTTATCTCCCATTTGTGGTAGCTAAAGAAAATTGGCCTGAATATAGATTATCAAAACTAGAGGCCAGGAAGGGAGAAAATCAGATTAGCTCCATGTGTGAAATACTGAACCAGATCCCCATTCATATGTACAATCCATAAATGCTACTCAACTATACAACCTTTAGCGTTCTAAAGGAAAAGGATGGTATGGTGTCTAGCAATATTGAGGATGCCATATTAAGAGAGTCAAAAGCACTTTAGGGGTATTAGAGACCCTCACAATTGTAAGTCACTGGTTAGGCAACAGTAACATCTCCAATGTGAACACAGCTTTGGAAAGCCAGCATACCTCTTGGGAAGCAGGCTGGCAGGACTGATGTTCTTTTAGTTGGTAATTGTGAAATATAACTGTGTGGCTTCTGATGGCATCTACCATGATCTGATGAATGAGTTATTTCTACTGGGGTCAGAATGGGTCCCAAAGCCAGATATGCAACCTGCTTTTTTTTTTTTTTTTTTTCCAGTATTGGTTGGGGTGCTACAGCCAAGTATGGCTGAGTGATCTCATTAGAAATGGGGTGGCTTGGGGATTCCCTGTGGGCTGTTTTCTCCTGGAACTCCTTTTGAACGCCACTTTAGTATGTCGCCACACTTCTCCTGTGCAGTATGCTCCAGGAATAAGGTACTTCACACTTGTATCGGGGTCCTCCACACAGCTTTGCAAAGATTTCTCTTTTAATCTGAGCTTTTGGATTTAACTGGTTTCCAGCCATCTTCTGAGAAGTATGCCCATGCATGAAGCCTGCTTCCTTTCCATCCTGTAACCAGGGTGCCACAGGCAGCATAGCCAAGTGGTTTTCAGAGCTTCCTGAAGAATTTCATGCAGTCTTTCCCCACCTGTTTTAAGGCTTTTACAATCCCCTTTTGGCAAAAGCTTAAAAGAGGCCTCTGAGGAGCCTCCATTGAGAGCCTCTGGCAATGCCAGGCTCTTACTCCTGGTCCCAATTTATTCAGCTGAGCTGTGGGTTTCCATGGAGCCAAATCTGGCCATTAGAAACAAAACAAGCCTTCGTCATCAAAGAGAAGCAGCTTAGACATAACATCCAGAAAGAACTAAAGACTTGAAATTCACTCATTTCAAACCAACCACACCAACTTGCGGTCCACTGCCCATCCCGCATCCTGTCCCCATCCTGGCTGACCTATTTGCATGCAAACACAAGTAAACCCCATGCATGTTTCTATTAAGAGCCATTTTTACTCCCCAAGGTCCTCCTGTAACTCTGCTCATATAGTTGGAAATCCAGTCTTCTCAAATTGTGACTGAAATGGAGCCAAGAGCAAGGTTCTGAGGGAATTTTGTCTTCATGGCAGTGTTCCTTGGCTTTTTAATTTTGTTTTGTTTTGTTTTTTTTTGTTGACACCAGACATTTTTGTTTCCTCTCCTTGCTACCATATTCTTTTATTGGTGTGTTAGCTTGTTAATGCCATTCTAGGATTTCCAACCCCATAGGTCTGAAGAATTAGAACTTACAGATCTTCTACTTGCTACAGTCTCAGGATGAAGAAATACAATGTGACTACTATTCTATCCCTCCCATTCTATAGTCTCTTGAAATTGAGCAAGGCAGGTTTGACTCAGCTTTGCTGTCCCCTTATAGGCAAATGGCTAGAAGTTTCCTACCCATGAGGCCAACGGATGCCCAAAGAATCTCTGCATTCTGTCTCCGCTACACATCCAAATAGCCAAAAAGACCAATCCCACTGATGTACACCTCCTGTAACAAAATTATTCACTTCAGTTTCAAATGGAGACATTCAGAGGTCTGACTATTGAAAGAGATTGGATTCTTCTGAATGAAACAACTTGGTCAGACACCCAAAGCCAGGTAGTGAACTACAATGATCCTTGAGAATGGGGAAGGAAACAAGCTGGGAATCAGTTACTATAGACAACAAATGATTGCTAAGAAATGTAACTGTAGTTCTAGAACAACACTGAATATATTTATTAGAATCTAAAAGTACACAGCAGGAAAAAGGAAAATATTTACAATGCCTAGCATCCAGTCCAAACTCACAAGGGAGACACATAAAGGATAAAGTTGTGCTGTTTCCAGGAAGGAAAATACAGCTGGAGATGGTCACAGTGAGTTAAACCAATTTTAGGAAAAAAAAATAAAATGTAGTTTTCTCTCACTTTTGGTTCTTAGATTTCATATAGATACATAAAGTCATATATGTATATGTGACATGAAAGTAGAAGCAAAACCATCTAGGGAACAAAGGGAGTAGCAGGAAGTAGAGGGTCAAACAGGAAGTAGGTAAAGAACACACTCAATGTGTAATATATACTTGTAAGAAAATGTCCTTATATGGCACAGCACCACAGACAATTAATACACTGTGAAAGTTTTTAGAAGTTAGAATTTACCACATATGCCAAGGAGCAAGAAAGTATTTTCTATAACGAGGAGAAAAATCAGTTTAATTATCTAGAAATAATATACTTGATAAAATATGCAAAGATTTTTTTTTAAGTTGCTAAAACTATGTTTTAAATATTGGAGGAGGTAAAGAGAAGATGAAATCTTCAGTAGGGAAAAAAAGACAATGGACACAAATTCTACAAACTACCCAGTGTGAAACCAAAGATAATTGAAAACAGAAAGAACCATTGCGTGATGGGATAGCCTGAAGCAACTGTTCATGTAATCATCTCACAAGGGGGAAAGAGAACAAGACAGTCTTTGAGGAAATGTCTTAGTTTCTTTTCTATTGCTGTGCTAAGGTACCATGATGAAGGTCATGCATAAAGGAATGGGTTTGATTTGAGCTCATGGTTTCAGAGGATTGAAAGTCCATAATGGAAGAATAAAAGCATGACAGCTGGAGCAGCTGAGAGCTCACGTTGATCCACAAGTAGGAGGCAGAGAGAGCAAGAGTGGGGGGAGATGTAATGGGAATGGTGTCTTTTGAAACTTCAAGGCTCACCCCCAGTGATAGAACTCCTCCAACCAGAAGGCCTCATCTCCTAATCTCAAACAGTTCCACTAACTGGGGACCAAATATTCAAGCACATGAGACTGTGGGGACCATTGTCCTTCAAACCACCATAGGAGAAAATAGCCAAAACCCCCAAACAAGGCGAAGGCACTTACTTTGACTTCAAAGTGAGTATTAAAACTTATAATATCCACCCACACACACACAGGGTAAAAGAAGCAGTGTCATTTTTACTGTACTGCCTCTCTTCTAAGATAGTACAGTGACACACACAAACAATTCCTGGGTCCCATGGTTATTACACAGAGAGAATTGTAGGCAAATAATCAGTTCTCCACCATTCTATGGTCTTGCCCCATGGATGCTGACTCTCAGTAGGAGACAAAGAAATCTTGGCTGTCGCTTTGTGTTCATGTTAGCAGAGAGAAGGCAGGGGCACCACTCTTTGGAAGCAGTCAGTAGTCTCCCAGGCACACACATACCAGTCTGGCTTCCACATCTATCCTTAATGCTCACCCTGGACCCTCCCCAAACCAGGGAATAGCACCAAGCAGATCTCTACTCACAAAGGGAACATGCGTCCCTCCCCAACCCCAAGTCTCAAGCTTTAACCCAACCTTCCCTGAGATGGGTAAATAGGGTCAGAGAAGCAATTAATCACAGAGGGAGCAGTCAGCTTCACTCAGGCCCCAGTGGTGAAGCAGTCACCCACAAATGGTGAAGAAGAAATCTGACACAGAGAAGTAATCTTCACTAGACTAAAGAGCTTAGCCTGTAGTTGGAGTCAGTCTCATACTGTAGGTTACAGCCCAGCTCAACTGGGAGAACACAGCAGTGAAGTCTACAATAACTAGGTTGTGGGCCACTAGCTAGCATGGCAGAAATCAAAGGCAACACCAAGTAGTAAAGACCTACCAGAATCAAAGGCTACAAGTCTTTGGGCTGAAGGGGTCGCTGTTTGTTTTAGTGCACAGGTGCCTATGACACAACACAAAAGACAGGAAATAGAACACAGAAAGAAATAATTACATTCAAAAAGGTAAACTCTGAAGAAACAGAAATACATGAAATGACCAAAAATTAATGAGGAATAGTCTATTTGTTAAAATTGTTTAATCTTGCAAAAATACTGGATTGTTATTGAATGGCCTAGTATGTCCATTTTGGTCAAAGATATCCAATACTGTGCTGAAGAAAAGTATTAAGGATGCTATTTTTTTCTGACTCTGGATATTAAGGAAAAGACTTTAATTATCTACCACAGTAGAAAATGTCCATAGGAAAGGCCTTCCATAAATAGCCTTTATTATGTGGGGTGTACTTTTCTATATCTAATCTGTTGAGAGTTTCCATAGGCCAGGTGGTGGTGGTGCACACCTTTAATCCTCAGGAGGCAGAGGCAGAAGCAGAGGCAGGCTGATCTCTGTGAGTTTGAGACAGCCTGGTCTACAGAGCTAGTTCCAGGACAACCTCCAAAGCCACAGAGAAACCCTGTCTTGAAAAACCATAAATAAATAAATAAATAAATAAATAAATAAATAAATAAATAAATAAATAAATAGTCGAGACCAGCCTAGTCTTCAAGAAAGTTTTCATAGTGAAAATATATTTATTTTAAGAAATATTTCATCTACACCTAATGAAAGGATAATGTATTTTCATTCATAAACAATATGAAATTAACAGTGACATAGAAATAAGAAAAGTAGAGCCCCTAGAAATATAGAATACAATAGTTGAGCTAAATATTTTGGTAGAAAATATCAAGCATAGACTAGTCAGGCCTAAAAAGTATTAGCAGATGAAAAGATAGAATGCTAGAAATTATACATTCAGATAAGCGCAAAGAGTGCCAGGAAATGACTCTTAGTAAGGCTCTGGTATGTAAGCCTGACTTACAGAGTTCAATGTTGGGAATTCATATCAAAATCTGGATTAGGTGGTACGTACCTGTAATCTCAGAATTCCTATTGTGGGATGGGAAGTTCACGGGCCAGTTCGCCCGGTGTACAGAGCATGGCAGAAACAAGACAATCCCTGCCTCCCTGATGAAAGGCAATGTGATTCCATGGAACCCCCCAGAAGAGGGGGAAGAAAAAGCGAGGGAGAGAAAATGGAGGAAAGGAGGAATACCAGAAGGAAAGAACAAGAGAAGGAAAAGAGGAAGAGGAGGAGGAAAAGGGGAGATCCTGCTGTTTCAAAATTGGAGTCCACCAAGGCTTCCCTATTTCTCATTAACAAGTCTGCTTGATCTTCAGCTTCCACTTTGAGCTTGACCTGCACTACCATGTTTCTCCACTTGACATTTGCATGTATTTTCTTTGGAGCAATTGTGAATGTGCTCAAGAGTATAGCACTGTTGCCCAGGTTAACATTGCTGAAAATACCCACACACAGGCAGGGCAGGCCCATCTTCCCAGGCTTCTGTTTCACGGAGGGCAGAAGCCATGAGACACTTTCTTATCTTCCAGTGCCAGGCACACAGCTTTGCTCATGTGCTTACTATACTGAACAACATTTCTCTTTCCATTAAAATTTATTTCTCACTGGACATAGGTGGCCCATGCTTTTAATCTCTGCACTCGGGAGGCAGAGGCAGGTGGATCTCTGAGTTTGAGGACAGCCTGGTCTGCAGAGTGAATTCAAGGACAGCCAGGGCTACTCAGAGAAACCCTGTCTCTAAAAAACAACAGCAACAAAAATCAGTTTGCCAGTTAATCCCAGGAAGCCTGAGAATGAGCATGAGAGCATCCATTCCACTCTCCTGAGCTGATGCCAATCTCCCAGCCTACGGGATGAACTTTCTGGATTGGAACATTTCTGCCCCCCAAGAGAAGGGACACACAGCCTAGTGTCACAATGCAGATCACAGCACATCTTAGAGGCTGTGCTGATGGCCTCACGGAGGACAGGGAGCTGGGAATGAGGTAGTAACAATCCCTAAGGCCTGGCACGCCCTTCCCCCATTCCTAGTCTGCCTTTTGGCTAGGGACTAGACAGCAGTGTGGGTTCAGTGCACTAACAGTTTGTGAGACAGCACAGAAGACCACTCTCTAAGACACTGAGGGCTGGGCTGTCGCTGAAGAAAGCCCATGGCTGGGGTGGGCATGAAGAGTCAGGTGAGCCCTCTCTTGTAGAGGCGTGCCTCTTCCTTCTTACAATTAGCCAAGGAACTGGGACCCCACTTCCACCACCACCCCCAGCATTAACACGCATATCCTAAAAATAGAATTGGATCCCAGAATGAGGAACAAGAGAAAGCTGCTTCCAGACACAGATGGAGACCCACCCACCAACTCAGCAGCCCAGCGGGAAGGTCCTGAGGCACAGAGCCACTGGAAATTTAGCCAAATAGAAATATTTTTCTGTAACTTCTGCTTCCAACTCCCATTCTCATGGGATCTATCATTATGGAGATGCAAGAGGCCAAGGAGCTCACAAAGCCAAATCACTGGATGAAGGATCAGGGACACACGTCAGGGTTCTCCGGCCAGTCAGGAGGACGTGGGTCAAGACGTGACCAGAAGTGGGTGCCAAGGGTCCTGTCTTCCTGAAGGAGAAGCCTCACTTGCCTCAGCATCTATGACTGTATTCCCCAGAGGCTTAGCTGGCTAGCAGGCACCAACCACCTGTGAACAGCCTGTGGTCCTTTCCCATCCCCAATCTAGGAAGCTGCAGCGGAGTGGAGGGGCGTGGAGGGAGGAGGCATTAGACTTGATTTGTTAAGGGCTATGTGTACAGTACCTCAAAGTGTGTGGCTTTGACAACAGAAGTGTATTGTTTCAAAATATCTAGAAGCCAGAACTCTCAGATCGAGGTTAGTCCCTCTGAGAATGGTGGGGAGAATCTATTCCAGGCGGCTTCCCCAGTTTCTGGCAGGGTTTCTGGCAATCTTTGGCATTCCATGACCTGTACATCACCCTGACCTCAGCCTTCATCATTATGTAGTGTTTTCTCTGTGTGTGCCTGTCTCTAGATTTATGAGGACACTAGTCATAGTGGAGGAGGGGCCCACCCTGCTGCAGCATGACCTCATCTTAAATAATTAGATCTGCTGTGATCCATTTCCAATGAGGTTCCACTCTAAGTCCTGGGGTTAGGAACTTGGTGTTTGGGACTTGGGGAGACACCCTTATCTTCAAAGCAGCCAGTTCAGGGAAAAAGAGATTCCCCTCCCAAACCCTGCTCTTCTTCAGGATTTCTCTAAACACTCCTGTGAGATGTTACCTTATGAATCTAAAGGTTCCCAGCAAGGGCCTTTCCTTCCATTCTGTGTCCTCCTTTCTCCAATGTGTAGGGTGAATGTTAGCTTCATTACCTGTGTCTAATAAGAGTAAACAGGAGAAAAATCAAGAAACCATCAACATTTCTAAGATTCTGCCCTTCACAATAAATACATACACCTATACGCATTTTTCTGGAGCGTTGAAGAGGGAGATTAAGGTCAGAAACTCCTGGAGGAGTACTGGGGTAGGGTGGGGGGGGAGTGGCATTCCAGATGTGTCTTCTTGGGACACAAGAGTGGAGGACTGGTCATTCCCTTTAGCAGGTATGAAGAGACAAGACAGATTTTTGAAAAAGACTTTTATTTTAAAATTTGTAAATCTTTGGATAATTTAGAATGAACAGGTACACTTTTAAAGTCTCTGATACACTGTCTCACACCCCAAACCAAGAGCAACAGCAGATTTGATTGGCGGAAGGATCCTATGATTTAGGATGCATACATGGCTACTGAAGTCAGTGCCCGTGTAGGCAGAGGCTTTCCTGTCAATCACAGATTCTAAACAACCTGTTGCAAATATTAAACATAATCAAACTAACAACACCCACATCCACTTCATAGTCTCCTTCACTCAAGCCTCCATATTTAGAGACTACAGAGAAGGTTTTACAGACGCCAGAATCATGTGACAATTTATTCCCCCACATTAAAAACATTTAAAAACTAGAATCTACCCAGTGTAGTCCATCCCCACGTCAACAAGTCCCTCCTGCTAACAGAACATCTGCTTCCTGGGCAGTCCATCCCCAGGCCTGAGAAGTTATGAGTGTGTGAGAGCAGAACTTGGAGGAAGCCAGGGATGCCCTAGCCTCATCCCACACAGTAGCTAAGCAACCCAACACACTAGGCACCCTCGAGCAGAAATAGACCTAAGGTGCAGGCAGCAAGGAGGGGCAGGCTCGTCAGAGCTACAAATGGGCAGTTGCCTCACAGTAGAGAGATGCCACATTCCTGTCCACTGCCCTGCCTTGCAGCAAAGGCCAGCCCTGGTGGGAATGCCACGCAGGCCCTTCATGATAAATAAGAAAGGACAGCATGGTACCTACTTCCTATGCACCATGGACATAGTCTGGCCACATACTTTCCTGTGGTCCCCACACAGCCCTGTGAGGTAGGATTGTCACCCCCATTTTAGAGATATGGAAACAAGGGCTCAAAGAAGAGATGTCACGTAAAGTGACAGTGAGTCAGTGGGGGTCAACCTGAAACCCAGGGCTTTTCACTTCAGGCTTCTGTTGTCTGAGTAAGGCAAGGGGTCAGCAGTAAACAGGGATCTGAGGCTCAAACACTTACACAGGGCCAGGCTTGGCAGTCCAGGGGACTGCATCTTAGCAGCCTGTGTTCGTTGGCCTTCATTTTTTTGGTTTGTTTTTAACCATAAACAAGTCATCTAATGACTCCATACCAGGGGCTGAGTGCGCCTCAGAAAAGCCTTGTGAGAGCATGCTTGCCAAACACAGTGGGTGTTTCCTGCCCAGAGACCACTGCCACTCCCTCACAGGGTTGGTGGAGAAGACAATCAACAATCACACACCTCACACCTTGTGAGCGTCAGTCATGATTAAGATTCTAACCTAAGTCCTAGAAAACATAGGCCCCATGCCCTGAGAGACCTTCCATGGACAGCCCATGAGGTCAAAGAAGTTGGGGTCAGGATATCTGTCAAACAGAAGACAATTAAAAATACCTGGGAGGGGGGACTGCTTTAAGGGAGAGAATGGGGGGGGGCAGTTAGAAGATTAGGGAATAGGCATTTAAAAAAAAAATAAAAAGAGTCCCCGTTTATCTGACTCGCACGGTGTCTACTGTAGGGCGGGACTTGCTGCCAGAGATGGTAGGGGCTTCCTAACAAAAATATCTTGGGTCTCTATGTCCTAAAATGTCTTAGAGAAGGTCAGGAAATGATAATGAAAGAATGGAAAACACAGCTTTTCTGACTCCGGTGACATCTACTAGACATGTGTCTCTTTCCCAATGCCACATCTCTACAAGAACATGGTAGAGCTGGCTCCTCCTGGGTGTACAGACAGCAGGTACTTCCTCCCTAAAGCCCAGTACCCTGAGCGCATGGAATGTTTGCATTCTAGCTGCCAGTTGGGTGTCTGTCTCCTCTACTCAACGGTGACTGGGTTGAGGACAGAGACAGGAGCTTTTTGTATTCACAAGCACCAGGCTTGAGGATCAGCTTAGCCAGACAGGATGACAACAGGACTGACTATGTCCCCAGAAAAGTGCCCTTGAGAACAACTTTGCTCAGGAGTAACTAAGTATGCTTCCACGTCCTGTACCAATGTTTTGCTTCTCTCCCCTGCCCTCAGGGCCACCCTGCATCTGGCCCAAATCATGCCTTGAAAAGAGTTTCTTGAAGATATGGAGTCAATACCTCCATAAAGATTTCAAGCTATGTAGGGTGCTGATTTGTGAGGATGACATCATTCAGTTGGGAAAAACAAAGTCTAGTTTTGGCAAGCCTGGTGAGAAATGAGGCCCTTCCCCCCCCCCCTGCCCATGTGGAAAGAGGAGGGTGTTGTCTCGGGAGGAATGTGTGTGGCAGGAATCTGAGCTCTTATACTCTGGCTGTGGGAAAGGCTGGTCTGCCTCCTTGCCATCAGACTCCGGAAACCCCAGAGGCTGTGCCAATAAAATTCCCTAGAGTGCAAAAAGTAGGCTTGGAAAAAAAGCAAAACACCATTCCTCCAAGCATGGATAACCAGGAGACCAGCCATATAACGAGTGAAGGGAAAGACAGGGAGTGCCCGGCTAGAGACATGTGCTCAGCACTGAATGCTCCGGAGGCCGGACAGTGTGGCTTTCCCGAAAACGTAAATGTCTTCATCTGTGCCCTCGTTAAGATGTTTCACCATATTCTTCTCGAAGAGCAGCGGGTGGTACGCGCCCATCGTGCAGGCAGTGTCGAAGAACTTCTGGTGGTAGTAGCACACGTCAGTCTTGCGCTTGGATGGGAGGAACTCATAAACATCTACCTGGTCACACAGTGTCATCATGATGATGATACCTAGAGAAGGAAGCCAAGGTGAGCCATGTCCAGCAACCACAAGCAACCCAGAACACTGCCCAGTGACGGCAGCTGCTCAGCACCTTGAATGGGATGAACAGTCACCCAGAGTTCCATCTATTCCTCTGACTCCTAGTCTGTTTTTTTCTGATAAGCCAAGGCCAATGGACTGGTCCATTTTATAGCTGTGTACTCTCGGCACCAAAGCCACAGCATGGCACATATAAACCTCCTACCATTCTGCAGTATTAAAAGACTCCAGTGAATTTATCAATGGAGTAAGCTAGGGTAAGGCAATGTGAAGGAGACAATGAATGAAACGATGTTACCACTTGCACTCAGCACTTCCAAGTATTACAACATCCCGCCAAAGCCTCATGGGAACAATTGAGATGACTGACGCATGGAAGACCTGTAGGACACAGTTCTGAGGACCCAAAATGCCTCCCTTTAGTTGGAATGAGACAAGGGAAAGCAGAGCCAAAGCATGGCCCACACTGGTGCTGTCCAGAGAAGCAGGTCAGTGAGATATAAGCCCATCCAGGTACAGGGGACTCATATGAACATTCAGACGACTTGATCCCAAATGGCTGAGTTGCCTAGTGCAGAAACAATGTCTCTATGTGCCTTAGGCTCTTCGCCTGCTCTAAGAGGGAGACCTAGGCAATGCTTCTACTATATAGGTCATTGTTCTACTATATAGGTCAGTAAGGCCCCAACTGAAAGAGCCCTTTTCAGTAACTATTAATATAAGCTATCTTTAAAATGGAGCAGCTCCCAACCAAGGGTGAAGCTACAGACTATGGCAGCAGCTTTGTTCTAAAAGAATCATACACTGAAAATACACTTCTGCCCTCCAATTGCTCCTGGCTCAATGAGAAAAAAAGTCATCATTTTTTTTTTTGCTGCATCTGTGCTGATGCAGGCACTATGGAAGCACCCCTAGGAAGGACAGGAAGTCTCCTCAGTGAGGCCTGAGGGCACTGGCATCGGGTGAAGGGGCAATGTACTTAGGTGGGAGAACAGGTACAGCAGGGACAACACAGACAACACAAGGCAATGGGGAACAGGGGTGTTTTCCTCAGCACGTCAACCGCCTCTGCTCTAAAAGCTCCAGGAAATACCCAGATGTACCTACCTGAAGCAGAGGTTACAGAGGGGACGACACACTGCAAGGGCCCTAATTTCTTTTCATCTCTGCCTCTAATAGAAAAGCTACTCATCTATTCCAGCAACATTTACCATGCCAAGCCCACAAGGATAAGTAAAACACAGTTAACAGCCTAGTACGGCATAAATTGTACAGTGGTGGGTCCCTGGAACTATCTGGTTCAAAGTGTTCCACTATAAGTATCCAAGGAAGAATGTCCACCCCTCTGCACAGACACCCTGGTCACTCGTGGGAATGTCCCAGTGGTCCATCCAACGAGAAAGGGAGGGAAGGACAGACAGGTGGTAAGAACTAAGGGATGTGTAAGGAGCTTAAGAAGAGAGGCTTTGACCAGCATTCAGGACCCCAAGCTGCAGGCCCTCCCACAACAGCTTCCCACTTCCTACACCGCAACACCCACACAGGCAAGCTTGCCCACCATCTTTCAAGGTTGTGACTAAGGCATCCACACAGCGGGAGAGCTATGACTGACTCAGGCCTCAGGCTCTCTGATTCTGTAGGGCAGTGTTAACAGTTCTGTCTGTATTTAACTATGTGACATTTTGTTCATTAAAGTTTTTGGCATTGTGATTTTTAAAGATACTGCATCAAAATATTACTTGATTAATGAGTTTTGCATACTATCTAAATTGTAAGCCTAAGACGAGGGTCTTGATCACTCCACCCAAGGTCCTATTTTCTCACTTCCTTCTCTTTGCTTGTGCCCCACATCAAACCCTCCCTACTCTCCTCCACAGAACTATCATTAACTATCCAGCAAGAGGGGGTCTTCTCTCCAACAATAGCAAGGGTCTTCTCACTGTGACCCAGACTGAATTCCTTTGTCAGACATCCTAAGTAGGAAAATCACATCTTATTTGAGATGGAACTTAGCACAGTGTACAAGGAGGACAACTATTTTGGTGAATGAATGAAGCCAGAAGAAGGGTCAACCTCTCCTACAAGACATCACAGGACTTCCCCACACATGGACTCACCCAGCATGCCGGAGGATGGGGGGTTTGGCTGAATCCTATCTGGAGCGATTTCCTGAATGATGTCCCACAGTTCCCACGGCATCTGAGGCCTGAGGATATAAAAGGGCTGGCTGGGATACAGCTTGCGATAACTCTTATACGTTTCGAAGAAATTGTAGTCTGGCTTCTTATACCACTGGGGGGGGAAAAGAAGCGGTTGAATCAGCAAAGAAATGGGCTCCTTGCACTAACATTCTTGCTAGAGAATCAGCCTTGTTTTGCAGCAGATTACAAATTTCTCTAAATCACAGCATTAGTGGGTGGTACAGTAGGGCTCGGGATGTAGTCTAGTGACCCTGGAAAGGCTTCGCATTTCTGAGCCACCAAGTCTGGGAATGGTACCAGCTGAAAGGGGGTCCTACACCATCTAAACTGTCTTTTATTACTGTTTGTTTGTTTTTAAGCAGTTCTCACTATTTTGCAAAGGTTGCCCTTGCATTCCTAGTCCCAAGTGATCCTCCTGCCTCAGCTTCCCCAGTAGCTGGAACCAGTATACCTAAGTACTCTTACTATTTAAGGAGAGGAAATTGGGGCCCATGTTGTTGATCTGTAGTTAAAGAGTTCTTCACCTGACTCAGGTCAGACTTGCGTTATAAGTGAGGTCAGTGGGGAACTGTAGACTTCAGAAGGGAAGGGCCATGATGGCTGCCACAGCCTACTAGCTGTCAATGGACACTTAATCTTTACGTGTGACAAGAAAAGTGCTTTCTGTCCTGCTTTGTAAAGCCATTCTCCTGGGGCTACTAGAGCCCACACCAAGAGAGGATAGCCTACATATATAACAAAAAAATGAGAGGGCAGGCCGGAGAAGCCAGAGGGCCTTCCTCCCTAAAGCATCATCTTCCTCCCTAAAACAGCTGATCTTGCAGATCTGTGCCATTGAGTTAGGAAATCAAGCCCTGGCATGGGTTTCCCCTATCTACACTCAGCTTTCCCATCTGTAAAATGGGAACCACCGCATATCCACCTACTTCCTAATAGCATTACAAGAGTGAAATGAGAAGAATTCTAAACATCAGAAGTGAGGAGCTGAAACATGGCAACATTATTGATAGGAGTAATAGTAACTATTATTCTTTTCCCACCAGAAGTTCAGGGGCTGATTAGGACTGGGGATTCTGAGTGTGCTAGCCCCCGTGTAAGGGGCTGCCTAAAACTCAAACACCCAGGAATGGTTCCATCAGACATGACTTCAAAAGCTGAGAAAAATGAGGAAATCTAAGGGCAGAAGGGAGGCCCACTTACGTTTGGGATATCTGCATGGTACAAAGATGGGTCCCACACAATTAGGATTCCTTCGTTGTACAAGCTGTCCTTAAGGAACTGCTTTTCTGTGGTGATTAACTGCAGAGAAAGAGATACCATATAGTGTAAGCACTTACGTGTAAATATTTGGCTCATAATAACAATTGACGCATCACCAGGTTGGTACTATCTGAAGCCCAGATCCCCATATGAGCACCTATGCTGATTTAGGCTTACCTTCAATGGAAAGACAGGAACGATGCTAGAGTGAACTGTGTTTATTAACAAGGTGTTAGCCACAGAGTACAAAGGGTTCCACTCAGACTCTGAATTTAAAGGCTCACAGTAAAAATGGTACAGAACACTAGTCCTATAGCCATACCTTGCCAGGGGTAGAGATATGAAAGCTAATGAATGGCCCATTTTCAAAGATACCACAGGAAAGCTTGCGCCCAGTTACAGATACACTGAGAATATTGGATCCCTGCCAGTATCCACCAGTCTAGCTACAGTCCCACCCCAAATTACTAACAGCCAAGCTTACCTAATCACCAGGGACATGACAAGGTCACATGCCTGATAAGCTTTAAATAAACATGATGCAATGACGAGCCCATCTACTAACTTTGATAAGAAATAGAAAAACATAGGTGGCAGAGGGAAGGATAAACACACAGTGGGGACGCTCCCTCGGGATTACTCATCGAGTGAGGAAAGGGAGGGAGAGTCAGACTCTCTGGATTATTATCAGTCAGTGTGCCCGCCACTCTGGGCTGATGCCTGGTTTTGCAAAGTCATAAAATGATAGCCTAACTGCCTTGATTTGGCCAACCTGCATCTCTCTCCCCAGTGCTCATATTTGTGCCTCACAGAAGTCAGAGTGAGATTTTAAGTTCTTATTAAGTATAATTAAGGATCTACAGAAGTCCTTTCAACCATCCATTGTCTCTCATAGTGGCCAATACAGACCCTAGTTTCTCCATCATCCAGACAAGGTCACTGTGTCTGTGGCTGAACACCAGAAGTCAGCAGCACATGTGCAGGGACCAAGTATACTAAAAAAAAAAAAAAAAAAACAAAAAAAAAAACAAAAAAAAAAAACAAAAACAAAAAAAAAAAAACAAAACGTACTTCGGATGCAGGTTCTCACCAGGCAGAAATGCTCATCTGCAACCCAGTGTGAGCATGAGCCACAGCCCAATTCCCCATCCTTCCCCAGCTGCAGAAAGGTGGGTGTGCCAAGCTTGGTGGGGCAGTTTCATAAAACACAGTAAGAAACTTAAACCACACATATTTAGATTCAATATTTCACTTTAAGGAATTCCCAAGAAAGAATCTAAGTTCGAGGGAATGTATGCACGGAATTGCTAATTGTATTATATATCAAAATAATACTGTGTAGAAGGCAAAAGGTAAGACTTGGATACAAAAAGGCCCAGGTCTGTTCTTGTCTTTACCACTAATACTAACTCTGCTCTCCCCAAAGGAGCTATTTTAAGTCTGCCATATGATCCAGCTATACCACTCCTTTCCCTGTGGCCAAAGGACTCAGCAATATATTTCACAGATACTTGCCTAGCTATATGCATTGCTGTCCTACTTGCAATAGTTAGGAAATTCAAACAACCCAAATGTCCTTCAGCTGATGATAACAAAAATGTGTTACATATATAACTTGGAATACTACTGAGCTGGAAAGAAAAATAAAATCACAAGCATTGCAAGGAAATGGATAGGACTGAAAAGATGCTATTGAGTGAAGTATCCAGAAAGATAAATGTCACATGTTCTCTCTTATTGAAGGTTCCTAGCTCCAAATCTTCAGATGTGAGCACATGTTGCCATAAATATAGAAATCAGGAAAATAAAACAGGACCATGCTAATGTATCAGGGTTGGGGAATAATGGAGAGGGGAATAGCAGGGCACAAGTAATCTAATCAAGGAAATGGAATAGGGAGGCTCCCTGGGAAAGTAGGAGGTAAATACAGAGAAAGAAAAGACAATAGGGATGTCTGAAAAAGCCACAAGAAATTATGCTATTAATCGTTTACCTTAAAAAACTATAATACATGTAATTTTTTTGTGTATATATATATATATATATATATATACATATATATATATAAAATTTAAACAAACTTTTCTCATCTGGGATGATAGTGCTTGCTCCAAGCACCAAAGACCATCTAACAAAAATGTTAATACCAGCCATGAGAAGCTTACTTTTGAGTTGTTGGTTGGGGCTGTCTAAGGGATTCCCCAAACAGCCTATTGCTGTTGTGTTGATTACCATAAACTGCAGAAACTGAGCCCAGAGGTCCTGAGCTCGACCTGACCTGAATGCTTTTATGGTAATAGAAGGTGCCATGCACGCTTCTAAAGGAGGGAAGCAACCAACAGTCCCCCTAGCTATGACACCTATGAACCACATCAACTACCAACATGGCACAATAACCCTATGGGTGTAGTAGTGGCACACAAGCCTTGGTGGTAACCTACAGTTCTCTCATTGGAATTAAGGGGGATCCCATGCCTGGTACTAGAAACATAGCCAACTGCTCAGTGTTAGTAGAGCAGTGGTCACTAAAGGAGAATTTACAACCACTACTTCATTAAACCAGCATAATCCATAACAACAATCTAGAAACATCTAACCTTATACCCACAGATAGTATAGTCCTCACCCCTCATTAAGGAAACTTCTGCTTGTAACAGATGGGGGCCAATGCAGAAAACTACAACCAATCAAAACTCAGAGTCATGGAGTCCAGTCTCCTCTACAAAACACAACCACACCCAAGGCTCAGGAAACAGAAAAGAGGGGGTGGAAAGATTGTAAGAGCCAGAGGATCAGGGAGTTTGCTGAGAAATTGTGTCTCCTAGCAACATCAGAAACTCTACCTGTAAAGTCTTACCAACATGAATGCCCAAATGTGAGCTGAACAAACATGTCAGACTGGAGGCTTCAACCCTACAAGAAGAACTACAGGCAACCGAATAAATCTGGGAGCAGGACAGGTGGGCCTCCCCAGAGAGGAGCACGCCATCTACTTATCCACTGACAAACAGTTAGCCCTGAAAATACAAGTAACATTATATGGACTTGACAGTATATTGAGGAATATACACACACACACACACACACACACACACACACACACACACACACACACACACACACAAAAATACATATACACATGTAATAACAGGCTGGAAGGACAGTGAAGAGGGGTATAGAAGAGAGTTTGGAGGGAAGGAAGGGAAGGGAGAAACGTTGAAATTAGATTATAATCTCAAAAAAGAGCTGTTAAAACAGAATCAAATCTGGGATATGAGTAGACAGGAAAGATTAGCCCAAAGGTTTAATAATGAGAAGAGCCACATCCCTTTAAAACACACACACGCCCACAGCTCCCTGCAAGCCTGCAGACATAATCTTCTACAGGGCATACTCTCCTAGGAGACAGGTGTTACCAGCAGTAGACTCATGACAGTCAGAATTTGCATAGTTATATCGGTAGCCAAAGAGCCAAGGATTATACACAGTCCCTGCCCTCCAGGTGGTCATAGCCTGATAGAGATGGTAAACAATGAAACAATGGCTAAACATACAATAGAATGACACTAGAGATGGTAAGAATGACAGTGGGGTGTGTAAGCATTAAGGGATGGTAAATGTGAACATGCCATGTCATGGGGGTAAAAGGAACAAGAATGCCCCAAACACAGAGAACAAGTGCAGACGCCTGATACAGGAAGATGTGAGAGCCTGGTGAAGATGAGAAGCTGTCAACATGTACCCTTCTTCCTCCCTTGGTAACACCTCCGATATTCATCTCATTGAGTGACAACCTACAAGAGACTATCGGGAACAAATGCTTGTCAGCTGCTCTTGCAGTTAAAAGGCCATGTAACTAATTCTAACAAATGATATGGTTTCCAGGAGGTGACCCTCTCCCTCTTGCTGGCTAAAATGTGGAGGTGATGTATGGAGCTTGAGTGGTCATCATGATGTCGCATGCTGACAACAGCAAAATAAAAAGTAGAAGGACCTGGGATTTTGTCACAGCAGATAATATGGAAGTCAAAAATGTCTACCCAGGAACTTTCATAAGACAGAGGAATACATTTGGTCTAATTCAGGAAGTCTGGGGTGAGTCTACCTAATTTCTGGGGATTACAAGTTGTTCAATGTGGTTAGAATATAGGGACAGAGAGACGTGGGCAGGAGCAGAGTGGTAGGTCATTCCCATCTGTATCACAAAGGTGAGCCAGCTTCAGGCAGTTTTCCTAAGCATGTGTGTGTATTCCAGCAATTCTGGAAAGAGCAAAGCTTTTACCTAAGGCTCCTGTACTTATGTGGCAAGGCAGTATGACCTGGTTCAGAGGATTCTGATGGAAGAGGGTGAGATTATTATGAGGAGACCCAATCACCCCCATAGCTTAGAGGGACAACTAGCAAGAAAAGGCTACACTAGGGAGATGTGTGTTGCTGCTCAAAGCAACCTTCCCAACCATGAAGTAACACTTATTAATATACAGAAAACAAGTGTAGAACACACACACACACACACACACACACACACACACACACACACACACACACACCTGGGGTACTCATCTATGATTACACACAACTCCACTGTTCAGACCTTACCTCCGACTAGTTCTAGTTGCTACTTTTTTGCTTCCCAGACCACTTTCTCTCTGTGTAGGGCTGTGCCTTGTCATATCCAAATGATGACAATCTGATCGACAGTGTGTCTGTATTTAGAGACAAGGTCTTTAGGGAATACTGAGGGTGGAATGAGGTCATAGGGCGGAGCCCTCATCCACTAAGTATGATGACCTTAAGAGAGAGAGGCACCACAGTCTCTGGGCATGCCCCGCATGAAAGGTCAAGTGAGGACACAGCAAGAAGAGTGTGTGTGCGTGTGTGTGTTGTGTGCATGTATGTGCATGTGTGTGTCCTCATGAGTATTTATTATGAAATATAAAGATATACCTGAACATCAAGGAAGGAACTTAAGTATGTGAAGCTTTCAAAGATAAAGACAAGCATGTGTATGCATATGTATATACACACACACACCTATGTGTGTATGTATATATATATATATGTATGAATGTGTACAAATATGCATGAACTTTATGTTTGTATGTACATAAAACATATGTGTATACATATGAACATGTGTTTATGTGCATATACTGTATATGTTGTGTGCGTTTCAATGCTTCTTAGCTCTACCTGCTCGAAGCACAGAGAAACAACACTACTCCAGCACACCTGGGTGAGAGCTTTGCTTCCAGATCCATTTGTCAAGAAAAAGAACTTGGGAGATTAAAGGAAACGTAGAGGAAAACAGAAGTCCCTCTGCAACCAAAACAACAGGAAAGTCTTCTCAGCTTTCAGTGTTCATGAAGAAAGCCATATCCCCTACCACACACACAAATCTTCATGTGGGAATCACATCTTTAGCTGAGTCCTGAATTCGAGCCTCTGCTCTGAGGTCCCCAGTCAGGCCAACGGTCACAGACCACACATAGTTACATCTAGGGGGAGACCTGCACATCTAGGGAAGCCCTCTGGGGCCAGAAGATTGAAATGAGGGGTTTCCCGGGTCTTTCTTTATATTTCAGGGTAGAGTGAAAATTCTCCTGCCTCAATCTCGCATGTAGCTGGGACTCCAAGTGTGTACCATTTTGACTGCCTCTCACCCTTCACCATATTTACTAAGGAACTTCCCAGTCCAGAACATCTCATGTGTGCATTCACAACCAAGTCAATATTTAAAGCTGAACAAATATCCTGGAGCATCTCACTGTACTAGAAGCACGAAAGTACTAAAAGCAGACAGACAGATAGATAGAAGGAGAGAGGGAGAGGAAAATGTGAGGGTGTGTACACCACAAGGAAACAAAAGCCACCATGGAACTGACCCGGTTGGTGGGGGTACAGGTGAGCCCGCCCTGGAGGTGAGAGAGCAGGAGAGCTGACCCCACCCCCTTGTATGCTCCCCATAGCATCAGAAGATTGGGCCCTGTACCCTGCCCAGGCAAGACAGTGGAACTGCCCTGGTGATATGGTCATGGGTGAGCGGGACCAGAGGGCCTGAGAGTAAGAGAACTGGGCCCACTCCTTGCTGCAGGCAGCAGTTGGATGGGCTGGCCAAGGCAGTGCTGGCAAACTCTCCCAGGTGGTGACAATGGCAGAAGGCTGGCAGGTTGACCAGTCCAGCTACCAGCCAGGACCAGAACCAGGGCTATGGGTTTACCCACCTCGCCATTCACCCCATCTATGAACTGTTGGAACAAGTAAAGAGGACAAATCTACAACTGCAGGATCTCCATGACAGGATGACAACAGGATATCCCAAAGGAGCTCCAGTGAGAGCCCATTATCAATGGTGGGGCAGAGGCCAGGTTTCGAGTAAAGATGAATGGACTAAAGGGTTAAATGTGTGACACATCGGGCTACATACAGCTTTAATGGTGAGATTCTTCTGGGGTTTTTTGTTTTGTTTTGCTTTGGTTTTTTTTTTTTTTTTTTTGTTTCTTGTTTTTATTTGCTTTGGTTTTATTTTGGAGGGGGAAATTGCAAGGGGGGGTGGGATTGGGATACATGAGGTGAAATCAGCAAAAAATCAATACAAGTTCTAAGACTAATGAAAAACAATTTTTAAAAATATAAACAAAAATATATAAATAAAAAGGGGGAGGCTTTGAATATATTCACATTAAACAAGATTAAAAGGACAAAACTGCAGAATGCATTATCTATTTCAGGGTTAGTACTGGAAAGGAAAGATATCATAAAATCAGCAAAACTGAGAGATGAAGGGTGACATGAATATGAACCAGTACTTTCCTACTGGGCAGCACATACCAACGTACTGAGGGACTGTGTCTACTGTGTGTACAGAATGCTGATAATTACTGCGCAGGGGAGACTGCGGCAGGAAGAGGGTGAGCTTGAGGTTAGCCTGGGCTATACACAGAGGAAGATTCTGTCTCAGAGAAGAATCCAATCGAATCAGTCTGTCACTCGGTAAACTATTATAAAGGAGCGGACTATCTAGCAAATAGCATAAAGTGCTAATCTTAACTGAGTCTGGATAACAGCTCAGTTTGTTTGATGTAGTCTTATAATATCCAATAGGTTTGACATATTTCCAGATAAAGTGTTAAAATAAGCAGAAAAAATCTAAACCTCCCTACGAGGAGGTTACCTAGCAGCTTGTACTTCTGTGGTGGTGAACGCCATAATTTCACTGGTTGAAAAATAACAGGGCATTAAAGAGGTACATCTTTTCATATGTTGGTGCAGGGGTTTCCAGACACATTCAACAGAAGAGAAAACTCACTCTGAACAGGGTTGTCACCATGTCATGGGTCAGAGTGCCCAAACGAATTAATTAAAAGGGGTAATTTGTTTCTGGGCCACTGCTATGGACCAAGCCATTCCTGCCACCATGCTTTCCTTACTATGATGTACTACATTCCTCCGAACTGCCAGCCAAAATTAAACCATTTATTTTAAATTGCTCTTTGTTACAGTGATGAGAACAACAAAAAGATGAACACAACTTCAATTGGTGCCTACCACCTCAACTATGTAACTAGTGTGGGACTATGTAACTAGTGTCGGACTATGTAACTAGTGTTGGACTGTGTAACTAGTGTCGGATTATGTAACTTGTCATTCTCGACACTTTGTTAAGTATCTACTCTCACAGATCTCACATCATGGTGGAAGAGGGCAGTAATAAGGAAAATTCCTAAACAAGGTAAAGAATGAGGGCAATGGACTCAAGGGTGTCCTTAAAAAACCAGGGGAGTGCCTCGGGCCAGCTGTCAGAGAGGCGATGTCCTATGCAGGCACTACCTTCGATGCAATTTGTGCAGGTCACCCCACCCCACCCCCACTTCTGGCCCTCATTTGTACAGCAAAATGGTAGGGTAAGAGCCTGGGTAGAGAGCTGCTATTTCTGTCGGACAGCTATTTTTGACCTGCCTACCTGACATTACAGCAGTGTGCTGAAAAGCATGTTGATTTATGACTTTCTTTGCTCTGTTACTATACAAACTTCATGAAACTGTTCCCATCCTGGAATATGCAAGTTGTTTCTGGACCATGGTCATCTCATATTGGCCCCAGACGAAACTTACCTATTGTCCCCATTTGAGGCGAAAGGCATGTTTCTTGCATTGGCCAAGCACAGACAGAATGTATCTGAACATAATCAAAGCTACACATGACACATCCATAGAAACATTCTAGAAAATGGGAACAGCTCACTGCACTAGCACTAAACCCAGGATCAAGACAAGAATGCCACTTTCTGTTCTTATCCAAACTACATGACCTATCTACTGATGAACACAATGAAATGTGATATATGTACACAGTGGAAATTTAATTAGATGTAAAAGTATGAAATTTACAAGAAAGTGTGTAGAACTGGAAAATGTTGTATTAAGTGGGATGACCCAGCTTGGAAAGACAAATGTGCATCCTCTCATATGTGATCCTAGCTTCTAATGTTTCTCTGTGCATATTTCTGTGGGAGTGAGTGCGCGTGAGACCAGGAAACTAGAAGGGAGTTAACAAGAAGGAGGAGAGACACTTGTAAAGGAAAGGAGTGGGAATGGTAACAGAATATATAGGATATGAAACAGAAGAAGAAATACCAGGGGTAGAAGGGCTTATGTAAGCATGGGAGGTAGAGACATGGGATGGGAAGGGGTGGGGGATGGTCAACAAAATATTTACAAAACTTCCATAAGGAAACCTGCTGCTTTGTAAAATAAAGTTTAAAGAATGTAAACAATAAGCTAAAAGGGAAATCACTGACTTCACTGGCTGTGTTTATACATGATAGAAATACACCCCTGCCTCCTCCCCAACAACACTTTTCTATCTACACCTTGGGAAAGAAAGTTGGAGCTTAAAGAAAGCCCTAGAGGCTGGGAGATGGTTGTACTGGGCACTTCCTGGCACATGCAGAACCCTGGGGTCCGTTTCTAACGCTGTAAAACTAACAAACAAAATACACAAAAGCTGCTTTGGGGTTTCACGTAGCACTGGGAAACGGACCGTATCCAATCACCCCCTCCCTGTTCCCTATTGGTCACTTTCTGCGTAGCTCAGAGTAATTCTTCCTTTCTACTATCTGAGCCTAAATGACCTTAGGTGATACAATGAGCAAGCTCCACACGTCATAAAAAATCAAGTGACCTAGGACATGGAGCAGCGTGAACAGTGTCTAATAAACGGGGCCCACTGTTACTTTAGGACCAACCCCAATAATTACCAAGGGATGTCCTGGATGAACACGTGTGGCTCACCCCAGGAACTAGGCTCTTTCCCCAGGGCTCCAGATGTTTCTACGGAAGCCACTATGGTCTTCTTGTCCTGACATCTCATCTTTCAGCCCCCTGAGCACAACAGGTGCACAGTTGAGTCTCACAGAAACCATCTCAGAATGAGAGTTAAAACAGGGTCTATTTACAGACCCATATTTAATAGTTCATGTTCCGCCGAATCTTACCACACCTGGCATGGGGTATAAATGGGTCAGCTGAACCAAAACTTTGAGGTATGACACTCTTTTCTATAAAAAGTCATTTTCTTAACGACAAAGGCACCAATTTGTTTTCTGTGGTTTTGTCACAACCCAGCTGTGCCCAATGCTAGCCTCTACCACAAAGATATGGGATGGAGGAGGCCTGGACAAACACAGGTTCAACCTGGAGGAGAATTGACCATTGTGGCCTGTGAACCCTGCCCTCCTTCTCACAGTTGCTGGTTCCCCAGTCCCCACATTCTCATCGACACTGTCAGAGCTTTCTCCAGACTCCTCTGCTAATGCCTCTTGTCCTCGGCTCCCAGCATCTTCCCATCAGGGTCCCTGAGAACTCCCAATGTTCCAGGTGGCCCTCCACTGGGAGGGCTTGTCACTGTCCCAGTAATCTTTCATCAACTCCCTTTGTAGTATATTCCATGTCTCCCTCTATCAGATGGTTTTTCCCCCAATGAGCACAGCACAAAACAAAACACATTTTACTTGACTAAAATATGGGCAACATAACCTCATTTTGGTCATTTTCAGAATACCAAGCTCAGTGACATTTTAGCCATCTTTAGAGTACCAAGCTCAAGCACAATCATGTTACTGTGCAATTATTAAAACAATCAACCCCCCCAGAACTGTGTACTCTTTACAAACTGAAACACAGCACCCATTCATTCATCAATAAGTCCCATTCTTTTCCTCCCTGCATCTGAGCAACCACCCACCTGTCTCCTTAACATCTCCAGTGGTGACTGCTACATCTGCTCTGCTATGACTGGAGCCACAGTCATTATCCTCCTCCAATGACATTTTTTTTCCCTCAGTTTTTGCTTTGTCTCATTTTTGGAAGCAAGGTCACTGTGTGACCCAGGGTGACCTCCTCTTCAGGTCTCTGATTGGCTGCTAAGATTATGCCACCAAGCATAACTTTTTCCTTTTCCAGGTTTTCCTTTCCTTTCCTTTCCTTTTTTTTATTTTTAATTCATCTAGAAACATTCAAAATGTCAGCAAAACAGCTGCATTAAGCTTTTGGTTTTGTTTTTGGGGGTGCTGCTGTTTAAGATTTTGTTTCTTTGTTTGCTTTGCAATTTCAAAGTGATGTTCAGGTATCAGAAAAATGTTTTTATACAAGCTGCATCAGAGACAACTGGAGAGAAAGTACCATCCCCATATAAAAAGGTACCATATAGCAACAACCCACTTTAGAGCTTCATGCCAATTTCCAACCCCATTCTGTACCACCAACTTAGTGGCTATTAAAAACAGGGCTACTAAAGACATGCATGATAGTGTGTTAGATGTACCAAAAAAAAAAAAAATTACACTACACAGTTGAAAAACAAATCTTATATGGTTCTATATGATTTGTTTTTGTTTTGTTTTGTTTTTTTCTTCAAGTGATGTGAGTTGCAGGGAGGGGCAGGGGTGGGTTTGCTCATTGTCCTAGTTAGGGATTCTATTGCTGTGATGAAACACCATGACTAAAAGTAAGTTGTGGAGAAAAGGGTTTATTTGGCTTATACTTCCACAGTCTATTAATGAAGGAAGTCAGGACAGGAGCTCAAGCGGGGCAGGAACCTAGAGGCAGGAGCTGATGCAGAGGCCATGGAGGACGCAGCTTACCAGCTTACTAGCTTGCTAGTTTCTCAGCCTACTTTCTCTTAGAACCCGCGGGACCACCAGCCCAGGGATAGCAAAAAGGGCTGCACCCTCCCCCATCAATCACTGACAAGAAAATGCCTTGCAGTCAGATCTTATGGAGGTATTTTCTCAATTGAGGCTCCTTTCTTAAAGATAACTCTAGCTATTTCAACTTGGCATGAAACTAACCAGATCCCCTGGAACCAGACAGCTGTGAGATGCCATATGAATGCTGGGAATTAAACCTGGGTCCTCTGGAAGAGCAGCCAGTGCTTTCAACCACTGGGCCATCTCTGCAGCCTCCTTTCTTGGCTTTTAATGTAAGAATTCAGCGGTAAAAACTTCCTTTTACTGGTACTTTAACCGAATCTTGTAAGTTTTGTACACTTCATTGTGTCTTAAATCATTTCTAAGTATCCCCGATTTCTCTTGTTGTGGGCCACTGAACTATAGTTATGCTATCTCATAAAAGTATTCTCAAGACTACTTTATGTGCTAAAACAATCTTGGGTAAATCTTGGGACCAGCCCTAAATTCCAATGCATTCTGACCTTGGGCTAAAGGTTAACTGCTAACTCTCCGCTTCATTAAGCAATGCTTGCTTGCTACAGAGGTCCAAATACATCTTTTACCCTTCAAAACTTGAACCAACTGGAGGTCAAGGCTGCTTCCTGTAGTTATTTGGGAAAGTCCTGCCAGTGGTTAAGACTCTTTTGAACTCATTCGGGCCCCTTGGCAGTTTTTCTCTTGAGGTAACCCACTACACCTTTGTGATTTCCTTTATCCACTGGTCACTTAAGGGTGGGCTGTGTGATTTCCAGACTTGTAAAAGAATATTGGGAGATTTTAATACTACACTCTCAGTAAAGGACAGAACAAACAGCAGATAGGAACATGGGAAGAATCACACAATAAGCCAACTAAATCTAATAGGCATGTGGAGACCCTCCACCCCACCCTCACCAACACCCCCCCACCCCCCCACCCCCCGCCCACAATCCCAAGTTCTACTCTGTGGGCTCTTCTTGGCCTAGCAGCTGAAGACTGATGCTGCTCTGAGACTCTGCCCCCGAAGACCATGGAGGAACCTGGGGTAGCTGTCTATGTAGCCAGTTTGTCATTTTACATCCTGCTTGGTCAGGTGAAATGTATCCTTCTCTGATGGAACCCTGTGACTAAGCTAGTGATAGCTCTGTCAGTTTAACAGCAGCAACCAAAGCTTCAGCTGCCTTCTCAGTCCTTTGTGTGTAAAATTCAGGCCTCACTCTCCTAGAGCTACAATTAGGTCTAGACACAGTTTACCTTGTTTCCAGACTCAGAAAAGAGATTAAAGGAACTCACTCTACAATGACTACCCTCGGTAATCAACCACCTGTGTCTCCTGGTGAATGACTAGATAGAAAGAAGGTGTTTTAAGGTGTAAAGTTTATGGGAGAATGTGAAAATTTCAATTATGATAAGAAAGTGACTTAAGGTGTGTAAATGCCAATTATAAAAGTCTGAGGACGTAAAAGATTAAATGGTGATAAAAGTGATTTAAGCTATACAAAAAAAAATGAAACATGTTTCAGATGTCTTTCCCTTGTCATGCTACTGTTGAATCAAAACTTCAAAATTTCATAGTCTTAACATTAATCAATGGAGTTCTGACAATCTACTAATCTAGCTCTGATAGAGCATCACTACCATATCATAGCCACAAACTCAAGATTTTATACCCCCTTTGGTTGTTTTCTAAGTGTATACTAAAGTGCTTTTCATTGTGCTATAAAAACATCTATCATATATATCTCCAGTCTTCTGGATAGAGGAAAGATCATTAATGCTTTTAACCAGAATCATTTTTGGGCCCCCTATGACTCAAAGGCATGAGTTTACTGACTTTTCTACAACATGGATTTCAGTACAGTTTACAAACAGTTGAAATGTTGATGTGTCCACAACTTATTTCTTTTTGTAGACTCAAAAAATTCTTTTAAGATCCAGGGAGTCAATTTGGATGCACCTCTAACAGGTCAAATGGATAAGTATTGTCAATCAACAACCTAAGTTTCCCTACCTACTGCCTGTTCCTGAGGGTAGGATCTCCCCCACATTTCACTGGACTTGGAAGTCCCCTCCCTCAATTATCAGGCCCTCAAAAGAAATTCCCCCTAAAACGTAACTTTATCTTCTGCCAGCATCTTTCCAGGTCCCCTCAAAATCTGCACCCCTGATAGTGTCAAAGTAGCTACCCCCAAGTAGTAGTCCAACCTCACAGACTGCTTCAACTAGGCCTGACTTTCCTAGTGCCAGATGGCACCATAGAGCCTAGATGCGACTGAAACAGCCAGATACCCAGGACTTGGACAACAACACAGCTATCTCAAGTCCCCTAAAGTAGCTGATGCCGCCAGACAACAGAAAGGAATCTAGAGAACATTGCGCCTCCATTCTCATTTTACCAGCTACCCCTGCCTATTTCTTACCTCTTAATAATAAACAAAAATGGAGGAATGTTAGTTCCTGCGTGGCAGCAGCCTGCCTCAGCCGCTGAAGCACTTAAATCATCACCCGTCACCATGTGCACCCCTTAAAAGTGTCCACCAGACACAGTTCCCTCTCTTGCCTTTCTTGTCTCCTTTCTTGCTTATTCTTTCTATCTGTCTACCTGCCTGCCTCTCTCATGTCCCCATTCTGAGAAGGCCTTTCATATTTTCACTCTTCTCTCCCCATTCCCCCAATAAACCTCTTGTACTCATGCATGTACACAACACACACACACACACACACATACACACACAAACTTGCTTTGCAATTACTGCTCTCAGTAATAACTACTCATGTCTCCGGAAAATGATTAGATAGAAAGAAAAGGGTTTAAAGTTACAAGGATCTAAAAAAGTAATTTCTGAGGATGTGGAAGCTTAAGCAAGTTCTGAAAGTCTAAGGAAGTTATTTAAGGTATGCAAAAATGAGAAATGTTTCAGATTTGTACCCTTTTCACTATGCTATTATTATACTAAGATTTCAAAAGGTTACATTGATCGATGGATTTATGATAAGCTGGTCAAAGACTGCCTATGGTTATCGGTCACAAGTTCAAGATTTTAAATTTCCTTTTGTTGTCTACTAAGTATAGACTTAAAGGTGATGCTCATTAGGCTAAAAAACATTTATTTATAATCTATATATCCAGTCTTCTAGATAGAAAAGAATGCTCATGCTTAATGGGAATACTTTTATATCTTTGTCATTTGGTTACTTTTGAAAACAGTTAAATTCACTTGTTGATTTATTAACTCACTTTTCCTTTTTGTGTTAATCATCAGGAGCTGTTTATATATTCCTGGCATACAAATGACTGATGAATTTTTCTTCTATGTTAAACACTACCTCTTCTTTTTGTTTTCTATGCTATTAAAAAAGTTTAAAATTAAGCTCCAAAAAAAAGAAGAATGTTTATGCTTTTTAACCCAACGCTATACTTTTTGCTACTAGATGTGAGTCTACTCCAGCTGTCTTACAGACACATCTGTTAGCTGCTTTTACTACAATGTGGATTTCCTTACAGATTACAAACAATGATAATGCTAATATATCTACAACTCTTATCTCTTTTTGTAAACTAAAAAAACTCATATAAGCTCCAGGGAGTCACAATTTAAATCCATCTCTCACAAGTGAAACAGACTTCTGATAAGTATAACATAAATTTCCCACCTGCCTATAAAACAAAAACACTCCTCTAACCCAGCGTTTCTCCACCTTTCCAATGTTGGAACCCTTTATACAGTTCCTCATGTTGTGGGGACCCCCCCCAACCAGGAAATTATTTTCATTGCTACTTCATAACAGTAATTCCGTTACTGTTATGAATCTCAATGTCCTTTCGCGGCCCACAGGATCAAATCAAACTGTGAGACACAGTAGACATGCTTTTGTCTTTAGTATTTGTTATCATCTTAAATTGTGTGTAGGGGGTCTGTGTTCATGAGTGCAGGTGCCCTCTGAGGTCAGATAGTTGAGAGTCACCCGGCATGGTTACTGGGGACTGAATTTGGATCCGCTGCAGGAGCAGTACACACTGTTAAGCACTGAGGGGGCTCTGTAGCTCCAAAGTGTTCTTTTTATAGACTGGTTTTCTCGTGCATTTTCAGTCATAATAAAAGCTAATTAAAGTGTTCCATAAGAACTGGTTTTCAATATCTGATTCCTAAAAGGGTAAAGGAGATGTGGGCTTTAAAATCTCCCTAGCCACTTCAGCCACAGGGGAAGCTGCTTTTAACAATAAAGAGGAAGTACATGATGATGGCCATCTACCCAGTACTTGTTTCTCTGTGATAAGAAACCTCAATTAGCAAGATTTGATCTCTATCTAGGCTCATCTAGGACTGTGTACACAGCTGTCTGTCCTGGGGCTAAAGGATGAGAGGTGGGTGCTTCTAAAAGCTAACAGCAGCGATTGACCCAAATTAACCACGTCTTACCATCCAAACCTTTCCTGGAATCTCTAAGTCACCTAAGACTGGCAATACTTCAAATAGTGTCATCAACACTGGATACAGTGGCCGTCTAGGTGTGTGGGTGTGGGGGGCAGGGAATGTTTGGGGGCTTCCCTTTGCACTGGTTTTTAAACTTTCTCAGCTCCAACCCGTTTACAACATGAAGAGAATAAAAATGGCTATGTCCTACTCCAATGTACTCCTCTATATTATGTAAAACTGTTTTATCAGACTGCACTGTCCAGAGACAATCCATTTGCAAGCAGTTGTCGACACCACCTTAAAGGCAGAGGATGACCTGCACTGGGGTGGACATGACAAGTACCACTCACACAGCACAGACTGATAAATTATTTATTCTTGGGAATAGATAATCCTGTCAATTTATCGGGGTGAACTGAGAATGAAGGGGGGTACACAGGCATATTAAAGTCACATCAGGTAAACCAGACCAGAAACCTTATTGGCCACTCCAGACCATAGCAAGGGAAACATCTACCACTACAATGGCAACAACCCTCACCAACCTGCCAGCTGACCACCTAGTGTGTATGCCAAGGAACCAACCAGCAGAAAACGCACCGTGTCCCAGAAGCAGCAGCTTGACTCAGTCCCACTTTTAATACAGTACCAGCATTGCCATCTACTTACCCTCCTCCTGTCTGCCCACCTGGACCTGCCATTCGCCCATCTGCCTGTTTGTTCATCTTGACCTGGTCCTGCCCTTTTGCCTGTGCAGCTCCACTGAACTCTATAGCTCAACCCTGGCCCAGAAGCGTGTTACTTTATCCAGCTTGGATTTGTTATCTCACCCCTTACATTTCTATCAGCTCCTCCTCTTACGGCTTCATAAACCTATTGAACTCCACTGCAGCCGCCTCTTAACCCTGTCAGTCACTGTGCATTGTGTGTGTGTGTGTAGTTAGACTTACTGTAGGAAGTAGAATGTATAATATAAAAACAGTTAGTAACTAAGATGAGACTAAAGCAACTCATGTTTGCTTTGGCTAGAGTTGCCAAGGGAAGCAGGAGTATCTGGTAAATCGCTGCCATTGATACGCTGTGGCTTATGAACTTACTGCTATTCAATAAGTCCTGACATTGTTCAAAGCCACTGTGGTAGGTCACACCATCTCATGAAAGTATTCTCAAACAAACAAACAAACAAAAAACCTTTACTAGCTACAATTATTCCTTCCATTTACTGACTTACAGATGGATACATCCCTTTTGGCAGACTTCCTCCGCTCCTACACTCAGCTGAAATTTCTAACCATTCCCTTCTCTAGTTCCTCTAGGTCCTGCAGCAGGTTCTTCAGTCAAAACTGAGAGAAACCCAGCCAAGAGTCTCTGACCTGATACTTGATCCTTCCCAGGCTGTTGGCGCTGTCTGGGTTAAAAGATATCATCCAAGGACACTTGAGCCTCACTGGGAGGGACCATATCTCTCAGTTCTTACACATCTGGTTGTTAAAGTTCCTGGGATCACTCCTGAATTCACCACACTCAGCTCAAGTGAGCAACAGACAGACACTACTGGCCAGTGCCTCATTCATAGAATCCTTTGAAGATTAAATTCACCTGGCTCCCAGAGGCAGATCCTCGTCCACAACGTCCATATAAAACACAAAAACACCTCAGTAGTATCAAACCTGGTTCTCCTTTCTACTGGTTTCTGTGTCTTAACTACACAATTCTAGTCCAAAAAGAAGTAGAAATAAAACGTAGGTAAAATTGGCTCATATTATAACTACGGCTGGCTTCTGCGTGAAAGAAAAGTTAAATACTGAACATATGTTTTACCCATCTGTATAACTGTCCAGAACATTGATAACCTAACCAGGTTAACTCTTCAACACTTATCCCAAATCCTGTCAGCTATAGAGTCTTACAATTGGACAAAAACTTCTAATGACAAACACTAGAACAATAGAACTCCACACTCCCTGTGTTGTAGCACATCCAAATGGCATCTGTACTAAAACACAAAAGTGCAGCCAGAAATGTTACACATCCTCAAGGGACAAATAAATTTGTTCCCACCAAGGCCATCCTCTGTGGGCCAGCCATATTCCTTTGCCTGAAGGACAGTCTTTCACTTGTGAACAATACATCTGTAATTATATTCCTGTTAAGCTGTCTCACAATAACCACTGATATTTAAGGAGACCGCTTGTTATTTTTCCAGCATTCCAGGAAGGAAAAAGCCCAATAAGACACTGATGTCAGAGACAGAGTGAGCCCCTAACTGGAGACTAATGATAAAATAGCCCTTGTCTCAAAGCCTGAGGCTATGGCTATCATCCTCTCTATAATAGGTCTCCCCAGTCTGGCTGCATACAATGATAAGGGTGTATACAGTAGCTGGATGACCTGTAAAATAGCTAACAGTTTAAACTGTATCTCTACAGAACAAAAATAACATGGGCAAGCCATGCTAGATAACAGGACTGGTATTGGTTATCCACTGTTACTGCACTGAAAATGATGCTGAGAAGTCGGAGAAATGTGCTGTTTTTCATCTGACAGTAGCAATTCAATTAAAGAAAAAAAAAGTTAAAGAGTTAAAAAAAAAAAAAAAAAAACCTTGCAGAAAGGGTCACTCAAGATGGGGCCTGGGATCTGATTGGAAAGCTCACTTTGGGACATCAAATTTTATCTGGGTAAAGCAGGTGTCTTGTTTTATACATCCTAATGCTCATTTTTGAGTGTCAGTGTTTCCTCTTTGTATCTTCCCCCAGCCGATTAGATGAAAAAAGACACTAGAGATACCAGGAACGCCAAAATTAAATTCTCCAGATGAACTCAATGATTGGACTCATTCTACTAGAATGAGTGAAAAATGTAGTGGGTTACTAGTTATACTATCTTGTGAAAGTATTCTTAGGAATATACTCTAAGTGCTAGGATTATCTTGAGTAAACCAACCATAAATTTCTATGCAAGGTGTCCCTGACCTTAAGGTATGAGAAGCCCAGGCCTAAACTGCTATCTCTCCACTTCTGCAAACAGAGCTTGCTTGCTTCCTGCAGATGTCTACCTTTCTGTATTCATCACACAAGTGAGGTGTGTGCCTTTAAAATCTCAAGCAAATCAGAAGTCGGGGCTACTCCCAGAAACTCTGTATGGGACGGCCCTGACAATGGAGAATAGAGTTTTACCTATTTAGGCCTTTCTTCAGGTATACACATGTGTCATGTTGCTGACATGGAACACTCATGCACTGGCCCTGGACATCTCAAGCCCCATCTCTCTCCTGTCATATAAAACTAGACTTCTCAAAACAAGACAAAATCAAAAACTCTTGCCGAACAGAGTAGATGCCACTCTGCCTTTTACCTGAGCTGGCCCCTCAGCAGCAGCATCTAATACAGCTCCTTTCTCTCCTTAGTTAGCCTAAGCTCCTGGTAGGACCCCTCCCTTCTCTCTCTCTCTCTCTCTCCCTCTCTCCCTCTCTCTCTCTCTCTCTCTCTCTCTCTCTCTCTCTCTCTCTCCCCTACCCTCCATTCTCATCAATCCCATTGTTTCCTTACTCCCATCCAGAGCTGCCTGAATCCTATCCCTTTCTGAGCAAAGGCCTACCTGACATCACTTCACAAACACCTAAAAGACCGCAGCTAGAAGTGTAGGGTGTCATCCTTCCCTTGTCACTGTTGAGATAGGAAGTAGCTACAAAAGACGCTCACATGCTGGCATCTTGACCCCCAGATGGTGGTGCTGTTTGGGGAGCTTCTGAAAATTCTGGGAGGTGAGGTCTAGATGAAGAAGTAGGAAATTGGAGAAGTGTCCTTGAGGAACCATTTGTCCCAGCTCTGCCTTCCTGTCAGCTATGGAGTGAAGAAGTTCCTCCCCCACATGCTCCCACTGCTGTTCTCTGAGCCAAAAAGCACAGGGACCAAATAGCATGGCTGAACCATCTGAAACTGTGAACCAGAATGAGTCCCTCCCTTTAAGTGGTTCTTGTGTGTTTTGGTCATAGTTATGGAGAAGAAACTCAGAGTGATAAAAGTTAGATTATAAATGATTTACTTATAGACTTGCTTAGCAGACATTAAGTCACACTGTGGTGATTTGAATAGGAAACGCCCCAAAGACTCCTGTGTTTGAATGCTCGCCCATAGGGAGTGGCACTATCAGGAGGCATGGCCTTGTTGGAGGAAGTGTGTCACTGTGGGCACTGATTCTGAGGTCTCAGATGCTCAAGCCCAGGCTCAGTGGCTCACAGTTCGTTTCCTGCTCCCTGAAGATCAAGATGAAGAACTCTTGGCTCCTTCTCCAGCACATGTCTGCCTGCATGCTGCCACGCTCCCCACCGTGATGATAATGGACTGGACCTCTGAACTGTAAGCCACCCCAATGTTGCTGTGGTCACAGTGTCTCTTCACATCAAAAGAAGCCCTAACTAAGACACATGCAAAACAGAATTCAGCTAAAGGAGGACAGTCTCCAAAATACAACCTGTATAAGCCATATACTACAGAGGCCCGTCACAGCAAGACTTAGGATGCAAAGATGTAAATGTCTTGTTCACTGGGCTTGACCTGCCTTTAGATTCCATTCCTGTAACAAGAGATAATCCTGACCTAACAAGCACCCCTTAGGGTTATCTCCATATCAAAAGATCATGCCTCTCAAGGGCCAGCCAAGGGAGCAGCCCCCCCAGTAGTTAGTCTCTTCTTGAGTAAAGCAAAATTCTGCCAGGAGGGCAAGATGGTCCTGAGTAAGAACTATTTGAAAGAAAACAACACTGGAGTATTTAAAATATGTCTTTAATATACTGAACCTCCCAGCTGCCCCCCAGTAGCTCTTGAATGTATTCTCTACTGCAAGCACTTTTACAGGCAGCAGGACCCTCCCAACTGTGTTCCTCTGGGCACCACAATTCCTCTGACCAGACAGACAACAGTGAGTTACACACTGCAAAAGGGACCATGGCCGAAGAACTCGTCAGAAGTCTGACTGCCTTTCTCTCTCACCACAACCTACTGCCAAGCCCTCTTCCCAAGTCCTTCCATGTCCTTGGCAGGCTGTCATTCAGGATCTACCCGTGCTATTGCATGGTAGATCTCTCCCCACCCCACCATCACTTACAGCTCCCCCAATACATAGATGAGTATCACCTCCTGCAGGGACCTCCTCCACAGGACTCTCCTAGCTCCACGACCCCCAACCCCACCCCAGGAAGTTCTCAGTTGCAACTTGAGGCTTCTTTGTAGGAGTACTTGATTTTATCTGCAGGTAGTCAGAGAAAGACTACACTCACTCCAAGCTCTGTGTCTGCAGATAGAAATAGTAAGAACAGCTAACAGACCCACATGCCAAGTATTGTCCTAAGTGTTAGGAACTGCCCACATTCCAGAACCAGGTGAGTGCCCCTCCCCCAGCCAGCCTTCAGTGACCCAGCACCAGCAGCCATGTTATCATCTGTCACCAAATGTGACACATTTCCACTGTGGCCATCAGTTGTGTATCCCTCATAAAGTCCACGCCATCAGAGCCTTCTCTCTGTCTCTGTCTCCTTTCCCCGCTCAGAGGCAGCCTTTCACACCTGCCCCCTCTTGTATGAGATCTCTTGTGTAGTGTACTCTCCCCCAGCAAAACCCTAATACTAAGTACTTCCCACTTTTTCTTCATCTGTATTTCACAATGACTCTATAAGGAAAATATCATTGCTCTCCTCTTCAGAGACTAACTTACGTGTGACGATTCTGCTAGTAAAATATAGAGCGATCCTGCCAATCCCTCACGGCCAGGAACTGACTGCTACCATGGTACCTAATTCTCTAAACATTTGCTGAATGAATGGATGCATGTATGCACAGTTACTAGTCCATCTCAGGGTTCCTGTGTCAGGGGCATAAGAAGAAAATCAGGTGAAATGTAAGAGCAAAACATAAGGAGATATTAGAGGAGGGAAAAGACCCTAACTCCATACTAGAATTTCAGGCATGTTAATCTGAGCACCTGGGAACCACAGCCTCATCCAGGCAACCTGAATCCTGCCACCCTCCTCCTTCAGGCTGCCAAGCTAGGAATCTGTCACTTCCTGTGTATCTCTGTCCTGTCCATCTCTCCTTCAGGCCTCCCTGACCATATTTTTCCAAATCCAGCCCCTTTTGGAGTCAAGGTCAGAGAATCTTGTAAACTAAATGATTTATCTCTTTTCTTGTTAAACAAAGAGATATAAAAACCCAAAATGTGGGGCTAGGGAGATGGTGAAGTGCTTGCTGAGTGTGCACAAGGCCATGTGTTCCATTCCTAGCACCCACAAGAAAAACTGGGTGAAGCAGCGTGCTCTTGTAACCTCAGTGCTGGTGAGGCAGAGATAGATTCCTGGGGTTTGCAAATCAACCAGTGTACTTTTTGTCTGCAGCCCCAGGTCCCTGTGAAAGACCTTGTCTCAACAGCAACAACAAAAGAGGAAGAACAAAAGAAAAATCTTTAAGTGGGACAACAGAGACACTGAAAATACCTGGGCACCAGAGGCTGCCAGGATAGAAAGTGACGGCTGTTTTTAAATTGAAATGATAATAACAAAAAGGTTTAAAACTGATTATGAGGACTTAAGCAGATGACTCTTTGAAAGGTAAGGAGAACTGGGCAACATAGCAAGATACTGTCCCCACAAAAAGCTTTTACAGGGAAAAACAACAACAATAACAACAAAAAGCAAGAAATAAGTTTGCATGCACAGCAGTTCTGCTCCTTGCCCCCCCCCCCTTTCTTTCCACTGTGGGTCTCAAATAGAAGGAACACTGTGCAGGAAACAGTGCAGGGTCCAGCTGAATGTTCCTATGAGTCAGAAAGTGAAGAGAAACAAAGCACCCATCTTTCCTTTTTTGTGGACACATCACAAGGTTGGCCATGGGATCATTGTCCCTTCTTCAGAGACATATCTGGGACTTAGGAGGTCTTAGCCGCTTTGATGTGGGCGCACTCAGCCCTGGGGTCCTACTGCAGGAGAGGAAGCAGATCCTATACCAGCAAAGTGCTGGCAGGGCTTTTCTGATGCTACCCAGACCATGGAGTCCTAAGAGGCAGACAGAGATTAGACACTCACAGGAGAAGAGCTCAGGCTCCTGTGTTTGCACAGGGAGGAGAAAACAGCAATGCCAATAGTGAGGTTTGCTAGACTGGTGGTCCTAGGACAGAATTTGTCTGTCTGTCTGTCTGTCTGTCTGTCTATCTATCTATCTATCTATCTATCTATCTTATCTATCTGTCTAGAGATGGAGTCTCCTGGGTGGCTGGGACTACATATGCACAGTGCTGTGCCTGGCTAAGGGCTGTGTACCATTCCGTTTTTATCACTAAATTTATTAACAGACCTTTTGGCAAGCACACGTCTAAAGTCCCTGTTAGTGTTAAGAAAGCAGCATGTCTACTACTCAGAAATACTTTAGGGAAGGACTTAGGAAACCTATGAAGTAATGGGTGATTTCTGGTACACAGTCTATATTTAGACTCCTGTGGCACTGGTGCTATGCCCTATGCTGGCACTGTGTTTTATAGCCACTTCGAACTCTGTGTATCCTTGCTTACTTTGTCCCTTCTCCCCTGGATGCCCTGTGCTCTGTTGTTTCTTGTCCAAAATAACAGGCACAATTATGGGAACAAGGAAAACCAGAACCTCATTTCCCTAGACCCTAGGCAGCTCCATCAGAGCACACTCAGTGTGGAGACTACCTCATAGACACATCCCGAGGCTGCCCCTTCTTTGATGACGTAAATGGGATCCAGGAGGAGGTGAGAAAACTTAATCAAGCTGACAGCTTCGATGTAGATACACAGCACTGGGGCCTACACTGTAGTCATTTTCATCTCGTGCACTACCTGCAAGAAAGAACTCTTTCTTACCTGAGAATTCATCAGGCGAATGGTAGTTTTCATGCCCACATCCTGTTGGAAGTCGGCTACTGGTGCCCCATTAAACCTCAGGACTGCATCATGACTATCTGCAAACCACAGGAAATGGAAATAGCAGGGTAAGTGCTAGCAATATGTAGGAAGAGAGACAGAGAAGAAGGAAGGCACAGGAGAGATCAAAACACATGCCATTTAATGTTGTGATACACAGAGGACACGACAGTGTGAATGTGGGACTCAGCAAAGCTCACAAAGATAGATGGTCACCTGTGTGCCAGCCATTGCAAGAGCTACAATGTCCATTAATTTTGAGGGCCACTCACTGGCACCAGTGTACTGAGACACAACAGAAAAATGAACAGGGCCAACAAGCTACTCACAACAGAATCCTTTGTCAGATATCAAAGGAACAGACTACATACACCCTTGCTGTTACCTGTACATCATGTTTTTAGCCGCCCTACATTGCACTGACTCTGTATCACATGTGCAGTGTAATCATTGCACTCTGAAAAGTCTACAGTGCATAGATGAACACCCGGGACAGCTCTGAAGTATCTGTTCCATTTAGAAACCTGGTACCATAAAAGGCCACAAACCTGGTGTGGCAGGTCATAGCGGCACTTAAATTCCCAAACTGCGGGGTTGTGCTTTGTTTTTTTAATTAAATGCTTCGCTAGAAATACTAATTTTGTTAACTCTAGTCAAGGCCAGACAGACCATCTCAAAAAAACACAACTACTTTCTGATCCCTACTTTCTTAAAGCATAATTTGCAAGGTTTGCACAAGTTTCTGAACTTTTGACCGAGCTGATGGGGGTCAGAAGCAATGGAGTTTAGGTACCATCCCTGTCCCAAGCCTCTGGATCCTATGAGAGCTCACCCCATCCTCACTTGCTCAAACAAGTTTGGGGTTCACTAGCAAAATCTGCACCAGATTGGAGACCCTCTATTGTGTGTGAGGACTTGGTTACAGCTGTTCAGTATCTACAGAGATGAGAAGAACAAACACATTCAGATCCATGGAAAATGGCGGTGAAGGAGGGTGCCTCCAGAATTAAGCAATTCAAGTCTTCCTCTTTATTCCAATTCATATCTATTTTTCTAAACTGCAGGAATCCAGACAGAGCCTAATTCCTGGACAGCATGCCTTTGGAATGGTTTGGGAATGACACAGAGTTGCAGAGTCCAAATCTTAGCAGCTTCCAGGCAGTCCTCTGCCAGGAGGGCAGCAGGTCTACTCTTCCACAAGATAGAACAGGTGGGTTTCTCAGAGCCAGGCACAGGGTCAAAAGTACACAGTACAGGAACCACAGGGGAAGCAGACCTATCAGAAGCTGCACTGCAGACCTATCAGAAGCTGCACTTCCGCTACTTCCCCAGTCACACATCCCAGGAGCAACCAAAGTGCTGTTTACAGGCTGAGTTTGGAAATGAAACCAACACCCAGGGCTGCCTGGAGCTATTTCTACCCCAAGGCATGCCATAAGCAGGAGCAGGGACTCCCGATCCCAGGAAGGACAGTGTCACCAGCTGTACCCTGCAGGAGAGGAGCGCCACCTCTACTAACATCCAGCCAGCAAATAGAGGGAGGGGGCCAACAGCTTCCCCTCCCCGCTGCCTCATCCCCTGATCTCACAGGACTGAAGGAAAACAGAAAAACAACACAGTGGAAAGTTCCACCTTCTGACAGGAGCTGAGACTTTTTGACCCCAGAAAACCAGTCAGAGGTCATCCTGGGGACACTAAGTGAAACTGAGCAGAGTCCGACCTTCCTCCTTCCCAGATGCAAGCCAGTACTCCCATGAGCTGGTTTCAAATAAGCCAGAAGGCAGGACATACCCACTGACACAGCCCAAAACTTCAACTCCCAGAGGAAGGGAGCAGGGGCTGGGGTTGGTGGGAAAGATGGAGGTTCCTCATCACAGAAAGTTTGGATAGGTCCTTGATGTTGAGCATAAGAAAGGATGATCATTGCTTCATGCAGAAAATACTGACTGAAGACCATGCTCTGCTGGGCACAGGTCTAGGCACTACAGACAATGATGTGGGCAAAAACAAGGCTCTCACGTTTGGCTACACGAGAAGGCATAAATAGCAATGTATGCTTATCGCAGACTATGATGGGTTCCACAGACACTCAGGAACTCTCCTTTTGATAATGTGGCAGTCAGAATTGAGACTGGAAGAATAGTCGGGCCCGGCCAGGAGTCCCTCCAACCAGAAAGCACAGCTTGTGCATAATAGGACATAGGCAGGGAGCTGGTTAGAGCAGTGTTCTCAGCCGTCCTAACGCCATGACCCTTTAATACAGCTCCTCATGTGTGGGGACCCCCAACCATATTTTCATTGCTACTTCATAACTGTTATTTTGCTACTCTTATGAATCAGAGCTTTCCGATGATCTCAGGTGACCGCTGTGAAAGGGTCATTCACCCCCTCCCCAAGGAGTCGCGGCTCACAGGTTGAGAACCACTGGGCTAGGCAGGGACAGGGAAATGAAGAGATACATAGGTCAACACTGATTCCTGGAGATCTTCCTAGCCTAACCGTTCACCTTTCTCCCTTCTCCAGTGGGGTGAGGGGGGTGGGGAAGCCAGGGGTGGAGGGTGGAAGGGTAGCTGAAAACCCATGAAGAGTTTACGGTTTCTAGGGAAGAATGAACCAGTTTTCGTTAAGGGTGCAGCCCCTAGTGGGTAGACCAAGCTGCACAGGATGGCCCCACAGCCGTGAGCACGTGAGCCAGAGGTGGATCTGAGAGGAGTGGACATGTGTGTGGATATGATCAGAATAAACTGTGTGGATGCAGGAAATTCTCAATGAACAAAAACGTTATTTATTTGAAACTGAGGGGCTGGAGAGATGGCTGCACAGTTTATATTGGATGTTCTTCCAGAGGGCCCAGGTTCAACTTCCAGAAGCCACATGGCAGCTCACAACTACATGGGTAACTCCAGTTCCAGGGACCTGATGCCCCTCTTCTAGCTTCCACGGGCACTAATTATGCACACAGTACATAGACATACATGTTGGCAAAATACCCACACACAAAAATGAAATTTAAAAAGATAAAAGTGGGTTTTCCAAGCACACAGTGAGTATACAATATATTGTGCTTATTGGTGATGGTATGTGAAAAATATGCTATTATTTGGAATAAAATTTTCAACTACAATATCTACATAGCTTGCACATGTAAATCATTGTCCATAATAATAAAAGGGCCCAGTGATGACGGAGCCACCGTAGTCTGATTTGTGGGACTATTGGAGGCAAAAGACACTGAGGAGTCTCTCTGGTGAACAGCCTTGCCATGGATGGAGAGAGAACCACCAAAGCAGTGGCTCAACCTTCCCAGCCCTGTGACCCTTTAATGCAGCGCCTCGTGTTGTGGGGACCCCAACCATAAACATATTTTCATTGATGCTTCATAACTGTAATTTTGCTACTATCAAGAATTATAATATAAACTGATATGCAAGATACTTAATATGCAACCCTTGGGGTCCAGGACCCACAGGTCAAGAACCACTGTGCCAAAGTCCTGGACAAGTGGACTTTCTAACCCAGCCCCTGGGGATATTCCTCCACTGGGGAAAAGTGGTGGCCTCTCAGATAATCTGGGCTCCATTGTTAGGAGTGTCATGGATGAAACCATCATTAGGCTCGACAGTCACGCCACGCCTAATAGTGTCAATGCTGCATCGAGTCTCGAGCCTTAGTGTTTCCAGCTGCTGTTCTGTGGTGGTGATGAGTTTGTGAATGAAGCTGTGGCTCCAGTTTGCAAGGACTTTTGCTTCTGCTTTAACTCTGAACACAATCTTAGCCAGACAATAACTTGATAGAAAGAACTGTGGTTGTCTGACACGAGCCATCTTAAAATGCCATTATTCTTTAGCAAATGGAGAGAAGAAACAGAGGGCATTAATTCTATTACACACAACAGAATTCAATCACATTTAGTTTCTAGAAATAAGACCAAAGAAACCAAAAGGGCAAAAGCTAAAGTTGGGGTAGGGCTGGCCATCTTGGGGGGGGTCATTAGAAGCACTACAGACTTGGAGATTCAGAGTAACTCAGACCCATTTATGACTACATTCCTTGTCTGAAAGTTTAGGTCTGGTTTCAGGCTGTTCTCCCAGTAGTCACCAGAATAAATTAAAAGGAGTATATGGCTTCACTATCTCTAGGACCCCAGCCTGACAGCAAAGCTTTCTCTACAGCCAGAGTTCTCTCAAAATGACAGAAGTAACTAATTTTGTACATGTTAATTAGCTTTTTATTAGCTGTTAGGGGATTCACAAATATCAAAGTAGTGAGTTTGGAACCGGGTCTCTTTCAAGCACAGAACACTCAGAATCAGGCCCATATCCAGAAAAGGGCAGACAGGCTTGCAAGTACCTCCTGGTAGCTTTGCAGGCAACTTTAAGGATTCATACAACACCCAATGTTGGCTTATAGCCCCCAATTTAAAACTTCCAGCTAGAAGGCCTGCAAAATGCTCATCAGCTAACGGCACTTACTGCACAGGTCTGGTAACTTGAGTCTGATCTGTAGAATACACATAAAGGTAGCAAGAGAAAACTAACTCCATAAAGTTGTCTCGACCTCCATACCCATACCCAGTACATGTACACACATGTATACCCATACTTGGTGCATGCCTGAGCGCACACGCATGCATACACACATGCGTGCATGTACATACCCACTACTGCTGAGTGTGTGTGTGTATGCATATACATACATACATACATATTCCCTTTTTTCTTTTTAAGAGAAAAGCTGAAAATTAGCCAGGTGAGACTTAAAGGAATTTGCCACATATCAGAATCTTGACTAACAAGGCAGCTCAGGGGTAAAATGCAAGCCTGTAGACATGAGGCCAAACTCTCAGTACCCACCTGAAGCCAGACATGGAGACAGGAGAATGGCCAGTAGCTCGGAGGCCAGCTAGCCTGGGGTACCCAGCAGTGGCAAACCACAGAAAGACCTTGTCTGAAACAAGATAGATGGTGATGGCCAAAGCCTGAGGTGAAGCTCTGTGGTAAGTACATGACTGCCTGCTCTCCACAGGATTATAAACAGACAGACAGACACTTAGATACTAAAAACAAAGTTAAGTTCTATGCTTCAAGTATTTTCATAGGTCAGCTGAAGGGTTTTTGCTTTTTGGCAGCACAACATTTTTTTTTTTTTAATGGAACACTCCTTAGAGTCCCAGTATTGGAAAAAGATAGAAAAATATTCTAATGGACAACAAAACAGTAGACCTTAAAGCAATGTCATGGAAGAGGAGATGGAAAGATTGTAAGAGCCAGAGGCCAGGGAGGACTAGGGCAAAACAGTGACTTCCAGATATTGGCAGTCACTGCACTCAGGTACTCCGAGTGGCTGCAACTGCCTACCCAAGACCTACACACCCTCAACAACCTCAAGTGGGGGGGTGGTTTGAGATCCCATCTCTAGGGGAAGCTCATGGCTTCTGTGTGAAGGACCCGGTTTTCTTTAGGGGTGTGGGACCAAGTAGTTTGATCGTGCTATAGTGGAAGACCACATCCATGTGCATATGGGCAGCACTCATCTGACTCAGTGGGTTATTGAAAGAAGAGTGGAGACACAAAACTGGGAAAGGAATGGGGGGAGTCTAGGAAGGGTGAGAAGGAGAGAACATATTGAATAAGTTAAAATAAATATACTGTATACATGTGTGAAATTCTCAAAGAATGAAATCTTGAAACTACATTAAAAGAAAGAAAGGTTTGAGCTGTGGTCCCCGCCTTTTTAGACATCTTTGGGGCCATTTTTTACTCCAAGAAAGGTAGCTGAGAACATGACCTTGGGACAGCTACGCTGGTCCTCTATGCTATACTCTTGTTCTAGGGCCTTGAAAATCTCCAACCAGACCCAGAAGCAGCAACTGCTTGGAGAACAACCCACATACCAATCTCTTTGCCCAGATGGGAGGATTTCAGAGATCCTGCGGAAGAGACGACAGCACATCGGTGCCACGGCCCAGCCTTGGTCCTAAAGTTCTCCTTAGGCAGGTAACCCTCCCATTCAGTAGTGTTGAAGGGAAAATCTGTGGCCTCTATCATGGATACGTTCACACGGTCTCGAAGGTGGCAGCGCAGGGCCTCGACGCTGAACTTGACTCCTGGCCCTGGACCCTTGTAGGACACTTTATACTTGTTCATGCTCAGATAGTTCTTCAGAATCTTTTGCAGCCTGGGATTGAGGTTTTTGGATGAGGAGTTCTTGTCCCACACCTGGTAGGGGGACTGTGGTTTGACCTTGGCTGTGACCCTGAGATGACTGAGAACTTGACTGCCCGGCTTAGAGTCTTGTTTGATGCTTGCAGACGTAGACTGGGAACCAGACCCTATGGCCAGCTTCTCCAGGCTCTTTGTCACCTGAAATTCCTTGGCTTGCAATTTAAGAGCCTCATAGCTCCCTTTCTTCCACACACAGATGACTGCAAACAGGAGAAAGGCCAGCACGAAGTAGCTAAATTTTTTCTTCAGGTTGGTGTGAATCATAATGAAAGATATGGGCAGGAGAGCCACGGTTGTGAGCAGGAACCAAGCCTAAGAGAAGTAGAACAAAAGAAAGAATGATGATGGAGAGGATATCCAAAGTGGCATGCAGTGGGGTGATGCACTAAGCCAAGGATGTAGCATAAACAGACTTGAAATCCAGCCCCAACCGCCTCCCACCAACAATGCAGCCTTGAGCAACCCAGGAGGAAAAGAATAAAGAGCCTTCATTTGGGCTCTGAATATTGACAGCATTCCTCCGAACTCCTCACTGAGCCCTGAACATTTATTTATACATCATTTCCCCCTTCGTCTATGCACTGTGACTCTTGACCTCTGGTGTTCTGCTTTAGCTCACTCAAGAAGCTTAAAGCCGAGCCTGTCATATCACCCACTCCTACAGCCCATACTCTGTGAAACAGGGAGACTAGTCTATATACAAAACCCAGATTCTCAGAAGTCCTCCATCTGTTAAAAGAGCCAGAGAAATCCCTTATGCAAGGTGACACAGTTCTGGAAGTCCTATGATCCGGGACTTCTGGACAAGAGTTAGCCTCACAGTCCAACATTTGGTGTACTCGGATAGCTAGATCATTTTGTGACAGAGGATAGGAAATCTTGGTAAGATAGCAAAGAGAGTCCCTTCCTATCTGGGTAAAGGGTTACTTTGTGTTCTCAAAATTCGCTGTGTAACTAAATGAAAGATGGGAGCACTTTGAACTCAAACAAGGTCTGTTTCCTTTGGAAAACACTGAATTTTTTTCTTCTCCTGTGATGAAAGCAATTGCCCCTGGGGTGTTGCTAACATTGTAAGTCTGAAGTCCTTTCCCACCAAATTCGTCCCCAAGGATGTTTGAGATAAAACAGTAGAACTACTAGTGGGAAATTCATGAAGCCTGGATTATTGATTCCTTTCTTAGTGACCTTGACCAAGACCAAGATGCCCCTGAGCATCTAGAGATAGTCATCTCTGTCCAATTGTCTGTGGTGTGTTGAAAACGTTAAATGAAAGTGTGTGCTACCGAGCTGGAAGTACCTAAGAGCGAAGGCAGGAGAGCTATTCTGAGTAGAGAAAGGAGAGCAGCACTTCGCAGGAGGGCCATGTGGGCAGTGATGCTGCAGGTGAGTGAAAGGGGAAATGGAGATATTTTACAAGTGATAACAATGTACTCAGAGGGATAAGAATCCACATGCAACATCATGAAGTGGGAGATTGAGGTCTTGTCGTGTCATTGAAAAAAAAATCAAGTCAATTTCCCCATTCATTCATTAGCACTAACCATGTGTCCATATGAAGGCTCAAGAGTAACTAGAGGAAAGATAGCATTTAAGAAACCCTACTACAAAGGGCTGGAGAGATGGCTTAGAGGTTAAGAGCATGGGCTGCTCTTCCAGAGGATCGTGGTTCAATTCCCAAGCACCCACATGAAAGCTCACAACTGTCTGTAACTCCAGTTCTAGGGGATCTGACACTCTCACACAGACATGCATGCAGGCAAAATATCAATGCACATAAATTAAAAAACAAACAAACAAAACCCTACCAGAGCTTGGCAGCAGTGGCACATGCCTCTAGTCCCAGCACTCAGAAGGCAGAGGCAAGCAGATCTTTGTGAGTTCGAGAACTGTGAGTTCAAGGCAAGCCTGGTCTACAGAGTGAGCTCCAGAACAGACAGGGCTACACAGAGAAATCCCTGTCTTGAGAAATCAAAAACAAAAACAAAAATAACCCAAAAACAAAAACAAACAAAATAAAAAACCAAAACTACTACTTTACCTTCAATGTCTCACCACACAGACACTACAAAGTAAATTTTTATGCTCTGTGTTATAATGAAGACACTACTAAGGTACAAGCAGTCTTCTCCAATGTCACCAGATCACCATACTGCTAGAACCAGGGTTCCAGTTCAGGTTAGTTTGTGTCTAATGGTTAATCGAACGGTTCTCAACTCGTGAGTCCAAACCCCTTTGGGTATTGCATATCAGATATCCTGAGTATCAGATACTTATATTCTGATTCACAGGAACAGCACATTTACGGTTTTGAAGTAGCAACAAAATAAGTGTATGGTTAGGGTCAGCATATAAGGATGTATATGAAAGGGTCACAGCATTAGGAAGGTTGAGAACCACTGGTGTAGTCTTTGTACCCAAGGACTGACTCTCAGCCAAAGCCAAGCGTCCTCCATCAGGCATCACTGTTGGGCTCTGTTTACCAGGGATTCTTTCACACGAATTAAGTGTTATAATGTTCAGTATGGTGCTCCCATGAGCTCTGTGTGAAGGTTTGGGAAAAGCTTGTGATTTTGAGCTCATCTTAGTGACAAGGAAATAGTGACTTGGAATGACTTACGATTCTAAGGGAAGGGTGATGGCAGCAAGGGCCCCACTTCACTGTTTTGAGACTAGACGTTCAGGGTAGGTTGCCATTGCCTTCCCCAGGATGCTTAGGGGAAAGAAGTTCTCATAGATGACCCTAATGACAGTCTCAGAACCCTCAGTTTGCCTGTATCCTTGTTCTCTCAGGGTCCAGGCCAGACACGCCAACAAGTGGGTAGAGCTGACTGAAGGGGTCTGAGGGTGAAGGAATCAGTTCTCAAGCATATCATTCTTGTTATGACTCTTTATTATTTAAAAAAAAAAAGTTGTTCCCTTAAAATTCCCTCTAAAAGTTCTTCTAGATCCCACAAGTGTTTCTAATTTGTATACCCCCACACACACACAATTAGCAATTCTCTGGAAATATCAAGGGTGCCCAGCATGCATACTTCAGGGCCAGGAAGGCAGCTAAGACCTGACAAAGCAGGCACCTTAAGTCTCAGAGGAGACATAACTTGTAAAATGTCTGGGCATAACTTAAGAGGTGTTGAGGGTTACTGGAATAAGGGGCTATGATTTCTAAGATGGCAGAGTTAGTATGTAAAACTAATTTGTGTGGTTAGTTAAACTAGAAGTTTGTAATTGATAAATGTAAAAGGGTCTATAGCTCTGTGCTTTTTACGCACTGCCCTTTGCTTTCCAGGTTGCTGGGAACACAGTGTCACAGTAGCCGTGGCACTTGCATAAGCTGTAGAAGGAAAATGGGTGGCATTTGACCCACATTAGCATTTTTGACAAACATTAGCTGACTAAAGGGGACTTCTCAGTGTTATGTCAAAGGGAAAAGCTAAGGCTATGTAGTGTGAGATCTGGAGCCTGCTACTTCCAGCCTCCAGTAGTGGGGCACTCTTACCACTGATGCCTGAGTGAGAAGAAACTCCTCTTTCTGGGGCCTATTTAAGAATACAAGGTACCCAGTATATATTCTATAGATGAAGATTATAGAGCCAAATGAAAAGTCACCCTCCTGACAGATATATGTGCCCAGTGGATGGAATAAATACTTCATGAGAGAAAGACACTAGCAGTGGGAAACACCCAAGCTATTCTTAGGGAAGAGACGAAGTGACTCAAGGGAGAAATCATGACAGGAGCAACTGATTTTTGAAATCAGTGACTCCACGGGGCCTTGCCAGTTCCCTGTCACTGGTGTGATAGGTCGGCCTGTGGAATACTAGTTATCCTGTTGTAGTTCTCATGTCCATTGACAGGCCTAGACCTTCACTGACTGACCACATGCATCTGGAACCTTCCATCAGTGCTTGTGTGGTCCCTCCATATAATCTTCACCTGTGGCCAGCTGGGGTTTCTAGTCACGGCCACTTAGAGCTGATCAGTCCAGTCTCACTTGCCTAGCAACTTGAGCAAGACAGACACAGGGGAAGGCCTCATTTAATATCTACTTCAGGGAAAAGACAGAGACTGACTTCTTCTCCAAAAACTTTTGGGAAACAGTATATGCTTTGAATTTTTTTTTTTTTTTCTATTGCCAAATTATTCTGTAAGCTTCCAGGGTTTGCAGCTCATGAATTCACTGCCCTTGACTTTCACCACACCCCTGCTTGTTAACAAGTCATGTTTACAAAGCTTGGGTTTTGAGCCTAAGCACCTTTTCAGAGGAGAATGCTTCCTGGTATCATGTCTGAATAATTGGCCCCAGAAACAAACCTGGAGCAGAGTCATGCTAAGTAAGGGATTGGTGAGCCAGCAAAGCTCACCAAAGAAACCTTATACCAAGAAGAAACTTCTAGAAAAAGAATACTATAGCCATGCAAATTACCACCCACAAAGACCAAGCCAGCACTAGATAAACAATAAAGAAAATGTAAGTAATGAGTTCTGCTCTATCTACTCTTGGAAGCATGTTTATGGTCAAATGCTTGGTACATAAACACTCTCATAAAAAGGCTGTCAGTTATGCAATTCAGGCCTTCCATCTGCAGCTTAGAGTTGGACAAGCCTACTATTCCCACCTCCTTGGCCCTCACTGGCTGGGTTCTTAGAAGACTGGGCAAGAAGAAATAGAGGCAACGTGGTGAAGTTGTGGTGAAACAAGGAAGACCCTAGCTACTTGCCAGCACAGAGCCCATGCTGCTTTACTCAGAAACATCACCCTCCACTTTCTCAAACTTCTAGGAGCTTCTTACCTGCTTCTGGCTAATCCCTCTGGGGCTTCAGGCCCTCCAGATCCTCAGGAACCCCGGCGCTATTCTCCATGGGAAAGAGGTTTACTTGATTAGGTCTGGAGGCCAAGGCTCATTTTTCTCAGGATGATCAAAAACCATCTGAAATACAAATAAAAAGGGGACATTAGAGTGATTTTTCTAGCAGAGTAGTGTTAAATATTAACAGGATGGACAGGCGCTTTTGTAGCTGTGGGCAATGGCATATCCCAGGAAGTCCTGAGCATGCTGGAAAGAGTAAAGACAAATTACAATGCTCCAGATACATGGACTGTGTAGAGAGCCTATAAAAAAAAACCATGACAGATAGGGATGCTTTAGAACGATAAAGTGGGCACTGCAAAACCATATGGGAAAAAGAATGCAATTCATCTCCCCTTAAGAATAAATAGCAAAAATGTTCACCCCTCCAAAATCACTCCAGAATGATTTTTTAAAAGTATTTATTTGTAGCAGAATATTTAATGACATGGGGAAGTTCATATATTTTGAACATGGATTACTGAACTGTAAATACTATTCAGATTCAGAAATAATACTTTGAAAAGAAAATAAAGCACTAGGAAGATATGGTCCCTAGGACTGTGGAATAAGGGACATTTCCATCTTTGAAGTCTTATGCCCATTCAACAATATCTAAAATAGACATGAATTACTCTTTATAATTAAAAAAATAAAGAAAGAATACAGCTCAAGGGGGGGAAAGAAATATAGCTCAGTGGTAGAGTATCTGTATGGTAAACATATGGCCCTGGGTTTGATCCCCAGTGGACCTATAAAAATAAACAAACAAACAAAAACAAAAACAAAACAACGATGACAACAACAAAAAAGTCAAGCTTTATGTTTAGCATAACATATGTAACGGTTTTAAAACTATAAATAGAACTCGCTCTGTATTTATTGAGTCTTTCCAGTTTTGATGCTATATTTACAAAAAAAATAGCAATTGGAAAGCTAAATTATTTGAATTGCAAGAAAACATAAAAATAAAAATAAAGGACTAATGTGGCAAAAAAAAAAAAGCCTCCCAAAAGAAAGAGGCAAGCACCTTGAACAGATAAATCATAAATTAAAAACAACAGTTGAGACGCATATGATATTTAAGGTTGATCTTAAGGGAGGGGCATTAAAATAAGCTTTATAGTCTTGAAACCAGCCTTATGCGTTCATTGCTGGGCAGATCACAATAAAGTTGTCAGATCACTGAAGGAGAAGTACACAGCTTAACCCTTCTAGAACATACTGGAGCACTAAGGTCTTTTGACTATTGATCAAATTGCCATAAATCTAGGGCTGGATAAACAAAACGGACCAAATATACATTTCAGTCTCCTCAAGTATAAAATGAGTTTCTACCTCCTACAGTTGTGGGGATTAAAAGAGGATTAATGGGAAAAGAATGGGAACTCCACAAAGCAGTATGTGTCTAAAAAAGAAAAGGATTTTAATCACAAACCTATATATAATTGTGAAAATCTATTGACTTAACTTCTAAACACCCCTTAAAGTTACATCCACATCAATGAATATAAATACAAGTGAACTTTGGTAGCTGCAGAGAAGAAAACACTTAGAATATTTTAATGGAGACAGAACAAACATGTTCCATACCATGACTGCAGTCACAAGTCAAGCATGCTCAAGGGTCAGGCCTGGAAAGTTGGTGAGGAGTTGAAATTCTTTCTTACTCTGATTCTGTCTGTTGGGTAACTAAGGCAAACTCTTGGGGACAATAGTAAAAACACACTTTATCCTGTATTTCAACTGGCAGCATAATATTGGGCTGGCCTTGAAGCCTATTTCAGGGGCTCTAGCATTGTAAACAAGAAAGCAAGCATGAGATCATAGCCTTGGACTCAGAGTCTCCTAAGTCAGCTAGTTCTCCTGTAAAATGGAAACCAGAAGTGATCCTATCACAGAGGACTAGCCATACCCAAACGGTTTAGCTCGGCGCCCTAACAACAAAATGCAGAAGATGCTCCATTGAAGACCACAGGCTTTGCCGGAAAGAAGTTGAGGCTGTCATGAGTAGGAGCAAGACAGAAGGCAGACTCTGGGCATGACAGAAGCACATGCAGAAGATGTCAATTTATCCCTCACCAAAGAATACACGGCTGGGGTTGTGGATTTAACTCCGTGGCAGAGTGCTTGCTTGGTAAGTCCTGATTTGTGGCAGTCTCAAGGGAGAATGAGAAAATGTCTCTGACAGCTCTCCCTCTATTCATAAGCTTCCTTTAGTGTCAATATTTACCACTGTATGTGCAGTCCTACTGATTGCTGCCTCCCTTCATTACAGATACAAGTGATAGAAGAGACCTCGTCGGTCTTCTCCAGTGCTATTGTCAGCGAGCAACTCCAGACACTTCGTGAGTGTTGTGCACATAGTAGGAGCTCAGTAAGTATTTGCTGAATGAAGCAGTTCTTTAAACACGTTTGCTTCTTATTTCAGGCATTGTTGATGGAAGAGGCTCTTTCATAATCCCCTCGGAGAGCCCTGACCCTTGGATGAACCTCTTGCCTACAGATGAAAGTTCCCTGCCGATCTTAACACACTAGGGACATGAGATTTTTTTTCCTTTTTTTCTTTCTTTCTTTTTTTTTTTTTTTTTTTTTTTTTTTTTTTTGGATTGGTAACACCCTCAGACATCAGAAGAAGCCTCCTACTTCATCATGTCAACTGCATTTCCTCAGAAAGCCTTGCCTCCTAAGAGGATTAAAAGCCACACCTAACTTGATCCCTAAAGTAAGCCAGCTGAGCCTGTATCTGTAGATGTACCCTGGGTCAGAAGGGTCTTCCAAAAGTAGTTACTGCCACTGATGAGATGGCTAGTCTGATGATCTTAAATCAGCTACAAAAGTGAGAGCAGGACCCTTGGCTCTGAATGACAAACTAACAAATACAATAATGACAGCCATGATTCATTTAGCACTGGATACATGCTAAGCACTGGCCCGAGTTTATAATTGCAAGCACATGACTTGTTATCAGTATGATCTGGGGGAAAGGGCCCATGCTCTGTCTCTCCCCAGTCATGTGATCTTGGTTGATTTCATTTCCCATTATTGAGCACTGATGGCCAGTCTATGTTTAATGCTGTCCAGCAATGACAGTCCTTTCCAGACATACTCACTTGCCACTTTTCTAGACTTCTGCTTGATCTCCCTTCCTAGACTCACTCGACTCTGATGGACTTGCTCCTTGTTCACTAGAAAAGCAGTACAGACCTTTCACTGCTACAGACATAGCCCACACTACCTGAGTTCACCCATACGCTCTTTTATCTCAAATGAACTGCCATGTTCATCACCTACAGTGACGTATTCACTTGGATTCCACTGGTAAGCCCCTCAAGCCACATGAGTGTCCAGACCTCTCCTTGAAGAACCGCTAACTGCCAGGTTCCACCTGTAAGCATTGAACCTAGGATGCAAAGGTAACCTGGCAGTCGGGAGCCAAGGAATAGCACAAAGTCACTGTAAGCATAGAGGATTACACCCTGCTCAGGGAAAGGTTTCCCCAGTATAACAACTGCTATGGTCCCCCTTGAGTGTAACAACTCCACTCAGCTGGGGGAGCCCAATCTCTGGACATGAAATCCCACTGATCTCTACCCTGGAAAGCTCCAAGGTGAAAAGTTCCCCCCTTCCCAAGAAATTCTATATAAGTCCTGTATCCTCTTCAGTTTGCTGCTGTTTCTGGCACAATAATGATATGTAATTAGACCTTGTTGAAACCTTAATTTGACAAAGAAAAAAATCTTTGAGGAGAAATAGGATTACTTGTATATGTAGTAGGTGTTTGTATTTTTAAATGCTTCAGGCAAAAACCAAGCCATGGATAAAACAAACACTGGAAATTTTTTTTCAAATATATTTGCATTAAACTTTATAAGGAACAAGATTGATCTGCAAATTCTTTTCCTCTTGACGAATGGATATGTTTTGCACTTGGAAGATGTTTAAAACTTTAAGGAAAAGGGTTATAACAGGTAATGGTCTCTCTTCTGCTGAAGGAAGTAACTGTAAAGTCAGATACAACTTTACAAGCCCACTATGGTTCTGAATATACTTAGTGTATGCCTCCTCTACCTTGTCTCTCAACCCTGTTTCACCTCCTAGTCCTGGCCCTATTATCCTTTGCAGTAAAACTCTCTGAGATACAGTTCCTAGTCATTGTTTCCCAATTGCCATCTTCCCATTCTCATTTGAAAATCTCCCAGCTTCATGAACCAGCTCTTGTTAGAGGCACTGGGGCCTCCATGTTGCCAACCACACAGTCTACACTGTCTTTCACTCAGCCATCAGCAATACTCCATGCATCTGTGTAACCTCCTTCTTGACACACATCCTTTGCCCTCCTGGGTTTTCTCAATCTTATTGCCCCCCCCCATACACACACACCAGCAGTCTGTAGCTGGCCCCTCCTCCTCCCCACAACTCTATGCACTGAAATACCCTAGGTTGTGGGTGGACTCATCCTCCACAAGCTATATATATCTCATGGTCTAAGCTCCCTCTACCCAGAAGGCAGTTTGTACTCAAAACATGTTCACTAAAATGCATCCAAGTACATCCTGTTGGAGAGAGGTGGATGGGATGTGAGCATAAAGAGTGCAGGGTAGCAATGGGGAGGGCAGGAATCACCTGCAGCAGCCTCGATACCTACCCTCTCATCCATGACCTATGGAGACAGCATTGCAGAGAACAAAGGTTCTCCAGAAAGTGAGCAGAATGTCCTATCAAAATGTAGCATCCTAACTTCTGTCATAATCATTCTGATCTAAATATTCCATGTTAGGGATGAGCAATATGCATTTAAGAATCACCGTGACCTTAATCTTTAGGCCCTAATCACCTGGAACACGTCACACACTCCACCCCTACCCACCAAAGCTCCAGAGAGCTGGGGCAGCCTCCCACACCCCAAACTATCCAGCACCACATTTGCTGCCATTAGAGCTATCAAACCACCCCCACCAGGAGAGGAAGAGCTACCACCTAAGTCACAGACCCCACCTATACCAATTGGAAAAAGAGGAAGCACCTTGAATCATAGGCCCCACATGCACCCACTGGAGGAAATGATGGGTAGGTAACAGTATAAGAATACATTCAACAACATAAAGAGCAATATGACACGACCAGAGACTAAGGATTTTACACCAGCAAGACCTGAATATCCCAATGCAGATAAAGTAAAAGGAAATGACCTTAAAAGTAACTTTATGAAGACGGTAGAGACCTTTAAAGAGGAAATGAGAAACTCCCTTAAAGAAATGGAAGAAAAAACACAAACAAAAAAAAGGAAGAAATGAAAGAAAAGACAAAAAATGAAAGAAATCAACAGATCCCTAAAAGAAAACACAGAAAGCCAAGAACAAACCATCAAATAGGTGAAGAAATAGAAAAGCTGGGTAAACAATAAGGAACCACAGATGCAAGCATAATCAACGAATACAAAATATTCAGGTCATCTGGGACAATGTGAACAGACCAAATGTAAGAATAATAGGTATAGAATAAGGTGAAGAAGTCGAGTTCAAAAGCACAGAAAACATATACAACAAAAAGATAGAAAAAAATCTTTCCCAACCTAAAGAAGGACATGCCTATGAAAGTACAAGAAGTTTATAGAACACCAAATAGATTAGATCAAAAACAAACAAACAAAACAACAAAAACAAAAAAGGAAACACACACACAATACCACTATTACCAACAGATCAAAAATAACAAAAATTAACAAAGAGATGAAGAAGGACATTTCATAGTCCTCACAGGAAAAACGCATCAGGATGAAGTCTCAATTTTGAACATCTATGCCCAAAATTCAAGGGTACCTACATTTGTAAAATAAATAATACCAAAACTTTAATCATACATCAAATCTCACACACTAATAATGGGAGACTTCAACAACCCACTCTCACCACTGGATAGGACTAGCATACAGACACTTAACAGAAAAATAAAGGAACTAAGAGAAGTTATAGCTCAGTTGGTTTAACAGACATCTATAGATTATTCCATCCAAACACAAAAGAATATACCATCTTCTCAGCGCCACATGGAATCTTCTCTAAAATCAACCACATACTCCGCAACAAAGCAAACCTCAACACATACAGAAAAATTGGAATAACCTCCTGTATTTTATCATATTACCATTGTTTAAAGTTAGAATTCAACAACACAAATTGCAGAAAGCCTACAAACTCATGGAACATACAAACAATTTAAATTGACCTATAATTCCTAATTGAATACAAGCAATAATCAAAAGCCTCCCAACAAAAACCAGTCCTGGGCCAGATGGCGTCAGTACAGAATTCTACATGAAACTCAAAGAAGAGCTAATACCAATACTCCTCAAATTGTTCCACACAAAGAAACAGAGGGTCATTACCAAACTCTTTTTTAAGGTTACAATTACTCTGGTACCCAAACAACACAAAGACACAACTAAGAAAGAGAATTACAAACCAATCTCCCCCATGAACATTGGTGTAAAAATATTCAATAAAATACTGGCAAATCAAATCCAAGAACACATCAGAAAAATCATCCATCATGATCAAGTAAGCTTCATCCCAGAGATGTAGGGATATTTCAACGTTAGAAAAATCTGTTAATGTAATCCACCATATAAACAAACTGGGGGTGGGGGTAAACACACACACACACACACACACACACACACACACACACAATCATCCCATTAGATGCTGGAAAGCTTTTGATAAAATCCAAAACCCCTTCTGATAAAGTACATAATAAAGGCAAAACACAGCAAACCAACAACCAATATCAAACTAAATGGAGAGAAACTCAAAGCGATTCCTCTAAAATCAGGAACAAGACAAGGTTGTCCACTCTCTCCATATCTATTCAATATTGTACTTGAAGTCCTAGCTATACCAATAAGAGAACAAAGGGAAATCAAGGGAGTACAAATTGGAAAAGAAGAAGTCAAACTTTCACTATTTGTAGATGATTTGACAGTTTATATTAGTAACCCAAAAAGCTCTACCAGGGAACTCCTACAGCTGATAAACACCTTCAGCAAAGTGGAAGGATACAAGATAACTAAAAAATAAATAAATAGGGTGAGAGGGAGGGAGGAAGGGAAAGGAAACTGGGATTGACATGTAAAATTTTTAAATTATATTATTAATAAAAAATTCAAATAAAGTAAATAAATAATAAATAAATAAAAATTTTAAAAATCAGTAGCCCTCCCATGATAAGTGGCTGAAAAAGAAATCAGAGAAATATAACCCTTTACAATAGCTACAAACAACAAAAATATATTAGGGTAACTAACCAAACAAGTGAAAAACCTGTATGACAAGAACTTTAAGTCTTTAAAGAAAGAAATTAAAGAAGATATCAGAAATATGAAAATATCCCATGCTTTTGGGAAGGTAGGATAAACATAGTAAAAGTGGCAGTCTTACCAAAAGCAATCTATAGATTCAATGTAATCCCCATCAAAATCCCAGCACAATTCTTCACAGACCTTGGAAGAACAACACTCAACTGCATATGGAAAAACAAAACACCCAGGATAGCCAAAACAATCCTATACAAGAAACAAGCTTCCAGAGGCATCACCATCCCTGACTTCAAACTCTACCATAGAGTTATAGTCCTGTAAACAGCTTGATATTGGAACAAAAATAGACAGACATGTGAACCAGTGGAATCAAATCAAAGACCCTGATATTAATCCACATAGCTGTGAACACCTGATTTTTGGCAAAGAAGCTAAAATTATAAAATGGAAAAAATAAAACATCTACAAAAAATGGTGCTAGCATAACTGGATACTGACATGTAGAAGATTGCAGATAGATCCATATCTATCACCATGCACAAAACTTAAGTCCAAATGTATCAAAGACCTCAACATAAATCCAGCCACACTAAACCTCTTAGAAGAGAAAGCAGGAAGTACCTTTGAATGCATTGGCACAGGAGACTACTTCCTGAATATAACACCAGTAGCACAGACACTGAGATTGACAATTAATAAATGGGACCGCCTGAAACTGAGACCCTTCTGTAAGGCAAAGGACACAGTCAACAAGAGAAAACGGGAGTCCACAGAATGGGAAAATATCTTCAACAACCCCAGTGAAGCTAGGAAACAAGGAGGACCCTAAGAGAGACATATATGAACCCCCAGAGAAAGGGAAATGAACAATGATCAAATTGGGAGCATGGGTGGGGAGGGAGAAGGGAGGTAGGAGAGAAAGAAGGGGAGGAAGGAAGGAGGGAGGAGAACATGAGGGATTGGGGAGGTCAGATTTGAGGGAGAACAGAGAGGGAAAGCAAAGAAGAGCTATCTGGATAGAGGGAGCCACTGTGGTGTTAACAAGAAACCTGACACTAAGGAAATTTCCTGAAATCCACAAGAATGACCCCAACTAAAAATCTAAGCAATAGTGGAGAGGCTACCTTAAATGTCCTTCCCTTATAATGAGATTGATGACTACCTTAAAGCCATCCTATAGCCTTAATCCAGTATCTGATGGAAGCAGAAGCAGAGATTCACAGCTAACCACTGGGCAGAACTCCTGGAGTCCAGTTGTAGCAAGGGAGTAGTGATGAGCAAAAGTATCAAGATCATGTTGGGGAGGCCCACAAATACAGCTGACTTGACCAAGTGGGAGCTCACTGACTCCAGACTGACAGCTGGGGAATCTTCCTAAGACCAAACTAGGCCCCTGAATGTGGGTGTCAGTTGGGGGGAGGGATGGACAGTCTATGGGGCCACTGGCAGTGGAACCAATATTTATCCCTAGTGCATGAATTGGCTTTTTGCAGCCCATTCCTTATGGAGGGATACTCTTTCAAGGGGTAGGGCCTTATTCCTGCCCCAAATGATGTGACAGACTTTGATGATCCCCCATGGGAGGGGTAGATGGGGGTGGGGTGGGGAGATGATGAGGGGAGAGAGAGGAGGAGAGGTAAAGGGGACTGGGATTGGTATGTAAAATAAGATGGTTTTAAAAAGAAGAAGGAGAAGGAGAAGAAGAGGAGGAGAAGAAAAGAAGAAGAGAAGAAGAAAAGAAGAAGAGAAGAAGGAGAAGAAGAAGAAGAAGAAGAAGAAGAAGAAGAAGAAGAAGAAGAAGAAGAAGAAGAAGAAGAAGAAGAAGAAGAAGAAGCAGCAGCACTGAGGGTATGTTTTTGTTGTTTTGGGTCCTGGGACTCACACCCAAGGCCTCCTACTTCTGCTACTGATATATACTCCCCAGCCAATTCTGATGCAGCTGATCAGTCTACACCCAGGCTCAGAGAAGCAAGCTGCTTAGCAGGGCTAATCATAGTGAGGTGAGGACAGAATCACAGCCTGAGAAAGTCTTTCAGAATCCAGGAAATACAAGAAGCAATAGTAATGTTAACAGTGCTTTAACAAAACCATTTTATGCCTGATTTATACGACTTTAAAAAATGGGGTTAATATGTTGAATATCCTTTCTTTGTATATTTACTCTCTAAGCTATGTTTTGCAGAAACTATGGTACATGGATAAATGGGGGTGGGGCTATATGTGATAGTACTTTATCACAAATAGATAAAATGCCCAACTTTGGAGAAAGCATTAGCAGGAGCTATTGTCTCAAAACTCCAGACTGAAATCCTGGCTTTTCTACCTGTCTGTTTCACTACCCTTGGCCAGTGAACCAAGTTTGGTGAGCCATGCCTTCATCTGCAAGACACAAGTTATATTAGAAGTTCACCTGTACCATATGGTAATGATCCAACAACATGTTTTTGTCACATTGCCTTACATTCTCAAGACAATGACACTCGAGTGCTGTCTGTGTGTACCTGTGTGCAGCCTCACTTCATGACTGTAGCCAGGATGATTCCTGAAGGAATGCACTTAGCAGCTTGCAACATACTCCTGCTGTCTGATTCCAATACCCAAGCTCCTAACATTGGAAACCCCCATGGGTCCAGATTAAAACTCCTAAAGTGGAAGCCTGTGTGGGTCAAGATTAAAATTTCTGCCAATACACTTCCAACAAGTCATTATTTTGTGAGCAATGGTACATGATAAACAACAGGAAAGCGAGTGGTAGCTGGGGAATCTTAAGTATACGGTTAGGAAGTCCTGAGCCATTTGCTGTTGGAGGGGAAGCGGCCTTTATAATGTTTACCCAAAACCAAATTTAGTAAGGCTGAGGTTGGGGTGCTGGGAGGGAGGGAGGAATCCTGCCCAGATCAAAGCTTTGAGGATAAAGGGGCTTTCTAAAAAGGTTCAGGCTTCTAAAGGGCTCTCTTACCAGAGATCTGGTGTTTCTCCAGTCTGGCAGACAATGATGGAAAAGATGCCAAAGTATTCAAACACACGGGAGAATATTCCCACAGAGGTCATCGACAGCCTACAGATGAGACCTATGTGGGGATGAAAGCACTGAGCCCACAGCTGTAGTCCCTGACCAAAACCAGTTAACCTGAACAAATAAAACACCTCCTGGCCATTTGCTGTCTTCAGTCGTGCACCCTACAGGCAAAGCAGCAAATGTTTGCCAGCCTATTACACAGGTTCTAGATGAAAAGCAGTCCTTCACACCCCATTAGCTCACCCTCTGCCCCCCCCAAGCGAAGGCATCTCCCCCAGTCTTACCACACCAAAGACCAATCTGCACTCAGCTCAATAATCAAAGGGAATAAGCAGAGAAGGAAGGCACAGAAAGAGCCTATAAAGAGGACTGAACAAACACCATACTGCTAACAACATATCCACGTCTTTTTCTCCACTCCTCCCCTACACTACACCACACCCCTAGGCTTCAGCAAAACAGAAAACTAGGTCTGTCTCCACACCAGGAAGAAGGACTGTTTCACTTCCTTCTAATCTCCTCTGTCCCCACCATAGACATATATTTTTTTCTCCTCTAGTGCTTTAAGGTTTCATATCACTTCTACCCCTACAGCTCTTGTCAGCTGGGGTTCTATGAGGAAACAGAGTCCAAACACCCTAAAACATTCTTTGTTTGTGATGTGTAAGTTTATTAATAGGGGACTAGAATGTATTAACTGTTGTTGTCATCCTTGGGAGAACAGAGAATGCGCCCTCAAAGACTTTCCCATAGAACTAGTTTTCTTAAAGATGGCTTCTCCCGGGTATGATTGACATTCTCCCTGCTCTGAAGTCCTGCAAAATGAGCACCTGATTTCAAACCTTGAATTGATAGCCATTTCAAGTTCAGCAGTTCTCATAACTTTCCTCATTGTTGTATATCTAAAATGACCAAAGTCCTACCATCTAAGAGCATGGGAGTAGGGAGTGGGGGAGGTTCTTCTACTTGCAGTGGTCCCAAAGTATGAAGGAAACACAAGCACAGTGCTCACAGTGGGTGCATTCAACCAAAGACTAAAGAGGAAAATCCTAACAGAGGCCAGAGACTGTCATGCCTAACATTCACCATGTGGTTGGGGGAAATAAAGAAGCCAAACAAATACATATGCAGGTGGCACTTTGAAAAGAGATAACTTTTTTTGCAGGCTATGAGAGTGGGCAAAAAGATGGACTGTGTGAAAGGCCATAAAAAGAGGGCATCTTCACAGACTTGCAGGAGGTGCGAGGTGGGGCTATGCAGTCTTCTGAGAGAAGAGGTTTCTATATGGAAGGAAGCATTCCCAGACAGGGACAAGTCTGCCATGCTTCCAGAACAATACAAGGCCTGCAACAGAGGGCTCATGCAGATTGCTGGGTCCTGAGAGATGTCAGATCATGTGGGGTTTTAGACTAACATGAGAATTTTGGCTTTCCCTGGGTGACATGTTTGAGAAGGCTCACTCTAGCTATTGCACTGAGAATCTGCTACAGGAGGCAGCAGACTAGAGAATGTACAAAAGAAAGGTGTCCCAAGAAGCTACTCCAACAGTAGCCAAGTCTAATGACTCTGCCTACAACCTCAAACTCAGGAAAGAAGCTGAGGCAGGAGGATAGAGCTGAAGTCCAGCATGGGCAACAGTGTGAGATATTGTCTCAGAAGGCAAAACAAAGAATGTAGTGGTATTGGTGGTGGTGGTGGTGGTGGTGGTGTGGTGGTGGTGGTGGTAACGGTGATGGTAATGGTGGTAGTAATGGTGGTGGTGGTGGTGATGATGGTGATGATGGTAGTGGTAGTGGTGGTGGTGGTGGTGGTGGTGGTGATGGTGGTGATGGTGGTGATAATGATGATGATGGTGGTGGTGGTGATGGTGGTGATGGTGGTGGTGATGATGATGATGATGGTGGTGATGGTAGTAGTGGTGGTGGTGGTGATGATGGCGATGATGATGATGGTGGTGGTGGTGGTGATGGTGGTGGTGGTAATGGTGGTAGTGGTGGTGGTGGTGGTGGTGGTGATGGTGATGATGATGATGATGATGATGGTGGTGGTGATGGTGGTGGTGATGGTAGTGGTAGTGGTGGTGGTGGTGGTGATGGTGGTGGTGATGGTGGTAGTGGTGGTGGTGGTGGTGGTGGTGATGGTGGTGGTGGTTATGGTGGTATTAAAGAGGGTGGAGGAGGAGCTGCCATTACAGCTTATACATTGTAGTTCATAGAAAACACATAGACTTCTTTACAGAGACCCTTCTGTGTGCTACCAAAATTGGCCTTATCACCCTAGGAGCCAGGGTATTGACAGTCATCTTTTCTAGTGAAGAAATGAGGTGCAGAGTTTATGTCATTTTAAGGTGTCTTTCTATGTCATATAGCAGTTTCTTCCAAATTGAAACATTATCAAGAGATTAACATGTCTAAGTTGACCCCCTCCCCAGGGCTACAGAATGACCATTTGAGAGAGTCTTGAGCTGCCTGGCAGCTATGTAGAGCTCCAGAAAAGCAGCTTCCCTGCGCCTTCACCCAGGCTGGGCATTTCAGCGATACAGCTGAATGTGAGTCACCCCTGCTCCTGTAAGTAACCCCTCCCTCAAACTCCAGTTAGTAATCCCAATAAAAGCACATTGATTGGTTCATCAAGTTGGACTTCGGTTTGAGTATGGCTTTCGTTTGTCATGGGCTGTCTTTCTGGAATGCTTTGTCTCTCCAGAAAAAAAAAAAAAAAAAAATTCTTTCTCTCTAGTCAGGCAGTGGTGGTGCACACCTTTAATCCCAGCCCTTGGAGGCAGAGGCAGGTGGATCTCTGAGTTCAAGGCCAGCCTGGTCTAGGACTAGTCTATAGAGTGAATTCCAGGGCAGCCAGGGCTACACAGAGAAACCTTGTCTCAAGGTGGGGGGGGGGGAAGTCTCTCATACAATACCATAGTAACCCAAATGGAATAAGTGTTATTCTAACACACAAAGTGGCTGTATCCCATGCATGCTTGTCAGCTCAGCCCACTCATTGTACTGCTACCACTGTGTCCTGATTTCTATGTCCTTAATCATTTTATTAGTTATCTTCAAATGTTATCAAAAGTAACATTTATCACTTCTGAGTCAAGGCAACCCAGAAGCCTGCTGTACACTCCACACTGTCTCATTTGTTTGTTTGTTGTAGCAACTAACATTGCCCTCTTAGGGCCACCCAGTAAAAACAGCCTGGAGGGTTATTTATTTCTACCAACCTAAGAACATGACCTGACTGTTCAATTATCCTTCTGCCTCCCAACACTTCACTAGGACCACAAACTAACAAAGGCCAATTAGTCAAAGCCAGTGGCTTCCTAAAGCATTTCACACCAAGTACCTTTTGTATTTTGTTGTAACACTGACACAATCCCTAGATTGTAACCGCTGTTGTTAGCCAGGAATCTCTGTTCTTGGGTGTTTTAAATGTGCAGACATTGCTCCCCATAAGAGGTCTGCAAGGAGACAGTCATTGTTAACACAAATCCTGAAAAAAGTTCAGCTCCACACACAGAAACCCAACTTCATTGCTGTGCAGATTTATGGTGAACATGGGCTTTTCCCACTATGCTCTTTGAAACACTGAACACTTTTATGGTTCCCAGGAAACCGTGTGCAAGGAATACTGGTTTTTCAGGATGAACTTTAACGTTATCTTAACTCTCTTATCGATGACCTCGCACCTTGAATGCACCCAGTCTTGCCTTATTTAATGATAACGTCCAGTCCCGGCAGTGGACACAATCACACCTCCCAGAGAGCAGGTTTCCCTAGTAGGCTCAGTGGTAGGCAGGCACCTGAATATCCCCAACTGCCCCTCATTTGGCAGGGGTAGTAACTCATTCCAAGTTTATCCAGAAGAACCAGACTAAGTGCCTAGAAACCCGAGCATCAATGTAAAACCAGGATTTTAGTGATTGCCAGATCAGACATGAGCCTCCCTACCCAGCTCAGCACTCACTCAGTGAGCAAATTCAGAGAAGCACCTATATCCAAAAGAGGCCTTGTGTGTGAGGGTTTCAGCACCAGATCTATGCAGTAAAGAAACTGCCAATGTGACTGCTCCATGGTATGATAAGGGGAAGGGAGAAAGCATCCTGAGGCACCTGGGAAGAGTCCAGAGCAGAGAGAGAAAGAAGTAGACTGCGTGTGGTCTGGATGTGGCCAGAGCTCTCTGCAAGAAAGGGGAAAAAAGCAGAGTGGGGATGGAGAACAGGAGCCAAGAACAGTCAGAATAGTGGGATTATAAGAATAGTAGCTGTGCGAAGGGAAGCCCATGAGTCGAGGGAGTTGAGGCTGAAGGAGGACCGGAGAAGGGCTAGGATGCTAGAATGGACTTTGAAGTACTTGTGAGTAGGGTCTGAGGGAGTGTGGAGGCTAGCCTGGACCTTGATATGTTCCTAGGAGCCACCGGTTAATTTGAGAGTCTCTTTTGCCAAAGGTAAGAGAACTGACAGCTTCACTAGTCCCTGAGAAACTATTTAACTGCCAGAAATCCTCCTAAAGTTCAGATGGAGCTGGATCTAGACTCAATTGTGGGGGAGCCAGTGAGCTCTCATCTCAGCAAACTGTCTTCCATAGGCCCAGGCCAAGCCCACAGGGCACCATGCATGGAGAAAGGGGAAGGAAATTGAGGAGGAAAGGCTTGCTCATGTCTGTTAACAACATCCGGGCAGCACTGTCAACATACTGGTGCCCAACATTACTCTCGGTGGATTCTGACTGAACCGATCTGAACCAATAGGCAGTGGTTAATGCATGTTACAGCTTACAATAGAGTGGACTTCACAGAATGGGATGAGGTCACACCTTCCCTAGGGAGGGGAACGAAGAAGAGCAATACAGTGGGACATGGCTGAGTAAATGCCTGGCCAGGCGTCTAATAACTACAGACTCTTCCAAAGGCTTTCTTGTCAGATAGGAAGTGGCAGGGCCACAGCACCAGTCTCTGGATTACACATTGATCCTGGGCATCCAGACACAAAGGAGGCCGCTACCTCAATTTCTACACAGCACAGAGCCCTCCCTCCGTCCTCACCACAGGACTGGGAAGTTGGTCTTCCCAACTTGTTTCACAGGTCAAGGAGCAGAAACCAAGGTCCTTGAAGGACTCCTCCTGGCAAATAGTACCCAGGATCATCTGAACTCAAAGACTCTGTGTGTTTGTTTTCATATTTAACTATTTTATTAGCTGTCATTTTCATGTGAATTTCTTCCAAATTTCTCAAATAATTTAATACTATTCTGTAATGTTTTATTTAAGCTAGCATTTTATATTTATTCTTTTTAATGATTTGGGAAGTTAACATATAAACAAATGGGTTTCATCATGACTTTTTCTTTGTGGTTCCTTTTCTCTCCCTAAATAGCCCCCTCTTCCTGCTATGACACATATATCCCATCACCTTCTCTGTTTCACCCCCACTGAAACCTCTTCCTCTCCTATCCTGGTTTCCTTCCTAATTCTCTCTCTCTCTCTCTCTCTCTCTCTCTCTCTCTCTCTCTCTCTCTCTCTCTCTCTCTCTCTCTCACACACACACACACACACACACACACACACACACACACAAACTAGAATCTGTATATAAGAGAAAAATAAGCTTTTTTGAGTCTGGCTTATTTCTTTTAACATAGTAACCAGTGATCTTTACTTTCATTTTGCTGTATTGTCACAATGCTGTCCACTGAATGAAAATCCGCAGTATCTAGGTATCTCATTTTCCTTTTCTACTCATCAACTGATGGTTCCACGTCTTGGCCATGATGACTAGTGCAGGACATACCACTGTACGTATAGACCCATCCAATGGGTCTATATACCCAGGTGTGGCACAACGGAATCATATAGCAATTCTACTTGTGGACTTTCCAGGAAGCTCCACATTTATTTCTGTAGTGGGTGAGCATTCCCACCAGCAGCCAATAAGGGCTCCTCCTCCCACACCCTTGCCTGCATTTGATGATTGTTTTCTTGATGATAGCCATTATTGGTAATTCATTCTTATTTCATCTTTTAAGAATTATCCATTTAATTCATTAGCCCATTTCTTGGTTGAGTGGGGTTGCTTAATATTTCACTTCAAACACATCCAAAATCTCTCTAAAATATCCAGTTTATAAAACCCCCAAGTCTCTCAACTGCGGACTTCTGGAAAATCAAAACTAAATTGAATAATTTTATTCCAAGAAGGAAGAGCCAGAGCACAGTAACAATCTGAACAAAGCAAAACCAAGCTGCCAATGTAAATAACCCAGTGTCCAATGGACAAGATTCACTCATGACCTTATGGGGTCCAAAGGTATCTCTGGCTCTGCCATTCACAGCACACACAGTTTATCTCAGGCTCAGGCTGGCTCCAGTCCACAGCCACTGCTGTCCTTGGCAGTCATCTAATGGTGTGGGCACATTCAAAACACCAGGGTCTCCATTCAACTGAGCTGCACCTTCCCCAGGAGACTCTCCTGGCTCTCAAGGACTCTGACCCTGCCAGACGGTGCCAAGCCTCAACTTCTCTTCAAACCTGGGCTTCTGTTACACCTGGGTTCACACCTTCACCAATGGGCCTCTCCTCAGGGATGCTAGCCCTGCCACACAGTGCCAAGCCTCAGCTGCTCTTTATGACCCACCCACGCCATCAAAACTAGTACCACCTGGGTGACTCTTGCACTACCAAGTTTGGCTGTTAGCATAAGGTACAACCTTGGCCACCTCTGGAACATGGCTTCTGTGTGCTGACTCGAGGGGACACTTCCCAGGTTTCACCTCAGTGATGCTGGTCTCATCTCAACTGCAGCTAACTCCTCAGCCCGAGCTGACCAACATCCATTGTCCCAACAAAGCAAACACTTCACAGTTTTACGAGTCCCCTATTAATGAAGGCCATTTATTTCTTCAGCCCTAATAGGTCAGAACCACAGATATTTAATCCACAGTATCTACAGCTTGGTAGACAGTCTTTAAGGGGCTCCCAAACTTTCCTCAGAAGTTTCACAAAGCCAGGCCTCCATCATCTTCATCTCCCGTAGCCCTCTTACTGTCCACACTCCCACAGAGCAGCCATTAAGCTCAGCAGACCCAACAGCATTTCGTACCCAATGTTTAAATGCCACTACAATCTCCAAAACACATAGTCAGGTCTCCCTCAAGACCTTGTACTAGTTTCTGTCTTCGTTAGGGTGTCTATTGCTGTAATGAAATACCATGACCAAAAGCAGCTTGGGAGGTGGGGAAGGGTTTATTTCAACTTCAACCCTCAGGTCACACTCCCATCACTGAGGAAGTCAGGGAAGGGACCTGGAGGTGGGAACCAGGAGGCAGGAGCTGATGCAGAGGTATTGGAGGAATGTTGCTTGCTCCTCATGGTTTTCTCCACCTGCTTTCTTAGAGACCTCAGGACCACCATCAGGGTGGCTCCACCCACAATGGATTGGCTCCTCCCACATCCATCATTAATTAAGAAAACATACTGCAGACTCACCTACAGACAGATCATATGTGGGCATTTTCTTATGATTCCCTCTTCCAAAATACGTCAAGCTCGTGTTAAGCTGACAAAAAACTGGCCACTAAAAAGCCTGTGCATAGGGAGCTCACTCTGTCAGACCAGAACCCAGTTTTTCAAGTTCTCTGTAACCCCTTTGTATCCAGAAGTGAAGAGTACCTGCCTGTGATCCATGGCTCCCAAGGAAACTAAACAGCTAGTTTATGCTAAGGACTTTTGTGCTTAGTGATGAATTTCACCCAGCAGATACAAACATTCCTATAGCCCTATATATATGGACTCAGCGGGGGAGAAAAGTCATTAAGTGTTCAGTTTGCCTAACTGCATAGAAACAATACACAAGGAGGCCTGGAACAAAGTGCAGGACTCACAGAACAGCTCACGTAGGCTCTACATAACAGACTTCAGGCTAACAACAGCTCACGTAGGCTCTACATAACAGACAGGAAGTTACCTGTCTGACAGGCCTGGCCTGAGGATTCTCTGAGATTTCAAGATAAGTCTCAGGAATGCCAATAATAAACTTACTATCCCAGCAGTCTGTATGTGGAGAGAGAGAGCCTGAGGCTGAGGAATGTTGGGTGAACATTTTTAGAAGGTTTTTGTTTTGTTTTAAGAAATTCAGAATTGTGAGATTTTCCACGTTCACCCTGCTACAGAATCAGGACAGCACTCCAACTTGCCTCTGGCTCAAAGCACATGGAAACCTGGGTGCTGGCCCTTAAACCATAAATGCACCCCAAGACAGATTGAAGCCCCTGACAAGGTCCAAGCTGGGGATTCATGGTAACTCTCATTGGAACCACACCCCAGACACAGACAAAACTAGATTAGGATCTGTGCTGTATTATTCAATTTGAGGCAAATAATGGGAACACCCCAGGATTTATTTATTTTCTCTGCTGTAAGATGTGTACATCTGCCCTCTGCCCCCAGAAAGTAAGCAGGAGTGACAGGCGCCTGCCTCAGCTGCTGTGGGATGGGAAAGTCTTTCTTTGGTAGACAAGATAATGTTTCTGGGAGTGCCATGAGTCCATATTTGCCTTTTGCTTAACCCAGGACCTACAGGTTCATCTCAACAAAACCAATATTTGTCCCCTTTAAGTTCTCCTGTTTCAAAAACTGCCCTGTGGCAAAGGGAACAGGAACATAGAACCCTTAGGGGAACCGGAGACAGAGTGGATGACACCAAAGTCAACAGAAACCTGAACTCTCGAAAACCCCCAACCTAGCGTGTAAGCTGTGTTTGTTCCTGAATCAAACCACAGTCTCTATGTTCTCCTTAGCAGTCAGCCACTGTCTCTGTGTCTACTTGGATGTCCCTATCTCACAGCTAAGAGCTGTTTGTTTGCCCACATCACTGCCTGGAACAGAGGGTACTGCCCACCCACGACAGAAAAAGACTGTGTATGAAACTCCTCAGAGTACGACGAGTCAACTCACTTTAGATTTTTCCTTAACTTAGAAACCAGGCCAGACACACCTCCATCATCGCCACTTCCTTCAAATTCCTGCCCAGGAACACGTCCAGAGATGATACCAGACATCAGTGTGCTGACCCAGAGAGATAGGAATAGGCCCAAGGCCTGCCTTTCAGCCCTGATTCTAGGAGAGCTCAGTGCAGTGGTGTAAGGCTCTTGGCTCCACCTCTCACTTTGTATCCAGATGATGTCAATGATACTTATTAACGCTAGTGACACCCACAGTACCCACCAAGAAGTCTCTCTGGGCCTGCAAGAAGGTAAGTTAATAAGAGTCTCTCCCCATTTTGTGTTTCCAGTGTTCCCAATGTGCAAGTGTGTTCCTTTGACAAAATCACGTTCACCTCAGAGTCTGGGTTCAGCAGAGTGAGGTGGGAGGAAGCCTATCAGCTTTAACCTTTCAGTGTTGTCAGTTTTCTCTCTTTGTTATGTGAGTTCAAACTTCCCTTTCACTCCCTTTGGACTGAAGAACTTTTAGAATTCAGTCAGGAGCAGGTGGGCACACAACAGAGCCTTCCAGCTGTGTAGCAAGTTTCTTCCAAAATGGAAATACTGAAACATTCTATCCTTCAGAGAAGCATCTTTCCACAGAAGGTAAACAACTTTAAATGGGCTCAGGAAATCCCTGAACCTGACCAGATTTGCTAGGCTCTTCCCTCCCAGGATTTAACAAAACAAGCTAGGAAGAGTCACTCCCCCAAGAGCCACATGGCAGAGAAGACCCTCGGACTAGGCCAGCCACCTGGGAAGAGGCAGAAAGCAACCGGCAGCCATGATTATAAAGCAGCTCATTGACTTCGCCCTGCTTGACATTACTAAAAGAGTTTACAATTTATAAATTTCTTTCTCTGCATTTGGGGCATTTTCAGCCATTCCTGAAGTACTTTCCTACACCAATATCTTTATATTCACCTTCTAGAAGGGACTCCAACAACAATAATTTCCAACTTCTTAATACTATCCTATGAAATTCTGTTTTTTCAATATTTTTTTCTGTGAAATACCATTTTTCCCAATATTATTACTATTATTTTTGCTTTCCATACTGTAAGATTTGTATTCATCTACCTACAAGTTCACTGATTCTTTTATCTGTCATCTTCACTCTGCAGCTAAAGCCAACCCAGTGAATGAATTACTTCGGGTGTCATTATTTTGGTTTAAATTTTTCATCTAGTTGTCTTGCACTGGTTTCTGTTTCTCTGCTGAGAATTTCTGTATTTCCACTAATCCCAAGACTGGAGAATGGATACAATGGCTGCCTCAAGCCTATCTGAGTCATCCCAGGGTTGTTAATTATCTTTTTCTTCAAATATTGTTTGAATTTTCCTCTTTTTTTTTTTTAATGTTGCATAAACTCAGGCTGAAGTAAACCCTGGCCATTTATTTGAACACTGTATTATGAGATACTGGGCCCTGGTGAAATCCTCAGGAAATGTGGGTTCTGTTTGTTTTGGCAGCAATTAAGCTGGGGCACTGCCCCTTCCCCTTTTACAAGTGGCAGCTGATATTAGTTCAGATTTCAAAACCTTGGCTACCCTGTGCATATACCACATGTGCCCTTCGGGAAGATGTCTAGGCCTTGGTAGTGATGATTAATTCCATAATCATATTTTCAAAACTGCTGAAGTACATCTTTGAATCTGCTCCAAGCAGACACATCCCCAGTATGCACAGGACCTCCATGCAGAGGTTGTATTAGCAAGTTTCCTTCAGCATCTCTCTCTCCTCAGGCTGTCCTCACACTTGCTGGCTTCCAGTGGCTTCTTTTCCAGGGTCCCACAGCTAACATGCTGGTGGTGGTGTCACAAAAGTCCATCCAGCCTTCTGTGGTGTAATTCTTAGACGCGGGGCTGTCATGAGTTCACATTTAAATTCCAGGACCCATCCTGCCTATTATTTTCCAGCATTGCTCATGTGGCTGAGTTCTGAGAAGCTATAGCAGAAAAACCAAAACTCCCAGTTTCCTCTTGTCTTTTTCATACTAGAAATGCTGTGTGGGTTTCCCTGCCCAAACAACACACGAGCAGTTCTCTAACAGGCACTAGGAAAATGTCCCTCAATTCAGTTCACTCTGACAGAGTCTGCCTGATGACAGCATAGGCTCCCTCAACTCTCAGCCACCATACACTTCAATTAGGCTGCCTCAATCCCAGCTCTGCTAAGTGTAGGATGTGTGACCTCAGGCAAGGCAACTATTTCTCCAAACTTTAGTTTCTATACAAATAACTGCGGTTATAATACTTCCCACAGCATTTGGGGGAAGATTAGATGAGTTATTGTCTCATAGTCATTAAGGACCTAGAAAAGTACCTCTTATAAATATGCTCAGAGTCTCACAGGATGCCATAGCTGACTCTGCAAAAATGGGAACAAGAGCATGCAAGGAGTCCGTTCTCACTTCTTCCAATTTGCCGAAAGTGAAAGTAATTTTTGGTTTTTTTTGGGGGGGGGGAAACAAAACAAAACCCTTAACTTGTTCATCTGTGTGGATCTTGTGAAAACCCCCATGGCAGAGAGAAGGAGGGTGGAGCTATGCTCTGCAATAGTCCTCCTTGGGCTCTGAGTCCCCGACTCTAAGTCATGGCAAACAGCATGACTACATATACATAACTGGCAGTGACCTTCAAAGTCAAGTGGGGCACGGTCATTTCTCCATTTACCCTCCAACCCTAAACAGAGAAGAAAATCTAAATCTTTGAGCTGTCTCATAGAGGCTAATATGACTTTTTCTCCTTTTATTTGTGCCCTCATTCTGGAAGGTCATCCATTAACCACCCTACTTTCCAGCCATACTGAACTAAGGTCAACCCAGCACCTCCCTCACCACTGAGCTCAAATGTCTCTTGTCATTAAATTTCCATGTGTCTCCCTTCCCAACAGGATGCTTCTTACTTTCCCACGGAAAGTGACCTTCCTGTCATTGGACAGGTCTGTCCAGCCCACTGTACACAGCCCAGGATCACATTACACTGGGTGCCAATTGCCAGTTCCAAGAGGTTTGGTCTCTGCCTACACCAATATTTTCCAAAACAAGTATCATTTTACTATTTCAAAGTCAAGCTGGAAACCATGGCCATATCATCCTGACACACCTGGGATGTGTATAATAACAGTTTTTATTAAAATAAAAGTTTTAAAGTTAAATATCAGGATTTATTGCATATAAGGACAAGCAGGGTTTCGTGAAATTTTGTCTCCAATAGATAGTAAGAACAATGGCTACACACAGATGATACAAAGAGAACTCTCAAGGGCCAGAGTCAATGAGAAAATCATGGACATTCTTGTTTACAGTCCTATTTCTGAATCTTCTAGATTATTTTTATACAAATCTCATTAGTCATTCATTCACAAATACTTCACTGTGTGAATATTTAAAAACAAAAGCTTTTGCTGGGCATAGTGGTACTCACCCTTCAATCCCAGCCATTGGAAGGCAGAAGCAAGTGGAATCCTGTGAGTTTGAAGCCAGCCTGTCTACAAAGCCAGTTCCCAAACAGCCAGGGCTACATAGTGAAATCCTGTCTCCAAAACAAAACAAAACAAAACAAAACAAAAAACAAAAAATCTTTTTCAAAAAGCAACTATGTTGCTTAGTTTGTGGAAATGAAAGTAAAAACTTGGTAAGACTTATAAGCTCACAGGAGCTATGGCAGCTTAGCTGTATCTGTGTCCACATGGGCAACTACACACCCAGACCACCCCAAGGAAGAAGAGAATGGAAGAAAGTCATAACGGAGGAGGAAAAATCTATCTCTTTTCTTTTAGCTTTGAACCGTTTTGAAAGTACTATTAATAAATTTCTCAGGAGCAGAGAAATTAAAGAAGCACTACCTAATGTTTCTTGACCTCAACAAACTGCTAGATAAATAAGGTTTCCATACTTATTGGCTAACTCCTGGGGCATGACACTTGACACTGCTTACAGAATTGCTCACAGCATAAAAGCATTTGTCCCATGTGGGCCACAGTGTCCCTGTTTTCCCCCCATTCTCTAGAACTTAATGTATAATTTATATATATAAATATACATATTTATATATATGTGTGTGTTATATATACATATATACATATATATGTATATATATCACCTTGCTCTACTGTCCCTCTCTACTACCTTCTTCTCTCCCTCCAGCTTCGTCTGTGAAGGCCCAAACAGAAGAGTCTCCACAAGGATGAGGCCCTTGGAGATAAGTTCTTAGCAACAGTCATAGAGACATTCTCATGGGGTGTGGCTTTGGTATATGAGGAGGGTGTCTCTCAGGAAAAGTTCTGGGTCCTGAGGCTGATTCTGTCCCTTGCTATAGTCACAGGACTCCTTGATCACACCCTGAGGGTCATGTATCTGCCTAAAAGTATTCTCTCGGTCTCCCACAGCCCTTATGAAAATCAAAGGAAGGAAATGTTTTGGAGATGACAAAACAGCGTATGGGGTAAAGAGTGTTCCCAAATTCCTCATGGTCACAATCTCCAAGGACACACTTCTACTTCACTGGTATCCCCAAGGCTGACAATTACCCTTCTACTTTCTTTTGTTTGGGTTTTGTTTGAGACAGGGTTTCTCTGTGTAGCTTTGGAATCTGTCATGAAACTTACTCTGTAGACCTTGAACTCAGATCTGCCTCCAAAGTGCTGGGATTAAAGGTGTTCATCACCAGGGCCAGGCTTGACAGTCATCCTTCTAAAGCCTCTGCATATAAGTCCTTAGGGTGTCAATTCACAGACACTTGGGAAATATATTTTGCATTTCACTTTTAGTCACATCTCAATTTGAAGCAGTTTAGTGAAGATGGGTATGATCTGCTTGAAAACTACAAATCATCCTGGGGGCAATTATCAAAAGACTCACATAAGTGAGAATACATTTATGCTCCTGTGTAGAGAGCCAGAGTCGTGTCTTCCTTGCTGGCAAGGGCAGGCGCATACAGATGGTGGCCCGTATGGGGAATTTTTCAGATCAGAACTTCTTGCAGTCAGGGAAGCGCTGGAAAAGTTCCCAAGGTAAGTTGGGACCAAATTTAAGGCCCTCGGTAAAGAGGCAATGAGGTCTCCGGTTAGGAGCTATAAAGTCCCAGGTAAGTTGGGACCAAGTTAAAGACTGCGGGGGGGGGGGGGGGGGAGCGGCAATAAAGTCTCAGGCATTGAGCAAATGGTTGTAACAAACTGAAAGTAAAAATTTTAAGATGGGGACTTCTCAGTCTCATCCAATTTTTCTGGATCTTCAGGAGCTACTTTTGTCAAAGAAACTTAAGATAAAGAAAAGCACACTAGAAAGATTCCTGAGAGAATGCGATGCCATTGCACCTTGGTTCACAGTTTCGGGAGACCTCGCTAGCCTGCTGGGACAAGTTAGGCAGGGATCTTGGCTTTGCTTGGGAACAAGGGACGCTAAAGTCCGGAGTCCAACCTGTTTGGAAGTTAGTGCGTAGCTGTATCGAAGACAAGAGGTACTGTAAAGAGGCAATGGAAAAAGGGAAAGCTGCACTAAAAATGTTACAAGAAGAAAGATCAGAAGAGGTTGAGAGCACAGGAGAGTCAGGTATGGATGAAACAGATGCTGAGGAAGAATTACAAGCCCTCATAAAAGGAGTTCAGAAACAATCCCCAAAAGAGCAGAGGGGGAAGGGAGAGGAGAAATGGAGATGTGGGGAGGGGAGGGACCCTCCTGGAATAATGCCTTCGGGGCCTTCTCCTTATCAGAGAGAGGAAGGGCAGGTTCCCAGGTACAGGGCTTTCCTTTTGCCCTGAGGTCTGGAAAGCCTTATGAAATGACTTAAGTCTTGAATAAGTAAGTCAGATTGCCATAAAAGCATGGAAGTCATTACTAAATAAGGGAGAGGTGAATGGTAACCTAAGATATTGCAAGGCCCATAAAACCATTTTCAGATTTTATGGCCTGTTTGGTAGAGGCTGCAGAGAGAGATTTTGGCATTACAGGAGCCATAGTTGCAGCTATCTCTTTTGCAGTTGTGGGTTCAGTCATGGCTGCCATGGCTATGAGCACATCGATGCAGACAGCCTCTAAGCTAAATGAGTTGTCCAAGAATATGGCTAGCGCCTTGAATACTCAATCCACAATTGATGCTCAACTAAAAGGAGGTTTAATGATTGTAAACCAAAGAATTGATCTGCTACAGGAACAAATAGATAACTTGTGGCAGCTGGCCCAATTGGGATATGAAATAAAATATCCAGGCTTGTGTGTTACCAGCATTCAGTATAAGAACTTTACATGTGCTGCTAATTTGTCACAACAGTTGTCTAGCTACCTTTTAGGAAATTGGCCTGCTGACTTTGATGACCTGATGGTACAGCTGCGAATGACCATCATTGTAGCGAATTCAACACATATGGATGCAAGACTGGCTGCAGGATTGTCATCTTGGTTCCCGTTGCCATGGATCATCTGAAAGAGTGGGCAGGAATGGGAGCCATGGCTGTACTCTTGTTGCTTATCTCCTTCATGGGCCTATGGTGCCTTTGCAAGATGAGGTTTGTTCAGAAGCAGCATGCAGCTATGGTTGTCCAGGCATTTACAGCCATTGGGGCAGGACAGTCTCCCCAAGCATGGCTCACAGTCATGAACCAGTATTGATCCTTCACACTCAGGTTGTATGGCTTAGCACTGCACTCCGAGTTAGCTCTGGAAGTGAGCAACTCTGAGAAGGGCAAATCTGGTTGCAAGTGGGTTGGTGTCCCAGGCCCCACCTCCAGGAAAAAGATACTGGACGGGTGTGGCACTGACTTGGCTGACTACCAGGATTCAAGGTCATTACAATGTCCACTGCTTTTTCTGGAGACCAGACCACTACACTTTTCTGTTGTGTTATTAAAACAAAAAGGGGGAACTGTAGAGAGCCGCGAAGTGCCACGCCTTAAAGTGGCGCTGGCTTCTGCCTTACACCTTCCCACTGGTGAAGACTCTCTGGGTAAACAAGCCCTTAATTGGTTAAGTCTGTTCAGACTGTCTGCTTCCGCATTAGAGTAGCCTATCTGCAGGGTCCACGTGGCTCACTGGGGTTGGTTAGCTCAAGGGTATTTAAGCCTGTGCCAGAGTCCCCTCTCATTCTCTCTCTCTCCCTGCAGGCCAGAAGCAACATGTTTAAAGGATCCTGATTAAAACTGCATGAAGAAGATCTAGCCAGAGTCGTGTCTTCCTTGCTGGCGAGGGCAGGCGCGTACACTCCTGATTTTGAAGGTTTGGTTTTAATACAATTTGACTCCCAGTGAGGGTTAGTTTTATATCAGCTTAACTGCTCCTCATGTACCCAGATATGCAGTCAAGCATTATTCTGGATATGTCTGAGGTGGGTGGATGAGATTACTATATACATCCATAGTTGGAGCACATAGAATTTCAATTGCCCAAGAGGAAGACCTCACCCAGTCAGTCAGAGCCTTATATAGAGCAAAAATGCTGTCTTGTACACAAGCAAAATGCAATTCCTCCTGCCCTGAGCTGGGCCACTGAGGGGTTTTCTTGCCTGAAATGTCATCTCTTCCTGGGTTTTCTGCCTTCTGGCATTTGGTCTAGAGACACCTTCATAATTTACAGTTCTCAGACCCAACACAGACCATAAAAACATCTTGAGCTCTTTTGTGTCTCTTGTTTGCCAACTGCAGATCTGGAGACTTTTCAGCCTCCTCAAGGGCCTTAACAATGACTGCAGGGCGCATGATTGGTTCTGTTCCAGGCTTAATACTTGGATCAACAGCTCAGTCAAAATCCAGCTACTCTTTTGTGGAAATCAACAAGGAGCTGATTCTAAACCAAGGAAAACTCATTTCAAACTCCAAAGTAGCAATCTTCAGAGAACAGAGGAAAAAAGGCTTTATCAGAATTCTTATGAAACTATCATAACCCAAAAGAACAGAGCAACAGACCCACAAAAGAACAGATCTATAGAGGACCACACACCTATAGTCATTTCATGTCTTACAGCAGTACCAATAAAGTTCAGTGGAGCAAACAAAGACCTCTTAATAAATAGTGCTGGTGTGTCTAGATAGCAAAAGAAATTCCCACTTGAGCTAGAGACAGAATGTAAGTTTGAGGTGGATGCCCATTTGGTTTCTTTCCTCTTTGCTGTGACCAGATACCTGACAGGGACAACTTAAGAAGAAGGATTTCCTTTGGCTCAAAGTTTTGGACCACAATCACTTGGCCCCAAGTGGTCAGAAAGCCATGGTGGCAGGATGTGTGGCAGAGGCTGCTCTTCATGTCTAACAGGCAGAGAATAGGAAGGGGCCAGGGCAAGAAGTAGCCCCAAGGACATAGCCATGATCATGCACTTCTTCCAACTAATCCTACCTGTACCTGAACTCATTCATCAGATCGAGCCCTCATGGACTATCTCTGGAACAAAGGCATGCAGACATGTGCTTCACAAATCCCTCAGTGTTTCTTCATCCAACCAAACTGACCATCAAGACCAACCATCCCACTCCTGTGCTAGCTAGTACTGCATCGAAGAAAAAATCGGCCAGTCTATGATCTGTGTAGCATGAAAGCTGAAGAAGGAAACAGTTTTACCTGTTTTGAAATGCCCAGAAATCAGCTTTGATCCACAAAACAGAGGCAGACACACCCAGAATTTCCCCCAAGAAAGGGTGCACTTCTGTAGAGAAGTGGCTGAGATGGGTGCTGAGAGCAAGGAGCTGCTTAGGCTTATAAATGAGCTGGAATAAGGGATTAGCCAATACTTCATGGAGGACAAGGTCATATGGACAAGGGGAAAGTCCTTGGCATTTCCAGGCATAATCACTGCTTTCACTTTCCCATGGATAATGCCACTTGCTTACCTGGCCCTAGCCTTGCTCTGCAAATCCACTTACCATAATTACCCATCTTCTAGCATCTCAAACAGATATTCACAAGTTCATCAATGTAGCCAACACACACTCATGACCAAGCTCCTTCCCCAAACATCACAGCATTCCCAAATGTCTCTACTCCCAGAGGAGAGAAGCAAAAAGGGAGAAAATTACAGCTGCAAGGTGGCCTACATTTAAAGGGGCTAGGACCCAGTCCAGATGTTTCTAGCATGCTCTTAGGAACACATGTCTCAATCCAGATGTGAAGAGGGAAGGCTGTGCACAAAAGGGGAGGGCACATGAGTCTCTTCGGTCATTTCTCTGTGCTTCTTTGAGAACATGACTTTTCCCTTCTCTTGTAGACATCTTTGAGAAGTGTTGCTAAGCCAAACACATGACATTTTCCACAAGCCAGATGTTTCTTTGGAAGCTGCCTGTGGTGAAAGTCACTAAACTAAAGAATGTATCAAGTAGAATGTTCTTTCTATGAAATTTTGCACTGGTTATCTTGATGACACTTAGCTAAAAGATGAAGAAAAAAAATCTTGATTTGCCACCCATTCTGATTTGTGGTAGTCTCCGTACCTACATTGTGACTTCAAAAATAGTTCATAGAAACAAATACCTTCAAAATGGACGTGGCTGCTTACACTGTGTAAGGGAGGAACATCTTTCTATAAAGACCAACATAAAACCGAGAACGAGTGTTCTTTCATTGCTGCCACCTGCGGAGGGCCCTTGGCATGCAGGATGTGGCATTAAATGCTAAGTACATTCCATCACACACACCTCTGTGAACACAAGTACTGCAATCCCACGTACAGAAGCCTGTTGAGGGGCAGTCTCTAGAAAGTGTTAGAAGGAGGCAGACCTGTGTCTGCGTTTACTGAGTACTGCTCTCAAGGATTTCTGTATGAACAGTAAAATCCTTACAGCAATGCTGTACACAGAGACACTGCTGTCACCTCTATTTTATTTGAGACACAATCTTGCCAAACATTCCAGGATGGCCTCAAATTTACAGAATCGATATCCAAGTTCTAATATCACAAGCATGAGCTACCACTCCTGCTCTTATCTCTATCTGGGGAAGGTAGAGCAGAGGTGAGATAAAAAAAGAGTAAATAATTTATCCAAAGACATACATTTGTGCCAGAGCCATACACAACAGGCTGTGTACCATTTACAATGAAGATTCTCCCTGTTTCTGGGTAGCTCTTAGACACATGTCATTGTCAGCCAGAAGAGCCTTTGATGGGAGATGTCATTCTGTAAATATGTTTCTCTTATTAGTTAATGAATAAAGCCCTGTTGGGAAAGCTGCTGAGGAAATAGCAACAACTGTTTGTTAAAATAAATGCTGCTGGATTAATCTAATTTATATATTTTAAAAATGCTTTGACATCAAAATTTAAGTTTAAGGACAGGTTACTGGGGGAAACAATTTCTATTTTTGTTTCCACAGAAATTGAAAAGCTGTGGATTCCTTCCAAACTAATCTGGTTTGATCAAGCAAGACTTCCCTGAAACAGTGTCCCAGGCGATTCAACAGTCAAAACACCTGGGATAAGGCAGCCTTGCAGACCACTATAGCCAGGATTTCTACAGCTTCAGAATCCCCAAGACAGAGACCCCCTACTAGCAGGAAGCAGTTTGGAAAGAACGGCACCCAAATTCCCAAATATTGTTTGTAAATGTTTGTTTTCATTTAAATTGGGTTGGTTATAGATGGTTAATGATCACAATCAATCTCTTCTTAAAGGTACAAAGGAGATTATGGTATAGAAATGAATACTTTGTTTTGGAATGGATTTAAATTTATGGATACAAATTTAAGGTCAATTTTGTGATATGTATATTTCTCCTCATGTTTAGGTATTGTGTTTATGTATCATTTAAAAATGTAACATATAATTTAGTACAGATTATAGTTACCTATAATAATCAAAACTTATAGCTAAGATAGCTAGGTTTTCTAGATATACAGAGATATATTTCAAATGAATAGGCATTCTTCAAACTTTTCAGAGACCTACAGAATATGGCATTTTAAATGGTTTAGTGTTTTTCTTGACAGTGAGACATAACTCACTGTCACGCAATACCACCTGTGTCAGAAAGGAAGATGGACTTAGAAGAAACTTGATATGAAGTTTACTTCCAACATGGCAAGACTAGCCATTTGGGCAAGATATTGCTCTTGTCTGGACTGTTTGACTTTATGCTGTATAAACTGGACATGCAGGACCTACAGGAAAGTGACTGCTGATACAAGATAGACATTGCTACAGGGCTTCTGCTTCATGGAAGAGTCTGCCAGACATTCTGCAGGGCACAGAGAAAAATGACTGACAAACTGCCAACACAGGTGGGACAGTTTGAAATGTCCTGCTTTGCTGAGAAGTCTGCCAGACACACTATGGCCTTTAGGCTGAAGATGGAACATTACAGATGAATTTCAAGTGACTGACCAGGTAGAGAGTTGTCTCTGTCATTTCTAGATTTTATATATTATCCTTCTGTGGTCTTTGATCGAGGTGAAGACAGATAGTTATGGTTATAGTTTCCCTTAGTTGGGATTAAAGATGAGTTACATATAAGACTTTAGACTAACAAAGATAGGGGATTTAATGGAATATTGTCTTTATATCTTGCTAAAAGTTAATGAACTAAATATTGATAACTATAATTCTAATTTAATAACTGTTTTGTTATATACTTTACTATGTTAAAGTTAAAACCCTTCTTTTTATTTTAGACAGAAAAGAGGACAAGATGGAAAATGTCATTCTGTAAATATGTTTCTCTTACTGGTTAATGAATAAAGTCCTGTTGGCCAATAGGAAAGCAAGATAGGCAGGATTAGGAGACAAGGAGGAGTCTGGGAGATGTAGTAAGAGAATCAAGATGTAGGGATTAGAGAGAAGAGGTCCAGACCCTCTCTCCAGTAAGATAAGACTATGTGGAAATACTTAGATTAATAGAATGGGTTAATATTTAAGACAGAGATAGCTAATAAGAAAAGCTAGTAACAGGCCAACAGCATTATACTTAATACAGCATCTCTGTGTGTTATTTGGGACTGATGCAGCTCTGGGACCAGGCTGGTGAGAGAGCTGATCGTAACAACCCTTATGATCAGTCTGCAAAGCAAGTGTGTCTAAGCAACTTTCTGGTGAAAAGGGCATTCATTCCCTTCCTAGTTGTGGCCTCAGCTTGCCCAGAACTCAGCTAGTCAGTGATGCTGTAGGAGGCGTGTAGGAAAGGACCCCCTAGTGAAAAACCCGTTTCCTTCAGTTAAACTGAACACAACTTGGAATAAATGTTCATGCCCAACGCTAGCAAACTAGCAAAACCAGGGCCCTCTAGTGTCATACCAAGGTGGGAAAGCATAAGCAATACCCCACTAACGTCTAAAATCTCTGAGCTCTCTCTAGGGGCTAAATACAAAGGCCGAGTGTTTATTATAATAACAGTTCAAACGTCAGAAAGGAGCTTGAATGGGTGGTTGTGCGCCACAGCATCAAATGTGATGTCAATTATCAAAGCTACCTAAATATGCACAGCAATAAGCAAATTATGAAACGGAATTTTAAGTCATCCTATGAAGTTGCTAGCCTATTAATGTCACTACATGGCTGGAAAATGTTTATGACAAATGGAAAAAAACAAAATGAGCTTTTCATCAACGCTAAAAGTATAATTTCATTACACACATTCCTGCCAGTAGTCATTGGTGGCAGGGGAACACTATAAAGTGACAACAGTGCATCGGGATGCCAGGATTCCAACTTCACATTGTAATGCTTAGGAAACAAAGCAGAACCATGGTGCTCATCCATAGAACTGGCACCTGCCCCCCTAATCTGCCCCGCCACAAAACTGTTGTGTATGTGAAATAACATATGTAAAATGCTGGGAACTTACAATGCTATAGTCCCTGGCCATGTGTGGCTATTCAAACTGAGACATGCTAGCCAGAATTCCTGGATTTCACATGGGAAGAAGAATCTAAAATACCCAGTTAATAATATTTATGTTGATCACATGATAAAGTAATATTCTGAATATATTTAAGTAAAACAATATCTGATTTTACCTGCCAATTTTTACTTTTTATAAAGGTATTCCAAATTGGAAGTATACACACAGCTGACATCTGTGGTTTGCCCAAGGGAGGCATCACCCACAATGGACTGCCCCCACACACACACTCCGTGTGTGTGCTGTTGATCACTAATTGAGAAAATGCCTTCCAGCTGCATCCCGTGGCAACATTTCTTCTCTTATGACTCTAGCTTGTATCACGTTTACACACACAACCAGCCAGTACATACAGCAGGGTACCACCAAGGGACACATGTTGGAGAACAGAAAGAAAATTAAACCAAATCTCAGAAGACAACATCCCAGCTCTCTACCCCTGATAACTGACTTTCAATCTAATTCCTCATTTTCGAGGCACAGCCCTATCTATCATTAACAAGACAAAGGGTCATGAGGCCTTATTCCTTCGATGACAGACTATGTGTATATACATATATATATATATATATATATATATATATATATATATATATATTGGTGCTTGGTAAATTACAAAGGGCTTCAGACAGGATTAAGATTGTCACTTGGAAGGTCACACTTGGTCTGTTTGGTGTTTCTAAAAACAAATTTTACCAGGAATGCATCTCCTTCCTGCCTGCCCTCTCCATAATGCAGCCAGTGCTGCAAGAAAAAGCCCTCAAGCCTCCACACAGTTTTAGGGGAGGCAGGCCTGAAGGAGCTCCAGGAGAAATGGCCTCCCAACAAAATGGCAATATTGGTATACGGCAGTGCTTGTGATGGAGTGGTCAGCCCAGAGGGTTGAGGAGTGCAGGGCACTATCAAGTGAACAACATGGAGGGCTGTAGGCCACACACTTGGACAGCCAAGACAATGCAAAGGTCTGAGCAAACCCAGAATCGACGGCATTTGCCCAGTGCGTGGGATACAGTGGCCACTCAGTGTGAGGTGTATGGTGAGCTGCCAATGGGAAGCTATGGCTCCTTCCCTGTGCTACCCCAGCTCAAGACTTGCCCTACTTGGTGATGCAGGTATGCCCATGGTAAGAGCTGGAGTACCACCTGTGACATCTGTGCAAACCTCAGCTCTTTTCACAGAGGAACTGCTAAGTGTAGGAGTGCCTGTCTCAAAACATCCTGTTTCTGTCAGGTGTGGAACCACCAGCAACCCCACCACTCAAGCCACTTACTGCTGGGGCGACAGGTTTGTTTCACAGCCAGCTTGGGCTGCACAGCAAAACCCCCGTCTCAAAATAAAATTAAAAAAAAAAAAAAAAACTAAAAATATGTAGAGGAGAAGGGGAAGGGTGGCTATACTCAGCCTCTCAGCCTCTAGAATTAGTCAATGGTATGTGGCGAGGACAGTCACATAGGACCACACAGGGACGGGCAGATGAGAAGGGACATGCAGACTGGCTCCGTTTGCAGGCGTGCTCTGACCACACAACTCTGTCTACCCATGGGATCATTTTGGCACCATAACCATTAATGTAAGGAGCATTTACACAAAGGACTGTGCTGGGTACTTTACTAGAAACCTGCAGGCAAATTGTTCTACCTCTGAGGAAACGGAAGCTCAGACCGTGAGTTTTTTCCCCCCAGAGTCCACACAAGAGAATGTGGCAGAAAAGTCACTTCTCATTCACAACCCTAGCCCTCTCCTTGTTATGGGAAGGAGTTAAAAGTAAGGTAGTTATTTCACTCCACATGGTTTGTTTTCTAAAGCAATAACACACACCCACACTCAGACACTCATTCACACACATACACACACTAATACACACTCGGCTGCCTCACACACACACACACACACACACACACACACACACAGCTGAATTGTCTAAAATGCAGAGAGCATCCTCACTCTGTGATACCCATGGGATAGCGTCTATAATTTTGTAAAACTGTGTTCTAGCCTGTTGAAGATCTTGCCTTCAATTCCACTGATCTGTTTGAGAAAGCAGAAAGTGACTTCATTTAGACTGAAAAAAAAAAAAAAAAATTACAGGTAACAGAACTAGGATTAAGTGGAAGGGAAGTTAAAATTTAAAAAGTACTTTTTTTTTCTTTAAATCTCAGCCTCATTGGGTTATTATGGACACTTTGTAACTGAGTCAGCTTGGCTGGTCACAAGACAGACCCATAAAGGATGTGTTCTGACCAAAGCCCAGTCCAGCAGTGACCACAGAAACCCTAAGGCGTTTGAGCTGCAGATTCCTTTGTGAACTGTTGCTTGGAGTCTTTCCTAAAGAAGATCAAAGGTCTGTGAAAGCAGCCTCTATCCCAGCTGGATCAGTGAGGCATCCATCTCAAGCCAGAGACCCAGCTCACAGCGAGGTCCAGCTCTCAGAACTCAGGAATGTTATCCTCTCCTGGAGGACACAGCACTGTCGTCCCAGGAAGACCCCAAGAAGATGGGCTGCAGTTGGGGTCAAAACAGATTGTCATGGGAGCCATGACACTGGCTTCTGAGTGTCTTAAGGGTGGGGGCCATATCCACTCAGCCTAAAGAGTGTCCCCCTCGATTGCTAACAGCTTACTCTTAACTCATGGTCATGACCCATGTTTAGAACGTTGAAAGATAATTTTAGTTGAATACTGAAACTACTCTCAAGTACAGTCTGAAAGATTCATTTTGACTGGTTTTGGGGGGAGGGGCAGGTAGGACCTGCAATATCATACATGCAAGTCTTCCACAGTGCAGCCACATTCTTAACATTCCTAGGCTTCAATTAATCTGGTTTGAACCGCTGGATTCCAGCGCTCAGAAGGAATGTGGCCATATGGGAAGTTGTGATGGAGGGGAAGGAGGTGGGAAATGCTAGAATAGTAGTCAGAACCTCTCAGATCACCAAAACCACTGGCATCCTAGAAGACTGCAACCCTGTCACCTTTGAGAAGGAACTGAGAGGAAGCCTACTCCAGCTGCTAGTACAGGACCTTGTGTGGTTTCTATGTGAAATGTCCCCATAGGCTTATGTGTTTGAACACTTGGTCCCCAGTTGGTGGCAGTTTGGGGGTGGCGTGGACCTTTAAAGGGTAGAACCTTGCTGGAAGAAGTATGGCAATGGGCATAGGCTTTGAGGTTTTATAGCCAGGTCCTACTGCCTGCATGCTTATTCTCTCCCTCCCTCTCTACTTCAGGACTGCCAATGCAATTTGACACGATGAGCGGACCACATGCCCATGCTGCTATGCCTACCCATCATGATGGAGTGCATCCCCTCGGGAACTTTAAGCTAAAATATACGAACATCCTCCCTTAAGCATTTTGGAGAGACAGGGTATTTTATCATAGCAACATAAAAGTAACTAAGAAAGAAGGTAAGCAGAGCCCTTCTGTCTACAAGTTTGACAGCTCCAGATACAGCACCCGCATTATGGAAACAAAGAAAGTGTGATGACTAGAGACTATCACAATGACTAGATCAGCTGATACCCATGTTCAGTATGGAGTGAAGCCATCACCTGAGGGGTCTATACTTCAAAAATACAGATTATATTTATCTCTGAGTCCTGAAAGAGGAAGGGATGAACCCTTGGGTGGAGAAATCGAAAGACTATATCAGCCACCCAAAAAAGAACTGTTAAGTGCATTTTGACTTGACATGTGAAAAAAACCAGTGGATCTTTACCTATAGTTTGTTGAATACAGAGAAATTCTGAGGCCGTTCCCTGTATGAGGAGCCCCTGCCCTGTATGCTCACACATCCCGGGTGAGGAGCTCCTGGCCTGTATGCTCACACATCCCGGGTGAGGAGCTCCTGGCCTGTATGCTCACACATCCTGGGTGAGGAGCCCTTGGCCTGTATGCTCACATGTCCTGGATTAAGCCAGACCACACACCTCTCCCACATACTTGGCCAGGAATGGATTCTTAGAAAGTAGGAACTCAAGGCTCAGGCACCTAGCACACTTCTCAGCCCAAACTGAGTCCCATGATGTGGCCTTTGCACAAGTGAGTTGCCTACCAGCAAATCAGTCACACTTGCTAAAATCCAGGCCTAGCTGAAGAGCCCAATCTGGCAAGCACAGGAGGGAGCAGCTAGCAGGCAGGCACTGTCTGCTTCTCCCCTGTTACGAATGGAAAGCCTCAATGTCCACTTCCATAGCTTAGTTACTAACGATGACAAAGGACAGAAGCCTAGTGAGATGACTCATGCCCATATCGTGAAACTGACCAACTATTTACAGGGTGGAGGCTGGGCTAAAGCAAGGTCAGTAGGTAGCGTTAGAGTCCTTACTGGAACAAATATCAAAGTTAGCTGCTTCAGAATAAAGCCAGTATCCGGTTCATACAGTCTTCACTGGGGGGAATCCTTAAGAGAATTAGTTCCCAGCACCATCGGACACCAAAACTTACAGATGCTCAGTCCCTTATAGACAATGGTGTACTTACATGCGACCACACACATCTTCCCACATACTAAGTTATCGCTAGATGATTTATCATATATAACATGATATATATGCCATATAAACAGTCATTAGGCATACAGTCAATACAAACCTAGAAATTTTTTTCTGAGTATTCTCTGTCCAGAGTTGACTGAATCCACAGTTGACAACCCTCCAAATGCAGGGGAAGAGCGATATGATTTGTCCAAGTTTTCTTCTAAAGAGGGGGTCAATAAGGGCATATCACATGGTAAAGGGTTGCAATGGTTTAAAAGAGAAGACACCTCTGTCAAATCTCTCAACTCCAGCAATGCTCAACAGGGAACTCTCCCCAGCATGTAGCTGTCAATCAACCATCAGCATCACTGCCTGTGTGTCAGTGTGTCAGTGCGATGCTGCTAAGTGGCTGTCTCTAATTATTTTCAAGAACCTGCAAGGTAGAACAAAGCCTGTAAGTTTTATAAATAGAAGTTAAGACTCACTATTCTCTCAAGACCATGCAAGTAACGCAGAGCTGAGACTCAAACCCGTGCCTACAGCACACTGAAGAAAGGCCATTCCTACAAAGATTTCCTGGAATAAGGTAGGAGTTGGGTTTGGACCTGGTTAAAATAGTGCTGACAAGACAACCAGAAGGTACTGAGCATCCCTGAGGTCTCGTGGGAGAAGACACTCAAATGCAAATGCCCAGTAGTTAGTAGTAGTGTTTTCAAATACTAACTACTACTTTACTATCCTCAAGTTGGTCAAGTCTCTACACTGAACTCATAGTATGCTAGATTATATTGAAAGTAAGTCAAATAAATGTTTGATCACTAGTTCTACATCCAAAGCTCACACCTCTTCCAGTGCACTATGTCATGGCCACCCACTGCCACCAGCAGTCCTTTCCTGGATTGCATATAGCAACTGAGACCATGAATTCTCTGAGATGGGGAACTATCACCATTGTGGTTAGGAAAAACTGTAGAAGACAGTCTGGCCACCCTTCAACCAGAAAATATAGTTCAACTCAATTGCAAACAGAAAAAAGAAAAAGGGCAGCTTGCTCCAGCTTGATGCCTGCAATAATGAGTCTCTAAACCACAGAGAGCCATGTCCATTTTACTGGCACTAGTCTGAACTCTTCCCTGCAGCCCTCAGCTCCCACTGGTGGTTCAACTCTATTCTCTAGATGGAAAGAAATGCTCATGAAAACAATGCTATCTCCCCAGAGCCTTTCCCTTTGCAAGTTAAACATTCTCAGTCTCTGACCTGTTCCTTAGACAGTGTAGTTTCTGAGTTCCTTGACCTCCTCTGGCCTAGTCCCATTTGTCTACACCTGTCTTAACAGACCCACACACAGTTTCTAGGTGTGACCGAGTATGGAAAGGATGGTTGATACAGCACCTTTATTGCCAACTGTTAAAGTTTCTGGGTAGATTTTATTGGGTTCACTTGAACGGCTCTCAGTTCAGGATCTCAAACACACTGACTTTCTTCCAAGTCCCACTCTTCAGCCCAAAGGCCCCCAATGTCTTTCTTAGACACTGGAAGGGGGAGCCTGTGGTAGTTTAAATGGGAAATGCCACCCTCCCCCACCCAATTGAAGGCATTTGAATACCTGCACTCCCAGGTGGTGCTTATGTTTGGAGAGGCTTAGATAGTGGCCTTGTTGAGGAAGCAAGTCCCTGGAGGTGCTTTACAGAGTGCAAAGGCTCCTCATCATTTCCAACGTGCTCATTCTGCTTCGTGCTGGCCATTCAACTTCCGTGACTGCTGCCTTGCCTGCCACTTGTTGCCTTGACAGACATGGACACCTTTGGAGCTGTATGTCCAAACAAACCTTTCCTTTTGTAAGTTCCCTTGGTCACAGTGTTTTACCACAACAACAGAAAAGTAACTAATACAGAGTCTACAGGCAGATCCTCACATCCACCTTAGGGTAGCCTTTCTTCACATAGCTCTTCCAGCCTAAGTATACAGAACACATAGCCTGGAATACACAGCATTTGCTGAGTCCTCCCTGCTTTCCATCACCAGGAATATGATCAAGAAGCCTCCTATACATTCATCTAAGTCACCAGTTAAAGGAGAGGAAATGCACTCTGTGCATGAATGCCCTCTAAGGTCACTAACACTCACTACTCACCCACGACATCTCAACAAATAAAACCATTTCCCGATCCACAGTTTCCATCATGTCTGTAAAACTGTGCCATGGGTGGTACACAGAGATGATCGTGTCTAACAGGAGAACTTTAAGCACAAAGCATGATGTCACATACCTGTAACTGTAGCAGGAAGCTGAGAGGGGAAGATCTTGGTTCCAGGCCAGTCTGAGTCACATAAAGGAACTCAAGGTTAGCTCAGTGGTAGCATGCTTGTCTAGCATGTCAACCTACAATCAATAATACTGAACAACAACAAAAGAGTCAACACCATCAATCACCGAGTTTCCTTAGGTTTCTGTATTGTAAGAAGAATTTGCGGAGAGCCAGGGGGTTGTGGCACATGCCTTAAATGCCAGTACTCCAGGGGCAAAGACAGGTGGATCTCTGAGTTTTCGGCCAGCCTGGTCTACAGAGTGAGTTTCAGGACAGTTAGGACTACTCAGAGAAACGCTGTCTCAGAAAAAAAAAAAAAAAAGAGTGAAAAAGTGGTTTGGGATAGCTGGCGTTATCTGTCAAGAATAGGCTAGGACCTCACACCCACACATTTCTCTGTGCTGACACACAAAGAAGACCTAAAACAGGCTCAGGCGGTTGGTTGTTGCTTTTGCTTTTTGTTTGCTTGCTTCCTTGCTTTTTTGAGACAGGGTCTCTCTTCATAGCCCTGGCTGTCCTGGAACTCACTATGTAGACCAGGCTGGGCTCAAACTTACAGAGATCTTCCTGACTCTTCCTGGCAAGTGCTGGGATTAAAGGTTTGTCCCACCACCCTGGCCCTATAAAAAGATATTTTAGCTAGAGAAAAGCTTCCTCACTTCCTAATATTAGCCTCTCTATCTTATGTCCAGCTGTGAGGAGAATGGGTGAGTATATTTTTAGTTATAATAACTCCTTTAAACCTCAAAGTTATCAGTTCTGAATACTACCACATGTTATGAATTAGACACAGGTCATCTTAACTATTTGCTTGATATTGTTGGTTTATAATTTTCTCTTTAGAAAATGTGTTTTCTTCTCCCCTTTTTCTTCCATTCTCCATGAGACTCTGAGCACTTCTAATATACTCCATCAAAAATAAATTAATAAATAATACAAGCCCAGAAGTTTTCTCTAGGGCATGATAATCCCTTCTATTAATAAATGTATCTCAGGATTCTCCTAAGAATGAGGCATTGTGCTAGCTGCTAAGAATCTGCTGACTTTAAGCACCTATGTCTCTTAGATTCATTCTTCAATTTTCTCTCCCCATGGTTTGTCGGCCACTCTCCTTACTGTTAGCCATGTGACTTGGGTAGTCTTCTTCAAACACTGACACACTATCTTTTCCCTGAAAAGATGGAGGTAAGTGTGCATGTGCCCAGACCAGGTCTGGAGACATAAGATGCATCACCATTCTGTGGATTGGTGATTTTTTTCTTTCTTTCACACTTTCTGTGCAGTCTGATAATGTGTCTCTTCTCAAAGACAATGGGAGTCAAACAGCAGTTGAACAGTTCCGCTTTCTCCCAGGACGCCTGCCATTTGCTACCATAGGAGAACTAGGTCTGCTGTCTCAGCACACTGCTTATTAAACAGGGCAGCAGTTGAGAGTCTAATGTGCTTTGCAAGGCATGGCTTTCTTTTCATTTGTTTTCCATCCTTTCCTCCCACCATTTAAATCCCCCTTTCAGACAGGTAGCTTAGCTTGGTTTGGTGCCACCTCCAACCTGAGCCCCAAGGTCATCCTGCTGTGTTTGGGAAACTCTCATTCCCTGGGTTCTCTAGACTGACTGTTACATTTGTGAAGGCTAAAACATTATTCTAGTCACACAAATGAGCTGCCTGGAGATTTAATTGTCAAAATCATAACCATGATGCAAGAAAAAAGGGAAGCAAATAAAGCCACATACAGATGCTCAGGGCACCAGGGCTTGTGTTGCTAAGGCAAGAAAGCACCTAGAGCCAGCCCTCCCATTAGACGTTTTTTAGTCTGACACAGTGAGCTTCTTCTAAGTTCTGCAGTGGTAATGGACTCCTTCTTCTTGTGGACTTATCATGTGACACGCATGGTGATACAGCCTTGAACTGAGTAGCAGCCATTCAACATGACATAAATTTGTGGGCATAATTGGATGATGTTTCAGAAGTCAGTTGGCATGTTATTTGTTTACTGAATGCTCCTCCCTCAGTGACTTCCTGCCAGCTAAAGAAAAAGATGACTTTTCTGTGGCAGGGTGTTCTGAATTGCTCACACTTCCCCATTTCTCAGAAAACAATTGAAATTAACTCAAGATCATTCCACTGAAATCGCTTTTCTAATAGCAAAATCTAGAGGCCACCCTGCTCCACGTCTTGCTTTAGTCAGGCCTGTTCTCTTCAGACCCCCCCCAATCATTTTTTTTATTTTTATTTTATTTTTTTTATTTTGACATCCACCACATTTCCCTTCTCCTGGCTCACCACTGCATTCCCTCAGCAACTTGTTGGCCCAGAAGTGTTTCCATGACTCTACCTCTTGCATGAAGATCTCTACATCCTGGCTCAACGGTATGGACAAGGAGCAGGACAAGAAACAGAATATCCAGTGCATCCTTCTAGTACGTCCTGTGGTCATAGTAAGGCTGTGAGCACAGGCAGAGTGCATTCTGACTCAATGCCACCAGTAAGTCACTGTGTGGGGACAAGGACAGGAAGACCCACAACAGCACTCATGGCTTAGACTATGCTGTCTGCAGTGGAGTTGGTAAGAAGTGGATATACATTAGATATGCTTTGAAAGCATGCCTGGTGTTTCAGTGTGGCTGCAAACTAGAAGAGTCCCAGTGGCTTCAAGATTGGGGTTCTCCAACAGTGAGGGTGGTGCTGCTTTCAACAGAAAATAAGGGGCCAGAAAAAAAGCAGATCTGGGGGCATCCATTGGAAGTTCATCTTGGGAAAATTCCAGGCCCAGATGAGATTGTCAAACAGGAGGCAGAAGTTCTCAGGTCAAAGGGACAGACATGGGATATGGGTGTTAGTGGCACGAAGGCCCTTCAGACATCCTTGACCAGTTGGTTAAGTTCTTCACAGGCTGCCCAAGTGTTTTCTCTGAGTTCCTGAGCTTAAACACAACTCTACTACCTCATAGCTATGTGGTCTTGATGGCACTCAACAATGAGAATGTAGGTGTACCCGCCTCCTAGGGCTATCATGAGAAAACAGAGGTAGTTTGTGTCTGTCACCCTGAACACTGCAAAGAGTGTTCAATCAACTCTCCTCGCCCTCCCCACATCTCACTGTATTAGCCAAACATGGGATCTTGACTCTTCTTTCTGACCTTGAATTCAAGTCATCCTGACACACAGTGCTCCTAGTCAGTCATCCTGACACACAGTGCTCCTAATCATCTAGACCCACAGTGCTCCTAGTCAGTCATCAAAACCTACAGTGTTCTTAGTCATCCTGACCCACAGTGCCCCTAGTCATCCTGATTTGCCATGCTCCTGGCATTCCCCCCCACTTGACCAGGAGTGCTCCTGGCTCACTGTGACTTAATTCCAATGCTTAATGATTTTATAGGAAACCCAGAAAAGGTATGGAATCCATAGCAATGGTTAGAAAGTGTTATTTCTGATCTGAACATATTTTGGAAATCTGCCTACCATATCTTTCTTTATCATTACTAACAGTAATGAAATTATGCCCTCCTCTCTCTCTCTCTCTCTCTCTCTCTCTCTCTCTCTCTCTCTCTCTCTCTCTCTCTCTCTCGAACACACACACACACACACACACACACACACACACACACACACACACACACACACACACACACGGTCTCTGTAATACCCAGAATGGGCCTGAACTCACAGTCTTCTTGAACTAGCCTCCAGAGAACTGGGATTTCAAATATGTGCCACAAAGCCCAATCTCACAATGAACAATCTGAAACATATTTATATCATTTTAATTACAAAAGGAAACTAGAAAGGCCACATGTTATATGCTTATAATCCCAAATACTTAGGAAGCTAGGGGTAGGAAGATAAGACCCATAAGGCTGAGATGAGTCAACCTGCAGTCTGCCTGAGGTCTTAGCAACAGGTGCAGGCAGAGGTTCTGATCATGTCTAGCAGATGAGGGGTGACCACTCAATGTCAACAGATAGGAACATGCAGCCTGGGTGTTTGGAGGAGGGTGTATAAGGCTCATCCTGTTGCTGAAAGTATGAGTGTGCTATTTGCTTTTTACCTGACTCCCAGTATCTGTGCCATTGATATCACACCTTTGCAGACCATCCCCTGAGGGAGCCATTAGGACCCAGAAACATCTGGCACTCGAACAGTTCTGGTCTTCTCCCTCTCCTCATTTGCAGCAATGGACAGTACCCCAAAGACAGTGTGTTTCTGTGAGAAGGCCCCTCAGTGTTGTGTGGTTTTGGTCCCTTCAGCAGGTAAGCATCCTTCTTTGAATGTTGTCTGTCATATTTGTCTGCCCATTCGATTAGGAAGGCACATTTTTTTTTTCTGTTTCAGTTCACTGGTGCCTCCACATAAGGGCTGAGCCCTAGGAGGCAGAACCAAGACTTGTCTCCCAAACATTGTCCCTCATCAGGAGACACTGTGCGGGCATACAGCCATGGCCTAAAAAAACCACGGAAGTCCCCCACTAAGCATAAAATGTGAAGGTCTGACCCAATTTCCACCCCTGTTGACTGCCATCTTCTCTCTGACTGCTGCTCACTCACTGTCTCCCTCTACAAAATGGGTAACCTCTCTATCACCTCTACCCCTTGTATGTCTGATCTCCCTATGGCATCCTATGAGGAGGAGGCAGACAGCTCAGGCCCCTCGAAACCTGCTGAGAAGAGTACAGCCACAGTTAAGACCGCAGGAGCCGCTTCCCTGTCAGCTCCACTCCTGTGGTAGGAGGCTACACCTCCCCTGCAGTACTCTTGGAGTGAAGGTCCTCAATGTCCACCTGCCCCTGAAGGTGGACTGAGCTATACTGCAGTATGATCCCCAACTATTGCAAACCCTCTTATGTCAGGCCTCAGAGGCCTGCGGAAGTCTTTCTGGTCAACCCGAGAAAATGTCATTAGAGGCTGTGCTGGAGGCTGGCTGCCTTCCTTAGCTGGAAATGGCAGCTTACAATGATCAGACAGTTCAAGCACGAACAAACCTCTTAATTAATGTTCCAGTGAACCTCGACATGCTCACTGAACAAGGTAACTTAGTCCATCCCATCCATCAGGCAGAGATATCAAGCCTCCTACCAACAGGTTCTGACCTTGTCTTCAAGGCTCTTAAGGCATGTACCCCATGAGACCCTTCAGTTTACTTCCTAAATCATATTCAACAGCCAGGGGAACTTTTTACTGATTTTTTTCATATGTGTCAATGAGACAGTGGAGTGAAGAGTAGAGCCAGGCCCCACTTGGGAAATGTTAATCAAATAATTGGTTTGGGAAGGGCTAAATGCCCCCATACATAATGTGGTCACAGTGGTCCACCACCATGAGGACATTCACTAGTGAGTACTGGCCACAAGAGATCTTGACCTCAGTAATAGTCCCATTACTGCCCACACCACTTTCGTGGATGCCCCCCTTTTAGGCAGACAGGATGCCAATGACATACCAAGAGGCCCCCAAGTAGATACATCTTGTTGGGGATTTGGCAAACCAGGACATCTGTTGCATGGCAACCCCTGGGAAAAACCTAGGACCTGATGCCCCGATGCAGTAAGGAATTTCATTGAGCAAAGGATTGCAGATCACAACCTGCCAAAGTAGCTGCCCCTTTAAACTCCAGGCAGGGTGCTCCTCGGGCCCACCAGTAAGAGGAGGCTCTGGTAATCCAAAAATCTCCTGGACACTGCCCATTTTTTTATGCTTCCTAATGCTGACCATCTATTTTGATGGACAAGCCATTAGAAGCTTGGTGGACACAGGTACAGATGTCACCATATTAACAGTAATAGAGGCATTCTGCTCCCCCCATTGGAAATTTAGACCTGGCCCTCCCATCAGTGGAGTAAGTCATAAGATTCAAAACTTACCACCTGAATGTCCAGTTCATTGGAAAGACCTTGATTTCAGCAAGGAAGCTATTCACCCTATCATTTCTACCATACAGAGAAACCTCTGGGGCAGAGACATCCTGGAGGATATGGTGCTGTCCTAAATACTGACAATAGAGTTTTCTTTGATGACCTTCAGGCCCATGAAAAGACAGGTTTGACAAATCACAATTCTACACATGTATCACACCCCTAATTCTAAGGGCCGCTGTCCCTCAGAAATCCACCACAAGGGAGCCTCCTAGCCCTATTCCATTGACATAGCTCTCAAATCAGGACATCTGGGTGGAACAGTGGCCTATAATATAACCCAAGCTGTTGATCCTAAAGAAATTAGTTGCAGAACAGCTAAAGATGGAGCACATAGAATCTACTACAAGTAAACATAGTACCCCCTTTAATTGTTGTGCCCAAGAGATAGGGACACTACCTCCTCCTGTGGGATCTTTGTACAGTTAATGATCAAATGGAAAAAATGGTGTCCATGTAATCAGGCCTCCTCCACCCTAGTGTTATTTCTTCATTTTATTAAATTTTAGATATTTAGTTTTAGATATTAAGGATTTCTCTTTTCTTTTTTTCCCCCCACTTTGGTTGTGAGAACTTTTTTTAATTTTACATATCAATCCCAGTTCCCTCTCTCTCCCTCCCTCCCTCCCTCCTTCCCTCCCTTCTTCCCTCTCTCTCTCCTTTCCTTTCTCCCACCCTCTCATGCCCCCCAACCACCATCCCTTCCCACCACCCCCCACTCCACATGTAGGGTGATGCCCTCCAGGAGGGGTCATCTAAATCTGTCCAGGATTTCTCTTTTCAAATTCGCCTGGCATCACAGGATGGAGACTGCTTTGCCTTTACAGTATAGAAACCTAATATGCATAACCCAGCCAAGAGATATCAATGGACTATTTTACCCCAGAAAATGAAGACTAAATAGCCCCACAATCTGCCAGTTATGTTTCTTGGGCCTTGGTGAATATTCCCAAGGACATCCTTTTAATCCATTACACGGATGGTCTCTTTCTGGCACATCCAAATGCAGTCTGTCTGCAAAGGACTGCTAAAGAGGTGTTAAAAGATCTCTCGCCATTACATCTGATGGTAGCACCAGATCAGGTTCAAATGGTACCCTTTTGCCTTTTTAGGATTTTCCACCGCTAAGCATGTCTGCTCCCTTTCCTTTAAATTGGAAATGAAGGAATCGTACTCATTCTCAAAATTTCAACAATTATGTGGCACAGTTAATTGGCTTAAACCCTTTCTGCCCATCCCCAGTCAAGAGGATGGGCAGAAACCCTTTCTCCATCCTCTTTTCATTGATGGAGGATCCCACCAGCCTGTCCATCAAGATTAAGCTTACTCATGAGGCTAGAGATCTACTACAAAAAGTTGGGGCCATTCTAGTTATCTCTAGCCTACAACACCACAACCCTCAGAAACCCTTGTTGGCAATGATCCTCTGGACACCCAAGGGTTTGGGAGAGCATTATAGCAATCTGGGCCCCTAGTATGGATGCATCAAGTACATCCTGATCTGTGTGAAGTCATCTCTAAATCTGATCAACCCTTCCAACTTGGCCTTAAGACATGAATGCTGGCATGGAGAACATATGAACGAGAGCCAGAGAAGGTTGTCTTCCCCTTTTCTTCAAAGAATACCCAGTCCATCTAGGTGGACTCTACCTCATTCCAGGAAATGGTTGCAGAACTCAGAGGGACTATTAACAATTGCTTACCAAAAAACAAGATCTTATATGGCTCACTATACTTCCAATGAAGATACATCCCCATGTAGTTCCCTCCTCTAATCCCATCCCTCGTGCCAGCCTGGCCTTTTCAGATTCCAATGAAAACAAATATGGTGTTCTTATCTAGGGTCTTGGCTCCAAAGATGTTACAGATGCTATCCCTAACCCCGGTTCCATTCACTTGGGTGAGCTATTGGCCCTCTTTGAGGCTCTAGTGGAGTGCCAGACAGAGCCTGCTAACATTATTTTCTGACAGCCAGTATGCTGTGCAGACAGTTCATGTGCTGGCCTTCTCTCGAGTCAAAGACTCACTGACCCCATTACTGGCACTATGATGCTGATACAAGATGTCTTAAATCAGAGTACTGAACCCTGGCACCTGTCCCATATTAGATCTCACTCCAAATTACCCGGAATATTGACTTGAGGAAATGAGGTCACAGATACCATCATTAACAGCCAGTGTGGATCTCCTAGAGCAAGTCAGAACTCCTCACCAGCAGTTCCATCTGTCTCCACAGAATTTACATAGACTTCCTCCAAAATTACCAGTGTTATAAAGTAAACATGTCCTGTGCATGTGTCACTTGAGCTCTCTTGCCCACTAAGGACCACTGTAACACATAGCAGTTAATCACTGGGGCTCATTGCCTAACACCGTCTGGCAGATGGATGTTACACACTATGCTCCCTTTGGCAATCTTAAATATGTTCATGTGATAATAGATAACTGTTCCTCCTTTGTTTATGCCATCATCCTTTCTGGGGAGAAAGCCATCAATGATATCAATGCCCTTAAGCTGGCCATGATCAAGGTAGTTATGATGCTACCTTGGGTGCTTAAGACTGACAATGGCCCTGACTATGCCTCTCAACAATTCAATGACTTCCTGGGGCCCTGGAAGATTTCCCATACCACTGGCATTCTCCACAATCCCCTGGGACATGCCATTGTGGAGAGGACCAACAGAGCACTTAAGGAGCTGTTGGCTAGTTCTCCTCATCTGGCCTTAACAGAGTTCCTTTTCCATATGAACTTTCTCAGTTTTGATGACAAGGGGTTCAGCCCAGCCAACAAGCACTGGACATCTCTACCAAGGAACCCTGTCCCTGGTTAAATGGAGAGATCCTATCTCCCCCCCAATGGCAGCCACCAGCCCCCTGCTAACCCATGGGTAGGCTTGTGTTTTTCCTTAGACTGCTGCAACACCAACATGTGGTCCTAGTAAGAGATGTGTCCACAACCATTAATCAGCCTGCTTCCACCAAGGAGGGAATAACTTAGGGTGGGTAATGTATATACTTCCCTTTCTTGCTCTCATTGCCTCCCCCAAATAAATTGATTTATTGTTAGAGGAAGAAATTGGCACTTTAAATACCGTGGTGATACTCAATTGTGACCCTCAGCTTTCCTTATTTTGTATGACACCTTTTGACATGAGGAATGTCAGTTTAGCATGCCAGGAGCTGGCTAAATATATTAAGGGCCCATGGTCAATTTAGTTTCTTTGTTATTCATGACAACTAACACATGATTCTTTTTCCAATTAGATTATACAAGGGCAGAGTTATCACCTTTGACTTTATTTTTTGAAAAATTTGGCATAATATAAAAAGGCTCACGCATGCATTAATTGACAGGGTGGTATTGTTAATCCTTATTCTCTTTAAATGTCTTTTGCAGCACATTTGACAGAAGCCTGCAGCAACTAAGGCAACTCTTCAGGTGTTAATGACTCTTAGGCATCCCACCCGCAATCCTCCTCCACAGGAGGTTATGCTTGCCTGGTTATCTGAAGTTCAAAAGGCTACCACCTTACTGCCACACCCTGGCAGCTCTCCAGAAATGGATATTCTTCGAGGGCTGGGAGTCAATGACAAGTAAGAGCTTGTTTGGCAGCCCAGCTAAGACAAGCACAGTCCAGTTGCAGAGCCCTCCTGACTCAAGGTCAACAAGGCCTGAGCAAAGAACTCTGGCTCCCATTGAGCAACTATGTAATAAATAAGAAAAGGGTGGACATGTAGGAAGATGAGGCCTACAAGACCAAGAGATGAACCAACCTGGAGTCTGCCTGAGGGCTTAGCAATAGGCACAGTCAGAGTTGCTAATCCTGTCTAGACAATGAGGGGCAACAGTGCAATGTCAATGGGTAGGAGGATGCAGCCTGGGTGTGGGAGGAGGGTATATAAGGCTCTCCCCATCACTGAATAAATGAGTTTGCTGTTTGCCTTTTACCTGACTCCTGGTGTCTGTACCAGTGATGCCACCCCTTATCTCCCCCTCCCCCCAAGGGAGTCTTTAGAACCCAGCCACAGCTAGGAAGGAATTACTCTGCAACTCAAGGGTTACTTGAGCTACAGAGTAAGTTAGTGAGCCACTGTCTCAGACTCATGATCTAAACCAACAAGCAGAATCCATCTCATAGGTACAGGAAGTAATGCTTAAGGTGCAGAAAGTCCTGGCATTCCCATGCCACCCCTGTGGGATGTCTTTCTAACACAGCAGATCTACACACTAGATGCCTACAAAGACCACCCCTAATGACAAACCTCCTCCAACAAGGCCACACCTCCTAATCCTTCCCAAATGAGCCTATGGGGTCCATTCTCATTCAAACCACCACAGGCATCATTATTAACATTAATGCAGGCTTCCTGAGAACCATATGCCAGCAACCATTTCTGCTGCAGCCATCACATCCACATTTCAAACACAGGAATAACTTCGAGCATGAACATGGACCACCCCCCAAATCAATCTGTTCATAGCTTCACTCTCTCATAACAGTCAAAGCAACTAATCCCTAGTTCCCTTCTTACTCAAAAGGACAAGACAATCTGTTCCAGGAAAGGACACAGGCAGATGAGACAGTCTCACCTGTGAGTCACATGGGCCACGGGTGAAATCCAGGGCCATTCATCACACTGTTTCCTAGGGCAACCAAGGTCAGTTTTCTGTGTCTGAGCTCATTTGTTTATAAAACAGGAATCCTGTGACCAGGGTTAGATAGTTGACTTGAGGATGAAGTGAGAAAGGGCCCAGCATACAACTAGAGCAGTAGTCCTTCCTAATGGACCCTAACTGGCAGGTAACCCTGGCTCATTGGAATAGAAATATCTGAGATGTTTTTTTTTTCCCCTGGCCTCCTTTCCACTATAACTGCACCTTTCATGGCATTTCTATTCTATAGGAAGCCTTTGCTGAGTTTTCTTGTCTGCATTTGGAAACAGAAAATGGGTCTAGGGTAGGAGATAGAACCTCTCACGAGACTCTGATGGGGAAACTCCCCTAACTACCTTCTGCAATTAATAACCCACAATATGGGCCTTGAGAACTTAAAACGATGGTGAGTTAGAAAGGCACCATCCATCCGAGTCACTGAGGAGAACAAAGTGCTTGAGTCTGCTAGCAGCACCGCTCCAGAGCCTGTGCATATCAGGGCAGCCTCTGAGGACCTGAAGTGACAGCAGGATGTAATCTATTCACTGCAGCCTCTGCCATACTTCTGTCAATGCCAAGAGGCCAGGAGCCTGTTATTAATTCTGTAACTGGAGCTCTTGTGTAAGCAATCCAAAATCCAGCTCAATTCAAACACAGACTGCAAACAGAGCCATCACCAATCACACACCTGCTGACCTTCACAAAGGGTCCTCCTCCAGCACCTTTCAGAAATACTTGCCTGGCTCACACCTGATCAGTCCATGATACCTCACTGGCCTTCTGTAACATGAAAAAAAAAAAAAAAAAAAAAAAAGGACACAAAGACCTATATTAGGGTTCAAGCTTCAAGCTGAAGACCAGAGAAGCAAAGCAGCCAAGCCACTAGCTCTTACCTCTACCTCAGGCTGAAAGGGCTGAGCATGTCTCCATGCGCTCTCACCAAGCCTCAGATTGCTGCCTCTCCTCAGCATGGCAGCAGAGAATCCATGCCTTCCTATCCTCAATGTGGCTGGAGAATGAATGCCAGCTCTGGGGGCATGTTCCTGTCTTAAACACCTCTCATTAGTCCTGGGATTAAAGGCATGGGCTCTGTTACTCTTTCAGATTGATTCAATCTCATGTAGCCCTGGGTGGCCTTGAACTCAGAGATTCGTCTGCCTCTGTCTCCTGTGTCCTGGAATTAAAGGTGTGTGCCATCACTGTCCAGCTTCTATGGCTAACTAGTAGAGCTGCTTTGCTATTTTGATGTACAGTGGCTTTAATAAATCATAAACAATATATCGCACAGACTTCTCTGGTTCTAGTACTGGCCAGCTGCTGGGATAAACTTGTATCCGTTCTGTTTTGAATATCTGGCTCTCTTTCTCTGTGGTAGATATGTCATTAGCCCTTATTCAGCATACTGTTCCACCAACTGTGCACCGCAGTTGAACCCAGGGCACCTCATGGAAGAAAGGCCTACTTTGGCCTGCATGCACAGAATATGGGCTGCAGAATTAGCTTCCTGATCACCACCCCCAGATCATAGTAGCCTTATCCCAAGTGATAGCGACAATGGAAGGCGGCTCATTTATTCACAAATAGTGACTGATTTGGACTTTCAGGATGGCAACTCAGTAATCAAGTCCTGAGACTAATGAATTTTTTTAAAAGATGAATATCCTTTCACAGGCAAGTTTCTTTTCAATCACAGCAAGAGGGCTGGCAAGAGGGTCTACCATGAGCCACACCTTAACAGGCAAGAAGTTACCACACAGTTTTTCTAAAACCTGGGATCCTGTGATGACAGGGGTTCCCTCCTTCCCAACTGGGCTCATTTTTAACAAGAGACCCAGAAAGTCTTAGGACCAGACAACTGGCAGGCAACGACATAGTAGTTGAGGGGAAGCCCACTTGGCCCACAACACAGTACCATCATTTAATCATATTAATTTGAGCAGCTGAACTTTGCTGAAGTTCAGGTGTGCATCTATAATTTCACAGTGTCACTGGCATTGTCTTATAGGGGACTTAAAGGCACCAAGAAGGCAATGGTCATGTGCAACATCCTGCACAAAGCATAAAAACTCGCATGAGAATTGACAGCTGGGCCTAAAGACCTTAGCAAATAAGACCACTTTGCTCTCTTAGCTGCACAATGAACCATGAGATTATCTGAGACCAGGCCTTAAACCACATCTGGCCATCTGCACAATCTGAAGCATTAACACCAGAGACTTCCCATAAGCCTCAGGAGGAGGAGGATGTAGATGGGCAAGATGCCAGTCGGGTAGAATGGCCCATATGAGCAGTATTGTCTTCTCAGGAACTGCTCTTAGGGAGCGGCACCAGCCAGCAAGGTGCTCGTGAGCACGGCAGGGAGGAAGGGAAGCTTGCCTTGGGCTTCCTCCAGTACCCACTTTTATCCCACCCCACATGGTTTCTTCCCAACTCCCTTGGGGGATAGTCAGTACTTCTACTCTTCCTCAGCCTTGGGGGATAGTCAGCACTTCTTCCTCAGCCCCACCTCATGAGGCTCCTCTCCTAAAGACAAGACTAGCCAGAGTCTGAGAGTCTTACCTGAGGAGCCTGAGCTCCACTCTGTACAGTCACTCCCACTTCGTGACCCTTTACAGGAAGAGGGTGGGAGACTGGTGTTAGGGTGGGAAGGAGGCTTTTGTACTGCATTTGGCCTTCAGATCAACCCAACCCATCATTTCTCTCGTATCTCAACAACTCATCCTGTTTTGAAGGATGAATAGGAGTTTACCAGACAGAGCAATGTAAAGGGCCTTTGTGCTCAGGGCTGGGAAAGCTGGGAGAATAGGAAGCTCAGGGATCAGTACCAGCAGGCATCTGCTCCAGGAAGGACTGGCTCCCAACAGGAGACATCATGATAGCTTTTTCCTCTAAATCAGTGGTTCTCAACCTGTGGGTAGAGGCTCCTTTAACAACCCTCTATCTACACACACATACATACATACATACATACATACATACATACATACATACACACACATGCACACACACACCCCACATACATATATATTTACAATTCATAAGAGTAAAACAAAAACCCAGGATAGCCAAAACAATCCTGTACAACAAAGAGGGAAGAGTGATAATACAAGCAAAGGGGTTAAGACCAGGATGGGGAAACACACACAAACAGCTGACTTGAGTTAGTGGGAACTCACTGACTCTAGATGGACAGCTGGGGAACCTGCATAGGACTGAACTAGGCCCCCTGGATGCAGGTGACAGTGGGTGGCTTGGGCAGTTTGTGGGGCCACTGGCAGTGGGACTAGGATCTATACCAGGTGCATGAAGGGGCTTTTGGAGCCTGTTCCCTATAGAGAGATACCTTGCTCAGCCTAGATACAGTCAGAGAGATGCCTGCCTCAATGTAATGATGAGACAGAGTTTGTTGATTCCCCATGGGAGGCCTTACCCTCTCTGAGGAGCAAAATGGGGTGTGTGTGAGGGGAAGGTGGGAAGAGCATTAGGAGGGCAGGGAGGGGGAACTTGAATTATATGTAAAAAAAATACAAAACAAAATAAAAAATTCATAACAGTAGCAAAATTACAGACATGAAATAGCAACAAAAATATTTTATGGTTGGGGACCCCACAACATTCAGAACTGTATTAAAGGGCTGAGGCATTAGAAAGGTTGAGAACCACTGCTCTAAACTGTGATGAGCTTGGGTGGAATGTGAAGAGCCACAGACATTCCAGCAGAGAGCAGGCAAGGTGTGGCCTGCCTTCTCCCACTCCCGGACAACACCACATTGACTTACCAGCTGGTATTGAACTCAGTTAGGTCCACATAGGAATGCCAGGCTTAGTCACAGCGACAGAGCTGAGACACAAAGGAGACTGTAACTGCCCTGAGAGGAAGGGGACATTTTGAAGGGACACTTGGGACCATCCCTTTGGCTGTCAAGACTACAGAAACAATGGACCCCAAGAATCTTGAATTTCCCACAAGAATCTCACGTTGGAAGAAGAAAAGACTGGGTGACTGGGAACAGGTAGACAGACTGCAGAGGAGTGTCTGCTGTAGAAGGGTAAGCCTATCAGGAAGCCTTCCATGGAGAAGCCAGGGCTGAGGATGTAGTAGGCAGAGCTCACACCCTGCCCAGGACTGCTTAGAATACAGCCTGCTGACACCTGTTTAAGCCCTAGCTTCATCTTGGATCCCTAAGATGGACTTGCGGGAAGAGGTCATTGGATCTTTGTCTCTCTTCCCAAGCTGTCAGGGCTCAGAAGCTCTCTCCAAACCTTAGTAACAGAACCAACTTCAGGGAGAACCTGAGAAACGTTGTGTTGAGTCTCAAGGCATCGAAGTCGTGAAAGGAACCTAAACAAGTCACACCTGGGTTTGAATCCCACCACTGCCTTTACTACCTGCACAAACTTGAATAAAAACTGTCTTCGTGCTGGGTGGTAGAGTCCTTTAGTCCCAGGACTCAGGAGGCAGAGGCAGGCAGATCGCTGTGAGTTTGAGGGCAGCCTGGACTACAAAGCCAGTTCCAGGACAGCCAGGGTTACACATAGAAACCCTGCCTGCAAGCAAAAAAAAAGAAAAAAAAAAAAAAAAAAAAAGAGGGGTGGATGGAGGAAAAAAAGAAAGGAAGGGAGGGAAGGAGAAAGGGAGGAAGAGAAAAAGAAACTGTCTTCTCATCTTTGAAAGAATAACAGAGAGAGAGGAGAGAGAGAGAGAGAGAGAGAGAGAGAGAGAGAGAGAGAGAGAGAGAGAGAGAGAGAGAGAGAGAGAGAAACACACCATAGCACTGAAGCTAATTTCTTTCAAAGTGGGTGCTGTATGCAGCCATGCCTCTCTGCTGTTAAACTAATTACTAATATCTTTGTTTTTATCTTGCTGAGGCTTCAAAGAGCCCCAAAGGGAGAAGGTGGAGTCAGCCCAGAGGCACAGTGAGTGCTGCTCTGTCTCCATGGGTGATGGAAGAATGCTTCCAAATGCTTTCTGCCTAGCCACCCACCCCTGCCCGCCCCATGCTCTCCACCTCTACAGGATCAAGTTTCCCCCTGACCCAGTGGGTCCAGAAGAGCTCTGGGTCTCACATGACAGCCTGGCGGGTGCAGCTGTTCCCAGTGAGGGCATTAATAATACAGGCCTTTTTCCGCAAACTCTGGCAAATGGTCTGAAATGACAAGTGAAAACACTGTGTCCAAATTCTCCCTGGGACACAGGGCGGGGTAGCCAGAGGAACTCACCTTTATGAGGAGGAACTTCGAGCTCTCTAGGGGAGGCTAAAGGAAATGGCTAGGGTGAGGGGTGCTATCACAGGCATTACATGAAAATTCTCTCATCTGTGGCTCTCACCTATAGGCTTTGAAGGACTACTGCAGAGTCCAAAAGCAAGAGGATACAGCTCTGTGACCTACTGGCCCAGTGGTGAACAGAGCCGTGGATTTCCTCTTAGCAATAGCAAATTACATCAGCATAGTTGCCTGAGACAGGAGACAAGGAAGGGTGGTGCAGAATACTATTTTAACTATGAAAAGTTAGAAATAATACTGTTTTATATTTGGAATAGTATTTGAACTATGTAAACACTTGTTTATATTGCAGTGTGTTACTTTAATTATGTAAAGATGTGTTACTTTTGTTTATGCTGTATTTGTTTAATTATGTAAAGATATGTTGCTGTCTCACCTTGCCTGCCTCTGGCGCCTGATTTAATAAAAAGCTGAACCAACAGTTAGACAGGAGAGGTGGGGCTAGTGGGCAGAAAAAAATAAATAGAAAAGAGAGAGAAGAGAATGAGGGAGAAAAAAAGGAACACATCTGGGGCCAGCTAGATGAAGAGAGGGAGGGAGGGAGGGAGGGAGGGAGGGAGGGAGGGAGGGAGGGAGGAAAGGAGGGAGGGAGGGAAGGAGGGAGGAAAGGAGGGAGGGAGGGAAGGAGGGAGGAAAGGAGGGAAGGAGGGAGGGAGGGAGGGAGGGAGGGAGGGAGGGAGGGAGAAAGACAGGAAGGAAGGAAGGCAGGCAGGGAGGGAGGAAGGAAAGAAGGAAGGAATGGAGGGAGGGAGGAAGGAAGGGAAGAAGGGAGGGAGGGAGAGAGGGAGGGAAGGAGGGGAGGGAGAGAGGGTGGGAGGGAGGGGAGGGAGGAAGGGAGGGAGGAAAGGAGGGAGGGAAGGAGGGGAGGGAGAGAAGGTGGGAGGGAGAGAGGGTGGGAGGGAGGGAGGGAGGAAGGGAGGGAGGAAAGGAGGGAGGGAGAGAGGGAGGGAGAGAAGGTGGGAGGGAGAGAGGGTGGGAGGGAGGGGAGGGAGGAAGGGAGGGAGGAAAGGAGGGAGGGAGAGAGGGAGGGAGGGAGGGAAGGAGGGGAGGGAGAGAGGGTGGGAGGGAGGGGAGGGAGGGGAGGGAGGAAGGGAGGAAGGGAGGGAGGAAAGGAGGGAGGGAGAGAGGGAGGGAAAAAGCCCCAGGCAAAATGAAGATGAAGAGAAACAGGTTAAATTATAAGAGCTAGCAAGAAACGAGTCTAAGCTAAAGTTGAGCATTCATAACTAATAAGAAGTCTGTGTCGTGATCTGGGAGCTGGGTGATGTTGGGAACCAGCAGTCTGCTGACCCCAACCCCGAAGATGGGCAGGAGGCTCATGGCCATGTCATCACTACATCAGACTTTACCTGGCTGTTCAAGCTTTACCTGGCTGCGCAGGGGATTCAGTTACACATGCACAAGCCCCCCTTTTTAAAGCAAGCGCGCCAAGCAGGCCCCTCTCTCTCTCTGGGGCCCCTCTCTCTCTTTGGCTCCCCCGCTTTCAGTTGGCCACCAGCTACCCCCCTTTCTCTCCCCTCTCTCAATAAACTCCACTTGGGTGCTGAGTCTGTTTGTGTTTCTTAGGCAATAGTTGTATCAAAAGAACAACAGGTGGTAGCCCAAGAGAAAGCCTGGTACAGGGGAGCACACTGGGGTGAAGGGCAACAGGACGTGCATGCCATTGTTCATGCAGTCTCTGCACCTAAGATGGTAAGGCACTAGGTAAGTACCAGTAACTGAAGTAGGATGTGGTGCACAGGGAAAAAAAACCCAAGCTTTGTGCCCACAGTAGAGTCAACACAAACTGATACCAGCCCTCCACTTGCTCTCACCTTCGGTTTCCTCATCAGGAAAATGGGATAATGCCAAACAATCTAAAGCAATGCATGGAAACAGAGGGCGCTCACAAATGGACTTCTCACATCCAGCGCAGACCCCAAGTCTATCTTCAGCTCCAGGGGGAAGGCTGTGGGGAGGTGAACAGGGTACAAAACAACTGGCCACACCTCCTAGGGTCTTGCATTAGTCGGATCTGATCTGTGGCCTGGATTTCAAGAGCCTCTAAAGCAGCTCATCTCTGAGGCGTCAGTGCTTAGCAGACCAAGACTTTGTCATGCTCATCAGCACCCTCCCAGCTACCATTGTCTCCAGAGCCAGAACAGGCACAAGGACAGGGGAAACATGGTCAATTCAGATTTAAGGAGACACTCACTCCGTTGTGCAAGCTCAGATCACAACCTGAGGGTCTGGGCTCCCAGGCCTATCTCACTCACCTCTGTGGTGTGGTACAGTTGAGCAGCCTGTTCTGGAAATCTCTGTGATGCACTGATGCTCAATGGGACAGTAGGGGCAGTACACACACACACACACACACACACACACACACACACACACACACACACACACACACACACAGTGTGTGTGCCACATGCACGTAGGTGGAGAAAGAGAAACAGGAAAGAGACAAGTTGAGAAGATGAGGAAAGCTTGCTGGGAGAGAGAAGTGGTGTGGAGAAGCTGCTGGCGTGTCTATGGACAGGCAGAGGTCAAGGTTCAGGAGCAGCAAGGGATGGCCAGGTCAGAAGCAGACCTGAGAACATGGGGACAGAGGAGTGATTAGCCATGTTCAGCCAGCACAGTTTCGCTGTCATTCAGTCCTTTTGTCCCATTCCCCTTGTACAGTTTGGACTCCATTGTCTACCTCCAGGACCCTCACCACAGCCTCCTAATCAACCTCTGCTTCAAATGCCTCGCCTGTGAAGTCTCCCTCGAGTCTATATTAATAATCAGAAGTGCCTCAAATGTTTAAAACAACCCCCATGTTTAATCCACTCCGTGGAAATTTCTCAGTCTAGCAGACAAAGTACACTCCTTGCTTCTCAGCCACCAGTCAGCACCGTCTTTTGAACCTGCAGACCCTTAAACTCTTGGTCCCTTAACTGGCCGCTGACCCTTCACTTACTCTAGACATACGCCCTCACTTGCTCTTCCTCTTCCCCTTCTCATGAGAGAGCTCATTTCAACTCACTGACAAATCTAAGCACCCTAATCAGCTCAGCTTATCTCCTTCCTCCAAAGAGCATGCATCCAGGCCTGCCAAAGCCTAGAGCTATTTACAGATGTCCTCAAGCAGCTTGATCCTGGTACTGGGCCAGGCCCTGAACCTTGCTCTACCCATGAGAGTCATGGAGCAGAAAGCAAACACGGCGCCACACCAGAGAGCCAGAGAGCCAGGTCTTGTGTTCAGCAGGAAGCTGGCTAGCTGCAGAAAAGCAGCCATCAGTACCTGCTTATTTATTTATTCCCTTCTGCACCTCGCCCAGCTGTGGGCTTCTGCAGGCTCTCGGTTAATAACAATTGAATTAATTAATTAACGAGAGTCTCCTGCTGGAGGGACAGAACCATTCTTATACAAAATAAAAACATTCTCATCTACTACTTGGAAAGACGACCCAACCCATAATGGATTGTGGCAACAGTTGTACAACTCAGTAATTCACTTTAAAAGGAAAGTCACGGAGTCTCTTCCCTGCCCTCACCTCCCACTCCCTTTCTTTCTCTCTCACATACATTTATTTCCTATGTACTTATTTTGTGAAAGTATGTGTGTGTGGTGCATGTACTACAGCATTTGTGGAGGCCAAAAGACAGCCTGTCTATTCTCTTCTGAGACAGAATCCAGGGTCATTGGGCTTGGTAGGAAAAGTTTTTGCCCACTGAGCCATCTCTGAATCATCTAACCTGAGTCATTTTTATGGACTGTTAACTATACCTCAGTAAAGTTGTTCCTAAACTATATATTACTACCTAAGCCATCATGGTGGCTTTCCAGATTTGCTGAACAGCCATTGGCACACGCCACAACAGGAAAAGATGGCTACTCCCAAGGCACAGTGTCGGAGTCTCCCTTAATACCACTGGGTACATGAGCAGGTAAAAAGCTGGACATTGGTAACCTTGTAGATCAGTCTGTGTTGAGGGGGAAGGTCCTGACCTGTCAAGCATTGGACCAGGCTTGACATCGTCACCCAGCAGAAAGCACCAAATACCCTCCTGAGTATGAGGCAAGGGTTCTGCCTGTTTCCCAAAGCTAAGACCGAAAGTCCCAGGTCAGGATCACTTCCTGAGGAAGCGGCCTGTTTCAGACTGTTCACTCCCACAGCGTCAGAGTTCCCCACACAGAATTGGTGACTTCACATTTGCTGGTGTTAATATTTACGGTCTCTCTCTTCAGACAACATATGTGAGAGCAAGGACTCGGCCCATATGTTCACACAGAACCAAGATGCACCACTAAATGAGTAAACAGGATGCTTCCCCGGATGGCCAGGGTGTGGCGTACAGTCAGTTTTCATCTGTCAGCCCCGCCCGATGTGTTCATGCAGGAGGCAACTGAAGGAGAGGCAGGCAGAGCTGCTTCCCCAGTGTGGTGAACAATATATCACCACACCCAGGGGCCATGCACCCCACCACTCCAACTCTCCTCCTCTCTGCCCATGAAGCAGCCATTACTCCCACCTTCATTAGAAGGAAGGCTACTGGAGCCCAGACTTGTCAGAAGAGACTGCTCACAGTCTCTCCCGGCCATTGCTGATGGGCAGAAGTTGGGAGGTTTGGGGGAGGGGCAGTCTCTACAGTTCACACTCATAAGTAGATGAGAATCTTAGCACTAGTGAGGTCACGTGCTTTTCCCCCTGTACCACCACCCTCCTCTCACCAGAGTGTGTAAGCATGGGCCCCAAGCACACAGCTGGCTCAGAACCCGAGCTGCATCCCCCAGGAGGGTATGGAATTTGGAACCTAAGCTCCACCCATACCCATGCAGCAGAGTGGGATCCCATCAGCTCTCTAAGGAAGCTCCCATCCTCCTGGGAAAAGCATTCACTCCCATCAACCCTATTTTCCATGGTAATATCCCAAACTGCTCCCTTCTCTAGTGCATACCTAAGGACAGAGTGTGACCATGCAGACACAGCAGTGTACTTAACACAGCAGAATGGATCTCCTCACTGGCTCAGATAGCATTCAGGTAGGACAGAGGCAGCTGTCACCTTGCTGCGGTTGAAATGACTTCTTATTGGCTAGCTGCAAAACCTTCCTGCATGCCTGCCTCCCTGTGTCCAAATGTTTAAAGTATGCCCCTCTTGGATTTGTGGTGAAGACAGACAAACCCGAGGACACTCGGTGCCCATAACAGGTTGTCACCGTTAAGTGCACTGGGCAGAAGCTGCTCTCTGCCTAGACAAAGGAAGAGCAGGTGACACTGGGTCTGAGGTGGGCCTGAAAATGCTTGGCACTGTCACACCAAACCACACTGAGAGAACAGTCCTCCAGGGTCAGTCCCAGAGGTGCCGAGGAGGGGCAGGGTGGGACCACAGCAAAAATAAAAATAAAAAAAAATTAAAAAGCACTTGTAGGTTGTTTGCTCAACTGTGAAGAAAAAAAAAAAAAAACAGTTCTCCCTGGAAAAATACACAGCTCTGAAAATATCTCTCTCCTTAGCCACCCAGAACAATGAACTGGACCAAAGAACAAAGAAGGAACCCGTCCAGGGCAGTTCTGGACACAGTGAAAGAAGGAAGCCGACACTGGACCCATCTGTTTGCCCATCGGAGAGCACACTAGGCTGTGACTGCAGACCGCTCTACATTCATTCAGACAGGCAGACCCAGGTCTGGCACGTCACTCTCACTCTCAGCCAGAAAAAGAAGCAGGAGAAAGCATACTGGCATCACCCAACATGGGCAGGGAGATGGGGAGGCAGAGACTAGATCATCACTCTACAAATCATTCTGGAAGTCTCTTTAGAAATTCAACAACACATTTGCTGTAGAACCCACTGTTTCCAGTGCTGGGCACTTGTCCCAGAAAAAAGAGAAAAAGAAACTTTATGTCCATACAAAAGCTGCTGTCACCAGCCCCAAGCCTGAGAGTAACTAAAATATCCTTCAATGGGGTGAAGGGGCTGAAGTGAATGGGAAATTTGGTCCCCACAGGCTAAGGTATTTGAACACTTGGTCGCACACGGTGGTGGTGTCTGGGGACATGGCCTGACTGAGTAACTTATATTATTAAGGAAAGGTTGAGAGTTCACTCTTTGTTTCTTCCGGGAAGGTGATGTGAGTTCTCTGTATCCCATAGTTCTTGCCAATTGCTCTATGTTGCTTCACTGGCAGTAGGTCTTAAAATTGTGGGTTTTTTTTTTTTTTTAACCTTTCCTTCCTCTACAGCATACTTGATATTTGTTATCATTGGATGTAGTTTTGTATCAAGTCTAAACCTTCTTCTTTAGACTAAAAGGGGAATAGTGGTGACATATTCGCCTGGGAATCTGTAACAGCAGCCACGCCTTTTGGGCATGGTTATAGGTGTGGACATGACCAGTTAAAGAGAAAAGATAGGGATGGGGTGGGTGGTGGGGGGAACCTCTGAGGCCTATGAGAGCATTGAGGAGGCAAGGCTGCACCCTTGGAGCAGGAATGCCATGACAGTCATTTACTGTTTTCTATGTAGTTCTTCTACCAATAAAACTCCGCTAATCATTCATACTGGGACTGATAAAGCCTTAATTTCCTGTCACTTGCTGCCACACCATCCCTACCATTATGAACTCTAATCTTCTGGAATCATAAACCAAAATAGACTTTTTTCCTTGACTTGCCTCTTGTCATAGTGTTTTATCACAGCTACAAACAAGTGAGTTAGCATAGCTTACATCCACACCACAGAATAGTACTCAGCAGTGAAAAAGGGAAAGCTAGCAATAGAGTCAACAACCTTGATGGGCTTGAGGCACACCCAGAATGCCTCTCTGAAGATTGCATATTGTGTCAGGCAACTATCCAGATGGAGAATGGGGAGGGGCCAGTGTGAATGCAAAGGCAGAGCACCAGGGAGGTCTCTGGTTAAGGAACGCTTATGAATCCCAACTGCAGTGGCGGCTGCACTGGTCTACAAGGGAACAGCAGAGCACTGACCAGCCAGCAGAGTAATTTCAGGACCCAGTACATTGTAATTATGCAAGATGGAGCTCCTGGAGAAAACACAGCTGAGACCTACCCATCCCTGAACCACCTGTGCAGCCTTCTCTGGATTCTGTAATTATTTCAAAACCAGAAGGAGTGCATAGCCAGTAATCAGGGAGCTGGGATTACAGACCACCTGTATCGGCTTCAAATCCCCGTGCTCAGAGCACATCAAACCACCCTTACCTCTGTACTACCATGAGTAAGCCTCTTCGCCTCTACTCAAGCTGCTGTCTACACCACCACACACACAGCTAACTCTTCATTTCCTGTAAAACCACCTATTCTCCCCCAAGACACTTCCCACTTTCGGACCACTACTCTCTCCTCTTATCAAGAGTTTCATCGGTTATAATTAGGTCATTTGTTTGTATCTCCAGCACAGCACAGAATCTGAGGTAATATTTATGAAACCTAGCCAATTAAAGCCTTGATAGTAGAATACGTAAGCCAATTCCAATTGAATTGTAAGAAGATATTCAACGCAATTTTTAATACAGTTTTAAAGATTTATTTATTATGTATATAGTGTTCTGTCTGCATGTATCCCTGCACACCAGAAGAGGGCCTCAGATCACATTACAGATGGCTGTGAGCCACCACGTAGTTGCTGGGAATTGAACTCAGGACCTCTGGAAAAGCAGCCAGAGCTCTTAACCTCTGAGCCATCCCGCCAGCCCCATTAAAACATTTTTTAAAAAATAAAAGCCCAGAGATTTGAGCTGAAACTTAATATAAGGAAATATGTAGATAGTAGGTGCATTCATGGAAAGAGGCTGAACAACATTAACCTGGAGGAAATGCAGACAACACCAAAGAGAAGACAGCCCAGGGAAAGTGGCTGAAGCTAAAACCGCCTGACAAGAATTGGCAAGGAAGTGGAGCACCTGCAAAGCCAGAGCACAGCTGTTCTGGAAGACAGTTTTCTGCTTCCTAAAAAGCAAGTGCATGGGACGCAGAGACGGCTCAGCAGTTAAGAGCACTGGCTGCTCTTCCAGGGTCCCCGGGTTCAATTCCCAGCACCTACATGATGCTCACAACTGTCTGTAACTCCAGTTCCAGGGAATCTGATACCTTCATAGTAATGCACATATGATAAAGTTAAATAAATTATTTTTAAAAAGAAAGCAAATGCAAATGCATGACATAGCCATGGGTTTTCACAAGAGAAATCTATGACTGTATTAAGTTTCCCACACACACAAATGCTTAATGACTTTAATAGTTACAAATTAAAAGCAATCTAAAGCAATCCAGATATTTGCCAAAGGTGGGTGGTTAAACTGTGGGACACCCACACTCTTCAGCAATAAAGGACGAAATGGCTGATTAGCGTGACAGTGACCAACACTGTAATGGTGTGGAAGGAAAGAAGGGTGCACAATACAGAATTTCACCTCAGTGACGCCTGAGGAAATGCACGCTGTGGTGACAGGAATCAGAATGGTCATTGCTGAAGTAGAAGGAGACAGAATGGAACAGGAGGGAGGGATACAGCTCAGGGAGCAGTGTGGAGAGGCAGGCAATGGCTGTGACCATCGATGTGATATCCACGGGTGTGTATACAACATATGCCAAAACTCCTCATGTTGTGCAACCTACACAGAGACAAGGTTGTTATCTGTCAATCATTTCTAGATGAAGGCCGATGGAGCATGATAATGGGACCATTCATTAGGCACCTCCTAAGGAGAAAGGCCTTATGTAAATTATTATTGAAGAGGAAGCTGGGTCAGAAAGCCTTGGGGGTGGGGGTTGTCATCAAGTCAGGCTCTAGCAACACACTCCTCCAAAGCTGAACATTTCTGTGTGAGAGCTCAATGGCAAACCCCCGGCCTGAAGCATACACTACAAAAGCATACACGAAAGTGGGTTGTCACTGCCACAAATGCCTCTAGCAGCAAAGCCCACTGAAGACTGGGATGGGAAGGTGGCTGTGCCAACCTCTACAACAGCATTGTGTTTGGCCAGAAGGGTTTGATGACACAGACACTGGTCCATCAGGAGACCAGATCTGAGCTCCACTTGAGCAGTGAGCAAGGCCTTCCCCCTTCCTGAGCCCCTACTTATTCTAAGGAAGGAGGTGAAGGAACTCTTTCAACCCTATTTTATGTTCTCTGGGCACCCTATAAGCCTCACTTTTCCTCCACAAGCTGCATAGATGTCACAGTCAAAAGGAGTCATGATTCTCTGTGAATGTGAACCTCTGACCCCACCAGACCCAGCCCCTGGCCACTCTGCCTCCTCCCTCAGTTGCCCTGCTTGCCCCTGTGTCCTAGTTAGTTTCTATTACCATGGTAGGACAGCAAGACCAAAGCAACTGGAGGAGGAAAGGGTTTATTCCACCTATACTTTCTTCATAGTGCGTCATCAGAGGAACCAGTGCAGAATCTCAGAGCATGAACCTGGAGCTTGTGCACAGGCCATGAAGGACTGCTGCTTACTGGCTTGCTCCTCATGACTTGCTCAGCCTGCTTTCTTATGAACCGATGATCACCATGAGCCAGGCCCTTCCATATTAGTCATCTATCAAGAAAATGCATGCCAGGCTTGCCCGTAAGGCAATCTAGTAAGAGTATTCTCTTACTCGATGCTCCCTCTTCTAAATGGCTCTAGCTTGTGTCAACTTGACATAAAACTAGCCCGCTCTCCATGTGTTGCTCAGTGTGCTAGTCATAGCCTGAACACTCAAACTGAGGTTAGGCGTCAGGGGCACCCTGGGATGCACAGTGTCTTCAGTCAGTGAAAGACAAGCTGGAGGTACATGGCTCCAGCAGGAAGGAGAGCCTATGTCCTATACATTCTTGCTTCAATGAAGTTCCCCACCTTGCCATTGTCAAATCTGTGTGCCCAAGGCTGGGCGAGAACTTCTTGTCCAAGCAGACTGGGCCATTTGGTTGCCATGTAGTAGACACTCAGTAAGTATCTACAAAACCACATCAGAGTCTTCTCACCTATAATTCTTTTTCTAAACAGGACTACAATAACACAAGAAATAATCCTGGGGGTTGAAATGAAATCAAGAAGATTCTATACAACAAAGAAAACAATCACTGGAATGAATGGACAGCCTACAGAACAGGAAGAAATCTTTGCCAAGTATACCTCAGGCAAGGGATTAGTATCCAGGACACATAGAGAACTGTAAAGGTTAAACACACAACCAATGGATGTGTCAACGAATGGAACAGGCATTGAAAAATTGCAAATAGTAGATACATATATTCTAAGATGTCCCATGTCCTTAGCCACCAGGGAAATGCAAAAATAAAACTAGTTTGAGATTCCATCTCACCACAGTCAAGAAAATAAATAACAACAAATTCTGGTGAAAAATGTGAGGGAAAGGAACCATTTTGTTCACTACTGATAGGTGTGTAAACTAATACAGCCATAGTTGAAAAATATGGAGGTTTCTCAGCCAGCTCACATAGAACTACCGTATGAGTCAGCTATACTGCTCTTGGGTATATTCCTAAAGGGTTCACTCAACACATAAGAGAAAAATGCCTTATGATCTGAAAAGTTTCTGTACTCCAATAAGCCTTTCCACCAATGTAGCAATCTAAGTTAGACCAAATCAAACAATCCCAGATTATTTTCCAGCCCCACAGAGAGATGGAAAAGAGAGACTGGAAAACCATGCCTCTGGTTTTGGGGGGTGGTGGCAGTTTAAATACCCTATGAGAGTGGGTCTTGAGCATCTCTAGGGGAGGGGTCACTTGGCAGGCTTTCTGAGATGCAGCAGTGTTTGAAGAGAGATGGGGGGAGGAGGGCTTGGGATGATGCTTGACCAGGCACTGTCTATCTATCATTTCAGACATTCACTAGACCTTACCCAAAGGCCCCAAAGCTTGGTTCCATTTCTTGGAGTCCCTCTTTGACCCCAACCATCTCCAGGTTCACATTTCACAGGTTCATTCCTGTGCCAAGGCCAATCCACAGGGAGCCCTCCATAGGTGGTAGCCTCTGCACCAGCTTCCTAGACATCAACTGGTAGAGGACTACCAGGTTGATTTCACTCACATGCTCACTCATAAAAAAACTCCATTACCTACTAACTCTTGCTGACAGTTTTACAGGATGGATAGGATCAGTTCCAACCTCCAGAGAAACAGCATGCGTGGAGGCTCAGGTACTTCTGGACCACATCATTCCTCAGTCAACCTTTACATTCAGGGTCATGCAGCTCACGTCGGAAGCTCTCAATATTTCCTGAAAATTCCACATACTCTATGATCCACACTCCTCAGGAAAGGTGAAGAGGGCAAACGAACTCATGTTATCTCAGCCCTCTCTTCACCCATTACCCTTAAAACCACCTTCCAGGCCACCCTACATTCTCCTACAGGCCAAAGCCATTTTGACTTATTTATGGAAGGCCCTTCCTCCTCAATCACCACCTCCCAGCCCAGACTCCTCCACTGGCTAGGTACCTTCCCTGACTCTCCCTTTGAGGTCCCTTCTCCGTTCAAGCTCTAACAGCTATCACCCCAAGCACCCCTCCCCCACCTCTCTCCAAACCCTGCTGCATCTCAGAAAGCCAGCCAAATGATGACCCCCTCCCCCAGAGATGCTCAAAACTACTTCCACTGGGTAGTTCCCCCAGAAAAACAGACCCTTGGTTTTCTGGTCTCTCTTTTCTGTCTCCTTTCTGCAGGAACTGGAAAATCATCCAGGAATGTTCTATCCATTAAACTTGAACTTTTTCTAATTCGGTTTGATCTGGTCTGATTTGGACAGCTGCGCTGGCAGAGAGGCATATCGGGTGTAGATACCTTTCAGTTTCTATGTTTATGGCAGCACTATTCACAATACCAGGTAGATGCCCTTCAACTGAGGAAGAGATAAAAGGTGAGTCTATACAGCCATAAAGAAAAATGAAATCACGAAAAATGAACAAAACATTGTGGTGTGTGAAATAAGCCAGATTTTCAGAAAGACAAATGCTTTATGTTTTCTCTCACATGTGGACCCTACCCCCAACCATAGCATAAAATAAAGCATATACATAGTACTTGTAAAGAAATCTGAGAACTCGGGGGACAGGAACCCTGTTTCTAGCCAGCCAGGAGGGCTGGGACAGTTCCAGCAGGCTCACCCTGGAGGCACCAGGAGGGAAGGGCAGGAAGCACAGGCTTCCTGATCTGATGTTCTCTCACACTGCAAGGGATTTCCCAGATCAGTTCAGAGATTGGCAAATTCCACTGCAACTGTTCATGGCAATTCAGAGGTGGAGCAATACTCCCCTAGGGAAGGAGATGCTTGTAGAAGCTGGGTTGGGAACCCCTGCCTGGATGACCACTTGCTGTGAAGGGCACTTGGAGGCTCTTACAGGAGCTTCACTGTATCCAAGCTTCATTGCCTGTATCTGAGACATGGGTACAGACACACTGCCAGAGGGTGCAGAGTTAAGAGGGCACACAGACAAAGCACAGAGCACGGGGCTCTATCCATGGCCTGCCCTTTCTTACCTCACAGATTCCTCACATCCTTAGAGTAAGATCTTCTCCTGCGTCATCATTGAGGAGGAAAACCAAGGCCCTGATGAGGAAGGAGGCTTATATCCTATGCTGACTTCTGCAGAGATGGCTCAGCTGTTAAAGCTTAGGCTCACAACAAAATATAGGCTGACTTCTGAAGGGCACGGGCTTTGGCTGCTGTGCAGGGGCAGGCCTGGGAAGGGCAGAGGCAGGGCGGGCAGCTGGAATCAACAGGTGTTCCCTTGCTGGATGCTTATAACAAGAGCTGGCAGCCTCAGGGACCAGGCCTGGTCACAGCCTGGAGTCTTCCTCCCCAGGATCCCATAGCTCCACCACCAGCAGCTGCTAAGTGGCCTGGATTCTTAGGATGAAGGTGAGGGCCTGGATGGCTGTTATGACCCTTCCCACCTTTCTCATTCTCTGAACCACAAAGGGAAACTGGAATATCACCAATGTCTTACACTGTCTCTAAGCCCTCCCGGAGGTCACAGGCAAGAAGCACAAAGCAGGAGCCAGAAGACTCGGAAAGAAGGGCAGAGGCCAGGACTCCATTATGCTAATTTATTAGCTCTAATCTGCTGATGGCAGCCTTGAAGAAAGAGGCCTTTGTTGAAGCCTCATGTTTGGCAGGAAGTCACCCTCACCCTCCCTCAGAGATGAGGGGTCAAAAGCTCTAACTGGGTCCTGGCTTTCACATCTGATGTTTCTAAGCCTTGCTTTCCACACTTCCCTGGCCAGCACCTCAACTTTTCCAGGAAGAAAATGCACCCCAGATGTTGGTCCATCAATGGAGGGTTTTCATCGCCTTTATGAAAGGGTATCAATAATTCAAAACCCCCTAAGATGTCCATCAGTGAGAGAGAGAGAAATGCAGCCAATTTTTCTCCATCAATAGACCAAAGGCTTCCTGGTGGCCTAACCCTCTCCCTGTAGCGGTCAAGGAGACTCACCCTATCAAACAGTCTCATTGTAATTATGTAACAGGAGCTTCATCCTGGCTACCCATGAGACACTGCGAACAGACCACAGACCACCCTCTCTAATGTCATGGCTCATGTGTACTGAACACCTACTCTTCATAGGGGAAGAGAGTCTGAGTCAGTGGTCCAGCACTTGCCTCACATGCTCAAGGCCCTAGGTTTGATCCTAAGCCCCTCCACAAGAAAAAGTCCTAGAAAGCCTGGCTTTGCAGCTTCGCCAGTTTCCCACACTAGTCAATTTTAAGCTGCCAACTGTTTTTCTATTGCTTTGTCTTTTGTTTTTTTCTGAGGTTCTTTTGTGGGGATGAAGTTAGTGCTTTTTGTTTTGTTTCATTTTTCTAGACAAGATCTCTGTGTGTAGCCCCGGCTGTTCTGAAACTCACTCTGCTGGCTTCAAACTCAAGAGATCCGCCTGCCTCTGCCTCCCAAGTACTGAGATTAAAGGCGTGTAATCACCACATTTTAACAACTGGTTTGTAAAATTCCTGGATGCTAGAGATTCTAGACTGGACGAGAACTTTCCTGGCCCCTCATGGGGTCATCCCTCCACCTCCAGGCAGAAGGGACCAGTATCCCGCGGAGCCTAAGGAGAACTCTAACAGACCCTGCTTTATTTTCTTCCAAATGTTCTAGGAGTACTTGTTATCTTTATAATCAAAACATATCTACATTTATTTAAATTGCTTTTGGCAAATCTACTGTACTGTTTTGCCATACCTCCCTCATAATCTCTGTCATCTGTGTGTAGTGTGTGTTGGATTGGTGTGTAGGCACATGAGCATGCACATGAGCTTGCTTCCCCATGCATATGTTTCCTGGGAGCTTGCTTTCCCATACAGACCAAAGCATGGAAGCATCATTCTCTTTAGGGTTCAGATTTCCTTAGCAATGGAGAAGATAGACGATTCTGGAAGTTCTGCGCTAACAAAGACTCTTTGGCCTCCAGTAACTTTGCCTCCTCCGCGTGAACTGAGATGGAGGCAGATGTTTGGAACTAAAAACAACTGTTCCTTCTTCCCTAAGCCTTAGAGAACTGCCCTGGCCTTTCTTTCCCCCAAAGGGGCATTCTGTCCACTCCCCCAAGCAGGATTTAAGGGTTCTTACCTCAGCATCAGGATGGAAAAAGTGGGTAGCAGGTATTGGGAGAGGCTCAAGGGGGCCAGTTCATTTCAGTGGACTTCTGCAGCACTGATTGCTTCTCTCTGGCCGGCCGGCTGCTAAGTTTGGAACAGTTGGCTCTACCTCTGCCTGCACAGAAAAGTAAGAATACAAGCTAAGCACAGGTTTGAATGCAAGCCTATGAGTGGGCACCCTTCTCCTCCCACCCCTGCCACCTCCTCTCTGTCCCAGGAGCTTTCCCTTCAGAGCCCCTTTTCCCAGAAGAAGCCAGCCTCTCCCAAACACCTATGCTGGCCATCTGCTCACCCATGTCCACACATTTTTGCCTAGTCTGAGCAACAAATTAAGTAAAGCAAGTATTAGTAGCAACAAAGGCAAGGTAAGACATCTTCCCACCCAGCCCAAGTCCTGTGTTCAGACAAAGTTTGGGGCTTTGTTCATTGTATCAAACCTGCCCAGTCTCCTGACCCAAAACACATGGTTTCTGCTCTTTCAAATGTGAAACTTCTCATTCATTCTGAAAGCACTTCTAACTGGGTCTGAATTTTTAATCCATAGATTACATTTGAACAGATAGAATGAATTAACTGCATTTTATCATGTGCCAAAGAAATTTAAGTTCCATTTTTACATTTAAAAAAATAAAATTTAAGTGAAAATAAAAAGTTATTCCCTCTTGTTCTACCCAAGAAAACTACCCATGATAGGCATGTCCTTTCCAATTCTTGTTTTGCCTTTCTTGTTAGCCAGATTTTTTTATAAAGATGGGAAAGGGTGGGGTGTGGCTTAATAGGAGTCCTCACTGTGCTGTGTGGTGTCATTTAAGGGCTACACAATATGTGTGTGCCCCTGGGTACCCTATGACCCACAGGCAGTGCCCTACATAGTGGGGCTATAAATTCTACATGACCATCAAAGGCTTGGCATTTAAGTCCCCATGAATTCTTTCTGTGCTAATTACAAACATATTTGAAACTGTATCCCCCAAAAAATAAGTATTTAGAAATATATCAAAACAAAGACACAAAAGACCTCTACAACAAAAAACAAATGAAATACCTATCAAAAGTCTAATGTCAAATTTCACAAGTTTAGGAAAAACAATTCCAGAATTCATTTGGAACCACAAAAGACCTTGATTAGCCAAAGCAATCCTAAAGAATACGAGCACAGCTGGAATTAATCACGATACCCGGTCTCCAATTATATATTACAGCACGATGATGCTAAAAACAGCCTGGTAGTGGCACCAAAAACTGCAGGAAGACCAATGGAATAGAACAGAGGATGTAGAAATAGATGCCAAGCTACAATCACCTAAGTTTTGTCATTGGAGGTAAAACATACTGGGGAGGGGGAGAGGGGTGGCAGAAAGAACCTGTTCAACAAACTGCTGGTGAAGCTGGATTTCCACCTGCAGAAGATGAAATTAGATCCACCTGACACAAAATCACTACAAAATGGATCAAAGGTCTTCATTTAAAACCTGAAGTGTATATGGGGTAGGCAAGAACATTTTAAATAGAAAACCAATAGCATAGGTGCTAACCCCAACTATTAACAGATGGGATAACAAAGCAAAAGAAGCAATCATCGGGGCATACACACAGCCCACAAAATGGGAGAACATCTTTGCCAGATACACTGCAGGCAAGGGTTTGGCATCCTGAATTACAAAGAATTGCATAAACCGGAATCCAAGGGAACAAAATCGCCAATTAACAAATGGGCAAATAAATCGTATAGACACTTTCAAAAGAAAAAAAAAAGGCCGTTTAGGAATCTTCAATACCCCCAGCCATCTGGGAAATAAATAGAAATTAAACCTTCTTTGAGATAGCACCTCATCCCAGTCGGAATGGCTGTCATCAACATATCTGAAGACAAATGTTGGAGAGGACGTGGAGAGAAAGGAATTCTTATCCACCACTAGTGGGAGTGAAAATTAATACAGCCATTATAGAAATCAGTTTGAATATTTCTCAAAAAAAAATAAATAAATAGAAACAGAACTGCCACATGACCCAGCTATTTCACTCCTGGGCAAATACCCAGAGAACTCCCTGCCTTCCATAGAGATATTTGTACATCATGCTTATTGCTGTTTTATTCACTCTAGCAAACAATTGGAACCAACTTATTTGCCTATCTCTCTGCCACCCCTCTCCCCCTCCCCAGATGAATGGATAATGAAAATTTGGCTGTGTGTGTGTGTGTGTGTGTGTGTGTGTGTGTGTGTGTGTGTGTGCTGGCAAAACCCATAATTAATTCCTTAAGCCACAGTCTGGAAGGTCAAATTGCCTTCCCAAATTGCTCAGGTGTTTGCATAGTGGGGACATTTAACCTCCAAGGCCAGGGTCCCAGAAAGGAGTGGCATCTATCTCTCCATGGTGCCCTCTCCTCCACACCACGCCCACACTGGTGGAAATGAGCATGTTGTACCAGGAGTCTGGATTATTCTTTCTTGTGTTCACAACAAGCTCCTTGATGCTAGATCCAGGGATGGGTGCCTGAGTAAGAACAGGCAAGGAGAAGTGAGGAAACCATACAGAGCAGGGAAGGAGGTATTCAAATCACAAAGTGTCCAGATTTTTAAAATGAAAAAAAGGCTTAGAGACAAAGAAAAGCAAGGGCCATGCCCAGAGAAGACAGAAGTGAATGGAAACTAACAGAAAACTGAAGCCAACCTTGCCATGTGCAGAACTGGAAATATCAGGGTCTCATAAAAATTCTGGGCAGAGCCCAGTGAACAGCAAAGGCAACAGGTGATACCCCCCCCCAAAAGAGAGAGAGAGAGAGTTGCTGAAGGCCTTGGGCACCTTGCTTAGTGTATAATTAATGTCAACAAAACACTAGACGCTAGCCAGAGGCACTGTAGTGAAGGCAGGCAGCCAGAGATCAGCAGCGGGCCTGCAGGACGGGGCCTTCCCCAGAATAGGAGCGTTGGGAAAGCACCCATCCCACACCCACACCCAGCACCCCATACCCCACACCCCACACCCCACACTCCACACACATACTCTCTCTGTAGTCAGCTCACTTGCCTTCTTTCTTCAAAGCCACTTTTATTTAGTGAAAGACAGATAGTATTTCACCAGGTGATCCATCCAAACAAATGGCTGGATTTCTGAGACCCTGATGCCCCCCCAGACAAGAAGGTTCCATTTTCCTGACCTTCCTGGTTGCCTACCCCTGCATACCCTGCACTCTGGCAGGCCCCTGAGGGGATTGTGGGTCCCCTGGGGTTTTTTCCCCTCTGCCTTTAGTAAATAGCTAGCTAGTAGGCTTCCAGTATTAATAGTGAGAAAGTCGCTCACACTCTGGAACTGCCCTGGAAGATGAAGGGTAGTACTTGAAGGACAATTAAAGAAAGAAAGTAGGCTGACCAGATATTGTTTCAAAGACTGGGGATAAACCCTGCTAGGGAAAAGTAGCAGAACCCTGAGATAAGCAAATGACACACACAAGATCAAGTTAGGAGCATTAGAAACTTGCTGAGGGATGAATCTGACATGCGGAGACCCAGGCCCAGGCTGAGAGAGGCAGACAAGAAACCACTAAACCCAGAGACAGCACAAGCTTGGTGGACACAGTAGCTATGAACTCTGCTCTTTCATTGTGCTTGTCCTTCATCTTTCACAAAACCCCCTTTCGATGGAATTTGGGTGAGTTAAATTACCCCAACAAAAACTGTCTCTCCCAGGCTCTAAGTCAGAAGTAGTCACAGACTTATGGGCCAACTGTACTTGCTAAGTACTAAAGTTGCTAAAGGTGAGTTTGCCAAGATTTTTCTACCCACACTGTGGAGGTCACTGGTCCACTTGCATCCCTTACATACCCTCTGGCCCCTCCTGCAGTGGTGGTTTGAAAGAAAATGGCCCCCAAGGGGAGTAGTACTATTAGGAGGTGTGGCCTTGTTGGAGGAAGTGTATCATTGTGGGGGTGGGCCTTGAGGTCTCTTGCTCAAGCAATGCCCAGTGCCACAGTTCACTTTCTGTTGCTTGCCTATCAAGAAGTAGCCATGTCTGCCTGCACTGCCACCATGTTCCCCATCATGATAATAATGAACTGAACCTCGGAAACTGTAAGCTGCCACCTCAATTCAATATTTTCTCTCATAAGAGTTGCCATGGCCATGGTGTCCCTTCACAGTGATAGGAACCCTGACTAAGCCATCCCCCATGTACATCCTCATAGTTTCCACGCAGCTCTCACCTGGTCCATACTCCAGCTCAACCTGCTCTCCTCTGACTGATCTCAGATCCTAAGAGGCTCATTCACTGGGTTTGACATCTGAATTGGTTTCCCATGTCTCTCCTAGGGCCTAGCAGCCAATGCCTTCTCCCTGGTCTACTCAATGGACTGTTCCCTACCTTGGTACTTTGGCAGCAAGTCAGCCAATCTCTCTTCCACCCAGAAGACAAAGGATGGTGTAGGAAAGGGGCTGCCTCGGTGATATCTGCCTTCAGGAGTATTTTCCCTTGAGTACTGATGCATGAGGTACTGACCACAGACCACAGCAGAGACTTTAAGAGCAGTGCCTATTGTGCAAGAAGCCCACAAACTGAACATACACTGAGAATTTCATGACCCAGGTTTGCAAAACACAGCAATGCTAACAAGTTCTTTCTCCAGTCAGGGTGCCATAGCCTGTCACAGGAATGGAGCAGAGGTCAGGTCCCTGGCATCCATGAGCAGCCACCACCAGGCACTTGATACCGAGGTAAAGGCTCACACTGTTGACCCTGGAGTCATTGTGTGGGCAGTTCTTCTGATAACATTTGGGCATGAACATTAATTAGCTCATTGCTTTTATACAGAAGACTTCCCAAGACCTAAGTCCTGCAAATTGGCTGGGCACTGAAGTCCCATGAGAAGACACTGTGCTGGAAATCCAATAAGAACATCTATTAAATTCAAGCGGCTTATGGGATGGCCCCTACCCCTCTACTCCCTCTAACCCCTCTACTTTCCTACCCCTCTACCGCCCCCTGGCACCCCCATGCTGTCCCTCAAAGGTTTGTCTGTGAGGCCCCAGCATTAATGGAATTCCTATCTCAGAACAAGGACTAGCTGCAGCTGTCCCCTATGGATTTTGTTCTTATTTACTTAGCAGCTGCCATGCTACACACTGTGTTCTAATTGGCTTTTTTATTCCCCACATAGTCCTGGGAGGTAAGGAGTGTTCTGCCCATTTTCTGATACAGTGTCAGGAATTTTAGTAAAGAGCCTAGGCAAAGCTGAAGAATTTCACTCACAAACCAGCCTCCCACGGGTCCTTACTCACTCCCAGGCAAGAACGGAAATTAAATCTGAGTTAAACACAAAATGCAGGAGGGGTTTCTAATACAGAGAGAAAAAGCATAGCATAGGGGTCCATTTTCAGGGCTAAGGTCCTGACACCGCCATTTGGAAAATATCCGTGACCATAGGGTGAATGTGGTGTCTACAGCAGTCACTGTCCTGATATTGGAAACACTGAGTCCTCTTTTTAATCAAGGAAAAACCCATCTGTGACGCCGCCAGGCTCACAGCAGTAAAAGCAGCCCCTTGGAAGTCCTCCATAGCCTTGGTTTCTGCAGCGCCAATGCAACAGCTCCTTCTATGCTACTGCACAATCTGTAAACCACATACTTACATAGGCCTTGCTTTCAGCATTAGGTGGTGTTAGTCACGGACTTCCTAATATGCAAAATAAAAATTTGCTTCCCTTTGAGCCCACATACTTCTCCTAATGAAGTTACACCATTCCTATTAAGTCAAACTCAGAGCTTCTCATTATTATGGCCATGTGGTTATGCTCACAGTAGAACATGTGAGGTGTCATGACTCATTCCTTTCACATACAACCCTGATCTGTCATTTCTGGAGCCTACAACTGTCTCCTGTTTGAATGCCACATATATATATATATATATATATATATATATATATATATATATATATATATCACTAACGAATTTGACCTCATCTTTCCCACAAAACTATACAACACACAGTACAGCCAAATACTGTTATGTAACCAATATGGTTCTTTTGTTTTTAATTTCGTGAAGATCTCCCTTCTGGAAATCTCTCTTCTCCTACACCAACCCAAACTTGTTGGCTTTAGGGCTAAATAAGGGACCCTGCTTATTCTTTCTTGTTTACTCCCTATTTGGAGGAACAGAAGCTGTGTCTTCTCAGAAAGCCTCTGTGAGAGGCAGGAAACTGGCACGTCTCACATCAGAGAACACCAATATTCCACCCACTCGTTTGTCTGGCAGAGTTTCTCAGAAATCATCTCCTCTTGAAATTTTTTTTTAATTTTTGAACACATTTACTTGTTTATTTAGTGTGCATGTGGGCACGCAAGAATGCCATAGTGCTTGTGTACATGTCTGAGGGCAACACAAAGGAGCTGACTTGGGGGACCTGGGGGACTGAACTCAGACAGGCTTGGTGGTGAGCGCCTTTATCTGCTGAACCATCCCAAGAGTACTCCTCTAGAATGTTAAAGCTCTAGATTCAGTGTCTTCAAGCCAGTGTTGCCATCCTTCATTCTCTCGTGTAATCTATTCAGGCTTCATGGTTCCACATCTCATCTATTTATTTACATGCATGGGCTATTTGTTTGGTGTTCTTCCATTGAGACATGCCCCATTGCAATCTAGAAGCTTCCATTTGCATGCATCTTTTTCTTTATTCATTTATAGCACTTTGCTCCAAGTACTCTGGTCTATTTTTTCTACAGCCTACATCCTTCGGTTCTCTGTACTGGTTTTTGTTCTCTTTCTCTTTTTCTGAAAATAGATTTCATTTTTCCCCTTAAAATATATTCTGATCATGCCAGACAGTGATGGTGCATGCCTTTAATCCCAGCACTGGAAAGGAAGAGGCAGGCGGATCTCTGTGAGTTTGAGATCAGCCTGGTCTACAATAGCTAATTCCAGGACAGACTCCAAAGCAATGCAAAGAAACCCTGTCTCAAAAAAAAACAAACGTGTATATACGAGAGAGAGAGAGAGAGAGAGAGAGAGAGAGAGAGAGAGAGAGAGAGAGTATTCTGATCATGATTTCCCCTCTCTAACTTCCTCCAAGATCCTCCCAAGCTCCCCTCTCATCAAGAATCCACACCCTTTCCATCTCTCCATAGAAAACAAACAGGCAAAAGAATAATAAAATAAAATAAGGCAAAACAAAAAGAAAGAAAGAGAAGAAAAAATATATGTATTTGTTTATTTATTTTTTGAGACAAGTTCTCATGTAGCCAGGCTGTCCTCATGCTTGCTATGTAGCTGTAGATGACCCTGACTTTCTCATCTATGCATCTCCAACCTTCCAGTGCTAAGAGAGATTACAGGCTTATGATGCTGTGCCGGAGCCCAGGACCTCCTCCACGCTCCATAAACTCGCTACCAATTCAGCTGCCTCCTCAGCCCCCAACACCTTTTCTTGTAATTTCTATGACGATCTCTCCTTCGGTATCCCTGATCTCTTGCTCTCCACATCATACTGCTCAGATTTCGGACTTTTTAAGAATAACCCATTTTATTTCCCATTCTTTATTTGTTGTAACTTTCTAATCCAAACCATGTAGCTATTAACTTCGTCTACAGTGCTTTTAATTCCAAGAGTTTATTCTCATTCTCTGAGCTCCCCTTGCTGCAAGTACCTCTTCAACAAACCTTCATACTTCTGAGCCTAGCATTCTGAGTCTAGTTGGTTGGTTGGCTGTTTGGTTTCCTGTGCTGTACCACTGAACACAACCCAGCCCTGAAGTTTTCCACTGCTCTCTAATTGCCTCCATTTCTTTGAGTTGTTGCCTCTTGGTTTGGGTCTTTCATGTCTCAATCCCCCACAGATAATGAATGTTCCCTAGATATCCTATTAAATTCCAAAGTGAGGCATGCAGAAGGTATGGAGGGAGGTATGGACTCTGGGCTGGCAAGTCTTAACCCCAGAGACATTGAGATCACTCTGTACATTTTATTAGGGAACTCCTAACTGTAAGCCTATAGGCCTCTTAGTTTGGACTATTTTCCTCCCATCACATGACCGCCAACAGACCATCACCCTGTCTAGCAAGTGTGGGTGGTTGGCCAGTCTCACTGAGGACCTTTTAGGCTCCCAACTACTCCTTCCCTCTGGGACAGAACAGCATGTTAGACATACCTCTCTTATCTTGGCCTTCTGTGTTAGATTTTGTTTTTAGAAGATCTGTTTCTTTTTATTTTATGTGTAAGGATGTTTCTCTGGAATGTATGTCTAATGCCCATGGGGGTAAAAAGAGAGCATCAGATCTTCTAAAACTGGAGTTATGGATGGTTCTGAACTACCAGGTGGGTCCTCTGCATGAACAATTGCTCTTGACCTCTGAGCCATCTCTCCAGCCCCCTGTGACAGATCCTATTCAGCTCTGAAGTCTTACCATGTTCCTGGAAAGATCTTTAAAGGAAATATTAGTTACAAAAGTGTACATAACTTTATATAGGCCATCACTTCAGTTCCACCAAATGAGCTAACGACAAAACTTGATTTCTGCATAGAAATTACATATGTGGCATTCAAGTTGTGCCTCCTATAATTCCAGTCACATTCAAAGCATCTTTCGCAGGGACTTTGTCATCCCATGGGAGCTGTTTGCTCACAACAAGGTGTGAAAGACTGGGGCCACTTAAGGAGGTGAGTGTGAGGAGAAGCAAGCTTACCAGAAAGATAGCAGACAATGACAAGGAGGAGGACAATGACTGATGTGGACACTAGGGAGGTCGCAGGCGTAGCCCTATTCTAGCAAGCTGTAATATTTTGAAACAGTTACTTTCCCTCTTTGGACCTCAGACTTCTCATCTATCTAAAGTACTCTGGCTAATTCTGAAGTGGAGTTGAGAGGATTTAGTTCAGTTCAACCCAGTAGTGTGTTATTTTGGCTCTTGCTCCTAGGAAAACAGTTATGGTAGAAAGCAGAAAGATGAAGCCCTTCCTTGGCCTCATGGAAAGAATTTTCTAATGGAAAAAGACAGAACGCAAGTACATCAGGTGGCCTTGTATGCTACTGGAGGACAACACAGCTAACTAAAAAGGAATGGGCCAGGTGTGAGACTGGAGGGGCAGATCATTGTTTTATGTCAGGCTGCTGAATTGTCTCTCTGTCAAGAGGACATTCAGGGTTGGAACAAACCATGGGACTGTGTGAGAGAACAGCCCTGAGGGACCAGCAATCACAGAGGCCCCAAGGCAGCAATGCACCTTGTATCTGAGGTGCAGGCCTCAGTAATGAATCAAAGAGGCAGAGAAGAATAAAAGATACAACCTGTTAGCCAGGCATTGGTGACGCACTCCTTTCGTCCCAGCCCTAGAAAGGCAGAGGCAGGTGGGTATCTGCGAGTTCGAGAAACCCTGTCTCAAAAAACAAAGAGGAAAAAAAAAGATGCAACCTGTCGAGGCCAGATGTCTAAAAGAACTAAGAGGAATGGGAAAGCTTGACAGTTTTTGAACAAAGAAATTATGTGTTGATGCAACTTTTGAAATAGCCACTCTGTGCTTTTTAAAAACAAACCATCGAAGCAAGAATATAAGCAGGCCCAGGTGCAAATTATCCTGGAAATTAAAAACAGAGATTAGCCAGTCCTGAGCCAGCAGGAATGTGGTGAACCAAATAACCCATCTCTTGACTTACGACAAAGGTACAACTATCGTGGTTTGTGCTTACAGCGTGGAAGAAATATCAAGGAGTTTGGAGTCATAAGGTCTAACTCTTGTCTACAAGAGTAGGGTGGCTGCTTCAGAGGACAGCAGCTCGGTTTTAGGCTTCTTGCATTTTGGGTATCTACCACACACCTGAGAAAGCCTGTTTGGTGGATGGTGAGCATGGGTTCAGAAGAAAGATCTGGAGTGTAGGTTCAAATAGAGGGTTGTCAGCATAACAGCCTGATCAGATCACAATAAGCCAACCACAGAAAGTGAGGAAAGATGGGTAAAGAAGACAGCAAGGAGAGTGCTCCAGAAGCCAAGAGAAGACACCCTTAAAATGGACAACTTGTTACATAAGCTCCTACAGAGAAGCCATGACCAGGCTTGAGATGTGGCCATTGCGTCTGGCAGATTATTAATGAGCCTGATTGGTAGAGTCTTGGAGAGCAACAGGGAGGAAAACAAAATGATCAGACTAGGCTTAAATGGGAGTGATCTTGAGAAAATGAACCACAGGAAAGAAATATAGAAAATTATTTTCAGGAACAAAAAAATATGGCAATTACTAGAAGGCCTAAGAAATCAGAGGAACTGTGCAAGTGTACACAAACAGTAGGTGAGAGACAAAGTTGCCATTCAGAAATAGGTAGTAGGATAGATGGACAATTAGGTAGATAAATTGTAGAGAAGGGTACAAGTGGAATGTCACAACAGGGAATTAATATTGGAGAGAGAAGGGAGAGTTGCTAGAGCCATGCCTTAAATTAAGATAGAATAAAGAGGATAAATAGGAGTGAGTGATTTAAATAAGAATGACTCCCACAGGCTCATATATTTTAATTCTTAGTCACCAGGGAGTAAAACTCTTTAATAGGATTAGAAGGATGAGGAGGTATAGAGGAAGTGTGGCACTGGGTGTGGGCTTTGAGGTTTCAAATACCCAAGTCAAGCCCAGTGTCAATTCTCTCTTGGTCTGGAGATCAGGATGTGCTCCCAGGTGCTTCTCCATCACCAAGTCTGCTTGCATGTTGCCATGTTCCCAGCCATGATGACAACAGACTGCACCTCTAAAACCATAAGCAAGCCCCCACTTAAATGCTTTTTTTTTTTTTGTTTTTTTTTTGAGCTGCCTTGGTCATGGTGTCTCTTCACAGCAATAGAACAGTAACTATGACACAGGCACACCCATGATAACCGGAAGAAAGGAGAACATATAAGCACAGATTTGGTGATGGAGATGTGGTAAGGTCTCAATATTTGCATCCCCAAAAGCTCATGTGTGGTATTAGAAGCTGGAGCTGATGACATCTGAAAGGCTCTGCCATCACAAATGGCTTTAGTGCTCTTACAAAAGAGATGTCAGCCAGCCCTTTGCAACCTGGGAACTAAGAAGTGGTTTTGCCAATGCCTTGATCATGAGCACTGCATCTTACAGTGACCTGAAATGGCTGAGGCAAATGATGCAAACAATCTCTTCATCGATACCATCGAGGCAAGTGTGAAACAAGATTATCAGCTGGGAGCAAGAGAGTGAAGCCTGGCTATTGAGAAAGTGGCACGGGCTTTTTGAAGACAAGGAAAACAATGTAAAACATCCCTGCAGAAGATAGGACAACAGTTCCTAACCATGGATGCCTGGGGATCAACCACAGAGCTTTACAAAAAGGCTACTGCCCACAGCCACCTGACAAAGACTTCAATTTCATCAGCTTAAGACGGAATTGAGGCTATGTTCAGGTACACTACTGGTGGCCAGAGGTGAGAACACAGGACAAAGTGGATAGCATCTGAGCTAATGACACCAGCATGGTGGGGGTGAGTAACCACATCTCACACCACATTCCCGTTTATGAAGCAGGTGTGGTACTGAGTACTGGATTTAATAGGGACTGAACAAGAGAACAAAATTCATACTGTACCTAGGAACAATAGAGTCCACCGCATGAAACTTCATGAGTCTGCTTCTATTATCAGTTAAATGACCCACAACAGCTTTGTAGACCTGTGTGTCTGTCTTTATCACATTGAAATAACTCACTAAATGTCTATCACATAGCTCTACATTTGTTTGTAAAATTACTGAGACCTTGAATACCAAAGACTGCAAACAGGAGGTCCCTGAATTGCACAAGTCACTTAACTCTTTCCTGATTTGGCATGAACACTTGGGGGTTCCTGGATTGTGAAGCTCTTCCCACCCACACTATCTGCATCCTGCTTTTGGAGGCTCTGTATTCCTAGATCCTGTGTGGTGATGGCCTCAGTCCTTTGCAGAGGCCCACTAATGGCCTGAACCCTGAATCTGGGAAAAACTCTGTAATGACAAGTAGCCCACTAATGCCCCTGTATAGTCGGGCTTGGCTGGGTTCCCTGCTCATGTCCACCCACCTGTGGAAAAAAAGACCTGTAGACCTTGTCCTAACCCAATCTGAGTGGGCTCAAATGCCAGCAGGAGCAGAAGCCCTATAGGTTTGCTTGCCATCAGCTCCTGTGTTCCTCGTGAGGAAATCCAGGGCCAAATTCCAACAGTGACTCTCCTGTCTGGTCCTGATGACTTCCTCCTCACTCCTACTTTACATGCCAGGAAAGCTGTTCTTTTTTCTCTATTGTCTTGAGGGGGTTGAGGGGGAGTGTTCTATCTCTTCTCTGGCCTTGCCTTTCCTCTCCCTCCCTTAGCAGCTGGCCCAACTCTTGGAACCCCACAGCACATCACCATCTCTCATTCACCTTTGCAATCTGCAGAACATGGCCCATTAGGTGAACAACAACTGAAAACAACCAATAAAAAAGAGCTGTCATATCTAACTTTGTAATTAAAGTGACACTTTATATAGAGAAATATAATTTACAAGTCAAATAATGTGGTAATAAGTATTTGATATAGTTATAAACAAAAAAAGGGGGGATATCAGATTACTAAGTTCCTCTCCCCAAAGCACTTTTTAATCACTTTTTCAGGACTTGGGAGGTGGCACAGCATCTAAGAGCACTTGTTGCTCTTGCAGAGGACCAGGATTTGACTTCCAGCATCCACATGGCAGCTCACAACCATCTTTAATTCCACTTCTAGGAAATGGGGCGCCTTCTTCTGACTTCCTTGGGTACCAGGCAGGCATGTGGTATACACGCATGCCTGCAGCAAAACATTCATACACATGAAATTAAACCAAGAAATCTAAACAAAAAGGTAACTTTTTCAGTGGGTTAGTGTGACAAGTCTTCCATACTAGTCATGTCTGATTCTAAAAGTGTGAAAGTACAAGAAGCTTCCAGAACACTAAATAGAGTGGATGAAAAAGGGGGGAAAAAAGTTCCCTCACCACATAATAAAACACCAAACATACACAACAAATAAAGAATATTAAGAGCAGCAAAAGAAGAAGGCCAAGTAACATACAAAGGCAAACCTATCAGAATTGCACCTGATTTCTCCATAGAAACTGTGAAAGCCAGAAGTCCCTGGATAGATATTCTACTAACACTAAAAGACTACAAATGCCAGCCCAAACTATTATACCTAGCAAAGCTTTCAATCACTATAGATGGAGAAACCAAGATATTCCATAACAAAACCAGATTTAAACAATACACATGAACTAATCCAGCTCTACAAAAAGTTGTGGAAGGAAAACTCCAACCCAAGGAAGTTAACTACACTCACAAAAGCATAATCCCATTTCACCATCAGCCAAAAGAAAGAAGGGAGGAAAATCTACATACAATACCACCACCAACAACAAAACAAAACAGAATTATCAGTTGTCACTAACATCCCTCAATATTAATCCCTCAATATTAATTCGCCTATAAAAAGACACAGATTAACAGAATGGATATAAAAACAGAATCCATCCTTCTGCATATAAGAAACACACCTCAACTTCAAAGACAAACGTTACCTCAGAGTAAAGCGTTGAGAAAAAATTTTCTCAACAAATTGTCTCATCAAATGGACAAAAGAAACAAGCTGGTGTACCTATCTTAATATCTAACAAATTAGACTTCAAACTAAAATCAATCAAAAGAGATAAAGAAGGTCATTTCATATTCATCACAGGGAAAATCCCTCAAGATGAAGTCTCAAATCTGAGCATCTATGCTCCAAATACAAAGTCATCCACATTCATAAAAGAAACATTACTAAAACTCAAATCTCAAATAAAACCTCACATACTTATAATGGGAGACTTCAACACCCCACTTTTGCCATTAAACAAGATGACCAAACAGAAATTTAACAAAGAAACAAAGGAACTAACAGAAGTTATGACCCAATTGGTTCTATAGATGTATGCAGACATCTATAGAACATTCCATCCAAACACAAAAGAATATACCTTCTTCTCAGGGCAACATGGAACCTTTTCTAAAATCAGCCACATATTCAGCAATACAACAAATCTCAACAGATACAAAAGAAAAATTGGAATAATCCCTGTATCTTATCAGAACACCATGCTTTAAAGTTAGAATTCAACAACAACACAAATTACAGAAACCCTACAAACTCATGGAAACTGAACAATGCCCAATTGTACCAGAGACTGCTTCCATACCAGCAGCACAGACACTGAGATCAACAATTAATAAATGGGATCTCCTGAAAATGAGAAGCTTCTAAAAAATAAGCGACACAGTCAACAAGATAAAATGGCAGCCCACAGAATGGAAAAAGATATCCACCAACCCTACATCTAACAGAGGGCTGATTTCCAAAATATACAAAAAAACTCAAGAAGCTAGTCACCAAAACACCAAATAATTCTATTAAAAAGTGGGGTTCAGAACTAATAGAGAATTCTCAATAGAGGAGTCTAAAATGGCCAAAAGACACTTAAGAAAGTGCTCAACATCCTTAGCCATCAGGAAAATGCAAATCAAAACAACTCTGAGACACCATCTTGCTCCTGTCAGAATGGCTAAAATCAAAAACACCAACACAGTTTATGCTGGAGAGGATGTGGAGAAGGGGGAAGACTCCTCCACTGCTGGTGAGAGTGGAAACTCATACAGTCACTTTGGAAATAAGTTTGAAGGTTCCACAGGAAAATGGGAATCAGTCTACATCAAGACCCAGCAATTCCACTCTTAAGCATATACCCAAAGGATACACATTCATACCACAAGGACATCTGTTCAACTACATTCATAGCAGCAATATTTATAATAGCCAGAACCTGGAAGCAACCTAGATACCCCTCGATCTAAGAATGGATAAAGAAAATGTGGTACATTTACATAATGGAGTACTACAATGGAGGGGGGAGAACAGTGTAATCTTAAAATTTGCAAGGAAATGAATGGAACTAGAAGAAATCATCCTGAGTGAGGTAACCCAGTAACAAAAAGACAAATATGGTATGTACTCACTCATATATGACTATTAGACATAGAGCAAAGGATCACCAGCCTACAATCCACACAGCCAGAGGAGCTAGGAAGCAAGGAGGACCCTAAGAGAGACATACATAGACGCCCAGAGAAGGGGAAAAGCACAAGATCACCTGGAAAAAAAATGGGATTATGGGGGGATGGGAGAGGGAATTAAGAGAGAGGGGAGACGAGGAGAGGAGGGGAGAGGAGGGAAGGAGAAGGGAGGGGAGGGGAGGGGAGGGGAAGAGAAGAGAAGGAAGGGGAGGGGAGGGGAGGGCAGGGGAGGGGAGGGGAGGAGAGGAGAGGGGACATGAGGGAGCAGAAAGATTGATTTGGGGGAAAAATAAAGGAAAGCAAGAAAAAAAGATACCATAATACAGGGAGCCATTATAGTTCTAAAGAGAAATCTGGCACTAGGGAAATGTCCAGAGATCTACAAGAATGACCACAACTAAGGATCTAAGCAGTACTGGAGATGCTACCTTAAATGCCCTTCCCTGATAATGAGATTGATGACTACTTTATATGCTATCCTAGAGTCTTCATCCAGTAGCTGATAGAAACAGAAACAGATACCCACAGCCAAACTCTGAACCCAACTCCTGAAATCCAGTTGTAGAGAGGAAAAAGTGATGAGCAAAGGGGTCAAGACCAGGCTGGAGGAACTCACAGAAACTGCTGACCTGAACAAGGGGGAGCACATGGACTCCAGTCTGATATCTGGGAAACCAGCATAGGATCAACCCAGACCCCCTGAATGTGGGTGTTAGTTAGGAGGACTGGGCAGTCTGTGGGGCCTCTGGTAGTGGATCAGCATTTATCCCTAGTGTACAAATGGACTTTAGGAGCCCTTTTCACATAGAGAGATACTCTCTCAACCTAGACACATGGGGGAGGGCATAGGCCTTGCTCCAAATGATATGACAGACTTTGAAGATCCTCCATGGAAGGCCTCGCCCTCCCTGAGGAGCAGAAAGGGGGTGGGATTGGGGTTGGTGGGGGCAGGGGAGAAGGGGAGAGAGAGGGAACCGGGATTGACATGTAAAACAAGATTGTATCTAATTTAAATTTTAAAAATCAAAGAACAAAAAAGAAGTTGTTATAGCCATGATGTCTTTTTACAGCAATAGAACCCCCTAAGACAGGACTCTTACACCTATTTACATACATGTGTGCATATATTGTAGGCTAGAATCCAAATATGAGAGTGAATGCATGGTTTGTTTCCATGTTTGAGTCACCTCACTTAATATTACACTTTACAGGTCCTTCCATTTTTCTTCAGTTTTCATTTTTATTTACAGCTACATAATAGTCCACTTTGTGTAAGTACCACATTTTCATAGCCATTCATCCGTTAATGAACGTTTAGGTTGGTTCTGTTTTGTTGCCACTGTAAAAAGAGTAGCAATGAGCATGGCTGGATGTGCACGTGCCCCTGGGGCATGGTATGGAGTCTCTAGGTATATGTCAAGTAGAATGGCAGTGCCGTGTGGACATTCTACCTTTCATCCTTTTCAGGGACCTCCATTCTAACTTGCACCATACTGGTTTGACTGTATAATTTGCACTCTCGATAGCAATTAATAAGGGTTTCTCCTTCCCCACATCCTCTCCTGATTAGGATGAGGTGGTATCTCAAACATTTCCCTGATGACTTGGGGATGTTGTGCAGATTTTAAAATATTTACTGACCATTTGTGCCTCTTTTGAGAACTGCCTATTCATTTCATTAGTCTTTCACTGACAGTTGTCTCCTGGGATTTATCTTTTTTGCCACACTTTGTAAATTCTGGGCACGGGGCTGTGGTCTTAAAAACAGCAATTTGTTGGTCACAGTCACGTGTTCAGCTCTGGGTTAAGCATGCATGCCAATGATTTGGTACATACAGAAATAACTAACACAGATTAAGACATGAAATGAGGATCTGAGAGGTGAAGTCTTCATGTTCACAGGGTAAACAAACAACACTTAACAGATTTAAACCCAAGTCCATGTAGCTGGAAAGCATGTCACACACACACACACACACACACACACACACACACCAAGTGCTGAGGGCTTCCTGAGGAAGTGAGACTATAAAGGTAACTGGATGACAGCAAGCTGTCCTGCCTCACCTTGTGAGTCAGCTGGACTGTGGAGATGTGGGTAAGAATTCTTCAGATGCAGGAGTGCTGCCCTGGATGAGGTTTCAGGGCTCCTCTTTGCCTGTTCTCCTACCTCCTCTAAACTGGGAGCCCAGAATAAGAGGTTCATTGTGAAGATGAAAAGAGAAGCCGCCACAAGCCCTCCAGCAGGAGGCATCTCCGGGGAAGTTATTCCTCACACTGTCATTAACCTCCTCCAGCTCAGGCTCCAGGCCAGCATCCTCCCAACCTGACAAAGGTAGCCCACAGATGAGTAACTCAGCCTCATTGCTTTTGTCAGAGCTCCTGGCTGGCTGCCTTCCTCCCTCTCTCACCTGGAACAAACTCCTATGTCCTTGGTCCCTAAAAGGCTCAGAAAAACGTGGCTGCAAGCCTGGCTCCTCACCACAGTTCATATCTCTTCCATTTCTGCTTGACTCTCCCTCCCAAGGCCATAACTTGGCAGGTAGAAAAAGATATTCTTTCATGGGATGAGCACCGATGCAAAGTGTTGCTTGCCCAACACTACAACTTCCTCTACCAGCTCTCTTGGCTGTTCATGCGGCATAGCCAAGTATGATCTATGAGCTGAGCCTATTCCAATGGATGCCCCAGTGCTCAGTGCTGTGCTGGGTGTGTGTACAACACCTACTGTCCAAGAAGCCACAGTCTAACAGATAAATAACTTCGTGGTTCAAAAGATGAAAGAACGTCTCCTTCCCCTGCAGGCTTCAGGAACTTTATTTGAACTAAGGCTAAGGCTGTCTGCCACGAGCTGAAAGACCAGTGGATTCAAAAAGGTGAACCCCTTCAACAGTATGAAGTATACTGGATACTTACTATATCTGCACGACCACACCCACACACACATTCTTCTACACTGAGGCTGTTAGACCTCCAGACCATGGCAGGACCCTCCCCAGACCTAGAACGGTACTATTCTTTTTAGAGTAGAAGTAAGGTAGGTATTCCAGGCCATGTGTCATCAGCACTGAGACTTAGATGCCCTTCCACTTGGATTTAGTTTGTCCACACCCAGCTCTGTCCTCATAGGTACCTCTGCAGAATGAAGACTGCCCAAATCCTTGGCAACCCCATCCGGCCTGTCTCTTTCCTAACCACCAGCCTCTCCCAGATGTGGCAGGGAACTGCTCGCCTGGCTGTTCTCACATTCCTCATGGCATGGTACGTCTGGATACTCTCCTTCACCCTTGCCAAGCTATTGATAGGCATCCAGACCAAATCCCTAGCCCAAGCATTTCCCAACAGCTGGGAAAGCTGGAGGAAGGCTCTCACAGGCCAGGGCAGCATGCCTGCCCAGCCTTCTCGGCTGCCTCTCAGGGCAGACCAGGCAGCTTATCTGAGTCAGGATGGCACAGTGATATGCCTCTTCACCAAGCTGCTTGTTTCAATGCTTCAGGGACCCTATCCCTGGATGTGAGCATTCTCTCAGACAACTGTCGGTGCTTTAACCACTGTATCCTTTCAGGAAGGCAAAGCCCACATCCACAATAATAAACCCTCTGTGTGGCTCTTCTATCCCTGCTTGTCCTGTGACAGCTGTAACAGAATTTCAACATCAAACCTCCTGAGACTAGGGAATGGCACAATTATCACCACTTCTATGAACAAAGAAAGGGGTGTCATTAAGTGACCAAGGGTCATATAGTGGCTGGATGCCAGAGTCTAGACTATATATTGTTAGCAGGTCTAAAAATTTATCTATAAAATTTACAACTTGTGGCTCACATATTTAAATGCTCAGTCACCAGGGAGTAGCTGTGGTCTTGTTGCAGATGTGTCCCTGGAAGTAGGCTTTGGAGTTTCAAATGCCCATGCCGGGTCTAGTCTCTCTTTCTCTCTCTCTCTCTCTCTCTTACATACATACATACACACACACACACACACACACACACACACACACACAGAGAGAGAGAGAGAGAGAGAGAGAGAGAGAGAGAGAGAGAGAGAGAGAGAGAGAGAGAGAGAGAGATCCATGTCTCAGCTACTGTACCAGTACCATGCCTATCTGCTTCCCATCATGATGTTCATGGATTCACCCTCTGAAACTGTAAGCAAGCCCCCAATTAAATGTTTTCTTTATGAGAGTTGCCTTGGTCATGGTGTCTCTTCACAGTGGAGTAACAGCAACTAAGACACAGCTAAAGCATATTTTATTCTTTTTTGTTGTGTTTTTCGAGACAGGGTTTCTCTGCATTGCTTTGGAACCTGTCCTAGAACTCGCTCTGTAGACCAGGTTGGACTCAAACTCACAGAGATCTGCCTGCCTCTGCCTCCCATGTGCTGGGATTAAAGGTATGTGCCACCAATGGCCAGCAGCATATTTTATTCTATAAGTAAATGTAATTATGTAAGCACGTAAAATATTTATCTACAAAACATAATACATTTATTGATAAAATGTAACCTAAGAAATACATATTTCACATCTGTCTTTTGTATTTTTTGTTTCATTAAGGTAGGTGATCAGGCTTCACTGTAAATCATAGCACAAGAGGAAACCACAGGCTTTGGAATTCAGAGAGCCTATGGGGTTCAAATCACAATTCAGCCCTGCAAGATTTTAAGTAAATCTCAGGAGAAAGAACAATGCATTCTGCAGGGCTGTTGGGCTTAGAGATAGTGTCAGGTCCAAAGAAAATTCAACTCCTCCCAAATCTGGCATTCACTCCCCTCTCTGTGATCACTGTCAAAGGGGACATGGCTATCTGCGGTGCCTATTTGCCTACCAACATGAGTGCCTCCAGGCCCACTCGGAATCACAGATGCCTGTTTCAGGGTCCATGCAGCATCCTGACTTCTCACACTGCCCAGTAGACTAAACTTCTCCAGCTCATGGGCTCCCCTGCCCCAGCTTCTCATTCCCATAAACTCTACTGTTTGGATATATACATTCTCCCTTTTGTCTCTCTCTCTCGGCACCCTATCTCTTGGTCTCCTTTGCTCACGCTCTCTTTTTCTTCCCTCTCCCCTCCCTCCCTCCCTTCCTCCCTCTCCTCTCACGGCCAAGTCCAGTCTGCTGGCCATGTTCAATCTTCTCTTTCTCCCAGATGCCTCATATCTACAATAGAACCTTCCCCTCAGCCATACCTTGGAGCAGTAATAGCCTCAGCTGTACATCTGGTGCCAAAACTCAGTTTATACAGGCATGTGTGTGTACTGCCATGCCGAGGCTTCAGAATTAACAGTAGCTGCTCCTTTATTTGTCTCTCCAGGCACAACAAGTTACTCACAATGACCCAGACAGGCCATGTTCTTCCACTCCTCCAGAGTGTTCTCACTACTCCCTGGGCCAGGAATGTCTTTTTTCCAAAGCATAACTTCAGAATTCATCTTCAGCACCCAGCCAAACTATCTCCTCCTTGAAGCCTTCTCCAGCAGCTTCTGGGTTTGATGACCTACGGCATACTTTGAATTGCCTGTGATGGGGATATCCTTCCACATGCTGTAAATATATGTTTCTCTTATTGATGAATAAAGCTGTTTTGGCCAATGGACAGGCAGGATTTAGCTAGGTGGGAAATCCAAACAGGAATAGAGAAAGGTAGTAGGCAGAGTTGGAAAGATGCTATATAGCAAGAGGCCTGGGCATCATAGGTAAGCCAAGACTACGTGGAAATACACAGATTAATAGAAATGGGTTACACAGTTGACAAGGCCAAACACCAGCCCACAGACTGGGAAAAGATCTTCACCAATCCTACATCTGACAGAGGGCTGATCTCCAACATATACAAAAAACTCAAGAAACTAGTCACCAAAACACCAAATAATCCTATTTAAAAGTGGGATACAGAACTGAAGAGAGAATTCTCAATAGAAGAAATCAAAAGGGCTGAAAGACACAAGAAAGTGCTCAACATCCTTAACTAGCAGGGAAATGCAAATCAAAACAACTCTGAAATATCATCTTACTCCTGCCAGAATGGCTAAAATTAGGGACACCAATGACAACTTATGCTGGAGAGGATGTGGAGAAAGGAGAACACTCTTCCACAGCTGGTGGGAGTGAAAACTTGTTCAGCCATTTTGGAGATCAGTATGGCGGTTCCTCAGGAAAATGTGAATCAGTCTACCACAGGACCCAGCAATCACACTCTTAGGCATATACCCAAATGATCCACATCCATGCAACAAAGACTATGTTCATAGCAGCATTATTTGTGCCCTTCAACTGAAGAATGGATAAAGAAAATGTGGCACATTTACACAATGGAATCCTACTCAGCAGAAAAAAAAAAAAAAAAACAATGGAATCTTGAAATTCACAGGCAAATGAATGGAACTTGAAGAAACCATCCTGATTGAGGTAACCCAGTCACAAAAAGAGGAACATGGTATGTACTCACTCATATACAGATTTTAGACATAGAACAAAAGATCACCAGCCTACAATTCACACTGTCAGAGAAACTAGGATACAAGGAGGATTCTAAGAGATTCATACAAGGTCCCTCGAAAAAGGGGAAAGGAACAAGATCTCCTGAGCATATTGGGAGCGGGGGTAGGCAGTGAGTGGAGAGGGAACTAGGAGAAAGAGGAGAGGAAAACACGTGGGACTAGGAAAATTGGTTCGGGGAGGAATAGATGAGAGAAAAAAAGAGAGAGATACTATAAAAGAGGAAGTCATTATAGGTTTCAAGAGAAAACTGATTCTAGATAAATGTCCAGAGACCTGCAAGACTGAACCCAACTAACAATTTGAGCAACCGTGGAAAGGCTACCATAAATGCCCTTCTCTGATAATGAGATTGATGACTAACTTATCCACCATCACCCCTCCAGGAAGACATCACCCTACATGTGGGGGGAGGATGGGAGGGTGGAAGAGAAGGAGGGAGGGACAGAAAGGGAACTGGGCTCAATATGTAAAATAAAAAAAATAAATTTAAAAAACAGAAATGGTTTAATAATTAAGAGAGAGCTAGCCAATAAGAAGCCTGAGTCATCGGCCAAACAGTTTATAATTAACTAGCTCATCCAGTAGCTGATAACAGAAGCAGACACTCACAGCTAAACAGAGCCGAATTAGAATCCAAATGCAGAGAGGGAGGACAAGACCAGGCTACAGAAACCCACAGAGACAGCTGACCTGAACAAGGAGGAGCTAATGGGCCCCCAGACCGATAGCTGGGAATCCAGCATTGGACTGACTAGGAACCCCTGAATATGGGTCTCTGTTAGAAGGCCTGGGCAGTCTAAGGGACCTCTGACAGTGAAACTAGGATGTATCTCTGGTGCACAAAAGGACTTTGGGAGCATATTTTCCATGGAGGGATACTCCTTTAACCTAGAGGCAGGAGGGAGGGCCTAGTCCCTACTCCAAATGACTTGACAGATTTAGATGACCCCTCCAGGAAGGCATCACCCTACATGTGGGGGGAGGATGGGAGGGTGGAAGAGAGGGAGGGAGGGACGGAAAGGGAACTGGGATCAATATGTAAAATAAGAAAAATAAATTTAAAAAATAGAAATGGTTTAATAATTAAGAGAGAGCTAGCCAATAAGAAGCCTGAGTCATCGGCCAAACAGTTTATAATTAATATAAGTCTCTGTGTGTTTATTTGGGAATAAACAGTAGCAGGATTGGGTGGGACAGAAACTTCTGTCCACATGCCTGGAGGTGGTGTTCATGTAACCAACTCCTAAATACCCATGAAAAGACACTGTCCTTGTCACTTGTTTGCACTTCCCACCCCACTCTCCACTCTCTGAGCACTAATGTTCAGTGACACTAGTTTAGATGAGCCTGGGCAGGTCTTTCTGTTTTGTTTGAGAGACATTCTCCCGGGTCACCCTGTCTGGTTCAGAACTCTCATACTCTCAGTTCTAGAAAGCCTTCTCTACTCCCAACTCCCAGGACATCACAGAGCATGCAGCTGCTAGACACCTTTGCAGCCAGCTATGGCAATGGACAAGAGTGTGCCTCCAAGAATTCTCTGATGGTTGAACATAAGGGTTGGAAGGGTATGTGCTTTGAGTACACTATAGGCTTGCATGAAAGTAACTTTGTGTAACCCTGCAGGATAAAATTTTTTAATAAAATGTAAAACCTTTTTAATTCCCCAGCTGTCATTCTAAAGGATCACCTTTGTGCAACCGTCAGACTGCATGTGTATATCTTAGTTTTGTTCTCAGAACATGCTGTGGTTTTTCCTTGGGCTTGGATCCTGCTCGGTTCCCTCACCAAGTCGTGTGTGCTGCTGGGGTTGAACCCAGACCTTCACTTAGCTGGAAAGTGTTCTGCCACTGAGCCTCTGTTACACTGCCAGCTCTACCATTTTCCTCAGTTTCTTTTCTTGTATACCTTTATTTCAGTCCTTAATTTCATCATTCTGTCTCTGAGGTCTCAATTTATTAATTTCAATAAACTTTACTTTGAACAACTACCCTACTGTTCCTCCCCTAATCCAAAACCAACTGCAAACCAGAAACCATCTTAGGAGATGAAGACAACAGAAGATCCCATTCCTCTTTGGGTAAAACAGAGCAGTTTTGTTTTTAAGTGAGCTTTGTTCCTTCCCAAATCCTTCCCACCTATCCAGTCCCACTCTAAACCTTTGCCCCGCCCCTCCAGCCCCTCCACAGTTCCCATCCCAATCCAGATGGGTAATGATTCACAGGTAATGATTGGACTTCCAGTATGAATGTGGAACATTTTAAGAAAAATGACATTCTTTTTCCTCTTTGTCACATAAAGGTCTCTTTGGAGACTTCAGGTTGGCTGAATAAACAGAAGAGTAAAACCGAGAACCAGGACAGAGAAGAGGTCTACACAGGTCACCAGTCTCAGTGTAGCAGAGATGCGTAACACCAACAGACAGGTGGAAGGTTCAAGGTCCGAAAGAAAGGTTCCCTTGAGCCGGCCAGTGGTGGTGCCCACGTTTAATCCCAGCACATTGGAGGCAGGCAGATCTCTGTGAATTCGAGACCAGCTTGGTCTACAGAGTAAGTTCAAGACAGGCTCCAAAACTACAGAGAAACCCTGTCTCAAAAAAAAAAACCAAAACAAACAAACAAAAAAAGTCCCCTTGAAAGACTGAGGGGAAAAAAAAAAGGCTCTGTTAGCCAGCAAACCGGAGCTTAGGAGCCTGCGGTGAAAAGCAGCAGCCTGACTAGGGAGCAAGGTGTCCAAGCAGATCAGTCCACTGAATGGCCTGCCTTTGAACAAGCCACCAGGCCACCTTCAGCATCTGTTTCCTCACCCAAGAAACAGGGAACACCAGTCTGTGGCACACAGGGAGTGAGGAAAGACTGTCCTACACGTTCAATAAAAGGCTCCCCACAAACAACACAACTAAGCATTTCTCAGACCCAAAAGGAGAGAGAATGCAGGCAGTGAAGACAACTGCAGCAGACTGTAAGAAGTCTCTGGAGCTTGATTTTCTCATCTGCAAAATGGAGCTGCTAGTGCCAAGATACCAGTCATGCTGTCAGGGCTGGGTGAAACACCCCACACACACACACACACACACACACACACACACACACACACACACACACACACACAGTGCCTATTGAGAGCCAAGAACACAGCAAAACCTGTGTCATGTTTCCCTCATCAAACTACACTGATGCTTAAACAAAATGACATGGCAGGGGCGCACTGTTCGGGCCCAGAAGACCATTAAGAGGTTACAAAGGATTAATTGACCCAAATTTTAAATCTGCATGAGGGCCTGAGAGTACAGCTTATCTGGTAGAGTACTTGCCTTACATGCATGAAACCCCAGGTTTGATTCCCAGTCCTGCAATTTAAAAAATAGAAAAAGAAAACAGGAAGTAACATCAAAGTGCCATGCTGACTGTGCTGTAGAAAACTCTACTAACCAGCAGAAAGGCTATAACGAAAAGAACTCTACAGTCATCGTCCTCGGACACACAGTTCTCTCCCAGTTGCCAGGTTTCCTGGTCATGTCAAGTGTATGTGACATATTTATTCCTATGAACATAATTTATGAATATGAGGTCAGGCAGAGCTGAAGTCAAGGACAGAACAGTGGAGGGTTGCCAAGATCCAGGGGAAACTACAGTCAGGCCTCTTTGAAGGCTTCCATTTTATTCTACTTTTGCAGAAGAGGTGAAAAGTGGCATTTCTGTCCTCCACTGGTCCCATATCCTCAATATCTTTTGCTTCTTCCTACACAGTCAAAGACGTCCTAGTCTTCTGTTTCTGTCCAGCTCTGAAGCATCTCGCTGACAAGGACTTCGTCTTGTAGCATAGCTCATACCCCAGCTGGGTAGTTCTGTTTTCTTCACCAGTCACCACCCCTCCCAGACCACCTATTCCTCAGAGTGGCTCTCTTTTCCATAGCAATCATTCGGTGTGACACTCCACGAGAGAGGTGTCTTTTTTTTTTAACACCTACAGCATAATAAGCTTATTTCCACATCCAGTCCATCACCAGTATGTCATAAGCCCCCACTTGTGACAGCCCACCTCTGTGGTTAGGACTCAGGGAGGCAGCACCTTCTAAAGGATCTGAAAACAGGTGGGAGTAGAAACCCCCTCCTCCAGTGCCTAGGAACAAATATCACCTTTTTTCACTTCTCCCTTTCCTCCCCCTAAGATCCCCAGGCCTGACCCTGGGAACAGAAACAGACTTGGAAGCTGGCTCCATGCGATGGGGGAGAAGGGGATGACACAGCTCAGTCTTAGCACTTGCAGCTGAGGGCACCCAACCAGGTCAGGCTAGTTCCAAAAATATCTTTTCATCCAAATACAGTATCTTGGTAGCATTCTGGGTCATCTTTGGTCCAGTTTTCCAAGACTGGCCCTCAGTGTTCCTGTGCTCACACACTTGCCATTCTTCCCAGAGCCTGATGGAAAAGCTTCTTGTAACTCACTGCTATTTACAAGCAACACAAAGAGTAAACACTGCAAATCTATTTTATGAAAACAGACAAATACATCTTCCAGCAGAAGATATGTAAAGTAAATATCTTCAAAGTACAGACTGATGTAGCCATGAAAAAAATATTACATGCACACTGATACGGAAAGACCTCCCTTTCATACAGCAAACTGAAGACCCATTTGTAAAGCGGCAATCATGATGTAATTCACATCTGAGTTTATAAAGTACATCTGAGCCAGGCAGGTCTGGTGACCCACAATTTTAACCTCAGCACTAGGGAGGCAGAGGCAGGTGGATCTCTGTGAATTCAAGGCCAGCCTGAGCACTAGGCCAGTCAGGACCACACAGTGAGATCCTGTTTCAAGAAACAAACAAACAAAAGGCAGTAGTACTTGGCAGAAAGGGCCTTCTTCCAACTATAAACAGGAATCCCTTTAGAGAAGTGGATGGGCTGAGGCCAGGGCTCAGTGATCACTTGCCTAGGATGCGTGCAACTGGGCTTGATCTCCAGGGCTTCAGGCAAACAAACAAATGCAGTATTCGAGGAACAGCACATGGGAAGCAGACTAATTCTTTGTTATCTGAATATTCTAAAATAATTTCCTTTATTGTTTTTGTGAAAAAGCCTCTCAAATTTGCATATATCTTTGATTTGGTATCAGAGCTGGAATGGGGACAGGGAAGAGCCAACAGTTGAGTTCCTGGCATGCCCCAAGATATACAGCTAGTCAGTGACTGACAGGCCACAGATCACAGGCTAGGTTTAGGAATGAGAATTCCACTAAACTGAGGCTTTACTGATTACCATATCAGACCCTGGCTCTTCCTTCTAGCATCCAGAGCCAGAAGAAAACAAGAGTCACCAAAGTCAGAGATAGACAGGCATGGACATTAACCTTTTGTAACAAAACGGGGCTTCAGAAGGACATGTGACTCAAGAAATGAATGGCAGAACCAGAACTGTCCATAAAGCAGAGATGGGGGAGGGCTGGGAAGGGACAGAAGAAAGAGTGCCAAGCAGAGTCATCGGAGTTAGGTGTCCATTAGAACAACCACGCCTTAGGCACACCATGGGAGAGCATACTATGAGGGTGGGCTGTCCAGGTGGGCCCTCCTCTCCCCTTCTCTCCTCTTCCCATCTCCCTCCCCCAGCTCATATAAGAATCCTGCCTCTCAGGAAGAAAGGCTGAGCTCAAGCATGATTTAGGCCTAACTAATACTGGCCATCTGTATTATCTTGATCAGTAGTCATCAAATTTTTGTAAATGTGCTGCTAAAAAAAAAAATTAAATATAAAAGTCCAAGTCACTTGCCAAATGCAGACTAGTTAAGGGTTGAGTCTTGCTCAAATCAAGTCTCCTAACCCTAAAATCTGTGTTTATCTTTTGGGGACATGGTATGGCCTCCATATTTGAGCAGCAAAGCTTAAAAAGTTCCCAGGGCTGCTGTGCCCTCTCCTTGACCCAATAATGGAAAGCTTGAACATTTTCATAACGGCAAGAGAAGGGAAAGGCCCTGAGCCAACACAACCCAATGCCTCAAATATGCACCATCAGTCTGGGTGAAATATTTATGGCTTGGCTGATAAGACGTCCCTACAAGCTTCAGAGTAACATGGGGCTGAGGCAGGGTTGTAGGTCAGCCATGCATGTTCATAAGGAGTTGAGAACACGGGGCCCTACGAGTTATTTGTGTGTGTTTGAATTTTTTCCATAATAAACAAAATTAAACTGTGTCATACAAGTGATCATTTCTCTCTTGATCTGTCATTTGGCCAACAGGAGGGGTTCCCTTTTACTTAGCCTTCTACTTCTCTGGGGACAAAAAGTCACTCCCTGCTTTCATGGTGAGAAATCCATTACAGCCAACGCTTCTAAAGCTTGTGAGGAAAGCCCATTATAACAACAACCGCTAGCTAGCACTTACTGAGAGCTTAACCTGGTGAGAGTCTTTTACCTTCAAGGTCATCTTACAACTGCCCTGTGGGATAAAGCCTGCTAGCCCCCTTTTACAAAGAACACTGGCTGATGCTTAGTACACTTAGGTACTAAGCATCTACCACTACCAAGCACCTACCTACTCAGGCAAGCAAGGACCCAAGTTCTGAATTGCTTGTGTGCTAGGTTTACTACTCTCTCACTTGAAGATTTTGTGTGTAATTAGGCTATGTCTCCAAAGTTTCTTCAACAGCTATGCCTTTTACAGCGTGATCCAATAATCCCAACATCCAGGCTCTATCCTGTGGAAATTCAGGAAAGTCAACTGGCATTAATGTGTTAGCACATTAATCAGAGCATCAATTGAAACAGGTAAAAATGACTTTTGTGTGGAGTGGCCTCCACGGACATGCCCCAGACATGACAGGTTGTCACCTCTGTGATCAGCACCATCTGGCGTTAATGTCTCCCATGTCTCCTCCTTTAGACCATGAGGCTTTTACTCACTATGTCAGATGAAGTAATAAATAACCCTAGAGTTGTTCACTCAGCATTTACAGAAACTTTGCTCAAGGCCATGCACAGGGTCCTTCTCCCCCTGCTGTATTGACAGTGCTTCTGGATTTCTCAATGAAAAACTGTGGCTAATGTTTGAAAACGAGGCAGGGATGGGATAGGAGGGGGAGGGGGAGGCCCCTTCCTTGGCATTACCCTCACTGAAACAAACACTACAGTGATCAGGCCTCATGGGACTGTGGGAACTTGAAGGCGCTAGGCATCAGTGATTATCATCAAAACTTTAATATAAACCATGAGATACAAGAACCATAACTATACATACAATTATTATCAATTGTTTTGAAAAAGGTCATCAAGTTTTTGATTTTTTGTTGTTGTTGTTGTTGTTGTTGTTTGTTTATTTCTTTTTTGTTTTGTTTTGTTTGTTTATAAAATCCAGAAGCAAAATTGCCAGATAGCACATGGCTGTTTGGGGATAGTGAATTTTTTTTCTGTTTTTAAATCCTTTTTTGTATATTCTTCAATGGGAATGTTTTATTTTAATCACCAGAACACTTTGATTCAGAAAGCTGACATGACCTTTCTAGTAATGACTTACAAAAGATCATCCCTAGTATTTTAATATGGGACGACAACATTGCATAATACGTTAGTGTTGCAAATGAGCTTATAAAGGCACATCTATGGGAGTCAGAGGGCTATCATGAAGTGAGAATGCATGCAGACAAGCAAGAAAAATCAAAATTAAAAATAAAAAAGATCATGTTTCCCCAGAATGCTAGGGAGGGGATAGAAACAGGAGGGGTCAGGTGGGATTAAGATGGAGGGAGAGGGTACTGAGAAAGACAACTGGAGTCTAGGAGCCTCTCTGGGACAAAGTAGAAACAGAACAATGGAAACTCCCAGCAATCTACAAGGGCCAGGATCCAGAGACCTAGGATAGAACCAAATACAACTGGGGTGGGGGGAAGCCAATGAAATGATTCCTAATGACATTCTGCTATAATCATAGATTGGTGCCTAGCCCAACCGTAATCAGAGAGCCTTCACCCAGCAATTAATAAAAACATGCAGAGACACACAGCCAAACATTAGGGGGAGCTCTTGGAATCCTATGGAAGAGGGAGAGGGAGGATTGGAGGAACCAGAGGGGTTGAGGACATTACACAGAATCAAATAGCCTGGACTCAAAGGAACTCAGAGACTGAACTGAAAACCAGGGAGCCTGCATATATGTGACAGCTGTGTAACTTGGTCCTCTTGTGGGACTCCTAAAGTGGGAACAAGGGCTGTCTGTAACTCTTTGGCTAGCTTTTGGGCCCCTTCCCCTCTCCTGGATTGCCTTACCCAGCCTTAATACAAGGGGAAGTGCTTAGTCTCACTGCAACTTGATATGCCACGTCTGGTTGATATTCATGGGAGACCTTCCCTTTTCTGAATAGAAATGGGAGGACTGGATAGGGCAGGGGTGACGGGGAGGAACTGAGAAGAGAGGAAGGAAGGAAAACTTTGGTTGGGGTGTAAAAAAATAAACAAAAGAAGTTCCTTCTATAAGTATGCAAAAAAAAAAGTCATGTTTTCCTAATCAAGTTCTTCTCATCCACAAAAGTCACACACTGATGCCAATGCCAGGTATGAGCAATGAACCATATACCCACGCCCTCCTCAGACTCTAAGGCCTCCAACAATATCTACAAGAGAGCCGGGAAAGACACTGGTAGATCCACCAGGCAAAAAAAGAAAAATGAAGCCCAGAAAGTTAACTATAGTGAATAGCTAAGGACTCTCTTGTCTTCTGAATTCCAAGTGTTCTTTGCTTTGCAAGTATCTGCAAAGCAGCTCCCCAGGACAAGAGCAAAGTGAACCACTCAGCAAGCCAAAGAAAACTGATTCTCAGTGTTAACTGCAATATTCTGTACCACACCTGTGATCAGCATCCATTCCTCTGCTTAACAGCCAAACCTACTTAAATCCTTAAGGAACTCATGGTCTTACTTTAAAGGGTGTTGTTATAGCAACCAAACTTTGGTTTTACCCTGGGGTAGCAACAACAGTTTGCAAAAGAGACACTAAAAGTTGGTTGACAGTGTTTCTATGTATCAGAAAACAAGTAATTCCCCTTCTCAAGTCCTTAACTTTTCCCATGTGAGAAGCAAAGGCTTGAGGAGCCTCAAGTTCATTACAGTAGCATCCTGAGGAGACATGAAAGAAATCTGTGTCTTCAGAGACCAATTGGCTGTGGATATTGGAACTTTGCAGGTCCAGGGGCTAATTACTTTATCCTGGGCTAAGTCTGGCCCTCAAGAACAGCCATTCCTCAAAACCTCACCCCCATGCTGCCCATGCTTTGCCCTGCCCTCACCCCCATGCTGGAATTAACATCTTGTGACACAAGATAAAAAGACTTTAAGACTCTATTAACTTAGCAGGAAGTAAATGTCTACCAATCTAAAAGCTAGGGATGCCATCAGATAGCATCTTGAGCCCACAAAAAAGCTTCCAGCATTTCTATGCAGCATTTCTGTATACCTGCCTCTTTGATATACCTACCAACATATTTTAAACTTGCCTTAATTTATAACTTCCTCTGTCCTGCAAAACTTGAAAGCCTTCGTGTAACTGCTTCCAAGTTGGAACATGGAATTTGGGGTCACCTAAATCTCCCTGGGCCATGGTCTCTCAAAGCGGCCCCCAGAATAAACGACCTTATCACTAAGTTGAGCATTGACATTACAAAGTTAAACAAGCTGGAAACCAAGAGGAAGGTAAATACACCTAGGACGTGAGAGGTGGAGGCAGAGGCCACAGACCACAGCTAGTTTTGGGGAACCTAACCTCAGTGTTCCTTCCTTTGCCTGTTTCTCCTCTGCCAAACCCAAAAAGGAGTTACTTCCATGGAACTCATAAATAATAGACAAATTAATTAAATAAAATAAATGAAAACAATGCTTTGTTCTCCAGCGAGGGGCTTAGGAGCAGCGGGTTACAAGAGGCACTTTCCTCCCAATGGGGCTGATGTCAACAGCCCCTGCTTCTGCCCAAACAAAGGCCTCTTAAGGCCGGGATGTGAGGCAAAGCATCTAGGTCTCTACAGTTGGCCCTAATTCAATATGAGAACAAGGGGGCAGCCAGGAGAGCAGAACAAAGTTGTGGGAGCAGGATAGGCCAAGGAGTGGGGAATTCCTAAATCTTCTCTTCTCCACTGAACAGAGAACTCTTGAAACACATAATGGAAGGGTGCAGTTCCCAATTTGAATTATTTTCTTTGTTTAACTCCCAACTGCTCTGCCTAAGGCTACTGCCTTTTAAGCCAACCGCAGAATCCTGTGGCTGCAGGCAGAGCAGCTGAAAGACCCACACTCAAACGGCTGAACTTTCAGACCTCAGCTTCCTGCCTGTAAAAAATACAAGGTTCCCTAACTGCGTAAGGACCCTTTCAGTAATGACAGTACATGGCTGGAGGCTGTCCAGTTAGTCTCTAGAGGAACTATCCGAGGTGAAGCATCAGTTAGGTAGGGTGCTGTCATTCCTGCAGAGGTCGCCTGGGATCCGTGTACACAAACACACACACACACACACACACACACACACACACACACACACACACCCGACCGAACCCATCCTCAGGGCTGCCAAGCCTAGACCTCAAAAAGTAAAGTGAAAGTAAAGCGAAAGAAAGCCTGCAAAGAATGGACCTACCTCTACCAGCTTCGGAAACCAGAGGACATGGGTGGCCTTGTGTGAGGAGGAGGAGGAGGAGCCAGTGACACCTGGAGAGTCTAGGCACAGGGACGTCCGAGGCGAAGTGCAAGTGAAACCCAAGACCTTACTGGTGGATTTGGTTTAAATCGGACTATTCTTTCGGTAAGCTAGGGAGGCGCTCGAGATTCCCCAACAGAGGCGACTGCCAGAGCACGGGGACAATGGTGTGTCCAGCAGAGTCTATTTTAAATGATAACTACAGACTCTTGGTTCAACCCACAGCTCTAGGAAACCTGGGGGTAGACGTGAGGGCTTGTCACCTCAAAGCACGTGCCAAGGGGTAGAGCACACAACCTGGGGGACGTGGGGGGAGTGCTTTTTGTAGGCTCTTGTTTGCTTTTTTTCCTTTTAAAATCTACAGGTTTAGTCCTATCCCTTCAGGACACTTTTTCGAAACGTCTCTCTCCCTCCGGCAGTTTTGTGTCGCCTCCAAGCACCGCCGCACCCATCGGTTTGGCTGGGACAATAACCTGCTCACAGGCAGCTCAGCAGAGCTGTTCAGCTGGGCTAGCTGCACCCCCAGACTCCCAGCAGGGCACATGTGCGTTTGTTGTGGTGTATGCTCACCCTCTCCCTCCACCAGGCTCAGTTTCCTGACGTTACCCCAACAGGCAAGCGCGAAAGCGATCCAACCTCCGCAAGGCAACGCCTTACACCAAACAGACGCTGCGGTGCAGGCTTCTGCGGCCCCGCACACGTGCATTTGTTGTGGGAGCATAGAATAGCGAGCCGCGGGAGGCCAGGGTACCCCTCCCCTGGGCCAGCGACAGACACCCCCAGCTCCCGGCGGCGGCTCTTGCCCAGGCAGCTGAGGCTGTCCCTCAGCGCACCCCTGCACCCCTCCTCCCGGCCGGTGGCTCCCGCCTCGCCCCTACTCACTCGCAGCGCTCTCTGCAGGGAAGGCGGCGGCCGCTGTGCCCACCGCGCGCTCGCGCGGGCCGGCAACCCTATTCTCTTTGTTAGGGTCCGGCAGTGCCAGGGCGGCTCCCCAGGCCGGCTTGGTCCTGGACTCCACTCCCCTAGGTGCCTCCGGACCTCACCGGGCCGGGGAAGACGAGCCTGGGACTCAAGCTCCGAGTGAGTCACCTGAAAAGGGGACTAAAGTGGAGCAGTGAGGGACTGGGGGATGTAGGTGCAGAGGATAGGAGAAAGAGGGAAGAAAGGCACTGCAGACGGGCGGGAGGAAGCTCGGTCTCCGTTATGCAAATAGAGTCGTTAAAACTAGAAGAGTCCCCGTTCGCACCGGTCCCAAACCATCCTGGCCCTCTGGAGGTCGCCAGCGAGCAGGCTCAAGGTTAAAGGTGCATGCTTGGACTCCTGTAAAGCAGGGAATCTTGTGGTCCCCCTACAAAGAACAAGCCTGGGGGCGGAGCAATGCGGCAGGCAAGGAAACCCAAATGCTGTCTCCACCCACTCTGCGTGTCCCGAGTATTGGATTCAAAGTGGTCTGGCGAAAACGCTCCTGCAAGAGTGCATGTCCTGGCCCCGCAGAGGGATCCTGATCAGGAGAAAACTCAAATATTTATGTAACACACACATTTAGAGTTTAATAAAAATCTCTCGGTATCAAACGTGGCCTGTACACAGCAACCTCAAACTTTCTCTCTGTCTCTCTGTCTCTCTCTGTCTGTCTCTCTCTCTGTCTGTCTCTGTCTCTCTGTCTCTCTGTCTCTGTCTCTCTGTCTCTGTCTCTCTCTCTGTCTCTCTCTCTCTCTCTCTCTCTCTCTCTCTCTCTCTCTCTCTCTCTCTCTCTCTCTCTCTCTCTCTCTCTCTCTCTCTCGGCAAAGGGAGATGTCTTGAAATCCCACGACCAGGAACTTTTCTCTGCAGGTATGTAGGCAGACAGGCCTCCGCTGAAATGGTAAAGACAGCCTTCCTTCCACTGGGGTTAGTACAAGGCTACTGAAGAAGTCAAGAGGAAACATCTTGTTCAAGAAGCAGCCTGGCAGGCTGGCCATATCTGATTACCCAGAGGCCACTTCCGAAAGACCACAAACATCTCTAAGAGGCTTGGAAGCAAGCAGGCGCCAGGCTGCTTCAATTCTTCGTATCCCAGTATCCAGAGAAGAGATGCTACTACAAGAGGTAGTAATCATATCCCAGATACCTGGAAGAGGAATGAAATAGAGTGCCAGGGAAGCAGACAGTTGCAGATCTGGGTCTCCTGGGAAGAGTGCTTGAAGGGGGGGGGGGGGGTTTCAGGGCGCTGCCTTCAAATCCTGGTAGTCCCTGGCCAACCTGGGAAAGAAAACATTACATCCTTCTTTCAGGTTGTACTTCCTCCAGCCTCTGGTTCCCCCTCCCTCTGCTGCTGGCCCTCCCCCAGCTGCTCTGGAAGCAGACAGTGGCACAGCACAAGAGACCTGAATCAGAAAGTGCCAGACAGTGGGTTCAGTTCTGTGGCCAAGGAGCTATTTGTTCTTGGGTGAGTTCCACAGTCTCTCTGGGCCATTCTTTGGTCTTCTGCAATATGGAGCTCTAGAGGACAACACTGTTCTCATGATATTACAAGATGATTTGTATGAAGCGAGTAACTTGGCGTCCACACATTAAGCATGCTCCTAATAATGAACTACACAATGTGAGTGAATAAACAGAAGCAGAGGAATGCAGATTACTGTTTCTGAAAGGGTACTAATGGAAGGTTGACATTTTGTTCTGCTATATTAGGAAGCCTCTAAACAATGTTACATCTTTGTGTTTTACATTGATTCTTCTGCCAACAGGCTAGAAGATGGAACTATGAACAAGAAATGTGAGTGGGAAGAGTAGCTTGGAAGCTGACATCAGTGAGACCTAGTAAGAACCTGAACTGTGACACTGACTGGGGAAATTAAGAAAGGGCATCTAAACAATAACTACCAAAGACACATTGCTTGTTACAGGGTATCTTGTGCTACAATAGGTGTTAAGCCTGTTTATGAATGGAAAAATTAAGTCATCTGAGGCCTCTGAGAAGTCACAATCCTCCACATTCACTGAAAGCCATAATCTTTTCTTTCAACCTCCCTCTTGTTTCAACTCAGCTTAGAAGCTAAGAAGCAAAAAAACAAAAAACAAAAAAGGAGAGCAACTCTTTTCAAATGTGGTATAGTCTTGAGTTCTGTGTTCTGGATCTTTGACCAGTCAATAGAGAACACATGGAGGGGCTCACTCAAGATTATGAACTTGCCAGACTCATTATAACCACATACGTGGCATGCCTAATAAGAAGTTCTAGGGCTCTGGGCAGATAAGCAGACATTTGTGGGTGTTACCGGCAAAATCCCAGGGTGGGATCACCATCTAGTGGCTTTTCCATGGTGGCTCTCTCATTAACAGAGCCTTCTGACCTACAAGTGAGAGACAAGATAGACTACTAACTTGGAGACTGTTGGATAGTCCCTGCCTTGACTGTGCTTTCTTTAGACGTGCACATCCTGTAACTTCTGCCCCAGCATCTGAATGTACCTTCCACTCATGTTGAAATGCCAACCCCCGCTCCAGTGATAGCATTAGGAGACACAATGCCTTGCAGAAGCAGAGAGGTCACAAGGACAAAGCCATTTTGAATGAGACCAATGTCCTCGCCAAGGAGACAGTGGCATGTCCTTTTACCAAGTTAAGATTCAGATAAAAGGCACCAGCTACAGACTAGACACCTGGCCTCATCAGTCATCAAAGTTGTTGTCACCTTGGACCTAGTAGACTTCAGAATAGTGAAGAATACATTTCTAGTGCTTTCAACCATCTAATTTGTATTTTTGTTGCTGCAGCTTTAATAGACTAAGGCAGCCCCTCAGTGTCTTAGGTCATACTTTCTCAGTTATCTCTTCAGACAGTTTACTGATGAGTATAGATGACATCTTGCTTTGTAATAGTCAGTTATAGCAAGCCACTTGCAAACAGTATTTTCGTGACACTCTTGAGAAATACCCTGGGGGCAAATGATATGACAAACAATTAGAAGTTTCTTTCCAAATCCTTTTATCCAGCTCCACTACAGATGTTCACCAAGACCTGAAACAGGTTTTCAGGGTTTTCCTCTGAGCACCTTCAGCACACATTGTCCAATATGAAGCTGTGATCTGCCTGAGCTGCCCACGTTGGCCCTAAGTGCTGCCAAGCTTGAGGATGAGGCTCTCACACACAGGGAAGTATATAAAACTCAAGCAAGGAGACAGGAATAAAATGGCAGTGTGTCTAAGCACACAAGAAGGCTTCTACTGATTGCTGAGAAGCACAGATGGGTCAATGGCATGTTGGGGGGTCTCAGGAGAATACCACCAAGTCTCTTGAAAGAGGACAGTAGCCACAAGACAGGGAAGTGGATGGCCAGAGAGCCCATAATACAGCAAGCAACAGCCTACCAGCTGTAGTACTGGAAAGTCAAGCTAGACATACTCTGTGGGTACATTGGCTACACTTCACCCAGTTAACTCTTGAGTCCATCCTACATCCTTAGGGAGAATGAGAAAAATACCTGAGTCCCCATTATTAAATCACTTATGCTCTAGCCAAATATCTCTTATTGTACAATAGTGCCTGCCATATATTCAGTATCTGAATGAAAGGCAGTTTGTGTAAGCGTTCTCACTAGAAGTCCCTCTAGAAGTCCAGTATTTGCAAGTCATCCCATTAACACTTTCCTTGGTTTTGCCTAAAGCCAATATCAGTATGATGTTCACGCCTGGGGATGGAGAGATAACTATAAATCTGATTTCAAAATATTTTTAAAGAATTATTTTATTTTTAATTATGCATGAGGGTATGGGGGGAGGGGGTTGTAGGTGTATACACATGAATACATGTGGCCTCAGAGACCAGAAAGGGGCATCAGGTTCCCTAGAGCTGGAGTTATTGTGACTATGAGCCACTCATTGTGGGTGCTGGGAAATAAACTCAGGTTCTCTACAAGAACAGTACGGGCTCTTAACTGCTGAGTCATTTCTTCATAAATATTCAAAAAAATTTAATTCCAAACAAGGTTTCACAGCTGTCTTGAATTGGAGATGATATTATTACAGAAAGTATGTGTTCTTAAGAACACAAAATGATGTCATGTTTTGACAACATCACAAGGCAAGACTCCCAGGTATTTGCTGACAGCAAAACTTTCTTTAAAATTCTCTAAGCAGCCCAAGCAGGCAACCTCATGCATTCCCATGCCTCCACCCCCAACATCCATTCACCCATTTCCCAGATATTTTCATCTGAATGGCTTGCTTAATTGTACCCTTAAAGAAAATACCAGCTTTCCTTGGTATATCTGAAAGTGAAAAAAGGGGAAGAGAGAGAGGGAGGGAGGGGGGAAGGAGAGATGGGGGAGGAAAGAAGGGACGCAGGAAGGGAAAGATTGGGGACTAGAGGAATGGCTCAGAGGTTAAGAGCACCTGCTACTCTTTCAGAGGATCCTGGCTCAGTTCTCAGCACCCACATGATGGTTTGACAACAATTTCTAATTCCAGTCCCAGAGGATCCAGCACCCTCTTCTGGCCTCCATGCACATTAGCATACAAATGGTACATATATATATATATGGGAGCACTCACACACATACATAAAATAAAAACAGTATTTTTAAATCTAGTAGAAAGCTTCAAAAAAGACAATTTATATGAATCAATCTTCACATTTGCAAAGAATTTATATATGTGTAAAAATATACATGTATTTTAAATATTTGCATTATTTGCATATATAAATACATTGATTTTTTTTTTCCTCCCCAGGATTCCCCATCAGACTCAGTTGCTTGAGGGGTGGGTATGTACCATCTGCATACAGGTCAAAAACAGATTTCGAGGTAGAGTGTGCAGCCTGGAATACACTAGCAAGCACTGAGCTGGGTCTTGCCACCAAGGTCTTTTTAATTCTGGCTACCTCTGGTCCCCTGGCTGCCAAAGAACAAGCCCCCACAGTGATGCACACCTTTAATCCCAGCACTTGGGAGGCAGAAGCAAGTGGATCTCTGAGTTCAATGCTAACCTGATCTAGAGAGATTTCCAGGACAGCCAGGGCTACATAGAGAAACCCTGTCTTGGGAAATGTGGGCAGGGAGAAAGCTAGAGACACCTTGTGGGAAGCCACAGACCCAAGATGGCACCTGGCTGGATGCCAGTAGTTCAAGCTTAGCTGTAAACAAGCCTTATTTGGAAGTGCTTGATGGATCTGGTGCACTTCCTCCTTCTGTGGCCTATCCGGGATCACCAGGTGGCATGAGCTGATCGGGCTGTGAGAGCACATTTAAGGGCTTGCTGAGGCTGGGAGAAGCGGACACTGATGTATAAGGTTCCTGAATAAACTGCTTGAAGAAGAGTGGTGGTCGTGTTTCCTTGCCGGCCGAGGTAGGCACGAACAAGTGGTGGCCCGTACGGGGAACCTCTCCGTGGGTGAACGGCTCAGAACTTCCTGCAGTCAGGTCAGTTGACTGGTAAGTCCCAGGTAAGTTGGGACCAAGCTAAGGCCCTCGGTAAAGAGGCGATAAGGTCTCCGGTAAGGAACAATAAAGTTCCGTGTTCGGACAAAGTAGAAGATGGGGAATACGACATCGCAACCTATTTATCTTGCTCTTCAAAAGCTGTTACATTCAAAAGGGTTGAAACTAAAGAAAAGCACATTAGAAAGATTCCTCAGGGAAGTTGAGACAGTAGTTCCCTGGTTTGCCGTCTCGGGCAATGTAACTACCAGCTGCTGGGACAAACTTGGGAAGGATCTAGATTTTACCTGGACACAGGAACACTGAAGCCAGGGACAAGGCCTATTTGGAAACTTGTTCACAGCTGCCTAGAGGATCAAAAATGCTGCTGTTGAAAAGTTTTCTGATTTTGTGGCCAGAATGGTGGAGGCAGCTGGGAGGGTATTTGCAGACCCTGATATGGCCATGCCCTTGATAAAACAGCTTGTCTCAGAAAAGGTCCAGCAGGGTAGTGTCATTAATTATTTAGGGGCTAAGATAAATAAGGACTGTGCCATGCCACAGGTGGCGGGAAGGTAAAGGTAAATAGCCATATTCAGCCATATATAATACAGCTGCAAGAGTTGATTTGGAGGTGTTTACATCCCTTTTACATTTCACCTGATGCTGCTGCTGCTGGTGGTGATGCTGATCAACAAGATGAAAGCAGACCAGCGGTGGGGAATCCCATCGGTGTTCCCAAAGCCCATGCCAATTAAACACTCGGTTCAAGTTTTTCCTAGGTTTTTTAGTAGCAATTGGTACTGAATCGACCTTGTTCAGGAACAGGTCAATGCTCTGTGGCAGTTAGCACAGCTGAGCTTTGAATGGAAGATGACCGGCTTATGCGTGACCGCAGTATCCTACCAGAATTATTCTTTAGCAGCCAATATGGCTAAACAACTCTCTTAGTATCTTTTAGGTAATTGGTCTGACAACTTCGACAAGTTGATGCACAACCTGAGGCTCTCTATCATGAATGTGAATTCCACCCAGGTCGATGTCTCCGTTGCTGAGGGACTGTCTACATGTATCACCCAAGCCACGAATCATCTGAAAGAATGGGTGGGAATGGGTGCCCTGGGAGGGGTACTAATTCTAGTCAGTCTCATTGCCTTATGGTGTATCTGCAGGATGGGGGTTACACAGAGGAGAATAATGCCATGATTGCACAAGCCTTCGAAGCCCTAGAGGCAGGGCAATCACCTCAGGCTTGAAAGGGCTAAGCAGTCATCACGCTCAGGATTCGAGACAAAGTACTGCACTTGAGGCCAGCTTCTAGCAGCTTCATGGAGGGCAAGTCTGATTGCATATGGGTTGGTATCCTAATCCCACCTCTGAGAAAAGATACCGGACAGGTGTGGCACCAGCTTGGCTGATAACTGGGCGTGGGGTCATTACAATGTCCCTTGTTCATCAGAGATCAGAACTCTACCCTTGCCTGTTGCGTTTAAAACATAAAAAGGGGAACTGTGAGAAGCCACAGCCCCAAGATGGCACCTGGCTGGATGCCAGGTAGTTCGTGCTTAGCTGTAAACAAGCCCTATTTGGAAGTGTTTGATGGATCTGGTACGCTTCCTCCTTCTGTGGCCTATCCAGGATCGCCAGTTAGCATGAGCTGATTGGGCTCTGAGAGCTCATTTAAGGGCTTGCTGGGGCTGGGAGAAGAAAAGATGATGTACAAGGTTCCCGAATAAACTGTTTGAAGAAGAGTTGTGGTCGTGTTTCCTTGCCGGCCAAGGTAGGCGCGACAACACCTCACAACCTACAGCTGCCAAAATTGCTGCTCTGCTGCTCTGCTGCCCTGAGCAGCTACGAAACACACCAGTGAGTCCAGGAAATAAAGGCACTCAGGACTTTGAAGGAAGCAAATGTGCTTGCCATAAATTCTCCTAAAAAGCACTGGGAAATCCGCCCTCCTTGGAGGACTTCTACAGTGGAAGCCTCTACTGTCTACTTGCTGCTCCAAGAGCCCTTGTCAGAGTAACGGGCAGTGGTAGTTAAGTGGTAGTTAAATGGTAGTTAAGTTACATAAGAGAAGATGTGGGTTCTAGAAACTTCTTTGAAATTAACTAATGTTTTTAGGGGGAGGTGGACCAATATTTTATGCCCGGTGGTCATTTGCCTCGAACATACTTCCTTCAGTAAGGCCTCATGTTATTATGTTTTTGGTTTTTTTATTATTCATTTATTTTTATGTTTCACTAAAACCTCTTTGTTCAGCAGGATGTCTAGACTTTGGGTCTGTTTAATTTTATTGCATTTTTTTTTTATTTCCAAGTTTTGTTTTGTTTTGGTTTTTTATGGAAAAAAGGGTTATTTTAAAAAGACTGAAATATTTTTTTTCTTTTTCTGATTTTCCAAGTAATGTGTGCTTTAGAAAATTTGAAAAAGGTCAAGCAAATACATAAAGCAGAGTGGAAAATCTTCAGTATATCAGCCACAAGCAAAGTTAAATCTTTTGGCCTTTCTCTGTCTAGTTATTTCCTGTGGGAGTTTCTTTAGCTTTCCGTAGCTAGGATTACAGTGTGTCTGTAGTGGTACCCTGCATTTCCCCTCACTGGGAGCACGTCATCAGTATTTCTGGTGTGAACTTGAGAGCAGATTTTTTTAAAAATCCACTTTAGCCTTTATTAGATGCAAAGCAATGTCTTCGGGCAAGTTATTTGTGGTTATCAAGCTGGTCTTCGGCCATGGGAGAGATGACTCAGTGTGGTAGCAAAGTTACTCTGTGATGGGGCTATCTGAATTTGAAGCCTTACTCTCCTAAGTAGCTTTGGGGAAAACTCCTTACCCTCTTCTGGCTCTTTTTCCTTGCTTAAGAGGAGGATGGTGGTGCTCACTTCACGAGGTTGTTCTAAAGACTGAGTTGATTGTAAGAGCAGTGCTTACAGCAATGCCTGACACAGGAAGCATGGAGTAATTGGAGTGACATCTATTATAGTGACATCTATTACAGTTCTAATAAGCTGTCTCCTACAGCTAGCTGGACACCAAGGTTGTTTATAAAATTTCAGCTGGTCTAAATGATGTGCAGTAAGTCATTTGTCAAATGCATGAGGAGTAGAAAGGTGAACTTACATCTTTTGGGGAAAGGACCAGACATCAAGATACATAAACTGGGTAGTAGTGGCAAACACCTTTAATCCCAGCATTTGGGAGGCAGAAGCAACTGAATCTCTGGTCCACAGAACAAGTTCCAGGATAACCAGAGCTATACAAAGAAACCCTATTGGGGGGAGGGTGGGGGAGAGAGGAAGACAGGCAAATTATGTCTGCCAGTAGAAAAACTCTTTGTGGGACATGTAACCCAGACTGGTCATAAACTTAGTATGTATAGCCAAGGCTAGCTTTGAACTTCTGATCTTCCTGCCTCCACCTCCCAAGTGCTAGGATTATGGAGTTAAGCCAACATACCCTGCTCAAAACTGTATTTCTTGACAGGATTTCTATCTTGTGGTTTTTATTGCTGTGAAGAGACACCATGACCATAGCAACTCTTAAAAAGGAAAACATTTAATTGGGGTGGCTCATTTGCAATTCGGAGGTTCAGTCCATTATCACCATGGTGAGAAGGAAGGTAGCATGCAGGCAGACATGATGCTACAGCTGAGAGTCCTTACATCTTGATCCAAAGGCAACAGGAAGTGAACTGTCTCACTGGGTGTGGCTTGAGCATATATGAAACCTCAAAGCTTGTCTCCACAGCGACACACTTCCTCCAACAATACCACAGTTCCTAATAGTGCCAATCCCTTTAGAGGCCATTTTTTTTTAAACCACCACAATAATATGTATCCCCGTTGATATTTACTAAACTCAGTAGACCTAGAAAGGATCTGGCTAGGTTAAGGGCCAAAAAGACAAATGAGAAACAGGCCCTACCTTAAGGAGCTTTAATCATGTTTGCAAAAATGTCATCATTATTGCCTCTAGGAGGACATTTTTAAGTTGAGATCACTTCTGAAAGTGACTCACATGGACAGTGACCTCAAAAATGCCCAGCTGTGATCAACCAATACAACAGTAGGTACAAGTAATATCAATTCTTCCCCATGCTCCCCTCTGGAATCTCCATCAGCAATGGCTACTTGAGAGGAGAGTTGTGGATATCAGGGACAGAGCCTGTAAAGTACATAGGACCATATGCTCTACAGTGGGTTCCCTAACCCTAACAGCAACCACATACCAGGCACATCACTAAGCCTTTTGCAGACCCAAGCGTATGAGCCATACTAGACAAGTGCTATCAACTCTATTAGCTATGGTTTACAGCTAAGGTATTTGGGAGGTAAGCACCATAGTCAGGGGTGCACACAAGTGAAGTTGGATACCTAGACATCAAACCAATTACACTAAGCTGATGACAGGAGCTGAATGCTGGTGGCCTTACAGATAATTGCTCATTCCCATGAATTTTATACATCTCTTTCCTTCAAGGAAGAGCTGATTTTTACAAAAGCCACACCCTTACAGAATGTAAGGGGAGGAGAAAGTATGTGACATTCTATAACTGGTTCTCACGGCCTATGCTGCCAAGGTATTTTCCTTCTGGTTCTGTTTTTCTACTAGTGAAATAAAGGCAGGTGGACTGTTGTTTCCGAGCTAGACTGGCCAGCAAAAATTGCATTCCTCTTCTCCTCCAGATCCAGTGACATCTGCAGGTGGAGATCACCATCACTGCCTCCTCTCACAGAAGTTCTTCCACACGGCGAAAATCAACCCCAGGGCCTGAAGAAAATGGAGCTCATAAGAAACAGAGCTCTGTTCCCACCACTGTCCTTGAGGGAGGGACTCTGCCATACAACTATACGTTTCAGACTGTCCAAAACACAGGCATGGCTAAAGCCTCGAACTTAGTCATAACCATCGCCTAAAACAAACTGGGCACAAACAGCTGAGAAATAACCCTTATTTTTTAGTTATTGTATGTGTGTGCATGTGTGTGCTATGGTACACATGTGGAAATCAGAGAACAATTTTTTGGCATTGGTTCTTTGCTTCCAGCTGGGTCCCAGAAATTGAACTGGGGTCATTCATTGGGCTTGCTTGTATAGCCAATGGTTTTACACACTGAACCAGTCCAATAAATTTTAAGAATTAAAAAAAAAAAAACAGTCTTCTGCATTACTAGAGTCTTCCCTAAAGTTTCCATGCTTCTTGGGAAAGGAATCTGTTTTCTACCCTGTATTGTATAGGTCATAATGTAAACCTTTGACAGCTTCTAATTAGATCCCTGCATTTTACCGCCAAAGTGTCTCCTGGCAGGGGCTGATGAGGGTTTCATGATTTGAATTAATTCATAACCAGCTCAGTTAAAGTCTAAGTGTGTGGAAAATCAGATATGCATTTGTGAGTCACTGGCAGGCCTCGCTGCCGGAAACAGCCCCTGCAAGATGTAGCATTGCCCATTACAGCCTTGCTTGGTGATGTCATAAGACATTCAACTGTCCAGTTCAATTAGCAAGCAGTGCATAATGATAACAGCAACCTGATGGGCTCAAGAGCTCTATAGGTCATGACCTGAGGGCTTCTAGATGACTCTATCTGAAAGGCGCAAGCTGGGCAGCATGGGGATGCAGGCACATCCCCATGTATTAAATCTACACAGCCACAGTGATGAGAAAAGGGAACAGAATGCTAGCTGGAGATTGCAGAGTGGGAGCAGAAAGGTCTGAAGGAGATTAGTGCTGTAGAGGAGGGAAGCCACTGGTCAGGAATTTTTTTGTGAAGATGGGCCTACAATGGTACATTCTTCCCAGCCTGTTGTTTCCCCATGAAGGATGAGGTAATTTACAGCTTCGTGGTTCACATTAGTCAGGATGAAAGTCTTCAAACGTTGGGTCCTGAAGAGAAATAGAGCATAGTAAAGTTAGAAGCTGGGTACTCCAGAATGATCTGAGAGATGATGATTTCCTCAAATTACTAAGCCAACAACTGAGCTATGCTTCACTGCAAATTAGATGACCAAGACTTAAGGACTTAGAATACTGGGCCAAAGGCTTGTAATTGCCACCAGTGATGATTGAACTAGGATGTGAGAGACTTCAAGGCCACGCGTTAGCCACCATGCCCTTCAATTTTTTCCTTGCATCCTTGTATGTCTTTGCCATTAGAATGTTCTTATGCTTTTTTCAGGCCTCTGACATACCTCACTCATCACTCTCAGCTCTCATGAATACAAGCCATTCTGCAAGGCCATCTTCATCTCTGAACTCTCTTGGGAAACCTCAGCTCTTCATCTAGTGATTACTCCTGCAAATTATTAAGCATGTGCATAACTTCCCAAGACCATATCTTTGGTATTCTTTTAAATTTTTCATTTTTAGCTCATGGAGCCCTGTGGAAAAGGAGGTAGAAAGAATGTACGAGCCAGAGGGGAAGGAGGAAACCAGAGAAACAAGGCTTTCTAGACACAGCAGGACAATGCATGTATGAGCTCACAGTGACTGAGGCCTGCACAGGACCTGCACGGGTCCTTACCCAAGGGGGTCCGAAAGCTCAAAGGAGAAGTGGTCACACCTTTAACCCAGAAGCTATTTCCAATTGATAGCCACAAATGAAATCGTAGTTTTCTCCAAGGGAGCCTCACTAGGGAAACATATCCAGCACGTAGATGTGCAACAGAAAACAAAGACAATGGCATCTTTGAATGTTCCTTGTCTCATAATTTCATGTCAGAGCTGTTTTCTTGTCTTTTTTTCAATTTGATAACTTTTATTTTTATGTATTTTATTTTCTCTCTTTTTTTTTTTTACACTACAGATCCTTTGTATATATTATGGCTTCTGGTATTGTGTTTTTATGGGATTTCTGAGTGAGCAAATGAGTGGATGGGTCTCTGCATCCATATCTGTTTCTGGTACATTTTCTAGGGATTCTTTCCTTTTGTTTGTTTGTTTTGTCCTGTTCTAATGTGTTAGTTTTTGCTTTAGCATAATTTTTATAACATATATTATATTCCCTTAGAAGCCTTGTTTGTTTTCTAATGAGAGACAGAAAAGGCTGAACCCAGATGGGAGGCAAGGTGGGGAAGAACTGGGAGGAATAGAGAGGGGAAAGAATAATCAGGATATATTATGAAAAAAAAAAAACTATTTTCAATACAGAAAAGAAATTATTCCTTCAATATATAATCTATGAAATTTTGTTTTTGTATATTTTTAAGTGAATACATAAAGTATGTGATAAAACCTACTTTATTTCATGTAAAAAAAAAAACATGAATCATGATAAAATAGTTTTTGCCAGGTTTAGAGATGTGAATTCTTCCCAATCAGTATCATCTCTCTGTTCTTAGCCATTAGTCATGCCTCCATGGTCAGGATTGCGGAGTAAGGAAGAGGGACTCTCCCTCCTGACTCCATCCATGGCCAGAAAGCAGATTTGCTTCTCTTAGCAGACACTTTCTGACCTGATGCCTTCTGGGCTTTTTTGTTTCGTTTTGTTTTTGTTTTTCAAGACAGGGTGTTCCTCTGTAGACCAGGCTGGCCTCGAACTCACAGAGATCTGCCTGCCCTTGCCTCCTCAGTGCTGGCATTAAAGACATTTGCCACCTACACCTAGCTCAACTCCTGAGCTCTTTAGTAATGCCTCTGTAGTATACTTCTGCACCAGGTTGGTGACATAGCTTATTCCCTAAATAATAAGACAGTCAGTAATTCAGAGTCATGGCGGCAACCAGAGCACAACTTAAATCCCAGTTTGCCTTTTACTGGCCATGTAAAGCGTCTTTAAGAAAGACACAACCTCTGGCTCTGAGAAATGGTACACTTCTGCTCCTTGAGAGGTCACAATATAAATCAGCAATAATCCCACTGGATACGGTGGCAGGAATTAAATGGTTTCTCAAAAGTATAAATATTGCTAGTGAGCCCAGCCTAATAAAGGTAAATAAACCAGAGATGTAGCATGGCACTACTTGGTAGAGCACATGCCTAGCTAACGAAGGCCTGGGTTTGATCCCTAGCACCACATAAAAACCAGGCATGTAAGCACAGTGGTGGTGCATACCTTGAGTGCCAGCACTCACTCAGAAAGTAGAAGCAGACAAATCTCTGAGTTCAAGGCCAGCCTGATCTGCAGAGTGAGTTTTAGGATAGCCAGGATTGCACAGAGAAACCCTGTCTTGAAAAACAAAAACAAAACAAACAAAATGAACAGCAACAAGAAAACAGGCTTATACTCCCAGCATTTGGGAGGTAGCTAGGAAGATCAAAAGTTTAAGGTCATCCCCTGCTACATAATAAGTGTGAGCCTGCCTTGACTACATAAAACATAAGGTCTTGTCTCACAACATTTCTGTAATGTAAAGAAGGGGGAGGGGAGGTGGATAAACATAATTTTAAAAAAAGAAAAGAAAAAGAAAATGCTTATGGCCTTCCATAGGAAGACAAGAAAACTTTCTACTTTTTGATTTCTTTACAGAGTTCCCCGTGTATCCCAGGCTTTCCATGATTTCACACCACTTTTCCTGCCTGGGCTCTCCAGTGCTGAGACTGAAGGTATATATCACCATGCCCAGCTTCTGTTCCTTCTTTCTTCCTTTTATCCCACTTAAGTTCTTGTGGCTGTGACTATTTTACGAAATAGATGTGTATCAGTGAGAAAAACAGCACCATTTCCATCTCTAAATGATTTGTGGCCACACCTGATAGAATCAAAAGTTGTGGCATGGAAATAATTTCCTGACATTTAACTCTGAAATCACAGGCATGGGGTGGGGGCAGGGTGTTAGTGGGGAAATCCTGCCCAAGTGGTTACCCATTACCAGATGAGAAAAACCTACGATACTTCTTGAGATTGGGCCCTTCAATATTCCATCTTGGATGGGGTGGGGTGGAGATGAAAGTAATGTTTTCAGTAGTGCAGCCACTGGCTAGTGTCCCATGCTGTAGTAAATTCCAATCCCCAGCCATGCTTATGTGGGCAACCCTAATTAAACTCAGTGGATCACAAAACAAAAACCAGAAAAATTTATGAAAGCAGGAGGAAAACTTGCTGAGAAGAAATGGATGTTCAAGAGGGAGTGGATGGAGAATAAAATAGGGTAATATAGGGCTGGAGAGATGGTCTAGTGGTTAAGAGCATTTACCGTTCTTCTAGAGGACCAGAGTTCAATTCCCAGCACCCATATGACAGTTCACAGCTATCTGTAACTTAGCTCTAAGGGATCTGACACCCGCTTCTGGCCTACACAGGCACCAGACATGTACATGATGTACAGAGATACATGTGAGCAAAATACCCATACAGAAAGAGAGAGAAGAGGTAATGAAAGTGTATATGGTCAGAATACATTATGCAGGTGTATGGAATAGTCCAAAAATACATTTTTACAGCTAAGTAACTGGGCTCCAGAGGTAGCTCAGCAGTTGAGGGTGTTCCCTCTGGACATCCATTTCTTCCCAACAAGTTCAACTCCTGCTTTCATGTCTTTCTGGTTTTTGTTTTGTGACCCACTGGATTTAATTAGGGTTACCCATATGAGCATGGTTGGGGATCATTATAGCACTGCTCTTGCAGGTGACTGGAGTTCAATTCCCAGCAACCCCATCAGCAGCTTTTAACTGCCGGTAACTCCAGCTCCATGTGGATGTAGAGCCCTCTGCTGGCCTTGGCAGATACTGCATTCATGTGCACAAATACACACACACACACACACACACACACACACACACACACATACACACACACACACACACACACACACACACACACAAACCATTTTAAATTTTTAAAAATAAATATTTTTGTTAAAATTAAGATAATAATTGGAGATTGCCTGACACTTGTAGAAGACAAAAATGATCTTTTTTCCCTTGCAAAGAAGCTGATCCCAGAGTGATCAAGAAACCACCCTGAGCTTAACAGTTACTGACCAACTAAAGCCTGGGCTCCACACTCCAGATCTTTCTGCTGCCTTCTAGAAACCCACTAAGGTCTTGCTGAGTAACACCTATGAACTAATTATGTGCTGTTTGGAGATGGGAGAAGACAAGGGCTAAAGTTCAGACTTAGAAGAGGTCATTAGATGGAAAAACAAAGCTGCTTCCAGACAGCCACAAAGATACTTCATAACTCAGAATAATAATAATAATAATAATAATAATAATAATAATAATAGTGGAGAATAGTAATAATCGTACAAACACTAAGTGGATGGCCCAGTCTGTAAGCATGCTCCAAGAGCCAAGAAGTATTCAGCCAGGAGTCTATCAACAAGGGACTACATCTTACTGGAGAACTGTGTTTGTCACTGTGAACATCAGAGGCTATATAAACCTAGATGGCATACATAGTCTCTGGACATGACCCCTTAATACAATCAAGAGACACTGTAACCAGGTATATGAAACTGCTATTATTCAAAGCTCTTTTAATACACAAAAAGACATGATCTGCACTCATAAGCGGCATAATACAGCAAGGATAAAAGCTGGTTACAGCCCTTTGCTGTCATTATTAAGTGTTACCCATTATGCACAATTGTATCTGCTATACTTGGACTCAATTAGCAGTGAAATGTCTTTGCTCATTATATACAATTGTATCTACTATGCTTGGACACAATTAGCAATGAAATGCCTTTACTGGCCTCAGGGTCACCACAGACATTGAGGATTGTATTCTGATACACAGTTACAATGACAGCCATATCGCTAGCCTGTCACATAGTCTGAGGGCACCACTGTGGTAGATAAAGTCCATCTAGCCAAAATGCTATTGAGATTGCCATGGCTTTGACCACTTCATCCTCCCCAAAACGGGCTGGCAGAGGCGATAGGTATAATCATCGGTGCAGTGTGACTCTGGCTACAGTGCTTGGGGGCTGTGCCTCAGTTATCCTGTCGGTAAAACACAGATGGTACTGGGAAGATAAAATGAGATGACCTTTAGCAAGTGCTATGAGTCTTGGCCTTGACTACTCCACCAGACAAAAATACTAGAGAATGAACTGAGGTTTGACAAACATATATATTCACATATGCATGTTTAGGTGGGGTCACAGGAAGAAAAATTCCTGCAGGCTGGAGTGCTCAGTGAAGTTTCCTAACAGGGACCAAATATCTAAGCTACTGTAGGAAATAGGACAAAAGCAGAATTCGTCCATTCTCAGAATCTCTCTTTGATAGACACTTACATATATGGCTATTTATTAATGTGTCAGCAAAATAATTATTGGAAACTGCCTTAGCATCTGAGCTATTAAACACATTTTTGTAAGTCTCTAAGATAAATCATCATGGATCCATTAAAATAGTTTCTACCAATGCTTAATGGTAAGTATACTCATATTATAAAGCTGTTACAGAAATACAATATAAACAGTATCTCAAGTTTTAAAAAAATCTAAAAGGGAAAAAAAGACATTGATGTCTCTTTAAATCTTCCTTTATTTTCCAACAGTGACTTTATAATAATTTTCCAAATGTGACTTTATAATAGTTTCTTTAAGGAGGTAATACATGCCTAATGTAAAATTTGCCATTTTTTTACGGCTGGGTCTCACTATTTAGCCTTTGCTAGCCTAGAATTCTCTATGTAGACCAGGCTGGCCTCAAAGTTGCAGAGGCTTACCTGTCTCTGGCTACTGAGTGCTGGGATTAAAGGCATGTACTGCCATACCTGAGTCATCTTAGCCATTTATTTTTGCATGTACAATTTAATTAATAATACATTTGTTTGGTGGACTGATGATAATGGTTTTAAAAGTCAGACCCAGGGACATGTGCGTGGAGTGGTAGGGCATGAGCTGTTAGTGGAGGCACAGCCACTGCTGTCAATTCTTCGTTGACCTCTTGGCCAGACACATTACGGTTTTGGACTGTGTGGCTTACCTGCTGAGGGCAGGCTGGAGCTTCTGCCCCTGAGGACTTCCCTGTAGTCAATGTGTTAGAAGATTGTCATGCCTGGAAAATGAGGGCATCCTCCATTCTCAAATTGCTCCAATCTCTCTCTGATCCTGCTCCCTAAAAATGCAGTTTTCACTCAGGTCCTCCAAAGCTATCAATCAGAAGGGCTCTGCAGTACAGAGTCTCTCCAGAAATTCCTGGACAAAGGGGATCCTGGTCCTCAGCACTGGCCTCATGCTGCAACGAAGTGGTTATTACTGGACCATTTACGGAGACTATCTTCTGTGATGGAAGCCTAGGCAGAGGGAGACATCTGGACCACAGCCCTGTGTGCCTGATGTCGACCAAGATCCTGTGAAGAGCCCTCACTCTTGAAGTATAGTGCTGCCACTTCCTACCTCACTATGCTACCTAATCTATCAAGATATAAAACAGTGGCTGTCCCATGCTCTGCCTAGGACAGAGCCATGTCCAGTCATGATACACAGTGTCCTCTGACACCATAAACCTAAACAAGGCCTTTTTTCTCAGCTATTTGGTGACAACAATGCAAAAGTAACTGACATAGATACTGATATCATAGATCACAACAACAATTCTACAGCTGCAAAACACCAGACTAAAAGATCTCCCCTAAACTACTGACCCCCTGAAACCACTATGACTGGACTGTTTGCCCTATTTTTTTAATTATGATATTATTTATTAGTATAAATATATTTCTGGGTAACTCAGGTCTATTTTCACAATGTTATATAACCATGACATTAATACACATTAGTTTTTCCTCTTTTTAATTTAAATTAGAATCAAGTTAGTTTTACATGTCAATCCCAGTTACCTCTCCCTCCCCTCCTCCCCTACCCCCCACAAACCCCCATCCCATCCCCTTTCTGCTCCCCACAGAGGATGAAGCCTTCCATGGGGGACCTTCAAAGTCTGTCATATCATTTGGAGCAGGGCCTAGGCCCTCCCCCTGTATCTAGGCTGAGGAAGTACCTCTCTATGTGGAATGGGCTCCCAAAGTCCATTCATATACTAGGAATAAATACTGATCCACTACCAGAGGCCCCATAGACTGCCCAGGTCTCCTAACTGACACCTATGTTGAGGGGGTCTGGGTTGGTTCTATGCTGTTTTCCCAGTTCTCAGTCTGGGGTCCATGAGCTCTCCCTTATTCAGGTCACCTGTTTCTGTGGGTTTCTCCAGCCTGGTCTTGATCCCTTTGCTCATCACCCCTCCTTCTGCAACTGGATTCCACATATTCAGCTCAGTGTTTAGCTGTGGGTGTCTGCTTCCATTAGCTACAGGATAAAGGCTCTAGAATGGTAGTCATCAATCTCATTATCGAGGAAGGACATTTAAGGTAGCCTCTCCACTATTGTTTAGATTGTAGTTGGGTTCATCCTTGTAGATCTCTGGATATTTTCCTAGTGCCAGACTTCTCTTTAAACCTATAATGGCTCCCTCTATTATGGTATCTCTTTTCTTGCTCCCTTCTCTTCCCCCCCCCCCCGACTCAATCTTCCTGCTCCCTCGTGTCCTCTCTCATTATCTTCTCCCCTTCTCTTTCTCCTAACTTGCTCTCCATTCCCTCCATGCTCCCAATTCATTCAGGAGAGCTTGTCCCTTTCCTCTTCTCTGGGGTACCATGTGTGTCTCTCTCTGTCAGTGCGGATTGTAGGCTGGTAATCCTTTGCTCTATGTCTAAAATCCATATATGAGTGAGTACATACCATGTTTGTCTTTTTGTGACTGGGTTACCTCACTCAGGATGGTCCCTTCTAGTTCCATCCATTTGCCTGTGAATTTCAAAATACCATTTTTTTCTGCTGAGTAGTACTCTATTATGTAAATGTACCAAATTTTCTTTATCCATCCTTCAGTTGAGGGGTATCTAGGTTGCTTCTAGGTTCTGGCTATTACAAACAATGCTGCTATGAACATAGTTGAACAGATGTCCATGTTGTATGAATGTGCATCTGTTGGGTATATGCATGAGAATGAAATTGCTGGATCTTGAGGTAGACTGATTCCCATTTTCTTGAGGAACTGCCATATTGATTTCCAAAATGGCTGTATGAGTTTGCACTCCCATCAACAGTGAAGGGGTGTTCCCCTGTCTCAACATCCTCTTTAGCATAAGCTGTCATTGGTGCTTCTGATTTTAGCCATTCTGACAGGAGGAAGATGGTGTCTCAGAGTTGTTTTGATTTGCATTTCCCTGATGGCTAAGGATGTTGAGCACTTTCTTAAATGTTTTTCAGTCATTTTAGATTCTGCCATTGAGAATTCTCTAGTTAGTTCTGTACCTCACTTTTTAATAGGATTATTTGGTGTTTTGGTAACTAGCTTCTTGAATTCTTTGTATATTTTGGAAATCAGCCCTCTGTCAGATGTGGGGTTGGTGAAGATCTTTTCCCATTCTGTGGGCTGCCATCTTGTCTTGACTGTGCCTTTTGCTTTTCAGAAGCTTCTCAGTTTCAGGAGGTCCTATTTATTAATTGTTGATCTCAGTGTCTGTGCTACTGGTGTTAGGTTCAGGAAGTAGTCTGCTGTACCAATTCATTCAAGGGTCCCTCCCACTTTCTCTTCTAAGAGGTTCAGTGTGGCTGAACTAAGTTGAGCTCTTTGATCCATTTGGACTTAAGTTTTGTGCATGGTGATAGACATGGGTTTATCTGCAGTCTTCTACACACAAGCACCCAGTTATGGCAGCATCATTTGTTGAAGATGCTTTCTTTTTTCCATTGTATAATTTTAGCTTCTTTGTCAAAAATCAGGTGTTCATAGGTGTGTGGGTTAATATCATGGTTTTCAATTAGATTCCATTGGTCTTCCTGTCTATTTTTGTGCCAATACCAAGCTGTTTTCAGGACTATAGCTCTATAGTAGAGCTTGAAGTCAGGGATGGTAAGGCCTCCAGACGTTCCTTTATTGTACAGGGTTGTTTTGGTTAATCTGGGTCTTTTGTTTTTCCATATGAAGTTGAGTATTGTTCTTTCAAGGTCAGTGAAGAATTGTGCTGGGATTTTAATGGTGATTGCATTGAATCTGTAGATTGCTTTTGGCAAGATTGCCATTTTTACTATGTTGATCCTACCTATCCAAGAGCATGGGAGATCTTTCCATATTATGGTATCTTCTTTAATTTCTTTCTTGAAAGATTCAAAGTTTTTTCTATATAGGTCTTTCACTTGTTTGATTAGCATTACCCCAAGATATGTTATGTTGTTTGTGCCTATTGTAAAGGGCAATGTTTCTCTGATTTCTTTCTCAGCCCATTTATCGTCTGTATATAGTAAAGCTACTGATTCCTTTTAGTTAATCTTGCATCCTGCCACTAAGTGTTTATCAGCTGTAGGAGTTCCCCCTTTTCATTTCTGGTTTTGTTAATTTGCATGTTCTCTCTCTGCCTTTTGGCTAGTTTGGATAAAGGTTTGTCTATCTTGTTGATTTTCTCAAAGAACCAACTCTTTGTTACATTGATTCTTTGTATTATTCTCTTTTACTTTATTGATTTCAGCCCACAATTTAATTATTTCCTGGTGAGTTTCCTTCTTTCTGTTCTAGAGCTTTCAGTTGTGCTGTTAATTCTCCAGTGTGACTGTTCTCCAGTTTCTTCATGTGGGCACTTGGTGCTATGAACTTTCCTCTTAGCACTGCTTTCAAAGTGCCCCATAAGTTTGGGTATGTTGTGTCTTCATTCTCATTCTAGGAAGTCTTTAATTTCTTTATTTCTTCCTTGACCCAGGAATGGTGAAATTGTGCATTGTTCAATTTTCATGCGTTTGTAGGGTTTCTGCAATCTGTGTTGTTGAATTCTAACTTTAAAGCATGGAGGTCTGATAAGATACAGAGGGTTATTCCAATTTTTTGTATCTGTTGAGGTTTGCTATGTTGCCGAGTATGTGGTGGATTTTGAAGAAAGTTCTATGCGGCACTGAGAAGAAGGTATATTCTTTTGTGTTTGGGTGGAATGTTCCATAGATATCTGTTAAACCCAATTGGGTCATAATTCTGTTAGTTCTTTTGTTTCTCTGTTAAGTTTCTGCCTGGTGGTTCTGTCTAGTAGTGAGAATGGGGTGTTGAAGTCTCCCACTATAAGTGTGTGAGATTTTAGTAGTGTTTCTTTTATGAATGTGGGTGCCTTTGTACTGGGAGCATAGATGTTCAGAATTGAGACTTCATCCTGATGGATTTTTCCTGTGATGAATATGAAATTCTCATCTCTTTTGATTGATTTTGGTTTGAAGTCTAATTTGTTAGATATTAGGATAGCTACACCAGCTTGTTTCTTGGGTCCATTTGATTGGAAAATCTTGTCCCAACCCTTAACTCTGAGGTAATGTCTGCTTTGAAGTTGAGGTGTGTTTTCTGTATGCAGAAGGATGGATTCTGTCTTTGTATCCATTCTATTAGCCTGTGTCCTTTTATAGACGAATTAAGAACATTAATAGTGAGGGAAATTAAGGACCATTGACTGTTAATTCTTTTTTGTTTTGGACTTGTTGGTAGTGGTGGTATTGTGTGTGGATTTACCCTCCCCCCTTTTTTGTTTGTTTGTTTGTTTGTTTGTTTGTTTGTTTTTGGCTTTTGGTAAAGTGGGATTATCTATTGCCTATGTTTAGTTAACTTCCCTAGATTGAAGTTTTCCTTCTGTAGGGCTGGATTTGTGGATATGTATTGTTTAAATCTGGTTTTGGAATATCTACAGTTTTTGCTGTACATCCAGAGTTTTGCTGGATATAGCAGTCTGGGCTGGCATCTGTGGTTCTTAGTATTGGTAGAAGATCTATCCAGGACATTCTGGCTTTCAGAGTTTCCATGGAGAAGTCAGATTTAATTCTAATAGGTTTGCTTTATATGTTATTTGACCTTTTTCCTTTACTGCTCTTAATACTCTTCCTTTATTTGTATGTTAGGTGTTTTGGTTATTATGTGGTGAGGGCACTGTCTTTTGTGTTGCACTCTATTTGTTTCTGTAAACTTCTATTGTGTTCTGTAAGCTTCTTGTACTTTCATTGGCATGTCTTTCTTTAGATTAGGAAAGTTTTCTTCTATGATTTTGTTGAATATTTTTTTCTGAACCTTTGAGTTGGGTTTCTTCACTTTCTTCTATACCTATTATTCTTAGGTTTGGCCTTTTCATGGTGTCCCATATTTCCTGGATATTTTGTGTTAGGGATTTGTTAGATTTAAGATTTTCTTTGGTCGATGAACCTATTTTTCCTAGTGTATCTTCAACAACTGAGATTCTCTCTTCCATCTCTTGTATTCCAGCATTTCCTCAAACTATGTGGGGGTTTTTTGTTTGTTTTTTTTTTTTTTGTTTTTTTTTTTTATTGCCTCTATTTCAGCTTTCAAACCTTGCACTGTTTGAATTGTTTCTTGCAATTTTTGGTTTCTCTTTTCTTACTTTACTTTAAAGGATTTTCTCATTTCCTCTTTTAGGGTCTCTATCATCTTCATGAAGTTGTTTTTAAGATTGTTCTCTTCTGCTTCATCTGTGTTGAGATGTTCAGGTCTTGCTGGTGTGGAGTCCCTAGACTCTGGTGGCATCATACTGGTTTTTCTATTGTTGGATGTATTTTTATACTGTCATCTTCCATCTCTTCTTCCAGTGAGTGTGGGTGGGGTCTCTTCTTCTTTTGGTGGGTATGGGTCCAAGGTTTTTATCCAATGGGTGCAAGCAGGTCCAATACTCTGATGTGTCTCACAATGGGTACGGGTGGGTCTGAGACACTCCCTGTCCCTGTGGGTGGAGGCAGGACTAGCAAGCACCTCGATGTCAGCAGACTCTGGGTTGCTTGGTCCCTGGGGGCAAGTCCCCAGGCCAGGAGATCCCCTGTGTTTGCCCCATTTTATGAACTGCAAAGCCAAGGCTCAGGAGCAGTAAAACATTCTTCCAGAAAAAAAACTTGGCAAAGACTTGTTGTTGTTGTTTTAAGATTTTTAGATTACAGAATCTGCTTCTCCCAATATTTAGCACATCAACAGCAAGAATAAAAACAATGGGACTCTTTTTTTAATTACTAGCAATTTCTACTTTAAATACAGATAGATAAGACTCCAACTGCTGTTAGATGTAGCCAAATTAATAAAAATGCCTATCTGGAGGCACTAGAGATGAAATGGAAGCAGGGGCTGGAGTGGGCTTGGATATTAAGAAATTGGAATAGCTGTTTTTGTTGGGTTGTTGTTGTTTCATTGCAGGCTGAGGTTTTCTCAGTGTGGGAACTACATAGAATATGCTAGAAAGAAAGGATGGAACATACTAGAGAGAAGTGAGTTCCAGGCCCTGTGTATAAATTCAGGCCAAAGTTTGGTGGAAAGCCAGATATATAAAGCAAATGCTTAGCAGCCTGCCCAGAAATAGGAAAAGGAAAGGCTTTGTAGTTAAGGCCAAGATGACGTCTTGCAGAAAACAAATCAAAACTAAGCATGGGACATACTGGGATGTAGAATAGCCACTGTGCCGAATTCACCGTCACCAAGCCATGATCCAAAAGCATCCAGCCTACAAAGAAAAAGGAAACATGGGCCAGAGTTAAGAGAACACACAATTAGCCAAGACCAAGTCAGATATTACCTCATTCCAACTCACCTGTTCCATGTTAGGGAGGACTCACTGAGGGGCTTAAAAAGAAGCAGAGAAAAGCCAACAGAAAAGACCTGGCAGCACTGCCACCGAGCACGGCAGCAGGTGAGGAATAGCTGGGCTTTGAAGGCTGAACTGGGATAAGGTACACACAGGAGGGGCATTGGTACAGGTAGGAGCACTGTGCTGCATGGCAGAGAGGCTAGAGTTGGACTTGGACGTTTTAACTGGATGTCAGCAAAGCAGTGTCAGGCGTGCCAGCCAGGGCCGTGCCCAGCCTCACCTCTCCTGCAGCTCTCAGACTCAGAGAAGCAGCAAACAGAAAGCACCTCTCATCCCTCAGGCGGTGGTTCCCTGAGTTTTATAAAAGAGGGGAAGTGTTTCAAGGAAGAAGTACTAAACAAGATAATGATTTACCAAACAGTCTCTGCTAATTGGGGGTTACATGGAACAGAAGGGTGGGATAGAAAAAGAAATCAATACAGAAAAAAAAAAAAAACACACACCAATCTGAAAGAAAAGCGCTGAATCAAAACAGAGAATATTCATCAGTAATTCCATGCTCTTCAGGCATTAATACTTTGATAAGGAAAATGGCTTAAACAAGAACGCCAAAACAAAACAACAGCATGAGAGACAAGTGGAGATTCAAGTCCCACAGAGAAAAACTGTGTAGCAGAGCTCTCCTTTGTGTCTAACTAACAAGTGATCAAGCCACAAAACAGACAAATCAAATGTAAGTTATTTTCAGGAAGGGACAGTTTGATGTTCTCATGATGGAAGTTAGGAAAATGAACAAAGAATTAAAATTAGTGACTAAAGGACCCCAGACTGGGATTGATGCTGTTCTGAGAGTAAGAACATGTTTAGAAACGTGACACTGGACATCTCTCCAAAGAGTTCAATCTTTCAAACAGCAGTATGCATTCCAATACTGTGCGCAGGGAAAAACTATTCAAGCAGATGCTTTTTGATTAAAGTTAAAGGTTTTTTATTTTGATTTGAGACAGAGTCTACTGTAGCCCATGCTGGAGTTATGGGCCTCCTCCCTACCCTCCTGCCCTCAGGCTGCAGACTGGCTTTTCCAGAAGACAATAAGTTTCTGTGTTTAATATGACACTCCTGACACCAGTAGGGTAAACGCAGGATCTGGCCCCAGGATGCGGAAGTCCTGACAGGCCTGACAAAGTTTGGGCACCTGTTTCGTAGTTCTTGGGTGATGCCTGCCTGGCATGGCACACATCAGTTTTGCACCCTTCCTTCATGAGTCATTAAAAGCAGGAAGATTCCAGGAAGGGCATGAATACCCAGGAAACCACTCTGCTGTCACACATTTTGGAAGTCTGGGCTGCAGAGGAAGGAGTAAACCTTCCTCTGGAGCTAGTTCCAAATGATTTTTCTACAGTATCATGGCACCAACCCATCCCCTAACTCCTCTGAGCTTCTGGTCAGGTCAGCTCTTTCCATGTCCCTCACAACCTCTGAGAATCAAAAGCCAGGGAGGCTGCCAGCATGGCCTCAGAGAAGGAAACTAAAGAGGTTTAGACGGGGGAATGATACTTATCTGTAATCGTAACCACAGGAATCCATAATTAAGAAGGCAAATTTACTTCCAAGACAACTGTATAATGCCTTCCTTGCCCAAGGATGTTTTAGGGGGTTTTCTGCTGTGCCAAATAGTACCCAATTCCCACTTTGGCATGAAGTCTCCTAAAATCGAGTATGTTCCATCGAGGAAAATATAAAAGCTTGGTGAGACGTGGGCATGTCCTCTTCGCCTAGATTTGGGTCTCGAACTCATAAGGGCTACCTTATCTTGGAAAAGTTCATATTCAGATTCAGAAACAAATGATAATGGCTATCTAAGTCTTCTTGGGGTGCTGTCCGCAGTCTGTCCCATGCTAAGCATCTGAGAGGTGCTCTGTTAATGTCTGCCAAACAAAACTGCCATATGGATCTGAGTCCATTGGGAAAGTGACCTACCATTAAGTACTGTCTCAGTTGGGGGTTTCTATTGCTGTGATAAAAACATCACGACCAAAAGCAACTTGTGGAGGAAAGGGTTTATTTCATCTTAGACTTCCAGGCAACAGGCCATCGCTGCAGGAAATCAGGGCCAGAATTGAAGCAGGGCAGGAACCTGGAGTCAGAAGCTGATTCAGAGGCCTCAGAGGAGTGCTATTTACTTGCTTTGCCGCATAGCTTGCTCAGCCTGCTTTCTTATACACCCAAGGACCACCTACCCAGGAATGGCACCGCTTGCCCACGAATGGCCCTTCCCTGTCAATCACTAATTAAGAAAATGCCCCACAGGTTTGCCTACAGCCCCATCTTATGAAGGCACTTTCTCAATTGAAAATTCCTCTTCCCAAATGGCTCTAGCTTGTGTCAAGTTGATATAAAACTAGCCAGAACAAGCATTTACAGCTAACCACCCATCCTCTCTCATAACATCTCTCTAGAAGTGAAGAAGCAGATTTAAATGCCTAGGAAGGTGAACAAAAAGACTTGTATTGACCAAGAGAATGAGGCAGAGGTAATTCCAGAAGGGCAAGTTCTGAACTCAGCTGATCATCCACAGGCACGAATTTTATAAACTTAGATGGAGATGAGCCCGGGGATCTTAATTGCTGAGAACCATAATCAAGTTATTTATCATTTGTAAGCCCTGATTTCTAAAATAAGTGCCTTCCAGCTAGCTGCCTTAATCATAAGGCTGAAGGACATAACAGGCCAGGTGCCTTAGTCGCCCTCACCTGTGAGACATGGAGATCAGCATGTCCAAGGAGAGGCATGACATCATGGGCCAGAAAGGAAAGGGACGCAGCCAGAAAATGGTCATGATGGCCTGCCAATCAACTGATAATAACCAAGGGTCTATATGGGCCAGGCATGACTCCAGTTGCTTGGGATTCATCTGTGAACAATCTAGACAAAGATTCTTGGGAACAGGCAAGAAAATATAGTGTGTTCAAAAGTGTTAAGTGTTATGGGTGGGGGGGATGGGGGAGAAGGAGAGGAAGTGCAGGAGGGGGGCATTGAATGGGGCCCAGAACTAAGAGAGCAACTGGAAAGCTGCCCACAGACTGTCACCATCAACACAATGGCTAAGGACCATAGCTATCATTGAAGCAAGACAGAGCCGAACGTTATAGAGACTGAGGGCCCTAGATACCTGGGGAGAGCAGCCTCACACTAGGATGGCTCTCAGCTCTTCCCCACGCATTTCCTCTAGCATCCTATCTCCAAGGAAGCAGAGGAATTATCTGAGTGACCAGTCACAACAGTGGGAATATTTCTCTGAAAAATTTCTAGCACTCTTCCATGTGGCTGATGTAGAGGAATCTGTTTCAGGGTGGATTGTTTAATTTTCTCAGAGACAAGTCTCAGCAGGTTGCTACTGGAGGTCACACACACACACACACACACACACACACACACACACACGCATGCACGCATGCACGCACACACACACTTTTCTGGTTGGAGAAACTCAAAGGAGATAGATTTCAATCTCTCTGGACAATTTTAATGCCTAAAATATTGAACTGTGGCAAACATTAAGAAGAAATGTTTACAATGTGTAAAAAAACAAAATTTTCTGTTTTCTTCTTATTTTTCTAGGTGATTATTGTGGGGTATCCATCAGAGAAGACTGCTTGGACATAGGTTTGAGCCAATAGAAAGTCTTTACTAGCTAGCCAATGACCACACTGGATATTCAGGATCCCAGTGTAGCATAGAGCCTTTCTCAGGGTGAACTTTTAAGCACCGATAATCCAAATTCTTTGTTGACATACTTCAGTTATTACAAGAACAGTTAGTCAGATGTAGAATGACAGAAGCCAAAAAGGCAAGGTTAGTACATTTAGAGACTTTCCCAGAACCATGGACTTTGATGAATTGAGGCTTTGTTTTCATTTGGCTGGTGCACTGAATCTTATGGCCTAAATGGTAATCCCATTGAGGAATCAATTGTGCTAAGGTCTGGGGCCCTATTATACCAATTAAGTTTAAAAAAAAAAAAAATCTGTGTCACATACATAGGACATAAACTTTGAAAGGCAGTCTTACTTTCTTTCCTCACCCATTGGCTAACTCAACAGCTCCCCTCCCCCCAGGACCAGCATGGTCATAGCTGGTTGTACAACTTCTCTGAGGCACAGGAAGGGATCCCTTCTTGTTGTGAGCTAGCTGTACCCCCTTCTTTGACCCAGACTCACCTGTTGAAGTCCAAGCTCCTCGTAATTCATAATGGGACTAAGTTAACTACACCTGAAAATAATTTCTTTAAAGATGAGGTCAGGTGAAGTCTGTCACTGGGACAAGCCCTCAGGCATGTGTTGTCCTTATGCAATTAGGACAGATACACAGACAGAAGACCTCATGAAGACACTGGAGGGAGCCGTCTACACACCAAGAAAAGAAAGAGCTCAAAACAAAAAAAAATCCCTGAGGACACCATGGTCTTGAAGTTCTAGAACCCAGATTGATGAGAAATATTTCTGTTGGGAAATCACATCAAGTGTAGTATTTTCTGAGCACTTCACATGTAAAGAAGCCACAGGTGGATGGGAAACAGGTAAGCGGTCCTTTTCATTCACAACTTTTATAGATGATGGTACTGCTATATCTACTTCACATGCTGGGTGATCGCTGTTTAAAGCTGCAGCTTAGTCAACATTCCAAGTCAGTATACACGGATCTGTCTCTTTCCAAAACTCACCAAGTTTTGCATTGCATGGATGCTTGACAATTTATTTAATCCTTTCTTTATGGTTGATTTCAAGTCAATTCCAAAAGAAGCAGTGAGGGTAGCCAGCATGGCAATCTGAGCTCCATCCCTGGACATATACAAAGGTGGAAAGGAAGAACAGACTACACAAAGTTGTCTGTGTCCTCCATAAACACATCATGGCACAAGCACCTGCACGAGCGCGCACACACACACACAACACACACACACACACACACACCATAACAATAATTGTTTTGTAAAAGTCTTTGATGGGGCTGGAGAACTGGCACAGCAGTTGGGAGCACTGGTTGCTATTCTAGAGGACCCAGGTTCAACTCTCAGCACTCACACATGGTAGCTAACAATCACCTGTAACTCCAGTCCCAGGGAAGCCAATACCCTCTTCTGACCTTCATGGGCACTGTATACACATATACAGTGCACACAATATACATACAGACAAAACATGCATAAACATAAAATAAAAATGAATAAAATCTCAAAAATACATTTTAAAATTTTATGGGGGTAACTTTATCTGCATTCCATTTCATGCATGTGTAAGCTTGTTAGTCTGAGATAAATAAAGACTGGCTGGCCAAAAGTAAATGGGTTTTTTTGTTTTGTTTTGATTTGGTTTGGTTTGGTTTTTTGAGACAGGGTTTCTCTGTATAATGCTGGTTGTTTCAGGACTTGTTCTGTATACCAGGCTAGCCTCAAACTCAGAATATGCCTTCCTCTGCCTCCCAAGTACTGGAAATAAAGGTGTGACGCACCACCACCACCTGTTTCAAATTTTGACAGATACTCTCAAGCAGCTTTTCAAAAGTTTTCCATCACTCTATCTCCCATCTGTAAATGCTGTCTTTCCTTAACATTATGAAAGTATTATGCTATAAAACTTTTTGATTTTGAAAATTAGTGTCTTACCTGGGTGATGGTGGCATAGCTGGGCACTGGTAGTGTGTAAGAGCAGGCCTTTAATCCCAGAACTCAGTAGGCAGAGGCAGGTGGATCTCTGAGTTTGATGCCAGCCTGGTCTACAGAGTGAGTTCCAGGACAGCCAGGTTTATACAGAGAACCCCATATCAGAAGGAAAGAAGGAAGGAAGGAAGGAAGGAAGGAAGGAAGGAAGGAAGGAAGGAAGGAAGGAAGGAAGGAAGGGAGGGAGGGAGGGAGGGAGGAAGGAAGGAAGGAAGGAAGGAACGAAGGAAGGAAGGAAGGAAAGAAGGAAGGAAGGAGAACGGAGGAAGAATCTTAAGCTCATTGTGGGTATGAGTGACATTTCACATGTTCAGATTACTGTGTAACTTGAAGATAGGGCTAATGAACATTTTTATACTCTAGAAGTCTGGGTAGCAGAACATTAGGCTGCCTTTAACTGTTTGAAATTTCATGTTCCCATTGCCAGTGGAATTTCCCATTCCTTAATGCCACAGCCTGCTTTTCCTGCCTGTTCCACAACTGAAACCACTGCTACAATAGATGTAACTAAGACATTCACTGTCTAATTCAGTTAGCAAATATATGAACAAATATTTGCATGTTCCTGCCTATTGGAAATAGCAGGGAGGACTTTAAAGTTGAAATTATACTTAAAGGCACTGATTGCAGCCATCCAGCTAAGAAGCCACTCTCAGCATGTGACGACACATAATATTGAGCCCAGTGTACTCATGGGACTTGGAACAGTGCTAAGGGAAAGCAGGAATGAACACTGTTGACCAGCCTCAGCTCCTATACATACAGGTCAGTGAATGAATGGCATGACCACAGCCTCTTCTGCTTTGTTCTAGCACCCACAGAGTGGCCAACCCCAAGACCCCTCCGGAATCTCCTCTCTCCAAGAAGCCACTTTTATAAAAACACAAATATCTTATTTAAATTATAGCAAACTCTTACATAGAAAATTCTAACAATTTGTGAATTCTATGAAAAATAGAATATTAATCTTTAAAAGTAACTACTGTTGTATCTTGTAGGAAATCTTTTCAGGGATCCTGTCAACATGTGTTATGATTATTCCAACACACACACACACACACACACACACACACACACACACACACACACACCTGTGGTGATCTGAAAGAAATGGCCCCCACAGGAGTCAATACTATTAGGAGGTGAGGCCATATTGAAGTAGGTGTGGTCTAGTTAGAGAAAGTGAGTCACAGTGGAGGTGGGTTTTTAGGTCTAATATATGCTCAAGCCATGCCCAGTGTCAGAGACCACTTTCTGTTGCTTCTGAGTCAAGATGTAGGAACCTCAGTTCTGTTTCTAGCACTATGTCTGCCTGCAGGCCACCGTGTCACACCATAATGATAATGAGTTAAACCTCTGAACTGTAAGCCAGCCCCAATTATATGTTTTTCTTTGTAAGAGTTGCTGTGGCCATGGTGTCTGTTGACTGAAATAGACACACACTAACTATATAAGTATGCATTGATATCACTGGGTGTGGATATGGTGTGAGTGTGTTCCTTAGTAGTCCCAGATATTCAAAATTTCTTCCATAACATGTATTTAGGAGTAGAGGAAGAGTTGATGGTAACCCACACCTGTAACCTCAGCATCTAAGAAGCTAACAGAAAGATCATGTGTTTGAGGCCAATGTGAGCTACATGGGGAGACTCTGTCTCAAAACAAAATACCATCAGGTGAATCTTTAAGAGAAGACCAGTGCTGGAGCAGCTACGCCACTCTGTACCCAACACTGTCCGGAACAAGCTTACTGTTGTTAGGGTTAGTGCTGCTGGTGCAGCTTGTACCATCAGTATCATTTGTTTGGCTTTGGAGGGTGGGGATTTGTTTTGTTTTTTGTTGCTGTTTGTTTCTCAAGACAGGGCTTCTCTGTGTAGCACTGACTGTCCTGAAACTTGCTCTGTAGACCAAGCTACCCTTAAATTCACTGAGACTGACCTGCCTCTGCCTCCCGAGTGCTGAGATTAAAGGCCTGTGCCACCACCACCCAGCATACCGTCCGTCTGTATCTTAATGAAGGACTTGGCAAGATGAGCTTGCTCTTGTTGATGTCAGGGAAAACACATGGAAAGGAGAGATGATGGGTCTCCAGCATGGCAGTCTTTTCTTTAGAATGCCAAAAATTATCTCTGGAAAAGATTGTAGCATGACTGCAAACTCCAAGCTGGTCATTAGCACAGCGGGGGTCCTGTCAGCAAAAGGGAGAAAGCCAACACAATTTGGGTTAGCAAAATGTGAACATCTTCAGGTTCATCATCCCCAGTGTTTCGAAATACAGTCCAAACTGCAAGCTGCTTATTGTTTCAAACTCAGTGACTTGGAAATAAGTGGCTTTCGTCAAAACCAAATCATCAGGTTTCAACCTGGATTCAGCTCAGTTCCATTACCTGATGGGAGAAAGACTGGGCATTCACCTGCTAAGCTGGCACGGATGGGTCCTGAGGGAGCAGGAAGACTCCAGTGCACATATGTGAGTGATGTGAATGTTGCTGGCAACTCCCTGAAGAATCTGAACCCAGAATGGAGCACCAATGCATACAAGGAGGGTGGACAGAGGTTCACAAGCAGGTGGTTGACAGGGTTTATGAGGTGAGCATACTGATGCTTACATATACTGGGCTGTTGGCCTCTCTGTGGGAGACTTGGCCCGGAACATAACGCAGAATCTCAGGCAGGTTCATCCCTTTCCACCATGATAAAGAATCTCTGTGGAATAAAGGACAGTTGCTCTGTGTTCCTTGTGTCCTGGGAATCTCAGATGTAGTGAAGGTGACTCTGACTCCTGAAGAGGAGCTGCTCTTGAAGGAGAATGCAGATACGTTCTGTGGGATCCAGAGAGCACCGCAGTTCTAAAGTCCTCAGATGTCCCAAAACTTCACTGCTCAGGCTGGACCAGGGTTTCCAAGGAGAATACACTGTGTCTCCACATCTGAGCTGTGGTTAGTGTGGTTGTGTTAAGGTAGCCTGGAGAAAACCCTGGTGCTAAGTGGTACTTGTGTAGTGGTAACCTGGTTAATGTGACACAGTCCCATTGTCCCGGAGACACACTGCCAATTGTGGGCAGGTGTCAATTACCCTGAGGGCCTGTTGTGTCGCTGTGCTGTGCAGCCCCCCCAAACACGCCTAGGCCAACAAGTTCCCAATTAACCATACCCTGGCTGCAGTGTGTAAATCCATTATGCATATCTTATTCATTATATGCTATTATAGTAGTATGTGTCTGTATTATACATTACAATATTTTGTAAAAAGTTAAGTTCTGAATATGGATGATACAATCAATTCCCCAAGTGTCACCAAATAAACTTTGGAGAGAGAGAGAGAGAGAGAGAGAGAGAGAGAGAGAGAGAGAGAGAGAGAGAGAGAGAGCCTAGTGGGATTTAATTAGTTAGGTAACTGGGGCATCCTGTACCTGAAAAACATTTCCTGATGCGGCCTGCTGACGCGCAGAATGCCCTGAAGGCTAACTTTGTTTTCTCACCTCTTCCAGTGAACATTTTGAAGAATGTTGGCATGGTTACACCTGGGAGTTTTCAGTGGTTGGCAATGGATAGGGCCTTGTCCTTTCCTGTTGTTCTAATGCAAAGTGTGCTGATTTCTGCTTAATTCTGGTAATCATAACAATTATAGCTGCTTTGCCCACACCCATCTTCCATCCTGACTTGACACTTGAGCTTCCTTCACACTCTTTCCTCGTCAACGGACAAGTTTTTACATCTTTTCTTGCTTTGAATTCTCACTACAGATCTCACTAAATACAGTAAGCAATGACCATAAATGCCGTGCCGTCTTGCCTCTTCCCATGATTTTGTTCATTATTTTTAAACTCTGCCTTATTCAAGTTTTCAGCATGTGGCAAAATACAACCAGATTCTTTGCCAAAAATAGCATAAGAATGGCTTGGAACTAAGTTCCTTGTTCCTTTCTGGAACTTTCTGCTCCTGGCTTTCAGTGTCCATATTTCTCTCAGCAGTCTGGTCTTGGAAACTCTCACACCAGACTGTCCGTTTGAGCGATGCACTCAGTCCTCGAGAGTTCTCTAGTGCATAGCTCCAGACGCTTCCACGTTCGTTCAACAAACCAGTCCCAAAGGCTAAGAACTCACCCGGTCAGGTTCATCAGAGCAACAAACCCATTCTTGGGACCAATTTTCTGTGTCTGTTACTTCTTTCATCAGGGAAGATAAAAGGAGAAACACAGAACATCAGCATTCATCTCTTTGCTTATTGACTGCAGATACAATTCAAACAAATGCTTCCCATGCCTGCTATCATGACTTCCCTGACTTCCCTGCCATGGTGACCTACTCCCTCAAACTCTAAGCCAAACAAACCCTTCCTTAAGTCCATTTTTGTCAAGCATACTTTGTCACAGCAATGAGAAATATATAGTGGTTATAGCAATGTAAAGTGTTTTCCTCAGTTGTTTGAGTTGGGCTATTTGGGCTTTTTGTGTCAATACCAGCTGCTTTTATTATTATGACTGAGGTTTATTGTTAGCTCGAGCACTGTTCTTTCTGTTAAGGATTGCTGTGACTATTCAGAATCTTTTATGCTTCTATATTAATTTTTAGGATTATTTCTTCTAGTTCTGTGAGGAATACCGTCAGGATTTGAAAGGGATTGTAAGGAGTCTTTGGCTCACTTTGAGTCATCTAACTATTTTCACGGTATTAATTCTATGCATTCAAGAACTAGGAACTCCTTCTGAGTGCCCACCCTTTTTTTTCTATGTAATTTTTTCTATCTCATAAAGTTTTCGCTGTAAACAGCTTTCATTTTACCCCCATGGTTAGGCTTATTTTCAGATATTTTTCTTTAATCCCTTGTGAATGGGAATTTTTCTTTGTTTTCTTTCTTGAAATGTTCACTATTGACATATGGAAAAACTACTGAGTTTTCCTACTAGATTTTTGTACCCTCTAACTTTGCTGAAAGTATTTAGCAGATCTGAGAATTTTTTCATAGAATCATGAGGGTCTTGTAACTATACTCTCATGTAATTTGCAAATATGGATAATTTGACTTATACTTTTCTATTTGTATCTCTCTCACACACATACACACAAACACCACATTTTTCTAGCTGAGGTTTCAAGTGCTACATTGAACAATAGTGAAAGGGGTGGGCACCCTTGTCTTCCAAGTTTTAAAGGAATACTCTTGGTTCCTTCATACTTAGTCTACTATTGGCTCTGAGTTTGTCTTGTGCATCCATTATTATGCTGAACTTTGTGCCTTTTATTCCTACTTTCTTCAGGGTTTTTTTTTTTTAAATCACAAAGTGTTGTTGAAATTGTTGAAAGATTTTACACACCAATTGAGATGACTACATTCTGCTCTTATATTTGCATGCTGAATTATAGTTACTGACTTGTGTATGTGAACCAACCTTAGATCCTTATCCATGTGTTTACATATGAACACTTCTGAAATGCATTCTTGGATTCAGTTTGCAGGAAATTTACTAAGAATTTTTGTATCTGTGTTCATCAGAGAAATTGGTCTGTAATTTTCTTTTGGGCTGTATTCTCATCTGGTTTGGGTATTAAAATAATGCTGGTTTGTACGAGGAGCTTAGTGGTGTTTCTTTCCCTTTTATTTTGAGGAGCATGGCTGTTAGTTCTTCATGGAGGTTTGGTAGAACTACATAGTCTTTGTTAGGTCTTACTTACTCTTTGTTTGTTTGGAGACTGTTCAATCTGATCATTAAGGATCTGTTTGTTCTTTGTATGTAATTGTTATAAGTCATTTGTGTCTGATAATTAGTCAGCCCCTTTGTCCTATACTTTGCAGTGTCTGGGAATATAAGTTGCAGACTATAGCCTAATGATCCTCCATATTTCATTGGAACCAGAAGACTACTCCCCTTTCACCTCTGTTTTTATTGAGTTGAGTCTATTTATTAATTTAACCATGTGTTTGTCGATCTTGTTTAGTTTTTGTGAAATCAAGCTTTCTGAATTGGCTTTTTGGTCTCTCTATTTCATTCAGTCTTGTCTACTCTGATCTACTATATTGCTTTGGGGTTTTGATTTTTCTTATTTTTCCAAGGCCTTGAAATATAGCCATAGGTTATTTGCTTGGTATCTTTCTGGTGTGTTAAATAAAATTTTTACTTTAATTTTCATTTGATTCTATCAATTTTTAAATTTTCTCAGCAAATACAGATTTTCTTCAACAAAGCACTGATTATTGAAAATGTAAGGTTGGCTGGAGAGATGGCTCAGCGATTAAGAGCACTGGCTGCTCTACCAGAGGACCCAGGTTCAATTCCCATACTTCACATGGAAACTCACAACTGTCTGTAACCCCTGTTCCAGGGGATCAGACTCCCTCACAGATATACATGGAAGCAAAACACTAATGTACACAAAATAAAAATGAATAATTTTTTAAAATGTAAGGTTCAGATAGATGCATGAATTCTCAATAAAATACTTGCAAACTGAACTCAAGAACAATCAAGATCATATACCATGACCCAGTAATGGAAGACTCATTCAACTCATTCAATTGAAGACTCAATCAATTATTTGGAAATATACTTAAGGATAAAACTTACATCATCTTGATAGATACAGAAAAGGTATTGATGCCTTCATGATAAAGTCCTAAAAGAGATTAAGGACAGGTTGAGCATAACTCAAAATAATAAAGACAATATATGACAAATCTATTTCAATATTCTACTTCATGTGAGGAAAACAGGAAATGTTTAGTCAACAATCTGTAAGGAAAAAGGGTACCTACTCTTGCCACTCTTACAATGTAGTGTTTGAAGTCTTAGCTCAATCAATAAGAGAAACAAAATAAATGAAAAAGACACAAATCAGAAAAGAAGAAACAAAAGTATCCTTATTTGTAAATTACACGCTCCATATTTTAAAAAAACAAAACACCTATGGACTTTATTAGGAATCTTTTACATGTGGTAAACACTTTCAGTAAAGTTGCAAGTACAAAGGAAAAAAATCAACATATAGACAGGAGTAGGAGCTGGGGATAGCTCAGCAGTTAAGAGCATTTGAGTTTGCAGAGGACCCAGGCTCAGGTCCTAGCACTCACACGGAGGCTCACAAACATCTGTAACTCCAGTTCCTGGGGAGCCAATGCCTTCTTCTAAACTTCATAGGTACCAGGCACACCTGTGGTACACATACATAGGCAAACACACAAACACAAACACACACAAATAAATAAAGTAGCTTTTCTATATATTCAATAAACTTATTGAGAAATAAATTAGGGCTCAATCAAAAAAAATACCTAGAAGAAAAGCTAACTAAGGAAGTGAAAGACTTTTGCAAGGAAAGGACACTGAAAAAAACAATAAAGATGATATTGGATAGCAGGAAGATCATCCATGAGCCTAAATTGGCATAATTAGCATTATGAAACTAGTTGTATTAATAAAAATAAAAGTAATCTATAGATTCAATAAAAACTGTATCAAATACCAAAGACATTTCTTCACAGAATTATGAAAAGAAACCTAACATTTACATGGAAATACAAAAGACCAAGACTAGCCAAAGTTATTCTAAGCAGAGAGATAAGTGCAAGGTATATCACAATATCTGATTTTTTAAATTTTACTACAGAGTGATAATGATAAATACAACATGATAGTTGTGGCCCCTGCACTATGATCTGTTCCAAGAATCAGGTGAAGGTCTAGAGATTGAAATAAGAGACAAGACAGTGTGTCATTCATTCAATGCTGAATGCTGAATGCCCTTTAGTGAGGGGATGGAGTGGGTTTATATACTGACTTACAGGACAGTGAAAAATAACAGGATTTTCAGGCATAGCTCCTCCCCACCAGGTGTGTATTAGCAAAACAGGAAGAGTACCAATGACAACTCCAGGGAGCAGGAAGAGTACCAATAGCAGCTCTGGGTCAAGAAGTTCCAGCCAACAGCTTCAGGCTTGCTCAAGGTGCCTCGGGGATCCATGCAGGGCTCTAAAGATAGAGGCACAAAAACAGACATGTATATCAATGGAACACAATAGAGGACCCATAAATAAATCTACACAACTATTTCCTTCTAATATTTAACAAAGGTGTCAAAAAATACACAAGAAGAAAAGAGAGCCAATTGAGAAGATGCTTAAGGCAAAACTGGACACCTACCTGCAGCACATCTCTTACCCTGCAAAAATCAATTCAAAATGGATCAAAAACTTCATTCCTTCATTCAAAACAAGAAATGCAGAAAGTGATACAGGAGGCTTTAACAGCACCAGAGGGGGCTATACAGGCCTCTAGAGGAGAAAACTCATCAATGGCTTTATTCCATGATGGACCCAACATGTTAGAATATCAACCTGCCAAACAAGATGCTGCCTACTGGCAAAATTGTAGCATGATTGTTACTGAGTAACCTTACTTTCTGACTGTGTTTGAGGCCTGTTCCATGGGAGGAAATTCATGTTCTGTGCTATAAACTTGGCCAAACGCCCATGGTTTGGGAGTCCATAGGCCATAGCAAGGAATGTACTGCTATTGTTACTGCAGTACTGCTAAATGACATGTTATCAAACTGCCTTCTAAATATCTATGCTTACACTCATAGATTAGTGCTACTCTCAGAAGAAGCCGAAAGAGCTTTTCTGTTACACTGGGCAGCAGTCTGTGCAGAGACTCAGAAGTGGTCAAACGGTGCTAAGAGCAAGTGGCTGGTGAATGTTTGTCCCTATATGGGACATCTTACATCAGTCTTGCCAAGGGTCAAGTAGCCTGGAAGGGGAGTGGGCAGGAAGACGGTAAGAGCTTAAGTTCATGTGAAAGTGCTCTCGGAAATGTGAGAAAGTTTACTGCCTCCTGGAAGTGAGTTAGAAGTATGTGGGTATACTCTCAATCTTTAGGTCAGAATAGTCTTCTGTGTCATGTTCTTTTTTTTCTTTTAGTTGATGAAATTATCTGATTGTATCCTTTGAAGAAGATGCTGTAACTATTGTGAGCCCTCCGTTATCACAGTTAAAACTATGTATTATTTGTTCATCTGATATTCCAAATTTTATAAGCAGATTTAAATTTTTGTTCAGTAGAACAAGTTTACAATAACTATGTAATTTAGTAAGAATGTTTTAAGTGGGCATCTGTCTTAGGGTTTCTGCTGCTGTGAATACACCACGACCACAAAAACTCTTATAAAAAAGAAAAACATTTAATCGGGGAGGCTTATAGTCCAGAGATTCAGTCCATTATCATCATGGTGAGGCATGGCAACGTTCAGGCAGACATGGTGCTACCTACAGCAGTACCTGAGAGTTCTACATCTCTCACAGAGATCGGGAAGAGGACTGAGACTCACCCTGAGTGAAGCTTGCTTGAGCAAGAGACTTCAAAGCCCACCCCCACAAAGACAGACTTCCTCAACAGGGCCGCACTTACTTCAACAAGGCCACATTTCCTAAAAGTGCCACTCTCTTTGTGGGCCACTTTACTTCAAACCACCACATTCCACTCCCTGGCCTCCATAGACTTGTAGCCATATCATAATGGAAAAAAAAATGCATTTAGTCCAACTTCAAAAGTCCCCATAGCCTCTAAAAGTCTCACACTTATTTAAAAGTCTAAAGTTCGAAGTCTCTTCTGAGATTCATGCAATCTCCTAACTGTAATCCCCTGTAAATTCAAAATCAAAAAGCAGATCACATACTTCCAACATATAATGGCACAGAACATGCATTACCATTCCAAAATGCAGGGAAGGGAGCATAGTGAAGAAATACTAGACCAAAGCAAGAGTGAAAACCATCTGGGCAAACTCCAAACTCTGCATCTCCATGTCTGATGACAAAGCACTCTTCAGATCTCCAGTCCCTTTCAGATTTGTTGATTGCAACACACTTCTTTGTCTTGGGCTGGTTCCACGCCCTGATAGTAGCTTTCCTTGGCAGCTAGCCCATGGCTCTGGCATCTCTAACATCTTGGTGTCTCCAAGGCAATCCAAGCTTCAACTTTACAGCTTCACACAATGGCCTTTTTAGGCCCCTATTCAGAAACACCCCTGACACATGCCTGACCTCAGTGGCTTTCCTTAATCATGATGGAAGTTTCCATAATGCCTTTCCTCTATTCTTGACTCTAAAGCTACAACCAAGTGGCCAAAACTGCCAGGTTCTGCTGCTTGCTGAGGCTGGAACATAGGCACCTCATTCAGTTGCATCTTTACCAGCCTTCTGTTATTCACTGCCTAAGCTTGGTTGTTCTGGAATTTTCTCTGTAGACAAGGCTGGCCTCAAACTCAGAGATCTACAAGCCTGGCTGCTTGGCAGTTTCTTGCCCTGGGCATGTCCCTCATACTCCCCTACTCCCTCTTTTTTCTCTCTCCTCTCAAACCTGGATTTCTCCTCCTATTTATTCTTTCTGCCCAGAAGCCCCACCTATCCCTCTCCTTTCTAGATATTGGTTGCTCAGCTTTTTATTAGACCAATCAGGTGCTTTAGGCAGACAAGGTGAAAGAAATGCAACACATCTTTACATAATTAAACTATTGCAGTGTAATCAAATGTAACTCATCTTTACACAGTTAAAATAATATTCTGCAGCATAAACAAATATAATACGTCTTCACATAGTTAAAATTATATTCCACAACATATTTGATTACTACAGGTTTGATTACTATGGATGACTACTAATCTGTATTTCTTAATTATACATTACATTTTTTAATGAGCTGCATAAGCACAATACCCCAAACAAAAGTAGAAACATGCATACAGTATACCAAAAATAACTTTAATTTTGCATTAATACACCAAAATGCATGTCAATGTAAAATATTTGAGCATAATAGTTGACTTTTTAAAGACTTTGTTTTTAAAGTATTTATTTTTTCTATGACTGTCTATACCCATTTTCTTTTCTTTTTTTAAGTGCCTATGTACATTTTTAAACACACTGTTGTTACGGTAAGTTCCCCCCCCCCCCCCCCCCCGCCGGCCTCCCGGTCCTGCCGCCATGGTCCTGCCGCCACGTGAGCCACAAATAACACTCAGAGACTCTGTATTTGATACAATCCTGTTGGCCAGTTACCATTATTGTTTATGGGCTAGCTCTGTCTTAATGATTAACCCATTTCTACTTATCTAAGTATTTCCACGTGGCTTATCTTATCCGGGAGCCGAGGTGGGTATCTTCCTTCCTCCATGCTCTACATCCTGACCCCTCCTTCTACTTCCTCTTTCCTCCTCCTAGTTTTCTATTGGCCACAGTGCTTTATTAACCAGTATGAGAAACATATATACAGAATAACATCTCCCATCACACTGTAATCTGTTTAGAGGTTCTTTCCCTCTGGTCTGCCCCTGCTTTACTGTGCACCTATAGCATTCTCTGACTGTGTGAGCCAAACCTTAAACTCACACACATGGCTTTGCACTGGCAGCTAGCTCCACCCTAACCAGGTTCATGAGAGCCCAGCTTTGTGCTCCACAGGCCTAGCCAAGAGCTGCATTTAACCATCCCAGCTCTAGGAAATTGATGCTGGCACTATGGCAGCAAGTGCTTTTACTTAGTTTGCTGTTTCTACTTAGTGTACCAGCTGCTTAAGTGCTCACTGTACTACGGAGCCACCACGACTTGCACCAGTCTACTAGGAAGCTATGTAGGTTTTCCCAGAAGAAACAGTAGGAAAACACAGGATTATGTATTTGTGGAGGAATGTCAGGAGGCAAAGGCCAACTGATAATAAATCAGAACACTTCAAAGTTCCAAAGGCAAACAAAATATTGAAAATAAGTTAAACAGCCAGAATCTACAATGCTTTTAGAGATCTGAAGCAAGCAAGCAAAGTCAAATGCCTAGACCAAAATTCTTTGAAAGCAAACAAATTAGAGTTCTTACACCAAACAATTCAAAAGCAGACAAAAAAAAAAAAGTTATCAAAGTAGACTCCTTCTTAACCAGCTCAGCTTAATTAACCATTAGACAAAATGGACCAAAGACCTAACCAAGGGAGGCCTGGAGCCCCCGAAAGAACTCACACAATTCACCTTGGGGAATAACACCAGATGGTACACACTCCATAGGTCCATGGTCCTGGTTTGCATTCAGGCAATTCCTCCAATAAGAAGTAGAACCTCTCAGGCCCCACACTGGGTGTCATAACTGTTGAAGCAAAAACTACAGCTGTCATTTTAAAGGGGATAAGAAATAATTTATCCTGGAAACATTTTGAGTGACCATGGTCTGGGAACAAAGATTTAGCTTATAAAAATTACAAAATTCCTTGTTCCAACATGGAAGCATTTTCACAGAGATTTTATAGTTTCACAGAACAAAGAAAGTTATAAATCAAGCCAAGTTTAAAATACATTGGTGGGTATACAAGAGGCAGGTATAATGAGATGGGGGAGTTACTCTATAGTCCCAAGATGCTGTCTGATGACATTTTCAGCTCTTGAATTGGTGGAAGCGGATGTTCTGCTAAATCAATAGCTGCTAAGAGGCTTTTATTTATTATCACGAGGCTTTTATTTATTATTCAGATACAGAGTGGGGCAAGGAATGGTTATGCCAGAGGCGAAAACTAACCCAAAATAAAGCAAAGTTTCTGAACCTGCAAAATTCCACAGAACTGAAGTTCCTATTGGTCCATCAGTCTTTGCAGACACAGTCTCTTTCCAGGAGTTCTTCATTAACAGCCAGATATAGCTTTGTTTCAGGAATTTTCATTTACAGACTCATCTTACAATGCACACAAATGAAACTAGAACACACTTTAATCAGTACAACTGAGACTATTAAAAACCCTTAGAAGAATACATAGGAGTAGATTTCATGACCATTGAGTCAGCATTAATTCTTTAAATATGACACTAAAAATTTAAATGACAAGAGCAACATTGGATTTCACCAAAATTAAAAGCTTCTCTTCAGAGGATATGTTGTATATGGAGTTGTTTGCCTCTCCCCACACCCAAGTTCATATGTGGAAGTTCCAGCCCTATACTACCTCTGAAAGTTAAATAAAACCACTAGAGTGGGTCCCAATCCAGAATGACTTGACTTCTTATAAGAGAAGGAATTTTGGATGTAGATATGTACAGACAGAGTACAATGTGAGAGTGTAGGTAGGAATCAGATATTCACATGATAAGGAGAGAGATATAGAAGAGATTCTCCTAGTGGCCTTCAGAAGAACACATCATCCTATCAAAGACCTGACGTTGGAATTATATAGTTTCTAAAAGTTCAGGAGAACAAACCTGTCAAAGCTGGTTATGATGACTCTGGGAAATGAAAACAGACAGCATTAAGAGTCCAAGAAACTCCCCAATGTAGGCTAATGCTGTTGCCCTCGGTTGCTTCCCAGAACTTAAAAGTGAGTCTCAATTACTGAAGATACCACACACTATGGACACAGGACGTGGAAGAATAGAGCTGCAGCTGACCTGGAATCCTCTGCCCTGGGGATTAGCTTTCACAGTGCCAGCTATGCAAGCTGCCAATAGTCTTAGCCAACGGTAACACCTACAAATCACAATGATCAGCATGGCAAGATGTCCACAAGCATACAATAGCAGCACTTATATCTTAAGTCTAACCAAAAGTTGTGCAATTGGATTTAAGGCCTGATTAATAGGAAGGAATTCATCCCTGGAACTAGAAAGCTAGCTAAGACCCCCACGACTGCCATTTTACGTCCATTTGTGTTTTGCCTGTACGAATGTCTGTGTGAGACTGTCGGATACGCTGGAACTAAAATTACAGACAGTTATGAAGTGCCATGTGGGTGCTTGGAACTGAACTTGGAATCTCTGGAAAAGCAGCCAGTGCTCTAAACTGCTGAGCCATCTCTTCAGCCCCTCTAACTGCGTTCTTAATACTTAATCCTACCCCACAGATAAGTGCTCTTATCCCTAATCAAAGACACTTGCAGCAGAAGAGACAGACCATTGCATAAAGCCACAACTGGTCAAAATGCAAAGAAACACAACTATGAGCTGCCTAGTCCCAGTTGGTAAATCTACAACAAAACCCCTGCATCTGTCTGCTGCAAGATTGTGTCCTCCTTACATTATTACACTGGAAGCTGCCCCCACGAAATCTCAACAATATAATCACCTAAACAAAACCTGAGCAATAACAATATCAGTTGACATGCCAACGTGATGGGGGAAATCTCACAAGACACCACCCCTTGGCAAAGAACTTCAGGAAATTAATGACTGCTAAGAGAAGGAAATTCAGTCTTCTACAGGAATGAGTCCCCCATTGGTTATCTAATACCAAGTGGCCAGCCCCTTCCCCCCACCCCCCCCAAAAAAAAGCATTCAGGAATAAAAACAAAGCAACTTCCCTTACAGTAGTTTGACCAAGAGTTTGGTCCAGCCCACTTCTCCTATCTTTTCCATCTATCTGGAGTTTATGGTTACTGGTCTGTAACTTGTCTGCCTGTCAGTTGTGTCTGATCTGTCTGTCCCTGTTGCCTGTGTGTGCCTCTATCTGTTTTGTGTCTGTGTGTGTGTGTGTGTGTGTGTGTGTGTGTGTGTGTGTGTGTGTGTGTGTGTGTGTGCTGTGTCTATCTGTGACCTGCTGATCCCTAGCATTTGCTCTGCATTTGTTTAAGGAGCAGAAAACACAACATGTTAAAAAGACAAGAAACTCTTTGTTGAACTCTTTGACAGAATTTTACAAGAGAAGATACTTCAACTCCCCTCCCACTCACTTCTGACAGCTCTCCCTCTCTGCCCTCACATCTCCCCTTCCTATTTCTCTTCTTTTTTAAAAAGAAAAAAACTATTTATTTTTATTTCACGTGCATTGGTGTGTTGCCTGCACATGTCTGTATGAGGGTGCTGGGTCCCGTAGACCTAGAGTTACAGATAGTTGTGAGTCACCATGTGGGTGCTGGGAATTGAACCAGGGTCTTCTGGAAGAGCAGTCAGTGTTCTTAGATATTGAGCCATCTCTTCAGCCCCTCTCCTTGTCTTCTTTAGATGATTTTTGAAAACCCAGCCAAAGGAAGGGGAGCTGAGAAAAACAGAACAGAGATGGTGTTTGCAAAGTGGCCCTCAAAACCACAGCATTAGCATAGAGATTTTAGAGATGCAGAAAACTGGGGTACCATCCCAAACTTATTAAACTATGTCCTGTAAGGGATACACCAGTGCTGTGTGGTAAGAAACCCTCATGTGGAATGCACAGCCTTAGCTGGAGAATCCCCTAACCTGGGTGGAGTTTCTAGAGCTGTCACTTCAAGCCTATATAACGATGTGCAACTTCATGTGAACAGTAGCAGAGCTGGCGCTAATCTCTTATCTCTGCTCAGGAGAGCATGGGGTGAGTCATCTTTATCTTGCATTCTTCCTGTTTTGCTCATGTATGTCTATTAGTCTCCTGTGTCCTGTGCCATTCCTGGAGCTTTACATACAAAAACTAAAACTATTCAAAATTGTTATAGCAATATGGAAGATTAAAAGATGGGGCTGTGATCTTCTAAATCACAGATCATATTACTGTCATGGCTGTCTCTCTTTTGCAGCAGCTCTACTGAAGTTCAGCCGTCTAACCTGGCCCTCCTCTTTCGTTGATTTTTAGTGTATTCACATATGTGGAGAACCACTACAGTACTGTACTGGGTGGTTTTGTGTGTTATCTTGATGCAAACTAGAGTCATCAGAGAGGAAGGAGCCTCAGCTGAGGCAATGCCTCCATGAGATCCAGCTGTAAGGCATTTTCTCATTTAGTGATCATTGAAGGGGGGGCCCAGCCTATGGTGGGTGGTGCCATTCCTGGGCAGCTGGTCCTGGGTTCTACATGAAAGCAGGCTGAGCAAGCTAGGGGAAAAAAGCCAGTAAGCAGCATCCTCCATGGCCTCTGTGTCAGCTCCTGCCTCCAGGTTGGTTCTTGCCCTGCTTGAGTTCCTGTCCTGACTTCCCTCAGTGATGAACAGTGATGTGGAAGTGTTAAGCCAAATAAACCCTTTCTTTCCCAACTTGCCTTTTGGTTATAATGTTTTGTCAAAGCAACAGAAGTCCTAACTAAGATACGTACATTTCAGAACAATTTTTATCACCTCTGGAGGAAACTGGCTACCCATAAGCACTCACTGCTTATTTCCTCCCAAGCCCTCCCTCCTAGGCTACTGCTTATCTATCTTCTGTTTCTATGAATCAAGTTGGCCTGAACATTTCATTCAAAGTCAAACTGAGATGTTTTGTGACCAGCTTCTTTTACCTAATGTCCTACTTTCAAAATCCTGCATGCTACAATACATGCTACAGACAACTGCAACGTTTCTTCTGATTATTTAATATTCTATGAGGTGAACATATTAAATTTTATTTACCCATTCATCAATTGAAGGACACTGGATTTTTTTCCACTGTTTTATCCGTTGAAAACAATGCTACCATGACCATTTGTCTACAAGTTTTGTATTTACCCATATGTTCCTTTCTCTTGATAATATATCTATGAGCGATAACTATTTTTTATCCTTTCAAATAAATACTACATCATTTTCCAAAGTGATTGCACCAGTACCTTCCTGGGAGCACTATGTGGGAGTTTGAATTTCATGACACCCCCGCCCAAATTTGCTAATGCTTGGGTTGTAAGTGATAACCATCACCATGAGTGCGAAGCGGTATCTTCTTGAAGATTTTATTTGATTTGGTCTGACTTTAAGGGATAATGATGTTAAGGATTGTTTTTGTGGCACTGACAATTTGGTAATGTGCAAGAGTAAGGTGAGATTGTATTTAAAGTCATGAGATGGTCATGGAAATCAGCGGAACCTGAGGCTGGGAGGGGCCTGGAGAGACCATTAGTGAATATGCAGCCTCAGCTGAAGTGGAATTGGAAGAGTCACCGGGAATTGTTGAGGATTGGCACCACATACCAGGGTCAGAGTCCCTGAAGAGAAGCCAGGTGAGACAATGTATGAAGGTGCAGCCCAGTTGCAGTAGCGGCCCCAGCATTTTGGGATGTCAGTACCATGGGATGACCAGCAAAGACAGCAGCAGCTGTGGAGTTGGCCTAATCTAGGTAAGAGTTGAGCTAGACATGCTGTAGAGGGCAAAGCTTGGGGAATGGAGCTATTCTGAGGATCATGAGTGGATCCCAGACACCAAGCACTGATGCTTTTATACCTTTTAACTTTGATTTTATTGTAGCAATGCCCTGATTCTTCCCTCTTGGAGTAAAAGGGTACCTAATTTATTTTTAATATTTTAAGAGCTCAGAGTCCAGAGAATTTTGGTATTTAGAGAAACTTTGAATATTCTAAAGAAAAGTTGAAAGTTTAGGAAGACAAATATTTTTAAAGAGACTGAAATGTTAAGTGTTTGAATCTTTAAAGACTAGGACTTTTAAAAGTTGTTTGTGTTTTATATTGTGAAAATAATATTTATTTAAGATTTTTGTGATGAACAAGAAGGAAAAAATTATGACTTAACATTAATGTTTCTGTGTATCCAGTTGGCAAGGGCTTAAATGTCCTGATTAGTTCTGTGTCAACTTGGCACAAGCTAGAGTCATTTAAGAAAAGAAAGTCTCGCTGGGCGGTGGTGGCCCACACCTTTAATCCCAGCACTCGGGAGGCAGAGGCAGGTAGATCAAGACCAACCTGGTCTACAAGAGCAAGTTCCAGGGTAACCTCCAAAGCCACAGGGAAACTCTTGTCTCAAAAAACTAATAAATAAATAAATAAATAATAAATAAATAAATAAATGCAAGAGAAGAAACAAGTGCTTTTTTAAAATTTATTATTAATAATTGATATGGGAGGGCCCAGTTCACAGGGGGCAGTGCCACTCCTGTGTAGGGGGTCCCAGATTGTATAAGAAAGCAGACTGAGCAAGACATCAGGAACAAGTCAGTAAGTAGCACCCCTCCATGGCATCTGCCTCAGTTCCTGCCTTCAGGTGTCTACCTTATCTTCCTGCACTGCCTTCAAAATTGTAAGCCAAAATAAACTGTTTTTACCCAAATTTCTTTTGGCCATGGTGTTTTATTGCAGCAATACAAATCCAAACTAAGATAACCCCTTGCAGCCAAGTTAATAATATGTCTTGATAGTGAAAACAGCTTGATATTGGCATAAAAACAGACAGGCAGACCAATGGAATCAAATAGAAGACACCGATATCAATTCACACACCTACAAACACCTGATTTTTGACAAAGAAGCTGAAATTATGAAAGAGAAAAAAAAGAAAGCATCTTCAACAAATGGTGCTGGCATAACTGGATGATGACATGTAGAAGACTGCAGATAGATCCATATCTATCTCCATGCACAAAACTCAAGACCAAATGGACCAATGGTCTCAACACAAATCTAGCCGCACTGAACCTTATGGAAGAGAAAATGGGAAGTAGCCTGATGCATAGGGACAGAAGACCAATTCCTAAACAGAACACAAGTAGCACAGACACTGAGAGCATCAACTCATAAATGGGACCTCCTGAAACTGAGTAGCTTCTGTAAAGGACATGGTCAACAAGACAAAAAGGCAGCCTACAGAATGGAAAAAGATCTTTACAAAACCCACATCTGACAGAGTACTATCTCTAAAATATACAAAAAAAATAAAAAAATAAAAAAGTAGACATTGAAAGACTAAATAACCCAATTTAAAAAACAGGGTACACATCTAAACAGAGACTTCTCAACAAAGGGATCTCAAATGATCAAAAGACACTTAAGGAAATGCTGAATATCCTTAGTCATCAGAGAAATGCAAATCAAAACCACTCAGAGATACCATCTTACACCTATCAGAATGGCTAAGATCAAAAAACTCTGATGATAGCTTATGTTGGAGAAGATGTGGAGTAAAGGGAACACTCCTCCATTGCTGGTGGAGTGCAAACTTGTACAGTCACTGTGGAAATCAGTATGGTGGTTTCTCAGGAAGTTGGGAATCAGTCTACCTCAAGACCCAGCAATACCACTTTTGGGATACAAACTTGCACCAAAAGGACATTTGCTCAACTATGTTCATAGCATTATTCATATTAGCCAGAACTTGGAAACAACCCAGAATGGATAAGGAAAATGTGGTACAAATACACAATGGAGTACTACTTAGCAGTAAAAAAACAATGATATCTTGAAATTTGCAGGCAAATATATAGAACCAAAAAAGGCCATCCTGAGTGAGGTAACCCAGACCCAGAAAGATAAATATGGTATATACTCACTCATAAGTGGATATTAGACATAAAGCAAAGGACAACCAGCCTTCAGGCCACAACCCCAGAGAACGTAGGTAACAAAGAGGACCCTAAGAGATATACACATGGATCCACCTAGGAAAGAGAAAAAAAACAAGATCTGAGTAAATCAGGACCATGGGGGCTTGTGAAGGAAGGATAGGAGAGGAGGGAAAGGGAGTGGGGGTAAATGTATAGCTCAATAAAATAAAAAAAGTAAAAGGTTGCATGGGTTTGCTCTTCTGTTGGCCCTGGTGACACTCAGAATCCCTCCCATCTAGAGAACTCAGTGTTCAAAGGACCATGCTGGGTTCAGAGGCCAAACCCTGACAAGATATTGATATATTGGTCTTGGACTCCCCAGATACCAGAACTGTAAAATATAAATTTCTATTTCTATTTCTATAAATTAACCAGTGCCAGGTACTCTATGGCAGCAGAACAAATTAAACAGGGACAGATGTCAAATTCAGGACATTCTTTACCTCAGACGAATGCCAAAAGGCATTCACTTTGCAGCAGTTTTGGCCTTTAGTTTTGGAGACAAGTAATGTGCTAATTAGAAGCATTCTTAGATATGGAACATTTATGTCTTGTTCTAACTTTTTTCCATTTGAGGAGAATGCTGCTATTTCTGCATGGCTATATGTGGCAACTCTCATGGAGAGTCATTATTCACTTGTGTCCTCCTGTCCCCACAGACAGCCTTATGGGGAGGGACAGATAGTGGGCTGGGGGACCTGAGACACACGAAAAATGTTTCTAATTAGAATTCTCTTACAATGGCTATCCTTGCTAATTTCTCTTGCTTGATTTGATGTTTGGTTGCTGGAAGACTTTTCATCAGAACAGGAAATCATTAGGGAAGTGCTGACTCAAAGGGAAAATGGGGATAAGGAAAGGATGTTTACCCAACCAAGGAGGAAGCCTGAGTCTGTGACCAGAGGACAAAGGGGAATGCTGCCTCTGGTTAATTTGACCAACTGACGCTGCCATGCACACTTCCTGACTCTTTCTTGGAATCAGTAATTGACTGAAACATAAAATGTAGATAAGAAATACCATAACTGGGGAGTAGGGGGCCAGTGAGTGGAGAGGGAGCTAGGAGAAAGAGAAGAGGAGGAGAGGAAAGCACGTGGGACTAGGAAGATTGAGTCAGGGGAGGAATAGACAAGAGAAGAGAGAGAGAGAGAGAGAGAGAGAGAGAGAGAGAGAGAGAGAGAGAGAGAGAGAGAGAGAGAGAGAGAGAGAGAGACCATAAAAGAGGGAGCCATTATTGGTTTGAAGAGAAATGACTCTAGAGAAATGTCCAGAGACCTACAAGACTGACCCCAACTAACAATTTGAGCAACAGTGGAAAGGCTACCATAAATGTCCTTCCCTGATAATGAGATTGATGACTAACTTATCCACCATCATAGATCCCTCATCTAGTAGCTGATGGAAACAGAAGCAGACACCCACAGCTAAACACTGAGCCGAACTGGAGTTCAGATGCAGAGAGGGAGGAGTGATAAGAAAATGGAGACAAGACCAGGCTACACAAACCCACAGAGACAGCTGACCTGAACATGAGGGAGCTAATGGACCCCCAACTGATAGCTGGGAAACCATCATTGGACCAACTCAGACCTCTTGAACATTGTCTCAGCTAGAAGACCTAGGCAGTCTATGAGACCTCTGATAGTGGAACTAGGATGTATCCCTGGTGCACAAAAGGACTTTGGGAGCACATTCCCCAAGGAGGGATACTCTCTTAACCTAGAGGCAGGAGGGAGGGCCTAGTCCCTACTCCAAATGACTTGACAGATTTAGATGACCCCTCCTGTAAGGCAGCACCCTCCATGTGGAGTGGGGGGGGATGGGATGGGAGGGTGGTAGGTGGTATGGGAGGGTGGGGGAGAAGGAGAGAGGGAGGGAGAGGGAACTGGGATTGATATGTAAAATAGGAAAAATAAATAAAAAAGAAATATCATAACTGTGGGAAAAGGCTCATTGGTTGAGATCAACTTTTACACCAACAACATCTCTCAACCTCAGAAGATATTTCCATAAGACTCAAAGTTATACAATTCCTAAAGACCTCACTCTCAACTATTCATAATACCCTTCAGCATGTAGACAACCCTAGATTAAGATACCTCAAAACACAGCAGGGAAATCAAAGGTGTCAATTTTAAAGGTAGTACCCCTCAATGCAAAGGCAATATCCAAAGAGTTTCTTTGCTCTTCCTAGAGGACATGGCTGCCTCTTGTCTCCAATTGTCCTAATGACAAGGAGGTCACCCAGTATTTTCCTGACTATACTTACATATACAACACTTTCTCAAGAGCACAGCACTCACTTGACAGGATAGAGAAGAGGCCACACCCCATGTCTGTTTCTCTGTGGTGGAGGCTGGGCCACTCACTATCCTCCAGCACACACTCACCCTCTTTCTTTCATTTGACTAATAACAGCAGTCTAATTGATGAATCAGAAAAATTGAGCCTATACTCTTCCATGCTAATGTTATTGTGCTAACATAGCTGTATCTCTAGAACTGTGTCTTTCATCTTGAACTGTTACCTCTGCTTTTGTCCTCACTGTCAGACCAATGGCAAACAGCCCCACCTCTGACCTCTGAGCTTCAGGTGTGCCCACAGATGTCCTTGATTCAGTGTCAATCTGTTTATATTATGCTCTTGCTTAAAAGGTCTGTATTAGCTTTTCATCTGAAATGTGACGTGTTGTACCTTGCCAGTTGCCTTTCTATGACGCTTTTTCTGTGACAAGTTTTCCACTGGCTGCTCTGAACTTCCCATTTTGCCATAGCAGCTTATCTCTGCTTTTTAACTTCTCCTCTACTGTCTAGTATGAATGGGTGCTCTCTCTGGCTCTCCTCAGTTTAGTCAGCACCTCCTTCAAGTGTTATCTCCAATGCAGACTTCCTGACTTGACTGACTTGTAGTTGGGGCCGAGAACATCCTCTCCTCTTAAATGGAAATCCTATTATATACATTTTTATGGAAACTGTTGTAAAAATGAATGGGTACGTGGCCTTCCTTCAGGATATTGTTCAGTAAGTCTGGCTAACCAGCTTAGCCCAATGCATGAGCTTCAGGGTCAGTGATAGACCTTGTCTCAAAAGCCAAGATGGAGCACACACACAAGAACACATGCACCATACACACATAATAATAATAGTAATAATAATGAAAACACTGAAAGATGGAAAGTTCTTTTATGTTCATTGATAAACAGAAGCAATAATGTTAAAATGTCCACATTACTCAAAGCAATTTACAAACTTAATGCAACCCCCATCAGAATTCTAATGCCATTCTTCATAGAAATAGGAAAAACTTCCAGGCTGTGGTGGTACATACCTTTAATCCCAGCACTCAAGTGACAGAGGCAGGTGGATCTCTGAGTTCAAGGCCAGCCTTGGTCTACAGAGTGAGATCCAGAACAGCCAGGGATACACAAAGAAACCCTATCTCAGAAAAAAAGAAGTAGGAAGGAAGGAAGAAAGGAAGAAAGGAAGGAAAAGAGAAAGATCAACCCCAAGGTTCATCTGGAAAAAACAAGACCCCAAATAGCCAAAGCAATCCTGAACAAAAATCACAATGGAAGTATCACCTGATTTCTAACTATGAATCTACAGTGACAAAAATGGCATGGTACTGATTCAAAACCAGACCAATGGAATGCAATGGAATCAAGTCACAACCATAGGGTACTCAGTAAAGGTGACAACATAAACTTGAAAAGAAGGGCCTCTTCAACAAGTGATACTGGAAACACTAGAGAGTCAGACACTGGAGAATCAAACTATGCACCAGTCTCTCAGAATATGCAAACTCAGCTCAAACATGACTGGTGACCTTATTGTAAGACCTGAAAGCCTGAACAACCCAAGGAAGACACCAGGCAACAAACGTGTCAAGGGCTGGACACGGACAAAGATTCCCTGAAGGGGACTGCAGATACCCAAGAGCAAACATTGAACACTGGGGTTGGTAAATTACAAGGCTTCTGCACAGCAAAAGAAACAAGTGACACAGTGTAAGGGTAGCCTGTGAAATGGGAGAAATTCTGTTCACTGTCCATCTGATGGGGGACTACCCAACATTCAAGTTTAGGGACTCAAAATAATCTAAGCACTGATGATTACAGAAACAACCCCTACCATGAAGGAAAAAAAGAGATGGTTTATGATGGAACCAAATATGAGGGACCACGGTCCAGGAACACAAATTAATTCCCCAAATGACTTGTTCCGATGATGTGGCAATTTCATGAACTTTTTATAGTAGCAGAACAAAGGAAGTTGTAAAATAACACACTTTTCAAATATACTGATGGGTGCATTGAAAAGGCGCAGTATAACAGAGAAGTGAAAACTCTGCTATAGACTTTAAGTACTACAAAAATAAATCCTAGCCCTTCGATTGGTAGAAATTAGTGGTCTGCTCATACATCTCAAAGGACCTACCTAAAGGTCACAGGGGATGTTAAATCATAGTCTTAGTTTGCTTTCTACTGCAGAGATAAAGACCATGGTCAAAAACAACTTGGCAAGGAAAGGGGCTGTTTCATCTTACAGCTTATAATCTATCATGAAGGAAGCCAGGGCAGGAAGGAACATGGAGGGAGGAGATGAAGCAGTGAGACCTTTTTGCTGAAGATACCACACACTTTGCCTGCAGGACATAGAGAAAGCAATCTCAAACTAACAGGAAACTTCCTCCGTGCTGGCTAGCTTCATGGTGCTAGAAGGTGCTGTACAGACCGCTGTGACAGAGACCTTACCCAGCACTGGACCCTGTATGCTGCAATACCAACCTACCAGGCAAGATGTGCCCACTGGTGTAAAAATGGCATGACTGTTATGAGGATAACTAACATATTTCTCATTTTAAGCTTGCTTCACAGGAGGGAATTTCATGCCCGGTACTGCAATGCTGGTTAAAAGCACATGGCTTGGGAAATCATAGATACCACAGGAGAACCTGCTATTGATATTTTGCTAAATAATCTTGCTGCCAAATTGTCTTCTAAATATTTGTGTTTACACCCATGGACCTGAGCTGCCTTGGTCAGTTAAGTTTCTTTCTGTAGGATCAGTGATCAAGGCATACTGGTCAAAATGCTGAGAATGGGTGACTGGGTGTTCAGCCCTAATGGACATCTGTATCAACCCACCACCACCAAGGCTCAGGGAACTTAGCAGAAGAGGAGGCAGGAAGAAGGTAAGAGCCAGAGGGTGGAGGACAGTGCTCTGAAATGCTGCCTCTGGACATGAACACACAGGGTAAAGGATTTCCAGTGCCCAACCCTTGCTGAGACAGCATTGACTGGAGGAGTGAGAATCACTCCTCCTTGGAGGTGTGACCACTGACAGTATTCTCACTCCGGTAGAAGGTTACACACATGGTCGCACACGCATGCACACACATATGGGCAATACCAACTGAACCTATCCAAAAACAAATCCCAAGAAGTACAAAGGATGGCATGTGGGGGAGGGTGTGGGGCAGCTGAGTCGGGGGCAATGAATGGTAGATAAAATACATTTCACTGTACACATGTGTGAAATTATAAAAAAATATTTTTAAAAAGAATGGTTCCCAAAAACTGAAATATCATTACAACCTTTTTCCTCTGGTCTCACAAAAGAAGTCACTTGCAGAGACTTGAGAGATAGCTGGGCAGTTAAGAGCACTTGTTCTTGCAAAGGACCCTGTTGATGATCTAACAAAGCAACTGGAAATCAAAATGCAAAGCTAGCCACAACCATAGAGTCAGGCAGTGGTGATACACACCTTCAATCCCAAGAGTCATACTAGCTAGCCATAGAGGCCAGGCGCGGTGGTGGTACACACCTTTAATCCCAGGATTTGGGAGACAGAGCCAGACAGATCTATGTTCATTCAAGGCCACACTGAGCTACACAAAATTGATCTAGTCTAAAAGAGAAACAGCTCACACAAAGGTGATCTCAGCACTTGGGCTCACAGGTCTTTAATCTCAGAGCTAGGGAAATAAAGACAGGAGTGATATGACTGGGCAGAGAGAGGAATATAGGGCAGGAAGAAACCGGAACTCAGGGGATTACAGAATGAGGCTTAGTGGAAATCAATGCAGTCTGGACTGCACTCTGAGGATTCATGGATAAAGGATCAATCACCCACTTCTGTCTGAGATAGAGGTAAGAGCTAGTGGCCAGCTGCTTTGCTTTTCTGATCTTCAGCTTGAAACTGGTACCACAATATCTGTCTCTGGGTTTTTATTATTCCTGCTACAGACCCAAGTTCAATTCCTAGCACCTACATTGTGACTCATAACCATACACGATTCCAATTCCAAGGGACTGAACACCCTTGTCTGACATCCACAGCCACCAGGCTCACAAGTGGTTCACACAGATACATACAGACCAAACACTCATATACATAAAACAAGTAAATCTTAAAAAAAAAGTTAAAAGTGAAGTCACCTGCTGATGTAGATAGATGTAGATAAAGAGACAAATAGGTGATAGACAGATAAATAGATGATAGAAAAATGATAGATGGATTACAGACAAATAGTTAAATAGATAATAGATGGATGGATACATAGATAGATAGATAGATAGATAGATAGATAGATAGATAGATAGATAGATGATAAAAGAAGCAGAGATGAGCTGGGATGATAGACCAGTGACCATATTATTCAACAGCCCTTGACTACACTATGATCTAGCCCTGCAATTTATTTATTGAGCAATAAATTCCTGTTTCTGTGCAAGCTAGTAGGATTTAAGTTTGTGTCATTTGCAACACAATATTAATAATGAAAATGTAAAATGAAAATTGAAACGTTAATTTTTCCACCAAGCTAGACATGGTGGTACACATCTGTGATCCCAGCCCTCAGGAGAATCCTGAATTCAAGTACAGCCTGAACTACAGAACGAGTTTGGGACCACTCTGGGCCCTATAGAAAGATCCTACCTCAAAAACAAAAAACTAAGTGAATGAATACTACAATGAAAACTAAGTTTCCCCACCAAAAGGCAACAGTGCCCTTTTAGTATTTGATACTAAGTTTAGATTTTGTTTGTTTGCTTGCTTGCTTGCTTGCTTGCTTGCTTGCTTGCTTGCTTGCTTGCTTTTGAGATAAGGTCTCACTATGTAGATTTAGCTGTTCTGGAACTCACTGTGTAGCCCAGGCTGGTCTCAAACTCATAGAAGTCTGCCTGCCTCTTTCTCCCAATCATGAGGACTATAGATGTATAGATCTTGAATGTCCCTTCAAGGCAACTGTGCAAGACTTGGTGTGCTGCCCATGGCACGGTTGGTAGACTGTGAAATCCTGAGGAGGTGAAATGTAGAGAAGGCCATCATGGCAATGTGCTCAAAGGGGTACTAGGACTTAGCCTGCACTCTGTCTTGCTTCCCTTAGACTGTGGAGTGGCTTCCTCTGCCATGCACTACCACCACAATGTGCTGCCTTGTCAAAATCAGACCAAGCCAACTGACTTCCAAAACTGAATGACAAAATATAGCTTTACTGTGGTGATACCTTGCTTGTACAAATAAAGCCTGCCTAGGGGTCAGAGAATGGAGATGGCCACTAGCTAACTATAGAGTTCTGTACAGACAGACAGGAAGTGATGTAGCTGGACAGAAACAGGATATAAGCAGGGAGAAACAGGACATCACTTTTGTCTGCTGTGACACTAAGGAGGTAAGGTGTGGTAGTGGTTTGCTCCCTCTCTCTGATCTCTCAGCAGTTTCTTTTCTATCTGACTCCGAGTTTCTATTACTTAGATGAATTAAGAACTCCGTTTACACTTTACTCTGCTCTTTACATTGGTTATCTCCAGCAATGGTTATAGTCACAGAAAGTCAACACAGAATTTTTCCTGTAAATCCTCAATACTAGGGTTTCTTTGCATAATTTATACATACTTATAATAATTATACCACAATTCCATAATTTTACTTAACATAATTATTTAAACATTTCACAAGGAATTAATCATAATGTTACATTATTGAATATCTGGCTCATTCTGTCTATTATAAATTACACTAGTGAATACTGAGATGATCTACTTACAGTTAGGATTATTCTCTTCCTTTGCAACCTCAAGAATTTAATTATTAGACAAAAACATAAAACCATTTTAATGTCTATGATAAAATTTTAACTAATTTACTTCCAGAGAGTTGAAAAATAATAAGATAGCCTTAGCAAGAATCCAAATTTATGCCCCATGCCTACATTAAATATTGCTACTTTTGAAACTTTAATTGATTACATAGTGGAAAATGGTTAAAAGAAAAATTTGTTGTTTCAACCTTTTATTTATTAAAGAAAGTGTATTTGCTAAATGCACAAGTCTCTTCTTCCCTTATGTGTGTGACTTGCCTCCTCATATCCTTGCCCATGAATGGGTTTATGAACATGTGTTTGGACTCTTCATATGTTAGGGACATTAACTCATCACACTTATGGCAAATAACTTAAAGTTTATTGGTTGCCTTATAATTTTAGACAATTTTTAGGCTTTTTGACAATTTCATACATGAGTGGAAGGGGTGGGTTGGGAGAGGTTAATCAACAGGCTTTCTCTGTATAGTCCTGGCCATCCTGGAACTTGCTTTGTAGACCAGTCTGGCCTTGACCTCAGTGATCCACCTGTTTCTGCATCCTAAGTTCTGAGTTCAAAGGTGTGCGCCACCACTGCATGACACACAAGTGGAGTATTTACATCCTGTGTATTCCTTCTGCCCCTCTACCTTCTTAAGTGTCCCTGCCTCTCAAGTTCATGACCTCATCTTCTATGATTATATTCCCTCTCTCTCCCTCTCTCTCTCTCTCTCTCTCTCTCTCTCTCTCTTTCTCCCTCTCTCTCACCCTCTCTCACCCTCTCTCTTTCACTCTCTCTTACCCTCTCTCTCTCACTCTCTCACCCTCTCTCTCTCCCTCTCTCTCTCACACAGAGAGAGAGAGAGAGAGAGAGAGAGAGAGAGAGAGAGAGAGAAGAGAGAAGGATAGACATATGGCCTACTGAGCCCATTTAGTGCTCTTTTAAATGCAGTAAATCTACATTTTTTATTATGTTTTCATATCTGTCTGTCTTTTCTTCTACAGCAGTGGTTCTCAACCTGTGGGCTGTGGTCACATATCAAATCTCCTGCATATCAGATATTTACATTAGAATTCATAACAATAGCAAAGTACAGTTAGGAAGTAGCAACAAAAATAATTTTATGGTTGGGAGTCACCACAACATGAGGAACTGTATTAAAGGGTCGCAGCATCAGGAAGGTTGAAAACCAGTGATCTCCAGTCTTTTACACGTTTTCTCTCTGATCTGGAGATTTCATTATTGGTTTTATTTAACTGTTTGGTTTTTTGTTTTGTTTTGTTGTTTTTCCTGACAAGGTCTTACTTTGTACCCCTGGTTGGACTGGAACTCCCCGTGTAGACTAAGCTGTCCTAGAACTCACAGATACCCTCCTACCTCTGCCCCCTGAGTGCCAGGAGTAAGGTGTGTTATATACTACCACACAGGGCTTTTTTTTTTTTTTTTTTTGAGACAGTCTCTGTGTGGCCCAGGTTGGCCCAGAATTTGAACTTGCTATGTTTGAGGATGCCCCTTACCTTCTGTGCCTTCTGTGTCCACTCCCCTAGTGCTGAGATTCTTGGTGCTCGGTGTACAGGTGCTTCAACTTGAACCTGGCACTTCCTGTGTCTTAGGCTAGCGCTTTACTAACTAAGCCACGCTCCCAGCTCACTGCTAATTACTTCCCTGATCTATTTGCACATTTGCTCGGGCATTTCTGAGGGAAAGACTCTAAAGCAGTGAAATGTATCCGCTTCACATACTAGGCTCTAATTCTAATCCATCTGCTATAGCCTGCCTGCTTCATCTTAGGCCAGAACTGATCCACCTGGCTTGCCATGTTTCCGTGTTCAAGCAACACCGCTCTCCCGCCCATCAAGAGCTTTTCCTTTCTTTTATTAGAAAACCTCTCACTCTGCAGCCTTGGCTAACCTGGACTCCAGATGTAGATCAGCAGGGTCCTTACCATGTACCAACTTTCATGGGACACACTTATTTATGTTTGCTTCACACCATTTCAGATTCTTCATTCCTTGCCACGTCAAGGGAAGCATATTTTATTTTTCACTCTTATTTTTTAATTTTATGTTTAATGTTTCATTGAAAACATTTTATTAACGTTTTAAGTAAAGAAAACGTTGGCATGTTCTCAGCCCCTTCAGCTGGTGTAAACAAGCCCCTTTTGGAAGGGATTCCCCTCCTTTTCCTTGTGTCATACTACAAAGAACCCCGGGGCTTCAGACCTCGTCTGTCTGAACGATGGCTCAGACATTTCCTCATATTTCTTAATAGCCAGACTCTCTGTCACAAACAAACTCAGTGACTCACTTTCCAAGGCAAGATTTTTCCACAAGGCCATGAATGTTGAACAAAAGCTCCTATGAACAACCTGTGCCCCAAATGTCTCCATCCTAGCAGGGGAATGGCCACCAGGATTCTTCCTCTCTACAGCATGGGCTCTGGTTGAGAGTCCTTGTTAGACTATCTAAGAGCTGTGACTTTGAACCAATTAGTTAGCTTGTCTTACACCAGCTTTCTTACTGATCAACTTAGTCAATGGCATTTAATTTATAAAGCATCATATGAATAATGTAATACCTTTTAGGAGCTTCAATAATATTACTGATGTTTTTCTCATTGTAATATGTCTGGGACACAGTAGCTGCTGAGTAAATATTTGTTGAATAAATGAAGGTTTCTGTAAAGACTCCAATGATGAAATGGAGTGTTTCACAGGACTATCTAGGCTGAGTAATTTAGTACTGATAAACAAATGGGAAGTGACAGCTCTATATTTTTGTCCAGTGAGGGTCTAATAATAGTGCCTTTATTGTTCTATTAACAATTTGCATGACTAGACCTCAGCCTGGCCCTGGGCACAATCACAGAATAATTCCTGGTCCTATATCTTTGAATGCAAATAAAAGAACTCAGGCCAAGTTCCAAAGAGAAATTTTGTAAATATCTAGGAACTGTTGCCTTAGAGGACCCATCTGTAAAAACATAGGAAAACCTTCAGAAACTAAAGAGGTCTCCTCTCTCTCTCTCTCTCTCTCTCTCTCTCTCTCTCTCTCTCTCTCTCTCTCTCTCCCTCCCTCCCTCCTCTCACAGTCTGTCCCTCTCCCTCCCTCCCTCCCCCTTCCCTCCTTGTCTGTCCCTCCTCCCCCCATTTATTTCTCTGCATCTAGGCTTCCTCTCTCCACACTACATGTAGAAGGTAGCTACCCCCGCGTTTTCAGTCTGCATGGTGCTTTTCCTAACCCACACTCATGCAGGAATCTAGGTGACCCAGCATATTAGTCTGTCTGGAGAGGTTATAACAGAATTCTACAGACTGGGTAATTTACAAGGCATAGAAATTAGCTATCCATGATGGCATGCACCTGTAATCCCAATACTTGAGAGGCTTAGGCAGGAAGTTCTCCAGGTGGAGGCCAACCTAGTTTATACAGCAAACTGCTTCAAAAGTGGTTTTTATTATTATTATTATTATTAGCTCATATTTCTGGAGAGTAGGTAATCTAAGATTAAGATACCAGTGTGTGGTCAAGTTCTTCTTGCTGCCAGTACCCCACAGCAGGAGATGTCACATGGTAGAAAAGCAAAAGAACAAAAAACAGAATGGATTTCCAGAGAGAACATGCTAATCCTTTGGTTAGAACAGAGCCCATGTGACAGAGTCACCTGTTATAGACTCTGCCTCCTAGTATTCTTAACAAGGGCAACTAAATTTCAACATTCCAACTGGCCCCCAGCCTGCTTCTGGTGTCCACTTGAGGCCATTCAAAGGTCTTTAGGAGAAGGAAATCATATTGCATTTCAAGGGCACCTGAAAAGCAGTGCCAGGAAGCTACCCACTGCTGAGGAACAGGCATGAGAGTATCCTGAAGATCCAGCAGATGTCCAGGCTGACTCTGACTCTGGCCATAAACTGAACCACAGATTAACCTTTCTTAATGTTTTTACTAGAATTTCATAAATGCATATGATGTGTTTTGGTCAGTTCTACCCTCTAACTCCTTCCTTATAACCTGCACCATTTTTGCCTCCCAACTTCATATACTGTTCTTAAACCCCCTGAGTCCACTTAGCGTTTTCTGTGTGTACATGAGTGTAGGATCATCACAGACTCCCAGGGGCCACATCTCTGAAGAAAACTGATTCCCACATCAGTTGCAAACTGTCTCAGCTAAGGATGAAATTTCATGAGTCTCTGCCCACCCACTGTAGATAAACCTTTCATTCTACCCAGCAATTCATTGTGTAGAATAGAAAGTTAATACAGTGAAGAGGACTAGGCATGGTGACACACGCATTTAACCCCAGCACTCAGAAAGTGGAGGCAGAGGCTGGCAGATCTCTGAGTTCGAAGCCAGCCTAGTCTACAGAGGTAGTTCCGGGACAGCCAGGGCAATTACACAGAGACACCCTACCCCCCACACACACACCAAAAAAAAAAAAAAAAAAAAAGCAAACATTCTTAAAATCTACGTCCCAATATTCTTAAGGGAAGCACTTCATCAATACCGTTTGAATTCAGAAGTGAATACTTCCAGTTCGGTTCCTGCCTCGGGGTGATGTGTTAGTATCTGGAACTATGTCTGCACTCTCCTCAAGCACTCCTGTCTCAGCAAACCGCAGGGGCAGGGTACCGTCAAGAATTTAACTCTGCTTGGGCCCCCCTCCATCATGCAATTTTGGAACCTTCAATGCTTTCTCCTCAGTGGTAGACTATTTCAAAATCAGACTTATGTTCTTTGACTTTTATCAAGTTCAACAAAAATCACATGCATTCTTGGGGGCACCTGCCACCCCCAAATCCCTTCCTTTTTGCAGGACTGTTAGCACAGCTGGGATGTCCTATGCCAACCAAGCCGAAGCAAACCAGCTGCGGTTTACCTTTCCCACAGATTACAAATAACACTTTGAACAGAGCGCAAAAAAGGCAAACACCGAGGGAGCCTGAAAAGTGAGCAGGTGCACACAGGCAGGACTGAAGCCAGAAGCTGAAGAAACTACAGCCTGGCTGCACATCCCGAGTGTGTTTGTCTCCTTCGCCTCCTCTCCTTAAGGCAAAGGCAGACCAGGTTCTAGAACTGTGCGTACAGTACAGGACTATTAGGAAAGCTCCAGAAAACGCCTTTGTAGACCAACAGACCAAGAAAAGTAGCCACTGCATCGGAAACAGTAATAGAAACTTCGGACTTTCTTCACAGGCTTTCCTGCCTCCCGGTCCTGATGGTGCAGCTCCTGCGCCTCCGCAGTAGCATTGACAGGCTCATATTTACAACAACCAAAGAAAGCTTGCCCTCGGGCCAGAGCAAAGTAGGAGGGAGGGTGGTGCTGATCAAACGGTTCCAGGAAACCTAAGGCTTCTTTTTTTCTCTTACCGCCTTCCTCCAAACCAGCCCTAGACACACAAAACAGCACCAGAGTTCATACAACTATCACACACCCCCAGCCTCCCCCAGGAAAGTGGAGGTCCCAGGACCTGGGGATGTCAGGAAGTGCCAGAGAGAGTACTGGAAAAGGGTCCTTCTCGCCCTGTGAAGATCTCTACATAATTCCCAAGCTCAGTTCCGGGCTGCAAGTGGCACACATCCAAGGTCTCAGACCCAACTATCAAGTCCCGTGGTCATACAGAATGGAAGGTGGTAACTGCCAGGGCTCAGGGCCTGAACTCTGGAAGGAACAATGCCCATGGAGGATGAGACGCTGTTTTTAATATGAACCTAAGCCAGCTAACTATTCACACAAACACCAACATTTACATGAGGATTTAACAGAACCCAGAATCTTGCTTGACAATACCCAAATGTGATAGATCCAATACAAAACCCCAAGCCAGCCCAGTGACAGGAGGCCTATGCAAGGACCATGACAGTTGGAGGCCAAGATGGACAACACAAGGAGGTCTTCCTTTAAAGAAAAAAAAAATCATTTAATGCTCTAAGAGCCTGGGAAATCGTCCCAATATTCAGGAAGAGCAAAATTACCAAAAGATGTTTGTTTTCTTGTTGCTGTAAAAAAGGCCATGAGCAAAAGCAAGCAGGGGAGGAAAGGGCCTATTTCAGCTCACAAGTGCTGAGCACAGTTGCTCATAGAGGGAAGTCAGGGAAGGAACTAAGGCAGAGATCATGGAGGGATGCTGGTCACTGGCTTACTCACCCCATCTTTCTCAGCCTGCTTTCTTACACAACTCGGGACCACCACCACCCACAGTGAGTTGGGACCCCACAGAAGACTAATAGAAAAGGAAGAAGCATCTTCAGGTGCAGATGGTATGATTTTACACATAAAAGACCCTGAAGCCTCCACTAGGAAATTTCTACAGTTGATAAACACTTTCAGCAAAGCAGCAGCAAACAAACTTAACACATAAAAATCAATCATCTTCCTATATATAAATAACAGGAAAAAAATCTAAACAACAGAAGCTCTCATGATAGCCTCAATTAGTAGATAAATATAAAAACCTTGAAGTAACTCTAACCAAGCAAGTGAAAAACCTGTATAATAAAAACATTAAGATGCTGAAGAGAGAACTGGAAGAAGATATTAAGATTTCCCATGCTCAGGAATTGGTAGGATTAATATTGTAAAACTCACCATCTTATCTATCTATACAATCTCTTTCAAAATTTCAACACAATTTTTCACAGAAGTTGAAAAAAATTAAATTTTGTGTAATAATACAAAGCATCCAGGATAAAAAAAATCTAAATAATAAAAGAATTGCTAAATGTATCACCATTCCAGATTCCAAGTTATATTACAGAGATACAGTAATAAAAACAGCATGGTATTGGCATAAACACAAACACACCAATCAATGGAATAAAGCTGAATGCCTGAATATGATTCCATATACCCACAGAAAGTTGATTTTTTTTTTTACAAAGAAGCCAAAAATACACACCAGAGAAAAGACAGCATCTTCAATAAATGGTGCCAGTCAAACTGGATAACTGCACATAGAAGAATGCAAATAGATCCATATTCATCATGCAGGGAAAACCTCCATTCCAAATGGAACAGGGACCTCAGTGTAAGAGCAGATACACTGAACGTGACAGGAGAAAGAGTGTAAAATAGCCTTGAACTCATTGGCTCAGGAAATGACTTTCTGAAAAAGAAACTGATAGCACAAACATTAAGAAAAACAAGTAACAGATGAGACCTCTTCAAGCTAAAAAGCTTCTGTATAGAAAAGCTACATGGACACTGTTGTTTATGCAAAGTGTTCAACCTACAGAATGGGGAAATATCTATACAAAGTACACATCTGATTGAGGATTAGTGTCCAAAATATATAAAGGACTAAAAAACTGAATGTAAGAAAATAGCCCAAATAACATTAAGAAAATAAATTACCCAATTAAAAAATAAGGTAGAGAACTAAATACAGAGTTCTGAAAAGATGAAACACAAATGCCTGAGAAACACGTGAAGGTTCAACAGCCTCAGCCATCAGGGCAATGAAACTTAAAACTACTTTGTAATACTTTACACCAACTAGACTGTCCAAGATCAATAAAACAAGTGACAGCATATGCTGGCAAGGATTCAGGGAAAGAGTAACGCTTATTCATTGTTGGTGGGAGTGCAGATTTATAGTCACTATGGAAATTGGTGTGGTTATTCCTCAGGAAGCTGGAAATAGATCTACTTCAAGATCTGGCTGTATCACCCTTGGGCGTATACCCATAGAACTTTGTAACTTGCTCATCCGTGCTCATTGCTGCTTAATGTATAATAGCCAGAAACTGGAAACAGCCTGATGAATGTATGATGAATATGTGGTGTATGTAAATAATGGAATATTATTCAGCTATTAAGAAAAATGACATTATGAAATTCACAAGTTAAAGCGGAAGATCTGGAAGCAATCATCCCGAGTGAGGCGATTCAGACTCATTGCATGCTTTCTCTTCTTTGTGGATGCTAGCATTTAAGCCTTCAGTACGTGTGCTACAATCCATAAAACCCCAGAGGTCAGGTACCTCGTAAAGGACTAGGGGTGAGGAGAGGATTGCCCAAGGATGAGGAAATAGACTATATTATTACAGAGAGACAGAGAATAGGAGGATTAAATAGGGATGGGTCTAGAAGAGAAGGGTAAAGAAGGAAATACAGAGAGGGACAACTAATACCAAAGGCCATATAGAAAACCATATGGAAACCTACTGCTGTAGAAGCTTTCTAAAATACATACACACATGAAAGAAATCCAAATGGAGTCACCAAATATCAGGGGAGACAATGACTCAACTATATATCTTATGCCATCAAGTAAGAGAATGGGTTATGTCCAGTTAGTCATTAGCCAACAAGGCCCCATGGGAACCCCCAAACAGCATAGGCTGCTGCTAAGGTTGTTGGTTATTTTCCACAGCCTGGTGTATGGTGGCTTGAAAGAAAGTGGCCTTCATAGGCTCATAGGGAGAGGCACTATTAGGAAATGTGGCCTTTTAGAGTAGGTGTGGTCTTGTTGGGGGAAGTGTGTCACTGGAGGTGGACTTTGAGGTCTCAGATTCTCAAGCAGACCTAGAGCCTCACTTTTCCTTCCAGCTGCATGAGTCACAGGCCCTCTCCAGCACCATGTCTGCCTGCACTCCACCATGCTTCCCGACATGGCAATAATGGCCTAAACCTCTGAACCAAAGTAGAACCAGAAACCCCAGGGCCACATGAGCCATGGCAGCATCAGTAAGCACCACAAGCATCCAGGAGGCCTCAGGAATGTTGAAGGCATGTCTCAGCAAAGAATCAACTTCAATAAATGCCATCCAGGTGACTTTGGGAAAGTTGGTATGGGGCATTACTGCCTGAAGAGGAACCAGAGCTCCTGCCCAGCTGTCAACACTGGTCAGTGAACAGGCATTGGTCAAGGCTGGGGAAAAAACAGGAGACTGGAGCTGCTCCCATCGTTAATGTAGTGCGGTCGATCAAGCTACTACAAAGTTCTGGAGATGGAAAGCTCCCTAAGCAACCTGTCACTGTGAGGACCAAATCCTTCAGCAGAACTGAAAAGATGATGAAAGATGTTAGAGGTGCCCCGTGTCCTGGTGGCTTAAAGCCACCCAGGGAGGTTCACTAAATGCTAGCATCAATCTTCCCTTCTACCTTCCTATCTATCTACTGATACCAATCATGTGACATCTAGCATGCATTTAGCATTTATACCCAACATCAACTTACAGTGACAGGGGCAAATGACCCTTGATAAATAAAAAACAAAAGGAGTGATAATTGTGTGAACAAAGAGGGTTTTCTCCTCTTGAGTTCTTTAATTCTTTAATATGTATAAGTATTGAAAACAAACATCATTACAATGTCTGAAGTGTTTGAGTGTGTATGGACACAATATGTGACAAGAACAGTTGTCACCTAGCTAGCTATTCCAAATTAAGACTTCTTTTTTCAGGAAATGAGACACTCAGAAGACTCAGAAAGCCACGGAAGTTTAGGGTTCTGGGGCCTAGTGAGATGTCTGAGCACACAAGGGCATCTGCCACATAAGCAGATGCCCTGATTCCAGTCCCCAGAACCAGCATGTTGAAAGAAGAAAACCAACTCCTATAAGCTGTCTTCTGACTCTGACCTCCACACGGGCAGTTGTGGTGCTGAAGGAACAGCTGAGAGCTCTGCTTCGGGCACTAGGAAGTTGACTGAGACACTGGGTGGTATCCTGAGCATAGTTACAGTACAATGGTAGGAAAGGCAGTTCTGTGTAAACACAAATCAAAGAAAGGTGAGTACTATGTTAACTTTAGACAAACTAAACTTCATAGCAATGAAAGTTACCAGAGCTAAATCGGGGTATTTTGAGGACAGCGAGACGGCTCAGTGGTAAAAGCGCTTGGGTTCAGTCCCAGGACTCACATGATGGAAGGCTAGAACTCAGCCCAACAAGTTGTCCTCTGACCTCCACACATGTGCTCTAGTGCATACAACACACATACAATAAATAAATGAATGTTCTCAAATTTTAAATATAAGACATAATGGGGCTGGAGAGAGGGTTCAACAGTTAGAGCACTGACTACTCTTCCAGAGAACCCGGCACCCACATGGCAACTCAACAGTTATCTGTAACTCCGGTCCCAGGAAATTAGACACTTAGACAGATACCAATGCGCATAAAATTAATTAATTAAAACATGACATCATATAGTGAATGAAAGGCTCTCTAACAGGTCCGAGCATGGAGCCAGCTAGCCTTGCTCTCCCCCCTTCCCTCTCCCTTAGATTACATCCCTAAAGCTAGCCACCAAAGTCTGTTCCCTTATTTGGCCGCTTCCTTAACCCTGATGAAAACTCCAAGGTACAGCTATAAAAACACCAAGATCCTGCAACTCATTGTTTGGCTGCACTGGCTAACATGTCCAGTCAGGACTTTTCAACTCATCCTAGCACAGACTTGCCATTTTCTCCTTAAAACCTCTCCTGCAAACACACTGGCTACTGTCTTTGCCAGATCCAGAGGCAACACCCCCCTTCACCCCTTCCCTCACCCCCTCCACCTTCTCCACCCATCCTGCAGATTGCCCCCCCCCCGGGGTAATATAATCTCCACTGTGTTGAGAATTTGGGACCTGAGTGTACTCTGTGCCAACTCCAAAGCCCCTTTCAGGGATGAAAGAGTGAGTTCTCCAAGGAGACAATAATAAGTGTATTTGTGTTTAATGATGGGGCTCCAGAATACATGAAGCAAAAGCTGTCAGAACTGAAAATTGACTTTCAAAACAGCCATTAATATAATACTAATGTTTTTATTAAATCTTTGAGAGTTTCTTACGATGTATTTTGATTATATTCAGCCCCATCCCTCCCTTAATTTTTCCCAGATCCACCCCCTCCTCCCTAACCCTTCTCAATGTCATATCTCTCTTTATTCATGTCCAATTTGTGCTGCCTGTGTGCAGTTTGACACTATGACCCTTTAGTAGAATCACAGCACTGTGCTCATCCCTGGAGCCTGTGAGTGGCCCCACCATTCTCTCTTGGTCATATTTACAGCACCAGGCGTGAGTCTCCTCCACTCAGAAATCTGTTGACAACTGCCATGACATCCATGCCACTATCCCAGCACTATTTCCTACCTTGCTACACCTGTCGTTTTGAGACAGAGCCTAGAAGAAGAGTTCTAGAATGTCACCTACACTGTGAGAGGCTGTACGGAGCAGAAGACAGAAAAGTAGCTTGACTTTGAGCCTCTGGTTAAAGCATTCAAAAAAAGAAGCGGGGATAACTCTGATATGCTCACAGGGTTCACAGCTGGGCAAGACAGTTTGGTGATGCCCGCTCCCCAGTAGCCTACAAAAAGCTAGTACCATAAAGCTAGTCAGCAGGGAGGACGTGATCATTCCTCAAGATATAATAGGTCCATTCATCCTAAAATCTTAGCTACAATTTCTCTCTGTGCCCTGAGCTCAGATGGAATACAGCACCAAGTTAAGTACTGAGAGGCTGCCTCATTATCAGGGTCCTTGTTCACATTGTAGGTAAAAATCAATGGTAATTTTCCAGCAATGTCTCTCAAGAATGTTCAAATAGTTTGTTTAGGCAGGTGTTAATAGTCATCCATAAGCTATTCTCCTACTCTGGTGACAGCCTGCAGATTCTTTTTAAGGAAAATACTTTTAAATATTCATGTCTTGACTTAAGTCAGTAAGTACATTCTGTCCTCCTGATTGGAAAGAAATGCCACACACACACACACACACACACACACACACACACCAGCCAAAGCCAATGAAATACAAGGACATGCATGCTCAGGCTTCTGTAGAAAACAGAGCCTGCTCTTTAGTTTGGGAACTATCAAAGAAAACAATAACCATTTGGATAAATGGTGTGACACAAGACTATGGTAAAAGACAGGCAGGCGGTAGCCTCAGTGACTGTATGAGACAGGGCCTAGAAGAAGAGTTATAGAATGTCACCTACACTGTGAGAGGCTGTATGGGGCAGAAGACAGAAAAGTAGCTTGACTTTGAGCCTCTGGTTAAAGCATTCAAAAAAGGAGGCAGGGATAACTCTGATATGTTCTATTATAAGGAAAAGAATAAACGTTGCCTACTATTTTTTGTTTTTTATGATTTAGGTGTTGTTTAGGGCTTATTATTATTATTATTATTATTATTATTATTATTATTATTATTATTAATTACTGTTACTATTATTTTTATTTTTCAAGACAAGGTTTGTCTGGGTATCCCTGACTGTTCTGAAATTCACTCTGTAGACCAAGCTGGACTCAAACTCACAGAGATCTTCCTGCCTCTGCCTCTGCCTCTGCCTCTGCCTCTGCCTCTGCCTCTGCCTCTGCCTCTGCCTCTGCCTCTGCCTCTGCCTCTGCCTCTGCCTCTGCCTCTGCCTCTGCCTCTGCCGAGTGTTGAGATTAAAGGTGTGTGCCACTGCACCCAGCTAAGACAATCATTTTTATTGGCTGCTTTCTTACATTATATATTTTGATACTTCTCTCAGATGCTCTCCATCTCCCTACTCACCCAACTTCATATTTTCTCTCTCAGAAAAAAAATAATGAAATACACAAAAAAACAAAACAACCAAAAAATGAAAAAGCACATTCACACCGATATATCCAGTGACACTTCACTGAAGAAAAATGATTTGATTTCTCCCTTTTCCAGAAAGTACTAATTGCAAATGGTGTCTTGTTATGGGTGGGGTTTTATATTCACTTCCTCCTCTCTCTGCTGGAATTTTGTCTGGCTTGAATTTCTGCAGGCCTTGTGAGTTCTGTCAGTCTCTGTGAGTTTACGTATGCGTCAGCCCTATGGTGTCTGGAAGATGCTGTTTCCTTGGAGTCATTCATCCACCACCTCTGGCGTTTACAGTCTTTCCACCTCCTCTTCTGAACAGATACCTGAGCCTTGAGGTGAGGGGTTTGATGGAGACATCCATGTAGGACTGAATGCTCCAAAGCCACTCTGCACGTTTCCCAGCTGTGGGTCTCTGTGTTAGTCACCATATACTGTAAGAAGAATGCTTTCTGATGAGGGTTGAGTGAGGCGCTAATCTACAGGTATAGCAATGTTTAGTTAGTGTTTCTATTGCTGTGAAGAGAGAACATGACCATGGCAACTCTTACAGAGAAAGCATTTAACTGGGGATGACTTACAGTTCAGTTAGTCCATTGTCACTGAAGCATGGCAGCATGCAGACAGATATGGTGCTGGAGAGGTAGCTGGAAGTTCTGTATCTGTGTTGGCAGGGAGCAGGAAGAGAGGGATACCTACTGGGCCTGGCTTGAGCATTTGAAACCTCAAAGTCTACCCTCCAGTGACAACACTTCCTCCAACAAGGCCACACCTCCTCCAACAAGGCCACTTCTCCTAATAGTGCCACTCTCTATAGAGGGCGTGCATTTTCATTCAAACCACCAAAAACAATATGTCTTTAAGAGTCATTTTATTGCTGTGTTCTTTTAGCAGAATAATAGTAATAGGTTTTCCCATAGGACCCATAACCTATGTACTCTCAGGTTCTTAGCCACTTTGGCAGTGTCAAAGTCCAAGTGCTATCTCCTAGAGTAGGCCTTGAATCCAAACAAAAAGTGGTTGATTACACCCCTGACATTTGTGCCACTATTACTCTAGTATAACTTGCAGGAAGGACTCTAGTGTAAGTCCCGGTGTTTGTAGCTTGGTTGTATTATTGATTACCTTTCTCCTCTGGCAGTGTGCAGAGTACCTTGCAGCAACATGAGCACTGGTCAGTAGGGGTGAATCTTTTTGCTGATGACCAGCTTTGTTTTTCCATGTTTAACAACATAAGTAAGTGGTCTCTTCAACAATAGAGACTTACCACCAGGTTATGGAGGGTAACTAATATCCTTGGCAATAGCTTGGGTGTTTGGGGGATCTATGGGACCACTTTAGTCAATGACTTAGCAAGATGTAACTCATCCCTGAAACGGACATTTTATTTGGTAGTGTGTTGCTGTTGTTGTTGAATTTTTTGTTTTTGTTTTGTTTGTTTGTTTGTTTGTTTGTTTTTTGTCTGCCTTGTTTGAGGTTGGGTATTCTGCCACTTGCAACATAGAGTCCTAATACTGCTTCTCTCAAGCCCAAATGTTTCTCCAGAAATAAAAACAGAAGTAATGCACAGCATGTAGTTATACTTGTAATGTGGGATTGAATCTTTATTTGTAGAAAATAACAATAAGCAAACAGTTTGAAAAACAAAGCCTCCAGCATCCTTACCAATTTTACCCTCAAATAAAGTAGACAAGAGACCTCTACCAATACTCTAAACAAGCGGAAGTGTTACATATGGATGTGCTCTGCTGTGCTCCAGCTGCTGAGAAAGTTGTTACTTCTCTGCTCTGCTCCATTTTGATGAAGGTCCTTCACCCAAACCTCATTCAAAAGTTTTATTAGGAGGGAGGCATCCAGGAGGGTGGCTGACTCTGACAGGGTGGAAAAGGGCAGCTCCCAAATGAACGGGCACAGGGCTTATACAGGGCTTCTTAGGGGCAGAGTTTTTCTAGGGTGAAGATTTTCAGGGTGGGAATTGGTCGGATTTCAATCTCTGAGCTGGGACAAGCTCAGACATTGACTGGATTTCATGCTTAGGGATTGATTGGTTTCATGTTTAATGATTGGTTGGTTTTCCTGCTGAGTTGGTCAGGGGCAGAGTGTATTCCTTTGGCCCTGGTTTCAAGACCAAAGTGTGTTTCTTTCACCGGTCCTTTGAAAACTTTTGGCTCTGGTTCCAGGGCCAGGGTGTGTTTCTTTGGCTGGCCCTTTTAACCTACACTTCCAATGAAAACAGATCATGCTTTGACCTTCACTTTTACCTCTGCCATTTTAATACACTTAGGACTTTAGACATTCACACACTCAGCCTAAAGACCAAGCGGTAAAAAGAGGAGATGCTGTATTTCACAAGTGCCTTACAGGATTTGCGTGAACATCAAGAGAGAACACAAAATAGCATTCTCTGCTTCCTTCAGTCATGAGAGTATTGTGAACCATGTCCCCCAAGTGTTATTTTCATGTTAATATTGCTACTATGTAAGAGTGTGGAGACCAGTGAATGATTCTTTTTCTAGACTAAGAACACAGAAATTATTTTTTATAAAGTCATTTTATGAATGAATGAATGAATATATGTGTGGATAATATTCAGAACCCTCACACTAAGCAATAAAATCAATCTTTCAAACCATGCTAGAAGCTTGTTGACTGTTATATGATTCTTGCAGTGCATAGACTATTGGGAGCTCTGAGTTAGTTGCTATCAGTTGGTGTCATGGTACAGAAGGAAGCCTGTGAAGGTACTGTCATGGACATTATCTGCATAGAGTCCATTATTATCCCCATCCCCATACACCTGGAGCCAGACTTGGTCGCCCACCTCCAGATGCAGGAGCACAGAGCCAGAGGCCTGGTCCACGTTCTTTTCTTGATACTGGTCATAGGTAAAGAGAACAGCCTTGTCCTTCTTGAAGAGGCTCACCTTCACATCCTTCATGTACACCGTGATGTGGTAAGAGAAGTAGTAGACCCCTGGGATGTTGCAGTAGAATTTTCCAGTGCTGGCATCATAATGATTCTGTTGGTTGTAGAAGATCTTAGTAAAGCGGATGGGAACGCTGGGGACAGTGACTCTGGTCTCCAGTCCCACGCTGAATGCTGAGCGATACACATAAGCCCCTTCTCCAGGCTCTCCTTTCCTGCCAGGGATTCCAGGAAAACCTCGGGGCCCTTCAGCACCAGTCACTCCAACATCTCCTGTCTCACCCTTAGGACCAAGAAGACCTAGAAAGTGAGAAGAATTCTGTGACTGCTGGGAACAGAGCTGCCCAGGCTGTTTCCAGGACCTCCACCCACAGCCCATTTGACCATTGTCATCTCCACTCCGCACACCCTTCACAGCCTGGCGGGTTCCCTCCCGTAAGTTCATCTCCAACATTTATTTTTTAAAGTTGAGTAAATGAAAAGATGAGTGAGCAACCCGATTGATATTTAGAACTTCCATGCTAGGCAATACATCCTGCTCCGTTGTTCTTTGCGTGATTTGGCCTGGCAGAGGCTCTGAGTTAGTAGTAGTCAGTTGAGGCCAGTAGATATTCTGACCATGATGTATCCATTTAAGTATTCATCTATTCATTCCTTCATCTCAAACCTTTCCATAGCCCCCAGAGCATAGCAGATTTCCAGAAATTCATCTCCTGTAAGTATCCACCTTAGTTAATTTGCCCTACCAGTCCTTTGCACACTGGCTAACCACCCTTTGTGTTTGTTGACTTCTATCCTCACTGAATGCACTTTTTCTGTATTCCATGCCTTCATTGTTTGCACACATTCAGACTGGCATGTTGTGTGTTGGAAGACATTTGGTCCCCACAACCACTACCAGAGTCTTGTACATTAGACTTGTCTTCTTGGCCAAACCAAGCGTCTCTAAAAGCTACTGAGTTCTCCAAGAGTGCACAAAAAGTGTGGGTGAATGCCAATGGATAGAACAAGAATTAGGGAGGAGAAACAAAATGCCACTACAGAAGCTAAGAATAGGAATACATTGGGAATATGGGCCAGGGCAGGCAGAGGGAAGGAGAGACAGAGAGAAGTCATGGATACTTCAGTAGGTACCACCTCGTCTCATTCAAAGAGGACAACTCAAGCTCCAAGATGCCTATGAACCACATGAAAAGGTTTTGCTTCTTGCCCATGTCTAGGCCTTAGTAACTGGTATCACATATCCTGCAAAGCCCCCCTCTGCCCAGGACTCTTCATACCTGCATCTCCTTTCTCACCCTTCTCGCCAGGAATGCCATCTCTGCCATCACGCCCTGGTGTCCCATTGTGGCCAGGATGTCCCGGGATGCCAGCCATCCATCCTGCACAAGTCCCCTTGGGTGGAGGGAACAGGACTTCTGGCCCTTCAGTCGTAGTAACCTCAGCATGGTGGGGCAGGGCTAAAAGCAGCAGGACAGCTTGCAGCAGAAGCAGCAGCATCCTAAGCCCTGGAATCAACAAGTGCATAGCCTTGGGAAGGGAAGACCCACACAGCACATCCAATTAGGACCAGCATCATATCCCATCCATCTTAGTAGAGTCTACTCCAAAGATGGCACTTTTAATTCTCCCCCAGGCCTCACATCTCCCAGAAGGCCTTTGGTGACTTTCAGTCCTTACTCCCCCAGAAGGCCTTCACTTATACATCCTTCTCTGAAATTGGCAATGCATAGTATAATCTCCTGCACATAGTCTCCTTTAGCTGCCGGATTTTAAATTCACAGCTGGCAGGGGTGATCTGCTTCTAGTCTCCCCATCCTGAGCACAGGCCCAGACACAGGGAACATTCCAACATCCCATCCTGGGGTTTCCCTGTTGTTTCATTCAACTCTAAACAACTTCCCACTCCCTGCTGCCTCTTCCTTCCTCCCTCGTTTTCATATACACATGAACACACACACTCACACACAAACTCACTGGAGACTACAGAAGAAATAGCAACTCTAATTCCAAAGAATCTGTTCATTCTTTCATAAGGCAGAAATTGTTCTTCACCTGAAATGCTTCTCCTGTTTCAGTTTTGTCATTTTCTAGTGTTTATAATCATCATTTAAAATATATACATTGCCAGTCCACCAAGCAGCTATGACAAGGATACAGGTCATTGTTTCTCTGTTGATTTCTTTTAGCTTATTTTTACTTCAAAATATTTATGTTCTGCAATAAATTTTCTCATATATTAATTTTAAAATAATATTGGAATGTCCTTAGGCAGACAGATTTTCTAAAAATATCATTCTATTATGATATGCTCCCAGATTCAAATTATTGAGCCTAGAAATCTGAACATTTGTCCTTTGGGTTTTTTGAGACAGGGTTTCTCTGTATAGCCCTGACTGTCCTGAAATTCACTCTGTTCTCCATGCTGACCTCTAAGTCAGAGATCTGCCTGTCTCTGTTTCCCAAGTAATTGCAGGAATTAAAGGCATGTGCCTCTATGCCCACCTTAACCTTTTTTTTTTTTTTTTTTTTTTTTGCCTTACTTTATTTCTTTGTGTGTGTGTGTGTGTGTGTGTGTGTGAGAGAGAGAGAGAGAGAGAGAGAGAGAGAGAGAGAGAGAGAGAGAGAGAGAGAGAGAGAGATGTGTATGAGTGCCCTCATAGGCCAAAAGAGAGCATCAGATCTCCTGGAACCAGAGCTATGGGTGTTTATAAGCCACCATGTAGGTACAGAAAACCAAACCTGAGCCCTCTGTGAAAGCAACAAGTGCAGGATCTTAAGCACTGAGCCATTTCTCCAGCCCACCTACACACTTTCAAGTCTTTAAAAGTACATATTTATTTTTATTTTCATTTGTGTGTGTATGTGTGTCCGTGCATGTGTGCAAACTATGTGTGCATGTGCTATATGTGTACAAGAGCCTGAGGAGGAGAAGAGAATGTCAGGTCCTCTAGAGATAGAGTTGCAGCCAGTTGCGAGCCCCCACCCTCAGTTCTGGGAACCGATCTCAGGTCCTCTTTAAGAGTGGTATGCTCTCTAAACCACTGAGCCCTCTCGTCAACCTACATTTTTAAATCTTTTAATATACACACCAACATTACAAGATGCCGTGCTGCCACCCAATAGAGTGTTGGTGTGTGCACAGAAGGACCTGTCTCAGGCTGAGCGTGTAGCTCAGTAGCAGAGCATCTGCCTAGCAAATGTGAGGGCCTGGGTTCTGTCCCCAGCATAACAAAGACTAAATAAATGAGCAGGCCTGGCTGAGTTAGCACACCAGTGTTAGGTATCCTCGTTTTTTTTAGAGCACTGTGAGCTAAGCTGAGTGGCTCAAGCCTTTAATCCTAGCCCTTGGGAGGCAGAGGCAGAAAGGATTTGTGAGTTTGACTCCCTCCTTATCTACATAGTGAGTTCTAGGACAGTCAGGGCTACATAGTGAGACTCTATCTCAACAACAACAAAATATTTTGTTGTTAAGTTTAGTGAGAAAAATAAATGATTGTCATTCTCCAGTCATTAATAAATTGTGCATTTTATTGAAAGGGTTATCTCTTAATTTTTCCATTCAGTATCTTTGTGTTCTCTGTCAGTTAACTTACTATGGTCACAAGGTGTTTCTTCTGCATTTTTGTTTATGCGATCTGTTTTGGTTTTGGTTTTTTGTGGAAGACATTATACTGAGAATGGGTTTCATGTAACCCAACCTGACCCCAAATCTATGGTGGTTGGATTCAAGATGGTCTTGAACTCCTGATCCTGTCATCATCACCTCCCAAGTGCTGCAATTACAAGCAAGAGTCGCCACATAAGCTTTTTTTTTTTTTTTTGACACAGTCTTTGTGTGTAGCTGGAATTGGCCTCAAATTCATAACACTCCTCCTGCCTCAGTCTCCATCAAACTGGGATTACATGGGTGCATGTTTGATTGCATTTGTTTGGAAGTGGCTTTTCACCATCCAAGGTGCTGAGACTCAAACCCAGGGTCTCACCTATGCTAGGCAACTTCTCTCCACTTAGCTACACCGCAGGCCCTGCTAACATCTCTTCAACCAACTTATGTGAGCTTGTGCCACCATGTTGTCTCCTTGTGTCACACTGTTGTGACTTCTCCTCTAGGGTGCCAATCATCCTTCTCTTTGTTTGTCCTCAGTTTTAGATGCACAGACATTGTAGAGTTTATGTAGTCAGCTCTCTTGACCCTTTCTTTGCTTCCCAGCATTAAACAGTTTTCACCACCACCCCATGCCCATCTCCTACCACCACCTCACTCCCAACCCTGGAGCTGAGGACCCAACCCAGGGCCTCGCCCTTGCTAGGCAAACCCTCTACCACTTAGCTAAAGCCCCAACACCCATTAAACGGTTCTTATCACCAGGAAAGATTTGGCAATGTTCCATTTTCTTTCTGTTTTTCTTTTCACTCTATCAAAAAGATCACTCCTTGGTTCATCTGTGACTTTATTTTTAATGTTGCTGTAACCTGTGGTGTGAGGTCATTTTAAATGCCTTTGGCTAAATACATCTTTCCCCTCCCTATTGCTCGGATGCATCATTCACTAAATTTCCACCTCTAGTGTAACTGTGCACATGAATTGACACTGGCAGATGTGAGGAGAGGGCCACAGACATTGCCTGGGTGAGTGGCACTCCTGCTGAGGCACCAGTGTGCACCAGGCTGCCTCATAGCATCTACGTGTGCCTTTGTCGCCATCTACTGACACAGGTAGACTCGGGGGCATAGTCTCAACAAGCTACAAATAAAGTGAAGCAGGCAGAGCTTAGGTTTGGCAAGTCCCCAGAGCAAAAGTGAGTTAGAGAAGACCAGAGAAAAGTCCCCAAGTATGTAGGGGGAATGCTTGTCCTGAAACTTTTTATTACTGTCAGTCAGTCAGGTAGGTAGGTTGGTATGTCGGTTGGTAGGTTCCTGGTTGGCTAGATGGCTGGTTGTTTAGTGTGTGTGTGTGTGTGTGTGTGTGTGTGTGTGTGTGTGTGTGTGTACCCACAGAAGTCAGTGAGCACCTCATGGGGTCACTTCTTTCTTTCTACAAGCAAGAGTCGCCACATAAGCTTTTTTTTTTTTTTTTTTTTTTTGACACAGTCTTTGTATGTAGCTGGGGAATGAACTTGGCCAGTAGCTTCAGCACCTTTACCTACTGAGCTGTCTCATGGCTCTTGCTCTGAGGCCTGTGCCCTTCCTTCTTACAGCCTCAGCAACTACGTTCATGAGAATTTCAGCTCTACACCCCACCCACCCACCCACCCATATGAAGAAGGAAGAGTCTATAACGCAGAAAACCTTTCCATAGGGAAACAAAGAATCCTGAATGTATGGACTAATGCAGGCAGTTAAAGGGGATCCCCGGGGTTAAAGGGTGACCCAGGACTTACCCTATATGCTGGGAAGGAAGGCAAAGACAGACCCCTAGAGTTTCCTGGTTCTCCCTTGCTGCTGAAGAATCAACATCCTTTGTCGCCTAAAAGAACACATTCTTCCCCAAGACCTCTGTGTTCCCCACACTTCTCTACTCACAGGGGCAGTTCTGGAATCCCCAAGAGTGGCATGGGTAGAGGTTTGAAATGGTACATAACCTCAGCTGTTTCTTTTTAAGATTTATTTTTATTTTTTAAATTATTTGAATATGCATCGGGGTGTGCACCTGTGCCCAGGCACCATGAGGGGCAGAATGAATCGGATCCCCTGGAGCTGGAATTAACCTAGTTGTGAACCAGGTACTTTGCATGTCCTCTGCATGTGTGTTAACTGCTGGGATATCTCTCCAGCCCCTAGGCATTTGCTAAGGACAGATCCTAAATGAAGAAAGTTTCATTTCCACCTAATCCTGGATGGAAAGTTAGCCATAGATAACCACTGAAGGACACAGAATGCATCTTATTTTAAATTCAAAATTATTTCTGTTCCTTATAGAGACAAAACAATTGTTACACTTTGATTTTGAAAGACTTCTATTTATATAGGGGAAACACTTTCATGGAACCGAGTACTGGACATAATCTATGGCTAGAGCATCCCACGAAGAAAACATTTTTGGATAGGTCCTAAGCTTTGGATCATGAAACCAGAGGGCGAGAGTCGTGTATAATGCTATACATTGGGAAAGTCTTTGTCTCATCATCTCCTAATCATCACAGTCATTTTGGAGACAATATGGATACTCAGGGAAAATGTGCTTGGGTACAAATAATTGGCAATCAGTTCACGCCCTTTATGTGTTTGCTGAAGACTAAATGACACAATGGACAAACCATGCTTAGCAGAGTGTCTGGGATAAGCTGGTGAACAATGTCAGTTATGTTTGCATTGATTTTGGGGTGAGGAAGGGGGGCTGCTGAGTGGTTAGGTGATAGTCCAAGATGCCAAAACTAAACACAGAAGAGGTAGACAGTCGAACCCTGACCTAGTAACAGACTCCCTGACACAGTCCAGGAAAAGTACTAAAGTCATATACCTGCCTTTTAGTACCCCTCCCCCATGGGAGGATGAAACACAGAAGATTGTGGATCTAGTGACCTGGCTTCTTGGCTAGCCCCCTTCTCATTCTGCCCCCATCCTCCTCCCTGTCTTTGTGCTCTTTGCCTAGAAGTGTGGTTTCACAATATGATCATGAGACCCAGTTGGCAGAAAGTATGGAGTATTTTATAAACGTATAAACTGCTATTCACATAGCAAGAGAGAAGGAAAGCAAACAAATATTTATGGACAACCCACTCTGGATGGCTGTTGCATTTCATTTCACCCACACAGCACCAGGAGGGAGAGCCCCACATGGGACATCTGGGAGCCAGAAAGGGTCAGTCGTTTCTGCCTAGGCATAAGAAGCAAACGAGGTAAAGCCAGATCACCACACTGGCCTTCCCTATAGTTGCCTCTGGCAAACCCCGTGGGAATTGTGCAAAGGAATGGCTTCAATATTCCAGAGAGCCTAAAGGACCACATATAATGAAGTATAATGGAGTAGAAGTGAAACTCCACTTTGACCTACTGGCGTTTCAGCAGCAACAGCAAAATCTTGTGAAATTCAAGGCTAGGGTTTCCTGTGGGACTAGCAGAGATGGCTACATTGAGAGAAGAGGTCACTAAATATGGTCTCAGTGACTCCAGCCAGCAAAGACAACAAAGCATACAAGAAATGCCAGGCCCCAGGAATCCTCCCATCATTGCTTTTAGAGACAGAAAGGCTGAATGTGCGCCTCCTACACTCTCATGGGATGGCTCCGTGCTGGAAGCCTTGACACAATGGTTATTTTCACCTTCATGAGGCTCCAGGGAGGGAACATGACTGTACAACAGGAGAGGAAGATGAGGGAGTAGGAAAAAGAGCCTGGAGATTTCTGACTTACAAACCAGTATGGCTTGCAGCACTGCCTCAAAATTACCCACAGGGTTTGGGCCCAGTGTCCTAACCTGCTCAGTGGGCTCATGTGAGATGAGGAACTTGAGTACACTTTGATACTGGTGACAATTCTGTGGAATAGTATTTGCATAAGGTACTTTTTTTTTATTTTGTTTCAGGAAAATGGGTCTCCTATGTAGGCTGGCTGTCCTGGAACTCATTTTGTAGACCAAGCTGGCCTTGGACTTACAGAGATCCACCTGCCTCTGGCTCCTAAATGTTGGGTTTAAAGGTGTGTACCATTACACCCAGTACAAAGTACTTTTAGACTTTATCTCATTTAACCCTCCTATATCCTTGCTTCCCACTGTGCTAAACAGGAGAACCTGAGACTCAAAGAGGCCAAGATGCCAGTTTAAGATCATGCAGCTTTAGCCAGGCGGTGGTGATGCATGCCTTTAATCCCAGCACTCAGGAGGCAAAGGCAGGAGGATCTCTGTGAGTTTAAGGCCTGCCTGATCTACAAAATGAGTTCCAGGACAGCCAGGACTGTTAGACAGAGAAACCCTATCTCAAAAAAAAAAAAACAAACAAACAAAAAACTCAAAACGGTAGCCTCAGCTACCATTTACTTAGTATTGTGAAACCGTAAATTTAATCCTCAGTACCACAAAAAACAAACAATAGAAACATAACATGGGTTAATATTGTCAATTTCACAATGGTGCAACCAGGATCTGAGTTACCTCTGTCTAGCTCCTAGATTATCTGGAAGCTTTCTCTTGGCCTTAGGAGAGATGTTTCATTCTCCTATCCTTACACACATGTGCACACATGCACACTCTCAAGAAACCGGAAAAACAGAGCATCCCTTCAGGAAGTTTTGGGATAAGTTCCTGATTGAAGGTTTTGTTTTCCAAATGTATGGCTTCCTAACTTCAGCAGAGTACATGGGAGACAAGTAAATAGGATGTCTGTATCAGTAACGTCTTTTTAGAATGACAAAAATGAGGGCAAAGGGAAATGGCTCAGTATAAGCACTTCCTGGGCAAGAACAACAACCTGAGTTCAATCCCCGGAACACTTGAAAAGCAAGACACAGTGGCACACATCTGTAACCACAGCACTCCTAAGGCTGAAGGTAGGAGAGACAGGGGAATCATCCCAAAGCCCATGGAGCAGGCAGCCTGGAGTACACAGAGTAGAAGAATCAACAAGAGAACTGCCCCAGACAGGTCAGAGGGGAGAGCTGACTTCCAAAAGTGTACCTGTACACGGGCAGTGCGTGTGTGTGTGTGTGTGTGTGTGTGTGTGTGTGTGTGTGTGTGTGTGTGTGTGTGAGTTGATAGAATCTTTTCTGTGCCAGCATGGGGTCCCGAGTTTCCCTAGAATTCATGTCAAAAGCTGTTGCCTTTAACCCCAACACTGGGGTGGGGGTAGGGTGACAGAGACAGGAGCCTCCCTAGAGGTCGATGGCAGGTGAGTCTAGCCTTCTCAGCAAGAGACCTTGCCTCTCTTGTCAAAAAATAAGGTGGAGGTTAAGAAAGACACCTCTGGCTTCTGTGTGCACATGCGTACATATTCGTGTGTACAGAACAAGAAGCAAGCCCTGTCTCTCTTCTAAGGATTCCTCAAGACAGGGGAAGGAGGCAATAAGGATCTCTTACTAAACTTTGGGAACCAAACTGCTCCAAGAACCAGGCTACACTCTGGCGTCTTCCGCTAGCCCACTTGCTCTCAAAACACACGGGCCAACCTACCTGCCCTCATGTTTAACAGAGCCACCAAGAGTAAGATGGCTGTACCTTTGTGAGACTCTATTCAAAACGACTGTTCTCAGCATACCTTTGATCCCAGCACTTGAAGGCAGTGAGCAGACGGATCTCTGGAGGTTCAGTGATAGCCTGGTCTTTGAAGTGAATTCCAGGCCAGTTGGGAATATCTATTGAGACTCTACCTTAAAAAACAAAAAACAAAACAAACAAAAATTCTCCAGAGAAGAGACATCTCATGACACACGAGAGGCTGCCTTGACTCCCCAACCCTCACTCCTTCACCTCATTTACCACCAGGGCTCCATGTTCACTGGGGCAAGACAGCAAAGACCAAGGAGGTCTAATGCTTCTGTCAGGATATAGCTTTCAAAATATGGCTTTCTGTCCAGATTGTCACTTTATTCCAGGCTCTTACCTCTCTGTATCACCCATCTCCCTCAAGCACCCTAAACTGTGTCTATGCTGACAGAAGTCCCCAGGTCTTCAGACAACAGCCAGACCACACCCATTTCCCCCTCAGTCCTACAACATCAACTCTGCACAGATCTGCTGAGCAGAGCTAAGTGGTAGAAACCGATTCTCAACTCATCTGACACCATACTCCGACTCAGCTTCCCCAAGCTGCCTCTGCCTGCTTCTTCTGTCATCTAAACTCATAAAGCTGAGAGGCAATATATCCCTTTTTCCAGATGAATTTCATGTGTGGATGAACCCTCCAACCTCACTAACTCCAAATTGTTTTCACAATGAGCATCTTGCTATCAAATAGACTGAGCAAAGTTCAGGACAGTCTCCAGCATGTGGACCAAGGGAGGTAATTCTTTCTCTCTTAGAGCTTTGACAAACTGAAGAAAAGTCCAGTGCCTATCTGGTCCAACCCATGCTTCCTTGATCTGAGTTTCCTCTACATCCATCCTCACACTACTTCAGAGATCAAAATTTAAACATATCCCAGACAGGAGTGGGCATTTATACCCACCCAGCCAGAATTGGGTATTTATACACACCCAGCCAGGAATTTAGTAGAATTGTTCTTACCTTCTGGTGTAGTCAGATCTACTGGCTACCATGTAGATGAAAATGAGGAGAAAGTGGCCTGGTCTTATGAGTGAGTCTGGTACTCATGGGGACAGGCAGTGCCCATTTCACCATTGGCCAGCCCAGTGAGGAATAGTAGCTAGTGAGCTGCCCCCCTGCCCCTGGCAGCAGCCTTCCACCCTAGGAAACCTGATTTAATCCAGCTTGGGTCTGGGAAGCCAAGTAGAGCTTCAGTCAAGCCCACATGTTGCCAGGCTTTGGCTATACTCTACCAGAGCAACAGATGGGGCAAGGGTAAGAACAACAATAAAAACAAGATGTTTCTTAATGTAATGAGAAATGACCTCAAGTTAAAATGAATTGTTCAGTGATCAGCAGACCCCCCCCCTCTCCCACAAGTCTGCCTTGGTAAGTCAACAACACTAATTCCTGCTCTTTGTGTGGCATTAAATGTGAGGCCATGTGGTTCAGACATCAATATTTCAGCAAGAACACAGAGGGACTGCACTAGGGTAAGAAATAGAAGGCATCCTCCACTCTCTGGCCTGGATCCCATATTGAAGAAAGACCATATATATCAGTGATTCTCAGCCTTCCTAATGCTGCAGCCCTTTAATACAGTTCTCCATGGTGTGGTGACCCAAACCATAAAATTATTTTCGTTGCTACTTCATAACTAATTTTGCTACTGTTATGAATCATAATGCAAATATCTGATGTTTCTGATGATCTTAGACAACCCTATTAAAGGATCCTTCAGCCCCCGAAAGGATGGTGACCCACAGGTTGAGAAATGCTGATGTATATGACTTCTGAGGAAGTACAGGAAAGTTCCTGATGTGGTGTGGGGCAAGTCCAAGGCCATTAGCAGTTCCAAATTCCAAAATCCATGGTCCCCACACATTTCAAGCCCAATATCACAGAAAACTGACATCAGAGCACCATCTTTTAAGATTTCCTGGTTCCAAATGTCAAGATAATGTTTTGAAAACTAACTTTCTGTGTATGGATAAATCTCACTTTCCCAGCCCCTTGAGTATATAGCTCCCGGGTCTACTGGGAAAGCGCAACCTGTGCACTAGTAGTCATGACCCGCTAAGCTGTTCCTAGAGGGCTTGAGGTTGGAAAGCCAATACCTAGGGACCTCTCCGCAAACCCATGTCTTATTTTTGAAAGACCAGAGTTGCTTCTCAGGAGCACAAATCTGATTAATTGAATCACGATTCCAGAAGGAGTTCTGAATGCCAGCAGCAGCATCGGAATTCTATAGAAACAGAATTCTCCCAGGCACAGGCTGGGCAAGTGTCTGCTGCCACCTTCCCCTGGCCACACAGAGCCTAAGAGTCTTGCCTTTCCAGGGAAGGGACAGCATTGTTAAGCCGACCAAGAAAGGAAAGTTCAAGTGTGCTTTTCCATCTTCTTGTCTTCCTGTTAGCACAGAGATGTTTAAGAGTAAGAGAAACATACCCAAGGCATGAGGCTGGATCTCTCTGACCACAAAGGGCATGTGCTTTCTAATGCGTCATGGCCTTCACCGCTCCTCATTTATACATCCAGGGTAGCTCTGGACACCTGTGCCCCTCACCCCCACCTGGCTCCATATAGGAGCGCTGCTGGTTTCAGTCAATTCTAACTATTGCATAAGATGGCTTGACTTTCACCCCAAAACTACACCAGTCCTTTGCTGGGTCTGGTAGTCAGCCAGCTGCAGTATGAAAGCCTGTCACTGTGTGAGGCCTCAGGAGATTCCGGCTCCCACCACAGAGGGAATTGTGTGGAAACAAATGCTCGCTTAGAGACTAGAAGGGAAAAACATTAAACCACACATGTCCTGAGGCTAGCTTTTCTTAGGACAGATGTGTTACTGCCCGGAATGAAATAGCCACAGAAATTTGACCATTTCCTTCAGGAGCTCGTGTCCATAGCTCAAGCCTTTGTTAAGCAAAAGGCCAGATGAGTGAATTTTCTTATGTGTGGCTATTATTATGTGGTATATTACTGCTTAATTATGACTTTTTAAATTTTTTTTACTGGAGTAACTAAACATAAAAACCATATTTTCAGACATAATACTATGAAAGAGTGATTCTATCTCACAGCATCCCAAATCCTTGGACATTCAACAACAAAAAAATGTCTTTGGTTTAGAAGAATAACTCAGTGGTAGAGCGGTATGCTCCTTTCCTGGTACCAGGAAAGAAAAGTAAAATAACAGCCTATGTGTTATCTAAAGACAGACAGAGCCACAGTTGCTCTTCACCCAAAGCAGCTCTGATGGGAACAGGGTTATCTCTGTTAGCAGTGATCTGGCCAACAGCCACTTGCTTCTGCTGCTAGACTGCTGCTGAGTCAGCCTGCATGATTTAGATGGGCAAACTTAGGCTCATAGTTGAAACTCCGCGTCCTTGGAACACTCATTTGTATTTTGCTTTTGTAAGTTTTCATACAAGTGTATACTACACTTTGAGCACACTCCCTTCCGTGGCTCCCTACCTTCCCTTCCCTCACCCCTTCGCCTTCCTACTTGTTTTCATTCTATATATTCATACAGGGTTTTCTGTAAGTTTACAAAATCCAGGAAGCAGCGATGAGGGAACACACACCATTTACCCTTCTGAAAGTGGCTCCAGTTATTCCCCGGAGATGTCTTCTCCAGCTGCACACAACTCCTACACACAACCTGATATAGATAGATAGATAGATAGATAGATAGGTAGATAGATAGATAGATAGATAGATAGATAGATAGATATAGATAGGTAGATAGATAGATGATAGATAGATAGATTTTAATATATATATTTTACAGCTAAAAATAAATTCCATTGAGCATATATCATCACATTTTCTTTAAGCAGTTTCTATCACTGGGCACCTGAATTGGTTCACTAGAATAAAGCTACAGTAAACATAAGTGCACAACCTCTTCGGTCTGCTGACTTGGGTTAATACTCAGCAGTAGCAGAGTCAGGTTTTGTTTGGTAGATCTATTTTCCATTTTTTGAGAACCCTCCAGGCAGATTTTCATAGAGGCTAGACTAGCTTTCACTCCCAGCAACAGTGTATCAGGGTTCCTATTTATCTACATCATTGACAGAATTCATTGGTATATGTTTTCCTTTTTTTTAATATTTATTTATTTATTATGTATACAATGTTCTGGCATATACATGGCTGTGAGCCACTATGTGGTTGCTGGGAATTGAACTCAGCAACCTGAAAGAGTTTCGAATGCTCTTGACCTCTGAGCCAGATCTCCAGCCCCCAGTATATGTTTTCTTATGAAAGACTTTGTGACTGGGATAAGATAGAATCATAACAAGGTTCTGATTTGTTTTTCTCTGATTACTGCAGTAGAGTTGTTTGGGAAGAGAGCCTCAATTGAGGAAATGCTCCCATCAAATCGACCTGTAGACAAGACTGTGGGGCTTCTTTTTTCTTGCTGAATCAGATGAGAAGACCCAGACCATTGTGGGTGGTGTTAACCTCTAGATAGGTGGTCACAGATGGTATAAGACAGCAGGCTGATAGCCCAGAAGTGGTGGTGCATACCTTTAGTATCTCTGTGAGTTCGAGGCCAGCCTGGTCTACAGAGGGAGTTCCAGGAGAGGCTCCAAAGCAATACAGAAGAACACTGTCTCGAAAAACCAAAAGGAAGGGAGGGAGGGAGCAAAGGACTCTGTGTGTTTTCCTAATCTTGCATTCTCAAGATGGGTTGGATCCTGTTAGATTAGGATTGCTGGGGGTGCCATGGAAATAAAGGAAAGACAGCATCTCTGAACGTAAAACTGTTCTTTTAATCCGAACAGAAGGGCCACAGTCTCCCTGACAGCATGTGGGGTGAGTGGGGGGAGGGGAGTATGTAGTGTTTAATAGGAAGGAAAAGAGGGAAGACTTTTAGGTGCTTTACCCTTCCGATCTGACAAATTCCCTTTGAGAATGGACTCCCCACACCCCAATCTTTCAAAGCTTCCTTAATGTAGCTCGAGGGGCTCCTGAGAGGCTCAAGTCCTCACTCCACACACTCCAACGGTCCTCACAGCAACTCTCCTCTGCCCCTCCTGTCTATGTGCCTGGTGTTGACATCACCTGCATCTCACAGCTGGCTGCTCTCCATGTGAGAAACAGGGATGTGTGAGAAGCGTATGAAAAGGTGAAGAGGGCAAGTGAACGTGCAGGCAGGAGAAGGAAAGAGCTGGAAGGAACAGGGTGTGCAGACCTCACTGGAAACAGCAGGATTCTGCTCTCCCTTTGGGGCAGCTTCCCACTGCCTGCAGACTTGTGCAGACAAGATGCACCGTCAGCCACAGTCCAGACCAGTCTTTCATCTCTGTGCTGTCCTGCAGCCCAGCAGACCCTCCAGCCCTACCCTCCTTGCTACCCATGGTGCCTTTGTGCTCTTGTCTCTGAGTATGTGCTATTACCAAAAGCCAGGACACATTCTCCCTGTTCACCTGGAGAAAACTGCCTATGTCATCCAAGACATCATGCCTTCCCAGTGCCCCCCCCACTCCAGGATCTGTCACACTGTGCTGTGATTCTGGGTTTCCATACTTATCTCCAGAAGTAAGACCTTCTCATTCATATCCATACATGCCTAGGCTCAAATGGAGCCAGACTTGCCCTGGGATACAAGTGTTCTCTCTGAGAACACGTGCTGAATGAATGAATGAATCAATCAATCAATCAATCAAACAGACATAAAAGCTATCATTGGCAAAATGGAGCATTGGAGTTGCTAGATAACAGATTTGAATAGAACTTTTTAATTTTGTTTGCAAATAGCAAATATTCAAAATAAGTAGAGGTCAGAGTACAGTTTTCAATATTTCCAGGAGAGAGTTCTCTCCATCATGCGAGTTCTGGGGATCAGGCTCTGTGACAAGCACCTTTTCCTGCTGTGCCATCTCACTAACTCTGATCTCTGCCAGTTTTTGGCCACTGTCCTGGCTGGTTTTATGTCACCCTGACACAAGCTAAAGTCATCTGAGAGGATGAACCTCAATTAAGGAAATGCCTCCATGAGATCCAGCTGTAGGGGGTGTTCTTAATTAGTGATTGATTCAGGATACCCCAGTTCATTGTGGGTGGTGCCATCCCTCGGCTGATGGTCCTGAGTTCTATAAGAAAGCAGGCTGAACAAGGCATGGGGAACAAGCCAGTAAGCAGCTCCCCTCCATGGCCTCTGCATCAGCTCCTGCCTCCAGGGTGAAATTCCTGTCCTGACATCCTTCACTGATGAACAATGATACAGAAGTGTAACCCAAATAAACCCTTTCCTCCCCAAGATTGTTTTGGCCATGGTATTTCATTGCAGCAGTAATAGCCCTAAGACAGCCACCTTGCCAGAAGACATAGTTATCAGTGAAGTGAGCCCACCCTGCCATCCCCCCTACCCCCACCACCCCTTTGTGGAGATGACTTTGCAGAGTTTTTAGTGTTTGCTTGTTGAGACAGAGATCTCCCTATGTAGACCTGGATGAGCTAACTGGTGAGTCTCTACTGAGAGTGGAAGTGTGAGCCAACATAGCCACCTTGTTTTCTGGAGCTATCTCTACAGTGGCTTTCCTGAGAGTCCTGCCAGGTTATTGCTGGCCCACTCCAATCTAGAAACTGCCCACATCTAAGAAAAACCTAAAACTAAGTTACCTGAACCCTAAAACTAACTCGAGGGCCTGAGGATATAGCTCAGTTGCTCCGGTGTTTGTCCAGCAATACAAGGGCCTGGGTTTCATCCCTTGTGCCACGTGAACTGGATGTGGTGGCCCCGTGCCTGTAATCCTAGCACTTGAGAGGTGAAGGCAGAAGGATTAAAAGTTCAAGGTCATACCTGACTACATAGTGAGTATGAGGTCAGCCTGGACTATGTGAGGCTCGATCACTAAGTAACTGTTGTTTAGCGAATTTAAAAAACAAACTCCAGGGCCAAGTTCACTGGCTAACGAGCTTGGGTTTACCACCTCCAGTCCACCTTTCTTTTCTCTCTTTAGACTGGTTGGAGCTGGAGAAGGTGGGAGGGACGCAGCCCTCTGGGTCCCATGGCCTTTGCTGAGAGGCACAGTTGCCCCTAGCATCACTGGGGTCTCCAGTTATTCCAGCTCTTTCAGCACCCCCACAGCTAAACCCATCAGCCGTCCAAAGGCGCTAGCATGCACTAGCCACACCCCTCAGAGAGCCGCACAAATCTTCCTCTAAGCAAGCCTCTAAGCCGCTGAGCCACGGGCGGCTCCTTCTCAGATGGTGGACTCCTTTACAATTCTAAATCTTGATCATTCTGATCTCTGCTCATGGTTCCTTTAGCAACTTTTGTTTGTTTTTGTTTTGTTTGTGCAATTACAAAAAGATGATAGCTGCGTCTTGCAATCTGCATGGTAAGCCAATGTCTTCCTTCTTTAATTATTTGCGGCCTTTTTAGTTCTCCAATGGCTAAGTAACAGATTTTTGCAGTGGATTTTTACATCCATCAGTGACTGAACTCTAATAGAGTAAAACTGGACCTCTATATCCACAGGCTCTGCATCTAAGCAGTCAACCAACTACAAATATAAAACATTTTTAAGTTGCATTTTTGGGCTAGGGAGATGGAAGAGTCTCAAGAGGTGGGGAGGTGGGGACAAGGATGCAAACTCAGAGTAGGGGTGGAGGCATGCCCCTGCCCAGACAAGGCCCACTGAGGGATGCCCACAGTCCTCACTAGGGTTCCCATCAGGAACCCAGCACTGACAAGGAGAAGGTACTGGGTGGTGCGCAGAACTCTGCTTCCTGATCAGGCCAGGTGTTAATGGGGGAGACTCCTGAAAGGGAGGGGACAGGGCTGAGGGGACAGAGGCAGTGAGGGAGGGCATGAGGGAAGCAAGAAGAAAGTTACACTCAGAATGCTCCTCTTCTTTCCACAGTTTCTGCTTCTTCAACACTCCAGGAGTTTCCATGGAGACATGTTCCCTGCTGCCTTGAGGAGGAGCCGAGTGGAGGATGTGGGCCCTGTGCTTTGGTCCCTATGCTAATAGCAGACATAGCTGTCAGTGCTATCTCGGGACTCTTGTTCCCCCAGGCCGTCTACTGTGACCTGGGCTTAGAGGTGGGAGGAATCTGTGGTCTCTAGGCAATGTTTCCAGCTCTAAAAAGCTGAGGCTGAGGAGACTTTTTAACATGGTGTGGTGGTTTCAAAGAAAGTGGCCCCCAAAGGGAGTGGTGCTATTAGGAGGCATGACCTTGTTGGAGGAAGTGTGTCTCTGTGGGGGTGTGCCTTGGGGTATTGCTCAAGCTTCTTTCATGTGAAGTCAGTTGGCTTCCTGTTGCCTCTGAGTCAAGAGGTAGGGCTCTCAACTCCAGTACCATGTCTGCCTGCATGCCCACCATGCTCCCTGATGATGGTAACAGACAGCCACTGAAATTGTAAGCAAGCCCCCTCAGTTAAATGTTTTCACTTATAAGAGTTGCTGAGGTCATGGTGTCTCTTCACAGCAACAGAAATCAAAACGGAGACACATGGTTTTTATAGACTTGCCCCACTGTTTTTCCAAGAAATCTATCACTGCCTTGTGCTTGGCAGCCTTCCCTCCTCCCCACCCTCCTCCCTTACTCTCTTCTCACTGATGTTCCTTGCTCAGCTCTCTAGCATCTTCTTCCAAGTGTTGCTGTGCTTCAGTTTGGGAAGTCAGGGAACTAACTGACATTGGCCTTCCCTGCCAATGATTTGATTAATTAATTAATCTATCTATTTTTCTATCTATCTATGATAGGCCTGGGGCAGTGTCAGGAACAGCATCCATCATCAAACACGGAGCAGCAGCTACTAGCCTTGTACCTGGTAGGCTATCTGGTGCCCCTCCAAAGGTAACCTTCCCACCATCCCAAGGATCTAGCCCTTTTTACAGTTGGGGAAACTGAGATATCAAGGTTCCCTTGGCTAAATTCTGTAGCTGGATTCTACAGCATCCCTGCTTTCTATTCTCACCACCACCACCACTTCTGGGGAGGCAGACTAGGGAAGCAAGTATTTCCATAAAAGATCGCAACAGCTGGGTGGCTGGAGAGATGGCTCAGTGGTTAAGGGGGAGCACTGTGTTTGCAGAAGACTCAAGTTCAGTTCTCAGCCCTCCTCAAGAGAGAGATCCAACTGTCTCTAACTCAAGCTTCGGGGATCCAATGTCCTTTTCTAGCGCTCCACCCACATGCATGGACCCATACACGTATCCACATAATACAAAATAGACCTTTAAAGAAAAGTGCCCAGTAAGGACATTCTAGAACGGAAGTCAACATATCAAGGAACTCTAAAAAGGAAATGCAAAGGGAGGTGTCTGTTTTGGAATGATCCAGGAGGTGGGGAAGTCCTGAGAGTGGGCATAGCTAGAGAAGGAAGCATCTTGGCAAAGGGATGGCTGGAGCATGGGCACTGAGGGCAAAGGGCCTGCAGTCAGTAGTGGAGGCACTGTTCCGTTGCCCAGCAGGTGAGAAGCTGTGGCTGATTCTCACCCTCTGCCTAGAGGCCCCACAAACTGTGTTCTGGGGTAAGAGCTTGCCCAGAACAGGTAGGGGTGAGTAGCACAGGGCACAGCCGACCACACCTCCTGGAAACCCTTCAGAGGTCCCACCCAATGTGGATTGGCAGCTGGACAGAGTCCTGTGGAACTGAACTGCCTGGTTGAATGGAAAGGGTGAGAACATCCGGCTCAAGGTTGGGCCTTTTACCTCTGTCCTCCTGGTGTGGCTGCAAGAAACACCTGGAAGTTTCTCCTTAGGGCATTCAGGCCTTCACAGCAGGTAAGTGCGGAAGATGGGGTGACAGTGGCAGTCATGCCATTCATGAGGGGATGTGGAGGGGCTGAAAGAAACCCTTGATTGCCCCTGTATGAACTAAGAAGGTTATATCTCCAGGGTTAGTAGCCTCAGTGTCTCAGATGCTGCCAGGGACCAGAGTCACCATGTACAACACTCCTCCGTCAAAACAATTCCTTCCTTTTTTTTTTTTTTTCAAAGTTAAATAATTTGTAACCAAACTTTAATTCCAGGGATTCTCACAAACATATTACAAATGACAGTATGGAAAAGAAGTCTTGCACAGTTACTCATAGGTGCAGCTCTACAATGTGCCCTTAAACTGATAGCACACTGATATCTTACTGCCTTCCATTTCCAAATAAAGACCATTACAGCTGTGCACATGTGTAGCAATCAGTAAGGAACCTCCTTGAAAACCTTCACAGTGCAGTTCCTACCCTGAATCTGTTGGCTAGTGTGTGTGTTTGGGGTGGAGGGGTGTTTTGTTTTGGTTTTGCGAGACTGGGTTTCTCTGTGTACAGCTCTGGCTGTCCTGGGACTCCCTCTGTAGACCAGGCTGGCCTCCAACTCTGCCTCCTTAGTGCTGGGATTGAAGGCGAGCACCACCACCCACCCCCAATCCTAGCTTTGGCTTGTGTTTTTAAAACAGGTTTTAAAGAGTGCTTGTTACTTCACCCATACCCCATACTAGAGAATTTCCAGCTTTATTCAGTTCCCACAAGGTCTTTTTATCTCATCAGCACATTACACTTTAACTGGGCAGGATCTAGGTTTATTTCAGTCAATGAAAAACTAACAGTCAAAGCAAATTCAATCTTGCTTAAGGAAACATTGTAAAGTAACCATTTTTTTTTTTTACATGCCTCATGCAATCAATTTGAAACCATGGGGGATTGCATCATTATGTGTGTCACTGTACCAAGAGACAAAACAAATTAAAACAGCTAAAACATCTTAAGAATTCACCAAGCTCATGAAGTCTCACACAAAACTCGAATTTCCTGTGCATGCTCCTGTCAGATGAAGTTACTTCCCGCACCACTTCTTTTGCAAACTGATTTTCTACTTCCTTTCATTCAACCTAGATCTGCTGAGAGACACAGAGAAGGACCAGATGCCCTGTGATTTCTCTCACGGACACAGAGATCTTTCTCTTCTCTTAGCTCTAGAAACTAAACTGCCCCGGCTTCAAGTGACTCTTCTGTTGGAGATCTTCGATGAGGTGAAGGACTCCTCCTGCGGCAATCATATCAAGGGGGATGACTCCAAGAGAGAGGCGACCCAGGATTTCACCACTCTCTTTTAACCATTCGACAGCTGCACTCCAACACCTCAGCCGCACAGAGCTCTTCCATCTAGCCTGCGGACAGCATCTGCTGCATCTCAGGGATCCTCAAACTCAAGGAAAGCAAAGCCAGGGGTGAGGACCTTGATCAATCCACATACTTCAGAGTGGCCCATATTAGCCAACAGCATGTTCTAATGCAGTCTCCCCCACCCCGTTGTTTTCCAGATTGCCTCATAAGCCTAACAGTCCAATAGACAGGAATCACGATGCACTTCAAGATCCTGGGCTTAAAAAGCTGAAGCGCAAATCCTAAGGTTCCAACAGGCTCACCCACTTCCCTCCAGCTCTGCTCCCACGGATGCTCTCTTCCACAGTATCCACAAAATGGTGGGACACTATTTTGCAGGAAAGGAAACTGACTCCCAGAGTACAGTTGTCAATCAGTGAAATTCCCCATGCAGGGGTGAGTACGGTGGAGTCTTATCCTGAAAGGTCATAAGACTCTCTTCTTATTCCTAAGGTGAGAACAACTCTGATTGGACAGTAGGAAAATCACAAAGTGCATGTGTCTGTGTCTGACACATCACAGAAGCTGGAGGAGGCTAGCCATCTCCCAAGCATCACTAGACTTAGCAGCTAAGTATGCTGCTTCCCCTGCCATGGGGGGGGGGGGGCTTGGCTGCCACTGTCTTCATTCTCTGAAGCACAGACACCCTCACTGACACTAGGGGATTGCTCTTAGAAATCAAAGCACAAGTCACATGCATATACTCCTTAACAAATGTTGGTGTAACATTTTAAGTTTGTAAGTTTTACGTGGAATAGCTTTATTTATGATTTTTCTCAGTGTACTGGGAAAGACATGATCCTAAAGGGCTTCAGACTATTTCTAGTCTGGCTGCTGATACAACTGTGAAAAATGTCAAGGGAAGAGGTTCACTAGAGTGTCTTTTCTCTCCCTTTTTCACAACTGCAGATGCAATCTGATCAGCTGCCTTACACTCACGTCACCGTGACTCCCCATGAAGGACTATAGCTTCAAACTTGAAGGGAAATGAACTCTCAATTTAAAGAGGAAGGAAAGGGAGAACCAAGAAGAGGATGCATCAGGAGGACGTGGGGCGATGAGAGCTTGAAGCACTCCCTCTACAATCTTTATCATTGTAGTCTGAAGTACAAAGGTCTTGGGAAGCTTGGTTTGGGCGCCTAGAGTTTAGACTACTGAATTGTTCTTCTCTTTACGAACTTCAGCTAGTCAACGCATAAGTAGGGTTGGTAAAGGTTTAACCTACATGTATTAGTCAGGGTTCTCTAGAGTCACAGAACTCATCAAACGTGTGTGTGTGTGTGTGTGTGTGTGTGTGTGTGTGTGTGTGTGTGTGAATTTATTAGAATGACTTATAAGCTGCAGTCCATCAATGGCTAACTATGACTGGAAAGTTCAAGAATCTTGTAGTTTCTCAGTCCTACAAGGCTGGGTGTCCCAGCTGGAATCTGGGAGAAGTAGGCTCCAATGTCAGTGAAGGAACGGGTGTGTTGGCAAGGCGAGGGCAAGCAGGCTTAGAACAAACAATCCCTTCCTTCTCCCACTGTCCTCAAACAGGCTTCCAGCAGAAGGTATGGCCCAGATTAAGGTGTGCCTTCTCTCCTCAAGATCCAGATCAAGACTTGAATCACAAGTGTGCCCTCCATTTCTGGATTGTAGTTAGTTCCAGATAAAGTCAAGTTGACAACCAAGAATAGCCATCATGCTATACTAATCAGAAAACACTTGGTAAATGACAATGACTTCAAAATCTTAACAAAATTTGCTCTGATCTGGCTATTCTCTTCTTGCCCACTAGATGGCAGAATGAAGCCACAATAGAGTACATTTGCAAGTCTCTCCAACTAACCACTCAAACTATTTTTGTTTGGTTCCTTCTTTTGTCTAGTGGGAAAGAAAAGTAAAATAAAGGTCATACATACAAATACAGGGCCTTTTCTAGTATAAAATTGAGACATACTGACTAAAATACTGGTGCTGAAGAATGGTAATTACAAGACTAACCTAAACTAAACAGCATCAAATGCACATCTGAAAAGAACCCCACCACCTTCTCGGTCCTTGTCTCTCTGCAGCTTCAGTACAGGCGTCATCATTTGTTGGTAAATCGAATGAGCCGCCATACTAACCCAGGTGAAACTCTTTGAGCCCAGTGCTGTGCTTACAGCTCCAACTCGCTCTTTACACGGAGACGATGTACTTACAACCTTCGTGTTGTAAGGTTATTTACAAGTACCTTCGGGGCTCGGGGTATAGATCAGAGGGTGTACAGGTCCCTAGTATGTATGACGCCCTGATTAAATCTCACATACATAAAGGAGGAGGCAGACAGAGAGGAGGAGAAAGTGAGGAGGAGAAGGAGGGGACTAATCTAAAGCACAATGCATTTGAAATAGTTTACCAAAAAGATAGTTGACCTTGAACCTGGAGGTTCACCCACTTTCTCTATTGCTGCTGCTGTCTTTGCCTCCCACTTCGGAGTGTTGGAGCACTGGCCTTAGGAAACTTGGGAATAATCTACATTCCTAAACTGCATTCATATCTCTTCAAAGTTTTGTTTTGTGAGCCAAAACTTAAACCTGTACATATTTTGAATTGTGTAAATCTGAGTTACAAATCACCAGGAGGGATTTGGAATACTTACAAAAATTAAAAATACTTTGTAGCTGGGCATGGTAACACACACTTTTAATCCCCAGCACTCCAGAAGCAGAGGCAGGCAGATCTCTATGAATCCGAGGCCAGCCTGGTCTACAGAGTGAGCTCCAGGACAGCCATAAAGAGACCTTGTCTCAAAAATAAAACTCAAAAAAAGATTATAAATATGTTCAAAGAATGAATAAAGAAGAGTTCCTAATGAAGAAACAAATAACAGCTGAATGAAATAGGAAAAAACAATGCAATCAGCGAAGGAGGAATTCAACAAGATATAGAAATATTGAAGAAAAACAAGACTTAAAAAAAAAAACCCAATGAGTCAAACTGTGAATTGTGGGACAGTTCACCAATAGACTGTACGAAGAAGAGGGACTTTCTGAGCTTGAAGAGGAAGTAAATTAAGTGGAACAATCGAGCAAGGACAAGGACGGAACGATAAGAAGGAGCCATCGGGAATTCTAAGATCTACATGACACTCCTACAAAACCAAATCTACAAGTTACAGGCACAGAAAAAGAAAAATCTTGTTCCAAATGAATAGAAAATCTTTTCGAAAGAAACATGATATGAAATTCCCCAGAGCTAGGAAAAGAGATGTCAATCCAGATCCAGGAGACATTTAAGACAGCAAATAGAAACAGCCTCTCCCCATCATATTGTAATTACAATACTAAATATCTAAAACAAGGAAAGTGTATTGGAAGCAGCAAGAGAAAAACACTAGATCATACATATAGGCAGGTCCAGGGAGCTGGAGGGATGGCTCAGTAGTTAAGGGTACTTGTTGCTCTTGCAGAGGACCCAGGTTCAATTACCAGAACCCACATGGCAGCTCACAACCCTCCATAACTCCAGTTCCAGGGGATCCAACAACCATACACATGGTATACATACATGCAGGCAGGCAAAGTATTCATAAACACAAAATAACAAATCTAAAAGAGATTTTTATGGCCAGTCCATCAGACTAATGGCAGGTTAGTTTGATTCTTACATTAAACTCGAACTTTAAGCACCAGGAGATTTTGGAATGATGTATTTCAAATTCTGATTTAACTGCTTTTAAAGAATTTTAGAGGGAGATAAATGGAACTGGAAAATATTATACTAAACGAGATAACTCAGGCCCAGAAAGACACGTCACATGCTTTTTTTCATAGGTGGATCTTAGCTACAATTTTTTACATTTGTGTGTTTAACCTAGAGAGCCTATAAAGGTCAGGTAACAGAGACCCCATGAAAGTGGAGAAGGGAAAGACCTTTAAGGGGACAGGGATAGAATAATGCACATGATGTGAAAAGGGGAAGGAAAATACTGGAAGTTAAAGATTTAAACAGGGACGGGTCAAGTGATGGGGGAGAGGTGAGGTAGTTAAGCAAAACTCAGGCTATACAGAAAATCTACATGGAAACCCACATTTGTAGGCTAATCACAAAATATAATTTGAAAAAAAATAAGGAGCTTGAACACGGGTCGCCTTAATAGGTGGGCAATTCTTCCCCCAGAAAAAAATGAGTTACTGAATGAGAATCTCAGCACCTGCCAAAAAGTACTGCTCTGTGAGTTATTAACCAGGAAGTCCTCAGAGGTTCCCTAAACAATGCAAACTATCACCATTGCTCTTGGCTGACCACTGTAGCTAGATGGTAAGACCTTATTGCTGAAAACACAACACACTTTGGATGCGGGTCACAGGAAACCAATGAGGAACTAGCACGGAACTTCCTCCCTGTTGACTAGCTTTCACATTGGTGGAAATAGGATACTGGGGCAGAAAAAAATAATATAAATTCACCCACCAGTGGGCCATGAATGCTACAGTGCTAGTGTAATACATAATTACACTTGCTCGTGCAATTATGGCATGACTGCCATTTCTGATTGGATTTGAGACCTGCTCCAGGGGTGGAAATGTATGCTGGGTATTGTAGACATTAAAAAAGTATGTGGTTCAGGAGTTTATAGGCACTAGATGGGAACCTACTAGTGTTTTGTTGTTGTTGCTGTTAAATGGACCTGTTTTCAAACTGCCTTCTAGTTATGTCCATAAACTAGTGCTACTCTCAACCTTGGCCACAGGCCTCGTTTTGCAGTGAGCAGCAGTCAATGCAGACTTGGAATTGGTCAAAATTCTGAGAATGAGTAACTGTTCAGTGTCCAGCCCTAAATGGAACAATATAGCATCACCCCACACAACCCAAAGTTTGGGGACTATTGTAGAAAAGGAAGCAGAGAAAAAACATAAAGGTGGAGAGGAAGAGTACTATGAAATGTCTTCTGGATATGAGATGGTCATTGCATTCAGGAACTCATGGCAGCCACGGTTACCTGTACAAGACCTGAACAAGATCAAGCCAGTCAGCATTCCAGCATTGCATGGGTCCATGAAGCTGAGGAGCTATTTGCAATTGATAGGGACTCCTCCTGTTTTAGTGTAGTCCTAAAGGTTGTCATATGTCCATGTTCAGGGGGTGGCCCCACACCCACACATATGTAAGTAGCACTAATCAAACTTGATGACTTATAAAATAAGAAAAGGAGAAAATAAAGGTTGAAGGAGCAAGTATTGGAAGGATGTAAGGGAGGATTTGAGTTGGCTATGATAGAGATATTTTGCAAACATATATGAAACTGTCAAAGATTAAATTTAAAATATTCAAAAAAAGAAAGGCCCTGTGGAAACCTATTACTTTGTAAGATACTTTAAAATAAAATTTAAGTTAAAAAATGTTAACATAAAGATGAGTAGTAAAATGAAATAAAAGGTATTATGCTCTTATGCAATGTTTCTTCCTAGTTGGGGAGGTTCCATCTCTGCATTTATTTTAGCTCTGCATGTCAGGATATTGTTGCAAACTCCATCACATATTTCCTGTGATTTATAGAGCTATCTCAAGGCATCTTCATTGTCATCTTCAATTGTGCTTTCTTAAAAGTAGCTGTGATCTTCAGAGGTTCCTGGGATCATCTGATTCTCCATGTGTTTGGTACACAGTCATGTCATGAACGAAGAGACTGTCCTAAACTACAGTGCCCACCATCCTCCATGACTTCCTGCATAGATGTGTCCCTACAGTCAGTTCTCCTGTGCCCAAATTGCAGCGGCATATCTCTGAGTACTATGCTTTCTCCTACTGGGCTGTTTCCTGGAGGTCCTGTCCCTATTAAGAAATAATCAATTTAGATAGATAGACACATAGAGTGATAGATGTATGTATGTATACATGCATATGCTTGATATTGGAGGGGTGTGTGTGCCATGGTGCACACATGGACTTTAGAGAACAACTTTGTTGAGTCAATTTTCTTCACTTACCTTTACATGAGTAGCAGAGAGTGAACTCATCTTTACTCAGAAAGCCACCTCACTGGCCTTTTCCACTGTTGTTCTTATCTATAACCCCAGGGTCATTACACAGGACTTGCCCTGGGGTAATTATGTCAACAAGCCCCACAGCTGAAAAACAGTCTAGGGTGGTGTAGGAATGAACTGCATGATGTTCATGCATTAAAGCTTCATAAAGTGCTAGGCAGATTTAGGGTGTTTCTATTCCCGATGTTCCCTGAATGCCCTTGAGTCCCCATTCAGCCCCATGTGTCTCAATTCATCACAGGGGCCAGCCTTGGCTACTGACATTCACAGTCATGAGACCCTCTCCGGATTCTTAAAGTCCTGTTTGCATTGCCCCTGATGATATTTCCCAAGGGACTGCCAAGTGTGGAATGGACCCCTGTATAGATAGACAGACAGACAGACCTGCAAAAGGAAGGAGCTGGCCCATCTTTTTGGTCTAATGTTTCATGTATGTTAATTTTCTTCCATAATTGACCTTCAGTGCTTCCCATTCCCATCAGAGCCTAGAGTGGTGGTTCTCAACCTGTATGTCTCAATCCCCTTGGGGTCACATATCAGATATCCTGCATATCAGATATTTACATTGTGATTCATAATAGTAGTAAAATTATAGTCATGAAGTAATAACAAAATAATTTTATAGTTGGGGATCACAACATGAGGAACTGTATTAAAGGGTCACAGCATTAGGAAGGTGGGAAACCACTAGAGCATAAAGCCAGACTCACATAGGCCCTTCGTATGTGTGGTTTTGTTCAGAGGGTCTTGAAGCTGTACAGCAGTGACAACTAGTATTTAACAAGTTAACCCACCAGACATTGTTGGAGAATCCTACTAAGCAACATGTACTCATCAGACATTGCTGGGGACTCCCCACTTGGGAAAGCTGTGAGGTTATTGACTGGATGACTGGTTGACTGGTTGTTCCTGTAACTTTCTCAGGTACCACTGTCATGCCTCCCTAATAAGAAAGCTGTGAGGGTTTCCCCCCAGCCCTTTGGTGGTGTTTTATACTTCTTGGGCACACACGTAGCTGTGGATACTCAGGAAGATGATGCTTAGGGGGTATAATTTTGGTGAACAGAAATAACACAATGATATTTGTCATTGCTCAGACTGCCATAGGATTCTCAGTCACAAAGAGCCTTTCACTCAGACAAGCTAACTTTAGACTTCAGAGCAGATTCAAAGCAGGCTGGTTGCCCCGGAGACAAATTCATAGGGCCATTTTCCCAGGTGTTGTAATTCAAGGTCAGAGTTTGAGGTAACTTGAGTCTGCACATACTCCTCAATGTCAAGGTCCAGCCAACTGTTTACTGTCTGGAAGCCCTCACCAGCTTAGAGCTACGTGCATGGCCACTTGCTGACCAGTCATTGTGACATTCCTAGCCTGAGAGAAACTACATGACTTGACATGTGTTATGAGTATGGGTTGGGCCCAGAAAACTAACATATAATTGTCCAGAGTCTGGCAGAAGGCAGTAAGTGAGAACAGAAGAGAGGCAAGAGAGAGCGAGGGGGCTGGCAAGGTAGAGAGTGAAGGAGCAGGAAAGAAAGGGCAGCAGAGGCAGAAGGCAGAGATTTGCAGGAGAAGGCTGCTATGGGAGAGAGAAGTGTGAGGAAATGAATGGGTGAGAGAGTAAGGAATGAATGATGTAGAGAAAGTATGTGTGAGTGTAAGAGAAAGCTGTGTGAAAGCTGTAGAGGAACCCTGCCTAGTAACCGTCTGAAGCATTGCACTGTGAATGAGCTATGCAAATGAGCTATATAGCTATAGCTGTGTGGAAATTTGTAACTGTAGCTGAATATAAAAATAAGTAACTTGGCAGGACAGAGAGAGATGTATGTATGTAAGAGAGATTGTCGAGAAAGAGAGATTATTCACGTTGAAGTAAAGGAGAAGGTCACCATCAGGAAAGTGTGTGCTTGTTCCTTTTTTCTTAGGCTACCAGCAGGAACTGTGTGTGTTTCCTTATTTACCCCTCAGATGAGTGTCTTCCCCTATATGCTGAGGCTTCCTCTTTATTACCCTGGTGCTGACTGAGGGCTCGACCTCCTCCTACAAGTCAGCTACACTTTTGTATGTGTTCATACACATTGGGTTTTTCCTACTAACATGGTGTCCGAGCACAGTGCAAGAATGAGTGCTTGTGAGAAAACTCCAAGAAAACAAGAGTTTTGTAACCTCGGTTCCTTCAAAACACAGGTTTGTTCTTGGAATGTGTGTGTGTGCCTCTCCCAAGTGTACAGGATAGAAGTGAGTTTACTTCAGATTACATTACAGCTAGCCTCTGTTATTTGTTTATGTGCCTCTGTGGAAAAATGGTTTTGCCACGTGTGGCTTGTGCTCGTGATGCTACACTTTACTCGTGTGACTCTTCTTAACCCTTGGAGTACAAATTGTCTGACACTCTGAATAAAGTTGGTTATTATGTGAGACATTAGTCTGCCTCACATTCTCCCAGGTTCTGCCAACTTTAGCATTGTGAACAACAAGGAGTTTTTTCAATTTGGATATTCCTATATAATTTGTATTCTCACCCCCATTCACAGTAACTGGGCTATTTTCTGGAAAGATATCAAATAGTGTAATGAAAAGCAACTTTGTCTTGTGCTAGGCAATTTATAATGAATTATAATGCTTGCTTAGTTCCTGAATGTGGGGAATTTCAACTTAAGGTGCCACCATCTAGGAACTTCCTCTGAGCCACCTCAAGGAGGAAGGGAGACTGCAAAGAACAGTCTTTGATTACACTATGAATCCTGGAATTACTGAGGACAACATTGGGGGTTGGTTACATTGGGGTTTTCCACCTGGGTTTTAGAGGAGACAAAAAACATAATGTCCACTAACCAAAAACCTTCTATGACCAATACATATTCCCAGACACCAGAGATTGTGACCTTGTAGGTCTGTGGAAGGACTGAAAATGTACTTCTTACAAACCATTCATGTGCTTCTGATGCAATCCAGTCTTTGAGAACTCTGGTTCTAGAAAATGGGTGTGATTAGATAAATCTAGAAACATTTCTGGTGGAAACATTGGCATTTCTTCCACTGTGGGGCAAAGATCAGTTGATCCAGTTGAGGAATGGCAGCCCCAGGAAGGGTGAGTATCTAGTTCCTGAAGATGGCATGACTCCCAGCAATGCAATTAGAGCAGTCCTTACTGTTGGATCTGTGGGTGGCAACTATCTCTGTTAACAAAGCTGGTCTATGGAGTTACTGTGCTAATGTGAGGGCATCTAAGGCCAGAGGCTGGCTAGGAAGCGAAAGGCTCATTTGGACTAGGACATGCTGTCCGATGGATGTTAGTTAGCATATGCTACAAAGATATTCACTTCAGATTCCCTTCTTTTGTTTGGCCCACCCAGTCTCTTTTCTGGTCCTCTGAAGAACATAGAATACTCTTAACTGATGAGCCATCTCTCCAGCCTACTAGATTTTTGAGTGGCTCTCAGGAATCACAAGGTGGCCATAGCTAAGATGGTCCTCCCTCCCTGCAAAGAGCTGACTTTACTTAAAGGCGGTAAAAGACACCTGCTCTAGGCTAGGTGTCTGCTCACTAGGTAAATACACCTGCCTTCGAGGCCAAGGAAAGGGAACTTTTTAAAGAAGGTTTATTTATTTAACCTGCACTGGTGTTTTGCCTATATGCCCTCCGTGTGAGGGTGTCAGATGCCCTGGAACTGGAGTTACAGACAGCTGTGAGCTGACACGTGTGTGCTGGGAATTAAACCAGGTCTTCTGGAGGAGCAACCAGTGCTCTTAAAGGCTGAGCCATCTCTCTAGTACCGGAAGGTAACTTTTTTCAGTATCTCTTTTCCTTGGTTTTGCGTGTATTTTGCTTGAGTGCACGTATGTGCACCACATACATGTAGTGTCTGCGGAAACCCGAAGGGAGTGTTGGGACCCCTGAACTGGAGTTGCCAGTGAGCCACCAGATGGGTGCTGAGTATTAAACCCAGGTCATCCGCAAGAGCAACTAATGCCCTTAACCGCTGACCCATCTCTCTAGCTTCAGGCGCTGCATTACTGAACACAGTCTGCCCTGTGCCCACTCAGGATCGGGGTGCGGGTGCCCCCTCCCGGCGGAGGTCGAGTGAAAGCATCCCGGCCCGATCTTTGGAGTGAAAATGGCTGCAAACCCAAGTCACTTGCTTAGAGTAGACCTGGTCCTTCGAGCCCTTCTCCGCGGTCCCGTCACCCCCGCCGCACTCCGCAGTGATTGGAGGGCGTCGGAGTCTGGCCGCGGGGTCCTCACGGGGTTACCTCGGGGGAGCCCCGCAGCCGGAGGCGGCAGCGACGCCTTCGCAGGCCTAACCAAGAAGGCGCGCATCACCCTGCCCCGCGCGCCGGAAGTGACGTGGGCGTGCCGCGCGTTCCCGCCGTGCCTTTCGCCGCCGTCCTGTGGCGGGAACCGCGGCGCCTGAGGGACCGTGGCGGCTGTAAGTGTCCGTTCTGGGTGTTCTCGGGCTGGCGTGGACCAGGCAGAGTCCTCCACCTCGCGGTGGTCACTGCAGACCGCGGCTCTGGCGGCATTGTCGTCGGCAGCCCGCGGCGGGACGACGCTCTCCCGTGAGGTGACAAGAAGCTGGCCCGGGACCAGACAGTGACCGCGCGTACTGTGTTTTCTCGAGCATTAATTAATCTGTGTGCCAAGCTGAGAAACCGCGTTACTTAATTCATTTACTTTATGGAGTCGTCGTTAGCCCCGTCTTCATATTTCATTTGGCAAAGCCGAATGTCATGGAGCCAGACTGTAGAGCAGTGGGGAGAGAGAGAAACTAACACATTGCCATCGACGCTGGGAGTTACCAAAGAAGCCGGTGATCGGGGAGGGCAGGTGGTCTCGAAGCCCCTGAAAATAGCCTGTAAATGTATATTAGTAGTTAGGTTGTATAAATCTCATTTCGATTTCTTATTTTGAGTTTATCAGAACAGTAGTGGCTGCTTCTATAGCAAGGTCCCACCTTCCCCTCCCCGCCCTTAAGTCTCTGAAAACCATTGGCTTTGCCAGTAAAGCTGCACTCAAGGCCCAAGAAGAGATGATTTGGTCAACTGCATAGATTTGTCTCACAATTCCTTCCCTCTTATGACCCTGTGACCCCGAGTGCGTTCATAAGTCGTGAGATGACATTTTTAAGCAATTGTTGAATGCCTTTGCACAAGGTTATGTGCCCTTTTGACAAGAACTTGCGCATTAACTATTTGTTGTTTCTTTCCTTTTTCTTTTGTCATACACCCAGGAGAAGAAATCATGCAGGCATTTCTAAAAAGCACATCTGTCAGTACTAAACCACAATTCACCAAGGACCGGGCAACACCCGCCACTGCTGGAACCAGTGGGGAAACCAAGAAAGTCAAGCCAGTGCCTTGGGTGGAAAAATAGTAAGAATTACCCATGCTTTTGTTGAAAAAAAAAAAAAAAACTAATTAAGTTCCCTTCCTAATCAGTTCTAGTCCACTTTTTTTTTTTGTGGTATTTAGATGCTATGTTTCTGTGAGCTAGTTGTAAATAGTAGTCCTACTAAAATCTAGATTCTGTCCCTCTTTTATTATTGTATAGTAGAAATTATTGGGGTTTTGTTTGTTTTTTAGTATTTAAAAATGGTTTGAAGTAGCACTAAATTGTCATCAGCTAAGTGATACTAGACATAATCGTAACCATTAGCTAGATGTAGCTTCTGTGATTACCTAGGGTTTTCAAGTTATTTACAAGTCAAACAGGGCCCTAATTTACTAAGCAGAAACCTCAGTCATAGAATTTGGGAGAACCACTTTGTCATAGTAATTACTAACTAATGGCTGGATTCAGTGGTTAACACCTTTAGTCAGAACATTGGAAAGGCAAAAGCAGGTGGATATCTGTGGTTCAGTTAGCGGGTTCCAAGCTAGCCAGAGCTACATAGTAAGAAATTGTCTCAAAATATAAAAATTATTAATAAATGATTTACAGTAAGAGTTAATAGCTGGGAGTGGTTGTGCACACCTTTAATTCCAGCACTCAGGAGTCAGAGGCAGGCAGATCTCTGAGGTCAAGGCTACCCTGGTCTACAGGGTAAGTTCCATCCAGGACAGCCAGAACTACATAGAGAAAACCCGTCTCAAACAAAACAAAAGGTCTCTTATTTTGGTGTAGTTCGGTTTTAGAAAAAGTGGTTCTGGCCATTTAATGTATTAGCTGAGGGGTGTGTGTGTGTGTGATTTTATTTATTTAAGCTAAGTAGTTGCCAGTTAGAAATATTTTGTAAACCAGACAAGTGCCACCCCCCCCCTTTTTTTTTTTTAAGACAAGGTCTAGCCAGACCTGACTGTCCTGGAATACCCTATGTAGACCAGCTGACTTCAAATTCAGAAATCCTTCTATCTTGTCCCCCCTTGCTAGGATTAAAGAGGTGAGCTTCCACACCCTGTTCATCTTTTTTTTTTTTTTTTTTTTTTTTTAATTTATTTATTTTTTACATACCAATTCCAGTTCCCCTTCCCTCCTTTCCTCCCACTCTCTCCACTTCCCCCCCCCCCACCTCCTGTCTGCTCCACGGAGAGGGTAAGGCCTCCCCTAGGAAGATGAAGTTTTTCCCATCATCTAGTTGAGGTAGGACCAAAGCACCCCCACACCCCTGTGTCTAGGCTGGGCAAGGTATCCATATAGAATGCACACCCAATTCATTTTAAATTCCTCTGCTTAATATTTTATGTGTCCAGTACAAGTAGAAGCAAAAATAGTTTCATTCCAGTAGTATGTATTTGCTTAAGGTAAATACAGATGAAGATTCTGCCTACTTCCAAGTTCATAACTAATATAAAAGTCCTATCATTGGTATTTTAACAGAAGGCACAAAGGCTCCATATATACTAAATAACCTCCCTTCCCTCCATCCTTTAGTCGTCCAAAGTGTGTGGATGAAGTTGCTTTCCAGGAAGAAGTGGTTGCAGTACTTAAAAAATCTCTAGAAGGAGCTGATGTAAGTAAATGTTGTTTGATGACATTGGGAAGTTAGGGCTTATTCATCTCTTCCTTTATTTTAACCTCTTACTCATAAATATAACTTAAATATATGATATCTCTTTGATGCTATTTATAAAACAATAATTGTCTTCTATGTGGCATTCTTATGTGGTATTTAAGACAAGACCACTGAATTGGGATGGGGAGTGCATGCCTTTAGTCCCAACGCTCAGAAGGCAGAGGCAGGCAGATCTCTGTGAGTTTGAGACCAGCCTGGTTTACAGAGTGATTTCCAGGACAACCAGGGCTACACTGAGAAACTCTACCTAGAAAAACAACAACAAAAAAGATAACTGAATAGAGTAGGACCCTTTCTCCATGAGCTTTTATTTTGGAGAGGAAATCGACTAAATAAGTAAATCAAGTAGATATAATCATGTAACATGTAATTACAAATACAGGGTATAGAAAAGAGTCGATTTTAAAATAGATATAGTTGGCTGGGTGTGGTGGCCTATGCCTTTAATTCCAACACTCCAGAGGCATGGGCCAGCCACTGTAGTCTACATAGGAATTCCAGGCCAGCCACAGTGAGACCCTGTCTAAAACATGTGTATGTGTGGGTACATATTTTTTTAACCTAGCTTTATTTTTAAAAAAAAAAAAAAAAGAGCATTTAATCCCTAGAACACTACATTTTCTGCCATGTATAGGACAAAGTATCTTTGGTAACTTGTTTTTTAAATTATTAGTGTCAACATATTGTTTGGTTTAGTTTTTGAGATTGGGTTTAATGTACTCTAAGCTAGCCTTGAACTCTCAATGTAGCAGAAGATAGACTCATAATTCAGATCCTCCTGTTTCTACCTCCCAAAGGATATGATTGCAGGCATGTGCCAGGACACTTAGCTGAGCAAGCAGTTTTAAATTGTATATAAAGAAGTGTCCCCATGCCTTATGAGCTTAGTACAGAAAGGGAATCTGAAGTGAGCATAGGAAGTAGTTTTTGCTTTATTCTGAAATTCTGTCTCCTAAATCTAGCTGCCTTTAGAGACTTGCTTTGGCCTGCCATTATTTCTGAAGTTACAATTCAGGTTGAGGAGTATCACTTTTCCAGAGTGATTGGAACCAAACGTGTTACGGATTTTAGATTGTGGTTTTGGTTTTTTGTTTGTGTTTTAGATTTTGAAATATTTGCTGCCTTAGGCAACTTCGCATCTTTGTAACACAATTATGTGATGATATGAACAACTTAAAAGAGAAGTTTGTTTTGGCTTACAGTTCAGAAGTTTCATTACCCATTCCTACCACAGGCTGATGACAAAGTCTTAGTATATGGGTCTTTTGGGAAACAAAACCCAAGCCATAACATTTACATAAATCAAAATTAAGTATATTTGAGATGAGATTTCCCCCAAGGCAACACAGAATTCATTTATGTTTCATTCTTATGCCCATGCCCTGAATTTTTTTTTATTAAACTTTTTTACATAGCCATCCCAGTTCCCTCTCCCTCCTTTCCTTCCTCCCTCCCTCCTTTCCTCCCTTTTTCCCTCTCTCCCTGCCTCACATGTACCCCACTACCCTCCCCTCCTATACCCCCTTCCCCCCGCCACTCTACATGTAGGGTGTTGCCATCCAGGAGGGGTCATCTAAATCTGTCAAAAGTCATTTGAAGTAGGGACTAGGACTTCTCTCCTGTCTCTAGGTTAAGGGAGTATCTCTCCATGGGGGATGTGCCCACAAAGTCCTTTTGTATACTAGGAATACATCCTGGTTCCACTGTCTGAGGTCCCTTAGCTGAGACCCATGTTCAGGGGGTCTGAGTCAGTCCCATGCTGGATTCCCAGCTATCAGTCTGGGGGCCCCTTTAGCTCCTCCTTGTTCAGGTTCGCTGTCTCTTATGTGTTTCTACAGCCTGGTCTTGTCCTCCCTCTCTGCATCTGGATTCTAGTTTGGCTCAGTGTTTAGTTGTGGGTGTTTACTAGATATCCTCTAGTAAATCCATGATGGTGGATAAGTTAGTTGTTGATCTCTTTATCGGGGAAGGACATTTATGGTAGCCTTTCCATGTTGCTCAAATTGTTAGTTGGAGTCAGTCTTATAGGTATCTGGACATTTCTTTAGGTTCAGTTTTCTCTTCAATCCTATAATGGCTCCCTCTTTTATGTCTCTCTCTCTCTCTCTCTCTCTCTCTCTCTCTCTCTCTCTCTCTCTCTCTCTCTCTCTCTCTCTCTCTCTCTCTGCCTTCTATTCCTCCCCTGAATCAATCTTCCTAGTCCCACGTGCTTTCCTCTCCATTTCACTCCTCCCACCCTCACCCCCCCACTCTGCATGTGCTCTGGAGAACTTGTCCCTTCCCCCTTCTGTGAGGGGCCTTATATGAATCTCTTAGGATCCACCATGTATCCTAGTTCTTCTGGTGGTGTGTATTATAGGCTGGTGATCCTTTGTCCTAGGTCTAAAATCCGTATGTGAGCGAGTATATACCATGTTCCTCTTTTTGTGACTGGGTTACCTCATTCAGGATGGTTTCTTCAAGTTCCATCCACTTGCCTGCGAATTTCAAGATTCCATTGTTTTGCCTGCATGTATGTCTATATGAGGGTGTCAGATCTTGAAGTTACAGATAGTTGTTAGCTGCCATGTGTATGCTCTTAACTGCTGAGCCATCTCTCCACATCTCTCCAGTCCCTTTTTTTTTTTTTTTCTTTCTTGAGGCATTCTATGGACTAAACTGGCCTTGAACTCAGAGATCCACTGAATTCTACCTCCTGAGTGCTAGGATTAAAGGCCTACACCACTACACCAGACTGTAAATGGAAAGTTTTCACCTTATTAAGTGAACTATCTAGTGAGGCAGGCAGGTAAATTATAATTAAATTCAACTGTTAAACACTTAATATAATAAATACAAATTTTTAAAAGTTCAGCAAGTATAGTGAGTAAGAGCAGAGCCACTTTAGGTGGATATTAAATAAGGCAGTACACAGTCGTGCCGTGGCAAGAAGAATGGAGTCGGAGTTCAGATTGAGAATTATATACATTGAAAGTTCTTTCTTATTGGAAGTCATTGTAAGTGCTTGAGGTTTTGTTACAGTTTTCCAAGTAGAATATGAAGCCAATGAAGGCTTTTAAGTAGCACTCAAAGTGACACCTGATTTGGGTAAAGCATGAATGAACAAGAAGGGCAATGTTTGGCAAAAGTCAAACTACCATCTTCTTATCTTCAGAATTCTCCTACCTGAATTAGAACTTAATGCAATATCAGAGTGTAGTGGCCTAAAATTATAAGTGGAGGCAGAGGGTCAGGAATTCAAGATCACTTACAATTACATAGCAAATTCAAAGGCATATTTAGATGCTTTATTTATAGATTTATTTATTTATTATGTATATAGTGTTCTGCCTACGTGTATGCCTGCACACCAGAAGACGGCACCAGATCTCATCATAAATGGTTGTGAGCCACCCTGTAGTTGCTGGGAATTGAACTCAGGACCTCTGGAAGCCTCTGAGCCATCTCTCCAGCCCCAATATTTAGAACTTTAAATACTATGATACCATTTATATTAAAAACTTGCATATAATATAGTCTATTAGGGAAGTCATTACACCATTCCACAGACAGTTGGGTATTGTCAGTTTCATCTATTTATGATAGAATATAATCTACAAAAAAAATAAAATTTAATTTCACAGCTTCCTAATCTCTTATTCTATGGACCACCTGGAACTGGCAAAACATCCACAATTTTGGCAGCAGCTAGAGAACTCTTTGGGTAAGTCGAAATTGTTTGGTGTCTTAGTCACTGTTTTATGTAAAGAGACACCAACCAAAAGAACAATTATAAAAGAAAACATTTCATTGGGACTTGCTTACAGTTTTTCAGAGGCTTAGTACATTATCATGGTGGTGCACAGGCAGGTTTGATGCTGGAAAAGTAGCTGAGAAATACGTCCTGACCTATAGGCAGAGGTAGAACCTCGGTTTGACATGGGCTTTTGAAACCTCAGAGCCTACCCCAATAACACACTTCCTCTAAGGCCACTCCTAATTGTTTTCTAATAGTGCCACTCTTTGATGACCAAACATTTTCAAATAGATGAGGCTTTGGGAGCCATTCTTACTCAAATCACAGATGTTCAATTTCTTTTTAAAGACTATACACCAGGGTTAGGAGAGCTTTCTGATCTTCCAAAGGCCCAGAGTTTGATTCCCAGCACCCATGTCTGGTGAGTCACAATGCCTCCAGCTCCAGGGGATCAGACACCTTTTTCTTCTGAGAATGCTTCTGAGAATATTCTAATACGGGTGGCATATACTCATAGAAACATGCTTAAATAAAAATCTCTAGAAAAAAGAAACAGGTTTGAGAGGTCTTAGTGGTTAAGACTATTCGCTAGGGGCTGAAGAGATAGATGACTTAGGGGGTAAGAGGGTTTTCTGATTTCCCAGAGAACTCAAGGTCAGTTCCCAGTGTCCATGCTGAAGTACCATGCTGTAACTCCAGCTCATCCATTGCCTCCTTCCTTACACTCCTCACACATACAAAGCACACATAATTAAAAATATCTTTTTTAAAAAAGACTTCAGGTTCATTCCCCAGCATTTCCAGGCAGCCGAGTTACTATTTAGCTGGGTGGTGGTGGTATAAGTTTCTAATCCCAGCACTGTGTTTGAGGCCAGCCTGGTGTACAGAGTGAGTTCCAGGACAGCCAGACAGCCAAGATTACACAGAAAAGCTCTGCCTTAAAAAAAAAAAAAAAAAGTTCATAGCCAATCATTGTGCATACTTGTAATACTCAAGAGGCTAGGGCAGGAGGTTCATGAGTCCAAGGCCAACTTGAGCTATATGACAAGACCAGTTTACAAAATAATATTAGTAATGGTCTTAAAGAATTTACTTGTAAATGCTATACTTAGTTGTACATGTGGCTTAAGAAAAAGTATGTGCACTGAGCCTGCTAAATGTTTACGCCCATAGAATATTTAGGATCTCATACTAACTAGGGAAAATAAAGAAAAACCTAAACCATTGGCTTGAGATATAGCTCGGCTTTATCAAAGGTAGCAAAGGAGCAGAGTTCAGATACCAGCATCCACATCTGGTAGTTCCTGTCAGCTCTCGGAGATCTATCTAATATACCCTCTGGCCCACACTCACTCCCCCGACCCCACACACCCATGGCATCCATGGCATGATAGAACGCTCCTAAAACCCCAAATCTCAAATTTAGTCCAGTTTGGACATCACAGCAAGATCCTGTCTCCAAAAAGAAAAAGTACATGTACACATTTGTCTGTGTAGAGAAAATACTGGAGAATTTTGAAACAGTGGTTTTCTGGGGCATAATTTTATTTTTCTCAAATGTCTCTACTGGCATATGTTAAATATTTGTTTAAAAGGTGTTTATATACCAGCCAGGAGTGGTGGCACATGCCTTTGATCCCAGCACTCGGGAAGCAGAGGCAGGCAGATCTCTTTGAGTTCAAGGCCGGCCTAGTCTATGATGAAAGTTCCAGGACAGCCAGAGCTATAACACAGAAATCCTCTGACAACAACAAAAGGTTTATATGCCAGGTGTGATGGTACATGTACTAAATCCTGTACTAAAAAGTGGAAACAGGAGAACTGTAAGTTTGAGTGAGCCACCCTGGACAACATAATTCTAATCTATCTTTTATGGACAAAAAAGCTTATTTTGCAGTATTAATGACTGAAGTGTCACAGTTGGCAATGAGATCCCAGATCTGCTTGCACTTGCCTCCCAAGTGCTGGGATTAAAGTTGTTGGCTACCATGCCTGGTCTCTAGGTTTTAGCCAAAATGTTAAGTGCATATATGTGTGACTGTGCCTTCTGTTTGTCTTGCTCACCAGGTGGGTTCTAAACTCCTGAGTTAAAGCAGTTTAGCACCTGGGTTACTTAGTGTTTTATGTTTCATAGTGTGTTTTATTTTGAAATAGGCCCGAACTCTTTCGATTAAGGGTTCTTGAGCTAAACGCATCTGATGAACGTGGAATACAAGTAGTCCGAGAGAAAGTGAAAAATTTTGCTCAGTTAACTGTGTCTGGAAGTCGTTCAGAGTAAGTAACTTGCTTCCCATCTCCATAATACAGCTCATTTTATTTGCTTTAAATGTAGGCTTTGGTTCTGCCTCTCCTCCCTAAAGTGGGTAGTAGGGTCATGGCCTCATGGTCCCACCCTCCCTCCCTTTTGTTGTTACTTGGAAGGCATTGATGTCAGCAAGAGCCCCATGCAGTGGCATTACATCAGCCTGCAGGCTGAGAAACATTTTCTAGTAGTTTCCTGAATGTCATAATATGAACAGTAAAAGCCATAAACAGCATTCATCTTTGTTAAAGAAAAATGCTACAGGAAGTACAAATGAAGGAAAAATCAATATTCATAAAAGAATCCATAAAATTGAAATGTTTATGTCATGTATCTAGATAAGGACTTACATCTGAAATATATAATTAAAACTTAATTTAAAAAAAAAAAACAACCAGTACTTGTTAAGTACAGCATCTTAGAAAATAGTTTGTCAGCTCCTCTAAAGATCAAGTAAATTGGGCTTAATTGAGTGAGATGGCCAACAGTTTTGTTTTTTTTTTTTTTTTTCTTTTTAACAAACATTAAGAATTACCCATGAGGGCTGGAGGGATGACTCAAGAGATTAAGAGCACTGATTACTCTTCCAGAGGACCCAGGTTCAATTCCCAGCACCCACATGGTGGCTCACAACTGTAACTGCAGTTCCAGTCATCTGCAAGTGACTAGATAGAGCTCTTAACTGTGGAGCCATTTCTCTATGCAACAATTTTATCCCTAGTATGCATACATAGAAGGTAAAAATTTATGAATCCCTAAAATATGTAATTATCCCTCATAGACAAAACACCCACATGATTAGTGAATGAGTAAAATATCCATCTGCCTATTTGGCAATAAAAAAAAGTTGTAATGGCACCCACTGCTATATGGATTAATCTTGAAAATTCACTTAAGTGAAAAACCCAGCTATAGACCATTAAACTTCACAATTGTCAAATTTAGGAGACAAGTAGGTCAAGGATTGGAGCTGAGATCTTAAACTGACTCCTAATCCTGTTAACAGCTTCATTTTGAAGAGTCTAAAATTAAGCTTAGTGATGACTTTACAGTTCTTGCATACTGTAGGTCTCCCCCCAAACCCCTGGCCCCATCTTAACTGTTTGTTACCTATGATTAATTTAACTGTGGTCAGAAAACAGCTAGTAGAGAATTTCAGAAATACTTGGTTTAAATTGCATACCATTCTGAGTAGCTTGGAGAAACAATGTTATTCTGACCTAAGACATAAATCATCCATTTGTCCAGGATACCCACTCTGCACTATTGCAGGAGTATGCAAGGAGGTTAAAGTTACTCCCTTCTCTTAATAACCCAAAAAGCACAAAAACAGTAATGTTAAATTTGCTAAATTTCATTATTTCTTTCTGTATTATTTTATAAACTTAACTGTACTTTAGAGACAATTCAGGGGGAAAAGTACTTGCCATGCAAGCCTGATCACCTGAGTTTGTTCTGCAGAACCCTTGTAAGGGTGGAAAAAGAATCAACTCCAGTTACCTGTGGCATGCATACACATTATACACACACCATAAGCAGCTGAATTAGTTTACAAAGGCATGGGTTACCACGTACTGAAAGATGCAAGTGGGTGAACTGTGTATTGTATCTCAGCAAAGATACTTACCAGTATTCAACTCCTGTTTCTGATTTAGTGGGAAGCCATGTCCACCCTTTAAGATCGTAATTCTGGATGAAGCAGATTCTATGACCTCAGCTGCTCAGGCAGCTTTAAGACGTACCATGGAAAAAGAGTCTAAAACAACCAGATTCTGCCTCATCTGCAACTACGTCAGTAGGTATGTGTTTGCCTGAAGACATATTAAGCCGCCTTTTTAAAATTGACACATAGTAACGTTATGTATTCATGGTGTGCCCAGTGACAAGTCTATACATACATGTGTAATAATCAGATCAAAGTAATTTAACTCATCTTTCACCTTAGATTTGTAGTGAGAACATCCAAAGTCCTCATTCTAAGCTACTTTTAAGTACAGTCATGGTTGGTTTTCAATCTTTTCCAGAATAATTGAACCCCTCACTTCCAGATGTTCAAAGTTCCGTTTCAAGCCTCTGTCAGATAAAATTCAGCAGGAGCGATTACTGGATATTGCTGAGAAGGAAAATGTCAAAATTAGCCATGAGGTAAGTACTAATTATGGCTATAAGTAATAAGGTCCTGAAAATTAATGCTTATTGCTACGTACTCTAAATGTTCAATCATGTTTACACAAACAAGATCCACACGACTTTTTAAATATGATGGAAGTGTAGACTATAATACCCTTATCATTATAGAGCTCAGTCAACATTTTAAGTGGCCCTTTTTTAAAAGGAAAAAATTGTGTCCATTTGCCCAGATGCTACCTCCATGAACCTAGCTGTAAGACTGAAAACTTTGCCCCAACAGGAAGGCTTTACTTACCTGGTGAGCCATCTGGCCAGCCAAATTTTCTTTTTAGGGAATAGCCTATCTTGTTAAAGTATCAGAAGGAGATCTACGGAAAGCCATTACATTTCTTCAAAGTGCTACTCGATTAACAGGTGGAAAGGAAGTCATGGGGGATGTGATCACAGACATTGCTGGGGTAAGTTACCTTGGCAACTTCTGGCAGTCCTCTACCGAGACCTTGTCTTTGATTTTTTTTTAATGCCTATTCTTCCAGGTAATACCATCCACAACCATTGAAGGAATATTAACTGCATGTCAAAGTGGCTCCTTTGATAAACTAGAAGCTGTAGTAAAGGTAATATGTAGTAACTCTGGTAGTTACTTGGGAAAATACACTACTTTGGAATTGAAAGTCCTAAAACTATTCTGTTGTAGGACCTGATAGATGAAGGACATGCAGCTGTCCAGCTTGTTAATCAACTTCATGATAAGGTGGTAGAAGATGAAGACCTTTCTGATAAGCAGAAGTCCATTATTACAGAAAAACTTGCTGTAAGTGCAGCAAAATTAGTAACTGAGACAGGGTTCTCTACCCAAGTGCCCAAATTAAACTTTGCTGTTTCCTTTACAGGAAGTGGATAAATGCTTAGCAGACGGTGCAGATGAACACCTGCAGTTGATGAGCCTCTGTGCAACTGTGATGCAGCAGCTAACTCAGAATTGTTAACTTGTATGAATGAACTTTTGGACAATAAATGACAGAAACCCATAAAGTGAATATACAATTTATTTAACATTCAAACTTCATTAAGACATGTGCAATATGGCAATTTTGCTGGGGGTTTAACCCTACCTAGGATATGATTGCTTGCTGAGGCTTAGCAACAGGGTCCAGTTCATACTTAGCACTAATTAAATACTTTATTGAATAAATACAATACCAAACAAAATGCATTCAAATATTTTCTAAAAAAAGAAAAATCACTTTTAAAGGCCTTTCTAATCAGGCTAATAAACACAATAAAGGCAAATATGCTAGTTTAACATAATTGGCTGATTTTATACAGCACTTATACCTTTTAGTCCACAAGTATATTATTAAATGATAGAGAACATCTAATACAACCATTTCTACATAACTAGTAAATGAGTTTCTAAGAAAAAAAGATTTTACAGACCCCATCTTTTTATCCCCACCCCAACAGTCTAACTCTAAAGAGGATAAAGCCAATGCCTTTCCTCACAAGAGCTCAGGACTAAAGTCGCTTTGCTATCAGAATCTGTATTTGTGATCCGTTATGAGCATTGAGACAAGATTCAAATATTCTCAAAGAAGCACACAATGCACGATGTGATCGCCTATTCAGCAACAGCGAGCACTGCATTCAAACTATCTCATCCCAGGAATTAAATAAGGTCAGCCACATTCATGGGCATTTCCTCCACTGTAGTATTGTAGAAAGTCTCAATGTCACGAAGAATCCTCTTGTCTTCTTCAGTAACAAAGTTTATAGCCACACCTTTCCTCCCAAATCGACCCCCTCTGCCAATTCTGTGTAAGAAAAAAGAAACCAAGAGTCACAAATTTGCTTTAGGGTTATTTAAAACTACTGAATATGAAGATCCACTTGTTAACCATCAGCTGCTGTTATAACTTATGGTTATAGTTCGTGCTTTTAAGTGGAGCACTAGCTGCTAAAAAGCCAATATCCAGAGGTGGGGGAACCATCTTCCTTTGCAGTTAGTGCCAAAAGAATTCAAGGCTTGTCTGGCTGCAAAATGAGATAGGCGCCTTGAGCATTATAATAAAGCAGATGACAGTATTGTGTTTGGGGTGAAATTAAAGCCCATACCAAAGTGGGCCAGCCAGGAGCAGTTGTCAGCCTGGGACAGATGTAGACACCAGGGATAAAAGAAAAACAGTTATAAGTCCATTTCGACGCACTTCTGGAACTGTAAACTGTAAATACAAATGCTGCAAGGTTAACTATTTTCTAAAACTTACATTTTTCCAGTGGGAAAACAATTTGGTATGGCAACCCAAACTTATCACTGCTTTTTTGCTCAGCTTTTCTTTCACACGTTATACTCAAAATTACTCAAACGTGTTAACCTCCAAAACAGCTCCACCTTCCTACCAAGTACCAGACAATACAAACCACCTAATGCTCCCTATCAGAAATGCTAACATAACAAAATGCCTTGGGCTGGAACAACTTAAAATATCAAATAATCATGACAAAAGAAAATCAAATATAAATACCGACTCGCTCTTTATTCAAACAGTGTGCTGTTTCGCTTATGATTCCACGTCCTAAATTACGTCAACGCCGTTTCTGAGCGCCATCTCGTCATCAACTGCCGCTATCGACTCCTGTATTTTTTAAAAAGTCTTTTTTTACATCATATAACAAAGTACAATTCAATTTATTTAGGGATAAAAGCCACTATAACTAAACCAGGGAATCACTGAAAATGCTACCAGCAACACCAAGAAAATCCCAACTATATAGAATCAATCACCAGAAAGCACATGAACACAAGAAAAAAATCACTAATAAGGCTCACACATAAGCTAAGACCAAAAAAACTAAAGCAACCTAATCTGCATGTATATACACAACATTGGTCACATTAACATTACAAGTTTTCCCACTTTGTTCTGACCAATCTTCCCAAATCCAATTTTAATTAAGACCTTGACAAAGTACTATGCCTTTTTACTGGAATCTATTCCCTGATTTGCCATCCATCTTGTAAACAAAACACTGTAGGAAAATGTTTGAATTTACTTCTCCAATCATGTATTGGAAATGCTTTCTCCTCACCTGTGAATATAGTTTTCACGATTGGTAGGTAGATCATAGTTTATAACCAAGGACACTTGTTGCACATCAATACCACGAGCCTGAGAGGGGGAAAAAAAAAAAAAAAAACCAGGCTTTTCATTTAATACCCTAATTAAAAAGAGACACCCCTAATCAATGTAGGCCACAAGATAGTAATGAACCATACTAAATGGTATAGCCCACTGTGGAGTGTGGTCTTAAATCACTCTGCCAAATAGCCCAAGTTGGTTAAGGTTATTTAAAGAAACCTTTCCCACAAATCTAGCTTTTGGTATTATTACTTAAAAAAAAAAAAGACTAAAACTTACCAACAAGTCAGTAGTGATCAGAACACGGCTTGAACCTGATCGGAATTCTCTCATGATGACATCTCTTTCCTTCTGGTCCATGTCACCATGCTGTAAATGTTAACAACCTTTAATTCAAGAATCTCAGTAAGGTGTGCACTTAATTTCTATCATGTATGAGACCAAGCGTCCCTGGCTGCTACAGGGTATATAGAGCAGACAGGTATAGTTAAGAAACAATATTGTTTTGAGCAGGGGGAACGACAACACAGCACTTAGCAGCTATATTGTAGTTAAATCCTGCTTAATGTAGTTAACTAGCATTACTAAATCCAACTTTCTTACCAGAGCAGAAACTGTGAAGTCCCTGGCATGCATTTTCTCTGTGAGCCAGTCCACCTTGCGCCTTGTATTGAGAAAAATAACCGCTTGTGTGATAGTCAATGTCTCATACAAGTCACATAGAGTGTCCAACTTCCACTCCTAATATAAAGAAAGTTATGTCAAATTTTGATTTTAAAAAAAAAATGCTATTGAAAGTTATGTCAAATTTTGATTTTAAAAAAAGTTCTTCCTCAACTTCCCTAATGTAACCCTTTAGTTACCAACTACTCCATCTTATGAATAATGTAGTTAACTATCTTTTGATATGTACAATTATCTGATGTAACCTCAAAAGAGGTTGCAATGCCCCATGTTGAACTGAAAACATTGGGTCTGACTTATTGCACCAAATCTTAAGACAAAGGACACTGGACATTAAGAAAGAGGTCCACCCCTGTCTTTGGGATCCAGTGCAGTTACTTTTCTTCTTGTGTGTACTCTGCTAGCATTATTACAAAAACCAAGATATTATCCTAGTTTCTGCAATTTTAGCACAGTGCTTATACAAGAAGGTGAGAGAAAACTTATTCAGGAGTGAGACAAATTACCTCTCGTTCAACATTAATATAGAACTGTTTGATTCCTTCAAGGGTCAATTCTTCCTTCTTCACAAGAATTCGAATTGGATCTCTCATGAATTTTTTGGTCACTTCTAATACATCAGTTGGCATTGTGGCAGAAAGCAGCACAACCTTTAAGAGAAATGGGTTGTTTTTACCTGTTTTTGTTAGCTCTGAGCTAATGCTACTTACTACAGGGGGAAAGAAATGTTTGAAACCAAGCGTCTCTGCCTTACTATGGGTAGAGCTAGGCAGAGATAGTAAAGTATCAAGATACTTTCAGCAGGGGGAACGACAATAGAACACTTCAGTTATATTGTAACTGTACCTGCATGAAATTCAAATTGAAATGAGTACAAATAAACCTTACCTGAATGCTTGTATTTAGTTTTTGGAAAATCTCATAGATTTGATCCTTAAACCCTCGGCTCAGCATTTCATCTGCTTCATCCAAAACAAACATTTTGATCCATTTTGGAGCTGTTAATAAAAAAATCACACTGCATTCAAAGTTCTCATACCCGTTTTTGACTTAAAAAAGAAGCCTTTAAATGACAATACTCACAAAGGTATCTTCTGTTTAGCATATCAAACACTCTTCCTGGTGTACCAACAACAATATGAGGGGCTTCAGCCTGCAACTTCTGCATTTCATTTCGGACATTTGTTCCTCCAATGCAAGCATGACAAGTTGCTCCCATATAATCGCCAAGAGCCAAAATTACCTTTTGGATCTAAAAATCAAATAATCTTCATTATCATTCTATAGGACTGAATGTTTAAGACTTAAGCTCCAAGGCATAATTCCATTATCTCAACTGCCAAATGTTTTATGCATGCATAGCACAAACTTTACAATTTCAAGCTTACAATTCTCAACTAGTCACTGTTCCCTCCTATCTTGCACAACTGGGAACCAAGTAAAAAAATGTCTTCACTGTCTAGTGTAGAGTGAAATATGTTCTGTGAGGACAAATGTTAATTTTTCTCCCATAATGCACTGTGCCTCATCTTGACCTGAATAAGGCTTCCACCTTTCTTAGGAAGTGTTAATTCAAATATAGCAGTGCTTTGAAACAGCATGCAACAGATGCATCACAAACTACTGAGACAGTCAAATGTTTAACATGTCACTGCAGTTTTCATGTTGCACAACTGGATTCCATGTTTTAAAACGGGTACAGATATAATCCACCCTTTGAGAAACCTATGGTTCTCATCTCAACTGTTGAGGTACAACCCTACAAGCCATACCTACTACATACAACACCCAGTTCCTGCTTAGCTTTCAATAAAAACTTCCTGCATGCATATAAATAATTAAGGTAGGGGCTCTGATATTCCTAGGAAGATTCATGTTTTAAATTCTTCACAGTTGTGAAACCTGAAACCTATGCAACACGCAAGCAGTTTTTTGAACTACACTATCAATACCTGTTGAGCCAGTTCTCTGGTGGGGGCCAATACTAGTGCTTGGGTCTCCTTGAACTCAATCTCCAACTGTTGCAGGATGGAAATAGCAAATGTGGCTGTCTTGCCAGTACCTGACTGAGCTTGAGCAATCACATCATACCCTAAAAAAAGTAGGATACACATTTACCGATCCCACATCAAATTTTCAGTCTACTATACACCATGTATTCCAGTTGGAACATAAGTTATGCCCAAGTAAGTGATCAGCAAAGAGTATCTCTTCATTTCAGGTCAGTCCCGAAAGATGATTGCCATCATTTCACTTAAGGAATACAAACAGGTGCTAGTCATTCCCAAAGGTTACTTTCCCTTTTTAGTCCACATATATGTGTGCAGACATTTAGTTTAAGTGTCTGTCAGTGAGTTTTACCTTTAATACATGGGATAATAGCTCTCTGCTGAATAGCGGAAGGCTTCTCAAAACCATAAGCATAGATGCCTCGAAGAAGAGACTCCTTTAAATTCATATCATCAAAGTTATCAACAATTTCATTCCAGTTGCTCTGTAAAAGTTAATAATAAAACCATGAGTAAGATGGAAAAATTTCACCTCCCCAAGCCTTTAACATACACAACTACTTCTTACCTCGATGACACCATCGGGGTCCATTCCCTCCGGTCCGCCATGTTCTCTGCTGACAACAACACTGCAGTTAGACAACTCAGTCCTTCCAAGCGTAATAAATCTTCAAACGGATTGCCCTTTCCACCCCGTTCCCATCATCCTGCACGCACGTACTAAAAATGCCTAACTGGTAGCATTGCGACTACGTACCATTCTCCTTCACCAATGGCAGAGAGTTTAATTTATTGAGCCCCTTTACTTACTGCCCTAGGACCAGACCCTCCCGTTTGGGAAAAGCAGCTCTCGCGAGCGCTGCGCGAGCCGAGCTCCGCCCCTAACTCTGCGCAAGCCGGCGTGATTGACGCCGAGGAGGCCCAGCCGGGTCCATGCCAACGGTTCGTCGGCGCCCCGTTTGCGGTCCGGTGTCATCGCCCCCTGGCCGTCCAATCTCCCACCTCGACAGAACCCCAGGAACCCGAGCTCGCGCCGCCGGCGCAAATAAAGTCGAGACCCGGTCACCCTGCCCTAAGCTGACTGCGCCACGGCTGCTTGCCATGTCCCGCATGGGGAGGGGCAGCCGCCGCGATGTCACAATTCTCCCAAGGAAGGCACCCTTAACACTCCGTTCTCCTATCCGTCCCGTCTCCCCACCATCTGGAGCCCTACCATCATGGAAGTTTCTCGAAGGACACAAGGGACTCTGTGTGCCCTAAGAAAAACCCCGCATACCTGCAGTGTGGCCGCAAGCCACCCACCTCAACTGCGGGAGCTAGTGACCTTCACTACAGGCCAGCCAGCGGCCGCCCCGGGAACGCCGTACCTGTTGTAATCCGCGGAGCCACCAGACATGATCCGAAAGCCCACTCAGCGCCCGACTGAAAAGACAGCCGCACGGCGCCGCCCGTTTTTTATAGGCTCGCGGCCGGAACCCGTTTCTCGCGGAGGAATTTTCTTATCTCTCTTCGGAAGCCGCAAAAAAAATGTGCTCCTCGGGTTTGTTACCGCAGATGAGATCCTAAGGGAGTCGATGACAAAATCCACATTTCACTATTACTTGGTATTACAGCGTTCCTGGAGATCCATGAGTCAGGAGCGGGGCTGGGACTCTTTGCGATCAGCGGAAGAATATTGCAGCAGCGCGACCGCGCGCCGCGCTCCTCGGCCGCCCTGCTCCTACGGGGTTTCCGCGGCCCTGCTGCAGAGGCCGGCGAAGCTGGGGACGCCCCGGGCGGAAGCCGGTGGCGCTGTTCGCTGGCGGGCGGCGTCTGCAGGACGCAGCTCCGGGATGCCTGCGCGTCAGCGTGCCGCTGGGCCGGCCCGCTGCGTTCCGCGCCGGGGCGGATTCGGGTTACTCCGCCCGTTCTCACTGCTCTTTAATGGATCGGTAAAGGGCTACCTGGCATTTGGCCCAGCCGTTTAATATCCACTCAGATCTGGACCGCGTGAAACCCCTGCCACGCACGGAAGAGGTCGGCCACCCACCCAAGCACATCCTAGGAAATCCAGTTCGCAGTTATATTTTGTAGGACGAGGGGCAAGACGTGTGGTGTCATTAACAGAGGTCCCTTGAGTGGCGATTTTATTTCCATGCCCTTCTGGTTGTCTTTAGCTCTGATTTTAAAAAGTGCTAATAATTTAAACCTAACAGGTGTGAGAAATGTTTGATAACACCATTACCAACTTTTGCAAAGGACCTGTCATTCTTTGTAACACAGAATTGTAAATGGTGCTTCTGGCAGGTTCAGCGCTAGCTCTTAAAAAGTTGTTTCAGTCCCTTCTGGTAAAACAAAACAACAACAAAAAAGATTTTAATCGTCTAATGTTGCCTTACTGAAATTGAGAGAAATGCGTTCTTAATGCCCATAATAAACTCTCATGGCTGCTGAAGCCCAGAGGTTTCTAACCAACCACAACTCCGGCTCCTTGCTAAAAATACAAGATATTTAATATTTAAGCATTGAATCTTAACACAACTGTGGTCTCTGTTCAAAATCATAACTGCGAACGCTCTTTTTTTTTTTTTTTTTAATGAGGGGTTTTTCCCACCATTCTGGTTCCACACTGGGAAAACCTGCTGGTAACAACCAACACCAAAGGCTGATTAATGAGGGATAGGGGGAGGCTCAATTTTCTACTTTACAGATATTTGCTTCTAAAAGTCATTCCTTTTTATCATTACATTCCATTTGTTTATTTACTTGTGTGCACCTCAGCGCCTGTGGAAGTCAGAGGACATCCTTGGGAGTTGGTTCTTCTACCACGCGGATCCCACAAGTGGGTCCCTGGGATGGAATTCAGGTCATCAGGCCCTAAGACCAGCACCTTTACCAGCCCTGGCTACTATCCCTATCCAAAAATATTGTTTACTTATGTGGAAGCTATTGAGTCAGAAACTGTAACAAAATCAAGATGACAAAACAGAGGCTGGGTGTGGTGGCTTGGGCCTTTAACCCCAGTGCTGTGGCAGCAGAGGCACGTGGATACCTACAAGTCTTTCTTAGAGGTCCCAGGCCAGCCTCAGGGGAGAGGGTGTGTATGAGACAAAATGCACTGGCCTCCATGTGTGTGGTCTCATTCAAAATTGCTGGGGGGAAAAAAAAAATGCTTCCTGATCTAAGAAACTCAAAATACTAAATCAAAAATGTGACTGCTTACTGTTTAGGCACGCTTTCACTGAGGATGAAATAGGTCCCCACCACTTCCTGTAGGAGGATCTCTATAAGCCTCGTAAGAGGAAATATTTTAGGGATAGCCTTTAGACTACAATAGTGGAAGGATTTTTGCATTTAAAAAACATAATAAACTGGGTGTGATGCCCCATGCCCTTAATCCCAGCACTAGGGAGGCAGAGGCAGGTGGATCTTAGTGAGTCCAAGGCCAGCCTGATCTACATAATGAGTTCCAGGATAGCTTCACAAATACGAATAAAATAAATAAACCCTTTTTATAAGGATTATAAAATCAAAGTATCTGTCACCTTATAACATATGTCCAATAAATACTGTGCTTATTCTCACCACATAAATAGCATCAAGCAACATGTAAGCTGAAAATGATGCATATATTTTAATGTTTTACAAATCTACATAGAAGATGCCTATTCTTTTCAGTTTATGGTATCTCTACTTACAGTCTGAAATTAGCCTTCTCAAAGTTAGCTATAAATGCTCCTTAGCAAACTTGGAATTTGTGAGACAAGTTATACTACAAATGAAAAAACAACAAAAAAAACATTCTTAGCCAGGCCTCAGGCCCATGATCCCACCCATTCAGGAGGCTATGCCAGGAGAATTGCAAGTTCAAGATCCACCTGAGCTACATAAAATACAGTTTAAAACTAAAGCAAACCACACCTATAATCCCAGGTCTGGGGAGGCAGAGGCAGGCAGGACTCTGTGAGTTCTCTCGAGGCCAGCCTAGTCTCCAAAGGGAGTTCCAGGACAGCCAATGTAACCTTGTCTCCAAAAAAAAAAAAAAAAAAAAAAAAAATATATATATATATATATATATATATATATATATATATATATATATACATACATTAAATAGAACCCTGCATAGCAAATGCCCTTAACCCCAGTACATAGGAGGCAGAGGCAAGTGGATCTCTGTGAGTTGGGAGCTAGCTTGGTCTATAATAGCAAGTTCTAGGTCAGGCAGTGTTGAACATCCACCCATACACATAAAATAAAAAGCAAACAAAAATAAAACAGCATTTTAATAATCAATTGATCACAAAATTTCATTTATGCATATTTTAAGGCCTACTTACTACTTGTGAAAGTTTACTGTTTAATAAACTCATAGCCCCATACCTGCAGCTGTCTTTTGTTTGATTGGTTTTGTTTGTTTCACTATGTAACAGTCCTGGCTGTCCAGAATTTCACTATGTAACAGTCCTGGCTGTCCCGGAACTCACTTTGTAGACCATGTTGGCCTCAAACTCGGAGATCCACCTGCCTCTGCCTCCCAAGTGTTGTGATTAAAGGCCGGCACCACCACTGCCCAGCTTCCTGCTACTGTCTTAATCTGTAATTTGAAAAGGATTAGAAAGAATGGCTACTGCTGCTTCATGCTTCTTTTTATTATTCAGTTGCTGGCGCAAATTAGAAGACAGATTCTGTTTGCATATAAGCAATGTTTCTCGAAATCATTTAGAAGATAGCACCCACTGGCTTGTTCTTCACAATAACTTCTAAGCATCTGTGGGCCAATGAGATGGCTCAGTGAGTAAAGGAGCTTGCTGCCAAATCTGATGACTTGAGTTGACCTCCCTATGCAGTCCGGGATGATCCTGAACTAGTGATCATCCCGATTCAGACTCCTGTATATCAGGATTATAGGTATTTACCATCATAAACTCTTCTTAGTATCCTTAAAGCAATGATATTTCATATGAGCAATGCACAGGTCAAATGTATTTCAGAAGCTTAAACTGAGATCCCCCTCCCCTTTTTAATGGTTAAAAATTTTGTTACTCATTTGTTGTTCTCAAAGTAACCAACCACCTTTTGCATTTTGTGTTTTTAACCACTGTCTTAGTTAGGGTTTCTATTGCCATGAAGAGATGCTGTGACTATGACAACTCTCTTTTCTTAAATTTTTTTAAATTTAAATTAAAAAACAATCTTATTTTACGTACCAATCCCAGTTCCCTTTCTCTCCCCTCCTCTCTCTCTCACCCTACTATCTCCCCATCCCACCCCCATCCACTCCTCAGAGAGGGTAAGGCCTCAGTCATATGGGGGATCATCAAACTCTGTCACACCATTTTGGGACAAGATGGAGGCCTTCCCCCTTGCATCTAGGCTGAGAAAGTATCCCTCCCTAGGGAACTGGCTCCAAAAAGTCAGTTCATGCATTAGGAATAAATACTGGTTCCACTCAGATCAACTCTTATAAAGGAAACATTTAATTGGGGAGGCTTACAGTTCAGAGATTCAGTCCATTATCATCATGGTGGAGCATGGTAGCATGCAGGCAGACATGGTGAGAGTCCTACTTTCTTGCAGATAACAGGAAATGGTTGGTCTAAGTCACTGGACATTATCTTGAGCATAGGACACCTCAAAGCCCACGCCCACAGTGACACACTTCCTCCAACAAGGCCATACCTCCCAGTGGTGCCATTTCCTATGAGTTTATGGGGGACAATTACATTCAAACTACCCCAACTACTTTACCAATGTAATCAAATCACATAACAGTGTGTCAGGAGGTAATATGCTTTTTTTACATAGTTAGAATTTTAGGTCTCAGGAGGGTCGAACACTGATCTTCTAGTAATTTGGTGTGATTGTTAATTATGAAACAACTAGGGGCCAGATGGCTCAGCTGTTGGCACAAGTCTGATTAACCTGAGTTCTGACTGTCAGATCCCACTTTAAAAGTTGAATGTGCTGACATGCATCTGTAATTCCAGCAATCCTACTTCCTGAGACAGGAGAATTGCCAGAAACAGCCCACTAGCCAGCTATGCTAGAGTGCACAGCCAGGCAGAAACAAGGAGACCTGGTCCCAACAAGAAGGAAGGCACAGACAGACTCCTGAAAACTGTCTTTACCACACCCATCTCTCCCCCCCCCCATGAACACACACACACACACACACACACACACACACACACTCACACACCTCACACCCTAATACACCACACCACACACCACATACATCCCACATACTACACACACACACACACACACACACACACACACACACACACACAGAGACAACATAAGTACACTTTAAAATGTTCTAAATAAAAAATTGATAAAACAATTGGTTCACATTTTTTGACATTTATTTGGGGAAGGAGGAAGAGGCCACATATCATGCCGTATCCAGTATGTAGAGATCAGAGGAAAACGTGTAGGAATTGGTGTTCTCTTTCCACCACACAGATCCTGGATACTGAACTCAGGTCCTCCAGTTTGGGTCCAGGAACCTTCACCTGCACAGTCTATTCCTTAAATGACTTTCTAAAATGTTAAACAGAATGAAAGCAAAGACAGGTGTGGTGGTGCCCACTTAGGAAGTGGAGACCTGAAGAGCTTTGTGATTCCAAAACTAGTCTGGTCTACAAGGCAGTCCAAGCTAGCTATAAAATAAGACATGGCTTTAAAAAAGAAGGAACAAGAGAAAAGGAAACAAGTTGGGGTAGCACACGTTGGTAAGGTTTGCTGAAAGAGGTGGAGGCAGGAGGATCACGAGTTCGAGGCCAGCCTGCGCTACACATTTTAAAAAGCCAGATAGTGGTAGTGCACTAAGGAGGCAGAGGCAGGTGGATCTCTGTAAGTTTGAGGCCAGCCTGGTCTACAGAGCAAGTTCCAGGACAGCTGGGACTGTTAGAGAAACCCTGTCTTGAATAAACAAACAAATAAATAAATAAATAAATAAGTTTAAAAAAAAAAAAAGAAAAGAAAAATGGGTGGACTTTGGGGCTGGAATGATGGCTCAGAGATTAAGAGCACTGGCTGCTCTTCCAGATGTCCTGAGTTCAGTTCCCAGCAACCATATGGTGGCTCACAGCTAACTATGATGAGACCTGATGCCCTTTTCTGGCCTGCAGGTGTACATGCAATAAATAAATCTTAAAAAAAAAAAAAAAAAAAAAAGTGGATGGACTTATTTTTACATAAACAAATCTTGTCTGAATTTTTGTTATTTCATGACACAGCATACCAGAATTTTCAGTTACTCAGTATTTGATTTTATAACCATCACTTCTGATGGTTTGTTTTGTATAAATATATAGTATAAGATGACAGGACTATGTTTAGAGTCATTTAAGAAACTGTTGGAAATTCTATTCTAATCCTAAGGCAAAATTCATTGCATGGGTGTAAGAAACTGAGTTAGGCAAGGCAGTGGTGGTGCTCACCTTTAATTCCAGTACTTGGGAGGCAGAGGCAGGCAGATCTCTGTGAGTTCGAGGCCAGCCTGGTCTACAGACTGAGTGTCAGGATAGGCTCTAAAGCCACACAGAGAAACCCTGTCTCAAAAAACCAAAACACCAAAACAAAAACAAACAAAAAGCTAAATAAAAACAACAACAGCAAAAACAAGTTAGGAATACAAGCAGCAATTTTTAAAGTCAAGCATTCTAACACAATATGATACAAAGAATTAATTTGGTATTTACATGTTGAAATATGATGGCAGGAAAATATTAGACTTTCTCATGCTAGGCATTGTTAGGGCACATTTTAATCCCAGCTCTCGGGAGACAGAGTCAGGTGGATCTCCATGAGTTTGAGGCCAGCTTGGTTTACAGAGTAAGTTCCAGGACAGCCAGGGCTGCACAATGAAACATGTTTTGAAAAAATATTTTTTTTTAAATCCCCAACTTTTTCATGATTAGACCATTATCTTTCTATAAGAACAGTAACAACACTGCACTGCACTTCATGGTATACATTAACCTTGAATCCAAGGTCAGGTGTTTTTCTTTGTTTTTTTATTATGTATAAGGTGTTCTGTCTGCATGCATGCCTACACACCAGAAGAGGGCACCAGATCTCATTACAGATGGTTGTGAGACACCATGTGGTTACTGGGACTTGAACTCAGGAGCTCTGGAAGAGCAGCCAGTACTCGTAACCTCTGAGCCATCTCTCCAGCCCTGCACTTTCCCTTTTTGAAACTAGAATTCAATCAAGTATCATACAGAAATCAGGATTTACACCTATAATGTCAGGGCAAGGAGGATGAGGCAGGAGGGCCTGGCATTCAAGGCTGTACAGACCATGCTGATATAAAAGAAACTCAAAAGTTATAAAATTGATTTGAAAAGACTTACTAGTAGATTTGGCTAGGAAACAATAAGTCACACAGGTGGAATTTAGCTAAAGGGGCAATGTCTCTAAAATACCCCCAGATAAAGGTGCAATGTAGCTAAAGGGACAATGTCTCTAAAATACCCCCAGGTAAGTAGTATGCCAACCAGGTTTGCTAAAGATAAAGGAAATTTAGATGCTAGGGTGTAAATGTTTATTCACCGAGACTGACCAGCCTTTAGAATCCATTCCCATGTCAGAAAAGACTTGCCATCTCCCAGGCCCTGACTCCCATATTAAAGACAAACCCCTAATGAACAATTCAAGTGCGACAGGGAAGGGTCACAAGCATCATTCTTCATTTGCCATTAAGTCCTCTGTGCTCTTATGAGGAAAAATTCTGCCAGGCAGGCAAGATGAACCTGGTAACAACTATTAAGAAAAAAAAAAAAAAAAAAAAAAAAGTCAGAATAGCTGATGGCTAATGGATGGTCCCAAGGTGCTGTCTCAGCCAGTAAAATAGCATTAGGAGCCATGCTCCCTGATATGTGCTATGCTCACATTCTCCTGCTGTTTGCATCTGCATGGAAATTGGAAGAAGGAGTTGGGGCTAGCTAGCAGGGCTGGGCGCCGAGCCTGGGGCCCGAAGACACCCAAGAAGCAAGTTTTCTGATTGCTTCCATCTACCCTTCAAAGGTGGTACACAGCCCAGGCTAGAAGTGCCAGCCTTGCTGGAAAAGGGGTCCAAAGGACAGAGGATTGTGGCTGTGGCTGAGACACACTCAGCAGCTATGAACTAGTGATTCTAGGGGCTGGCCATATGGCCCACAGCAAGATGGGGACTAAGCAGCATCCGGGTTCCCACAGGGAGCCCTGCTCTGGGTCCCTACAAAGGCGGGTCGAGAAGCCTTGGGGCAAGAACATCTGTGTGGCCAGGTCATGAGCAGAGAGTGTCCTGTGTCTCCTTGCTCTCCTGTGGTGCAGTTTGGCTGCGGGAAAGATGGCTAAGTTTCAGAAGTTGTGCCTCGTATCCTCTGGTCGTATCTTCTCTCTCGCCGCCTTTCTCCTGCTCTTCCTCCACCATTGGATCCACCCTGTCACCCCTCCTGGTTCCCCAGCACCCCTGCTCCCTCCCCACCCCGCCCCCAGCGCTGTGGCTCCAAAGCTAGAGCCTGCAAGGACCCTGCCACCCATCCTGCTGCTGCTCAGCCGCCTGTGTGGAAATACCTTGCCTTTGCAAGATTCCGCTGAAGTAAAGATAGAGAGACAAGCTACACAGGAGGAAATATTTGCAAATCAACCGTACTGGTATCTAAAATACGTTGAATGCCTTGAATAACACAATAGAAAAGGAATTCTAAGAACATGAGCAAAAGTCATTACTATGAAAAGGAGGCAAAAGGCAGCGACGCTGTGAGTTTTCCAAACTGTGAGATTTGACCCAAAAATGTAAAAACGATATTTTGCATTCTAGGTCAAACAGATGAGCGGATTCGTTGCCAGCTATAGAGTCCTTGCACACAACCACTCCGCGAAAGCTTTAGAATTGAGTAGGAACGAACAGGAAGGCTGCAAAGACACATGGCGGCGGTTATCTGTTTCCTCCAGCAATAGAGAATGCAAAAATTGTCATTGATTTTTAGAGATTATTCGATTGTTGCTCTTTCCGCTCATGGTTGAGAAGTGGCACTCTGAGATCAGTATGATGCTTGTCACCAAACTGGATAACTGAGTTCAGTGCCAGGACCCACATGGTAGGAGAAAACTGAACTCACAGAGATCCACCTGCCTCTGCCTCTCGAGTGCTGGGATTAAAGACTGATCTTCTAAAACTATATTGTGTTTGTGTGTGTGTGTGTGTGTGTGTGTGTGTGTGTGTGTGTGTGTGTGTGTGTGTGTGTGGTTCCCAAGTGTGCAGGGTGGGGTGAGATACGCCCAAGGGTGCTTCAGCTTCTCCCGGAGAAAGGAAACGGTCCTGTGTATATCCTTCTCTCAGGGCACATCTCGGAAGACTGCTACAATGTTCTTCTCCCTTCTCTCTCCCTTCAGATGAGGTGAGTGAGAGGGCTGTGGACAGCTTTGGACAGAATGATCCAGAAGCCACCAGGGTAGCACAATGTGTTTAACATTCATGGAAATGGGGAGATCCCTAGAAGCTTTTTGGCCCTCATGCAGTTGGTAACTGCTCTGGAATTCTCTCTCCTTTCTTCCCTCCCTCCCTTCATCTGTTGTATCTTTTGCTTGTTTTACTATGAACAACTCTATTCATGTATGCATATTTATCCATTTATATTCCCCAAGACCTCTCCCCACAACACGTCTACTGCCTACCTTCATGTCCTTTTCTTTTTCAGTCCAGTTAGTGTTGCCCAAATGCACACGGGCATGAGGCCTTCCAATCATGCATGGACAATTTGTTTTGAATAGGTGTGGCCCCCATAGACTCAAGTGTTTGAATGCTTGGCCCTTACCCCGACCCGAGGGGCCTAGTTATTCGTGGGTCGAGGTGGGCTAGAACCTGAAAATAATGGGAGAGAAAGAAGGAAGGAGACCAAGCAGTGCATTTGTCAAGGTCTAACTTTATTGATGTAAAAAGGAGTTTTTAAAGCAAAGCGGGGAGGAAATGGGGAGGGGTAGCAGGCAGGGAGGAAATGGGGAGGGGTAGCTTCTGCTAACTCCGGGGTCCTGGTAATTATCCCAGACAATAAACATCAGACAATAAACGTCTGCTTATCTTAGTTCCTGGGCCAGGCCCATCTCAGTTCTGGGCACTCGGTTTATCTCAGTACCTGGAATGAGTGGAAGAGACCACCTGTTAAGCAGGTTCCTGTATACCAAGATAAGGCTCAATTAGAGTTCTAAGGTGTAAGCAATTCTGCAATAGGAATGTAACTCAAGGTCGGCTCCCAACAGGCCCTTACATAGGGAGTGGCACTATTAGGAGGTGGGGCCTTGTTGGAGGAAGTGTGTCACTGTGGGGGTGGACTTTGAAGTCTTCTGTGTTCAAGCTATGCCCAGTGTGGTACACAGTCTCCTTCTGCCGCCTGTGCATCAAGACATACGGCTCTCAGCTCCTTCTCCAGCACCATGTCTGCCACAATGATAATGGACTAAACCTGTGAAACTGTGAGCCTCCTCAATTACATGTTTTCCTTTGTAAGAGTTCACATGGTCATGCTGTCTCTTCACAGCAATAGGAACTCTAATTAACACAGATAATTTACCAGTTGTGATGGAATTTTTGCTATGATGCTGGTAAGTGGCTTCAGGTAGACATGAAGGGGAGGAGCCTGTCTCTTTCTTTAATGTAACCCCACACACACACACACACACACACACACACACACAAATTGTCCTTCTCCATCCTGGTGGCTAGATTGGAATTTGAAGCACATCTTCATGTCTATGAAATCCTTCTTACACACAGCTGTGCCATTGGGTTGTTATGGAAAAGGAAGAGAATAATAAGAAATTGTCACATCCAGTGAGGGTAGAGGGATGTGAGGTGGGAGTGGGGAGGGAGATGACTCAGCAGATAGAGCTCTTACCTGGCCTGTGTTCTATCCAAGAACCCACACAATGTCCCAAGGAGAAAGCTAAGCCTACAAACTTATCCTCTGCTCTCCACACACATTTCATGGCACACAAACATGCACACCCACACATACAATAACAATAAAGTTTATTGATTTGTTTTTAAGAAAAGGAGAACAAAAACTGTGTCCTTAAATGTCTCTGGCCTCTGGGCAGGCAGAGCTGTTGCCAAGGATGAGTTTCTTTCTCGTTTTCTCATTACCGGGCTTTGGACAAAGGCGGTGCTATGAAAAACTCTAGTAGGCAAACTCCCCACAGAAAACTGAGAGCTTGAAATCTCAGCACCCTGTGGGGGATGCTGGGAGCTCTCAGGCCAGTTACTCCGAAGTACAGCAGGGCTGCAGGCTAGAGATGGCTCACCAAGGCAGAAGGCTCAACAGTGCCTCAACACTTGTGCTGTCTCTGCTCTCCACATCTGTGATGTGGTCGGCTCTCTCTCCTCACTCTCCTCTCCTCTGCTTCCTCCCTCCCTGCTCTCTCTCCTTTCTCTCCATCTCTCTCCCTTTCTCTTTCCTCTACACACACACACACACACACACACACACACACACACACACACGCCTAAGTACATGTTGACTTTGGGCAGGGGGCACGTCTGCTAAGATCTTTTTTCTCCCAAGGTATAGTATGATTTCATGTCTATGAACTTCAGGAAATAGGAGTTCACAAGAAAGCTCAAAAAAAAGAAATTTCAAAATGACTAAAACATAGAAGAATTAGATCCCTAAGAAAAGAATGAGACACTAAGATATTGTACCCAAAAGAAGAGTGTGGAAGGGGGTGGTGGGGGACGTCTGCCCACAATTGTTTTCCTTTTCTCTGCCTTTCCATTCTCTCTTCTCTTTTGTTTGACTTTTCTTTTGAAATTCCCATGAATGTGGGAGAACATAAGTCCCTAATTAGTTAAGGAAACACCATGACTTAAAGTAGGTTGAGAGGAAAGGGCTTATCTGGCTTACACTTCCACATCATAGTTCATCTCTGGAGGGAGTCAGGACAGGAACTCACATAGGGCAGGATCCTGGAGGCAAGAGATGATGCAGAGGCCATGGGTTTACTGGCTTGCTTCCCATGGCTTGCTCAGCCTGCTTTCTTATAGATCCCAGGACCACAAACCCAGAATGGCACCACCCACAGTGGACTGGGCCCTCGAACTCAGAGATCTGCCTGTCTGCTTCTGAGTGCTGGGATTAAAGGCATGTGCCACCACTGCCAGGCTTTACAGCTACATTTCATGGAGACAATTTTCTCAATTGAAGTTCCCACCTTTCAGACAACTCTAGTTTGTGTGTCAATTGACATAAGTCTTGCCAGCACAGTCCTTTTGTAGTTTAATTAAGAAAAACCAAGCTGGGCACAGGTGGCCTGTGTCTTTAATCTCAGCACTCAGAGGCAGAGACAGGCAGACCTTTGAGTTTGAAGCCAGCCTGACCTACAGAGTGAGTTCCTGGACACCAGGGCTATACAGAGAAACCTTATCTCAAAAGAAAGGAAGAAAGAAAGAAAGAAAGAAAGAAAGAAAGAAAGAAAGAAAGAAAGAAAGGAAGAAAACCACAAATATATCTCTCAGGGAAAGACACTAAATATGGTGAGAGCAGTTATTTATTTTGTTGTTTCAAGACAATTACCCTGTCTGCTGTTGAATTGCTAGACTCAAGTGATCCTCCTGCCTCACCCTAAGTCTATAGCTAAGGCTATAGACTACAACAGCTCACTGCCAGGGTACCCTGTTCATTCCTCACTCCCCAGAAGGGAAGGCCACTGACTCAGTCCAAAAGTGAGTCCGGGCCTATTAAAACCTGTAGTATAGAAGGGTTTGTGGAAGGTAGGTAGAACCCAGCATTCCTCAGAACCTTGTGAGACCGGTCCCATTTGACAGGAGGAGTCATTTCCCTTACCTCAGGCAAAAGGGATGGCTTCATTGATTATACCTGTGGCCTCCAGGCTCCCTCAGTCCCTATTCACAAGTAGCTGGTATACATTTTAAAGTCCATGCTAGCCTCACTAGGCTTCCCTCCTCCCAGATACCTGTCCGTTCTCTTTATAAAGACTGGATTTCCCCTGTCCCTGCTGCTGCCACTATGCTTTCTAGTCCCCGTGTTCCCCCCGTTTTCCCTTCTCTTGCAGATAGCCCTGGCCATGGCCAGTCTGCTTTCCTTTCGCTTCTCTCTGGACCCTTCTAGATGTCACTGTACATTATCTCTCCTGTGTACTATAAAAACCTTCCCCTCCTACCATAGGAGCCATCGTGCCCACAATTTCCCAGCTATGGCCCCTTGAACACACTCACCAGCCCGCTCATTTTAGTTTCTTAGTTATTGTTCTTTTTCTGCGGTTCTGTGGTGTGGAGAATAGAGAACCCAGAGCCCCTACTATCAAGGCCAGCATTCTGGACCGTTTCACCATATGCCATCCTTGAGCAGGAAGCACGCTAACCTTTGTGTCAGCCCAGTTTTACCATATGTGCTGCCAAAGCGAACATGGGAAGTGGGAATTCTTTGTCTCGGTCTAATGAATACTCCAGTGTCTTTATGAGAAAATAATATTTACAGTTTATTAACAATTTAGCTCTTTTTAGAACCATATTTGTAAACTTTGTTCTGGTGAATTACAGTTTTAACTGCTGTCTAAAAACAAAGATACCATCTATTTGCCCCTGGTTGAGGACACCTTTAAGGTTCAGTCTTGGAAGCCATAAACTTCCTGGTGGATTTTGGGAAGTCTCAGGATGCAATTTCAACGATGAGCACCAGGTGGCAGAACACTGTCCTTTTGGATGTTGAATTTTATTCTGACTTGAAGTCTCCTTTGTTCTCATAATCTTTTTTTTTTCTTTCAAAGCAGGATTTCTTTTATTTTGTTTTGTTTTTTGAAACAGGGTTTCATTGTGTAGTCCTGGCTGTCTTGGACCTAACTCTGTAGACCAGACTGGTCTTACTCTCAGAGATTTGCCTGCCCACTACTGCTGGCTCTTCTGATAGTCTAAGACTCTCTCTCTCTCTCTCTCTCTCTCTCTCTCTCTCTCTCTCTCTCTCTCTCTCTCTCTCTCTCTCTCTCTCTCTCTCTCTCTCTCTCTCTCTCTCATTTTTGTTTTTTTCTCTGTAGTTTTAGAAGCTATACAAGAACTCACGCTGTAGACCAGGCTGGCCTTGAACTCACAGAGATTCGCCTACCTCTGCCTCCCAAATGCTGGGATTAAAGTCATGAGGCCTGTGTCACCACCACCCAGCAAGACTGTGTCTCTTAACTGGATAGTTTTGGCAATACCTTTAATCCCAGCACTCCAGAGGCAGGCCGATCTCTGAGTTCAAGACCAGCCTGGTCTATGGAGCGAGTTCCAAGACAGCCAGGGCTACACAGAGAAACCCTGTCTCAAAATGCCAAAAGCTAAATAAAAGACATCTCTTAATCCATACAATATAAAACTTAACCTTATACCCACAGGCAAATGCAGTTCTTATCGCTCATCCAAGAAAGTTGTTTTTACAGCAAACAGATCATTATAGAAAACCGCAATTGGTCATGATGCAGAGATCAACAGGGCTAGCCCCAGTGGATACATCTGCAACACATCTTCTGCTCTTAAAGCTCAGAGAGCATCAGAGAAGAGGGGAGGAAAGATCATAAGAGCCAGAGGGCCAGGAAGCCTGCTCTAAGCCCTTGCCTCCTAGAAATGACAGGGAGGCTACACCCATGACACCCAAACATTATAGCTCCCTAAGCAAGACATGAGGGAAGCAGTCAGTACACTTGCTAATAAGAAAGGGGGTAAATCTCACGGGGTCACACCCCCAGACAAGAACCACAGGCAACTACCGACTGCTGAGAGAGAATTAGCCTTTCCCAGGAATGAGCCCCCAAATCCATTATCCAATATAACGTGGCCAGCCCTGAAATCATATACTCACAAACAACAACGGGTTCAGCAAGTTGGGAGGAGAGGGAAAAGGGAAGAGGCCATCATAAAAAAAGATAAACATAAAAGACTCTTCTTAGATTCGAGTAGTCTATGGTCCCTTGAATGTACTGTGGGAGCCTCCCTGAAGTAGAGATGCTTTACTCACTGTTTTATACGTTGTCACTAGCTAAACAAAACACTCTACAGGCTTGCCTGTAGCCAGGTTGTTTTGCTTTTGTTTTTATTGTTGTTTTCTGAGGCAGGTTTTCACTGTGTAGACCGGGCTGTTCTGAAACTCACTCTATAGTCCAGGCTGGCCTTGAACTCAGAGAGTGCTGGGATTAAAGGTGTGCACTATCACCACCCAGCTTGCAGCCACATCTTATGAAGACATGTTCTCAAGTTGATGTTCCCTCCTGTCTAATGTAAACTTGTGTAAAGTTGATATAAAATCAATGAGCACAACAGGAAATGAATTTGTCTTCACTTCAGCTAATAGTCTAAACACCCTTCTGTTGTTGTAGCCATTTGCTGTGTGTAGCAAGAGCCTGTTCCAACACACACACACACACACACACACACACACACACACACACACACACACACACACCCTGGGAGAAAAGTGTGTACTTGCTGGGCAATAGCAAACATATTTAGTTTATCTAACAAAGGCCCAACATTGGAAATATAATACTTTCTGTTGTTGAGTAAAGTGCTGAGGGGTCATCCTTCTGTTAGAACCTGGCAGTTTGGAGATAATCCCTGGCTCCAGGCTCTTGTCATTCACTTTCATGTCTCCCAGACCTTCATAATAATCTGTCTTAAGCACTTGGACATATCAATGCCGTGACAAGGATGCCCCTACCTGATTTATTCCAGCTCCCAGACTGGCCTGCTGTCTTCTGCACTGGCTCTGTACCTCTTCAACCTCCTCTCATTTTATTGATCAGGTCTGTTCACTGATCCAAAAATGATCATAGTTTGATTAAGTCTCCGTTCCATATGCTTCAAAGCAAATGATTTTTAGATTTACGTGTTTGGGGTGTGTGTGTGTGTGTGTGTGTGTGTGTGTGTGTGTGTGTGTGTGTATGCGTGTGCCACAGTTCATGTGTGGAGGTCAGAGGACAACATGTGTGGAGTTGGAGCATGGAGACAGAAGAACTCCATGAAGTCACAAGTCCTCCATGAAGATTTTAGGGCTTGACCTCAGGTTGTCTGGCAGAAGCCATGCTGTCACCCTTAGGAACAGTGCATAGGTGTGTTGGATATGGAGCTCCTTAGATGGCAACGCTCTTTGGAGAATCCCATCCATTTGACAAGGACCTATGGAAATAATACTGCAAACTCTGTGCTGATCTTAGGGAGCTCATGGGCTTCAGGCTGCCCTAACTTTTGCTACGCTTAATCCTATGGTAACTCTTAGTTTTGCCTTGTTAATTGTGATCATGCTTAAGTTTACTAGGAACAAAAGTCTTTATAGAAAAATCACATTTCTCTAATCTGTTACAGAAACCAGTTTCTCCAGCTGCCATCCTGCAATAAGCAGGAGGAACTCACTAATGTTAATGATTATTGCTTACCCAATACCAAAAATAAATATACTCCAAAGAATTTAGGAACCAAGGAAATAGTTTCTTAAAAGATGACATTAAAAACCTTATAGGAACACAGAAGGAAAAAGAGACAGGACATGAAAGGTCAGACAATTCTCTGGCACTAAGACATGAACACTCAGATACTTTCTTAATATCAAAGTATCAATAAGGGAATCTAAAACTCCTAGTTCCTCTTAAAGAGGTACATTTAGAAATTGCCACAGGAAGAACAAAGAAATGTCATTTCAATAGTTAAAGAGTTAGGTACTAATCATTACTTTGAGAACTTTTAAAGAATAAGATTCTAACTGCAATCCACACAATAAAGGTGCCGTAGAGATTACTCAGAAACGGATAACACCTGAAAATGATATCCTAGACATCTGCCTTTTGCCTCTCAGCTTTTATCTTTCTTTTCTTCTCATTCTCTGGCTTGTTGTATAACCGGGTGGCTGGCCCCTACAGTCCTCCTACTCTTGCTTGTCGATTTTCCAAGATTTCTCCCCTCTTTATTTCCTCTGCCTGGCAGCCCCGCCTATCCTTTCTCCTGCCTTGCTATTGGCTGGTCAGCTCTTTATTAGCCCAATCAGGTGTTTTCGACAGGCAGAGTAACAGCTTCACAGAGTTAAACAAACGCAACATAAAAGAATGCAACACATCCTTGCATCATTAAACAACTATTCCAAAGCATAAACAAATGTAACACATTTTAAAATAATATTCTAGGGCTGGAGAGATGGCTCAGAGGGTAAGAGCACCCGCTGCTCATCCAGAAGACCTGAGTTCAATTCCCAGCAACCGCATAGTGGCTCACAACCATCTGTAATGAGATCTGGTGCAGGCATACTCACAGGTAGAACACTGTATACATAATAGATAAAATAAACCTTTAAAAATAATACTCTATAACACTCAAGCCTTCATGGTCACTGCACCTCCCTCTTCCGCAGTGCTCCCTGGGGCTTGGAGTGACAGAGATGTTCCAGTTAGTGTGTAGCTCTCAGGAATCTCTTATTCTTAGAACTCTGACATGTTGTGAATCCCTGCTTTACCTGTTGCTCACAACCCTATGAAGCTTCTCTGACAGCTGTGCCAGAATGTAGCTGTAAATATATTTAGGAAGTAGCTTGATTGCCTATTTAGTGTTTGAGTTTTGGTACAGAGTTTCTTCTATATATAGCACTGGCTGTCCAGGAATTCACTCTGTAGACCAGGCTGTCTTCAAAATCGCAGAGATTTGCCTGCCTCTTCTTCCCATGTGTTGGGATTAAAGGTATTTCCCACCATTCCTGGCTAATTGTCCATTTAACAAAAACATCAATACTAGAATCCTCCTTAAAGTGTTGTCCCTAGTCATAGGCTTTTGAGCATGTTTATACTATGAGGTATGTTCTTTCCCATGAAGCATGTCTCAGATACCATCAGGAAGCAGTTGGTTACCCCCGAAACATACATGCCACTATTGTACCTGTGAGTGTATTTTTTTTTGGCTGGCAAGTCAATGATCCACATCTGTTAAATGGTTGATGACTTTTCTTCTAAATATCTTGTATAGTATTTTTGAGCTCCATGAACACTGGTCATCAGGGAAAAAGCTTCCAGCCTACTTCTGACTTAATTTCTCTGTGTTCTATGGAGATAGTGTGTTTTCTTCAACAGTAGGTCTTACTATCTATATTAGTTTGCATTGTGTTGCTATGATAAACCATTGACTGAGAGCACCATGGTGAAAAAGAGGTTCATTTTTAGCTTTCAGGTTATAGTCCATCAATGCAAGAAGCCAGGACAGGAGCACAAGACAAGAGCCTAGAGGCAGGAACTGAAGCAGAGGCAACGGAGTAATGATGTGCACTGGCTTGCTTCCCACGGCTTGCTCAGCCTGCTTTGTTATACAGCCTAGGGCCACCCACCCACCGGGCCACCCACCCACCCACATTGATCACTAATCAAGGCAGTGCCCCACAGACTTGCCCCCTGGGCGATCTGATGGAGACAGCATTTCACTTAAGTTTCGTTTTTCTAATCATCACCTCCAGCATTCTCCCTTCTATTTCTTTATGACATGCATTTGACTCTTACTTTGGTTTTATTTCCACATTGCTACCACCTCTACCTCATGACTCCTTCCTTGATTCCTGGCCTCTACAGATATTCACTCCAATTTAAATGCAGAAATTGAAACTTTGAATCTAGGGCTCACATATGAGAGAGAACCTACAGCAAATATTCCTGGTTATCTCACTTAGTAAAATTTTCCAGTTCCACTCGTTTTCCTGCGAGTTTCTTCCTTCCTTCCTTCTTTTCTTTTTTCCTTTTCTTTTTTTTCCTCTGAATAGAATTCCATTGTGTAATTGTGCCACATTTTCATTATCCATTCATCTGTTGGAGGACATCTAGGCTGATTTCATTTCCTATATATTGTCAACAGGGCAGCAATGAACATGGAAATATAAATTTCTGTTATAGGGTACAGAGTCCTTCAAGTGTATGACCAGGAGTGATATGGTATGTTGTGCTTTGAAAGGAAATGATCCCCAAAGGGAGTGGCACTAGTAGGTATGACCTTGTTGGAGTAGGTGGGACCATTTTGGAGGAAGCGTGTGTCACTGTGGAGGCAGATTTTGAGGTCTCATATATGCTCAAGCCACACCCACTGAGACGGTTCACTTCCTGTTGCCCGTGCAAGATGTAGAACTGTCAGATACCTCTCCAGCACCATGTCTGCCTGCACACCACCATGTCCCACCATGATGACTATGGGCTGAACCTCTAAAACTGTAAGACATCCAAAGTAAATGTTTTCCTTTCTGAGATTTGCTGTGGCCACAGTGCCTCTTCACAGCAATAGAACTCCTAAGACATGGTAAGTCTACTTTATTTTTTTTTTTAAAGATTTACTTATTATGTATACAGTGCTCTGCACGCATGTATGCCTGCATGCCAGAAGAAGGTACCATATCTCATTACAAATGGTTGTGAGCTGCCATGTGGTTGCTGGGAATTGAACTCAGGACCTCTTGAGTTCAGTCAACCAGTGCTCTTACCGCTGAGCCATATCTCCAGCCCAGGTAGCTCTATATTTAACATTTGGAGAAACCTCTCTGCTGTAGTGACTGCCTCAGTTTAGATTCCCATCAACAGTATAAAGTGTCCTTCTCGCCCACACCCTGGACAGCATTTGTGCTCATTTATTTTCTTGATAATGGCTATTCTGACTAGGGTAAGATGAAATCTCAGATTGGTTTTGATTTACATTTTCCTGGTAGTTAATAATGTAAAATGCTTTAAAAAAAATAGTTGTGGGGCTGGAAAGATGGCTCAGTGGTCAAGAGCACTGGGTGCTCTTCCAGAGGTCCAGAGTTCAATTCCCAGCAACTATATGGTGGCTCTCAACCATCTGTAATAAGATCTGGTGCCCTCTTCCGGTGTGCAGACATACATGTAGACAGAACACTGTATACATAATAAATAAATAAAAATAGTTGTGGGTTTATTTTGTATTTTATGGGTATTTTGCCTGCCTGCCTGCCTGTATGTATGTACCTGTCATTTGTGGCGGTCGGAACAGAATGTCAGATTCCCTGAAGCTGGAGTTATAGATGGTGGTGAGCCACCATGTGGGTACTGGGATCTGAATCTAGATCATCCTCAACTCAAGAAAAACAACTGCTCCTAACCACTGAGCTACATCTCCAGCCCCTGATGTTGAACACTTTAAACAATATTTATTAGCCACAGTATTTCTTCTTTGAGAATCATTTAATTCCATTTTGTTGCCATTTTTTGAGTTCTTTGTATACTCCAGGTATTAACCCTCTGTTAGATGTATAACTGAGACAGGGTGTCTCTGTGGTTTTGCAGGCTGTCCCATTGCTTCTCCACTTGATTGACAGTTTCCTTTGCTGTACAGAAGGTGAAGTCCCATTTGTCAGTTGTTGGCCTTATTTCCTGAGCAACAAGGGTCCTACTCAGAAAATCCTTCCATACCCCTGTATCTTGTCATGCATACTCTACTTTTTCTTCTTGAAGTTTCAGGTTTATATCGAGGCCCTTAAATAAATCTAGAGCTGGTTTTTGTGTAGAGTGACAGATAAGAATCTGGTTTTAGTCTTTTTTGTGTGAATATCCAGTTTCTCGGGACCAGTGTTGAAGATGATATCTTTCCTCCAGTGTGTATCCTTGGCATCATAATAAAAAAATCAAATGACTGTAGAAATGTGGACCTGTTTCTGCAGCTTCTTTCTGCTCCATGATCAGCTTCTCTGCATTTTTGCCAGAACTATGGTAGCTCTATTCCTGTGGCTCGAAGTGCACTTTGAAATCAGGTATGGGGATGTCTCCAGCTGTACTCCTTTTGCTTAGGATCTCTGTGTTTATCTGGGGTCTGTTGTGCTGTTATAGGAATCTTAAGGTTTTTTTTGTTTTTTGTTTTTTGTTTTTCTATGAGGAAGAGCAAGGAGATCACAGCTCAGGGTCTAATCCCTGAACACAGGCGATGTTTTTCGTCCTGTTGTGTCTTCCTTGATTTCTTTTCTTAGAGATGTAAAGTTTTCATTGTAGAGGTCTTTCAATCCTTTAGTAGATACTCTTTGAGGCTATTGTGAATGGAATTGTTTCCTGGAATCTTTCTCAGTATACTTACCATCAGTATATAGGAAGGCTACTTATCTTATATATTAATTTTATATTATGCCACCTTGCTGAAAGTGGTTTTTTTTTGTTAGTTTTTTAGTTCTAAGAGATTTTTGGTGGCATCTTTAAGTCTCTCTTAATTTTTAGAAATTACCTTTGTTTATTTATGTGTATGCTCATTTGCTGTGGACTATGGAATGCTTGTGGTTTGATTGCCAACTTTTAGGGATTGGTTCTCTCCTCCCACGGTATGGATCCCAGGATTAATCTCAGGTCGCGAGGATTGGCTATAGGGGTCTTTGCCCGCTGTCCCACCAGGCTGGCCCTAGAGTCTTTTATGTCTAAAATTATACCATGTGCAGCCGGAATACTTTGACTCTTTTTCTATTCATATCCCTTTTCTTTTTCTTATTGGTCTACCCAAGAGTTCCAAGAACTATATTAAATAGTAGTGGAGAGAATTTTCAGCCTTGTCTTGCTCAAGATTTTAATGACTTTGCTTGAAGTTTGTCTCCGTTTGCAATAATCCTGGCCCTGGGCTTGTGCTGAAATATATTTCTTCAGCTTGAGATATGGCCCAGCAGTTAAGAATACTGGCTGCGCTCTTTTTCGTGGCGCCTCTTAGGCAGTCGGCTGTGCGAAGATGAAGCTGAATATCTCCTTCCCTGCCACCGGCTGACAGAAGCTGATCGAAGTGGACAATGAGCGCAAGCTTCGTACGTTCTATGAAAACCGTATGGCCACAGAAGTAGCTGCTGATGCTCTGGGTGAAGAGTGGAAGGGTTACGTGGTCCGCATCAGTGGCGGGAATGACAAACAAGGTTTCCCCATGAAGCAAGGTGTTTTGACCCATGGCAGAGTGCACTTGCTGTTGAGTAAGGGCCATTCTTGTTATAGACCAAGGAGAGCTGGAGAGAGGAAGTGCAAGTCTGTTCGAGGATGCATCGTGGATGCCAATCTGAGTGTTCTCAACTTGGTCATAGTAAAGAAAGGAGAGAAGGATATTCCTGGACTGACAGATACTACTGTTCCTTGGTCGGTTGGGACCTAAAAGAGCTAGCATAATCCGAAAGCTTTTTAATCTCTCTAAAGAAGATGATGTCCACCATTATGTCGTGAGAAAGCCTTTAAACAAAGAAGGTAAGAAGCTCAGGACCAAAGCACCCAAGATTCAGCGTCTGGTTACTCCAGGTGTCCTGCAACACAAACGCCATCGTATTGCTCTGAAGAAACAATGTACAAAGAAAAACAAGGACGAGGCTGCAGAATATGCTAAACTTTTGGCTAAGAGAATGAAGGAAGCCAAAGAAAAGCGCCAGGAACAGATCGCCGAAAGACGTAGGCTGTCCTGGCTGAGAGCTTCTACTTCCCAGTCTGAGTCCAGTCAAAAATAAGTCTTTAAGGGTAACAAATAAATAATCATACATTGAAAAAAAAGAATACTGGCTGCTTTTCCAGAGGACTTGGGTTCAATTCCCAGCAACATGATGTCTCACAGCCATCTATAATAGGATCTGATGCTGTCTTCTGGCATAAAGTTCAACATGCAGATAGAGTATTCATAATACATAAAATAAATACATAAATAAACCTTAGAGCTGCTTTATTTTATTTTGTTTTTGAGACAGGGTCTCACTATGCAGCTCTGGATGGCTGGAACTTGCTTTGTAAACTACCGGGATGGCTTCAAACTCATAGCAAGACCCCATGAGTGCTAGATTAAAGGCATGCACTACCATGCCTGGTTCTCTCCAGAGCTTTTAAATTAAGGGATATTGTATATTGCTGTGTTGGGCCAGGGTTAAAGCACCAGAGGGAGTTGAGGTGAGGGTTTTGTCTATGGAGGGAGTAGGTGTTTCAGGTAGGTCCTGGAATGGTGGTAAGTCCTTCAAGTACTGGAAGGAAAGTGGGGTGCTCTATTTATAGAGAGAGTGTTTGCTTTAAGTAGGTCCTCAGATGACAGGCAGGATTTCTCTGTGTAGCCCTGGATGTACTAGAATTCTCTCTGAAGTTCAGGCTAGGCTTGAACTCAAAGATCTTCTTGCCTCTTTCTCCCAATTGCTGGTATTAAAGGCAAGCTACCCTGTCTGGCTTGGTGTGTGTGTGTGTGTGTGTGTGTGTGTGTGTGTGTGTGTGTGTGTGTGTGTGTGTGTGTGTGTGTGTGGTGGCGGGGGGAGGGGTTCTCTATGTAGCCTTGTCTGGCTTTGAACAAACTCACTATGTAACCCAGGCTGACCTCAAATTCTCAGTAATCTTCTATTTCCCAGTCTCCCCAATATTGGTATTTCAAGTATATGGCACCGTGGTCACTGGATATTTTCTGATAATGAGAAGTTAGTAGGCATCATATTGATATAGATTAATTCCTATTTTGGTAATTACCCAGATTTAGAAACATTAATAAGCACGTGCAATCATTCCTACCATTGGTTTGGTGAGCATGAGCAGGGTGAAAAAGAAAGCTAATCTTTAGACACCGGCAGAAGTCCTCTCACTTAACCCTTCACTTAGCACTTAGCACCTGTGGTGTCTCGGTGAGGAGTCCATCTAAGGATGCCTGTCTAATTTAGAGAGAATGCTCCACAGTGGGGTTGTAAGCTCCTGTGGCCCAATTTTGGTGACAGCTTCAATTTGCTACAAGATAGGTGTGGCTGAAAGGAGACCACTGTGAACTCATCAAGTCTGAATTTTATTTCACCCAGGAGCAGAGTGACGAAGGGACATTCTTCCATGTTACATGTATCCCATGCTTCTTCTGGTCCCCTTCCACTGGGGTCGTTGCTGGGGCTACTGTGCCAAGTGTGAAGATTCTGCCTTACTCCCAGGCGCTGACTCCCCTGCCCCCGAGGGCCTGCCCTTGTACTCGCAGTTTAGGAGCCTCTGTAAGTATAGCAAAACTCGGTTAATTTGATGTTCCTGATCAACATTTGCAAAGTTGACAAGGTGAGAATCAACAAAGCCAGTTGACAAGGTGAGAATGTTTCCTGATGCCATTGGATTTTATTTTAAAAGGTAGACAATATTTGAGAAAAAAGAAACACTTAGAGCTCAAATGCTTACAGTAACTTCAGACAACAGCAATGCATGCGTTCACAGACAGGGTAGCTGTTAAAGCCACATCCTAGTTTTAGTGTCTGCCCTTCATTGCATCTTGTAGATTTTATTTTTTTCTAAATAAATTTAGAAAAAAGGTTTGTGGCAATTCTACAATGAGGGACTCTTTTGATACCATTTATTCAGTGGTGTGGGATCATCTCTTTCTCTTTCTCATTTTAGTAATTTTTGAAAAAAAAAATATATATATATATATATATATATATATATATATATATATATATATATATATATAGTGCTCTGTCTGCATGTACAACTTTATGCCAGAAGAGGGCACTGGATCCCCTTAGAGATGGTTGTGAGCCACCATGTGGTTGCTGGGAATTGAATTCAGGACTGCTGGAAGGGTAGCCATTTCTCTTAACCACTAGCCATCTCTCCAGCCCCAGTAATTCTTGAAACATTTCAAAACTTTTCATTTTTATATGTGTTTTTGTTGTTTGTGATCAATAATATTAACAAGCTGAATTTGCTCTCTGACAATTTCACATAAATACATATATATTCATTTACATATACATATATGTTTGTATATATACACATATATATTGTTCTTTGAAATTTTCATATATATGTATATATATAATTAATTTTTGTTATTCTTATCCTTCACTCTGTTTTTTTTTCTCCCATACTTGTCAGTGCCCCCCTCCTCAGGTCTATTTCTCATGTTAAGATTGTTTGTTTGTTTGTTTGTTTGTTTGTTTAGTGACCACTAGAGTGTCTCAGTGGCCATGGGTATGGAACTGTTGTCCAATGGAGCCTGGTGAACTCACCAGTGGGTACAAAAATTCATATTTTTGCAGGATCAAACTGTGAACCATAAGGTTGCATTATTTACTGGAAAAATCTGTTTCTAGTTGTGGTGTGGCTCAGCCATAGGGCACACCTTTTAACCCAAGATCTTTCTGTTTGAATATTGTAAGCAGGATTAAACAAAGTCAACCAAAAGTCAAAAGGTGGAGCAAGGAACTAGTTGACAGGAAGTGAAAATAAGGTTATTATGAAAAAAATCATAGAAAGTACGAGGGAGTCAGAAGGACAGATAGATGCAGAGGAAGTAGAGGGGAGGGTCACTGAGTTGGAGGAGACTTATTTGAGACAAGGAGAGGGATAACGGTGGAGGAGGAAGGTCAACAGGGTGCTTTCTCTGACTCTCTGAGCTAGTGGGCTGTATAAGTTAAGAAAGAGCACCAGCAAGATCAAACTCAGAGTACTTTTCCCCTTCTGTGTCTGGATCTTTTCTACTGTGAGCTGGCTTCCATGGGCGTCCAGGACATTTGTGGGATGTTGCTTCTGGAAAGTCAGATATCAGCTTAAATGAAAGGCTATCTGGTTGTACATGGATATCAGGGATGAAATCATCATCATTCTCAGTGGCATATGGTGGTGGGGTAACCACCATATCACCAATTAAATCTGAGTCCTGAAAGTCAGAAGAGGTAATCATTACACTTGGCTGAGCTAGGGGAGGGCTAGAGGTGGTCCTCCCCTGTGCCTGTGTGGAGGATGTAGTATTGTCTTCAGAAGAGCTTGCCAAAGGCTCTGTTCTCTGGTCAGTGTGCTTTTCTTTGTTTTTGTTTTTATTTTTGTGTTTACCATGACCATGACCATGACCATGACCATGACCTTGATTATGTTCTACTAGATGTCTGTGATCAAAGCCATCTTCCCTTTGGGGTTTAAGATGAACTAGTTTATGCTGATGTCCATGGCCAAGGCCATGACTCTTTGGGGGCCAATGGCCTTGGTGATGCCCATGCTTATGCCTCATTTGTTTGTCATGCCCATGAGTGGGTCTTCCTTCACTTTCTGGATCCTGCTCTTCTTGTGCCATGGCAGTGTAGGGTGGACTTACAGTTGTTCCTTCTTTTGTTTCTTGAGCTTGGACTGACCGGAAAGGTGAAAAGCCTGGAGGCCTTCTCATCATTGTAATCTAAACAGGAAATATTAGGATGAATGCATTATGTCAGAGCCACACTGTCAGTGAGGGAAGGGGAGACTAAGACCCTGATGATACCATTTTGGTTTACAATGGGGTGATTTTTTTTGCCAGGTTTTAAATACTATATTAATTTTCTAGAAAAATTAATTAGCAATATGCCTTCTCCTTAGATTGTTCTTGAAATTTGTGAACTTTGTGTCCTGGAGATTGAACTCCAGACCGTATACATGTGGGCAAGTATTCTACCACTGAGTTACAGCTCCAGCCTTGCCTGACTATTGTTCTTAATAATACTCCCAAGGCTGAGAGTTTTTCTTCATTTGGAAGAACTGGGTGGTTGAACTACACGTAATAGCTGGGGTACACTAATATCATTTCTATTACAACAGTTGCTGTTTTTATCCTTAAAAGCATCTTTACAGCTCCACTTTGTCAGCTGAGCCACCTTAGGGCTTGCTCACAGCTGGATCAGAAGGCTTTTTACAGTGTCTTAGAGACAGTGTGCAAATGACAAGGACCTACACCAGAAAAAGAGAGGTGGCAACTTGAAGGAAAGCATGGCTTCCTTGACCCTCTCCACCTCCACTTTTACCACCTGTGAGAGGTGACAGCTGAAGCAAGTGTTCAGAGGTGAAAGAATTTGGGCCTCACAGACAAGAAAGATCTCCTCGAAATCAGGGTCAGGATAGGAGGGGTGGGCTCTGATTTGACCTGCACTGGATGCTGTACAAGCTAACTTCGCTTTTCTGAGAAATAAACATAACAGCAGCTGCCTAAGGACTGGGGAGAAGGTGCAGGCAGTTTGCTGTGCAGAGCCAGGGACAAGGAGCAGAGTGATGCGATTCACTCTGGAGCCTCAAGGCATATTCAATTTATTCATTCATTCATTTATTTTTGATTTTTTCGAGACAGGGTTTCTCTGTGTAACAGCTTTGGCTGTCTTGGAACTCCCTTTGGAGACCAGGCTGGCCTTGAATTCACAGATGTCTGCTTGCCTCTTCCTCTGAGTGCCACCGCTGCCTGGCTCGAATTGCAAATCTTAGTGTCCCATCTTTGATAACTAACAAAGTGCTAGACACAACGGGACATTCTTTAAAGACTTAAAAGGATGATGCAGAGTAACCTTACGGAATTGGCTCATGTGTGGGAACCGTGTGAGGAGCTTTTTAAAATGCAGGTTAAGATTCATTAACTGTGGAAAGGGAGTAGGTCCACATTTCTCACAGAGTCCTTGAATGTACAATGCACAGTGCTGTATCTGTCTCAGGCATGTGTCTAGTGTTAGCGCCTGGGCTGGCTCCTCACTGCCAGTCACAGAACTTCCAGGAAGCATTGACAATGAGTTCAGTGACCAAGAGTTTGCCTGTTCTCCTTTCCAGCCAAAAAAAAAAAAAAAAAATCAAGATCAGCATAGAAACATAAAACTTCTTACTATTTTAAAAAGACCTCTCCCCCCCACCCCCACCCCAGACCCCAGTTTATTTCAGTAATAATTCATTTTCAATACCCAGATAGGGCTTTTTGGAACAGGCAGAACTGGCCCCAAGCTGAATTCCTACCATTTCTAATGCTCGGCAGTTGACAGTCGGTTCAACTTTGTTCTCCCAAGGTCTCATGTAGACGTTAGCATTGCAGTTGAGACTTTGCTAATCATAAAAGCAGAAGCCAAGAGAAAAATCGTCAGTCATGAGGCATGTGAGAAAGTGACTCTTAAAGCAACACATAGGCACCGTGCTACTCACGCCTACGGGCTTGACTTCACAGTTTGCTGTCAGTTCTGCATTGCTCTCCTTGGAACATTCAGTTTCTCTGGCTATGAACTCGATAAAATATTTCATTCCAGCCACCACCTGTAAAGTTATTTAGATCAACACAAGTGTTTAATAATTGTACACTTTCACTCCGGTGAGTTTAAAGTTAAAACCTTGACATTTTAAATTATATATTGACCACCTTAAATAGTCATACTCCCCAAGCTATTAATATCTGATGCAGACTTTCGGTTTGTGGGCATATCTAAGATTTCTCAATATTAGTTGGGCTAGCTTCCTTTGCTAAGCAGAAGAAAAGCAGGCTGCGCTGTTTAATATACACATATCAATTTCAATGTTCAAAAGCTACAAACTGCACTCACTAGTAACTCAGGGCTTAAGTTATAATACATTCTGAGGCATGGGAAGGCAACCTTAAAATGTTTTCTTGATGTTGTCAAACACTGAATCAGTAAATTTTTATGTATATTAAATTACGCAATTAGGAAAATATTTTGATTAGCTATTGCTTTTTTATATTTTTAATATTGTGAAACTTCTTAAATCGTTAAACTATCTATCTATCTATTTGAGACAGGGTCTTACTATGTAGCCTTGGCTGGCTTGGAACTCACTATATAGATCAGACTAGCCTCAAACTCACAGAAATCTCCCTGCCTCTGCCTCTTAGGTGCTAGGATTACAGGCATGACCGCCATGCCTGTAATGCCTGAGATTTATTTATCTCGATTTTACATGTATGGGTGTTCTTGTATGTACATCTGTGTAACACATGGGTGCAGTAGTGTCCTCAGAGCCCAGAAAAGGACACCAGATCCCCTGAAACTGGAGTTACAGAGGGTTGTGAGCCTCCTTGTGGGCCATGCGAACTGAATCCCAGTCCTCTATAAGAGCAGCCAGCCCCCTAAACCACTGAGTCATCTCTACAGCCCTGCAATTTAAGTATTTAGCAACTGTTTTAATCACTACATAATGTCTGCAAACAGTCTAGAGCCCAATTTTGTAATCTAATTATATATTATAGGATTTAATGTGTGTGTGTGTGTGTGTGTGTGTGTGTGTGTGTGTGTGTGTGTGTGTGTTTGGAGTATGTGTCTGTTTGGAGTATTACATAGCTATAGAAAAGAATGCATCTATATATAGTGACCTGGAAATACAGCTCTTATTGACAAAAAAAGGTGGGGGGGGATTTAATACTGGTAGCACAATCCCATTATATAAAACAATTGAAACCTTTTCTAGCTCTTCATGCTTTTATTGTTTTATCTTTGTTGTACTAAGAATAGGTGTTAGGACCCCGTCAGAAGCCCACCATTGAGCCATATTCTTGCTTTTAATTTTTATGTTTTGATTCGAGACATAATCTCATTATGTAATTCAGAATGGCCTGTAACAACTGGTATCAAAATCACCACCTTCCTGCCTCAGCCTTCCAAGTGCTAGAATCATAGGTGTTACCTGCCATCCTGGCTTCTGGATGCTGACAGCTCAACCTAATTCAGAGCTTGGAGGGGCAAATTCAACACACCTAGTAGGGTTTCAACTGCATCCACACTGCCACCACCAGAGGCATACTTATCAAGGTTTCTAATGCATGAAGTGTGAAACCACAGTGCCCAAGTTCATTCCTTTGTTTGTTGTTGTTGTTGTTTTTTTGTTTGTTTTTTCCCAGTAGAGAACACTATATGCCAATATAAATTCCAGATATATTTGAAAGTTAAAAAAATAACTAATGAATAAATATTCATCAGAGCCCAGAATATGGAAGGACATTCCTAAGAGGAACATAGTGGGAGCAAGCCTAAAGTAAAAGGAAAATGTTTATTTAAACATTTTGATAAGCAATAATGAAAATTATTTCTCAAAAATCAGAGTAAGTGGCATAATACTGTGGTGCATGCTTTTAATCCTAGCAAGTGGGAGCAGAGGCAACGTAGATCTCTGTGAGTTTTAAGCCAGCCTGGTCTACATAGTGACTTCCATGCCAGCCTGAACTATATAATGAGATCCTGTCTCAAAAGTAAAATAAGAATAAAAGTATTTAGGGATATCTACAACTAAAGAAGTCAAAGACCTTCACAATGAAAATTTCAACATATCAGCAAAGGAAATTACAGAAGGTACTAGACAATAGGAAAAGAGTTCATGTTCCTGGATAGGCAAAATTAATATTGTGAGAGTGTCCAGATGACAAAAATTAATATATGGAATTAATGCAATTCCTATAAAAATTCCCATGTCATATTTCACAGGCTTAGAAAAAAATAATACAAGCATTCATGTGGTAGCACAGAAGTGTGAGTACCCAAAGCAACCCTAAGGGGCAAGAACAATGCTGAAGCCATGTAATACTTGACCTCAAATATATATATATATATTTGTAGTGACAGAGATAGCCTTCAACTGGCACAAAACAGACAGGGAGACCCACAGCACAGGAAGCCCCAAGTGTCAACAGAAGGGACTACGTGAAAATACAGTCTCTGCACAGCCAAGGAAACAGCAGGACACACAGCCCACAGCATGGGGGTAATCTCTACCAGGTAGATGGCAGACAGAATTTACAGAGAATTGTAGATATTAACTGCCAAGGGAATAAAACTGTCAATCAACAAATAGACAAACTCATAGGAAGTTTTCTGTTTGTTTGTTTGTTTGCTTGTTTTGTTTGTTTTTTGGTTTTCTTGGTTTTTTTTTTTTTTTTTGAGATAGGGTTTCTCTGTGTAGCTTTGTAGACCAGGCTGGCCTCAAACTCATAAGTATCACCACATCCAGCTCTGATAGGCAGGTTTTTTGGGTTTTTTTGTTTGTTTGTTTGTTTGTTTGTTTTTAAGAAACACAAATAGCCAATAACTATTCTAAAAAGTGTTCAGTGTTCCTACCCATCAGGAAAATGCAAATTAAAACTTCCTTGAGATAACACCTCTTCCCACTCAGCATGGCTACAATTAATCAATAAAACAACAAAATCCGAGAGGATATGGGGAGAAATGAACCCTTATTCACTGTTGGTAGGGATATAAATTAATACAGCCATTATGGAAATCAGTTTGAACATTCCTTTAAAAAATGTTTAAAAAAGTAGAACTAATATATGACCCATCTATTTCACTCTGTGCATATGCCCAGAGAACTCCACACCCTACCATAGATATTTATACCCCCATGTTTATTACTGTTTCATTCATTATAGTCAAGAATCAACATCAATCTAATTGTTCATCAACAGATGATGGACAGGGGATAAGGAAAATTTAGTACATATATATGTACACTGGAATATTACTCAACTCTGAAGAAAAAAAATGAAATTAAAAATTTGCAGGAAAATACATGGGTTTAGAATGCATAATAAATATTAAATGAGGTTGCAAATCTCAGAAATATATCACATATTTTCATATGAGGAACCTGGACAATAATATACTTAAATCAATGTACATGTGAAGATAGTATAAGATGAAGGAAAGAGAACAAGAAGGAAAATATAAAGCTAATTGGTTTTTTAGTACTACTTCTGTCATGGACTTTTTGATTTTGATGCCAAATAATTACATAAAATATATTTCATACTGTAAACATAAAACGATGTGAAGCTTCACAACTTCCGTTTTGATATCAATTATATTTGCATATGTTCATTAAGCTATATAGTTGGTAATACATTGTTTATGATTTACTGAAGCCGCTGATGATCAGAGAAGCAAAGCAGCCAAGCCATTAGCTCTTACCGCTATCTCAGGCTGAAAGGGTTGATCTCTCCGTGAACTCTCCCAAGCCTCATACTGCTGCCTCTCCTCAGTGTAGCTGGAGAATCAATGCCTTCCTATCTTCAATGTGACTGGAGAATGAATGCCAGCTCTGAGACCCTGGTCCTATCTTAAGTGCCTCTCATGAGTCCTGGGATTAAACGTGTAATCTCTGTTCCTCTTTTAGACTGACTCAATCTTGTGTGGCCCTGGGTGGCCTTGAACTCAGAGAGATCCATTTGCTTGTCTCCTCAGTCCTGGGATTATAGGTGTGTGCCACCACTGCCTAGCTTCTATGGATAACTACTACAGCTGCTTTGCTATTTTGATATCCAGTGGCTTTAATATATCATAAACAATAATAAATCATCACAATATAGACTTTGAGTATGGTTAATTTTGGTGTGTCATGTTTATTTGTTTATTAAAGTTTATTAAAAATGATAGGTAAGATATCACAATAAGCAAAGTAAAAAGACAAATGGGTAAAGCTGAAATGAAGGATAAAGACTGTCATGAGCTTAAAGCCCAATGTTGAAAAGTGGACATGGGGCCTGAGTATATCAGAAAAGACAATATAGTGTGCACCAGTCAGGAAAAGGCTTGCTAATAAGCAAAAACAGGTGCTTTGAGAAAGCAGAGCAACATCATTCTCAATTGTCCACACCAACAAGGGTTGAGGCCGTGCAGACACTGTTGGTCAAGTGCACATTTGGTCCCTGCTGGGATGAGCAGGGTCAAGACTAGATCCTTTGTAGTGATCTCTATCTCAAGGGCTGCTTCTTGCCTCCCATGTCATGAGGTCCTCTCACCTAGCCCAAAGTTCATTCCTAAATAGTAATATTTTATCAGCTCCCTTCCTTCCTCCCTTCCTTCTTTCTTTCTTTCCTTCCTTCCTCCCTTCCTCCTCCCTCCCTCCCTTCTTTTTCTTCCTTCCTTCCTATATATATATATACATACATACATACATGCATACATACACACACACACACACACACACACACACACACACACACACACACATATATATATGTTTCTCTGTGTATTCCCAGCTATCTTGGAATCAGAACTCTGTAGATCAGGCTGACCTCAAATTCACAGAGATCCGCATGCCTCTGCCTTCTGAGTGCATGTGCCAGCACCTCTGGTCATCAGTTCCTTTCCTGAATCTGCCACCTCTCCATTTTGCTTCCTTGGCACTAATGTGGCAGTTTGCATCAAAAGTCTCAGGTATATACAAATTGAATTGGTGGTTTAGTTCATCCACAGCCCCAGGGAACACCATCCACAGCCCCAGGGAACACCATCTACAGCCCCAGGGAACACCATCCACAGCCCCAGGGAACACCATCTACAGCCCCAGGGAACACCATCCACAGCCCCGGGACAACATCCACAGCCCAGAGAACACCATCCACAGCCCCAGGGAACACCATCCACAGTCCCAGGGAACACCATCCATAGCCTCAGGGAACACCATCCACAGCCCCAGGGAACACCATCCACAGCCCCAGGGAACACCATCCACAGCCCCAGGGAACACCATCCACAGCCCCAGGGAACACCATCCACAGCCCCAGGGAACACCATCCACAGTCCCAAGGCCTGCAGCAGTGGGGCAGAAATCTCGCTCATGGAAGTAGAGATTCAGAGCTTGGTGTTACAACTATCAATCCAGTTTGGAGTGGAAGTACACTCTAATAGAATCAAACAGATAAAACCAAGGTAATTTTGAGCTTTGCCCCAGACTTTTTCAGGTAGAAAACAGATCTTTTGTTTTGTTTTGATTTGGGCTTTTTGTTTTTTGAGCAGGGTTTCTTTGTATGGCCTAGATGTCCTGGACCTAGATGTCCTAGCTCTGTAGACCAGACTGACCTTAAACTATAGGTCTGCCTACCTCTGCCTCCTAAGTACTGGGATTAAAAGTGTGTGCTATCACCTCTGGCAAACAGACAATTTTAGCGATACTTGTCTAAGACACTCAGGCACACAGAAGGGTTAGGACTTTGGAATTTAAATCAACAAATCGTGTTGCCAAGTATGGTTTCCTCAACCAGAGCCAAGACAGGGTGGGTGGGGGTGGGGTGGGGGATGTCAAATTAGCAATTGGTCCTCACACAGGCTACAACCTCCCATCTTTGTAACTATTTACATACCTGTGATTTCGCTTTTTTCACGGTGTCAATCTTGAAATAGAAAGAATGGCTATTCTGTGTGTTGAGCTTTCTGATGGCATGACCAAGTGCCTCTGTCACCTCCGGGCTGTCTACAGGAATGGTCCTGGGGCATCCAGGGCAATCCTCAGGAAGTGGTTGCACCAAATCCTCTCCTGAAAAAAAAAATAGGTTTAAAGTCACCAGGTACAACCAAAGAGTAGTCTAGCCCAGCTTCTGTCACAGAGAAGCCCAGCATCCTTATTTCTATAAGGTGGGAGGTAACCAGAGCAGGGTTAAGGGTCCATGAGACAGCCACATTCTTTCTCTCTTCTTTGTCTTTCTTGCAGCTTGGATGTTTAAGATGTGTTGAGCCATATACTGTACTTGGTTTGAATCTGCCCAGCCCCAAGACAGGGTCTGATGTGTCCCAAGCCAGCTTTGAATTCAACATGTAGCAAAAGTTGGCCTGGAACTTCTGATCCCCCTGCTTCAGCTTCCTGAGTGATGTGATTACAGGTGTGCCACCATCCCCAGTTTAAAATTTCACATCCTTGATGTAAACTAAAGAGAAATATGTATCTTAGAGGAAGACTGGTGAACTTAAAGGAATGCCCCTCCAATGGGGATCCCTCGAACAGGCAGTGTCATTGTGCCTCTCATCACCACACGTGCACAGTGGTGCCTCTCGTTCATGACATGTGCAGAACTATCTGTAACTGAGAGAAGCCAGCCCCTTTCATGAGAAACGTTGATGTAGCCATAAGCTTCTCACCCCCACCATAACACTCAGGGAAACCCACCTTTATCTGGAAGGATCCCATTGTGGGTGGTTAAAAAAGAAATGCAGTTCTCTCCAACTCAAAACAGCACATTTAAGAGCAATTTGTGTAAAAGCAAAACTAGCTGGCATTGCACCTAAAGGACACACGCTGTCCCTTCTGTCACTGTGCTGCCATGGCTATTTCCAGATGCAGTGCCCCTGGGTGAGAAGGCAGCCTTCCCTACTTCACCATGGCTCCATATGTGCCTACTCACCTGGGTAAATGTCACAGTTCTGAGAGAAATCAGCGATTCTGTGCTTGATATCCACAAAGGCATTATGTCTACACTCACCGACATCCTAGTGATTCAAAATCAGAAATTAAAACCAATTTAGAAGGCAAACAGCTAGTAAAAATAAAAGACATTATGCCTGCTTTACAAATCCTTGCACAGGGAAAAGAGAAAAAGGGGAATAAAAGCTGAAAGCAAAAGAAAAACAGAAGTGTATGAGAGTATCAACAGCGACAAACACACACACACACACACACACACACACACACACACACACACACACACACCCCACAACACAAATAAGAATAGCCACTACATGGTGAATGTATAAATAAGTGGGTTGCTCTCTGTCTCTCTGTCTCTGTCTCTTTGTCTCTCTCTGTCGCTCTGTCTGTCTGTCTCTCTCTCTCTCTTTCTCTCTCTCTCTCTCTCTCTCTCTCTCTCTCTCTCTGTGTGTGTGTGTGTGTGTGTGTGTGTGTGTGTGTGTGTGTGTGTGTATATATATATATATATATATATATATATATATATATATGGGCAGGATGATGAATCTCTTGAAGCTGAAGTTACAGGAGGTTGTGAGCTTCCAGATGCTGGATGTGGGTGCAGGGAATCAAACTCAGGTCCTCTACAAAAGCAGGACTTCCTTCTAATTATTCAGCCACCTCTCTGAACTCTCCACCTTCGCTTGTGAGAAGGATTTCCCACTGAACCTGGAGCTCATTGGCTGCTTTCAAGTGTGCCCGGGGTCCTGTTGCTGTCTCGTTGGTGCTGAGATTATAGGTGTTCTCTGAATGTGTGGTAGAGACCCAAAGACAAGCACTTTACTGACTGAGATCTCTCTCTCAACTCAAATTTTTGCTTTGTTTTGTTTTAGAGGCAAAGTGGGGTGAGCACATGGTCTTTCCATGCATCTGCACAGGTGAACACACTCACACATACATGTGCACAAGTGAGCACACTCACACATACATACACCACACACACCAAGAACACAATGGGCAAAGAATACAATTATTCATCCAGAAATTCAAGCCATACGTTTCTAGCATCTTTATAAAAACACTTCGGCAAAAAAACACATTAGCTGAATTATTGATTGAGTAAACTAAAACTAAACTATTTTTAGCAAACAACTAATGAACAAATGAAGAGTTTAATGGTTTCATAATGACTTATATCACATACAAAACTGGGGCCTTATTCTTGAGGAAAAGTACCAAATGCAGGAAAAAAAATTTACCATAAAAATGTTTGCTGTTACTAATTATATGAAAAATAGAAAAAAATGCAGGTATCTAAAGGTAGGAACACTGTTATAAAAAACATCTATGATGTCTTTGCCTGAATATTATACAGTTATTGAAAAGTTTACCAAGATTTCTAATGGCATGGAAAAATTCTTTGGTGGAAAAAAACAGAGCAGGCAGACAATCACAGGACTGGAGAGATGGCTCAGCAGCTAAGAACACTGACTATTCCTACAGAGGACCCAAGTTCAATTCCCAGCATTCTCATGGCAGCTCCCAACAAACGGCAACTTCAGTCCCTAGGAATCTGATGTCCACTCTGGCCTCTGTGAACACTGCAAGCACATAGTGCACACCTTATACATGCAGGCGAAACACCCACTTGAAATAAAATAAATACATCTAAAAAATGAAATAAAACAATCACAATTTTTAAAAGAGAAAACGTTACTGAAAAATTCCTATAACTTCCCCTTTCTCCATAGCCCCCAAAAAGACGAAGGGAAAATGAGAGGTGTTTGGGCCTCTGGTTCAATATGAACATTCTCCGAGCTTCTACATCGCATACAGCTTTTTGTTTGTTTGTTTTTTGAGACAGGCTTTCTCTGTGTAACTGTGTCCTGGCTGTTTTGGAACTCACTCTGTAGACCAGGCTGGCCTCAAACTCAGAGATCCACCTGCCTCTGTTTCTCATGTGCTGGGATTAAAGGCATGCACTACCACTGTCTGGCTTTAAGACAATATGTATCTTGCCAATAAATCAACATATATAATAAAAGTTGAGTGTCAAAGCCATAGGGCGTTACAATTGTGCTGCGTTGGTGCTGGAAGAGGAGTATGGTGTCGTAGCCATCATCAATTCCAGCAGCAGCTTTGATTCTCTTAGAAACTTTAGTGTTTGGGTCACTGACCTGACTGACACCCACACCAGATCATTCCGGGGGCCCTGGGGCAGGTATTTCCAAAAGCCGCCAGGTGATTCTGGTACACTTTCCATATTGACACTGAAATGTGAAACCTCTCCAATCATAAAACAATGTGTGTCAAGGGTCATCAAGAGAGGCTCACGAGGATGGACTTGGACTTGGACGTGTGGGTTTGGACTTCAGACTTTCTAACAAGCTTTCAACTACCAGCAAAATGTTTTCTATTACATTTTCTTTACTTTTATACAAGCTGGAAACTCATTGCTAATACAATTTCTTATCTTACAAGGAAGGAAGTGAAGTCTCAGAGAAGCTACACAAAAGCAACTTGAGTTTTCTAATTTTGCCAAAATGCAACTTAATTAATGGCTTATAAACAGATGCAGAAAAACAAGGCTGCGTGGCACTAAGAGCCACACGGACTCCAGTATAGCTGTGGAGTCTAAGAAACACAGAGGCCTTCATATGCTAGAACTGTCCCAAACTGACAAAGTTAAATAGTAGTTAGAATATATGAATTTTTAGAGTGTTTCCTTTTGAAATAAAAACAATTATGTGTATATGAAATAAGATATAAAGTTAGATAGGATGTCTATATATAAAATGTAAACTTTTCCATTTAAAACATTGAAAGTTGTAGAATTAGCTGGCATTAATTAAAATCCGTCATGCTGGACAACATCACTACTGCCTTGAAAAATACTTTAACCCCAACAGAAATTCTGAACCCAGTAAGCAAAAGGTGAACATCTTGCCCTTTCTTTCCCCCCCAACTTTCCTTTTTTTTTTTTTTGTTTTGTTTTTTGTTTTGTATGTTTGTTTTTCCAGTCAGGGTTTCTCTGTAACTTTGGAGCCTAGCCTGGAGCCTAGCCTGGAACCAGCTGGCCTGGAACTCACAGAGATCCACCTGCCTCTGCCTCCCAATTGCTTGGATTAAAGGTGTGTGCTGCCACCACCAACTTCCTCCCCCAAACTTTCATCTACTTCCTGTCTTTATTAATGTGCCTCCCTTATATATTACATACTTTATTTACCCCATGCTTCAAGGTTCACTCATGTTGTAGGTGTGTCATCCTTTGGTGTATGTATATAGGATGCCACTCATCCATTCAACTGGTGTCCTGGTTAATTTTGTTTTCTAACTTGACACAAACTCAAATCATTTGGGAGGAGGGAACCTCCATCGAGAAAATGCCTCCATCAGATTGACTTGTAGGCAAGTCTGTGAAACATTTTCTAATATATATATAATATATATTATATATATTACATAATACATAATACATACATACATACATACATACATACATACATACATACATACATACATACATACATACGAGTGTTTTGCCTACATGTGTGTGTCTACCACGTGCCTGGTGCCTTGGAGGCCATAAGTGGGTGTCAGAAACCCCGGAACTGGAATTCCAGAAGGTTTTGACCCACCATGTGGGTGCTGAGAATGGAAACTGTGTCCTCTGGAAGAACAATAAGTGTGCTGAGCCATCTTTCCAGCCCCGACATTTTCTTGATTCGTGATTGACATGGGAGGGCCCAGCCCACCGTGAAGGGTACCAGCCTGGGAAGGCGGTCCGTGGAGGCAGGAAAGAGATAAACAGGAGCCTGAGCAACTCCTCAGCAGATAAATTCTCCGTAGTTATGCTTCAGTTCCTGCCTCCAGGCTCTTGTCCGAGTTCCCGCCTTTATGCCCTTCCGTGACTTTTGATGACATAAACCTTTCCCTTCTCAAGTTGTTTTTGGCCAGTATTTTATCATAGCAACAGAACTAAGTAGGACCCCTGTGGATGGGCACGCAGGTTGTTTTTACTTTTTGGTTCTGTGAGTAGTGATGCTGGGGACACTTTGTTTAGGCTTCTGTTTTGAGTTCCTTTGGGGGATCCACCTAAAAGTGCAGTTACAAGAGCACCTACTCATTTTCTGCTCAGTATAATTTGATGTATTTATTTGTATATTACATGTAAATAACTTCATCTGTGTGTGTGCACACATTCAGAAGCCAGAAGTTGATGTCAGAGGTTTTAGTTTCTCTCCAACTTATTGGTTGAGATGGGGTCCCTCACAGAACCTGGAGCTCTCCTGTTCAGCTAGGGCCAGTGAATGGCAGGAACCCTCCTGTCTCTCCCTCCCTGGTGCTGGGAGTAAAGGGACATGCCACCTCCTTTATGTGAGTGTTAGTGATTGATATTTATTTAGGTTTTTCGAAACAGGGTTTCTCTAAGTTGCCCTGGTCTGCCTTAAACTTTCTGTACACCAGACTGGCCTTGAACTCACAGAGATTGTCCTGCTTCTGTCTCTGCCTCCCAAGTGCTGGGATTAAAGTCATGTACCAACACTGTGGCCTGGCCTGTTTTGTTTTTTTTTGGGTTTTTTTTTGTTGTTTTTGTTTGTTTGTTTGTTTGTTTTGTTTTGGTTTTCTTTGGTGAGTGCTGGTGATTTGAACTCAGGTTCCCATGCTTTCACAGCAAACATTTAACTGGCACTGCCATGCCTACAGCCCCTGTTTGGTGTCATTTATATTTAACCCTTTGAGGAACTGCCAAAATGTTTTCTGAGAGGCTGCACTCATTTCCACCCACATACACTCACAACCATCTATAACTCCAGTTCCAGTGCTTCTGATATACATGCAGGCAAAACATCAATGCACGAAAAAGAAAAATAAACTATATAAAAATTACCTCAAATTAGTATCTAGATTTCTTACTGTTTCCTTGTTGTGGGATATTATTTTAAGGTATGTTATATTTGTTTATACCCTTGAACACATTTGTTTAATGATGCATGGATGTGTTGCATTCTTTATGTTGCATTTGTTTAACTCTGAAGTTGTGTTACTTTGCCTGGTGGTCTAATAAAGAGCTGAATGGTTGATAGCCAGGAAGGAGAAAAGATAGATAGGTCTGGCAGGCAGAGAGATAAATAGGAGGAGAAATCTGGGAGGAGCCAGAGAACAAGGAGAGGAGGATACAAGGGCCAGCCACTCAGTCACACAGCCAGCCTTGGAGTAAGTGTGAAAGTAAGATTACAGAAGTAAGGAAAGGAAAAGGCCCAGAGGCAAAAGATAGCTAGCATAATTTAAGTTCAGAAAAGCTGGCAAGAAACAAGCCAGCTAAGGCTGGGAATGAAAAGAAATAATAAATCTCTGTGAGTGATTTATCTGAGAGCTGGGTGGCGGGCCCCCAAAAGAGCAAAGGATTAAAAACAACCAACTACATTCCCTCTTAAAACAGAGCTACCAGATTAAAGAACTATCTACAGCGTTATCCTGGGAAGGCTTGTGCCTCAGTCACATGGGCATTCGCCAGACATAGCATGGTCATTGATATCATTTCTGTGTTAATGTGGTTGAGATGACAAGATGTCATCCACAAAGGGATAGAATCCCAGAACGTGTTTATTAAAGTGAAGGTAGATGAGAAAACCAGGAGAGAAGATCTGGAAGTAAGGAACCAGGTCTAGAGGACCCTGCCAGAACACTGAGCACACATGACATAGGACATCGGAGGATACTAGGTGCGTGTGACAACCCAGGCCCCCTTCCTGGTCACTGATGAATGTAAATACTTAGTGTGACCAGCAACTCGAGGCTCCAAGATCCCCAGTGAACAGGGAAGGGGAACTACTAAATGGTATCTTAGCCTTAGGGACAGTCTTCCCGCAACACTTAGCAGTCCTGTACATGCTGTTAATGAAGTGTCAAAGACGATCATTAAACTTTTGACTACTTACACCATCCGGAAGGGATTTGCACTCTGGAGTTAAGAGTAGAAAATGCTTCTTTGAGCAGTTAGTTTGCACAATTGAGTAGGTGATTTCAAAGTTCAGTCCTGCTACCACCTGCAACGATTTTAGATTGAGTTGAGTACTTGAAGTTCCATTGAACGTAATTCACAGTGAGTGCAAGTTATAAACACCTTTAAACACTGAATTGGATATAATAAGAGCTCCAGGAATACAAACCTTCATGATTACTAGGCAAAGAGATCACTGAGTAACTATTGATTATCTTCACATACTCTTTCTCTCTCTCATGTAACTGCAAATGAGTGTGTGTGTGTGTGTGTGTGTGTGTGTGTGTGTGTGTGTGTGTGTGCGCGCGCGCACGCGTATGGTTTCAAACAAAGACCCCCATAATTTTTCCTTCTCCCGGTTGGTAAGAGGGCATGTTTCTCCCAGTTCTGTGAAGCAATATGATTTTCTACACAGGAGGAGTGTGGAATGGGGGTGGCCTTTCTTGGTGAGTCCTCTGGTCTCAGGTCATCAGGCAGTGAAATCCTCCTGCTTTGTTCTTGGCAGGTCCCATGCTGACCATCATCCCCATACTGAACCACCCATCACCTCCCTCCAACTGCTGTACATGAACAGGTGGGTAAAGTACAAATCTCATACAGTGGCAAGCTGAAATAAAAGTAGAGAATGCCACAGAGGCAGAGGTAGGCAGAGCTATGATTCTGAGGCCAGCCAGATTTACCTAGTGGGTTCCATGATAGCCAGGGCTGTGTAGAGAGAATCTGCCTCAAACAAACAAATGAAAAACCCAAATAAATAAATAAATAAATAAATGATCAGATTACTAGCTGTCTCCAGCCACCACCAAGAGGAAGTGGGCAGTATAATTTAGAAAGTCGCATCCACCCTTTTAGGAACAATGTAATATTTTGAGATTTGTTGAAGCCCTAAAGCCAGAGTGACATTTTCATTTTCTGTCTCTGGGAAAAACATGCCATGCTGACTGTTAACTCATTACATACAAACCCAAGGAAGAAGATGTGAGACCCAGCCTTTCCTTCTTACATGCCACCCTTATTCACTTGGACCCCAGAGAAAACTCCTTTCTTTAAGGAGCTTTTTGTTATTCTTATGAAAACACAGAAGGACACTCCAGTGCCATGCCAGCATGTTCCACACAGCTTTCTCCTGCCGTGTCACAAAATGCTGATCGAACAGATTTTTAACCACATCACCATGAAAAATTGAAACAACGAACCTGTCTCTGGGCTGTTTTTACTTCTTCGAGAGCAAAGAGGTGGGAATGATCGGTTTTGTTGTTGAAATGCTCGATGGCATGTTTCAGAATAGGCTGCAGTTCAGGGTTATCAGTCGATATGGGGTGTACACAACCCAAACAGGTGTACTCGGCTGTCACGACGGGGCCTTTACCTTGACAACGAGCAGACAAAGAGGTGGCATTAACAACTGAGAACACCTCTCATACACACGGTCCTAAACCCAAGCCATTTAGAAGATCCTGATTTACTGACTTCCTAGGAACTCCTGTATAAGTTAAAGCTATTAAGAGTCTAGAACTCCTCTGTAGTGAGAAGAAAAAAATGGAGAGTATAAAGATAGGGTGTTTTTTTTAAATGTTATATTATTTCATTTTTAAGGCGGGGGGGGGGGTCAGGTTCCCCAAGGCTGGTCTGGAACTATCTGAGTAGCTAAGGATGGCCGTGAAAGTCTTACCTTCCTTCCTCTACTTTTCTCTACAGGCTTCTGTACCTGCTCTATGTGGTGATGTGGATTGAACCCAGGCCTTCAGGTATACTAGCTCATTGGAACACAGCCAGGAATGGAATCGTGTGAGAATTCTGAGTGCCTCTGAGAACACTCCAAGAAAGCAAGGCACGAGACCTCAGTTGCTTCAAAACAGAATTGTTCTTGGAGTGTGTTTTTGGGCCCCTCCCAGGTGTAGCGGATAGGAGGGAGATTACTCATTATGGCTTGTTGCTGTTACTCAATTACATGTTTAAACTATCCTTTATACGACTCTTTGAAAAAACACGTTTTTGTCCACAGTGTGGCTTGTCCTTGTAGTTGTATACAGCTTGAACTCATGAGAACTTTACTCATGTGATCTTTCTTTCTTTAACAAATGTTTAAAAAAAAAAAAAAAAAAAAGATTTATTTATTTATTTATTTATTATGTATACAGTGTCCTATCTGCCTGTATGTCTGCAGGCCAGAAGAGGGCACCAGATCTCATTACATACAGATGGTTGTGAGCTACCATGTGGTTGCTGGGAATTGACCTTAGAACCTCTCCAGCCCCTCATGTGACCTTTCTTGACCCTCACAGTATAAACTGTCTGAGGCTCTGAATAAAGTTGGTTATTGCATAAGACTTAGTCTGCCTCATTTACCAACCCCATTCTAAGTCCCACCACCTCCAGAGCGGTGACAGTAGCAGAGCTACATCCTTAGACCCTTATTTTAATGCATTTTCAATGGTCACAGTAATACATTAACTCACCATTTTATAAGAGGGAGAACATTACAGATATATCGCTATTTTCGATGTTAAAGCTCCTTGATGCCTAACTCCATTTATTTCCTGTCATTTGTCCTGGCAAATTCAATCTGAACTCTCCCAAACATGTTTGTGTTTCCATTTTTTATGTCACACAATGTTGTTATACTTTGTTCATCTTTACATGGGTTTCATCATCTAAAACAAGTCATTGGCAGGTAGAAAACATATGATTGTGTGCTGGCAGGAAGACACTCTTCTGTTATCATATGATTAGTAGTAGTTTAAATGTAATTGGCCTCCAAAATCTCATAGGGAGTGGCACTGTAAGGAGGTGTGGATTTGTTAGAGGAAGTGTGTTGCTGTGGGGATGGGTTTGAGATTTCCTAAGCTCAAGATACTGTACAGTGTCACAGTCCATTTTCTGTTGCCTTCTGATCAAGATATAGCCAATACCACATCTGTTTTCACACTGCCATGTTCCCCAACATGACTACAATGGACCAAACCTCTGAACTATAAACCACATTGAATTAAATGGTTGCTGTGGTCATGGTGTCTCTTCATAGAAGTAGAGACCCTAACTAAGACAACTAGCATAGAAGGCAAGAGGCTTTCTTATTAGTTAGCACAAGGGGAGCCTTGGTTGAAGTTTGTCTGCCCCTGCTCTCACATGCCAGGTGCTGAGCTAGGGTGTAGGGAGATATTAAGTGTCACTTCCATGAAGGAATGACAATCGGGTAGAACAGAAAGACTGTAGACAGATCATATCATCTCATTGGGGTGGGCAAGAGCTAGGAAAGACAGGAGGCTAAAATGAGATCAGGGAAGATGTCTAAGAAAATGAAGGTGCCTGAGCTCTAAGGAAGAAGGTGGCAAGAGGTGTAGGGTCAGGGATAGATGGCACTGAGAAATCAGGATGAGTTGAGGAACAATAGTGTGGGAGGTAGCATCTATTTGTTTTACCAGAGCATCCAACCTGATGCAATTAAAGATATGGACAATTGGAGAGAGGCTGTGCTCCAGGCAGGGGCTACTAACAGCACGTCTAGTCTAGTCACTCTCAAGTCCCAAAACTTATGAGAGCCATAGTCCCTCCCCAGGAAAACGCAAATAGTCACAACATTGATGTATGATTTTAGGGTTCTCATAGACTCTCTGAAATGAACAAAGAATACATGACCGTGGACAGCTGCAGAGTGGGTAGTATGTGCAGTAGAGACACCACATCAGGATGGAAGGCTTCCTTACCACTTGAGAACACACTTCCTGCGTTTTCTGTCATTGGATCTCTCTCTCTCTCTCTCTCTCTCTCTCTCTCTCTCTCTCTCTCTCTCTCTCTCTCTCTCTCTCTGCTCTCCATCTCACAGGAGGCCAGCTCTTGCAAGGCTTTCATGACTGGCATCACCCATATACACCCATCCCTCTATAAGGCCTTGGTACCTTTACAACATTATCTAAAGTGATGGGAATGGCTGCAATTATTTGCAGGTTGCTTCTTACCTACTCTACCAACTCTACTGCTGACTGTCTGTAGGTAAGTTTCCTAAGTGCTTCTGCCTCAGTTTCCTCATTTGAAGAATCAGGATATCATGCCACCCTGGTGGAGCTTTAATGGTCAGATGATTTAATACATGTAAAGTTCCTAATCCATGGCAGCACATACGTGTTTGGTAAGTGTTAGCTCTTGTTGTCATCTGGTATCTACAACCTTTTGTTGTTGTTGTTGTTGTTTGAGGCAGGGTTTCTCTGTGTAGCTTTGGAGCCTGTCCTGGAACTCTCTCTGTAGACCTGCGTGTTGGGAGTAAAAGTGTGCGCCACCACCGCCCAGCTGGTGCTTACAGTCTAATGATGCCCAGACATTGCAGCTTTTATCATCTTTTTCTAGCACACCAATCATGTGAAGTATGCAGTTCTATTATCTCCCTTCTGAGACAAGGAAAAAGGAAAGTGAAGATGATAAAAATCTAGAATGATTTCAGACCAGGGCAGACCTCAAAGCCCACAGTCTCCCCCTGTAGGGTGTTGTGTAGACTGGAGGCAGTCTGTGTCTGCCTCTTCATCCTTTGTCAACAAGCCTCACCCCCCACCTGTCCCTGCAGACACAACACAGGAGTAGTTGGGATAGGTCTGAGGGGATGATTAACACAAGCTTGACCCAATCCAAGAACCTGGTGCCATGCTCCTCCGCCCACATGGCCACCACAGTCCCAACGCTGCAGATGGCATTGCCATTGTCACCTTCTGGGAGGGTGAAGTGGTCTGGTACATAGGAATAATTAGCGCCAACATACCTATCCCCTCCCCAGGCTCCTACCCACTGCCATGTCCAGGGCAGGTCCCCAGATGTGTCACCCACCTGGAGTAATCTTGCATGTCTGGGTAGCTACGGAGAATTTCTTAGGTCCCCTCTTCCCCACAGTTGCTGTACATTCTCCAGTGGCCTAAAAGAAAAGAAAGAGGCTATTTGCCCTAAGTTTTCTTTCTATTGGAGACACCTGGCTAGAACTGTTGTTAAATGTGACTTAAAGAAAGTTTTTTTTTTTTTTAATGGAGTTTTTTTTTAAAAAGATTCATTTGCTTTTATGTAAATGAGTGTTTTGTACATACATACATGTGTGTGTGTGTATATGTATGCATGCATACATGCATGCATCTGGTGGCCATGGGGTCCAGAAGACAGCATCAGATTCAATGGAATTAGAGTTACAGATGGTTATGTGTGGTGATATATTATTAATGATTTAATAAAGCCACTGAAGATCAGAGAAGCAAAGCAGCCAAGTCACCAGAGAGCTCTTACCTATACTAGGACTTGGGAGATCCTGTCCTCAATGTGGCTGGAGACTAATTGCTCAAATCTAAGACCCTGCTCCAATCTGCACCTGTAGTGCTAGGATTAAAGGCCTGAGCTCTGTTTCTCTTTTAGACTAATTCACTCTCATGTAGCCCTGGGTGTCCTTGAACTCACAGAGATTCATCTGCCTCTGTCTCCTGAGTTTTGGGATTAAATTGTGTACCACCACTGCCAAGCTTCTATAGCTAACTAGTGTGGCTGCTTTTGGATTCTGATCTTCAGTGGCTTTATCAGATCATAAACAATATATCACCACAGTTATGAGCTCCATCTGGGTTCTAGGAACCCAATCCATGTCTTCTACAAGTGTGCTTAACCACTGAGCCATCTCTCCAGCCTTCTAAGTTTTGAGACACGAGAATGAATATTTATGTGACCTAGTGATTGCTTCCACGGGTCATTGATCTTCATGGGTTGGGGAGAGGCAGAGAAAGGCTTCTCAACTTGAGCCTCAATGTAGAGTCCCAGACAAGTTTCTCTGTCCCCAAGACAGCCACTGTGCCTTGGGGCCAACAGGCTAAGCTTCCTCCCTGATAACGCTTTCAGGGCCAGTGGGTTCACACTCTTTACACAAACTTCAGTTTCACCTCTTAAGAATATCCTGCTTCCATTCTGCTGTGTGCTGTTCCTCAGTTTGCCTGTCTTGTAGAAATTCAGCACCTGTACTTAACAGGTTACTGTGAGGAGTAAATGTGCTAACACAGAGAAAGCACCTAACGGAAAGCATACCGTGGGCGCTTACATGGTGGCTGTCCACTGTTAGGGGTGAACAGTGGGTTTTGTCTTAATGTACCGAGCATCAGGAGCGTTTGTGTAAGGCTAGAGCTCACCCTGAGAGGCTGGCTGTGCAGGGCACAGCAACTGCCAGACAAGCTCACTGAGGGGCGGAGCCAGCATGGCAATCTTGGTCTCCTCATTTGGAGTGAAGTGCTCTTTTACAACTGTGGATGTCCACAGTGTGTGAACAAGCACTTGGAAGAATGCTGACATCTGATCTAAGAGGGGAATACAAGCCTGTGAGAAGAGAGGCTTGCTTCTCAGGCAGATAATTGCCTGCCGTCCTCTCTCACCAGTGCAAGGCAACCATTGGGCTAGATTCAGTGTTTCTTGAAGACATCTAAATTATCAATAAGATCCTTTGTATGATTTATCTTGCCTCATCCTCCTGCAGCCAGTGAGATCAATGCTGTCTCATTTTAATAGGGCAAAGCACCTGCTGAGGATGGCCAACGGCTCCCTGCCACTGAGAGCAAAGTCAAGTGTACCTACGCCCATTATAGTTGTCACTCCCATATTCCTCCTTCACCAGACCTTGAACTCAGCCCAAATGTCTATCTGTTGTCTCCCTGGTGTCTGACACATGAGCTTGGTGGGTTATTAGGAGCACCTCTTCTCATGAGCGGCCAACAAGCCTGGTTAATGATCGGCATATTCCGATCATGTTTTTCGGTCTTCTCAAGAATTCGGAGACGTGGCTAAATTTTCTATATAGTAGAAGGCTTATGTGTATCCTTCATAAACAAGCTCAATAATATAAATCATCCCCTTGTAATTAAGAAAGTCTGTAGCTGATGAGTGGGTAAGGAAGTTGGTGTATGTACATAATGGAAAGAACTGTAAAAAAATTAAAACTTGTCACTTGTAACATGGGAAGAACTGGAAATCAGCAGATTAGGGAAAGCATGTAGTTACAGGACATCAAAGGTCAAAAAAGGGTGTTGAGCAGTCACCAGCAACTGGAGGCTGGGGACAGGAGAAGGCTGGCAAGGATTACGAGTGACAGTTCGATAAGAGAAAGTGAGTACAGATAAGAATTTCATATTGTTCGTTGCAGAATGGCTGGAAAGATTTTGAATTTTATGACCATAAAGGGCTGATGATTGCCAGAGGAGACAGGTGGCCTGGCTTTAAACAAATGCACGGGATCAAATGGTCAGGTGTACCCACCACGGGTATAAGTTTTATGTTTGATCTGTGCGTTTAAATGCATAGAATCCCAAGGGTTACATGGAGAGGGCTGGGGGCTTTTGCATAGAGTACACTCACAGCTTCTTCAGCATCCTTGAAGCCACAGTCCTGCCAGGTGAGGCCACTTTGGACAGAGCAATTGCCCTCCTTGATTTGATACTTGAAGGAATAAAATGTCTCAGCGCCAACCTGAGGAAAGGAAGGGGACACTGGAGTCACTCGGTGGACTCAGTAGCAAGTGTGTGGACCCGACACATTACAAACAGCTGTCCTTACTGGACTCGAGGAGTGCTAGGCGCTTATTAAAATATAAGAGTTTACATTTACATAAGTACTCCTTGGAAGAATGTCGATAATATACTTGCATCCTTAATGATTCCAAAGTGGTACACATAGTATTAGCCCTGCCCTCTTTTTGGTAAAACCTAGTTCACATGTACATGTATGGATCTTCAAAATGTCAGGTCAAAGCGGGGCATAGTGCGAAGCCTGTAATCCCAGACCGTACCTGCGGGACTGAGACGAGAACCTAGAGTTCAAGGCCAGCAGAGCTACATAATGAGGCCCTGCCTCAAAAAACCAAACTCAGTGTTTGCCTGACATGTGCCCTGGCCTGGATTCCCAGTTACAGGGAGGGGTCGCTGGCTACATGGACACTGTGTAACAGAACGCTCACGTTCTCCATCCGTTATCCAGAGGAGACACTAGTGGACTGAGGCTCCAGAGTGCCTAGAAGCAGAATGCACACCGTGCTGGAGTAAGAAGCAAATGCCTCGTTTATCTTTGGGAAACAAACACATAAGTCTATGCCCATTAGGGTTTTCTTTTTATTTTCATGTCAAATGACTTTTCTTTTTCTGCTGAAGTAACTTGATTTGTCCAAAGAAAGAGTCTTTTAAAGTGAAATTTTTTATTATTATTTATCTTTTTGAAAGCTTTAATGTTTTAAAAAAGCTTTAATGAGTATGAGTGTTTGCCTGAATGTATGTATATACATTCTGATGCTTATTGTGGCCCAAAGAGCTATCAGATCCCCTGGGACAAGAGTTATAGATGGTTGTGAGCTACCATGGGTGCTGGGAACTGAACCCAGGTCTTCTGCAAGAGTACCCAGTGTTCTCAACACTGGGCCATCTCTCCAGTCTCTAAACTTTATTATTTTTTTTTCCTTTTTTTGTTTCTTTGTTTCAGACAGGGTTTCCCTGTGTCCCTGGCTGTGCTGGAACTCTCTCTGTAGACCAGGCTGACCTCAAACTCAGAGGTCCGCCTGCCTCTGCCTCCCAAGTGCTGGGATTAAAGGCATGTGCCACCATCACCCAGCTATGTTTTTTAAAGCTCTTAAAGATTTTGCCTTTCTTTGATGTATGGATCCTGCCTGCCCTTGTCTCCTGCCTTAGTGCACCAACGCAGGGATGACAGCATAGTAAAAACTAGCCGAAATGGGCTGGGGATGGAGTTGATGAAGCCCTTGCCTAGTGTGTCTTGTGTTTGATTCTCCAGTACCAAATAAACCTGGCATGGTGGAACATCTCTGTAATCATGCACTAGGAAGATGGAGGCTGGAAGATGAAAAGTTTGTTTATCCTTATCACCATAACAATTTTGTGGTTAGTCCAAGGCCACATGACTCCCTGCCCCAGCCTCCCTGCATCCCCCCAAAACTGAGGAACAGTGATGGAAACATTGCTATTAACCTGGAAGAATTGGTCACACATACTTGGTGCTATTCACTTGGTGCAAGGCAATAATGCCCACTCTCCTCTTACCCTGTTTATTCATCCCCATACAGAACTCCTACTTCAGGCTGGAGGTCACTGAGTTCACAGACCCAGTTCATTCTCCTGTTGCAAATGGATTAAGTGGCTGGATTCCCCGCTATGCCTTGTCCCCTCCTACCCTCCACCCCCAAGCCAGATTATAAGCGATTTCACAGTTAAGCAGCCACTCACCATTTTAGTGCCTTCAGTCACTCGGTATAACATGAATTGGTTGCCACTTTGGTTCCTGGCATTATACTTCTTCAGAGCCACATCCACAGCCTGAAATACATCCTCATCATTGCAGTCAATTTCCTGGGAGGATCCTTCATGTGTTAAACCCGTTAGCAGCCTAGAGCAGAGGAACAGGAGAGTAATTAGCTTCATGATTTAAGTTTCCCTCTCAAATGGCAGGGATGGTTTTGCCAAGAACTGGAAGTCAGCTTAGAAGTGCTTTTAGCAGTTTCTCTGGTCTGTCCTGTCCTGTCTCTCGCTGCTTCACCACTGGAGTCCTATTTGGATTCCTGCTGTCACAAGCTGTTTGTCCTCTTCCCAAAGAGCAAATATGACTATGCACACTGCCCAAGCAGGTTTTAGGCTGGAACATTGTGACACCGGGTTGTTGACCTGCTTGTTTGCCCTTGGAAAGAACGTGGGAGTGCAGAGCCTGTTTCCAACACGTTGCACAACTTTGTACAGTGAATTAGAGCAGAAACCAATAAAAGAGGAGCTAAAACCAACAACAATTCCGTTACCCTCTTGTGACTTTACTGGACCAGTTACAAAGGTCTCTGCATGTGTGAACAATGAGGCCAATGTACAAACACCTCCCACACAGAATTGCTTGTGGGGATATGGATGTGTACAGGAACAGGCTGCTATCAGCTCTGGTGCATTCCTGAAAAGCGCAGGCACGGGATGGACACTGGCACATCTGAGAACCATCCTCTCTGATCAACTTGACTAGCTCAAGCAAAAAAAGGAAGGGAGGGGTTAGCAGGAGCTCCAGCAGGCAAAAGGGCTTGCCTCATGAGCAAGCTGGTAACTGGAGTTTGATGTCTGGGAGTCAGACAAAACCTCTGGCTGGTGACACACATTTGTAATCCTGGCATTCCTACTGTGATCCAGGAGGTGGAGACATGAGGGTGACCAGGGAGCTCACAGGCCGGAAGCCTGGAGTATGAGAGCAGGAGAAACAAGGAGACCCGTCTCACTAAGGTGGATGATGAGGCACCCACTCCAGAGAGGTCCTGACCTCCGCATGTGGGCTCTGGCTTTGTGTGCGGCCTCATACATTCTCATCCTGCCTCTCATAAACACACACAGTAATAATAATGGAGGAAAAAAAGGAAGGACAGAGAGGGGGAAGGAAGAAGAAAAAGAGAAAGAAGAAATAAACGAGAGTCCCAAAGGTTGAATTCTGTGTGGTTCATGGGACTCCCTCGTTTGCAATGGAGCCTGCCTGAGAGGCCCGGAGATGGGATGCTGTCACCATGGGTTGAATGATGACTTTATAGGAGCATGGCAGGAGCATGCTTGGTTAGAGACCCTAGATGGATGTCAATCTGGCTCTACTCCTGAACTTCTATGTGACTGAGTCTGTACAGGCATTTGCATGTATACCAGTGTGTGTGTGTGTGTTTCATGCTTGGCTGGGTGCATGTGTGTGGGTGTGAATGAGTGTGGGTTTATGTCTGCCCATGTACAGCATTAAAGCTGTAACACTTGGTTGCTGTTTGTTAGAGCTAGCCATACACCAGCTTTGTAACATGTACAATTACTGTTACATTAATTATTTATATTGCTATTACACATCCCCTGTGTTAGTGTCTGGTCAAACTAGCCAAAACCTCCATATGTACAGGTTCCTGCTACAATAATAGCACACACTACCAGGTCAGTTATGATACAAAATTTTCTTTGTATTTCTAACAAGTCTGGTCAATACACTACTTACCTTCCAGTCCTAATGGAGACAGTGCTCCTTTAACTAAATTCTACTTTGTGCAACTTAGTATTTCCTAAAGAATGCTTGTTAGTAAATCCTTTATAGCATCAATGTTACTATTTCAAGTTTCTCCTACATCAAAATGATCCACATAACAAATAAGCAAATGCTATCAAGCATATCCATGTTACATTTATGGTTGATACTCATTTTATATAAAGCCTCTTTCAACCTATTTGTTGTTTTCATCAAATGATTATCATAACACACACACACACACACACACACACACACACACACACACACACACACACATTACTCTTGTATAATGGTCATGGAAGAGTACACAATTTAAGATTAGAGTTATGCATTAGCTTAGGCTGTAAAATCTGACTACATGGGAAATCCAAGGCAAGTAATGTTGGTTGCTGCATTATTCTCAAGGAGGCGGGTCAAACAAGCATGTTGAGTACACAGTAGGACCGCAGTGACTTCAGGATGTATTAACTCTGCCTGTGAGGCCCAGCAAACGTTCCAGGCTCTTAGAATATAAGAGATGTTTTCATAGTATCTCTTCACCATAGGTAAGTTTCCAGGCTGAGTGAAGGAGGAAGAGGGAGAAATAGAGGATCTGGAAGACAGGAGGGTGAGGAAGTGAGTAACGTACTATCGTGAAGGACTTGGATCACTGTGAAGGCTTCCAGTGGAGACCCACAACCACACAGCCAGTGGACAAAGAATGTGGCTTTGGAGGAGGCTGACTAGAGCTCTAACCCAAGTTCTACAGGTTACAAACAGTGGTGGTTTGAAAGAAAATGGCCCCCATAGGCCCACAGGGAATGACACTATTAGGAGGAGTGGCCTTGTTGGAGTAGGTGTCACCTTGTTGACTGTAAAGACACTCCTTACAGGGCTGATGCTTTTGTTTGTTTCTTGTTTTGTTTGTTTGTTTGTTTGTTTGAGACAAGTTCTTCCTATTATATAGCTCTGGTTGTCCTGGAACTCACTATGGCTGGTTTTGAACCAGCAGAAATCCTTTTGCTCTTGACTCCTGAGTTCTGGGTCTTAGAGGTGTGTGCCACCATGCATGACTTGTTTCCTGCCTTTAATGCTATTGTTTATCTGTAGCAACTGCAATAGGATATCTATTAAAATGAATCAGGGCTTTTTATATTTATGCTTTTCAAGATGTATTTTCATAAACTCAAGAAATACTTGTCAAAGTGCTTTATAAATTAGAAAATGAGTTGGGCAGTGATGGCACACATCTTTATCCCAGCACTTGGGAGGGAGATGAAGGTGGAGCTCTGTAAATTTGAGGCCAGAGTGATCTACAGAGAAAGTTCTAGGATAGCCAGGGCTACAAAGAGAAACCCTGCCTCAAAAGACAAACAAGAGAACAAACAAACAAATAACAATAAAATAAACAACAAAACAAATCTGTGGGCAAATAATATTTTGGATTATTAATCTGAGTTTATTTGTTCTTGGCTACCTGACAGCCCCCTGTTTTCAACCCTTCACTCAGGCAGCTGACTCCGGGTTCATGCTTCTGTAAAAGAATGTGGTTCCCTAAGGCAACATTTAGCTGGCCACCATAGAATGGTCACACTGGTTATTTCTGGTTGGCAAATATTCTAAATGGTTGCTGGGACTGGTCAGTACCTGTGCCATGCCAGTTATTCAGTATTTAGAATACTAATGACCATGGAGCTGGGAGGCAGAGAAAATCTGAAGTTGATTATCCTAGTTCCAGGTGTGTGAGTTCAGATTTAGAAAGGAGGAAGAATATTAAAATGGAAGAAAATGAATTGTTTAACACCAAAAATAAATAAGGCAAACTCACATGAGACTAGAGAGAAGCCATCTTGTGGAAAAGAGATGGGAAGGACAATGGGAGTGGGACCTAGGGTTCCGAGATGCAGAGCTCTGCTCTCCCTTCTGGAAACACAGTTTGGGCAAGATCCCTGGAGGGAACAGCCATATGATACATCTCAGTATAGCCATATGGTACATCTTGTCACACCATGCTGTGCATCTTGGCATAGCCATGTGGTACATCTCTGCACTCCTGTCCCTTGGTGATCTTCTAGGGACTCCTTTATCTTTAGTCAGATATAAAAGTGGCATTAAAACTAGCCTCAAAGAGAGATGTGCACATGCCAATCATCCTCTGGTACAAATCTGCATGGGGAGAGGCAGGCTGCAGGGACTCCAGTTTCCCCTTAGCCCAGGAGAGTGCCTATGTGAAATGTGAATTGGTTGGAACATGAACAATATTTCTTGAACATCTGAATTTATGCTCATGATTATGCTAAAACTGTCTTTGCAACTTATAGCCAGTTTTAGTAAGAGCTTTGTGATGGAATTTAAACTGGCAATCATTAGGAGATGATGGGAGTCACTTTTTAAAAAGTAATATTTACTTTCTCGGTATGTCATTGTGGTGGTTTGATTGAGAACACCCCCACGTGCTCAGATATTAGAACATTGGGTCCCCAGTTTGGGATGATTTCTGGGGATGTTTAAGATACATGGCCTTGTTGAAGGGAGCATGTCATTGGATGCAGCCTTTGAGATGAAAAGCCCTATGCTACTTCTGTTCAGCTCTTTCTGCTTTGTGCTTGTGATGTGAGCTCTCAGCTTCTAGCTTCGGATGCCCTGCTTGTCACTTGCTGCCGTGCCTCCCTGACATGAGGGAGTCTCATCTCTCTGGAACCATAAGGCAAAACAAACTCTTTCTTCCATAAGTTCCCTTGGTCATGGGAGTTTGTTACAGTAACAGAAATGTAGCTAATACCCCCAGCTACAATTAGGGAATTAACTCAAGGAAGAGAGAAATTCTTAAATACTCATCTGATGCAGTATCCAGTGACAGAATTCAACTCTGGTTCACAGCATTGATGTCTTTCTTCTCATTTCCATTGTCTGTCTGTCTTGTCTTTCCCATACTTCCCTAAGTATGAAGGTGAAGTTAAAATAACTACACCTTTCATTTCTTACTGTTCACATTTTATTTACTCAGAACATTGTCCATTTTCTCCCCACCAAAGAATCAGGTTTTATTTTGGAGGCATATTTGCAAAAAACTTATGAAGTTGTGGAAACTCGCTCTTGAATTTCCCTGGACAAGACTCCGAGGCTGCCTGGGGGAAGGATTGAATTTCTGGTTGTAGGGGATTGTTGCAATTTGGTGGTGAGATGCTGGGAAAATTGGCTTCAGGAATATCTAGAACTTCACCTGTACTTAGTGGAGGGAGTCGGTAGACATTCCCAATTTCTTGGTGGTGGAAAGGAGACAGTCCTTTACCTGAACCTCTTTTTCGTGAGTGGCCATGTGGTGGGCCGTGTCCCTGGTACTGCCCTTTGATTTTTTGGCTGTTGGAGGGTGGATCACAGGGTCCATAGTCATGGAAAGTGTGTCCATGAGGAGGGTGTCCATGGGGATGGTGTCCATGAGGATGGTGTCCATGGGGATGGTGTCCATGAGGATGGTGTCCATGGGGATGGTGTCCATGGGGATGGTGTCCATGGGGATGATGTCCATGGGGATGGTGTTCATGAGGATGGTGTCCATGGGGATGGTGTCTATGGGAAGGATGCTCATTACAACTGTGATTATGAGGGGATCTATGGGTTCTGTTGGTACCAAAAGCAGAGGAATGGTGAGGGGGTGGTTGTGGGAGGGATCCATCTTGAAGTGGTGGTCTGTCTGAGTCATCTTCTGGTGGAGGCGGGTAGCCATGTTCATACATCTTGTGGGTATGATGATGACCCCAGGATCCGCTGAACTTGCACAGATGTTTGCCACAAGACTGCCCATGGCCCCAATGAGGCTTTATGTCACTCATTTTTATTTCCTGGTAAAGGACACAGAAAAGTGAATATAATTATGTAAGAAGTTAGATGGTAGGCTTGACTTAGACTAGATGCTCTCAAAGATCTCATGAATCAATTTAAGAAATAGGGTACCAAAAAACTCTTTGAATTTAAAAAAAAATATTATTTTATTTGTGTGGGATTTTGTCTGCATAAATGTCTGTGCACTGTGTGTGTGTGTGTGTGTGTGTGTGTGTGTGTGTGTGTGTGTGTGTACAGTGCCTGTAGAGGCCAGATAAGAACATCAGATTCCTTGGAACTGGAGTTACAGACAGCTGTGAAATGCCATGTGGATGCTGGGAATTGAATCCTGGTCTCCTGCAAGAGCAGCTACTACTCTTAACCATGGAGCCACCTCTCCAGTCCAGTTCTTAATTTTTTTTCTAGCCAAATTACATTTAAAATACAAAAACAAAAACAAAACCTGTCACTCAATAACATTATAATTTTCCAAGAGAAATATTATTTTGACAAATTAGAAATTAATCTCAAAAGTAAGGATGGCCCTTTGGATATGCTGTTTCATTAAAAAAAAAAGAAAACAAAAACAAAAAACTGTATTATTCTTGCCAGGCGATGGTGATTGTTGTGAGGTAGAGGCAGGGAGATCTTACTGAATTTGAGGTCAGCCTGGTCTACAGAACAAGTTCCAGGAAAACCAGGGCTACACACAGAGAAACCCTGTCTTGAAAAACTAAAAAAAAAAAATGTTTATTCTTATTTTTCTCATTCAATGAAAGGTGATAAGCTCTATGAAGGAATGGTACCTGTCTATTAAACTAGCATCTTATGCTGGATCTGACATTCCCAAAATAGTCCCAAGACATTCTTTCAGAGGATAGCCACTCTCCCAGAGGACAGACAGACTCTCATCCAGAGGACAGACAGACTTTCTTCCAGAGGACAGATGACACTTGATCTCTAAACCCCCGACTTTATCTCTTTTTGTTTTTTGTTTTTTTTGTTTTTGTTTTTTTTTTGAATAAAACCAACAAACAAAAAACCCAGAGTCTTTCTCTGTAGCTCAGGCTGGCATGGAACTTGGCCATTCTTCTATTTCAGCGTCCTACATGTTGGAATCACAGTTGTATACTAAAAGACTATGATTGGGCATGGTGGTGTACATATGGCTGGTTGTGACAGTATACACCTTTAATCCTAGCACTTGGGAGTCAGAGGTAGGCAGATCTCTAGGAGTTTGAAGTCAGCTGGATCTCCATAGTGAGTTCCAGATCAGTCAGTGCTACACAGTGAGACCTTGTCACAAACAAAACAAAACAAAACAAAACAAAACAAAACAAAACAAAACACAAAAACAAAAACAAAAACCAAATAAATGAAATAAAAATAAAATCTATGGGTTCATTTTCTTGGTGACAACAAACCTGCTCTCTGTCTCTGTCTCTCTCTGTCTCTCTCTGTCTCTGTTTCTGTCTCTGTCTCTCTCTGTCTCTGTTTCTGTCTCTGTCTCTCTCCTCTCTCTCACACACATGCACGCACGCACGCACGTACACATGCACGCACACACATTGTAAAAGCCAAATGAACCAAATGTACTATGTGTGAGAAATTGTCACTTGGCTTGGTCCTGCTCATGACAAAGGATGCTCAGCAAGCCCACCTCAAAGTTGAAGACTTCACAGTTTATGTCAGTGTCTTTGGGGGCTTCCAAGCCGGAGGCTTCTACGTCATAGGACAAAACTGCTCTGCAGAACCCAAAGACCTGCAAAGGGAGATGCCTGTTAGAGTATGTTAGTGTGTATATAGTGAATGCGTGTGTGTGTGTGTGTGTGTGTGTGTGTGTGTGTGTGGGTGTGTGTGTGTGCGCGCTCGCGCGCAGAGGAGTGAAGATTTTCAACTGAGATAACTTTTAAATAATAAGTGGAAAGGGCCCAGATCTGTAACTTCCTGGTGGAGTCCTTTCTCGGCATGCAGGACACCTAAACAAACAAGGAAAACAGAGGACAATACTATCTTATACCCCGTCAGTGATTTATCAGGGTTACCTAGTCAACACTCAGTAAAGCACAGGTTCCACAGGTTTTTATTCCGGCTTCTGTGGTTTTCTGCCATAAGCAGACATGAAAACTGTACTTCCCCAGGGCTACAGTAGTTCTACACTGAAGACCTGGGCTGCTTGTGCCTGAGAGAAGGAGGAACACTGTAGAAGACGGATTTGTATACGTTGAAGGTGCTGGGAAGGGCATAGCCACTGCAAAAAACATGTTTGCTTAGGCCCCGCGAATGTGTCTGCTGGCCCTAATGGCTGGCATTCCTGTGCTCTGGAAGGTCCTGAACCCATTCATTTGTCCAAGGACAAGGAGACAATTCATTTCTAGAAAAAGCTATGCATTGAGGCTGTCTGAACAGTTTTGGAGTCAAGCAAACCTATATGGATGTGGCTTTATCATTTACAAGAGGTGGGAGACAAATTGTACAAAAGTTCTGAAATTCAGTGTGAAATGAGGGCAATGTTATCTACACATTACAGGCAGCTTGAGTTAAGGTGGATGAGGCCATTGCTTCCCCTTCTCGAGCCCTCGAGATTGCGTACAAGGTTTTTAGCACAGACACAGTGAAGAGTTCATTAGCGGTGGACTTAAGAGAAAGAATGTCTTATCTTTTGTGGATTCTGAGTAGGAATGTAGAACTGGCTCAAGTGGGAAATTTGAGCAGTTGGAACATGAAACAGTAAATGCTTCTTCCCTTCTGGCCAGAGAAAGTGAATGTGCCTTTAATCCTCAGGAAAGCCCTGGAGTCGAGAGCAGAACCGAGTTCCCATTTGCTGACATTGCCTGGCTAACAGTGCACAAACAAATTATTCTGCTCTCAGGCCTCTCTGGGTGGGTGGTGGTGCACCCCTTTAATCTCAGCAATTCCCTCTTCCTGAGTCTGAGGCCACACTGGACTAGAGGGCAAATTTTAGGACAGTCAGGGCTATGCAAAGAAACCTCGCCTAGAAAAGCAAAACAATGACAAAAAGAGATGTCAGGCATCCTTATCCTGGGGTAACAGAGCTGGACACTTGCACCCCCTCAGTGGTATTGTCATGAAGCTTGGCAGACACTATGTGGAGATGCTTGGTAAACACCAAGGCACCATGTATACTAACCACTTTCTCATCACTGTGACCTAGTACCTGCTGAGCAATGACTAATGGGAGGAAATATCCAGTTTTATTAGTAAGATCCTGCAACAGATAATGGGCTGATTTGATTGGGGAAGAAGTCATGCTGGAAAGACTTAATCCAAACTTGGTTGTGAACCTTGGCAGGACCACGGTAATGTCTTCACTTGTCACTTGGGATCCCTGTGTAGGTTGATTTGTGGTTGTAGATGGCCCTGGTATATGCTGGTTATTACTTCACTAAGCCTTTAGTCTTGGTGAATTCAAAACTCAATTCCAGGTGTATGTATACACTATCATATATACGTTAAAGCCATTTTCCTTCCCATCTGCAAACCAGAGAAAAAATGAGCACTTACCTTCTGTGGTGGTAGCATGAAGTGTCAGTAAGTGAACACTTGGAAAACCTCCTTTAAGTAGTGGACATTGTCTAAATGACAGTATTTTGCAGGGTGTGCCATACTTACTGGAGGGTACCTGGGGAAATGCTGTGTGGAACAGTTCCTCATAGAAAAGTCCAAGTAGTAATTGCTTCTTTCACCTCCTCTCTAGAACAGAGGAATCAACATAGCTTCAGGAAAAGCAATAGATACCTAATTATCTCTTAAAGCACCACAGGAATTAAAATGAATAAATGCTGTTTTTCCACACCTTCTGCCTTCTAAAAACATACCGCATCAGTGATATGAGATCATTAGAAAGTTTCACTGAAACTTTCTAATATACAGGAATAAGCATAGCAGGGAAATACACCCTCCCTGAGCCCAGACACTCATTCTTGGAGGATGGCACCATCAGTGGTGAGGGTTTTTTTGTTTGTTTGTTTGTTTTTTGGTTTTCATTTTACTTATGTTTTTATGTGTGTGGTGTTTTCCTGTTTGGGTGTCTATGCTCTGTGTACACACAGTGTCCAAGGAGGTCAAAAGAGGACATCAGATCTTGTAGACCAAGAGTTACAGATAGTTGTGAGCCATCATGTAAGTGCTGGGTATTGAACCCAGGTCCTCTAGAAGAGTAGTCAGTGCTCTCAACCTGTGAACCATCTCTCTAGCCCCATTGCCACTGGTTTGATGTGTTTTTCCTTCTAGGCTTTGTCCACATGTAGAATATAAAGATTTTTAAATACTTCATTTACATGGGCTCATATGCTAACTATTGGTCTGCAACCTGCTTCTTCCCTCTTGACAATGCATATGGTGAGTCCAGAACATTCTTCATAGCAAACAACATTTATATGCATCCCATTGCATGAAACACCATGATCTAGTCAACTTTCCCTTCCCAAAACACTTGGCAGGGCTGGAGAAATACTCCAGTCACTAAGAGTACTTGCTGCTCTCTTTCGAAGGACATGAGTTCAGTTCCAGTACCCACAGCAGGAGATCCAATGCCCTCTTCTGACCTCTGGGAGCAGAGCACACATGAAGCACATACATACATGCAAGCAAGCCATAATATACACACAAATAAATAAATAAATCTTAAAAACAGATCTTTGGGGGGGAAAAAAGCAAATGCCAAACATCCACGGGCTATTCTACCTAACAGTTCTGTGTGGGAGGCACTAGAATGACCTGTGAGGCAGGGACTTTCAGTGTCACCTACAATGCTGGTCACGGTGAGGTCATTTTTTTTTCTTTCTTTTTTTTTTTTTTTATAGCCTCAGTATTCTAACCACAACATACAGAGGCTAAAATTGGATGTTTTTAATACTCGAATAACCCCATTGTGCTCTTGTCCTCCTCCTCCTCCTTCTTCCCTGTCAGATCTTCACTATATCCTCATTCCACTCTCTCTCTCCCTCAAGTAAAAGAAGTTAGAGAAGAGCTGAGCATCGGGATTGCCATTTGCCAAGCATTAAAGGCTGTGATGGTTGTAAAGGCAGCTGGCCAGGTGAGGCAGGTCTACTGGGTGTGCCCCTCAGTTCACACCCGCCAGGCAGTAGAAACTCACCGCTCTTATAACCCTCTCTATTCGTTCCACTCTGAAAGAGGCAAAGTTGCCATTCTCTCCTTTGTACTTGTTGAGGGCAGTATTGGCCAGTTCTCTGTAAAGCTCCAACTCCTCAAAGAAATCCAAGAGCACAGGGCTGTCTTTGGTGTTGCTTAGGGCTGAAGAGACTAAGGAAGAAGAAAGATGGCGATGCCACAGGGTCAAATGGTCAGCCGTAATGTCAAGGCCAGGTCTGAATACAGCACAGGCAAGCATGGCGCAGACATGTTACATGTCCATATTACAGACAGAGCAATCGACGGTTAAAATAACTTGTCAAAATCAGTCAAGCAGCTGTTCTTCCCTGCGGTACTTGTCATGACCTCTATCCATGATGTCCTGCTCATTCCAGCCTTCACATACTGTTTCAGTTAACACTTATCTTTGTCAAGGAGAGAACTTTAAGCTAAAGTTACAGAAACAGATTCAGCAACTCTCTCTCTCTCTCTCTCTCTCTCTCTCTCTCTCTCTCTCTCTCTCTCCTCCTCCTCCTCCTCCTCCTCCTCCTCCTCCTCTTCCTCCTCCTCTCTCCCTCCCTCCTTCCCTCCCTCCCTCCTCCCCCCCTCTCTCTCCATCACTCTGTAGCTGACCTCAAACTCATATGTTGGCCCCCTGTCCCACCACACCTTGCTTCTTTCTTTCTTTAAGCAACTTCCTGTAGAAGCTGCTGGGTTGGTGTCTATGTTCAGTCATGCTGAAAACTGCCCTTTTAAAACTAATTCTTTTAATTAGAGATGTAGATGTAGGTGTAGTCATCTCTGTTGTGTCACCGTGTGCTTCTGAGAACACAGGTTTGAATCTTTTTTTATCTCTAGAACATAAAGTTTTACAATAATTGCCATGATTAATGCATGGTATAATACAATATATAACTACTTTGTACACTGTAGAGTAGTAGAACTTTTAACTGTTGGAGACAATTCTTACCAAGTGAAGAGCACATGTTCTATTTGATTCCAACAAGAATCCTAAATGAGGAAAGCCAAAAGAGGTTAAGTAGCCTATTCCCCAATTTACAATTATTTTGGAGATAAAATAATCATGCTGGCAGAAGTTCATAACCTTGGAAACAAAATCTAGACTTGATTCCATTCCAACAGTGTTGACTCTGAGGTATAATGAGGTTTGAATTTAACCTCAGGCTGGCCTAAACTCACAACTAAGTCTCTGTGATGATGTGTTCTGTCTCTTTATATGACTTATACCAGAGGTGGAGAACTGTCATCTATTTTCAGGAGAGTGAATATTAATGGATAATGCAAGGGCAGGGACCCTCTCTGAAGTCTATCATGCTGTTACCTAATGAACAGCATGTATGAGCTGGTTCTATGTTAATTTGGAATAAATTAGCACTTCGGCAGATGACCTTACCAGAACTTGTGGTGCAGTTATAATTATTCACTCTAAAATCTTGAGACTCATTTGAGTATCTTGTAGCGATTACCTTGCATTGTCCAATCACCTGTAAAAGAGAGGGTTTTAAGCCCTTATGGAACTATGTGCCTCAGATCGCCTGTGAGGGAACACCATCTCACTTAAGGTGCATTTGGGGATCCCTCCATCAGTCTTGTCCCAGAGCTGCCTTCTCAGCCTGCCCTGTGTGCTACACACCATTGGCACCCCAAACACTTATGAGAGCAATGGTTTAAATGGATCATGACCACATCCCAAACATTGTTCAAAGGAGTCAGAACCTCGAGGTGTAAGACTCTCACTTCTGGAACTGACATCATGTCTGCTTATTTCTTTGTGCTCTCACGTGTGACAGGGAAACTGACCTCAGTAGCCAAGTCCAACATGCATGGCAACAATGGCCATTATTGCAAACAGAACCACTCTTCAAGGCACACCATTCCCAGTTCATAAATTCATAGACTGTGTGGTCTGGAAATGACATGGGACTTCTTTTACCTCAATGCTGTCACTTTAGAGTTGAGGAGACTGAAGTCTAAGATGAGTGGTGAATTGCCCAAGACTGGCAGCTGGTGACATTTTCCCCGGTGGGGGGCAGGCACAAGTCCTACTGACTTACTTTCAACAGGGTACCCAGGAATGGCTCTTATGAGAGTACTATTTAACATTGACATCATTTTCATGACTAAAGGCATCAGCAGCTTTTTCTAGCCCATATGTGGCTCTTCTGAGTCAGGGGAGTGGATAGAAGAAACAGAAGAGGAACACTGGGCCCAGTTACTTACTATTTCAGATGGCCGACCAGAAACAGCCAGAAGACAGGCATCCCGGGATTTTGTGGATAAGACCCAACAGTCAGATTCCTTCACATCTAGGACTAAGTAGTAGACGGTGGCATTTCCCTGAGGATTACAAGTAAGGAACGGACCAGTATGATGTGAGAACCTGGAGATATCTTGTTTTGGTTTGCTTTTGTTTTTAATGAAAGCAATTTCTTCCTTTTCCTTTTCTTCCTTCCTCTTCGTTTCCCTCCCCTTCCCTCCTCTTTGCACTTTCCTGTCCCCTGTTCTTTCCTTTTCCTGTTTTAGAACAGGATCCCTGGATGTGAGAACCCAAGTTGGCTTGGAATAGCTGTGGCTTCACATTCCCAAGTGCTGAGGTTACTGGCACCACTATGCAGCAATTTTCTTTCTTAAACAAAATTTCTTGGCATACCCAAATCTCTGCGAATATTCTATTGTGTCCTTTAAGCTACATGTTTGAGTAAACAGCTTCAAATACTGATGTCTAAATCCTCCTTAAGGAAGGATGTCTCTTCTCTGGCCTTTAAAAAGCTGTCACTAAATGCCCTGTTGGTTTGGTCCTCAGTGTCTTCATTAATCCTTTATTTGGGTTCTGGCTATACAAATGAAAATTGCATGGGCCCAGGGCTCATGCCTATGACTCCAAAGCTCAGGGGGACCAAGAGTTCAAGACCAGCCTGAGCTATTAATAACAACAGCAGCAGCCAAACAAAACAAGCAAGGAAAAAGATAAATTAATCTTGCTTTGATCAGTTTCTTTGCTTTGGCCAATCACCAACCAGGCTGAACGCCTTTTCATTGAAATGTCTCTTGTGTCCTGTCTGTTCCTTTTCCTTTTCTGCTGCCTTGGTCTGGTCATCTTCTCCAAGTTCCTGAATACATGAACAGTTCATGTTCCTGTCATCTGCCTCTGTCTCTTCTGTCTCATTGTGTCCCCTTCTCCCACATCTCTGTACTGCTGTTCAGAAATAGTGCCATGCTCTTCCATCCTGTGCCTGACACATGTAGCAAGGAACTTAGAGGAGTAGTTCCCATCCATGGTCTGGCTTCCCATCCATGGGCTGGCTTCCTGCTTTCAGACATTCCAGCAGAGAAAAGGTAGGATACTGTTGCTGTTACTGTTATTGTTGCAGTGGGAGGAGTCAACATCTCTCCATAGTCCCTATCAAATCCATTCTAAACAACCATACAATCTAAATGAAGACAATAAGTTTGTTCTCTCCCATCTTCACAGTTAATTCCAACCGTCCCAGAGCCCTGTTGAACTTTTGTAGCTCCCTCCACGAGTATTCAATTGCTTTGCAACACACGTCTTTGGGATTCCCAGCTCTCCTAGAGGAGATAATGCACTAAAATACACCTACTCAAATCCCATCCATTTTCCAGAACCCACCAACACCTTTCTGTTTCATATTAAGAGATGTCATTAAATTGCCCCAATTTCTTTGCCAGGCACATGGTCACAAGATACATCCTATGTTATACAGTTGGCCTATGTGCATTTAGCAGACTGGTGTTTCCTTGATGCACACAGCTAGTTTTGTTTTGGTTTTCTTTTCTAAGTGCTCTGCATTCCATGGGCTCAGTATAGCTCTTCTAGGTCCTTACAGACTGATGCATAGATAATGATATGATGATATAGTGATACAATGATGATGGTGAGTAGATAATGATATGCCAATAACGAACATTAGAGGCAAATTCAACAATATCGCGCAAGCCTCAGAAACTAAACAGGAAAGCCTGATCAAAACCACTAATTATGCAAAACAGTCTGCTCAGGGGCACCAGTCCCTTTTCCCCTTCACACATGTCTCCCAGCTCAGCTCCTCATTGGCCGTTTCTCACCACTCTGTCCAGGTGAGCATCAGAGACTCGAAGCAGCTCGAAAGCATAGCCATTCCTCCGCCCTTTATTGATCAGGTCTAGCACTTTCTCAGCCGAAGGCTCAGAAGCATCACAGTTGGTGGGACTCAGGGCATGGCAATACTGCAGGGTGACTAGAAGCAATGCTGTGGTGAGCACATTCATTGTGCTGAACCACCCTAGGCTGAGGTCCACCATGGCAGAGGACTCTACAGTGACACACACTCATCTAATAAAGGTCTTTATAGAGTTTGTTGTATAACTGGGGATGCTCACCTTGACCCCAGGTTCAAATGTCTGTCAACAGTCTGTAAATGATTAGTGGAGAAAGTTGAGACTCAACACTGGAGAGTGGGTAAGATCATCACCCACACCACCTTGGCTATATCCTGTGGGCAACTGGTTCAGGGTGTGTTTGACCCTAAGCACTTACTGTGTGGATGTGGGGATGGAGTTGGAAGTAAGTTTTTTTTGTCTATCTGTCTCAGTTGGAAATCTCTACAAGCAGCTGCTCCTTTGAATTACACCACTGAAATTCCTCAGTGGAACATGGTTATATTATCTGAAGGAAGTAATACATTCAACAGCCTGGCCTTTGAAGGGCATGGAATCGGATGGGCATTTCTAGTCCTGGCTCTGTTATTTTCTTACTGTATAATGCTGTAGAACTCCTCTGCTTGCTCACTGTTCTGTTGCTGTGAAGAGACACCATGACCACGGTAACTGTATAAAGGAAAACACTTAATTGGGGCTGGCTTACAGTTCAGAGGTTTAGTCCATTATAATCATGGTGGGGAACACAGAGGCTCAAAGATACACATGGTGTTGGGGAAGTAGCTGAAAGTTCTACATCTTTAGGTAGAAGGAATGGAGAACCACGGGGCCTGGCTTGAGCATTTGAAACTTTAAAGCCCACCCCCAGTGACACACTTCCTCCAACAAGGCCACACCTACTCCAACAAAGCCACACTTCCTAATCCTTCTCAAGTAGTGATATTCCCTGATGACTAAGCATTCTAATATCCATGAGTCTATGGGGGTGTCTTAGTGAAGTTACTATTGCTGTGATGAAATACTATGGCCAAAAGCAGCTTGGGAAGGAAAGTTTTTTAGGCTTACACTTCCACATCAGCATTCATCACTGAAGGAAGTCAGGACAGGAATCCAAACCTGCAGGAAACTAGAGGCAGGAGCTGATGCAGAGGCCATGGAGGAGTGCTGCTTATTAGCATCCTTCTTGTGACTTGCTCAGCCTGCTTTCTTATAGAACCTAGGACCACCAGCCCAGTGGTGGCCCCTCCAGCAAATGGCTGGGCCCTCCCTCCAGTTAAGAAAATGTCTTATAGGCTTCCTACAGTCTGATCTTATGGAGTCATTTTCTTTTTTTACTTCTCCCCCTTCCTTCCTTCCTTCCTTCCTTCCATCTTTCCTTCCTTCCTTCCTTCCTTCCTTCTTTCCTTCCTTCCTTCCGTTTTTTTGAGACAAGATTTCTCCATGTAGCCCTGGCTGTCCTGAAATTCCCTCTATAGATCAGGCTGGCTTTGAACTCAAAGTTCTGTCTGTCTCTGCCTCTGGAGTTCTGGGATTAAGGGCATGCATGACCACTGCCCAGCTTGGAGGCATTTTCTCAATTGAGGTTTCCTCTTCTCAGATAGTTTTAGCTTGTATCAAGTTGCTATAAAATATCCAGCAGGGGAGCGGGGGTGGGGGGGGGGAGGAATTCTTATTCAAACCACCATAACCTCTGGCTCTTAGTTTCTTCATTTATAAACTGTGAATTGATAGTTCTTGGCAATATTGTGCAATGAGTAAGAAGCTATGTGTAATTCAGTCAGTCCATAGAATAAGTGCTGAGTTACTGGTGTCACTTGCTGTTACTAGTGTTTGTGTTATAACCAGGGGCACTTACATGCCATCCAAGTTATGTGTGACTCTTAATACAAATCACATGAAAGAAGACAGTGGTGAGATGAACAGGGGCCGAGGAATTGGGTGACTATCTCATTTTGGGAAGGATTCAATTCTGGGAACAGAGAAGAATATAGAAGCCCCGACCCGACCCCTCCAAGGTGTGGAACTCCATGCTTGCAGAGGCTACAGTTTCAAAAAGAGCTGAATCCAAGAGAATTTGCCTAGGTTTCCTTCTCACTACTGCATGCAGTATCTCTATAGCATGTCACCTGTTCCTGAACGATCGCTACAGTGAAGGTCTGCGACAATGGTGACTAACCTTGCCTTCATGCTAGACACACTCACAAAACTTTATAAAGGTCCTGGTGTGGGGCTGGAGAAACTACAGAGTGGTAGAATCAGTGTTTGAGTACTAGCAGTTTTCAAATTCTCAGATAACTCCAAAATGTTGTCAAGATGGAAAAGAACAACACAAGTAATTAAGACACACACACTGATGGAGTCCATATGTGGTGATGGAATGTCATGAAAATCTCTCTTTATGCTCAGACACTCTTACTGAGCTTCACAGCTAGAGTTAATAATAAACTTTGAGGTCACTTAAGCCCTAAGACTGCTACCCTACTGTGTACTCAGCCTGTTTATTTAATGTGCTTTTAAGAGAACAGCGTGACCATCAACCTTATTTGACTTGGCTATCCCATGAAATCAACTTTTGTTTGCTTTGTTTGTTTGTTTGTTTGCTTGTTTGTTTGTTTGTTGAGATAAGATTTCTTGTGTAGCCCTGACTGTCCTAGACTTCACTATGTAGACCAGGATGGCCTCTAATTCAGAGGTCAAGGGTTGGGATTAAAGGTGTGTGTCACCACCACTTACAACCTACACTAATGTATAACTGTGGTTTTAACATACACTTCCATGCCCCCTACCCACGAATAATGCATGTGTCTTTGTGGTTGGAAACAGCTTTATATAATTCATCGTAAGTACTGGATGCAATGTATGGATATTGCTTAAGAAACGATGTTTGTAATACTGTTTGTTGCTAGGTGAATTGGAATCAGCTGGAGTCAGTGACTTAATTCCTTGTAAAACACTGTAAAGTGTTCCTTATTCCTTCCATGTGTGTGCTCTTTATAAATATAAAATAGAATCTCGTTGTTAGGGTCACACAGAAAGATAGGGACAACAGATTGATAAGACAGCCTTAAGGCAGTCACAGATTCAGATTCATACCACAGACACAGAGAAAGTAGAGTAGATTATTCAAATCTGGGCTCAGTCTTGGTTAAATGACACCAAGGGGAACTGTTTTGATTTCTGTCCTCAATGCAACACTGATGGATTATTGGTGACTCTTGGAATTATTAATGTGTTCAAAATGACATGGTTACCCAAAGGCAGAGGCTGGTTCTAGAAGTACAAGGAACACATTTGGGACAGTATGCAAGACTGAACCTTTAATCACTACCATTGGCCTGTGAAGACCCAACTCTGACACAGAATCCCAGGAAAAGCAGAGAGGTCCAAGAGTAACTTTCAGGGGTTGGCTCTCTCTTCTTACCTTGTGGGCCTCAGAGATCAGACTCAAGTCATCAGGCTTGGTAGCAATTATCTTTCCCCACTGAACCATCTCAGCATCCCAGCAACAGCTGTAACACCACACAGCTAGAAACACTCAACTCTTGCTGTTCTAGAACTATTAGCATTAGCAATCTGCAAGCCACTGATTATTTGACAGGATTGATATTGGTTGACTTGCTCACATGGAATTTGCAGACAGAAAAAAAAAAAGATTGAGAACTAAAAAGTAGATAAACTGCATCTAAGAGGTGAGGCAGAGAAGAGGAACTCGAGTTTGGGTTTTAGAGACACCGAGATGTGGGACGATGTCTGAAGAAATTTGAAGAGTAGTAGACAAGATGGCCTTGCAGCAACTCAAAGGGTGTAAGTAAATGTAAATAAACACTCTGCTTTGACTTTAGCCCAAGGATGTGCTTAGCATCCAATTAGATTGTGGAAAAGGAAGAATGTTGGATAAGGAAAGTGGTGAACGTGGGAACAACCTACTTCTTCAAGAACTTAATCAGAAAAGGAGGTCAGAGTTAGGTGTCACAAAGCCCAAGGCCCTTACCCATCATTCTTTCAGCGTTTGTGTGGCTTATAGACTACCCTTAGAAAAAGCCTTTGCTGGGGCTGGTGATGGTCTTTCTTTGTTTGCCCCTAGCTCTAGCTCTGATTTTATCTGTCTGGCCCTATGTCCCAGGGCTCCCAGGGGTTGGTTCCCTGCTATTGGATTGCTGGCTTCCCTTTTATTGGATTCAAAGAGCTAAGGTGTAGAGAAGGTAGGAAGGAAGGAGGAAGAAGTCAGTGTGTTTATCCAGTTGATGAGTCTTAGGTTCCCTATCCTATGACCAAGGCTGCTCCTGCAAGGCAGGCCCTGACCCACATCTCAGCTCACACTGGCTTGGGTAGCCTGCCACTTCTCTTCCTGCTTTCTTGGCCTGGGGTTCCATAGGCCTCCCAATGTGGCTATTCTTCATGTACCTCAACATATTTTGTCCTTTCCTTCCCCAGCCTAAAGGGACTTATTACAGACACTCACTGTTGCCTTTTTAATTGGATTGAGTGCCATTCTACTTCTTGTCAGACCCTGACTGATCTTGCATGCGTGGGTGTATGTGTGTTTCCGATGGAGAGGAAATTTTCCCATAATTTCTTAAATATAGAGAAAAGAAAACCACAGCTGGATGTCATGATTGGCCCTTCAATTCTATCTGTTTGTTCTGAGGATTTCTATAACCATGGAGAATGGTGTACATGGTGTTCCCAATGGATGGCACAGGATGGACACATATACAGAGAGAGAGAGAGAGAGAGAGAGAGAGAGAGAGAGAGAGAGAGAGAGACAGAGACAGAGACAGAGACAGAGTCACAGAGAGATGTGAGAGAGAGAGAGAGAGAGAGAGAGAGAGAGAGAGAGAGAGAGAGAGAGAGAGAGAGAGAGAGAGGTGTTTTCTTCCTTGTGTTTCTGTCTCAGTGAGGGGGAACACTGTCAAGACCCCAGACCTTCAAGGTAGCTAAAAAGAGGCCCAGGGTTGGAAATAGTGCAGGCAACCCAAGATAGTGCTTTAAGTATATGAGAGGCAAAGAGGGGATTAGAGAGATGTGTTTATCGGTGCACAGATTTGATCTGTAAAGCTGAGTACATACACTGACTGATGATATGATAAGTGAGAGGTCCAAACCAGAAGGGTGGGGTAGAGTGAGCCCTGATACAGTACCCACAAGGGTCCCATCTGTGATGAGGTGGGACTTGGTGGTGGTGCAGCTGGTTGGGATCACCCATGTTTCTAAACACCAACATTATTTAGTTATGGAAATACTTCTATGGGAGAAAAGGAAACTATACTAACCAGTACACTCCAATAACAGGCCAACTGTCCAACAACTCTAACAGAAGGCCCATTTGTGGACCAAATCAGGTGCTGCCAAGAAACTATATATGTTGTGACAATGATTATGGTAAGTTCATAGTTCTTCCAAACATCCAGGCACTAACAAATGCCACATTGTTCAAATGCAGTCATGAAAAGTGTTAAGTTACAAATCTGGGACAAACAGCTGAAGTGCCTATTTAACATATTAAAGCTGGACCTGGCCACCAGGTTCTTACAGCATCCCTCAGCTGCTACCTGTTACAGGGTATGGTTCACAAACCCCTCCCTCTACCCTGAACTCTCCAGCCCAGGGGCTGGGCTGCCCTTCCCCCAGAGGCTCTTCCCTATATAATCCAGACTTTTTGATTAACTTCCCCCTTTTGGATCTTTGACCTCCTGGCTGCTGCACATGGTTCCCCTCTCTCCTCTCTCTCTTCCTCTCGTCATCTCCCATATGGCCCAGCTCAGTCTGGCCATGTCCACTCTGAACTCTCCCAGATGTCCCCACCTCTGCCTATGCTCTATCACATAGCTATAATAAACCGTATCCTCCACCACACCCAACAGCATCATGTCTTTTCCTTTTTAATTAGTTTTCATTCAGAGAGAAAGCACCGGAAATCTACCATTAAAAAAAAAAATGTAGAGATGTGAGCTGCTTGACAAAGAGTTTAAAGTAATTGCTTTAAGAGAAATGCAAAGAAACAATTCAATGAACTAAGAAACAAAACAGTAAACATTTATGTTACTTGTGAAGAAATTGAGCTGATACTCAACTAGAAACTTTCCTCCTGCTGAGCAGCATTTGTGGTGCTGAGAGGTGCTCTGCACACTACAGGAGAAAGAAGTACTCATCAGTCTCTCACAGCTACAAAACCTGTGACCTAAAATAGCAACTTACCTGCAAGATATACCCACTGGTGCAATAATGGCACAGGTGTTGGTGGGAGTAACCACCTACTTCTTGAGTGCATCCAAGTCTTGCTCTATGAGATGGAACAAACCCATACCCAACATGTTAATAAAGCCAAGAATCTGAGACAAAATAGGCTATGGTTTCCAGGGGGAAACTGTTATTATTCTGCTAAATGAACATAGCAACAAAATGATTCCACATGATACATTATTATACCCACAGATCAGAGTCTTGCTCAGCCTTCATCAAGGAAACTTGTTTTAGTGGTAGATGGTAGTTAACCTGGAGAACCACAAATTGGACAATATGCAGTGAGAAACTTTGTAACACCGAGCCTGTGTCTGTGGTGGTTTAAAAGAAAATATCCCCCAAAAGGAGTGGCACCATCAGGAGGTGTGGCCTTGTTTGAGGAAGTGTGGAAGTGGGCTTTGAGGGCTCAGATGCTCAAGCCATGCCCAATGTCTTAGTTCACTTCTTTTTGCCCTCAGATCAAGATGCAGAACTCTTATCTCCTTCTCCAGCAACATGTCTGCCTGCACACTACCACACTCCCCGCCATGGCGATAATGAACTAAATCTCTGAAACTGTAAACTGCCACCTCAATTTAATGTTTTCCTTTATAAAAGTGGCCACAGTCATATTTTCTCTTAATAGGATGACTTTATCAAATGTATGGCTCAGGGATCTATGCAGAAGAGGAGGTGGAAAGATTGTAAGAGCCTGAGGTTGTGGATGACTCCAAGGACACAGCATTTTCCAGACTCAACAGGGCTAATCCATGTATGATCTCACAGAGAGTGTGACAGCATACAGAAAGCCTGCATATGTTCAAGTCAGATAAAATAGCATGAAGAAGGGAAGATGGTCACCCTTAACCAAGAAGCAATTTCCAATTGATGATGGCTGCTTACAGAGGGAAAATCCATTTTCTTCAATGGAGTGACACTGGATATATCAACCACATTCTAGGGCAGGCATGCTTAGGAGTTACCCAATACAAAATAGATCCCATGGTTTTGTTGTTTTTGTTTGTTTATTTTGAGTCTTTGGGGGGGATCGGCTTTGTGTGTGCCTGTACCTTCCTCCACCCCCATTTTAAGAACAAGAAAGAACATGAAGTTGGGAGGAGTTCAGGAATGGAAGCAATATGACTAAAATATACTCTACAAAAATATTTAAAAATTTTTTTTTTTAAAGAGAAAGCTGGAATGTATCTATAGTACCTCATTAACAACATTGCCCTTTTATCATTAAAAAATAAAATAAAAACAACCCAGACAAAAAGTTACCAGAGACTGAAATCATAGTCACAAGCATTTAGGACACCAGGGGCCCCATGTGTTACAATAGGTTAAATCATCTAGTGATGTTACAGCTATTCTGGCTTATGTGTATCATGCTGGTTCTTCATGAGTAAAGATGCTTATACCACCCAGCATGCAGAACCCAACCAGTGTGGCCCAGAGTGGGGATTTACTCTCGCTTCCATTCCTAGTCACACACTGAGATCAAGACGCAATAGGAGGATTCACTTTATTAGCTTTTCTACATTTGATCATCTGCCTCCTTCCCATTCCCACCACCTCTCATCTGGTGCAGGGGACCACACCCCATGGGGAGCCTTGTTTGCGATTCTCAGGGTGGGAGGATAAGAGGGTTGGTCTCCTCTGCGGGTCCGGGGCATTCAGTGGAGCGCGGGTCCTTTCCCGGAAAAGGAAACACCACCAGCTTCTTTTCCTCGGGCCCCAGGTAGAGGAAAGAAACATCCAGAGTATCCCCCTGGGGATTTGTGGTTAGATCCAGCTGCACGGGAAAGGCTTCCACAGGACTGTTTTCCTTGGAGTCTTCAGGCTTCTTAGCATCCAGGTCAGGAAGGTGCTGGACGGATCCTCTCGGAGCAGTTTTGGAGGGAGTGGTGGTGGAAGCAGTGTTTTTCTGAGGGTCCTCGTCCTCCGTGGGGACTTTCTTAGACTCCTGGGTAGCAGCAGGGCTGTCACCTCCAGGAACCTGAGCCTGAAATAACAATGTTTTCAAATGCAGAATTCTACAGGGAATGCCAGACAAAGCAGTTTTGTGGCTTCGCATTTGTAACCAGGTCTTGAACTCAAATTCTTCCTTCCCTGCCCCAAGTCTTCCGAGTTCTGGGATTACAGGCTCTGGATGCTTACAGAAACCCCTTAATAGAGTTCCACATGTGTGGTGACCCCCAGCCACAAAATCACTTTCATTGCTACTTCATAACTGTAATTTTGCTAGTGTTATGAATCTTACTGCAAATATCTGTTTGCTGATGGTCTTAGATTACCCCCCGTGAAAGGGTCATTCACCACCTGTCCACAATCCCCTACCCCATCAAGGGGTTGCGATCACCGAATTGAGAAACTCGGAGCTACAGGGTTGGGCTTCTTGAAACAAAGATTCATAACCGAACAGGTAAGTGGGAAGGAACCAAAGCCTACAGAAACTGGTCAGCAGGTTTTTCCTTTCAGTGCAGTGGATTAATTCAGTCTTTGCTCCCAGGTGCGGCAACAGGTGGCCTCTTTTAGTATTTGTTTTGTGCCAGTCCCAGTACGACGGCCTTCATCCTAGTCCTTTTACTGGTCTACCTTAGTGATTAGAACCGTAGGTGATGAGGGTAGCAAGACCCAGAGAGGGAAGGTGGGTGCCAATGGCCACACCGCTCATAGGGGCAGAGAAGGGATGAAGCCCAGGCAGGCTGGCTGGTGGGATCAGTAAGTACTTAGTATTGTAGAGGGATTGGACATTTTCATGGAAGTAAGCCTTCCTGAGATGAGAGAGGTAGCTCTGGGATACTGAATTTAGCACTTTGACTGCTTAACCTAGGGAGTTTGTAGCTCACTGTTCCTGAGTTTCCCTTATCCTACGGGGCCACACCGTGACTAAAATAGCAGGATAACTTTCTCTCCTTTAGGTATGGACTTAGATAACCTAAGTAAAGCAACCCTGGATCTTGAGAAAACCAAAGGTGGGTGGAACATAGGCATCTGGAGATAGATGGCCTGGTTCCATTGCAAAAGTGGGTGGAGCATAGGCATCTGGAGTTCCACTGAAGGTCACTGGGTTAGGGTGACAGGGTCGATGGGGAAAGCCACTCTCCTGCAGGCCCAGTGGCCTGAATCCCAAGCCCCAGAACCCATGTGAAGGTGAAGGAGAGAGCAAACCACCAAGTTGCCATGTGCTCATATACTATGTTTGCAAACACACACTAATAATAACATTTTAAAGAGAGAGAGAGAGAGAGATAAATACCTGAGATTCGAAAAACTCACAAGTCACAGTGGCACTCTTTTTTTGAACCAGAGATGGTTGTTGAACCAGAGAACCCTGGCAAAAACCGACAGGCTAAAAGAAGAAAGACATCATATGAGTATTCAGTCACTGGTGAGCATATCCAAATACAATTTACCAAAATACATCTGAACAGGTTGTCCTGAACATTATATCCTTCTTCAAATCACATGACGAAAAGACCAGAAATTGTTCAAGGAAGGAAAATCATTAATGTAACATGGTACCCAGTCTTCCCTTTTTCTCTTCATCTCCATGGCTCAGGATCTATAGAAGAACCTTTCAGAGAAACTGCAGGTGCCTGTGGTAAGAACAGCTGGCCACTCCCCACTAGCTAGACTTTTCTTCATTGTCTAAACGTGTGGACTTCCTGATGCTGTACTGGAGTGGAGGGGACCGTGGGACCTGCACTTCAGTGTCACCACTCACTGACTAGTCTGAGGAGCTAATTGTTTCAGTTTCCTTTAAGAACAAATATCTCTCCCCTACTCCGATTCCATTTGTATGAAATGTCTGAATGGACAAAGTCATTGAGACAGAAATCAGATTCACAGTTTCCAGAGCTTCAGAGGGCAGCAACAGGGACTGACTTCATAGAGATGGGTTCCTTTTGAGCGTGAATTATAATATTAAAAAATTATGAAGTAGTTACGGTGGCACAGGTGTGTGAATATACTACAAAAATGGAATTACCTGCCTTAAGAGGGTAATCGTACTGTGCATGAACTGTATCACAATAGGGCACTCAATACAGCTTTGGCCAACTGTGCTTCAACACGGCATGCTGATTAACATATATTCCTGATAGTTTTGGGGTACTTCATTCCATATTTTACTTAGCCTTTCTTTTGTGAAGAGTGGTCCAAAGAATGGAACTCTGTGCTGTATTCCATGTCCTCCTGTGTGTGTTTTTTTTTCCTTTTGTGATTTTTATTACACTGATGATGAAACTCACTCTTAGAATCAAAAAAATTCCATTGCTGAGTCAAGATCTGCCCAATTTCTAACTATCTGAAGCATGAAGAAGCATCCTGTATTCTGTGCCACCCCAGTGTAATCTATGCCCAACAAATACTGGTGATCCGTGAATGCATGCAGATTGTCCCAACAGCCAGGAGCACTCACCGAGTCGGAGGGCTGGAGTGAACAGCTGGCCTGGGATTCAGTACATGGTGACTCTTTGATCAAATAATCCACAAAGTAAGCAGGGCCAAACACCCACTGTTATGAAATAAGAGTTAAGAAGTTAAAAATCTTACTCCAGGGACAACTCAGGATTGGCAACCTTCCTTGTACAGAACTATCAACAGACCAAGGCATAGTCAACACACAAACACACTGTTCCTAAAAGTTCCCAGTAATTTTGCTCTTTAGAAAATATAAATCAGTGCCTTCCCCTGTTAAGGATGTGAAGGGTGCCCTTACATCTTCTCTTACTTTCTTAGCTTATTTTTTCTTGTGGAGATTTGTCTTATACTTAGATATTTACTTATATAAGAGAGATAACAACACACTTGAAATATAAATGAGCCTCCAGTCTATAACTCATAAAACTCAACACCTACCCAAGGCCTTAATGAAGCGAAAGTTGTCTTGCTAAATGTTGGTTCATAATCCGTCAGAAAGCAGTGCACCCATGCACGCCCCTCCCACATGAGACTATGAATCTGTTCTTCTTGCTTTAAGGTTGGAGAAAATCAAGTCACCTGACATATACAAATTGCAAGGAAAACTGGAAGCTGTAATATGACTGAATGCACAACAGATATCCTAGAGATGGGACTGGAGAGAAAGGACCTTAGGGCCTAAGCAGACAGAAGGCCTAGGTGGCCTCCTCCCAACCAACCTGCAGCAACCTGTGTAACCAACCTGGGCATTTTAGTTTTACCTGGCCAGTAGCCCTGGTGACTTTAACAAGGGAGTACTGTTTCGAGGGGTTCTCACTGTTGAACTTTGCAAGTGACTCCGTGGCAGCTTCCAGAACATCGGGGCTTGACAAGTCAATGGGGCCCGGGCAGTCAGGACATGTGAAATGAATCTTTCTTTGAGAAACTATTGATGAGAATAGTTTTTAAATATTAATTTTCAGTCCTAGTAAGAGTCATAATCATACAAACATGTTTACCTCAGGCAGACCGAACTAAATTGATAATACCCAGTGTTGGCAAGGATGCAGTGAGGAAGACGGTTTTCTGAGAGAGTGTTTAGTTGGCAGAATGATAGCAATGGAAGTACTCTTCCCTTCCCTCCCTCCCTTCCTCCCTCCCTCCCTCCCTCCCTCCCTCTCTCCCTCCCTCTCTGCTTCCCTCCCTCCCTTTTTGAGCAAGGTCTCATGTATCCCAGGGTGGCCTTCTCCAGAACTAGGCTTGCAGGCATGGACCCTGGTGCTTGGCTTTTATGGTGCTAGCATCAAAGCAGGGCTTCATGCATGCTGGACACTCCAGACCTGAGCTAGTGTTCAGTCTCTGAGCACTATTACTTTTGTAATTAAAATGAGATCAAAGTGAAATAATCTTCACCTCTAATAGACTTATTTGCTATAGGAATGTGTTCAGAAGCACACGGGGCATTTCCAACCAACAAGCTGGCCCAGCATGAAATCGTAAACATACTTAAAACAGTATGAAAAAAAAATTGCAACTCAATCACACAATTCTTAGGCATGAACTTTGTACATGACAATATTGTATTTCAATGCCAAAAACAGTGGACACATCAGTCCCCTCTCTAATTCAATGTCCTTTCTCTTTACTGCTTGTGTAGACAAGGGCCTTTGAAAGGTTGGTGTTTCATTACTGAAATGATTTACTTCTCTGTGATCCTTAATACCAAGAATAAAATCTATTACATAGTGACTATCCAGTAGAACTCTGTAAAGTCAGTAGATGATGTCATTATGGTGGGAACATTCCACCTTTGGTTAGAAATGCAAATAAGTCAGAAAGTAAAACTGGCCACACCACGATGCCATCAGTACACTTACAATCTCTTTGGGAAGAGCTGGAAATAGCAAATGTGCACTCATCAAGGGAGAGAATTTGCCTTGGAGTGTTTTCAGAGAAAATCTACTGTCTTAATTTGGGGATGGAGGAAGATGGTGGGAGAGCTGTGTCCACAGCTTACCACTGGTGCCTCCTTACCAAGTCCCCATTCGTATGAACCCACTGGTACTCTTTACATTTGTCCTGACTTATTCCAGCCTGGTCCTGTGTTCACACTTAAGCTGTGCTTCGTTCAGTGTGTGCTCCAGGGTTTCCTTCCCTGCAGGAAGGAGCAGCAGCATCATAGCCACCAGGAGATTGTTAGAGACTCAGGCTCCGACAGATCGATGGAGTCAGTCTGCACTTGGACAAGAGTCACGGGACAGTGCATGCACATAGTCTTCACCTTCCCATGCAATGAACTCCTGCTTTTCAGTGACTTTCTCTGATCCTACAAAGCAGGATCCTAGGGAAATGAACCCACTTATTTCAACTGTCCACTCATTTTTGGTTGTATTCTTGCCTGTTATTCAGCAACAGTAATGACTTTTAAAACTTGGTGTAAGCTAGGAAGTCTTTAACTGGGGGCAAGGGATGTGCATCCCATATGACAGATGACATAAGACTATAAATCAAGGTGTTTTGAATGTTTTAGCCAAAGTGGAGAAAACGCACTGGGAAAGCCACATTCCTTTACGGAAGCAGCACTGGCATGTTCCTTTAACAGAGGTCAGCAGGGCATACTCATTGGAAGGAGAGGCTCAAGCAAGTGCGAATATGTGAGCGTGTGATGTGTGTTCATATGTGTGACATATCCGTTGTAAGGGTGCCAGGAGGACAGTGGCATAGGCAGAAAGGAACCTGGGACCGGCTGTTGGTACTGTGCCACTCAAAGGAGATTGAAAATTTAGGATTGGAAGCAGGACCTAGTTCTTGACAATGATTTAGGGAGGCTCTCTCAGGAGGAGGAGGAGGATGCAGTGAATGTCAGCAGGGGTTGGTGCTGGAGGACCGAGCAATGGATGCCACAGGGAACTCAGAGTAAGGGAGGAGAAACTGCATGCCAACTTGACAAAGCCTTAGTTGAATGCCCCCCCGCCCCGCCCCCTGCCCCATCTTTTATTAAAAGGTACCAAACCCTCTTGACTCTCACCTGGGCGAAGAGTACAGTTATAAGCAAGTAGATAGAGGACTCTTCTTGGCTTGTTAATGTGAAACATTGCTTTGCATTGACCATAAACCTAGAAGAAAAAAATACTCTTGATGGCATGATGCCTAGAACCACGAGGTTAACACATTCCCCACAACTTCCACCAACAAAAAGTAGAATTTTGTTTTAATGTAGCAAGAAACTTAAAATCAAGTTCTGTGGTTTGGGGGTTGGAAGAACTGCTGTTTGTCTTCAGACTGTTGCCTTTTCCTGAGACACAGCCCACTTCCCAGCCTCCTCACACAGAGGTCCTGACCCTTCTAACTGTAGGAATGGAGCAGAAACCGTTTTCCAATGCCACGCTTCACTGCCACGTCAGCATGGTTTCTTTCTCCATCCTTCATCTTTCCACAGCCGGATGCCAGTGAACATGGGGGCTAGGGAGCCACAGTTGGAGGTGGCAAGGTCACAGACAAACACAGCAGGAAGGAGGGCCTCCAAATCACTCCCAGAATAAAATTCTCTGGCCAGGAGCTTCACGTTTGAGATTACATAATGAAATCCCCTGGAAATTTTAGTTTGAAATTACATAAGAAATAGACTCCTAACCCATATGCTCCTGAGCGAGCATACACCTCTCTATGGGTGTCCATGTCACTAAACCAACCCTAACAAGAGGATGTACAGACTTGGTTTTTCAATATCAAGTGCAGGTTGGCATGTTTGGCAAGTAATGAGGGAAGGTAATCTTGATCAAAAAGTTGATTCAAACCTCTGAAGATCCCGCCTTGATTCTATGGTAGTCTGTGTCGGTGCATGGAAGAGACCCCAGAACCAGAGACAGGTGAAAACTAAGTCCCTTGGTTTTAAGTCTTGTCAGTGGCCATCTTTGAAAAGTTGAGCTCAAGGCCAGAGAGATGGCTTAGTGGTTAAGACACTTCCTACTCTTCTAGGGAACTGCTTTACAATGCCCATATATGGTGACTCACAGCCATCTGAAACTCCAGTTATGGGGTGGGGTGGGGGGAGTATGGGGGTTGGGGGGTGTTTCTCATGCCACCTTATGGTTGTTGTGGGCACTGCATGAATGTGGTACACACATATTCAGGCAAGGCACCCATACATATTGAAGAATAAAGTAATTATTTAAAAAAGGAGAAAGGGAGAGTTCTGAGACCCTTTAGTTCCATGCTTCAGAAAGTTCTAGAAGATGCCTGGTGATTCCCCACACTCCAAGTCACCTCCCTTTCCTGTCTGAAAACTTCATATTAATATTCATTAAAACAAAACCAAGCAGAAGAAAACAAGCTATCCTCCATTACTGCTGTTGTCTGGCTTATTCACATACCAGAATCTCTCAATCTATCTCCCTTTCTCTCTCTCTCTCTCAGCTCAGTGGCTGCTGAAGGATCTTAGGCTAGGAAACAATTTTGGGGGAACCTGTTGAAGTCTAGTCAGTAGGACCCCAGTAGGACATCACAGGAGCCCCCCTCCTGACTAAGCACACTGGCCCTTTGCCTAAGAGGTAAGAAAGACACGAACATATGGCGGACATGGAACAGGCACCTGCTCCCAAGGACTTACTGACTCATGCAAAGTCCTCGGGCCGCAGTCCTTCTGTGGCTTCTTGCTGAGCACGTGACAGCCAGTCTCTAAGACATCCAGCGTGAGGTAGAACAGGGATCCCATGTCCTCCTGTGGTAGGGTTGGAGAAATACCCAACCCAACATGAAACAATCTCAAGAGAACTGGACAAATAGCCTCTTCCTGGGTGAGCCAAAGCATGTGTGTAGCAAGGCCTTCTACACTGCTGAAACCTGGAGTGGATCCTCTTAGCCATTGTGCCTAGGGGCAGCAAGTGTCTAGAACACGGTGAAGCATTGTGTTTCCACTGGAAAGCCCCTGCTGACACACAGCCCTGACTTGCCACCCCTGGCTGCTCTCTGCAGCCTGTCCAAATGCTGCCCCAAAGGCTGTCACTTGCCTGGTAGTGCTCCCAAGCATCGTGAACTCGGGAGAGGCTCAACATATAGCCATCCTTTTGGTCTCTGTTGATGTTCTGCAGGGCAAAGCCCGCAACTGCCAGCACTTCGGAGCTGTTACAGCTCAGAGGATGCAGAAGTAGGGAAGGGGGGAGGGGTGGTCCTGGAGGAGAGCGAGCCAGGCAGCATGCAGCCAGGGTGCAGAACACCAGAAGTTGGAGCAGAGTCATCCTGTGGGGAACCAAGGTGGGGTCAGTGTGTAGAGATGCCAGGATGGGCCATGTTGTGGGGCTTCAAGACTGACTTCAGCAGTTTTGTAATTGCAATCAGAATGGCTGAATGTGACCTGAAACACTATGTCCTAACATCACCCTGATCCAAACAGGGCATTTTTCTGAGTCAATATTTTGAATGGGATTTGTCAATGTTCTAACTTTAGACCTGGAGCATGCCATTCTTCTGTGCATGCAAACAGCTCTAAGTTTCCTAACCTTTTCCCAGTAATTACAGCAGATGTTTGATCATGACATGGGAGACCTGGCTTCTGTCCCAGTCCCTATTTGCAACACGAGGGCCTAGCAGCATGTTTCACCTTCCCTGCAGATGGTCTCATGTCCACACTGTTACCTGGGCAGGAGCACAGAGGCTTCGGCCTTTCCAGCTCACCTCCCACCACCTGTCCAGATGAGAGTCTAATCTGACTGGAATTGAAGATAAGCATGATTCAAACATTTCCCTTTCTAGCACCTGTATCTATCAGGAAAGCCTTGCACTTCGTCTCAAAATTGTATTTAAGGGGAAAAGGCTGAAGAGATCCTCTAACAGTTTTCCCATCACATTGTAGACCTAGTCTTCCTTTTGTGCACAGACAAGTAAATTCATTAAGAAACCAAAACCTGGTGCTCACTTTGGCAGCACATATACTAACATTGGAACAATACAGAGGAGATTAGCATGGACTCTGTGCAAGAATGACATGCAAATCTGTGAAGCTTTCCAGAGAGAGAGAGAGAGAGAGAGAGAGAGAGAGAGAGAGAGAGAGAGAGAGAGAGAGAGAGAGGATACTGTTAAGAAAAAGATAATTATGGTATAGAGACTGACCATAATCTTTTTTTATTATTTGTTTTTTGTTCTTGAAGACAGGGTTTCTCTACATAATAGCTCTGGCTGACCTGGATTTGTAGACTGAGCTGGCCTCAAACTCACAGAGATTAGCCTGCCTCTGCATCCTGAGTGCTGGGATTAAAGGTGTGGACCACCCCTCCCTGGCTGGCTATGATTCTTGCCTCTCTTTTTTAGCTTCCATTTAGAGCTCAGGAAGGTTCTGTTTATTAGAACTATATGAAAAGTTGTTTGTTTATTTATTTATTTATTTATTTTTATTGTTTTGACAGGGCCTAGAACTTGCTAGCTATGCAGCTGAAGATGGCTTTGAATTTGTAATCTCCTGCATCTGCCTTCCAAGCACCGGGATTAAAGGTGCATACCACCATTTCTGGCTACAAAAACAAGTATCCTTCAAACTTCTTCTCCTCTAGGACTAGGTCTCACATATGCTGGGAAACTGCTCTTTCATTGTGCTCCATCACAGGGATTTTTGTTTTGAGATGGCTCATCTCTAAGTTCCCCAGCCTGACTTGAAACCTTTAACCCTGCTGCTTCAGCACCTCAAATTTCTGGGATTACAGGTGTTCGCCACCATGCAACACACACAAACACACACACACACACACACACACACACACACACACACACACACACTTTCTGAAGTATGTGATGTCAAGAGTGAAACCCAGAGCCTCTCTTATATCAGGCATGCATTCTACTACTGAGTTACATCCACAGGCCACACACACACACACACACACACACACACACACACACACACACACATAATTACATTTCTTTTTTTTTTATTAGTTTATTTTTTTATTTTTATCTTACATATCGATCCCAGTTCCCTCTCCCTTCCTCCTCCCTTCCCTCTCTCTCACCCTCCCATACCCCCCACAACCACCCTTCCCTCCCATCTTCCCCCCTACTCCACATGTAGGATGATGCCCTCCAGGAGGGGTCATCCAAATCTTTCAAGTCATTTGGAGTAGAAGTTTCTATTAAACATACATACACACACACACACACACACACACACACACACACACACACACAACACACACACACACACACACACACACACACACACACACACACACCAGTGGAAGTTACCCCAAAAGCAAAGGCCTGAGTCAGGAAGGGAGGCTGCAGATTAGGCTGCCTCTGTAAGCATTCCCTAAGCTGAGCAACCCCTCAGTCCCTACCTCCAACCCTGCCCAGGCTTTCTGTGTTCAGACAGATAGAGGTACGGCTGCGTCTACTAGCACCCATGTGGCAGGCCCTCAATACACAGAGCATCTCAAAGACTCCAAAGCTTTGGGGTCAACACTATTTCAAACATAGTTCCCTACAGCTATCAGAACACACAAGAGTGTTTCTGAATAGTGTTTACTTTTAATCCACAGATAGATTTTGGAAATGTCTGTGTTCATACAGAAGGATTTCCTGTCTGTGAGGCCTTTTTGTGGGAACCTGGTGAGAGGGACCAAAGATGTTAACTGCAAGTCAGATCTTCCAAGCAGATGGAAAGAAATGTCCTTAGCCCCAGACTATAGTCTGGATGGAAATCTGACATGTGGTAAACTGTGGCTGACAATAGTAAGCCAAGCAAAAGAAAATCTGCCAATGCTGCCAAAGATTCTAAACTGACTTGAAACTTTGATCTCACACTAAACCTAAATCTAACACACCGACATGTTTTTAACTAACATTACTGTTACTAAGAAAAATTTAATTTTATGATAAATGTAATACATGACTTAAATTTACTATGATAAATTTAATTGTATCATAGTCGAGCATAGAACAGATTTTTTTTTTTTTTTTTCATTTGATAGCCACTCATAGGCAATCAGGTAATGGCATTTGCTCACTAACTTAGCGGTGGTACAGACACTCATTGAAAACTCTAAAGACAACTTAGCAAGTTCAACCAGATGAGAAAACTGGGGCTCAGAAGGGGTAAAAATCCTGACTGAATTAAGGTAAGAAACGGCATAGGAGCCTCCCCTTTTACCATTTTTCATCAAGTCTGGTGAGATGGCTCAACCACTAAAGGTGCTTGCTGCCAAGCCCAATGACCTGAGTTCAATTCCTGGGACCCTCACAGTGAAAGGAGAGACCGGACTTCCGAAAGTCGTTGTCTGATCTCCATAAGTGAGCATGCATACGGCACACACGCACATCACTCCCCATGCACAAAAACAAACACACAAATAAGTGTAAATGTAGGTTTTTCATATCACTGGTGATTAGAACACTGGCTGAACTATACTCTTTCAGTTACCAACCCACTGAGGTGGGGAAGCCACTTACCTGCTGTAAGCCTGGCTGCCGAATCTGTCAAATGTGCTAATCATGACCCCTGCATCAGAAATCATTCGTGCAGAAGGTTAGAACAGTGGCTGGCACGTTGCTAGACGTTGCATAATACTGCTACCTGTAACTCACAAGTCCTTATTGTGCAATTGCACAATGCCAGGAATTGAGTTAGGCTGTTTGGAAGCAAGAGGTATTTAAGGCTGACGTGGCTTGAGGACGTCCCCAAGGATCAGGGGTTGGAAAAGTAATCACCTATTGTAATCAGTGAAGAGGTGGTACCCTAAAAGAAAGATTAAGTCTCACGGGCTCTGTCCTCGTGAGTGGAAAATGTCCACGTCTGGAGAGTGAGTTTGTGATACTAGAGTCCTCCCCTTATCTTCCACTGCTTGACACAGCAAGAAGCCAGTCCCCAGTGGATGTCCCAGTCTCCAGCACGGTAAGTGGGATTCTGAGACAGCAATGCAGGATGGATGGCAATCCAGGCTAATAAGATGCAGAGCCCACTATTTTTATTTTTATTTTTTAAATAAACAAGTTGTTAGTAAAGATTGATTTACAAACCCAAATCTGAAGATCACAGTTCCTTAGAAATGGGCTCTCGGTTGTGCTTTCAAATAGAAATAACATGACAAAAACTGGCATTGAAACCAGAAATAGTTACAAAAACTAAAAAAAAACAAAACAAAACAAAACAAACAAGCAAACAAACACAAATTGGGAGGCCATTGGACTGGGAAGGCTTTGGAATTTAAATTCCCACAAAACAAAACAAAGCCCAGGGTAAATCCTGAAACCAGAAAACAACAGCTAACCTCTAGGCAGAAACTTTCTACTCTAACCAATAAAAATTCATTTTGCTTCTCTTGTGTCTGCAACTTCATTTTACAAGTTTACCCCCTCACAATCCTGGGCTCATAAACGGATGAATCAAAAAAAAAAAATGTTTTCTAAAGTTGAAATGTGTTGAAATTTTCCTTTATTGATTCAAAAGTCAGACATTTAAATTCTGGGATTCAACAGAGATTCAGTTTCAGCCAGCTGTGGATACACATTTATGGGGTCCTCTCTGCTAGTGTGTCTGAGGCCTGAGGAGATGTACTCAAAACGTTCAGGTGGAGGCCACTGGAACAACTTTAATGAAAGGCAGATGCAAACATGCTTAAAAAAAAAAAAAAAAAAAAAAATGTCCTGACCACATGGTAGACTGGACTTGGATGAGACACCCGTTTCAGCCCTCGTCTGTGTGGCATAACCAGGCTAGTGGTATAACCCTTGTTAAAAGCCCAGCTTCCTCATCTATGTGGGGCTTCGAACCATGCAATTGCTGAGGGCCTGCCTCTCTCTGCACTGAATGCCATTCCATCTCTAGCAGCTGTAGGATGGAGCATGTTTACCACCATCCAGGCTGCAGGTTTGAACACAACTGAGCTCAACCTTCCTCTTGCCTACAGCTTATGGGAGGGGTGGCATCGGGAAGAGGCCAGACTAGTTGCCTTTGCTAAAGGTGGTCTCCAGAGCTCATTGATCTGTCCCTTTCTCTCCTTCCCACCTTATCTTTCCTTTTTGCATAAACACTAAGCAAATAGCTCCTCCACTTGTGGGTGAGGAACCAGGGTTGTATGAAAGTAACGCTGATGAGTTCTTATTAATCTGCTCAGCCCTGCGCTAAATACGGCTTTGCTTCTGAACCAGGAATTTAGATAGTACAATAGACAGGGAAGGTCAGAAAGCTTGCCCAGGGTTTACAGTGCTCTCCAGGAGTCAAGTCCCTGCTCTTCAGGAGTCTGGACTAGGAAAGCACAGGGACCCCTTCCTGCAAAAGGCAGCATTTAGAGAGACTGCAGCTGTGGTCCAAGGTGTGCATGATGGGTGAAGTGGGGAGGATTGCCAGGGATGAGGGTCAGAGCAGTGATGTCTTACCATTTCCTTGTACTCTAACCTCCCCCTCCCCAGAATCTGAAGGGAGAGTTACAAGGCCCAGGAAACTTAAGAGGCTTAGGAAGTTCACAAAGTTACAAGACCCACAAGGCCACTCCTCACAGTAATTGCTAAGGTCAAAGGAGACTGGAGTGAAGCTTGCTCAGTTTCTGGGGGAAAATGATACAGCTTTTTGAGCCAGATGAGAAAAGATAAACAATAGGGCCATGCGGAAGAAAGGGAGCCCTCAGGCTGAAGTCTCTCGCCAGCCAGGAAGCAAGAATTTCAATATAATTAATACTTGCTATGAAGGCTGCTGACACAGAGAGAATATTTCTTGCACGTTATGTTTCTTATCAAAATGGCAATAAACTGGAGGTAAAACCATGACGTTGGGTTGGCCTACTCTGAAAGGTTAACATTGTTTGTAGTAATAACGTCTCTCCTTCCTTCAGCTGTCACCCAGGATTACTTCACCAGTTGTAATCCTGTCCACTGTCCTCCAGGAACTGCTCCTTCATCTCATTGAGGCTCATTAGCCACCCCTTGAGGACAGTAGCCTCTATATTGACAGAGCCATATGTATGATACTGCTAAAAGACAGTGAAGTGACTTTGAGATGCCCACACTCTCTTAGGTGTGTCTTGCTTTCTTCTCAAATCTTTTTTTTTTTAATCTTTGTATTTAAAAATCATCTTAAATTGTACCGGGTTGGCACACACCTTTAATCCCAGCATTCTGGTAGCAGAGGCAGGTGGATCTCTGAGTTTGAGGCCAGACTGGTCTACAGAGTGAGTTCCAGGTCAGCCAGGGCTGTTACACAGAGGAACCCTGTCCTAAAAAACAAGTAAAATAAAATCCTACTAACAATATCTATCAAATCCTGGCTTCTTCATGCTGGCTTGCTCTGAAATTCTTTCCTGCACCAGAAGATCTGGTTCGACCTGAGTCAAGTGTTACTGCAGAAAATAGTGGCCGCCTCCAGTGACAATCACTCCTGCTGGGGTGTGCTCTTCAGTGACCCAGCCGTCTTTGAGTCAGCCATGATGTAGGGAGTGACTTCCCACCTGTGCATAATGAGTTCATGGTTCACCAAGATAGACTCGGCTAAAATGGTTTCTTTGGTCTGTCCTTGCTGCGCTATCTGGAGTGACAATATATTTGTTGGTATCTCCCCAGGAATGGTCACACAAAAGCAGTTAAAGAAAGAAATGGATCATGATGTCTGCAGGAAGATAGATTCATTGTAAGTCAGTCTCAGAAAGACAAGTCTACAACACCTTTTCTTTTCTATGTGGAATCTAGGTTTTAAAGTGTGTGTGTGTGTGTGTGTGTGTGTGTGTGTGTGTGTGTGTGTGTGTGTGTTTGCTGTGCGTTTCCTAACTCATTTCAACTCACTTTCTAGAACTAGATGCTATTTATTGCTCCCAACTCACCCAGCCCAAGGCCACCTCTTGCCATTCTGTCTCAGGTCACTCCTCCTAGAACCTGGTTCTCTAATGTTAGTCACATTTAGGCAATCATTGGAAAATTTTAGACTATTAAAGCATTTTCCCATCGACAGTGGTTGCAAGTCAAGACTACCTGATGCATTGCAAGTGGGATTTCCAGTCAAAATCCTTGTAGGGGAGAGACCAATAAACTGTACAGATGCTGGGTTCAAGCAGGCCTAGATTTAATTCCAGTTCTGTCCTCGCCAATGGGAATCCAGGAAGCATTTTTCCACATAGCCTAGGCTGGGTGTGAGGACCAGTGAAAACCAGTGCTTGGGCATGGGCTTGACCTCTGAACTTCACCAAAAAAGATTCTAAATAGTAAGGAAAGGGCAGGAGGCTCTCCTCCCACTTCACATACTCACAGCCCGTTGATCTAAGAGAGAAGTCTTCGCTGGCAAGGGAAGCAGCACACGGGGAAGGCTCAGTCTTCAGGTCTCACAGCTGGGCTTTCCTGAGGACTTGGGTCACTCAGGCTGCGGGATCAACTCCCACAAGCAACTGGTATATAAAACTGAAGCCCGTTTGTTAATTTACTAACCAGAGGGATCCTCTCCTGGTGTTCCCAGTAGAGCGAGAGAGACGCTGCCAGGTTCTTCCTCTGATTGCCTTTTTATATCCTGCCAATAGAGTGCAGCCATCATCACTTCAGAACCTGGGAACAATACTCTGCTTAGCTGGGCTTCGGGACTGGTATATACACCCTGAATATGAGAAGCAAGATATCAGGGAGAGTAGGCTGTAATGAGGTTTCTTTCTAAGGAGCCTCCCAGCACTTTGTTCCTACCTAGGCTTTTCCCAATCCCACCCACAGGGTGTGGCTGCCTTGCAGATGTCCTTCTCCACCCATAGAGAAGCCGCTTCCCATAGGTCTCAATCAGGACGTGGCTGTAATTGCCAAAAATCCACCATAATTAGTACTGTACAAATACTGACCCTGAAAGGCCGGGGGCATCCTGCCAGGCATGGGTAAGCGCTGGGCGCTCACACGGAGTGGTGAGGAGAGAGACCGTGTCAAAGGTCTCCTCATCCCATTTGATAGCTGTGTTTCCGCATAGCAGGTGTCTTTTCTAAGGCATATGACACAGCTGTGAAAGTCGTCGCAGAAGCAGTGTTTGACTTCAGCCCCTGTTCTCAGGGCTCTGGCGTATTTCTGATGGAAGCTCAGCTAGCTTGTTCGGAGAATACAGACATGCAAGTGCACCCTAAGGGTCGAGTGGAGAACAGGGGAGGAACGACTGTGGAAAGCCCGGCAAATCCCCCTGGAGCGGGGTATTCCCAGCAACGATTCAAAGAAAATTCGAAGCACAAATTTGAGGGATTGATTTATCCCTCAAAATATCGGTATTTTCAGAGTATTCCTTTTTGTATAGTTTTGAATTTTAGGACACTGCTAATGTTTTCAACATCCACAACTGTAAAATTAATCGACAAAACTGAGTGTGTGTGTGGGGGGCACTAAAAATTAAAACCAAACGAAAAAGAGTGAGCTTGTAATTCAGATGAGTACTGGACACAGCAGAAAAGAAAAAGACAGCTTGCCCTGCAGACTCACCTCTTGCTGAATGCAGCTCCTTGATCATATAACAGCCTTAAAAATGTGAGTATGAGGTAGAATGTGCATAGCACTGGGCACCAAGAATGTGGACAGAAGACAAGAAAACGCTGGGGTTTTGGTTCAGCACTGTGGCAGCTAGTGAATTCAGATTTTGATAGAGACCCTTCTGAGATGCTTAATTTCCGCTATGAAAGCTGAAAAGGCCTATAAGCAAGGAGACCCAGAACTTGGTTTTCAATTCCAGTCTTTTTTTTTTTTTTTTTCCCTTTTCCTTCTGAGATAAGGTTTTTCTACATATCCCTGGCTGTCCTGGAACTCACTCTGTAGATCAAGCTGACCTTGATCTCACAGAGATGTGCCTTCCTCTGCCCCCCAGTGCTGGGATTAAAGGCATTTGTCCCTATGCCCAGCTCAATGCTGGTGTTTATTAGACACCCAGGCTCTTTGACAGGCTCGATTCCTGGAGAGTGGCAAGTGGAAGCTGTCTGTATGCAGAAAGTAAGGAGGAGCTCAGAGAGTGAGTTTCTGTAAGAGGAAGCAAGTGAAGCCATTGTCAACTCTTGGACAACCTGAACATAAATCATGACAGTATCTATTATAGTAAACTGAAAAAAATCAGTAAACTGACCTATAGATTCTTTAATGTCCACAGCATTTTAAGGGCACTATTTGCAGCCACTATTGTAATAACCAATCCAGGCAAGAATCACCAATGTTAAAACATAGTAAGCAACAGCTTAATGTAGAACAGGTTGCCTACAGACTCTTAGTATCTCCTCAGAGAGAACTCCTTTTGTTTTTTGTAAGGAGTTGTGTGTGTGTGTGTGTGTGTGTGTGTGTGTGTGTGTGTGGTGCCCTTGGAGTCCAGAAGAGGGCATCAGATCTCCTAGAACTAGATTTACATGCAGCTGTGAACTGTCTGATGCATGTTCCAGGAATGGAACTCTGGTTTTCTGCATTTCTTGCTCTTAACTGCTGACCCACACAGATTGCTTCTCAATTTTAATGGGGAAAATGTAATTACGGAACAGAAGAACCTGAAAGACACCATATTAATCAAATGATCAATATAAAAGCACTGATATTAGGAGAAACTGATCTCATAGGCTTCCTGATACAAAATATTAGCACGGATTTTTTGTGGTACTATGGGAAAGGATTGGTTTGAAGGACATTCTACAAAACAAAGATATATTAGTGTGCATCCACACATATATGTGCTTATATATGTGCATATAGGAGGTCACATGTATTTATTACCATGTTGCCATTTTAACAAAAGTGACTATGGAAGAAAGAAAGTTTCAGGGGGATAAGAATCCATCATGGCTGGGAGGGAGAGAGCTGAATGCTCATATCTGCAAACATGAAACAAGGACATGCCTCGAAAACCTCCCCAAACAATGCCACCAACTAGGAACCAAGTGTTCAAATACCCAAGTCTATGCAGGACATTTTATTCAAACCACCACAGCAAAGGTGTGTGTGTGTGTGTGTGTGTGTGTGTGTGTGTGTGTGTGTGTGTGTGTGTGTGAACACATGTGCACATGTATGTTTGAGCTATGTTATGAGAGCATAGAGGAAAGACAAGAGTAAGAGGTGACAACCCAGGTGGGTTGACAGAGAAGAGGGAATATGAGAGAACCTACTCTGGAGCTAGACAAGGTGAGGGAGATCCTCGCATTCCCTGCCTTTCCTTTTTTCAGGATATTTGTTTACACTATAAAGGGTTAGGGTTAGGAGCCTTCTGATTGGTTAAATAAAGAGCTCAGTGGCCAATAGCTAGGTAGGGGAGAATAGGTGAGACTTCCAGGCAGCAGAGGGAGAGAGAGAAAGACCAGGAAAAGCCTAAGCTAAGGCCGAGCTTAATTAGTAATTAGTCTCCAGATCATTATTTTTGGGCTGGCAGTCCAAAGATAGTCCAACAAAAGAGCTTGCTACACTTCCTCACCACTATTCAATAACTTTTAGTTAATGGAAACTGAGAGACTTTTTTTTTTTTGTTTTTTCAAGTTGCAACCTTCCTACTTCTCGGTGTTCATGAAATGTGTTTGATATCCTTCACCTGCCTTCACAATTGAGACACACATGGGTGTACAGATTCTCAGAGAACACAGAGCATAATCTCTAAGAGACCTGTGGTTGGACACAGTGCTCTGTAACCCTCGGAGTTTATTTGAGGGGAAATAAATAACAATAAAAATCAAGAAATGCTTCTTCCTGGACCTAGAAAAATGACCTTGGGGTTAAGAGCACAGGCTGTTTTCCAGAGGGCCTAGGTTCAAGTCCCAGCACCCACATGGTGGCTAGTAACTGTAACTCCAGTTTGAGGGGATCTGATGTCTTCTTCTGGCAAAACATTTTTTTTTTTAAATAGGAAGAAATAGAAATAGAAAGAAATTAAAATAGAAAGCAATGCCCCTTTAGGAGTTTTGATTTTCCAACTCCAGAGCCCGGCTAAAGGCCCTGCAGGTGAGCCAAGCAGACCTCTGTGATCCTATCCTGGGGAGACAGCCTCTTTGTCAGAGAAAGTATTCCCTTACACTTCAGGGTTTAAAGCTATGTGTGGTGTGGGGGGAGATTGATGAGGTCCCATGAAGGAAGCCACTCAAGTCTGAGAAATTAGCTCTCTCTGAGGACCAGTTTTCTCCTCTTGGGCATAAGGACATCTCCCTCCCTGTGAAGAGAGGTGACGTGACATGAGGCCTTTGGACATTAGAAATACAGGTCTTGATCCTTTCGACTTCTAACCTGCAATATGATCCTCACTGGATCAGAATCATGAAGGTAGAGATTGACAGGCCCTCAGAGTGTCTGTCCATTAAAGCTTGCTTTCCTGGAATGATATAGCCAAAGTTCTGAGAAATCAGCTGTCTAAGAGCACACATCCAGCCACAGGGTCCAAAAATCCTCAACCTTGTGTGTTTCCAGCCAGTACATGGTGTTGTCACTCTTGGCCATCGCTGGTCTTGTTGGGTCAACCCTCAGACAAATACACAGTTATCCTTTAACCCCCATGAGGCAAACTCCCTGTGGCTTTGATCTGGTTTCCTGGATGCAAGGATCACTGGCCTCTGGTGGGCTTACATCAGAGGACAATGCTCTCAGGGACTGGCTTGTTTCCACAGGTATTAGTGCTGGTGCTGGCCTGGACCAGAGGCTCCTAGGTAGGAGGAGGGTAGCTGGAGGGATGCTCCTGGGGACAGACAGAGCCACACTCACAGACGGTCAGCATGTTGGGTGGAGTTTGTGACTAGCTGTGTGACTTTAGGTACAGGTATTTACCCCCTTTGTTGGAAATTGTTTCTGTGGGGCTGCAATCAGAACCAGCAGAGAAACCCTGGGTCCGTACCTGAGTCAGGGATGAGGGAAAGGCTAGCTAATAGAATTAAGAGATGGAAACACAGGATAGTCATCAGGAGGTGATTCAGTCTATACTGAATGGCCTTTTTACTTTATACCTCCAACTTTAAGTAATCAACCAAAGGAAGGGTCAATCGAAGAGGACTCCCATTATAATGTATAAAGGGCAAATAGCAATCACTTCCCCTAACCCTGGAGGCACTCCCTAATTACCTGTACTCTCTGCCTTCAGGATGAGTGTCTGGGCCCAAGCCTATTGTTATTTAGATAATAGCCATTCACCATTGAGGCCCAGGCATCCTGTAGCCAGTAAACTAAAATGACTAAAATGTCTTAAGGACAATAGAACTGCTCTGAGCTCTTTGAACAGGTGGCAAGATGGAATGGATTCCATCTATGGTCCAGACACCCCTTGATATCAGCTTTCTTGTCAATGAAAACATGGAGGCTGGTGGGAAGGCCTAGTGGATGAAGGTGATGCTGCCAAGCCTCACAGCCTGGGTTTAACCTCCAGAAGCTATCGCAGAGAGAACTGTCTGCCACACAGTGTCCTCTGACCACCACAGCCAGCCATGCACACATCCCCTCCCATCCCCAGGGACTCATGCCTATTAAACAAAGAAATAAAACTGTAATTTGAGAAAAAATTAAGTTAAAAAAGTAGACAACATTCATATTTATACAAGACCAGGCAAACAACAACACATGCCTAATGAATAATGAGGTTTAATTTTTTTGTTCTCTCTCTCTCTCTCTCTCTCTCTCTCTCTCTATCTATCTATATATATGCCTATGAATGAAGCTGGGCCTAGAGGGCTTAAATGACCTTTAATCCAAGCTTTTTCAAACTTTTCTTCTCATAAGGTCATCACCAGTGTGATTCATGTGCTACTAGAAAACCCAGAAAACATGCAAGTACCTAGAAAACAAGCCTGATTCATTGCCCTGCTCAGTGAGTAATTGTTAATATCTGAGATTTGCTTCTGTGCACATACCACATCCATTTTATATAAAGTAATATAGTACTATGATTCTTTATTGTAGCTCAATTATAAAAGCCTACGGTAGATTTTTAATAACTAACATATAAATAAGCCCATTTCTATAGTTTAATTTTCAATTACCACATGGACGCTTTTGGACAATTGATGCAATTATCCAAACCAGAATTCTCTTTGTAAGACATTTAGATTATTTCTTTCTTTTTTCCGCCTATGGAAAAAAAAAAAAAGACACAAATTACTTCAGTTAACATTCTTGTAAGCAAATCTGTCTAATTATTGTTTCATTATCTTAATTTTTGTCTTAGTATAAATGACTCAAAGGGAAGCAACTGGGTCAAAGGCAATCTCCAATGTGAAGGCTTTCGATGTGATTGCTCTCCAGCAACACTGTAATGACAGAATCCACAATAGCAGTGAGTGAATCACCAGCAAGGAGCTTCTTGGGAATGCTGTAAGCACAGGAAACAGAACCCTTTCTCGTGAAAGGGCTGGGAGGGGCCCTGAAGCCTGAGTTCAGGGCTCTCCTTGAGATGATGGACCTGGATTCTGAGGGATCAGAAGGATATTCCTTCACGTGAGTAATGCCCTGAGCTCTAATCCAGTTAAGAAAGTCAACAGCTTTATGACAGGCACTGTGCTAGGGTCTGAGGATGAGGAACTGAAAAGCTTAGCCAGATGGCAAGGTGGCTCAGTGAGCAGAGGGCTTGCTGATGAGCCGGAGGAACACACACTAGGGTGGCAGCAAAGAGCTAATTCTGAAAGTTTCCCTCACAAGCAGGCCTGCACTCACACGTCCTACTCACAAAATGATAATAAATTGCATTTTGTGTTTTAAAAAGCTTTAGGCTGGGTAGCAGTTGTGCATGACTTTTATCCCAGCACTTGGGAGGTGAAGGCAGGTGGATCTCTGGGTTCCAGGACAGATGGCTACTCAGAGAAACCCTGCCTTGAAAAACAAAAATGAAAACAAAACACAAACAGAAAAAAAAGAAGAAGAAATTATTATTTCTGTGTCTAACCACAACAGGAAGTGTAAAGCTTAGGCCCTGATTCAGACCTGGTGGGTGGGGGCATTAGCAAGGATTCCTGCAGGACTTGGCAACTGAGACAAGCTTGGAAGAATAGTATGCTCTACCAAGGAACTATTTCACTAGTAAAAGTGATCGACAGGCAGGACCCTGATGGCCATCTGGACTGTAGAGATTTGCATAGGCCCACTAGACTTAAAGGGCCCAGGATCCATAGGATAGGTCATTGAAACAGATGCAGGCATCTGTCTAGCCTGTGGACTTTCGCTCACACTCATGGTTTCCAGACTGTTCTCAATTCCTCTGTTCCATGTACATCAATCTTACTGAATGGCCATTCTGGACTTCAGACCCCACCATACAGCATGGAGACAGCTTTTCAGCGACTGGATAATGCAGTTCCTCATAATGCCTCTCACTGGGTCTGCTAAGTCATGAGTGAGGGACATGTACAGCAGAGAAGGAAATAACTGTGGGATGGAAGAGATAAATCTGAGCTATTTTGAAGATCCAAAAATTCAAGTCTCAATGAACAATCAAATATGATGGCAAGGAAGGAGGGGTTGAGAATGACCCAGAATGTTCGAGGGTCTGCCACTGTGTCAAGGTCTTTTGCTGCCAATGCCAGAGTGTACAGAGGGTTGCTGTCTGGATCAACTGTGTCCAATTTTTTGATGTCTTATTCAAAAGGCTGAAGATGCACCAATAGACTGTGTAGTGGCAAGGAATATTTATTTAGACTAAGCAAAGTGATGGTGTGGGCCAGACTTGCTACAAGTGAGCAGGAGGCTCCCTGGGTTAGAGTACTCAGGGGCCTCAGGCTACTGTTCGGGACTTAATGATGTCTAGGAGGAGGAGCTGCTTGCTAGAGAGATGCTGGGGTGGTTCTCTATTCTAGCTGCAAGACTTGGTTACAGAAGCAGTTCTACTGAGCATGTCCCTTTCCCATGATGCATGTGGTTTTAATCACATGTATGTAGACATATAATCATAGGCATAAGATAATAGGCTTACCCTAAAAGTTCATTCAGAGGACACAGTTTGCCATATTGCAATGCTCCTCAAACAGCATTACTGACTTTACTTGCCCATCTCTCACATGGCTTCAGGATATGACCCAGAATGTGTCCAAATAGAAACAGGAAATTATCAAGGGATTACTAGAGGGAGTAAATTATTCCCATTGTTTACATAAATATATGCACAGACTCATGCAGGTGAGGGTTCAAGTTGCAAACTGGTTGTTATGTGCATTGCTAGGAAGGGGTTATGTTTATTGCTCAAGCCAAATGAAGTCCCAGGATGCTAAGTTGTTCCTATGCTTGCCTACTTCAGGAGTTGAGCAGAGTTGAGAAGGAAAGATATGAAGAGTTTTAGGCTTAAGTGTAAAGGGCCTGAGGGATGCATAAATGGCCTATAACTGCCTAAATGGCTTATACTTGGTGCTGGCTTTATGGACCTGAAGCCTTGTTTGTTTTTGGCAGGATATCACATATCCCAGGCTGGCCTGGAACTCACCATATGAAGATGACCTGGAACCTCTGATCTTCCACTTTCTACCTACAGAGAGCTGCGATTATAGGTGTGTATCACATCTAGTGTGGACAGATCTGAAGTTTAAAGAGGACAAAAACATCAGCAGCAGTGACAGATAGGGGCTAGGACAGCAGCAGAGAGGAGACTCTAGGAAAGCTTGTGTTTAAGGGGAACGCAGAGGAAGATGAGCCACTGACTGACTGTTAGGATGAAAGGCCTATGGGAGAAAGGCTGGGCCCAAAGGCAAGGAAAGATCAGATCCGTAGAGAAAAGGGCTGGTCTGAGTGAGGGTGAGATGCCATAGAGAACTAGACCAAAGCCAGGAATTAAAATGTGTGCATTGCTTTCAGTGCCCAGGAGGTGCCTGGAGACAGACTTTGGAGGTTCTTCAGAGGAGTGAAGGGGGCAAAGGCCAGATTGAAGTGGGGTGGGGAGTTCAGGCACTCAACAGGCCATGTGTAGACAGAGCCTTTAAACCTGGCTGTAAGGAGAAGGACAACACCCGAGAGAGGGGGGATGGGGCGGATGAAGGCTCCAACACTAAGAAGAGACATGCGCACATTCTACCACTGCTGTGCACATGGCTCATGTGTGGAGCACGTGGCCCACAGCAGGTGGCAGGGTTTTGGGAGGTCAGGAAGCTTCAGGAGGTGGATGAGCTTTTGAAAATGTACCTGGTTCCCGTTCCCTTCCCCACCATTAGATCCTGTCTACCAGAAAGTGAGACCATGAATTTGGAGAAGAGTGGCAAGGTTTTGAGGAAGACTGGGAGGGAAAAATGTTATAATTAAACTATAATCTTAAGAGTTTGTGTGTGTGTGTGTGTGTGTGTGTGTGTGTGTGTGTGTGTGTGTGTGTGTGTGTGTGTTATTCATGGAGGCCAGAAAGGCACATAAGGTTCTTTCGAACTAGAATTACAGGTTACAGGCAGTTGTGAGACACCTAATGTGAGTGCTGGGGTTTGAACTCTAGTCCTCTGACGAGAGCAGGAAGCATTCTTACCTGCTGAGCCATCTCTCCACCCCAGATTCTCCATACTTAAAAAACACACACAAAAAAAACCCAAGAATGTAGATGTCCTAGTTAGGATTACTATTGTTGTGATGGAACACCATGACCAAAAGCAATTTGGGGAGGAAAGGGTTCATTTGACTCATACTTCCATGTCACTGTTCATCATGAAGGAAACCAGGACAGGAAATCAAACAGGGCAGGACCTGGAGGCAGAAGCTGATACAGAGGCCATAGAGGGGCACTGCCCGCCCAGCTTGTTCCACACGGCTTGCTCAGTCTGCTTTCTTATAGAACCCAGGACCACCAGCTTAGGGATGACCACACCCACAATGAGATGGGATCTCAACCATCACTAATTAAGAAAATATTCTACAGGCTTGTCTACAGCCAGATTGTGTGGAGGCATTTTCTCAATTGAGGCTCCCTCCTCTCTAGTGACTACAGCTGAGTCAAGTGGACATAAAACTAGCCAGCACAGTAGCATTTATAAAAACTATTTTTAAAAACATTAAAAAAAAGGACTTTGTTCTCTAAAAGAATAGAGGGCTGTAGGAGAAGTATCCTGAGGGAAATGCAGGGTCAAGGAAAGACTAACTTTTGAGACTATCTGAAAGTGTATAGTAGGTGCAGAGTGTGGCTAATAGTAGGTAGAAAGGACATTGAGAAGGAAAAGCACCATGATAAGCTGCACGGATGCTGTGATCAATTATGGACCATATATGACAATGGTCCCTTAAGATTACAGTGGAACAGGCCTGGCGGTATTGGTGCATACTTTTAACCCCAGTACTTGGGAGGCAGAGGCAGGCAGATCTTTGTGAGTTCAAGGCCAACCTGGTCTACAGAGTGAGTTCCAGAACAACCAAAAAAAAACCCTATCTTGAAAAAAAAAAAAAAAAAGATTATAACAGAAGTGAAAATTCTTATCACTCAGTGGCTTAACAGTTGGAGCGCGATAGAAACATATCTCCCATGTCTTGCTGCTGATGCTAAACAGGCTGCCAGAATCCCAGTAGATTGCCCCAGCAATAATTCCATACTTGGCAGTTGATAATGATAATAAACAAAGGTTCGATTGTGCATTTACTACACCATGCTTTTGTCATCATTCTGGAGTGTAGTCCTTCTGCTTCTTAAAGACGTTTACTGTCAACAGTATGGATGCCACACCGACTGCAGCCACACACAGCTTCTGCTTATTATGTCTCTAGGCTGTATCAAGAGGCCTGTGTGAGTGATTATGTGTAAGCAACCTCTGTGATGTTCACTCTGTGATTTCCCTTCTTTTCCAATCTGGACTTGGTAGAATTGCCCTGGCAGAGGAGCAGGGGGAAGGGTGATATAGAGAAGGCCCCTCTGCCATCGGTGAAGTGGTAACCCAAGAAAACATCCCTATCATTCACAAGTGCTCCATCCAGCGGCGGGCTTCAAGGTTTTTCCTAGCCTGGCCTCTAATCTCATCCCTCAGGAGACAAACAGACCTCTGTGAGTTCATGGCTAGCTGGTCTAGGGCAGCCAGGGCTACATAGAGAGACCCTGTCTCAAGAGATCTAGAGATTTGCCATTAAGAAAATTGGAATTTCAGATATGTGTTGGTGTCAACTTATGTTCCATATTTTACCCATGTCTGTTTGTCAGGAAACATAAGAATTTAACCAACAAACACTATATTTTGTGTGCTGGCTAGCTTCATACCAACTTGACACAAGCTAGAGTGATTTGGGTAGAGGGAATCTTAACTGAGAAAATGTCCCCACATTTGTGGCTTATGGGCAAGCGTGTGGTACATTTTCTCAAATAGTGATTGACTCAAAGGGTCAGGCTCACTTTGGACAGAGCCACCCCTGGGCTGGTGGCCCTGGGAGCTATAAGAAAGCAGGCCAGACAAGACATGGGGAGCAAGCAGGCACATAGCAGCACCCCTCCATGGCCTCTGAATCAACTCCACTCCCAGATTCCTATCCTGCTTGAGTTACTCCCCTGACTTCCCTCAGTGAGGGACTGTGATATAGAAGTGTAAACAGAGCAAGCCTTTTCCTTCTTGTCTTGCTTTTGGTCTTAGTGGAGTTTTTTGTTTGTTTGTTTTTCTTTCTTTCTTTCTTTTTCCTTTTCCTTTTTTTTTCTTTCTTTCTTTTCTCTTTTCCTTTCTTTCTTTCTTTCTTTCTTTTTCTTTTTCTTTTTTTTTGAGATGGTTTTTGTATCCTTGGCTGTCCCGGAACTAGCTCTGTAGACCAGATTGACCTTGAATTGACAGAGATCCAGCAATAGAAACTCTAAAACACCTTAAAAGTTTTTTTTATCTCCATCACTGTATTTAAAAAACGACGGACTGTCAATGTGGATGAAAACTACTGAGTGTAGATAAAGTTACAAAACTGCAAAGGAAGGGAAGAGTAAGTCTCATAATGTACACTTCAGAGCAATTGTGCTGCTGCATGACACACAGCCATAATTAGGGAAGGCAGGTGCAGGGGGTAACCTGAGGCAGGTGAGACTTAGAGCTGCAAAGAAGGCAAGAACGGGTGATTTGCAAATAAGATGGAGGGAGTTCTTAGCTGATAACACTTCATTTGGCAACTGAGATATTCATCTGTTGAAGGTCAGACATGTGATTAGTGACTCGAGAGGGACAAACAGGTTAGCCATTGGAGGGACTTGAGCGACAGTCACAAAGGTGAAGAGAAGGAGGGAGACTTTCCTGTGTCCCCATCTAAGGACACAGAGCAACTTGTGTCAGTGCATCAAGACCAGAGGGAGGAAAACCCTTTCCTGAGACCCTTAGGCTGGGAGCACGATGGAGAGAAAGCATAGGAAAGGTTAAGGCCTGAAGAGGATGCTTGTGGGTGTCATTAAATAAGTGATGGGGACTGGTGTTATGATAAAGTTAGGAGAACCTTGCAGGGAGGGCCAAGTCAGATTCCACAGCAGGCAAGGGTGACCGAGGCAGGGAGGAGGAAGGAAAGAGAAAAGATGTAAAGAGACACAGAGACAGAGCCCCAGGGCAACAGCGAGGAAGAGAGCATAGAAAGAGGAGAGGACAGGAGAGGAGAGGAGAGGAGAGGAGAGGAGAGGAGAGGAGAGGGAGAGGAGAGGAGAGGAGAGGAGAGCAGAGGAGAGCAGAGGAGAGCAGAGGAGAGCAGAGGAGGGGAGGGGAGGGGAGGGGAGGGGAGGAGAGAGGAGGGGAGGGGCGGGGAGGGGAGGGGAGAGGAGGGGAGAGGACAGGAGAGGAGGGGAGGGGAGGGGAGAGGAGGGGAGAGGACAGGAGAGGAGAGGAGGGGAGGGGAGGGGAGAGGAGGGGAGAGGACAGGAGAGGAGAGGAGGGGAGGGGAGGGGAGAGGAGGGGAGAGGACAGGAGAGGAGGGGAGGGGAGGGGAGGTCTTTCTTTTAAAGGGGTCCTTTGCACCTGTGTACAGACTAAGCGATCATGAGACCCTGGGCTGACCAGGGCACTGCCTGAGTGCATTCTGCCAGGTGACAGAGTTAGGCCAGCATAATGCCTGAAATCCTTTCAACTGCAGCCTATAGACAAGGCAGTGAAACCAGGAGGTACCTAATAGATTGGATAATGTTTGGATAATGTGGGGACAGAGTGGCTGGTACTTATAATGAGGATGAAAAACAGGTCCAGCTGATCAAACATAAATGAAAATGGACAAAAAGGTGGGTGGGAAAAAAAGAAAGAGAGAAAAGTGAAGTCAGAGTGAGGTGGGGCAACCTTTGTTACCAGGATGAGGACGTCTATTCTGTGAGGGTGTGACTGGGAACAGAGGGAGGCAGAAATAAAGCAGAGGCACAGGAGACAAGATGGTGGGCAGGGCATTGCGGGTGTCTGTGTAGGGAAGGAGAGTAGCCAAGACTACGGGTGAACACCGAAGAGTCCCCGAGGGTCGGAGTAAGTGAAGTGAGGATGAGAATGGTAGTTGTCTGAGTTAGGGTTTTCTGTTGCTGTGATGAGTCACCATGAGCATGCAACTCATAAAGAAAGCATTTACTTGGGGTAGCTTGCTTACAGCTTCAGAGGTTCAAATCCATTATCATCTTGACCGAGCGCATGACAGAGGGCAAGCAGACATGGTGCTGGAGTAGCTGAGAGTTCTACATCTCGCTGGCAACAGGAAGGTGACTGATAGTCACACTGAGGGAAGCTTGAGCAAAAGAGACCCCCCAAAGCCCACCCCCATGATGACACACTTCCTCCAACAAGGCCACACCTCCTAATAGTGCCACTCCCTTTGGGCACCATTATCTTTCAAACCACCACAGCAGCCTAATGTCAATATGTGAGAACCTTTCCCAGCATACCCCTCCGATCCTCATCGGGAATGTAAGGACTGTTTTCCCCCTTCACAAGGTGGAGGGAGAAGCGTGTCATTTTACCGTGGCTTACTTCAACAATTAAACACATGGAGGCTTTCTAAGTTTAAGACCGTGTCTTTAAAGAACAAGGAAAAAATAATAGGACGATGAGTTAAAATGGACCAGAAAATGTATACTCAGAAAAATAAAACAGGCCTGCCAGGACTCTGTCCCATAAAACAAGTCCAGAAAAACGGAAGGCTTTCTGAAGAGGTAATATGTAAGATGGCCTAGGACAGTGGTTCTCAACCTTCCTAATGCCACCACCCTTTAATACACTTCATTATGCTGTGGTGACCCCAACCATGAAACTACTGTTTTCCTTGTTGCCTCATAGCTGCAATTTGCTACTGTTGTGACTTGTAAAGTAAATGTCTGCTATTCAGGATATCTGATATGTCACATCTCAGATATCTCCACAGGTTGAGAACCACAGATATTAAGTGGATGCTGTTGGTGGATGGGGTAGGGAGGTGGACAGGATAAGGAGCATAGACTTTATTCATAAGTGAAAGTTGCCCATTATGTAGCCATCAATAAAAATTATTTCTGTTTGTTTTCAGCACGAGGATAGAACTCAGGGACTTGCTCAAGTTGGCAATTTTTCTACTGCTGTGCTACATTCCTAGCTCTAAAATACTGTAATTCACATTGCTAATATATGTGTAATTATTATTTAGTTATATAATTGCTAATTAGCAATTTATATGCTGTTACAGCTTGGTCCTGTGTCTCTCAAAGGTACTAAAGGCCAGGTCATCAGCTGGTAGTGCTATTAGCAGAGAGTGACATCTATTTAAAGCAGAGGTTCCCTTCGAGGGTCAAATGACCATTTGACAAGGGTTGCCTAAGACCATCAGAAAACACAGATATTTATGTAGGATTCACAACAGTAGCAAAATTACATTTATGAAGTAGCAATGAAAGAAATTTTCTGGTTGGGGTCAGCACTGTTGTGGGATATTTTTATTGCACTCTGACACGCCCAAGACTGCCAATAAAAGTTTACCTTGAATCAGAAGGCAGAGCTAGCCACTAGTTGACCAAATTGGCCATAGACGTTTTGGAGGACCCAGAACATATAGAGACAGGAAGTAGTAGGGAGGGGCTTAGAGAGATGCTCGGCCCTTTTGGATGGAGGAAGGAGAAAGAGGGGAAGGTCACTGGTTGTTTCACTGCTGCTTCTCTGATCAACCAGGTGTTACCCCAATATCTGATGCCAAAGTTTTCATTGATAAAGAATAATCAGATAAGTGCTTCATACTACAACATGAGGAACTGTATTAAAGGGGCCATCACAGCATTAGGAAGGCTGGGAATGACTGATTTAGAGGAAGCAGGTATTGTAATCAGAGTTTTACTGTCCTGACTACCCAGTCCCAAATAACCATTCATGGTCTTAATATTAATTATACATGCTTGGTTGATAGCTCAGACTTGTTACTAGCTAACTTTTAAATTAACCCATATTTCTTATCTATGTTTTGCCACATGGCTTGGTACTCTCTCAGAACAGCATGCCCATCTTGCTTCTCCCTGCATCTCTGGCAACTTCCAAGACTCTACCCTCCTCCTTCCCACAATTCTCTCTGTGTCAGGCTGTCTTGCCCAATCTCTTCCTGCCCAGCTACTAGCCAATCAGCTTTTTACTAACAAGGAGAGCATTGCATATTTATAGTGTACAAAGATTGTTCTATAGCAAGGTGTCTGTGAGGGGAACATCTTGTCTCTAGTGGAATCAGCTTCTCCTTCCTTATCACTGCTGTCTTCTGACCCTTTGATCTCTCCCTCACTGTTAACAATCCTTAGCTCCTAGCTTGTCTATCTGCCTCAACTCCACACTGCCTTGATTCATGTGAACTTAGCACCCCACACAGCACACCCTAGCTTTTGCCTTGTTTGACTGTCTGAATTTGGGGAGCGAGTACCCAAATTCACACGAGACTGCCCTAGCTTCTGACCATCAGGAAGCAGCATTCCTCCAGGACCTCTGCTTCAGTTTCTGCCTGCAGGTTCCTGCCCCGGGTTCTTGCTTTGGCTTTCCTCGATGACTGATCAAGACTTTATTTGTGTATGACTGATAGTCATGAGAGAGGATGATGGGCAGCATGGATTTAAGAGGAAATCAAGAACGCAGCCTTCTGAAACCATCAAATTCTAAGCAGAGAAAGAGAAAGGAGGGGGGGAGGGAGGGAGAGGGAAGTAGGGAAGGAGGGAAAAAGAGAAGTAGGGAAGGAGGGAAAAGGAGAAGGAGGGAAGGAGGGAGAGAAGGGGAGGGAGAGAGTGTATGTTCTGCAAAGCTAGAAGGAACTCCCCATGTATACATTCGTAGCACATCCTTGTCCTCACACTTTGAGGCATCTGTTTATACGAGGGCACAAAGAGAAGGAGACAGTACTGTCAGCTGGACAGTAAAACTTTGAGGAGAGAGAATTTTAACTAAGAGAAATGGAATGAACCGGTGTTCCCCAACACAGCCACGGGTCCCACTACCTCCACCCCCACCCCAGCTTGCAAAATTCCATACCTTGTCATTTGTTTCACACTGCTACATCAAATCCAATGGCAGGATCTGGGGCTTTCACCTCCAGATTTGTATCATGTGTGCTGCCTACCACTTCAGACCAGCTGTGTTCATCTTTTCCCTAGAAGGGTCTAGTCATGTGGCTTCAACCTACTTTCCATCAAGCAACTTTGTAGGTGCTGTTGGCACTCAGTTAATGACTAGACATTGATTAATAATTGTCATGGCTGCTTTGAATGTTATAGTTTTTTTTTTTTTTTTTTTTTTTTGCCAGCATTGGCGTCTGACCTCTAAAGGCCAATGGCCTCTCAAGGAAATGCCGCCACTTCCAAGCGACTCTCAGGGGTGTGGTATGGCTGTGCTTCACTGTACCCATCCTATTCCCAGGCTGAGAGGCACGTGTGTAAGCGACTTTTTAGTTTAAATTTATTTATATTTTATGTGTATGGGTGTTTTTCTGCATTTATGCATGAATACCAAGTGTTCCTGGTACCCACAGAAGCCAGAAGAGACCAGTACTGGGAACTTAACCCAGGTCCTTTACAAGAACAATAAATGTCCCTAACTGCTAAGCAATCTCTCCAGATACTCCCAATCTTTTAGTACAAAATGGACTACATCACCACCCCCATTAAAAACCATTAGTGTTTTCCTCTTGGACTAACACTCTAAATTCTTCATGGGGATAGCAGGGCTACTTGTGGCCTGGCTTTTGTCACTCCAGTCCCTTCTTTCTCTTCAGCCCATCCTCTCTTGTTCTTAACCACACTAATCTATGGTGTGCCGCTGAGTCCCTGCACCTGCTATTCTGGCCCAGAATGCTCCTTTCTTTCATGTCTTAGCTGGTTTTCCAACCAGGAAGGTTGGGTTGATGCAAGGCTGTTGGTGGCCATGTTGAAGAGGGTAGAGGCAAGGAGAGAGAGAGAGAGAGAGAGAGAGAGAGAGAGAGAGAGAGAGAGAGAGAGAGAGAGAGAGAGAGAGAGAGAGAGAGAAAGAGGCTAATAGGTAGGGTAAGACTTGTGATATCTTTTGAACTCCTGGATCTCACTGTTTCTTGGACAAGAGCAACACAATGCATTATCAATCTCCTTTTTACTTAATTTGGACTGCACACTCGCCACCTGCTCTGGGAACCTCTAATCCTCAATATAGGCTCTCACAGCCACCCCTGTGTGTAGCAAGAGGGGGAAGTGGGTAACTCTTCTGCAGTTCTGTGAGAGAAGGGCCTCTTCCGGGTCCTCTGTCAAGCTTCTTCAAAGAAAGACCAAAATTCCCACCTGTTAATGTCCGTCATCATGGTTTATATCCCCATTCTTCCTGTTTCCCTAATGATTCTCAGAACAGTTTTTCTCAGATGAGGAACCGTTCTTCCCATTGTTTACTTTTCCAGAAGGCACGTGGTCTCTTGTGCCCCTCATAATCTGCTTGACAGTGGGTCCTTATCTGCCCTCTATTTCCTCATCATGTCCCATTAAACTTTGACGTTTAAATTATCCCTCCTAGCACAAGCACACCAGCCAGTGGTGACTGTAACCTGCCAGTCACCAACTAAACAGTGGCTTTTCTCAGTCCTTATGCTCAGTCCGTGCTCTCCCTACAGCACCCAGCACAGCTGCCCATGTCCTCTTCATGCTTCTGTGACCCCTTGGATTTTCTTGCTTTTCTGGACAGTCCTTTCTCTGTAATGTTGACAAGACTTTGGCATTGCTACAGTCTTCTTGGTTCAATATAGCCACTCAAATGGGTGTTACATATTAAAACTCTGCCTGGAAAGGCCCAGGAGTGAGGAATCATAGTGACTTAATGAAAAAAACAAAAAACAAAAAAACAAAAAAAAAAACAAAACAAAAACAAAAAACAAACAAACAAAAAACACTACATGGGGACTACATATCCCATCATGCCATCTGGTTCCTGAGAATGTCTACAGACATTTACAGGTCATCTTCCCAGACTTCCTTCCTGTAACTGTTCTGACAGCAGAACTTTTACTCTTGTTTTAAGTAGGTGAACTAGAAAGACCAGCCACTGCCCATCATCGGATGAAGCACATGCAGCACACACTGTAGGTCTCTTTGCACCTTTCTGTGGTCACTGGGGGTTGAGATTAGGTTACTGGTCTTGCACAGGGATCACCATCACCACAGCCTAATTTTTTAAACATGTGCAATGAACAAATCTAATGAAAGTGAGATTCCTATGTCAACTACCAATCCTCCTTACCTGAGAGTTGGGAAAAGTCAACTTTGTCTTTTCAAAGTGTAGGCACTGGGCCCTCCTTTAGAATGTCTTTGGGCTGGGTGGCACACACCTTTAATCTCAGTACTTGGAAGGCAGAGGCAAATGGATCTCTGTGAGTTTGAGGCCAGCCTGGTCTACATGAGCTACACAGAGAAACCCTGTCTTAAAAACAAAAACAAAACAAGGGTATTTTTGGTTCTCCATCAGTGAACAGAATTGTTTTCTCATGAGGAGAGGTCATCTCCATGGACTTCAAGCACATCTTGGCCTCATACTTTCCTGGTTTTTGCAACCCAGCAGATTTTTCTCCTGCTTCTCTTCTCACGTAGACTTGGTAAAGCAACACTGGTGTGCTTGTTGGACTGACAGACCACACACAAGGAGACTGGGAGGAAGTAGACCATGATCATGACCACATTTTGCCTCAGAACCTTCTTATTTAAGAAAGGCCCTCCAGGCGCTTTTATTTATGGGTAGATATAAGATTGGCAAGAGCACCTTTCAAAGTCACAGTTGCGACTGTTTTTTATGAGGTCAGTGACAAGGCAGAGGAATGATGACAGTAGTTTGTCATCATAACAGTGGCAGTGCTGTTGCTGGCTTTGTGCCTTTCCTCAAGTATGACCATTTCTTCTCTGCCCCTGTTCTCTGAGGAATGAGGAGAACTCGAATTCAAGCAGTGAGGTGGTACTTGTTCTGTCAATGGACAAGTTCTCCAGCTTCATGTCCAGTCTTGGACAAAATGGCGGCTGTGTCTTCTCTGCCAAACCTCACTTTGAGTCTAGCCTAGATCTTGAAGTGTCTCACCCTGCCTGGGCACAGGGGGGCCACTGGACCAGCAGCACCCGCAGTGCCAGGCTGGATGACCTTAGGTGAACCAATAGCTTCTCCTGAGGCTGATTCCACTGAGGCCACAGGTGAGAAGGCATGGCGCAGGTCATGGTGGGTTCGGTGGGCTGGAGGTCCTGGAGGAACTGCCACCACCATGGGTCCCACCACCAAAGATGCTGGTGGGGCAGCTGGTAGGGCTGCAGGCTCGGTTTGGTCCCCTGCAGGCGCAGGGTCTGCTGTGTTGACACTGGCTGGCTGGGGCTGTAGGCGCACAGGGAGAGAAAGGTTCATTTCCTTAGGCAAGAGTGTTTCCTCCTCTCAGTCAGGGTTCCCCAGGAGTCTGGGTTGTACCCAGCTTAATTTCCTCAAAGTAATGACTATTAGTTGGGAAGAATATAGTTAAAAAGAACTGGTAAGACACTCAGGACCCTCACATGAAGAGGCTACTGGTCTCTGGGGCTTCAGTTTCACTGATGTTACCGTAGTCCCAGTAGACTTCCAGAAACACAAGCACCCCACCCGTAGAAAACCTTCACCCTTTGCCATGAGTACCTGGGAGCTGCCAACCAGAGCAGCCCACTTGTTCTCTGTGGTCTCTATAACTAGGAAAAGCATGCCACATTTTACAGACATTAAGGTGGCTTTGCCAACTACACACGAGGACTGTTCTCCCCTGTAGCCACCAGACAAGAGGAGAGAAACACACAGCTGATACATCTTTCACTCAGTTGGTGAGTCCACAGACTGTGGTTTTCCATCCCACTTAGGCTTAGGGCAGGACAGTAAGTGTCCCATTGTTGCTAATCCCCTGCTGAGGTGTGAAGGGGTCACTATCTGAGAAATATTCATGAAGTTACCTGTTTTTGGAAAACTTTGCAGGCCACTGAAACCTCTTCCCCACCGAGCCTTTGGACAAGATTTGCCTTGCAGAAGCCATATTGCTGTTTTCAGGAAGAAAGGGGTTATTTTTAAATGTTATAAAGATGGTTCTCCCCCCAGTCAATTATAGTATAATATATTGAAGCAAAGAAACTTGAATTTCTAGTTCTTTTCTTTTAAATTTATCCTTTAAGTTGATAATTTCTAGGCAACTTTCTCTTGAGAAGCCACACACATGTCCTAAGTAATGAAAGTCAGTCTCCCCCTCTCTTTTTTTCTCTCTCTCTCCTCCTCCCTCTCTCTCCCTCTCCTCTCTCCATACACATACCCACTTGAATCTTTCTATAAAAATCTCACATCAACCCTAACTTTGCTTTAAATGAAACTTTTGGTTTTTGCTTATAAAACATATGGAATTCAATTCTACAAATAACACTGAACACACACACACACACACACCACACACACACACACACACACACACTATGAAAGGGAGGACACATGCCTGGTGTTCTTGAGATGATGCTGACACAGAGAGGGCTACTACTAACACAGGTATGTGTGTGTGTGTGTGTGTGTGTGTGTGTGTGTGTGTGTGTGTGTGTTCGTGAGTGCATCATGTGTGCAGGTACCTGCAAAGACCAGATGTGTCACAGCTGGACTTGAAGGTGAGTCAACTGAGTGGGAATTGACCTGAGCCCTCTGGATGAACAGAGGTTATGTGTACTTAACTGCTGAGCCAATTTCTCCAGCCCCACAAGTGGACATTTTGTACTTATTTTTTTAAAAAACTTTCTTCCTTCAACCTCAAGATGTAAACTGCAAAGAGATGGTTTGTTCCACAGCCAAGTTTGCCTGGTAGTAGGAACCCCAGGGTCTGGCCCACTCACCTTTTCTGCCAGCAGATTGCATTTGGCTGGATCTGTGACCTCTTGAGCAGTACAGTCAGTAGCAGCTACCACAAACTCCACAAAAGTAGAAACTGGGAGAGGCTGAGAATAAAAATAGAAACACATATGAGGCAAGATGATCTGGATTTGAGAGGGGCAAGCAGAAGTTGGAGGGAGGGAGGCAAAGGTCATGGTCTGGCTGAGCTTAAGAGAACACAAATCACACAGACCATGTGTGCGGCCGTGGTCATTGAAGGGGTGTGTGCTGAAATGTTTGGGCTGTGGAGGCAGGAGTCTTCAAAAGATTGGCAAATATCCATCACTCAGGGCAGATGTTAAATTTTCAGAGAGGAAACAGGAAGCCAAAAGGCCAACTTTAGATAATCATGGATGGGAACCCAGCATATCCTGGCCTTCAATCATTGGTACCCAATGTTGGGTCATTCTGGGCTGGAGGGGGAAGTAAAGAGATGGCCCCACACCAGTTTCATACAGCAGGATAAAAGGAGAAACAAACTAGATGAAAGAATGGAAGTCATTGCTTCCTTTCTCAGAATGCTTGGAGCCTTGCAAGCACAGTGCATCTGTGACTTGGTGTAGTATGAGATGGGTATTCCCCAGGAATTACAGAATCACCACCAATATTAATGTATTTACAAGTATGTCCTGGCTGACTTCCAGATTGCCAGGCTTCTTATACATCACAATTATGCTGCATACAAATAGTTAAACCTTTGTTGTACAATTAGATTATCCCATCCCAACCCCAGCGTCTCTGGGCTTGAAAGGCAGATTACGAACCTTCCATTATATGCCTGTCAGTATGAATACGTCCATACCTTTAGCAGTGTTGATTCTCAGACTGCAGCGGATGTTACTGGTGGGGTGGTGAATGTGTGGCACCCACTGAATTTACTATGTCTAAACAGAGTCCTGCTGTTAAGTGTTGAGTAGAGGAAGGGAAGCTGCTCCTTGTGGGTGATTTATGTCAATGTGGCTCAGCTTGGGACAGTGTTGCTGAGAGTTTGGGGTTCCCCACAGTCCTAAGACACCCTCCCCCCACCCCCCGAAGCCTTTTCAACCAATGTCCCCTTGTCTTCTGGTTGTCATCCCCAGACATTTCCCAAGGGCCACCAAATTGCCCAAATCTACCAAAAGAGTTAGATTTTTACCACATTTTGAGCTCGGGAAATCTCCACCAATTTAAAATAGGTTCCATTATTCTGTGCATTGAAGGCATCCAGGGCAGCTTTGACGGTGTGCACCACACTGGTGTCATTGAATGGGATCAGAATTGCACAATTTGGGCACACCTTACGCACGTCCTCTGCAGAGTCTGAACAGAAAGATGAATGGGGTCTTAACTGCAGTTCACCAAGGCACTCACCACTGTTTGCTTTCTTAGAAAGGGCTACACATGCTCCAATTGCAACATCGTCTTTTCTCTAGACTTTCAAGCTGCTGTGCGAAGCTTCATGAAGTCATAGCCATAAGGGCCAGTGTTCACCCATAGGAAAAAGCTCCTTTTAAAGATATGGTATTAGAATCCCAAGACCCAAAATCCTTGACAACGAAGCGAGGATTATCTGAGTTCAAAATTAATGGTTCCTTCTCATTCTACAAGGTAGAAACAAGCAGAAGAATCATCTGACCTGGGTTGGAATGGCACTGGCTGTGCATCACTGTGAACTGGCCATCTTGTTTCAGAACGTGGAAGTCACAGTCTCCCTCCACCGCCTAGGAAGAAGAACCCCGTGCTGATGACCAGGAGCATTGCGCTTTGACTACTCTTCTGGGGAGCGCCCTGGCAGGGCTGTGGGGGGTAACCTGCTCAAGATCACCTTCACAGGTCATATAATCTGCTTTCAGGGAGGGCTTCAAGAAGAAAGCTCAAGTGTTGCGAAAATTAACCCCCTGAAGGTGCCGTCCAATAGCAGTTTTAGAAATTGTGCTCTGGCTAGCCAAGATGGCTGCCAGGAGTTGTCTCAGGCGGGGCCCCTCTTTGCTGAACCGTGGTGGCCAGGCCCCATCCACCCATCATAAGGTACACACTTAAACTGGTACTCACATGCTCGGTCAGCTGCCTCACAGAACAGTTGGCCAGGGGAGTGGGGTCCAGAACATGGCAGGTGGTCTCTAGTGTGTCTAACTCCAACTCATACACCACTCCGAAGGGCCGCTGTGGAGATAGAAGCAAGAGGTGAGTAAGTGCCAGCCCAGCCAATGAGTCAGCTTGGGTGAAGCTCTGGGTGGGGGTGAACTCTGGGAGAAGTGAGAAGGGGCCCCACTGGTCTCAACCAGGGCCTGGGTGTCTGTCCTCGTTCTGAGCTCCCTTTTACAGGAGAAGTGGCACTAAGGGCTACTTTTAATTTTGGACGCTTTATTATCTTCCTATGTCTTTTCCATCCCTCCCTCTGTTTCATCCTTTCTTCTCTCTAGTTGTCTACATTCCTCCTCTTCTCCTGTTGGTTTTCTTTCCCTTAGAGGATGCTCTTGGCTTTTCCTATTGTCTATCTTCTTGGGCGTCGGATGCACAGTGAGTCCCTGCTTCCCGCCTGTCTATTCCAAGGCCAGGATGCTGTCATCGTCAGTGTGGAAGCAATCTGGGAAACTTGCAGCAGCCTGTGAGGTTGTTCAGTTACATATCCCTCTTTCCACATCATGACAATGTCTCAATTTTTGGAAACTCTCAGCCCAGATCAGTTTACCTCTCCCTTCAGCTGTGCCCAAGACCTCAGTACTGCCAGGAATAAAAGCACCGAGTACAAGGATGTCCCAAATGACTCCCCGAAGACAGAGCTAGCTTACTTCCTGCTGCACTTGGGAGTCCCAAGGAAAGCAGCCCTCAATCTCTGCTTAATTCGCAATGCTCTCTCGTGACTTTCCTTCCAATATGCATACTGCATGTTATTCTGCACAGATCTTCTTATTATGCCTTTCACTGCAGTACTCTTAAAATTCACCCAGGAAAATCATAGTTTCAAATCAGCTGTCCCTGTGCAATACTGGACATCATTCCTCTGTCTGAGCAACCTGATGTTTACTTTATTTTCCCTCCTAAATCACAAGCCTCTTGTGACACAAACCTACCTTCACATCTTTATGTTAAGCTGAACCATATGGAATTTCCAACTTTGTATGTCAAAAGCAGCTAAATATTGGAGATTTTATGGTTTTAACGTGCTAGTGCCCATAGCATCTGACATCTGTTGTAGAACAACATGACTACCACACAGGGAAAGGGAACAGGAATGGGAAGGGAGGGCTTAATGAAATGGTCTGTGTTAAAGAGCTGTCACACATAGGCACTGGTCAAATGCCACTTCCTATTTTTATCAGAGATAAATAGAAGCCAAGAAAGATAAGTGATTTTCAAATCAGCAAGTGGGAGCCCAAGTTTTCCCAGCAAATCCAACTTTCCACCTGTGGTCTGTGAACTGTCCTTGAGTCCTTTTTTTCTTCCCACATGGAGCATCCTCTGAGATTTATGACAACGGTATGAATGTGGCCTCTCATGCTCTCCACTTTACCTATCCTGTTTCTGGAAAGGGACCAGTCTCTGCCGCAGTTTTAGCGACACCAGGAGATGCTAGCTTTTGAGGCACAAGATTGTGCCCCAAACACAGCTCAGTCATGGCAGGCTCACTTACCCGATTCCACACCTTGACTTTGTCAATCTGATTCAAGAGGTGCTTGAATCCATGAAGGAGATGTTGGTTGAGGTAGTCCACGGCAACCAAAGCTACTTGCTCTACTTCTGGGTCGTCGCAAGCCACATCTTTAAAACTCATCCCTGCAATGTGTGGGGCTGATTGGCAGCCCCAGAGCTGAGCTAAACAAAGGAGCAGGACCAGGGACTTCATGGCTGCTCCAAACAGCAGCAGAAGATGGGTGGATGTGAGAACTGGCCCAGATAATCAGCTTGGAGAGCTAGACCAATGGAGGGGTAGAGGGCTTTATTTATCTGAGAGAGCCTGCCGAAGGAATTGCGTAAGGGCGTGGGATGATTTTTGTTCTTGTTCCAAATAACCCTGCAAACACCAGCTCTGGAAAAGCAAATATGTTAGGACATCAGCCATCCCCAGTAAATCTGCCAAAGTCAATGCTGCTGTGGGGGAAGATGTTCCAAAGTCTGCTTGGAACACAGTGATAACAGCAGAGAGAGGAGGCAGCCAAGGGATGAAATGGACAATGGCCATCCCAGAGTACAGTTGAGGTGGCAGCAGAGGAAGAGTTATCTACCCGAGTATGAGTAGGCCATGGCACCCATGATGGGAAGGGCAATATGTAGTAATCTGAGAAATCTTTTAATGGTGGTGATTGAGTCCTTTCAGGAAGAAACAGTGAGCCATGGGAGATGACAGGTCTTCTGTAAGAAGAATGGAGGTGAAAGGAAGGAGTTCTTATGGCAGGGATGGGTATGACCAGCAGAGCTGTATGGATCTCCCCCCCTTCCTGCAGATGTCACCACCAGGCCTTGCAGGGAACAGCACAGGCAGGCCTTGCTTTGTGACTTCTGGGTAGCTGTTTGGCACCAACAGTAAGTACTCTGGTGCCAGCCAGGGCACAAATGCAGTGAAGTAGTATTCTGGTCTACTATGAGCCCCTGGCTGGGTTGGACCTTGGCATTCCAGGCGAGGGCAATTATGGACACACTGGTCTGCCATAAGGCATTTATGAACACACTCAGTTGCCACAAGGGCATTCATGAACACACTGGTCTGCTATACGGACAGTTATGAACACACTCATCTACCTCAAGGGCAGTTATGAACAAACTTGATTGCACTATCCTTTCTGCAGCTGGAACAAGATGATAGTGTATCTGTGGCTTTTGACAGCCCCAGCCATAACCCACAGGGAGTGTGGGCAGTTCAATGACAGGTTTCAAAAATGTCATGCAAGGACCCAGAGCAAAGAAGCCTTCCCGCGGAGGCCATTTCAAATGCTGAGAGTCAGTGTCCTGTTTGGGAGGGCTTGCCCTGTGATTTGATGTTGCCTCGAGGGTAAAAACTTGTTACAGAAGAAGAAAGAGAAAACCCCTGTAGAAAATCTCAATGGCATCAACTTGTAGGGGATAGAATGTGTGTGGTTGGTGAGGGAGGGTGACAGGGCAGAGGCAGTGGCTGCGATGGTCCATTTTACATTTGCTTCCATCTATGTAAGCATGTACAGAACTGAATGGGAACTCTGGGTTTTCTGGGGGCGGGGTCATAACTCTCAGAGACATCTAGCTACTCGTCTAGCAGAGCCGACATCCCATTAACTGTGTATGATCTTAATTAAGGACATGACATAGGAGCTCTTTGGGAGGGCTAGGCTTTTCCTTGAAAATACTTAGTCTGAATATTACTGATGATTTGCAAACCCAGGAGTGATTCATACTTTACAGGCTTGGGCCTATAAACCACAACTTTAGCCTCTACAGCTCAATTGAGTTTTTGACTTAGAACCACCTTTTGTGCAAACCTAATCTACTCTCTTTCACATAACCCAGTTCTCAGACCCTTGGATAGAAACCTATCCTGTTTAGAGTCACTTGTTCTCTGTTGGGGTTAGAATAAGCAGGGAGTGAAGAGGGATAATTTACAGTGGTACTTCGTAAGTTAGAGGTGAAGGTGTGTACACCTCTGCTTGCTCTGTAAGACCCTGTTCTGGAGCTCTCTGCCAGGTAAACCTGCATCATCGTTAATGTAGGCTCTCTACCTGTGAGCAGCATGCTCCTTCTCTCTGCTTTCACCCATGACACACAGCCTCCTGTCAGCTCCAGCTGCCTGCGGCTCCCTATCCCAGCCACGAGAGCCTTTCACGTCTTCTCTCAGCTCCTTTAAACCCAGAGCAATGTGGCTTCTATGTCCATAAGAGGAATGGGGAGTTTTAAATAGCAGCCTTCATGCCCACCTGCATGGACACCCCCAAGTCACAGCCCTGCCAATGTTCTGGTGCCAGCCTGCCACTCAGGGACTTCTCCCGGTGCTGCAGCTGTATGCCTGGGAAGAGATCTGAAGTCTACTAAAATACGATTTTGCATGAAGAAAAAAAGACAAGGTGGCAACATACCAAACAGTAACACTATTTGTAGCGTAAGCTAGCAGTTGACTATCACCCAGGGATGCAGGCTAAGAAGAGGAAGAAATTGCTCTTAAGCACATGCCTCGTTTTCCTAGATCAAATTGAATGTACAGCTGTTTAGTTTTTCCATTTGCATTATAACATAAATGTTATTCCATGCTACTAAAGAGACTTAAAAGCATGTTTGTGAGGACATCGTGTGGTTCTGTTGTGTGCCTGTGTTATTTTAATGGCTCTATGCACCCCCCCCACCCGTGCACTCATGTTGCTATAGGGCAACAGTGTTCTGTGTTCACACTAAATACAATGCAGCATGGTAAAGCTTGCCAAGGGAAACTCGGCAAGTGTCAGGATCGAGACCCTAAGGTGTCAGCAGGGTAATAGGCAGAACTAATGATGACACAGACCTCAGGATGGAAGTTAGGGCCTCCATGTGTCACCAGGGAGTCATTCAACTAGGTGGTATGCTTGAATCATTCCAACACAGAGTTTAGTATTTAAACCAGGCCTGGTGATACAACTCTGTTAATCCTAATCTTAGCTACTAGGGAGGCTGAGGCAGAAAGGTCACACATTAAAGGCCAGCCTGGGCTACAGAATGCATTAATTGTCACACTGTTCTGCTTAATGTGATTCTGGGGGAGAAAGAAAGGAAGGAGCTGGGTACATAGTTCAATGGGTTCAATCCCTAGTTATAGAAGGGAGAGGAGAGAAGATGAAGAGATAGATAGGTAGATAGATAGATAGATAGATAGATAGACAGACAGACAGACAGATATAGGATGGATGATAATTCAATATTTACACCTGTGAAATATGACACAGGACAATATAAATCCAGGGCCAGAGTTTTCAGAGGTCTGCCAGGGGCCTCAGTATAGAAGGGAAGTTCTAGGATAGTTAGAAATACAGCTCACAAACCAGAGCATGAACATGAGCATGCCAGCAAAAGCCAGAAGACTGATTGGCTGCCATGGAGAAGAAGACTCAGTGTAAGGTTAATCATGGGTCAGCCATTTGTCTCTGCCCTTCATGGTTCCTCCTATGTTCAAAGAACAAACATTTTTTTTTGGGGGGGGCATATACTATCTGTGAAGTTAGGTACCTGTACACAGAGGGAGGAGAAGACATTGTGCATCCTGAATGTACTCTGTCATGGTACTGGGCTCAGCAACATTTGATCTGCTCGAAACCATAGGTTATTGTACAAAACCATTGTGCCATTAGTGCCTGTATTATCATACATACTGAGAGTGGGTTTTAGTTCTCTGACATAAAACACCAACCAGCAGGACGCCAGTTAGTCTTTATCCCAGGGTCCATCAGGTATCTAGGGAAGGTAATTCAGCACCAGTTGCTCCAGAAGAAACTGCCCAGTTACCTGAAGAGCCCTTTACATTCAATGCCAGTGTGCCACAGGTGGATGACACAGGCCTGACCACAGAGGCAAAGTGTTTAAAGCCAGTGACCTGGCCCTAATGATCACACTGGTTCTGCAGCTCTGCATGGAAAAGAAGGCTGCATGAGGACATGTGAGGAGAGCAGTGTCAGACTGAATGGAGGTAAGGAAGACACGAAGGTGCCAGGTTTAAGGAGGTGCCTCCCTGGGATTGCTCCCCTTCTCTCTTGAGCTATAGATTCTCCCTTCCTCTCTGGCCTTAGTGAAGAGGCAGGATGTGCACACAGAACAGCATAAAACCCTTTGGATCGCAACAGATCTTTCTTCCTTTTCTCTCTTCTTTCTTTCTCCCCCCCCCCCCCACCAAGGGGCACTGTCATTGTCACCACCACTGCTGCTGTCTGGAGCTGGTGAGCTGGTGAGACTGATCCCAGCACCACCATGATTCATGCAGCTGGACCTGACCTTGCTGACACATCAAAAAAGGAGAGATTGGATATCCCAATCATGTTGCTTCTCTAGTAATCCTAAAACAAAGGGCTCTAGAGCCCAATGGAAGCTGAAGCTTTGGCTCCTGGTCACTACTGATCAGCTAGCAACTTCTTAGCACGCTTTAGGATGGGGGAGGCTAAAGAAATATAAAAGTTCAATGAGTTTGGTTAACAGTGGAAAAGAGGTTGAGTTTGCCCACATAATCTGAGTCAGCAAAAAAAAAAAAAAAAAAAAAAAAAATTAGAAATCTTTTTTCCCCCTAAGAAATCAAAGCCTCTATAAACTTTAGTGATGACTTGGATGGTTTTGACATTGTCTCAGCTTCAGGTTTATAAGGTAAATACAAGGTAAATGATTACACTATTTCTAGTTAAATGTTTTCCATGGAATTTCTTGTCACTGACAAGCATCACACCCACCTCTCCTGCTGCCTTTCCCATCACCCTCTGCCATCTTCAAGGTGAGTGTCACTCTTCAACAGAAGGGAGGTGTGAACAAGCTGTGTCATGTGTTTGCTAGGTTTAGACATAAAGACTTGCCTCACCCTTGAAGGTTATCTGGGGCCACTGATGCCAAGTAACTCATGGCACCTTAAGTTAGCACATTTGGTGACCCGTCTTGTGGATAGTTGAGGCTGCAGGGGGGTCTGCTCACCAGTAAGTCAATACTTAACATTCCGTGCCTCTGCTTGTTAATGTGCAGATGATGTTCTCGGGGCACATGCCAATCAACGCTGTTGTGCTGTGTGCCAAGGAAACACAGCTGGAAGGTGTGGCCCTTTCCTTCCAGTTGTTCTCTGCTGTGTGTGACAGCTCGGCGCTCTTCTGCCTGTTGTGAGCACACAGAGAACAAGTTCCTGCCCTCAGCCCGAAATGCAGAAGAACACAGCCCCGGAGTGGGCAGAGTTCTCTCTCATATCCAATCTTGTAACCACTCAACCTGCCTGGTAGCCACCAGGGAGGGGCTGCGGAACAGCTGCCCACCCAGGAATTCCCTCTGGTGCCTGGAGTCAGCTGGAGAATGTTCAGACGCAGGACTATTAAGAACTACTTGTTGGTGGCCAACCCTGTGCCGGGCCTCAGAGTGAACACTCTGCTAATGTTAATCTCACAGGGTCCTTGGGCTATATTAACTAGCTCTGTTTTAGTGCCACATCTAACTGATGTTTTTCTTGCTACTTTTAGGGAGGTGGGCCATCACTGTGGCATGTGTTCTTATCAGACATTGAATAGCAAGAGGACACTGCAGAGACAACTTGTAGTAAAAGTGCACATCACAGGGCCAGGGTAGGTTTTCTGTGTGTCGAGATTGTATAACCAAAAGCCCAGTCATTTGATGGCCTAAGAGGCAGGCTGAACCTCAGGACCTAGATTCTGACAGAGACTTAGACAGTAGCAGGAGCAGGAAGGTGAAGGCAAGAGGATGCAGAGAGGTTAGCTGTGTGGGAGTCATAGCTACGGGCAGCTGAGCATGGTTACAAGCCTCCACAAGGCATCACAAGGCACACCCAAATCTAAACCCTCTGCCACTATTGGTCAATTTAGCAAGATTAAGTCTTGCTATAACCCAGTTTCTTCATCAACTAAACATGGCACTAAAACCAGGCTAGGAACCAGAAGTGTTTGTGAGATTAACATTAGTAGTGTTCATTGTGAAGCCTGGAACAGGTTTGGCTACTAATAAAGAGTTCTTAATAGTCCCAATGCTCCAGTATGGGGAGGACACAGAGATGTGGGGAATGCTAAAGACAGAGAGGTGGCCGCTGGCTTCATGCAGCCATGCCAGAAGCAAGGTAGGCAATGGCTAAAGGTAAAGGCTTTTGGGCTTTATCCCCTTGGGGACAAGTTGCTCAAACTCCGAGTCCCATTTTACTCATCTGTAAGAGGAGTAATTGCAGTAGTGACTACTTCAGAGATAGCTTTTACAGCACTAAATGGAAGTACACTTGACACTCCTGGCAAGTACCATCAGCACAGGAGGGCTAGAACAGGTGAAAGTGACAGGCACGACATATGTGCTTTGTTTTTGTATCCATATGCTGCCCCAGAAAGGCCTTGTGTGGGTGATTTCCAGCAAAGGAGGAATCAGAAGACAAAAGGAAAACAGGGGTGTTAACAAGAAAACAGTTGGTTTCCCAGCGAGGCAGCCAGCAAGGCAGGCTGCAAGAAGCTGTTCACTAGGTGTGAATGGCTGTAAGGGACTCAGGAGGCCAAGAAGCAGGTATATAGTGCTGGGGCCAGACACAAGGCTTCTTTTATTTATTTATTTTTATTCATTTATTTTTTACATTCCAATCTCAGTTCCCCCTCCCTCCTCTCCTCCCACTCTCCCCACCCCCACACCCCCCAACACCTTCCATCTGCTCCTTGGAGAGGGTAAGGCCTCCCCTAGGAAGTCTATTAAGTCTGTCCCATCATCTAGTTGAGGCAGAACCAAGGCACCTCTCCACCCCACACCCCTGTGTCCAGGCTGGGCAAGGTATCTCTCCATACAGAATGGGCTCCACTAAGTCAGTTTGTGCATAAGTGTTAGGTCTTGAACCCACTGCCAATGAGTGGCCTCATATATTGTTCCAGCAGCACCATTGTCACCTATATTAAGGGAGTCTAGTTTGGTCTTATGCAGGTTCCCCATTTGTCAGACCTGAGTCAGTCATCTGTCACTAGCTGGGGTCAGCTGATTCTGTGGGTTTCGCCATCATGGTCTTGATGCCTTTGTTCATATTATTGTTCCTCCCTCAATTCAGTTGTACTCCAGGAGTTTGACCTATTGGTTAGTTGTGGATTTCTGTATCTGTTTCCATCTGTTTCTGGAAGAGGGTTCAAGCTTCGCTGGGGTTATGGAGAAATAAGGCTTCTTACGACCTCCCCTGGGAAGGCCTCCAGTGGGCACCCGAAAGATGGCTTGCCTGGTGCTACTCTGTCTCCCCTTGGACTTGACAATGCAGGCAGGTGTGACCTTCCCATCTGGCTGCCCACTCTTAGGCATCAGGTTCTGCACTTGGAAGCCATATGTGCTGCGTGGAACACTGCACTTGGGATGTCTTGAAATTTCAAACATTGTTTTCTAACAAGGGACCCTGGGTTTTTCATTTTCGTTGGACCATGTAAAGTATGCAGTACTCCAGCCAGGCTCAAGTAGGAGGTAAAAAAAGAACTGTGTGCTGCAGGCATCTGCAGACCAGGTGGGACTCCTTTCTAGCAAAGAGGAACAGGAGCGGGGAGGAGAATGAGGGAGCAGGATTTGGGCAATAGAGGCCTGAGTTACTCAGAGCTTGGCTCTCCCATGCTCACCTGGCCTTTTGAGAAGTAATTTTTTTTCCCCCAAAGGCTTTCTTAGTCCTGTACTCCAGATGCTACCTGCCAGCTGCCCAACTAATAAGCCAATTGTGACCATGTTATTCAAAGCCGCCTCTAAAATGAGTGCTGACAGGGGAAGAGAAGATTAAAAACCAACAGATTCTTTCATTATTATTATTATTGCTTGTTTGTTTTTCTTTGAGACAGGGTTTCTCTGTGTAATAGCCCTAGCTGTCCTAAAACTTGCTCTGTAGACCAGGCTGGCCTCAAACTCACAGAGATCTGCTTGCCTCTGCCTCCCAAGTGCTGGAATTAAAGGGGTGTGGCACCACCACCCAGATTTTTTAATATATGTAGGTGTGTGTGTGTGTGTCTGCATGTGGGTAGGTTTATATGAATGTGAATGCCTTCAGGGGCCAAACATGTTAGATCCCTTTGAGCTGGAGTTACAGGGGGTTTGAGCCGCCTGATGTAGGTCCTGGGAACTGAACTTGGGTCCTCTGGAAGAACATCAAGTGCTCTGAACCACTGAGCAATCTCTCTAGCCCACCAACAGATTCTTAATGAAAAATATGGTTACTGAAATAAAAATTAAAATAGGAATAAAGCTCAGTTGTAGAGTTGCTTAACATGTGTGATGCACTGTCTCCTCCCCAATGCTATAAAACACTCGAGTCAAAGAATGCATCATGCATAGGCCAGCAGGCAAGAGCCTTCATGCTGTTTCAGCCTCTTTCATGGCAATGGTTCTGTGTGGGGGCCTGCACAGCAGCCAGTGATGGTGGTAGGACTTTGACCGAGGTCTGTAGCCTCTACCCACACTGACACAACTCCACTTCTTGCCAAGGTGACTCCTTTCCCACACAGAGGCCTGGAGTGACCGACCCAGCGACCAGTGCAGGGGTCAACACTTACATGGTGCCTGAAGCCAACCTTACAGACTCCATGAGAGAGAACAGAAAGGCATTTTTGTTTAGGAAAAATCTCACCATCCCTATTTTCAACACCTCTATCCTAGTATTTGCAACTCAATACTGATTTTAGTAAGCCAACCCAAACACCAATGTTTCTAGTATTATGACTTGTGACAAGTGACAAGCCATTTGCACTTTGCATTTTCCATTTGGTTTGCACAATTATTCAACTTCACTTATTCAGCAAACTTTGGAGTTTTTCTTGTCTGTGACTCGTCAAGATTTTAGCTTTCTCCCCTCATGGGACAATGGCACAGATAGCTGAATGCTTTCTGGGCTCTTGGCTCTCTGCCCTGTCTATTCTCTACAGATATTAGCTATCCATATCTCTGGTTTCATAGGAGTAAATTTATTAAGTATACAGCAAGCAGGTGTAAAAGAATAAAACAGCAAGCAGCAAAAACATAGCAGAGCGCCAGATCAGACCCTCACACTACCAGCAGAAATGGACTGGGGAAGCCTTGGGAGCCAAAGTGCCAGCTAGAGCTTGTGAAAGCCAGAGGGCCCCCGAGAGAAATGCATTTTTTGCTCTAAGACTTCTAAATGAAAGAGCAAATAGAGAAAGCATCATCAAATCCAGTGCTCCCAACATCCAGCAGAAACCAACAGTGAAGTTCAGGAAGTCATCTGGCCGTCCTGGTTGAGCTTTCTCTGCACAGATGAGCCTCCTGCAGCTGAGATTGCCGTGCCAGAGCTTTCAATGTCTCCTCGGGCTGCAGGTGCTTTCGTGTCATGGGATAAACAGCAGCCTCTGCTGGGAGTAGATCTCAAGGGCACAGCTGTTTTTCTGTATTCTCCTGTCCATTACGGGAATTAGGGCGATCCGCCTACCCTCAGACAAGGGGTGTTGACAGACATTTTGAGACAAATATGCTTGGCTCTTAAATGGGGGTGGTGGTGTTGGTGGAGCCCTGCTCCCAGATTCAGCTTTTCAGTGAGATCAAACAGTATGTGACAATTTGACAATATAGTGTACCTTACACTCACCCCAGGCAGCAGGGCTGCCTTTCTGGGGACTGATGGGACAGATCACCTAACATAAGGGGTGAGGAGTTGGAATGAGAATGGTGCCCACAGGCTCATGTGTTTGAATGCTTGGTCACCCGGGGTGGCACTATTTGGGAAGGATTGGAAGGTATGGTCTTGTTGGGGTAGGTGTGGAGGTCTTGTTGGAGGAAGTGTGTCACTAGGGGTGTGCTTTGAGGCTCTCTCTCTTTCTCTCTCTCTCTCTCTCTCTCTCTCTCTCTCTCTCTCTCTCTCTCTCTCTCTCTCTCTCTCTCTCTCTCTCTCTCTCCTCTCTCTCTCTTTGTCCTCCCTCTCTCCCTCCTTCCCTCCCTCCCTCCTCCCCCCCTCTCTCCCTGCTGCCCGTGGATCCGGAAGTAGAACTCTCAGCTCCTTCTCCAGGAGGCTGCCTTCTTGGGTAGAACACATCTCCTTGGACTAACGGGCTTAGCCTGGCACTGGAGCCTCTGGGAACAATCGGAAAAACACAATAGTGCCTGTCACTTGGATCTGTCCCCTGACACAAATATTTGAGTTCTGTCATAAGAACTGAAGTGTGGCTCTGGTGTTTAAGACCTCAACTGGAACTGGAGCAAAGAGTCAGTCTAGGCCCCAGGGCAAAGGCCCGCAGAGCAGGGCTGAGGGTGGACAGCACGTGCAGCAGTGTTCAGAGGCAGGCAGCTGTGCCACGAAGGAGGGAAGTTTCTAGTTACAGGCAACAGCGCTCACAGACAAGCATGCAGCAGGACTCAAGCAGAAAGTGTTTCTCAAGAGAAAGTAGTATCCATGCAGGCGATCATGCCCAGGAGACAGAAGCAATGCCTGGACGTAGACCAAAGTAGTTTAAAGAGATCAAGCACGGGCCGGGGAAACCAAATGTCGAGAATCAGGCAGTGGTGGCTAGGGAAATGCTTTGGTCCCCTATAGAAAGGAGTAGTTCCTAAAGCCATGCAGCAGTCACCAATGACATCAGGCCCTGGGTGCAGAAATTGGCACCCAAGGGATTGAGAAGTGTCCCAAGATAAGCAGTGATATCCATGAAGAGGCAGTTGTAAGGATTCAGGCATTATGCTGGCCTGCCCCTGTCACCTGGCAGAATGCACGCAGGCAGTGTTCTGGTCAGCCCACGTGCAAAGGACCCCATTAAAAGAAAGACCTCCCCCACTTATGCTCTCTCTTTCCTGTTGTTCCCCTTGGGCAGGCAGGACTTTTCCTGTCTCCTTCTTCTCTTCTGTCCTCTCTGTCTTTGTGTCTCTTTACCTCTGTTGTCTTTCTTTCCTCCTTCTTCTCCTTTCTAATAAAACTTCTCACTAAGCTCTGTCAGCCTGGCATGTTTGTTCCTCTGCCTCGGTCACCCTTGCCTGCCATGGAATCTGCCAAAATTCCCCTCGTGCTTTATCATAGCAGCAGTAGACTCCAGATCTAGGCAGAAATATCTTGAAGAAGGGCACAGAGGTGAAGGGTGGGAAGCTCTCTGCAGGGACAACTAGCAATGCCCAGCAGCAAGCTGTGGTGGCCAGGGACAGAGAGCAATTCCTTGAAAAAGGGCATGACACTCACATGGTCCCTACATGCTTAGATCACTCTTAAATAACGTCTGCTCATGTAAATAGCTACTGTATGGCACATTTGAGAGCTGAGCAGATTATAGGATATTTACCTAAGGAAGTTTGGGAACATCACGTTTCAGAAGGGACAGGAAATGGTTACTGAGGACATTTGAAACCCAGAAACTACATGTAGCAAGGGGATGGCTGCATTATCTCTTGTAGATAGTCCAAACTAACAGTTCAAGGCTAATTTACTTTGTGATGCAATGGAATGCAAGTCCGCAGTCAGCTAACATTCATGTGTCCTCAAACACAAGTCCAGGGAAAAGCTATTGACAAGGGAGCCTCAGCAGGAAGTAACGGGAGCAGGTGACCGACCACGAGTGGGAGGGGAGAGGGCAGCATGTTTTTCCTTTACTGTGAGTGAGTAATGTATTCTCTGTCCAACATGAAATGTCACTTCACCACATCAGCTGTTAACCCATTTCTGTCTCCTGCACTATGTCAGGGTAGAGATAACCCAGCAGCACCTCCAAGCCTATGCTCGCTGCTGTGGTATCGGATGGGTTCCGAGTAGTTTTCCTCGGTGAGAGCATCTATACTCACTGTGGGAGAAAACACCCCTTCCCCAGACCCCCAGAACCCCTGAAAAGGGGCAAGCCTCTTTGTTCTGCCCTACTGAAGGCCTGATGCCAAGACCAGAGCCACAGAACCAAACGTACAGTTTTGAAACCTCTGAACACACCAGCTGTCCTGTGTTCAAGGATTCAAAATATACTATGCTAGGCTCTGGCACCGCTCTTGTCTAGATTTAGTCATTTTAAGTGACCCTTCCCCCCCCCACACACACACACGCTGGGAGGGGGCGCAGAAAGTGAGAAGGAGAAAGAGAGGAAGGAGAGACAGACAGACACAGACACACAGATACATATATAGAGGGGGAGGTACAGAGAGGGGGAAGGAGAAAGTGGAATAGGGAAACAGACAGACAAAGAGATTTTGTTAACTATTTAATACGTGTTGTTTATAGCCGGCTCCATTCTGATACTCTCTATTCGGATAAATTAGTAATCAGAGATGGGGTGGGGGTAACCGTCTCTCAGAGCTCATGTGATGTGGTAGCAGCCCAGTTGGCACAGGATCTGCTTTTCCTGACCCCAGTGAAGGAGCCAGGATCTGGCTTGGGGCTATATATGCCCATAGGAGGTGGTGGTGACATTGGCAGAGAAGAATGTGTGTGGAGGAGGAAGAGGGAGAGAGGCAGAAAATGATAGCAGCCATACTGGGGGTGGGGGGTGGGGGCAACGACTGGTTGGAACAAAGGACCTAACAACAGGCCCAGCATGCAGTGGTGGGACGGTGGGACCAGAGCCATCTTCATTGGACGGCATGGTCTCATGGATTGGACTCATCCAATTCCATGAGCTCTGGGCTGGGAAGTTGTCTGAGTCTGGAGAGCAGTTGTGAAGGGCATGGTGGTGTCAGGTGGCCTCCACCACTTGCTGGCTGACCTCTGGTTCCTTGGTGTCTCTCAGGGATTCATCCAGCAGCAGCTTCAAAGTGCTCAGTGGGTCACTAGAGTGCGAGGTTTTCGTGTCAATTTCCGCATCGAGAAAGGTGCTCTCAGCCTTTTATATTCTCTTGCAAGAGTCTACACACTTGCCTTGATGTGTTTTGACCTCTCTCTCTCTCTCTGTGCCTGAGACCATGGGCTTTTCAGCTGCTAGAACAGAGAACCCCTGGCTAGCAGAACTGACTTAATAAACACAGGAACAGACTCAAAGCCAGACAGGAAAGTTTCTACGACTGTGTTTGGCAGAGTAAGTTAGCCCCTGTCCCCCTACCCTGCCCCTGGCCCTGGCTCTCCAGAGGTTGGTCTTCACTGCCTAGGAGGTGAGATGCTCCACACTCCCAGGTCTCAGCCCCCTTTCCTATGCTATGAGCCACGTGGTTCTACCACTGCTGCGCAGATGTCCTACAGCTCTTCTGCTTGTGTGCTCACCTCCTGTTGAGTGCTGGGGATTAGTTTGTTTTTTCAAAGATGGCCACAGCAATGCTTGCAACTTCACATCCTCTTTCAGAATTTAAAGGTTTTGTTTAGTTTTGGTCAAAAGATCAAGTCAAATTTCTTTCTCATGGATGAGACCCATAGAAGCCTCTGTGCGCAGAAATGTAGCAGTTGAGGTGCCGTGGAGTTGTGAGGCCCAATTATGGACAGGGACAAGGGCTCCACCCTGGTCTCTCTTCCTTTCGGGGCATGTGTCTTGAGACTGGTGCACAGGACCTCTGTCCTAGAATCCGCTGTCAGACATATGAGAAAGAGCCTTTAAATGACTCTAGTCCCTTGTCCCCAAGCTGCCACTCTAACACCAAATAGAAAAAGGCTGTCTCCATCAAGCCCAGCTATAATGTGGGCATGAGGAGGGGAAAGTTGCTATTTTGAGCCACTGTGTTGAGTAATTGGGTCCATAGTAAAAGCAATGGGACACAACCCTTATAGTTTCATCTACACGTCATCTGTCTCCCTGCTAAGCAGAGTTAGAGGAAGTCCTATGCTTCAAACAGTTGACATTCCTTTGCCAAGCCACAAAACATGGGGGGATTTAGTCTATTATAATGCGAAGCCTTGCAGCTCCTTGTAGCCCCCCCCCCCATGTTAGACCCTTTATTCATTCGGCTCATTCGTTTCTCTACCCGCACATGCAGGACAAGCTCTCCTGTGACTGTGTCAACAGACATCGATTCCGGTGAAGACTTGACAGCATTGTCAAGCCATGCCTCTTCACTTGTCAAACTTGTTTATCTGTCCTGAAACATCAAACAAGCTTACCTGGTCGGTGTCAATGGGCTCTGCTTTTTTTCCTCGAGCTCTCTGGACTGACAAGAGTTGTGAGAACTCCACGGCTGGAACACACCATAGGTATTTGGCACTTAAGCTCTCCTGCTGAGATACTCATCGCCAATAAAAATATCGAGCACATCAGAACACAGTTCCTTTGTGCCACAGACTCTGCCTTCCTTCCATATTGGCGGAGCCACTCACTTACCACAGCAGGTGCCACTGTAATTAGCGAGGTAGAACTCCAACCATATGTCTCCCCAAGAATACACCGGATGGATCTTCACACACTTTACAGGAAACTTGTCTGTTACACACATTCCCTGGTCTCCCAGTTTAATGAGCTAGCTCAAAGGGGAGGCCAAAGCTTTAACTAGTTATCTGCCTTGTGTAAGGATTCAGGCACTATGCTGGGCTGCCCTGTCACCTGGGAGAATGCACTCAGGCAGTGCCCTGGTCAGCCCAGGGTTCCTGGTTTCCACAAGGGCAAGGAAAGACCCCGCCCACTTATGCTCTCTTTCCTGCACTTTCTCTCTTTCCTGCAGTTCTCCTGAGGCAGGCAGGACTTTTCCTGTCTCCTGTTTCTCTTCTGTCCTCTCTGTCTGTGTCTCTTTACCTCTTTTCTTCCCCTCCCCCCTCTGCTTTCTAATAAAACGTCTCACTTAAGCTCTGTCTGCTGGCTTGTTTGTCCCTCCGCCTCAGTCACCCTCACCTGCCAAGGCACCCCTCATGCTTTATCATAACACCTTGTTCTTGACAACACACTCCAGGCCAGTGGACCCCAGGACTGTCATTCATCTGTTTTCAAAAGTTCTCTTTGCCTTTAATATTATTATTTTTATGTTGGGCAGAACCAACCTCCAAATATAAACCCCAGCCATGTTTGGGCCGCCTCAGTGTGTGTAAGGGGCTTGCTGCCAAGCCTGATGACCTGCTTGATTCCTGGGACCCACACTGTGGAAGGAGAGAACAGACAGACTCCCACAGGTTGTCTTCTGACCTCCCCACATGTACTGTGGCACACGCATGTTCATACCACATGCACACATAGACAAATAAATAATGTAAATAAATGTGATCCAACCCATGTGGGATCTACCTTCTCTATGTTAACATTAAGGGAGGGTAAGGGGAAGGCTAGAAGTCAGGATGCATTATGTGTTTGAATTTGAATTTAGATTGTTATTTGCTTTATTGAATAGTTTGATCTTCATTGACAATCATGGGGAAATGATGTTTTAAAAAAATCTATTGCCCCAGGGCCGATTTTACATTCACACCACGATTTTAGCGCCATCTAGGGACAAACATTGCTTATTGCAGTGGGGAGAAATGGGGAAAAACAAAACAAAAAACCCAAAAGGGGGACCTGACCTAACTAAACCTCCCAAACCTTTGATAAACAGTGATAGCCTTACTTCCTACTTCTTCTTTCCTGTCTGTCCCAAGAAAGGTCTTTTAGTTGCAAATGTCTAAATGTTCAATAATTCTATGAAATGGGTATTGTTAAAACCACCACTCTACAATGGAGAAGGGGTAGTTTGTGATAAAACTGGAAGTGAACACACTGGAAGTGAATCTAGATGCACACTTTCCCACTAAGGCATGAAGACTTCCCAATTTACTTCCACCTTCTGTCAAAACAATGTTACAAACACTGCAGACAGACTGAACTGCCCTGGCCTGGGGGTGGGACGGAGTCAGCCAACAGGGAGCCCAAGGGAGGGAGTGAGAATGAGGAGACAAGAGACATGAGAGATGGAGACAAGGCAGTATCCTGATCAAGTTTCATTTAATGAATATAACCACAGGGGTTAAGTAGTGGAGAAATGATGGACTGGGCCAAAGGCAGGATGTGAAGGAGGCAGAACGTCCTTCCAAGCAGAATGCGGGTGTTCCGCTATTAGAGAAGTTGCTATACCATAAGCCTGCAGCTGGGACTCTTTCAGGGTCAGGCTGCACCATATGTTTAACAAGAGAACAGTCATAGGGGAATGGAAAATTACAGTATGTTAGCATCTAAGAGAGTAGTAGGAAAGATGGCTGTTAAGATGCTAACTTTGCTCTGGGGTTCCCCACACTGAACACCAGTACTGAGAAACGGAGACTCTCGGGGAGGCAGTAATTGATAAGCAGCAGTAACACTTGGAAGAAACCATGTCTTCTGATGAGATCATCTATGTTCAGGGTGGAATGGCCATCGACAAAGCATGTTGGGAAGTTCCCTAAACCTGTTGGTGGCTTGAAGATATTGTGAAGAGAGTCCTGAAAGTCGGCAGGTGGCCAGTCTCTCCCAGTCACCAGAAACTGTCAAGTCCTGGCCCCAAGGCCCAACACAAGCTCCTGGAGAGTAAGAATCTCAGCCAGGCTCATCCCCCATAGACTTGTTAACTGAATCAAAATGAGCTTCTCTCCATGCTACTGGAGGTGTGATAGAAATAAGGCTGGATGGAAAAGACTCATTTTCATGGAAATGTTCCAGTGCTTATCAATCTGGAGGACTTCACTAACAAAATCCATGCATTGCTTTCATTTTTTGGTGGCAATTTGCTCGGTTTTGGATGGAAATCTGTGCCTCAGTCAATACAGTATTCAGATTACAGTGCAGAGGCAGACAAAATGATGGGCTGCCTGGTTGGAAGACCCCAATACAGTGTATCAGCCTGGAAGGGGACATGCTAGAGTTACGTTTGCACATACAGTTCTTCCCTTCCACGCTGACCTGGGCAGCCTGGGTATAGACTCACTGTCCACAGAAATAGAATGTGAACTCCAAATGCACTTTAATCGTCCATCATATTTTGAAAAGTTTGAAAAGAATCTCAGGTCAATTTTAATATCCTTTTTCATACTGTATTTTACTTTACCTAATATGCTCAAAATAGTATTATTGTAGAATTAAAGTTTGAGATGTTTTGTATTTTAGTTAAATCTCCAGTGCCAAGGAGCACTGGGGTGTGGCTCGGCTGGCAGTGCTTGCCTAGCATGCACAAAGTCCCACAGGTGACTGTCAGCACTAGTAACCTGGGCATGGTGGCACATGCCTGCAATCCTAACACTCGGGAGGTGGAACCAGAGGTTCTTGTCCAAGGCCAGCCTGGGCTATACAGTGAGTGAGTTTGAGGCCAGCCTGGGCTATACAGTGAGTGAGTTTGAGGCCAGCTAGGCTACATGAGACCCTGTCTCCAAAACAACAAAAAAAATGCAGTTCACATTTTGTACTCCTCATAGTCCCTCTTGAACCACACATGGCTCAGGCCTCCAGTGAGGCTGTCATTCTCAGGCAGGCTGCTTTGTTAGGGGCTATGTGCCTATTCAGAAGCATTTTGTCTTTCGGTGGTCTAGGGTTTACTTTTTTATTACATTTATTTGCTTTTGTTGTGGGGGAAGGGTGTATGCAAAGCTCTCTTGTGGTCAGAAGATGACTTGGAGGGACTGGTTCTCTCCTTCCGTGGTGTGGATCTCAGGGACCAAACTCAGGTTGTCAGAACTGGCAGTAGGTGCCCGTAGCCCATGGAGCTATCCTTCTGGCTGGGTCTGGACTATGGACATACGACATCCACACAGTAACCATACTGATGGTCACACTTGATTTTATTCAAGTCTTGATCACAAGTGCTGGGACCATAATGGTGTGTGAGGAAAATAATTTAAGGAAGTGAACATTAGGGTATTTTTTCCCTTGCTTATTTCCCGGAGTCCTTGAACTTATTTGCTTTTTCAGATCATCACTACAACTAAATAGAATTAAAAAAGGGTAAATTTCTTTCCATTCCCATTTGTAGCAACACTAAAAACTTTTCAGCTGGGGCTTAGCTTCCCCCCCTCCCCGAGACAAGGTTTCTCTGTATTGCTTTGGAGCCTATCCTGGAACTCTCTCTGTAGAACAGGCTGACCTCAAACTCACAGAGATCTGCCTCTGCCTCCCAAATGCTGGGATTAAAGGCGTTTGCCAACAACACTATCACCAGTCTGGGGCTTAACTTTTAAAGATATTCGTTATAATTACTGTGTGTGTGTGTGTGTGTGTGTGTGTGTGTGTGTGTGTGTGTATACACTGCATGTGCCAGGGCCCACGTGTTAAGGTCTGAGGGCAACTTTTGAAAGTTCGTTCTCCCTCCATCTTATTTCTGCCTTGTTTCATCCCCCAGGGTGGCTGATCTGCAGCCTTCTCTGGGCGATTCTCCAGTCTTTGCCTCCCACCTTGCAGTAGGAGTGTGTGAATACAAACCACAAGCCACAGCATTTGGCTTTGGTGGGTTCTGGGGACTCGGGTCATCAGGTTTGTGGGGCAAGCTCCTCACTCCATGACTTCTGAACACTAACACCCATACACGCTGGGAATCTATCAGCTTAAACCAATAACAGAGGAGCAGGAAAAAAAAATAGTGTCTGAATAGCCAAACTAGATGCTAACAAATGCACAAACACTCAGGTTAGCTGGGCACACACTTTTAATCCCAGCACTTGGGACACAGAGGCTGGCCCATCTCTATGAGTTTGAGGTCACCCTGGTTTACACAAGTTTCAGGACAGCCAGGACTACACAGAGAAACCCTGTCTTAAAAAACAAAACACCTCACCGGTCTTCCCCTTCATTTTACAGACAACAAGGTTCAACGGGTTACAGGCTTCCAGCATCCACGGGTAGATCTGCTCTGCCTTCCAGAGCTTCCGTGTGCAGTTTTCCCTTGCAGATCTGGAGACAGCAGTTCTCCCACCCTCTTTCCCTAGCACGCATTTCCCTTTTGGATTTATTATTAATTTACTTACTGTGCGCATGCACACGTGCAACACGACGATCATGTGGAGGTCAGAAGACAACCTGCACAAGTCTGTTCTATCTTCCCACCATATGGGTCCCAGGGATTGAATTCAGGTCATGGGCTTGGTGGTGCCTTTATCCACTCTCTGGCCTCTGCTACTTGTTTTCTAACAATATTCGTGAACTCACATAGTCACTGTACTAAGTCATTTTCAGGAGCAAATCGCCTAGGTTCAACTTCTGGTCCCGATTTAAAGTGAGTCTATCCATGTAAAGTACTTGAACATAATCTAGCCCATGGTAGGCCCTTACAAGCCTTTCTGTTGGTGTCAATGAACAGAACAAGTTTTCCCTGTTCTTAGTCTGCAGCCAGCCAGACTTGAATATCCTCCAGAATCTGGGACTTGTGGAGATAAGCAAAAGGCAGCGTCTGGAGAAGTGGTGGAAACTTGCAAGCTCCCCTTCCAGGCTGCTGGGGTTGGTGAGGGCAGACAGCCTCAGGGTTCTCCCTAGGTCCAGCTAGCTGTCTGCAGGTTGCACAATCCAGCCCTCCCAGAGTGGGCTTTGGTGATGCAGCTGCCTTTTTGAGTCACTCCTGCTGCTGTACCTCCTCATCCAAATCCCTTAACAACCCCAGTAAGAATTCAAGGAGTTCACCAAGCTGACTTCTGGTGCAATTATTATTTTGGACTGTGCTCTCAGTGCCATATGCTGGTTTCCAAAGGAGAGATCTCGCTCAGGAGCACGTGGGAATGTCTGTGATGACTATTGAAAGGGTGGATATCAGCTCAGGACCCAAGACCAAGTTCTCAGCTCTAAGGAGACATATTTGCCCTAGAGGGAAGAGAGCAGGGAGAAAGAGACAAAGACAGGAGGAGATAGAGGAGGGAGAAGGGAAGGGAATAGGGAGAGGAGGAGAGGTATCTGCCCTGTGGGGGAGTGGGGAGGACAAGGTCAGCCTCTGGAGGAGACAGACATGGTCTATAGGGAAATAGCAGTTTCTAAGAGTAAAAGGGGAAACTGTTAGAACGAGTTGTTTAATTTTAATTGGGCATGTTAATTAGGTGAGCCAAAGGGGGCTTCTGATTGCTTGACTTCAATACTTTGATAGCTAGATTTTCAGCCTCAGGAGGGAATAGGCCGTATGGGCTAGTTTTAGGAATGTAATCTAACCATTTTTTGTTTTTGTTTTTGTAAGCAAAGCAGAGAGAATGAGAGAGAAAGGCAAGGCCTGCCAGAGTCATGTTTGCCATGCTCGGGCTGGCGAGAGTTCCTTCAACTACTATAATCTCCTGGGCCTAGAAATCCCCTATAAAATCTTGAGTAGATGGTGTCTACAGCACATGGTGGGAGCTTGCTGCTTCAGAGACCACAGTGCCTTTGGAGGGTACTTACTTCTTGTGCAAAAATCATGGGCTTTGGAGCCTGGCACCATGAGCTTATCCACCATTCCCACCATGACATGTCACTGCAGTTTAATGTAAGGTTTACGGACCTTTGACATAAACCTTTCCAATGCACTTAAAGCGAACTAAAGCTCAGAGTCCAGTGATGGAAGGAACTCCCTAAATTGCAAGTCTAGGCAATGAATAAAAAGTAACAAAGACCCCCAGCAACATTCCTTCACGGTGAGAGGAAGAGCTGTGTGGGATCTTTTAGCTGAAACCAGTAGCCTCAGCTCTGGGTGGACTGACTTCTGGAAAAAGTTCATTAGCAAGTATAAGTAATGACCAGGGTTCTCCTGGGCTACCATAGGCAGCCTTCATCAGAACATGGAATACCCTAGCGAATGTATGTGTGTAAACTATGAAAGCCCACTGAACCTGAGCATGTGTTGACAAATGTGAAAAAGCATACCAAACAGGAGTATGTACATATGATGTACAGAAAGCCAGATGAACCCATGTATATCTCTGTGGTTTGCTGGATTTCTGGAGTCCCAAATAGTGCCGGCTGCTGCAGAGCCGAGGGCAGTGAGATGGATTCCACCTGTGGTTCAAAATCAGCTTCTACACGTTGCAACAGCAACTGCTCAACGGCACTGAAACACTGAGTAGCTGTAGCAAGAAGTCCTAAGTATTGGAGAGGAGAAACAAAGGAGATTCAAAGCCAAGTGTGCTCAAGCCAGTTAGCATCTGAATCTGGTGCCACTGGAAAAAAAAAAAAAAACCACTTGCAATCTTCTAATATTTATTTTCTAGAGTTGGCCACCTTAGTTCCTAAACTAACAGGTCTCTGATCATAAGGCCAACTGGGATAGATATACAAAAAGTACTTTCTAAACAGCAAAATACTCATATCAGATTTTATTATTATCAAAGTGAAAATATGTTCTCTCAGAGACAACAAGGTCTTTGTGCAACTTTAATTCCTGTAGCTCAGTCTCTGAACTATTAGGCTTCTTTAAGCTCGTTGCTATGAGACAGTGTGTGTTTAGTGAGGTCTGGGGGCTGGACCCTCATCACTCCTTTGCATGCTGTGTGACCATCTTGCTTGATGGGAAGAATACCCATCCACTCACAGGAAAAAGAAACAGGAGTCAAGGGAAAAAAATAACAATGAGATGTATTTAAAAACAGACTTCTCCAGTTGGCATCGTGAAATAGCTAACAATTATCTCTAACCCCTCATCTGGTTTCCTCTGCTCTGGCGTCCTCTGAGACGTAACTCTTTGGACCTCGGGCGGCAGCACCAGACATTATAGCCCCAGAGGGAGAGGTATTAGTTAACCTTCTGCTGGACATTCTTGTCTGAACGCAAAAGACAGATTCTTAAACCTCTTATTCATGACATGACGACCATCAGGGGAAAAAAAGATTAAGCCAAACTTGCATATTGAAAATAATGAAACACACACAAAAAAACCTCCGCAGACAATAAATATCGCTGATCCACCTATTCCAATCAAAGTCCAATTTCTCTCAGTCCTAGTAGCCCTGCAGTCCATTGTATACCTTCTGCACCGATCCTTGTTTGAGTAGCTGCTTCACACCTGCAGAAAGAATGAGTGACTACATTAACAAAAATGTGACCTCCCAGGGTTTGTAGAAGGTGTCATGGAGAGGCCAAACGGCTGGATGACAACCGGTTTCCAACTTCACATGTGCACAAACACACACAGGTGTTCACATGTGATCACTTCTTTGTTTCTCTTAAGTCCCACCCCCAAATCCCATGAAGCTCTAGGAAAGGAGAACAGGTAAAACAAGGAAGTGGTCACAACAGCTAACCTTCTGTTCCTTGTTTCTTGCTCTTCTGTCATTTTCACCCCCTTTACCCATTTTCTTAGTATTTTCAAACACTTCCACCAGGTACTGTTTTCATTTAGCACAGAGAAGTTCACCCCAGGCCTCCAATTCTCCTAAATCTCATCTTCCCTTTTATTTTGGTCTAGGTTTTTCACTTCCTTGTTACTCCCTGAGTACATAGCCTTTAGTGAACACAGTGATAGCAGGACTTGTTGCCTTTACAAAGAAAGGCCTACATCATGTCTAATGCCTCCAAGGGGTTTTGCTATTTTGCTTTCACATAGTCCACCCACATGCATCTGTACAAATATTGAATGCGTGCGCGCGCACGCATGCACACACACACACACACACATACACACACACACACACACACTACCTTCTTTTGCCTCCTCTGTCAGCTGTTCTTTTGGAAAATCCACATCAAAAGTGATAATCAAAGAGCCCTTGATGTTATTGTTGTCAAAGTTAGGAAGCCCTTCCCCTTTCTTCCACAGCTTGGCTCCTGGCCTGGTAATCTTGTCCCGGGAAATATGTACCTGGAAAGCCAAAAGGAACCAAGTGTAGCGGCACTGGCACACCCTGAGTCCATCACACAACTTCTGGTGAGCACAGGGGACAAAGCTAATGCCACAGCTCAGCAGAGGTGGGGGGCGAGGAGGGGGGAGCAAGGGGGCCTCACACAGGCAGGCTGAAAAATAGAGATGCTACTGCTGATGTTTGTAGCAGATGAGACACCGGAAAGGAGCCTCTGCTTCCAGAGGACTTCAACCCACCACGTGACCACAAAGCTGGAAGGCTGGAGTGTTTACCTTGTGACCATCCAAGTGAGTTATGTCCATCTCAAAGCCAACAAGAGCCTCAACTAGTGAGACGGTCACATTTGTGTACAGATCGTCCCCTCTCCTCTCAAATATGCGGTGCCTGAAACAGAAAAAGGTAAAAACCGCCAGAGTTTAAAGTGCTAGAAAAGGAAAGTCTTGGGAAAAGATGAACACCATTCTTTCAAACAGGGAGCATTTAACATGCCGTTGCATATGGCATTATCTGAGATTACAGATTTGTGTAAAGTCATACTGAATTCAATTTGTAAGTACATGAAGGCAAGGAAAACCATCAACCATTAGGTTATAGAAAAGACAATATTTGGCAGAATTTTCTGTTCTTTCCTGAGTCCAGCAGATAAGGTGAGGAGAGGGACAGGTAAGATCACCAAGTTAAAGGACAGCCTGGGTCACAGAATGACATCCTACCTCTCAAGTCCCCCACCCACACCTTACCAAGGGGGTTAGGGTTGCTGAGGGTTAACAGCAACTGTTCTAGCCTCTCAGAGAAGTTGTGAGGGGACAAGGTCTGCAAGAAAAGCCAAGGGAAAGATCACCCAGCTCAGAGTGCAGAGAGGGGGAATCCAGGTAGTGGGGACCATCTCTGTATAATCTACTGGGAACAATAGACCTATCACTGGTTTCCAACTAGTTAATAAGAGAATAACAAATAAGAAAGCCTGAATTCCAAGCAAAACTACTGTTTAAGCAGCACTCCACACCAGAGAGAAGCCTATAAAAGGAAAAGCTGGATGTTAATATGACTGAATGGCCTTTTTATGGAAAATAATTGCAGCACTCCTTGATTCCTACTGCAGATTGCCTCTCATGTACAGCTCTTTTCATTTCTTGATTTTTTGTTTGTTTTGAGACAAGATCTCATGTACTCCAGGCTGGATGACCTTAAACTCCTGACCTACCTGTCTCTACCACCTGAACATTGGTATAACAGGCATGTGCCACCCAGTCTGGTTTATACAGTGCCAGGGCCCAAACTCAGGGCTCTGTGCATGCTAGGTAGCACTTTACCAATGCCCAGCTCTCTTTTCAATTCCTACCTTCCTTCCAGCATCTTTTGAGTTTCTTAGTCCTAAGTAAGTAACTGGGGCTCAAGGTCGGGACTTCATCTCCTATTTTCAGTACGGTTGCAGAGTTAAAAATGATTACTTATGGTATAGTAGGCATAAAACAGAAGAAAAAGTGCAGATGCATCATCTCCACAATCACTCAATCGGGAAGCAGGACTGAGAGATGCCTCTCCCAGCTGATACCTACTTGACAACTTTGATTCGGAATCGCAAGTCTCCGGGTTCTCCATCCACATGCGGCTCACCTGGTCAGAACAGTTCAAAGAATACCACAAGTTGAATAAGCTGAACACGTATTTATATGGCACTTCCAAGTAATTTTTAAATCCACTGCCTCAGACAATGCCCCTGTAGAGTCTGAGAAGGCAACGTCTCCACTCCTCTCACATACTAGGTAGCCATTAAGATATGGGATAAGGCAGAAGTGAGTTATGATAACAAATACCAGTATCTCACCTTCTCCAATAAAGGGGTACTCCATGCCATCTCTCACGCCAGGTTCTATTTCTACTTCTAGTGTTCGTTCTTCATTCACTAGTCTGAGACAACAAAGAAAATAGTAATGAAACCCCAGCTATAATCAGCTTTACCACTGTGCTGGGAGCCTTTTCTTGGACAGCCCTGCTGAACTGTTTGCCAAAGCTATTTGGGCCTGTTTAGGGCTTCCACATGCCAACACTCAGAGCAGAGAGACTCTGCATCACACAAACATCAGGATTTGCTTTCACGGCCAGAGCTGGAGGGAAACAAACATCTGCCACACGTAGCTCAGAAATGAGAGGTACTACCTTGTAGCTTAGAGACGTGCACTGCTCTCTTTTTTGCTGGAATGTGGTGGGGGAGGGGACAGCCAGGTACAGACAATCAGAATATTTACTTACTTGACATTAGGGCACTCATCACAAACCACCTCCTGGGTCATCTGGAAGCGGCCTGGGCCCAGCTGTGTGGTTCGCATCTCCTGCCGACAGTTGCATTTCCGTTTGCCAGGAGCCTGCCTGGCTACAGGCTTGTTTCTAACTACCTAAGAATGCAAAAAAACAGCTTTTAGTTTTCTCAGTGGAGCAGCGCGCTGCACATATGCCTTCTGTGAAAGCTATCCCTCACAGAAACTGAAAGTTTGCAGAACTCTGGGGGGGTACAAATCAACCCCCACACAAGAAGGAAGCAAACATACTTAAATGACTCTAATCTCAGCCCAAAGCTGTAGGAGTGGAGAGAGAGGGGAATAAGAAGACTCCAAAACCAGCATTTCCAAGACACACCTCGGGCTACAGAATAAAGCAACTCATAGGATCGCTATGTTATTAGGAAAATTGAGTTGTGTAAAGCATAGCCCCCTATAGAACAATCACAGTATTCAAAAACTGCTGTGTGGCTACCATCCAGTCCCATGATTAATCTCCCAAACCACTAGGCAACCCAGTCCAAGACTAATCCCAGTGCTGTCAACATTCAGACACACTGAAGAGGGGAGAAGCATCTCTGTTTAGCTGTTTTCAAACATCCAATCCCTCTCAGTACATGATTTGTGTCTGTCTGTCTAATTTCCTCAACTACACAGTGAGTTTGTGGCCTTGTGGCCAGCCTGGTCTTTATAATACTTCATACCCTAGAACAAAACCAAAAGGAACATGTTTGGGGCTGTAGAGATGGTTCAGTGGTTAAAAGCACATATTGCTTTTGTAGGGTTTGAGTTTTTGAAGGCTTGAGTTTGAGTTCCAGCATCTATATCTGATGCTTTGAACACCTATACTTGTGTACACAGAGTCCCACACAGACATATACAAAATTAAACTTAAAAAAAAAATCTTGTATTTGTATAATCACACAGCATTGTGCTCATGTAGTGAAGTGACACAAATGTTTGGAGAAAACTCCCCTACAACAGTGCTGTAAACACCTCTAGACACGTACACATTCAACTAATCGCCACAGCTCCCCAGGTAGCTCTTACTCTTCTCATGTACTGTGAAGAGACAGCAGCACATATGGTTAAGTAAAATGACAGGGTTTGAAAGTATGCAGTATAGATGAAGTCTATTCCAGACTTCAAGAAAGGTAACTTCAGGTTAAAGATTGCAGACTTTTACTACAGAACATAGAACAGCTTTCTCACTTTAGAGCAGATTTTTAAAAGACTCAAAAACTAGCCAAGATCAGATTTCTTTTTAACATTAAAATGAACACTTGATGAATTAAAATAAATCTTAAATATCGTGTAAAGACAAGTTATGTTATAAATGGGTAGACGTATCTGTATTATGGCTAACAAAAACAGTAAAAAGGAAGCAGTCTTACAAATCAACTAGAAAAAGAAAAGCAGGGCATAGGGCAAAGGAGCGTTTCACAAGAGCAAACAAATGGCCAACAAAAGAGACGCTTATCCTAGCTGATAACTAGGATGCACAAACCAAGACCACAGTGAGATAATATCCCATCCCTATTCTAATAATCCGGAATGCTAGAAAGGGAGCAGGGAATATCCCATATGGGCAGAGTTACCTGCCTAGCATGTATGAAGGCTTAGCTTCAATTCCCATAGCTCCAGAATTGGGGGCGGCAGAGCAAATCTATTGAGCCTCATAAATTGCCGAGGCATGTTGAGTGTTGACACAGACAATTTTAAACATCCTATGGCATTTTCTTGTAAGGCATGAACATGTGCTAACACAACCCAGCTACTCTACTCTTATTCTTACTCATGTAAGTGACATCCTTGCTTATATGGAACTAGAATATGTACAGGAATGTTCATGGATACGGCTCTTTGGGAGTTAAAAACCCAACAAAACCAAACATTCCTATTGATGGTTACATGAGATTTTTTTCAGCAGACTGACAGCTGTAAGCAACAAGGGTGACTCATAGTGACAATCTGTCTCAAAAATGATGATATGCCCTTTTTATAGACTCAAAGACAATAAAAATGCATTGTTTTAGGTTCATGTATGTGCAATAAACCAGAAGAGTAATGGTGAAGTTATCTCTGTAGTGAGGTAAGGGGTGGGATACGCACAGGCAGGTAAAAGCAGGGTATTATTCTTGGGGTAGATAGTGAGTTCAGTTTGTGACTGTTATAAATTAAGGATTATGAGTAATTCAGTTATGTGTCAGTCACTCCTGCTTGTCTGTGAGAAGACAAAAAGTATACTAAAATCTCTGATTTTTTGGTCAAAAGTACAAGTTATGCATGTCAGTATGAGTTGGTGTATTGTGTGAACTTACTTCCACAAAATTTCCTGCATATACTTCTTCTAAAGTGACTTCTAGATCTACGATGATATCACTTCCTCTTGGAATATTTCTGTCCTGCTGACGAGGGGTTCCTCCAAACATGAAGCCAAAATCTCCAAAGAAGCTGTAGATATATCGCAAAAAGAACATGAATCCTGTATCTCACAATTATTTATTTTCTTCACAATAATAAGATATTGCTTCCTACCAGCACACTATGTAACAGAAATTTTTAATATACTGGAGTCAAATATCACAAAAATTTTAATTTACATAGTATCAGGTTGCCTCCCACTATTAAAAAAACACTCTTTAATACAATAAGATTCCATACATAACAGCCACATAGGAGTACACAGTATGTCAATGGATTCAATATTGGACTCAATCAATAAAATAATCCATTTCAATACTGAGGAAAATCCAGACATGACAGACTTATTGAAAAAAGGTATAATATACATACTCCTGTGCAATTTAAACTTTCTGCTAAACTTAAGACATTCTTTTTTTTTCCAAGACAGGATTTCTTTGTGTAACCCTGGATGTCCTGGAACTCACTTTGTAGACCAGAGAGCTGCCTGCCTCTGCCTGGCATAAAAGGCACCCACACTATACCTGGCCTAATTTAAAGAATTCTTTAAGGTTAATCCTGAACTTTGAGCATATTGCCTGTGTTCACTCCATGTGCTCTTAAGAAATTAACCTTGACAAAGAAGCTACCAATCTGTACAAAAAGTCCTGGCCTGTACAAAGTAAAAATCAGTGTTTGGAGGTAACAAAAGAATTACTTTGAGTTGGATAAAAAGTGTTTTGAGTTGTACAGGTGCACGCTGTTAGCATTCAGACATCTGTATTGGCCTGTCCTTGTGGTTCTGACAGGGTATGCCCTCAGCTGCAGTCACTAAGAGCACCACCTGTGCATATTCACTATGTTTCCTTTCAAAAGGGTCCTGCCCGCCTCATCTCCCTTCCCCCCCTCTCCTCTGCCTGTCTCTGTTCCCCCACCCCAACCTCTTTCTTCTCTTCTGCTACTCCTGTCCCCAGAGGCCCATCTTCCCTTTCCCCTCCAATGAACACCCCCTTCATCCAAGGTCTGTCCCATGGAGTCCTCCTCTCTCCAGCTGCTTTTTGAATTACAGTACACAGACTCTTAAACCTTCAGCTGAAGGGGAAGGACAGTTTGGAGAGGAAGTTTCTCTTTCTGATATCACTTCAGTGGCCAGGGGGAAGAGGTACTTTCCTGACACGCTCAACAGACAAAGCTACCAAATGTAACTATTCTTACTTGAGGGGCAGGTTCATAGAAGCCTTTGAGAATCTAAAGAAATGAACGTTCACTCAATACAAGTGCAGACTCAAACACGAACTCTGGATTAGATGTTTTAGCATAAAACATCATGATGCATGGAGATTCAAATGTCAACAAGGAGGGGTTCAAAGAGAGAAGTATTTGTTAACATTCCAGCTATCCTGAATTCCCAGAAAGCCAAGTGCAATAGGAGGTCAAGAGATCCTATGAATACCTCCCCTGATGGTGACTATCATAGTCATCCCTTTGTTGTCCACAGGATGAAACAGAGGCAACTCTGACCTTTGCTTCCTAGAATAATTCATTTAGTGTTTAAGTGGTCTAGTCTCAGGATGTAAACTTAGCAAATGGGCAAATAACTTACTGTGAAAAAATGTCCCCATGGGAGCTCTGATGACCATCTTTCAAGCCTTCTTCACCATAAGTATCATACTGTTTCCGTTTCTCACTGTCTGACAGAACCTGGGGATCAAAGCCAGTGGGGAAAGGGTCATACTTTGTAAGTCAGTTAAGGTATATTCATGTTTATAGCTGTTTTCCATTCTGACCCTGAGATTCTAAAATCTTACCAGAATGTGATTTTCATTATGTATGGTATTGGGCATATTTAAAGTTGTTATCTTTTGCTTGTTTTGAAGTTTTGAGATAAGGTCTTGCTACAGGGCTCAGGCTAGCCTAGACTTCCAAATGTAGCCCAGGCTGGTCTCAAACTCATGCTTGTCCTGCCTTAGCTTCCTGAGCAGGACTGTACACATGGAGCACCACAACTGGCAAGCTGCTTCAATACACTGAAGAGTTCAGAGCACGGTCTAGTCCACATTGCTCAGTGATGCTTTTAACTTCACATTATTAAATCTGATTTAGTACCTTAAAAAGTGTATGTAAGAAAAGTGACTGTGATGGTCGAGAAGGGACCAGGAAAAAGGGGAGATGGACTGCTCAGGTTAATTTTCTAGGCAATTTCATTCCAAGTCTAATTCTGGAAGCTCTCTGCTATATTATGTCATTAAACTATAAATTAGAATATAATTATGTATGACAGATTATCATGAGTGATAGATGCACCAAATTAGTAGTCTTAAAAACACTACCCACTCCTGCAGCACATACTACACATTAGGAGACTGGCATGCCAGGAAAACAGGATCATGGGCCCTGAAGTAAAATCCATAGCTACATTTTCATACTTTTTTTTGTTTGTTTTGTTTTTTTGAGACAGGGTTTCTCTATGTAGTCCTAGCTGTCCTGGAACTAGCTCTTGTAGACCAGGCTGGCCTTGAACTTACAGAGATCCACCTACCTCTGTCTCCAGAGTGCTGGGATTAAAGGCGTGTGCCATCACCGCCCAGCTTCATACTTTTATTTTTCATGCTTTAGTATGTGTAGAAATCCATTTTTAGAAGAATGCTATCTGCCTCAAAGTGTGTGTGGAAGTTTGTGACCTCTTCATTTCAAGAAAATATTGTTTGTTGAGACATGTATTGTTGAGAAAATATTAATGAACACTAGTCTGTGTTCCTCAGAGTCAATTTCACTGCCCGAAAGAACTTTGTTTAATGTTTATATGATCCAAAGAACATAAGAAACAAATTGGTTTCTAAGCATGTAAAAGTTTGTCTTCAACATGCAAGAAGAAAAAGAATGTATATAGCAGGATAAAAACTAAGTATACAAAAATATATATCTATGAAATTTCTACAATGCAATCCATTACTTTGCATGTTAATTTTAAAAATTAAGTTTTTTTTTTTTGTTTGTTTGTTTTTGTTGGGAAAGGATTTCGAGACAGGGTTTCTCAGTGTAACAGCCCTAGCTGTCCTGGAACTAGCTCTGTAAAGCAGACTGGCCTCGAACTCACAGAGACCCGCCTGCCTCTGCCTTCCTATTACTGGGATTAAAGGCATGTACCACCACTCCCTAGCTTTAAAAACATCTTTTTTGGTTAAAAATTATTGTTAAAAAAGGGCTGGAAAGATGGCTCAGCAGTTAATAGCATCTGTTGCTCTTGTAGGACCTGGATTTGGTCCCTAGCACGACATGGTGGCTTACAACCATCCATAACTCCAGTTCCAGGGGATTCAATGCCCTCTTCTGATCTCCATGGACAACAGGTATATACAAAGTGTACCTACAGACAAGCAGGCAATACATTCACCTGCTTAATTAAAAAAAAAAAAAGCATATTAATTTAGAAAAGAAAAAAAGAGGGGGTGCAGAGAAGAGAGGGCTCTGTGGTTAAAACATAGGATGCTCTTTTGATTCCTAGCAGCCATGCTGGGTGGTTTACAACCACCTGTAACCACAGCCCCAGGCACATCTGAAGCTTCTGGCCCTTGGGGGAACCTCCTGTACTCACAGGCACATACACATATACAAATAATAAAAATAAAGGCTGAAAATAAAATATAACAAGTTCTTTAAAAGGCAGGAAATTGAATCTATGGATAATGACGGTACAATCTGGGGACACAGACTATTTTCACCTTTATGTACTATCTGAGGGAGGTTTCTCTGCATTCTGGGCTTTCCCCCATCCACAGGTTCTGTTCCTACGTTTGTTTCCACGACTCACCTCATAAGCAGCACCCAGATCCTGGAATTTCTCCTGGGCTTGGGGATCGTCAGGGTTCCGGTCAGGATGAAGCTGCAGGGCCAGTTTCCTGTAGGCCTTTTTGATGTCCTTTACAGAGGCACTCCGAGGCACCCCCAAGATCTTATAGAAATCCCGCCTGAGAGGATGGGTAGGTAAGACTTCATCAGAGAGTTTGGCATTACATTTTAAGTTTACTTCTTTATTCTTTGACCATGTTATGCATGCACATAATGTTCTCTGATCATTCTCACCCAATCCTTACATTCTCTCACACCCCTCACACCGAAACCTTCCTTCTTCCTAGAAGTCCACCTTTTCTACTTTCATATATTTTATTGTTTTGTTTGTTTGTGTCCCACTGAGTTTAGTCAGGGAGTCTTACATAAGTGTGGGCAGGGAGGTATTTACTAGAGCCTAGGCAACTTAGCAGCACCTGCATCCCCACATAAAAATAACTACCCCCTCACCCAGCAACATTAATGATCAATAGCTCTTTCCTTGGATAGGGATGGGTGAATCACATTTTTTGTTTTTAAATTTATGTGTTTGTCTGAGCTATCTCTCTAGCTTTATACTACAATAAAACTTATGTGTATGTATGTACCGGTCTGTCTGTATGTGTACCACATGCAGTTGCCTGTAGAATGCAGAACCTTCCCAGTTGTGAGCTGCCTGATGTGGGTGCTGGGTACTGCACCCTGACCCTCTTAATCACTGAATTATCTTTCTAGCTCCAGGATGTGTAACAGTTTTAAAAGGGGAAAGTATTTTTTTCTTCCTTTACAATTAGGTCTACTTATATAAGCAGGTAAATATAAAGGTGAAGGTATATGTGATATGGGCACATATATAAAAAGAATGAGTAAAAAGGAGTATGCTAGAGTTCACAGTCTGAGACACTGAAGTAGTCATAATGAGAGCCTGTGGTCTGGAGGCAACTTGAAAGCAGGCAAAGCACTGGCGGCATTCTTCTTTTAGAATTACCTTCAGCAGAGAGACTATCTTTGTGCTTTATGGCTCCATGTTACTTCCAGCTAAAACCCCAAAATCTAATTAATTCTCTCTTTACTCCCTATGCTGGCTCCAAATGCTTTTTAAAAATAATTTTATTTTTAATTACAAGCACATATGTGTGTTCATGTGTGGGTTGAGTGTAGGTACCCTGGGAGTTGAGAAAAGCTGGATCCCCTGGATCTGGCATTACAGGGGGGTGTGAGCCACCACACTGGCACTGGGGTCCTCTGCAGGAGCAGGAAGTACCCTTAACTGGCCAGCCATCTCTCCAGCCCCACTGGGGTGGCCAGCCCCACCCCAGTGACTTCTGCAAAGGTCAAATAATTTCAAGAGTTATCTTTATTCACAAAGATTATGTCACATAAATGTTCTAACAGAGCACTTTGGGAACATTAAAGATGGACTGACTTAAGGAGTTAAAATAAAGGTTAAGCAAAGTCTATATAATAACTCTAAAGGAAGAACAACATTCATCAAGTATGCAAGGATTATTGTGTATTTGGATGGAAAAAAATACATTTCATTTACTCACTGCCAGTAACTACACTAATTTGCCGAAATTGAGTCTTTATGATAGATAGGCAGGCTCTAAAGTTCACATGCAGGAGCCTCTATATTCTGGTGGTTGAGACTATGCATATGATATAAACTGGGACATAAAATAGAGAGCAAGGCCAGGGACTATGCTGGGATCAGTCATAAAAAGGTTCTCTGCAGGAAGTGTTAATGGAAAGCTAGAATAAGACTATAAAAGACATTCCAGGGAAGGGCCACCTCCAGCTCACTGACGAGACCAGTAAGTTCTCCTGAATAAGCTGAACACACACAAACGCTCACAGCATCTACTCTTTTTGCCAGAGTTTTAGCCACTGGAATTTACTCTGGAAACATTATGTCAATAATGGGGCTAGGAAAGTCACATAATAGACACTAACATAGTATGGATGGTAATCTTAAAATGTATGGGGAAAATGAACTGGGGAACCAAGACATAAGAGAATACTAAAAAAAAAAAAAAAAAAAAAAAAAATGTATTTTATGGCCTGGCATGTGGCTCAGTCAGAGTGCTTGCCTCTACCTCATGAAGCCTTGAATTCATGATGGCACACACCTATAGCTCAGGCATTCAGGCTGCTACAACTAGTATATATTGTAAGTCACAGTGTTTGAAAAGTAATTTAGTTATTTTAATCATTCTGTCAGGGTTTTGGGTTGGTTTTTATAGACCGGGTTTTATGTTACCTTGAATTCCTGACCTTCTTGCCTCTACCTCGTAAATGCTGAATTTACAGATCTATGAACCATGTCCTGTTCAACTATATAATTTTAGTTTTTGAAAAAAGGTTTTCCTGTAGCTTTGGCTGTCCTGGAATTCAGTCTGTAGAGCAGGCTGGCCTCAAACTCAGAGACCTGCCTGACTCTGCCTCCCAAGTGCTGGGATAAAGGTGTGTGCAACCAGGCCCAGCTCAACTATATCATTTTTAAAACTTATCACCCACAGGAAGTTCCTATCTAATCTGTAAAGTCTTGACATCTCATGAGAAAGGAACCAGCTATTTAATAATGAAAAGGCCAACTATGTGATGAGACTTACGTAAGTAATGCTTTTGGAGAGGGGTGGATTAAAGAAAACTAAGGATTAAAACAAACAACAAAACCCATGCAAAATCACTACTTTGGCAACTAACTCAAAAAATATATAAAGTGGCCCCTCTGACAGAGGAGCTGGATTCTGCTTTCAGTACCTATGATAGGTGATATACACCCATCTTTAACTCCAGCTCCAGGATTCAACACTCTTTTCTCCCTTCCATGGGCACCCACACTTACGTGTTCACACCCACACACAGGCGCACATGTACATGTACTTAAAAATGAAATCTTAGAGAGAGACAGACAGATACACAGAGAGAGGGAGATTCTGAACAGAGGTACCCTGCATGAGTGGACAATATTACCCTTACAAGAACTGGGTTATGAAGTGAAGATCTCAGTGCCAGGTGTGGGAAAACTCCCTATGAATTAGGAGTCAGGGAGGCCCCCAAACAAGAGGCTCCACTATTGCCCATCATAAGTAGTTGGAAGACCCCACTGCTGACGACATACACTCTGATTACTGGACATACAGAAATCAAGCTGGAGATCACATGAAAACTGCCTGCCTCCTGGCCAGGTTTCACAGCACCAGAAGGTTATGTAGGTTGCGTGAGGAAAAAAATTACTACTATTGACCAAAAAAGCAACATGTACCCACATCCTGTACAATAGTGAAGATTGTGGGGGGCTAACCCACTGCTTTCTGACCAGACTTGAGGCCTGCTCCACAGAAGGGAATCCCTATCTGACACTGTAGAGCTGAAAGCCCACGGCTGGGGAGGTCACAGGCCTTGGGTACAGGGAGACCTATTACTGTTGTTTTGTGGTATAATATGTAGGTTATATCTACAGATTCACACACTCTCAGCCTTGGTCATAGAGACTTCTTTCTAGAGGTGGCAGTAAATGCATCAACATAATTGGTCAATAGAATAGGTAACTGTTGAGTGCTCACTCTTAAACAAAACATCTATTTCAACCTTCCCCACCTCTCCCCAAGTCCCCAAGGTTCAGGGAACACCCTGGGAGGTGGGGCAGAAAGAATGTAAAAGCAGCGGAAGGGGAGGAGTGTTGTCAGATTCTGTCTTCTGGAAATGGCACTCACGAATTCACTCAAGTCATGGCTACCTGAACAAGACCTTTACAAAGAGCAAGCCATCAGTCAGCACTCAAGCAACCGCACCAACTGACTGGACTCAGTGAGTGATAAGAAGTGAGAAGGAGCATGTTGGGGTGTGCTCAGGGGGAGTGTGTGTGTGTGTGTGTGTGTGTGTGTGTGTGTGTGTGTTTATGTATAGGTATGGTTATATCGTGTGTATATGAAACTGTCAGAGAATAAGAAAATACTTTTTAAAGGGGGGAAATGATTAAATGACAGCTCTGAAAAATGGCGGTTGCAGCTCAGTGTCAACATTCTATTCCCCAGAGGCTGCTTTATGAGTGACTGAAGGTTAAAGCTATAGTATTAAAACTATTAGTATTTGCACTCATGCCTGCAATCCTAGCATTCGGGAAGTGGTGACTAAAGGAGCATGAATGAGCTCAAGGTTGCCCTCAGCTACATCCTGAGTTGGAGACCCAAGAATACCTCAACTTCCAACTCCAAAATTTTATGTTCATGTTTTGTTAAATACTTTGGGTACTCATAGCTTAATCAGACTAAGGAGGAGACAATAAAACATATGTAAGAAATGTGAACTTTTAGAAATTTAAAATATTTCATAAGAAAAAAATGACAGAATTTAAGCACACATGCAACGAGCAAAAAAACATAAAGGAAACAACTTTAAAAGCTATTCGAGGTAATGTAGCAACCTAGAGATTGTCAGACTCTGACACCCACTAGTTTTTGGTATATTTTTATTTTTGTGGTTACTTATTTATTTGAGATAGGGAATGATATAGGCCTGGTAAGCCCGAATTCCCTCTGGAGCTAAAGATGACCTTGAATTCAGATCCACCTGTTTTCCACCTGCCAAAGGCTGGGATAAAGGTTGACAGCACTCAAGAACACAAGTCAGCTATACTGTATCCTGAGTCACGTGAACTATAGGATCATGCATTTTAAATGCCAGGAGAATCTCAAAGTCTTCTCATGTTTCCCCCTGGTTTCAGAACATCGGTAAAGTTCCTTCAAACTTGCATGATTCACAAGAGTGGCAAATGGCTAGAATCCCAGTTTTTAATCATCCGTTAGTGACGTGCTCTTCCTATTCATACAATCCAGCTCAAAGAACCATGGATAGAGACAGCGAGGCAAGATGACAGTTCAGGCTTGCTAGCTCAAGACCGTGGGAAGTACGAAGGTTCTCTAAGGGGTCTTGCTGCTTCCTCAAGCAAGCCAGTTCCCTCCAGTCTGAGCTTGGCTTTCTTACCTGCATCTGACTTAGAGCATCATGGCCCACCCACTTTAGTGTCAGCCCCTCAGAGGCTTGCTGCAAGCCAGGTATCCCACCGCTCCACCCTCCAGTTCAGCAAAGACGTGTCCACAACTTCAACCCCAGCCTGGCACTCACTACCTTCATTTCCATCGGAAGCTCCCTTCCTCGGAGTTCCGTGACCCTACTCCTGCTCACAGCCACTTAACTCCTTCCAATGCACAAACGTAGTATTTGGCACTGCAACCAACTCCCGCTCTTGTGGGAAACCTGACTCCGCAGGGTCAGCCTGGCCCTCACTGCCCCTCCGTCCCTCGGGCCGGCAGTGCCGCTCCCTCACTGCCCCCTCCTCGATCCCACCCGCGTCCTTCTCAGCAAAGGCCGCCCCTGGGGCCCCGTGCCGCGCGGAGCCCCTTCCTCACCCGGCCATCACAGCTCCGATGAGGTACAGCAGCAACAGGCAGAAGGTGCTCAGGTTCTGCGGGGCCATGGTGTCGCCTGGACCCGCACTCTCAGCCTCCCGTGCCGCTGCTTCTGCTGACCAGCCCTTCCGGCCCAGAGAGGCCGCCTCACGCCCGGGTCTCCTGCCGGGCCGCCCAGACAGCTAGCGCGCCCCCTCCTCAGCTGCCACTTCCCGGGAGCCCCAGAGCCGGCGAGCAGCCAGGCGTGGGCCAATCGCCGCCGAGGACATCACACGCGGCCGCCACTCCGCAGCCAATCAGCGCGGTACACTTCACCTCCGAGGCGGCGCAGGCAGCCAGTCAGACTACGGACCTGCTGCCGCGGCTGCCGGCCAATGGGAAGAGGAAACGTCAGAGGTCCGCGCCGCCCGGAAGTGCCTGCGACTGGGAGAGAAATCTCAGGCGGAGGGGAGCGCGCTGCGAGGAAACCCGAGTGTCCACCAATCGGGAGTCTCCTTCCCAACTCTGACCAATTGTTTGCAAGAGGTCTTAACTCGGCTGCCAGTCTGGAAACTACGTCGTGTGCTTTCGGGACGCGCTCCATCGCCGAGGTGCAACCCCAAGAGGGAGGGCGATTACTTGGTGCTCAAGTACGTGGGGGCGCCTTGCCTAGGGATACGATCTCACAGTATTAACTTATTACAAATAATCTCGATCTCGTAGGAATGAGGCCTGGTATCTTATAGAGAAGCCGCCGCGGAGACCGACTTAAGTTCAGATTCGGCTTCCAGCACTTCGCAGCGGTGAGACAACCCCACCCCCACCCCACTTCCGAACCTGTTTTCGACAAAACTAATTCTGGCAGTGTTGGGAATTTTTAATTGAAATTTTTTTTTTGTAAGTTTCCCAGCAGAGTTGCACATAGTAAGCATGCAATCAATAAAAGCAGTTATTATAGTTCGGAGAAGAGCTTGTTCGTTGGTTGTTCTTTTCTCCAGTTTTGTTTACCACAGAAAACAAGTTTAGCAAAACCCCTCCGCTTAGCATTGTTTCCTGCATAAGCTATCCAGATCTTTACCTGTTAACAGTATCTTGATTATGTTCACTACAGCTCCATCTCTTGCCCAAGTCATAGTTATTTCTTGTTTGCAAAGGTTTCTTAATCGATCTCATACCTCCAAACTTTATATATCGATACAGTATTTTAAAGTACTCCTGCTCTACACACCATGATCGTGTGCATGCGCGAGCGCACTAGGGACCTGGAGACCACAGATTAGACTAGGCTGGGGGACCTGGGAGCCCCAGGTCTCATCTCTGTCTCCCTAGCCCTGGGAATTCACACAGTTGTTGGTGCAATTGCTACTATGGGTGGAATTCAAGGCCTCCTGTTTATACAGCAAGTAAGTGGCAAGCTTTACAGATTGAACTATTTTCCCAGCGCCCTCGTGATTTTTTAAAAGTATGTCAAAACATGTCACTCTCCTGCTTAAAAGCCTCTAATGGCTTTTTGTTGCCCCAAAAGGAAAACGCCAACTCTATGGTAACTTACAAAGCTGTCTAGTGTAACGATCAGTATCCTCACATATTAAATATCTTAAAATGCTCCAGTTCCTCCTTTTAAAAACTTTTCATTTTATGTATTCATTCATTCATTGGTACTTTCTTGTATCAGCAAATTATACAAGCACAAAGCACATAATGATCACGGAGCATATTCTCCCTCTTACCATGTGCCCTCACACCTTTCTTTTTCTCTGTGTCCTGTTATTACCTTTGTTTGTCTACAGTTCTGCCTCTACTTTCATGCCATATATACGTGTGATATTTTAAGTACCTATATAAATCTAGGAACCATAAAGGAGAGAAAACGTGTATTTGTCTCTCTAAGACTGACTTAATTCCCTTAAGATGAATATCTCCAGCTGTATCCATTTTTCTGTAGACAGCATAACTGCATTCTTTATGGTTAGAACAAAATCATTGTGTACATAAACTAAACTAGGTTAGTTCTGTAACTTAGCTATTGTGAATAGTGCTGGAACAAACATTCATGTTTTATCGATACCCTTTTCTGCATTAATAATAAAAGGCTTCTTTTTATGTGCATGGGTGCTTTGCCTGAGTGTAAGCCAGTGCATGCCTGTTGCTCAAGGAGGCCAAAAGAGGTTGGAGGGTCCCCTGGAACTGGAGTTGCAGATGGATGTGAACAGCCATTTTGGGGTAGAAGTCAAATCTAGGTCCTCTAGAAGAACAGTAAATGTTCTTAACCTCTGAGCCATCTCTCCAGCCTGGCTTGCAAGTGTTGCATTGAGAATTTTTAAATCTGTTCATTAGAGAGATAGAGCTAAAATTTACTTTTCTTTGTAGTATCTTACCCCTACTTAAAGACAGATTGCCCTACATGTAACAGCTACATACAAAAAAGTTATAAAATTGTCCTTGGTTTTGCAATGATAAATGAAAAACATTAAAATTCTTCAATTGAACAAGGTATGCAAGGATTTTGTTGTTGGGTTCTTTTGTTAAAACATTGAGAGCAAAATAACTTACTGGAATATAAAGATAAGAGCTGAATGAGCATGCCACTAATGGAGAACGGGGGATATTCTCACAGAACCAGTACCCCCCCCCAATCTCCATCTGATGTCAATCAAAACACAATAGTGGCCATTCAGTTTAAAAAAGAAAAAGCATAATATGCTTGTGCACACACACCAGTTACTTTATATGCAATAAAGAAATGGGGACAGGGAACAGAGAAAAATATACTGTGGTAATCAGGATGTGGCAGAACCAAATTGCTGTTTTCTAATTGCGAATGTATTGATCTATAACAAAATTCTGGAGTAAAATAGCAGGTTTCTTTTTAGTAGACACCTCCAGTTTGCTGCTGGAACACATCAATCGTATCTTCATCCTCTATTTCCAACTGTGCAGATAGATGTGTCTGTTTCATTGATTGGTTGTCCATCAAACCTGAATCTGATCTGCCTCACTGGCATTCCCTATCGTTCACAATAGGCTTTTATTAGTTTACTAAGTGGTGTTTGCCTCTTAATCTTAAACTGCACCACAGAACCATCCTGCCCCGCCACCTTCAAATTAATATGATTGTTGTTCTCAGTCTTGACTCCTTCCTTGATTTTCTCATGGGCCATGGTGAGCGCCAGCGTCTCCTTAGCTGCCGCTTCACAAAAGAGTCACCAGGTCTGTACTGAAGGAGCACACAGCAGCACCAGGAGCGGCGGCAGAAGAAGGAGGTGGCAGCAGTGGACAAAGCCTCTTTGTACTATCTTTATCTGGTGCTAGTGGTAGGGCAAACTGGCTTTATTTTTTAAGTTATTTTATACAATACTTTGAGAAATATTGTTTTATTGTTTTTCCTAAAGGTTTGGTAGAAATCTATAGTGAATTTATCTGGGATCTGGTCTTGGGCTTGTCTTCGACACTGTTCTATTGCTGTGAAGAAATAGCATGACCAAGGCAACTCTTACAAAATAAAGCATCTAATTGGGGCTTGCTTACAGTTTCAGAGGCTTAGTTCATTACCATAATGGCAGAGAGTGGTGGCATGCAGGCAGATGCTGGAGCAGTAGCTGAGATCCAGAAGCAGAGAGAGAGAGAGAAAAAGAGAGAGAGAGGGAGAGGGAGAGGGAGAGAGAGAGAGAGAACGAGAACACCTAGGCCTGGCAGGTGCCTGGACACTCGAGATTTCAACCTATAACCCAAAGACCCAAGGGAGGGGGATGGGAACAAGAGACTCAGATTGACCACAAGGCAGGATTCTGATCAAGTGGCAAATCTTATTTTTCTACTCGGAGTTCATATAGGCTGGCAGAGCAGGATATAAGGGAGGGGGCAGGGGAGGTAAGAAGAATAGTTGAGGACCACGTGTTCTTGTAAGCAGAATATAGGAAATCACAAAGAATGGATGTTGGCAGGGTGGGAAGATCAAACAAGAAAGGTTATTATAGTAGCAGGGCTAGTGGTTATATGCTAGGCTGATCTTGCTAATAGGGCTATTATTGAGTCATCAAACCTTTATGGTATAACCAAAGGCTCTAAATGTACAGCCAAGAGAACAGCCAGAGTTCAGCCAAGGTTTGTTTCATAACTAATCACAGAGCCAGCCTCAGTTCCCAACAGGCATGGGCTTTTGAAACCTCAAAGTCCACTCCCTAGTGACTCTCTTCCTTCAACAAGGTCACACTTAGTCCTTCTAATCCTTTCAAAGAGTGTCACTAAGCATTCAAATATATGAACTGGTGGAGGGCATCTTTATTTAAAAACAAAACAAAAAAAACCAACCAAACAAACAAACAAAAAAAAAAACAAAAGCCACCACAGAACTCTAGTTGGAAGATTTTTTTTGTTTGTTTTTATCTCTTTGTATTGATGTTTGTTATATGGTTGTTTAAATAATTTATCTCCTCCTTATGTAACCAGCAGGTTGTATCCTATCTAGAAATTTATCTGTTTCTTTTAGATTGTCCTGGGGATGCTGTGATAAAAATAACCTGAACAAAGGTGACATGGGGGAGTAAAATATTTCTTTGCCTTACAATTCCAGATTACATAAAAGGTCCTATAATTGCAGAGAAGTCTCAGGGCAGGAATTTACAATAGCTGGTCACACCACATCCACAGTTAGCAGAAAACAAATGTACCGTGTTTATGGTTCTGAAGGGAAAGGTATCCTGGCTGTCGGAAGCCAAGCTGTATCTATAACTTTGTTCTGGTGGGAATGTAGCAGTCCTGCTCCTCTCCCAGCAGTAATAGCTCCCCTCCTCGACTCTGCTAAGAGAGTTTCCCTGCAGAGCTGGGGAAACTACTTGCTTCTCTACTCTGCTCCACCAAGTTTCTTCTTTGCTTCACTCTGCCAAGGGGAAACCCCAGCAGAAGTGTAGCAGTTTGTTCCTGTGTTACTTTTCTGTGCATTGCTCCACTCTGGGGAAAGAAGGTCTTCACCCACACTCCATTCAAGGGATTTATTCAGAGGGAGGAATCCAGGAGGTGGCTGCCTCTGCCAGGATAGAAAAAGGCAGCAGCTCACAACTGAAAGGCACAGGGCTTACATAGGGCTTCTTAGGGGTGGAGTTTTTCTAAGGTGAGGATTGTCAGGGTGGGAATTGGTCAGATTTCAATCCCTGAACTAGGACAAGGTCAGACATTGGCTGGATTTCATGCTCAGGAATTGGTTGGTTTTTGTGCTTAGTGATTGGTTGGTTTTCGTGCTGAGTTGGTCAGGGACAGAGGGTGTTTCTTTAGTTTTGGTTTCAGGGCCACAGTATGTTTCCTTCACTGGCCCTTTGTAACCTTTTGGCTCTGGTTTTAGGGCTAGGGTGTGTTTCTTTGGCTGACTCACATTGCCTGCCTGCTCACAGCTCTTCCAACCTCTTTACTTATATATTGGTCAGTGCCCAGTCCAGGGAATAGGTCAGTTAATAATTAAGACAGTCCTCCCCATTCATGCCCACAGGCCAACCTGATCTAGTTAATTCCTCAATTGAAACTTTGTTCTCAGAGGATTCTGGGTTTTGGCAAGTTGACAATTAAAAACTAACCATTGTGGCCATCTTGCAGTCAATGCCCTTGCTCAGTCACTTGCTTTTTACCCACTGATTTAAGGTTTGTCTTATTCTTGTTTCCCCAAGACCCTAAGGTGAATTTTAAAATTATGTGTGATGTCTCTGATTTTTTAAAACATAGGTAGGCACTTACCTCTTAAAACTGATCATAGTTATGTGGAGTTGGCTCAGTAGGGAAAACCGAGTTCATGCAAACCTAATGATCTGAGTTCAATTCTTGAAACCTGTGTGAAAAGCTAGATGTGGTAGCTCACATCTGTAACCTTAGCATTCCTACTTGAAGATGGGAGGCAGAGAGAGGGGATCAGGCAAAAGCTTGAAGGCCAGCTAGCCTGTAGCACAACACTGACACAGACAATAGGAGAGGGTTGGTGAGGTGGCCCAGTGAGTAAAGAGGGCTGCCGTCAAGCTTAATTACCCAAGTTCAATCTTTGGCCCCCAAACGGTGGAAAGAGAGAACTGACTCCCTCACGTCCTCTGGCTTCAACGTGCATGTGGCATGTGCATACATACACAACACACACACTGAATAATATAAATTCAAAACATTGAAACAGTAAGAGAGACCCCGCCTCAGCAAGGTGGAAAGAGAATACCGACTCTTGAAGGTTATTCTGCACCCACCCCCACCTTGACAATGCCTTCATTGTGTGTTCATAGGTTTTGATATGTTGTATTTATATTATTCTAGCCTAGTAATTATAAAGTTGGTTTAGATTTATTATCTTTAAGTTATGCGTGTATGTATGTGACTTTGTATGGCCATGTGAATATGTGGGTACAAGGTCCCTCAGAGTTCAGAAGAGGCTGTTGGATCTCCCGGAGCTGGGGTGTAGTTGGTTGTAAGCAACCCTACATAGGTGCTAGGAAGCAAACTCGGTGCTCTGCAAGTGCAGTAAGGGCTCTTATCAGCTGAGCCGCAGCTCCAGGACTGCCTCCTCCCCATTGTTATCAGCCTTCTTGAGTTAGTGTGTGTTCTGTAGTTTTATTCCCTTGATGACAGATAACATACACACACATGAGATTATTCCAGTTTCCCTGTATTAGTTAAGACTTGCTTTGTGTCTGTCCTCTTATGTATGTATTTTGAAGAAACTGTTAAGGGATGTTGAAAAGACTGTTTGGATGAGATGCCTTGTAGATGTCTGTTAGGTCTATTTGATCTAGGATGCTGTTTAATTCAGGTGTTTACTTGTGAGGATAGCCTGTGCATTGCTGAGAGTGGCTATGGAAGTTACCCATTATTGTGCTGGAGCTAACCTGTGTCTGTGTCTATTTCTAGTGGTATCTGTTTTATATAATTTGGGGCACTTGTATTTGGGGAATATATTGATTTGGAATAGAAATGTCCCTTAATGTGAAGTGACCTTATCTTTTCTGAACAGGTTTAGTTTGTCAGATACTAGAACAGCAACATTTATTTGTTTCTTATGCTCATTTTCTTGGCATGCTTATGCCATTTTCCATTCTTTCACCCCAAGGTAGTTAGTATCTGTCCTTGATGGTGAGATGTACTTCTTGGGGGCAACAAAAAAGGTAGATCCTTTTTTTTTTTCTCCAATTTGCTGGTCTGTGTCTTTTGATTGTGGAGTTAAGGTAATTAAGATTTGATCTGGAGCAGAGCATGGTGGCACACACCTCTAATCCCAGCATTCGGGAGGCAGAGGCAAGTGGATCTCTGAGTTGGAGACCAGTCTGGTCTATGAATATAACTAAGATTCAATTATGATTGAAAAGTATGTATTAGTTCCCATGAATTTGTTGTTTTGTAGTGTTAGGCATTTTCTTGTTTTTGCTTATGTAGTTTCTGCTGTTGTGGTTATTCTTTCCTTTGGCCTTTTGGCTATGTTTATCTTTCTCTCTATTGTGAAGCAGTCCTTTAAATATCTTATGCAGAACTAGACTATTGGTCAGGGATTCCGTTAGTCTTTTTCTTCCTTCTTTTCTCCTTCAATTATGACCAATAGCTTGGGTATGATAATGTGAGCTGGAAGTTGTTATCTTTCAGAGCTTAACATGCTTCTAAGCCTCCTTGGCCTTTGAAGCATATGTTCAGGAATTTGTTTTTATTCAGATGGCCTGCCTTTATATGCAACTTGGTCTCTTTGGGGCTTCCAGTGTACGTTTTTGTTCTGTATATTTAGTGCTTTAACTGTAATATCCCGTGCCATGGCTGCAGGTCAGGGTCAAGTCCTGAGATGGGCAAAGGGTGCTGGCACAAATAAATGAAGTAGTGTCCAATCACCAGATGAGTTTAGCACTAGTGGCCCTGGAGCCATCTTTATTTATACTTCAAAAACAAGCATGTTTTCCCATACTAACAAACGTGTTTTTCTTAACCTCCAATGTTAACCTCTGGATAAAACAAGTATGTCAAATATGCCCCCCCCCCAACCTTTACATCAAAATATCTTTAAGCCGAAAACAACACTTACCAGTTTGCTAGCTTGACCAAATATCGAGCCAGGTACATCCTGTGTTTACAAAACTAGAAGGTGTTAAACATAGGCACACATTTTCAACAACAACAATCTCATTCAAAGCATATTTATAGAAAGAGGGGTGATCTGCCTCCCATCCTGTCAGCACTGAATTAGAACAGCTCCCGAGGTCTGGAGTGACAGCTGGCATCCCCAGACAAGAAACCTGAGAAGCATCAGTTCCCAAAGAATTTTAGGGGAAAGTACTTGAGAAAAAATGGGGTTTCCAGGAGTAATCACATCTGCCCCATTCATGATTGACAAAATGACACTAAAACTGCCAAGAGAATCATCAATACTGAGAGAGTTTGCAGGCCACCTTGTCCCAGTAGTATTCTGGCTGTTCCAAAGCCAAGTGAAATTGTTCCAGTGGGTTTTGTCTCATCTGGAGATGCATTGGATAAGCACTTATACTGGTCGGAAACTAGACTGCACAGCTCCCAACAATTATGTGAGTTCTTTTCTAGTCTTTGTTTATAATTTAAAATTTTGAGAGAACTTCATTTATGAACATTATATCTGCATCACTCCTATTCCTCCTTCCCATCTCAAACTCCTTTCTTGCTCTCCATTTGCCACTCTAGAAGTTGTGAGACCTGGGAGAATGGAACCTAAAAAACGAGGCAGGCTAAAGTCTCATGCAATAACCAACTTTATTCAGTGCATCAGACAGTTTATACTCTGAGGGTTAAGAAGAATCACATGAGTAGAGTGTCCAATCAAGGACAAGCATATGTGCCAAAACCACATTTTTTTCATAGAGGCATATAAACAAATAACTATAGCCAGTTGTAATAAATAATCTAAAGTAACCTCCTATCCTCTACACCTCGAGGGAACATGAAAATACATTCTGGGAACAATTCTGTGTTCTGAAAAAATTGTGGTCAAAAAACTCTTGTCTTGTTTTCTTGGAGTGTTCTCACAAACACTCAGAATTCTCACACAACTCCATTCCTGACTGTGTTCCAACCCCTCCCCATTAAGGTCTTTTATTGTTAACATATGTGTTTAGATATGTACAATACATCCCACTGAGTCTGTTTAGAGTTGGTCATACGTAGTTTTGTTCAGGACTAACCATTGGGGGTTGATATCCTATGCAGGCACTCATCCCTAAGGAAACTGACTCTCCTCTCAGTGATCATTGACCACTAGTAGCTCTTTTGTTAAGGGTGGGACCATGTGGAACTTCTCCTGTCTACATTGGCTTGTCAACTGGTGTTACTATGTTGGTCTTGTTCAGAAAATCATATTGATTTCACAGGTGCATTTTCCCTTTCATGCCTAGGGGCACTGTCTAGCAACAGGTGTCCTGGACCTCTGGCTCCTACAGTCGTTCCAACCACTTTTCTGCTGTTTTCCCTGAGCCCTAGGTGTAAGGGTTCTGTTGCAGACACGTCAGTTTAGGGTTGGGCATCTCACAGTCCTGTTTTCTCTGTGCTTTGACTAGTAGATTTCTATACATAGGCTCCATCTGTTGCAAAGTTTCTTTGATTAAGGGCTCAGTGCTACACTTAATCTGTAGGTAGAAATATAAATATTTAGAACACAGTAAATATACAAATATACATATTGGTTTAAAAATTGGTAGTAGTATGTTCTCCTTGAAGATCTTTAACCTCTCCAGCCATGGATATGCTTTTGTGTTTTTTTTTTTTGTTTGTTTGTTTTTTTTTTAATGCTACCTGGTTAGACAATTCTTTCCCCAGATTGGAATAGATTTTCTCTGCCTTTAGCATGAAATTCTTCTTCTTTAGTGTCCATAATCTATAAATTCATCTTTTCATAGTGCCCTTTAGATTGCCAGTGCTGTTGTACCTTATTAACTCATCCATGTCAGTTGCCTGAATGTTCCATTTCTTCTACCCTGTCTTAGAGTCCTGATAGTCATGGGGCCTTGTAGTGAGATATTCACCTTGTCTGCACCTGTGGCATAGACCACACCTATTGGGGGTGGAGACAGGGCCAGATGTGACCTGGGGGAACTAAGGCTGAGGAGGGGGTTCGGAGATCTCTCTTGCTTGCAGCACAGGGACAGGAGTACATCTGGAGGCATCCTTGGAACCAGGAACTTGCTGGTATTCATCTGTCTACGTTGTGAGTTATTTCTTCCTGAATAAACATCTATTCGGCCTATTTGTTTCTCCTGGTCCTTATTAAACATCAATAGAGTGTTTTATTTGCTTTGCTGAGGTTTTCATTTCTTCAGTATTTCTCCTCATTGAATTTTACTTTTGTATCCTTCTGTCATTTTATGCAGCTATTTGTGCCCTCTTGTAATTTAGGAGTTTGATTTCTTTGAACATATTTTGAATGTCTGGCTCATTCAATTCACTCTTATTGGAGACCCTATTATTAGATAAACGACTTTTTGAGGAATCATGTTCACTATTTTCTTGTGTTTTTGTATTGGGACTTGGTATTGGAGTTAGGTTCGTTGCTTGCCCTCCCTCTGCTGCTCTGTCAGTAGAAGCATTTCCACTGTTCCAGAGGGACAAGGTTGTAGTAGGGTTAAGGTGTTATTTTTCTCTGCCATACTGGTGTTCTACATCGGAAGTTAGACCCTTGGTCCATGTGTTTGGGATACTAGGTACAATACCCAAACTCTGCTGAGAATAGAGTGGTGTCTGTAAAACAGTCATTATTAAAGTGTGGGTCCACTATGAAAATACAATAATAGTAAAAAACAAAACCCAGTCATTCTGGGTGCCAAGGAACACTGTTCACTAAGGTATGTTTTCTGTGAGTATGAATGGAAAGAAAAAAAAGCAGAGTAAGATTAAGTTTATTAATTTTACAGGGGGGGGCTTCTCACCCCACCAAAGAATCAATTCTATCCAAGTCTAGCTTTTAATTAGAATTACTTACAGGCACAATTTAGCAACTGCACTACTAAAGTAAAGTTTCTTGTAGCAGCTATTAATTGCCTAAAGATCCTCTGGGAGACACACAACCTGTGAGCCCCTCCACTAGCAACTGTTAACTGCCTTCACACCCTCAGTGGGACAGTCTCCTGAGTCCCTGCTCCATAGCTGAAGGATAATGGGCAAGTCTGTGACAGATTATCACAAGGTGTGTAATCATAGTTGTTCAGAACTTAATGGCCATGCCATGCTCAGAAGACAGCATTCCAGAATATAATGGCCCTTTCTTCCAGTCTTCTCCCTCTTCTGCGTTCTTGGAGCCTTAGGTGAATGAGTAGGTGACATAGATGATACAGAATAGAGGATATAGATATAGGCTCTAGAGATGGCCCATTTAGGGCTCAGCATTCAGCAGGCACACTTTTCTACTTTGGCCATTTTTAAGTTTCTACAGAACTTTTGCCCATGGCAAAAAGAAGCTTTGTGATTTAAAGATTGACAACAGCAATAATCTGGGCCTAAACAAAAATGTGTAAAAGGCAGTTTGAGTAGCACATCATGTTCATTTAGTAAACCAAACCCAATGGTTCCCCTGCTAGGGCCCATCATCTTCTGGCCACAAGCTTTTTACTGAGTTTAATTGAGTACTGGACTTATAGCACCAGATATGAATTTCTTCCATTTCTTTCTGTGAGTGGGCCTTAAGTCCAGTTGAAAAGTGGTTGGTTTTACCTACAGCAGTAGGTACCAGAAGGCATGGTGATAGGTAAGACTATTGGTGACACTTTTTAGCTTAATACAGCACCTTTCAACATTGAAAACTAGCCATCAAGGAGGATGCTTCCAGCCTAATCCCAGCTTGTTTTCTCTAAGTTAAAAAAAAGCAAACAAATAAACAAACAAAAAAACCCCAAACCAAAAACATCAGCAACCAAAGTGTGTGTCTCTAACAATAGGGTCTGTAGGCAACCAGTAGCAATGGTGATAGCTTGTATTGTTTGGGGGTTCTCAGGGCTTTCTTGGTCAACTTCTCTTAGGGTGGTGGTCTGTTCCTGGTTTTAGAGTTTCATTAATAACCTTATGGCATCTGGGAGTATCTTTTCCTATCAATACAGGGCACTTTATTCAGACTATTGCTTTAACACAAGCATGGGCTTGTTGGAGAATTTTCTCAGTCACTTGTGTGTCATCTGTAACTTTACCCAATTATAAAGTTCCTGTATGTCTAGCCTGGCATCCTCTGTGAACTCATTTCCTACCCTCTTCTTAGTTGGTCATGTTTTTCAGGTTCTTTTCTAGGTTGCTAAAACACTCAGAGGCTAGTGTTACGTTACCTGTAACGTAATGTAGCTAGGACCACTGAAGGCCTACCACCCATGATCCAAGCAAATGCCCATTGATTTTGGGTGTCAGTAGCTAAGGGGGACACTACAGAAAAAATGTAAGCAAGGTCAAATACAACATGAAAATAGTTCAGTGTTTATATTAATTCTTTCCTCAAAATATTGGGTACAATAATATTAGTATGGATGGGAAGTACTACTTTAGTTTATCTTCCACAATCCACATTCATACTCCGTGAGCCCTCCCTCCTCATCCTGGGGCACTGTCTTAGGGCCACCATGCATCTGCCTACCTCTGGCAGGCACAGGGGGGCTCAGACTGGCTCAAAGGCCAAGGAGGAAATGGCTATAATCTCATCTGCTGTGTCCCTCATGGTATGATGACAATTCTTTGTTGTCAACTTGACTATGTCTGGAATTAACTTCATACCCAAGCAGCTGGGCGCCAGTGAGAGATTTTTCTTCTTGACTAGATCACTCTGAATGTGGGCTATATCTTCTGGTACCAGCCTATAGAAAAGACATGGAAAGAAGCTGTTGACTTTTGCCTGCTTGCCCTCATTCTCACTGGCAAGTTCCTATGACCTGCTGAGGCATTCCTTTATGGCCTTAGAGCAGTGGTTTTCAACATGAGGGTTCGACCCCTGGGGATCTTTTGTCAGATGTCCTGCTTATCAGATATTTATATTATGATTCAAACAGCATCAAAATTACAGTTATGAAGTAACAACAAAATAATTTTATGGTTGGGGGTCACCACAACATGAGGAACTGTATTAAAGGGTCGCAGCATTAGGAAGGTTGAGAACCATTGCATTGGAGCCTTTTTTTTTTTTTTTTTTTTTTTTTTTTTTAGATTCTGACAAATACTGAAGACCAGCCGAGAAATCCACCTTCGTGGATGAATAACTTTTGGATTCTTAGACTTTCAGCCAGGAGATAGCCATTGTTGAACTAGGGGACTACAGCCTGTCAACCACCCTGATAACCCCCCCATCCCCAAATTTCATTCCTCTAGAGAACCCTAATTTCTCTGGGCTCTAGGTGTGGCTTACTGTTTCTTTCCTGTTGGCCACATATAGCTGCTGTAAGGACTTTGGGCTAGATGAACAACTTCTGTCCCTAGGATACTTGCTACAGTAGAGAAATATATACTGATTATAGGGGATAGGGATGAGGTAGGGACTGACATCTGGGACAAGGTTAGTCTGTTCTAGTATTTACACGCTGTGTTAAAATTTTGTCCTGAGTGAGCCAGCACTCAGGAAGCAGAGGCGGGTGGTTCTCTGTGAGTTCAAGGTCAGCCTGGTCTACAGATCTAGTTCCAGGAAAGGCTCCAAAGTAATACAGAGAAACCCTGTCTCGCAAAACAAAAAATAAAACAAAATTTTTTCCTGGGAAAGTTTAAAGCCTTCCAGGGGCTCACAAGCACTGGATTTGGCTATTTTGTCCTTAGATACTCCAGGTCAACACAAACATGGATTTTCTTTTGAATTGTCCAGGCTAGACATACAGGATGCAACAGGTTCAATGTTATGCTCTTGAAATCTTAGTCTGTTTGAGAGTCAGGCTTACTCAAATTCTTAGGAAAGGAGCAGAACACAGCCAGGTTCCAGGTTCTGTGCCAAAACATCACACTAGTGACCCCTAGTCTTGCACCTAATAGAGTCCATGTTCCTCATAAGCATCACGGACAAGGCTCCATTTTCTTGATCTCTCAGCATTGCTGTCTTCCAACCTTTACTAGAATGACTTATTACATTCTGTTTCTAGCATTCAATGCTTTTCTAGCCTAGAGTTCTAATATTTTAACATCCCACAAAACCAAAGCTTAAAGGCCACATAATGAGGTTTACGGCAGCTGTGATCCCACTTCTTGGTGTCATGTCAGGGAAGGCATGGCATCAGGAACAGGAAGATGCCTGGCCACATTGCATCTACACTCAGAAAGCAGTACCACGAAACAGCATGTACCACACATGTATACACACACACACACACACACACACACACACATCAAACACTCCAGTCACAGAATATTCCCTGATTATCATAGTTTCTTGTATTGAAATGTACTGTGAGTTTTCCTTTCTGTATTAAAGGCTGGACCTAATGGTTTGTTATTTTGTATCAGTTCTGCCTCATCCTCAGTGTTTAGTTATTATGGTTCCAAGTTTGGGATCCCACGTGTGGGGACTAACACAGGGTTGTTACCAAGGAGCTGGATATTGCTGTGACAGGCTTGACCATGCTGCATGTTAGCAGATTTGGGACTTCAGATTACAAAAGCAGTTGAGTGTGTTAAGGGGGCCTTGATGGGTCATTCTAGTAGGAGCATGGAAGCTAGTACTGAGGGAAATTAAACTGTAGGGATTCAGCCCAAGAAGTTTTAGAGGGGAAGAATATTGAGAAGTGGCCAAGAGGCCATTCTTGTGATATTTCAGCAAAGCCCTTGTCCAGAAAATCTGTTTGAGGCTAAATTGATGAGTTTTAGATTAATGGCATTGGCAGAGATTTCAAGACAGCCTAGTATTGACTGTTGTATGGTTGTTAGTGGTCAATGCAGGTTAGCTTTATGCAGACCTATAATAAAAAGATTAAGCTGAGAAAGGAAAAATACAAAGTATACAGTTTGAGGAGAAAAGGAACACCAGGAAGTGTAATGGAGCTAAGTTCCATGCTCAAGGAGAAAAAAAGTTTAAAGAAAAGCCTGATGCTAAAAGGAATAAAGGGAGTGGTGACTTCAAGGAAAGACTCCACCCAGCTAAGCTTCCAGCTTCTGGAAAGGAATTAAAGAAAACTTAAGTGGTGAAGGAAACCATTGAAAACAGCTAATTGAAGGGTGGGAGGAGGCTCATGTTCCAGCCCTAGCAAGCAGCAGAACTTGGCAGCTTTGGTCAGGGGCTTCTAGCTTTAGAGTCAGTGATACAGAAAGGGGTTATGGAATCTTTCTCTGTGACTAAGAAAAGCTGCTGAGTTCAGACATGTATATATGTTCCTGCATGGAGGCCCAGAGAGGCCATTGTGTGAAGCTGTGAAGGTGAAGCCTGGATTGCCTAGGAGACCCCAAGATGTTAGAGATGCCAGATACCTGCTGAGAAGAGCTGCTAACAGAGAGTGTACCATCCCAAGAGAGATGTGTGTTGCAGTCAACAGAGTTGAACAGAGTTGGAGATCTGAAGAGCACTCTGACATCAAACACAGAACTATAGAATTTGGAGTTTATTCAGCTGATTTTCTTTGTTGCTTTGATCTATTATCTCCCTACTATGATCCCTTTCCTTCCTTTTGGAATGGTAATGCATTTCTATGCCATTGTATGTTGAAAGTATGTGATCTGCTTCTTGATTTTGATTTTACAAGGGATTACAGTTAAGCGATTGACATGAGTCTTCCAAGATTTTGGACTTTATTCTTTGGTTTTTCAAGACAAGGTTTCTTTGTAGCTTTGGAGTCTGTCCTGGAACTCGTGCCATAGACCAGGCTGGCCTTGAACTCACAGAGATGCACTACCACCACCCAGTGAACTTTGAACTTTTAAACACTGAGACTGATAGACTATGGGGACTTGTAATGTTGGACTGAATGCATTTTTGTATTACGATACTGAGTGGAATGTGATGGTTTGAATAAGAATGCCCCCCATGGGTCCATATGTTTGGGAGTGGCACTACATGGGAGGGATTAGGAGGTGTGACCTTATTGGAGGAAATGTGTCACTAAGGTTAGGTTCAAAACCCAAGTCAGGACCAGCAGCTCTTTCTTCCTGCTGTCTGTGGTTCTGGATGTAGAAGTCTCAGTTACTTCTCCAGCTCCATGTCTGCATGTGTGGTTGCTATTGTCCCTGCTATGATGACGATGGACTAAGCCTCAGAAACTGAAAGCAAGCCTCATTTAAATGCTCTCCTATATAGGAGACTATGGTCATGGTGTCTCTTCACAGCAAAAGAACAGTGACTAGGGCATCTATTTATTACAGATTTAATTTGTACTCTACCCCTCTCCTCTGCTACCATAAGAAATGTCAAGCCAGCATCTCCACTTCATCGGCTCTCACTACCCCCTTACCTGGCAGTTCAGAGGTGGGTGTGGATATCATCTGCATGTCTTTTTTTTATAATTCCTCCCTGTTGATGGCAATTTTTCTGGGAAGACAGTTCAACCTTAGTTGCATGTCTTATTGTCTAGATAAGGGCTATAGTTTGCTTGAAGTCTTGTCCCATATATGCTACTTGGAGGGATTGTAGTATATTCTAACCTGTCAGCCATTTTGGCAAGGAGGCATGCCACTCCATACCTCAGTGAGGAAGATGACCACCTTGAGATCCACACTGCCCCTCCTTCAGACACAGCAGATTTAATGGTATGACCTTTACCCACAGCATGTACACCAGAAGACATGCCACCCTGTGCCACATTGGGAAAGGTTGTCCAGGTGGTCTCCACCCTCAAACAGCCAGTTTCAAAGACAGTGCAAAGTCATCTTTGGTTCTACTGGGCAATAAGTATTGTGTAAATTTTTTTGAGAGGGAGCATGAATAGATATGTTTATGCCAGGTAGGGAACTGACAACAGAACAACAAAAACCAATTGTATACAAGTCTATCATGGTAACCATTGAATTTATTGGGGTTACTTACAGGAACATGAGTGAACAGGAACAAGAGCACAGGCAGTCTTTCGTAGACTGCCTCTTGAGGAAAATCCTCCTCTCTCTGTACTTGTTCACTTTCTGTGTATCTTCAGAGAGGGCTAGACTTCTCGAGTCTTTCCATCCTAGCAACCATTAATTGCCCATCCTCAGGAGGGGCAGGCCTCAGGAGCCTTTGCACCCTCCATTGTAGAACACCAGTGCATGTATGGGTCTTTTGCAGGTGGTCACAGCTGATGAGGCCAATAGCCACACCATGTTCGTCCACAACAACTAGTACTTATGATTAGTATTGGGTTGATTAAAAAATAGAGGAGGGATGTGGTGGTGCACGCCTTTAATCCCAGCACAAGGGAGGCAGAGACAGGCAGATCTCTGTGGTTCAAGGCCAACCTTGTCTACTGAGTGAGTCCCACGACAGGCTTCAAAGCTACAGAGAAACCCTGTCTTCAAACAAACAAACAAACAAACAAACAGAGGAGGGAAAAGTAAATAGCATGAGTGAGCAGTGGGTACAAAAGGGGAGAGGATGCTGCTCGGGCTAAAGATGGAATGAGAAGAGAGGTAAAAAAACTGTGGTCACATAACCTTAAATAACCCCATCAAACAGGCCAGCCTGTGTTCTTTAAGAAACCCTATCAAAGTAACGGTGGGAAAGGAAGTAAGAGCAAAAAAGGCAGGAGGACAAAGAACACTGGCCTGTAAATTGAGCCTGGGTATTGAACAAAGGGATAAATGTAAAGGGGAGGAGGTTGGGTGAGGCTCAGACCGAATGTAGTCTCTTGACTATTGCTGGTGTCAGCCTGGATTCTGTGCCCCTTCCTAGACTCTTAGATGCTAGGCAAGGTTGGTCAGTTGGGTTGTCTTTCCCAGGAGGAGTCACAAAGGTGGGCAGATTTCTGGGTAGTCCTTCATGGGTCAGGTTGCGAATGCCATTCTTCTCACAGTGCTGGGCCTGTCCTCATGAGTCAAGTGGCAGATACTGACAGGTCCTTCCTAATGTTGGATGCTCGGCTTGAAACTAGGCAGACTCTGATTCTAACTAGCTTTCCCACTTGCTGAATAGGCTGTGTTGCAAAGTTCCTTCCCAACAGTCTAGAGGAAATCTGCTACTCAGGTTCCAGCATAGTCTTAGGGCATTTGTTCTGGGCTTCTGCTGCTGTCTTGTTGAGAGGGTTTTCCTGGTGTCTTAGCCTGCTTTCTGTTGCTGTAGTAAACAGAATGATGTAAGGCAACTTGGGGAGAGAAGGGCTTATATGACTTTCAGTCCATTTTATGGAGGGAAGACAGGAATGCAGGAACCAAAGTAGAGACTATGGAGGAATGCTGCTCACAGGCTTGCTCAACCTGTTTGCTTAGACCATCTAGGTCCACCTGTCCAGAGATGGCACCGCCCACATTGGGCTAGACCCTCAGGTACCAATCATTAATCAAGAAATGCCACCACAGACATGACCAGTGTGCTGGAGGCAGTTGTTCATTCAGTTTGGATTCCCTCTTCCCAGATGGTTTCAGTTTCTGTCAAGTTGACAAAATTGACCACCACACATGGTGTTCTCCCTTCTCCTTGGAAAATATTTGCTTCAGAGATTACTGTGCGGTTGTCAGAAGCCCGTTTTAGGATGTGGCGTCTCTTTCACTGGGAAGAGAGAATTTACAGAGGAACTATAGCTTTAGGTTTTTTTTTTTGTTTTTTGTTTTTTTTTTTTTTTTTTTTTTTGAGACAGGGTTTCTCCGTGAAGCTCTGGCTGTACTGAAACTCAGTTCCGCCTGCCTCTGCCTCAGGAATGTTGGGATTAAAGGCGCTTGCCACCACCATTAGGAACTTTTTATGGTGTACTATCACCTCAAAAGAAGCTGTAAAGAATCCCAGCACCCAGGAGACAAAGGCAGGTGGATGTCAGTGAGTTCGAGGCCAGCCTGGTCTTCAAAGCAAGTTCCAGGACAGCCAGGGCTACCCTGTTACGAAAAATAAAAAACAACCAACCAACCAGCGACAACAAAAAACTAGGGATGCAGGAATATTGAAAGCAAGAGTAACTTTTCTTCTTTGCGCATCTAATGGGTCAAATCTAAAAAGCTCCTTGAAGGCTGTGGCTTGGCTGGAAAGTTAGTAAAATTGGAGTTGACGCCAAGGCTCTCGCTTCAGCTTCTTGCTGTGTAAGACCTTAGGACTGCCAAGTTCGCTTTTCCACACCTCGGTTTAGTGCCTGAGAAGACACTGTCCCGTCCCCCGCCCCCCCCCCCCCGTCCCCCTATCTTCCCTCGCCCCCCCCCCCCCCCCCCCCCAGTATCTCTCCACTGCCGCGCGCTGTAATTAGCCATCACAGTTCTCTGGGGCCGTAGGAAACTTCCCACTCCCGGGCCGAAGGGCGCAGCGCCAGAAAGTTCCCAGTCCCGGGAACCAGTTTGCTCCGGGCTGGAAAGCCGCCGGCCTCTCTAGCCACGGTCCGCCGGGGCTCTGTGGTGGGAGGCCTGGCGCCTGCGCACTGCGCACTGCGCGGCGGCGGGGAGGGCAAGGGGCGCGCTTCGGCTGGGGTTGCCGAGAGGGGTGGTGGTGAGTGCTGCACTGGAGCTGTCCAGCGGCCTCCGGGGAGGGGCTGCGGCTGCCCTGGAGCCCAACTTGGTCTGCGCCCTTGGCTGTTCCGCCTCCACACGGGATCTGGCCGCGGACGACAGACCTCGGGGAGCGTCCCGGCCCGTGCCCTGCCCTTCCGAGCCAACACCGCCCAGGTAGCAGCCCCTACCCCCCATCCCCGGTTTGTGCCTTACAACTAACTGCCCCTTTAGAGCAGCATCAGGCGCCTGTTGCCTCGAAGACACCCTGTTTCCATTTTAGAGAAAACCGAGGGTTCCCTCATAGTGCTACTCAGTCTTTCCTGGATTGGACCGGACCGCCAGAGACGTTTGCCTCCCCACATTCATCTGTGGCCTCTCATCTGGTGTTTAAGGATTGTCATTCTCTTCTAGACCCACCCATTTTTACAATTTCTCCTTGTACGACTTCCCAAAGTTGTTGCCATGAAGTTCTCAAAGCAGACCAGAACCATAAACCACAGTGTGCTAACTAAACATGATTGCAGACAAGTCCCGGAACTTTTCAAAGCTTCTTGTCTGAAGTGAGGGAAACACGCTCTGTCATTTGTAAACTATATTTGTTTTATGTGTATGGATGTCTGCCTGTATGATTGCACCATGTGAGTGCAGTGACCACAGTGGAGGGTGTTGGGTCCTCTAGGACTGGAGTTACAGATGGTTGTGGTGCTGGGAATTGAACCCAGGTCCTTTTGGAAGAATAGTCAGCGCTCTGAACCACTGAGCCATCTCTGCAGCCCAATTGTTTATATTCAAAAAGCAACAACACACCATTTCTAATTGGCCCTACTGATGTTGATGATAAGGAGTGCTCAGTGAGTGGATGTTTGATTAGATGATGATGTTGTATGGTAGTTTCTTTGGGAAGGGCTATAAGTCAGGAGCCCCAGAAATTCCATTATTCTTAATGTACATCTAAAAATCCTTGGGAAGCAATTCATAGTGCATAAATGCAAAAAGATTATAATCAGAACATTATATGTAATAGTTGAAATGTTTAAACGTTTTAAAATAGGAGGGTTTTTGTTTTGTTTTTTTGTTTGTTTTGTTTTTGTTTTTTTCCCCTGAGACAGAGTTTCTCTGTGTAGCTTTGGGGCCTGTCCTGGCACTCTGTAGATCAGGCTGGCCTCAAACTCACATAGATCCTCCTACCTCTGCCTCCCAAGTGCTGGGCTTAAAATGGAAATTTTAAAGATAAAGAAGAATGAGAGGTAGATGGGTCCATCTGTCCATCACTATCAACAATCATGAGTATTTTGCCTATCTTGCTTTTATGAAAAATGGGAACCATTAAGTGTTGAAAATTAAGCTGGAGTACATTTGGAATGCTGGATACCTCGAAAATAATACAGAATTGTATATATGTACCAGAACCACCAACACTCAAAATCAAAGTAGCCTTCAATCTAGAAAAAAGGCAAGGAAGTGCCATAAAACAATAGCTAATTTCCCTTTAGTGTGTTGGGGGAGATATGAGTGACCTGCACTGGTGTTGTATTACTCCTTTGTCTAGCAACTCTGGAAGTGCTATACCTAGACTGAGCACAGCAATACATCAGAGCCCTTTCACCGCTACAGAGAGTTTGTCCATTTATGCTTTCCCCTTCTTCCCTTTCCCATCCATGCTTGCATTCACATTCTTGCCTGCCAGGTGGTATTAATGCTTAGTATTGAGCCTTATGGTCAGCTTCACATTCAGATCTCTAAGAATAATTTTTAACTTTAATTACTTTTATTTATTTAGTTGGGGATGTGGGGAGCTGTGGGGATTAGAAGATAGACTTCAGAATTGGGTGTCCCTCTTCAGCGTGTGAGTGAGTCCTGGGGGCTGAACTAAGGTCATCAGGCTTGGTGGCAAGAGCCTTTATCCCTGAGCTGTCTTGCTGACCCTGTATATCCAAATCATTATTAACCAACTGTCTCCTAGGTGTAATTGATATTACTGTAAAAATATTCCACTTATTTCTACCAATGCTTCCCAGCAGGATACAGCATAGTATCCCATAACAGGATGGCACTCCCCACATATGCTATTCCTTTTCTTCCTTCACTAGGCAGGAGTATAACCTAGACCTTATGCATTTACATCCTTTTCTAAAACAACCATTCCAAACAATTTAAATAAGATGATGAACCCATAATTGTTTCTTTTGTTTTTTTTCCAAATAGATTGCAATGGAATTTGGCCAAAGTCCATTTTTCTTTTGGTGAGGGCCAGAGCTGCTGTTAAACTGAGGCTATGATACATTTAAAAATAGTTAAGGGGGGGGATCACTTTCAAAGAAAAGGTGTAGATGAAATTTGTTTCATGTCTGAAAAGAAACTTTGTTTCCTAGGTATGCAAAGAAACCTCTTTGCCCTGATGTCTTCAGAGATACTATGGATCAGTCCAGAGTTCTCCTCTGGGTAAAGGCAGAACCTTTTATAGTGGGTGCCTTGCAAGTGCCACCTCCACCCAAATTCAGTCTTCACTACCTCAGGAAGATAGCCACTTATGTTCGGACGCGGGCCTCAGAAGGTGCCTTCCCACGCCTCTATTGGTCTACGTGGAGACACATTGCATGTGGAAAACTGCAGCTGGCCAAGGACCTAGCATGGCTTTACTTTGAAATATTTGATAATCTTTCTGTGAGGACACCAGAGGAGCGCCTGGAATGGTCTGAAATTTTGTCCAACTGCATGACCGAAGATGAAGTTGAAAAGCAAAGAAATCAGGTATGAGAAATAATTCATTCTTAACTTTTGTACTAACAGTATAGTTTGAGGTTTTAGGTTGTTGGCCATTGTGACTTTTAAGGTGCCATTTGAATGTTAGTATTTCAGCCTGGAAGTGTTTTGATACATGTGATCAGTTAACTAGTCTTTTTACTTACTAGCCCATATTTCTCCACTCCTGAAGGAACCATGAATTGGCAACTCTTCCACTGACTTTTAAAATATTTTGGAGCAAGTGAACTGCTGATGTTATAGGCAGAGGTGCCTGATTCTGTAGAAGTCTATTGCCTGTACCTTCTCAACCACCTCATTCTATCTTGACTGTTTAAAAATAACATTTGCTGTATAATAGAATTAAATAATTACTATGACTGTGTATTAACTCTCCACTATTTTGTTGCTAATAAGATAGTGCCACAAACAGAGCTATTTTTAAAGAGTTGTATTGTGGCTCATATTTCTGGAGATCTAAGGTCCAGAGGTCACATATATGGCTGTAGCAGTGGTTCTCAGCCTGGGGAATCTCAGCCCCTTTGGAGTCAGATAACCCTTTCATAGTAGTCACCTAAGACCATTGGGAAACACAGATAGTAAGATTCATACAGAAGCAAAATTATAGTTATGAAGTAACGACAAAAATAATATTATGGACGGGAGTCCCCACAACATGAGGAACTGCATTAAAGGGTCAAACCATTGGGCTATAGCACTCTTGCTGGTAGAGCCCTGAAGGAGTACAGGAGGGCATCACATGGTGAGACACTGTTCTCCTGTGTGTGTACAATAGTTTCTCTTCCCTTTATAAAGCTGCCAGTATTGAATCTCAGGGCTCTGATCTGATACCTTTGTTTAATCTTCATCACTTCCTAAGTGATGAAACACTATAGTCATTGTTTCTGCCTCTTAGTCTCTCACCATGAGGTGTAAATTTCAACATGAATTTTCAAAATGGATAAATCATATCAAAGCCATAGTATTCTGCTTCTGTCTCTTGCTCCACACAGCTCATGCTCACAGATAGAATCTGTAAATAATCTCACAGTCTTAACTTATTTCAGCCTCAGTTATAAATTCTAGTGTCTCACTTGAGATTCAAGGCAAACTCTTCAGTTGTGAGACTGTAAACTCAAGTTATGTACTCAGAATATATAGTGACACGCCTTTAATCCTAGCACTTGGGAGGCAGGGGCAGGTGGATCTCTGAGTCTAAAGCCAGCCTGGTCTGCAAAGCTAGTTCCAGGACAGCCAGGGCTGCACAGAGAAACCCTGCCTCAAAAAGCACAAAAGGAAAGGAAAAGAATTACCCAGAGCACATCCAGATGCCATCAGAGCAGACCCAAGTGGCTGAACCTCCAAATTCTCTTATCTTGGGTTCCGGTTGTACCCCTAAAGCCTTATGTAGCTCTTCCTCTATGTCTTTGCTAGGCTCAACCCATATTTCAGCTTTCAGTTCAGAATCTTATGCCTGTGGCTTTCCCAGGTTGGCATTGTAGACTGGCAGTTCCCAGTTGCAGAGTATTGGTGGTAGACCCATTCTTATGATTTCATTAGGCGTTGGCCCTCTCTAGCAGGACTCCTACCTAAATCAGGCCTCTGTGTGGCCTCTTAAGTTTTGCTTTGAAATTGGGGTGGAAGCTGCCATACTTCTGTAGCTCTTGCATTGTGCATACCTCCAAGATATGCTACACTAAAAGCTGACAATTGCTCCTATAGATTAGTGTTAGCAGCTATGCCTGGGCTTGCTTGAGCATAGCCAAGGTGACCAAAGAGTGCAGTGTGCGCTTCTGGAAAGCAGGGAGCCGAAGGTGAGGACTTATGGAGAGCACTCTGGGCACTCTGAAACAGTTCTTTCCTTTAAGCCCCTGGGCTGTGGTGGGAGAAGTAGCACACAGACTTCTGAGGTGCCCTCCAGGTCTCTTTCCTGCTGTCCTGGATACTTGTGGCCTCATTTCACCCATGCTGTTCTCTTTAGCAAGGTTACTGGATGCACCTCTACTTGATTATTCTTTGCTCCTTTGCTAGATGACCTGCAAATCTTTCAAATCCATTTGCTTTGTTTCCTTTTAAATTATGCATGCTATTCTTAGATGGTGCTTCTACTCCTTTTTTCTTTTTTATCTACACCCTTCTTCATGAAGTTAAAAGGTAACCTGGGAACAGCTTGACTGCTTTGTTGTTTGAGTTTTTCTTCTGCCCGGCACTCTAGTTCATCACTGTAAATTCTGCCTTCCATAAATCTCTAGGTGGATGAGGGGCAAAGCTCTCTTGCAAGAGCTAGCTCAAGGGTTCTGGGAGAGTGTTATCTCCTCTGAGGACAGTGTTCTCAGCAAGACATAGAGATCTCCTACTAGACCTCACCTTGTACAGGTCCTACCATCTCCCCGTATTCCCACCCCGGAGGTCCAACATCAATGCATGATCACCTGAGGACAAACTACATCCAAACCATAGCAGCATCTCTGCTACCGGGGACTCCATAAGCAAGTGAAAAGGTTACACATTGAAGTTCAGAAACGGACTTGAGAGTGATTCATTCTTGTGTCCAGAATGACTTCACAGAGTATATTAGTTATATACAGTAGTTTAATTATAGCAGCATTAGCTTGGGCCAGTAACATCTTATTTCTCATTTGTCCACGCAGTGACTCAAGAAGCTATGTTTCTGTATTTCGGAGCTACTGAGTGTTAAAAGACCCTACAAGGGTTAGGGGGGTGAAGGGGATGAAATAAGACAATGAAATGCAACAGCTGATCTTCTGCTTATTTTCACAGAGGCCATATGAGCTGTGGCTCTCTTCCAGGTTGTGGTTAGCAGAGAGAAGAAATTGCTTCCTTGTAGAACATGCCTATTCTTACACAGATGGGAAGAGCAACAGAGTAGGAGGAAATGGATGCCTTAGCCCTCACAATGAGCCAGAGGATAGGTCTTTACTGTGAAGGCCCAGACTATCTGTCACCTTCCTAAATTTCTTCTCCATTACTATTATTTTATTAGTTCATGTATTAAGCACACATAAGTTCCTAACATTTAAGAAAACTGTATATTTATGGCAGTATTGTTAGCTAGAGACATGGTACTGTATTACAAACCTGAAGAACTAAATTACTTTGTATAATTGAGATTTTGTTAGCTTTTGACACATGCCTATTTCCCTCTTCCAGCATTTGACAGTCACTGTTCTACTGTACTGTGGATATAACTCTTAGAATTTAAATGTGCTGTGGTTTGAGTATGGTTGGAGTGTCTTCTATGGTGTCCCATGTTGAATTTTAATGCTCCTCATGAGAGATTAAGAGGGTACAGGCTTAGTCTGAACAAGATCTGATAGCACAGGCCTCTTTTCCCAGTTATTAAACAGACAGGAGAATCACAGGTTCAGGGCAGCCTGAGCTGCAGAGTGAGTTTAAGTCTCACCTGGGCAACTTAGTCTCAAAATAAAAAAAATAAATAGAATGCATATATTCTATGTATAAAAAGATCCCAATGACTCCACCAGACAAACATTTTCAGAAAAGCAGCAAAATGTAAGAACAGTATATAAAAATCAGTACATTTTCTATATAGTCAGAAGAAGAAATAAGGGGGGGGGGAAACAAGCAAATAACCTTGGAATAAACTTATTAGAGGTGAAAGACCTACAGGGAACACTTTTAACACCAGAGAAGGAAGTTTAAGATGACACAGAAAATAGAAAGGACACCAATGATCATAGATTAACAGGAATAATATTGGGGGGCGGGGAAAGGCAGTATTGCCAAAAGTGATCTACAGGTTCTTTACAACTCAAAGTTTTGATGACATTCTTTACAATACTAGGAAAAGTAATCTTAGAATTCATGCAGAAGCACAAAAATCCTGAATAGCTGAAACAGTTCTGTGGTGAAAGCAGGGCTGGAGATGTCATTATACCTGATCTCAAATAAGGAACCACAGTAACAAAAACAAACATGTAGAATAATAGAGGACTCAGAGAAAACGAGCACAGATACAGCCTGATCTTCAACAGAGACATCAAAAACACAGGGAGAAGTGGTGTCGCCTTCAGTAAGTGGTACTGGGAAAACCGGGTATCCATGAGTAGAAAAATGAAAATAGACCCTCTTTTCTGAATAAAACCAATGGAAAATGCATCAAATACCTGAGGCTCTAGAATTGTTCGAGGAGAGCAGCATACGGTGCAGACATAGACAGGGCTTGCTGAAAAGAACTCTGAGAGCACAGGACACCAGCTCAAGAATTGATACTGGGGATTGCGTGCGATTTAAAACTGCATGGCAAAGGAAACATTCAGAAGAGTGAGGAGACTGTCACAGAATGAGAGAAAATGCAAACTGAACATCTAATGGGGTTGATATCTAGAATATAAAGAACTAAGGAAATTAAGCAGACTGAACAACACAGCCAATAAATGGGTAAATGATTTGGATAACAAGTCTCAAAAAATCTAAGTAGCAATAAATATGGGAGAAAAATGTTAAGTGTCTTTAGCCATTAAGGAAATGCAAGTTCAGAGTGCTTTGGGAATCCAGCGTACATAGTCAGAATGGCTGTTGTAGAAGACAAATAACAAGAATACTGATGAGGATGTGGGGAAAGTGGAACCCTCACACACTGCTGGTGGGAGTGTCAGCCAGTGCAGCTACCATGGAAATCAGCATGAAGGCGCGCACAAGAGTCTTCAGTGAGCATACCAAGGAGATAGTTGAAGTTCATGTTTATAGCTACACTACACTGTACCTAAATAACAGAATCAGTCTAGTCCATCAACAGATAAGTGAATAAAGAAAATGTATATATGCCTAATGTAATCTTCTTCAACTGTAAAAGAATGGAAGTATATATCTAGTATACATAGTATATAACTAGTATGCATGGTTTATGTGTAGGATAATGTCCTAACAAAGCCTGTTGCTTTATATAATGAGTATGTGCTAATAAAATTTAAAAATCCAAAACCTAATCTAACTACAGTGTTTAGTGATTAGAACTAGATAAGGTCATTAGAGTAGATTTAACATTGATGGATTTGTGGGAGAAAGGACAGATAATATGTCACTCCCATTCTTGGCATCTGATACCCCCAGGCCATCTTGTGATTTTAGCTGAAGAAGGCTGCTTCCAAATGGATGCCTTGCACCTCCAGAACTGTGAGCCAAAATAACTTCTCTTTTTACAAACTAGCCTGCCATGCATAGTCTATTATACTGTAACAAAAGGTAGATGAATACAGCATATAAAGGAAGTCATAGTTACCTTTCTGTGTTTGACTTTGTGTGTGTTTTGTTTCAGTCTGTGGGTAGGGCTATATAGGTGTCTGGAAAGATGGGAATCAAAGAGTTACAGAAAGTACAGTTTCCCCAGCTCTGCCAAATAGGACCCGAGTCTTTGGTTTCTGTTTGTTCATTTTTTGTGGGCCAGTCTTGAAAGTGGTAAATATGAATTCATCTACATTCCATTGACTGTAACTCATAGTAACTCATAATATTAACTGCAGCAGAGACTGGGAAATGAAAGCCACCTGGATGTGTACCCGGAAAAAAGAGAAGGACTGAAGTTTGTTCCACAACCACTAGGTGGAGGGTACTGGAGTTAGTCATTAGTCACATGTTTCTTCCAGTATTAGATGCTAGGTGCCTGGACATGAAGATGAATACAATGTTCATGTTTTTGAATGTTTGTTATGTACCATAGTTTTCGCTAGTTACTATTGCTATTAAAATAGAAAAAGGAAGACTCTTTTTACTATCTCATGGAAAGGCTTCCTGAAGCAGTAATGATTGTTAAACTAGATGTATCAAATCTGTAATTGTCAGTTGCATATTGTTACTGGTGATCAGGGCCCAGCTCAGGTGTTACTTTATCCAAGAATTGAAAATGTGGACTCACACAAGTTTACAATAGAAGCAAGGTAATTTTATTTGGAGCAGAGTGGTAGTGCAGATTAGGATGGTTACATTGTCAAGACTAATAGCAGGCCACATGAGTGAAAACACCCAGGGGTCCTGAACTGTAGTCTAGAGTCTTTTTATGGAGTACAACAGAAGGAAGAGCTGGTTATTAAGGGGAATAAGGTGGTTCTCTATTTTGATTGAAAGCTTGGGTCATGTATTCATGTTTTTATACTACATATGCACCTCCCCACAGTGAACCCCCATGTGCATCCCCAATTATGCATAGACATAAGATGGTAAATAGAAGATTCTCCCTAAAAGGTTTCTAGACAACATAATTTTACCTTATTCTGCATGCATCCAAACCCAGTTCAGGCTGGATCGAGCCTTCTCTTCTTTATACCTATATACATTGGGGACATGCTTAAATAGAGACTATAAGTTTCATTGTTACCGGGGGCAGGGAAACATGCAGTATTGTTCAAATATGGGAGTGTGAGTAACCTGGCACAGGTGGGGAGTTGAGATCTGAGGTTGCTAGGTACGTTGAAGAAGGTTTTGTATGCAGAGTATGTATAGGTAAAGGAACTAGGCTGCTGAGTATACTGTTACATAATGGGGGTGTGCATCGCATAATGGAGGTCCTAGGCTACACTAGCTCCTGTGCTTGCCTGCCTCGGTGTGGTTCCTCATGTGGAACGTTCTTTGAACACTGAGATGAAGAATTGGTAAGTGGATGCCAAGAGCCAGGGAGGGTAAAGTGGTAGGAAAGGTCCTCTTGCTGATGGGAATATTCTCTTTCTGGGCTGTTTCAGGTAGGGACCCTAGCTGTGGTACTGTTCTAGTTTTAAAGGTAGGAAGCTGGGGAAGAATATGCAGGGCCTACATTATTTCTTACATCTCTGTAAAAAGTTTAAGAAAGTAAAGAAAGGCATAGTTTAGTGGTCAGAGTGCTTGCTCACACTGCCAAGTCCCTGGGTTCCTTCCCTGATACTGAATAAACTGGACGTGGTAGTCCATGCCTTTAACCCCAGCTCTAAGGACAGGTTCAAGGTCGTCCTTCACTACATAGCAAATTAGAGGTCATTCTGGACTACATTAAAACCCTGTCCACTATTTTTAAATGTATGAATTCACAGCTGACACTTGGTTGACTGGATTTGGGTGACCCTGGGAATCTGTGTTTCTCAGCTTCTTGGGTATGGTTTGCTCTCTGTTGCTGTGTTAAAACTCTGGGCAAAACCAACTTGGAAAGGGAAGGGTTTATTTGCTTAGAGGTTACAGTCTGTCTAGGGAAGTCAGGGCAGGAACTGAGGCAGAGACTGGGAGGAGTGTTTGCTCTAGCTTGTTCAGTGTGTGCTTTCTTATACAACCCAGGACCACCTTCCAAGGGCTGGCACGACCCAGGGTGAGCTGGGCCCTCTTATATCAATCATCGGTCAAGAAGATGTCCCACAGACATGGCTACAGGTCACTCTGATGGAGGCAGTTCCTCAGTTCAGGGTCCCTCTTCTCAGGGTACTCTAGCTTGTGTCAAATTGACAAAAAGTAACTAGCACATAGCATTAGAAATCTAAGTGTAGACCCAGACACATCACCTCACTGTTTCACTCCCGTATGTGTATTGGGATGGGAATATGAAAATCATGAGCTTCAAACCACACCCATCCTCAGATAAGATGGTGGCAGCGGAACTGTAGTGGATTTTGGTTTTGGTTGTGTGTGGTTGTGTTTGTTTTAAGCAGGGTCTCACTGTGCAGCCCAGGGTGGACTCAGACTCATGATACTTCCTCCTTAGCTTGCTGAATGCTGGGACTATAGATGTGTTGCCAGACCAGCATTTTCTTTAAGTCAGCATTTTCAGAATTTTACAAGAGCCTGAGACCCATTCCCCTCTGAAAATGCACTCACGTAAGAAACTGCACAGCTCCTGTCGCTACACTGAAGCCAGCTTCAGTTGTCAGACTGATGTCCTAGATTGTCCTCGTCCGCCTGTGAGTCTAGCTCAAATCTTTCGGCTTGGTTGGACTTCCTTCTTCTTCCTTCCTCGCACCTGTTCACTAACTATCTGGATTACTGAGGCTACTCTTTCACCTGTAATACTTTTGGAAAGGACATTGGTTTTCAGAAAGACTTCCTGTAGCTTTCTATGAAGTGACTCCAGTTCCGCAACCTAGAAATGCCTCTGGGCATCAAATGATAGACATTTCTAAATGTGATGTTTTTAAGAGCAAGACACAATGTAACCCTAGTTTACTATATCCTCGGTTGTAAACTCGTTATGGGTGGTTTTAAGGTGTGTTCTTCCTTTATTTCCTGCACAGCTTTCAGTGGACACCCTGCAGTTTCTCCTCTTCTTGTACATCCAGCAGTTAAGCAAGATCTCCCTGCGGACATCCTTGATTGGGGAAGAGTGGCCCAGTCCCAGAAGCAGACCTCAGTCTCCTAGCCTCACCGAAAGGCCCAGTTGTCACAACAAGGTATTGCTCAGATCTTGTAAAGGAAATGCTTCCCCTTCACTGAACAGTATGCTGGAATCAAGCCAGGCATCGTAGAGTGTGCCTAAAACTCTAGTTCCTGGGAGAGTTCAAGGCCAGCCTGGCCCTTTCAGTGAAACTCTAGCTCAAAAAGAAAAAAAAAAAAAAACTCCCCTTTTATCCCTTAAACTGTTTAGTAATTTTGTAATTTTATCTGTTTTTTAACAACCTGTCTCACATAATTGACACACATAATGAATCTTATGGAAGGTCTTTACAGCTTCTTCTTTTCTGTTATAAAGAAAAACAAGTATTTTCATCTTCCATTTTGTATGTGAGGTGTGTTGAAAAACTTTAATGCTACCACATAGAGGTTCTTATTTAGTGTAGATGTGTACACTTGTGGACATGCCTCAGCATGCATGTGGAGGTCAGAGGGCTCTTGCAAAGGATGGTTCTCCCTCTTCACCATGTGATTCTCCGGGCCTGAACTTGGGTCAGCAAGTTTGGCAGCAAGCACCTTTATCTGTGGAGCCATCTTTCTGGCCCCAGGCACATCTTGCCTGGCTAATTAGTATTTCAGTGTTGAAGGTTGTGTTCACAGAAGTGTTTTTTTTGTTGCCAGCAGTCTGCTTAGCACCTTAGGCCTTTTCCCCTGTCAGTTTGAGATGGATTTCTATAGTCACTTAGCCAAAGTCTAGTGTCTTCAGTAATAAGGTCTTTCCATGTAGTTATGGTCAGTAACCGAGGGCAACTGCAATAGCTTATGTTGCTTGCAGGGCTTCTGAGGCCTCCCTCACCTATAACTCTAGTTTGCCGGCTCCCACTGAAGCACCACGTTCTGCACAAAAACAAAAGATTTGAAGCTAGAATCCAACTGAGAAAGGACCTTTGCTGTTTGTCTTTTTGGATCTAGGTTACCTCACTCAGGATAATTTTTCCAGTTCCATCCATTTATTTGCAGATTTCATTATTCCATTTTTTCTTTACAGCTGACTAAAATTCCATTGTATATGTGTACTAGATTTATCTTATCTATTCATCTGTTGATAGACATCTAGGTTGATCCCTTTTCTTGGCTAGTGTGAGTAGAACAGCCAAGAACCTGGATGTGCAAATGTCTCTATAGTGGGATATGAAGTCCTTTGGGTATATGCCCAGGAGCAGTGTAGCTGGGTCATACTGTAGATCTGATTCTAGTGTGCTTCTTAGTTTGTTTGTTTTGAGGAAGTGTTTTGCTTTGTAGTCCTGGCTGGCCTCAAACTTGCTATGTAGACCAGACTTGCCTCCAACTCAGCAGGATCTGCCTGGCTTTCCTTCTCTGGGATTAAAGGTTTGCACCACCATGCTGGCCCTCTTTCTAGTTTTTTGAGACACCTCCAGTAGTCTGCAAGTCCATACTCGCACCAACAGTGTGTGAGGGAGGACCCTCCTCTTGCCACACTCACACCACCATTTCTTGTCATTTGTTGTCACCTCTGACTGAGGTGAGATGGGATCGTAATATGTTTTTCACCTGCAATTCCCCTTTGACTGGGTATGTTGAGCACTTTAAACTGTATCCTGGCCATGCTCATACCTCCTTGGAATGATTTTGTTGAATCCCATTGCACATTCTTAATTGGGTTCTTTATTTTCTTAATATTTAACTTTTTGATTTCTTAGTATATTGTCGACCTTTAGCCTTTGCCGGATAAGTATCTGGCAGAGACTTCCTCCCATTCTGAGAGCAGGAGCTCTTTGTTTTCCTGACAGTTTCCTTTGCTAGACAGACTCTTTTGTTTCCCGGGGTCCTGTTTGTTGATTGCTGGTCTTATTTCCTGTGCTGTGGGAATAGTATGCAACTTTAATCTTTAATAAATGGTAAAATTACATTTATTCTGAAGGATTGTTTTAAAATTTAGTTTTTTATCAGTGTAAGTCAACCCATTTTTTCCACAAAAGGTTGTATATTTGCATAAGCCAAAAAGACCTTAATTTTTGGGTTTGACAGTTCCTTAAAAGTGAAGACCTTGTCAAATATTTCTTTTGCTCTTGAGAATGTGAAGTGAAGCTGGGTGGTGGTGGTGCCCCCTTTTATCCCAGCACTTGGGAGGCAGAAGCAGGTGTAAGTTGGAGGTCAGCCTGGTCTACAGAGCTACACAGAGAAACCCTGTCTCAAAAAAATAAAAAAAGAAAGGAAAAGAATGAAAATGTGAAGTGAAGAGAGCTGTGTCCACCACTCACTTCCTCCCATGTCATGGCAAGCGAAGAAGGGCTAGGCTGGCTCAGTATACACCCCAGAGATCTGGAGACTACAGGTAGCCTTTGTTAGACTCTACAAAGTATTGTGTAGTAGTTAGTTTTTCAGACACAAAGCTATTGTTACTCTTCTCATTCTACGAAACTCTTGAAAACAGAATAGAAAAGAAGGAAATTGTCACGAATAGGAAGGAAGTCAGTTCCTAGCATTTGCCTTCTGAACTTCCTTGTTCTTTTTTTCTTAATATTGTAGAAATACCATGTGGAATTCAATTGCCTGCCTGCCTGTCTGCCTGCCTGTGTGTCTGTCTGTCTGCCTGTCTGTCTGTCCGTCTGTGGCTTCCTCTGTGTTGGAACATGCTGTATCTCCAGCACTAGGCACTGCTTTCTTCTTTTGCTTTCTTGGTGCTGATTTTGCTTTCAACGCTCCATTCCCACATCACAAGTCCAATGCCATCACCCTTGCTTCCTATGACTTTTAGTCTTGCTTAAATTTTGATGAAGATATCTTTTTCAGTATTAATTTCACAGTTTCTATTTACTCAGCAATTCCATCTTGCTTAAGCACCCCACCTCCCCACCCCCCACCCCAAAACATTTCTCCATAAAACCTGTAATGTTTTCTTTGTATCTAAGTTTGGGATTTCTTAATGTAGTTAGGATTTTTAAAGTTGCTCTTCCAAGGAAGATGTAGCAGCCACGTGAGCACATGATAACACATCTCAAGGGGTCACACCATTGTGTGTGTCATCAACGCGCGTGAACGTAGTATTGCATCACAGCATCTTTGTATTCTCTGTGAAGTCCAGCTGGGCAGTACTAGTAGGCAAGGCCATACTGCACCAAATAGACCTGCCAAGGTTCTGGGCACTTACAACTTTTGGGGCCCTGCTATCCCACAGCATGTATTCAACCCAGGATACCTAGTATTCGTAGGCTTAATTGAAGAGTGGTTCTGCTTCATATATTTTCTGAAGGTCACTCTTCTTTTTTTTTTTTTTCTGAGACAGGATTTCTCTATGTCACAGCTCTGGCTGTCCTGGAACTCACATTGTAGAGCAGGATGGCGTAGAACTCACAGAGATCTATTTGCCTCTGCCTCCTGAATGCTGGGATTAAAGGCGTGTGCCACCGCTGCCCAGCTCTAGAGATCATTCTTTATTTTAAACCTGTGACTTTCTTCATTTTTAGTGTAGGTTACATCATCCAGTACTTAAGGCCAAAATACTTCACGGGAACAAACCCATTTCTGAATTTGTACCAGGTTGAGCAGCTCACTGGTAGGACCATTCAGTAGAAGAAAGTCTGTTGTTACTGGGATGCCCCTATAACATAAAGTGTGTGTATTAGTCAGGGTTCTCAAGGAACAGTATCAATAATAAAGGGATCTATTAGACTGCTTACTGGATGTGGTTCGAGTAGCCAGCAATAGCTGTCTCATGGTAGAAAGGCCAAGGATCTGGTAGCTGTGGAATCCATGAGGCTGCATGTCTCTGCAGTCCTAATCTGGTGCTGTACCCTGGAGGATTCCTGGAGAGCTACTGGCCTTCAGTCAGTGCTGCAATCTTGAAGAAATTATGCCAGTTTCAGCCAGGGTAAATGAACTTGCCATCAGGGGTGAGTGCAAAGCAGGCACAGAGCAAAGCTTCCTTCCTCCAGGTCCTCTATTGGCACTGCCACCGGGAGTGGCCTAGATTTAGGGTGGGTCTTCCTACCGGAAATAATCAGATTAAGAAAACCCCTTAGAGATGTGCCCAACAGCTTAGTTTTTAGTTGATTCCAGATGTTGTCAAGTATGTATGATAGTTGTCATTTCCATGTGATTTGAAAGAATTTCTATTCAACTCATAGAGATCCTCCTGCCTCTGCCTCCTGAGTGCTGAATTAAAGGTGTCTGCAGGACTATTTTAATGCAACCATGTTGTCAAGATTTGATAGATTCAGTTTCTCTGTTATGTCTAGAAGGTAATATCTTGCAGCAGCCATCCTGGTCCTCTCATTACAAACATTGTGCCCCTTTTGCGTACAAACCACAACAGTGACTGGCTGGCAGCATATCTCCAGTGATGCAATAGTGGCACTTAAATCTTGGAGGTAATCAACAGCTGTCTAATTGGATTAAAGGGAAAGAATTCATGCTTGGTACTATAGACCTAGCAACTGACTTCCTATGGCTGGAGAAGCCATAGATCTTGGGGGAGAACCTACTAATACCATTATCCTAAATCAGTATAGTTTAACTGTGTTTCAAACACTAATATTTATAGTCACAGATTAGTGTATCTCTCACCCCTCATCAAGGCAGCTTCTTTGTGCAGCAAATACAGGCCATTGCAGAGATTCATAAGTGTTTGTGGAGTACTCAGCCCCAAATGGTACATCTACAACACAGTCCTACACCTAAGGCTCAAGGAGCATCAAGAAAGGGACTCTTGAGTAGAGTGCCTTATTCAGTGTTTTACCATTGCCTTTGTTGAAACAGAATCTCATTATGTTAACAAAGCTGGTTCCAAACTCCTGGATCATGTGATTCTCCATCCTGAGTGTCCCAAGAAATTGAAATAAAATAGTGTGGACATCCATGCCTGGCTCTCTTGGACTGGTTTGAAATGAAGACCTATAGCTATCAGTTCTTCAGATTGAAGAACTTCCTAACTGACCAAGGCCTGCTGCGACTGGTCCTGCCTGCTGTTTTAGTTCCTATTCCCAGTATGCTTCTCATACCCCACACGGAACTTAGTTTTCTTGACAGAGCTATAGTCTTTGCTGTTCTCTGTAACCTGAATGTCGTTTTTCATAGTTGCTCATTTCACTACCAGCATCAGTCAAGAATTTAGTCAAATAACACTCTGTCATGATGTTTTTTCTTCAGATGAGAAGCTTCTCTCATGCTTGCAGAATGCCCTTACGGATAGATTCTGTACCAGCTCTTATGAGATATCTCCTATGTCTCTATTGTCTTCTCACCATGGACTCCTGAGTTCCTGAAGGACAGAACTGTCTTACTCAGTTTGTGTATTCATCATCTAGCACAATCCAGGCCAGACAAATACAATTCACATAGATGAGGTGAATAACAGGGACCCTCGCCAACTCAAACTTATTCCCAAGGTAGTAATTTCTGTTAAGTCTAGGTGCCCCAAAACTGTAACTGTAAATTGAGAAAGCCAGTGCTTTGTGTGTGTGTGTGGGTGCCTGCTGCTTACTTTCATGTTTAATTAGATTGCAGCCAGACACGTATACTAAAATGTGTGTAAAACTACCTTTGGGCTGTATGTGTAAGGTGTGATGATTTGGTCTCAGCCTCAAGAAAGCTCCTCAAGTAACAATGTCTGAAAAAGTCTGAAACAGCTCTGGTCTCAACACATTTGATAAGGGGTATTGAGTCCGTTGTGTTTTTGAGTTAGTTTACTAATGCCACATACACAAAGGTCATTTTTACCTAGCTACCCACATTCTTTTGAGAGAATAAGACGGCATATAGACACAATATAATTAAATACAAAATTTTTATCTTACAGAATATCTGTGTTCTGTTGAGCAGTTTTTCTTTGTTTGTTTTAGAATTGGAATGACTGCAGTCACCTGGCTTTTGTCTGTGACCATCTGTCAGATCTCCTCGAGCTGCTTCTAGACCCAGGACAACTTAATGTGTCCTTCCATTCAACCCACAGCAGTGTACTCTCTCGAGAAGCCATCCTGGCACTCAGTTTCCTCATCGAAGGCACTGTAAGCAGAACCAGGAAGGTCTATCCCCTTCATGAACTTGCACTGTGGCAACCTCTGCATGCAGACAGTGGCTTCTCAAAGATCTCTAAGACGTTCTCTTTCTACAAGCTGGAAGCCTGGTTGCGAGCCTGTTTGACTGCAAATCCATTTGGCCCATCTGCTTGCCTCAAGTCTGGAAAGAAATTGGCTTGGGCTCACCAAGGTATTTTTTTAAAAATATATTTTACCTGATATTAACTTGACCAACTGGGAAACCTACTGTTTTCTGGTATATTAATGGCTAGATGTCTGCTAGCCTGGTGCAGTGGCACATACCTATTAATCTAGCATTTGGAAGATAGGACAGAAGAGTCACAAGTTCAAGGCTTTTTTTATTTTCAATTTAGCAGCAGAATTTGGCCAACCAATAGATATCACCTCAGGGTTGATAGAGAGATGAGGGGCTTTTAGATGCATAGACATAGGCTAGGAATATCTTTCTGAAATAGAAATCGTGTGAACAATAGCAAGAGTCCAGCACTTGCTCTGTCAGTGTCTGTCTATCCCTGGCTAACAGATAGGTCCTCACGGGGACTCTTGAGAAGAATCAGGAAAACAAGTTGGCCCAGTATAGGTTGATTTCATAGCTTGTGGAAAGTGCAAGCAAGTCTCATACTGAGGTGTGGGAAGGGATCCTGTGATAGGAAGATGTGATCCTGAGTGGTGATGGTCTTGGGGTGAAGACATGAACTCAAGAAGAATTTGTAGATTGATGCTGCTAGTACATTGAGAGGGCTGCAGAATTGATATTATGGCAGTTTGATTATGTTATGATAATGATAATTATTATTCCATTATGATTGGGAGGATACGGTGAAGCATCTTGGAGGATATATCACTAGTTTAGGACCTTAGGCACATAATTTAAAAGGTAAGCAAGAAAATACAGCTCTATCAGAAAGCTTGAATGTATGATAGGTTTAATATTTTGAAAAATTACAGATATATAGAAAAGAACAGTAAAACTACTTTGTCATTAACTTTTAAATCTAATATATTTTCTTCACATGTACTTGAGTTTAGGCATGGGTACATGTAGACATGTAGAATCTCATGGTCACGTGTTTTTCTTTGATTTACAACTGCCTTATTATTCATGCATTTCCTTAAATAGTTGAAGGTGCAACCAGAAGAGCTAAGATTGCTTGCAATGCTCACTTGGCCCCTCAGGTGCCCCAAATGGTGGTGATGAGCCAGGTTTACAAGCAGACGCTGGCCAAGAGCTCAAACACTCTAGTAGGAGCACACATCAGGATTCATCGCTGCAATGAGTCATTCATATATCTGCTCTCCCCCTTGCGGTAAGCATGTTGATATTTTCTTTGGACAGGAATATTTTTTTTTAAGTCAGAATTTTATTCTGGGTAATTCATTTAAAAGAATTTAACTCATTTAAAAACTTTCAGATCCGTGACAATTGAAAAATGCAGGAATAGCACCTTTGTGTTGGGTCCTGTGGAGACAGCCCTTCACCTCCAAGACTGTGAGGATCTAAAAGTCATTGCTGTTTGCCACCGACTGTCCATCTCTTCTACAACAGGCTGCACCTTTCACGTTATGACACCTTCACGCCCACTTATCCTCTCTGGGAACCAGAGTGTAACTTTTGCCCCGTTTCATACCCATTATCCAATGCTTGAGGACCACATGGCCAGGACTGGTCTTGCTACAGTACCTAACTACTGGGATAACCCAATGGTTGTGTGCAGGGAAAGCAGTGACACAGGAGTCTTCCGGCTCTTGCCGCCTTGTGAGTTCTACGTATTTATTATTCCCTTTGAGATGGAAGGGGACACAGCAGAGATACCTGGGGGTCTCCCCTCTGCTTACCAGAAAGTACTGGCTCAAAGAGAGCGGAAGATACAGATCTGGCAGAAAACTGTCAAGGAGGCTCAGCTGACAAAGTAAGTGTTTTCTAGAGACAGAGTTTGCTGTTCATGTGAAACTTGATGGGAAGACAAATTAATCTGGATACTTTATAGTATTCAGCCACACTAATTAAATGACATGTGTGTCTTTTCTCAGAGCTTGTATCCCAGTTTAGTATTCTAGCTGCTGTATTCCTGGAGGGTGGGAACGGGCGGGTTAGTATTCTAGGCATTGTATACCTGGAGGTATTAGGCTCCCTCCCTTGAAGAAGTTGAGAATTGCTCTGTGGCACAAGCCTGTAATCAATCCCAGCACCTCAAGGCTTGAGGCAGGAGGATCACAAATTCAGGGTCAGTGGGATCTGCATGATAAAACTCTGCCTCAAAATAAAAATAAGCGTACATTTATTTGGCAGGGATAAGATTTACATGAATTGAAGCATTCTGGTCAAGAAGATAGTACATGATTCAGTCTTAAATGACTTAGCATCAGAATCCTCCAAGTACCTTATTTAAAATACAGATTTTCATAGTTCCCACTACACTTAACAAGTCACATTCTTGAAGGGTGTCTTTCCAAGGCTAACCCATCCCATGGACTGTTGCTAGTTCTTGTTAGTTTTTCTTAATTCATGCAAAAGTGAGAGAAATAACTAAAGTGATTTTTGGTTTTTTAAAGCCAGATTTGCAGTATAAAATACTGCATTTCATTCTACTTAGGAGTCACTGAAATAGCTTATTTTTAATTACATGTACAGGATAACAGATATAGCTGTAAATATGATGTTATGCCCAGATTTCACTTATGGGATATTGGCCTTTGAATTCCAGAAACCAGGGCCATGACATGCAGTTTACAGAGAGTCAGATAACATCAGTGTGACCAGTTAATAAGGGAGGCATATCAAGGACAAAGAATTAGGTGAGGGCTAGTCTGAGTCTCTCTGAAGTACTGGAGGGGCAGATAGATGTCTGAGCAGCAGAAGCTAAGGCTGGATTCTGGGTTTGATACAGTGGTGTTTAAACTTGATAAGGGAGCTAAAACAGATTAGGCCACGTCTGACAATCAGGCCACAGACATTCCATTAGAATTAAGAAGTAGAAGTCTTTTGGTATGTGCTGTATGCCGGCCATGGAATGGAGTCCAATCAATTTTCTTCGCAGCAGACTACTTACTGTATATGACTTAAAATTACCAAATGCTCAGAGTAAGTAATCATTTTTACAAACATGTTGATAGACAAATTTTACTTGTTAGAGATGCTGGGGAGGGGAGAATGAAAGGAAATACTACAGTACCAAAACATGGTGGGGTAGCTTCTTTATCTCTCCATTTGAGCACAGGGTCCAAAATCTTTCTATAAGTCTCAATCTATGCCTTGTCTGTTTGTGTGTGTGTATATACATACACAATACATATATGTATGATCAACAGTAATCACAGCTTATGGTTTAATTGGGAATTTGTGTTATAATACTGCAGTTACTTGGCTTGGCTCTTACCTCATGGATCATGTTACCAGATTGGTCATCTCATTGTACTGAGAACCTTCTGAGTAGAGTCCTTATTTTAGTATATCAGGAATGGTAGTGGTGTTCTCAGGATGTTCCAAGCACCGATTAGAACAATTATATGCTAACTCGCTGATTTTTTTTTTTTTTTTTTAAATAGCCATGCCCAAATGTAGATGGAGAAATGGAGAACTAAGGTTAAGTACCTTACTCAGGCACAAAGGAGCACAAAGGATTCGGGGCCATACTGTTGGCCTTGTTTTATGCTTCTAGTTATTATTATGACATAGAACAATAATAAAACTATAGTGTATAAAAACATCTTCATTGAAATTTTAGAACCTTTAAATGTGACTACCATTTAAATGCCTGGACTCTCTTATATCTGTGAAAAGCTTATGGAGATTTGTGGAGTCTGGAATGTGGTGAGCACCTATAATACAATTCCTAGTAGAGCTAGGAACAGTGAAAAAGTAGCCAGTGTAACTTTAGGGATGAAGGTGCACCTTGGCTTAGCCGAGGGTTATATCCAGAGCAGAACTTGTAAGCCAAGAGCTCACTTACTGTTCCTAAGCCACTGGACTGATGCACAGTGTAGAGCGTCCACTCTCCGACCTCTGTTGGTTTGTAGGGCTGCACTTCATGGCCACTGCCCAGCGGTGTCATATCGCACATACCAGCCTGAGAAAGTACATTTGAAGTAGAGTTCCTGCTGAGTAAATACGTTGCTATTATCCTGTCGTAAAGTTAAATCACTAGGGTAAGTCTTGAGTTAAAAACCTTCTGAGCAGAAAGACAGATAGCAGATTGAAGACACACTGCCAGCGCAGTCCTGGCTCACATTGTGTGATTTGTGGAGAGCTGTGTTGAACTCCATCTGCAAGGGGAAGTGGCTGCAGCCTAGAGATTTTATCTGTAAGACAGTTGGGATGAAATGCATCTGAAATGATAAAATGGCAGCAGCCACTCGTCCAAGAGAGGAGGGGTCATTTTTATGGTCTCACCACATTTATTTTCCCTTTGGATTTGAGTGGGATTGTGGAATTTGTGTGGTGGAGTACCTTGCTTGTTCTTGCTTTGGGCTATAGTCATTCCAGAGTGCCCTGCCCTGTCTGTTGTTGGTATCCTGTGGATCCTGTGGAATTGTGTCCTACAGAAACCCAGCACAGCCAGGCTGCTATGAGAGCTGTCCCCAGCTGGGGGCTGCTCTTCTCTTTCTTAACCCTCATCAGGCTGTCACATTAGGGCCTTTATCACCTGTTTCTTCTGCCTGGTAGTCCATTCCACATAATCATTTTGCTTCTGTCATTTCATGTAGACTTCTGTTCCAGTATCATATTAGAGAAACATCTTCTGTCCACCCTCTTTCTACAATAGCACTCTGCATTGTCACATGCTCTCCAAAAGTAGTTTTCTAATAAGTACTTAATTTCATGCTACATATTTATCTTGTTTTTTTTTTTTTTTTTCCCATAGTCTCTACAAGGGTATACAGTTGACAGGGACACATACACAGAGATCACAGTATGCCAAGCTGGACAGCAGGCCAGTCTCTTTTTTGTTTTATTTATTTATTTTGGTTTTTCGAGACAGGGCTTCTCTGTGGCTTTTGGAGGCTGTCCTGGAACTAGCTCTTGTAGACCAGGCAGGTCTTGAATTCACAGAGATCCACCTGCCTCTGCCTCTGCCTCTGCCTCTGCCTCTGCCTCTGCCTCTGCCTCTGCCTCTGCCTCTGCCTCTGCCTCTGCCTCTGCCTCTGCCTCTGCCTCTGCCTCTGCCTCTGCCTCTGCCTCTCTGCCTCTGCCTCTCTGCCTCTGCCTCTCTGCCTCTGCCTCTCTGCCTCTCTGCCTCTCTGCCTCTCTGCCTCTCTGCCTCTGCCTCTCTGCCTCTGCCTCTCTGCCTCTGCCTCTCTGCCTCTGCCTCTCTGCCTCTGCCTCTCTGCCTCTGCCTCTCTGCCTCTGCCTCTGCCTCTGCCTCTGCCTCTGCCTCTGCCTCTGCCTCTGCCTCTGCCTCCCCAGTGCTGGGACTAAAGGCGTGCACCACCAACACCCGGCCCAGGCTCTTTTCTTTATGAATTTATTCCATCAGTTAGACTACTGCTTCACTCATTTTGTTCACAGTAGGAATCTGACAATGAACAAACCTTTAGATATGATCTCTTGCTTTGCTCAGAATGGTGAGAACTGAAGGATAACAAGAAACAGTGATTCAGTAGTGTTGAGCTCCTAGATAATCATGGGAGTACATATGTTGGGTTTGTCTCCTTAAATGCTTTTGTTCTCAATCACATCTTCAGGGAGCAGAGGAAGCAGTTCCAGGCCCTTGTGGAGAACAAGTTCTATGAATGGTTGATTAATACAGGACATCGGCAACAGCTGGACAGCCTCGTTCTACACACAGCAGCCTCCAAACAAGGGCCTGAATAGGACCCCATGTGGAACCACTGGTAGGGATGTAGAACACAGAACACTTAAGGAACTCTTGGGAAATCCTCCATCGAATGCAAAGCAGAAAAGAAAGGGCTTTAGATTATGTTTTCCTTGCCAGTGTTCTCTTCCATTTCAGCCATGTATAGACACATACCCACATATTTTTTTAATGAGAAAACAGAAATATTCAAGTGGTACCTAGGAAAATTTTGGCAAATATTATATTATATATATATATATATATATATATATCACCAAAAATACTATTTTTTCCATTAATAGCATTATTTTTTGTTTTGCCTTTTGTTTTTTAATGTTTGTTTTATTCTTAAGTGTGGGTATGTGTGTATGTCTGTGTGTGAGTGAGTGAGGGTGCCCAGAGAAGGTCAAAGGTGTTGGATCCCATAGAGGCACAGTCATAGGTGGTTGTGAGCTGACTGAGGTTGGTTTTGCAAGCTGAGCTGTCTCTCACAGCCCAGGCATTAAGTTTTATTCCTCCTCTTTAATGTATCTTTTCTTTATCCCCCAAACTATTTAATAAAACTGGTCTTTAATAATCACACATAGGGCATTATTAATAGGTTAGAATGAATCCAAATAAATATTTTATTACTGAACAGTAGAAGTTATGAATTAATTATGTAGAGAAGACTATAGGTAGAAATAAGATTTACTTATTCCAAATGCCGTTTTTTCAGCATTTTAAAAGCTTTTTTTGAAAATACTTTATTCTGTCTTTTACATCGTGCGCCTTGATAACATTCCTTTCACTGTCCCTTTGTATCTGCCCTTTGCCCTTGCAGTCTACCCCCAAAATAAAATTAAAGAGAAAAAAAAAAAAAGGAAGGAAAAATCTTGTCATAAAAGTTATAGTGTGACACAGTGAGTCACGCAGTAAACCCTTTTGTCCATGTATCTTTACTTGCAAGTGTTCATTGTAGAGTCTCTGGATTCTGCTACACTATTGATGCTGGGCCCTCCCTGCAACTCCTCTTGAGTATCTGTTGTTGCCTTGTGCATGGAGATCCTGTAGCTTTGGGTCTGCAGGACCAGCCCCTTCATGTGCTCCAGCAGATCATAGGTGGGATGGTTGTTGGGGTGGACCAACTCATAGCCAACTCTGGACCTGGCGAGTTGCAGGGCCTGTCAGCTTGCCAGCTCTACCCACCCCCATCCTCCCCACCAGGATGAGCTCTCCACCATTGCTCTGGCTAGTTCACCCCTTGCAGCAATGAACAAGGGGCGTGGCCCATCTCCTGCTTTCGTGTCCTCAGGATTGGCTTTCTCACACCTGGACTGTCAGGGCCAGCTCTACTCTGTTGCCCAGGAGAGGTGCAGAGGCCACTCTCCTGAGTGCTGCAGCCAGTGAGGGGCAGAGACTGCTCTCTTACCCACTCAGGCATAGAAGCTGGTGGGGGAGGACATCTCTTACCTGTCCATGCTGCATGTGGCAGGTGAGGGGCGGAGCCAGATCTGTCATGCTCCCTTTCCTTGGGAGCTCATCCACAACCCAGTCAACAGGGTCAGCTCTGCTGTGCTGCCCAGGAGAGATGCAGGGCTCACTTTCCATGTTACAGCTAGTAAAGGGGAGAGTCAGCTCCCTCTCCAGCTGGAGGTGGTAGGGGCAAAGGGGCGGGTATCTTTCCCTTGCTCCCACCCACACCCCGGGAAAGCAGTAACAGCAGTGTCTCTCACACACCCTCAGGACTGGCTCACCCATTTGCAGGGTCAGCTCTACTATGCTGCCCAAATGAGGCCTAGGGCCTGCTGGGGAGGGGAGGGTATTGGGTGGGGAGAAAGCTTCTTTCCCTCGCCCATGTGACCACGTGGCGTACGAGAGGGGCACAACCTGCCCTCCCATTCTCATGCTCTCAGGGCCAGCCCAACCATGTCCCTGGGAATGGTATCAGCTCTGCTGTGCTGCCGGATGAGATGTGGGACCCTCTGCTCTGCAAGCTTCAGCTGGTGAGGGGCAGGACCTAGAATTTCGGACAGAAAGGATGGGGTCCACTCTATACAGACCCATCCTCTTGGCCTACAGTGGTATCAGGGGCCATGGACATTAACAGAGACCATGACTACATCAGAGCCATGCACCCAGACGTGGTCCCCAGCAGCAGGCCAAGCCCAGATATCATTATGGCACTGAGTGGCAATGAAGCCACCCACCTCAGCCGTTCCTCATATCTTTCGCCTCTTTAGATATGCCTCTGTCCGTAGGACATGAACCATCCTGTCTGTCTCTCCCATACCACACCGTACATCTACTCACCATACCGTGTCTTCTCCTCGGAGCCCAGGCCAGACCGCCCAGGCCTGTGAGTGGGTCTCCTTTTCCCACTCAGTCCATCATGGCTCTGGCAGGACCATGCTTCATCACAAAGAGATCGTAAAAGTCCCTGGTCAGTGCAGAGCTGTTGCTGGAGTCTTCTTGTGAGCCAGAACTAGAAAGTCCAGGCTGTGTGTGGTTGGGTTCTACCTACTCCAGGCACATGGCATGGGATAGAGCTGTTTCTGGAGGCTTCACGGGCCAGGGCTCCTTTTGGACTTTTTAAAAATTTATTATGTTATGTGTATGAGTGTTTTACTTTCATATACGTCTATAGACCACAAGTGAGCCCAGAACAGAAGATGTATCAGATCTCCTGGATTGGAGTAACAGGCTGTTGTGAGCTACCATGTGGGTGATGGGACTCGAACCTGGACCCTACGAGAGCAACATGTGCTCTTAACTGCTAAACTTCTCTCCAGCCCACAAACTATTTTAAAACAGAAATTAACTTGCTACCTTCAAGTTTTTAGAGACTAAAAATAGAAAAATAGACATAAGATATGAATAGTAGTCCATGGTAAAAATACAGAAATGGATGTACTTAAATTAAAAATAAAGAAACGTGGGCGGTGAGCTGGTTCAGAGGGGAAAGGGCTCACCAGCCTGGTGACCTGAGTCTGATCCCTAGAACCCATGTAAAGATGAAAGGGGAGAAGTAGCTCCGCAGAGTTGTCCTCTGTGTGGCGTGGGTGTGAGTGCACTCAAACACTCATCGTGAACCCATGCCTTGCCTCTCCCTTCCTGCGGGTCTGTGGGCGTTAACGATTGCTGAGGGAGGGTGTCACTTTCCTCAGTGGCCCAGCTGTTGGTTAGCTGCCTTCTTCCCTGCTGCAGAACAAGACCTCTCCTGCATAGTACAGTGATTGGAAAATAAGAGGGTAAAATTGGGCATTGGCTGCCATTTTAAATAGTCATTCCCATTAGAAAACCAAGCAGCACAGTGAGATTTTTGTATTCACACTGGTTATATACTTGAAGAATTTCTGAAAGAGTATAAAAATATAAACAGCATTGTCTTTCAGAGGTGAAACTAGGAATCCAAGGTAGGAGAAAGCTTAGTTTTAGAGAGATATAATTCACTTAACACAAAATTCTCCTGTTTGTTTAGGGCCTTTTTTTCTTTTTTCCCCCTTCTTTTGGTGGTACTGAGATGGAAACCAGGGCCTTATACACTAGTAATCATTCCACCATTGACACCATTGAGCTCTATCTACAGCCCTCTTTGTACTTGCTGTTTGTACTTGTGAGACCCTCTTTGTACTTGTGAGACCAGATCTTGCTAAATTGCTTAGGTTGGCCTTGAACTTGCCCTATAATCTAAGCAGATCTTGAGTTTGCAATTCTCTTGCAATTACCTTCCCCAGGAGCTGAAAATAGGTGTCTACCATTATGCCCAGCAGCTCACCTTTCTAAGGTGAAAAATTCATTGTACTTTACTATATTCACAAATTTATGCAACTGCCACCCTTAAAAAAACATTTCATAGCACCTAGTTAAAGCACCCTCCCCCCATTAGTAGTAATTTCCTATGCCTTTAACCCTCTCTGCTTCTCTTAGCTCCAGGCCCCAGCAAAGAAGCATTTGCCTTGTTTATTCTGGATGTTCTTCTAAATGGAAGCAGTCAGGTTTCTTTGAGCAGTCAGCTGGGCAAGGTTCATCCCTGCTACAGGAAGAGTGCTCCTTCTTTAGTAGGGTAGCAGTCCATTGAGAGGACTACTCATCGGTGGACTTTCAGATTCCTTCCGCTTTGCACTGCTTCATGTTTATAACAGGATTCTGCTCAGCATGCGCGTTCTTTCCTCTCACGCATTTATACCTAGGAGTGGGCTGCACTGGCATATGCTTACCTATTTAGGGGACTGCAGATTTCCAAAGCAAAGCTGCTAACAAAAATGATTGCCTTTCTGAAGTGTATATTCCTTGGTTTTGTTTTGTTCCTGACACTGAGTCTTCCTATGTAGTCCAGACTAGCTTTGAACTTAGAGCAGTTCTCCTGCCTTGGCATCCCGGGTGCTGGGATAGTAGGTATGTGCTGCCATAGTCATCTACAATATCCTTTTTAAGAAACATGATTTTGGGGGCTGGAGAGATGTCTCGGTGGTTAAGAGCACCTGCTTCTCTTTTAGAGAACCCAGGTTCAGTTCCCAGCACCTACAGGGCAGCTCACAATTGTTTGTAACTCCAGATCCAAAGGATCTGACACCCTCTTCTGGCCTCCAAAGGCACTCTGTGCATGTGGGTTCACATATATACATGCAGGCAAAATATCCAAGTGCTAAAAAAATAAGTCTTTTTTAAAACAGCCATAATTTCACAATATGTAGTCAATAAATGCTGGGTTGGGATTGGAAATGTGGAGATTGTACGAAGAAAATGCTCTGTAAGGGGTAGGTATTGAAGTTCTGTTACTCTGTTACAGTAATGGAACTGTAAGGCATGGGATTTGAAGTTTCTGTTTACCCCCAGCCTACAAATTTTGAGTTCATAGCAATTTCTTTCTGTTATATAGTAACTAATGCCATAAAGGAATATAAAGCTTATGTTATCACTCTAAATTGTCCTGATCTCCCTATTTTATGTGAGTTTATAAATGAAAGTGGTTTCCATATTTGCATGGAGCATGAAAATTAATTTATATACATTAAATTCTCTTTGCTCCTCTGCAGGGCTCTGGAAACACGAGAAATAGTAGAGGAGAGTGCCCACTGAAGACTGCATTGGAAAGGCATCCATCCTTGTTGCCTTCGAGACCTCAGGCTTTTCTGTCATCAAACTCCTTTTGTTGGTTCCTGTTCTGCACTCACTTATGTTGAATTTAGCTTCTGATTTTCGTAGGAACATCTTAAACTATGGGAGGCTATAATACTCACATGTGTCATGCTGAAATGGAACACTGGCCCAGGCAGATTTCTGTACACATTAGTGTCTTAAATGACCGAGTGTAGGCTCAGAAACTGACTTCATATTTTAGTTTGTATAGTGAAAGGGTTTGTCCTAGCTGGAAAGGTTAGCCAGGTGTGGTGGCACATGCCTGATCTCAGCACTCAGGAGGCAGAGTCAGGCAGATCTCTGTGAATTCCAGGCCAGCCTGGTCCTATTTAAAAGGAAATTGCTACTTCTTTTTGAAAAAGAATGACAGTATGGTCAGTTAGTGTGTAAATATAGCAGAGATAGTTTTATAAAATGGTATTTTAGGCCTTAAAGTATAAAACACGTGAAATTGTGTAAATTTTTTTAATTTTATTTTCCTACTTCAAATTTCAATAAACAAAGTCTAAAAGTAATTTTCTCCTTTTGTTAACAATGTAAGTTTTACTTTTAATAAAAAGTTTTTGTTATTCTGTTACAAAGTTGAGTCTGTTTGTGACTGGGAAGCCCTGTTCTTTAAGACACGTGAGTGAAATGATTCTAATCACTAACAGGTTATTTAATTAATAGTTACCACCACAGAGAGCCACTCTTAACAGTTCTCTGGTAAAATTAGCTCTCTTAATGTTTCCTAAGTCTTCGGAGCCTTGATAGTTTTTACTTGACATGGAATTCAAGTAAGTGAAAAATGACCAAATGAAGGACCATTGGGTGACACTGCTGGATTCTGTGAGTTAGTCCAACCCTTTAAAGTATATAAAATTGAGGAAGCAAATACAGTCTGTGGTTTGTTATTTGCTTCTCGGTAACCCACATGTCAGGGCACATTTGCATGTTTTTAAAGCTTTATTGTTATTATTATCAATATGTTTGTGTATATGTGAGTGCAGGAAGAGGCCAGAGTCTGGTCCCCAAGAGCTGCAGTTGGGAGTCCTCCACCCCACATTTGCTCTTTTAAATTGAACACTCTTGTGTGTGGCTGATTTATAAAGGTGTTTGTTGAACATTTATTAGTAGAAAGGTAGAAATGTGAAATTGGGCTCGGCTGGGAAAATCAAAAGGAAAAGGGTTGGCTTATTGCTTATCTGAGTTTGTATAAAGTATTAATACCATTCCTAAAGTTAGAGGCAGAACTCAGTGTAAAGGGCCGAGCATCTAGTTAGGAAAGTTCTGGAGTCTCAAGACAGCTTTCTGTCCCTGTGTGCTTAACACTCCCTTGTGAGTCACACTTCTTTCTAATTTGTGTCTGGGGGAAAATATCAAACTTGAAAGACATTTGCAAGACTAGGTGATCTACCTTGGCGTGGCAAGCCTGTAATGCCTGGACTTGGGAAATAGGAGGATTGCCATGACCTTGAAGACAGCCTCCACTACCAAGTGAATTCCAGGCCAGCCAGAGATATATGACATAGTAAGACTCTTCAAAACAAAACAAAACAGGTCACTGTACCCCTATGCACTCTTACTAGAGTACCCAAATGTTAACATTTTGCCACACTGACTAGTCTATTTTCATTAATTTTAAAGCTTGTAAGTAGATTGCAGACATTATTTTACCCCTAACACATTAGCACACATTTACCAAAATCAAAGACACTCTTCTACCTAGTTATAGGGCAGTAATCAAATTCAAGAACCAAACATTGATATATCTAACATATGGTCCATATTAAAAGCTTTTAGGTTGTCAATGCTTTTTTTGTAGTGACTCCCAGCCTCCCAAAGTCAAGAGCATTCATGACTTGTAGGTGCAAGATTGTTTGCCCTCCAAACCTCACTTTCCCTAGAAATAGAGTCATCTTTGGATTCTCCTATATGCTCTCTGTTGGAGACTAAATGGACATTGGGAATGTCCAACAGGTCATTGGCTGAAAAAAAAAAAAACTGCACAGAGAAAAACTTGTTTTGAATTTTTAAAACTTTGGCTGGGTTTTGGTGCCTTGATTCAGCAAAGTCTACAATGCAGCCGGGTGGGTGAGCATTAGACAGGCAATGGAGACTTCCTTTCTTTCATAATCCCAATTGCTTTTCTAGCAAACATCAATAGAATGTAAATGACTGAGTCAAATTTTGGATCCAATTCTCATGACTAGGCAAATGTTTAATGTGAAATCAGCCTGGTATAAATGTCCCTGTGCCTGTAGCTCTGGAGCTACTCTGGATTTCTTTCAGTAGTGTGGACTCAGCCTCTGCACTTACAATGTCTAAAACTGGAGCCAAGGTAAGTAAACACCATGCAGACTTCATAGCTCATCTGCTTTTCGTCTAATGACCTCTTGAAAGCAGAGTGCAGAAAAGCCTTGCTTCTTTGCCTAGAGGTGAATAAGCTAGTGCTTGAAGGACAAGGATGGGGAGAGAAGATGGAGAAGGGCTTGTTTTTTAGTCTAACAGATTCACCTATCAACATTAAAGATTTACCTTTAATGATGTGCTGTGCTAAGTACCATATGAGTAAACAATACCAAAACCATCATGAAGGCTGCCTTCCAGCAACAGATGATTTAAATCTAACGGGCATAGGACATGACTGTAAATAGAACAATATTCAACATCTGTTATGTGTAATTTAGCCTCAGCCATTACCGTTCCAAAAGAGCAGTGGACAGGCCAGTCCAGTGAACTGATGATTCTTCATTCAAGCAGTTCTCATTTCCAGGCAGGGCTTTCATCAAGGTTTGACTCCACAGCTTGTGTGGAGGTGAATGCTCAAGCAAGGCTTTGGGAAGGAAGGGACTTCTGGTTAGCATCTGTAGTGGGACTAAAAGGCAGAGTCAGTGTGTGGTGCCTGATCCCTCCACCCTCCAACTCTGCTTTGAAACTTTCAGACTTTCTAATCTTGAAGGGATAAGAAATGTGCAGCGAATACTTGTGTTTCACTGGTACTCCAGTGGTTAATTTGGCTAGATTTGCTCTCTTTATTATGCCATTTGAAGAGTACCTAGGGCCATTGCATTGTTGACTGGGGTATTTGGATATGTAGCCCCTAAACACAAAGTTTTTCTTTTACCTTGAATAAACATACCCCCAAGAAATATCCTAAATCTAATACCCAACATTCAGACCATACTGAATTTCTCCAGTTGACCCCAGACACACTATAGGGCATGCTAATGTCACACAGTACAACGATACAATAGTTATTTGCCCTCCCCCCTCACTCTCTCTGCCTATAGAGCAGCCCCTTCAGGTTTTTTGTTTGTTTGTTTGTTTGTTTGTTTTTGTTTTCTTTTTAATTGAGATAGATTTCAAAGCTCAGGCCATTTGGAGAAACTCCATCTAGATTCATATCACAGTTTCCTCATCTTTAGACAGAGACTAGCAAGAAGTTAAGCAGACAGTATTGTATGCTTACCAGTGCACGTTATCTGGAGATAGTTGTTAATTTGTTCTGTGATTGGTTAGTGCCTGGCAGACTTTTCCCTCTTTGACAAGTAGAACTAACAACCATCCGGATGCTGCAGGGGAAAGACTAGTGTAAAATGCATCACCTAGATTCCACTGAAAAATCTTATGAGCCTTGAGGGAAGCTATTACATAAACATCGTGTGAAGAAATGCCTATTCTTTCTATTATCCTTGTCTCACCGTCTTCATACTCAGGCGTATTGGCTCAGCAAGAGCAACAGAGTGCGTTTTCATTAACCTCAGGGATAATCCAGAAACCTTTTATCTGCTTGGACTGGTAGGCTGTTTTGTAAAAAATAAATTCAAATGTGACAGGAATTTTGTACTAATTTCTAGGAACATCAGCACTGTTCTACTCTTTTCTACAAGTTTTATATCCAAAGGCCACAATCTCTGTATTAGTAACAGAGTGGATAGACTTCACAGAGAGATTGGGCTGGAGGTCCATGAAACACTGATGAGCACTTTAGTCAGTGTAGGATGACTGGCTGGCCTCAGGGTGGACAGCATGGTGGCCCTATGACCCTATGACTCTATGACCCTATGACTTTATGACTCTATGTATGTATGTACTTCTCAGATATTGCTATAAGGCAAATGTGCAGAGGATAGTAAATGTGAGAACCAGTGAATAAAATACACAAGCTGTATTTCCCATAGCATAGCCCCCACAAATCATTTTCCGTAAGTTAGAGCTCAAAAGTAAATTCAGCATATGAATGAAAGTGTGTAGAACCTGTTACTTGATTTTCCTGAAGATTTCATCATAGGTCACAATAAAAAGGGCTCCAGGGTGCAGGGTCAATCTTGCTGAGTGTTTAGAGTGTAAATGCTTCCATGTGGGGTAGAAAGATGGAAGGGGAAGAAAACGGCTCACAGGAAAAGCAAGATGACCTCCAAAGATCACTAGCTATCCATAGCTGCAGCCCATGGGCTTGTAGCTGTCCTGGATAGCTAGTGATCTTTGGAAGTCATCTTTGCCCATAACAACAAATACAGCTTTCTATCTTTTCAAACATTTATCTTTGGTTGCCTAATCTGCACAAGGATGACAATAATGGACATGTAAAGGCGAGAGCACATGAGAGTTCAGCCTTACACAGAGAACTACAGGCAGTTAAGGAATGCTGAAGACTGGAAGCAATAGTCTTCTCCAGGGATGAGCACCCCAACTGGCTACTCCGTATCAAACGGTCAGCTCTGAACACACATGAGTGTCATACAGACTGAGCCAGTTTTAAAATGTGCATTACAGTTTTGCACATGTGTATAATGTACTTTGATCATATCCATCCCTCATTATTCTCACATTCCCCTTCCACTCCCTCCGGAACCCTTCCCTTGCCGGTTCCCTGTGAGGTGTTGTGGTGTGGTGTGTCTGTGTGTCTGTTTGCCCCACTGTATTTAATTAGGGTTGCTTGCCTGATCATGGGTGTGGGCTATGTGAGCAGGACAGCCTAGAACAGCGGTTCTCCATTGTGTGTTGCATCTCAGATATTTACATTATGATTCATAACAGTAATAAAATTACAGTTATGAAGTAGCAGCAATAATTTTAAGGTTGGGGTCACCACATCATGAACTGTATTAAAGGGTCGCAGCATTAGGAAAGTTGAGAGTGACTGGCTTCCACTGTCCACACCACCTAGGAGCGTGACTCTCCCAGAAATCTTTAATTGTGATAGTCTCTCAGGCACGGGTGGGGCCCACGAGCCCTTTCTCTTTCATTGGCAACTTTGTGCTTGGTTACCATTATTTCCATTTTACCCTCATGTCATCCCTCTGTAAGACACACTTTTACCTTGACCTCGCATAGAAGCTCAGTGCTCCATTCAAAGTCACATAGCTAGCAAACTGTGCTGGATTTTTTCCTCTCATCTGCAAACAGGTACCATATGCCTCTAAGTCTGCTATGCTAAAACAAGAGAGGGGGCAGAAAAACGAATTTGAAGAGGAGGAAATGAAATTCATGACTTTTTTTATGGCAAAGGAAAAGAAAAAATAGGGAACAGGAAATAGAAAATTGGGTCAGGACAGGAAAAGAAAAGATGAAGGCGGAATGTCACCTGGGGTGTAATAGGATGTGTCACCTGGGGAAGAATCACACGGGATAAAAGGGAAAGGATCCTTTGTGTTCTTCCATTTGGTCGTGTTCGTCCATTCTGTCCACGTAATGAGTCACCAAGACCCGACTTTAGAGTGCGTTCCTATCGCAGCTCCCCGCGTTGTCTCCGAGGGAACGAACTCCAGCTCGGTTTACCACGCTCACAATACGGGTTGTGTTCTTTACTGAGTTTATTCGTTTAGACAGCCTTGTGGCTTTTCCTGTGCTTAGAAAATTACTCACTCTGCTTGCTCTCTTACGCAGAGATTTTCCGTTACATTAATAAATCTAATCAGCCACAAGGTGGCGGCACAATGCCAAGGAATTAACCACTCCAACCATGACTCTCCATTTCCCGCTTTCCCGACTGTGTGTGCGTGCCTGTGCGTGTGCGGTGTGTGTGTGTGTGTGTGTGTGTGTGTGTGTGTGTGTGTGTGTGTGTGTGTGTGTGTGTGTGTGTGTGTGTGTGTGTGTGTGTGTGTGTGTGTGTGTGTGTGTGTGTGATATTTATAAACGATTGACTTGATGAACCCCCACTGTTCCTATCAGGTGTTCCCTGTGTCAACCAAAAAAACTCCCAGGTCTGCTTTGCCTCAGCACTTCTGGTCTGAGCAGATGGCTGTAGGAATTTAAATATGGTGTTTGGTCGGAGACAACCGGCTTCTATCAGAACATCCTTTTATTGTGCTCCATTTTAAGAAAGTCCCGAACCCATTTGTTGACAAATTGCCCGAAGCCAAATGTGAGGGAAAGTAGAAGTGTGTGTTTTTCTTCACTGTGGAGGGGAAAGCCGTTCTAATGTGACAGCGAGCTTTTCACCTTCATCTGTGTGCCAGACCGCCCTGTTCCTCTAACTGCTCTGTGCTTCAGATTAGTTTCTATGAAGACAAAAACTTCCAAGGCCGCCGCTATGACTGCGACTGTGACTGTGCCGACTTCTACTCCTACCTAAGTCGCTGCAACTCCATCCGAGTAGAAGGAGGCACCTGGGCCGTGTATGAGAGGCCCAACTTCGCTGGGCACATGTACATCCTACCTCAGGGGGAGTACCCCGAGTACCAGCGTTGGATGGGCCTCAATGACCGCCTGGGCTCTTGCAGAGCTGTCCATCTGGTGAGCGCGGGAGCTTGATGTGTGGCCACGCCATATCTTTTCTCTTTTTAAGATTTTATTTTTATGAGTGTGTGTGTGTGTGTGTGTGTGTGTGTGTGTGTGTGTGTGTGTGTGTGTGCGCGCGCGCGCGCGTGTGTGTGTCACGCATGTGTGCGCGCATTTGCGTACAGGTGCCCTCAGAGGCCAGAAGAGGGTGTTGGATCCCTGAGAGCGGGAGTTACAGGTGGATATAAGAGGCCTGATGTAGGTTTGGGGAACTGACCTTGGGCCCTTTGCTAGAGCAGCAAGCACTCTTAACAGCTGAGCCATCTCCCCAGCCCCTCTTCCCACACACCCTTTCCTAAGTCTTTCTGCCTCTTCACAGGTAGCTAGGATTTGTTTTCTGAAGTAAAATTTTAGTTTCTTCTCACTAGATTAACTGACACTACTTCCCAGACTTTAGCCTGAGATCAAGTGCAGACTAAATACTAATTGCTGTAGGACTCCCTTTCTATCGCATAGATATTTATAGAAATTACACTTTTCTCAATAGAAGTCAGCCTTTCATGTGGAAGCAGTTCTGATGACCCCTTTCAGGGTGATAGGCTGCAAACCATGCTCTGAGTTTCTGAACTGCTAATATTTCTGGAATAATGGCTGCCCATTTATTTTTGTTGCTTTTTTTTTTTTTCAGTCCAGTGGAGGCCAGTATAAGATTCAGATCTTTGAAAAGGGTGACTTTAATGGCCAGATGTATGAAATCACAGAAGATTGTCCTTCCACCATGGAGCAATTTCACATGCGAGAGATCCACTCTTGTAAGGTACTAGAAGGTGCCTGGATTTTCCATGAGCTACCCAACTACCGTGGCAGACAGTATCTTCTGGACAAGAGGGAGTACCGGAAGCCCATCGATTGGGGTGCAACATCCCCTGCTGTCCAGTCACTCCGCCGCATTGTAGAGTGATGACATGAATGGGGCCATAGAGTTCTCCCCCAGGGCTGAATGTTGCCTGGCTTGTGGTCCAAATAGGCATCGTAAATAAAAGAATTGGAATGCATCCCACTGCTGACTATAGTGCCTCTTAATTGCTTTTAGGGACTAACAATCTAGAACCTGCTACACAGAGCAGTTCATCTATGCAGTATCTAGTCTAGACCTTTGTGTAAAATCGGGTAAGAGTGCATTGAAGTTTGGGGAATCACACTTCCACGGGACGGCTCTTTCTGCTCGTGTTTTGCATTAATTCAACAAAAAATAATAATTAGAGATGCCATTTACAGAGTTCATATGCTAATAATCTGTTTCTTCCCAACCCATTCTGTAAGAGTAGTGGTCTGTCTACGCTTTACAAGTAAGAAAACTTACATATAAGCAGAAATTTTTAATGGACCACGTTCACCATGTGACGAATAGAAGTAGAATTTTTTGAGGACATTTATGCTTCTGAAGCCATTGTTTAGTTTCCAGCTCATCCCTTCAACTTATGATAGCCAGAGACATGTGTGTAGTGTGAGTAAGGACCCTGAAAGATGTGACATTCCATTGCAAGTTCTCTCAGGAGACAGGAGACCTGTTGAGAACAAGAATGAAACCAGGGCAGTTATTTGCAAGTAGCCAAGCTATGCATAGCCTAATGTCCCTCACTTATGATCCAGATGTCTAGTTTTGCAATGAAAAGGACATGTTTCAGTTTGTTCCTACTCTATGAAGGTATTTGAAAAGGAGTTGAAGAGTCTGATGCTCTGAGTAGCCCCTAAGTTTTCACTTAGGTCATCCTGATGAAGACACAGCATCACTGAGACTTTGGGGAAATGCTGAAAGCACCTGTCTTTAAAAGAGATGGCATGTCTTCCCGGATAATGAGATTGAGGACTACCTTATAAGCCATCTTAGAGCTTTCATCCAGTAGCTGATGGAAGCAGAAGCAGACACCCACAGCTAAACACTGAGGTGAACTGGAATCCAGTTACAGAGAGGGAGGAGTGATGAGCAAAGGGGTCAAAACCATGCTGGGGAAATCCACAGAAACTACTGACCTGAACAAGGCGGAAGCTCATGGACCCCAGTCTGATATCTGGGAAACCAGCATAGGACCAACCCAGAACCCCTGAACGTGGGTGTTATTTAGGATGACTGGGCAGTCTATGGGGCCTCTGGTAGTGGATCAGTAGTTATCCCTAGTTTAAGAATGGGCTTTGGGAGCCCATTCCACATAGAAGGATTCTCCCTCAGCCTAGACACATGGGGGGAGGGCCTAGGCCCTGCTTCAAATGATTATGACAGACTTTGAAGATCCCCCATGGAAGGCCTCAAACTCCCCGGGGGAGCAGAAAAGGATGGGATGGGGGTTGGGGGAGCAGGGAAGGGTGAGGAAACTGGGATTGACATGTAAAACAAACTTATTTCAAATTTAAATAAAAATATTACCATAAAAATCCCCCCAAAAATTGGTATTTTTTTTGTATGTGTGTGGCAAAACTATTAAAAAAAAAAAAAAAAGAAAGAAAGAAAAAGAAAAAGAAAAAGGAGATGGAATGTTACAGGAATCCTGTTATTGTCTTGGTCCATTGTCCAATTGAATAGGGCATTTGGTTCAAGGGGCAGAGTTCCTATTCAGCTGGCCAGAGTGGATCAACAAGTCCTTGGAGGACACAGGATGAGGGAAAGAGTGGCCCCCAAGTTGAATAGGCAGGGCTAGAAGGTTGTCTGGTCCTTTTGGGGAGCATAAGGTGGTATGGTGGGTACATCACTGCCATCGTAACTGTCTCAGGTTCTTATATTTTATTTTTACTCGAGTTTTATAGTTGATAAACAATAAAGGTAATCCATTCAGTGGCAAAGTTCATGTCTCCTAGGGTCTTTCCCAAGATTACACATGGGAACACTAAATTCCAATGCATACTACACACCTATAATCAATTTTGCTATTTTCCTTTTCTCCCAGTTTGTCAGAGAGGACTTTGAGAGAAGTGGTAGAAAGTAAGGGAGACACACACTGAGGTCAAAGGATGGGATGCTGTACACCCAGCTGCAGAGGGCCGTGGCCCATGATGAGTTGATTTCACAGTCAGTTCTGGGCCTTGCCACCCTGCCAAGAAGCTAACTTGCCTCACCTCCAATATAAGAGCCCCAAACCAAGTGCTCTCTCTCCATCTATCATATTAGAACTCTCCAGGGGCCAGAAAGGACACTGAAAAAGTAGCCAATAACCAAGATGACTGACATGGCTTTTAAAAGTGCACTTTCTTGACACGACCTCAGAGATCTTACCAGTCGTGTTCCACTGGGGACACTGAGGCTGTGTTCACAGTGAGTTAGTGACAGCCTCTCCTCTCATGACAACTGCTGCTTTGTTCCTTAGCCATTCATTGCAATGTGTTCAAAGCCACCAGAAAGGCAGCAACACAGGTGAGCAGTGTCAGGACGGCTACACATCATCTGAGAGAAGCAGACAATGGCTGCTGCAACAGAAGACAATGCCTGTAAAACAACAAGCCTGCCCTGGTTCAGAAAGGCCATCACCGCTCTCCAAGCCACTCTTTACTGCTTAGAAAGAGTTTCAGAAGCATCGGACACTGAAGGTCAGAAACTATCCTGTCCTCTATTTACAAACCCCAGACTTGTGGGGATGAAAAGATTGTTCGCTCTGCTGTTAGAGCTAAGGGCTGGTATCCCATCTATTAGCTATACGGCAAGCAGCAAGGTTATTATCCCGAGTTACTACCTCTACTCTTCATTGTTTTCTCTGAAACAGCATCTCAGGAAAGCAAAGGCCAAGGTGTACTAGAACCATGTTAGCCCTTTTCTATTGCAAGTATTCCTCCGAGACAAGACTAAGGATTCCCAGACATGGAGCCCACTTCTGCCACAGGCAATGTCTAGGGCTCCACATCAAGCCTCTGAGGTGAGGCTGCCAGGTGAAACGCAGAACAGTATTGGTAAACACCAAATGCTGGGATATAAACATAAATGTGACCTAAGTTCTGTATGGGACATGCTAGAAATTATCATTTGTCTGAAATTGTGACCATCCTGATCTGCATTTGCTAAGTCCTATCACAAGAGCAGTAGGGCATATTGATAGGGTGTATTAATATTAGTAGGGTATATTGCTATACCCTATTCCAAGAGTAAGGCAAGTCATAACAAATTAAGTGGGGCTTAAATCACGCTGGTTGCTGCAGGCTTCGGAAACAGGGGTGCAGGCCCCAAAAAGGACATTTAGATGTGTTGTTTTAAGAAAGCACAGTAAATTTGTGTCTCCAAAGAATAAACCCATGGACCACTAGCTTCCAACCTTGGCTATCAGAGAGCTTTGAATACCACAAAATCTCCCTTTTTATAAACCTAGCATGTACAGACCTAGCATGTACCCCTTTAGTTTCCAATCTGCAGTGTGAGCTCTGATCCATCTGGGTCTCCATCTTAAAGATGCCTCCGTTTTTCCACTGACACTATTGTTTCCACGCTCTGCAGTTCCTTTCCCCCCACCCACTATTCTCTTGGTGTGTGCCAAATGCAATTTGTGTCTTCCACATGTCTTCTCTGTGGCCTGACCTGTGCAAACCACTTCTGGATGACTGTTTTGTTTTTGTTTGCTTGGTTTGACTTTGGGTTTGAGTTTGGTGTGTGTGGTGGGAGGGGTTGTATATGTTTTGTTTTGATTACGTGTCTTAGTTATTTTTCTGTTGCTATGATAAAACACCATGATCAGGACAATTTATAAAAGGAAGGGTTTATTTGGGCTTCTGGTTCCAGAGGGTTAGAGTCCATGATGGTAAAGGCATGGGGGATGGGGAGGGAAGCTGCAACCTTGAACCACAATCACAAAGCAGAGAGAAAAAAACCCAGAAATGTCAGAGTTTTTAAACTCTTGAAGTCTGCTGCCAGTCACACACCTCCTCCAGCAAGACCACACCTCCCAATTCTACCCAAAAAGTGCCACCAACTGGGGACCAAGTGTTCAAATACCCGAGCCTATGAGGGACAATTATCGTTCCAACCATCACACTAAGCCTGCCTCTCCTGTCAGAGAGATCTGAATACCACAGTCTCTCTCTCTCTCCCTCACATAAAGCAGCATCTGCCCCTCTAGCTTCTAGTCTGCTGTCTTAGCTCTGGTCCACCTAGGTCTCCATCTACAAGACTTAATGATGCTTCTTAATGGTCTGCTAGTTCTGCTATGGGGTCATCTGTGTTTTCTGGAACAAAAGCTACAGAGTCCTGTGCCTTTCTAGACTCAAATCCTGACAACTGACACCCATCAGTTCTGAGTCACATAATCTAACAGGGATAACTTCAACTCTTACCCATAGGGCAACAATATATAAAAACACGCACACCTGGTTACATCATCATCTCCAGTAGTTACAGAAATACCAAAACACTGAACAGCAAGAGCTAAATTGTTGCTCTGAGGGGATATTTAAGATTAGGTTCCTGTGAGCCTCTGGCACAAGTATCTTTGTCACTGAGCAGGGGGAAACCTCTTCTCTTGGGTGCTTCTGTTTCCAGACACTTTAAGCATATTGGTGATTCAGCAACATGGAACTCAGAGCCAGGCACTGGAACTCATGCCGGATGCATGATTATCTAACACACACTTGCTCTGTAAAGGTCTGTCGAAACTTTCTCGTGCTTTAGCCACTAGATGACATGTTGGTACTGTCATTGGGGGCATTTGAAAACAGTGAAATAATCAACAAAAAGCAAGATTACCAAGAACAGGACATTAGGTGGGCCTGGAACAAGGTGTGAGAGCAGAGACAAAAAGGCATAGAGTCTGCTCCACTCCAGCTGGGATCACATGCATTGGGTCCCCAGTCTTGGCTCCTCTTTGCTCACATCCATGAGTAGCCTCAAAACCACAGTGATTAGTGGCAGATGGTCACAAAGTGACTGGGGGTTAGCATTTGCCAGTGCAGACTCTGACGTAGTGAGGTTCCACTGGACTGCAGTGAATACTGTGTTTCTGTTTTCTAGACTACGCATGTATTGCCAGGCTGTCTGGATTTCTTTCACAGTCTTATACATGGTTAGCCAGCTTTATACCTTTTTACTTTGTCCCATATTTTCTCAATAATGTTCATATAGCATATACCTGGTGTGGGAGCATTGTAGATGTGTGTTCATATATGGGGGGTGCACTATACATGTATGTTCATTCTTATGGAGGCTCTAGGTTGATGTCAAGTATCATTCTCGAGTCCCTCTCCATCTTATAGATATTGAAACTGAGCCTTTTGTTCACCATTTATCTAGCTAGTCGGCTTCCTGCATGGAACCTGTCTCTGCCCCCGAAGAGTGCTGAGATCATAGGCAGGCTGCCCAAAACACCTGACCACATGGGTTCTAGAACGCAAACTCTGGTCCCCACGCCTGCACAACATCACTTTACCCACCCAGCCACCTCCACAGTCAATGTCTGTGATTTTGGCAGATGTTCGTAGTCGGGGTGAAATATGACAGCATCATCTAACCCATTCTGTGACCTTGAAAAAAGCCACACCTCACTGTCACAGGAGCCTGGTCCTCTCTTGGCCATCCCATTCATCTTCCCTGGTTTTGGGTCCCTGAAGCTTGCAAAGCCAGCAAGGTTGTCTAGAGCTCACACAGGTCAGAGGTTTTAAAAACCTTTACTTTCCCCCTCATACTCAATGCCACACAAGCAGTTGTATTGATATTAGATGAGACAATAAGGAGAAGAGCCTGGCTCTGTCTGTAATTCAAAGGGGCACATACTGAATAAAGACAGCTACCCTAAACCCCAACCATTCCAAATATGAGGTCCCTAAAGGGCAGTCACAGGAGGAGTTCCTTTGGTAGTGAAAGGACTCAGAACCCTTGAGCTTCAGTGATACTGAGGAGTGTAGGTGGAGGGGAGGAGACAAGAAGGGAAAAGGGAGGAGCTTGGTGGGAAGGAGGAGCCAGGGCAGTAGAGGGGAGTTTGGAATGTTCTGGGCACATGATGGGGGTGGCCCCGGGCTCAGAAAGGGGAAGTTAATCTCTCTCATTTTTTTGGGGGGGGGACAGGCTCCGAGGGAAGCACCCCCTTGACCTCATCTCAGTTCTTTCTGTGTTAGTTCCATTTTCCCAGTACCTGTGATATCCTTTGCGGGCCAACAGCCATAACACAGTTGTGTGACTATGGAGTGATTAGCTTTCTGGGGGAATCCTGCCAGCATTTGCCTCTTGGGAGCAAAGTACACATCAGGCAGGGATTTATCCCCATTGTTCGGCGAACAGCCACACCAGTCTGCGCACTGAACCATGGGGCCAGAACAATGGTGGGTCCCGGTGGCAATGCTGACCAGGATGGTTTTCTAACATACCCTGGCTGGTTTGCCCAAGTTCATAGTATGCCTGGTGATCCTGGCACTACAGACCCGGTGCTAAGTGCAGAGAGGTAGATCTTCATGTTCCCATGAGCAGGGTGGCAAAAAGAAGGCGGGAGGGTAATGCCTGTGAGGGGATTATGAACCAGAGTCACTGGAGACTCCTCTAAGACCAGGTACCCCTGTGGTTGTGAGCGTCACAGGTTCCCCAGTACTCAGTGTCCCACGGCTCCTTGGCAACTGTCACATTTGCACTGTCTCACTGATGCTCCTGACATGTGGGACTTGGGCTCTCACCCATAATCATGTGAGGGAGTACAGGACACAGCTACACTTCCCACTTGCCGTGTGGATAGACTGAGTCACAGAAACAGACTTCCTAGGCCCCAGAATCAAGAGGAACCCTTTGATGTGACCTATGTCCATGCCAACTGTTTCCTTGTGTATGAGAATTTTAAGAAGACTGTTATCCTCGTGTTTCTTATAATCATAACTACGGGTTCAGTGTCGATGACCCTTAAGATGTAAGTGAATATAAGTGGGAATTAGCATGCTGGTCTTAGAGGGAATTATGAGAATGAGCATGTGCTGAACAGACAAGCTAAGGCATTGTCAGTTGTATTATATCGCCTCCTGCCCTCTGCCCTCCTCCTCTCTGGCTTCTAGTCCTGTTCTTCCACAATGAAAAGAAACACAATAGATCTGCCCAACAAAGAGGGGGCCTTTGGGGTGTATCCACTTCTCAGAAAAATCTAATCTATGCAAACAAATCTCAAAATTGAAAAACAAGAAGAGTAGGAGAAAATATTCGTTTTGAAATGACAACCTATGGGGCTCTTAGAAGGTAACAAGAATTCAACAATCCTGAAACTCTCCTAATCAAGGAGCTGTAATGGTGAGAGAACAGTCCCAGCGTGTGAGAGAGTGGGCTCAAATGGGATCGTTGGTGTGACCTTCTCATGCTCTTAGGTCCTGGGAAGAAGAGCCCTTTGCTTGTAAGGCGTCCTGTGTCAGCATGAGTCACAGCAGGAAAGCACCCTCACCCCCCCCCCCCCGTGCATCCCACCAGTGCTCAACTGACTGAAGAGGAAGTAGAGAGGATTTATCATAATTTAAACATACCCTTTCCCTCTGAAGATTTGATAATTATAGTCTATGAAGTTTGTTTACTGGAGACAGGTAATAGGAAAAGGATGCACACTTCAAGCCATGCCTAAGCCACAGGAATTCTTGGCTCAAAGTGGGAAGTAGTTGACATACAGGACTTAAAGAGATGGAGTCCAGAAGTTAGGAAGGGTGTGCCTGGTAAGTGTTGCCTCAGCCACATGAGGTCCCCCAGGCAACAAGGACTCTGCAATCTGTCTGCTTGAGTGTCAGACCCACTATCTCACCTTCCATTCCAAGTTTCTCTTAGGCAGAGGGAGGAAGGATCAGAAACACCCTGGTCAGTTATTAATACAGAAAAAAAAATAGTATCCATTTTTTTTTTGTTAGAAAAAGATAGCTTTCAGGACCATTCTTGGGACTACAAATATATATTGAGTTTCTGAGTAGGCAGAGTCCACTCTCCCATCCAGGCATCTGGTGCAGGAAAACCCCGGGGGGAGGTTAATGTGGGAAGATGGGGTCAGGGAGAAAGTCCTGGGCATTGCCTAGGAAGTGAGGAAGTTCTGACTAATTGCTTTGGAGGGTAAGCTCATTGAGACACCTTCAGTCATCATAAAACCCACATTTAAAGTGTTTGGTATGATGGCTTTTTTCAAACATACAGTTGGGTAAACACCAACAAAATCAGGACTGAGCACTGTCATCCCCCGTCAAATTCCTCTGTGTCTTAGGTGTCTCTTCTTGAAGCCTGTCCCAGTGCACCCCTCTGGGGCTGGAGCCCCTGTCCCTCCCTTGTCCGCCTTCTCCCGATGTCCTGGATGGGACCGAGCAGTGTGGTGCTTGTGCCAGCTTCTTCCACACAGATGATGCTTGGGGATGCATCTGTGTTGTAGCACACACCAGCAGTTCTTTTCTATTAGGGACAATCTATTTTATAGATGTGCTCTTCTTATTTTTAATAATTCAGGAGCAAAGGAAATGGGCTTGCTTCCAGACACTGCTTTCTTTATAGTGTCTTGAAAGTCTCCAGAACCAAGTGTCTAGCCGATCTAATTTCTACAAAATAACACTGCTTTCCCCTTCTCTCTTTCAGGCTGTTGTGCTAAGTCACACCCAGAGATCTTGAGTTGGTGAACTGATGCACCCATACCCTCATGCCTTGTTTCATAAAGAGCTTGCTACCTGTATCTCTGCTAGCCTAGATCTAGCCTCTCCCCCCATCTTGTCCCAGCATATCTGAACACTCCTAGGGGCACAGGCTGGGGAGGGAGAAAAGGGAGAGGAAGGAGAGGGGGAAGGGAAGGAGGGGGAGAGGAGGGAAGGAGAGGAAGGAGGGAGTGAGGGAGAGAGAGTGGGAGGGAGTGGAAGAAGGAGAGAGATGGAGGGAGGAAGAGGGAAGGAGGGAGTGAGGGAGGGAGAGAAAAGGAGGGAGTGAGGGCGGGAGAGAAAAGGAGGGAGGGAGGGAGAGGGAGAGAGAGAGAGAGAGAGAGAGAGAGAGAGAGAGAGAGAGAGAGAGAGAGAGAGAGAGGGAGAGGGAGAGAGGGAGAGATTAGCTCCTTGAGCCCTAGGTTATGAGGTGATCCTGTGGAATGGTAGGATCCTGTGGACAGTAGAAACCAGGTGTATTGATGTTTAATAAGGATCAGGAGAAACAAATAGGCCGAATAGATGTTTATTCAGGGAGAAATAACTCACAACATAGACAGATGAACACCAGCAGCTGGTCCCAAGGATGCCTCCGGATGCTCTCCTGTACCCTTGCTGCAAGCAAAAGAGCTCTCTGAGCCCTCTCCTCAGCCTTAGTTCCCCCAGGTCACATCCGGCCCTGTCTCTACCCACAATGGGTGTGGTCTATGTCACAGGTGTGGACAAGGTGAATATCTCACCACAGGTGGAAATACAGGCTGGCAGTGAAAGCATCTTAATTTATAGTGTGCAAAGACTCAGACATCTGATATATGGACCTCCATTTTTACTCTTTCCCCAGAGGGAAAAGGCTTGTCTTGGCTGTCACTGGGGAAGGCATCCAAGTTTCTTTTCGTGCACCCATCAGCACCAATGGCCCTCTGCTGGCTCAGGAGGATAATTCTGTACCTAGAGGTACCTGCTTCACTAATGGGCTGTAGCTTCTGTGCTGGGGGAGTCTTACCTCATCTCTCCATCTGGTCCCCTGACTGATGACAGCTGTCAGTGCAGGAGAAGACAATATGTGCTTGGCAGTCCTTCTCTGTGTCCCCAGTAAACTCCCTCCGAAAGCAACTGTTTCCTCCTCAGAACCCCATCCCATGACCTGGTCTCCACAGATACCTCCTATTTAACAGGAAAGACAGAGGGCAGTATTTGTTAGCACAGCTTCCTCCCATGTCAGAGTTCACTGGCATTTTATTCTGGGTCCTTTTCATAGTCCGTTCTCCCTGAACTAACCTCTATTACGCCAAAGTCTCCCTGTCTCCCCCACTTTCCTGTCCTCTCTCTTCCTTCCCCTCCCCTCCTCTCTTTCCCCTCTCCCTTCTTCTCCTCCCCATCCTGTTCCAGATGATCTGAGCACTCCCCCAGGGGTATATGTGACAGGGCTGGTCTCTCCCTCTTCTCCTCCATCCTCCTCCACTTTCCCTCTCCCCTTCTCCTCTCTCCTCCTGGAATGTCTCAAAGCAATCTTTTTTTTTTTTTTTTCTTTGGTCCCCCACTTCCCTTCCCTGACTGGGGCAGCTGATGCAGACCTGGATGTAGTGTCTCAGGCTGCTCTGTCATGTGTCACTAATCTGTCAAGCTCAAGTGATCCTCCTAAAACATGCTGTGAGTCATCTCCTTGGTAAACCCTTCTGACCTTTTGGGCTCATATATGTGCAGGAAAGAACTGAAACTCTCAGAGCCATCACATAAGTCCTTTGCGATGTTGTTACAGAATTAGAGACCACCAGGAAAAGATCCCCAGACTCAGTTCAGATTATAATTGAGCAAATTATTAAAGCAGCTAGCAGGGACCCAGTCTCTAGCCCAAATCAGAGATGTGCAACCAGAGGCAGCAAGAGCTGTTCTGCTCTGCCAAGATCAGACGGTCAAGGCGAACTCAAAACAGTCCTTGAGGGTTGGTATAAGCAAGTAAGCCAAAAATCAGCATTCAGTCATAGGATACCGAGCAGATAGATGGTCATGGCTGTGCATCTCTGGGTAGGGGTCAAGGAATCAGGGTTGCTGAGACTTATCTTCCAGGAACTTGAGTCAGAGACAAATGGCTAACAGGAACCAAGATGGATGTCTAGCACAAAATGGGGTTTCTTTAACCATCACAGAGTAAGACACTGTATGATTGCCACAGATCACAGCATGAACACAGATTAATTTTACCAAAGAGAGCACTACCAGGGGCTTCAGAAAGCTCAGCTCCAAGTGGGACACCTTCACTCTAATTGGCCCAGGGACTCATCTCATACAGCACCTTCACCGCTACCTCCAATGCACTACACTCAGAGAACTGTTGGTGATTTTTCAAGGGAGTTGTGGTAGGAACTATCTTTCCATAGGTAGTAAGGGCAAAGCCCATGGTAGAAACCACAAGCTAGCCATGCAAACATGAAGAATGAGGAAATCAGTTTTATAGGCAGTAAAGCATTAACCAAGGTCAAGGACTAGTGATACCCAGAGTCAGCCACTAGCCAGTTAGTGGCCAGGAGAAGACCAAAGTCAGCAGTATCAAAGCAGAAATCAGAGAAGGACAGAGGCACACTTCAACCACCCTTACCCGGTGAACAGCATGCGACATCTCTCTGGTTGGAACAGAAGAACATGAAGACTTGGGGACAGTTTGAGTGACTTTACCAACGATATGTTCAGAAAACTGACAAATCTCATAGAAATTTCCTCAGTTTTTGTCCAATCCCCACCAAAATTTGTGTAAAAATTCTCCACGGGGCTAGCAAGATGCCTTAGCAAGAAAATACAGTTGCCACCAAGCCTGATTCCCAGAACTCACACAGTGGAAAAAGATAATTCCTACAGGTTATCTCCTAATCTCCATGCATTCATTCACAAACACATAATTTTAAAAGTTTTAAAAACACTGTACAAGGCCTCCTCCCCCCATGGCAACCCTCGTGGGAACCCACCTACTGTCTTGTTCATTCATTTTTCTCCATAAAGCCTACTTTAGTTTGCTTATCCCTATGTGTCCGCATCTTTAATCATCACTACTATGAGATAGTGTCTTAGCTGGGGTTTCTATTAAAATATCGTGGCTAAAAGTAACTTGGGTGGGAAAGGGTTTATTTCAGCTTACACCTCTCAGGTCACACTCTATCGTTCAGTGAGGACAGGGCAGGAACTCAAGCAGAAACCTAGAAACTGGAACCTAAGTACAGAGCATGCTCACTGGCTTGCTCCCCATGGTTTGCACAGCCTGCTTTCTTACCGTACCCAGGATTGCCAGCCCAGGGGCAGCACCCCCCACAGTGAGCTGGGCTGTCCCACATTAATCATCAATCAAGAAAATGCATCACAAGTTTGCCTACAGGCCAACCTTGTAGGAATATTTTTCTCAATTGAGGTTCTGTCTGCCAAAAAATGACTAGCTTGTGTCAAGCTGACATAAAACTAGCCAGCATACATGGTTTCAGGCTGATATTTGATGACTATTAAGCATTAGGCATCCTAAGGCCCTGGGTCACACACACCTGAAGTGAGAATGCTCTTGCCATTTTCCAGTATTCGCAACAGAGTCACACTGTTTCCTGTGGAGGATACCCTCCCTACCTTTTTGCCCGTGACTCTTCTGGTTCTCCAGAAGAGACACTCGAATGTCCCCGCAGGAGCCCCTGTTACACGCCTTTCTTCACCTTCACATCTGTCTATTGTGCCCAGAGCCACAACTATACATTTACGTTTCTCGTCAAGGACTGAGTCATTTCCATCACAGGGCAGACTTGTGTCATGAACATTCATCTTGAACCTATTACATGCCATCTCTGCAAGCTACCAGTCTTGATGGATTAAGCTTCCTGTTGACCTGACCTCCTTGTCAAGGTTTGGAGTAGAGTCTCAGGTCATCCTAGGGAGAAAGAAAAAGCCCTCATCCTCCCAGTTCCTCTGTATTCTCACTGAGAGCAGAACACTCCTGTAGAAAAGACATTAACAGACAAAGCAGCTTGCTTAGCCATGGGGTCTGGGAAAGATGGGTTCCAGGCACAAATTTTAAGGGGGTGGGGAAATATGACTAAATGCTGGCTGGAGAAAGGGAAGTGTTTGCTCCTATCTCCAGATTCATTAGCCTGCTGCTGCCTTCTGCAGCTGGGTTTGAACCCCTGTCTCCAGATTCATTAGCCTGCTGCTGTCTCCTGCAGCTGGGTTTGAACTCCTGTCTCCACATTCATTAGCCTGCTGCTGCCTCCTGCAGCTGGGTTTGAACCCCTGTCTCCACATTCATTAGCCTGCTGCTACCTCCTGCAGCTGGGTTTGAACTCCTGTCTCCAGATTCATTAGCCTGCTGCTGCCTCCTGTAGCTGGGTTTGAACTCCTGGATGAGCCTTCCGATTCGTGCCTCCTGAGTCCATGTTTCTAGGAAGACTTGCTCCCTGAGACTAAGACAGGTCCACCACAACACTGAAAGACAGGCTTCAGAAAATCAGCCACAGATGACAGCTGCTGCTGCTTCCTCCTCCTCTGTTCTTCCTTCTTCCTCTTCTTTCTTTTCCTCCTCCTTCTTTTTCTTTTTCCTCTTCTTTTTATTTTACTTCAGGAAACTATTCGTGTATAATTGTTACTCATGCCCAGACAACTCAGATACAAGCCTGGTTTTACCACTTACCAGCTGTATAACCTAAGCAAGTTACTCTTTCTGGTCCTTGAAGGGGTAACAAGAAAACAAATTATTTTCTTAAAATCCCGACACCCATTCAGGTCCCCTAGCAAATTCTCAGCTTGTGCACGACAATGTTCAGCCATGCTAAGTCATTAATGCCCCAGGAAGAGCCCCACCAATGACAAAGCAAGTTAGTGGACATTGTACCCTTTTTTTGCAGCTATAGGACTGGGTTCCCACAGCATGGTATGGTGACCTGCTTAGTGACAGATTTCCCCTGTCCCATTTCCCTACTGTCTTACCAGGGCTTCCTGGGATCATCTCCTAAATATTTTCCTTATACTCAAATCCTTGTCTTTGGACATGTTCCCATGTAAATTAAATCCAAGCCATTCTCTTAAGGGTGATGAAACAAATGCTGGGCGGGATGAGGGGAGGGAGAGACTGGATTAGCTTGCATCTGCCTGCAGCTGATGCTTTAATTCACCTGGTGATGACTCTTGCACTAGGAAATGGAAGCTTATCAAAGGCAACTAACTGGGCAGCTCCCAGTCCCTCAGCTGTTCCCTTCCCAGTAGCGAATGGTGCACAGATGCCTTTTTCATTTTGCGTGGGTACTGGTCTAGAGTCTCCTGGTTTTAAACCAATAGTCAACATTTTAATAAGTTAAAAAAAAAAATCTCACGAACAGCAGATGACAGCATGAGGTGTAACTCCCCAGGGTGCTATTAGCAATTTGGCATATTCTGTCCTATGGGAGTGTTAATAGAACTCTGAAAGTCTTACCAGTATGATTAAGAAACTGTAACTGTGTAACTGTAGAGACAGAGGTGTGAACCACAGCACATGAGCAGATGTCCCAGCAGGCCCTGCTGAGTTACCGTCCCCTGCAAATGGCCTCCTGGCCTCCTCCGGAGGACTGCAGCAGGCTTGCTGGGATCGGATGGTGGTTGAACTGCTGGGCATGGGAATCCATCTGGTCAGCTACACTTGCAGCTAAGGAAACCTGAGAGGAGAGGATGCAAGCCTGGCCATGGAGGGCAGACAGAACTCTCTACTGGCAGACAAGTGTATCCTCCTAAACCATGGTAACGCTGTAAGATGGCAACTTAGAGGAATTCATGGATACCAAGGCTCTGAGGATTAGATGAGACCGTGTGTGGAAGTTTTGTCCAATGCAAATGTGCAAACGTAAGACAGTGAGGTGGAGAGGGCTGTAAAGTCTCTAGATCAGTGGTTCTCAACCTTCCCAATGCTGCAGCCCTTTAAGTCAGTTCTGCACCTTGTGGTGATTCTCAAAGCATAAAATTATTTTTGTTGCTGCCTCATGACTGTAATTTTGCTACTGTTATGAATTGAAATGTAAGTATCTGTGTTTTCTGATGGTCTTAAGCAACCCCTGTGAAAAGGGTGCTTACCCCAAAGGGGTCCTGACCCACAGGTTGAGGGCCACTGCTCTATAAAGACAAATCTGGTGGGATCCCTGCCTCTCATCTTGCTTAGCTGAGCACCAGTTTCTTTTTTCCAGCTGGTCTCTCCATCAATGTGAGCTGGCCTCAGCTCCAGATTCTGTAGCTCAGCCTCCAGCACACTGCAGCTCTGGGTGTAGAGCCCAGGGCCTTGCGTCATGCAGTAAGCAGGTGCTAGAGCACAGAGTTTCACCCCTAGCTCTTTGTCCCACCCCACCCCACCCCACCCCACCCCTACTTTTGAAGGGAACTTTGAAATTGGACATTGGAAATGATGTTTTCATAACAGGAATAGGTTCAGATTAAGTGCAAAAAGCCTTTCTTTTTCAAGGCTGCCCATCATTTCCAAGGGTGTTAGCAACAGTATAAACTTGAGTACAATGGGCAGGCAGGAATGACTTCCCACATGGTTGACAGAATGTGGAGAGCTGTCAGGGGAAAACCCTGTTGTTCCAGTGATCAAAGCAAATGGGCTGTGCTATGTTTATTTCCATAAAGCAAACCCTCCAGGGTTGCCATTCTTATGCCTGGGCCAGAGCAGATTAACCCTGCAGGGTTCTGGCCAAAGGGGGTGGCTGCCTGTCCCCATAGCCAGGCTCTGCCAAGGCTCCATCACTCTCAACCCTTGTCCTTTCTGTCACATCAACATACTCTGGCGTTCTAGCTTTTTTCCACAGCGGTTCTTCACAGCACGCAAGAGTGGGCTGTGTAGTCACAGCCCTGTGCCTCAAGTGGCCTCAAAGTGTGGGCCCAGCCATGCTGAGAGACCAATAGATCAACTTCTCTTGCCTCTGGATCCCTAGTCACTGCCTGGAAGAGGGTACAATGGAACAGTGCCTCTCTGGGGCCCCTCCCAGGAGGAAGCCAGCTAGCTGCTTTGTGACCAGGATGCTGAATCCCTCTCTTCCTATCCCTTACAAAGGTAATGACATACAGCTGGACTCAGCAGGTCTGTATCTTCTCCACGAAATTAGGAACACTTCCATTCCAGTGGGTGTTGATCCCTGATTGGCAGAAAAATAATGAAGTCTGCAAGCATCAGCTTCTTCCCCTGACCTGAGACAAGGGCCTTTTGGGTTTTTCTCTCACCGGAAAGAACCAGAAAGAAGGGCTGGTTGGTACAGAACGGTCAGATGTGTTCAAGGCATGCGCTAAACATGTTTCAGCTTATATGAAGTTATGGCCCTATCAGCATCACTTTCATTAAAGTTAACTAAACTGGGGCAGGGGGCCACCCTGTACCACTAAAAATCACTGAAAAGACCCAGGCCCTCCCAGGGGGATGCGATGCCTGTTGCAGAATCTCCTCTCCACTTTGTGGGAAACTTTTTTGATGTGTGCCCGCCTCCTTCCTCCTTCCCCCTCCCAAGTGTCCCTCCAACCATGCTTCTTCATTTAATAGTTTGTTACCTGTTGCTTCCCGCTGTCTGAGATTTTTTCCCCCTGCCTTTTATTTCATTTTTAAAAAGAAGAGAAAGGCTGCCCTGCCTCTCACAGCACTACACCTACTCTGGGCTCCTGGGAAGCCATTTCTGGAGCAAATGGTGCTTAGCCCGAGGTGCCTGTCCCCCTCTCTCAGGAGCAGGCTGCCCCGCAGCTCCCCCTCCACCCACTTGGAGCCTTCCAGCTTGCCAACTTCCCTCCGTGTGATCCCCATCGCCCACTCAACTGCAAGCCTCCTTCCGGACCGCCCCTCGCGATGAATAGTTTGTCAGTTACTACACATCAAGCTGCCACCATCAAACCCCATCTGTTCCCTGGAGCCTTCCAACAAGAGCCTCCGCCCACCGCCCACTACAGCCAGCAACAGGCAGACTGTCCGCAGGTCCTCCCTCCAGGCCTGCGGGAGGGCCTAGACTGAGAGCCCCAGCACTTGGCTTGGGGAATAGGACACAGCATTACTGGCCCCGGGCCATGCTGTAGCAAACACAGGCCTCCTTGCTCCTGGAACAGTCTTACCCTGGCAAGATCTGAATGCTGAGTGACACAGTCCTGGGTATCAGCACAGGGGGCCAATGTAGAGCTGGGGGCTGGGGAAAGCTCAGGGGTAGATTGCTTTCAGAACGGAAAAGGCCCTTGGTGTGAGGCCCTTGGTTCAAACCTGGTATTTCTAGGAATGGGGACAAGTGTGTGTGTGTGTGTGTGTGTGTGTGTGTGTGTGTAGGACAATGTCTGAAGCTTACACAAATTAGCACAGACAAGAGGTTGAAGAATGTGCAGGATTCTGAGTTCCAGCTACTTGAATAAAAATTTTAATGCATGCACACACAAGACACACACACACACACACACACACACACACACACACACACACCTTACAATGTATTTTGATGACACCCCCATTAGCCATCCCCTACACTGAATCCCTCCGGAGTAAGTCTCCTATTTTCACATATTTTTGTTGCTGTTGTTTGTGTTTTGTGCTCCCCACCCCCGAATCTTTGGGTTTTGTTAATGTTTTCTATTGCATTTAATGATGATTGGTTATAGGAATTTGGTTTGGGTGAGGGGGTATTTAGTTTGAGTGCCAGCAACCTTCCAGGGAACCAATAAGGAATTTGACTCTACTTCCCAAGCAATTGTTAACTGCCTGTACCCCGTCTAGTTATGAGACCTTATGAGCCCCTCCCCATCTATGATGGAAGTGAGCACCACAGCTGTGCATTCTTGGGTGTGGCAGCCATGTCTCCCCAGAGGACTGTTTTGTAGCTCTCTGCCCCATCCTCCTGCTCACATTCTGCTTCTGTTCTTTCTGGAGGTATATCTTTAACCTTGGGGTAGGGTGTGGAGGACGCAGATGTGCTGTGAAGGGCCAAGTCACTTATCCCCAGCGCTTTGACCGCCTGCCCCTCTCTCATTAACCATCGTCCATGGCAAAGAGGAGCTTCTCTAACTAGGCTGAGAGCAGCACTGATCCATGGGCACATCTGTAAATATTTAGGAGTCAGTTTGGCATCATTTCCTTTTACCAAACCAATCATAGTAGGGTTCCTGTTAGGAACCTCCCTAGCCAAGGGCTTCTGACCAGGTTTATAGCACCAGGTATGAATTTCTTCTGTAAAGTGGGCTCAACAAAGTGGTTGGTTATGTTAGTTTACCTGAAAGCCCGACCTGCCCAAAGACTGGATAACTTCCTGGGATTCTGGGAATTGTAGTTCTTAAAAAAATAACAACAAAGTCTCATGGGAAAGTACAGTGGCCTATGGGTTTTGTTCATATAAGCCCCATCAGCTGGTGTCTCAAGGCCACTCACCTGGAAAGTTTTCAGGTGATGGTCCTAACCAAACTCCATCTTGGTCAGTATTTAACATGTTAATAAAAAGCTTGGCCAGAAATGGTGGGACTAGTTTTTCTCTGGTAAGTTTCAGGATTAACAGTCACTTCCCTTACAGCTGTGCCACTGTCACACCCCTGGGCACATCTTTCAGAGCTGCTGCAAGCTCCCAACATGAAGCCTAGGAACAGAGACCGTGTTAAAGTCAGTCTTTCTATGCATTCATGTAATTGTGCTTTATTTTGCCTGAAAAAATAAAGTAAAAAGTGTGATTAACACAGTTTTGTAACAGAACATCACATGATAACGTACTTGTGACCATTTCTTGCTTTTGTTTTATGTTTTAAAAATGCATTTATGCTCTGAAATCATGGCGGAGGAACTGACTGTCTTCTTGCTAGCATGGCCTTTTCTCTGTTGCAGTTGGCAGGGCTGTCACAACATACTTTACCACATTGTTAGACAGGAAATTGATAGTCTTGATTGAACTAATGGAATGTGGCCAAGTCTGAGTTTACTAAAGACTCTCTTGTTTGGTGTCCCTCTTGTCCAATAAGAAAGGCATGTTTTACAAGGTAACTTGTGGCCAAAAAGAGAAACAGCACAGGGCAGGGCTGGATTTGCCCACTCTTTCAGACAGCCAAAAGTGTTGGTCCATCAGAAGAATTGTCGGGCTTTTTATCATCTGCCTTGGTGAGTAAAGCAATGTTCAATCTATGGAAATTTCTCCAGCTAGACATGAACTTGAGAGGCTTGATTAGCATGAGTTTATGTGGTGATTTGCATCCCATGTGGCAGTGGCCTCCACCTTAGGGATACTTTATACTAGCTCTATGCCCAAGCTGTGCCCCAGACTCTTAAAAATAAAATGTGTGATGGATCCCTGATATCAGGAGTTGGTAAAGTTTCCTAGTGACCCCAGGGTGAAGGCAAAATTACTGTGTATTTTAACTCATCAGGAGGTCCCTACCACTGCCCACTCCATTCTTAGCGATTGTGATGAGGCTGAGTAGTGTTTTCTGGTGACACCGCACTGGACTCCACGAGAACCTCCCTGTGAATCTGTGAGCTCACTGTCTCATCTGCTCATGATTTTCACTCAAACCGAATAAGATTGCACAAAACAGAAGTGATTTTCTAATTCTGCATTCCACTCACATTTGTAGCTAGCATCCATCTATAAAAAAGAACTTTTATCAGCCCAGTCTATTAAGTTACTCAGCAGTAGAACCCAGGCAAGGCCAGATAGATGCCTAATCTCTCTCCAGGAGTTATTTTACCCAAGAATGATTGTATTTTTTTCCCCAAGACCACTGGAGGAGATAGCTGCAGAAATAAGCAATCTTTGAGGTACATGAGGAGTTAGGAGTCCCATTATATTATGAGGTCAGGTTTCAGAAAGAACACAGAAGTCTGCAGAATGTGCTTTTGGGAATGTGGTGTTAATTATCAAGGAAGGAGGAAGTACTATGTGGTTAAAGGCTCAGCTGAGATTAAAATGTGGCTTTGTTTTGGAGCCAAGGATGACAGAGTTTTGCACCAGTATTCAGCAGGAAAATAGGTTTTGTTTTGCTCTGTCTGGCTGGCAATGGAGTTAGCCTGGTAGGTACTGAAGGACAGGTGGGTAAGGAAACCATGATGGCTACAGAAGACCAATTCCTTTGCCATGAACATGACTCCTCTGTCCCTAGCCAACCCCTCCTTATCATTCAAGTCTTTTTAAAAAAGATTTTTATTTATTATGCATACAGTATTCTACCTGCACGTCTGCCTGCAGGCCAGAAAAGAGCACCTGATCTCATTACAGATGATTGTGAGCCATCATATTGTTGCTGGGAATTGAACTCAGAACTTCTGGAAGAGCAACCAGTGCTCTTAACTGCTGAGCCAAGTCTTGAGTTCAGTGCCATGTCCCCTCAGAGCTGCCCAACTTTCCATGCCTGTGTGAGCAGCCCTTTTTTGAGGCTCCCAGGGCCTCTATGCTGCCACACCAAAAGTTCATGCCATCGGCACTTTAACTGTTCATTTAATTGTCTCAGATTATAACTTCTAGTGGAAGCCAGTTGAAATCATGAGGGACACAAGGAAGGCTGTCTTAACTACTTTTGTTGTGATAAGACACCACAACCAAGGCAACTTATTAGGGAAAGCATTTAATTAGAGCTCACTGTTCCAAGGAGATACAGTTCATGATGGCAGAGCAAGAGCATGGTCGCAGGAACAGCTGACACCTTATAATTCATCCCACAAAAATGAGTTGGGATGGGGCTGTGAATGATGCCAGTCTTTTGAAACCTCAGAGCCATCCCCTGAATGACACACCTCCTTCAACATGGCCACACCTTCTAATCTTTCCCAACAGTTCCACAAACTTGGAACCAAGTATTCAAACATCGACGAAGGAGCCATATCCACTCAAACCACCACAGGAGCTTTGGCCAACGGGGAGATTTTGAGACATGACAGAAGTGACAGTGACAGGAGGGACATCACTGAAAGCACTGCTATGGAGCTTGGAATGTGAGGGAAACTTCACCCTCAAATGCACGCTTCCAAGCTTTCAAACATGGGTCACATTGTGCCAGTTTTGTGTACAGTCTCTCTGCAGGGTTCTCAGCACACCTGAAATAAGTCCCCAGATGCTCACCATGGGTCATGAGGATCTGTATCACCTTCTGGATCCTTGTTCTTCATCCTCTATAGAGTGCACTGCAGAGCCTCAGTATGGCTGATTGCTCTGCCTGGAGCCCTCTTTCCTAGACAGCAGCTCATTTCTCTCCTGCTCCTCATCAGGCCTCTGCCTACATATCATATTCTCCACAAAGCCTTCCATAGTAATCTCACACTCCCTGCCCTCCATCTACCCCTTCCTGAACTGACCACCCCAGAGGCTCATTGTGTCTACTCAGCTACTATTTATTTACTAACTCCTGTTCCCTGGCTTGTCAGTACACAGCAATTTCTCTATGTTGAAACACTTCACCCTGTAGGGCAGTGCCTTAAGGCTCAGGATATGCTAAAGAGAGGGAAACATTCCATATTTCTGGGAAGTGCATTAAGACACAGAAACACTCAGAAGTTTCTGGAAGTCCCCGAAACCGACCAGTTGCATTAGGGTTCTCTCTTCCAAGTGTATGCAAGCAGTAAAGACTGTTGGATAGATGCTCTCAGACCAGCCAGTTGCCTTCAAGAGATTCTGACTGCTTGAGCTTCCTTAAAGCTTGTTGCCCTGGTTAATTTTATGTCAACTTGGCATAAGCTGGAGTCATCTCTAAGGAGGGAACCTCACTTAAGAAAATCTCCATAAGATTGGGCTGTAGGCAAGACTGTAGAGCATTTTCTTAATGAGTGAGTGACTGATGGGGGAGGGCCCAGCCCACTGTGGATGGTGCCATCCCGGGGTTGGTGGTCCTGGGTTCTATAAGAAAACAGGCTGAGCAAGCCATGTGGAACAAGCCAGTAACCAGCACCATGGTCTCTGCTTCAGCTCCTGCCTCCAGCTTCCTGCCCTGTTTGAGTTCCTGTCCTGACTGCCCTCAGTGATGAATTAATACTTGGAAGTATAAGCCGAGATGAACCCTTTGCTGCCCAAGATGCTTTGGTCATCACAGCAATAGTAACCCTAACTAGGACAGTTGTGCAGTGCATGCTCTGGGCTTCTAGCTTTCATGAGTTGTCACCAATGCCAGGATGGGGTTTGCTGATACAATTGTCTCTGAGTCATTTATGCTTCTCTATAGCCCCTCACTCACATTCTAGGAAGCCACACCAATAAAATTCATTGGTTCATAGAGTTGGACTGTAGTGGCATCTACTTTGGTCTGTCATCGATGGCTTATCTGGGTTGAACAGATGTTTGTTAGCATCTCTCCGGAGAAAGGATCATGCAATGCCTAAATGTGACTGTTGTAGTGGTTTGAAAGAGCAATGTCTTCCATAGACTCATGCATTTGAACACTTGGTTCCCAATTGGCAGTGCTGTTTGGAGAGTTTATGGGGAAGTCCAGCCTTGCTGGAAAAAATAATGTCACCAAGGTCAAGCTTTGAGAGTTAAAGGCTTCCAACTTACTGTCTCTGCTTTGTACTTACAGTTAGGGATGCTCTCAGCTTCTTGGTCCTGACTGCATGCCTCCCTGTCTTGATGGACTCATCCCTCTGGGATCATAAAGTTAAATTCTATGAGCTTCCATGAGCTGCCTTGGTCATGCTGTTTTATCACAGCCACAAAACAGTAACTAATATACTTGCCATGATGTTGAAGACTTGCTCTTGTATTTATTGTTGCTTTCAGCCCCGGGGACAGTGCCCAAACTGCTACAGCCACCCATACATTTGTGTCATATACACATATGCCCCGCACCTTTGAATGGCACTGAAAGATTGATTCAGAAGTGGGGTGTGTGCTTGTCTGTACTTGTGTACCCCTCGAGTCTCACAGGATGAAGCACTAAGTTCCAAGCAGACAATCCAGGTGGGGTCACAAACAGGACTTAGGGCATGTTATAAGTCATGACAATGCATGGGGGGCTGTGGGAATGGTGTGGTACACTGTGATATCAGACATGGGGATGTCCATTCAGCAGTTTGTTCCCAAACCCTACAGAGGATGGGCTGCTGGGCCAAACACAGATACCAGAGAGCTAAGACGTAAGCTCAAGCAGCCTATGAACCAGAGGAAAGGCCTGAGAGACTGACAGAGAAAAGGAGGCATGACTGGCCGGTGGGATGACTGATGAGGAAACTCAGTTTGGGCTGTGCCACTAACAAGCCAGGTGATGTTAGGTAAGTGACTCCCCTACCATTTATATCTTATCTCACCCCTGTAGAGATGAAGCCAGCGCCATATCAGAGGACAGTGAGGAACAGATAAGTGTGTACATGTGTGTACATACACACATGCACGTCTTAGAATGGTGCTTGGCACATGCTCAGTGCTATATACATGACAATAAAGTTGACTGGTGCTTGTACTGGAAACAGCACACACATGGAGACAGTGCGGCCACAAAGCAAGGGGGGGGGGACATTGTTGTCTGAGATGTAGAGTAGGTGTGGGGGGCTCACAGATTTGAAGCATGAGAGATGTGTAGCTTGGCTACTTAAAGGACGCGGAGCTGTGTTGATGTGACAATGGGGCTTCCGGGGTTCATGACCACACAAGGAATGTTAGTCTAGAGCAGACAAGGAGATAAAGGGTAGGACCAGAGGGCAAGTCTTAGTGGACTCTGTAACATTGAGGAGCCTTCTCATTCTTGGGGGATCCAATGACAGCTTTATGAACTGTCCAGAGAAATGGCCACAGGATGGCCCTGCTTCACTAGAATAAGCCAGAGCCTTCTGCAGGCTGACTATATATTTTTTTTTTAAAAAAAGGAAATATATGATTTTCTGGAGGTTGAAAAAAGATGAATTTTGTTCTGTGGTTTGCCAGGAGTGAATCCAGGGTTGCCAGTGCCCTCTCCCAGGCTTTCTGTGTGTCACTCTGCGCTTATCTGGGGTTGCCCACTGCTTCAGGACACCCCTCTGGAAATGTTCCACGCTGAGTCCTTGTGAGCTCACAAGTCTTAGATGCTCACGGTCCATAGCAAAGGGGATTTTGTAAGCCATAAAGGGGGTGGGAGGGAAGTACCAGCCTCTTCCTGCTTTGGAGTGGGATTTTAGAAATGGGGAGCTACAGGTTCTCATCTTGCTTCTTCTGGGACCTCGGCCACCTTCCCTGACTCCTCACTTTATCCAGGTTCTCCATAGAACACAAGGTGCTGGACCACCTTGTCGGAGTGGCGATGAAGGAGTGAGAAGACACAATACCTAGATGAATACAGGAGTCATGCTCAGCAGATCAGGTCTGGCCTTCCCAGTAGTTGTGGAAGCATGGAGGACACAAAATCTCATCTAATGTCTTTTCTCCACACCCCCAATGTCACGCCCTTCTCTTCTCTGAGAAGAACAGGTACTTGAACTTGGTTGCCTCACAGCACTTGGTCTTCTTCCAGGACTGATCATCCAAAGCCCTACAGCCTGGGAGCAAACTTGCCTTGATGAAACATGGGGCTGAGCTTGCGCTCAGCTCATTAGAGCCGAATGTGTTCTTAATGGTGCATCACTGAGTAATGTCCCCTAGCAAATCAAGTGCTAAGTGAATGTGGGTTGTTGGTTCCAAAGCACAGGCAATATGATTTGGATTTGAAAGCAAAGCTATCTTTTTTAGGGTTAGAGCAGAGCTGTAGGTGGGAAAGCAAACAGCATGGATAGCCCTTTCCAGCTTACTGTCAGATGTCATCAGCTCCAATGGAGACAGTGGGAAGTAGGCAATTTGTAGCTGTCCAGAAGCAAGGAGCAAAGTCCTCCATCTCAGAGCTGCTAGACAATTCAATCCCAAGCAAATTCAGCCTCCTCCAAGAAACAGGAAGCCTGGCTTTCTTGGGGAGAAAGAACCATAAATACCTTAGTTTTGGGCTCTCTCTCTCTTCCTGTCAACAGAACTTAGGTTGAATTATTATTATTATTACACATTTCTTATTTATTTATTATTTTATTATTTATTTGTATTTATTATTAATTTTTCTGATCCTTACTTTCCTCGTCTGTTGAAGCAGCAATGATGACTGGACACCTTGTGGAGCTCTGATTGAGTTAAGGGCATCTGCAAAAGCTGTCCTGCCCTTGGCCCTGTCTAGCTGGACTGCTTCTTCATGTTGCCATGACTGCCATGCAGGGCTACAGTGGAGTCCGGGACTGTTCCGGGATCTCCTGGCATTTGCTGTTGAATTCTACAGGCTTGAGGAGCTGTTTCAAATCCGGTTGATCCCCCAGTGTGCCTGGCACTGAGTAGGTGTACAATTAAAGCATTCTGAATTAAAAGGAGGATGGACTCCAAGAGAAGAAACAGCATGTTTTTTTGCCAGCCTCTCTCACCAGTCTAGCTTCCTGGCTCCTGTCAGTCACCCAGATGCCAGAGAGTGGGTGTGAATGCACAGGCCTGTCCCTGTGGGACAGAATATGCCTTGTGGAATCGGGGACAAAGCTGGGCACAGAGAGGAAGACAGCCAGGCATGGTCTGTGCATGGGGTTCATTTTCTGTCTCTTTGGTAGTAGCTCTCAAGGTCAAACAGTACAGCCTGCCAGACCCTGCTTGGGCCAAAGTGGCTATTCTCATCATTTATAATGGAAGCCTCCAGCAGAACATCACAGTTAATTGCAAAGAAGGGTGAGTCACACAAAGCATCCAGAAAGGAGCTGGCACTCATCAAGAAAGGACAGAAAGACCAGCCAGAAAGCTGCAAGGCGCAGCTCTGGTATCCAGGGAGTTCCAGGGTACTGAGGGAGGAGAACGGGGAGGTATACACCCACTCTGGCCACTAACGAGCCAAGAATCATGTGTAGGTAGTCAGTACACAGATGCTAGATCTTACCTTTTGAGATTTCAAAAACACAGAAACACAGACAAATAATATCGCTGGCATCTGTGCACGCAATTATCGAGTTCGAATGAAGCAGACTTGTCTGGAGACTTGGGGATGTTATGCCTTGCTCAAGGTCATTGTGGTGGCTCTGTGATGCAAAACCAGAGCCATGTGCACCAGAGCGATGTCTGGTCCCATTTTCAAACCAGTACAGGAATTGCTTGTAGTTTCTCTCACACCTGTCACACATCCAGGTTCTGCCTCTTCCAGCATTAGGGACTCCACTGACTCACAAAAAGAGCCCCAGCTAACACCCAGCATCTACACGTCGGGTATATGTGCCCACTGGACACTGCTTAATGCCTGAGCTCATTAGTCCCTAGGAATTTCTGGAGGTTGGAACTACCATTTTCTTTCCTTTCAAATGAGAACAGAGGCTCTGTGACACGCCACAGTGTGACAACTGACCCTTCCAAAGCCAGGTTCTTATCCCTTATCCTGTCAGCCTCTTATAAGCAGCTCATGTTCTGCTGTATTTCTCTGATTAGACGATCTTCCTCATTGTGAGCAAAGCTGCTATGCTAGAGCTTCTAGCGGTTGATTTTAGCTGTGTTCCCGAGGTAGGAAAGTTCCAGTCCCCATCAGACGTGACAGCGATTGTTCCCCACCTCCATCTTCTACTCCACAATAATCTTCTTTCTAAGATGCCCATTTTCCTCTGTCTTTTGATGGTGATGTGCCTCAGGGTGGCCGGGGGCAGAGCAATCTCCAATAGTCTAGACAATGTTAGACTAAATCTCTAGCTTGAGTGAACTCGTTGGAAATCACATCACATTGATAGTTCTTAGGTCACTTAAACTCTCAGGTCATCTCTAACTGGACATGGCAAGTCTGAGGTACCCAACCTGCACTTGTGTATTCAGCTGTAAGCAAGGGGTGCATGCCCCCAGTGTCTCAACTCGTCTTCTTCACTGGGCTCAGTGAGTCAGAACATGGACTTCTACACCATCCTTTCTGCTCCTCCAGTTGTTTTGGTTTTCATCTAAGAGTTCTCTCATGGAGGAGGTTGAATGAGAACTGACACAACCTGGGCAAGAGCTGTGGTTCATAGGCAAACACAATGAAGCTCTCCCCATCAACTCAAAGCTGAGCGCTCTGCAACTGGTATGAAGGTGACACTCACCAGAATTATGAGGATGGAGTAGAAACTATATGATTTGTCTTCTCGGTTCTTATGTTGCTGTGGCCCATTGAAACAGCTCTTCTCTTAGCCAATCACTAAGCAGCAACGTCTTGGGGGAAGATGAAGGAGATGAAAAAGTTATTTGATTTCCTGATAGCTTATCTTCTCGTTTTCTATCTCCTAGTTTCTTTTTAGGAAATAAAAAATAATTCCAGGGAAGGAACTCATCTTTGGTTTTTGAATAAGTCTTCAAAGATGATCTAAGCAGAGAGAGAGAGAGAGAGAGAGAGAGAGAGAGAGAGAGAGAGAGAGAGAGAGAGAGAGAGAGAGAGAATTGAGAATTTAGTAAGTTTATGGAAGTTATAGAAGTGTAGATGAGATCTTGGATGTAGGCCAGAAGCCAGACAGAAAGTACTGACAGGAGGTTGCTTTTGCCATTTTGACATCTCTGTGTTACTATACTCAACATATGAAATCCCACAAGAGATTCTTATTGTTTGGCATAGGTCACCTGCCCATCTTTCTGGCTATAATTGGGTGATAGAATAAGAATATGGTTAAGTGACTCTCCAAAAACTGTTCGGTTTCTATATTTAGGGTCAAGACACACAAATTCTGCTACATAACTGTCTATATACAATGGAAAACTGACAGATTCACCCAAAGTGATGGTTTTAGACAAGAAAATAATGCTGGAGCTCAAGTAAGTAGTAGCTAAAGTCATGCATGGTGCATGCTTATAATCCCATCACCTGGAAGACTGGAGAAGGATTGTGAGTTCAAGGACAGCTTGTGCTACAAGCAAGATCTTACCTAAAGGAAGAGCAGAAGAAGGGGAGGAGTGGAAAAAAGGAAGAAAGGAAGAAAAAGAAAGAAAGAAACAAACAAAGAAAGGGAAGGAGGGAGGGAGGAAGGGAGGGAGGGAGGAAGAAAGAAAGAAAGGAACCATTCCCTGGGAAGGCAGATGTTTGATTCTTATCTTGGAGAAAACTTGATGATACCCTCCAGCATAATCAAGAAAGGGCCCAAACAAACTGAGCTGTCTTAGCAAAACAAATTCAAGGTTTACATTCGGTTCCAGCTGCTTGATCCAAATTGCCACGGCCATAAGGCCCAGAATAGCACTTTGGTGAGGACAGAAAGATATGGTATGCTCAGCACAAGTAATATTTGGTTGTCCTTATTATTTGTTGTGTTTCCAACTTAGAAACTGAATGGCTTTCCCCATGTCTGCTCTAAAATGCAGGAGATACTCTTGTTGGTGATAATGGACAGATAACGGCAGCACAGGAGGGTTATGCTTGGAGCCAGTTTTCTAGGGTGTAAGATGGCAAGTCTCCATTAAGAACCAAGGAAAAGCAAGGATGGCCTCCAGAGAGTCTGTAGCAGCAGCCATTTGGAGAGGTCCCCTCATAGGACTCATTATATACAGTTAGGTTTTTCTAGCAGTGATCCCATACATAATGCATATCCGGGCAAGATGAGTGTGGGTGAGGTAAGTGGCAGGCCTCACTGGGCCAGGACCTAATACAAAAATGAATAGGCCTGTCTATCATTCAGACATGGCTGCACTCAGTGTTGCCCATCAGCAGTCCCTATCCACAGAGAGTCCATGGAGAGCTCCTGACCAGCTATTAAGTGTAAGCAGAAAGTTAGAAGCTGAGAGGCAGGTAGACCCACTCAGAACAAAGCGAGAAAGTTCAGGACTGGTCATGTTCCTTCTGGATGGAAGTCCACCTGCTGCCACCTCACCTTTGGAAGCACCTCATGAAACCATTTATCACTCCCTGACTGCTGTGATGTTTATTAGCATATCATACATGGGACACTGCTTTGTGAAATGACAAGTAGTCATTCCTCTAAATCTTCAACACAGTGCTTGCTCTGAGCTAGCCATTCTGAGCAAAAGAAATTTTCTCTATACTGAGGAATATTCCTTTACACTGTGTAAATATATGTCATTGTGATTGGTTTAATAAAGAAGCTGATTGGCCAACAGGTGAACAGGATGAAGTTAGGCAGGAAAGCCAAACTGAGAATGATGGGGAGAAGAAGGAGGAGGAGGAGGAGGAGGAGGAGGAGGAGGAGGAGGAGGAGGAGGAGGAGGAGGAGGAGGAGGAGAAGGAGGAGAAGGAGGAAGAGAAGGAGGAGGAGGAGGAGGAGGAGGAGAAGAAGGAGGAGGAAGAGAAGGAAAAGAATAATAGAATCAGAAGAGCAGTCAGCAGATGGAGAGAGAAGCAAGATGAATATCCCATACTTAGAGAAGGTACCAAGTCACAATGCAAAGTATAGATAAAAAATATGGGTTAATTTAAAGTGTAAGAGTTAGCTAGTAACAAGTCTGAGTTGTTGGACGAGCATTTATAATTCATATTAGTCTCCATAATGGTTATTTGAGAACTGGTGGATGAGACAGAAACTTCTGTCAACATATGGCACCTAACATGGAGTCCTATTTGTGGGCAGAGTTTTTCTGTGTCTTGGCAGTCACTTCCAAATAGCCACACAGAGATTTAATATTAATTATAAATGCTGGGCTGATAGCTTAGGCTTATCTCCAGCCAGCTCTTATAGCTCCAATTAACCCATTTCTACTAATCTATGTGCTGCCCCAAGGCTCTTTTGTCTTATCTATGAACTTCTTATGTTGTTTCCTTTGAGTCTGACTCATGACAACTCTTCTTGATAATTTTTTTGAAGGGACAGAAACTTCTGCCTACTTGCACTTTCTGCATTCTGGCTCTATTTCTTCCTGAATTAGGACAAATTACTCACCTGCAGATGGGCCTACACAGGTATAATCCAGATGTCTCCAATGCCTCTTTACCCTTGCTAAATACCTTCAGCTCCTTAAATTACCACTGGGGTCAGGAGGCGTGCTGTATACCCATAGCACCAGAATTCGAGATAAGATGGTTCACAAGTTCAAAGACAGCTTGGGACCCTACCTTATCTCACTTCTCTTGCAGGGTTTCTAGCTCTCTGAGCAGATCTGGGCCTTCCTCATCAGGAAGCTGTGCTGGCAAAGGTGGCCTGTGTTTTGATTTTACCATTGTCTGCTCACCTGGAAGCTTTTGACAGTTGAGAACATTGCACTTTCTTGAGTCCCAGAGTGCTGTGGCTTTAAAATCTCTCTATGGTTTGTTTGAAATTAGAGCAAGGCCTGTTTTACTCAGTTCTACCCTCAAGGTGGCAGCTGTACAAGGTCTGTCTTCTAAGGTCCCAACTGCAGGGCTAAGTATAGATAGTGGTGGTGATCTGATAAATTTCAGGATTCCCACTCTTTCAAGAGCTTCCTACCCCCATCACCCACTCCCTACCCCACAGTAGTATCAGGCTCAGATGTAGTGATATTAGCCTCCTCTGTTTGTTCAGCACCCACCTTAGTGGTCAGTCTCTTATAGGCCCTGGGTCACATGACAGCTTGTACAGCCCTCATGGGAAAGGTTTCAGTATTGTGCTTTATTTTTGCAGGGACCCACTCACTGCTGGGCATGTAGGAAGAAGGGGTAAGTGGGCATTGGATGAGAGCCCTGGGGGAGTTACAAAGCTGATCAGTGAGTTAGAGTGCTTTGTGCCTTCAGATGGTGAGCTCCCACAGTCCTCAGGCTGAGAGAACAGGCCAGAAGCCTGCAGGAGGGACACGGCTTCCATCTTCCACTGAGGAGGACAGCTCCCCAGCTCCAATTGGCACCATTGTCCCTGAAAACTGTGAGAGGTTTGTCAAAGGCTCATGTAGCAGCTGTAGTCTGCATTTCATTTTAAGGATTGATTTATTTTTCTATGGTCACTTTCCTTTGTTTCCTCAGAGTTACTTTTGATATAAATATTTTTTTTTATGTAACTTTCAGTAACACTTAAAAGAGAAGTTCACTCCTAGTTGGATGATTCCTAAGGCTGGAGAGACTGTAGCTACACGTTCCCCAAAACAGCAAAGGGATGGAGGTGAAGGGAAGGGCGAGGATTACAACCCCTTTCTAAGTGCCTGCACTTTCATGCATGTAATCTGTTTTAATCCTCATGGTAGCTGTGGTGGTTTGAAGAAAATGACCACTCCCAAAGGGAGTGGTCTATTAAGAGGTGTGGCGTCACTGGAGTAGGTGTGGTCTTGTTGGAGGAAGTGTGTCACTGTGAAGGAGGGCTTTGAGGTTTCATAAACACTCAAATCATGCTCAGACAGACAGACCCCTTCCTGTTTCCTTTGGATCAAGATGTAAGGACTTTAAGCTCTAGCATCATGTCTGCCTGCATGCTGCTGGTGTCCACCATGATGATAATGGACTAAACCTCTGAACCATAAGTGAGCCCCCAATTAAATGTTTTCTTTTGTAAGGGATGCTATGTTCATGGTGTCTTTTCACAGTAGTAGAAACCTTAACTAAGACAGTAGTAGCCCTGTAGGTAAGTTTCATTCTTCTTTGTTTTTTTCAGACTAAGAAACTCTAAAGAGGCTCCAAGAAGTTAAGTCTGGACTTCTCCAGGCTAGTAAGTGGCAGAGCTGAGTCTAGGCCTCAAGTCCAGTCCCGACGACTGTCTCTTCTGGGTTGTCCTCCAACTCCAAGAGGGAAGGTCACTCTGCTTCATCTCTCCAGTTGGAGCTGGTTCCCCCTTCTCCTCCCAGCCCTTGAAAGGTCATGTGTTTTATGACTGTGATGTGATCTTTCCCCTAGTATGTAAAAGAACGTCCTCAGAGACCAGACATGTCAATGGGAAGAATCCAAACAGTTGTGATGGGAATACACAACCCATCCAAGTAGACTGGTGGTGTTCAGTTATCAACATTTGCAGCTGATGGGAAGCAGGAACTGGCATGATGTGCTCTGACTGGGCCAAGAATTTTTAGAAGAGTATTGCCCAAAGAACCACCTCTGTGTTCTTCTGCTCACCCAAGAAGTCAAAAGATTTGAGTGTATGGCAATTGTCAAATGACGCAATTCTGGGATGTCAGAACTGGAGGGTTCACTCCCTTAGGTTACATGGAGAAATAAAAGGTCTAGCTACATGTCACAGTGGGCTTACCTAGCCAGTTCCAAATCCCATGTGTCAAGTATTAGGAACCAGCCTGGTGCTCAACTCTTCCATATCTTTCCTTTCTAGATGGCAAGTTAGTTACACCAGGCTTCCTTTCAGTATCTCAAGAGCAGACCAACAAATCCATATTTGTCTTATTTCCTAGACATTTTTTTTGTTGTCATCTTATGTAGCAGCCCTGGCTATTCTGGAATTCACTCTGTAGACAAGGCTGGCCTCAAACTTACAGAGATCTACCTGCCTCTGACTCCCAAGTGCTAGGATTAAAAGTGTATGCCACCACCACCCAGTTTCCCAGACAATTCTTATTCCCACAGAGGTTGAGCCAGCCTACTGGTTAAGTCATGTAAATAATGCTGGACAATCCTCAAGAGTGTGACTACACAGAGAGAAGAGGCTAGACTTTATCCACATTCTCTATGTTGAGACTCAATACTCAACATAGAATTGTGTTGTTCTGTGTCACCTGCCTGAAGATCTGAAGCTTATCTCTAAACCCTAAGTCCTCTTCATGATAGAACACCATAAGCACAGAAGAGCTGGGCCACAGGTCTTGGTCTGACTAACTGTGGAACCCTGGAGCTATAATGAAAGAACAGACTTTATGGTTCTTCACCCTTCCTGGCCCACTCATTCTGAACTCATTACTCTTGCACAGTGGACACTGAGTTAATTAGCTGATATCATCTTCCATATAGGACATGGTTCATGAGAGCTCCTTAATAGAGATTGACTCAGAAGAAATTGATATAGAGGTATTAGCAAAATAGACTCAGGGCATATAGGAAAGACAGAGAAAAACTGTGTGTGTGTGTGTGTGTGTGAGAGAGAGAGAGAGAGAGAGAGAGAGAGAGAGAGAGAGAGAGAGAGAGAGAGAGAGAGAGAGGGAGGGAGAGAGAGAGAAAAGAGAGAGAGAGAGAGAGAGAGAGAGAGAGAGAGAGAGAGAGAGAGAGAGAGAGAGAGAGAGAGAGAAGATGCTTTAGGTTTATAGAAAGGGAGCTGAGATGAATCACCCTTCAGAAAACACTTATAAGAGAATTACCACATCACTGTCATACATTATAATGGGGTCCTGAAGTTCCATATCATGTTACCCAGTCTAAGGTGTATGCATGCCAAAATCACAGAGGCAGACACCAGGATAGGGTGATAAAGACACCCTATGGTTGGATGGGGAGTGAGGGGCTGTAAATCCCAGGCTTTGATTATCCACTGTCCAGAGAGACCTGGACAGGTGAGCATGGGTGAGACGTATGATAGCTATAGAATCTGTAACTTGTCATTGTTCACTTGTGAGGGCTGCTATTTGTCATGAGTGCCTTATTTAAAGTAGTGTGTCTGTAGTGATTTGAATGTCAGATATCAAATGCATAGGCTTGGGTGTTTGAATGCTTGGCTCTTAGCTGGTGGCTTTGGGAAGGCTATGGAACGTTTGGGTGGTGGAACCTTGATGGGAGAAATATGTCACTGGGGAGAGCATGACCCCACTTCCCATTTCTTCTTTACTGTCACGTCTTCCAATCTAAGATGGACTCTGCTCCTGGTGGAATTGTGGGTCAAAATAAACTCTACCCTAAGTTTCTTTAGTTAGAGTATTTTATCACAGCAACAGAAATGAGACTAGCTCAGTCTCCTCATCCTTTCTTACCATGTAAACATAGGCCAAATCAGCACCCTGGTTTGGAAATGTTCAGGGTGTATAGAGGGGAAAGACAGTGGGAAGTCCTGAGATCACCCCAGGAGAATGTGGGAAGAGACACGAGTGGGCTGGTAGGCAGGAAATGAACCTGCCTCAGAATTGGGCTGGCTTTAGACACACAATGAAGGCATTCTGATTTGAAAAGTCCTTGAATTTGGGAGTTTATTATAAAAAAACAAACAGGAAGAAATTAATCAAAGCTTCCTTTTCCAGGATGTAATGATGGCTTCCTGGAAGGACATAATTTAAAGCAGTGCTGTACAGGAAGGACCTTCCTGCTAGTTCTTTGGTTTTCTAAGACAAGGTTATCACCATCATAAGAAATGGGGACTATGACCACAGAGCTTAGGAGAGGGTGGCATGAACAATGTTAGTGGGCATCCACAGGTTAATGGAAGCCAGTGACATATACAGGTGACATCGCAGGGGAAAGACTCACAAACGCTTTTACCTAAGGCTGAGCTCCTTATGTATCTAAATCTATAGCTCCCAGTCTGAGTTGAGAAGAGCCCACAAAGAGCCCAGTGCTACATGGTGTTCTTTGTAGCAGGCTTTATTTTACGCCACCAACCAACGCCACAGACATATCGTTATGAGTGTTCAGCCTTATCTTATGCATGAGACGTTAGCTCTTATAACTTAAATTAACCTGTTTCTCTTCATCTACATTTTGCCTCAGGGCTTTTTACCTTTCTTTCATTCCATGTGTCCTACTCTGTGCCTGTCTGTCTGGCGGCTGCCTGGCTGGCTGCCCCCAAGTGTCACCTTCTCTGTCCTTCTTTCTCTTCTCATCATCCTTTTTTCTTGAGCCTGGATTTTTCCTCCTTATTCTCTCTGCCTGCCAGCCCTGCCTATCCCTCTCCTGCCTAGCTATTGGTCATTCGTCTTTTTATTAGACCAATTAGCTACCTTAGGCAGGCAAGGTGAAACAGCAACACATTTTCACATAATTAAACAAACACAGCATAAACAAACGTAACACATCATTGCCCAGTTACACAGATATAGCATAAACAAATGTAACACATCTTTACATAGTTAAAGTAATAGTCTACAACAGTTTTACATTTACACAGCTGCATTACTGCATTACTTAAAAAAAAAATTAGGGGAGGGCTTTCTCCTAACTATCTGCCTTGGAAGTAACATTATTTTAGATTAGAAAACTATGAATCTTTAAAATTAATTTTCAAATGAGAGAAGTACAACCAGGTACCTGGTGGGGATGGTTATGTGTATCTAATCATGGAAAACAATCCTGTTCTACTATTTTCTCAATTAACCATGGCTTTTACCTCAGATACTGATTTTAAATTTGAGGATCCCGAGGCTTTCCTCATTATCAAAATGTGTCTCATCTCCAGGCCCAGGCGGATCAGTCTTACACACAGCTTGGTTGCACCAGCAGGTATAATTTAATCCTTCTGTTAAATGATGTTTTGATCACTTATTGTTTTCATGATTTCTTTGAGTTGTCTATATTTTCTTGCAGTTTGATAAACTTCTTTAAAATGATTCTTGAGAAAGTGTCAGACAGTTCACACATCTCTACTTCTTTAGGTCACTGGAGCTTCTTTTGGTGATGATATTCTGGTAATTGTTTTTGACTTTTGTAGCTGTCAATTGCTGACTGCACCAACTTGCAGTAAGGACTTAGTCCAGTCTTTACAGATTGACTTCACCTGAGAACATTTCAGCAGCTTGACAGCTGGAATCACTGGAAATAAGCCTGTATCTGGGAGAGATTAGCTTCTGAGAACCCCTAAGAGGATTATGTTGATTAGGTTGAGGTGGAAAAGCTCACACTAAAATCAGGTAGCACTATCTCCTGGACTTGATCCTGGACCATATAAAAAGGAGAAAGTTAGCTGAGTGCAGATATCTTCTGCTTCTGATGGTGAATGGGATACGATTGGCTGCTTAGGCCTCTGCTGTCTTAGTGAGATTCTGTGCCCTTGAACTATGAACTGCAATAAACCCTTTCTCTCATGAGCTGTTTCTATTTTTTCATGTGTTTTTTAATTCATTTATTTTTTACATTCCAATCCTAGTTCCCTCCTCTCCTCCTGATCCCCCTGCCCCACCTCCCCAGCCACGACACCTCCCATCTGCTCCTTGGAGAGGGTAAGTCCTCCCCTAGAAAGTTTGAGTTTTCTTTCAGGGTATTTTATCATTAGCAACAGAGAAAGAAACTGAAACAGCCAGTCTGCCCATGCTGGGATTTTGGGCAGGCTGTCTTCCATGAGCTCTTGGTAGATTTGCTTTATATTCCCTAGGCAGGTTGATCCAGTACTTGGCAACAGGTAAGTGGAAGATGACCTGAAGCTTGGATATGCACAGGCTTGCCTGGGTCCTGGGCTGGACCTTGAACCTAAATCTACAGGGGTTAGTGTCTTGCTAGGAGGGTCTTAGAGTCTGTATTTTCATGGGCAGTCCTGGATATTGAATTCCTGGAGGCCAGCCTGGTACTGAGGCAAGAGCTAGATCACAGTAGACAGCAGGAAAAACAGGCCCATGATGAAAAATACAGTTTGTATTCCAATGGGAATGCATGTTAGAGGTAACGGGGTTAAAGAGTGAAGCCAGTTCACTAAGGATGAGAGGCAAAGGTGCTTGCAGCTGAACATAAAACAGCCAAGCAGAACTGGCAAGAGCCAGACAGAATGTCTCTGAGAAGTAAGGCCAGTGTTGGCAGGCTAGCTTGGGAAGCTTCTATAAGCTACTCCATCCCTGGGAAGCATATGTTAGGTATATTGCATTTTACATATTTTTGTTTTTAGTGTAGATAATTATAACAGACTGAGTTGTAAGTAAGGCTGTCCCATTTCTTCTAACAAGCTCGCCTCATTTCAGGAAAGAGATGACAGACCACCCCGCAGAATAGTGCGGTTACTTCTTGTTAACTGTGAAAACTGAGAGCTAAGGGGCAGAGGTAGCAATAGGAAATAGTGACCCATGGCACTAGCACACCACTCCATGTCAGCAACTTGACAAAGCTGAAGTCAGAGATGGATGAAAGGGGGCTTCATCCATCCTTGCTGACCAGATGGGCAACATATGAACAGAACACAGCTCTCTCTGGTGGTGTTGTACACTGCTAAAATTGTCTCCCGTAGCATTATACATTGCTAACAGCTGGCAGGAAGAAAAGAACCTACTCAAGGGAGCTGCCCTGGCAAGGATCAGTCATAGAGAAGGGATGGGGAGGGGCCTGGGACCCCAGAGCTCCAAGGTGGGCTCCCACCACTTGGACCCCTCTCATTCTCCTGATGGGTGCGTCTGTTCTAATAAAGTTTGTTGGGTTTGTTCCTTTTCTGTAGATGTGGCTAGTGCTTCCCTATTCTCTTTCCTGGGTCTTCACCTACCACTTTCACTTTCTGAGGGCAGTGTTTTGGTGGTCCTAATATCTGTGGCCTCTCAAGCTCTTCTGTCCTTTTTGCTTTCTTGGTGTCCATGGTTGTTGATCCTCTTGTGTTTTGGTCTTCTGCTGTCCAATCCTTAGTTCATATCCCATAAAATGGACTTGGCAAATCCCCTAGACAATGACATTTCACCTCCAAACCCTGGTACCAGAATAAGAGAGCAAGCAATATGAGTGGTGTTCTTTTGTTAAAGTTATAGGAATAAAGCTGGAGAAAGGCGCTGTGGTGTGGTCCCCCGTGTGGATCCCGAGATAAGGGACCACGTGGGAGAGCATAGCAGGTTCCATAGCAGGTGAGGGAGACCAAGGCGGAGGGAATAACACACCAGGCAGATAGAGCTTAAATGAGGGGTTTATTTAGAAAGGTGAGTGAGGGGGAAGGGAAAAGACATAGAAGCACCAGGAACAGAAGAGAACAGGAGAGAGAGAGAGAGAGAGAGAGAGAGAGAGAGAGAGAGAGAGAGAGGAGGGAGGGAGGGAGGGAGGGAGGGAGGGAGGGAGGGAGGGAGGGAGGGAGAGAGAGAGAGAGAGAGAGGGAGCGAGAGGAGAGAGAGAGAGAGAGAGAGAGAGAGAGAGAGAGAGAGAGAGAGAGAGAGAGAGAGAGAGAGAGAGAGAGAGAGAGAGAAGAGCTGGAAGGCAAAAGAGAGAGCAAAAAGAGAAAGCAAAAGGAGTGTAAGTGGGCAGGGGTCTGACTTTTAAAGGGGTCCTTTACACCTGCCTGCAGACTAGTACTCATGGATCCCTGGGCTGACCAGAGCACTGCCTGAGTGCATTCTGCCAGGTGACAGGGGCAGGCCAGCATAATGCCTGAATCCTTACAATGAGGTCTTCTATTTGGCCAAATAATAACATGATCTCAGTCTTTGGCTACAACTCCATAAAAAGCTTCAGGACCATTTTACCCAGCAACCCATTTGGGTCTCCTGTCATCAGTGCTGTCTCAGTCACTGTTTCTCTTGCTGAAAAGAGACACCATGGCCACTGCAACTCATAAAATAAAGCATTTAATTGGAGCTTTCTTAAAGCTTCAGAGGCTTAGTCCATTGTCATTATGATGGGAACATGGCAGCACAGGCAGACATGGTGCTGGAGAAGTAGCTGGGATACACAGGCTCCAGAAAAAGAGAGAAACTGGGCTTGCCCTGGGCTTTTGAAACTTCCAAGCCCATCTGCAGTGACACATTTCCTCTAGCAAGGCCACAATTATTCTAATAAGGACACACCAACTAATCCTTCTCAAGTAGTGCAACTCTCTGATGTCTAAGCATTCCAAAATATGAGCCTATGGGGGCCATTCTTACTCAAACCACCACATCCCACTCTCTGGTCCACATAGGCTTATAGCCATGTAATAATACAAAAATGCATTTAGTCTATCACAGTCTCAACACTGTAAACTCCAAAGTTCAAAATCTGTTCTGAGACTCATAGCAGCCTCTTAACTGTAACCCCCAGTGAAATCAAAATGATAAATACTTCTAACATATAATGGCACACAATTTACCATTCCAAAAGGGAGGAAAAGGAGCACAGTAAGGAAATACAAAGCAAGACAGAAAACCAGCAAGGAAAACTCCAAATTCTGCATCTCTGTGTTTGATGTGAAAATGCTCTTCAGAGCTCCACCTCCTTTCAGCTTTGATGACTGTGACACAGTTCTGCCTTTGGGGCTAGTATTGACTGTGTTGCATAGTTATTAGTGGCCTCTCTTATGCAGGTCTATAATGAAAAGATTAGACCACACCCAGTCTTCAGCTCTCTTGGGTAGGTGTCCCACAGCTCTAGCATCTCCAACATCTTAGGGTCTCATAATCCAGGCTTCACCTTCACAGATTCACACAATGACCTTCCTGGGCTTCCACTCAGGGACACCCCTGAGTGTGTCCTCAGATGCTTTTCTTAGCCATGGAGGGAGATTACACAATCCCTTCCTTGATTCTAAAACCCAAATCCTGTGGCCAAAGCTGCCATGTTCTGCTGCTTTCTAGGTCTGGACCATGGCCTCTTCATCCAATTACATTTTCATCACTTTCCATTGTTGGTTGTTTCCTTCAGTACCTGAGCTTTTCTTCCATTTCTTTTCACAAGTTGGAAGCTTAGCTGGGTGGGGTCTTGCCCTGAGGTCATCACTCCCTTTATTTCATTTGGCATCAGGCTTTTCTTTAAACTTTTTATCTCATTCAGCACTGGGCTTAGGTCTAATATACTCCATCAGCTCCTTTTCCTCTCAAACTGTACATTTTGTGTTTTTCACTTCTCAGCTTGCTACTTTTCATTATAGATCTGCATAATAGTAACAACCATACAACAGAAGCAATACTAGGATGTTTTGAACTGTCCTTTGCAAATGCCATTAATCCAAAATTCTTCAATTTAACCTCAAGAAGTTTTTTTGTTTTTGTTTTTGACAATGGCAAAAAGCAGATACATTCTTCATCAACCTATCAAGATAATGGTCTCTAGGACACTTACTAATATTATTCCCCTCTGAAACTTCTTGGGCTGGGTCCCCACAGTGCAAATTCCCTCAGAACTGTCTTCCATGCCCCTACTAGCATGGCCCATTAAGCCCTGCTTAAAGCATTGGACTGCTTTAATCCAAAATCCCAAAGTACACTTTCCACCACGAGCAGCATGGTCAAGACTGTCACAGTAATACAACACTCCCTGGTACCAATGGCCATGTCTGCATGGGTTCAAACTTCATTCCTGGTACTATCTTCTATATTAGTCAGTGTTCTATTGTTGTGAAGAGGCACCACAACCATGACAACTCATAAAATAAAGCATTTAATTAGGGCTTGCATACAGTCTCAGAGGTTTAGTCCATTATTGTCATGTTAGGGAACATGGCATCATTCAGGCAGACATGATGTTGAAGAAGTAGCTGAGAATTCTATATCCAGATATCCATGCCACAGAAAGAGAGAGACACTGGACTGGCTTGGACTTTTGAAACCTCAAAGGCCACTTCCTATCACAAGGCCACAACTACTCTGAGAAGGGCTCACCTCCTAGTCCTTCTCAAGAAGTGCCATTTCCAGGTGACTAAGTGTTCAAATATGTAAACCCATGGGACCATTTTTCTTCGTGTCATACAAATGACTGCTCTAGCTACCTTGGAACCCCCAAAGGCCAGAGATAAGACTCTATTTGATTGTGTGATGAGCATTCCTACAGTTCTGCTAGGCTCAGGCATTCAGAATATCAGTCTATACCTTGGCCATACCGAGGTGAATCCCAGGTAGGAGCCCGGAGGAACAACTGATCTATTCCTGGAACTATTGGCTTATAAGCCAGCCTGCTGCAGCTTGTATCCTACATCAAGCAGTTAGCCTTATCCTGGACCATGGGTTACACAGGGCTGCCTCTCCCAAACGTCAAGTATTGGCCACTATATGTAACAGTTTTTTGCACAAAGTACAATCTCAAAGAGACTTGGGGGGGGGGAGAGTCTTCCCATTGCAAGGAACAAAGACCTACTCTAGCATTCACAAACAGGATTTTGTATGTTTCTATATGGAAGATTTAAAAGACTTCAAGAAAAACTGGGGGCAGGAATCAAATTAAGGTTTGTGTCTACAGTGGCTTAATTAATCTAGTTTTGGAGGAGCATCCGTGGACTTCCTCTGGTTCAGGGTTGCAAGCACCAATTCTTTCATGAATACCTACCATGCTCACATGTGGCTGGCATGTCACCCAAATGTGAGACTGAACCACTGGAACACAATAGTGGTAGAAGGTTTTTCAGAGGGACAGGATCTTTCACAGCCCAGTTGTACATGACCCAAAGACCTAAGATGCTCAGCAGAGCCTTATTGGTTAAGTGTGGCTTCCTTCATTTACAGATTAAGCAGACTTAGAGAGGCCAAGCAGCTGTCATGTGCACAGGTTGACATGGACCAATGCCAGGCCCCAAAGCCCACCTTCAACTCATGCACTCTCTTACCTTTCAGGTTAGATGTCTGAATACATCAGACATGATGTTATCATGTGCTTGCCCTGTGTGTGTTGGTTAGGTTTTTTTTTTTCTGTTTGTTTTTTGTTCGTTTTTAATCAAACTGACATAAGCTAGCACCACTTGGGAAGAAGAAACTTCAACTGAGAAAATGCCTCTATAAGACTGGCCTTGTAGATAAGCCTCTTGGGGACTATCATTATTATTATCATTAATTATTACTATTATTATTTACTGGTTGATGTGAGTAAATACTCCTGGGTAGGTAGTTCTGGATTACATAAGAAAGAAAAATGGTCATTTGGCATTGGATAACCAATATGGGGCTCTTCCTTAGGAAAGACTGTTTCTTTTGCCCTCAGCTTTCCTTAGGTGCCTATAGTTCTTTGTCTAGGAGTGGTTATCCTTGAAATCATATACATATAAATAACATTATATGGGATGAACAGACTCTGTGTGTGTGTGTGTGTGTGTGTGTGTGTGTGTGTGTGTGTGTACATATATGAAAAAGAGGCCTTTATTTGAAAGACAGCAAGGTGAGATACATAGAAAGTTTTAGAAGGAGGTAAGTGAAGGGAGAAAATTATGTAATTACATACTAATTTAAAAAATATATTTTAAAAATTAGAATGAGCCATTGGGAGAAAATCAGCACTCCTCTATGGTGGCCCCTGCCTCAGTTTCTGCCTCCAGGTTCCTGCCCTGACATCTCTTCATGATGGGCTGTGATTGAGACATGTAAGCCAAATAAACCCTTTCCTCCTCCTCAAGTGGTTTTCATCATCCTTTTTACCACAGCAACAGAAAGCAACCCAGGATAAAGGGCTTTGGTCACGTGTTTCAGCTTCCTTCTGAAGCAGATGTTTGGTTTTACATTCTTTCCTTTTTTATGTTTTGTCCCTCTGAAATGGACTGATTCAGACATCTGTCTTACATGGCAGGATGGTGCAGGGGTTGGGACTGTGCTTTGGAGCTCAGCTGACATATATCACTCCATGGATATGACATGCGTCTGTAAGCCCAGTTAGCCTGGAAAGGGAGACAGCAATTGTTTTTTATCCTCCCGCTCCATAATTTGGTGCATTTCTCCTAGTCTCCACACCAAATGGGTTTTCCTAATGTTTACCAAGTGTTTCCCTAGCCTACTAGTAAAACGATTGAAACCGCATTCTCCCTTCCTGAAGAAAATGCTTCCTTTGTGTCAGACATGGGAGAAATATGAAAGAAAATGGGCCGGTTCTCTTAGCTTTCCAAGCTGCGTTTCTGTGAGTGAGGGGGGAAGGAAACCCCAGAGATGTCTCTGAACTAAACTGTGATGTTTCCATCGGTCCCATCACACGGCATCTGTGCTTCCCAGAGAGGACTATTTGTTTGTTTGTTTGTTTTGTTTTGTAACCAGCCCACTGGATCCCCTTTAGCAGAAGATACGCCCTGAAGTCTGTACTCACAACGCTGATTGCAACCTTGACAAGGATGAGGATGAGTGGTGGCTTACAGCTGAAAAGATGCTCGAGAAATATTGGCTCCTCTGCCGAGTGCTTTGTGCAGGTCCTGTAGGGAAGGGAAGGGAACTCCCTGGTGGCTTTGGGCAAGGTGGTGATATATCTTGTTCATAGAAAATTCCTTGAGTGTGAGATCCACACTCCATAGATGAGGAAAGCAAGGCCCGCAAAAAGGAGACCTGCCGACATGCTGCGGCAATCTGCCATCTCAGGGCACATTGGTCTGGTAAACTTAACTGCTCCAAGATTGTTTTGGGCTGAGAATGAAAAAGCGTGCATTGGTCCCAGGCTAAGCTGTAGGCCTCTGTAGAAGGGACAGTGTGTCTTTCTCCTGCCTCCTGATATCTTTGGCATGATTTTGAATGCCAATCCTTAACCCCTTGCTTCCTCCCCTGAGGATCTGAATCTTGGGACCTATAAAAAGGGCCATGAAGAGGGATTTGGAAGAGCAGGAGGGACTGTGCCAGAGGAGGAGGAGCCAGAGGGGACCCAGCAGTTGGTGAAGAAACATCTTTCAAGGCTTCCCCGACACCACAGCACTTTTGACAGATTTTCCTTATTTGTCTGCGAAGGGGATTTCGTCTCATTCAAGAGAGATTCAGCTGGTTGCTAAGGCGATAGTGTTGTCACCACTGCTATGGAAACCCTTTCAGTGGCATAATATAAATATTTTCTTTTAAGAATAAGACGTGGAGTTGAGTGGGTGATAAGTTATTTTCTAATGTTCGTGGGCTGCGGACAGAGCCTACAAATGGATGGAGAAAGGACAGGACCAAATTAGCTCACATTCTATAGAGTTCACAGAACAGGCTGTTTTTATTTATTTGTTTTAGATATAAGAGCCAAAAAATGTGAGGAGGCAAAAATACCAACCAAAATAGTCCATAGTTGTGCAGCGGAGAGATAGAATGTCCCGTTTTCTCTTGTTTCTCAGAGACTGTCTGTGAGACTTGTCCTTCAGACCAGTGCAAAGGTGTCCATAGAGTTTCCAAGGTTCTCTCCCTCCTCCTTACTTTCCTCCTCTTCCTCCTTCTCTTTATCCTTCAAAACTTCCTCAGAAAAGGATGAAGCTTTCAGAGAGTCCAAAAGAATGCTAGAAACTTCCAGGATTCGTAGGGAAAGTCATGCTCAAAAAGAGACACACTCTTGCGTCCTTTGAAGTTTGGAAGGAAAGGCACAGAACAGCTGGCTTCACACACACATCAACATGGTGGCAGGGGCACACCATTGCTGCCCTCAGCTTTCCCAGGAGAAATAGCCATTCCTCAAGTGGGAAGGCAGATCCTCAGGGACACCCTCTGGAGTGACAATTGACATGGAGACTGTAAGGCTCCCTGGTCCCTGCTCCAAAGTAGAATGGTAGTCACAAGAGCGTTGAAGACGCAGGAAGACACTGGGTGCAAAGGCTCACTTTAGATGCCACTGGTCATAACTGCAGCACTCCTGGGAAGAGGGTTTGACTGAGAACTATCCAGGCCAGAATGATCATGTCTGTGGACATGTCTGTGGGGGTGGTCTTGGCAGTTATTTGGCCTAGCCAATCATGAATGGCATCATTTCAGGCAGGGGATCCAGAACAGTGTGGAAGAGGGGCAGGCCAACATCCACGCATCTAGTCTCTCTCTTGACCATGGATGTGCTGCTTCACAACAATGGCTCTAACACGGAATCATAAGTCAGCCATATCCTTTCTCACCTGAGTTACTTTTGTGTCAAAGGATTCGTCACAGCAACAGAAAAGAGACTGGAATGGGGATAGCAGCAGTGACCTAGATGTGAAGTTAAATCAAACAGTTAAATGTGATGTTAAATGAGGCCTAGTATTCTGCTAGGAAGAGTTGTCTGTAGGGGGCTGGACAAGATGGTTCAGTGAGTAAAGGTGCTTGCTGCCAAGCTTGAGGGCCCGAGTTCAATCCCTGGAACCTACTTGGTGGAAGAAAAGCTCTGACTTGTGTCCTCTGACCTCCACATACATGCTGAGGCACACATGTAACAACCCCCACTCCCACTCAGTGCTCACAAACACAATGAATAAGTGTAAAGATTTTAAAGAATTTAGTGTGCATTTCAAAGCAGCTGGAAGAGGGGGTTTTTGATGTTACCAATATAAGGGAATGATAAATATTTGATAGCTCTGCTCTCTCTGACTAAATCGCCACACATGGTTACATGAATCAAAATATCAGCCTTGCCCCATGAGTATGTACAGTTATCATGTGCCAAGTTAAAAACTAAATTTAAGAAAAGACTTGGTTCCAAGTCTAATTTTGTTATCCCATGAGCCCAGTGTGGGGCAGGATGCACCCTGGAGAACAGGGTCACCGTTCTGCTGCCCCGATGGCCTCTAGAACATCTGTGCCAAGACTTCGGCTTACTTTTCCGCTGTGGGAATTGGGCTGGCCTGGGGCATCTGATGAAGTAGTTTCACAGAAGGTGCAGGCAGGCTAGGTGATGACAGGACCGGGAAGCAGTGAGCATCATTGCTCTAGAAAGCTTTCCCTGGGATCCCAGGAGGCAGTAACAGCGCTCTCCTCACCCAGGGCCCCTTGTGACAGAGCTGGCCCTTCCAAGATGCAAATAGGACGGAGAGAAGAAGGGCCCTCTTTGTTCCTGTTTATCTACACAGTCCCTGGGATGAGAGATCTGTCAATCATGTGAGGAGGGCTAGGAGCTTCAGCTCTTCTCAGTTCCTGATGGAGGGGATAGCACAAATGGCAGGCAGACAATAACCAGACTTGGGAAATGAGTTCAGATCTAGAAATGAAGGATGCAGGGCTCAGAGTGTAGTCCTACCACCAAGCTAGAGACTTCCAGTCCCACCACATCTTGCTTTTTATCTTGAGATAGGGTCTCATAAAGTTGCCAGGCTGGACTACATAGGCCTTTAGCTTCTGATCCTCCTGTCTCAGCCTCCTGAGTAGCTAGGATGACAGGCCCTGAGTCACCAGACTCAGTTTTGAGGGCTGCTTTTCGGGGGCATGGAGGATGGGGATATATGGAGACAGGGTTTCTCTGTATAGCCCTGGCTGTAGAACTCACTCTGTAGCTTAGGCTGGCCTCAAACTCAGAGATCGTCCTGCTTCAGCCTCCTGAGTGATTGGATTAAAGGCATGAGCCACTACTGCAGGGCTAATTTTTAAAGGCAGTGCTTGCTGTCTTAGCTCCGTTTCCACTCTCCTTCTGGTCCTCTGCAATCCCTGATAACCACCATGTCTCTACCACCTCACCTAGAAACAAAGGAAGCAGGAAAAGGCAATAATTAAAAAAGCATATTCTAGAAATGTCTTTAGTCTTTTGCTACAAACCTAATTTCTTTTATTAATTTAACCCCTGATGATTTGTTACATTGTGCTTATTCGATATCCATTTCTCCAGATTTTTAAAGAAGATTTGATTTTTGTTTTTTACTTTATGTGTATGGGCATTTTGCCTGCATGCACACATGCGCACCACATGCATGCCTGGTGCCTGTGGAGTCCAGAAGATAGTATCAGATTCCCTGCAGCTGGAGTTACAGATGACTGTGAGCCACCACATGGGTCTTAGGAATTAAACCCAGGATGTCTGCAATAGCAGCCAGTGCTCTTAACCATCAAGCCATCTGTCCAGTCCATTTTCAGATATTATTGTGTGTTTGGCCAACGAATTGCCATGAATATTATTGCATATATATCAGTGAATAAATTCTCCTGACTCTTGTGTCCACCACACAGATTCCAGGGAGAGGGGCTTGTGAGTGAGGCATGTAATAGGTTTTCACTTAAAAGATGAAGCATTTGACAGCCAAAAGGTCACTACATAGCTCTTATTCACTTCAGCCAAGCTGCAGTGCCCCACTTTCAAGCCAAACCTAAATACTGTAGCTGACACATGAGAAATCCTGGCCAGTTGTAGACAGAGGCCAATTCTGGACAAGCAGCAATCTTGCAAAGTCTGCTGGATTCTCTGATTACTAGAATAGTAAAACTACATTCAGACATGTTTTGGATGGTTGCTTGTATGCCGAAAGAAGCCTATGCTATCTTTTGTTTTGTCATGGGTTTCCAGCAAGTCAGTCTCAAACCTTTCATAGTATTTGTTGTAGTTTTCTTTATGGTACTGTGATAAAGTACTTTGATGAAAAGCAGTTTAAGTGAGGAATGGATTTATTTGGCTTCCACTTCTGGGTTCTAAACCATTGTTGAGAGAATTCAGGGCAGGAACTCCAAAAAGAACTTGGAACAGAAACCATGGAGGGATTCGCTGCAAATCCCTCTGGGATCATGCTTAGCTGGCTTTCTTTTACACTCCAGGACCATCTGCCCAGGAATGTTGCTGCCCATGGTGGGCCGGGTCTCTCTACATCAATTAACCATCGAGATAATCCTTCACAGGCATGCACATAAGGAAATCGGCCCCGGAGAATTCTTTGAGGCTCCCTTCTCAGTGTGTCAGGTTGATAATGAAAGCTATCAAGGATATTAGTTTTGTAAATTATTAATTTTTGAAAAATCAAAATGACACATGCAAACTTGAAAGCCGAATGGTCCTAAAATGCCCATGTTGAAAACACCCATCTTCTACTCACACTTTTGACTTTCTGTCCACTCTTGTTCCTTAGAGATAATGACCTTCATTCTTTACCCAGCGCTTCTAATTTTTGCCAACCTGTTATTTTCAGTCATTATTTATTTCCTCTGTGGTAGATGAGGGTTTAACACTCCTTCATCAAAGTCCCTTCCCTCTTTTCCTCCTTCATCTCCCAAACAGGGTTATATCACAACATGTGACTAAATAAACACTCTGTACTTCATTTTTCACCATTCAGTTAAGCTCATGTATCAATGTGTGTATGAACATTAGATTTTCTAAGAGTTTGTAATTTTTTTTCTTTTTATATTTTCTGCTGTTTTATTTCCCAAATGCTCCATTGCCTCATCTTTGCATGGCTCCAGAACTGGCCTGACTGGGGTGGTGACGGAATAAAAAAAGACAAACATGGAAAATAGTAGTCTGGGTTCTCAGATGGAGAAGTCACCTCAGAAGCTCAGCATGTTTATTAAATATAGCTGAGCAGGAGGCTGGGTTAGTACAAGGAGGCGGCTCTCACAGCTGAACAGGAGGATGGGCTATGCATACAGTGGAACAGGAGACTGGCTTAGGTAATCTCATTAGAAGCAGTCTTTGTAGGGAGCAGTGTTCAGGATGTAAATGTCTGAGTAGAAAAAGCTGTGAGTGTTACAGCTCTGAAGAGAAACATATCCTGACTATATATCAGGCTATACCTACAGCTGTGTTGAGAAAGGTAACCTGACTGCAGGGAATTCAGGCTAAACCCGACTGCAGGGAAATCTGGCTATATCTGTAGCTTACTACTCCCTACAGGATGTGGCAATCCTGCTCCCCTCCAAGCGAGCCATTACAGGGCAGCTCTGCTCCACTCTGCTAAGAAAGTTTCCCAGCAGAGATGTGTGTTGCTTCACTCCTCTGGTGGAAGTTGTTTCTTCTTTGCTTCACCCTACTAAGGGGGAAACCCCTGCAGAAATGTAGCCATCTATTCCTTCTCCAGCAAAAGTTGTTACTTCTCTGCTCCGCTTTGCTCTGCTAAGGGAGTTTCTCGGAAGAGGTGTCTATTGCTCCTCTGCTCCACTCTGGTGAAAGAAGGTGTTCACCTAAAACTCACTCAAGGAATTTATTGGGAGGGAGGAATCCAGGAGGACGGCTGCATCTGCCAGGGTGGGAAAGACAGCTCCCAACTGAACAGGCACAGGGCTTCTTAGGGGTGGAATTTTTCCAGGAAGAAGATTTTCAGGGTGGAAATTGGTTGGATTTCAATTTGAGCTTGGACAAGCTCAGAGACTGGCTAGTTTCATACTCAGGATTGGTTGGTTTTGTGCTCAGTTGGTCATGGGTAGAGTGTTTCTTTGGCTCTGGTTTCAAGGTCAGGGTATATTTCTTTGAAAGGCCCCCTTACCCTACGAAAGCTATAGTGGATGTTGTCTGCACACACGATCAATGTTAATACTTGGACCTGAGGAAGGCTTTGCCATCTTTCTAATGACAAAAGGGAAAGCTTTGCCACTCTCATGGGCTGAGGCACTGGGATCCTTGATATGGCCATGCCCAGGCCAACAACACAGATTTATTCAGAAGTTAACTCACTCAAGGCTTCCTCTACTCCTCACATTCCATCCACCATCTCTAACTTATTCTAGTCAATTAGACTTTTATCCTTGCTAATTCTTTATTATTTGGTTCATCTCAAAATACCATATTCCTGTGTTATGAAGCAATAATTTCTTATGCTTCCTATACTGTTTGTTTTCTCTGATCATTTTTTTCTTCTGGATATTTTCTCTCTCTTATTTTGGGAACTGTCCTCCTGTGGTGTACTGTTAGATAAGATGTTTAGGAGTGAGACACTGAGGGGCTACTGGGAAGTCCTGCATGCCACACATAGAACTATCTGTTGATTGGCTGTTCTTTAGGACTCCCAAACTGTGAATCAGTGGTTAGCAGGAATAGATCCACTCATTAGTTTCCTGGCTGTGTGTGATGCAGAGTGTACCTGGGTCCAACACATCATATCAGACTTTAAACAAGGGAAGCCCCTCCTTCTTAGCAGAGCTTCCTGGTGCCAAGCTCTCAGGTTTCTGTGTTCCTTATTTTATACTATCGTTTGTTTTTCTTTTCTTCTTCTTCTTTTTTTTTTTTGGTTGGTTTTGTTTTTTATGACAGACCCTTAATTGTCTCTGTGTCATTTCATTGTGATTCCAGGTATTGTTTGGCCTATGAAATAATAGTTCAGTTATTGTATTTAGTCAGATAAATTTCTTAACTATCTATTCACCTTACAAAGGACCTCAGGTCAAGTTATGGGCATATTTAGAGCCTAATATAGTATCTAGTACAGCAAGTTTAAGTGCTTCATAATTGTTGCCTGGATGGCTTTGATAGCTTTGAGAATTTGCCTTCTTCAGGTGAGTGTTCCAATGTATGTTCAGGAAGCCAAAGCATGGGAATTACAATTTCAAGCCAGCCCGAGTTACATAGCAAGATTCTGTCTCAAAAACAAACAAACTAAACCCAAAACCAAAATAACAATAACAACAAAATAACATTGCTTCCTCACTTAAAATTATACTGGAACCTTAGGAGATTCCAATCTCTCTCTCTCTCTCTCTCTCTCTCTCTCTCTCTCTCTCTCTCTCTCTCTCTCTCTCTCTCTCTCTCTCTCTCTCTCTCTCTCTCTCTCTCTCTCTTTCTCTGTGTGTGGGTGTATGACAGTTACAGTGAATTCAGATGTATCAGATGTGTCATTTCCAATACAGACTTTCACATCACTCTATCTCACCTATGGCTCTTACATCCTTCAAGCCTTCTCTTCTACAGTGTTTCTTGGGTTTGGGGGAGGTAGGTAATATAGATGTCCCATTTAGGACCCAGAATCCATAGTAATTTATCCTCCGTCCTTTGATCAATTGTGAGTCTCCATATCTTTTGTAGTTTCAGAAAGAGTCTCTCTGAAGGCTGAGGTGGATTTAAGAATACATATTTAGAAGGAAATTTAATAACATGCCCGTTAGCAAAACAACTGCAGTATCTTCTCTCCTAGAGCCTGGGACTTCCCAGCCAGATGTTGTTGGCTAGTTTACAGTATCTGATATGGATTCCCACTTGTGGAGTAGGGTTTAAATCAAAGCACAAAATGATTGGTTACCTACATAACATTCATGTCACTATTGTAGTAATGGGAACTTCTTGTCTGGTTCACAGGGTTCACAGAGTTCACAGATTGCTAAAATTGATGACATTTCTCCCTTAGTAGCTTGCATAACATTCTGGTATGATGAACACTAGCCATTAGGAAAAAAGCTTCCATGTCCTGTGACCAAAACATGTATTATCTTCAGCAATATGATGTTAACACCAAATTCTGATGGGAAATCAAGAACAAATAGAATAGCATGGGATGTTTTGGGGGCCTCTGGGGCCTCTATGACCAAACACTAATGGTAAAGTATTCCACACCTAGCACTGGGATTTTTTCTAATAATCTAAAGCTTCCTGGAGGAGCATTATCCCCACCCCCCACCCCTGTGAGTCTTCCATTCAAAGTTCTAAAAACATTGTGCTTTGAATAAATTTATAAATGATAGGTTTCCACATAGCTTTTCCAGAAATCCTTAGTGTTAATTATCATTTCTCAGCCCTTCTTGTCCTGTGTCAGTCTCACCACTGATGTCCCTGCTTGAACCTTGCCCCACCATCTCACCACCACATAACCGAGTTCTACTGTAACCCCTCCTTTAAGGCTTTCTGTTTCTTCCCTGTAGTGGCTCCTTTCCAGTTCTGGCTTTTATGGGTTCTCCAGATTATACATACAAATCTAAAGAGTCAAACCTAAGATCCACACACAAGATATAACATGCAGTGTTTGTCTTTCTGGGTCTGGATTGCCTAACTCAATATATCAGTCCTCTCCATCTACCTGTAAATGTCATATAATTCCAGTTCCTCTTCCTCCTCCTCCTCCTCTTCCCCCTCCTCCTCCTCCTCCTCCTTCTTCTCAGGTGACTAAAAATTCCATTGTGTATGTGAACCACATGTTCATTATTTATTAATCAGTTGATGCCCAACAATTAGGCCAATTTCATTCCCTAGCTATTATGAATACAATAGCAGTGAACATGGAAGAACACATGTCTGTAGTAGGCTATGGGGTCATTTTTTTATACACCCATGCATAGCTGGGTCATATGTTAGACTATTTTCAGGTTTTTGAGGAGCCTGCATACTGATTTCCACAGTAGTGTCACCAGTTTGCTTTCCCACTAGCAGGGAAAAAACATTACCCTTCCCCATGGCCACACTGTCATCTGCTTTTGTCATGTTTTTTTAGTCTTGGCTATTCTGATTGAAGTAAGATGAAATCTCAATGTAGTTTTAATATGAATTTTCCTGGTGACATTGAACATTAAAAAGAAACATTTCTCAGACATTAATATTTTATCTTTTCAAAAATCTCGGTTTAGTTCTACATCCAATTTTTAAATTGGGTTGTTTGTTTTTATGATGTTTAGCTTTTGAGTTCTTTGTATATTCTGGATACTGATTGTCTTAGTCAGTGTTCTACGGTTGTGAAGAGACATCATGACCATGGCAATTCTTAAAGCATTTAATTGGGGCTAGCTTATAGTTTCATAGGTTTAGTCCATCATCATTATGGTGGGGAGCATGGCAACACACAGGTAGACATGGTCCTGGAGAAGTAGCTGTGCATTCTATACCCAGATCCATAGGCAGCAGGAAGAGAGAGAGAGAGAGAGAGAGAGAGAGAGAGAGAGAGAGAGAGAGAGAGAGAGAGAGAGAGAGAGAGACTCAGCCTGGCTTGGACATTTGAAAACCGCAATGCCCACCTCTAGTGACAAACTTCCTCCGACAATTCCAGACCTCCTAATCCTTTCCAATAACAACACTCCCTGGAGATCAAACATTCCAATACTCAGCCTATGGGGACCATTGTTATTCAAAACACCACACCACACCAACTTTCTGTCAGAGCGATAGCTGATAAAGGTGTTTTTGTTTGTTTGTTTGTTTTTGGGTTTTTTTTTGTTGTTGTTGTTTTTCTCATTCTGTGGTCTGCCTGACTCAGCACTTCACCTAGGTTTCCCCTCCTTGTTCTATATCTATGACTTGTAGGTTTGGTCTTTTTATAGTGTCCCAGATTTTCCATGTACTCTCTTCCCGGAAGTTTGAATTGTTTTTATTATTTCATTCAACTGTTTGTGTTTCAGCAGCCCTCATTCAGGCATTTGTTCCATCCCCCACTACACTGTGTCCTGAACACATTGATCATTGTTACTTTGAAATCACTGTCTTAAGTACTAGCTAAGTTGATTCCTTCAGGGAACATCACAATGATGATGCTAATCTCTGGAGGAGACATACCATCTTAATTGTTCATGTTGCTTGTGGGTTTTTTCTTTTTTTTGTGATGAGACCTATGCATGTGGAGGTAGGTCATTTGTAGTTTTTTCTGGTGTTGATATGTGCCCTCACTCACTTTAGTCAATGGACTTTGGATCTTTATTTGCTGTTACTCCAGTTTGTCCAGCTGTGGACCAGGTGAATGGTGCTTGGTGTTCAGTCTTGGGATCACTTTGTGTTGAAGTGTGAATAGGGCATCAGAAGTGGTCTCATCGCAGCTAGAGATAGGTGCAATATCTGATCCTAAGAGTAAACCTTCTGTAGGCTTAAAACAAATCTTGCTGCTAATTTTCAGAAGTTTGTGGAAAGATCTCTTCACAGGTGGTCCTTGGGTAGCAGGAGCTGGGGTCATGGTGGGAATGAGAGGTGCTCTATGGGGGTTCAGAGGAGGGATGCCATACAGTCCTAAGATGGAGATGGGTAGGGTGGAGGCCAGATAGGAGTTTCCTATCTAGAGTCAATGGTACAGCATACAGGCATCTTCTGGGACCCTACCTGCAGCTCTGGATCAGACTCCATAAGGTGCCAGGATATGGCACAAGATAGAATGGGTCTTAGAGACCGACCTCAAGTTCCTGGCGTTATCAGATTTCTTTTGATTATTTAGGTAAGTGCAGCAAGAATAACCACTCACATAGAGCTTTTAGAGTTGTCTTTGTTGGAGATGTTCCTAAGGAATCTTGGTAGAGAATTTTTTTTAACTTAATTTTTTCCACATTTATATGTTTTGCCTGCCTGCATGTTTGTGTAGTACACGTGTGTCTAGTGCCTGTGGTGTCCAGAAGAGGGCGTCAGATTCCCTAGAATGGACAATTGTGAGCTGCCATGTGGGTGCTGGGCATTGAACCTGGGTCCTCTGGAAGAGCAGCCAGTGTTCTTAACTGCTGAGCCTTCTCTCTAGCACCTGAGATTAGATTTTTAAAAGACTAGGCAATCATCCTAAGATTTTACTCCTCCTGCGGTTCTCCAGTGATCCTATTTCATGACCAGGAAGTGACCCCTCCTCACCCATTTATAAGGCTGCAAACCCTGTAAGCTAGGTGGTACTGAGAGTTGAGTCTCCTGTCATAGTCTTATCTTATTCTACTCCCCACACACAAGATTGAAAGGGCAGACAGAGAGAGTTGAACAAACAAGGAGAATTTTTATTCACTACATGGGAGTGACAATTCAAACAAAAAAGCTTTGAATCTCCAATGACAGCAGGATGCTATCCAGAAGATGTCATGAGTATTGTAACTCTAAGCCCCTTGGAGGACTTCAGAATGAGTGTGTTAGTGTGTTGTGTGTGTGTGTTGTATGTATGTGTTGCCTGTCGGTCTGTGTGTATGTGTGTGTGTGTATTGTATGTATGTGTATTTATGTGTGTGTTGTGTGTGAGTGCTTATTGTGTGTATATGTGTGTGAATGTGTGTTGTGTGTATGTGTGTGAATGAGTGTGTGTTGTGTATTTGTATGTGTTGGGTTGTTAATGTGCATGTATGTGTGTTTGTATGTATATTGTATATGTATGTGTGTGAGAGTGATGTTGTTTGTCCATGTGTGTTATGTGTATATGTGTGTGTATGTTTGGTGTGTGTTACATGTTTGCAGGTGCAGAGGCCAGAAGAGGACATTAGATCCCTTGGAACTGGAGTTACAAGCCATTCTAAGACACCCAGTGTGGGTGCTGGGAAGTCAAACTGGATCCTCTGCAAGAGCATTACACACTCAACCACTGAGAGTGCTCTCAAGCCCCTGAATCTCATTTTAAACTACACTTTGTAATGAATTTATTTGGCCATAGGAGACAAGGTTCGTTTTTCAAAATTCTTCTGTAGTTTTTCTATGCCAGGTTTTGTCTCTGTCTTCCTCCTCATCATTCTGGAGCACCAGTGTTTCACTTAAGACAAAATCACTCTTTCACCCCTAGCAGAAACATAGCCATGCAGTGGAGGTGTGTGCCTTTAATCCCAGCACTCAGAAGGCAGGAGCAGGCAGATCTCTGAGTTCAAGGGCATCCTGGTCTATAGAGCGAGTTCTGGGCCAGCTAGCCCCCACCTCACAAAACAAAACAAAACAAAACAAAACAAAACAAAAGCCCTATCTGTAAAAAACAAAAACAAACAAACAAACAAAAGAAACATAATCTTCAGTCTTTGCAGAGTCATTTTTCTTTAGGTTCATTATGTCTCATAATTATTTGCATATCAAACAGTTTTATCCATAGTATTGTCTTTTTTGAAAAGTAGAAAGATAGAAACTAGTAAGCAGGTGATATGAATTGTTACATACTAGCAGTCTATGAGATAAGCAAATTTTACTAATATATCATTTCATTATTTTTATGGGTATTGCTTTCTCACAGTATAATTTTCAATGTAGCAAAAATAATGTGCTTCCTAATAGACTCAAATACACCTAGCTTCTCCAAACCATGTGAAAGTAGATACATACACTGAAAACTATGCCTTGTAATGAATTTCCAATATTTTTCCTACTTAAGTATAGTCTATATGGTTAATGAATATCTACTACTTGGTATAATAGATTTTCAAAAAGTTTTTTGTATAGATAGGGCAAATCATAATTAATGTTAAAAATCCTGTTCCCAGCCTTATACTTCACTTCTATGTAACACAAAATGCTAACTCAGAAGACAAGCTGCTTTGATAACCCTACAAGACTAGAGGTATTTGTCAAAATATCCCCAAGTCACAAACTTGAAGGAACCTTTGGGTAATTCCTAATGCTAATGGGCTTTGTGAGAGCTTCATCACCATGAGCGTTTATCTCTAAGCCAATCATGGTAGAGCTCCTTTGTGGGATTTTACAAGTGAATTTAGTAGCTCCATCTGGGATGAGGGACTGCAACATATGCTTCATGTGTGCAGATTAGGGAGGGGGTGCTAAGTGGAAAGCCTGTAGTAGTCCCCTCCAAAATTCCAATGCTAAGTGAGCATGACAGTCGCTGCTTCACATAAAGTACCATACTTGGTTCTCATCTTTGCTCCCTTTTATAGTTCTGTATCTAAGTTGAGTTTTTAGTGGATGAGCAAAGTCAAGAAGCTGCTTAATAAGGGGACTAATGCCTTTTACCAACAAAGAAACAGGACCAGCCTAGACGCTCATCAACAGATAAATGGGATAAAAAGTGTCATAACACACATAGGAGGATCTTTCTCAGCTGCACGGTGAAACCATGAAATGCAGGGAGCAAGGGAAGTCCTGGGTGAAAGTGTACTGTTTGACATGGGCATGGCCATATCAAGGATCCCAATGCCTCCCTCCGTGTTCAAATGTACACAGTAAACCTGCCTCTGTGTTATCTTGCTGTGTCCTGTTTAACTGTATGTAATAAAGACTGGGAGCTCTAGGGTGCTGTGGCTTCTCTAATTGAGAGCCCAGATCACCCAATCCCACATTTTCTGTGTCTGTGTATCTGTCTATGTGTCCCTGTGTCAGTCTTCACTCCCGCACTGCCCAAGGCAAGTCAATCCCTGGAGCCATACAAAGACAAAGCCATTAAATGTGTAGAAAAATGGACAGAGCTGGGAAGTCTTGTACTCAGATAACCCACACCCAGAATGACCAACATGGCATGTTGTCTCTCATAGTAAATCCTAGCTTTAATGTGTGTGTGTGTGTGTGTGTGTGTGTGTGTGTGTGTGTGTGTATGTATGTATGTAAGTATGTATCATGTTTAAGTACAGAGGTGAATACGAGTATAGGCTGGAAACCAAAACATGAGACAAGAGGAGCATAAGGCAGGCTACAGGAGTGACAAAGAGGTACAGTGTCACAATAAACCCCAATAGAGTGTATGATAAGTAAAATGTTTTAAGTTAAGACGAAAAAAAAGAGGAAGGCCCAGTGGAAGACTTTAGACGATTAGGCTCTGTGTCCTTGGCCCCTTCCTCTTTTTTTTTTTATGTCTTGACCAATGAGAGGCAAGTATCTTTCTTTCCAACCACATTTCTGCCTATCTAGACCCCCACAAGCTACTTATTGCCTGCAATGAGCATCGCAGTTATTTCTTTTTAAATTCCAATGTTTTAGGTCAGTTTACAGAGGATAGAATGATGTAGAGAGTAACATGACTTTTGCCTAGAGCCCTCATCAATCCACCTCTCTAGAAGAGAGCCAGCTACAGGACTAGCATAGGCAGCTTCCCTCAAAAATTGCACCTGAGGCGGTGGGAATCAGCCCTGGTCCTCCCTCTTGACCCCTCCTCACTCCTGGCCCCAGGATGAATAGGCAAGACATATAGAATCATTTCCCCCTTTTGTTGGCTCCACTTCTCTTAAATCTCTGTTGTGGATAGAATTATGGGAGGCTTTGGCTAATAGTCTCACAGCCTTAATTTTATTTATCTGACACATTCGACTCTGGGGACACACCTGTAAACTACTCAGAGTGGTAAAGGTGTTATTGCCTTTGCTAGCCTCTGAATAGAAAGGCTGAATCTGGCCATCCTCAAGATTTCCAAAACAAAAAAACTCCTTGAGTCCCACACAAGAGGCAGAGGAAAAGCAGTGAGCTTGAAACGGTTTTCCAGAGAGGTATCCTCCATTTGCTTTGTGTCCTGAGGAAGCTACGGGCTGAGTGAGTCTAGGAGTGAACATCCCTTCTCCGTGGGGACATGATTCTTCTATGCAAATTGGATCTCCTGTTCTCTCTTTTGGGATGCCAGGGCTAAGGACAGGAAAAGCAACTGGAGACAAGATGTAAAAAGCAAGTAAAATAATGAGTAAAGGCAGAGATAGAGGCAGAAAATAGAAATAAGCCGAGGTTCCTATTTGCTGGTCAGGTGGAAAATCCTACACAGAACAATCTTGAGTACTCAGATACATGGGTATGTGAGGGAAGGAGACCGGGTTGGCTTAGGGCTGCGAGCAGGTGGGAGGGATGGAAGCAGCAGCTAGCCTGGTGGGATGGGTCTCCAGAGGAGGGCTGGCAATCAGGACACAGGAGTGTTGGAGTTCCTATAAGAAGTGGTGAGCTCCCAGACACCGGAAAGGGTAGCATGGACATTGGGTATTCTCAGAGGAGGCAGCAGAAGAAAAGCAGGTGCAAAGTTGGAAACCAGACCTACCTTCGTTCCTTCCTTCATTTGTTCCTCCCTTCCTCCCTCCCTCCCTCTCTCCCTCCTTCCCTCCCTCCCTTCCTTCTTCCCTCCTTCTCTTCCTCCCTCCCCCTTTCCTTTTCTTTTTTGTTTTGTTTTGTTTTGTTTTGTTTTTTTTTTTTTTGAGATAGTGTTTGTCTATGTAGCCTTGGCTGTCCTTGACTTGGTTTGTAGACCAGGTTGACTTCAAACTCCCAGAGACCCACCTGCCTCTGCCTCCTGAGGACCATGATTGAAGGCATACACCACCACGGCCCATCACCAGACTCCTTTCTAGATGAGGAACAAGAGAGGCTTACATATGTGCCACAACCCAACAGTGAAAGCAGAACCAGCCAGCATAGATGTGTGTCCTGTAATCACAGTACTTGGGAGACTGAGGCAGGAGATCAGGAGTTTGAGGTCAGCCTGGAATACTAGCAAGACCCAAGACCCTGTCTTGTAAAAGTAAAGTAAAAGATAAGGAGAGAGAGAGAGAGAGAGAGAGAGAGAGAGAGAGAGAGAGAGAGAGAGAGAGAGAGAGAATCCAAAGATTTTTCCAATGCTGAACGCTGAAGATGGACAGTGAAGCCGTAGGTGACTGACACCATGAACGTTCTGTACTATGTCTCAAATCAGCTTCCTAGACTGAGGTTGCTAGCCCAAACCTGGGGCTAGGGCTCAGCTTGCATAAAGGGGAACGACTAATCAAGTTGCCACAATAAATTTAGGTACAGGGGCTTTAGATTTGTCAACCTCATATTTTGAAGGCTTTGGATGCAAAACTTCCCCGGCCTGGAACAGTGGCTCTCTGCTGCCATAGTACATTATATTCTGAGGCTATCCCCCTTCTCAGCCCCCTGTCATCCATGAGGCTTATCATGTATCTATGAACTTGTAGTCAAGAATCGTGTTATTTACATGCACTACAGGTACACCAGGAAATGTATCCAGAGACAATTGCTGTGGAATATTAGTTTAAAATGTGTTACATTCTTTAGTGCTGTGGAATATTTATTTAATAATGCAAAGATGTGTTGCATTTGTTTAACTCTGTGGAGCTGTGCTATTTTGCCTGTCTAAAATGCCTGCCCTCTAGCGCCATGATGTTAACTGTGCTGCTCCCCCATGTCTTTCCTGCCACAGTGAACTGATAACCAACCCGGAACTGTGTGCTACATCCGCAATCCAGACAGTCTCAAGACCTCCTAGTTTGGCCAAGTAGAATAATAAAAGGTGGCCAATTTACCAGTCTCAGAACTGCAGAAAGCTCAAAGAACTGTCAAGATAAAAAGCTGCTCATTCTATCCCACCGGGGTAGTTAATGTTCAGATACATTTATTTAGATAGGTTATTCCCATTCACACAGACAGGTTTTAGCACTGCGTGCGTCTCCAGGATGAGAAGCAGCATAGCTGTGTGGAGATGACGTTGAAATGAGCAGTGTGTTCTGAACCTAGGGCTCTTGCACTCTAGGGGACCATTCTATCATTGAGCTACATTTCTAGTCCTTGTGTTTTTGAGACAGGGTGTTACGGTGTGTCCTTGAACTTACACATCCCTCCTGCATCTGCCTCCCAAGTGCTGAGATGGAAGGCATGTGCCACCAAGTCCAGCCCATTTCTGAATTTAGAATACTCGATGACAACACTGATATGCATTTGCTAGGCCAGGTCTTAAAGTTATAATACCTACAGAATCAGTAATGCCCACCTTGTTTAGAGTCTTAGTGAGAGCTATTGTCTGAGGACATGGTATCTGGTGTCCAGGAGCCACATTCCCCACTGAGAGGAAACAAACAGCACAACACTGGGCTATTAATACATGGTTTTCATAGATAAAGGCATTGGTGACTCACTTTTCTCTTCAGCCCAGACCCATCTGAGTGACCCATAAGAAGCTCTTGGCAGTGGCATGAAAGCACACGGACATTGGCCAACAGATTCCAACCATAACCTGGAGACTGGAAAAACCCACTGATTTTTCAGGTGTATCCAACCACTACAGTGAGACTCTCACAATGCTATTCTGCCAGGCTCCAGGAACCTCCACCAAGTTGGCACATTGGCCTTTTGGTTCCATGTTCTAACTAGATCCCAGTTTTTCATAAATGCATGTGAACATTTGCCCCGTAAGTTAAGCTTGAGCAGTGGCCACCTTTACAGTAATGGCCAAACCTACACCTTTATAAGGTTGACTCATAAAGCTAGAATCTCTGCTGGTGAGTGGGAATTAGGCTATACTATTGCAACAATCTATTATTAGTGGCTGAAGTCCAGAGTTAAGCTATGTAATCAGACTTTCCTTTGGTTCATTAGCTCATAAATGATAGCATAGAAACTTATTACTAATTATGAAAGTACATCCTTAGCTTAGACTTTTCCCACTAGCTCTTAATAACTTAAATTAACCTATATTTTTATTAATCTATGATCTACCTACCACACAGCTTTTACCTCTCTCCTATTTTGTGTGTTTAACTCATTCTGCATCTTGATGGCATTTTGCATACTTTGATTCATCTCCTACTTTTCTCTCTGTCTGGAAGTACTGCTTATATCTCCTTCCTAGCTATTGGCTATTCAGCTCTTTACTAAACCAATCATAGCAATGTATCTTTGCACAACGTACGAATACCCCACATACAAATTTTCCCCCTTTTTGTCTAAATAAAAAGGAAAGGTTTTAACATAGTACAACTTTATACAACAAGAACAATTATCAAGTAAGAATTACATTCACAATGTTTAGTATATATATGTATTTGGCAAATTCAGAGAAGGTGCTATATTATCCATCATATCTTAGTGAGTCCAAAGTTTTATACCTATACCATTTTCTATCATAACTTGTATTACCATCCTAAAAATATGCTTTTAGAACTTAAAACATTCTCCTGGATAAACAACTTAAGCTTTTATGTCTCTCAACATTTATAAACTTTACATCTCTTAAATGAGTTTCTTTTTTTGAATTTGGTAACAAGGAAAACTGTAACTATAATTATCTCATATTCAACCCCATCAGAGACCCAAAAGGGATATAATATTACCTGTGTAAACAGGAAGTGCAGAGCAAAGCAACTTCCAAAACTATAGAAACGACAAAGGCATCCATCTGGCTGCCTGGAGAGTCACCCAAGGTTTCTCTGCAACACTGCAGCATCTACCTTCAGTTTAGAACCCTAGACTAACTGACAGACTTTTCTGTGAAGCAGGAATTTGAAGGACTGAGCTACCTAGTTTTGGCAAAGTTCAGTAGTCACTTTCTTTTGTATCCTGCTTGTCCAGTTTGGACAACACACTGTCAGCAGTTTCTTGTCCAGTGGTTAATTTTTGCCACAAAGAAAGCAAACTCCATATGGACATTCTTCAATTCCCATCATCCTTTTTTTTAGTTAAATTGGTGTTTCCAGGAGCAGACATGTCTCATGGTCATGAAAAGCCTTTACATTATTAAAACATTTTAACTGCCATATTCTGTAGGTATTTGAAGTATCTGAAGACTATTTAAAATATATCTGTTTGACCTTGAAAACATACCTAACATGACTATAAGTTTGATTGTTATAGATGACTATTAACCTGTTTTTATTATTCTAAATAGCTTTCAAGGACTAAAACTTCATTACATTTTTAAATGAGCTTCATAGGTACAATACCTTAAACAAGAGTAGAAATATATATATATATTATAACAAAAATAACATTAAAAATTTGTATCAATATGAAAAAATCCATACCAATGTAAAATATTTGAGACAAGTAGCTGTTCAAAAGTAGACTCAACTGTTACAGCAGGTTCTTCCTGCCAGCTGCAGCGGGTCCTGCCGCCAATCTGGGCCCTCAGCCGCACCAGCCCCAAATAACACTCAGAGACTCTGTATTTGATACAATCCTGTTGGCCAGTTACCGTTATTGTTTATGGGCTAGCTCTGCCTTAATTATTAACCCATTTCTACTTATCTAAGTATTTCCACGTGGTCGTCTTATCAGGGAGCCTCAGTGGGTGTCTTGCTTCTTCCCTGGGCTACATCTCGACCCCTCCTTCCCACTTCCTCTTTCCTCCTTGTCTCCTAGCCCCGCCTATCTTGCTATCTCATTGGCCCAACGGTGCTTTATGAACAAGTATGAAAAACATATTTACAGGATAACATCTCCCATAACTCAACAATCCACCCTTTTCCCCATCATATCTATATTGTTGAAAACTGGCATTCTGCTGACCCTGCCCCCTAACAATAAGAGGGACATGCATGGCCATGTCATCACTATGTCACTTGTTACAGGGCAGCGTAGGGACTCAGTTACGCATGCACAAGTTTCCCCTTTATAAGCAAGCGCCATACACCCTTTCCCTCTCCCTCTCCTGCTTTCAGTCGGCCACCAGCTTTTTCTCTTCTCTCCACCAATAAGCTCCACACAGGCACATTGAGTCTTGTGTTCATGTTTCATTGGCAATAGCAAAAGACCAACATATACTACCCTCCTTTCCCTTCAGAAAGAGATCCCTGAATCTAATCTCCTTTGTACAGCTTTTTTCCTGACCATGACCAATAACAACTTGTAACCAATCCCCCTAAAGGATGACAATCATCCACAATCCATTGAACAACCAAAAATCACCCACGCCACCTCTTGAGATTGTGGGTGTCATGTTTTCTAGGTTGCTTCCTATTATCTGGGGGTGATGGCATCACTAGGAAACCCTAAAAATTTGGGATAATGGTCAAGTCCTGGGAGAATTAATTGCATTATTTTCTGTTTAGTCTTTGTGTTATCTGAAGTCTTGGCTGGAGCAGTCTGTGAGGGTGGACCATCTCAGCTAACAGCTTTGAAGTTGTTCTGGATGTAGAATTTTGAGAAACCTGCAACAGAGGCATTCTGAGAGGCTGGATCACCTGGGCTACATGTATTCATTGGTGTCTTGTCCTTTTGTTTTTCTGAAAACACAAACTTTTAAAGGTAACATATATATCTATATTAACATAAGTATGAAATGTGCAGTATGCACAGGTCAGCTAAAAATTACGTTTTTATTCTATGTTTGAGCCCATAAAAGGTATCTGTAAACTTTATAAGTTTGTTTAGACTGTATAACCAAACCTTTATTCATGAAAGGATGTAATAATAAGTAATGAGGATTCTGTAGCTAACAAGATTTATCATGTTTCATACAGTTGTAGAGCTGTTCCTTGATCAGCATATACATCATCTGTCACCTGGTTTCTTCTTTCATGCCTGTGGCCAAGATTTCCAGGAGGTTTCTTCCAATCAAATCTGACCTTTATTCATTTTGAAGAGAACCAAAATATTTTGTTTCCTGTGGGGGAAAAAGGCATAATTTCTTCCCCAATGCAACATATTTTCTGACTTCCATTTTGAAGTTAATACATTCTTTAAATATACAGATTGGTTAAATTTAGTAGTTTCCAATGTATCTCAGTAGCTACAGTTTTTGCACATTAGCATTTAAAAAATTCAAAGTCGGAGAAATGGCTCAGTGGTTAAGAACACTGGCTGCTATTCCAGAGGACCTGGGTTCAGCTCCTAGCACCCATATGGCAGCTCACAATTGCCTGTAACTCCAGTTTCAGGAGATCTGACACCCTTACACAGACACACACGCAGGCAAAATACTAATGCACATAAAAATAAAGTAAAAATAACAGCTCATTTACAAAAGTCCTAAGTCAACAAAGCACCATACAGGATCCAGATAACCTGTGTATTTTCCATCTTCACTGGAATTATTCTTTTTATATTGCTTTATTTTTTCCCCATAAAGACCTTATTTTTGAACTATTTATTTTTCTATGACCATCTATATCCATTTTCTTTTCTTTCTTTAGCATCTAATCACATTTTTTAAACATACTGTACTTTTTTTTAAAGTTTTCTGTGCCTGGACCTGGTTTTACTAAGTGCCTGCACATTTTCTGACCTCATGAAACAAATCTTAAACTGCTATGTCAGCTGCTTCATGGGCTCAGATTAGCTAATGGTGCTGACACATGGCACTGGCATCTGGCTCCAGCCCAGACAGTTGCCGGTAGCCATGCCTCTGTATGCCACTGAGCACCAGCCCACCTGAGAGTCTGCAGGGCTAGGAATTTTCATTTGGCTTCCTCCCTTTCTAGAACTTTTCTTAGCTTTCTCAAGCCCTATAGTTGGATATTCAAGCCTCAACATTGGACACCATATGTAGCTGGATTTTTCTTTTCTGTCACTAGCCCCAAATAATGACAGAAATAATGAGACTTATTATCAATTACAAAAGCTTGACCTTAGCTTAGGCCTCTCTCAACTAGCTCTTATATCTTAAATTAGCCCATGATTTTTAATCTATGATCTGCCATGTGGCATTACCTTTCTTCTATGTTTCACCTCCCGTCTCCTCTCCATGTCTGGCTGATAAATCTGCCTTCTTCTTTTTCATCTGGAAGCCCCACCTATACTTCCTGCTTAGCTAGTGGCTATTCAGTTCTTTATTAAACCAATCACATCAGTATATCTCCACACAGCGTGCAAGTATCTCACAACAGAGCTATCCTATTACAATTATCTACTCTGAGTGGCTGAAGCCCATCAAAGCTGCTTGTTTTCTTCTCCTGTGTTAATGTAGCATGAGAAAGAGAGAGAGAGAGAGAGAGAGAGAGAGAGAGAGAGAGAGAGAGAGAGAGAGAGAGAGAGAGAGAGAGAGGAAGCACTCTCTCTTACTTCACCCTCCCTCACCTGCAGTGGTTAAGCCACTTAGTAGAAGAAAAAAACCTTCATGTCAAGGGGTTATAGGGAAGTCTGGAGCCATATTTCTTGGGAAGCAGATGGTGAGGCATATATTTCTGTCCAGAAAGTCATTGGTGATTATAGTTGGGAGAGACAACTATCTGGAGGAAAGAGTGCTGGAATGATTAGCAAGAGCTCAATTTTCACACAGATCAGCAGAAGCCTTCTTCAGGAAGCTCTGGTACAGCCATGATCCATTAGCATTGCCCCAAATTGAGGTAAGGAAGCTCTTACCTTACAATGTTCCTCAGCAAGGATGCTATTCCTAGAAGGTCCAGATGTGAGCACTCAGCAGTCAACACTCATGGATGCTAAGAGAATGGGGATCTTGGTCCTAAAGGATAAGATCTAGGTGACACATTAGAGCATTTACGGCTATCCATAACTTCCATCTGCTACAGTAAATTTGAGTCATCGAGGAACAGCTTTCTGGGATTGTGGTTGGTCCTCTTTACCACTTACCAAAGGAAGAGCAGAGGGTTAGTGTAGGTGGGGTATCACTGTGTCTCAGCAGCCACTCCCAAGTAACCAATAAGACACTTAATATTAATTAAAAATGCTCAGTCAATAGCTCAGACTTATTACTAACTAGCTCTTACAACTTAAATTAACATAGTTATATTAATCTTGTATTTCCACATGGCTTGTGGCTTCACCTGTCCTCCAGCATTTCTTGCTCCCTCTGCATCTCCTGGCATCCCCTATGACTCTGTCCTTCTTCATCCTAGCATCTTTAGTTTGATTATCTTCTTTCTTAGCTACTGGGCAGTCATCTTTTTATTAAACGAATTCTGGTGACAAATCTTTACATTGTACAAAAGGATTATTCCACAGCATGTTAATCTATAACCCAAGTGGCAGCAATTGGCCTCAAGACTACTTACTGTCCTAATTTACTTTATATTGATGTGATAGAAAACCATGACCAAAAGCTACTTGGGTAGAAATATGTTTATTTGGTTTACAGGTCCCCATTATAGTCCATCATTGAGGAAAGTCAGGACAGGAACTGAATCAGAGACCCTGAAAAACCACACTTACTGGTTTGTTCCTCATGGTTTGCTCAATTTACTTTTGTCTATAACTCAGGACCAAATGCCAGGGGTGGCATTGGTTTTACAATGGTCTGGGCCCTCCCACATCAATAGTTAATGAACAAATTCTCCACAGCCAGAAAAAATTTTCCCCAATTGGGATCATGCTTCCAAGATAATCCTAGCTTGGGTCAAACTGACAAACAACAACAACATCAACAACAACAACAACAACAAAATTTAAACCAGTGATAATTATCTGCTTTATATCCACTATTGGTTGATTCATCAAGGTTTCTAACCTTGTAAAATAACCCAGGGCATTGTCCCTGAACATCTGGCCACTGTGATGCTCTTAGGCCATGGGTACCACATATGCCAATTCACTATCAATGGTAGCCAGGAGAATACCAAGGAAGCCCCAAAACCCGCTCCTTGTTCTGCTGATGTCACTGTATATAAGCAGCCCTACATCCCTCTGACAATTAAACAATTAGGTGATCACCCTTGATGCTCTCTGGTCTTGTGTTAAAAGATAAGGCAGGAACCAAGGCTTAAAACTTAATGAGACACTTAGTACGCCCTTCTGGTGTTTTCCCTTGAGAATTAGTATCTTTAGATGCGCAAAATCAAGAACAGTGATGAGAAGCATCATTTTCCAAGTAGGATGCTCACAGTGTATGCAAGGGCTCTGCTACTTCTATCCCCATGGCTCTAGACTCACTTTTTCTACCTATTAGGACTGCCGGCCCCTCTAAAGCTCCTTGGTTTTAGGGTACTGATTTAGTCCCTTTTGTTGTTCTAACCAAACCTGAGTGTGTGAAGCAAGCTCTAAAGCAAGAGTGCAGGTAGGTCTTGGGAGACCAGGAGGCTGAAGATAATGTGAGGAATTATAGACAGACAAGACATACTTTATTTACAGAACACAGGCTGCTAGACAGGCAGATGCTGGCATATTACACAGGTATACACTGGCACATATAGGCCACACATAACACAGACACACACCCAGACCGCCACATAGGGTGCACAGAGGTAGGCAAACAGACCTATAGGCAGATACAAGATGGACTTGTGAAATCATTGTGTTATTTATTAAAATAAACACATAAAAGTGCTATAATGCCAGATATAGTTATATAGAAGATTACATCACTATTTACTTTTAGTTTCCTGGGGCATCTGGCGTCATGGTGTCAGTCATTTTGTGTTGATTTATAGCTTCCTCAGTGCCCAGTGTCAGGTATCTTGGCCCATGCAGGATATCTGTACCAACACCATGTTGTCTAAATACAAACCAGTCCTTATAGCCCTGTGTTACTACACTGCAGCTTGGAATTTTATAAGAAAAGACATTTATTTGACTTTCAGTTCTTGTGGCTGTAAAGTTCAAACAGCACGGGGCCGGGACAGGGCTACATTATAAAGTATGGCAGTAGAAAGGGCACACACAGAAATGGCACATACAAGAATGGCAGAAAGACATCCATGAGGGGCCATGTATTCACACCTACCGACCTGGCGCACTGGTGACAGAGGGTGAGAGTGGTGCCACCACGCATAATGGCATTTTATGAGACCCCTCTTCAAGGCCATGTCACCCCAGTGGAGCCACGCTTCCAGAATGTGGATGTTCAGAGGACAAGCCATGTCAAAACCACAGCAGATGGGCTAATGTCCTGAGAGATGAGACATTATCACAGAGGTCAGTGGCCTCCATGTAGTGCTCTCTTTGGGGAGTCAGCACGGAGCACACAGGTTTCACTCTAAGCCCTCTCTGATTGCTCACCCTCAAGTTGCTGCCTCTAGTTCCCAGTGCCTTCATTCTGTTAGCCTAGGCTAACCAATCCAGTCATTTTTCATTGTCCTGAGCTATGTTCTCCTGCTTAATGTCTCTTCAGATGCATGAATATTTGTCACTTTCTGTCACTGAAAAAAATACCTGAAAGAATGATCTAAGGGAGAAACTGTTTATTCAGATCCATGGTTTCAGTTCATAGCCACGTGTCACTGTTGCTTTTAGGCCTGATGCAAAGGACAGCGTCATGGCAGCAAGAGAATTTAGTGGGGGCAAAGCAGCTCATCTGTGATGGACAGGAGGCAGAGAGATATCGGATCTCAGGACAAGATATATCCCATCCCTCCTCCAACTAGGGCTTCACCTCTTCACAGCCCATTCATTAATAATAACCAACCACTAAGCCATTGGTAAAGTTCACAACCTAATAATCCAATAACCTTTGTTGGCACCAGATAGGAACTAGCCTTCAAAACAGCCTTTTAGAGGGGCAATTCATGTCTGGGTCACAACATAAATGACCATGTACTCCATCCAATAGGCAGATTATTTCCTCACCATCGTTTTCCCAGACCACCCTGAGACTGTGTGTAGTGCCAAAGCAGTCCATTCTGGGGCTGACACTCTTGAAACAATCTCAACTCTTCTTTTTCCACCAGTTTGGCTATAAGGCATCTGTGATGCAGCCACAGGTTTTTATCTATTGGCACAACAGGGGTGAATGCTGTGGGTAAATCTGTTCATCATTTGTGCCACATGGAACATCTTTTGGTATTGCACATTATACCTTTGTGATGCAAAGATGATGGTCTTCAGTGTTTCCTGGATTGAATAGCTTGATTCTTCATTGTCTGTGGAAAGGCTGTGGGTGGAAGGCACAGTTGCTAGCCCATGACACCATGGGGGAGGTAAGTTACTAGGACTGTGTCCTTGGATGGAGTGAAAACATTTTTGGACACCTTGAGGCAAGTATCCCCCGTCACATGCTTCCACAATGATGATCTTGACCATAGACTGGCACTTCTGAAACGGAGCCAAAATCAACCTTTTCTCTTTTTAAGTTGATTTCTCCAAGACATTTTGCTTCACTAACAGAGAACTGACAAACATGCTTTGCAAATGGACATGATGTTATCACTAGGTGCTGCCTCCAGAAGCTGAAAAGGCCCACCAGGTTCTGCCTTCTTTCTAGATGGTGGGAGATGGGAGACACAGTGCCATTCATTCCCAGAGGATATCGCTTTATATCCCAAACCAAACCACAGGGCCTGCATATTGTCAGGTGTTACTGATGATGTTAGTGTTGAGCACATGGTAAGATGGTATCTATCAGGTTTCTCTTTTGTGAGATTTGATATTTCTCCTTACGAATTAACAAGTATCTGATGGAACAAGCACCTTAATTCTACACTAATATTCTCTTTGGTATCACACTTTAGTCATTAATTTTAAGATGATCCACGCATGATCTTTACCTATAATAATTATTACTGTAGTGTTTACCAAGTGGCAGTCTTTCTATTTTAATCTTTCTATATTTATTGCCTAGAAATGTTCCAAAAGAAAGAATGACCCCTTCTTCGTTTCTTTATTTAACAAATTATTTTCTTTATATTATTAGAAACTCATGGCTATTTTTGTAGGTTGCAATCCATTACCACCTTTGCTCAGATTATCTCAGCTCTGGCAGTTAAGAGCTCTTCAGAGTTATAAGCACTTCCTTACAAATAGACACTATTTATTGCAACTGACTTGGGCCATTGTCTCTCTCCACTGAAACTTCCCCATGACAGCCCTCTTATGCCAAAGAGTGTTGTAGAACACATGGGCAATTGGGGTATGAGGTAAGGGGAAGCTGAGTTGGAGACATCATAACTTCCATTGGGGTGTAATTAATTATGTGGCTCAAATAACAGTCGCTTTCTTACACAAGCAAGTTTATGTTTGTGATCAGATGTAGAATTTACACCCAGAGATACTTCTGCCCAAATATTTAGAAGGTTCCTTTTGATGTGAATGTACCAATAGCTCCCAACATTGACACTATGTGGCTAAGCTTGCTCCACCACTGGGAATCTGTTACAGCTTTGACATGTGGGTACAAAATGCATTTTCGAAATTCAGAAAGGAAATTTAAGCACAAGAAGGGTCCACCTTCAAATTCATGAGCCCAGTGTTCCATTTTAATTTAGTCTGTAAGACCTTTTAGGTTCATTAACTAAAAAGAAGAGTTTAATGCTCTGGTGATAAGGGCACCTGCTAATACCTAAGCTCTGGAGTTTGGTCCCTGGAATCCACAGTGTGGATGGAAAGAACTGACTTCTTTAAGTTGTCCTCTGACCTCCACACACATGTTGTGACATGCTCACCTACTACACACACATACCCTCCCTACAAGATCAACAACAGTTAGAAGAAGAAGAGCTGTGGGTGTCTGCTTCCCCTCTTGCTCTGTTTCAAGAGAGGGCACAGTAGGCAGACAGACCACCCATCTGTAAACCAGGAAAGAGCCCTCACCAGCCAACCACATGTTGTGCCTCACCTAGGGCTTTCAACCTCCAGAATACTGGCAACCTTCATATGTGCTGGGCACGGTGGTACTCATCTAAAATTCCAGTGCTTGGGAGGCAGAGGCAGAATGATTGCTGTAAGTTTAAGGCCAGCATGGTCTACACAGAGAGTTCTGGGCCAGCCTAGGCTATACAGTGAGTCCTTATCTCAAACACTGAAATAAATAAGTATATTTTACAAAATTTAAAAGACAGTGTAGACTTCCAATTTGAAATACAAAGGATATATTCCTTTGCCATCTCTAAGTATATTTATCAAGCCACAGAGAGAAATTTCAGTAAAAGTTAATAAAACAAAAGGAAAACAATGAAGTGAATAGAAATAATTATTCTTACATTAGGGACAGAATTATAACCAAAATACATTTTATTAGATCAAAAGCAATGATTAAAGAAAGAAACAGTTTTCCAATAGACTAGAAATGCATAAACTCTTGAATTGTTTAATAACCTAGTTAATGAAAGGTGTGAATCATCTGACACATGGGAAAAGGTGTGAAAACTGACATCTAAGAGGAGAATCCACAATGAGGTTTGGTGTTACTGCAGAAAGTTGGTATGCCTAACATCTCATCATCATGCAGGAAGGAAAATCTGTGAGAAGTTCCCTTTAAATCCACTCCATTTACAAACATTTGCATGATACTCTATGTGAGTATGAAGCAGAAACGAAAGGCAAGACTGTCAATAAGTGCACAAATATATTTGACCAGACATGTTAGAGACAGGCTGACCCCCTGCTCTTCTCTCTGAAGATACACCACCGTGCCAGCCCAGAGACATCGCCCAGAGAATGGCCCAGAAAAGTAGTGAAAAATATTGTAGTCACATGCTAAGAAGCTATAAGGTACTACATCAATTTTCTGGGTGTTGTTGCGTTTGAAGCATTTATCGGCATTTTAAAGATTTAAACTTTGCTGATTTTTGTTGTTGTTTGCTTTAGGTTTTTGAGGCAGGCTTTCTCTGTGTAACAGCTCTGACTGTCCTGAAGCTCACTTTGTAGATCAGGCTGGCTTTGAACACACAGCTCTGCCTGCCTCTGCCTCCTGAGTGCTGACTTTAAAGGCGTGTGCTACCACCACGTGGCCCTTTAATCATTCTAAATAGTGACTTCCAAAGCTCACTTTGCATGACTCTCTTGTTCTTCTTTTACTTTTAAAAGTTTCCCAGAGGCCCCATGTGGAGATGCACACCTTTAATCCCAGCACTCAGGAGGTAGAGGCAGATGGATCTCTATGATTTCGAGGCCAATCTGGTCTACAGAAGTGAGTTCCAGGACAGGCCATGACTATACAAAGAAACTTTGTCTCAAAACAAAACAAAATAAGGCAGAATTCAAAAAAGCACTTACTTCTTGGGGTCATGACATGTGCCTTGCAGGGACAGGAGGTGTTGAGCAATTGCTGCCATGCCCAGTGGAAGCAGACCTGTGCCATTGATGTCTTGGTCCTCTGCTTACCAGGCATGAAATAGTTGCTGGGGATATTAATGTGTGTTTATGCAACATGTTCACGAAGAGTGTGAAGCCCTGTTGCTTTCTGCTTTATTTTCCATAGGGAAACTGGTAGTGAAGGGTGATATATCAAAAAGTTGAACCATGCTGAAGGCTTTGGTGATATCACTGCTGCTGTGGAATAATCCTGAATACTATGATTATGTGTTTACTCTCAATGATTAATAATAAGCTGATTTGGCCTATAACAAGGCAGAATAAGGCTAGGAGAGAAAGCCAGACTGAAAATACAGAGAGAGAAAGGGAGAGGGGGGAGGAAGGGAGGAGGAGGAGGAGGAGGAGGAGAAGAAGGGAGAAAGAGAGAGAGAGATGCAAGCAGTCACCAGGGAAGCAAGGTGGTATAGGACAGGTAAAGCCATGAGCCATGTGGCAAAATATAGATTAGATTAATAGAAATGGGTTAATTTAAGTTGTAAGAGCTAGTTAGTAATAAGCCTGAGCTATAGGCCAAGGATTCTGTAGTTAATATAAGCTTTTGTGTGTTTATTTGGGACCAATGGATCTGGACAAAAGAAAAGCTCCACCTCTGTTTACATACTGTTTCTCATCATGACATAATGAATGAGTGTTGTGGGGGTCTCCAAGAGGCTGACAGTTTTTCAGTAGGGCTGGGATGTGGGTCTTGGGTAGGATGCTGTCCTGGCATGCATGAGGTCTGGGTTAAATCCCTAGCACCGACACAGACACAGACAAACCAGACTCAGGACCGTGGGTTATTCTAAAAGCCCATGTTAGACACGGAGATTAGCCTTTGGTTTCAATCTTCCCCACACTCCTCTCTTTCAGTACTGGTCCACACTGATCTCTTTTGTAGAGAGCCCTCCTCCTTCTTCTCCCTCAGTCCCTAGGCAGCCCAGATGCTGCCTGTTTTAGAAGGCTGCTCAGAGACCACTCATGTTCCATTTCCTCTGTGCTGAGGTTATTTGTCTTAGTCCATTTGGGCTAGGTCATCTATAAGCAACAATGTATACTTTCCAATTCTGGAGGCTAGGAAGCAGGGTTTGAGGTGTCTGTGGCTCCATAGTCCAGCAAGGGTTCCGTCCTAGTTCTCACATGGTAGAAGGGTGACTCTACTCCCTTGATAGGCTACTAATCTCATTCAGTTGGGATTTGCCTTCCCAACTGAATGAGACCTGCCACGAAGATCTGCCTCTGAATACTGTCACCTTCAGATGTGGGAGTTCAACATAGGGAGACCATAACATAATGGAGGACCATCTCCCAGCTACCGTCCTAGCTTATCGTCTGCCTTGAGTAGAACTATTTGTGTACATGTTTCCTCTAGGGCTGAGAAAGACCTGGTGGTAGGATGCAAACCTGGCTCGCTGTGTCCTCATAGGGGTCCACGAGTGTGGATGCTGAACAAACACATGCAAAAAGAGCAGTTACCTCACAGGAGCATCCATTGCAAGGGCCCAGCCAGGTTCTGACACAAAGCAGCTTCACACGAAGTAAGAAACAGTCATGTTTCTACAACTTTCAATACAGCCCCGGCATGGACTGGACTCGGGGAGGCAGCGTGGAGCTAGGGTTAGGAGTATAGATTCTGAAACCGGCTTAGCTTCGACTCCTGCTCAGTTACTCTGCCATCCCAAGCGGGTAGTGACCTTTATGCAGAGCAGTCTTCCCATTTGTGGAAAGGTGCTGCAATTGTAAACACATTAACGAAAACATGGGGCACAGCTAAAAGTGATGGTTGGTGCTAGCTGGTATCACTGCTGCTCTCACCATCCAGCGGTCCATGCCGCTCATTGTTCAAGGCCCCCGAGAATCCAGAGCCCCCAGCATTGTTGCATGAAGGACTATCATATTGTGATATAATAAAAAGCTAAATAAAAGCTGCGTTCTCCTTCCTCTTCCTGGTATGTGACTCTGAAAGCCCTTGGCGTCTGTCTCCAAACAACCAAGTGGCTTTCAATTGTTAATAAGAGGAATAGCAACCATGGCTCCTAGGTAGCTTCAGGGTAGGCATGGGTTTGCCAGATGGACCAACCATGTGACCAGAGGATTGGAACTTCCACTTTGGGTTTCCATTTCCAGACGATGGGGGGTGGGGAATGGTCACAAGGCTTAGAGTGACTAAGGGCCAATGATGTACCCAATCACAAGATGTGAAGCCTCCATGCAAACCCAAGAGGACAGGTAAGAGAGCTGCTAGGTGGCTGAATATATAGAGGTGTGGGGAGAGTGAGTGGGCACCCAGCGAGGGCATGGAAACCCCGTGTCCCTCTGCCGTACCTTGCTTTATGCCTCTCTTCCATGCAACTGGTCCCAAGTGGATCCTCTGAAACAAACATGCAAATGTAAGTCAAGCATTTCTCCAAATCCTCTTGGTCTTAAAATCAGACGGCTGCCTGCGTAGAGACAGCTGTGAAGACTTCCGGTATGTGGTGACTGGAAATGGGTGTTCAAAATGGGAACGTTCTCAGGAGTCTGACTTTCCCCACACAGCATCAGCACTAACACACGCGTTGATGACCCGGTGCTGCTAGAGTGTAGAGGAGAAGAAAAGAGTTGGGGGTTTTCATCAGGCTGCCTTTCTCCAGGGCCTCGTACAGCACACAGCTTCCTCCCCACTCATGTGCTCAGTGGACCACAGCATGGGGAGCAAGCAGTGGCTTCATACAGCTCAAGGCACACCTGGGCAGATGGAAGTTAAGGGAAGTCCCAACCAGCTATGTGAGAACAGCACTGAGTGACAAAGGGGGCCCTGTACCCCATGAGGAAACAGGCTCTGGCAAGCCTGGCATGCAAGCTGAGCCTGTGATACCTTTTGTTATGGTTGCTATGGAAACAATTAGCTGTCTGCTGCTGTGTAACAAAATGCCACACAACTTAGTGGGCTTAAATAACCACTTTCTATTGTCTCGAAATGTTTGTGGGTCAGGAACCCAGTAGTGGCTTGGATGCATGGTTCTGGACCAGGTCTTTCCTGAGGAAGTTGATGGCAATTAGCTGGAGTAGTGCTCGTGGGTCTTCCTCCAAGGTGACTCACTGGAACTCCTCAGCTCCTCACCAGTGGGCCCCTCCCCAGGGCTGCCTTGGCATTCTCCTGAGGTGGCAGCAGGCTCCTGAGGAGCACAAGTTCCAAAGGAGAGAACAAGGCAAAAGAAGAAATGTTTCTATGGCTCATCCTTGAAAGCCATATTCCGTCATTTCCACTACATTCAACTGATTAGCAGTGAGTCACCCAGAACAATCCACACTCAAGGAGAAAAATTAGTCTGCATTGAATGGAGGCATTTCAAGAATTTGTGGATTTATTTTAAACCTGCCCCAAGCCTCTTCAGTGCAGACTGACTGATTGCCTTGTGCGTTCCAGGCAGTGTGGATGTGTTTCTAATCACCAGCTAGCCCAAGCTTGAACATCTTTGCTAAAGTTACTTAAACCATGGCAGTCACTGCACTCGATCATCAAGGTGTGACAGACTCATTAGTCATTATGCCTTGCCAATAAGGCTGGCTGTCCACATCCCAAACTATTACCTACCATCATCTCCTGTAACACCGTTAGGAGCCTTCCCTGGAGGAATGATGGAGGCCATGATCTGCCACCCTGGATGACAGTGGGAGGGTGGATATAGAGTCCTACCATGTGTTCAGGAGGCCCCTTCACATACCAGCCAGCTCTGCCAAGTCCCTTTAGAAAGAGAGCGAAGGACAGGAGCGGAGAGGCAGCTGCCACTCCAGGACTGAGCTCTGCTTTGCTGGAGAGAACGCTGTTCTTTGTCAACCACCCACATTCACACAGGCTCAGATGTGGCCTCCTTTATCACAAGCCACATGCCTTCACAATGTGTGTGTCTGTGTGTATGTGTGTGTGTGTGTTTGCATGTATATGTGTATGTATGCGTTATGTAAGTATGTGCATGTGTGTGCATCTGTGTATGTATTCCTGTATGTCTGTACATGTGTGTCCACCTAGGTGTGGATCTCTCTCTCTCTCTCTCTCTCTCTCTCTCTCTCTCTCTCTCTCTCTCTCTCTCTCTGTGTGTGTGTGTGTGTGTGTGTGTATGTGTGTTTGGGCCAGACTATATGAATCTTTAAAATTAATGCTCAGAGGTAATCTGATGGAGGAGAATTGAAAAAAATGGGGGGAAGGACTCTAGCTAGGGAGTGGGAGATAGATAAACACAGAAGAGGGATGGGTAAAATAACAGTAAGGATGTCTGGGTAAGTCATAAGATATCAGACTATTAATGTCTTTCTTTTCTATTGCTGTGCTAAGACACCATGGCCAGGACAGCTTATACAGCAAAGCATTTAATTTGGTGCTCACTGCTGCAGAGGGTGAGTTCACGAGCATCATGGGGTGGAGCACGGCAGGCAGGCATGCGCTGGAGCAGTAGCTGAGAGCTCGCATCTCTATCCGTGAGCACTAGGCAGAAAGATAACTGAGAATGGCCTCAGTGTTTGAAACCTTAAAATCTACCTGTAGTGATCCATCCTCCAAAAAGTCATACCCTCTAATCCTTCCTAAACAGTTCTACTAACCAGGGACCAAATATTCAAATATATGAGTCTATGGAAACCATCTCATGCAAGCCCCTATAATTAACTATCTATCTAAAAGTACCTATAATATACATTAAGTCAGAATAAATACTATATAAATACACATATATAGTTTAAATGAAAATTTGCCATCTGGGCTAACAATGTAACCCCAGAGCCAAAGGTGATCTAATGAAAACCCCAACACCACCCATAGATAAGTGCACCCTCCCTCCAAATCAAGGAAACTTCTCTTTACAACAGAGAAAGACCACTAAAAAAATAAACAAATGAACAAACAAAAATCCACAACAGATCAAAATACAGAAGTATGGAGCTATCTACCTCAAAGGACACATCTACAAAACACTCCCTCACCTAAGGCTCTGGGATTGTTGTAAGAGAGGAGGTGGGAAGACCGTAAGAGACAGAAGATCAGGGAGTTTGCTGTGAGATTGTTTCCTAGTGACACCAGAAGCCACATAAAGTCTCACCAACATGGCTGACTAAACACAGCTGAACAAGAACAATGACAATAGACATGTGGCAGTGGAGAGAGGGAAAGCCCAGGAGCCTTCAATCTGCACAACCTACAGGCCACAGGGAATGCTCAGAGTGGGAGGAGTCATCTTCCTCACAGATTAGCACACTGATTGGTTATCTGCCATCCCATGCTCAGCCCTGAAAACATACATGCAAGTAACCTTATACAGACCAAGCACGTTGTACGTATATATTTAGGAATATATTACATATATGTCAGTATTAACTTACATGCATGTTATAACAATGAAAAAAAGAGGCCGTGAATTTGAAAATGAGCAAGGAAGGATATATGGGAGGGTTTAGAGGGAGGGAAGAGAGAATGGATGTAATCATATTGTCATCTTTAGAAAAAAAAACCTTAAAAAGAAAAATAAATGCTATAGCAACAGCATGAAGTAGGCACTGCTATCACCAGTTTATGAAGCTTAAAATAAACAAACCAAGTGTCAAATGCAGGAGAGATAATCTGGGCCTAACATAAATATTGTCTACCCTGCAGCTAAATTTCTGGTTCTTACTGCTGTGCAAATAGAGGGGGCTCAAACCTCCAGATCTTTCAAAGAAGTAGAAAATGGTAGCCCCATGCAGCAGGAAGTCAAGTGTTCCCTGGACAAGGAACATCCTAGTGGGCATATTTGCCTTGCAGGGCTTTTGATTTTGTTAAATCAAAAGATGCTGGGGTGGTAGGGAGAGGCACTGGCTGCCTTTTAAATGCATAACATCCACCTGCTTCATTTGCACGGCTGCTGGGCAATTGCCATTTGAACCATTTCCCTCAGATGTTGTGCACATAAAGGCCCCCAAACAAGCTGGTCTGGAAACCATGGATCTGAGGATGTTTAGGGGATCTAGCTCTGAACCTGCTGTAGGACAGGGAAGGAGGAAGGTGCATAGGAGGATGAAGCATCTTGAAGAGCTTACAAAGGCCACATTGCTCACCATTGCCTGAAACACTGTAGTATTTAGAGACATATTTGAATGGAAAATCAACCTCTTTCTAAATTCAAATATTCGAGCCAAGGTTCCTGAGATCCTCAATAGTCAAATATGAACCAGTTCGGGCATGAAAATAATGGTACTAATTTACTATAAGCTATTGAAAATATTAACTGGCAAGTCTATGTCTATATGAAGAACCAGATAAACTGAAGCCATGAAAAGGCTCTCCATTAGGACAACTAATAGAAATGAACCAGCAAAGTTAGAAAACTGCCATTTGGCATTCATTGAGGGAATGATTAGTTTATTCAAGCGTGGGTTCTAGAACAAATGGGTGAAAATTTGATGAGAAACCTAATATTTATATGATCTCATAGTGTGTTTCTGCGCAGCACTTCATGAAATACTAGTTAACTTTACAAAGAAACACAGTAGAATACATAGAAAATGTGCCATAGATGCTAAGATCCCCATTTGTAAAAGATGGGATGCTAAAGACGCAAATTTGCATCTGAGAGATGCAGTTAGAACACAGTTCCACCTCAGTGTGGTTCCTGCCAAGTACAGGACCTAAGGCCTCAGAGGAAATATCAGAGAAGCAACTGGCCTGTGAGCAACACAGACACCAGTGTGGAGGAAAACTACTAATCACTAGGGAGTTGCTATGGATGAAAAGAGTTCAAAGAAAAAGAAGGATCATACTCAGGGTGGCATCATGTGTTGTCTGTGACACCAGAAAGGAAAAGAACAAGAAAGAGGTCATTATGATTATATTTCTAGAAAAGACTGAGTTCATCAAAAGTTGAGTGGGGTTTGCAGGTTACCACTGAGACAGAACCTTGCAGAAGACAGTTCTTGTTAGGGGGAGGTGCATTTGGAGATACAATCACAGCTCTCTCTCTCTCTCTCTCTCTCTCTCTCTCTCTCTCTCTCTCTCTCTCTCTCTCTTTCTCTCTCTCTCTTTTTCTCTCTCCTTTCTCTCTCTCTCTCTGTGTATGTATATAAACAAAAATAATAAAGCAAATGTACTTCAAAGCTATATAGGAGTATATAATCTTCACTTGAGATTTTTTATAGGTGTGAAATCATTTTTAATGATTGGTAAAAGTAATTGAAATTAAAATACACTCATCTGGTCATCAATCATCATGCCATGGATCATAGTGTGAGTTGATATAATTAGATCATTATTGAATTTGTCAAGGAAGGAGTTTTAACACAGTTTTCTGATTTCTGTTGCTGTGATAAAATGCCCTTATAGAAGCAATTTATGGAAGTAAGGGGTTTTTTTTTGGGGGGGGGAGCTAATAGTCCCACCATGGAGGGTAAGTTAAGGTAGCAGGGGGTGATCACATTGTAATCACAGTGGCAAAGCAGAGACTGAGGACTGGAGGGGAGGATCAGTAGTTAAGAGCACTGGCTGTTCTTTCAGAGGACCCAGGTTGGAACCTCATCACTCACATTGTGGTTCATAACCGCCTGTCACTCCAGCTCCGGGGAATGTGACACCCTCTTCTGACCTTTTCAGCAATGCATGCACATGGTATATAGATAGATACACCTGAAGTGCAAACACTCATACACATAAAACAGACCTTTAAAAGAAACACAGAGCAAGGAATACTTGGTAATTCTTCATAGCCCTCTCTTCTGCCTAGGAAATGGGCCCACACAATTAAGATGGATCTTCACACATGGATGAATGCAATCATGATGATCTCCCCCAGGGATGCCCAGAGGCCCATTTCTCAGGTCTTGCTAGACACTGTCCACAATTAACACTAACCACGTTGGGGGAGGAGGGTCAGTGAGAATCCAGTCTCGTTTTCAAATATCAAATGTCGGTGTAGAAAAGCAGAGTCTAGTAACTCATTGTAGGCCAAAGGAAGTTTAAGAAGAAAGGGAAATGTTTGCTTACTTTTAGATCTCTCTCAGTGACATTCGAAGCCTGCCAGCTCAGTCAGACTCTCCATCTGTTCACCTAGGTGGTTTCATTCACACCGGTCCCATGGCTTCTTGACTCAGAAGCCTCTCCAGCCTAGTGCTTCCTAAGTGAAAGTGCTAGACATTCTGACCCAACCCACTGGCAAGCATTTAAGGTTGCCTCCGGGATGCCTCGGGGATGTTTCTGTAAGTCTATACTTTGAAGTAGCTAGCGCTGTCTGCTGTGAGTTGGTCCATGGTTGTCTTCTATGTAAGTGGTAGCTTCTGGTTCACAGCTAATCACAGAAGCATCAGGAGAACATTTTCCAAACAAAAGCTATGTTGTTACGGGGGGGGGGTAGTTGGGGTCAGAGCCTGGGTCCTGGCAGCCGCAATACCACTCAGTCTTAGTGGGCCAATTAAACAACTAAGCAAAAAGCAGAGAAAGTTTTAGAAGGCCTTGCTGGTCAGAGGTCACAGTCTATCATGGCCTAGGAACTTTTTCCAAAGCTCAATGACATGGCGACTCCCTCCCCAGTGAGACTTAACTGCTTTCCACCTGCCCTTATCTGGAGAATGCCCCTGGGCCTGGAGGGCTGTTGTCTTTAAGCCTGGATGCCTGGTTTATCTCCAGGATGACCCGTGGCACAGATTCCTGCCAGAAGCCTTTCCCCTGCTGCACATATGGTAACTAACACTCATTAGAGGAGCCTTACTACCACATATAAAGCCTTATGATAGAACTCTGCCACTTGATGCAAATTAGGATTTGTCCCCAGCTCCCCAATCCTACATTTTTCCTAAACTCTGGAATAAAGCTGAGATGATTCACTCAAGTCAGCTCCAAGTGGGCTGTCTCCATTGTACCCACAGCCATCTGAACCCTGTTCCCACTTCTGCTCCCTCCACCCTCATGGACCAGTACACCAATGACCTGGAGGAAGAAGCAGAATGACAAGAAAAGGGATTTATTTAATATGTGCATAACAGGAAGAGGAACACATAATGAGGTCTAATGTCCTCACTCTAGCACGTTTCCAAGATCCTAACATAAGTTTGAGGTTTACATGGAGAGCGAGAGTTATACATGAGGAGCAGTCCTGGTCAAGGTGTGTTCCTGCCCATCACTGACCCATCATTGTCTCAGCTCAAGTCTCTCTGCAAGGTGGTCTAACAAGTCAGACATGTGTGAAGTCTCTTCCTGGGAGACACTCTGGCTGGCACCAGGCTTCAGTTATTTCCTTTTCCCAAGCATAAGATTTGTAGGAAAATTGCAATTTGGAAAACCAATGTTTCTAGTCTGATGGCCAAGGGGAAGGGTACAAGTGTGGCTCCTATCAAGATGGTTACAATGTTAGTTGGCAGTGAAATAGCCATGGTTCACTTATTGTTGATGCTTTTTGGATATAAGGATCTGATCTGGACCATAAGGATGATGTTACCCACAAGGAAATAAAAATAAGATGACTGTCTCAGTATTCTCTCCTCCATCTTCTCCCACCTGATCCCTCCTGTTGCTATGCCACACCCATCCAGACACCTCTTCCATCCAACTTGATATCTATTCTATTTCCCCTTCACAGTGAGATTCACATGCCCCCACCCAGAGTCCTCCTTGTTACTCTGCCTCTCTGGATCTGTGTATTGTAACATGGTTATTCTTTACTTTACAGCTAATATCCACTTATAAGTGAGTGCATACCATGTTTGTCTTTCTGGGTCTGGGTTATCTCACTCAGTATCATCTTTTCTAATTCCATCCATTTGCCAGCATTTTAAGAGCTGCATTGTGTAAATGTAGCACACTTTCTTTATCCATTCTTCAGTTGGTAGACATCTAGGTTGTTCCTGGCTACTATGAATAAGCAGCTATGAACATAGTTGAGTAAGTGTCCTTGTGATATGATAAATAATCCTTTGGGTATATGCCCAGGAGTGGTATAGTTGGGGCATCTCTGGGACAAGCTAGAAATCTAGTGCAATGGACACTCCCAGGAATCTATTAAGGGTGACCCTAGCAAACATCTATAATAACGAGGGCTACAGAGCCTGAAGTGGTCATCTTCTGTAACCAGACAAGACTTCCAGTAGACTGATCGGGACCCCAACCCAGTCACAGCCTTTAACCTAGAATTTGCCTTGCCTCAAAGATGTGCTGAAATGATGGGATTAGCCAACCAATGAGTAAAAGTGGTCCAGCTTAACACCCATACCATGAGAGGGAGCCCACCCCTGACTCTGCCTGGACCAAGTGTTAGGACCAAGAGGCTGGATAGAACCAAACATGACTGGGAAAAAAAAGTCAATGACATGATTCCTAATGATATTCTATTATAATTGGCACCTTGCCCAGTTGTCATCAGAGAGGCTTCATCCATCAACTAATGGGAACAGATGCAGAGACTTATAGCCAGACATTGGACTAAGCTTGGGGAATCCTGTGGAAGACTGGAAGATCATAGAGGGGTTAAGAACACAAGAAACCCCACAGAATCAACTGACCTATCCTCAAAAAGGCTCACAAACCAGACATGGGGCTGACCTAGACCCTCTGCACATATGTTACAGTTGTGTAGCTTGATCCTCTTGTGGGACTCCTAACAGTGGGAACAGGGGCTGTCTCTAACTCTGTTGCCTGCTTCTGGGACCCTTTCCTCCTACTGGGTTGCCTCATCCCCAGTCTTAATAAAAGAGGAGGTGGCTAGTCTCACTGCAACTTGATAGGCCGTGGCTGGCTAATATACATAGGAGGACTGGCATTTTCTGAAGAGAAAGGAAGAGGAGTGTGTGTGTGGGGGGGTACTGGAAGGAGAGGGTAGGGGAAACTGTGGTCAGGCTGGAAAAATAAAATTAATAATAAAAAAATATGATGGTCAGACCACTCCAAGGCAAGCTTCAGACAACAGTCTGTAAGGCAGTGACTGACCTCCTTCAGAGAAGTCGGCCAATGTCACTTCTGATTTTTAAAAATGGATGAGCATAATAGGATGGATGAGATTTTTGACATATAATAGAGTCATATTCACAGGTGATAATAAGCACATACTAGGGATGTGCCAAGATATAAACTGTTTGAGGACATTTCATACATACCTGCTGTTTTTGCTTTTCCATGTTTTAAAACCAGTGGCATAAGATACACCATATTCCAATTAAAGAATTAAGCCCTATCCAAGAAAGCAATTGAAATGACAACTAATGGTAGAGTTTTGTCTGCTGTCATCAGGCAAAGGGCCACCAAGATTCTGACAAAGACTCAGCAGTGCTCCCTCTGAAGTTAAATCACACGGAGAGGGAGGGCCCTGAGGAGTACTGAGAGACCTTCCCCCCCACACACAGAAGTTTGTGCTTTCCAAAATCTGTGTTAAAAGCTTTACGTCTCCAAATCTCACTGTGTCTTTTGAGTTGACAAGTTTCCCATGAAGCTTCATAAGAGCAACAACTCAAAGAGCCCTGATTATTCTCAGCACCTCCTGCTTTATAAGGTGAAAGAACAGATCTTGGTGATTTTTTTCCAGGGCCCTCTGGGAATCCCAAAATAGATTGATGTAAAAGATATCTCAAAACATCCTCCTTAAAGTTCTGTGTTTGGACCCAATTTTGAGAAGGTAGAAATAATAAAATTGTCAGAGGGAATTGGACAGCTGATTTAAAGGGGATTATGGGTTCTTGGAAATGTTATTTGGTTTTATTTAACCAAAATAGCTATAATTATTAAACCACAGAAAGTAAACATAGCAATAAAACAATACACATGGACTTTAATAATGGCAGTCGTTTCTACTGACTTGCTCAGAGTGAAATAGAGGACCAAGTAGGTGGCTCAGACAGCCATGAGAGTGGCATTCTCTGGGTTATCATCGAGGGAGACCACTAAGTCACCGAAGCAGGTGATAACACATCTCGTAGGTTCTTTGAAGAAGCAGGCACTATAAACCATAGCAAGTCAAATTCACTTGCCAACATGTGTCCTTTATCATGCTCCATGACATTCAGGAACACTCTGACACTGACACACATTCTCTTCAGGTTCCATGAGCCACAGGTCAAAGTTAACTTTGCGATAATTTGAATTATGACATTCTGTTACATGCAATGCAGTCCCTGCTCATTTCCTTTCACTTGTAAGAGGCATCCCCCAAATGAAGAGCAACTAGAGACCCAGAGAATACAATCTACAAAGCAAATGTTCAAGCTACAAGACGTGTAGGCTGCTGATGGGAGATGTTATTCTGTATATATGTTTCTCATACTGGTTAATAAAGCCCTGTGGCCAATGAGATAGCAAGATAGGCGGGGCTAGGAGACTAGGAGAAGGAAAGAGGAAGTAGTAGGGGTCGAGATGTAGCCCGGGAAGAAGCAGGACGCCTGCCACGGCTCCCCGATAAGACGACCACGTGGAAATACTTACATAAGTAGAAATGGGTTAATAATTAAGGCAGAGCTAGCCCATAAACAATAATGGTAACTGGCCAACAGGATTGTATCAAATACAGAGTCTCTGAGTGTTATTTGGGGCTGGCGCGGCTGTGGGCCCAGACTGGCGGGCTGGCGGGCTGGCGGAAACATTCATGCTACAGGCTGCTGCATGACTCCTCCTTTGCCTTCTGGAAGGCTATGTGGCTATGTCCCCATTGTTTTCTTTGAGGCTGGAGTACCCAGTCTTCTAGTTGTTGGTTGGAGATAGCAGCAGTTCGCCTAAGAATTACCCTCAACAGAAGAGATCCTGGAATCCATTCCAAACTGTAGAGGAAAAAGTCAGATGATGAGGACATGTGACTATCTGACCCCTTGCCTTAATTTGGACAACACTAAAGGACCATGTTGACTGCAGAGATGTCTGTTTCAGATGCATCTTTGTTGTGACTACAACACAGATGGTCCCTAGCCTCTCCCACAGCTAGCATAGCTCCTCAATGAGATGAACTCAAGAATGCCACCTTGTCTCTTGTCTTAGTCAGGGTTTCTGTTGCTGTGAAGAGACACCATGAGCACGGCAACTCTATAAATAAAAACATTTCATTGGGACTGGCTTATAGTTCAGAGGTTTATTCCATTATCATATGTAGGGGATCATGGTGGCATGCAGGCAGACATGGTGCTGGAGAAAGAGCTGAGAGTTCTACATCTTGATCCACAGGCAGCAGGAGACAATGTCACTAGGCATAGCTTAAGCATATATAAGATCTCAAAGCCTACCTCCACAGTAACACACTTCTTCTAACAAGGCTACATCCCCTAACAGTGTCACTTGCTATGGACCCAGCATCCAAACACATGAGTCTATGGGAGCCATACCTATTCAAACCATCATACACATCCATGTTTTTCTCTCAGAATTTGCGTCTGGAAAAATCTACCCGTGGCGTGGCTTCTTCACTATCCAGTTGTACTGCAGTTGTACACAGTTTATGTGCATATGTGACAATGGAGTCTATCCATGGGTGTATGCATGGGGTGCAAATGGGAAGGCCTGATGTTGATGGTACTCATCTTCCTTGGACACTTTCCACCTTATTCATTGAGGCAGGGCCGTTAAATGAACACAGATCTTGCCATCAGGCAATAGTGGAACTATGCAGCTTATCCCAAGGATTGTCTGTCTTGCTTCTGAGTGCAGGAATTACAGGTGGGTCTTATGCCCATTTGGCATTATGTTGGCTCCAGAGATCTGGACTCTGACCCTCACACTTTCATGAAAAGCACTTTGCCCACTGAGCTATCTCCCCAGTCTTCAGAATATACACCTGACTTAAAATGTATACATGTCGGTATATAACCCTTAAAATGGTATGTATATGTGTGGTGTATATGTGGTATATATGCATATGTATACACATTGGGGCAGACATATATACTTGTGAGTACACGTGGAGGCCAGGCCTAGACACTGTGTGAGTTCCTCTGCTCTGTACCTTAGTATTGAGACAGGGTCTCGCACTGAATCTATAGCTCATCATTTTAGCTGGAATGAGCCCCCTGAACCCACTTCTCTTCACATCCCCTACACTGGGTTTGCAGGTGCTGTGCCTCACTTTCTTAAGCAGATGCTAGAGACCCTAACTCAGGTCCCCATGCCTGTACAGCAAGGGCTTTGCTCACTGAAGCAAAGATTTGGGGAAATATGGGTTAGGAATGAGAAACTGCATTCAGGTAGTTTGAGAGATGCTTAGATGAATAAAAACCAAGTTTCCTATGCTGAAACATTTTGGGTCACTAAATGTACCTCTCTGAGAGTGAATCTTCAAATCCATTTTAGTAGAAATTCTTCTTTTCCCTTTCCTATTTTTATGTGTATGGGTATTTTGTGTTCTGTACCCCGTGTGTGAGCAGTAGTACCTGCAGAGGCCAAAAGACAAGTGTTGGATCCCTTGGGACTAGAATTATAGATGATTGTGAAGTCACCATGTGGGTGCTGGGAATCAGACCCAGGACCTCTGGGAGGGCAGCCAGTTCTCTTAAGCACCAAACCACCTCTGCAGCTCACTGAATACAATTCTTGAAATCGTGAATTTAATGTTTTAATTTGTGTTTTCATGTTTCTTGTGTTCCTGTAGGGCTTTAGCTTGACATGACTATAGCCATGTTGGTTGTAACTGTCATTTTTGCCTGCCAGATACCCATGGCATGCCTTCCAAACCCACTGGAATAAACCAGTCCATCCAGACAGCTGAGTGCCTTTACTGGCTACAACAGCATCTCTGAGGAAGTATGGGTGTGTCTCGGTGGCTGTAGTCCATCTCTGTCATGTCAGAATATGAACCTGACTTCCTGATTCTTGGTGTGAGGACCTTCCTTGTTTTGATGTCTAAGGACCCGGACTCATACAGTCACCTACCTGCCTGCTTCTTTGGCTGCCACCTCTGGCTGCCAGTTCTCATGCACTAGGCTCTTCTGAAACAGTTATCTACTCTTTGAAGATGTCACTCCCTGTTGAGCCACAGAAATGGAAGTTTACATTTCAAGCCAGTTAGCTAGCATTTTAAAAGGATGCATGTGTTATTTTTATTTTATGGTGTCAGGGTTCTGCCTGTATGTGCATCCTATGCATGCCTGGTGCCCTCAGAGATAAGAAGAGAATACTTCTGTAACTGCAGTTACAGAAGGTTATAAGCCATCAGGCGGGTGCTAGAAATGGAATCCAGGTCCTCTGCAAGAAAAGCCAGTGCTCTTAACTTCTGAGCCATCTCTCCATCTCAGTTAGTAGACATTTTGATTGGCATCTTGAAAGTTAAAAGGGTTTTAGGATATGCTCACTGTGTATGTAAGTCATTTATAAAAGCTGTTTGAGCTGATGTCAACATTTGCTTTTAATAAATTGCCCAGTAACAGAGATATTGAAAATCAATTCAAAGAACTCCACACTGCCTCAAAATTGAAGTCAACATTTTGAAACATTAGCACACTGGGACATTGGCTACAACAGTTTATTAAAAATGTTTCTGAAGGTTCGTTATACTGAACCAGTTGAAGAGGCCATTAATGGATTAGGAAGACTCCTCACATGCTTGGCCCACAAGTACCCCTTAGAGAAAGGGACTCTAAAGGACTTCTTTCTGTACCAATTTCTATGGCTCTTGTCACAGGAACCACAGGACACAATTCTGACCTCAAATAAAATGACAGGCCCTCTGGCAGACTCAGTACAAGGAAGGCTAAATACCCCAAGGAAAGTCGGCATGAATCCCTCCCTGGCAGAGGCACTCTGTTTGGATGGTAGCCACCTGACTCTGTCAAATTTTCTATTTTAGGAAATATAAATGTCAGATCTCCTCTAGTGAAGTCTATAACCCAAACAACACTGAACTTTTGTTCTCAGCTTTTGTTCTGGTTCTCCATTAGGTCTGGAGAACCTAATGGAGGTTCTCAGACACTTAAGATGATGATTTCTTTGTTACTCGGCCAACCCTGTGAATCTTCATAGCAATTCTCTACACCAAAGGGAAGCTGCAGTTACCTAAAAACCTGACTGATAGAGTTATTTAAAAAGTGATGCCTAGGATTTCCATAAATACCATCTTTCAGTTTATGCCTGATAGCCAGGTCCTGACCAATTAGGACTCTCTTCCCAGGTCTGTAAAGTTATGTCTACCCTATTTCTTAAAGAAATATACTTAGTATTTTTCTTAACTTATTTATTTAAGGAAACAACTGACTGGCTGCACCTGTCATATGCATATATTTGTAGCACCTGTTTATACTTTGACCTACAGTAAAATCATCAGAGGCTCAATGGTCACAGGTGCTGCTGGGAGCAGATGGGGAAAGACATGTGCTTAAATCTTGCTCTCCAATGTGACATTACTCCAGAAGCTGTTCTGTATTTATCAGTAGCTTACCTAAAAGCCTTAGCATCAACAAACAGAATGCCAATTCCATCTCCAGATGGCTGCCACATTAAAGGAAAAAAATGTGTTCTCTGTGGTGGGATAGGAGGTAGAAAGATTGTAAGAGCCAGAGTGATGTAGGACGATGCTCTTGTTCACTGTAAAGATTTGTCATTCATATTGGTTTAATAAAATGCTGATTGCCCAATACCCAGGCAGAAAGTATAGGCAGGGCTACCAGACTAGGAGAATTCTGGGAAGAGAAAAGGCAGAGATGCAATCACCAGTCAGACACAGAGGAAGCAAGATGAGAATGCCTTACTCAGAAAAGGAACCAAGACATGTGGCTAAACATAGATAAGAATTATGGGTTAATTTAAGTTGTAAGAGTTTGTTAAAGCCTGAGCAATTGGCCAAAGTTCATAATTAATATAATCCTCTGTGAGTTTGGGACTGAACAGCTATAGGACTGGGCAGGACAGAAACTTCCACCTACACCAGAGGACCAGGGAATTCACTGTGAGATTGTGTCTCTAGTAATCTCAGGCGCTTCACCCATCAAGTCTCATTGCCCAAACATGAGCTGAACAAAGACAACAATAGACATGCCAAGTGGATAGGGGAAAGTCCAGGAGGCCTTAACCCTACACAAAAACCCTACATAAGGAAAGATTACCCGAGAGTATGAAAAGTAGTCTTCCCAAAGGAAGAACACACCAACTGATTATCCAGTACCAAATGGTCAGCTCTAAAAACACATATACAGGTAATACCATACAGATTGAACAGGTTGTATTTAGGAATATATATGTATCTATGTATACACATATGCATTTAACAAACCCATTTACCTCTTTCTGTTCTCTTTCAAATTCACGCCCTCTTCTTAAAAAAGAGGTAAATGGGTTTGAAGGGAGGAAAGGGAAGAAATGATGTAACCCATATTATAATATTAAAAAAGAAAAAATATTTGCATGTGTTTTCAGTGACGTGCTAAAGGGATGGATATATGAGAGGATTCTGGATCCCATGTCTGGGTTGATGCAGTATCTGCCATGTTGTTTTCTGAGAGAAGAATTGGGCTACACTAAAGATCCTTAGAACCAGCCCAAGGGTATACAAGCCCAGGAACAAGGTCATGTGAGAGCAGGGCCTCAGTTTACCAGGAGTTTACTATTAGGGACAAATCCTTTGGTCTTTACAGGAAAAAAGGTAGACTCATCAACACACACACACACACACACACACACACACACACACACACACACACACACACCTCAAGTAAAGTTTGACTAGCATTCTCCTTGAGCCTTCCTTTCAGGCAGTTGTGAGTAGTACAGTTACATTTTACAACATTTACTGAGGTCCTCCATGTGTTCTCACTTGAGAAGCCTCAAGCCTGGCTTAAGATGCTCTGCACTCCCAGGGAATCAGAATTCTAACCCTCAGGTGCTTACAAGGGCCAAGTGAATGACATGAATGAATGAAGACCTCATGTAAGAAAATGGTAACAACAACTGAAATTCAGCCTCTGAGTCCAAGAGGAGCCACGTAGTTGAGACAACTGTTGAGACTAGAAAGGCCAGTTACCATTTAGATATAGCAGGCAATTTCCATGAAGGCCTAGCATTAGATTTAGATTTTCCAGAGAAATCCAGAAACAAATTTTTTATTCAAAATGTCCCTATTCTTAAATATTAAGTAAACTTCATAAGGTTTGCCTTATAAAACACTATAAAATAAATAAAACACTCTAGGGCCCTCAGCATGTGCCCATGAACTCTAAGCCTCCTGTTACTATAATGAAATACCTGAAACAATTAACTTACAAGGAGAAAAGCTTAATTTTGGCTCACGGATCTTGAGGTTCCCATCACTTTGGGCTTTCAGTAACGTGGCTGATCATGAGCCAAGAAGCAAAAGGAGAAGGAAGGAACTAGGGTCCCATATAATTCATTTCAGACAGATGCTTTCCAAGACCTTATATATTACACACATATATATGTATATATATATATATATATTCATATAGATATGTATGTCATACTTTTAAAAATTGAGTTGGGGGCTGTAAAGATGGCTCTGTGGTTAAGAACACTGACTGCTCTTCCAGGGGGCCAGAATTCAATTCCCTGCATCCACATGACAGCTCACACCTGTCTGTAACTCCAGTTCCAGAGGACCTGACACCCTCACACAGGCATACACACAGTCAAAACACCAATGCACATAAAATGTAAATAGACAAATAAATCTGTAAAAAAAAAATTGAGACGGTATCCATAACACTCTGTTAACTTCTTCAAGCTTTACTGTGAATATTTTTGTTTCATCGACACATATTTTATAGTTATTAATATTCTATAAGTATCATAATCTATTTCTCTGGGGGGTCACACAGTGCCAAGCCAGAAAGTTTCTCACACCATCTAATCCATGAATCTTGATTCTTTACTACAAAATACAGGTGCTTTTGACCCCACAAAAGCCAAGTAATACAGCTTTGTGAGAGGATGTGTAATTTAGGTCAAATAACCTCCTTGGACACCGGGCAAGGACTTGTTATAATCAGAGTGTCACCTTCTCTTCTGAGGAGTTCAGCAGGTGAACGGGGTCTCTGTCTGGGACTGTGACTGGGGTCATTCTCTGAAGGACACTAGCCTCTCACAAGGATCCAAGATGGCCTTCCTTATGAAGCTAAAGAAGGTATCACAGGCCCCAGGCCAGCAGAATCCCATGGCATTTCTCCTGCTCACCTGTGCTGTGGAAACTGCTGTGCCGACGAGCCTGTCCTTTGTACCAGCATGCAGCAAGCCTTCTATGTACACTCCTGAACCTTTTTGTGCAGGCCCAGCCCATCCTCCTGGTTTCTCCATCCAGGAGTGACAAGGACTTCTCCAGGGGAAGCTAGGCCATTCCCTAGAAAAGCCCATTGCCGACCCAACACAAAAAGGCTGCCTGCCATTACAGCAAGAAGCCCAGGAAATACAAGACACCTCCCTGCTGCCCCCTCCAGATCTTCCCAAGGCAGGACACATAGCCCATGGTTTTCCTTCAAAAGGTCACTAATCATTGTCTCTTCCTTCCCTGCCCCCACCCAGCTGCGGGTGCTATTTTTAAATTGCCCTAGCAACCGGAGGACACAAGCTGGGCTTCCCATGATGCTGCAGTCACCAGGCAAATGGGACGGGGTTGTCACAGGAGGATGCACAGCCTGCTTGCCCTCCTAGGAGACATGGATGCCACCTTCCCATTCTATCTCTTTCTTTGTCTCTAACTTGGCTATTGTTGGGTGCTTTTTGGAGAAAACTTTTCACACATTATTAGCTCCTAGGGAAAATGATGACAGGTTCCCCCAAACACCTTTTGGTGCCAAGAGCATGCTTGGTGGGTGCACAGGTGTGCAGCCTACTCTGATGTAGAAAATAAAGGCATAAAAAGAACACAAAACCAGTCTCAAAAACCCACTTAAAACTGGCCTGCTTTTTGTTACCGTCATGTGTCAGCAAATTCCTCTGACCATGAAAAATAGTCCTCACAGTCCCACCCTCCCTTGCGCACCTGAGTTCCTGCTCTTTGGTGGCTCTCCTGGTAAACTCACGCCTGTGGGGCCCTGGTGACCCTAAGAAGTGAAGGCATACTTTGCTCAAATTCTACCATGTCAGAGACTGCATGCTTTCATGTGTGTGTGTGTGTGTGTGTGTGTGTGTGTGTGTGTGTGTGTGTGAGACATGAGACACAGGCAACCCATAATTGCGGCCTGACACATGCTATCTACTGTCTGGGGAACCTTTCCAAGCTAGCCCAAGAAAAATAGAGATGATTCCTCCTTGCACACCAAGGTACCTCAAAGGCTGGTAAAAAGTTAGTCTTCTGGGTCCTGATGGGATGTGACCTTCCCAGTTCTCTGACAGGGCAGTCCTCTGGCTTGGCCACCTGTCACCGAGTGACGATTGGCGGAAAGCAGACAGGAGAAACAAAACATTCCCAGTCAGTCCAGCCCTGCAGAATGCACAAGGAACGGCAGCAGCGCCCTTCCGGCCCAGGCATTGCCCATGTTGTGAAGGAGTTGGCAGAGGTCTGAGGAGTCCGATGGAGACCTGGGCAGCTGTGTTGGGGGTGGGGGCCGGGGAGTGGCACTCAGGCGGTTCCAGCAAGTAAATAATATTTCAGTGTTTTCAGCATGTGGGGGGCTCCTTTGTCTGTATGTGTTGGCTATGTGCAGTGTTCTGCTAAAGAATAAAATTTAGAATTCGTGTTAGGAATCTTAGGAACGATAACGGGAATTTGCTCTGTGTGTTTGCTAGATATATGTAGATTGAACAAGATAGGTATCATCCTGGGTTGCTCTTCAAAACACCATTCTCTCTGATGCTGGCATCTGGGATCCGCCACTCACCCTTGGGTCTCCTTTAATTGAGCTCAGGTGCTATCATGCCCCTTCCTGTTTTCCTTCTCCTCTCTGCACACAAGCAGCACACCTCGGCTTAGAGTTGCTGAGGCTGGAAGAGAAAGGACTTGGGCCTACAATACCCAGTCCATTTGTTGCAAGGATAAAGCCAGATGTGCAAAAGCATGTGCTGCTTCCAGAAACGTCTTTTTTCAGAAATGTGAATTCTCCAGAGACGGTTCACTAGGAAGCGGTGTGTTTAGACCTGACCAAGCAGAGCCACCGAGTTAGGGACTTCCGTTCTGCCTCCTTTTGTGTAGCCACCGTCACCACTGGCCAAGCACTGGCCACCCACCTGCTACTGAAGCCCAAGACCATGGGAACATTCATAAAAGAACTTGTTTTAGGGACTGGAGAGATGATTCCAGGTAAGAAGACAGTGCTGCTCTTGCAGAGAGTTTGGTTCTCAGCATCTCCATCAGGCAGGCAGCTCACAACCACCTGCAACTCCAGCTCCAGGGGATCCAATGCTCTGGCCTCCAAGGGCACCCGCACTTATATTGCACACACAAGCATGAATGCACACGAGTACACCCATACAAATAACACTTCAGAAAGAATCTGTTTTGACTTTTTATTCTTGACAAACTGTTCTGTGGCTGCCTTTACACTGATGGCAGCTAATTGTAATAGCATAGATGCCTTGGGTTATCTTTGTTGTAAGTTGAAGGATCTTTGACCAAACTGTTTGCATCTTGTCTCCTACCTTTCATGTAGCTTCTTTATAGCGGCAGAACACTTGCTACCCATGTGTAGCACCCTGGGTTTGCTCCCCAGCACCGGAAGAAAACAAAAAGCAAAACTGTCCTGCCTGGCACATACAACCACTGGCACAAAAAGTTCCAATTTTACCTTTATTATTAATTGCTTACAGTGTGGCATTGCTTTAGTTTCTGGGTGGGACTGCAAAAATTCCCTTGGATGCTTGTTGTGCTAGTCTAAATACTTAGGCAGGTCAAGAACAGAAGTGCCCAGCTAATGAGTAACACATCAGCAGTTTCCTTGCTCTGAAGAGACAGCCATTGCTGCAAGGAACTCCCTCCCTGGGAGCTGACCATTCATTTTGTTGTGAGGTAGCACAGGGAAAGTAAATCTGTAGAAAGCTGTTTCCTCCTAATGTAAATTTTAGTCTTAATGGACTATGACTGCTTCAGCAGCCTGAGCATCTCAAGAACTCAACATTTTGTGATGTAGTAGAATGGGAAAGGAAATCTGTTTAGCCCTTGGCATCTGTGACTAAGATGCCAACTAGCCCTTCCATGGAATCATTCTGTAAATACATGGTCTCTTTAAGTCCTGGATGGTTGGGCCTGATCGCTCATTAGCTAATTCTTCTGTGAAATTGTTTGAGTTACCATTCCTAGTCTTAATGGAGTAACAACATTTGTGGTTTTCTTCAGTATGTTAATGTTTCAGAGCTGCTCATATTTCATATCAAGGCCTTTTATTTCTAGATCAAGTTCTTTATGAAATATCTGGTATCGTAGAACTCAATTTCTACCTTCTATGAAAGTTCTTCTGTTTGTGTGTGTCCTCCTTAATATTTAGCAACGTGGTTGAATATTAAGCCGCTTGGATCTGGCACATGATTTCCTAGTTCAGAAGCCTCCCTGCTTTATGGAGTGTGGTACTGCCGAGCTATAGTCTATAGTCTAACCTGCATCCCATTAGGAGGGTCTTAGGGTCACTCCTAAGTCACCACCCTTTGCCTTCATTGATATCTTGGCTGCCCATCACTTCACTAATATAATTTGGCTTCCCCCAAACACAGAGTTTCATGAGATTATAAGACGGTTCCCACTGGACTGACATTTACAAGCCAGGGATGTTTCATACCTGTTCCACTCTCTTCTACATGACACATAAAAATGTAAACTACCAGTCTTCTAATTAAATTTCCACCCTGTCAAGTTAACCACCCAGAAACAAACATCCTTCATAAAAATACCTTTTCCTTCCTGTCTCTACATGTTCTGGATACAGTGTCACTGATGTAGGGGAATGCTGTGTGAAGCTTTCCCAGATCTCATTACATGGTTATACCACATGTAACCAGATTCACTCTCTCCTCCTTACCCCTCAGATAGTACAGTGCTCCCTTTATCTCAGTTTTACCTTATAAGAAGTAGCCTTTCAACCCTGCATGAAGAGTGCATTGTGTTTGCCTGCAAGCTCAACAGTCATGTCCTTCAGTCTAGCATTTACCAGCCTGCCCATGTAGCTATAATCTCTGTTTCTGTATTGTGGCAGCAGGCTTCCCAAGTTTTGCATATCTTTACTGTGAAATGAGCACACAAAGTACCTTGTCCAAATTTCTCGCACTACAGATGTGCATAAGAGGGCTGGGATGCTAATGTGACTCAGTTAAAGCTGCCAGATGCATGTTCTTCACACTTTACATTTCAGGTACCTACTATTACAAGGAAGTATGCCAAGCTCCTGACTTGGCATTTCTGCCATGTCCATCGCAAGTCCAACCATCCTAAGGAGCAGGTTAGATATTCAGCTCTCATCACTCTCAGCCTGTGCACTGCTTCTCAATACTCCTAGGCTCCTGACATTATGAGGAGGTGATTCTGGCTTTATGCTTGAGCAGGCGACATGCAGGTTGCTTTGTGTCATGTCACAACACAGTTAAGTACTATTAGGATGTATTTCTCCTCCATAGATGGTAAATACCTTATGGTGCTGGTCATTCTGACAAGTGCGCCGGTCAGCTTTACAGCAGATAGTGGTACATAACAGTGGAAGTGTTTGTGGGAACAGCCACAGCTTGAGAAGAGGCAGGAGGATGACATGCAAAGCCAGACACGCTCCTCTCCAGCAGGAATTCGAGGTGCCTATGTGAGCAATTTTATACTCCCAAAGACCCAAGGAGTTCTCACAAGGCCCTGCCTCCCAAATGTCTCCCAATAGACTCCTTGGGGACAAAGGTTTTAATCACAGTGAACCTTGTGGGTTGTTCAAAACTATTCCCAAATCATAGCAAATAGGACCTTAAAAAATGCTGAGCAATTGAATAACCAAGAGAACCTGAAAGGGGAAATGACCAGAAAACCAAGAGTGGTAGCACTCACCTGCAAAGCCAGCCCTGGGGAAACGAGGCAGGAGGATTGCCCTGACTTTGAGGCCAGCCTAGACTACAAAGCAAGTAGAAAGCTAGCAAGGATCTACAGACTGAGAGAGAGGGAGAGAGAGAGAGAGAGAGAGAGAGAGAGAGAGAGAGAGAGAGAGAGAGAGAGGGAGACAGAGAGACAGAGATACAGAGACAGAGACAGAGACAGAGACAGAGAAGGAGGAGAGAGAAGAAATGAAGGATGAACTACTACAAGGGGACACATAAATAAATGCATGGAAATCAACTATGTGTGCCTAGCTGCCAAGTAAGCCAGTACACAGGACATCTGAGGTGTTTTTGATAATTAGACATCCAAATGTGAAGAAGAGAAACTTGATCCACGCCCAAAATAAGCCAAAATCAAATAATATATCTACATTAAAACCTGAACAATAAAACTTCTCTGAGGAAACCTTCCTGGCCTTAGGTTAGAGGACTATTTATTTCTTAGCTATTATACAAAAATATAGTTCATAAAAAGTATATGTTGGGCCTTTAAAAATGAAAACATTTTTTCTTTTCTTCTTTAAAAGACATTATTGGAAAATTTTTTAAGACAAACATAAGGCTGGAGAGATTTCTCAGTGTTTAGAGCACAGGCAGCTCTTGCAGTGGACCCTGGGTTCAGTTCCCAGCTTAAAACTATGTGTGACTCCAGTTCCAGGAGATCTAACATTCTCTTCTGGGCACAGTGGTCCACATATTTAATACCAGGACTCAGAGAGGCAGAGATAGGCAGATCTCTATGAATTTGAATTCCAGACAGCCATGGATATGGATATGGATATGGATGGATGGATGGATAGATAGATAGATAAATAAATAAATAAATAAATAAATAAATAAATAAATAAAAAGTTAATCTTAAAAAAAAAAAAGACATTCACAGGTCTGGCATGGTGGTGCATGTCTTTAATCTCAACATACAGGAGACAGAGACAAGTGAGTTTTAGGCCAGCCAGGGCTACACGGCATGAGTCAGTCTCAAAAACAAGCCAACCAAAAGGACCAACCAACCAAACAAACAAACAAAAAAACCAATAGAGGCACCTGCTGGGAAGCCTGATGACCCACGTTCAATCCCATGTCCTACAGGGTGGAAGCATAAACCCACTTCTGTAAGTTACCATCTTACCTCCACAGGCATGTCATGACACCCACACAAATAACAAAACACGCAACACAGGCTTGTTTGCAATACATTTCTGATAAAGTCCTTCCAGACAAGAATAAAGCAAACCCACATTTTAAAATGATTTGTTTTTATTTTATGTGTGTGAGTAAAGAGTATTGTGTCTGCATGTACACCGTATACCATGAGCATGGCTGGTGTCTGAGGAGCCAGTGCAAGGCATCAGTTGGTTGTGCTAGCGGATGATGGGAACCAAACTCAGGTCCTCTGCAAGAGCAGCCAATGAGCTGACTGCTGACCCATTTCTCCAGCCCCACAAACCCACAGTTTTAAACATTGACAACTAACAAAGACTGTGGGGACCAGAAGTACCTGAAAGCACCATCATCATGAATTAGAAGAGAAATGCAGTAAGGTGTTTGAAAAACCATGAACGGTCTAAAACTTCCAAAACCTGCAAGTTGGCAGAGATGTTGACATCTTCGACTCCACACATTTTAGTGGAAATGTGAACTGATACAGCCTGAGCTGAAAACAATTTCAGAATTTCAAAGCAAAGTTAAATAGGCATCTACTTCACAATTCAGCAATCTTATACCAAGGTGTGAAGTAATAAAAATGTATACTTATTATAACCTGTAATAAAAATTATAATGATTTTATGTATAATTTGCAGAAAAAAACAAGGCCCAGTGGTAGAGCACACCCTCAGCATGCACTAGGTCTAGTTCCAAACTTAGGCACTGACAAAAAAAGTCACAGCAATATTCTTCAACTGTCCTTTACCCAGTTTGTGAAGAAGCCAGAAATGGCTGCTCATGCCGAGAACCCTGGCACCTGGAAAGCTGAGGCAAGAGGATTGACAGGAGCTCAAGGCCAGCCTAGGCTACAGAGGGAGATTCCATCCCAAAACAGCAGAAAATAATGGAAAGATTCTGTATCTGGATCGTAGCCATACAATTGTATGCATTGAAAGATGCATTTTACTCTTCGTAAGTTGTAGTGAATAAGCTTGACTTGGGAAATACCGCTGTTGGCTTTTTTTTTTTTTTTACCCCCACCCGATTGTATCATACAAAAAGAAATCAGGAATAGGCAGATGCCGCACTCAGTTGAGTACCTATTCTTTGGTGAGAATTTTTCACACTATGTGCCAGACTTAATGGTTAGTCAAACGTTGGCTAAATAACTATTATTAGGGAACCATTTATAATTGAGATATGGCCTAGTATACTAGTCTTCACTAAGAATCTACATTTTTAAAAATTTCCCAGTGTGTGACCTTCTTAGCTGAAAAAGATCAACACATTCAACAGTTGATATTGGTTGTGAAAAAAATACATATTGCTACACATGTGTCCTAGATCTGTATAGGAAGCTTTTTTTTTAATAGAGTAGAAATTTATGTTCATACAGGGCTTAGTAAAACGTGCAAGCAACATTATGTTGATAATGTTTGTATCAATGTGCTAAATGTATAGTTTTTTGTTTTTAAAAAATGTGTTTTGTTTTTCTGTTTGTTTTCTTTTGAGAGAGGGTCTCACTGTGCATAGTTGGCCTGGAACTTGCAATGTAGACCACGATGGCCTCAAACTAAAACGATCTACCTGCCTCTGCCTCCTGAGTGCTGAGGTGTACTAATTTTATAAGTTAGTTGGACATGCTGTGCCACCATGTCCAATTAACTTATAAAAATGTAAACATGAACAAAAAGTATATAGTGAACTTAATATTAAGGCCACAAAAGCACAGTTCTCATTTGTCTGAGTACCTGTTACTGCTTTTAACTTGCAAGAGCGTGGATGTTCTTACCTATGTCACAAGTATACACCCTGGCCAGAGTGTCTGAAATTCCAAACAATTCGATATTGCTGCCTAAAGCATTGCACACACACACACACACACACACACACACACACACACACACACACACACCACTCTTCCACATGGAAATGTTTTTGACATTCTTTTACAGAGATGGGCTGGGTTGGTCGGACTTTGCAACATGCTCTCTCTATATGATAGTATTTCATTATCCCAGATTCCTCTCCATCTGCACTCACTAAATGGGCCTGGCTGCCAGAGACTGATGTAGCCATGCTGCTGATTTGATAAGTTCCCCACACAGTAGGCCGGCTGTCTTTTGCGAGCATAGGTTTTCTAGGCTAATGGAAGAAAAATGAGTAAGTAAGATAAATGTCCCTCTGTGTTTTCCTGGAGTGGCATCCAACCTCCAGGAGGCTTGCTGGCATGGAGATGGTTGGGAGGGAAGGAGCTCTCTGTTCCAGGAGCTCCTGCCTTACAGTTTGCTAGCAGGATTGCTTCTTCAAGAGACCCAGAAGGAGGAGGGTCCAGACATTTGAGCCACCCAGGAGAACTGGGCATCATTAAGTGGGTCCAGGGTTCTTCTCTAGACCTGTGGAGCACTGCCCCCACCAGGGTTACACTGGCTCAGCTGAACCTATTCATAACACTGCTCCCCCCATATGCTTCAGATCTCCTGGTCCTCAGAGCTGGCTGGCTATGCTCCAGCTGCAGACCCCGAGGCTATGAGAACCACTTAGCACTCACACACCTGCCATCAGGATTCCTCACCTGCTTTACCTGAGAAGAGTGTGTAGGCTGCGGGGCAGGACAGCACCCTCAGGCAGGACAGCACTGCTTGGGTAGGGGCTGCTGTGAGGTGTCACACAGGCCACACTGCATAGAAGTGGGCTTTGAGAAAGAGACACTCTGGTGTAGTTGGTTGTTTTTTACTCTTTGTTCTTTGGCTCTTTGGGGTGGGGGCTTGCCACTCAGCTTCCAAATAAGTACACACAGAGACTTATTATTACCTATAAATGCCCAGCCTTATCTTGGCTTGTTCTAGCCAGCTTTTCTTAATTTGAATATCCCATCTTCCCTTTAGCCTCTGGGCTTTTACCGTTCTCTCTTTCTGTGTATCTTTTCTTTCCGTCTTATTCCATGTCTGGCTGGGTGGCTGGCCCCTTCTTTTCTCACACCTCAATGGCTTATCCCAGATTTCTCTTGCTACTTATTACCTCTGCCTGCAAGCCCTGCCTATCCTTTGCCCTGCAGTGCTATGGGTTGTTCATCTCTTTATTAGATCAATCAGGTGTTTTAGACAGGCAAAGAAACACAGCTTCACAGAGTTAAACAAATGCAACCTACAACAATGCAACACATCTTTGCATCACTAAACAGAAGTTCCACAGCATAGAAAAACGTAACACATCTTTAACTAATATTCTACAACACTCTGGCAGCCACCGGAACAGCCCAGCTCTAGGATCACTGCAATGGTGGCCAGGGGAAAGAGAGGAAGGGACTGTTAGGAGATACTTCCTTTCCAGTGAACAAGACAAAAGTTTAGAAATTACCCTTTATAAATGGAAGTAGGGTATATGGTACACACCTGTAATCCCAGCTCTCAGGAGGCTTAGGCAGATGGTCATCGAGTGTTCAATGCCAGCATACGCTACATAGTAAGACCCTATCAAACTAAAAAAAAGCAAAATATGTTCATTGAAGGAAATCCAAACATAAACAAAAGTGGAAGTGGAGAAGAGCACTGGCTCTTTCTCACCACCACTGCACTCTGGCTCTTAACACCACTGCACAGCCCAGCTTCTCTTCTGCCCAGACTTTTGCATCACTAGAAGGTATGGAGCCTTCTGATCCTCCCATGTCCACAGTAAACACACCCTGCTGTCTGTACCATGCTATAGCGTTCATTCATCTGGATCTTGGCTTCTTTTCTGTGTCTAACTCCCCTACCCTGCTGAGGATGAACAAAACAGGCATGCATGTTGTTCAACTCCTTAACATCTCCCTGCTCATTCCACCTGAGGTCTCTGTCCTATCCCCAAACTCAGACAGCTGTCAGTCTATTGAGAGCCTACCAGGAGGGCCATTGGGCCTTAGATTCCCAGATTGTCTTTCCAATGGGAAAGATGAAAAACCCGTTCTTCCATCAGAAAGCTGAGAATTGGAAATGATTAGCGGCCTGGTGATCTGTGTCATCTGTCAGGCCAGGCCATAACCAGGACCAGAGGTGGCTAGTAATCGAAATGACCCTGATAGCCAGAGGCTCCCCAAGCTCCCATACTAGGACCAAGGGTGACTGATAGCCCAAATGACTTGTATGCTATGTGTATAATAGTACAGATAACCTATCTCTAGAACCTGTCTTCTTGAAGGGGATGACATATACCCTGTATTGAATTTCATTGTAATTATGCTTCTTTGTGCATCAGGAAACTTTTCTTTTTAATTTGTACTGAGCTTAAGTACATTGGGAATAAACCACCTGTTACTAGACTTCCCAAAGTCTGATCCAGGTTGACAAAATCAATCCTCACCAGATTTTCATTCTTATCTATCTGCTAGGTTGGCTTCCCTGCCTGGACACCTGCAGGGACCCCCTCATCAGCTCATCTCCAAAATGTGGAAGTGTATGCCAATGACAATACACTCTAAAGAGCAGACACTTTACATACACCTCAGTTATAGCTGCTGTGGTACCAGAGTCGGGATGTGTCTCTGTCATCTCACACAACCTGCTGGATGGTCTGAAGAAGACTAAAGATACTGGGAACAGCATCGGCCCGGAGTCTATCTTGCATTAAAATTTAATGGTTATTGGAGAACAATATTGAGGACACACCTTAGGGTAACAGAAACCACACGGGGTTTAGAGTTAGGTACCCAAAGGTTAAGATGCTGGTTAGTGAGATTTTAGATGCCTGACCCAAGGTAAGTTACTTCACCATCATGAGCCCCAGTCTCTTTTTTATGAAAGGAGATATGGAAACCCTAATTGCTGCTGCAAGACTTAAAATGTAGTAATATATATGCTTAGTCAGCACAGAGCACTCAATGAATAGTACATATTAATTATAAAACAACCAAAAGTAACACATAGTATTCTAGAAGATTTCAGCCATACAGGCACATCCCATATCACATGTATTGTTTGGTACGTGAACTTCTGAACTTGAATAACAAGGAATGAATACCATGTGGGACAAGTTGCTTTGCAAGAAGTCAGTTGGTTCCCCACTAATCGTTTTATCAAGTGTCTTCTATGGATCAGATATAGTACTAGACTTTGGGTACGCAGAAGTGGGCAAGTCTCTGCTCTCAAGATGTTTATAGTTTGGTAGGAAAGATAGGTAATGACCTCATTCTTTTACATGTACCTCCATAGGTACACATGAGCAGGTAAGAGACATGTGCACAGATAGTACCTTGCTGATGAGGATTTGCCATAGAGACACAATAGGAAACTCTGGTAGAGAGAGGGTAATTCTAGCTTTAGCTTGAATCATAACTTTATTATGCCTAAGACTGCTGATAGCTGAGACATAATAGTTGAGGAAGCAGCCACATGGAGATGGGGCCGGGGCAAAACAACCAGTGCAGACTATAGTCGCAGGGTCAAGCTTCACAAGGAAGCAGCAGCATATATGATGAGACAGGGAAAACAGCAGGTCACAGCTAGGGAGGCGGAGGGGACAGCAAGCAGGAACCAGAAGATTTAGAGCAGCAAATGCTTTCTTTAAAGGGCCAGATAGTAAACAGTTCAAATTTTGTGGGTCATGTGGTTCCTGTTGTAATTGCTCAAAGCCACCCTGTGGTGACAAACCAGTCACATATAACACACAAATGACTGGAGATGTTACAATAAAACCGTATAGAAGGGAGGTGTATCTAGTCACGGTTGTAGTTAGTCAGTCCTTGATTTAGTGACTTGAAAGCCTTTATGAGGGACCTGGACAGTTGAAAAAGGGAAACAATGGACTCTGGACTAAGGACCCATCTGCTCTGAGAGAATAGACCAATGAGGCGAGAGTGAGCAGGAAGCTCCTGAGCTATAGTCCTGAGTTGACATGGCAGTGTGAAGTTGGTGAGGCAGAGAGGCAGAGAATGACCACATCCTCATTATAGACTGTTTAGGACCAGCAAGACCTGCCTGAACTAGATGGGGGGGGGAGAGAAACGGGGCCATGTCTGGGTTGAGGCTTTAGCACTGGGTCAGTGAGACTGCATGCACCCAGTGGAAACTCAGCTGGAGACCTTCGTTCTGGGGCGACATCACCATTCCATCTTCACTCCTGCTAAAGTTTGAGGTGCCCATCAAACATGGAGGTAGGATGCCTGGCAGGCAGTAGTATCTCCATGAGCACCTCAGCTAGAGATACCCCAGAGCCCACACACAGGTATCCACCCTCCACCAATGAGAGCCTGGAAGCACAGCAGCCAAGGCTGGGAAGGCATGGTATGTCTAGACCAGGATCTCGATGACTGAATAGGGTAAAGCCAAGGCAAGGAACTGTGATTTTCAAGTCAGCCTCAGACCACTGCCCTGGATCTGCCAAGTCATCCAGATAGGAGGAAGCTACCCAGAGGGGCCCACGAGTGGAGCTCCATGGCTACTGAGCTGTCCACAACAGTCAAAGTGTGGTTCAATTCGCAAAAGCACAAAGCTCAATTTACTCACACCTCCCTGGCAACATAAATTCACAAGTTCTAAGTTACCCCAACTCAGTTTTGAATAGGAGCTATTGGAACAAAGGCAAGTTTTACAGTATCCTTGATGGGTAGCCGTACCTTACTTAAGAATGACCTGCTTCCCTTACCTCCAGGCTGTAGCAGTCCTAGACAGAAGGGGCCAGGTTTTTAATATCCATTGGATCAAACAGACAGAATAGGTAGGGACAATCGAATCTTGACAGTTCAAAGTCCACAGGCAGTCTTTTTTTTTTTTTTATAGGCAGTGGTTTCTCCCTCCCGCCCCCCCCCCCTTTTAGATGGTTAGCTAGAGACAAAAACAAAAAAACAAAAACAAGCAGCATCCTGGTGGGGTGGCAGCTTCTCCGTCCTTTTCCTCACTGCTTTTGGGAATGGCTGATCACAGGAAATGAACAGGCCATGGGGCACAGGAAAAAGGAAGAATGACCAGCCCTAGTTCAGTTGCCCAGGTGGCAGCAGGTACCCTTCCCACTGTCCCTTTGGCTGAGAAGGGCAGCCACCTGGCCCTACTGTGCAAAGCATTCACGTTTTCTGACTTTCATTCAAAGGCTTGTTCACTCTGACCCAATTTGGCCGTGGACACTGGGACTTCCCTGGGTTGTGACTTGTTCCCTTTCTCATTCCAGCCCCTCCTTGGCCCGACGGTTTCTCTGAGGCCTTGGGAGGTGACTGTCTGTGAGGAGTACCTGCTCTGTGAGAAGAATTCTGCAGCTTCCCTAGCTCTCCTCAGAGTGTGAGCCCTCCAAGGCCCCCCGGGATCAATGAGCTAAAAATAGCCAAAGGCTTATAAATGAACTGGAACGGTTTCTGCTGCCTCCTTAGTCCTTCACAGCCTCGTGAGGACATCAGAGGACAGCAGCTCCTGCGCTGTTTTTCTCTTCCAACCCCCACCCCACCCCACCCCACCCAATAGCACTGCTTTGTGGGTTACTGGTGGTGTGTCTACTCTCTAGCTTTTCCATCTCTCTCCCATGCAGGTACTAACTGTCCTGTTTTGGGACACCACTTGGCAGTCCCCTGGGAGGAAGTAGATTTTGAGTTGCATTTCAAAACAAAGGTAATGCCACCACGATGTGCTGTAGGGTAGCACTCATACTGCCACCAGACTGTCTCCTCCACAAGCATGGTGACAGCACCTCTCCCTGCAACCCTCCCCACCATCCCCCACCTCCCAACCTCCCACCTGGCAAGTCTCTATCTGCTGGTATTTCCCAAATGCCCTTTTGGTGTTGTATATTGTGCAAAATATACTGTTAGGCACTGAGGATTCACAGACACATAAATGTGGTTTATTTGTAATCCCTCATCTTCCCTGGGAAGTTAGGGGCAGGGGAAGGATGTACCCAGGATCCTTCAGTGTGGTCCAAGAACAGACCCAGTCAAGAACCCATTGAAGGAGAGGCAGCCAAGGCTGTCTCCAGGGACTGCCAACGTCCTAGGGATATCTACCTCTCTTGGCTGCTTCTGTCTTGTGTTATATCTTGGCACGCCATTTGGTTATAGAGCACAGAGATGAAGAGCTTGTGTGTTTGCATTCAGCCAGGTCACTTCCAGGTGACCTAAATTCTCTAGGCCCAAGTTTCTTCATCTGTGCAACAGGGATTGACTCACAGGGTGGCTGTGAAGATTAAATGAGACAATCTATCCAAGTCAGTTGTTCTCTGCCTGGTGTAGAATAAACAAACAAGATATTATTTTCAAATATGATGTATTGGTATGGAATTTGAAGTACAGTAAGGGAAACAGATTGGGAGGTCATCATCAAGAAGGGGGCTGGTTTACACATAGTTCTCAAGGAATGTCAGGCTATGGGTGTGGGCATAGCATTAGGTCTGTCAGGAGGAACAAGGGACCAGCATTTACTGCAGCTTCCACGGTAAGGAACAGGGGAAGGCAGGCGCAGGAGACCGGTCAGTGTGAATAATCTCAGAGTCTCCGGTGTCAGGTGTGCAGGGCAGGTGGCTAGAGACCCAGAGCCAGAAGCCTTATAAAGCAGAGGTTATACATTAAATGTGCAAAGCATAATTCTCATAGGCCCTTCACTGGCTCCAGGAAGTGACTGACTCTTGGAGGACAGTCTCTCCAGAGCACGTGCCCCAGATACCAACACATTGGAATGAAGTGAGTAAAAGGCACGGTGACTAAGGGTCTTTGTAGTTTCCAATATATGTATATGGAATATGAGGCTTAGTGAGGACACTGGGAAGTCGGGTGGCTTCTCCTCTGAATTAAATTGAACTTGGCTTGGAGATGCAACTCTGTGGATAGCAGGGCTCCACTATTCAATGAGAACCCCCCTCTCTGTGTGCACACCTGACTTCATGGTGCCATCCTCCAGCAAAACAAAGAATTCTGGAAGTCCTCCCTGACCTTCAGACCAGAGTCTACCACTGACCAGACCCTCTTGGCACCTTGACTTAGGAAATCCAAAGAGGTTGCTGTCAGGAAACATGTGGACATGACAGCTCTCAAAGGAACCAGGGGCTCTGGAAGTGCCCCAACTAATTCTTCATCTGGAAGAGGAAATGAGGGCAACAGAGTGACAAACACTGTCCAGAAGCACAACAGGGATACGGGTATCGGCTCATATGCAGAGTCCTTTCCCCATCCTACCCTAGGGCCTAGACCTGCCTTTTTGTCTCCTTTCTCAACGGTTCCCCCAGACACCCCTCATCACAGCTCCTTTGCCTCTCTGGGTGGTCAATGGGTCAATGGTATTCTCTCTCTCTCTGTCTCTCTGTCTCTCTGTCTGTCTGTCTGTCTGTCTGTCTGTCTCTCTCTCTCTCTCTCTCTCTCTCTCTCTCTGTGTCTGGGGGGAGTCTGGGTGCTATGTGTGTGTTTGTATGTGTCTGGAGGTGTGGGGGGAGAGGAGGTGGGTCTATGTGTGTTTGTGTCTGTGTATGCCCCTTTGTGTGTGTCTGTGTGTGTCTATGTGTGTCTGGGTATGTGTCTATGTGTGTCTGGGTATGTGTGTATATGTGTGTAACTAGGCAAGAAGACAATCTCAGGTGTCATCTTCAGTCCTTTGAGACAAGATTGCTCATTGGCCTGGGGCTTACCATTTAGGTTAGACTGGATGTCTGACTCTCTGCCTCCCCAGAAGTGGAATTGGATTATGAATGGATACCACCACACCCAGCATTTTTACTGGTTCTGAGGATTCATGTTCTCATGCATGCAGAGCAAGAACTTTAGTAACTGAGCCCCTCTCTTCTTTATCCCATATTAGTTACTTTCCCCAATTGCTGGCAAAACACTCAACAGAGGGACTTAAAGGAAAAGAGACTCACGATCTCAGAGGGTGCAGATCATGGTGGAAAAGGTGTTGTTGAGTTAGTCTGTACAGGCCAGAATTTATTGTGGTTTCTCACATGGTTTCAACCAAGAAGCAGCAATTGGGCCAAAAAAGGGGCTGGGCTATAACTTAAGGCCTTCCCCTAGTGGCCTATGTCCACAGCTTCATTCAAGCCACAGCAACTCAACATCTCTTGAGAGTCTATAGTGAGCCAGAATGTCTGTGTGACTCCTTCACTGCATCACAATCTGTTGCTTCTCTCGGACACCCTATAAGCCAAGTATTCTTATTGATGCTGCTTTACAGGTGAGGAAAACAAGGCTCCGCACGGCAAGGCCACTCACTCACAGGATCCAGCTGGCAAACCCGAGCTCTGCATGGATAGCTGCTGCCTGAGCCTACATGCCACATTGCTAGTGCCTCCTTCAAGAAGCCCTTCCCAAACTTTGAAGGAGACGTCTATGCAAAAGAACTCGATTTGGTTCCTCTCACCTGTAAAGCCAGCTCAACAATTCCTGGCCTCTCTGCAGAAAGGTTGGGCATGGGACTGGGTTTCAGTTAGTGAAATCTCAGGCTACTGGAAGTGACAATGGTCACATACAGGCATGTCTCAGGAAAACCTCCCTGGTGCCTGTCTACAGCCACTTGCTTGAGGCCACTGAACCTTAGGAGCACATACTGAAGAAGGGAGACTTCCTGACTACCTGTCACAGATGAGCAAACAAAACAGATATTTCTCTTCCCTCTGCAGCCAGCCCGTATTGTGAGAGAAGCTAAGTTCTATTGTCTGTCTGTCTTTCTTTCCTTCTTTCTCACTCTGTATTTATTTATGGATCTGGTCTTTCCTTAACTAATACAGCTTTCTTTGAGGCTGTATTTCATTTAGATATATCACAATGGTTGATGTACATATTCTTATGTCAACTCCATAAGACACTTCTTCTCCTCAGCATATATTTGCATGAACTAATCAAGTACTGCTGAAACATGAGTGTTAATTGTGAAGGGAAACTTAGAAGAGGCAGCTTCCAGAGCAAGAAGAGAGCAGAGCTTATAAGAGGCTCCAGTCTGCTCTGTCCAAACACTTGGCTAAAAAATGGCTGAGTGGCTTTCCAAACACTGTTTCCTGATCCTCCCACCCCACGTGCTCCAGACCTTCAAGTTCTGTAATACATCAATATTTTCTGAGAACCACACCAGACACAGTAGTATAGACCTGCAATCAAAGCACTTGGAAGGCTGAGGCAGAAAGATCAGAAGTTCAAAGCCAGCCTGAGTTACATAACAAGACTTTTTCAAAACAACAAGAACAAAACCAACAACCGCACCTACTGGGGAACTTTATTCTGTGACTGTCCTGTGACACCTTCTCTCAGGTTCTGACTCATCAGGCTGCATATGAACTTCAGACAAGTACCTCTTATACAAGCCTTCCTCACTCCTCTGAGGCAAGTGGCTCACATTGAGAGGAGACATGCAGACAAATGCTTCTCTGATGTGGCCCGGAGCCCAGCTCTCTCTACCTAGGTGGCTGTTAGGGCCCTCAGGAAGCATTCACAGGCTCAGAGCCTAGCACTGGATTTGTGGCAAGTATCTTATGAATGTGGTGGTATCATCTGTACTGGGCATTTTAGTTACTCTCAGTGTTTCTGTGGAAAAGATACTCCAGCTACTTTTGGAAAGAAAACCCAGTCTTAGGAGAGACTGTCTCCACTGGTATATGGGATACTTGGGTACAGTGTAAAGTTTCTGTCACAAGCCTGAAATATGTCAAATAAAAGATTGTTTTGACCAGTCACCACAAGACCAACTAGCTCATGCCAGTGATCTGGAGGGTGGCAGGAGAGACAGCTCTGCACTTAGGTTTGACTAGCACTCAACTGAGCATGTTAATTCACTCCTTCCCATGTATACACTTCCTCACACCTTCTCAGTTCTTCTCTGTGTACCTGCATGTGTACACATATGGGCACATGTGTGTGACTATGATGGTTAATGTGCCAGGTTCTAGAATCACGAAGCAGACAGTCTCTAGATTATGTTAGTTGAGGTAAAAAGGCCGACCTTAACTGTGGGTGATTCCAGACCATGGTCTAGAGTTTGAACACAATAGAAACGAACAATAAATGCTAAGCACCAGCACTTGCCACTCTGCTTGCTGCCTGTGGGTGCAATGTGACCAGCTGCCCCATGCTCCTGCCACCGTTCCTTCCTGCTGTGACCACAAAGCTTGAGTCTGGAACCCTGACTAGGGGCTGTGAGGGAATGAAGAAATGACAAACACTAAAGAAATAATGAACACATGGACACAGAAAAGCTGGGGTCAGGTGGGCTATGGGCACTGATGAATCTCCACCCATTACCACTGCAATCCATGACTTCAGAGTGTTTATTATGTTACAGTACAGAGGGAGGGCAGGGTTAGCCCATCTCAGAATGAAGTCTCTGTAGGTAAGCAGTCTCAGGATGTAAACATCTGGAGGAGGGAGCTGCAACTGATGGTTGTTGCACACACTAGTCCATAAGCACTCACACTTAAACCAAAAAGAAAAAAGAAAAACACAAAAACAAAAGCAAACAACAAAAAAAGGTTTTGACACTTTTGAGCCAGAGCCACACTGGGAAAGACTTTTCTGTTTTCCCATAGGTCTGAGGCCATGGTCCTTGCCATGGCTGTGCCCACATCCATTCATTCAGGACTTCACTCATTCAGGGCTTTCTCCTCTATGATGGACCATGCCTCAGAATTATGAGCCTAAATAAACACTTTTCATCGAGGTGTTTAATCACAGCTTCTAGAAACATAACTGATGCAGGGGTGTGTGTCCATGTTTGAGGGGTGTGTCCATGTGTGCAGGCAGATGTGTGTGCTTCCCAGCAAAGGTGAGATATGGATGCCAGGGTCTCCCTCAGCTGCTATGCCCATTCCTGGCACCCGTGATGGGGAGCAGGGAAACACCAACCATCTGGTCTACCAGGGAGAAGCCTACTGCACAGCCAACTACAGGTAGTAGCAGCTCAAAAATCATGTGTGGAGTGAGTCAGTGCTAGAATGAATGGGTGACAGGTCTGCAGATGGTGAAGGTGACTGAGTCAGACCTAGCTCAAAGTCATTTTTCACCTTTGAATATGAACTAAGAACACTTTTCAGATGTGAAGCCCATGAGGCCTTTAGACTCATCCATCTGTCTAAGGAAGGAGAGATTCTGTTAAGCTAGATACAGATTCCATGTAACTACAATAGTCACCTTAAAATGAGCATATCCCTCTTCCACCTTTAAATATTAATTGTGAAGTTAAATTCCATTTTTGGTATCTTTGTAAAATCAACTTTTTGAGTCTTCCAAGTTGATACTGAATTGTTATTAAAAATAATAGTAATATAAGCTAGTGAGATGGCTCAGGGACAAAGGTGTTTGCTGCACACATCTGGTGACCTTAGTCCAGCCCTTGGAACCCAAATATAGGTGGATGGAGAGAACTGATGACACACAAAAATGACATGCGTGCCATATCACACATGCATACACACACATCATCATGTACCGGCACAAAAATAATATGTTTTAAAATAAAAAGTAATAGTAATAAACATTATAAAAACACTATTGATAAAATAGTAAGAATCAGCATGTTTTTCTCTATGAAAGGTATTGTATCTTGATACATATTATATGATTTGGTCCTGACCAGGTTGTGAGGAAGATCCAATGGAGACTTCCACAGAGGAATGGACTTTTTGTTCAAACATATACAATGATAAATATCAGCAATTGGCAATGGGCTGTCACAGCCTGAGTATGACATGTCTCCCACAGGCTTATGTGTCAAATGTTTGGTCCTCAGCTGGTAGTGCTATTTTTGGAAGGTTCTAGAAACGTCTTAGGAGATGGGTCTTGGCTAGAAGTGGGTCACTAGAGGTATGCTTTTGAAGTTTCTATCTAGTCCCTGGTTCCTTTCTCTGCTTCCTGTTTTCCATGAAGTGAGTGGCATTTACCATGTGCTCTATTTCCATGATGCCCTGGCTCACCATGGACCAGGAAATCAGTGAAACATGGATATAGATTCTGACCTCTGAAGCTGTGAGAGAATACATTTTTTTTCTCCTTAAGCTGTTTCTGTGGTTTTTGTTTTGTTGTTGTTATTTATTACAGTACGGACACTACAATGAAAAAGGAGTCCTAAGCAGTCAAACAATAGCCACACTTCTCCCCATTACCTGTTTTCAACACCAAAGGACAGCCCCTGAGCATACGGCCCCACCTGAAGAATTCTGAACAGTAGTGACAGAATACTGAACTGGGACCTGAGACCCTGGACTGACATCTTGAAAATCTGTCAACTGCATTTCTTTCAGCAACAGGTCACTGTAAGCCTTGGTTTACACCACTGCAAAACAGAACTGGCCATATCTGCACAATGTGTGCCACACCCTCCCCACTCCCCCACCCCACCCCACCCCCTTAGCTGCTAAAGAAATCAAATCATGCAGATGGCACCACTTTACAAAATAAGGACACTGTTGGTGTTTATGGAATTATCACTGTGGCTATGATTTGGGGAGGTGGATGCATGGCCAAACTCATTCTGTTGCTACGATGATTTGGTTGTGAGGAACAGACTGGCTCTGTTTCCTTCTGCTGTGAACCCCAGCTCTGGATTTGTCCTACAAACTCCAGTAGTGGCCCTGTCTCAGTGAGGAGCACTGGAGAGTTCTGAGTCAAACTTTCCTAGAGGCATCGGTCCTTCATGATCAGAGGTAAAGGCAAGCAGGGAGCAGAGTCCATCTTTTTCTGAAGGCAGGGATGGAGAAGTTACTGACTCTGAAGCCTTGACTCCATGGTGAACCCCACATGGTGGCTTCTTTCTGTTAGTATAATGGGACACTCTGATGCTGACCTGTGGACATTACTATCTAAGGCAGAGTTTTCAGATCTCTGTACCTGGTAACTTTGAAGAAATTGGAGGCCATCACCCACCCACTGCCCAGGGGAGCCTCTGCTGGTCCACGAAGACCCACAGGCTTTGGCCGTGTCCTTTCGGGAGGCAGTCTTCATCTGAGGGTGGACATGGATGTCATCCTCAAGGGATACTTGGTGTGTTTGGTCAGAAACCTAACTTCTTAGAATCTTAACTGTACGTCTTAACCTCTCTATTTTCCTTTTCTGCTTACAGAGGGGCAGGGAAGCTGTTTCCAGACTATTTTAGGTGAACTTGCTGAAGAATAAAAAATGAAAAGAAAGAAGGAAATGAATGTGGAGACGTCACAGCTATTTTTAGCTGGCTCTCCTCTCCCGCTAGGCCATGGGCTCTGTTTGGGAACCTTGTGTCTTGGTGGGCAGCCAACCTTGTGCTTTTTCACGGAGCGGTCGCTGGCATAGGGCAAAGGCTTCTGGTCCTCTTCACCACTTTTATGGTGACAGCCCAACCTCTGTTCTGGCTCAGTGTTCCTGGCCTCCAGCAGCTAAGCTGCTTTTCTGCTGGGAAAACATAATGCAGTCAGGACCCTGGCTCTGCCCTCAGGTCCAGGAATGTCAGAACACAGCAACTTCTAGCAAATTAATGAATTTGTATCCAGGTCACATTTTATGAAGAATCATTCATTATTCTCTGGCTTGAGACTCCTTGCAAACTATAATCATATGACTTGATACCTGTTCTGGGTCCTTGCCCCTAAACACAAACTCAGAAATGTATGAGAGGTTCATTCAAGCAGAAATTGTTTTGGTTTTGAGGTGGCTCATCATGAAAATGGGGGGAGGGGGAAGGACATGCATAATCAATAGGATGGAAATCTACCAGGGGCCAAACCCTGTAGTTTTGAGATCTGAATCAGGAAGGGGCCAGCATTGGTTAGGAGATGGTAGGGACTAACACAAGACGTCACACATTTTGACAGTGAAGGAACTTGATACAGTCTCACTCCCAAAAGGAGTTTTGGTGAGAAATGAAATTCCAGTTTCCAGTTCTAGTGAGAAGCTGATGGTATTTGAGGCTCAGGGATCAGATATCTCCCTTCGTAGCGGAAGTATGCATCCAGATCTGTGCCTCCAGAGGGATCATGTTTCCTGTGCTAGACAGAAAGTACATTTTTCTTTCCCTAAAGCAAAGTACCTCTTTGTTCTGAACCTAAACACCATTCATGCTCACTGAAAAGAGTCACCGAACCTTCAACACAAGCATTTCTTGGGGTGCCTTAGACACACACACACCCATGCACAGAATCCAGAGCTTGGGATTCTCAGAAATGGGTTTTTGACCACTGAACAGTCCCTTATTCACTTGGGGTTAAAAAAATAACAGGGACCTGGGGTCAGGAAGAAGCTGAAGGGAACCCACCTTTGGCCTGCAGATGGCTCTTTTCTCTTTTCTATGTCACTCATCTTCCTCTCCTGGTCTCATCTTAGACCAGCTCAGCAGGGGCCATTCACTGAGCTTTTCCCTGTGGTGACTAGAGCTCCTCTTGCTCTATGACTGTCCCTGTGGTGACTAGAGCTCCTCTTGCTCTGTGACTGTCCCTGTGGTGACTAGAGCTCCTCCCTGCTCTGTGACTGTCCCTGTGGTGACTAGAGCTCCTCCCTGCTCTAGGAGCTGCAATCCACTTGAACTTGGAGAGTGGGTGTGGCTATGATTTTGAGGGAACCATTTTAGCTCTCACTCCAGTGGTCCACATGGGAAAGAGTGAGTCTCCCTCCTAATGAAGCAGTGAGAGTAGAATGCTCTGTCCCTTCAAGATGCTGCTGTCTCTTTCCCTGAGCTATCTAGTGATGCTAGGGTCTCCAGGAGTAGCGATACTTAACAATCAGTAACAGTCTACATGTTTAAGGTAGTGTACACAACAATCCTATTTTTTTCCTGGTTTTTCAAGACATGTTTCTCTGTGTAACCCTGGCTGTCCTGGAACTCACTCTGTAGACCAGGCTGGCCTCGAACTCAGAGATCCACCTACCTCTGCTTCCTGAGTGTTAGGATTAAAGGGGGTTGTCACCACTACTGGGCTTTATTTATTTATTTAACTTTTGTTACTCTCACTTCTCAGCTAAGAAACTTGAGCTCAGACTGAGGAACATTCGTCTTAAAACGCCATGGCCTATTGATCCTAGAATCCAAGTACTCAACCATTGTGCTTTGCCAACTGTCTCAGCAGTAGCAGAAGTCTGGTTTGTGATAGTGAGATTGGGTTGGTGTGCTTGGGACAAAAGATGCCCAGGTTCAAAATTACTTCTGGGTGCATGTATGAGATATTAACTTCTGAGCCCGTGGTCTGGCGTGATTGCTTCAGTGTGGATAGGCTGCATCCTATGCATCTTAGTTAAGGTTTCATTGCTGTGGAGAGACACCATGACCACAGCAACTCTTACAAAGGAAAGCATTTAATTGAGGCTTGCTTACAGTTGAGAGGTTCAGTCCATTATCATCATGGCGGGGAGCATGGTGGCATACAGGGAGCATGGTGTCATGCAGGCAGACACAGTGCTAGAGAAGGAGCTGAGAGTTCCACATCTGGATCTGCAGGCAGCAGCAAGAGAGAATGAGGCACTGAGCCTAGGGGGAGCTTCTGAAATATCAAAGCCCACATCCCACAGTGACACACTTCCTCCAACAAGGCCACACCGCCTAACAGTGCCACTCTCTATGAGCCCATGGGGGGCAATTTTTATTCAAACCACCGACACCAAGGAACTAAAGTCCTACATGGAACAAAAGGCGAGGGAGGAGCTCCTTGTTTTCTGATACCTGCTCAAGTAGGATGCTGCCTTCTGTTCCGGGTTGATATTTACATCACAGGTTTCCTAGTTCTTAGGTACCAAGCATATACTAGATTACACATTGCACCTTCCTCTGAATGGACTAGGAAATAAAGGTTTTTACCACATAAAATGCTTTACAAGTTCATAGTAAGGATTTAATTTAAATTCAGGACTGCTGACATCTTGGTTTGAACCATGTCATATTGCCATTTTTATAGGTCAGAAATTATTAAATATGGGCAGTTTTGATTGACTCAATTTAACACATTCAGACTGCTCTTTTAAAATCAATGGTAACATAGGTAGGATATATAATTTTTTCCACTTTGTTTTACTTTCATATAAGAAAAGAAGTTTTGTCAGTTCTTTTTGGTAGAAATTCAATATTGATATAGATACATCAGGTTTTTTGTTTTTTTTTTTTTTAAAGCATAGCAATCAGTAGAAGTGGAAGGTTATTGTCTTAGTATATTCATGAAACTACAATAAAGTGCCGCAGAAAGGAAAGGTTATACACAGCAAGATCTGACTTTATTTCTACAATTTTAGAAGCTGGGACATTGTGATGAAGTGTCTTGTGAGGGCTTCTTCCTGGTTCCCAGAAGATACTTTCGGTCTGTGTCCTCCTTCAGTGGTGGGGGAGGGCGCCATCCCCTCATAAGTGCACCAAGCCCGTTCTTGAGAGGTCTAGGTTCACGACTTCCCAAAGGCCCAACCTTCCATTACTATCACACTGAACAGGGCTAACAAATGCTTGGTTATTAGTAGGTAGTTTACATAAGATCCATAAGAGGGCAGATCAAAAGTATACTCCACGCCCTACTTGCTTCTCAGCTGCTGTGATAAACACCGTGGCTAAAAGAAACTTGAGAGAGGAAAGGATTTATTTGGTTTACAGGTTCCTCATGAAGGGAATCTGTGAGTATTCAGGCATCTGTACTGACCTGCCCTTGGAGTTCTGACAGGATGCACCCTCAGCTGTTGGCACTGAGAGCACCACCTGTGCACATTCACTACATTCCCTTTTAAAAGGGGCCTGCCCACCTCCTGTTTCTCCCTCTCCCTCTCCCTCCCTCCCTCCCTCTCTCTCTCTCTCTCTCTCTCTCTCTCTCTCTCTCTCTCTCCCTCCCTCCCTCCCTCCCTCCCTCCCTCCCTCCCTCCTGCTCTCACTCTGCCTCTCTCTCACTGCCTCTTTCCTCTCTCTCACTGCTCCTGTCCCCAGAGGCCAATGTCCCGCTGCCTTTCTCCCATTTTATGATCTTTTTCCCCCTAATAAAAACCCTGCCACCTGGCATCTTTCTCTCTTGAGCTGCTTTTTAAAATTACAACAGAATTCAATGCAGGCACCTGAAGGCAGGAAATTTACACAGAAGCCATGGAAGATGCTGCTTACTGGCTTGCTCTCTATGACATTCTCAGATGGTTTTTTAAAGTACAACCCAGGACCACCTGTCTAGGAGTGGCACTGGCCCATGGTGGGCTGAGGCTTCCCACACCAGTCATCAGTCAAGGAAGCACCTCACAAGCTTGTTTATGGGCCAATACGGTTGTTTTACTTTATATTTCTCAAGCAAAGAGAAATATAAATTAAAACACCCATGCTATGCTATTTTTCCTATGATGGGTTTGCAGTTAAACTGGGTAGGAAAAACTGAAGGGAGGGATAGCTCCCATTGATAACAGGAATACAAGTAGGGGTAACTACTATGACGTGCAGTTTGGCAATGTCTACTAAAATTGAACACTGACGTCAGAAACCCCACATCTTGGAATGTACCTTATAGGTACATTTACATAAGTGTAATTTACATAAGTGATTTACAGTATTTGATTTGCAACGACTAATACATGGAACTAAACACAAATGTCCACCAATTGAGAAGCTGTGAAATAAGCTGTGGTGAGTTATGATGTTGAAGAATGGCTAGGATATGTTAAACAAAACCAAGGTGAGAACTGTAAGTATACTCTAAAGCTTTGTTTTAAATGAGAAAGAGGAAGAAAATGGAAGAGCATTTGACAGAGAAATGACAGTGGCTAGCTAGAGTGGGGATGAGAAAGGTGTGTAGACAAAAGGTTGCACCCAGTTGTTGCATGTAATTAGATATTTTAAGTTTATGGACTATATAAACTATTAAAGATTCACAATTAAACTGAAAATAGAAAAAAAAGAAAGAAAGTTAAAAAAAAAATACTAGAAGACCCAGCTCTCCAAGTTTGCAGCAAGAATCCTTCCCATAATCAGGTAGCCACCGCCCGTCTCCCTTGGCAACTACAGATCAAAACCCCTGACCACTACAAACCACAGGCACAGATCCATGTCACACAGTGCTGATGGAAACAAAGTAAATTATTTTGTGGGGAATAATAACACAATTTAAAAAACGGAGAACTTGAGGCAGGTCTTTGCAAGAGAAAAATCAGAGGCTCATTAATTTTCACAAGTTAGTAGAGTGTTAATTAAATACCCTGTGACTGAAGTGAAGTTTATTTTTTGAAAGTTGCCGAGAGGGAATAGGAAATCGGAAATCGTATTAACCCACTGTGATGATGTAAATCTGGGTGTCCTCTCCCAAAGATCCAAGTTCTTGGCTTGAACTCCAGAACCATGGTCCTGGAGTTGAGTAGTAAAAGACTGTCAGCCAGGAGTGGTGACACATGTCCACAATCCCAGCACTGGGACAGAAAGATCAGAATTTAAAGGTCTTTGACTAAACAGTAACTCTGAGGCAAACTTGGGATACATGAAACCCTGTCTCAAATACCGCTCAATAAATAAATAAATAAATACAAACAAACATAAAAAAGAAAAAACCTGTGGGCTTTTTTAGCATTGGGCCCCAGGAAGGTCTTCGGGTCCTGGAGAACATCTACAGCATCTGCCTTCTGGTTTGAGATGTGAGTACTCCATCACACAAGCATCTCTACTACATTGTGTTGACTTCTCTGGAGGCCTAAGTGAGTGCAACTACCTGATCTTGGCTTCAACCCCAGAACCATGAGTCAAAATAAACCTCTTTACTTCATAAGTGACATATGTCGGGTGTTTCGTTACAGTGATGGAAAGCTAATACATCACCAGTCTTGTGAAATACACTATGTATGAGAATGTATTTGATCCTCTTGGTGTCTTTCTACCTTATGAACTTCAGTTACATCTCTAGGGCTTTCTTAGTGTCTTAGACTTACAGCAATCTACTGACATCCCCAGATACCTCACAGAGCCCCAAACACAGCCTCTCTAAAGCGAATCCCAGTTTAGCCATGCCCACAATTTGTGGTCTCACTAGTCATGGTTTCAGCTACTTCAGGTCAATCAGCTCAAAAGAATTAAATGCAAAATTCCAGAAAAAAATTAAAAGTCATAAATTTAGAGATCATGAAAATTACTACAAATTAGAAAATAAGGAGCAAGGCATCTCCGTGTCCCCTGCAGTCTCATCATGGGGGAGGCTGAGGCAGAAGGATTTTGAGTTCTAGGCCAGCTTGGGCTACACCCGGAGGCTTTTTTCAAGAAGAAAAGATGAGAGGAAGGAGAAGCAGGGAGGGAGAAGTAAAACCATCACCTGCACGGCTCAATGAAGGCTCAGCACCGACTGTGCGACCCGGGCCGTGGCCATCTTTGTCCAGCACATCCACACTGCGTGTTTTAGCAACCTACCAGGCACTCCGCATGCAGCCTCCTCAGCTACCAAAATGGCTGCCTGAGCATCACAGTGTCTGTGTGTCTGTGTTAGCATAGTCTTTACTTAACAGTTGCCCAAAGTGCAACAATAATAATGACAGCAATTCGGAACTGTTTCCTAAAGAAAAAGGGATGAAAGTTCTCTCTTATGGGTTTGGTGTCATTTGTGGGCCCACGTGTCCTCTGAGGGTCTGGGAATATTTCTCTGCAGGTGGGGTAGGGGGACTACTGAACGTGTTCTCAATGCAACTAAGGCAGCGTCATTTCTTCTCCCCTCTTCCTCTGAGCCTTCCATAATAAAATCTCAAAGATCTTGGCTGCTTTCATGTCTCTCTTTTTACGTCACCACCACCATGACCACCAACCCTTTCCAACTGTTCCCTGTGTTACAGTAATCACTGCCTCCAGCCTGTCCAACCCATCCTCTAAACACATTTTCTAATGAGTGTTCAAGTGACTCTTTTAAAAAGAAAACACAGGTATTAGAGAGATGTCTTAGTGGTTAAGAATAAATATTTCTTGGGCAGAAGATCCAAGTGTGGGACCTACCACCCATCAGGTGGGTCACAATTGCCTGGCCCTTCTGCTCCATGGTATCTAACATCCTTTTCTGGACTCTATGGGTACCTGCATTCATATGCACATATTCCCACATAAACACACACGCACACACTTAAAAATAAGTATTTAAAATAAATAAATAAATCTAGGTAGCTGTGTTGTGCTTGTGAGCCCCTTGGGGCTGAAGAGACACTGGCTTCCATACCAGCAGGAAGTCAAGGCTACAGCCTGAAGGAGGCCCAGGCCCTCTGTGAATCTGTCTGGCAGAGCTGGCCGAGGCAGAGACAATTCTCCCAACTCCAAGAATCATGAGTTTTGGCTGGAACTTTGCACACATCAAGATAGTGAGGCTCCAGGCCAAGGGCCCAGCTATGGGTTTGAAACAGATCACTAAGGACCTTAGTGATTCGGCCATATCTCTCCAACACAACATTCTACACATCCATTTGGGGACGATGGACCCTAATGACAACCTATATCAAGGTGGTATACTCTTTTGACAGTTCATTTTTCTACAGACTACCCCTTCAAACTACTAAAGGTTATATTTATAACAAGAATTTATCATCCAACTATTAACAGTAATGGCAGCATTTATCTTTTTTACTCTGTTCATAGTGGTCCCCTGACTTAACACTAAAGTTCATTTACCTGTTGCTTAAACACATGGCAGAGACTGCACAAATCTATACAGCAAAGTTAGGTCCAATGCATTGCCTGGGAAATAGACTCAGAATGTGCCATGTGATGTGACCTTCAAGCCAGAAGAGCCCGCATCTCAGCAGAAGTAAACTTAGCTGCTCCCCCATCAGGCTTTGTCTCTTCACATTTGAATTGTGTTTGCCTCCTCCATTCACTCATATGCTCACACTCGAGTTCTTCCAGCTTTGAACAACAGTTGCTTTTAGAAACAGCAAAGTAGTACAAGAGTGCTGTCTAACAGGTTCAAAACAAAACGCATGAGCATGTGTGTCATTTGGCCAAGGTCTTCACACTCACTTGGTTAGGAGACTAAAGCACCCTTCCCCATTCTAATGCACTTATGAAGCCATCTGATGGGGAGGGTGATGGATGTCCAGCTGTCATGTCAGAGGAAGCATCCTCATCCTGCCAACATGCATTCCGATTGGGCCCTTTTGGGGGTGACATGATCAGATTAACACCCTTACATTGTTGCTTTCTGGCTATGTGACCTCGGCCTTCCTACTGAGTGCTCACCGCTCTCTCCCTGCCCACCTGGCATTCAGTGTGTGTCTTGGGAAGCACACACTTGAGGTACTCTTAGACATGTACTCTGCAAGCACACTGTGCTGTAATGTGATTGTGTGCTCACGTAATTTCCATTTTCCTCGCCGTGTCAGCCAGCGAGGTAACAACTCTCACTAGCTGCTACCCTTGCGACACACCTGTAAAGGTTCCTCTCAGAATCTCTCACACCCCAGGGGCACGTGCTAGGCTCCCGTACAGTCCTAGTCCATAGGCTCTGTTTCATGGCTGTTCTTGTTCCTGGGCTGTCTCTGTGGGCATGCTGCCAATGCCAAGAGTCTCTTCCATGCCAGGGCACAGGCATGTTCCTCCTGCCCCCCACCCACCAGATTATATACTGTCCCCTAGGGCTTGACTCTGCCCCCATTGGGCCAGGAAGGGAACGGATGTCATAGCCTATTCAGAACCTTACTCTCATTCAGTCAAACCCAGAAAGCTGGTCCCGGTGCTGGGAGAGTCATATCCCCACACCTTAGATTTAAAACAGGAGAGGCCCTGTTAGAGTCCCTAAGGAGAACCCAGATGTCGGCGTTGGCAGGTGAGTTGCAGCTGGAATGCTAGTGGAGGAGAACATCGTGTCTCAAGATATTACAAGGGGATTTCAACTGAAATTAAAGGGCAAAGGGAAAGAACCCACAGAAAACTGGTTACCATGACAGTCTTGTGTGAGTCATGCTTTCTTAAACTGCAGGTCTCAGCTCATTACAGTATCTTAAAACCAGTTAATACATTGTCACCAACATTTTAAATGAAAAGAGCAGTTTGTTTTTTTCAATGTGAGGATCACAACCCCCACAGGGGTCACATATTAGATATTCTGTGTATCAGATATTTATATATGATTTATAACAGTAGTAAAATTATAGTTATGAAATAGCAATGCAATAATATCATGGTTGGGGGCCACCAGAACATGAGGAACTGTATCAAAGGGTCCCAGCTTTAGGAGGGTTGAGAACCACTGGAATAGTTAAATATTAGAGCTCATTACACAGAATAAGACTATGTTTTGCTTCATGACATCTCTGTTTATATTCAATAGTTATTGAACTGTGTGGAACTGCTTTTAGGTCAAACAGACAGACATCTACCATTTCATCCTCTCCTCCTTAATAATATATGTACCTACTTGGCTTTAATGGAAAAATTAAGTTCTATGAATCACAATAAAAAATTGAGCAAGACTATAATTTTTTTTAAGAAAACAAATGCATTCCAGTACCAGTAGAGCTCTTGTCTCATTATGTACTCACCGAGGCCTTTCTTCCTTCTGTGTATTGTGAAGTTGATCAGCCTGTTTGATTTAATCCATATGGGGGAAAAGACATGTGCTAGCCTAGAATAGGTCCTCAACTATGCATCATTAAATCCAGATACAAATGTGTGGGAGCTGCAAATAGTTAACTCCATCCCAAACAGCTGTCTTGAAAAAAAAAAAGGCTACTTTTCAAAGCTTTGGAAGTTAAGAAGTCCAAAGTCCAGGGCCCATGTGGCTAGGACCTTCTGGCTGGATAGTCGGCAAAAAGGCAGAATGGCAAGAGATCAAACTGATACTTTCAAACCTGTTCATAACTGGCATGAACCCACTCATGAGGGTAGAGCCTGCTACCCTAGATGCTTCCGGTTGGGGCACATTTTCACACACTGCCAATACTGTGGACTCAATTTCCAGCTGAGGCTATTGGCAGGACATATTCACAGCAGTAGCTCAAGCAAAGAATGAAGAGGGAGAAGGGGAGGGATAGAGAAGCAGCAACAAGACAAGATCGTTGTCCAGGAGTAGGAGTCGGCAGAAAGTAGATGTGAGGACTCTGAGGAGACTCCTGGGTCTCTCGCTCCCAGCCCTACTTTCCTTCCAGAGTGGACTTCTGTCACTCAGCAAGAGGAGAGGGGATGGTTGTGCCCTGGGACCATGTTTACCTTATCCCACTAAAGGCCCATGTGTGCTTCCGGAGGAAAAGTCAATCCCAGCTTGCAACATGAGCTCTCCCATGAGCCTGTCTCTACAACAAGGAGACCAGGTAAAATCAACTGGGCATAAGCTCCTTCCCTGTGTCCAGGGGGTGGGATGTTGCAACTGACTATTCTAGCAGAGATGAGCACAGCACTAGATGCTGAGACATCTAGTTGTTGTCCACAGAAGCAAGAGATGAAAATGGGGCAGACCAAAGCATCCCATGTCCACTGGTGCAAGAGGAATAAGAAGATTCATTAATAAGAAGATTCCTGGGGTGTTACTTTCTATTATTTCATACAATAAACAGAGCAGGCATGGTGAGCAAAACCAAACGGTTACTTTAAACCAACAGCTCTTTTAAACAAAACAAAACAAAACTCTGGTCACAGTGATTAGCTGATGCAGGACAAATGAAGAGGCTTCCTCCCCACCTCCGAGATAGGGTTTTTCTGTGTAGCCCTGGTTGTTCTGAAACTCTGTAGAGCAGACTGGCCTCAACCTCATAAAAATCCACCTGCCTCTGTCTCCCAAGTTCTGGGTGTAAATGAATGGGCCACCACTGCCTAGCTAAAGAGGCATTCTTTATGAAAGCGTGGAGAACATACCCATCACATAAAAGGTCAGAAAAGAGATGGGAGCCAGGAAGACTTAAGGCTCTCTGGGAACTGACTTCACCCTTGAGAGTGGCAGCATGCAGGGGAGCAAAAAGATAATACCACAAGAGGACTGAACACTGTGGGTGCTGGCCTTGGGGAGGGCCTAGATGGTTCTAGCGCAATTCATAGAACTGGTCAAGCAGACAGCAGGGTAGAGTAACACAGGGTCTCGAGGTCCACTAGAAAATACTCTTGGCTAGTGACTTCCCTCCAAGGCTATCTTAGCACAAAGCAAGTAAACAAAGGAGCAGATAAGCTTTCCAGACCAAATTCCAGCCATTAAGGAGGCTGAGAAGCTGGTGTGGGAGCAGGGATGGATGCAGTGAAGGGGAGCTTCATGGGAGACAGGACAAAAATGGTTCACAGTCAGTTTCTTATAGCAGAGGAAGACAAAGGCTGGACAGAACCAAAGATTGTCCTGGGTGGACAGCCGGCTGTCTGCTACTTTTCAAAAGGTGGGTGTGATCTCATGTCTAGGGGAGCCTGGAAAGGACCAGTGCGATCTTTAAGACACAGCAGTGATAATGTGCCCTCATGGGGCAGAAAGATGCTGGAGTCTGAGGCCCAGAGATGGGTCATTCTCATGACGTCATTTTCTGTTCATAGTGGAAGTAAGTTTTCTAAAAATGAATCTTACCTTCCTGTTACCTCCATAAGTGTATGTCTACCACCAGTGACAAGATAGAGAGATGGAGATGATAGATAGATAGATAGATAGATAGATAGATAGATAGATAGATACATAGATAGATACATAGATAGATACATAGATAGATACATAGATACATAGGTAGATACATAGATAAATGTTTCAACAACCAGATTGCTTATTTATCTAACTTCTTTCTCTACTATTGTTGGAGAACTCAGACAGCCACTAGCTTTGCCACTGTCCTTGGGATACCACACTATATTTAGAACATAACATTAGAAATGTAATTGTCATCTGAAATTCATTTGGGCACTTGCGTTTTGTTTCAGTTTTTGCTACTGTGCCTGAACTAAATCTGAAATTGTACCCCTCTCACCCCTACCCTTCCTCTGGGAGGTGAGACAGTGGTACAGATTCTTAGCAGGGGACGTGACAAAGGGGCCCTGTGTATCTGTGGGTGCAGCATCTTCAGATTCAATCAACCACAGTTGAAAACGATTTCCTTAACTTTCATCTGCACCAGCCATGTACAGACTTTCTTTTTCCTTGTCATTATTCCCTAAACAATGCACTATAGCAGCTGCTATGCAGTGGGTTGTGACCAGCATTTTAAAAGAGCAAATGGGGTAAGAGCAGAAATATTAGAATGCATTATACATAAGGGTAAGTACTGTTTCACGACATTTTACATATCATTGGCCTTGTATTCAGGTTTGTAGAGATAACTTACAATACTGGGGAAGATGTACACAGGTTACATAAAAATAACAAACCTTAATCAGTAAGGGCCTTTAGCATGGGCCGACTGGGACTTCATGCTGGATCCTGGAACTGGTTTCCCACAAACAGCAAGGGACAACTGAGACTCCAAGCTCTTGGGAATCCCCAGGTGGCAAGAAGGGGGCAGCGACAGTTCCCACCATGAGCCTTCTAGATGTGTTTGGTTCTCCTCTCCTATTTTAGCCCAGCTACTCACTCTGGTTGTGGGGGGTGATAGAGAGGTTCCCAATGTTCTTTTAGCTGGGGAGGGGCAGCATCTTTGCTGAGCTCTCAGAGAACAGGGAGTTGCTTCCATCTCCCACCCCACTGCTTTTTGTCATGAAGCCGATGCCTCTGCTACTGCGCACCCTGAAGAATACCAGGTCAAGCCTTCGATCCTGTCAGTCAATGGATGCCATGGATCACTGCTGACTACTTCCTCCCACAGTTTCCTCCTGGCTTCTCTCCTAGCTCTTCAAATGGTTGCTGTAGCTTCCCTTTGGGCACACTCCAAGTAGTTGTGGTTTCGCAGAAAAGAGCAGTGTATTGCTAAACCCAACACCAGCAAGACACCTGAAGAAGGGCATCTAGGCTTCTGGGGCAGGTGTGCTGGCGGTGGGGGATTTCCTGGAAGATGAAGGTATTCCCTGCTGGTACTTGTGATGGATAGTTGGTTTTAATGTCAACTTCTTACACATTAGGATCAGCTGAGTAGGGAGCCTCGGGCAGTCAGCCTTCATCGATGAGAGAAGAACCCCTAGTGTGAGCGGCACCTTCTGGTAGCAGCCCAGATTTTTAAAGGGGGGAGGGGCAACAAGGGAACATCATTTGCCTCCTCCCACTTGCCTTCCTCTCAAAGACACTTCATTTACACTTTTGCCGCTGTGTGGATTCCTTTGCTGCTCTCAGAGCCGAGTTTTCCAGACTTCCATCATTGACTAAGGAAACTGCAGCTGAGGTGTCCAGCTCTGTGGACTGAGGAACCACCTGCTGACAGATGGCTCCGTTTGATTCAGCCGCTATGTATGAGCCACTCCAATTGCCCAGACACACAGCCTCAAGGACTGAACAAGCAAGTAAGCAGTATGCCCTCATGGTGTCTGCTTTGGTTCCTGCCTCCGGGTTCCTGTTTAAACTCCTGCCGGGGCTGCTCTTCATGATGGACCCTAACCTGTAAAATAATAAACCCTTCCCTCCCCAACATAATTATGGGCATGGTGTTTTATCACAACAACAAAAAGCAAACCAAAATGACTGCCTCATTTGTCCGCCTCTTCCTGTACCATATGTTTATCTGTTGCCCGGAATACTTTTTATTAAAATCGTGTCTGTTCTTGCTTAATCAAATACCCACTGATCGAAGTTGATGGATAGAGACCATTTCCTGGGTATTGGTGATATTCACATAAACATTTTTTTTTCACATTTGCCCAGACAGTTTCCTATTCGAGACAACTTTTTCCCATTCAGAGCTAATAGAATAAGAATTGATCCCATGAAACACAAATCATGAAGATGGTATTTGCAGCAATTTAATGGGATGAACAAAGTCATTTACTCTTGGGAAAGGCACTTCTGTGTCTGGATGAAGCTCCTGCTTTATGTGAGGTCAGTGGGGGTGCGTGTCTTTCAAAGGCCAGTTAGAGGATCAAAAAATTGTCACTAAATTGTCTCTTAAGCAGGGTCCCTTTGGTCACTTTGGTTTCCAGAAAAGTGCAGTGTGTGAAGCTGGAAGTCCTTATAAGGGTGAATTTAAAGTGCAATGGGGAACAGGAAGATGTCTAGGAAGAAGAAAACGATCTGTAAAAATGGGCATCTCTTTCTGGCACTGCAGCTACACAGGATTTCAGGGTCAATACAAGTAGGAAGTGGTTGTGATACAAAGTAAAGTATTTCTTGAATCTCCACTGTGGACTCTAGAAAAATGTCCTATGCTGCTCACTGACACTTGGTAATGGACGTATCCTCTTGCTAAATTCTGCAAACAGGATATACATGGATTGAAGAAAAAAAGACAGAATTAGAGTACTGATGGATGGCTTATGTGCACTTTACATTTGGCAATCAGGTGCAATATTATATTGAGAGCTGTTGTGCAGCCATTAAAAATGATGTCTAAGGGGCTGGGCACTGAAAGGGTGTTAGCTGTTGTCTAGGCAACTGCTGAGTTTGTTCCCTGGCACAAAGAATTGAATGACCAGGAAAGACAGAAGACCAAGCCTCAGAGAAAAGAAAAGTAACAACTTTATACATTTCTAATGAGGAAAACCCAAGGTCCTCCCCTCCCCACTCTCCGTTCTATATAGATACACACCCTGTGTCTTCCTAGTGTTTCTCCTTGCAGGGTCTCCTGGGAACAGGAAGCCATCATCTCAGGAAGCTTGGCTTAGCTTTCCTGCCTACCTAGGTTCCTTCAGCTCTCCTTCATGGGTAGACAGGTGAGTCAGTACAGAACGTGTTGTCCAAGCATGTGGACCTGAGTTTGTATCCCCAGCATCCATGTAAAAGTGCTACAGGTATTAATGTTGGTCGCCCACCAGAACTTGATGTAAGACCCTGTGGGTGATCACAGAACATAGAGCAATCAAGCTGGAACTTAGCTGAAGGCTTTGACCCTGCTGGCTAGCTTTCATAGTTCTGGAAGTGTCATCAACACTTACTGTAAAACCCACAAGCTACAATAATGAACTGTTGGTGGAATATGCCTGCTGGTGGAATAATGGCATGACTCTTAGGGGATTAACCAACGACTTTTTTATTAGGTTGTCACTCCACAGGAAGGAACTCTTCCTTACTAAATAGTCATGTTTCTCTTCGTAAATTAGCACTGCTCTCAGCCTTCTCCGGGGATACGTCTTATTGCCGATTGTAGTTAAATCAGAGAACCACAATTTTTCAATGTTCCAGGAATAAGTAAGGAAGGAATACTTGATCCTACATGGGATATCGACATCACCCCCTCCAACACTCAGGGAACACTGAAGAATCTGAGGATGGAGAGGATGTCTTCAGGGCAGGACACCGCCACCGCATTACCTACTGTGGCTTTGGTTAATGGCAGAAGACCAGGCCCATCAGTGTTCCATCATGGATGGGAAAGAGGTATCATGAGGTTCTACATCTCCCTTAAGGACTATTGACTCCGACAGTGTGTGAGAAAGAAGAGGTTCGGCTTGGTAGACAGAAGTTGGAAGATGCTATTTTTTTAAGCTTCTGGGCCTATCTAAGGTACAGATAGAAAGTATGTGGCATAGAGGATACTGTGTAGACTAGGGCTATAGATGTTCTTGTGGGCCCAGAGTGGTGAGCAGTTGGAATCCTTATGGATTCAAGGGAATCCCGCAAGGAGTGCACATCAGTACAGGACTTGGCTTTTTGATTAAGACTCATAAGAATTTGTCTCAGTCAAACAGACATCCATGGAAATAATGTGAGGCAGGGAAATAGAGGCAGGACATGTGTAAGGACAGTATTGTGGGATACAAAAAGTTTGCAATGTGGGGTTGTCTGTGTGTTCAGGGTTCATTCTTTCAGCTTCATATATTCCTACGTTCAAAACATTTGCCATTAGGCATTGGAATGGCAAAGAAAAACAAACACACGTGCCGAGTGCTTTCACCACGGTGCTGCCGGGGTTGTGAACACAGTGAGGGTTTTACACTCTCATCAAGCTTTTGTCCACCAGTGACTCCAGTTTAGGGCTGGGGAGCCAAGAAAACTTGGGAAGGTCAGAACTAGCAAGAACTAGCAAGCGCCCCAGAAGTTTCTCCCAATGTGACTCTTAATTGCATCTCCCAGGGGCTGTGTGCTGATATTAGTCGGGGCTGTGTCCTGAGGACTTAATGAAAAATGGTAACTACTTCCTGCCGCAGGCACAGAGCTGTGGACGAGACAAAGTGACTGGAAGTCTGTGAAACACAGTGGCGGTGAATGAGATGGGGATCATTTCCATGTTACAGATAAGAAAACCATCTTGGAGAGGTTAAGTCCTCTGCCCACAAGGAAGTCACCGCCTGGGCCTCTAAATCATGTCCTTGTCCTTTCCCAAGTCCATTAAAACCCACACAGAAAACTGAGACAGTCAGTCTCCAGTGACTCCAGGGAAACAGCTCCCGTGGCTCAGAGTATGTGTGCAGAATGCCTAGGTATGGGGCAGGATGAGGCTGGGTATGAGCTTCCTATGACTGCTATCATATACTGTCACAAATTTAGTGCTTTAGAGTAACTGAAATTTATTCTGTCCCAGTGGTAGAGGCCAAAATCCCAAAACACGCACTATAATGCAAAAACCAAGGTGCTCACCTTGCACACCAGCTTCTGCTGGCTGCTGGCTCTCCTTGGCTTTGAACTTCCCCATTTTATCCAGTGTTGAAACCTCCATCTGGCATGTGACTGCAGGTAGGCCACCTGGAAGACCCAGGACTACATCCTAACTTTATGCCCTTGACTTAATTAAGCAAATCCACAAAGACAAGGGAAAACAAGCACTTTGGCACAGATGACCATTACAGGTTCTAGAAATGTGGACCTAATGTCTTTGAGGGACATTACTAAGTCAAGCACACTGGACCAAGGCCTGGAATGTTACAGTGACTCCCTCCTATCTCAGGGTAACCTCTTATTTAAAGGAGCATCCCCCACTGTGAAAAAGGAAATATGATATAGTAATAGAAGAATTTGGGGACAGACTATGTGGAGGAGAGTAGGCCCAAAATAGCCTTCTTTAAATAGTGAATTTGGTAATTATAGCCCCAGGATAGTTTGCTGTTTCTTAGAGCTGCTGCTTCTGCCCATGCCTGTAGAGCTGGCTCAAGTTCCCAGGCTCTGAGCTGTCTCCATCAAACACAGGACAGAGGGGCTGGCCCCACAATCCTGGAATGTCAAAGTTGAAAAGTCCCTAGGGAGCTTGCTGGCCATTCTGCACTTCCCTCCTTCAATGATGGAGGGCCTGAGGCTTACTGAACCACGATGTACTAGACTCCCACCCCCTACAAACCATACTCCTATCATTTGTGCTTATATTTTTAAGAGAACAGCAACAGTCACCCCAAAATGTCTTTCACACAAGGACACAGGGCCAAGGTAAGGGTTAATGGGGCTTAACTGAGCACATGGCAGTCATTTGAGAGAGCCAGGGGCAGTGTCCTTTCTTTGTGGCCCTTCCCAAGCTACTCGCAGTGCTTTGTGCCAACTCCGAGTCTCCAGGCTACCTTCTTTGTGCCCTCCCAAATCTTGTGCTGCTTGTTTGAGTGTCTACTCCCACACCTCACCCTGGCTCCTCTCCTCACAGCCCACGCTGGACTTGGTTCTCTTTATCGTCCTCTCTCTCTCTCTGTCTGTCTCTGCTTGTCTCTGTCTTTGTCTCTATGTCTGCCTCTGACCCTGTCTGTTTCTCTGTCTGTCTGCCTGCCTGTCTTTGTCTTTGTCTATATCTTTGTCTACCTTCCCTTCTCAGTCTATACTATTCTGGCTTCCATGGCAGTAGACTATTTGCAATGTAATAAAACATAGACGCATAATGCCTGTGGGCCCTCTCTCTCTCTCTCTCTCTCTCTCTCTGTCTCTCTAATGTCGCCAATAAAGCATGTGTTCATGCATGAACTAAACAGGCCCCTGAAGTCATCGCCTCCATCTCTTGGGTGGCCACATTGAGAGTTACAACTCTGCTCAAGTCCCAGCCTCATTTGTTAGCCATGTGACCTCTTAACATACCTTCCTCATCCTGGGAAATCACAGGGCTAATAATACCTGATTCACGGAGATTTTGTGAAGCATAAATGAGGTGATGCCTGTGAAATCCTCTAGCATGGAAATTAGTGCCAGATGACAGCCAATAAATAATAGTGGGATTGATATCTGGGTCATTTCCTCTGTGAAGAGTTCTTTGACCTCATCTCTCTGGAGCACTGACCTGTCTGTCCCCTTTTGTCCCATTTGTACCCTACACATGGTCATATTAGAAATGATAATAAATAATTACCACAATCTGCCCCACTGCACCTGTCACCACCTCTCTCCCCAAGCTGGGGGATTCTCTAGGACAGAAGTACACATCAGCCACCTCAATGATCCAGTAGCTACTGGCTGGCTCCCAGGAGATGCCTAGAAAAACTTGTTGCATCTCAGGCCATAATTATTTAGATTCATCACACTATTTCTGCCTCCTATTGATTAATATCAAAGACAAAGCACAATGAAAGGCATCTGGCTGCAGTAGCCTGAAGAGATTCCGTGGACTTTGATTGACCCTGAGCAGATGGGACCTAAAAAGAGAGGTCAAACTGTCAATATCTCGCCAATGCCAAGACTCACTCCACCCACTGGCATAGTTTTCCATTAGACACACTCAAGGCTTTGGGAAGGCAAGGTCCAGAGAGAACTATTTACCTCTTTGACAGTCCTAAAAGAAGTGCTTCATGGACTCATTACCCTGTACAGTTTCCTCTGTATAACCAGAGTCTTGTCCATTTGTGACGGGTGTCGATATACTTAGGAAGTCATATCTAGACAGGAGGAGTCTGGGACCTGTAAGTATCACAAGTCATAAAACCTGGAACATGGCGGAATGAAGTTCTGCAAGTGTTGGAACTTGAGAAACAATAAATTGAACACCAAATCTGAGATGACATGAATGGCCAGCAGAGTATCAAAAGATAGAGTGGAGATTTTCTGAAACAGGTCATAGCAAAAGAAAGAAGTGGGCTGAATGGCTATTAGTAAATGAAGCTATGTAACCAAGTATTGTACTAATATTCCTGGCATAAGTAGGCACTATCTTTTCAGTTACCGTGGGAATATAGGTACTACATTTGCTTAAAAAGGGCTGGAGGCCCAAAAGCTAAGAAACTGAAGCTTGAATATTAAACAGAGAGCAGAAACAGAGTTACACTCAGACAGTGGGCCTGATCTACTCCTACACACAGCACTACCAACATGGCAACAAAGAGCATGCATTCTGCGATGCCTCTTTTGACTCATGCTTACTATGCCCAGCTGATGTGGAAGCCCATGCTAGGTGGAGAGGCATGGTCCATTGCCTGGTTTATAAATAAATAGTCCTCAAAGCCCAGTTCTGGCTCTGGGACCCATACTGGTGTTGTTGCTCTGAGCTTCCTTCCAACTTGTATGACCCAAGTAGGGCCTCTTGTTACAGCTCGGAATGTTGCCTTTCTTGAGTCAATCATTAGAGGCAAGGCCTGAGAGAGAACCCTGAGAGGGTGAGAGAGAGGACAGAATGTCAAAGAATGTGTATTTCTAAGTCCTAATTCTTAAAGGTTTGCTGGAGCCCACTAGATAAAGACTGAATGAAAGCCACTATCTGAACATCATGCTTGCACTGAGCTTGTTTTCCCCTTGCTGTCCCTGAGCAGTGACCAAAGGCCTGCCTTCTGTTCTACAGGATTGCTCTTGAGAGAGGGCTGTCCTCTGACATCACTATAGATGAAAATATCCCAGGATCTACAGTAACATGTGTTGCTTTCTCTTCACTCTCCAATAAGAGCCATCCTCTTTGGCTACAGACTCCCTCATGTAAGATTCTTTTGACTGTGAGGAGTAGAGCATGGCAAATCAAACTGACTCATCCGAGAGGAAAATGAACATCTCATTCAACTTAATTGGAGGTCCAGGGTAGGTATGCATTCTGTATATCAATGAAGTATCAAAGATGCAGATTCTCCCTTCTGTTTTAGTCCACTACCCCTGGCAGCTTTGTCTCCAAACTGTCTGTCCTTTTGGCTTTAGATGACTGCAACAGCAATCAGGTTATGGGTTTTTTATGCAAATCAAGACATATAATGCTTCCTAGAATGGGCTGCGATTTCTTAGTCTTAGAGAAACACCTTTCACATCCCTAAATCTAGACCAGTAACAGACACCAGTGGGGTGCTTGAAGCTGGTAATGGGTAGATGCCCCAATATAAGCAAGATTCAGCTGTTGTCTTGTTCTGTCTTGCTTTGGAAATATATTTTCCCCATGGCTGACAGGATCGAGGAGCCTGACCTCTCATCAAATCTGGGATGCAGAAGAATGGCAGAGATGTTGTTGGGAGGAATGTGCAGGGTCGAAGCTGTATACCTATACATGACATGGTGTTGATTGTGACTGGTTTCTGAGTCACTATCCAAACTGTGAGGAGCCTGTAGCTGCCATAGGCAGACCACACCCTCATGAAGGAAACTTTATATTAAGTCTCTGGAGAGTACCAGGTACCACTGTCTGTGCTCACTCATGAAGGTAAAGGCATGGCCTGTGGCCTGCCAGCACTGGGGGGAGGGGAGCTACATTCCAAGAGGCTGCAAAGCCTAAGACTGACTTTCTAGTCACTGTGTTGATGTGGCCTGAAGAACAAAACAAAAAACCTTAAGATCTGCCACATCTGTGTCACTCAGGCCACATTCTCTTCATTGGGCATGCATTTTGAAAGCTCTGCCCATACGCAGAAAAAGGAAAAACTTCCTCTGGGTGTTATTATCACTCCCATAGGAGGAATTAAGGACACTATTAAGGGCAGGAATGGTAGTGAGTCTATGACTCGGGTAGTACTGCAGGGAGCATTTGGAGTGATGACGCATGGAGAATACATGAAATATAAACCACACACGCTTTGTAGAAAGGGATATTGTGGGACACAATAGGCAATAGGTGTCACAATGGGTCTTGGCTATAATAAGTCAGCCTTGCATATAACACTTGCCAAGAGAGCCAATGAGTCATAGCAGTTAATACACACAACACAGCGTAGGATTCTTCATCATCAGCTACTCTCAACATCACTCCTAACAGGTGAGCGGGGGGCTACATGGACCCCACAGCAGGACATCAACTGCTACAGAGACCACACATGGAGACTTTGCATCTGGTATGCTCTCACTTCAGAGAGGCAGACAACATATTGATTTTTCTCCCTGAGAGCATTTCAGTGGCTGAGGCAGTGGCAAAGCTGACAGCACTATGCAGCCAACCATGGCAGGGATAGTGGATGTGGATCTGTGGTGTTCTAAACCACACTCCATCCTCTATCAACTGGCTTGTAAAAATAAAAAGCATGGGCAGAAATGAGAGAGTAACACATTTGCAGGAATATGTATAATATGAACATAGTGAGAAGTGTATGTGGTGTATGTGTAAGCATGTGTGCCTATGAGAAGAATGTAGCTTAGTGTATAGATATGAGTATCCCCATGCGTTTTCACAGACACTCTGGTCTACTCACATAGGAATGGAAGACACTGGACAGGCCAGCAAGATCTGTCCTTTTTCCTTTTTCTTTTTGTCTTCACAGATGAGCTCTCAGCCAGCATGAGAAATTGCTTGGTGTTCTGGGAAGAACTTACCTTCTGCCAATATGGAGCCTGGGGCTCTCCCTGTGTGCATTGGATCCCCAATATTTGAAGGAATCCAACTCACTCTAAGCCTAGGAGGTAAAATGGTCTCTCCAAGACTGCTACCACTTCCATTCTTACCGTATCTTCCTGGGTCATCTCCATCTCTGCTATTACTACTGCTGCCCAACCCTGGAACCTTCTGCTATACCACCATAATTACCACCACATCCACCATCACTTCAGCTGACTGACTGTGTCCTCACCAACCTACTGTTCCCACTGCATTGCTACCACTACTTTCATCACCCCAATATTATCATCACCCTCTCACTGTCATCACCACCAACATCATTACCAGCACCTCCATTGTTACCATCCTAGCCACCATCTCCCCTGCCATTGTCACCTCCTTCCTCAACATCACAACCATCATCCCTGCCATCCATACCACTTCCATCGTGACCATGACTGTTGCAGAATTCCAGATATGAGTGGAGCACACCTCATGTTGTTGGAAATCACAGATCATTTTGCACACTTACGACAACTGCACATTTTGTAAAAGTGTTTATAGTCTATAGTTCCCCCAAGTACAGACTAGACAGCTATATACTTTAAGCAATTTTAACCCATGAAAGAGAGGTGTTAATTAAATGACTCACAAATCCTTTTCCAGCTCCAAGGTCTTTGGTGTGTGGTGGGTACGGCTGAGAGTGTCTGTAAGGGAACCAGTCTACCGGTGTGCATAGAAGTAGGTGATGGGTTAGTTCAGCCTGGTGTTTGCCTGTCTTTCCATGGAGGCTCTCATAGAACATGGATTTCTAGTCTATAGAGGGAGCTGAAGCATGACATTGTGCACATGTACACCTCCATGGTTGCATCATTTAGTATTGCCCTAAAAGCCAGCAGCTGTCCTAGGAATTTAGGTTTGTGACCTAAAGGAAGAGTCATCATGGAGACTGACAGAAGACTGCTGCTAAAGATCCCTTAAATTACTTATTCACCGAATGGCTGTAGGCAAGTCATTTTCATGTTTCTTTCTCTACGTTGACTTTACCTGTAAGTAGGAAACTTGACCAATTCTTGCCTCACTGAGGGGATTAAAGAAAAGGTAATGAGTGAAAGTTTTAGGTGCCAGGATTGGATCACAAGGGTTCGGGCTCCTTCCTTTTGGCCCCCACTACTCCAAGACCCTGAAGCCATCAGCTGCTTGGGGAACACAGTTCTTGATGCACTCCTCTGAGACAGCGGGCTTCCTGTTCCCAATTCTATCTCAAATGGCTGTGAGGGAGGAACACAGCGATCCTGTAAAATGTCACTGAGTCAGAAGCTTGGCAGCTTTGCCGACAAGCTGGGGGAGACAGTCCCAAGCTGAGTTCCTCATGGCTGTCCACAGCACGACCTCCATTACTTCTCCTCTTGAGTATGGGATGTACTCTCTCTCTCTCTCTCTCTCTCTCTCTCTCTCTCTCTCTCTCTCTCTCACACACACACACACACACACACACACATGCATGTGTGAGCACAAGCACACATCTGCACTTACAAATGCACACACATGTATGCACCCTCACACACACAGGCATGTGGGAGCGCAAGCACACATGTGCATGCACACGTGTATATACATATGCACACACATGTGTGCATATATAAACAATACACACAGGCATACACACATACACACATGTGTATATACACACACGTGTACACACACACACACACACACACACACACCACAATGCCTTTGTTGAGGCAAAGAAGAGAATGGAGCAAACCCTTCAAAAGCCTAAAACAATGCTCATAAGGCTTAATTGCCTCTCAGCCCACATCCCAGAGCTTCCTGGCCTGCGGCTTCTGCTGCAGCACTCACTGGTGGCCTCTTTGTTGCCCACTCCCCAGCTCCTCCTTGACTCCACTTCAGTCTCTCCAGCCTCTAGCTCATCTCTATCATCCCCTGTCTCTTTGGTCTCAGCAAAGTTTGGCAGAGTCTCCTGTTGAGATCTGGACTATGAAGTTGTGATAATGACCTACCCTCTCTCCTAGCTGCCACCAATAGCTTCAAATGCCTCAGGTCACTTCCAAGAGCCAAGGAGCCAACATGGTCTACCTTGTCAGCAGCCACAGTTAATCTGTCGGGTGCCTTCCTACTTACTTTTAAATGGCTCAGGATCTGCAGAGAGAAGAAATTATGAACAGCCCTGAGCCCATCAGTGAACCTCACCAGTACCCTGAGCCCTGAACTTGATCCTTTTCCCTCTTACTAGCTACATAAGTCTGTACAAGTTATCCACCCTCTTCCCTTCTGCATGACAAATCCAAACTATAAGGAATGAATAAATAACGATATCTGCTTAAGAAGATTGTTGTGAATTTAAATGAATGGCTTTCTGGCATATGTACACTCCTCAGTCGGACAAATGTCAGCCGCCGCTGTTGTCGCTACAGTTCCTTTCAGCCTTTCAACAAGCACTGCTGTTGTCAACAAAGCTGAATAAGAGATAGCCTCATACCCCAAGTCAGAATTAGCCTTGGTTCCCATTTAGTTAGCACCTACTGTGTGAACACGGCTGGGTGCCTTCAGTGGCGTTGACTTTTCAGTCTCTTATAGTTCACCTGTGTGGTGTGCTGTGTGGCTTTTACCCTTTCATGGATGAGAAACTGCAATGACAGCCACAAGACCCCTTTAGTTCCCAGAGGCCTGAGAGATGGGAAGAGAACATTGCATATTGTCCGCTCAGCAGCTCCCAGCGACTTGTCCTTTACTTCATTCCCAAGAAGAGTTGAAGGAATCTATGAGGGACCCATGGAAGGCAACCAAGTGCCCAGAAAACACAAAGATTCAAAACTATGGGACCTGGGTCAAGATTTTGGCTTCTTTTTTGCTAGCCAGCAAATACAACCCCTGCTAACTTTAGCCCCACCTCCTGCAGATTAGCTGTACCAACCGAAAGATGGCCATTATGGTTCTCATAACTCTGATAAATAAGTCCATATTTGAGATGTTGACATTTTGTGAAGTTTACAAAGCTGCTACATAAGGAAGTCAATGGGAGTGAAATACTGGCTCCAGCGGATCTGAGTTCCAGTGCCTGAGCTCGTCTTTTATTCTGTGATATCTACATAGCAGCCTTCCTAGGTGTGGAGGGGCACTCAGCACAGTCCAGTGCTTCCCATCACATAGGGGTACCGTGGCTTTGCAAAGGCTTTGTATTTAAGGAGGGAAAGCAAAGCAGGTCATCTGCTCTTGGCTATCTCAAATGACACATTCTCTTTGATCTTTTCCCAAGAAGAATGAGAATAAGTAAAAACTCAAACTAAGGGTGAGAAGGTAAAGATGGGATAAAACAAACTGAAGCATTGAGCCACAGCTTGAGTTTCTCTTGCTTTTTCCTCATCCTCTGTGCTGTGTTCCAATCCTGCTCATAATCTATCCCAGTATTCAATAGGAAATATTCTCCCACAGTCATCAGTGAGCTCCTGGAGATCTTCATCATAGAACCTTAACATACTTCTGTCACTTAATATCAGATTCCACTGCCAGTCTACTGTGTGAACATACTGTCATATATGATCCAGAGACTACAAAAGAAATACAGCCAGAATGCAAGGCAGAGTAGAGACCAGGAAACACAGACAGCTGTGAGCATCATCTTGGCATCTTTGTCCCCCTTTCTGAGTCTCTATCTTGTCTGCATGCTCCTTCTATTCTCATGAAGTAGCTACCTCCCTGACAACCATGCCCACTCAACATCTGCAGCCCAGAACGTTCTCTTTAATTAAGTCTCATGCAGTTATTGTATTGTGATGGTTGACCTTTTGTGCCAGCTTTACTGGAATCAAAGATGCCCTGATAGCTTGCAAAACATTGTTTCTGGGTGTGTCTATCAGAGAGTTTCCAGAAGAAACTAGCATTTGAAGCAGTACACTGACTAAAGAGATCAGTTTCACCTGCGTGGGTGTCACCAGCTCACCCACTGACAGTCCTCACCAGTGAGGGTGACAACCCCCATTGACAACCCAAATAGGAAAAACTGAAAACAAATATGCTTCTATGCTTAGACTAGACTTCAAAAGCTTCAAGGCCAGCTGGTTTGAAAAAACTCAGGGTTGGTCTTAAAGGATGGATATGGGAGGAAACCTAGGGCAATGATCAACAAGACTCTCCAGGTTCAAAGCCCAGGGTCACTACATGCTAGCTGAGTGACCTTTAGGAACCTTCTCTCACAATCACGCATAGGTCACTCTAAGTGACTTCTGCAGATATGATGAGATGAAGTCTGAAACCATGTGAGATCATTCGCTAGCCATCCAATAGTGTTGGAATTTGCTTTGGGCTACCAACCAGCACTCAAATAAAGACATGGAGACTTATTATTAATTATGAATGCTTGGCCTTAGCTTGGGCTTGTCCTACCAGCTCTTTTAACTTAATTTAACTGTTTCTACCATTCTTTAATTCTGTATGTCCTACTTTCCTGCTTTCTCCATGTCTGGATGGCTGACCCCTGGCATCTCCCTGATATCTCTTTTTCTTTCTCTCTTGAGCCTAAATTACTTATCTTGTTTACTTTCCCTGCCTACAAGTTCCATATAGACCTTCTCCCTTGCTATTGGCTGTTCAGCTTTTCATTAGACTAATCAAATGCTCTAGGCAGGCAAAGTAAAACAGCAACATGTCTTTGCATAATTAAACAAATGCAACACATATTTACATAGTTAAACAAATGCAATACATTGTTGTATAATTAAATAAATATTCTTCAACAATCCAACTTTATGTAAACTTGGGTTTTTTCCTGGGCAGTACCTTCATATGGTATTTTGATCATCAGGACATTTTTCTCTACATTGAGCCAAAACTTATCTTCTGCTTTTTGGTCTGCTATCCATGATTCTTCTAGTTCTTAGGCATTTAAGGGGGTTCAGTGGATTCTTATCCTTGTCTTCCAGTTCTGGGTGGTTTGAATGAGAATGGCCTCCATTGGATCATATATTTGAATACTTGGTCCCCAGTTGGTAGAAGTGTGGCCTTGTTGGAGGACATACTTTGAGGTTTCAAAGCTCATGTCATTCCCAGTTAGCTTTCTCTGCCTCATGTTTGTGGATCGAGATGTAAGCTTTACCTACTTAACCAGTGCTATGCCTGCCTGCCTGTTGCCATGCTTCCCACCATGATGGTCACAAACACCCTAACTGTAAGCCCCAAATAAATTCTTTCTTTTATAAATTGCTCTGGTTATGGTGTCTTAGAGAATATAAATATAATAGCAATAGAAAAGTAATTAAGACAAATCCCATGAATCAAGAAGAAACTAGTGCGTTCAGACATCCACTCTATATCATAGCTGATTGGTTCGATCAAAATCATTCCCTAAGATTTCAAATATTAGAACCAAAGCAAAATATTGTAGAGTTCTGCAACCTAGAAAAAGTCAGGCTAGGGCATGAGAGAATGAGGGGTCACACAGGTTTGAGAGGTGGGAGAGTTGGGGAAGGAAGAGGGATCAAGAGTTGATGACATAATCCCTGGCTCTAGCTGTCCATGGTGTCTATCCACCTCCTTGCTTTTACACAGGTTGCTAATTCTGAGGTTTAGTGTAGTTTTCTGTTGGCAGACACTTTTTCCATGGTACCTACACACACCCCATATTCAGACACAGCACCTGAGGCCTATGCCTTGAGCCATTCCTGTCTCCCCATGCTTCACCAACTTCTGTTCAGTGATAGGATTTGGAAAATCCTAGGGAGATCATTAGCACTGCCTAGCATTTACTATTAGGCTATGTCTAAGTCTCAATTTTAATTAAACTATTTCCAAAGCCATCTTAGAGTTTCAACTCTTTGAAGCAGCATCCATATTGACTTCACCTTTGAACGGCTAGTGAGTAGACTACATGGAGCCACATGCTGTCATTGGTCATTGTGCAAATCAATGAAATTTTGAGTTGGCTTCCTTCATCACCTGGCTATTTTCCTGTGAAGGCACTGAACTGGAAGCCACTTGGAGTTATCTTTAGAAACACTCTAAACCTCTCCCTTCCTTTTGGGCATTTGCCTTCTGCCAGGCTTGGACAGGGCACCTACAAGACCCATACAGTTCTTGCTCCAGACCCACTAAGACAGCTAATTCATCAGCCATCAGCGGGTGAGCTAACTTGAAAGATGCCCTTCCTTCCAAACCAGATTTTCTGCTCTCTTCCTTTGAAATCCTGCTATGCTGTTATTCAGTAGTGAAAACATCAGAAATCATTTTCAAGAGGAAGCCAGCTGCTTCATTAGTCTGATTAAACTTAAGCAACAAGATTCGAGACCAGTCCATACGCTGAAAACAGTGACTTCTCCCAGCCTCAGGGAGATTGGCGGTGATTATTAACCTGGAGGCTCAGTTGCCGTCACATCTGCAAACTCATGTCCTAGAGAGAGGACTGGGTTACAGAAAGAAAATGTCAGGGCTCTCTGAGTCAATAGGACTTGGTTTTCCCCCTTAGCCTCACCAAAGGCCTGGCTGGCTCTCCCAAGTATGCCACTTTCCCTACCTCTTGGGAAAACCTTGGTCTTCAAAGGCATTGATGTTTATGTTTAAAACTAGATTTCAGAATTTACCAGCTATGTGATTTGAGGCTCTGATTCTTTAGCCTAAAGGGGAGATAAAAATACCTATTTATAAGGAAGCCACAAGGCCTGGTAAATACTTGACGTTCGGAATGTTGTGGTTTGGAATGGGTGGAATGTAGGCAAGAGTCGGGAGAGGTGACAATCCAGTGGCAACACCTTAAGAGGAGACGGGACCACAAAAGGGCACACCAGTTAAACAAGTAGTTGAGGGTTTATATTAAAGTAACGGGACACTGTAAGAAGATGAAATCTCAGGCGGGTGGTGAAATCAGCTCACTTCGGCTGCAGGGCTGGGGTGGTGAGGAGTGCTACCGTGCTCGAGGTAAGGAGGGTGACCACAAGGCCAGGGCCACCTCCAGGGTTGATGAGCATCTAAGTGAAAGAAGGGAGTAGGGCCAGGAGGGGTCTGCCTTTGTAGCAAAAGCCTGGGTATCAGAAGGAAGCGGAACAAATTGCCATTGCTGAGGGACTGAAGGGAGAAGGGATCTAGGAGAGGGAAGTCTGAAATGATCCCTGAGGTGGGTCTGTAGCCCTGGAGACTTGAGAGAGAGCGTGAGAGCCATTTTCTAAGGAAAAAAAAATTTAACAAACACTAACAAAACTAACAAAAAGAAGTAAGTTTCTTTTTAGGACATGAGATGTATTCAGTCTAAGAGACAGTGAGTGTGAGGTACTGTCTTCAAATTTCCCACTTAGTGGCATCAAATCCAATTTGATGCCACAGAGACTAGACTGACCTTGTCTGAAGACATCCACTTCCCAGACCTAATTTCTGGAGAGATTAATAGCCAGACCAAGATCACTCATTGTCTATCCAGTTTGAAAGTTTCCCCAGGCAAGGGCAGGCATTCTGGGGATGGGGTGGGTTTAGAAATGCTGCCACCATTTCTACTAAGAAGTCATTTTCTGCGGAACTCCAACAAGAAAAAAGCCACGGGTTTGTGTCAAGGTTGATGGGGGAGAAAGTCCCAAAGATGGGGAATGTCAGGAAAAGCATAAAGGTAAATGATAAGAGCAAAGACAATAGAAAAGAAAATAAAAGCATGGCAGCCCATATACAAAAGACTCCTGGAAGTGGACTACGGTGGGAGGGAGAAAGGGACTGGGCCACCAGGTGGACCTAGCAGAGCAGAGGACCACATTATGGAGCACAAAGTCTCGCCTTAAATCTCACGAGAGAAAGCCTGGCTGTACAACCTTGGCAGAGCTAGATCAGCTCCGTGAGCCACCATCTTTTTGACTTTTAGAGTGGTTGTATGAGCACTTCCCTTGCAGGGCCAGGGTGAGACAGTGCTGTGAGGTGATCTGTGCAGTGAAGGAGGTGGACACGTTCGCTAGGGGGTCATTCAGCTTTCCCCTTGCTACCCCAGGATATTCCTGCTCTGGCTCCACAGCTCAGAACGGACCCTGACTACCAGTCAGACACCCTCTGCACCTATCGTTCCAACCGTGGAGCTGTGGGGAATCCCTCTTGGTTTGTGGACAAAGTGGGGTTTGATACTCAGCTTGTTTGGAGAAACTTAAGATGGAAGGAGCTGGCCTGGGTGCCTGTGTCTCCTGCCACACTGCACCCCACAAGGTGACCTTAGGCACATCACCTGAGCTTCATGGTACCTTTTCATCTTTTCCTCACAGGGTGATAGAGAGGATGAAATGGCATATCTCAGGAGACACTGCCTGGCCCACAGTAGGCAAAGGATATCTGTCTTCCTTTCAATTTCCTTCATAATGGCTTTGAGATTCCAAAAAGGATTAGAAGTGGAGTAGAGACTGCATATTGCTAAGTGGCATCTTATGTTACTATCAAATCTAATTGTCAGCTGAAGGGAGCAGAAAAACAAGCATTTATAACCCAACAAAGTAAGTTGACCCTGTCTGTGTAGATTGGTGGCAAATAGGTCCATGCTCCCAGCTGTCTCCATTTTGAAGCTTTGGAACTGAGTTAGCATCAGTACCATTGCTGCAGAAAAAAAAAGAAAAAAAGATGTCTCCCGCACTGAGCTTTGAGCTTAAACTTTTCCAAGCACAACAAGGAGTGAGTACAATCTTAAGGGTTCCTCTGCCTCTCTGTTTGCCACCCCTAAGGCAAGAAGACAACACCAACAGCTCATTGTTGCCACTCACTTCTAAGTTAAAGTTGTGGAAAGATCATGGAGTTGAAGTTAAAAATTGTGCATTGATTTTAATAAGTCAATATGGAGATAAGAATTAAATCTAAAGCATGTAGAGATGTGAGTCAGACTTTGCCTCAGCACCTGAGGAAGAGATACATTCTCTGTCCAGTGACAGCAATATGTCTAAGGGAAACACTTGTGAAAGACTGTGCGTGTGTGTGTGTGTGTGTGTATGTGTGTGTGTATGTGTGTGTGTGTGTGTGTGTGTGTGTGTGTGTGTGTGTGTGTGCGCACGCGCGCGCACGTGCACGCTCTGTGTTCTCTTGGGGGAACTATCAACTGAAGCCAGCTCCCTGCAGTTATCACACCTAGAGCCTGGAAGGACTTACAGAAGGACCCAGTGAAGGATAAAGCCAGTCTGACAGTCCCTGGGAGTGTTCACCTTAGAGATTATAGGAAGAGCATGTAAGTCATCCACCTAGTAGAACCAGGAGCTAGGCTGCACTGTGTCAGCTCAGGGTGAGAGTCTAGCACCTGAAGAGTAGAGAATACATGCTATGCTGGTAAATACTTTAAAACCAGCCCTGGGAGGGGTGCCCTAAGCTATAGCATGTGTAGGTGGCTATGGTATGAGAACTTCCACCACAACTGGTATGTAGCTACCAAGGGATGTCATTGACTCAGGCAGAGATGACTACTAAAACCTCTAAGCACTCCACTTGGGAGGGTTCGGGGACTCTGCTACCTGCAGCTCTCAGGAGGCCATAATAAGGCAGGTGGAGTGGGTACTGACTAAAGTAGGCACACAAAGGCTGTTTGCAAAATAAACAGTTATTGGGTGGACCTCAGAATGAGCAAATGATGTTCCCGGACAAGAGCAGTGCAGAAGCTGGCCTCAGGCTTCTACTGAAACATGTCAGAAGGAAGAGGTGTGCTCAGTTCTTGGAATTGCCAGTGGATAATAGCTGAATCATCAGAAAGACATGGCATGGGCGCAAGCTTTGGGTCTGTGAAAATTGCAATGGCACTTCCGGTTTCCACAGGTAGACAGAAGGCAGAATGTTCTCTGCCTCCACCTTTTCGTTACTGTCTTGCCTCTGTTCCCCTGGCTACCAGCTTTGCTCACACTTCAGCCTGGGAAAAGAACTGTCAGCAATTGCCACATACACTAAAGGACTATGTGGATGCTTTGTGTCTTTGGCCCAGCAGAGGTTGAGGTCATTCAAAGCAAAAGAAGGCACCATTCTGTGTCTTTGCCCCATGAAACAGTGTGTGGAAAGGTCTCCCAGGGTACTCAACTTTCTCCCCCACAGCACCTTTCTCACCATCACTGCCCCCTCCCCCTTGTGGCCACATTATGTTTCAACTCCAAAAGAGTGGGCTCCTCTGGGGCAGAGAGTGACGCTCCTGTTTGAACCCTCAGTGCTGAACATCTGGCATATGGCTGAGCCCCAGAACTGTGTGTTACATAAGAACACTTGGAAATGAGAAAACCCACTTCCCACACCTCTGATTGCAATGCTCCAAACTGGCTAAACCCTTGGAAACACCTAGAAACAATCCACTGACATGCATCTGTGAAACCTGCCAACTATCTGTAAGAAGACAGGCTTGGAGAGGCACAGAGTCCCCGGTTCACATCCTTCTAGGGCCAATTGTAAAAACATATTTCTCAGAGACAAATCACTACAAAAGCTTTGAAAACACAGACAGTTCCCTGCTTAGGAACACGTTGTGTTCTGGAAGTCTATTTATGAAATAGTTGTTTGAAATTCTGATACACTTTCTCGTAAACTACCATCAGAAGGGTGACTGGTGGCATAGCTCTAACCTGGGATGTGTGCAGAGGACAGCAGGAGGAAGCTAGGAAACTGCTTTCCTCAGAGTGTCACAAAATAGGTACACAGAGCACGTCAAGCTCCACAGTAGCTTCTGATACAGGGGCAATACCGGAAGCACTTGAGGGGCAATACCAGATGCAGTTAAGGGGATGTTGTGACTTCAAGGAGCAAGAGCCACCTGTCAGTCTTGTTCAAAAGGCAAACTTCTGGTCTTTCCAGGAGTCAGGTAGGATCAGGGTTTTGAGTTCAATTGGTGAGAGCAGCTTATCCAGGGAAGAGGTGGGCACACCACTCAGCCTTGGATGATGCCACCCTCTCCGAGGCTGTTTTTATCCGTTTGGTTCAGAGTCGTGCCTTTTTCATTTCTTTCTTGAGTAACAGAAGAAGGCAAACAACTCCCTACCCCTTCCCAGGATGAGCGTAGAACAGGGAGTTAGGTGAAGAGCGTCTGCCAGGGACGAAAGAGACTGCCATTCATTTGACCGTGGAGTCGCCTGGGATAGAGCTGGAAAATGGCCTCTTCCCTGAGTCTTCTTTCCTTAGTCACACTTCCCTGCCAGTGCTTGCTCTATGTCCATGTTCAGGAGAGCGGCATTGCAGTAATGTATTTGGAGAGAGAGAGAGAGAATAAATAGTCATTTATTTCATTATAGTACTGCTCTACACCTTTACTAAAATCATAAGACAAAAGCATAAAGAGTCAGCCAGGCAATTAAAGCCAGTTTTCTATAATATAGAAAAATCTGTTCACAAGTTCTGTCGAAGAAAAATTACGGCGGGAGAAACCTTCAGAGGAAGTGGGAAATCCTCCACTCAGCAGGCTGTTACTAGTTGGGACATCCTAAGCTATCAACGCCTGCAAACAAAAGCCCTTGGGACAGTTACATGCGGGAGCACAGGTGTTTGGCACGCAGCCCAGTGACAGATGTCCAATTTGCTCTTCCAGTTCCAGAAACTTAAAGCCAATGTTCTATGTTGATATTCTTGACACTCTACTGTTGCAGTATACTTGACACTATACTGCAACAGAATAATCCTTTTGTACACTGTGAAGATGTGCCTTTGCCAAGGCATCTTTTGATTGGTTTAATAAAAAGCTAAGCAGCCAATAGCTAGGCAAAATTTTCAGGGCAGAGAGAACACTAGGAAGAAGGCAGAGTTGCCAGCCAGACACGGAGGAAGCAGGAAAGCAACGTGGACTGAATAAAGGTAATAAAGACACAAGGTAGAAAGTAGATTGATAGAAATGCATTAGTCTAAGCTATAAGAGATATCTAGAAACAAGCCTAAGTGACTGGCTTAGGCTTGTTTAATAAGAAATAAGAAATCTCCATATGGTTATTTGGGAGCTGGCTGATGGGACAGAAAAAGCCACTTAAACTCTACTATGTGCAGCACTTGGAGCATGGTGGGAAAGTAATTAAGATACAATCTAAGGAAGACAAGATAGCTGTCCCTCAGATGAGATAGGGCAGCAGGCATGAGGCACTCCTGGATAAATCATAGTGCAAGGCAACCTGTAAACTTTAGAATGAATTATGAGCAGCCTTTAGTAAGAGCATGGGGAGAGGATGATTGCTCCCCACTGGGTTCATTTAGGAGGCAGGGCTTTAGGAAGAACTTCAGAGGAGGGAGGGAGGTTGGGGGGAAGCGCACCTTCAATTCCAAACACCAGTACCGTCTTTGTAGGAGACGGGGAGGGGTGGGTGGAGAGTGTGTAGAAGATGAAGCTATAGCTTGAGTGGATAGGCAAGCTAAGATTGCCTATGTATGACCCTGAATACCATTCAGGGAGCACTGGCTTTGTTGTAAAGTGCTGAGCACAGCAATGCCATTTTCCAGGCTACCATGAGGCTAACACTGTGTTAGACTGCTCAGACAGCCCCTCCACCCCGGTGCCCATGTCCAAGAGGAATGGAACTATTTCAGGTATTTTGAGGACTTTTGAGCAAATGGCAGATTTTCAAAAGCAGCTGTCCTAGTTGGTTCTTGTCAACTTGACACAAGCTATAGTTGTGGGGGGAAGGAACCACAATTGCAAAGTCAGGTTGCTGTAGGCAAGAGCATGGGGGCATTTTCTTGAACAATGGTTGATATGGAAGGGCTCAGCTCAATGTGAGTGCTGCCACGCCAGGACAGTTAGACAGAAAAGCCGAGCATGCCATGGAGAGCAAGGCAGTAAGCAGCATCCTCCATGGCCTCTGCACCAGCTCCTGCCTCCAGGTTCCTGCCATGGGTTCCTGCCCTGACTGCCCTCAGTGATGGGGTGTAGCCTAGGAGTTAAAGCTGAGATAAACTCTGTCCTCCCCTAGCTGCTCTTGGTCATGTTGTTTCATTACAACAAGGGACACTCCACTGGCACAATAGTGGCAGGAGCCAATGGAAAAGTGGACGAGAGAGTGGACACTTGAGTTCTTGCTTTCTGTGACATTTTGCCCCCCACCAATAAGTTCACAAGAGGTAAATCAGTATCTAGTAACTCTAAAAAGCTCTGCATCTGGGCAGGCTTGGGGGTTTATGGTCATTTCTGGAATTAGAACCTATTCCTTCCCTGGGGAGCTTCCCGGTAATCCCACATGAAAAGTTTCCCCCGTAGAGCTACACTGAGAAATTCCACAGCAGCATCTCCTGACCAGGCAACGAAGAACACAGACCCAAAGTCACGCAGCGAACCAAAATTAGCCTCTTTACAAGCCCGTGAAAGCCGGGTGATTAGAGTCCACTGCCCAAAATACACAGGGAGGTGAAAGCTCTCCTGGTTTTTCACATGCCCCTCTCACACCTCTCTTCCCTTCTTGGCACCATCTATCTCCCAGCAGACCTTAAACAAAATGGGATCTCAGGTGGCTAAGTGTCCCCATCACTTCCTCAAGACATCCACTGTGAGCGACTCCAGGGGCACTGCAGAGTTCCAGGCAGGGGACAATATTTGAAATCAGTCCTGAACTTGGGCCAGCACCCAAGTTAAAAATATTACCGTTCAAAAGAAAAAAAGAAAAAATGGAAAAAAAGAAGAAGTGTTTCTTAAGTTACCATTGTTGGGAGCCCAGAGACAGAGCTCCAGGCCAGAGGTGTGTTGATGCTCCTTTGGAAGCCGACAAACAAGTGAGTGTTATAACAATTCAACATTGCTTCCTTCCCAGCTGTTAGGGGAAGAAACTCTCTTTCATCTTTAACCACATTTTTACATAGCGCTTCCAAAACTGACAGGGCCTCAAGCGAGCATGGTGAGAGACACCTGTACTCCTAGCATTTGGAAGCAGAGGCAGGCAGACTGGGTTTTTGGCCAGCTTGGTCTACGAGCAAGACCCTGCCTCAAGCAACCACAAAGAAAGGCAGGTGAAAGGTTGTATGTGTGCTTCATTTAGCTGCTTTAGAGGAGAAAGTGGGTCCGCAGGGCCTGACTACCTCTTTCAGCCCCCTGAGTTTATCTATTACTCTTCCTGTTACCCATTGCTCAGTTTTGAGTCTTTGACTTCATTTTCTGTCCTTTATGTTTTGTTTTGGGTTTTTGTTTTTGTTTTTGTTTTTTTCCTTCAGGCTTATCTGTGCTATTGTGAGGATTTCCCCAGGTTGCTGTATTGGAGGGTCCCAACCAAGCAATCTGTTGCTCAGCGATAGCATTTATCAGAGTACAAGAGCCAGGGATGGTGATAGAGACCACTTCCAAGCTCTTTATTTTACTTGTAGAACAAAGCCCCAAAGGCGGCAGAGAGGATGGCATGCCCATATTCTCAACACTGGATGCACAAGTCCCATTCACTACAAAATTGAGATGATTCTATCTCCATCCCAGAGGCTCACCAGCTGGATGCAGTCCTGCCTTCATAGCAAGGTTAGGGCTGGACAAAGCCAGCTCCTGCCCTGACATTGAGAAAACAGAAAGGTCCTGTTGGTTGCAAATTCTAAAGTGAGCTTGACAATGTGCTGTAATGCTCAGGTTTTTCAGTATGTGAAGAAGGTAACCCAAGACCCCTGAACCCTGGTCACCGTATCCCCAATCACTGAGCTACCTCATGCTTAGTAGTTTGTTCTTGGTGCACTCAGAGAGCCAAATGTCACCCTGCTTCTCAGAGACAGTTGGACTTAAAAATTTCCAGACACAGGTGGCTGACTCAGCCCTCGCTTTGCTGTGGCAATGGTGATCAGGCATCAGCTGTTGGCTCGGATGAGGTGTTCCCAAAGCAACATGGTGAGTGTGAGCTGCCAACACTGGAGGCTCAGGGAATGCAGTGTGTTGAGCCAGTTAAACACCTCATACTGCCCTCTCTCAGAAATAAGGGTGACTCATCGGAGTGCTCTGTGACCGAGACTGGGAGAGGCACTAGGGAAGCTACTGGGCCCAGAAATCTGCACACAGAGAGCCCCAGATTCCCTGTCTCCAACTCACAGCCTCTTCTCTAGCTGAAAATGAATATAGGCTCCATTCCTGAACCCTGCCATCCCTCTCCAGCAAGCACATCTGGTCTCTTCAAGCCTGTTCTTCCTCTCACACTAAGGGCCTGCTCTCTACAGTGTGGTGTTTCGTTCTTGCTTCTTAACCATTTCTATTGTTTGTTTACATCTGACACGGGTTACAAATGCTCTAACGAGAAACAGTGGTGATGCAGACTCCTCCAGCTCACCTGGCCTCTGCAAAGCTTCGTAAACCCTTACTATTTCAACTATGGCTTCAACATCTGCAAATAGAGCGCTTAGCAGTCAGGCTTTTGTGCCAATTGGAGAAAGGGTGTCCCTCCCTTTCAGACAGACAGGGTTCATAGCCAGGCAAAAGAAGTATGGGCTGGGCTCCATCTCCTAGGCTGGAGGCCCTGTACAGACAGACGCTTGTACCACCTGGGCTGTGGCTCCTTGCAAGAGATTATTCTCTCTATGTCCCTCCTCAATGCTCCACTCCAATGGGAAATGCCTGGGGAAGCTGGCATCAGACAGCTTGCTTCCCTCTTGTCTGAAGGGAAGAAAAGGAACACACACACACACACACACACACACACACACACACACACACACACACACACACACACACAAGACCTCATTGTGTCTCTACTCCAGTATATTTCAAGGCTCTCTCCAGCCCTCTCCTCTCAATCTCACTCTCTTGCTGGGAAGGCCCAGAATACAAATTGTCATAATTCTTGACTTTGGCTTTCTCTAAGCATGGTGTGACCATTCCTCCTGGTCTTTGAGTCAAACACCTACCACCCTTTCCAATGCCGTTCTCAACCCTGCCTCCTCATGATTTCTAATCAGACTAGCTATGTCTTTTTGTTGCTTCTGTCACCCCATCTAGATGCTATACTGCTCTGATCTTTTCCAGAATGCTACCAGAATGGAACTTAGACATCCATCTCTTAGCCCCCTGCTGAAAAGTTTTCATGTACTTACCCTGTATCTGCCTGGATGTGTAACTCAACACCATCCTACCTAAAGCTGCCCTCCCCCCAGTAATCTATTTTCAAACACATTGGTGAACAATTTTGACTTCATAAATGATTTATTTTGTAAGAGCAAGCACCTTCATATTTACCAATCTTTATGAGCATTTTTGTTCTCTGAATTCTTGTTTGGCATCCTTTCCAGAGATTTTATTATTATATAATAACTTCCCAAGCTTGCCAGCTTAGATCTCCACACCCTACCTCTGCCTGCCTTCCCCATTTGTCCTACCAAGCTTATTATCTCCTTATTATAAAAGAGATAACAACTCCATGTTGTCCCAACTTCTGCCTATAATCATGTACTACCCATCCAGGCTCTCCTTAAGTCAGCCCTCTCTAGAATGAGCCCAGACTAGATTAAACCAAATGTTTTTCTTGTGACACACATGCAACAGGTGTTTGCCTCCTCAAGGACGCAGTTTAGAAGGTAAGAGTTGTTTCTTCCACAATCACCCAGCCCAGCACAGTGAAGATGTATGCAGCAAGCCTGTGCTCAGGGTCTGCCTCTTAAAAGGACAGGACAGAAATAGTTCTAAGCCTTTTCTGTCTTTGTATTCCTCCTTCCTTCCAGGTAAAGGCCCATGACTGGAGTCAGTGAGAAGTGTCCAAAGACACAGTAGAGACTAATAAATATCTATGAGATGAACAAGTCACTAAGTGGCAGGAGACAAGAAACGATGAAGGAAGAACTTACACACATGTATTTCACAGAATACCCTCACACCACACATGTGTCAGCCTAGCTGAAGGCAGCTCTGAAAGGCTACCCAGGGTACCCAGGGTGAAGCCTGGATAGCGGATAACAGGATGAAGCATGAGCACAGGGTTCCAGCATTAGTTTTGCTCTCATCACCTGGGGAAGGAAGTGAAGAGAGCTCCCTGGGCCTCCGGTTCCTTCTTGGTTTCATCACCCAGCCTGCTGGTGGCCCGGTATGACTTAACCACCAGGGTCCTTCTGTGCTTTTCAACAGTCACGCTTGCAGCTTCCTCCCCAGATGCCTGGACACCCAGGGCCCCAGCACCTCAGCCCTCTGCAGAAAGCTTTTCTTGGCTACAGCTCTACACAGGGACCTTCACTGCCCACTGACAGAAAAGAATTCTTGGCTGTGGAAACTGGTAAACTCCACATATTTTACAGATGAGACTAAACTCCTGGTGACTCTAAATGTGGTGTGAAATGGACAGAAGTCATTCTGCTGATGTGACATGCCTGAAATAACATCACCACCGCCGCCACCCCCACGCAGACACCCACGTCATGGAAAGAGACAGCCCCACAAGTCCCTGTGCATCGGCTGCTGCCGCCTCTTCTTCCTTACCCTCAATCCCTGGTCATTTTCTGTATTTTTTAACTTTTACATTTTTCTTTTTCTCTTTTTTCGTGTGTGTGTGTGTGTGTGTGTGTGTGTGTGTGTGTGTGTGTGTGTGTTTGAGATGCTCCATTTGTCCTACTGAAAGACAGTCCAAGGTCACACAAGGCAAAGGATGAATGTCACTGGTTCTCAGTCCTGAGACCCCATGCATCCATCAGAGCCCATTTCTGGCTAGCTGCATTGATTCTAACCATTTATACCTGCAGAGGAGAAATGATCGGCAATCTACTGCCCCCAGGGTCAGGAATATCAGAAATGCCCTCCTGGACAGGACAGATGATAATGGACATCAGAGACACCAAGTTCCTAGAAAACAGAGAACTTGTTGATTTATTTTTGTGTTTAAATTTTTTGTCTCCTTCACTTGGAGTATGTAGGCAGCCCAGACCCCTAGGTTTCTAGGTTAAGGTAAACAAACGGCCAGAGGATATTGTATTTTTTTCAGGTATTTGTCCTCTACTTCCAAGTCAGCTGGTTTTTCAGCTTCCAGCACTGCAACGTCCTGCTGACCCCTGCCAGTCAGGAGTACCCTGATCATGCACACACAGGTTCCCACCGAACGATCAGCATCCGTGGGTGTGTGTGGGTGTGCGCACGTGTTTATGTGTGTGAACCCGTGTGTTTGTGGGGGACGCGTGTGTCTGCGCGCGCGGGGTGTGTGGCGGGGGCGGGCTCTGCGCCCTGGGGGCAGGGCTCCGCAGCGAGAGTGGCAGCTGGACTTGCGATGCTGCGAGAGACAGGGTGCAGAGCCGCAGTGCTGTAGCGGGCAGCAAAGGCAGCCTGCCCTTCCAGCAGCCTAGCCCCTAGCGGAGGCGGAAGACCCGGGGGGCCGCCAACCCTGGAAGCCGCCTGATGTCCCCGCCCCAGAGAGGGCTGCACTGGGAGGACGCCTGGGAGCCCGCTTTGGTCCCCTTGTGTCTCTCGGTTCCTCTTTCCTCCCAAGTAAGGGAATAAGCGGCTAGGAGGGAGCGCCCCCGGCAAGCTCGCAACCAAGTGTTGCATGGTGAGGTAAGACCATGGACGCCACGAACCAGGGGTCACCAGCTTGGGGGGTGCGGGGGAGGGACGCAACAGTAACTTGTAAAACCGGGGCAAAGCGAGAGCGGGTCCCGCGCCTGGGAAAGGAGATGCAGAGGAGGCCCCTGTGCCCATCCTGACGGTGCCACCTGCCACAATCCTGGGCCAGAGGGGATGCGCCAGTGGATTGTGCAGGGTGGGGCCCCCTCCCTGTGCGACCGGTCGGAACGCAAAGGTGTGTGGACGGTCTTGCTTCGGGCAGTTTACTGAAGCAACTGGTCAAATGTCTTCTTCCTTTTTAACGTTGGCTCCACGGTGTCCAAATCGCGGCACCGGGAGCCAGAGAGCTACAAGGAGCAGAGAATGTCTTTCTGCTGCCTGGTGGCTAGAGCGTCTGACAGTCCCGCGGGGTTTTGAGACTTTTGGACACTCCAAGTTCAAAGCCTCTGGGTGGGTGGGTGGGTGGGTGGGTGGAGGGCTTAGAGATAAGACGAAGAGAATACAGACACCTTGGCAAATAAAGGGAGGAACATCTGTGGAAACCTAAAGCTGACCTGTTTCTTTTGAGTCACAAGACCTGACTGTGTGTTTGTACAGTAAATAGAGTGTGCATCCAGAATCACCTGTGGGGCTGTAGGGAGTTTAAAAAAAAAAAACTGCAGTTGATTGCCTCACCCCGTATCTTCTGATGTCTCCTTTCTCGGGACTAATGGACTAGAATTTGAGGACGGGGCTGTGGACTTATTTAAAAAGCCCTACATGTGATTCTGAGGGTCCGCCTCCATCCCTGCCACAGTTGCAGAGAACAGGGGAGAATCAGATGTATGATCAGTCCTGCTGTGCACTTCAGGGCAGCAGAGAGATCCCTCTCTCAGTCTCAGGGGTCTCAGGGATGGGGGATGTCAGGATGGTCTGCTCAGGGACTTGTGAAAGAACCACAGTGGCTGCGTTTTGGAGTGCTGTGTGAAGCCCCAGGCTAATTTGTCCAGGCTGCTATGTTAACTGCCTGTGCCTCATTAGGGTACAGTGACCTCCCTATGGGGAGGAGAGCTGTTCGTCATGCTTTCAATTCAGGGCCTTGAGGGGCCCATCATAGGTCTATAAGTGTGCACTGTCACCTCCAAACATAATGAGGAGCAGTAGGTAGACACAAGACTTTGATATCTCTGTGCCTGGGATTCATTGTTTATACAATGCAACTTGAGGAGCCACTTGCTGGAGAATAGGGTACCCTCATGGTCAATGAAGGGCTGAAGGATGTTTGTTCTCTTCTCAGTCTAGGGGTGTCCCCAACTATGGGAAGGTGCTTCTTGTTTAAAGAGCTGTATTTGACAGAAATTCCAATTTGAATATAAATTATACTCATTAAATAAAACAGCAGTAACTAAGATAATTTCCTATGGTGTTTCTCATCTAATCACCCCCACCACACACACACACACACACACACAGAGAGAGAGAGAGAGAGAGAGAGAGAGAGAGAGACAGACAGAGACAGAGACAGAGACAGAGAGACACAGAGAGAGAGTCCCTTTAACATTTAACTTAAGCATTCTAAGCATTATTGTTTCTGGGAGGGGTCTGGAGGGGTGGGAAGGAAATAGAAGAATGCTTCCCACTTTATATGTGTGTGTGTGTGTGTGTGTGTGTGTGTCTATGTCTTCATATGTGTCTATGTCCTCCCATATGCATGTCCATGTCTCATGTCTCTTTGTGTATATGCCCCTGTGTGTATGCATGTCCCATGTCTGTGTATGTACATATTCCATGTCTGGGTGTATATGCCCCATATCTCTGTTGTGTACATGTTTCATGTCTTTCCATGTGTATATGTCCCCCCATGTATGTATACATGAAGTGTGTGTGTGTGTGTGTATGTGTGCATGTCTGTGTGTGCGTGCGTGCGTGCGTGCATGCGTGCGTGCATGCGTGTGTGTGTGTGTGTGTGATCCTCTATCACTTCCCACCTTATTTTGGAGATGGGGTCTCACTAAACCCAGGTCTCACTGATTCAACTGGACGGGCCATCCAGCTTGAGAACCCTCCCATCTCTGCGTCCTAGGTGTTGCCCAGCTATGTATGGATGGGAACTCAGATCTCAACACTTCTGCAGCAATCATTTTACCCATAAGCCACCTCCCTAGCCCCCCTTCACGTCCGTCCTTCCTTCCTTCCTTCCTTCCTTCCTTTCTTTCTTTCTTTCTTTCTTTCTTTCTTTCTTTCTTTCTTTCTTTCTACTTAGTCATTTGTTTGGATCAACCAAAATATAAGCAGCTTGCACTGTAGAGTCTGGGAACTGGAAGAAACCCCTGTGATCATCTATCCCAGCTTCTCCGCTGCCCACCCACCTCCCCACACAACACCAACAGCTGAAAGGCTCCCCCAGCGCTGACCTGACCTCCTAGGGGTCCAGCACATATGAGACTCTGTGTGAGTGTCTGCCCAGGCTGGTTCCAGCTCCTCCCCTGGAAGGGAAAGAGGAAGTGCTGTTTCATTGTGGGTAACACTGTTTTTGTTTTTTTAATGTGTGTGTGTGTGTGTGTGTGTGTGTGTGTGTGTGTGTGTAACATTATGATATACTCTTAATATAACAGTAGTTCCTGCTCATTGCAGAAAATTTGGGAAGTTGAAAGTAAAAAAAAATTATTGCCCATGTTTCCTACCACCAACATCCCACATTTTTAAATACATTGACATATTTCTCTTCTGTCTATTTTTGTGCCTGGAAATCATACACTCCATAGAGGGCTAGCATTTGTAGGTAACCTAATAAATGTACTTTGCATGGTGTTAATCATCTTATCTTCATTATGTCATTTAGTCCTAGGAAGTCCCTCTGAGATAGGTGTTATTATTATCAACCCCATTTTTCTAGGATGGCGTAGTGTACAGGTGACAGGCTCCAGTGGCAGAGTTCAGTGCAAACCCAAGCTCACTGACTATGGTGTGAGGTCTTATCGCTCCTCTTGATTTTTGTTTTGTTTTTCCTTAACTGGTCTTGTAGTGAGCATTCCTCGCCAACATCATTTCCCAGCTGTGTATTATTATACTGTTAGCCATTTAACTCCTATGCTCTCCTCAGCAACTACAAATAAGTCTTGGCGAAACCTTTACCATGCACATTTCCAGTTCCTTCTTCCGGGCAGATTCCCAGAAGGAGAATTACCAAGCCAAAGGGCAAGGCTATTTGGAGATTCCTTAAAGGTACACAAGAAGCCACTGCTCTTTATCGGTGGAAAAAAAAAAAAAAAAAAAAGGCTTCACCAACTTCCATTTCTCTAGAAGCAGCTCTATCACAGTCTAAGTAGATACCCTTTAGCTACTCAAGAAGTGTTCAGAGCTTCACAAGACAAAGCCACATGCAAGAGCATTCACAGCCTGATGGAAGAAGTCACACGTGCCATCTAATTTATCCACTCAAATATGGATGTGGAAACTGCTTCATATAAGGCTATTCTTACTTCCTGCTGTTGTTTTCTGAAACAAAGTCTCACTAATGTAGACCAAGCTAGCCTCAAATTCCCTCCTGCCTTGACTTCGAGAGTGATGGGATTACAGGCTTCTACAAAAATGCTTTGCTTTGAAATTGTACCTAGCTTTATGTGAGGAACTGTGGCCTACACAATTCTTGGGGGGCATCACATACTTACTTGGAGCAAATCAAACTATTGTATAAAATATATAAATGTATATAATGTTCCACATCTTCACACAGTGATTACGGTAATCTTCACCCTTATAAACATACATCACCACATAGCCAGGCTCAATAGGTTCTCATTAGTCATAGCGTCTTCATATTCTGACCAGATTCACAGAGTAATTTGTTTATATCAAGTATCAGAATCCCATAGCAAAACAATCATTACTTATAAGTAGCAGAGTTCATCTAATCAAATAACAGCAACACAGCCCAGAAAAAAATCCAATCAAGATAACTCCAGATAAGCCAATTTTTAAGAGGTTATGGGCGGGTGAGATGGCTCAGCAGTACAGCACCTGCTGTGCCCATGTAATAATGGAGACCAAGTTTAGATTACTCCATTAACATAAAAAAGAGAGAGGCATATAGTATGTACCTAAAATCCCAGTGCCAGGGAGATGGAGAGAGGAGGGTCCCTGGGGCTGAGTGGTCAGCCAGTCTGGTTACATCAGTGAGCTCCAGGTTCAGTGAAAGACCATGACTCAAAATATAAAGTGAGGGAAGTTTGAAGAAGAGAGACTTACACTCACACACACACACACACACTTATGCAAACACACACATATGCATGCACACACACACAAATGCACCACACACACCAAGAGATACCACAAAACTATACTCAGGTCAAAGAAAATGTGACCAGCAAAGAAGAAACCCAATCAGATACCACCATAACCACCAGCACCACACATGAAGGCAATTTTAAAAGAAAACAAATTGGCCCTGGCCATGGGTTTCCTTTAGAGCCACATTTGCCTCTACTACCTGCAGTTGGCTCCGTAGACCTATTTTCTTACACATGGAATAAACAATGGTTGAGTCTCACTATGAAATAAACTTGTGCAAGACTCAGCTCATGCCCAGACAGATCTTTCTGAAATCTCTCTCCTCCTGTGGGGAAAATAGATGTCTCAGCAGCCCAGAGCATACACTTACCTTGCCATGATGAAAACATTTCTTTCCTATGTCCTCACAAGCATGCACGCTAACTGAGGGCAGGGCTATAGCTAAATTTCTGATGCATTCCCAGAACTGAGGTTTATGCGCAGGTGACAATTCAACAGCATCTATTGAATATGGGAATAGACTAATAAGAATGTCCGGGGCACTGTTCTGGGCACTTCGTGCACATTTCCCTTGCATGGGATCTTCCGCCTACTCAGGCCAGTCAGTCTCGGAAATATGCCATGTCTGATACCTAGAGTTCTGCTGTTTGTTTTCACATACCTCTCTTCCCATGCTTATTTAAATCTTCAGAATAAAACACAATTAGAGTGGGACAGGCAGCTTTTGGTGGATGCCCTGGAGAATGTACAAAAAGAGAACCTCCTTAAGTGTGAAGAGCCAGTATCCTAGCGTGTGAAGGGATGCCCACATCTGCCTTGTTTCCTACCATGTCCTCTGCTCAGTGTACGGCCCAGAGGAATGAAGACGAGAGAAAACAGAGGGAAAGCACTACCTACGCCATGCCCTTACCACACACTCTCCCCTAATATTCATGTCACTAAAGTCTGTTATTAATAAGGACGTATCTTGGGCAAAGACAGTGGATCTCAAATGTTTTGAGTGGTTTTGCCTGTATTTGCACTTTCCCACACAGATCCATATGGTTTCAAAGTTTCAAAGGCTGTCTGCTTTGCCTCGGCATTGATGTACATGGTGATGATGATGTGACTTGTCACCCTCTTGGCTTCCTGGGAAGCAGATAAAAGGGTGAATTTGAAGGTGTTCAAGGGAAACAATTTGTAGATGTAAATGGCATTCAAGAATGCAAAAGTGTGTTCAGGGTGCAAGGAGCCCTTGCCTCTGAGTTGACTGGTTAGAGAGAAAGGAGTGCATTGGCAAAACAGTCCAGCCAGCTACTATCCTCTGTGAGTTTCCCAAGAGCAGGTTCCAGCCATTCCAAAGGTGACGCTCATGACCATGTCACCTAAGTTAAGGCACAAACAATGAGCATTAAAAGATTCTGAGTCACTTCTCTGTATGCTCCAAGGACTAGCTAGGCATGAATTCAATAATTGAACAACATGTCTTTAGAAAAATTATTCAACTTACTGTGCCATCACTGAGCCCATACTTTCTATATTTTCCAAAAGACTGTCAGCCAAAGCTCATCAAACACCCTGAGATGATCCTGATTCCCTGGTACTCATATTCCCTCTCTCTGCTCTTCAGTTCCCCTGTCAAAGAAGCAAGGGCATTGATTTAGTATAAACTACTTTTGGTGAGTATACTTTTAGTATAAACTACATTACCTTATCAAAATCACAACTTCTGTGCTAAAAGCTCATCCCAATGCCTGTTTTAGAACACTTTCTGGGATTAGCAACAGCCCCTCAAAATCAGAAACTTTTAGCTGTGCCGTGGTGAGTTCAAGGCCAAGGCCAGCCTGTTCTACAAAGTGAGTTCTAGGACAGCCAGGACTCTTACACACAGAAAAACCCTGGTCTTGAAAAAACAAAAACAAAAACAAAAAAGGCACATCCAAAGTTCCTAGTATGATTGGAAATAAGATCAGAGGAGGAGCCAAGAGAGTGTCTAGTCCTAAATCATCATCTCTGTGAGGATCCCAGGCCAAGAGCAGAGGCACCTTCCTGACTGACATACCAACTGCTTGACAGACTGCAGTAGGGGGATTACAAGTTAAGGCTGTGTTTAGTGACACACCATGCTAAAACAGCAAATAATCAGACAAATCAAAAAGGTGGAATTCTCCGCCTACATGGAATGAGCCTGACCTAGAGGTCACAGCAGAGAAGAACCACCATCTCTCTGCTCTAATTAGTTCTTCTCCAGGGTGGAATTCCTTCTTCTCACCTTCTCTTCTGAAGGTTTTGATTCAAGTTTTAAAAAACGCCCATTTCCCCTTTAAGGATTGGCCTCCTAAGTCATCAATACCCCAGGGAAAATGAAAAAAATGCTTTCTTTGCTCAAAGTGTGAAAGGGGAGAACAGAAGAAAAAAAAGAAAGAAAAGAAAGAAAGAAAACATTAAGGATTCTTATTTTCTTTTTCTCTTTCTTCCTTTCTTTCTTTTCTTCTCCCACAAGGATTACATAGCCCAGGTAGGCCTCAAGCATTCTTTGCACACTTAGAAAAACAGCAATGTGTTTCTAGCCATAATCTCTCCTACTTCCAATCACAGGCATGTGAGGCAGGCACCATGGACCTCACCAGCCCATCTCACTAGCTTGATCAACTAAAGCAGGGTATGAGCTGTTGGCCAGTCAGTAGCCACCAAATACCTGATAAAGCCAGACCTACCCTTCAAGCAGGCCATTCGGGCCTTACCCTCCTTTCTGTGTAGCCTGTGTGGTGGAGGTGGTTCTCTCGGTGCCTAGTGGTGTCGTTGTCTACACAGGAACTGGCTTTTCAGTTTCTTCTAGGTCCATCAGATGTAGTGCTAAGCAGCTACGGCTTGGCAGACCACATTGCTCCTCAGGCTCTGAGTATTTTCATTGCCTACTACACTTCTGTACCTCTCAGCCCTGGGACAACAGCCACCATAGCTCTTCCTTTAATCAGTTGAGTTGGGGAAAAAATCACTCCATCTTTTATGAGACCAGATGCTTTGAAAGCCAAGGTAGGTGTTGTTATCCAGACCGCCCCCACCTAAAGTTTCATCGGCAAGGATGACCATGAGCTCAAGAACATGACCCCAGGATATCACTGGTAGAAGTGCAGTCTCTTTCTTTCTCTAGTGCCAGCATGCCCAACTGGTTTCTAATGGTCACCAGATGGTGTTTCTTAACTACTAGGAAGCCAGCAGCCCTGAGTTCCTATCACTGAGAAAGCCCTGCTCTGCCCAAATTCCTTGCTGCACCAAACCTCTAAATCATGCAAGTCACATCAAGTGCATTCCCGAAGAGACACTCAGTCATGAGACCAAATGTGCACCGAGCACCCACTGTGTGTTCCACCCAGGACCGGTTCCCGAGGAAAGCCAAATGTTTTCCATCAATTGTGGGGAACACAGCCAGAAAGAGACAGTGCTAATCTCAGATGAAAGTTGGAGGCAAATCCACAGTCCGAGAAGTTAGTAGACTGAAGGAGCTTGAACCATGGCTTTTAATGAATGAGAGGCAACTGTGTAAGCAAAGGCCCATCAGAGGCCTCTGATGCCATCATATAGTTCAGAACTGCTGAAGCAAACGCAGTGTCTGAGAGTGAAAAGAGGTGAGGCAGGAAGGCGAGCGGCTGAACTGCAGACTGTCTCCCCTGCCACATTAAAGAGCATGGGTTATATATATATATATATATATATATATATATATATATATATACGTATATATATATATATATACATACATACATACATACAGTGGGGAGGGGCAAGGAGAAAGTTTTAAGTGGGAATGATACGGTCACGTTGCAACATTACAGCAATCCCTTGGGCTGCAGTGTGGCATGAAGAGAAGATGAAAAGCAGAGTTACCCCTGGGGGCTTTGAGGGGACACTGGGGTAACATGGGGGCTGAGCATAAGGTGGCAGGAATGAAGGGAGTGAACTTGTCATGGAGGGGCTGGGTGCAGGGACAGCAGGATCGGAGCAGAGTCACTCCCAGGCTTCTGTCTGTGTGCCTCATGGACAAGGGAATTGGGAACAGTAGCAGAATGTATGTGATGATAAGTTCAGCATGTTAAACTTGAGGTGTCGGTGAGAGGTACAGATGGAAATAACAATGGAGGTCATACAGAGGTCAAGTCTCAGCCTTTTGGCTGAGGTTCACATACTATGGAAGCCTGGGTGGGGTGGGGGACAGCACAGAAAACTAGAACTGAGCGCAGTGCTCACAAGATGCTTGAAGGATGGGATGGGTAAAGTGGGAATAGGGAGCTGCAGTGGCCGCGCAAAGTCACAATATAGACATTGTCAGCACAGCAAAGGGGGAAGGCAAGATGCAGAAGTAGACTAAAGCCTTCCCCTCTTTAGTTAAAACAGTTCATGGCATGTTTGGGGGAAATGAAGCTTATACTACAGAAGGTTATTTGTTATAAAAAATAGAAAATATTGATACAAAATGAGAAAAGCAACATTTGATTTTCAAGAGACAATGGGCGAGTACCAGGCACTCCACACCATGAACCGTCAGAGGAAACCTCGGGTAGCTTTATAGAACTTTGGTGGGCAAAGCCCGTAAAGCGGGACAAGATGGAGAGAAAGTGCTCAGAAAGTGGACCACTAATACTATGTAGTGACCAACGTTGTTTACTCAAAATGATCTGGCCAATCAAGTGGAAAACTGAGAATGGAAAAGATACTCTGTGAAAGCACAAAGCCACTGGGTGTGCACCCTGTACTCCCAGCACTGGAAGGATGGGCACCAGGCTGGGCTACAAATGAGGGCTTGCCTCAAAAAAATACTTAAAAATATAATCTGGGTGGTGGTGGCTCACACCTTTAATCCCGGCACTCCGGAGGCAGAGGCAGGAGGATCTCTGTGAGTTCAAGGTCAGCTTGGTCTACAGAGTGAGGTCCAGGACAGCCAGGGCTACATAGAAAAAACATATCTTGAAAACCCAATAATATTAATAATAAATTAGGCCTTAACAGGTATCTCAGTCAGTAAAGTTTATTGCACAAGCATAAGTACCCCAGTTTGATTCCCCACAACCCATGTCAAAAAGCCTGGCACAGGTTGGGGACTTAGCTCTGTGAATGAAGTTTGCTTATCCTACAAAGATGAGGATCTATGTTTAGCCCCCCCCCCCAGAACCCACTCAAAAGTCAGGCAGGCATGGCGACTGCCTGTAATTCCAGAGCATGGGAAACAGAAATGGGATCCCAGGGGAAAGCTAGCTAGTGAGGTCTAGGTTTGGCAAAAGAACCTGCCCTGGATAGAGTGGGGAGTATTGTCCAGGAAGACGCCTGCAGTTAGCCCTCAGGCCTCTGCACAGAAACACACAGGGCATGTGCATCCACACAATACACATGTATGTAATACAGACACATGCAAAGAACAACAACAGACCACAGAGGTGATTGTGATCCCAGGTCTGAGGGGTGAAGACAGGCAGAAGAATCCTGTGGCTTACCGGCCATCAAGCCTGACCTACTTGACAAGCTCCAGACCCTTTCTCAAGAAACAAATGGTTGGCATCTAAGAAGACATACCTAAGGTTGACTTCTGACCTCCACACACATGTACACACAGGTGCACATTCCCCTGCATACACAAGGGCACATGCACACACCAATGTACACATTAAATGAATAATGGAACAGCTCAAACACAGACAAAGTATACGCGTTACTAATATGCTCATAACAATGCAACTATGAGCTTTATTCCTAATAAAGGAGTTACATAACAACTTAGTTATAATCTGTCTAAAAACTTGGTGTAAGTTCTACCATTGTGATAATATTGATGGAATACCTTGTGCTGTCACTCATTTGGAACCTCAAGCAATTAGTCTCATACAAGTCAATAATAGAATGAAGTTGAGCCTGGTTTCACAGGTTTATAATACCAGCTACTTGGGAGGCTGAGGCAGGAGGATGGAATCAAAGGCTTGTCTAAATCTACATAGTTGGACTCACAGCCAGCCTGAACAACTTATCAAAACCTTGTCTCAAAATAAGGAAAAAGCAGCAAGTAGCCTGGGGATGTGGTCATAGTATAGAATTTGCCTAGCATGTGTGAAGCCCTGAGTTGGGTCACAGAGAATGTAAACACTGAAAATAAAAAATAAAATTATGGCTACCAGACACCAGAGAGGGGGCAGGATGGAGAGAAGTATAGGGATGGCTGGTCAGTGGGTACCAAGTCACAGATAGGAACTAGTTCTGTGATGGCACTTTGGGGCTGTGCATAGGTAATGTGGAGGACTACATCTCGGTACTGTAGGGACTATCCATGGGCTTTGTAGGGAACTGTTTATAGGTACTAAAGAGTTATATCGGTACTGTGAGAGACTGATGGGTTCTTACATTTGCATGCTTCCTCCCCAGTTGAAGATCTGGAGGTGTGGTCTTCTTGGAGGAGATGAGTCACTGGGAGTAGGCTTGGGGGTTTCAAAAGCCCATGCCAGCCCCCCCACCCACTGCCTGATGATCAGGAATTAAAGCTCAGCTACTTCTCCAGCACCTGTATGCTGCCATTCTCCACACAATGTTGATAGTGGACTGACCCTCTGAAACTGTAAGCAAGACCCCAGATAAATGCTTTCTTTTATAAGAGTTGCCTTGGTCACGAAGTCTCTTCACGGTAAACAGTGACTGAGACAGAGACTGTGTCAGGAACTGTAGGGGACAGTATATAGGGACTGCATGTGAGCACTATAGGATACACTTCCTCCACACTCTTGATTGAGCACACAGAGACTGGGCACTCCTTATCTGTCAAGAGAACCTCCTTCAAGAGGAACTAAAGGAAATGCAGAAATGAGAGAATAGCACAGAGTATGCAAATGAGCTACTCCAGCTGGGCCTAACAGAACAGCTTTAGAGCTTGGAATCCTAAGGAGGTGGGGGGGGGGAGTTTGACTTCTACCAACAGGAAGAGATGAAGATGCAGCCTGGTGTGCAGAGATGTGGATGCAATATGAAAGGACTCTAAGGAAGGCAGGGGGTAACTAAAGAATGAAACCTAAGCCACTACTGGGTCAAAACCCACATTTAGCCTGTTGAGGAAGTATTGTATAAAAAGGGTAGGCAATCACTACAGAAGCCAGTTTAAAATGTGCCCAATTGTAATATGGCTTTAAAACTGTGAACTAAAGAAAATGCATGGATTCTAACAAAATATTCTAAAATAGCAAAAGTGAGAATATAATTTTTAATTAATTATTTATTTATATACTTACTTACTTACTTACTTACTTACTTACTTACTTACTTATTGTTTTTTCAAGACAGGCTTTCTCTGTGTAGCTTTGGAGCCTGTGTTGGAACTCACTTTGTAGACCATGCTGGTCTTGAACTCACAGATATCTGCCTGCCTCTGCCTCTCGATTAAAGGCATGAAATTAAAGGCTGGGCTTAAAGGCATGAACCACCACTGCCTGGCTAACACTTTGAGGTTTGGAAGTGTTTGCTTTCGCTGTGCTGAGGACCAAAGCCAGGGCTTTGCACACACTGTCACTGTCCTAGATTAGCATTCCTCTGAGCTCAGCCTCGCACCTGTGCTAAAGCTGGAAGCCTCTGGGGCAGAAAGAAAGGGTTGGGGTAATGAAAATGAAATATTCTGAATTCCTGGCTTCAATTATGAGTCATTTTGTTCTTGACATTTAATATGAGAATAATAGCTGCAAAATGTATTTTAATGTTTTCAAATACTTATTTCTTTCCTGGGGTGGGGCACATGCCATGGTCTGCACATCGAGGTCAGAAGACAACTTGTGAGAGGAGATTCTCTCCTTCCCACATGTGGATCCCACAGATGGAACTCGGGTTGTCAGTCTTAGGAACAAGAGCCCTTCACCCTCTGTAAAAGCCTGTGGTAGGACTTTCCCCACTAATTCAGTTTGCAAAGCAAAGGGTCTAAGAAAGCACATACCATGTGTATAAAGAAAATAAGCGAAATCGAAAGGAAGCATTCAAATTAATAATAGTAATAATAAGAAACATGAGACCAAACACCTCAGTTATAATAATCACACTTTGTTAAGAGCAGCATTTTGGGGTGTGTGTGTGTGTGTGTGTGTGTGTGTGTGTGTGTGTGTGTATGTGATGTGTATGTATGTATGTGGTGTGTGTGTGGTGTTTGTGTGTGTGCATGTGGTGTTTGTGTATGTGGTATGTATATATATGTGGTATGTGTGTGTGTATGGTGTTTGTGTGTATGTATGTGTGTGTGTGTGTGTGTGGTATGTATGTATGTGGTGTGTGTGTATGTGGTGTGTGTGTATGTGGTGTGTGTGTGTATGTAATGTGTATGCATGTGGTGTGTGTGTGTATGTGGTGTCTGTGTGTGTGTATGTGGTGTTTGTGTGTATGTATGTGTATGTGTATGTGGTGTGTGTGTGTGTATGTGGTGTGTGTGTATGTGGTGTGTGTGTGTGTGTGTGTATGTGGTGTGTGTGTATGTGGTGTGTGCGTGTATGTGGTGTTTGTGTGTATGTATGTGTGTGTGTGTATGCGGTGTATGTGTATGTGGTGTGTATGTGGTGTGTGTGTGTGTGTGTGTGTGTGTGTGTGTGTTCAGGACAGAGGGTGTCCTTCCCTGTCACTCGCCACCTTGAGACAGCCTCTTTCACCATTTAGGTTAAAATTAACATCATGTCCATGGTTTTTATATATAATTTTGTGGAATTTACCTTCTTCCTTGCTGACAATAAAATTAAGATCACATTTTCTCAGCTTTAGTCCTCTGGATTTTAGTTATTGTTTTTGCAAAATGGCCTGCACTGTTGAGCAGTCTCACAGATCATCTTGGTTGCAAGCAGTAGACCACGTCATTCTTGTACATTTTTTTCTCTAAATTAACCAGCCAACTTTCTACATTTCCCCAAATTTTCAGCCTGTGGTTGTATTTTTATTCAGTATTGTTGGATCATTTTCTACTGTGTTTTATGAAATAACTTTCAGATATAAGTTTGTGCCAACTGCATACATAGTTCTTGCTTACAGGCCTTCACCCTTTTTTTTAGACTTGAAGCCACAAGCAAATCCTGTGATTTTTTTTCATGAAGGACAATTTCTTACCCCTCTGCATTGGATAGGGTTTAATGCTTTCCCACTTCGATCTGATTCTCTTACAGGATCTTACAGTCATTACATCTTTGTATCGACAACAAAAGCTTCCCTGGACCTAGAGTTCTGTTATCTATTAGATATCTGTTATCTGCCGGGCAGTGATGGTGCACACCTTTAGTCCCAGCACTTGGGAGGCAGAGGCAGGCAGATCTCTCTCAGTCTGAGGCCAGCCTAGTCTACAAAGCTACACAAAGAAACTCTGACTCGAAAAAAAAAAAAAAAAAAAAATAGAAGCCGTCTTCTTTTCCAGGCCATCGTGATATGAGTGGGGCGACTCTTTCTCCTCCGTTGTCTACAGTGTTTCCTAGTGCTTGCTTACCCTGCTGGTCCCAAGGCAGGAGGAGTTCATCCTCTCAGACTTCTGTTGTCCACATGGACAGAGGTGTGGAAGGATGTAGGAGATGCCTGTCTTCTGGCAGAATGAGGCTTTTGTTGATGCTGACTTCATTACCCTAACTTCCCATGTCTCAGAAGAGTCGTGGTGAGGAAAGCACCCCACAGTTCCTCCTTGTGGCAGTGTGGACTGTAGCAAATGCACGATGTGGTGTTACCCATGTTCCTCAGCTCATTCTTCTCATTCATGAGATGCCCATGGGAGCTCCACACCTGCTTCACAAATTCCAACCACAAACTAATTTGCGATCAAACTTTGCCACATAGACAAATGAATAGTCCCCAGTGCTCTTTGTAACCATGTAGACTGTGTGTGTGTGTGTGTGTGTGTGTGAGAGGGAGAGAGAGAGAGAGAGAGAGAGAGAGAGAGAGAGAGAGAGAGAGAGAGAGAGAGAGAGAGGGAGAGGGAGAGAGAGAGAGAGAGAGAGAGAGAGGAGTGTTACCAGGCATCCCCCATCTTGCTTTTAACCAGTAGTTAGACCATGAGCAGATTCACTGTATCCCAGCTCTCTGATTGCCTTACTCCTTAGCCTTCAGGAAAACACACAGCCCATGCAAGTCCTTCCTGCAATATGACTCTTGCACTTCTAGCAAGTGGTAAGTGACAGCCAAGGACCAGCAGCCCAGTAGCAGTGTAACTTGCGACCTTGTCCCAGAATGGGTGAAAACTCCATCCTGTTTTCACACCCTCCATTGTCTCTGGATGGTAAGGGCCTTGAACACATGAAGAGGGAACCAGATGCAGACTGACAGTCAACTTGGTTCTTCAGTTACCAAGTACTTGAAACTAATGTCTTCTGTGAAGAGCTCCTATGCGGAGACGTGAGGAGCTCAGGCCAGCCAGGAAGGCCAGGAGTAGAAGACACCACGGGGAGCAGAGCAGAAGAAGGGAGGAAGCTGAGGAGGGCTGTGCCGCAAACTGGGAGACTTTGGAAGGAGGGGCTTTTCCGAACCTAGTGAATGTGGAGAGTGACATTTCCAGTGAAAACGTCCTTTCACTGTGGAGGAAACTGGGAGGAGCAGGGGAGGCCTGAAAGTGGATTGACTGAGGTTTAAGAATCACACCGGGTAAACAGCTGGAGCGATGGGTAGGCACACATGAGTCCATTGGCCACAGGGTGTCTTTCTGACCAACTCAAGTCAGCATGTGATTTCACATTCTGATCAAAACCATGTCCGTCAATCAAATAAAATCATTTTCCTTTCTTCCTCTCATGTGGGGCTGGTTTCTGTTGGCTATTTTTGCCTAGTTCAAAGTGACTTTCCCACAAAGGCCGGTCCCTGCAGCTGGGTGGCAAGTCATTGAATGCTTTCAGCCAGATGACTCACTTTGTTCCTCTCTCAAACCTCCACTGCCCTTCTCCAGGCCCCACCCCTAACCTGTGAGCGGGTGGTGCCACTAAGTCTACCTCCTCTGCTTTATACATCCACTGCTCATAAGCGTGAAGGGGAAATTTTATGCTTTCACAGCTATCTCTCACATCTGTACTTGAAAGATCCTCTTTCTTTCCCATTCTTTTCCTGAAGCTGAAATCCACTGTAGTTCACCTTTAAAATATATTTTTTCATTTCAAAGCTTTTGTGCATTTATGAGGGCATGCAATGACATCAGGGAATCTTGCCTGTTTTCTCTGTGTCTGATAATGAAGGAAAGACAGTTGCCATTGAGTGACCCCATGCACCAGGCAAGTGTTAGGAAATCTCTGTTGTGGAATAATAGTTGAAGATGTGTTACATTTGTTTATACTGTGGAATATTTGTTTAATGTGTTGCGTTCTTTTATGTTGCATTTGTTTAACTCTGTGAGCTGTGCTACTTTGCCTGTCTAAAACGTCTGATTGGTGTAATAAAGAGCTGAATGGCCAATAGCTAGGCAGGAGGGGGATAGGTAGGGCTGGCAAGCAGAGAGAATGAATAGAAGGAGAAAAAGGAGAAGAAGGAGGATCACAGAGTGAGAAGCCAGGGGCCAGCCACACAGCCACCCAGCCAGCCACAGAGTAAGAAAGAAAGAGGGGAATAGAGAACAGAGAAAATTTAAAACCTAGATGCAAAGGGTAGATGGGATAATTTAAGAAAAGCTGTCTAGAAACAAGCCAAGCCAAGGACAGGCATTTTTAAGGCTCCCAAAAAGCAAAGAGTTAAGAGAATTCAACTACAAATCTTTGTTATCTTTTTTTTATGTTTGTGTGTGAGTGCACAGTGTGGAAGTCAAGGGGCAGCCTCAGGTGTGTGTTCCCTTTCCACATTGTTTGAGGCAGGCCCTCTTGGTGTTCACGACTATATTCCCATCTATTTGACCCACAAACTTCCAGATATTCTCCTGTATCTACTCCCATCTCTCCATGAGAGTGCTGGGAGTCTAGCTGTGTGCCCTGCTACCACGTCCATGGCTTCTAGGGACTTGAATTCATGTCCAGATGCAATAGAGCAAGTTTTACCCACTGAGCCACCCCTTACCTGCCTCTGCTTTCCTTAGTCCACCCTTGGAAGGTAATAGATACTCTCCCCACACATCCTGATGAGGAAACATGAGTTTAAGAGATTGAGACACTGATGCATGCTTGTTGGCCTCAGGGCTGCACTGTTTCCTGTTTCCTGACAGACACAATGTTGGTTCATCAATCTCCACATCAGAACCAGTGCAAGAGATCAGCTGAATAAAGCCTTGTGTCTCTCAGGACCCAGGGTGCACACCATCCACTTTGGGCACCACCCTACCCACCCACACCCCTGTGCCCAAAACCCAGACACACACTTCAGTGAACAGGGTTCATTCATCCAAAACATTTCAAGAAATGATGCATTGCATTACTAGTAGTTTGAACTGGCGACTCTATTAGCTTTATTTTAAACTGAAATCGAAAGTGCAAGAAAAGCATAAAGAAACTCTTCTTCAATTAATTTCACTTTAAGAGTTTTGCAGGGATAGTTTGTTTTTTGGTTTTTGTTGTGTTTTAATTTTAAAGAAATGCTTGAAGGACACTTGTAGCCTTGAATGAATTTTTTTAGAAAACATGGAGGCCAAAACTTCCCACCCACCAGTGTTTTTGATGTTTTATTTACGTTTATTTTTATACATTCTTATTACAATACAATCACATCACTTTCCCCCTCACTATTTCTTCCTCCATCCCCTCCCAAGTCCCTGCTTGACGGCTAACGGGTCTTGTCTGCTCTTCTCAGTCAAGCATGCCTTGTCTCTTTGCACACCCCACTCTCCTTTCTCTGAGCCCTTTGCACACACTGTTCAAATGCTGTGGCCCCTGTAGAAGCACTGTGGCATCCTCAACAGGCTGTGCGTCCACTGAAGACTTAAATCATTCATTCACAACTCCCCCTTGCAGCCCATGGTTCCTGCTAAGAGCTTGGTAAATGTACAAGCACAGTTGCTTTTACACACACCATGTTAATCAAAGTTCATAGGAAAGAATAAGAAAACTAGAAGACAGAATAGGATCTCAAGTGGGAAAAAAGTTCTTGTGTAGGAAACTGAAGGAGCAAACAATCCATTTATTTAACTGGAGTGTTCATTCTAGGATGGTCCACAAGCAATATTCACAGTCACAAATAATACTCGCCAATTACAAAAGTCAGAATACACATTTCTCATGCATAACCCACACATAATACATATACTTATACCACTACTCCCAAGTATATACAGTGATTATTTAAACTTCAAGTGAATATTCTACATTTTCTCAAGAATTTTCCCTTTCACCTATTTTTTTCAAAAGCAGTCCTATAAAATGGCACAGAGTATTCTCATAATTTACCACACCTCCTGTATCTCTCCTTATGTCTATCTCTCCTTATGTCTCTTGCTTCATTGCTGAACTTGCTGGTAGTGAGGCCTTGTCCATATCATCACTCTCCCCTTGTCTCTGTCTCCCACACTCAGCTAGACCTGTGGATTTTGTTGATGACACTTTTGTTATTTATTTATTTAAGCAATACCACCAACAAAAAGGAGCCAAGGAGCCTTTCGTTTTATTTACTGCCCAATTATTTTGCATTTGATATCTTTTTTAAGATTTATTTATTTTTATTTTATGTGCATTGTTATTTTCCCTGCATGTATGTCTGTATGAGGGTACTAGATTCCCTGGAACTGGAGTTACAGAGAGTTGTGAGTTGCCATGTGGGTGATGGGAATTGAACCTGGGTCCTCTGGAAGAGTAGCTGATGCTTTTAATCGCCCAGCCTCCTCTAGAGTCCTTTAGTTTTTTTGGTTTTTGTTTTGTTTTGTTTTGTTTATTTTTTTGTTTCTGGTTCATTTATTTCTGAGTTTATAATAGTCTTTTTAGTTTATTTAGATTGCTTTTGCATTCCTTTTCCTATTGTATGAGTTGGGGGCTTGGTTCATTTGTGTTTGTGGGGTGTTGCCGTTTCAATGGGTGGGTGGGTGAGTAGATAGAGGGTGGTTGCTTAGGCCTTTGGTTGGGTGGGTGTATTGGAAAGGTGGGTGGGTGAGGGGATGTGTGATTAGTTTTGACCTATGGTGTTTTCTAAGAAATTTGTTCAAGGCTCCAACTGCCCTTTAAGCATTGCTGTAAATAAATTGTACATTTTCCAAATCAACATATAATGTCCCCAAGTTTTTTTGTTTTTTTATGCAAGAACTTCCTTAAGAATGTGTGGAGGTCTTAGTTTCCAGCTCCGAGGAAGTGGAGACAGGAAAATCTATGGGGCTTGCTGGCCACATGGTCTAGCTAAATTGTTGAGCTCCAAATTCAATGAGACACCTGGTCTCAAGTGGAGACTGGTTGAGCAATCACTTGGTGTTGACCTCCAGTCTTCATATACAAACCAAAAGCAGGAGAGAGAGAGAGCAAAAGAGAGCAAAAGAGAGCGCAACCCTGGGCTGACCAGAGTACTGCCTGAGTGCATTCTGCCAGGTGACAGGGGCAGGCTATCATACTGCCTGAATCCTTACAGTGCTGGTATTGCCAGTTGAGAAGAGGAAGCCAGACCACACAGCTTTGTATCAGTTGGCCATTGAAGTGAGCAGCCCGGGAGAGGGCGTGGTCAGCCCAGGAGAGGCGTGGCCTTAGACATTGGAGGCTCTTCTCAGCTGAAGCAGTTTCTGAAAACTGCTACCACAAGTTCCCCTCGAGCCAAGTGGGGAGCAGATCCGTCTGGTCAGAACACTTTGTCACCTATTGAGACTGTTTATAGATTAATGTTTTAACGAAAGTTTGGTTGTTGGTTTGTAATTTATATAAGGCCTTTCCCCATGCATCTGACAAAACTTACAAAGCATGATTTTTTAGCGATGTCAGGATATTAATCTTCACATATTTAACAAACTGTACTTAGCTCACTGAGATGGCATGCTTTCTTGGTCGTTGGAATTTTTGCTACTGTAAATAACGCTGCTGCAAATATCCTTGGCTTGAAACCTTACAGTGGTCCTGCTGATATTGTCGCCTGTATGTATGCTTTAAAATAAGAGGGCCAGGTAGTGGTGGCTCACGCCTTTAATCACAGTAGAGGGAGGCTGAGGCAAGTGGATCTCTGTGAGTTCGAAACCAGCCTGGTCTACAGATTGAGTTCCAGGACAGGCTCCAAAGCTACACAGAGAAACCCTGTCTTGAAAAGCAAAACAACAAAATAAAAAAGCCCACAAAACTAAATTTGGTGAAAATCACCATCTCTGGGACAATAGATGTCTGTGCTGTTTGGGTAATTTGCCTCCACACTGGCAGCTGCAAAATTGTAGTTTTATTATCTAATTTTTTAAGTTGTTAACAATTGGACAGGTGATAATAGCATCTTGTCATGTCTTTGTTCAATGAAGTAGAGTATAAATGAATATAAAAATGAGTGGCATTCCCAGCCTAAGTTGATGGCATCAACACCATGTCTAACATTCTGGATGGAGGGTGACATTACTGTTGAAAGGTATCTTAAATATAATTTATCTCCTCTTTGTCATTATCAAATGAGGAACTTCAGACAGTGACAGCAGCTCCACTCTAGACACTGAACCTCAGAACTTAAAGTTAGAACAAGGGCTCCAGGACATTACAGCATGCTCTCAGTTTGCTGGGAGGTAAATGTGTTCTTCCTCCCTGCTTGAATCTGTGGTTTTGAATGGGGGATTCCAGGATCACCTGAGAAACATTTTTTATCTTGTACTCATTCTAATGGTGATATTTAAAATTCTTATTATTAATGGTGATATTTAAAATGTCTGTATTTTCTTGATGGCTGCCTCCTGTTGAGCGCTGCCATGTGACATCAGTGACCCTGTTATCTTTTTGTATGACATAGTCACAAAGAAGACCTAAAGTGGTAATTTAACATCTGAGCTTTGGTTTTGCCATCTTTTTATCTGTTTCTGTGCTTTGGTTTTGCTATTTTTTATTTGTTTGGCTTTGGTTTTATTTTTAGTGATAAGGTCTCATTGTTTAACACAGGCTAGCCTGGAGATCACTACAGAGCCTAGGCTGGTCTTGAATGTGTTTTTCCTGACTCAGTTTTCCAAATGCTGGGATTATAAGATGACACCAGTATGGTTGGCTTCAGTTTTCCCATCTTTACAATGAGCACACTGTGTCTCTCTCAGAGGGTGGTTTTAAGCATTCAACCAAGAGCAATATGCAAACTGTTTAGGACAGTCTGGCACATAGTAAAGGTGTTTGTTCATACTGGATTCTAGGTACCTTTAAGTGTCTAGACCAGTGATTCCCAACCTTCCTCATGTTGTGATGACCCAACCATAAAGTTATATCATTGTAGGCTGGAGATATGACTCAGAGGTTAAGAGCACTGGCTGCTTTTCCAGAGGACCTGGGTTCAATTCCCAGCACCTGCATGGCAGCTCACAACTGTCCATAACTCCAGTTCCAGGGGAATGTGACAACCTCACACAGACATGTAAACAAAAACACCAATGCACATTAAAAATAAATTGTAATATTTCATTGCTACTTCATAGCTGTAATTTTGCTGCTGCTATGAATTGTAGTATAAATATCTGATATGCAGGATACCTGAAATGCAACCCCAAAGTGATCATGACCCACAGGTTGAGAACCTCTGGTCTAGACTGGGTCATACAAGAATGTAATGCCTGAGTTTTCTTGTCCATGGTGCTGAATCACTGCATGGGTTTTCCATTAGAACATTGTTGGTTCTACTGAGTTGCTGGGAGAAGAAACACCTCTCCTTTTGTAAACTTGATCTTGGACTTCTGGGATGTGCTACAAAATCCATCCCCAGTCAGTGTGTAGTCTAAGGAAGCCATTCATAACCTTTGTAGATCTGAGAACCAGTACAGGTGCTGGGGGATGTGAGCTGCTTCATGTCCAGGAAGAAGTGGGTTTGAACAATGGCTTGGCTGCCTACAAGGTGCCTGAGAAGATTGTCTTGAGAATCATATTTATAAGATTTGGTAGAGTATGTAAATGGTTGCTGGTTGCATTGATGTGAGGAATTGAAAACAGAGGAGAAAGAGGAGTGTAGGCAACAGTAGTCAAGAAGGCAGAGGGGAGGACACAAGGGGTCCACAAAGTGGAGCATGATGATGGACCAGCTGCAATTCCCCCTGAGCTGTGGAGCTCATGTAGCCTCGAAGACTGTTCCAGATGTGAATTCTACCACTTTGGTGTGATTGTTATTGATACCCAGACACACAGTTAGCATTGCTACTGCGATGCTACTGGCTGCTTTTTACAACCCTATCTCCTTTACTTCCTACTCAAGCCTCATGCTGTAGGTCCAGAGCTTTTCTGGTATTTCTTCCTGAAGAATTTGGTTTCGCCAGTGTAAATGAGCTGCCGGCACTGATGAAGCTGCCATTCTTCTGGCCTTCTGGGGGCTTTCTGTTTGTTTCTTGTCCATTTGCTCTGTAGTAAGAAATTGTTATCATCTATTCTGTGCCTTCCCTAGATGACATATTTGTCACAAAGTGTCACAGAAGGGATATTAAAAAACAAATGTAGACTAGGAGAAAAAGGAAATTTCTACAGGGAACACAAGTCAGAGTGGGAATTTTAGAAGCATGACACAATGACAGATTTCTGGGTATCTAGATGCCCCGAATTCCAGTAATGTTTTCCTCCCTCAAGAAAGCATGATTAACATGGGATACCCAGGCATTCCAGCTTTTTCCCCTTAGCCCTGCCTCTTGTATCAGTAGAAAGCAGTGCTTATAGACAGGCATGTTGCTGACACATGCTGAATTTCTCAAGACCTTTAAGTTTCAATAATTCTCTCTTCCAATGTGTTTCTAGGTAGTGCTGTTGCTGCGGGTGTGGGAACCACACTTTAGGAACCATTCATGCAAAACTTGATTTGACAAGCAGAAGCCCTGTGAAAATGACATTAGGACAGCCATGTAATGCACACGTCAATATCATTGTGCCTATCTTGAAATTATGAATGACTTGCTACAAATCACACAGTTGTGAGCCAAGATTTGATGTCTGATTCTGTAGTTCCAACTTGTGCTTAATGCTTTGGACACAAGTTTCCCTTGACACCAGGTATCACTCTAGAGAACTTTTCTGAGGGAGGCTTCTATTTGTGTTCCCTTCCCGGCAGCCCCTCAACCATAGAATCTGGAATCAGGCCTTCCCTCTGCTCTGTATAACCGCTCTTTGTAATTTTACTGTAGAGCCCTGTACCAACCATCTCTCCCATATTATGACACAGAGGCATGCTATCAGTTTTGAATGTTCCCCTTTAGCTTAGCTCATTTCTGGCTAGCTCTTTTAAATTAACCTGTTTCTCTTTATCTTTTGTCTTCCAGGCTTTTTACTTTTCTTTCCTTCCCTTCTATGTATCTTACTTTCACTTCTTTTCATGCCTGGCTGGTGGCAACTGCCTGTTTCTTGCCCTGGCTGTCTCCCTCATTTTTTCCTCCTCCTCTTCTTCTCATTCTCCTCTCAAGCCTAGATTTCTCTTATTTATTCTCTCTCCCTGCCAGCCCTGCCCATCAGGTCTAATAAAGGCAGGGAAGGTGAAACAAATGTAACACACTTTTACATAATTAAACAAATGCAACACACCTTTACACAGTTAAAGTAATATTCCACAACAGGGCCTCACAAGTTGAAGCTGAGTGAACATCCCCCCAGGGTTCCCCACCAGGACAAGAATAAGGGGTTGTTGGCATCTCGTGTTTTGTCCACCAACCTCCTGCATATCTTGCCTTCCACTCCACTTTTGTGTTCGTGTTTGATTCAGTGTTTCTCCTTTACCGCCAGCAGACCTCTGGGAGCATTCTGTGGTTTTGCCTTACCATTTGGGGATGAGGTTGCTGGATCCCTGAACACAGCTTTGTTGATGGGCTCAGCACCTTGCTCAGGGCCAGTTGCTTAGGTACTCATTGCATATTCACCCAGAGGTGTAAAGGAGAGATGAGGAGCCTTCAAACTAAGCAGACTGAAGTTCAAAAGCACTCCTGTCTCTACAGTTTGCAGAACAGGCATAAAAATAGCTTCCTCACGGGGCCTGGTGAATATTAAAAACAATGAGAAAGGCAACGGACGTGCAGATGTGTGGTAGGCTGTTGATGGGGCTTGCTGCTATTATCACTTGTTGTTTAAATGATTTATTAGACAGGTGCACAAATAAATTAATTAATGACAAGCCCTTAAGCAGTGATGCCTCTGGGCTACACACACTCCCAGTGGCAGTGGCAGGCCCTGGAGTAGCAATCTCAACCTCCCCCTTCACACCAAAAAAAAAAAAAAAAAAGTTCTGGGTACTAGCCACCCCTCGATTTGCACCCTGCTCCTGGGCAACTTGGTTTAGGCTGATAGGTTCATGCTCCTTTTCATGCTCCTTGACTAGAGATGTAGAGATGTCCCATTCACTCTGATGTGAGCAGGAGTACAACCTGCTCCTCAAATGGAAGACTTCTGTGAGTAGCAAGGAATTCTAAGACTTTTGTTGGGGGGGCACTTGTGGGCATGTGTGGTATGTGTGTGTGTGTGTGTGTGTGTGTGTGTGTGTGTGTCCGTGAGAGCATGCATGCTCCATGCTGGCACTCTACTAAGTGAATTCTTAGCTATTACTCATATTTGTTATTCATGAACTCAAATTAGCTCATCGCTAAGTTCCCCGGTGGCCCTAATTGAATTACCCCTGAAGTCAAGCTGCCTCTAAAGGCTCCAGAGCTTCAGCCCCCACACTGATGGATGCTTTGAACCCTGTGACCTGGGGAAGACCACACTGGTATAATTTCAGCGTTGGTTCTGTTTTGAGTTGTTTGTGGTTTTCAACTATTCTTGTGGTTGCTTTTAAATTAGGAATTAGTTCATTTGACTTTATAGCTATCATTCAGTCAGTGAAGGCTATGCCGTTAACCATACTGCAAGTAGTGATATTTGGCATCAAAGCTATTTTTAGCTTATAATTCTCCAGTTACTAGGTTTTAATACATGAACAAGTGGCAGTTTGAGATCAATGTTGCAAATTCATGTCAAGAAGATAAAATGTGAAATTTGTACCCAGAATTGCTTATAGAGCTAATTGGTTATGTGACTGTGTAACTAACTACTCCAAAATTTGGTGGCTAAATAATCACTGTATTACTCATCTACATAATCATATGCACTGGGAAAGCAGGCAAGATTTAGCAGGAACCAGTTGACTTTGCTCCATGTGGCTCTTGCTAAGACTATAAAATCCAAGGTCGTTTCTTGCATGGCACACTCTGCTCAGGGCTAAAATGGTTTTTATAACTCAGTGGATTGTTTGATTGGGGTCTTTTTAGATTTCACCATCATCTGGGTTTCTTGGTTCTCGGTGTGATGGTAAGACACCCCCTTGTCCCTGTGCTCTTCCCATTTGGTCTCTATGAGGTATCTCCAGCCCTGTGTGGCTAAATTTCTTACAAGGCAGTTTGGAAATCTCAACATGACAAAAATGGAATCCACTGACTCTGCTCAAAGCCTCAGCCTGATAGTCACAATGTTGTTTCTCCTGTGTCTCTGTGGTTAAACTGGGTCATAGGCACAGTCCAAAAGTGAGATGAATATAAAAGACCCTAAAGTATCAGGAAAAGTGGGCAGTGGGGGATACCACTGTAACAGACTATGACAATAGTGGTAATTCATTGCTGAATCAAGCAACTTATCTACTTATAACACACTATCAACTAAGCATAGCAAATAACTAAGTTATGTTTGCAAGTTGTAGCTTAGAGCCCTGATGTCCTGCAAGATTATTGGTCATTATTTTAATATAAATTTGTGTTTGTCAGCACATGTCTTTATTATGAGATCAGCAACTAACTCCTAATGAAATTACAAACAATTTTACTCCAACTTGTGTCTTTTGTTTCTCTTCAATTCTTTATCATTCTATTCTCTCTATAGAGAAATGTAAATAGATACAAATAGATATGGCAAGAGCTTTTATTCCATCCAATAAAATCAATCATTTAAAAGAAGCTGAGAACCACTCTTTAAATGGTCAGGATATGAACCTCCTTAGATCTTGTAGCCAGAGCTAGGGTGGACAGGAGATTTTTTTTTTCTTACCTGAAGGAATTCAGACTCTTGTAGCAGAGAGATTTGGTTCAGTTCATCCAATATGATAAGCAATGCAATGGAGAAAAGCTCCCAGTGCTTTTGAAGGGTAAAGATGCTATTTCTAGCCTGGTCCAAGCATTTTAAGGAACATTCTTCATCTAGTACTTGAGCTGAATGGCTAATGTGCTAGCTAGTTTTTATGTCAGCTTGAATCAAGCTACAGTCATTTTAGAAGAGGGAATCTCAGTTGAGAAAACACCCCAACCAGATTAGTCTGTGGAAAGCCTGTGGAGCATTTTCTTGATTGATGGCCTATGTGGGGGCAGGGCAGGGATGCCCAGCTCACTGTGGGTGGAGACACTCTGGGATGGTGACCCTGAGTACTTAAAGACAGGCTGAGCAAACTTGGGGTTGAGCTAGCCAGTAAGCAGCACCCCTCCATGGCCTCTGCATCAATTCCTGATTCCAGGTTCCTGCCTTGAATTCCTTCCCTGATTTCCCTGGATTCCAAGCTGCAAAATGGAATAAACCCTTCCTACCCCAAACTGATGTTGGCCATGGTGTTTTATTACAGCAATAGAAAATCTAACTAAGACAGCCAGGAAGGAGCCAAGGTTGATGAACAAATAGTAGGAATAAAAGCTAGGATGCAGGCAGCCATCAAAATGTGGCCTGGTCCCAAGTCTGAGAAGAGAGAAAAACATTTGTCTATCTAGTCATTTCCCCCTTATAAAGATGGGCTCGTTATGGCTTTGTTATAAACCATCAGATGCATATAAGTAAGTTTTCCCAAAGCGATGTCATCTTCATGCACTGATGTCTGTAGGAGAGTGAAAGGGAGATGAAGAGGTGTTTGTTCCTGAGTAATTGAGTATGGCTGATTCATTCGAATGAATAGAGAGACCTGGGGTGCAATTCAATACCCGTTGAATTGCCATCTCCTTTTGACTTATAAATCCCATGCTGACATCTGTACAGGACAAATAGAATTTGAACCAGTATACAAAATTGCAGAGCTAGAATGTGTGGTAGAAACCACTATTTCCACCCCCTCGTTTTATAGACAAGGAAACCGAGGCCTGGGGAACTGAAACAATTGCTCAGAGAGGCACAGCTTCTTCAATGACAGAAAATATTACTCCCATCTAAGCCAGACACTATTCGATCTGAGTTTTACTTAGAAAGTGCTACCAGATTTTATCCGGTCAGGAGAGACTGTGGACACAGAAAGCATCGATGAGAAATGATTGGGCTGGTGCTGAGGGGAATGTTCACTGATGAAACAAAGGTAGCCCATTAGGAATTAGCTGTTGTCTACCAAAGGGCACAAGGCACAGGGGAGCAGCCATCTGAGAGTCGAGCTGTGATTCTGTCCCCAACTTTTCCCAATAGAAATGGGAACAAACAGGGACGTGCCTCCCCCTGTGTAGCAGGGCTCTGAGCTACAGTGGAGTAGTGAAGATAAGAACATGAACACTTGTTATTGCAACAAACATGTCTTCCCTTCATGCAGGGACATCAGCTCCTTCAGGATGATGCATCCAGCCTGGGTGGTAACTAGTTGTTTGGCTATATGTCTCCACACAGGCCCGTGAGCCCCCAAAATACAGAAACACAGTGTTCCATGGAACACAACCAGGAAAGAGGGTAAACTGGCTGAAAAAAAAAAGCTTTAAAAAAACTCTAGAGATTAAGTGGCCTTTTAATCTGGGATTGACTGGGCAGGCAGGTACTACTGTTGCTGTGGGAAGGAAGTAATTAAAAGGCATTTCAAGTATAGCAAAGAAAGGCCTGACCTGTCTGTCAGTCCACTAATTCTTGTTTAGGGGATGCAATTGTATGCCTGGCATTTTGCTAGGGCAGGGAGTAACAGAAGGTGAATTTGACTGGAACATACATACAAAAAGATCAGGGAGCTGCTTCATGGGTAACAAACCTGGAACTCAGACCCTTTGTCCTCTGAAGAGTCCTAGGCAAGACTGTGCTGAAGAGGAGGCTCTTTGTGAAGAGATTTGGGGCCATTCCTGGGACGCTCTGTTATATGAAAACAACACACAAACAACAGTCTATAAAGTGGGTTGTGGGACACCTTGCCCTTGCTCTCTCGAGAAAACTCAAACCCAGGAAAGATAAGTAAATGAAGAACATTGAAGAGCAGGGAGAAAATGGATGAGAAAGGGAGGAGTGAAGCAAAGGGAATGGAGTTGGGGCCCCAGACGTCTCCCGGTGAGCTTTAGGAACAGTTTGGCCCTGGGAACTCACCCAAAGAAGAGTCCTTGGAAGTGAAACACTCCATGGCAAAGGCAAAGAGAACGTAATAGGAATGGGACAGCCTTGTGGAATATTTAACTAGGCAAAGATGTGGAACTTCCTTTAGGTTGTGTTTGTTTAACTATGTAAAGATGTGTTTATGTTTGTTTATGCTGCATTTGTTTAAGATGTAAAGATGTGTTGCTGTTTTACCTTGCCTGCCTAAGGGCTAATAAAAAGCTGACCTGCCAAGAGGTAAGCAGAGGAGGAATAGGCCGGGCTGGTGGGCAGAGAGAATAAGTAGGAGGGGGATCTAGGCTTGGGAAAGAGAGGAAAGGGGGGGGGTAGAAAATGAGAGAGATGCCCAGGGCCAGCCAGCCAGGCAGCCACCACCCAAGCAGATATAGAATAGGACATACATAGAGAGTGAAAGGTAAGAAGCCCCAAGACAAGACAATGATGAAGAGAAACATGTTAAAGTTATAAGAGCTAGTGAATCAAGCCTTAGCTAAGGCTGAGCATTCACAACTGATAAGTCCCAGTGTCATGATTTGGGAGCTGGCTGGTGGTCCAAACAAAAGCCTGCTACAGGACAGATTTTTATCAGAGCCTCTGTAGAAACCAGTATTTTTGACATCTGGTTGGTTGAAAACAAAAGAACTGTAGACAAATCATGAACTCTGTTTTCCACACAGATGTGGCTTAGCAATTCTAGAAGTATTGCCTCTATGTTTTAAAACTTAAAATAAATTAGTATATTTTAGATCATGGAAACAAATCTTGTTGGCAAAAGTTTTAAAGTCTGAGACGAAAGGAAGCTAAAATGGAAAGGATAACGTGGGACCAGAGTTGGAGGCCTGAGTATGAACTTTGGTGATAGATACACTGACCGATAATGTATGTGTTAGCATTTCTATTGCTGTGATAAAACCACCATGACCAGGAGTGACTTCAGGAAAACAAAAAAGGAAAGGTTCATTTCATCTTAGAACTCTCATGTCACACTCTATCACCGAGGGAAGGAAGTCAGAGCAGGAACTCACAGCAAGATTCTGGAGGCAGGGACTCCCCGCTTACTGCCTGTTCCTCATGGCTTGCTCAGCCTGCTTCCTTTTTCTTTTTCTTTTTTAAATAAATCACTCAAGATTTTATTGTATAATTTGTAACAGCTACTCTATTATGTAAAAAATATTATAAACATCATCTTAATATTTGCATATGGTTCCATCAACAAAGCTGGCAAAGACAACAAAAACCAAAACAAAAGCCAGAACTCCTAAGAATTATATATGTATTTATAAAAATTTCAAGACTAAAACAGTCACTTCTAAAAAACACATTAAATGCTAAAATCTAAAGAATGTAGAAGCTGAAGGGGAAGAGAAAAATGTTGACAGCAGACTACTTGAATTTTCCTCCTCCCAAACATCTAAAACATCACATATCCCACTGTTCTCCGTGTAGCTTGTAAAACCCAAAACTTCTGATTTCTCCCCACTTGTTTGAAAGAGGGCTGTACTTGTGACCCACAAGTTCTGTCTTCACACATAGGAAGAAACTCAGTTCTTCTTCTGTTTTTTTGGTTTTTTGTTTTTTTTTTTTTTATCCAATTCAGCACTTGAGTCCACATCTTTTTTTCTTCAGCCCTAATAATATTCTCACTTTCCGCTGGATCTTACCTCAAGGCAAGTTATCCATATTCTCCGGTTATCAGGTTCCTGAGGACCACAGGATGGAGTTCCAGCCTTCTTCGTTAGCTGTTCTTCTGATGTATTTAGTGTCACCAGGTCAGAATTATGACCAAACACAAAATGAGGAAGGTCCTTTTCCTGCAAATCTTTTGCTGAAAAATGTGTAGCATCCGCTGTTGGTTTTGGTTGGGGTGGACAGTTTTCTGTACTAAGAAACTTGTACACACGACTGTGGCACACTTGGACAGTCACCCACCTTCTGTTCTAAATAATTTCTATTAATAATTAATGTGTGTTCAGAAGCATCAAGAAGTCTTTCCTGCTCATTTTTACATGGAGGTAGCTGTGTAAAATTCTGTTTTATGTCAGGTTCACTGGCATTTAACAAGCTCACTGTTTTCTTATCACATAATTTCAACACAGTTCCAAAGCAAACACAAGACTTTATTCGGGTTTCTGGGTCTCTTCACACTGAAAATTCTGCTCAAACAGTTGCCCAGTACTTTCTCCCATGTCCTTCTGGAAAATGGGCTCCAACTGTAGCTTCTCCTCTGGTTCACTGTTTTTCAGGAGATTTGCAAAAACAGAAGAAAAGGAGGCGATGTTGTATTTTATTCTTAATAGAAAAAATTGTAACTCCCTTTCAAAACCATGTCAGAGGGAGACTAAGTACCATTTCTTTTTAGGTGTGTCTCTTTCATATTCCACAAAAATCAGAAACTAACTTAGATACAATATCATCAACAACTCAATGCTGGATATTGGTTACTTTGTGCAAAGATTTTGTGTTTCTCTCAGAAGGTGAGTTTCAAGATCTTCATATTTCTGTAAGCAACATTCACAGTATCCTTTTTTTCTCTTTTCCTTCAACTGGAGTTGAACTGGGGTCCCACGGCATTTATCACCATCCGTATAAATTCTGGGTTTAGGCTGAGCTTGCTTTTGGACGCTGGATGGCTTCTCTATGTCAAATGGATTGCGAGGCTTGTGCGTGGAGTAGTTTATAGAAGGCACACTGGCCAGCTGAAGGTAGAATGGCCTGTAAGACCAGTTCACATCTTCAACCTTTAAAAAAGGCTTTGACAGTCTCTCTGTACTGGCCTTGTATTCCAGTACCTGCTTTTTTTCCCTAATCCTTCACAGAAGTACTTGATTTCTTGAGTGAACATAACTCTTTCTTCTTCTGTTCAATGTAGTATCTAATGTCATCAATATGAAGAATCTTTACTCCCCGTGTTAAGGCATTTGATAATATACTATTAGCAGGAATAAAATCATGATCCTTGAGAGCTTTTCCAGCTAATAATTTTCCTAGGCTCAAACACACTCTGTCCAGAGACCTAAAGGAACTTCCATCATGGCTGGAATGAGGTGAGGTGCTTTCTGAGCACATGCAGATTCTGGACTTGGTACAGGAGAAACTCAACTGTTACAAGTAGGTTTTTCCCGCTGCCGCCGGTCTGGTCCTGCCGCTGTCATGCCTGCCCCCAATAATACACACTGAGACTCTGTATTTGATATAAATACTGCTGGCCAGTTACTATCATTTCTTATCGGCTAGCTCTGTCTTAATTATTAATCCATTTCTACTTATCCAAGTATTTCCACGTGGTCATCTTATCACGGAGCACGGAGGGCCGGCAAGCTGGTCTCTCCAGGCTCCTCATGCTGACTCCTCCTTACTAATTCCTCTTTCCTCCTTGTCTCCTGGTCCCACCTATCTTGCTTTCCTATTGGCCAACAGTGCTTTATTCATTAACCAGTATGAGAAACATATTTACAGAATAACATCTCCCATCCTCTCCTCTTTTCTGTCTAAAGTAAAAAGAAGGGTTTTAACCTTAACACAGCAAAATATACCATACAACAGTTATCAAATAAGAATCATAGTTAATAATATTTTATCCATTAACATTTAGTAAGATTTAAGAAAATATTCCATCATCTATCCTATCTTTGTGAGTCTAAAGTCCTATATGTAACTTATCTTTAATTCTAAGGAAAACTATAACCATTACTATCTGTCTTCAACGCCTTCAAAGACCACAGAAAGATAATATATAAACTCTAGAAATGACAGAGACATCTTGCCTGGTCAGTCACCTGAAGTTCTTCTGTAATGTTCCATCTTCAGCCTATAGGTCATAGTGTGTCTGGCAGACTCCTCAGCAAAGCAGGAAACTTTAAACTGTCCTCCTGTATTGGCAGTTTGTCAGTCACTTTTCTCTGTGTCCTGCAGAATGTCTGGCAGACTCTTTCATGAAGCAGGAACCCTATAGCACTATCCATCTTGTTTAAGCAGTCACTTTCCTGTGGGTCCTGCATGTCTAGTTTATACAGCGTAAAGTCAAACAGTCTAGACAAGAGCAGTACCTTGCTCAAATGGCTAGTCTTGCCATATTAGAAGCAAACTCCATAATACGTTTCTTCAATGTCCACCTTCCTTTCTGATGCAGGTGGTGTTGCCAGGAGCAGTTATGTCTCATTTGTAGCTAGTTGTTTGCCGCCAGCCTGCCTGGTCCTGCCACCGTGCCAGCCCCAAATAACATGCAGAGACTCTGTATTTGATATAAGGCTGTTGGCCAGTTAATATCATTTCTTATCAGCTAGCTCTGTCTTAATGATTAACCCATTTCTACTAATCTAAGTATTTCCACGTGGCTCATCTTACCGGCCAGAGCGGCTGGCGTTTTACCTCTCCGGGCTCTCCATGTTGACTCCTCCCAACTACTTCCTCTTTCCTCCTCCTAGTCTCCTAGCCTTGCCTATCTTGCTTTCCTATTGGCCAACAGTGCTTTATTCATTAACCAGTAGGAGAAACATATTTACAGAATGACATCTTCCATCACTCAACTCAGTGTTTGCTCTTACTTTGCTTCCTTTTTATTTGAAACAAGATAACTGATACCTTTCCTGAGAAATTCTTCAACTCGCCCACCAAGATCCTTCATGTCCTTTTGTAGTTTTTCACATATGGTAACGGAAGGCAAGTCAAGGTAAAATATTTTCCACAGAGGCTTACATTTGGAATTTTCCAGCCTATTATCAGTTTTCAGAGATTTCAAAGATGGTCTGTTCTTTTCATTTTTGTCTTGGATGCCACCTGGGAGAAGTGCTTTGCTGTGGATTCTCATGGTCTCGAGGTTCATGGCAGCCACCCAGCACCTACATACAGGATCTGCACCGGGTGCCACATGTGGCAGCTGCAAACACAAAGCTCCAAGGCCCACCTGCCCCAGCCAGGCACCACGCTGTGGTGAGTTCAGGGTCGGTTTCGGTGCCGAGCCTCAGAGCAAGAAGGGGCTAAAGTAGGGTTGTGTGAACTGCCAGCCTGCTTTTTTTTTTTTTTTTTTTTTTTTTTTTTTGATACAACCTAAGAAATACAAGAAAATGCCACCACAGGCTTGTCCACAACAAAGTGCCATTTTTTCACAATCAGGGTTCCCTCCCCAGATAATTCTAGCTTGTGCCAAGTTGACAACAGAATAAGCAGGACAGTTATCCCCTTTTAAATGTTATGCACCAGTATATTACTATTAAACCATAACCTTTCCTTTCTTGTTACCCACCAAGATCTCATTTTAATATCAAGTCACAACATAAACCATAGTATAATCTTAAAAGTCCTATAGACTTTCAAAGTTCACCTTCTTCAAAGTATCAAAAAAAATCTCTTTAAAAATGCAAAATGTCTTAATTGCAGGCTCCTATCAAAAATAAGTTACATAGTTTTTATGCAAGGAGAGGAGAACCAGGGCACAGTTGTAATCAAACCAAAGCAAAACAAAATTGCAACAATGTAGAAAGTTCAGTGCTTCGCCCCTGGGAACCACACATGAACCTCCGGGCTCCAAGGGGCCTGAGCAGCCACACCTCTCCAGTCCTGCCCTCCGGAGCACACATAGCTTGTCTCATGGGTTCAAGACAGCTCTATTCCATAGCTGATGCTGTCCCTGACAGTCATTCTATGGGACTTGTATCTCCAATATTCTGGGATTGCCATGGCAATTGAGGCTGTGCCTTCCCCAGTGGTCTTTTGTGGCCTCTCCTCAAGGACTCCAGCCCTGCCACACAGTGCCAATCCTCAGCTGTTCTCCATGACCCCTTCCTGCCTACAAACCAGCACCACCTGGCCTACTCTTACACATTAGCAAGTTTGACTGCCTGCATGAGATACAGCCGCGGTGCCCTGCTGTATGATAATCCAGAGGAAATACTCCCAGATCTTACCTTCATGCTACTGGGCTCTTCTCAACCACAGCTGATTTCTCAGCCCCAGCTAACAAGTCATCGTTTCCCATGAAAGCGAAGATTTTACTTCACTGGTACAGCCTCTTGTTTATAACAGTTGATTCTTCCAGCTCTGGCTGATCAAAACCACAAATTCTTAAATCAGAGGATCACACAAGGGACTGGAGAGATGACTCAGCAGTTCAGAGCATTGGTCTCTCTTCCAGAAGACCCAGCACCCATATGGCAGCTCATAACGCCAGTTCCAGGGAATCTGACCCCTCCCCTTCTGGCCTCCATGGGCACTGAATGTACATAGTGCACAGACATATATGCAGGCAAAACACCCAAACACACAACATAAAATGAAGATCTTCTTTTAATCACATGAACGACCCTGATAGAGTCTTGCTTCCCTCTGGAACATCACAAGCCAGGCCTCAATCATCTCCATCTCTTTCCACATCCCTCCTCCAAACTCCTGCACAGCTCAGTAGGCTCTGAACACCGAGTGACTTTTCCAGCTCAGCTTCAAACCGCTTCTAGTCTTCCCAGACAACAGGGTCAGATCTGTCACAGCAGATACCCCATAATACTCCATAAATCGGGTACCTATTTCCATCTTAGTCAGGTTTCTATTGCTATGGTGACACATTGAACCAAAAGTAACCTGGGGATGGAAAGATTTATTTCATCTTACAACTCTTAGACCTCACCCATCACTGAGGAAAGACTGCAAGAATTCGAAGCAAGAACATGGAGACAGGAACTGACGCAGAGGCCATGGAGGAGGCCTAGGACTACTTGCTCAGGGGCAGTGCAGCCTACAATGGGCTGAGTCCTCCCACATAAATTATTAATCAAGAAAATTCCCCACAGGCCAATCCAGTGAGGACATTTTCTTAATTGAGATTCCATTTCCAGATAACTATAGCTGAACTCAAGTTGATTTAGAAAAAAAAAAATCTAACCAGGGCAGATAGGCAAATGGACAGACATGCATGCATTTACCAGCTCTGCCTTTGATACAACCGAGAAACAATGACAAACCTTGATAACACGCTTACTGTCTAAACCTTGCTTTCAAATATCCTCCACTTAAAGGAATTGAGGCTCCATGGAGACCTGGGGCTGATGAAATCAAGATGAAACAGAAAATCTTATAGCACCAGAAACTAAAAACGAATTCAAAGAATACAAACATATATTTTAAAACAGGAAACACGTGAAATGAGCTTATACTGTTCAAATCTGGGACAATTTGAGAATCCAAACAAGTGAACTCACAGAGTAAAGTAAGCACCTGCAATTTTATTATTTAATTATTAATTAAATAATTAAAAATATTATATTCTAATTTGATGTGCATTGAGACAATATACAACTATTTACTACTTATACAAATGTATTTATATGTCATATTTATTTATGCATTTGTATATGAATATATACTGTGGTATATATTACTATATAGTATTGTGAGTACTGTATTCACTGATAGAAATAAATTTCTATGTCTGCTGCTATATATGATGACATAAATAAAATATTGGGAAGGCCCCTCCCCCATAAACTCTTGGTTAATATAAAATGAATGACTAAATTATAAAACCATTACCCTCATAATCATTTAGTCAGTTACCGATGGGTGCCGAAGCTGGTGGATAAAATTTTGATGAGTACTTACACGATTACAATAGCCTGGAGCAGGATGAGATCAAGTTCAGAAACTTGAGGCACACTGGAAGTCTTCCAACTGCTCTCAGCTGATCCTTAGGCCATATTGCTAAGTATCATATCTGCAACAGGGTGAAAACCTTTCATATATTCATTCACTTATTAATTCATTGACAATTTCACACCTTTACCAATGCAATTTGATCAGATTGTCATATCTGTTCCTATGTCCTTTGGAGCCCTGCATCCCAACATGTCTCCCTCTTGCTTTTGTGACTATTTTTTATTTTTTAATGACCACTGAGTTTAATTAGAGTTGCTTGAATGACTTAGGTGGAGAGTTATTTACAGGAGCATTGGCAACTTGCCAGAAGATACCAGCAAAGAAAATGGCTCTCCCTCCCCCAGTAGCCATTAACTGCCAAGAGCCCCTTCATCTAGCACTAACTTATATTTAGAAGGTAGCTTGACAACATGTCAATTTAACAAAACAATGGAAACAGGTTCCCTCCCAGAAGATGTGACCTCCCCAAGCATGGGCTTTTGACCAGGTTGTAGTACTGGGTCTGAATTCCCTGCTGTGTATCAGGCCTGAACTCCAATCAGGAAGCGGTCAGTTGTCCCCATACTAGCTGTGCCACTATTGCATCGTTGGGCACATCTTGCCTGGCATGGTGTTTGTGTGGTCCACAAGAAGGGAAGACGTTTGCTATCAGTTCTCCCACAGAGGCCTGCATGGCACCTTCTGGCACTGGGGAAGCTGTCCTTCAGAAGAAAAGCTCCTGACTCAATTCTAGGTTGATTCCTTTATGTCCTGCAACCAAAGTATGTGGTGACTTCAGAAATGAGTCTCTCTAGTTCTGGTAGACAACCAAGAGAAATGGTGATGGCCTAAATTGTCTGGGGTGGGGGGGGTGGGGGGTTCTGTCACCTCCCTGACCAGTAATGCATGAGGAAATGGTATCCCACACCTGCCACTGCCTATTCCCTAATACCCTATGACTTCTGGGAGCAGTGTTATTCCCTATGAAAGATACCTCCATTCAAACTTCCTTTTAATTTCCTTTTACAATTTTTTATTGATTGTGTGTATGTGCATGGGTGGAAGCCATGAGGGCAGCTGAGCATCATCAGGATTGGCAGCAAATGCTATCTCTGGCTGAGTCATCTCTATGGCCCCATTGGCTCCAATATTTACCCTCCCCTCCATATCAGGGTTGAGAACAGTCATTTTTATTGAATATCACTGCATTACAGGCATTGTACTGGAGGGGAAGGCGTATGTATAGTGAGCCATTCATGATATTGGATACACTTTTCCAAGTCCTTATTTTCAAAAGGAAAAAATTTAAATGATAAGAAAATCACCTTGAAAAATGTCAAATAATTAATGAGAGGCAGAGCCCAGAGCCAGAGTCCTCCCTCGCCTTCTGATTTTGCAGTCAGCATTGTTTTAATGTGCTGTGTGGCTCTGAGTCCTCTTAAAGGACTGCTTCCGGGGTGACACGGTACTGAGGTCACAGAGACACTGCTTTGCTTTCTGTTCTATGTTGTTTGAGTCAGGGTTTAGCCCCACACTCATACCCCTGCCTTCGCCTCTGGATCCTGGGGCTCTAGGCATGAACTACCATATAGGGCTCTGTTACAGAGGCATTCTTAAACAAACATGTCAGTGGCTCCTATTTTGTTTGTTTCACCCTCTTTACTAAGCACTTAGTTTTCTTTTCCTCCTCTATTAGAGACAGCAACATAGCCACATGTCACTTAATTATGGGGACCAGTTCTAAGAACTCGGATCTTAGATGGCTTCAGCGTTGTGCAAGAGGTCAAAGAAAAGATTCCTGGGGAGGCAACAGAACACACTAAACGGTTTGATTAGCAGGAGAGATGTGATCTGGCTGGCCATGGAAAGAGCAGAGTAGGGGAAGACCAGCATGGGATGACAGCACAGCCCAGGACTACTGCTGGGTTTGACAGGAGGGACGGTGGCGAGCTTAGGCTGGGCCTCGGCCTATGGCTTGCATAGTGACTCTTCTGAATGATTGCAGTACAGATGAGAAGCAGGAAGAAGGTTCTAAGGTAATTCCGAACATTGAAGGGTCTTAAGAGATGGTTGGAGAGTTATATCTGAGTACAGGATCGTCAGGTCCCTCACATTGAGACCCAGACTGAGGAGAGGGCTCAGTTACAGAAGTGGAACAGGAGTGAAGTTCCTGGGGAATGGAGGCAGGCTGAGGAGACGCAACTGCTTAGAGATGCTTAGAGATGGCAAAAGACGATGGAGGAGACTGGGGGGAGAATATTCAGGAAGACATGCAAGGTTCAAGGCAAGGGTTTCACAGGCAAGGACACAGAATGCTAACAGAGAACGGATCTCAGAGGGACTGGGAAGGCCCTATGGGATTTAAACCTTCAGAAGAGCAGATGTTGGAAACGAACCGAGACTGCCAGTAGGTTAAGGAGACATTGACCTTCTTGGAAGAAAGAGATCACTGTGAACACCTCCAGAGACCCAGGCATCTCACCCTTGGCCACCTCACACCATTGTCCCTTCTTATGGAGCTAGAACCTCAGACCCTGGGCATACTTCAACCCCCTCAGGCAGGCCTGACTACACTCTATGGTAGAGAATCTTACATGTGTCTCCCTTCTGGGACCTCCTTCCTGTATTGCTAACGCACTTGGGCCTCTTCAAATGAACCTGGAAGTTGGCCCCAGAGCAGACCCGATGACATTAACATTCTGCTCTATTCTCCGTACCATAAGAACCAGTTTCTTTCCATTTCCTCTTATTATGCCAAAGGTTTACCAACTGGTTTCTATCCTTGACCCAGAACAAAATATGCAAATATATGAAAATATAGTTTAAAGAACAGCCTTGTGAAACACAACTTACTACAGTGGAAACATTTGCATTTTCTGTCCTAATCTGTTTCATTCTTTAAATGCTGGTCCTGGCCCACTATGTTCATTTTGTCACCTGCAAAACTGATTTCATGAAACACACTAGGACATAAAAGGGTCAAAGGAAAAGCCCCCCTACCGGGTCCTTGTCCCCCCACCTCCATTTGCCCCAGAACCTGTACCTGGAGGCTGACAGGCCCTCCCCTAAAGCTCTGAGAACTGCTCTCAAACTACAGGCTGCTAGCCCAGAGCTTATCTGAATTTCCATGGTGGCCCACCATGCAAAGTTGAAGCTGGGTGGTAAGATTCAGACGTCAGCAAAGTTGGGAAGGCTCCTCTTTCAAACCAGTTGCTTAGGCTACTGTACCAGTAGGATTCTGGGGCTGTGTAACAGCCAGGAGCATTTTCATTCTGTGCCTCTGGGAACCTAATAGTACCATTTGTGGAAGACATTCCTAGTGTGAGAAGTATGGCCATCATATCATACAGGCCAGTTTCCCTCCTGCCATTCAGCTGGACAGTGCAGCAAGGCTGCCATGTGCTGACTTTTGCTCCCTCCTCAGACCTCCCTGAAGGTAGACTACACCACATCATTTCCCTCTTTCAGCAGAAAGCCATGTTGGGATTCCCCACCCCATCTCACCCCACCCCACCTTCACCTTGCATCTTATTCACAATGGCTTCTCTGTTTCCGTTCAGGAATTGCCAGGATTTGGGGACTGGCCTGTAGCAGAAGTATGTTGCTTGAGGAATAGCAGAAGTCTTTTGTCAGCTGTTGAGAGCTGCCTACAACTGTCATCAACACTTGAGTGCCCTAGAAGTCTTCCGGAGACCTGATCCATTGCATATCTGCAATGAGCCAGACCCTGAGCTGGGCCTCAACTTCTCCCTGGTGAACAGAATTGCACCCGTGGCTTGGGTTGATCACACTCAGCTGAAAGATGAGTGAAGAAAGATGGGTCTCTCTCTCATCAGAAGAATTTGATCAACTCCAGAAATACTCTGAATGTAAGTTCTGACATTCACAGACATGGCATGGGGCTTCCTCTCTTCTGGGAGATAAGTCCCAGAGGGCAAGGTTATTGCAACACGGTGGAGAACGAGGCTAGACAGCTACAATCACTTGATAAACACAGAATTCACACTTCCAGTCTAAAGATATAATCACTCTTAGGCTCTCATAAATAATCTACATTCACCACAGAATTTGGAGTGTACGCTGGAGAAAATAAGGCTGGTATGAAAACCAACAGTGAGCTCAGCAAGCCCTTCAGAACCCACAGCTGTGACTGGCTGCGTTCACCTTTCATCCCTTTATTTTCCACCTAACAATATCATAGTGTTTTCTCTGGCCAGTTGCCCCTTTTAGCATAGTTTAAAGGACAGCGGTGCATGGTAAGCATGTTCCACGGTCACTGATTTCAATCCATTCATGAGTTTTGAAATCGGAGACTGACTTCTAGCTTGTATTCTCTGTGAATTTTGTTCTGGAGAGGCCTGGGCTTTCAGTTAGGGCTCTTAGCTTCCTGTTTGCTGTGCCCCAGACCATGTCAGCATCAGGATCACACAGCTGTGTCTCCCACAGGCCACACCTAAGCCTGACTGGTGATCAGAATCCGCTTGGGTTGAGGCAGAAGCCTGTATGACAACTATTACCTGCCCAAATCAGGGACCCAGGCCAAATGCTCTGTGGGCAGAATTTTCTGTCCCACCAGCCAGCTCCCAAATAACCACACAAAGACTTATTATTAATTATAAATGTTCAGACGATAGCATAGGCTTATTTATAACTAGTTCTTACAACTTAAATATCTTAACATAGATAAGATATTTCTTATCTATGTTCTAGTACATAGCTCTGTGCCTTTCTTCAACACAGCATGTTTATCTTGCTTCTCTCTGTGTCTCCTGGCAACTCCGCCCTCCTTCATCCCAGAGCACTCTCCCTTTGAGCAAGTCCCACCTTCCTGCCTAGGTATTGGCCGATTAACTCTTTATTAAAACGAGAGCAACATGTTTTCCAGTGTACAAAAAGATTGTTCCACAACAGTGCTCACTCTGCCTCACCCCTGTGATGCCCCAGCTTATCACTCCTGAGCCTCCACATCCTCATGGGTATACCGAAAAGACTGGACCAGGGACTGGGTTGTGACTTGGTTGGTAAGGTGCCAGACACTTGGTATGAGAACCTCAGTTTGTATCTCCAGCACACATGTGAAAAAGAAAGAAAACTCCAGGTCCTGTGGCAGGTGCCTGTCATCCTAGGGCTGGAAAGAGAAACAGGAAGATCTGTGGTACCTGCTGGACAGCCAATCTGGATGAACCAGCAAGCTCAGGTTCAGGAGCAGACTCAGATTTTTAAAAAGTGTGGAGAGTGACTAATTGACCTCTGGCCTCCATGTGTACACATGCACACATACAGATCACATACATATGTGTACACCTACACACACATGCCCACACACAAAGGAATAGACACACCCTGAGTTCTTATTCAAGCCTAATGACCTGAGCTCTATGTGCTCCCTGAGATCAACAGGATCCCATGGTGGACTGGTCAGCCTTGCTAGTGGAATTCTGGGACCCAGTTCTCCTTTCCAAACTCGGTGGGTGTACAGAAACTATGCAGTGTTGGCTGAGAACAGGGGTAAATTCAATTTAACTCAACCTACTCTTCAAGAGGTAAAATGACTCACAAAGACAAGGCCTGTCCTGTGGGGTGCAGAATCCTGTCCAGCAGTCTGATCTGTGCGCAGGCAGATCACAACTCAAAGGCTCAGAAAAACAACAGGCTAGCTGTGTGTAAAGGCACAGGGAGTAAAAAGACAGGAAAGCAATATGGGAGACAACTGTACCATGGTGGGGATGATTAAACAACAGAAACTGACTGACTCCAAGCTGTGGAGGCCCTGAGTCCAAAGTCAAGACATTGGCAAGATGGCTTTTCTGTGGGCTCGAAAGAATGACCTCTCCCGAGCCTGTGTCGATAGCTTGCTTATAGCTGTGTTCTCCCCCCAGTCTCCTCCCATAGTATGGTGTGTGTGTGTGTGTGTGTGTGTGTGTAGGTATGTGTATGTTTGTGTGTGTGTGTGTGTGTGTGTGTGTGTGTGTGTGTGTGTGTGTGTATGTGTTTGTGCCCATATTTCTCCTTTTTAGAAGGATACAGTATTAATGATTTGGATACATTCCCACTCCAACATGACCTCATCTTAGCTACTTAGATCTACAATAGCCCTATATAAGATCACATCTTGAGAGTCTAAGGCTTTTTAATATATGAAGCCATAGGAGAAGAGCTAGTGGAGTGAACTCTAATTCAAGTCAGAGTCTAGAGGGACAAGGTGAGAAAAGGAGTAGGCAGAGGTCTGGACTGAATGGGGAGAAGGAGCAGAAGGATGAGGAGGTAATGAGCTAGCATTGAGCATTTCGTGTCAATGTGTGGGCCATGAATCTGGAGGCTGTCTATAGAGAGGCTACATCAGGTAGCTGCTATACTGGGAGTCAGGCCTTGGTGTTGAAATGGAGTCTAGTTTGAGACAAGGAATAAGATTATAGTGTGGAATTCAAGCCAATTTGAGGGAAGTTGTGATTCAAGTGTTATCTATTGGGCTATGTATAGTAAAAGGAAGCCAGTGGAGGTACCTCAATACTGAATGTGGCAACAGGAGATCCCCAGACTAATGGAGATAGTTTGGGATGATAAGGATAAAGGTGACAATGGCACACCACTTACAGGTCTGTGTATACCAAACTCTTAGGAACCAATAAAGAGGAAGACACAGCTCCTGACCAGGGAAGAGATAGGACTCAATGACATCTCCATGTGACAGATGTTAAGAAGGCTGGAGTTGGCCTTGTAAGGCTCAGACCTGCCAAGCAGGGATGTCCTTGTGCAATCTTTGCACTTAGACACAGGCTGAGAGCCTTGTAGAGTGTGTGGGGGGGAATGGAGAATGTACCAGGACCCCTTGCCAGGGTTCCTCTGAGAGCAATGTCCAGTACACAGAGGTATGAGTAGGAATTCAGAATTAGGCTACAGCTACAGCTTGACTTGGGAGTCCTGTAGAAACAACAATGGTGCAGGGATGGGGAGGATGAAGGCAAGTTAGAGAGTAGAATGTTAGGGGGTATAAGGAGATAGAGAGAAGTTTAGGGCATGCCTTCAGCTAGAGATTCAAGAAGGACAAAGAGAAGACAGGAGAACTAGAAAAATAGCCGCATTAAGAGCCCAGAGTAGGTGGGAAATGTTGGCCACTCCTGTGATCCCCCCATGGGAGGCTGAACTGAGTAGTGCTCAGGGGATGCTGTTTCATCAAGAAAGGGGGGGGGGAGAAAGACAAAATTCTTGGAAAATGATTAATCCTTAGAGGAAACCTTGAAAAAGTCACTTCCACCAATTTTAGATGCATTCTGGTGTTCAGTCAGATCCCATTGCCATAGCAACCACTCTTCCATAACCACATAAACAGGAGCCTTACAATAGCAAAATGATGAAGGACACAGCGCAAGAGCTGAAATCTTTGGGGGCTAGGGAGGAGGCATGCCACTTGTCTTACATAAGCACACACCTTCCCTGGAGGCTTTCTGGTAGGAGACGGCATCTGAAAGCTGCTCTTGGAACATTGATCTAAGTCTGTACATGTAATCAGTCACACATGAACATATGTCTATACTTGACAATCAATTGACTGTGAGACAACAGCAAAGGGTATTTATCGAAAAGCTCATGTGTGTTAAGACACTTTAAAAGCAAACTGTAGCCCTAGCTCTCAGGAAATGGCAGTAGGAAGATGGTACGATGGAGGCCAGTTTGGGCTACATAGCTGATTTCAAGCCGGCCTGGACCATCCCCTGCCCTGATGTAACAAAGAAGCAAATAGGCCAGTAAATGGAATGTAAGTTCCACATGTTTTAGTTCAGCTTCAAGACATTAAATAAAAGTGTCTCTTAGAAGTAGTCGATCCAATACAGGCTAGATAGATGATAGAGAGACACACAGACAGACAGAGACAGCGACAGATAGATATCAGTTAAATTAGAACAAACAGTTGAGTACATTTGAAGACAGTGAACCCATCCATTGAGCTTTTAGGAAATGAGTTTTGTTTGAACTAGATCAAAGTGAAGTGGTGTGTGACTTCAAGCTGCAGGCACAGTTCCAAATCTTTCCGTATTCCTCCTGGCATCAGAGAACATGGGCAGGCTTGAGCTATAGAATGGCATGACATGAGTTCTAGGTAAGCATCACCAGTACCCTGCTGTTTAGAATGCTAACCATCAGGACGTGGCATCAAATGCCGTCCACCTTAGAAGAGAGAAGCCTGATGTCTTCTCACCCACATCTCTTTGAGCTCAACCTCTTTTCCCTCTGTGAGGGTTAGAAATCTGCCTACACAGCCTCACAGAATGTGTGGCTAGGGAGAAGTCTCTTTGGAACAATGGCACTTGGCACTCGGAGTTTAGTAATCCTTGTCCTTGTAGAGTCTTTTCTGTTATGTGTTGCCTCTGTGGCTGAGTCATCACTTTCACAGTCTCCTGGAAGTGCTGGGCCTGTGCTTCAGCCTCTGACTTTGCTGCACATCCCAGCCATGAGGCAGACTCTGACAGTCCCAATCGATGTGACTTAGTAGATATTGAGAACATGTTCTGGTACACATGGCAGTCGCCCAGGTGACAACTCTGACACTAAGCCAGATTTCGGAACCACAGCCCTAGAGTTTTGAAGGGTCCTATCTCCTGACTTAGTGTTCGTCCACTGGGTAAAGCTGATAAGCATGATGTGATTACTAAAATGTATTAAAAAGAAAAAAGGAGGGGCACATGCCATTAATACCAGCACTCAGGAGGCAGAGGCAGGTGGATCTCTATGAGTTCCAGGACAGCCAGAGTGGTTACACAGAGAAACCGTGCCTCAAAACAGTCAAACAAGAAAGGAGGAAAGAAAGGAAAGGAAAAGGAAACAAGAGGAACAAACATGTAGGCAAACATGCAGACAGAGCACTCAGACAAGAAAGGGGGCAGGGAGGGAGGGAGGAGGGAGGGAGGGAGGGAGGGAGGGAGGGAGGGAGGAGAGAGAGGAAGGGAGGGAGGAGGGAGGGAGAGAGAGAGGAAGGGAGGGAGGAGGGAGGGAGAGAGAGAGGAAGGGAGGGAGGAGGGAGGGAGAGAGAGAGGAAGGGAGGGAGGGAGAAAGGAAGAAGGGAGGGAGGGAGAGAGGAAGGAAGGAAGGAAAAGAAAGTCCTTGGTGGTTTCTTAGCCATTCAAAACATCTGTAATGGTTTTGAACCAGTGAGCTTCATTTGGCATTCAAGAACTTTGTAGACTTGGCCCCAATCTACTCTCTGGTTCTCAGAGAGTATTCTCTGTGTTCTAAGAGAGCCCTCCATCTTGGTTCATTCTTTCCCCTCTGAGAAGAGTCCTTTGACTTTATACCTGCCTTTAAAAACCCAACTCAGCTGCCACAGACCCCAGGGTAGCTCTCAAACCAGCCCAACCTGACTCATTTGGAACCATCACTTTACCTTGTGCTCACAAATATTTTCTCAGCAGTAGTGAAAGATGATGAAGGAAAAGAACACAGACTTTTGACCCAGACTAAATCTGAAAAACCCTTCCCTTGGGAAAGCCATTTCATTTTTGTGAATTTTAACTTCATCATTTGTAGACTGCAGGAATTCTCCCCTTATTTTGTAGAAAATGACTGGGAGAGAGTTTATGAGAATCCACAGACAAATATCACCAATCAGGGGCAGCTCCCATCACCACACCATTCAAGCCTTCCCCTACCAGAGCTTTCAACAGTCCTTGAAGCATCTGGCTGCCCACACCACTTTCTGAATTGAATGGACGCAACCCAAATCGTTGGCATCTGCTGCCTTGAGTTTACTGAGCCATTAGCTCTTCAACATCTGTTTTGAGTTTCAGAAAGAAATTTCCATTTTTAGGCAACAGCAGCATTTTCATGTAGCATTTCAAAATGCCTCAATCCTGCAATGATTATAACTTCTGCTTGATAGACTCCTAGTCAGCAAAGCCACAGAGAACAGCCCAGCCCATGTAGAATCCTTCATGTTTAAATAGAAGCAATAATGAAGCTTGAAGAAGCTTTTAATTACCCACAATTCCTGGAGCCGGGGGAAGCACAGGTCATAGAAACAGTGGTTTCCTTCATGGTCTACTGTGCTGAGTCACACATGCATACATGATGCATTTCTATGACAATTACTGATTCTTTTTATTCTAGGTTCTTACAAAATTCCTGCAACACAGCCAACAGTGTTTTCCCTCTGTTTCTGAATACTTTTTGAGATAGATTTTTGTTTTATTTGTGTGAGCATTTTGCCTGCATGGGGCTAGTGCTCTTAAGGGTTGAACTCTCTCCAACCCCTTCTGGATTATTTTCTATAGGTAGTCCAATTTTTAAGTCACCGAGCTTCCCTAAAGATCTATTTCCCTTCAGGTGCAAATGTCCCCTATGGGTAGCAGTGAAGGGGAATGCAGAGGTCAAAGAGATGCAGCTTCCAGGGAAGTCCCCACTGTCAGAGATACAATAGAGCAGCCTTAGACTATCCAATCAGCCAGGTTAATTGTAAGATATAATTGAGGTTAATTTTTTGTGTCAGGATGAATAATTTAATTCTTTCCAACAAGATGAAAAATAAAAATTAAGGACAAGGGGACACAGCTGTCAGGATCCCAGAGCTGGAAGAAACCACCTCCCACAGTGCTGTTTCAGCACCAAGGGCAGAGCCTTGCCAGCACTTCCCACTGGATATAATCTGTGAAGCTGCCTTCTTACTGGGTTTTTATTTGCTTTGTTGTTGTCTTAAGAACCCAAGTGGGCCTCAGCCTCCCACATCCTGGAATTACAGGTGTACACCACCACACCCAGCTCAAGATTTTGCTTGGTTTTGCCTGGTGCATAGTTTGAGATAATGTCTCCTGTATTCCACTCTGGTTCAAACTCACTCTGTTGCCATGGCTAGCTTGGCTCCTGGTCATTCTGCCTCACCTTTCTGAAAGCTGACAAGTCCTTTAATGTTGTGGACTTTCTACTCACAAGCCAAGATGGTGGCACAAGCTTGTAAGCCCATCACTTGGGAGGTGGAGTTCAAGTCATCCTTGGCTACATGGTGAGTTAGAAACAAGCCTGGGATACATGAGAGCCTGTCTCAAAAATGATAAATTCTACTCAGATGATTACACATTCATATACACTTTTAGAATGTTTTGTGTCTGCTCTTGGTTTGACATGGGAAGACACAGCAGCAATTACAGCACCCCAGAACTCCTCAGTTGTCCCAGAGGCCACCCATGGGCCCCAGAAAGTCCCTTTATCTGAATGCCAGTCTATCACAACGCCCTTCATATGCTCTGGGGTGGAGTGGGGTGTGTGTATGTGTGTTTATGTAGGTGAGCATGCATGCAGGGGCATGTGTGTATGGTGACCGAAGGTCAACCTTGGAGGTTGCTCTTCAGGTACCCTCCACACCCAGGCAACCAGGCACTCCAACTACTGAGCTATTTTTCACCCCAGTTTTCTGCTATTCTTACTTGGAAAAAAAGTTTTCTGTCCCCCAAATCAAATCATTGAGGGAATAAAGAGGGCCAAAAGGAACCAGGAAGAATAAATGTATCCAGCACGTGCATCTGTATTCCAAAAATACACAATTCGAAAAAATGATAAGATACTCAAGCTAATAAATGATAGAATGCTGCATGGTGAGAGCTGTATGCCTGTCACCCAGGGACCCTGGGTGGGAATAACTGCCCCAAAGGCAAGTTTTACAAAAGAGCCGATAGTAGACAGGGTACTGAAAATTGAGGCAAGTATGAAAGGCCGGGAAATGTCATGGAAGAATATACAGCATGTTTAGAAATTTCTGGAAATATTTTACATGACTAGAAAACTGGGAGCATCTGGAAAGAGTTGGGCTAAATCGAATCCCTAAGGACAGAGCACAAGCTAAGTGCGGTTCTGTGAGAATGAGAATCCTCTGGGCCTGGACCTGATCTGATGAGACTGGCTTCTTGAAGAGGAGGTTTGGGGGCTGGGAAGGCAGCTCTGAGGGTAGAGCAGAGGTTTAGAATCTGAATTCAGTTCCCAGCATCCACATCAAGTGGCTCACAACCACCTGTAACTACAGCTCCAGGGGTCTCTCTCTCTCTCTCTCTCTCTCTCTCTCTCTCTCTCTCTCTCTCTCTCTCTCTCTCTCTGTCTCTCTCTCTCTCTCTCTCTCTCTCTCTCTCTCTGTCTCTCTCTCTGTCCCCCCTCTCTCCTCCCCTCTCACACACACAATTTAAAATGTAAATAATTTTTTTAAAAAAATAAAGAAAGATAGTTCAGGCAGTCAAGAGAGAGAGAAGACCGGGAAGGATTTAAGGACACATGGGACAAGTCTCCACATGGCCCTGCAGGGCTGTTCCATCGTACACTGGTCAGGCGGAATTTGTCTAGCCTAGGTCTCACTAGCCATTTACCTTTGTTTTACATTTGAATTGTGTATCTCCAGATTCCTCCAAGAAAATAAAAGATGTGTTGACTGAGTTTAATGAAGGTGGAAGTCTCAAGCAATATGACCCACACAAGGTAAGACTATTTCTATTTCAAGTCTTTAAAGAAAAAAACATGTCTGCCTTCCTGCCTTTCCCCACTGGAGTCTTAACTTGCCTTGAAGACCTTGCTCTGAGACCTGTGTTCCCCCAGGTCTCAAGCGAGCCATTCATGCTATCTGTTTCCTTTCACTTCCCATGCTGTCCTACGAGACTCCATCGCCATACTTCTTTTGCTCGTGGCTCTTGCTTACCCCCCCCCCCACACACACACACTCCCATTCTCAGTTAACACTGAGAAGACAGAAGCAAAACCCCAGGCAGTCTCCCTCACCTGTATGCCCCCTTGCTCACTGTGGTGAGCTGGCTGTGCTCTGAGTCTATGTCTGCTCTCCTGTGTTTGGATTATTGGTGGGCACCACTGAATCAAGACCCCTCCCCAGCCTTCCCCCATTTTCCCTGTCCCTATGTTTTCCACATCAGTCTGCCTGTATACATTAGATTTTTTTCCCAGTGACACAAATTGCACTATTTCTCCTCTACTAAAGTATTTTAATTTGTCTGGATGCATCTCCTCCACGTTCTCTTCTACTTTCTCCAGAATCCTTCAAGCAGTGAAGTGCCAATCCTTCCCTGATACCTATGTGACTGAATCCCATAGTGATGCTACTTAATGGTATTGGATGCAATTTGTCAAATCCTCCTTCATCTTCATCATTTGGTTTCAGGACACTACACTCAGTTTTTTGGGGGGAGTTGTTTTGTTTTGTTTTCTCTTTCCCCTGTACTTAACATCTAAAACTTGACAATTAAATAGACATCTCAAACTTACCACGAGCTAAACTGATGTTCTCCATCTTCCCCATAAAACAAATTTCTCTACCAGCCAGTCCAGGACAACTTGATTAGCAATAGGCTAATCGCTCAAGTGATTTACGCAAGACTATGAAATTGGCATTGACTCATCTCTTGCCTTCACTTTTCCACCCAGTTCAGCAGAAAAGCCCACCACTTCTACCTGTAAAATAAATATGCATCATCCTTCCTGCCAGGCTCCAGGACCTGACTCGTCACTGCACTCTGCTCAGACCATTACAGCCTCCTTCTGGGCTCTCCTCCTCTTCTCTTGTCCCTGGCCATCCACTCTTCACACATATCCTGAGCAGTCTGTTAGAACTTACATTTGAGCTGTCATTCTCCCATTTCCCCTAGTCCCTACTCAGGACAATCTAGACTTCCTCTGCTCTCTAGCTTTATTTTTGCCCACTCTCCCACGTTCACTCCTTCCTGCCCTATTAGCCTCCTGGATGCTCTTAGACAAGCTAATGCTCAGTAACCTCACTCAGCACCACTCCACTTGCTTTTCCTTTCCCCAGGATGTCCTCTGACATGTATCTGCATTCCTTGTTTCTTCGCTGTGGTGGTTTGAAAGAAAATGACCCCCAAAGGGAATGGCACTGTTAGGGAATATGGCCTTGTTGAAATAGGTGTAGCCTTATTGGGGGGATGTCATTATGTGGGTGGGCTTTGAGGTCTCCTTTGCTCAAGCTTCCCTCTGTGTGACACTCAGACCACTTCCTGTTGCCTGCAAGATGTAGGACTCTCAGCTACTTCTCTAGCACAGCATGATGAGAATGAACTGAACCTCTGAACTGTAAGCTGCCACCTCAATTAAATGTTTTCCTTTATAAGAGCTGCAGTGATCATGGTGTCTCTTCACAACTATAGGAATCCTAACTAAGACATTCACTTCCTTCAAGTTGAGGCTCAAACCACCTTCCCAGTGATTGTCACCTTCTTTATCCAACATGTGAAGGCTTCCTTCTTCACACTTCCTTTTCTACTGCTCTGCTCTGTTTTTCTCAGTACTTTACACCATCTGTCATGCTAACTAATTTACTTAATTAATTCTGTCTCTCTCACTGGAATATATTTGCTCACTGCTGTGTATGCGGTGCCCAGGAGAGTATTTGGCTCATTGCAAGTATTTGACAAATGCTTTTTTGGATGAGTAAATACATGTAAGGCCTCTGCCTGTTTTCAAGTTCAAGGCACATAGTATTTCTTGGCTATGCAGGCACTGTGCTGGGCTCTGCAGAGACAAAGATCATGAAGCATAGTGTCTCCTCCCTTCGGGAATTCCCTATTGCTGCCAAGGTCAAGTGTGAGTCCCAGTCCTTGAATCACATGGTTTTAGGCTAGCCTTTAACCTCTGCCATCACCCCACAATGTGAACTTGTATATTTCATTGAGTCTTAGTCCCCTCATCCGTGGACTGAAGCTAATGAGCATATTAAAAGTTTGAAGGTAGTAGATGAGTGAATTAAAAGAAAAAATGTTGCCAAATATTGAATACTTTACAGAACATGTTATTAATTCTCCCCCATCCCCATCCCCATTCCCAGATTGTCTTATCTCCTCCTCCCTTTCCCCTCCTCCTGGGTCATTTTATGGAGACTTACTGGAGAAAAGTGAGAGCTCAGCAAAACTAAGTTAGGAAGAGGCAGCCTGTTCACATTGTCATTCCCTTGACAAACCTGAACAAAGGCCTTCTCCACTGGCTCCCAGGAATGAATCAACAGATCAGCAGCGGACTGTGTACTCGAGGTCCACCTCGATAAACCACCAATTGCTGGAGAAGGGGGTGTGGCAGAAAGGGAGAGAACATACCACTTCAAAGAGCATTCCTGAGGAGAAGCCATGCAGGGCAGCAAAGAACTCCCTGCCCCACCCCTCCCGCCTCCAACTCCAAAAACAGGGAACAAAGGCTGGAGGGGGCTGGTACTCAGCCTGTCTGCCTGGGGGCTGGTGTGTGGGAGGGGAACAGTTTGGTCAGGGCCACGCTGATGTGAAGGCCACGAGGGGCTTTCAGAAGCAGGGAGCTTGTCTATCATGAGTGTGCAGCCGCCCTCACACCCCTCAGAGTTGGCCCTCTCTCTTTGTATGCTCGGCCCTGCTGCGTCCTGGGGGAGCTCTGCCATTCTCTCACACAGCTCGCCTGACTTCTGGTAGGTGTAATGGCATGGCATGGGGTTGGCGAAACAGCAAGGGTTTCATTTCTCCTGAGCTTGATGGCTTCCTGCTGCTAAAATGTCTCAGTGAGAAAGGAGTTAGCTGCGGGCAGGGGCAGGTTGCTGGAGAAGCTAGAGAGGGAATGGAAATTTGCAGAGGGGCGGGTCTGACCAGTGATTCTCTGGAGAGAAGAGCAGTGGTGACAGCTAGAGAGTGAGGAAAGCCCGACCCAGCAAAAGACACAAGGTGATGGCTCAGTGGTACTGAGACTCGCTGAGCCCAAGTTCCAGCTCTGCAGTGTGCACGGCGACCTTGAGTAGGTTTTTAAGATGTGAGTCATAACCCTACCTTGTGCTGCGTTGCCTCAAGCCTGATGCACTGTAGTTTCTACAGCTTTTCTCCTCCCTTCTAGACCTGGAGCAGAATTAGCAGGACCCCTTAAAACAGTTACAGCAGTAGCAAATTGACTGGCAGATTGCTTCATGGATTTGCAGCTCTGGGAAGATTATGAATGGTGTAGGTGCCTGTGACAGTGATGTCTCCTTATCAATGTGCCTCTAATGGCTGGTGTTAACCCTCCTTACCCTGTCTCTCACTAAGCAGTCGCTGTGCTCAGATGGTGCTTATAAAGAACCATCTAACCTATATATCACTTCCAGAGGGACACACAATCAGTCTTTCTTGCTCACTGAATTTGTGAGGGAGAGGCTGGGAGCACTGTACCAGCCCAGGGACCTGTGACAGAAACAGCAACAGACACAGGATTCAAAGATAGGCTTCCAGTTCATCCTACCTCTAGTGGGCTGGGACAAGTCACCAAATGTCCTGAGCACCAGTGGCATAAGAAGAACCAAGTCCTCTGAGGTTTTCTGATTTCTGTGTTGATCCTAGGCCATTCCGTTTCCCAACGGATGCTGAATGAGTAGGCATGAGTTCAGTCATCACTGCTTTCTAAGACCTCACATCATGTTCTCACTCTGTGGCACTTGGCACTGTTGACCACGTATTACAGTCACTTCAGTACCTTTACCTGTGTATGCTGAACACAAGTCTCTGCCTGCCTGGGAGAATGGACCACAGGTGGCCAGCACTACAGCAGGCCATCTCTTTGATAAACCAGCTGGCAAGCCAGTTTCTATTCAAATACCTATCAGGAATATCTTGATGGCAAAAATGAGATGAGACAGTCTCATTATTATCCGGGAGCTCTGAATCTAGTCTGGGAACGGGTAGCTACTAGCAGTGTTATTCCAGAACAGCATCCATGAGTTTCACAAGGCAAGAACCAGAACGCAAATTAAAGAAATCTGAGTGCAGGAAATCCCAATGTGACACAAGGATTCGGCTTTAACACAGCTACAATTTTAACAGTTAAAGAAAGAAGCGGGCTGTGGAGCTTGCTCGGGAAAGAACAAGGGGACAGGATGTGTAGTAACAGATAGCAAGAGAAAGTGGCAGATGGGCTGAGAGTTTGAAATGACTCCACATCTAGGCTGGAGTGGAATTACAGAGAAGATTCTAAATCCCAAAGGCCTCAGAAAGTGTAAGTGCCCAGGATGACTAACTTGACTGTAGCAACATTATTTATATATCAATATATATTTAAGCTTGTATTTATACTTTGTTGAATTCATCTGAGTTTCTTTCCTGTATACCTGTTATCGCATATAATACAGGAGATCAGTTATGCATAAGCGGCTCTCAACTCTCCCATGGGCAATTAGAAGCCCTGGAAAATTTTTGAGTAGGAAATCAATCTTGTTAAAGTCTTACTTTGGGAAAAACAGCCTGACATGGCTGGGTACGACAGATGGGAGGAGCAACAGAGGGAAGAGGAAGCAAGAATGCCTTCAAGAGGCGTTGCACGGGCTGGAGGGATAGTTCAGCAATTTAGAGACACATTGCTCATGCAGAGGACCCAGGTTTTATTCCCAGTTTCCACATGGTGGTCCGTAACCATCTGCAACTTACAGCTGCAGTTCCAGGAGATCTGATGCTTTCTTATAACCTCCAAAAGTACTAGACATGCATGTGATACACATGTGTACATGCAGATAAAAATACTCCTGCACATAAAATAAAATAAATCTTTTTTTATTATTATTAAGATCTAGAGGCATTGCAATGGTCTGACTAAAACTGCATGAAACTGAAGTTAGACTCTGGTGATGGTTCAAGGGGAAATGGACCTGGAAAGGGTCTAGGTGTGTCAGGTACTGTAAAGGAGCTAATCCTGCAGAATGAATGGACAAGAACCAGTTCCAGGTCACTGAGAGGTCAAAGCTGAGTTTGGAATATTGTCATTGGCATTAGCAGAAGTAGCAGTCAGGAATTGGATCCTAACTAAGGAGGGTGCCAGCAAGGTTTAGAGATCTTCTGGGCCCATACTAATAATTGTTAAAGATAAAACCAAAGTTAGAAAAGCCCCACCTGCCTGGGACCAGGGTGGGGATCTGGCTGAGTGACCCAGCCATGCCACTCCTGTATATATCCCCAGAGGACTCCATGCCTTACACAAAGGGACTTTCACACCCACGCTTGTCACAATATTCATAACAGCCAGAGAACAGAACTAGCCTAGATGTCCATCAACAAAAGAATGAATAATGAAAATATGGCATATATGCACAATAGAATTTTACTAAGCTACAAAGAAAAATGACATTATGAAATCTGTAGGAAAATGGATGACTCTGGAAAAAATTACATTACATGAAGGGACACAAATTCACAAAGCCAAAAATTCCACTATCTCTCTCATAGGCATATCTGAACTCTAGTGTTTGTGTGTGTGAAAATAAGGGATTATAGATAGGTTATAGACTATGAAACTAGATCAGAGACCCTGAGAGGAGAACAAGAAATGTTGAAAAGAGAGTAGAGGAACACTAAGGGAGTCATGTGACATGGCAGCAGAGATGGGGAGGGTGGGAGTGCTCTCAGGAAGGATGGGGCATGAGGGGAGAACAAGGAGGAAAGGAAAACAGTAAAAAACAAACTTTGAAAAAGTCCAGTCGTATCAGAACACACCTTTAATCCCAGCACTTGGGAGGCAGAGGAAGGCAGATCTCTGAATTTGATGCCAACCTGGTCTACAGAGCGAGTTCCAGGACAGTCAGAGCTACAGAGAACCCCTCCCTGTCTTAAAAAAAGAAAAGAATAAAGAAAAAGAAAGAAATCTCATAATGAACAAAACTTAATTTTTATATCCTAATAACAAGTAAACAAAAAAAAGAGAAATGCACTCATTCATATCCACTCTACTGCTTTTCTAAACACTAGACAGCTGGTGGCTGCTTTTGGGGACTTCATACTGGTGGCTTGGAACTTCTCTCGCTGATTTTTTCCAGACACCTTTGTTGTTGTTGTTTAGTTTGCTTGTTTCCCACCACATTCTATTAGACTTGGTTTAGATAAACTTTTTGTTTGTTTATTTTGTGGCAGGATCTCTCTACATAGCCCCTGGCTGTGTTGGAACTCACTATGTAGACCAGGCTGATCTCTAACTTAAAGCTCAGCTGTGTCTGCCTCCCAAGTGCTGGGATAAAGAGTGTGCACCCCCCCATGGCCTGCCACTAACTCTTCATTTTAGTGCCTTTTTTCCCCAAAACATTTCATTCATTTGGTGCTAGCTCAAAACTGTCCTTTAGGCAGTACCTGTCAGTTAAAATAGTGCAAAAAGATAATGCAAAGGAGCTTCTGAAATAAAAGAATGAACAGCGGAGATTCAGTTGAACCAAAATAGGGAATGAGAAGTATCAAAATAAAATCTCAATGTGGGAAGTAGCTTCAAGAAAAGAGGGTAAAATCGACTGAGATGAGACTTAACGAAGAGACAACTATACTTAAGACCTCCAAGGAGGCAGGTTCGTGGGCAAGAGACAGGAACTCAAACAGAGTGGAGTTCAAGAGGAAAGGGAGGCCAGTGTGGTGTCTTTGGAGAAATTAAAGAGGAAGGGAAGGATTCCATGGAATGTGATTGGAGTTAGAAAGCAAGCAAGATGCCACCAGAGACAGTGAGGACAGAAGCAAGGGTGGTAGTGGATGGGTGCCGTGGGAGAGAGGATGAAATGACCCTGTCACTGTATCCTGGAAAAGAACAGAGGATGCATACAGAAGGGACAGTCTGAGGTAGTGATATTGTAGAGACAGAGAGAGAATGCAGCAGCGAATCGGAGATGTGGAATGCAAAGGGACACATAGCAGGACAGTGGGCACAATAAATGTCAATCAACCATGTGCCGAGTTCTTTTCATCTGTAAATGAAGAAGTTAGTAAATGGTCTGTGTCCAACTACATCAGGCTTCTTCCATACTGCAAAAGAGATCTCCAGGACAGCACTGAACTTAGCAGAGATTGGTTGCAAGTTCCCAATGGACCCACACCTGACTCTACACATTTAAGTTGGCTCCTGCTTCTGGGAAGGCTTGCCTAATCCCCAGAACATGAAAGGGGTTAAATGTTATCAGACTTTTCCAGAAAGCATCAAATAGGTTTTTAGAAAGGGATTCTATTCTCCTGGCTGTTATTCCTCATGAAGGCCAGCACAGCAGCGCTTGGGGCAGCGCTTCTTCAAATGGTTTCCAGGAGCATCTGTGATTGAATGACGCTCCAACACCATGAAATTGCAAGCCAGGGATGACTCACTGCAAACTGTTGTTGTTATTGTTAGCGAATGCTTGCTGAGGGCTGCAGCTCTTTCTGGCATGGATGCTCAAAGCCTAGGACCAGATGCCAGGCAGTATCAAGGGAGACAAGGACAGGGTCTAGTTTTTGGCATGCCCCTTGGTCCTACCTTCTGTTCTTAGCTTCCTGCTTTCCTTGATACCTAAAGCCATCACAGTGGCATGTTCTGGGACACAGCTGAGCCAAACACACACGATTCCTTTCCATCTTAGGATCTGTCTAGAGAATATGAATGTTAGGAAGCACTGTAGGATGGAGCCTGTTCTTTCTTCCCCAATCTCTCCTACTTTTGGAGACCTGAACTCAAGAATCAGAGAAACTGTGATAGCCACCAAATAACCTTTCTTCCCATGCTATTTCCTTCTGCAGCCTTCTTCATTGTCACCAAAATTTCAAAGCAGTGACTGAATCCTTGCTCTGTAGATCCATGACCTTCATATGAGCCTGGACAAAGGCAGATCCCTGGAGCTCTCTATTTATTAGTCCCACTTTTTATGCACGCTGTTGGTAATCCTTTGAGAATCTCATACTTACATATAATGCGTTTTGATCCTATGCACCCCGACTCTTCTCACCCCTTCACCCCTTTCCAACACAGAGTCCTCTTCTGATGCTGATCCACTATGCCCAACTTTGCTGTCCACATACTCCTGGGTCTGTCACTGAAGCATGATAGACCTACAAGGAACCTTGATGAAGCCTGACTCTTTCCCACAAGCCAACAACTGCCCATAGCTCCTCAGCTAGTGGTGAGGACACATGAGCCCATCTCCTCTCCACAGTGCAATGTTAACTGGCTTGATCCTATGCAGGTCTTATGCGGGCAACCAGAACGTCTGAGTAAATGGCTGTAGCAGTCTGTAATGTCTGGAAAGTGTTTGTTTCTCTCAGGTCCACCCTAGCATCTGACCCTTACAAATCTGTTTACCCCTTCTTTCACAGTAGTCTCTGAGCCTTGTGGAGCTTATCTCTCCTACTTTTAATCCCAATTTAGACCAAACCATATCCTATTACAAAAGCCTACTCTGTGCCTGAGGGTCAGCCACCATGTTTTCTCTGTCTGTGTCCCAGGCCCCAGCCTCTGTCCCTGTGGCTCTCTGTCTCTTCCTGACCTTCCCATTCCTGTCTCCATGGCCCCTTCGCTTCTGCTACTTCCACTTCACCTGCCACCACCCTGTCCCTTCCCTTCCCTCTATTGACTTCTCTCTTCTTGCCCTTCTCAGCCCATTAGCTATGATGTCTTCAAGCTGTTCATGAGGGCTTACCTGGAGGTGGACCTTCCTCAGCCACTGAGCACACACCTCTTCCTGGCCTTCAGCCAGAAGCCCAGACAGGAGACACCTGACCACCCAAAGGAGGGGGCCAGCAGTAATGAGCCCAATGTCTCAGGTACAAGGGCCAGCTTTTCCCAAGATGGGAGGATGCTGAACATCTGTGGCCCCTGGCCACAGGCACAGGCAGTACACCAGAGGGGAACCTGAACATAGTGACTTCCTTAAGGAGGAAGTGGGAGGGAGGCCAAGGGACAGGGGATGCTCTTCCTAGACCCTCAAAGGAACCTTGTCTGGTGAGCCCTTCAGCAAGAGGTATAAAAAGAGGCATGATTCTGTCACTCAGGTCAGAGGATAGGATAGGGTAAGAGCGGGCATAAACTAACATGTGGTAGAAAAATAAGAGCCTTCCAAGAAGGCTTTAGTTCATGGTTAGAGACATTCAGTACATGTCCCAGCCAGGACCAACCAGGGATCAAGGGGAGGAAATCATAGCCACTGTCTTACCAGAGTCTCAGAGAGCATGAGACAAGCTGATAATAACATAGCACACAAATACAACCTGCATGAACCAGAGCCCATGGGAAGGTTCCCTACATGCCCCTCTAAGGGTCTGGAGGGCAGGGACTGGCCTTTACATCTTCTTTTTGTTCCCTAGATTATAATATGGATAATGCTGCCAAAGCAGATGAGGCCTGCGCTCCAGACACTGGTAAGACATTGGGACATAAAATTTGGGGGATGTCTTAGTTAGGGTTTCTGTTGCTATGAAGAGATACCATGACAGTGGCAACTCTTACAAGGGAAAGCATTTAATTGGGATTGGCTTACAGTTCAGAGGTTTAGTCCATTATAATCACAGTGGGGAGCATGGCAGCATGCAGACAGACATGGTCCTGGAGAAGGAGCTGAGAGTTCTACATTATAATCTACAGGCAACAGAAGGAGAGACTGTGTCCCATACTGATCATAGCTTGAACATATGAAACCTCAAAGCCCACCCCCACAGTGACACACTTCCTCCAACAAGGCCACACTTCCTAAGAGTGCCAGTCCCAATGAGTCTAGTCAAATCACCACAGAGGAGGAGGAGGAGGAGGAGGAGGAGGAGGAGGAGGAGGAGGAGGAGGAGGAGGAGGAGGAGGAGGAGGAGGAGGAGGAACCAGTTGGCCAGCTATCTTTTTATCCATACAGTTGAGGGATTCTAAGGTTCATTGAAGGTTCTTACCTACCTTGTCCTGGAACAGAGCAGTTCAACCCTTTGGACAGGTTACCAGATGTTTACTTCTGACATGTTATTTGCAAGAGATAAGGAGGAGACTTCACAAGAGGCAGGGGAGTGAGTGGGAGTCTGTGTGCCAAGATCTGGCTCTCTGGCAGAAGTATACCGATTCTACATTCCACCAATGGACGTCTGGAGTGGATAGGGCAAGTGTGTAAGAGTACATCCTGATGGGCCAACAAACAGTGCTTACAGGGGGCTGGAGAGATGACGCAGCAGTTAAGAGCACTGACTACTCTTGCAAAGGGCTCAGGCTGGAGTCCCAGCACCTGCATAGCAGCTCACAATGGCCTGTGACTTCCTGATGTTCTCTTCCTGCCTCAGTAGGCACCACCAGGCATGCAGAAAAAAGTAACCACACACATAAATTAAATTTTAACTTTAAAACACAAATGTCCCTGTCATTTTTTAACAAGTTGGAGAGTTTCTAATAATTACCAAAAGAAGCTGGCAAAAATTGGTTTTGAAGATCTGCTTTCTAGGAACCTGTTTGTTTCAATTTCCCGTGACCTTTGAATTTATACTGCTTCACACAATGGAGCCAAGGAGACCATTGTGGGGCTGGGGATTTAATCCAGACTTGTGTAACCTCAAATTTCTGCTCTCTTTGTGCACAGAGAAAGGAAGCCGAGGTGCCAGGTGGTTTGCTCCTCACAAAAGTGCCAATTTAGTTAGTTCCTGGTGGAGCTGCTGTAGGGCTACAGTCCATGGCCCCACCTCTGGCACAGCAGATCTGGAATCTTCCCTGACATGTTTATAAGTGAGAAACTGTTTCTCTGTGCTCTTGACTAACCCAGGTACTGGAAGGGGCAACACTCACCACCCTTGACATTTCCTTTTGTGTCCAATAAAAATTTCCTGGCCACTACCCACCTGAGCTAGATCAGGCAATAGAACACATTGGTTAGGAATCCAGACCTCATTCTTAGCCGTGGGTGTGTTTGAACAATGTCTGTGTTTTGCTGTCCCCTCTGTAAAACAGGATGATAATGAGTGTTGCTATGTGGACTGAATGAGTTAGCAGCTGTCCTAAGGCTTAGAACAGTGCCTGGCCCCTAGTAAATGTTCAATTATATTAGCAGTTAGCATTGAGCCACACTCTAGATGAACGCTGTCTACTTAGCTCATTACAGTCAGCCAGACTGTCCCTGAGATTGCAGCCTCGGTCTCCTGGTGGGTCAGCTCGGCATCCTGTTCTGGTGAGAAATGACTTGTGGAGTATGCACTTTGCTCTTAAGGTTTCAAATATAAAGTTTTGGAGAGGCAGGCTCTGTTTACTGCCCAGCCTCATATTGTGGGAACAATGTATACACAAAGCTGAATTCCAGCTCTTGAGATGAACACTGAGGACAACAAATGCAGTTCCATCGTATTTTTAAATATGTGCCATACCAAGGAGGTAAGAGGTATTACAGCTGAAAGACAATGGAACAGGATCAGCAGAGACTAGGATGAGAGCCTCTTCAAGTGGACACTGGCTGTAATCCTCATCATTCTCTTTTCCTGTCCCAGGAGGGAAACTAGAAGCATTATAGGGCTTTTAGTGTTTGGCAGGATTGGTAAGTTATTTGGGCTTTGTCATTGTTTTTAAATTCACTGTAGAGCTGGATGTTGTGGTGTGTGTGTGAGTGTGTGTGCGTGTGCGTGCATGTGTGTGTATCAGTTGGTAGGCACAACTTCTCTGGAAACAGAGATGAGAAGATCACTTGGGCCCATGAGTTCAAGTCCAGCCTAGGCCACACAGAAATCCACCTAAAAAGAAAAGTGAGGAGCCACAGAGACAGCTTAGCTGGTAAGAGCACTTGCTGCTCTTCTAGAGGACCTGAGTTCACTTCCACCAGGGGATCAGAGGCCAGAGAGGGCACACATACTCATGAGAACATATCCACATACAGACACACACACACACACACACACACACACACACTATATGTAATTGAAAATAACAAATCTTTTTTGAGGGGCAGAGGAGAGGGAGAGGAAAGAGACAGGGAGAAAGACCAGAGAAAGGGAGAAGAGAAAATTAACACTATACATGGAACTCAGAACATGGGTTGGAAAGAGAAGGCTATCATGGAAGCTTGTAGAGATGGTTCCATTATATTGGCCCCATTTACAAAAAAAAAAAAAAAAAAAAAAAAAGAATTAGGACCAGGCGAGAGCTCCTTCCTACAAGAAGCAAGCCCTGGACTGGACTCACTTGCCATCTGGCCATTTGTGGGAAGCCCCAGCCTTTCCCTGTTATTCTAGTAGACGCCAGAAGATGCTAGATTCTTATTGACACGGCCTCCACCAATTATGCTTTTCTATGCTCAGATATAGCACAGCCCACTTCAAGTCATTTCTTCCCAGAGAAGGACAGAAGAAAGGGTCTTTCATAGAATGCAGGTATTGACACAAAGCCCTCCAGAGTCACTGTCATCCTGTCAGCTCAGAATATGAAAGGGAAGAATTTTGGTCCTTGGTGTTTTGTTTGGTTTCTTAACCTGTTGAGATTTTTCAGCAAACCACAGTCTTGAGTATCTGAAGGAAGTAACCTGCTTTCTCAGCCTTTCCAGTTATAAAAGTAGTATACTCACATTGTAGACAGTTTGAAGAGTAATTCCCAAGCTCCCCCAAAAAAACAACAAACAATAAAGATAATAAAGACCGGTGGTTGTCAGAGTCTGGGGAGAAGAGATGAATAGCCAAATAGAGAGGAACTGCAGGGTGGTGATACTCCTCTGCAGGGCACTATAGTGATGGACATGTGTCCAGATCCTTTGTTCAGACCCAAGGAAAACACAGTCCCAAGAGTGACCACTACTGTGGGCTGAGGACTGTGAGTAACAATGGCAGGTCGATGCAGGACCACCAGTTATGACAAATACAGAACTCTTTGTGGCACGTTCATCATGAAGGTAGCTACATACCAGATTGTCTACAGGGTGTGTGAACAAAGTCACTGTACCTTCCACTACTTTTGTTATAAACCTAAACTGCTCTTTAACAAATTTCATCTGTAAAAAAAGAAAATTGAACTCAACTATACTTGCAATTAAATGTGTATGTCTCATAGGGCTTTTTTCCCCAAATTGGTTTCTTACATAATTGAGATCGAGCCATATATAATTTTGAAGTTAGAATTGTTTTTCACTTAACATCATAGTTACAAACATCCCCGTAATTCAAGACTGGGGTGAACCTCAGTTTTAATGCAATGATCTCTCTTAACAAATTTAAACAAAAACAGGTTGAATCTAGTTAATAAGCCCACCTGAGCAAGTCACACACCGTATAGTGCAAACCCAGTACTAGTGTCCCAAAACTCTCCCCTCTGCCACACTGCCCAGCTAGAAGTCAACAAGTACTACAGAGACTATGAGCAAAGGCAAAATGGGCAGGTGCTCCCTGCCTTCAGTGAAGGGGTGCTGGATGAGGGCCGATGTGGTGTAGAAGAGGCCCCTGGGAGCTATATTTAGATGACAGGGGGTTTGGGTATTTTGTAGGTGGGAGCATGAGAAGGAAGGACACTAATGGGATAATCAGGAATAAACTAAACCTTGCTATGAACTAGAACTGTGACATGATCCATCCAGAACTCTAGTGATTGGACCATCTTCAGGAAAAAGTAATGTTCTTGCATAGCTCAGTCGAACTGTAGTTGGCATGTAATTGAAAGTTTCTGTAGTATGCATGCAACCGTAGAAGCCAGAAGGACACCAGGAGAATGAACACATCCACCATCTAGGAAGGATTTCATGGTAAGTCCTTCCTCCAGCTCTACCCCACCCCAAGCAGTCTGTGGATCTGCCTTCTATCACTAAGAAGATCATTGTACCATCTGGACTCCCTGTGAACAGAATCATGAAATATTTCCTTTCTTAGCTCTTACTTCTTTTGTTTGGTATAATCATTTTGTATATATTAATTGTCAACATATTTTGTTTGCTAATTAGTATTCTAACAGAGTTTCCATAATTATTCCACTTGTTGGGACAGGGACATTTGGTTAGTTTCCAGTTTGAGATTGTTATAAACAAACTTGTAAATATTCCTTTATAAGTTTCTGTAAGGTGAACTTTCATTCCCCTTCAACGAACACTTAGAGTGAAATACCAGGTATAATGTGGCAGGCGCTGTGCACATTTCCGTTTATAGGAAATTGCCAAGCTCTTTTCAAGACCATTGGCCCATTTTCACACCTGGCTGTACAAAGGCCCCTGCTGCTCAGTCCTGCATCTTCATTTCCCATTGCTGTAATACACTGAGGGTGGCATCTCACCGTGGTCTGTGTTCGCATTTTCCCGGTGACATCCTGTCATGTGCTCAGTAGACTACTTGTCATCTATGAATCATCCTTAACAAAAATGTTCAAATCTTTTGTTTTACCCACTCATCGTCTCCCTGGCCCTAAAAGGGGATTTTGAAGAACAAAGCTTTTTAATGTTTTAAAAGAATTATTGGCTCTGTGAGTTCTTGGCCAGCCTGATCTAAAAAGTTAGTTCCAGGACAACCAAGGCTACACAGAGAAATCCAGACTCCAAAACAAAACAACAACATAAAAGAATTATCCATTTTACTTTATGTGAACTGTGTGTGTATATGGCTGCATATATGTACATGCACCACGCTCATGCCTCGTGCCTGTGGAGGTCAGAAGAGGGCATTACATCTACAAATAGAGTAATGGTGGTTGTGAGTCACTATGTAGGCGCTGGGAACTGAACCTGAGTCCTCTGCAGGATCAAGAAATGCTCTTAACCCTACCTCCAAAATGTCTTAATTTTTATGAAATACAATTCAATGTGGTATGTTTGTTTTATGGCTGATCTTTGCTATTATATCTTAGAAATCTTCTGAACTCATGATCAGAAAGAACCTGTATGTTAGTTAATGCCCTGGGTCTAACCCTTTAACACGGTGTCTCTTCATTTAAATCTCTGATAATTTCTTCTACTTAATGCATTGCTAACATTGTGAACTTCTGCCTCTGAGTCCATGCAGAATGCCAACATGCATCCTCTTGTGATGTCTTTGATCTGAGCCTTGCAGCACTGCTGCTCTTCTTAGGTGGGTTAGGTAGGATTCTTATCCCTTTGGTTTTCTGGGAGAATTTGTATAGAATCTTTATCAGCTCCTTTTTAATGCTGAGTGCAATATGGACTGTTTCTGCATTTCAACAAATATCCTTATGCTTGTTTAGGGTAAAGTGGGATTACCTGGAAAAAGTTGCAAGTGTTTACATACCCTTGGACATCTAGAGCTGACACTGCCTCGTTGTTGAGGCAGAGTTCCTTGGGGTCCTCTACAGGTGGCATGTGCTTCCTAGGGGTTTCTGCCCCATTGATGAGAATGAACATTGCTCCTGACTTTTCATCCCAGAGTTTGTTCCTCTGGTCCTACTTCCTCTACTCCCATCCCAACCATAACCACCTCTATTCCCCAGACTCAGGCAGTTTCCTCCCCAGGGAGCAACAATCCCCACTCAGCTATAAAACTGAAAGTGACTGTGCTAGCTATAAAGGAACCTCGTACATATCCCTGGGTTTCAGTCTGTGTGGCTGTCTGGGCTGCACTCTGGGCTCCCTCCTCCTTCTCAACTCACAGAGTATGCCAGGATTTGCCAGAGTGCTCCTCCTTCCCCCTCCTCCCCTCTCCCTCCCCTTCATCCTCTCCCTCCCTCTCCCCCAGCACAACATGGGAGCTTCTTCCAAATGCTAAGATGTGACAGCCTTAGAGGGAGCAAGTCGCCTCTCACTTGTCTCTCATTTTCTCGGGGGTCTCATTTTCTCTTGAAATATAATGTCCTATATCGTTTGCTCCGTATCTTCTGTCCAGGTACTAATTGAGTCGGGTGGGACAATACATCTGGTCCCATGTCACTCAGAGCTAGAGAAAAAGTGGAAGCCATTGATGACGTTGGGATGGATGAGTAACCTGAGCACACAGCACTGATTGATGACATTGCAATGGATGACATTGCACAGCAGTGACGGGGCATTAGGGACCCCAGCACAAAGGATCACATTCTCATTATTTTCCACATTATCATTCAGAATGCCCATGGCATTTCTTCCGGGGATGATCTTAACAGTCTGATTGCTTAAGGACTTTCATCTCAACCCTCCCACCTCTTCTGTTGCTATTCATTCACATTCTTCTGACCTCTACTGCTCACCTCGGAGGCTTTCTGCCCTTGATAAACAGGGGGTCTGTGTTCTTGCAGCTCAAGAGCGTCTTGTCCAATAGAAAATTACCTTTAGATCCCCAGTCCTGTGAGACTTCAGGGTGAAGCTTCCTCTCTTCACCTGTCTTTTGTCTTCCTTCCTGTGTTTTGTAGGCCCTCTGTAACACCCAGAGACCCCTCATCTCCTCTTCTGTCAGTGTGAATGACAGATAACTCCTTTCTAAATCACAGCCCACGCTGCAGGACTGGGCAGGCCTTCTCCCTCAGCCCTGCTGTCCTGGGGTGGAGTGCTTCCTTCTGCCTCTGTCCATGGCGGCAGCACTCACTGGTTGTTGGTGTCACGGTGCCTCTCTTGGCTTGCCCATGGGAACTGCTGTGTTTAGCTCACGGTTGTGTCCCATGTATTGTACATCCTTCCGGGGGTGTGAAAGTAGCCAAGCTGAGGAGAGAAAGAACAAAGTATTTCAGAACATATACTTCACATAGTGGAATAAAGCTCTAGTGTCCTCGTTGATAATGAATTTTGTATTTCTGAACTAGGGGACAGAGTGTGGGGAGACGTTTCCTTGTGGAGCATAGAGCAAGTCGTTTTCTGCATTTTCTTGGCAGATAGTTAAAGTTTCCTAATTTCTGAAATTCGGTGGTTGTCAGTAGGGTTTTTCTTTGTATATCAATCTCTTCCTTTGTTATTAAGTACATCTGCAGAAGAACACTATGAGATGCCACATCCTTGCATGTCTCCAGGGACCGAGCTACCAGTACAGTGAGGGAATGAAGGAATAACAGACACAGGGGCACAGAAAAAGCCAAAATTAGGCAATCTGGGCTCTGATGGAGAAGCCACAGCACCCCAGAGACTTACCAAAGTGTTTATTATGCACAGTTGAACAAGGAGGTGGCGCTATTGCACACCAGCTAATCAAGAGGGCGGGGTCATTACATCAGATAAGCAAGGAGACAGGACTATTGTGTCCATCTGAACAAGGAGACAGGTTTCACTCACTCCCTAGACACACTCTCTGTAGGGCAGCAGTCTTCAAGAGGTAAACACGATGCAGGGACTATAGTGAACATTTTCTGTCAAGACACTATCAATACACAACCAATATTCACACATGAACCAGGGAAAGTCTTTGACACTCCCATGGGTCTGAGGCATTGGTCCTTGACACAGCTGCCTCAAGTCAACAGCATATATCCACTGAGGACATCACATTCACTCCAGGCTCCCTCAGCTGCCTACTAAGAAAGGGTTTGAATGTGGGAGAGTCCATGCAGAATTACTTTTGTAAATTAGGTATTTAGAGTAGTATAGTAAGTGACATTTATCTGTTCACTGCATTATCACCAGGACACGCGGTCATCTTTCCTGAAAATTCAGAGGATGGGTAAACTTTCTGCAAGAAAATATACTCCTAAATGGATCAAAAATGAAGCCACTCATAGAAAATATAACTACATCCTGCATTTCTGTGGCCACACTGCATAATACATATTAATTACATTTTTAAGAAACCTATAGAACATTCTCACCTCAACCGTGAAGAGGATGGTACCATTAGGTGGGTTAATGTTTACTAACATGAAGGTCCTCGGATGCTCTCCTTTTGTCTTTCAGAATCAAAAATGGCTAAGACACAGGCATCACCTAAAGGCCTAGAGGCTGTAGTCCCATGGGAAGATCTCGATGCTCTGTCTTCCAGCTCAGATGCTCCCATGGTGAACCTGAAGGATGTGGTGTGCTACTTGTCCCTGCTGGAGACAGGAAGACCTCAGGATAAGCTAGAATGTAAGTGCTCACCTGCTCTGCTAGGCCTCAGATTCTTCCCTGAGGAAGACCAATGTTCCTGTGTCAGTCATGCCTTACACACTGGAGCTGCACCTGGGCTCTGGGGAGGTTTCTCTGACTCTACTAGCAGTGACATCATGTCCTATCGTCTACCTAGGACATAGCTCCAGTGTTGACTGACGTTGGGAAGGGCATCTGAGACTTTATCCCTTTGGAAGAGGGAGATTGCTACCGAGGACTCAAAGATTGCTTCATCTGGCAGGGCCTCCTGAGTACCTCTAAGCAGAAAGCTGCAACCTCATCTTGATATTTCTTTTCTTTTCTTTTTTTTTTTAAAGAAAAGACACTCAACATCTGATCTTCCCCTATCGGAGCACAGAACTCCCTAACTATAGGACCTCCTTCCTCCCTTCCCTCCCTCCTTAGTCTTTCCCATTTTATTTTAGGTCATTTATTTTAAGACATCATCTCTCTATGTAGCTCTGGCTGTCCTGGAACTCACTATGTAGACCAGGCTGACCTTGAGTTCCCAGAGATTGGCTAGCCTCTGCCTCCCACATGCAGGGATTAAGGGATTAAAGGCTTCTGCCTGCATATCAGAAAATCCCCCCTTTCCTTCCTTCCTTTCCTTTTCCTCCTCCCTCCCTCCCACCTCCCTTCCTTCCCCCTTTTTTCTTTCCCTTAAGTTATAATAAGCCCCAATCTTGGTAGGATTTATTTCCATTTCTCCACTCATGCCTTATACTCAGCTCTTTGCTCACCAGAAGAGTCAAGTTTGGTTTTGTGGTGTTTCAAACTCAGTTTCAATAACACTTCCTTCCAGATGCTGGGGATGCACATGCCTGTGGTGAATCTCTGTGAATTCAAGGAAAGATTGGTCTGTGTAGTGAGTTTAAGGCCAGTCAAGGCTTTGTAGTGACACTCTGCCTCAAATATATACAAAACAGACCTTCAGAAGCATTGTAAGAGCTAGGCAGATGGAGCCTGTTGTCTTGAAGAACTATCCCAGGATGGCTTTCCTGGCCTCTGGAGCCACTGGCGTGCTTTTCTAAGCAGATGAAAGGAACCTGTTACAAGGCTCATCTTATAGTTGCCTCTCTTGGGAACTTAAGTAGCAGCAAAGAAATAACTTTTGTAGCAAAAATCAAAGTTCAGGTGATAAGACTAGTCAACGAAACTTAGACATTACCAAGAGAAGTCTGCCAAAGGTTGACTCTGCCAAACCCAATCTGACAAGCTTGCTCATTGGCTGAGCATAAACTTTCCCATAGGCTGGGAATGTTTGGGATGCAAGTCTTAAGTGCTAATTTGGTGCAAATGTAGATTTCCTTTCTGTTCTGGCAAAAGTTAAAAGCAGAATGTCAAATTATTTCCAACAGCTAGGAGGGCTTTGTGTCTTAGGCATTCTGTGTGTTGGTGATCGCCAAGGATGATGTGTCAGATCCTTCAAGTCAGTGCCACTCAGACTGACTTTTTTTAACAGAAGGGGGAAAAATTCTGAGGTTTTTTTTTTCCAGTATGCAGACTTTTTTTCTTCTCTCATACATTACAACTCAACCATGGTATCCCCACCCCACCCCACCCCCGTTCCACTCATCTCAGCTGACTCCCCCTTTCAAACCTTTCCCTCAGATGCACTTTTCCTCATTTCCCCTCAAAAAAGAGCAAGCTTCCCAGGGATATCAACCAAACATGGCATAACAAGCTACAATAAGACTAAAAGCACAAACCCTCACATCAAGGCTGAACAAGAAAATCCAGTCGGAGGAAAAGGATTCCAAGAGTAGGCAAAAGAGTCAGAGGCAGACGCACTTGTACTGTTAAACGTCCCACAAAGACACCAAGATAAACTGTTACGGCAGGTCTCCCCGCCGGCCTCCTTGTCCTGCCGCCATTGTCCTGCAACCACATGTGCTCCAAATAACATTCAGAGACTCTGTATTTGATACAATCCTGTTGGCCAGTTACCATTATTGTTTATGGGCTAGCTCTGTCTTAATTATTAACCCATTTTTACTTATCTAAGTATTTCCACGTGGTCGTCTTATGGGGAGCCGCGCGGCAGGCTTCCTGCTCCTTCCCAGGGCTACATCTTGACCCTACCTACTACTTCCTCTTCCTCCTCCTAGTCTCCTAGTCCCACCTATCTAGTTTTCTATTGGCCACAGGGCTTTATTAACCAGTATGAGAAACATATATACACATCTCCCATCATCTCCTCTTTTCTGTCTAAAGTAAAAGAAGGGGTTTAACCTTAACATAGCAAAATATAACATACAATAGTTATCAAATAAGAATCACAGTTAACAATATTTAGTCCATTAACATTTTGCAAGACTTAAAGAAAATATCATCTATCCTATCTTTGTGAGTCTAAAGTCCTATATGTAACTTATCTTTAATCCTAACTAAGGAAAACTGTAACCATAACTATCTGTCTTCAACTCCATCAAAGACCACAGAAGGATAATATATAAATTCTAGAAATGACAGAGACAACTCATTGCCTGGTCAGTCATCCGAAGTTCTTCTGTAATGTTCCATCTTCAGCCCATAGGCCATAGTGTGTGTCCAGCTCCTCAACAAGGCAGGAAACTTTTCTCTGTGTCCTGTAGACTGTCTGGCTGTCTGGCAGCCTCTTCCATGAAGCAGGAATCCTGTAGCAATGTCCACCTTGTTTCAGCAGTCACCTTTTTGTGGGTCCTGCATGTCCAGTTTCTACAACATAAAGTCAAACCGTCTAGACAAGAGAAGTACCTTGCTCAAATGGCTAGTCTTGCCATATTAGAAGCAAACTCCATAATGTGTTTCTTCGATATCCATCTTCCTTTCTTCTGTAGGTGGTGTTACCAGGAGCAGTTGTGTCTCACTGTCAAGAAAAACCCTAAACCATTTTAAATGCCATATTCCGTAGGTCTTTGAAAGGTTTGAAGAATGCCTATTCATCTCAAATACATCTCTGCATATCTAGAAATCCTAACTAACTTAACTCCAAGTTTGACTATCATATGTAACTCTTTAATCTGTACTAAATTATACATTACATTTTCCAATGAGCTATATAAACATAATGCCTAAACAAGAGGAGAAATATACATATCACAAAATTGACCTTAAATTGTATCAATAAAAGAAAATACATTTCAAAACAAAGTATTCATATCTATACCATAATTCCCTTTTTACCTTTAAAAAGATTGTTTGTGGTTATAGTCATTTATAACCAAGCCCATATAAATGAAAACAAACATAAACAATATTTGGGAATTTGGGCGTCGTTCTTTCCAAACTACTTCCTGCTGGTAGAGGGCGCTGTCATGGGGGTCCAAAGAAGACGCAGAAATCTTGGCAGTAGTCTGCAAGGCTTTGTCTCAACTGCTTTGAATGTTGGATCACCTGGGGAGTTGTTTCAGGGGGTCTGGCTTGATCAAACCACATAAGTCTGGAAAGAATCCATAGCTTTTCATTTTCTGTGGAAATAAAAATAGAAATCCTTTTCCCCAGTAACTTGTCCTTAGGCTTGAATTTTTGAGTCAAAGCATTTTTAAAATATATAAATTGAATTAATCTAGCAGCATTTCTTTTATTAGTAGTTGTTTTCTCAGCAATCAAATAATTTAAAGACAACAGAAGCACGTATAGTATCCAAAATTTCTCTGTGTTTTCCATCTTTACGTGGCTTTTTTATTATTCTATTTCTTCTACTTCTATTTTTACATATTTTGAGACAGGGTTTCTCTGTGTAACTTTTATCTGTCCTGGAATTCATTGCATACCAGGTTTACTTTGAAATCACAGAGATCTACTTGCCTCTTTCTGTGGAGTGCTGGGATTAATGGCATGCCCCATTATACTCATTCATTCTACTTTCTTTTTTCTTTTTTAAACCTTGTACCCTGTTTCTTTTTCTCTCCCAAGCCAGCGTATTTTTTAAAACACAGTGTAAACCTTTATTGCAGCTCTCATACACACCAATGAATTGTTAGCAGAGCTCTTTAAAAGCAAGGCGGTTTTTGCCGCTTATGCTAATTTTGGAAACCTCTCTTAAAGGAGCCGCGCAAATCTCTGTCTACAACAAAACAAATCCAACCAAGAAAATGCTGCTACCAAGAAGTCTTGCTAGTCTCTGTTCCCTTGTTTCCAAACTATTTTTTAAGATTTTGTTAAGTTTTAAGTGAAAGTTCTCAATCCCAGTTCTGCCAGGGTTCATGTCCCTGTTCGGGCGCCATTATGTTACGGCAGGTCTCCCCGCCGGCCTCCTTGTCCTGCCGCCATTGTCCTGCAACCACATGTGCTCCAAATAACATTCAGAGACTCTGTATTTGATACAATCCTGCTGGCCAGTTACCATTATTGTTTATGGGCTAGCTCTGTCTTAATTATTAACCCATTTTTACTTATCTAAGTATTTCCACGTGGTCGTCTTATGGGGAGCCGCGCGGCAGGCTTCCTGCTCCTTCCCGGGGCTACATCTTGACCCTACCTACTACTTCCTCTTCCTCCTCCTAGTCTCCTAGTCCCGCCTATCTAGTTTTCTATTGGCCACAGGGCTTTATTAACCAGTATGAGAAACATATATACAGAATCACATCTCCCATCAATAAACAACTGTAACACATATGCAGAGGGCTGGGCTCAGACTCATACATCTCCATGGTTGTTGCTTCATTCTCTGTGAGCCCCTTTGAGCCCTGCTTAGTTGGTTCTGTGGGCTGTGTTCTCATCGTATCCTTGATCTGCCTGGCTCCTATAATCTTTCCTCTTTCCCCCTCCTCTGCTGGGTCCCCCTTGTTCCTGCTAGTGTTTGTCTGAGGGTCTCTGTATCTGTTTCCATTGGTTGCTGTTTGACACCTCTGATGATAACTGGGCTAGGCACTAATCTATGATTACATTAGTAATGATTATCATTAGTAATCATTTCATTGAATCTTTTTACCAGTCATGTTTGGTTCTATTCTGAGTCTTCTGTCCAGACTCTAGATCCTGGCCATCCAGGCAGTGTCAGCCATGCTCCCTCTCATGGCATGGGTCTCAAGCTGGACCACTCCCACAAGTTCTGTGACACCATTACCCCAGCACATCTTGCAGGCAGGACAGGTGGTAGGTCAAAGGTTTTGTGGCTGGTTTGGTGTTCCAACCCCACTGCTGCTAGAAGCCTGGTTCTAGAAGATGGCCAGTTCAGGCTCTGTGTCTTCCATTATGTGGAGTCTTCTCATAGATTCTAGGTAGTTTCCACTGCACTGTTTCCACATTGCCCCTCAAATGCCCCCCAATTCCAGATGTCTTTCCCAGCCTCTCCCCTACCTCCTCCCACACCATCTGAACGCTCCTGTTCCCATCCCCACCTACAAAATCTATTCTATTTCCCCTTCCCAGGGATATCCTCCTTGTTGCCTTGCCTCTCTGGGTCTATGGATTGTAGCATGACTATCCTTTATTTTATAGCTACTGTCCACTTAAAAGTAAGTACATGCTATGTTTGTCTTTCTGAGTCTGGGTTACCTTCTGCAGGATGAGTTTTTCTAGTTTCATCCATTTGCCTGCAAATTTATGATGTCATTGTTTTTAGCAGCTGAGTAAAATGTCATTGTGCAAATTGCCACGTTTTCTTTATTCTTCAGTTGAGGATATATAGGTTGTTTCCAGTTTCTGGCTATTTTGACTAAAGCTGCTATGAGCATAGTTGAGCAAGTGTCCTTGTGGTGTGATGGAGCACTCTTTGGTAATGTCCCCAAGAGTGATATAGCTGGGCCTTAAGGTAGATTGATTCCCAATTCTCTGAGACACTGACATATTGGTTTCCAAAGTGAACGTACAAGTTTGCATGCACACTAGCAATGGAGGAGTGTTCCCCTTACTCCACATCCTCCCCACATCCACACAGAGCTGTCACTTCTGTTTTTTATCTTAACCATTCTGACAGGTGTAAGGTGGAATCTCAGAGTCATTTTTATTTGCATTTCCCTAATAGCTAAGGATATTGGACATTTCTTTAAGTGTCTCTTGGCTATTTGAGATTTCTCTGTTGAGAATTCTCTGTATCTGTATGCCATTTTTAATCAGATTATTTGGTGTTTTGATGTCTAGTTACTTGAGTTCTTTATATATTTTGAATATTATCCCTCTGTCAAATGTGGGGTTGGTGAAAATCTTTTCCCAGTCTGTGGGCTGCTGCTTTGTCCAAATAAAGGTGTCCGTTGCCTTACCAAAGCTTTTCAGTTTCATGAAGTCCCATTTATTGATTGTTGATCTTAGTGTCTGTGCTATTGGTGTTCTGTTCAGGAAGTTATCTCCTGTGCCAATGCATTTAATGCTATTTCCCACTTTCTCTTCTATTAGGTTCAGTATGTCTGGTTGATCCACTCACACCTGAGTTTTGTGCAGGGTGATAGATAAGAATCTATTTGCATACTTCTAAATACTAACATACAGTTATGCCAGCACCATTTGTTGAAGATGCTGTCTTTGTTCCACTGTGTATGTCTGGTGCCCAGAGGTATATGGATTTATGTCTGGGTCTTTGGTTCAATTCCATTGATCAACTTGTCTGTTTTTATGCCAGTACCATGCAGTTTTTATTGCTATAGCTCAGTAGTACACCTTGCAATCAGGGATGGTGATGCCTCTGGGAGATCTTCTATTGTATAGGATTGTTTTAGCTATCCTGGGTTTTTTCTTTTTCCATATGAAGTTGACTTTCAGGATCTGTAAAGAATTGTGTTGGAATTTTGATGGGGATTGTGTTGAATCTGTAGATTTCTTTTGGTAAGATGGCCATCCATACTATATTAATCCTACCCATCCATGAGCATGGGAGATGTTTCCAACTCCTGATATCTTCTCCATTTCTTTCTCCAAAGACTTGAGGTATTTTGGTTTTGTTTTTTTGTTTTTTGTTTTTTTTTTAATCATGTAAGTCTTTTACTTGCTTAGTTGGAGTTACCCCAAGATATTTTATATTACCTGTGGCTAATGTGAGCAGTGTTGTTTCCCTGATTTCTTTCTCAGCCCATTTGTATATGGGAGAGTTACTGTTTGGTTGGTTGTTTTGGTTTGGTTTGGTTTTTTGTTTGTTTGTTTGTTTTGGTTTGTTTTTTTTTAGTTAATCTTTTATCCAATCACTTCACTAAAGCTGTTTGTCAGCTATAAGAGTTCCTTAGTAGAATTTTTGTTGCTGCTTATGTATATTATCATATTACCTACAAATAATAATATCTTAACTTCTTCCTTTCCTTCATCTCCTTAGGTTGTCTTATTGCTCTAGCTAGAACTTCAAGTATCATATTGAATAGGTAAGGAGAGAGCGGATAGCCTTGTCATGTTCCTGATTTTAGAGAAATTGCTTTCATTTATCTCCATTTAAATTGATGTTGGCCATATGCTTGCTGTAAATTGCCTTTATTATGTTTAGGTATGTCACTTTTATCCTTAATCTCTCCAAGACTTTTATCAAGAAGGGGTATTGGATTTTGTCAAAGGCTTTTTCGGCATCTAATGAGATGCTCATGTGAGGTTTTGTTTTGTTTTGTTTTTTCTTTTTTCTTTCAGTTTGTTTATGTGGTGGGATTACATTGGCTGATTTTTGTGTGAACCATTCCTGCATCTTTAGGATGAAGCCTACTTGATCATGGTGGATGATCTTTTTGATGTGTTTTTTGGATTTGCCAGTATTTTATTGACTATTTTTACATCCATGTTCTTGAGGGAAATTGGTTTGTAATTCTCCTTCTTTGCTGAACCTTTCTGTGGTTTGCGTATGAATTGAATTTGTGTATAAAATGAATTTGGAAATGTTCCTCTATTTTTATTTTGTGGAATAATTTGAGGAGTATTGACATTAGCTCTTCTTTGAAAGTCTGATAGAATTCTGTGCGAAAACTGTCTGGCCCTGGGCTTTTTTTTTTTTTTTTTTTTGGTAGGGAGACTTTCAATGACTTCTTCTATTTACTTAGAGGTTATAGATCTATTTAAAATTTTATCTGATATTGATTTAACTTTGGTGAGTAGTATCTATTGAGATAATTAACCATTTTTTTTAGATTTTCCAATTTTGTGGAGTATAGGTTTTAAAGTATGACCTACTGACTCTTGGGTTTTCCTTGGTGTCTGTTGTTATGCCCCCTTTTCATTTCTGATTTTGTTAATTTGGATTCTCTCTCTCTCTCTTTCTCTCTCTCTCTCTCCCTCTCTCTCTCTTTCTCTCTCTCTCTCTCTCTCTCTCTCTCTCTCTCTCTCTCTCTCTCTCTCTCTTTGCCTTTTTAAGGGTTTGTCTTGTTGATTTTCTCAAAGAACCAACTCTTTGTTTCATTGATTCTTTGTATTGTCTCTTTGTTTTTATTTTATTATTTCCTGCCATCTATTCTTCTTAGGTATGTTGGCTTCTTTTTGTTCTAGAACTTTTAAGTGTGCTGTTAAGTTGCTAGTATGACATTGATCCAATCTCTTTATGTAAACACTTAGTGCCATGAACTTTCCTCTTAGCACTGCTTTCATTGTGTCCCATAAGATTAGATATGTTGTGCATCCATTTTCATTGAATTCTAGAAGTCTTCAATTTCTTTCTTTTATTTCTGCTTTGACCCAGTAGTCATTCAGTAGGTAATTGTCAAGTTTCCATGAGTCTGTAGGCTTTCTGTTATTTGTGCTGCTGAAATCCAGCTTTAATCTATGATGGTCTGATAAGATGCTGGAGTTTATTTCAATTTTCTTGTATCTGTTGAGACTTGCCTTGTGACTTATGTGATCAGTTTTGGAGAATGTTCCATGAGGTGCTAAGAAGAAGGTGTACTCTTTTGTTTGGGGGTGAAGTGTTCTGTAGATTTGTTAGTTCCATTTGGTTTATAACATCTATCAGTTCCAGTATTTCTTTATTTAATTCTATCTGATTGACCTGTCTATTGATGAAAGTGAGATATTGAAGTCTTCCACTATCAATATGTGAGGGTAGATATGTGACTTAAGCTTTCAAATGTGGGTGCCCTTGCATTTGGGACATAGATGTTAAGAACTGAAAGATCATCTTTGTGGATTTTTACTTTAATGATTATGAAATGTCCTTCCTTATCTCTTTTAATTAGTTTTGGTTTAAAGTCTATTTTGTTAGATAGTAGAATAACTGCAACAGCTTGTTCCTTAGTTCTAAGTTGCTTGGAAAATATTTTTCTGGCCCTTTACTCTGAAGTAACATCTGTCTTTGATGTTGAGGTGTGTTTTTTGTATGCAGCAGAAGGATGGATTTTTTTTTTTTTTGCATCCATACTGTTAGCCTGTGTCAATTGGGGGAATTGAGTCCACTGGTATTGAGAGATAGCAATGACAAATGATTATTAATTCCCATTATTTTGTTGTAGTTGGTGGTGGTGGGAGAGAGTTTGTGTGTTTCCCTTCTTTGGATTATGCTGGTGTGTGATTATTTGTAGCCTGAGTTTTCATGAGTATAGTTAACCACCTAGGCTAGAGTTTTCCTTCTAGTACCTTCTATAGAACTAGATTTGTGGATAGATGTTATTTAAATTTGACTTTATTATGGAATATCTTTTTTTTCTCCATCTATGGTGATTGAAAGTTTTGCTGGGTATAGTAATCTTTACTGGTCTCTTAGAGTCTACAGGACATATGTTCATGCCCTTCTGGTTTTTAGAATCTCTATTGAGAAACCAAGTTTAATTCTCATATATCTGCCTTTATATGTTACTTGGCCTTTCTCCTTTGCAGCTTTTAATATTCTTTCTTTGTTCTGTATGTTTAGTGTTTTCATTATTATGTAGCAATGGAACTTTCTTTTCTGATCCAGTCTATTTGGTGTCCTACATGTTTCCTGTACCTTTGTAGACATGCTCTTCTTTAGGTTAGGAAAATTTTCTTTCATGATTTTGTTGAATATATTTGCAGGGATTCATATCCTTCTATTCCTATTGTTCTTAGGTTTGGTCTTTTCATAGTGTCCCAGATTTCCTGGATGTCTTGTGTCAGGAATTCTTTAGATTTAAAATTTTCTTTGAAATAGATGTATCTGTTTCTTTTCTCATATCTTCAGTGTCTGAGATTCTCTTTCCATCTCTTACATTCTGTTGGCAATGCTTGCATCTGTAGTTCCTGTTCACTTTCCTTTGTTCTCCATTTCCAGAATTCCCTCAGTTTCTGTTTTCTTTATTGCTCCTACTTCCATTTCACATCTTGAACAGTTTTATTAGTTTCCTTCATCTATTTGTACCCCACTCCTTGACTCTCTTTAAAGGATGTATTCATTTCTTCTAATTTTGGGGGTTTTGTTTGTTTGTTTTGTTTTGTTTTGTTTTGTATTTCTTTAAGAGGTGTATTCCTTTCCTCTTTAAGGACCTCTATCATCTTCATCAAGTTGGTTTTAAGGTCATTTTCTAGTGCTTCAGCTGTGTAGGGATTTTCAGGGCTTGCTGAGTAGGATAACTGGGCTTTTGTGACATATTGCTTTGACTGTTGTTGATTATGTTGTTACACTGGCATTTAAGCATCTGGGTTGGGGGTGATTATAGGTCTAGGTGCTGCTTTCTGTGTTTGCCTTTGTTGGATAGTTTCTTTGTTGGATTGTTCCTTGGTTTCTGTTTGCTCTCTAGTCTTCTGGCTGGAGTAGCCTGTGGTTGAGTAGAAGGTCTCCACCCAAGTTAGGAGCTGGACTTCTGATAGTTAAGGGGTTTCTACTCAAGTTAGGAGCTGGAATTCTGGCTGCCAGTATGGCCTCTAGTCCAGCCACAGGTCCTCCATTGGAATTGGGGGTCATGATATGGTAACAAGGAGACGAGGGTAGTTGGGTTTTTGCTGGGGGAGCACTGAGGGAGAGGGAGTGGTCTGCAAGCAAAGGGCTTACCTGCAAGTCTGGTGGCATGCATGGCCTCTGGTGGGGCTTCTGAGGGAGTCATGGGTCAGGATATGGTGACATGGCGAGGAGTGGCACTTGGGTGTGGCACTGAGGGAGTGAGGGCAGTCTACAGGCAGAGGGCTTACCTGGGGTTTTGTGTAAGATTTTTTTTTTTAATAACAGAAATTTTTAGAGAAAGATGACAGCTGCGTTCAGTGAGCATGAAGTGTGAACACAAAGTGTGAGCCCCACAGCTCCCACCGTTAGCACTAACACTCTTGTTCTGCTCACACACTCCCACACACTACCTCTGCTTCTGATTTTTTCAAAGCAGATTCTAGAGTCATGTGATTTCATCTGGAAATCGTTCAGTCTGTACCTCTAAGATCACACTCATCCTTAAGTGGAACCCCAACACTGTCATGTTCAAATACAATGTTATTGCACTATTACCAAACATAACCAACATTCACATTTCCCCAGCTAGTCACTGTTTGTTTGGATCCCTCTCCCACCGAACCCATATACTGTCATCTCTTCAGTGTCTGTTAGTCTTCGATCCCTCCCCTTCCTCAGCTAATATTTTCTCCTATGGCTTTAGGTGCAGATACGGTCACACATTCAGCATTTTCATTGGTTTGGGTTATCCTATCAGTGTAAATCATTCCCTCGTTTTAATGACTAGAAACAAGTTAAACATCTCTATGTTGAGAACTAAGCATGCATGTTTTTGGAAGTCATCGCTGAAACTCCACTTATGTCAAAGCAAAAGCACCTTCCTCCCTTCACCGCAGCACCACACATTTATCTACTAAACATTTTGAAACCATCTTCTCACTTTCTGTCAGCCCCTGGAAGGGCTGACATGCTTATCTCATTGCACATGTGAGACATTATGGGAAGGTTAAAAGGAACATGTATGAACGTGGGTCACATGAACCCATTTTCCTGGACCAATACTAGTGGGATGCTCTGACTGTCTCTATATCACATAGCATGTACTGTGTGCCCTGGCCAGAATATTCTGAGACCAAAGAGAATGAGAAGGCTATGATCCTACTTTTAAAGAACTTAAACTCTAATCAGGTATATGCCATGGGGGGTGGGGGCTGTTCAGGGAATTTAAAACACCTGGAGACAAATGATCGTCTAGGAGTAGCATAGTATGACCAGACAGCCAGTGCTGAGACATACCCAGGGAACCAGCAGTGGTACACAGAAGAGAAAGCAAGTGTGAACAGCTTAGAGAATGAGGGGAGAGGGCAGAAATGTTTTTAGCTGCTCCCTGGTCTGCTTACCTTTGAGATCACATGTCTGCATCTTTGGGTGAATGTACCTGTGTCAGTGGACGCTTCATCTTTTGTCCCACTCCTTCCTAGATCTCCCTTATCTACTTCACCTCCCTTGGCTAACAAGATATTTCCAAGCAGTATATTGACACTTGCTCCAAAATCCAAAACTTTTGGAAATGTCCACCTCTGGTCTCATGTGTTGGATTGCAATTAAAATGGGACACACTAAAAATATTACCTAAAATTTCCTGAAGGCTATGCATATAAGGTACATGAGAAATATAATATAATGTTATATTATATAATATAATTTCCTGAAGGCTATGCATATAAGGTACATGAGAAATATAATATGTTATATTTAGACTTAGGTAACATCCTTCAAATATTCATATATTCATATATATGTATACATATATACGTATATATGCATATATGTGTACATATATATATATATATATATATTACTCCCTTATCCAAAACTACCCCAAATATGAAATGTTCCTGGTTCCCAGCATTTGCGTCCAGAAAATTTGACATCCTGAGGTCCTATGGCCCCTGCAGCAGCAACTACTTCATGTTATTATTACTAAGGACAGGGTCATTATGATTAAATGCATGCAGTTGTAAATGTTCACTAATAAGAAAAAAGAACAAGATGATTTATTACATGCTTTCTGCATTCTGAGACCTATCGATTGTCATAGCCATTAATATTAATCCTTATGACCACCCTAGAAGAAATAATCAGCTTCCTTCTTGCAGATAAGGAGAATGATCCCAGAAGGAAGTAACTTCTTTAACATCCCAGGAGAGGTAGAGCACACCAAGACTCTACCATGCCTAACTGCGCACTCAAAGGCCCTGCTCTAATTTTGGCTCCTCTGCCCACTGACACCAGTTTTTAAGTTGTGTCCCGATGACACTGAAAGAGACGCATGCCCTCCAGCGAGTCTCACTTGTGACCTGGATGTCATGTGCCAGAGTCACTGCTCAGAGGGGTCCAAAGCCAGGGGCCTCATTCTTTTCCCTTGCTTCACCTCTTCCCTAAGAAGTCATATGCTGTCCCTTAGAGGGTTAGCTGGCTGTAATGGCCTACACCCCAGTGCTGCCCACATCCAGGCTAAAAATGGTAGTAGCAGGACATCATCTATGCTGGTTCCTGGAGGATGCTTCAGGCCTAACCTGTGTGTTTCTTGCAGTCATGTTTCGTCTCTATGACTCTGATGAAAATGGACTCCTGGACCAAGTGGTAAGCTTTCACCCTCAATAAAGCCCTATGATTTGAGGAAGAGGAAAGACAACAGGACACAGTGAAGGAAGCATCCAAACTCCCCAGTCCTATCCTGACAGGAAATGTGGGTCTGGCTAAGGGATGCAGATTATGAGCAAAGTCCCTGCCTGCTGTGTCTGAAGAGACAGCCCGTAGCGCATGGACTTCAATGTTCCTTCTTCTGGACCTAAAAGCCTGGAACCACACCATCTCGAGATAGGGAGATATTTTCACATTTTCATCAAATGTAACTTCCCTGCCCACAGACTTCCCTTGAAATTTACTGCTGGGACCCAGGGGTCAGGAGAAGGGGAGCAGAGAAGCAACAGGAGCAGAGAAGCAACAGGACCAGGGCAAGAGAAGAGGAAAGTTACTGGCGAGCTTCAGATCTACCCAATCTTCCAATCTTCCTGCCTTCCGGTCCTGTCTGTCCTGAACTCTGTACCCTCACCTCAGCCCTTCAGGAGGAAGCAAGAACAGGTCAGGATCAGAAAGCAAGAGGAAGGCTAGAGAGCAAGAAAGTCCAAGAAAGAGGCCCTGGATCCAAGTCTTGTGGTCATGACTGACTGTCCAGTTTTATAAATAGTAAGGCTCTGAAACTGAAGTGTGTATGGCTGGCTGAAACCAGAAAAAGAAAGGAAGGAAAAGAGAGAGGGGGAGGAGGGACAGAGGGAGGAAAGGAGAGAGGGACAGAAGGACAAAGAGACAGAGGAAATAAGTCCTCTAGGCCAATGAGCCATGCCAGCTCTCTCTGCCCTGGTACCTTCGTGGTCTCTCCAGCACTGTTGCAATGATGTGGGCTGTGGTCTCTGATGGGACAAGCACAGACTCTAGCAGAACACAGCATATTTACTGAGGATCTACATGATATCTGGTGCTACTCAGAGCACTGGGGATGCCTTATTGTAGCCAAATGACGAAGTTCTTGTCCTTCTTGTAGCTTTAATTCTAGTCCAGGCATCATTAAGCAGCATACCTGCGGGTCTGGGCATGGTGAGGCAGGCACACCTGTCATCTCAGCACTCAGGAAGCGGAGGCAGGAGAATCATTAGTACCTGTCTCAAAATAAAGAGGCCTGGGGTGGGGCTGGGACTATAGCTCAGTGATAGAGCATGTGCCTAGCCTAAGACCTCAGTTCAATCCTAGCATTGCAAAAGATAAAACCGTAAGGTATAAAATACATATTAGGTAGATGTCTACAAAAAAAAAAATAAAGGAAGTAGGAAACATTGGAGGGAGTTGCTGCCTTCAGAAGGGTTGTCAAGGAAGGCCTGCCTGGGGAAGCGACATCAGAACAGAGACTTGGAGGTGATATCCAGGCAAAGTGCCCTCTACGTAGAGAACACTGAGTGCAAAGATCCTGGTGTGTGTTAGGATGCTGGGGGAGTGAGTGGAAACTGGACTGGCTAGAGAGGAGCACCTGAGCAAATAGAGTGAAGAACCAAGGAGACCATAGACAGCATGCGTGAGTGGGGGCTGGGCGCCAAGCGCGTGAGGTTTTACTGGTAATTGAAAGGGTTTCCTTTAATCTCTAGAGAAATGAGGAGACACCCAAGATTATGAGCAGAAGTGACATACTTGGATGTCTCAAGCATCGCTCTAGAGACCACATCAAGTAGGCTACAAGCAGGTACACCAGACAGAGACCCTAAGAAAATGATCAGGGCACAAAACAATGGTAATCTTAGACACGATAGGAGTACTCCTATAGGAGTAGGTGGTAATTGGTTCAATCCAGAATATATTTTAAAGGTAAAGTTGGGGGTGCAGAAACAAGTCTCAAAAGCATCCACTGACTTGACTTCACCCCTGGAATTCCTGGTTGGTGAGGTCCCAGCTCCTTTGTGAACACTCTCCATGATGAAGAAGCCACTCCTCCATAATAGCTGTCCCACTGCTGGGAATGAGCTGGGCAGGGCTTCCTGTCTGCATGCCAGGCGTGCATTTGCCAGACAACACACAACACGCTGCTATGCCCTCCTTCCCCAACCCAGGAGGGAATCAAAATAGGCTAACCTTCGCATTGTCCCTTGCATCCCTCCACTTCCTGCCACCCTCTGCCACTAACCAGGACAAGAGAAACACAAACTACACAATGACATTGAGTATTTAAAAGTGCCATTAAACCTTACACAAAGTCTCCCCCAAACCAAGGGACCCCCATTCTGTATTGTTTTCCATTGACTGTTTTAAATACACACAATGGACAAACTCCAGCTTGTCAACACCATTACTAAAACCAGCTTACAATATAAACAGCCCATCCATCTCTTTACGTATATAGATGTGGCCTGGCCATGGTAGAAGAGGACCTACTTCTTCCTGAAGCTAGACCACTCTGTTTCTATTTGCACAGCCCACCATAAATCTGGTGCTCAGTTCCTAAGTCCCATTATCACATAGACTCCTGGACCCCGGGAGACTCACAAACTTTTCCACTGGAACATTGCACCCACTTCACTGTACTCATTCACTGCCTCATCCTGTAGTTTTGCTGTGGGCTACTGTTTCCCTTTGAGCAAAGTACTATTTGTAAGAGACTGAAAGATGAGGATCACAAGTTCACATCCAGCATGAGATGGAAGAGGAGATGGAAGGGGAGAGAGTTAGACAGAGTCAGAGACACATGCAGAGAGAATATGTATCTGTGTCTGGGGTTGCAGAGATGACTCAGGGGTTAAGGGTGAATACTGTTCTCACAGAGGACCCAAGTTCAGTTCCTAGCACTCATGTTTGGTAGCTCACAATCACCTGTATTTGCAGCTCCAGAGGATCTGATGGTCTTTTCTGGTTCTGTAGGAACCTACAGTCACATGTGTAACACACACACACACACACACACACACACACACACACACACACACACAATTAAATATAAAATATATCTTAAAAAGCAAACAGCTGCTAAGGCTTAGCTTGTTTGATTTAACCCTAAATTCTGCATGATGAAAATAACACTTTCCAGTCTTTCTTCACTTTGCCCATACAATCTCCTAAAACAATCTTACTGTGAACACCTTAGGTAGTAATCCATACATAAGATGCTAACTGTAATCCATACTAACTGTAATCCACATAAAAGATGCTAACTGTAATCCATACTAACTGTAATCTATACATAAAATGCTAACTGTAATCCACACATAAGATGCTAACTGTAATCCACACATAAGATGCTAACTGTAATCCACACATAAGATGCTAACTGTAATCCATACTAACTGTAATCCACATATAAGATGCTAACTGTAATCCATACTAACTGTAATCCACACATAAGATGCTTACTGTAATCCATACATAAGATGCTAACTGTAATCCACACATAAGATGCTAACTGTAATCCACACATAAGATGCTAACTGTAATCCATACTAACTGTAATCCACATATAAGATGCTAACTGTAATCCATACTAACTGTAATCCACACATAAGATGCTTACTGTAATCCATACATAAGATGCTAACTGTAATCCATATATAATATGCTAACTGTAATCCATACTAACTGTAATCCACACATAAAATACTAACTGTAATCCACACATAAGATGCTAACTATAATCCACACATAAGATGCTAACTGACACTGAATACTTCTCCAGCACAATGTTTCCATGGGTCTCTCTATGCATTGACTCACCAGCATCTGGCACATTGGTAACATTTTCAGTAGAAGCAGGTCTTGGTGCCAAAGGGGTAATCCATCAGGCAAATAAGGCCTTAAAATTTTCCTATTCACCGAAGTCTAGGCTCAGGGTTGACTATAATGCAAAGGAAAGAAGAGATGCCAGAATAAATGTAAATCACAGTGCCTGAGCCAAGACCAACACGGATGTGAACCTGACTCCAAAGGCAAACAGACAGATCCCTAGCTGCTCAGGTGTAGGAATGAGAGCAAGTGATAAGAACAGCCGAGAGGCCTGTCTTCGCTTGCATTTACAGAAGTTATAGAAGAAGGGGAAGGAGGAAGGGAGGGAGGGGCAGAGAAAGGAAGGAAGGAAGAAAGAAAGGAAGGAAGGAAGGAAGGAAGGAAGGAAGGAAGGAAGGAAGGAAGGAAGGAAGGAAGGAAGGAAGGATAAAACAAGATTCAAGATCCCCTCTGGTTTTCAGGTCAAAGGGCAGAATGATGGGAGGAGGGGACTTGGAGTCAGTGCTCCAGGTGCTCTGTGTAGCTCTGGCTTCCACATGCTCTGTAAGTGTCTACTGTCCACTGGCCTTGGTGGTCAATACAAAAGAAACCCGCTGCCCTCATGGGATGCCAGTGCATCGCTTCAGCTTTTCCTCATGCCCCGCCCTGCCCACCTGCACACCAGGTTTGATTTGGAGTCTTGCTGTCGTTGTAATTAAAACCAACACAAACAACAAACTTTGGTTTTCTCCCTTTGATGTTTTCTCTCCTGATATTTTCTAGGAGATGGATCAGATTGTGAACCAAATGCTGCATATTGCCCAGTACCTGGAGTGGGATCCCACGGAGCTCAGGCCTGTGAGTTTCTGTAAACGTAGTTCACTCCATAGAGAGCCTCCTGGAGAGAGCAGGGCACACCTGGGATGTGGGTGCAATGGTTGGATGCTTGCTGTGTGATGCCCTCAGACCATCTTCCCGGCAGCTTCTTTGGAGCCTTGCACTTTGCCCTCCCATTTCTCCAACAGGAAAAATGCTTAAAGCAGCAGAAGGAAGTCTAGACATGGTAGAAACCGCAGTTTCCCCAACCTTCCTGCCAGAGGCAGTTTTATGGCAGGAATTCATAGACCGGAGGAATTAGAGCCTGAAACAATTTGGGGGAAATTGTCAATCATCAGCTGCTAATGTTTACTGCACTGGTGCATGCTTTATACCAGGTATTAGATTTAACACTTCTTATGGGTTTCCTCCCATCCTTGCTACAATGCTGTGAACACAGCAGTATTATTTCTGTTTTAAGATAAGCAACCCAGAGCACAGAGAGCTACAGTGAGCCACCTAAGGTCGGGGCAGGGCAGAGCTGGACATAGAACCCTGGTGTCCACACTGCTCTGGTCCTTTGTCACTTTACTCACTCTGAATAAGAGGGGAAGTGAATGAAACAGAAAATATAATACAGGACCAAAGAGAAAGCAGAGGAATCCAGAAGAGGATAGAAATAAACAATTGTCCTTTGGATCCTACAGATATTGAAGGAGATGTTGCAAGGAATGGACTACGACAAGGATGGCTTTGTGTCTCTACAGGAGTGGGTCCATGGGGGGATGACCACCATCCCACTGCTGGTCCTCCTGGGAATGGATGACTCTGTAAGTCGGCAATCTCATGGTCAATGGCTCTGGGTTCCGCATTGTTGCTAGTGTGTGCTGGGCAAGCCATGCACTCCAGGCTGGCTCCAGTGCGCTCTGTATTTTCATCCCTTTTTCTTGTTCATGCCCCAAGTATATTCTCTCACCTGGAAAACCTTTGATGTACCATCATTAAGGGATTCTTTTTGTGTGCACACTGTAAGGGAACACCAAGCATTTACCTGCAAGACACATACTCCACCAGGCAAAAGAAACGTAAAGGAGAATCTCCTGTTTTCACCAAGATAGGTTTTAAGATGCTAGGAGAAGGACCAGTAAGATTGCTCTGTACATAAAGGCACTAACCACCAAGCCTGATAACCCGAGTTCAATTCCCAGAACCGGCGTGGCAAAAGAAAAGAATTAATTTCCTTGTCATCTGACCTCCACCTGCCATGACACAAATGCTCGCCCCCTCTGCCAATAAGTACATGTAATTTTAAATCTTAAAAGTAAAAGAATTGGCAAAGGAAGGAAGGGAGTGGGAGAATGTGATTTGCTGTAGGGGCTGTCATGTGTGGACTTTGGTTTAGAATCAAAACAGAGAAAGTAGGTCTTTTTATCCCAATTTGTATAGATAGAAAACTGCGCAGAAGTAGATTTTATCCCTCGATCCAAATTCCCCACACTTTCCAACACCATACACTTTAGTCAGAGCATTTGGAGGGTATTTAACTCATCCCTAAAGAATAAGCAAGATTTTGAGACCTTACTCTGTTTTCTCTTTTGCGGGTGTGTGTGTGTGTGTGTGTGTGTGTGTGTGTGTGTGTGTATGCGCACACACGTGCATGTGTGTGAAGTCAAAGGCCTCACACATGCTGGGTGAGCACCACTGGTCTATGTCTCCATCTTATTTTACTTTTTATTTGTGAGTCAAAGTCTCACTCATTTGCACAGGCTGGCTCTGTAGCCCAGGCTTGCTCTGTAGCCCAGGCAGGTCTTGTTGCTTGAACCTGCGGTCCTTCTGATTCAGTGTCCAGAGTAGTTAAGTTTACAGACCTGCACTGGGCCTGGCTTCGTAACACTTTCTGGCTCTTAGGCCTGTACATGATGTTGCTGGAAGAGTCCTCTGTGATTCTTGTTCTATCACTTTTATTATACAAATGGAGGCCAGCGGGTAAACACCAGCCAAAGGCACAAACCTAAGCAGAGGCCCAGCCAGGACACTCAGGTACATTTGGGAACTTCGTGCAGTGGCCATTCCCTGAGGGGCTATACATACAAGAAGCCACATGAGCTCAAAGAAGCGACATAGGCTGCTGTTGATGCTCTCTTGGCTCTGGAGCAAGAGGGAAGCTCGGCTTGGTTGCTGTCCTAATACACTGTTGTTATTTTGCTTTGTTCTTATTGAGGGGAACATAATAGGGACCTTTTGAGCACAAGGAGCCAATTTCTGTTCCCCTCCCTCCATTGACTGTGCTAATGTTCAATGTACCCCAACATCTTACATGGAAAGCACCCACATTTCTAGAGGCAGCAGGTAAAGCCTGTGTATTTCTTCAGTATCCTGTCTAATTTTCCCTTTAAACACCAAATCAGCCTTGAGAAAAACTAGAATTCACATCACAAAACATGGAAAACAGAAAATAAATGTAAATTTCATTGATGTTAATCAAAATTCTTATAAGTCTATTGGAAATGTGTGCTAAGTAAGTTTTTCTAGTGAATGATATCCAGCCTCTAGAGAAAGCCCCACCAATGTCTTGAATGGCCTGCTGCTTTCTTGCCATTTTCACTCACAGATATGATCCCTGGGAATACTGGGCTCTCTACACAGAGCATGCAAATCCTCTGTCTCCTGGTAAAATTGGAGCAATGGGGCAAAACATGGCCAGAAATGAACAGGCCACACGATGGTGCTATAACCCAAGCAGAAGCTTGACTTGAGCCCCTCAGTCCATTTGCTTCTTAGAGCTGAGGGTTTGGTGGGGAGGAAAGGAAGTCTATATGACTTAGATAATAGAGATGTTTCCAGATATAATGCTGGTTCTCTAGCTGGCGAATAAGCAGGTCTGCTGACAGGGTGCTACATTTCCTTCTGCCCAGCAAATCCTTGTAGAAGGTGGTGGAGAAAAGTGCACGCTGACTACTGGCTGGCACCCGTTCTCCCTGTGGCACTGGCCTAGTTACAGAATTCCTGAGACTACTTGTTTTTGTCTTTTTATCTGTTATTATCTAGTAATAAAGTTGCCCTCTCCCACTACTTTCATGCCCCCTAGTATTCAGTACAGATTTGGATCTGGCAGGGGACCGGAGTAACATCCATCATCACCGTCATCATTATAAGCCCTTGGAGCACTATCTGCCAAAGGGATGAATACATTGGTCTTTTTTGTGAATTGGATGCTGAACTGGAGGCCTCTGGATAAAGGGACCTTAACTCGGTACAACTCAGGTTTTAAAGAGGGTTTTGAAGTAGTAAGAAGTCAAAAATTGGGGGAACAGATAAGAATTTGACAAAGAGGGCTGGAGAGATGGCTCAGAGGTTAAGAGCACTGGCTGCTCTTGCAAAGGACCTGAGTTCAATTCCCAGCAACCACATGGTGGCTCCCAACCATCTGTATTGAGATCTGGTGCCCTCTCTGGGCTGCAAGAATACATGCACACAGAACACTGCATACATAATAAATAAATAAATCTTATTTTGAAAAAAGAGTTTGACAAAGAATATGGACTACAAAGATCATAATCTAAGCTCACGATCTAGGGCTGAGCACAGCAAGCAGTTCAAAGGCATGGACACCCAGATGTAAGGGCTGGACTCCACATTCCTGACCACACACACATCCAAGGATAACTTTCCAGCCATAGTTTCCACTGCCCCTCAGACTGCACCCAGTGTCGCTCATGATGGAACCCCTGAGAAACCTTCAGCAGGCAGGATGTCCCCAAAGCCAGACTGAAGCCAGGAGGTGTGCCAGGGGCTGGAACATGGAGGACCTGTCATGCCAGGAAAAATGTGACCATGTGAAGCATTGCTCATTCATGTTGTGACTGAGAACAGTTTTGTCCCTGAGCTACTCGGGAGAAAAACATTAGTTATCTCTTTAGCTCTCACTTAGTATTGTTGTTGCTTTAGTTACATGTATTTATTTACATGGAATGGGGCTTTGTACACACACGGTGACATGGTATACTTGTGGAAGTCAGAGAACAGCCTTCAAGAGTTACCCTTTCTCTGCATTGTGTCAAATGCAGGATATCAAGTGCCTCTGCCCACTGAGCCATCTCACCAGCCCTTACTTCAGTACTTTTATCTGTTTGCAGAAAGTTGGTATAAGCACAGAGAGAGAGAGAGAGAACACAAATGCTCATACACATAAAATAAAATAAATCTAAATCATTTTAAGTTGGTATAAGTATATTATTAGCTGGGCAGTGGTGGCAGCACATGCATTTAATCCCATCACTTGGGAGGCAGAGGAAGGCAGATCTGAGTTTGAGGTCACCCTGGACTACAAAGTGAGTTACAGGACAGCCAGAGCTACACAGAGCTACACAGAGAAACCCTGTCTCTAAAAAAAGTATATTATTTTTACTAAGCCATTTGTTCTTAATTATAATGCTAGTCTATACTCACCAGAGAAATTTCAGAGGGTATGAAAGAAATCAGAAACAAGAGGGGAAAGTCAAATACCTGTTCCAGATATAGCTAACTTGGGTTAACAGGTGCATGAAAACTTCAAATACCTTTTATTTGTTTGCTTGCTTATTTGTTTTTTGAGGCAAAGTCTTTCTAAAAAATCCTGGCTGTCCTGGAACGCACTCTGTAGACCAGGCTGGTCTCAAACTCAGAGAGGCCCATCTGCCTCTGCCTCTCAATGCTGGGATTAAAAATGTGTGCCACCACAACAGCTTCCCATCAAGTTTCTTATATTTACAACTGAAATCATAATACAGTATCAAATTTATATTTTGATTATTTTATTATATCAAGAGCAAATTCCTATGCCACTGGATGCTTTTATAAATATCTCTTTAATAGTCACCTAGTATTAAGTTATATGGCTGCACTACAATTTTAGTGATTTGGAGATCATTAGGATATTTCTAGCTCTTCATTATTTGAAATAATGCTGTGTCTAACTAGCACAGAAATGCTTAACTGTTTTCTCTAAAGTTATCTCTTTAGGCTAGAGTCCAAGGAAAGATGTTGGCAACTCAAAGATTGCAATCATTAAAAACTCTTCAGATAAACAGGTGAGGTAGGTAGGTAGGTAGATAGATAGATAGATAGATAGATAGATAGATAGATAGATAGATAGATAGATATGATATGATAGGTAGATAGGCAGAAAAGTAGGAAAATAGGCAGACAGACAGACAATCAAGTTGCTCTTCCCTTTATACTTTGGGTATCCAGGTAGGAGAGGGCTTATTTAGCTCCTCCCCCACCTTCATTCAGATGCAGTCTCCATTTGCATGTGTTAATTTCAGAAAACACACACTAACAATTTGTTAATGGATCTGAGTAACTTATCTTGCAAGTTTGAGAAGAGAACATTTCTTAGAGACAATAAGATAAGCACCAGCATGAGGCAGCCTCTGGCTTCCCAGTGAGGTACCAGCTCCAAGTCTCACTGCCATTACCTCTACAGGGCTCCAAAGGAGATGGGAGGCATGCCTGGACGCTGAAACATTTCAAGAAGCCCACTTACTGCAACTTCTGCCACATCATGCTGATGGGTGTTCGGAAGCAAGGCCTGTGCTGCATTTGTGAGTAAATGTCCCCCAAGCCTATCTGTCCCCTGGGGCTGTCTGCTTTGCACACAGTAGTTGATCATTCCAGGGAAAGTCTAGTCTAGTTTCCCAGGTCTAAGGGCACCCCTAATGTTTCAACAGCAGGGCCTCTGTGCCCTGCTTTGGGTCTACCTGAGTCAAATAGACATGATGTTTGGTGCGGCTGGAGTCCCAGACCACTGATCTAGAAAAAAAGTATAAAAGTTATTACAGAAGTTTAAAAGCACCTCATGCTTATTGCAATTGTGTTTCCAGCCAATGTTTATTTCATGTGTGTTTAGAGGTGCTTTCTAATTAGTTAAGAACATGCTCTATATTCTAGAAGTGCAATGAAAGATAATATTGTATGTTTACTTCATTTTGTAGTCTGTTTAGTAAAACTGGAGGGGAAAGCAGAAAAATATATCAGGACTAAGAAAGTGAACACAGAAAGAAATGGAGGGAAAGGGAGAGGAAGAGGTGATTTGGGAAAGGGGGGCAAAGAGCAAGAGGAGATGAATGGGGCTAAGGCCAGGGGCTTCAGAGGAGCCAGAGAATGGGTACGCTGAGCCTGCTAGCCACCCCTTGGCCAGATAGCAGACACCAACTGGAACCCAAGGAGTGGGCAGCCTGAAGAAAAGTCCACCGATGATTCTAGACCCATTCAAACGTCAGCTTATCATGTTCTCATTCCTGTGAAGTGTGAGACCTCTGGTCCTTGGCTATCTGTATAATCACAGTTACAACAACAACAATAACAACAACAACAAATTGTGGAATACCCAATCTGACTGTACACTTGGTGCTACACTCAAATGCCTCACTTAATACTGCAAAAATCCCTGCCCAGGAAAGAGAAAGACAAGCTACCATGTGCACATCGGCAGAGGATCCTGATTTCTTATTCCCCCCCCCCCGCCTCTCTCTCTCCCTCCCTCCCTCCCTCCCTCCCTCCCTCTCTCTCTCTCTCTCTGTCTCTCTCTGTGTGTCTCTCTCTGTCTCTCTATCTCTCTCTCTCTCTCTCTCTCTCTGTGTGTGTGTGTGTGTGTGTGTGTGTGTGTGTGTGTGTTTAGTTTTTGATTTTTTGAGACAGGGTTTCTCTGTATAACAGCTCTAGCTGTCCTCGAACTCACTTTGTAGACCAGAATGGCCTCAAACTCATAGAGATCCACCTGCCTCTGCCTCCTGAGTGATGGGATCAGAGGCATGCAACACCACTTCCCAGTTGGTCCTGAATTTCTGTAGGGCAAAATACTTACTCAAGATGGTGGGTTGTGTCTGATCACGTCCATTAGCCCAGTGGCCATGGTCTTTCTGTCCACTCACTGGCACCCTGACATACAATGCTGGGGCGTATGTTTCACACTGTTCCTTCTGAGGTCATTTTTCTGCATGGTCACTGCCATCAGAGAAGGTAGTGTGAAGAACTGAGAGGTGGCTGCAGGCTGCTCAGAGAATAACAGCACAGTGTTAGATTTCCCCTGGGCCAGGCCAACTCTATACGCCTCTTCCTTACTGACCACCCAGGAAAACAAGCCCTCACTGAAGTATGTGCACCGGGGAAGGGAGGCTGGATCATTCCTTGGTGGCATTCATAGCACTGTCCTCTTTCTTTTTTCCAGACTGTAAATATACTGTCCACCAACGCTGTGTTTCCAAAAACATTCCTGGATGCGTGAAAACATACTCCAAAGCCAAAAGGAGTGGCGAGGTTGGTGACAACTATTGGCTCTTTCTACTGCATGTTGCCTCGGGGACAACATGGCCATCATCACAGATTCCTAGGCGGGAAGGAGCTTTGAGAGATTTCTCTAGTTCCTTCTCTGCCTCAACGACCACCCCTAAGCCATCCCACTCATCCATCAATCCATTCAGCATCTCCCTGAGGCCCACTGCATGCCAGGTGCTATGCCAGGGCATCCATAGGTTACAAAAAACGGTATCCAATCCACTCAAATGCTACCCAGGTTATGGAGACAGATGGACATGTGAGCATAGTGCAAATACATAGTCGTGACGTGAGTGCTATTATAATATGGTCATGTCCAATGTGCAGCTGAGGCTCGAAAGAAAAAGTTTGCAAAGGAGGTGACACTTGCTTTGTTCTTGGAACCTGGAGAGTTCCTAGGGCATGGAAGAGGGCAATGCATTCTAGCAGAAGGGAGCTCCTGTGTACAGGTATGGAGACATGTCTGGCTGTGGCCTGAACTTGGTTTGGAATAGCTGGGTAGGAAGATGATTACAGGGGAGGACAAGGAACTGTGTTCACAAGGTGATGAGGCCCTACCTAGAGGATGGTTTGGGAAACCAGCTCTGGAATTAGAAAGCAATCGAGCATCGGGGAGAAGCTTCAGACATGAAGAAATGGTGGATTTGCTGAATACACGACTTTCTGAGGCTGGTATAGGAGAGAAGCGGGGGGGGGGGCATTTTTCCAGCAGTCATGGCAGAAGGTAGCCCTGCCCCAAGGCAGAGCGGATTGGATCTGTTTTCATCCGCCCTTTAGGACTGGTTGTAACAAAGGAAAGAAGGAAAGAGTGTGAAAGGCAGCTGAGAGGCACAGCTCTAGGACAGGATGAGAGGGCAAGAGGTAGGGAATGGCTCCCAGGGCCTTCTAACCATTGGGTGGCGACATTTGCTGAGCCTGGAATTAGATTACCCTTAAAACTGGGGACAGACCATCTGCATTGCTGCAGAGGGGAGATGTAGCTGAGGAATGAGAGCCGGTGAGAAGGTGGCATGGCTCCCAGCCCTCCCACAGATGCCTCCTGGGGGAAGCCTCCACAGAGGACTCCTCATATGCATGCCCCGTGACCACTGCATGACCTCTTGTCTCCTCATACACACCCCTCCATGTCCATGCCTGGCTTCCATCAGAAGACACAGTAGGTCTCCTATGCCTCTAGTCATCTGACACAGAGAACAGGGTGACAGTGCTGGGGCGCCTGTGGGGACAACACAAGTCTCTCAGCACTTCTTCAGACAACAGACGGAAGGGGGGGGAGGAAGCAACACCAAACTGAGGCTTGAGTCAAAAGACTCAGCTGTGGGTCCCTGTGTGACTAGTCACCATAATGCCAGGCTCTTACCTCTCTGAAGCCTCAACTGTCCCTCTCCAAAATGGAAACAGTAATCTTAGTGCATATCCAGTGTGGCCGTGTAGGTGACAAATTCACAAAGTGACCTCTTTGTACCTTCAGTGATGCAGCTGGAGGTGGGAAGATACAAGCCAAGTGGATAGTGTTGCACAACTATGAAGTAATTTAAGACATGTTCTCTTGTGTAATGTAAATAGGATAATATGCAGACATTTTTGCAAGTTTCTAATATAGTTATTGTAGCTGAGCACTTCAAGATATGTGCCCCCCTTTTCACATCTTTCCTCTTCTGTAGTTCAGGGCACCTTGGGGGAAAGTCCTGAGTTCTGTAGGACTCCAGAGAGAGAGAGAGAGAGGGAGAGAGAGAGAGAGAGAGAGAGAGAGAGAGAGAGAGAGAGAGAGAGAGAGAGAGAGAGAGAGAGAGAGAGAGAGAGAGAGATCTGAGAACAGAGGCTCCCAGGCAATGGGTCAGAGGTTCCCATTTTTGCTAGAGACATGCTGGTAGCATTTCCCACCCAGGTATTTGCTCCATCCAGATGGCCAGGAAATGTGTGTGAAAGGACCCTCCGGTACCCTGACTCATTGCCTTCGACTCCCAGATTGCTTCTCAGCTATGGTTACATGTGATACCCACTCAGGGCGCTGTAATGCATGTGAATTATTTAAGTCAACTATCTAGGACCCCAACCCCAGAGACTCATTTATTGACAGTGTGGGCTGGGTGTTAGGACCTCTAGAGAATCCCCCGGTGATTGTAATAGACAGCTGAGCTGAGTGTGAGGAAAGGGAACCGAGTTTGCTAGAGAATGCAGCAGGGAAGACCTGCATTCTTCCAGAACCCCAGAGGTGCCTCGTGCTAGTGCCTAAAGACTCAGAGAGGTTCCAAAAGTCGCCAAAGGCACTCTGCTGTGAGGTGAAAAATGGGTGACTCCCATGGATTCGGTCTGCACCCAGCCCTCTGGCTTCCCCTGCACCACACTGTCTCCCAGAAAAGGGTCCCCGGCTCGCCAGTGAGTTCTACCAGGCAAAGGGACGGTAGGTGAGATGCTTGCCTGGCTGTCGGGGTGAGAACTGGTACAGGCAAAGTGCAGAAGGGTTTTAATCTTCTTTGTTTAGCATGGTGGCCTGGCAGGGAGGCACTCTGCATCCAAAAATCTTCCACTACTGAGGAAACAGGGTCCTCTGGGCTCCTCGCGCCTCCCAGTTCTTTGCACCCTGGGCCCAGGGGCGTGGTTCCACTGCTTTCCCTGGTATCCTTCCCTTCCCTCCCACAGGTGATGCAGCACGCGTGGGTGGAAGGGAACTCCTCCGTCAAGTGTGACCGGTGCCACAAAAGTATCAAGTGCTACCAGAGTGTCACCGCGCGGCATTGCGTGTGGTGCCAGATGACGGTGGGTCAGTGCCCAGGGCGGCCCTACTTCTTTTCAGTGTGGGATTTGTTCGAGCTATAGCCTGGGTCAGTGAGCATCCCTCCAGAGGGCAAGTGTAGAGGAAGGAATAAGGCGAAGAGGGACCCAGAACCCCGTTCGAGCCTCTCAGCCTCAGTGACTCCTCAAGCTGCCCAGAGAGAGGCTGCTGAAGAAGTCGCCCAACCTACCGCCTACATGACCAGCCCTGGGAGGGCAGGCTAGCCTGAGAACTCTCCTTCACCTGAGGCTGGGGTACCCACAGACTGCAACAAGGATTATATACTGGAAAGCTCATTCTCCACACATTAGAGTTAAAACTTGGCCCAAAGGCACATTCCTCTCAGCAGCACCCTGCCTGGCCCAGAGGCCTGAGTCCAGAGCTTTCTGAACATGGCAGGTGCCATGGGGCTGCCCAGCCTGCATCCCAAAGCTAATTGTGGGCAGTGTCTTGTGCTCCCTGGCTAGGCACCAGCCCTAAAGAGGAGGCTTGCCCAAGCCACACAAAGGGACTGTCACAGCACAACGGTTCAGTTGACTCTATACTCCAGCCTCCCATGGTTTTATTCTCAGAGCCAGCCTTCCTTCTGAGTGTATAAACCAGTAAGTAATCCAGGGGCATGCGTGTAGAGTCCACACAGAGGGCCACACTTGGAGGGAAGTTCTTGGTCTCATTTCTGGCAGACAGGCCACATGTTCACTCACATACATACTCAACAATCCCGTCAGAGCCAAAGCTGGCAGTGCTCCAAGATTCGGGGACACTAGACAGCGTGCTTCCCCAGAAAACCTCTGCACCACCTTCCTGATGCTTCTTCAGTCACTTCTGCTCATCCTCGTCTCCATTTCTCCCCCCAGTTTCACCGCAAGTGTGAATTATCGACGGTGTGTGATGGTGGGGAACTCAAAGACCACATTTTGCTGCCTACCGCCATATGCCCCATCACCCGAGTAAGTGGTCCCGCCCCTACCAGGGCTCTGGCTTTTCTAGACTCAGGGGTGAGAGACAGGCAGCATCCAGAGCTTTGCAATCCTCAGCGAGGGCTTATGCTTTTAGTATTGAGAAGTCAGTGCTGTCCCAGCCAGACTGAGCCAGAACACTCTGACACAGCAGCTTCCCACCACCACCTCCACGCGCTTGGAGCGCCCCTCTGAGCATCTTTCAGGCAGAGTCCACCTGCCCCTGGCCACCTTTCTCGGACTTCTTCATCCCTGCCAGGCCCTCTCCTGTATTCACACATGGATCACCTCTCTCAAGGGCTCCCGCCAAAGTCTCTAACATATTTGGAAACAAATGACGATGAATAGGGCCCCCTGTACTCCCAACTGAACCCTTCTCCGCCTCCTGAAGACTGCACCCCCATCTCTAAACTGTTGCCACTGATTCCTCCCCTCCCTCCCTTGCCTGGAGCACATACTTCTTTCTCATTTAAAATCCTTTAAGAAAATTCACCACTCTGGAAATCCATTTGTCAGTTCCCATTAAGTTAGAAATACACAAACTCCATACCCCCAAATTCCGTTCCTGTGGAGAAATGCAAACATTTATTCCATCAAAAGACAAGGGCACAGCTATTCACGGCACAGGTGACTAAGCGGAGGTCATGTGATGAATCACTGCAGTGTAATAGGAAAGGCACCAAAGTGGAGCCGCTCAAAGATACATAGCTAAACAAAACAGCAGTGTGAACGGTAAGTGCATGGCCATTAAGAGCACTGGCTGTTCTTCCAGAGGTCCAGAATTCCCAGCAACCACATGGTGGCTCGCAAACATCTATAATGAGATCCAGCACCCTCTTCTAGCATGCAGGCATACATGCAGACAGAGCACTCAACTATAAAAATAAATAGATAGCTATTCAAATACATTAATAAAATAATAAAAAAAATAGGTGCAGACATGCTTCAATATTCTCTTGATAAATAGTTTGAAGAACAGGTAAAGCCAGGGTCAGCATTCACACACACAAGCACACACACACACAAACAGTATCACACCATGCAGTCTACTAGACAGACTTCAATAGAATGAACTTTGAAACAAGAAAGTAGAACAAGCAAAGAGAGGAGCAGTAGCCACACCATGGAGTCAACTCCTGCTGAGCAGGGAAAGTGAGAGTAAGGCCTGCCTTTGAAGCCCACAGCCAGCTACATTTCTGCTATTTCAATCCCTACCGTGTCCTTACCATGTCCTGAGGTGACAGTCACCACAGGTGATGTAATCACAGGTTACAGTCATCACAGGGGCCTGCAGAAACCTAGAGAAACTTAGGGGGTGTTGTATTCTTTTCTGAAATCCAAAGTCCCACTTTGCAAACCTCACCATTTTCTACCTGTCTGAGCTCTTTGTTGCTGGCAGCTATTTCTTTTAATGCCTTGATCGTCTCTTGACCGTGTAGTCGGCTTTTTTTCCCTCTCTTTAAAGGTTGCTTGTGTTCCCTCTCTCACAGGACAGGCAAGGAGGGAAGTCTGACGGCAGCGTGGCCCCCAAGGGTGAACTTGTAACACAGGTACCTCATGAATAGTCCAACTGCTCATTCTAAGGGAGTCCAAAGGCTGGGGCAGGGAGCGGGGCTTGGGTTCTAAAGAAACGTGTCTCAGCATTTGCTTTCTCATCTCAACAAATTCTGTCAAGGGGGGACTTTTACACAGGCCTCTGGGGTTGACCTTGACTGCTACACTGTAGACAAGTGGTGAGCACGGTGATTGGCTGATGCCATTGATGGACTAATTGGCTTTGTCACCGCTTTAAGAGAAATTTACATGAAGCTACAACATGTTTGGGGTAAAATCGGACGATGGGTTTTCTGTGGTTGTACAGCTCTCTCTAGAACACAGTCCACCAAAACAAGTGAACAGGATCCAAAGGTTCTTGATCCTTAAGTGTGTATTTAAGACCTCGTATTCTCCATGAAATTCTGAGGATTGCAGAAAAGGCATCCTGATGAAGTATAAAGAATGGCAGAACAGGAAATAGAAAAATTGGGTCTTACCCTATGCCTCTGAGTTTCTGTCTCCTTGTTTTAAGAGTGGGTTTAGCATGCCCTGCAACTGCCTGCCTCCCACAGTGCTATAGACTGAGACTATGGAGATAGTGTGTTTGGGGATTACAAAATAAACTGAGATTGAAGGTACAAAATAAAATACTGTGGATCATCAACAGATGAGAATGCTCTAGACACTCAAAAAAAGGGGGGGAGACTCTAGAAACCAAGAGTCTAGACACCACAAAGCAAGGGTCTAGACACCTAGAAAAGAAAGCTTAGGCACCTAGAAGAGAATACACGTACACACACGCACGCAAGAGACATAAGTTGCCCCACACTGGCATCCATTTGATTGGCAGGTCCCATGTAGTCTGGGCTATCAAGGATGATACTTAAGGGCTTACTCCTCCAGCTCCAAGATGCTTCTGAGTATCACACAATTACCCTAGAAGACAAGAGAAACCTTTGAAATCCATAAACAACAATAATTGCACTTTGCAAACCTGTCATGGGGTTATAGATGGCTGTGAAGTTTAAAACTAACAAATGCAGGCATTAAATATTGAACATGAAGCCAAGCTGTATCTCTGTGTGGGAATATAATTCGGCTGAATCTACAAAATTTACCGAGTTCCCACTCCTGTGTCAGGCACCGTGGAGCCCACGTAAGCTCCACTCTGCTCCTCGTCTTTTCTAATCTACCTGATGGCTTGAGATCTTACCCAGAAAACGAAAGACAAAAATAAATGCAAAGAGACGAATATAAACACTCCCAGGGATATTGCAATGAAAACATTGCAATAGTTTTCGTTTCAGTGGTTGAGAGCAATGTCACAGCTCTGGAACTGGGTCCTGAGTTGTTCTGGATTTCTTCAAGAAGTTACAAAGGAGAGAGCATTTCAAACCGTGGGAGTAAATGGAGTGAGCATATGCATAGTTAGACACATTCACAGGCAGGCAGCAGGCTTCTGAGCCTGTCACTGGGGGAATGGGAGCAATGAGGAGAGAGCAGACGAAAAGGTGAGATTGTGAAGGCCTTGATTTGGATTTGATCCTGAGAGCAATGGGTGTCATTACAGGTGCTTTAGAAGGGGTGGCATGTTTGACGTAGAATCCCAGAAAGGAACTGGGGTGGGGATGTAGCGCATACAGCTGGGGGTAGGAAAGGTCTCAACAGCATGGAACCATGATGGCTACAAGGGAAATTCTAGGGAAGGACTTGGAAGGCCAGGATCTCTCCCTGGGTGCCCAGTTGAGTAACTACACGGTTAGCAGGAGTGTCACGCCAGGCAGGAGGGCTGGCTTTATGGACACACAATCTGCCTGGGCATGATGGTGTGGTAGCAATAGTGAGGCGCCCACTGAAGAGTGACAAATGTGAGATTTGGAGGAAATCGAGTCAGGGTGTGTGGACTGGGAAGGTGCTGGAACCCGAGTGCTCACGGGCACCCTTTCATTGGTGCATGTAACTTGGTGGATGTACCCTCACTGTGTCCCTCACAAATTCTGACCTTGTGTCATGGGCATAATGCCACACAGTTGTGTAATTTGGAGCCGGTGCCATTGCCCCATCTCTAATCTCGACCTCAACTCTCATTGCCATTAAGCCCCTTGAAAGTCTCTCAAGCTGAAGACGGGTGTTCTCTCCCTCAGGAAGCTCAGACAGCAGATAGATAGCCCCACCCTCCTCCTCTCTGCCTGGGCCTGCTCCCCACCCACCCTATATCAACATCATCCTACTGCTGACTAATACTCATTTCTTTTTTCTTCTCGTCTTTAAGTACAAGATCATCCCTAGCCCAGGAACTCACCCCCTGCTGGTCTTGGTGAACCCCAAAAGTGGAGGGAGACAAGGAGAAAGGTATGGCCTCTTTTCCTTCATAATAGAAAGGCAGCCAGCACTAGGGGCGCAGAGGCAGACAGAGCTTTTTAAGTTCAAGGCCAGCCTGGTGTACAAATGGAATTCCAGGACAGCCAGGACTGTTACACAGAGAAACCCTGTCTCGGAAAACTAAAACCAACAACAAACTAGAAATGCTGAAACAACCTGACCTGAACCCCTTCCTCCCCGACAAAGTAGACTTTCGGGGGTCATGTATGCGCCTGCCCTCGCCAGCAAGGAAGACTCAACTCCGGGTAGATCTTCTTCATGCAATTTTAATCAGGATCCTTTAAACATGTTTCTTCTGGCCCGCAAGAGAGGGAGGGAGGGAAGGAGGGAGGGAGGGAGGGAGGGAGGGAGGGAGGGAGGGAGGGAGGGAGGGAGGGAGGGAGGGAGGGAGGGAGAGAGGGAGAGAGGGAGAGAGGGAGAGAGGGAGGGAGGGAGGGAGGGAGAGAGGGAGAGAGACCCGGGGGGACCCCTGCACAGGCTTAAATACCCTTGAGCTAACCAACCCCAGTGAGCCACGTGGACCCTGCAGATAGGCTACTCTAATGCGGAAGCAGACAGGCTGAACAGACTTAACCAATTAAGAGCTTGTTTACCCAGAGAGTCTTCACCAGCGGGAAGGTGTAAGGCAGAAGCCAGTGCCACTTTAAGGCGTGGCACTACACGGCTCTCTACAGGGTCAAGGAAGCCTGGGCTCATGGCCACTTATCACTTCTTCCCCTGGCCCAGGTGAGCTAATTCCCTGGGCCTCAGTTTCCTCCTCTATGCCACCTTTCACAGGGTTACCTTAAGGAAGACAGACCTAGTGCTTATCTGGGACCTACCACGTGAGCCCCTGTGGAGGATGCCAGAGTCGAGTTCTGAGGGGTCTGTCCTTTCCTGCCCCACCCCAGGTCTTTTTTGGGTTTAAAAGACTTGGTGAGACTCACCTGATTGGGGCCTCCTGGCCTATAGCTCACCCCACCTTATCTGAGGGAAATGCAGGGTTTGGGTGACCGTGGTGTAAGCTCATCAGAGCGGGAGGAGAACTGGGGGCAGGCAGGACCACACTGCCTCCCAGGCCTGCTCAGTCATCCATAAGCAGATGGATGGAGAGCAGGAATCCAGGTTTAGAAAAACTGCACTAGGGAGAGCTCAAGCAAGTCCCATGAGATCCCCATCTCTGTCCAAGTGGCAAGATGCCCTTTGTGAGAACCTAGTGGTCCCAAGCTAGAGCCCAGAAACCAAGCCCAGACTTAGTCCCTAGTCCTGGCTCAGTTTTCCAGGCCCACCTCCTGCATGAACGCTTATGAGCGTGCCAGACTCTCTCCCTAGGGGCCCAGTCTACAAAGGGCAGGCTCTTCCTCCCCAAACCACACCGAATGAATAGCCAGAGGGCTCCAACACAGAGGGCACTTGAGAACAACAGTCCTGTTCTCTGGGCTTTTCTGCCATAGCTGCTGCAGTAAGCGGTTCCTGGGGTGGGGCTGGAGTCAGATGCTGGGCACCTTTGGACAGAGGTAAGGATGTGGGTATGCCAGGTGCACTGGGATATTGGAGTGTCCATGTAGCATTTCCCCTCTTCGGTTTAAGCATCACAGACAGGATCAAAGGTGTTTGCCCCCAGGTGGCCTCTGCTGAACCTGTTTCCTTCTCATCACTCCTCTTTCCCTCCATAGAATTCTTCGGAAATTCCACTACCTGCTCAACCCCAAACAAGTATTCAACTTGGACAACGGGGGGCCTACTCCAGGGTATGGACACCAGTCTTCTCTCCCCTGCTGTGGTCTCTGAAGAAAACACCCTCCTATGTCACCTTTTAAATCTCCAGCTTTTGACTTTTTCTGCCCACAAACTGCTCTCCCTTCTTTTTTTCCTCCCACCTTCCCTTGACCCTGGTTATTGTTTGGGAAGTGGCCCCGTGTTCCTTGTCCCTGGAGGAGGTGTTGATGTCAGAGGGAAATCCATGAACCAGTCATTGGACTGACAGGGAGGTCAGGCTGGTGGTCTGTTTGAACTTACTTGCAAGGCTGTTAGCTGGCTCTCTTAATGCCCTCTCTCTCCAGATTGACACTGTGACTCAGTCTATCATGTGTTCTGCCATGGAAGGATTCAGTCAAGGAAACTATTCTTTTCCTGAATCATCCAATTATGCAGTGGCTACACGCCCCCTGACCCTTCTCCTACTTCACTGCTCTCTAGCAGAAAGCCGAAGAGAGGTTAGAGGGGAAGGGACGGGTCCTCTGTGACTTGACTGAAGGTCTGATGGGCGGAGCTTGTCCTCCTCATCAGAAATTGTCACCTCAATAGGCTTGAAGGCATCTGCTCAGTCAGAGCTGGTGCCCTGGCGCCCTCTGCTGGTCTAGGCTTTCACACCTCCTGACCTGCATTTCTACTCTAGATTCAGTGAGATTCCTCCCGGGGTGTGTCTATAAACGGAACCTGTCCCCGTCTTTTGGTTGTCTGACACAGTGGTTATTTATGGAAATGGAAGCACAAGGCCCATTTAAAAGGAGAAAGACACACGGGTGCATATTCACCCATCTATAAACTTATTCCGAAGTCGGTCCATCCGGCTCTTGCAGTAGCCAACTTGGTCACGTGTCTGCGGGTTACTGTTGGCTAGCACCACCACGTGCCAAAACATCAAATGCCTTTTCCGCCCCTCTCTTGGAGAACATATAACACAGGGTATCTTCAGTGTGCGTATCTGTTTGTCTGCAAACAGGCTGAAGGGAGCCTCCATTCAGAAAGCACTTTCTAAAGGGAGCAAGGCTCTACAAGGAAAATATTGACTTGCCAACATTGGCATCAGTGCTGAGACCCCCGGGGGTCTTCTCAGACCCCCCTCCCCAGCTGAGAAAGGAGATTCCTAAATTGCACCTCAAGGTGTCCATAGGGCCTTTTTTCTCTATTCTTGACTTTTTCTGCCAGAAATTCCTGTCACAATCTGTTGGACTACAAACTCCATCCAAAGCAGTATTTTCTAATGCAGAAAGTGAAATAACATGTGATTTCTAGGGAAACTAATTATGTTGAGAAGTAGTTGTCAAAATTAAAAGACAAACTTGTGGTATGTAAATGAATATGTTCTGTCAACATATTAAACAGCAATATCCATAGTCAGGTTAAATAATGACTATAAACTGAAAGCCACAAACTACAGACATGTGACCTGTGGTACAGCTGTAAGGAGGCATTGGAGGAGCTGCGATGTTCACTTTGACAAAGTTGTGAATGCTGTCGAAGCCTCTGTGGTCTGTTGCCTACATTCATAATGGAAAGAAATGCTAAGTTTCCGTTAGAGATTAGAGGAGATATGTTAATGTTTTTTCTTCCAAGTTCATGACACTCTGAATTGTGTCCACAGACCCACTGGAGATCAGTGGGGCCCAGGTCCTGCTCTATAGGACTCAGGCTCCCAGGGAAATTGGGTCTTGTTCCCCTTGGCAGGAGGTCCACAGAGGAGAACATGAAGACCCAGATAATTAAGTGCTTCTTTCTTAAAGAGGGCTTAAGACACCCATTAGGAGGGCTTAAGAGGAGTCAAAATATTAGGGATTATCTGTATTTGTGCCAAAATGTAAAAACTTTCTTGAATAGTTGAGAAATTCTCAGAAATAGTTTTCTGTCTATGTTGAATTTTGGAGCAGATTCTCTATTAGGATGTTAGCATATGCATACACACACACACACACACACACACACACACACACACACACACACATCACACCATTGGTTTTTCTCCACACTCGGTAGCATTGCATAGGAAATTCTGGATATAGGATGGTAAGTGATTCTTTCAACCCCAAAGAATCAAGAGCTTTCCCTTATTTCAGGGAACATGGAGACCGACTCAGAGGTATCAGATGTTAAGGCTGGAATGTAGTTAGTTCACTGGTAGTTTGCTTCATAGGCTGGAAACAGGGGTTCAGTCCCCAACACCACACACACACACACTACACACATACACTACACACATGCACACACACCACACATACCACACACACACATTACACACATACACATACACCACACCATACACTACACACACACTACACACACTATACACACTACACGCATACACACACACCACACCACACACACACCACACCACACACACCAAACACACCACACCACACATACCACACACACTACACCCATACACATACACACCACACCACACACACCAAACACACCACACCACACACACGCCATACACATCCTACACACACACACCACACACATAAACATCACACACACACACAACACACACAACACACATAAACACACACTACACACACACACCACAACATACACACACTACACACACACTATACACCATACATGCACCACACACATAAACACATACTACACACATACTACATACCACACACACACATTACACACACACCACACAAACACTACATACACACACAACACACACACAACACACATAAACACACACTACAAACCACACACACACATTGCACACACAACACACAAACACTACATACACACACAACACACATAAACACACACATAAACACAAACTGCACACATACATTACACACACACTACATACACACACATTATACACACACACTACACACCATACAGGCATCACACACATAAACACATATTACACACACACACTACACACCACACACACACATAAATACATACATACACACACACTACACCACACACACACACACACACACACACACACACACACACACAAATGTTAGTCACAACCTAATAACAAGACCACTGTGACCTTTCTTCTTTCTAGATTGAACTTTTTCCATGACACCCCAGACTTCCGAGTTCTTGCCTGTGGTGGAGATGGGACAGTTGGCTGGATTCTGGATTGCATTGGTAAGAATGGCCAGGAAGGCCTTTACTTGTTGTTTATAGTGGGAAAATTTAAAGTGAGCAGAAAGCAATGAACTAAAGAAAGAATGAAGCTGTGCCTTGTCCATCCAGGTGCCCACCCTTTTGTGTATGGATGCTTGATTAGATATGGAGGCAGGGGTAGGCTTTGTATTAAAAAACAAAAACAAAACCACATCTGTCCTGGACCAAGCTGGCCAGTAGCAGAATAAGACAGATTTGAAGCAGGACTAGAGATCCAGAGCACGTGATGAGTGAAGGCCAAGGAGCTAAATGCGGGTCACAGTCTGTGGCAAATCAGCTGGAGATGATCTGGAAGATGTAGATCAGTGCAAGCAGAGAAAGACCACGCTGAACTGTATCCTACCTGGAAAAGTCAAGGAGTGGGCTGAAGGGCTGGGAGCTTGAGGTCTAGCCTAGCCCTGCCTGGATCCAGAAAGTGATGGAGATTATCTGTGAAATTTGATGATGGGGTATAGTCAAGACCTAACCCAAGCAGAACCCAGGTAGATTCTGCAAATTCTGCAATAGAGAGCCGAAAGACAAAAACATTGCCAACACAGGCACTGAATCGGGCAGACACCAGTCAGAGAAGCAGGATGAGCCATGAGTCCAGGGCTGCTTCGTGCCTTCTGTCAGTCATCACACAAACACAGCCTTGAATTCCTCTGAGCCAAGCCCAATGTCCTAACAGAACCTAGGAGGCAAGGACCAGGCAACAAAGAAATGAGTGAAAGGTATAGAACATCAGAGGGTAGTAAAAGCAAGAAGGGGGAACAAAGGGAATCTACAGTAGGAGTGGGGTTGCAGTCTGTGAGCAGTAGGGGAAGAACTCACAGGGAACAAAATGCTGTTTCCAAGAACTGGAGAATCAAGCTGTGTGGATGCCTAAGAGGATAAGCCAGACAAAAGAAACAGCAAGGCCAAGGCCTCAGGTAGGAACAGGTTGGGTTGCTGAAGGCAGACCAGTGTGGCCAAGAGCAGAATACACGCAGGCAGGAAGCAACACAGAGGCTGAGGCAGAGGCAATGAGGTCACAAGGATAGGTAAGCCATTAGGTAGAGCAAGGCTTTTATATTGGGACAGTCCCAAGACTCCAGATGGTTTTAAGGAATGTAGCGTACTAATGATAACAGAAGCAAGGAGACCAGTTAAGAGGCTCCCACAGTGACCCAAGTGAGAGGTGACAAGGGCTGAGCCACAGTGGAAACGTGGAAACAGAAAGAAGTGAGGAGTGCATGATCCTGTATTCTTTGTGGTGGGGGCAACAAGGTCTGCTGACATCTGGGACACAGTTGATAGAAGGATGAGAAGATTCAAGGCTGGCCAGAACTAGACCCCAGCCAAGTCAGGCAAGGAAGGTGAGGCCTTTGGAGTGGGACTGGAGAAGGCACACCAGCTACCTGCTGTTACCATATAGCCAAGCTTTGGTTCCCATGCCCACACACACACCAGATATATACATACACATACATCATATACATACACATCTCACACACACATACACATCTACATATATCATTCACATATATGTCGCAATACACATCTACACATAACATACACATATATCACACACATCACACACATATACATCAGATACATACACATCTCATACACATATCACACACATACATACATCATACAATACACATGACATACACAAATTATAAACATCTCTCATACATGCATCATACACATACACATCACACATATACACACGTCATCATCATATACATATGTATCTCACTCACACATCAGACACATACACACACATTATACAATACAGATCTCTCTCTCTCTCTCTCTCTCTCTCTCTCTCTCACACACACACACACACACACACACACACACACACACACACACACCACTCTGCTGCCACTGTAGACTCAGAAGTTTCTGGGAAGAGGAAAGACTTCCATCTAGCAGCTGTGGGAGGAACGCAGCTCATGGCCGCAGTCTCGGGCTCTCCCACCATTCCCTTAATTCCACTCATTGAGAGGAAGGAAGCAGCCCCTGGAGAAACATTATACAAAATCCCTCTGCAGAGAACTTTAGAGTCAGATATAGCTCAGAAAAGAGAAAGATGTGAGATGAAAGAAATGCTAGACTTTTTCTCACTTAGTGATGGTTCAAAGAGAAGCTAGGGAGGAAGAGGTGTAGTGTGAACCTTCCTTCATTCATCATTTAAGGCGTATGCCGTGATCTCCACCACCCCACTGAAGTTCTCACTCCCACCTCCCCCACTACAGCCGTAACGTCAGTGGGTTTGTGGTGTGCAGAAAGACACCAAATGCTTCCTGTGGCTCTTTGGGAAATGATACTCTTCTAATGACACACAGGGCTGAGGTAGTTGAGGGCTGCTTTCCCTCCTATCCTTGTCTGGGGGGTTCTAGTCACCCAGCCCTGCTCTCAGACCCTCCAATGCAGACATCTTCCTCCACACACAGAGCCTTGTCCAACTGCTCTTCCCACCTGGGGTGCTGCCCAGCCTCAACTGAAGTGTAGCCTCTTGTGAGGAGTGAGGGGCTCTCCTACACACCAGCCAGCCACCGTCACCCCGTAACAGGGCCATCTCCCTCCCTTTCCAGCAAAAAAGGTACAATCGTACATATGTGGGCAAAGATCTCAGACAGTGCCATGAGAGCCTCAGGGCTACCTCCCACCACATCTGGCGTACGGCAGGACTCAGTGGATCCAAGTGGAGATGCCATGGCAAATGAAACACTCTCCCAGGAAGTTACAGTCCATTCAGGGAACAAACAAGTGAGCAGTTATAAGAGAATATGACACGGTCACCACCCCTGATGCTCCAGGAGCATAGAAGAGTCATCAAGTTCAGGCCCAGGTGACAAGAGGTGGCTTCTGTGCTGAGAAGCAGGAGTGTTAGGACTGAGAACACTTCAGGATCGTTTCCTGGGAGGGTGGAAAGCTAAGTGTGCTGAAGGTCAAGGCTAGGAAGAAAGGCAGAACCTCGATCCCTAGGCATGCTGAGGAAGCTATAACACTGGTAAAGCCAGGCATGAACGTGGAGATTGCCCTCCGGGGCAGAATTTAGAGAACACACCAGGAGGGTGACCTGGAGGCAGAGAGAGGAAAGGAAGCTGTGGAACCTGAACAGTGTGGAGAAATCATCCCTGCACTCACTCAGTGTCTCCATGGGGGATGGAGAGAGGAGGTTGCTGGGAAATCTGTTTCGGAGACAGCTCATAGGAAGTGCTGTGTGGGTGAAAGGGTTGAGGAAGAAGGGAAAGCTAGGACAGCATGCGGATTTTTGGGCTCAGTGATGTAAGGATGGCTAACCTGTCAAGGCAGCAACCACAGGAGAAGGGATAGATATAAAAAAAAGACAGTGCCCTCCAGGTGAACGCAGGGAGACTTGGGTCACATGTCAGGAACAATCAGAGAATTCATTGCATCATTTCATTTTCTACCTCAGCCCATCAGTGGTAATCTCAGCCCTGAGATCAACCACTTCCGGCACAGGTCAGGCTACTGGTAGTGCTTCTGAACTCCTCTGCCAGGGAAGCTGGGTTTGAGCTCCCAACACTGATCCCTGCGGCCCTCCCTAACCCTCACTCATGGCTAATATCCTGAGCATCTTATAGGGCAGGGTCTGTGTACATGTCCCTGAAAATCCAATGGATATACCTCCCCCTCCAACCTTCCCTGCCCTGGCAACCTGCTGAAGATTTCAGCAGATAGAAGCTCTATTGATTGTGATTTTTCCCTGACTGTTCTGGTTGCACTCCTACACAACAATGAAGGAAAAAAGAGTGGGGATCTTTATTCTGGAAAGCTCAGGAGTCATGAGATAATAAACTGGTATGTGGGTGTCAGGTAACACCTGGAGGCTTTCCTACTTTAGCACAGTGCTGTTTCTTAAGCTTTAAAACACAAATGACTGCCAGGCATTGGTGATGCACGCCTTTAATCCCAGCACTCAGGAGGCAGAGGTAGGCAGATCTCTGTGAGTTCGAGGCCAGCCTGGTCTACAGAGTGAGTTCCAGGACAGGCTCCAAAGCAATGCAGAGAAACCCTATCTCAAAAAACTATACACACACACACACACACACACACACACACACACACACACACACACACACATCTGTCTTTCAATGAGCTTTGTCAGTTTTCCAAAGACCTCCACCATTCCCTGCCTACTGCCAGGCACACCTCTTTCACTATGCCCTGCTTTGCCCCTGAAGACTGCAGGATGGGCTTGAAGCCAGAAAGCTGAGTTTGGATCCAGGCTCTGGAATCACTTTTCCTTCATAAATCTCCATCTTTGCTAGGTTGCTGTGGGCAATAAACAGAAACAAATGTTGGTCATCATTAAGTATTAAAATCGCATGAGCCAATGTTTTTGCGGCATGTTCTGTCACCTTGATGAACAGAGTTGAGACATGTTTAGGATAAATAGGGGCAAATTATAGGGAGACTGATTTAGCCCAATATGAAGAATTGATTGACAGCTTCAGCAAACTTGTAGCCGAGAATACATTGCAAACGCTGTGGCTGACCTCAGCAAGTGGTGTGGTCTCCAATGCAAGAAGGATTCTATGATTACAGTGGGGGGTGGGGGAGGCAAGCGACAGCTGGGGATTATAAGCTAATGCAGCCATCTGTAACCACATGGCATGTCTGTCCTTCATGTGGGTTGCAGATAAGGCCAACTTCACAAAGCACCCACCAGTGGCTGTCCTGCCTCTTGGAACAGGGAATGACCTTGCACGATGTCTCCGCTGGGGAGGAGGTGAGTCTGCATGCTGCTGATGTCACACTGGGTTTTCTGGGATGCTGTGCAGAACCAGGGTGACTTACCTTTAATAGGTCACTTTCCACAGGACGACAGTCACAGCAGTCATCTCTGACCCATGATTCTGCCATTCTGTGCTGGGTCTGGAACAGGAGGCCCTGCTGCCAGGTTCCAGCATCCTGCATAGGTTTTTACATTGGCCATAGTACTGAAGCCATCAGCTTAGAGCCAGCCCCCTCCAGCAGGACATGGTCAACCGTAGGATAAAGACAAATCTCCTCCAGCGTCCACCACACCCCCCCCCCCGAGTGCTCGTCCCAATACATGGATTCAGAATGCAGACTGAAATACTGCATCACCAATTACTCACGAGACACCAGGCACATCTGGATTATCAGAGCCCCCAGGGCTATGGGCTTTCATGTTGAAGTGGAACACAGAATAGTGATGGCTTTTAGAGCAAGGGTCAAGGGCTTTGCAAACAAAGCAGCTAATGGAGCTGGGCATGCGACTGAGCACAAAGCCCAGCTCCACTGGGGGAAGCCAGCAGGCAGAAGACTAATAACTCCAGGTGGTTGATCAATTAAGGGAGCAATACCAGACCAGGCCAGGACAGTCAGTACCCATGTTCTTATGTGGAGGATAAGGCAGATGTCAGACCTGAGAGTCATCTTAGCAGTACGCTTACCACCACCCTGACCACCTTTGACACACTACCGTCTTGGGATGGATCCACTGTCTTCCACACACAACTTCCCAGCCCTGTAGCTAACCAGTCTTCCCCTCCCTTTCCTTCTCGCCTTCCTTTTCCTTTCTTCCAATTAGTGGTGTATTTACTGTATAAAAGAGTAAGTTTAGTTAAGCCTTTCTCAGACATGTTCATCCTGTTCTTTAATAGCTACAACCTATACCTTCTCCTGATCCACATCCTATTATCCCATTCTTCTTTCAATAGTTCACCTCCTGCCTTCATGTCAGGTGGGTGGGTGAGGGGATAGATGATGGAAGATAGATAGCTAGATAGATAGACAGATAGACAGACAGACAGACAGACAGACAGACAGATGGGGAGATGGATGGATGATAGATATTGAGATATATGTAAACATGTGTCTTCATGTCAGGTGGGTGGGTGAGGGGATAGATGATGGAAGATAGATAGACAGACAGACAGATGGGGAGATGGATGGATGATAGATATTGAGATATATGTAAACGTGTCTTCATATCAGGTGGGTGGGTGAGGGGATAGATGATGGAAGATAGACAGACAGACAGACAGACAGACAGACAGACAGACAGACGGGGAGATGGATGGATGATAGATATGTAAACGTGTCTTCATATCAGGTGGGTGGGTGAGGGGATAGATGACAGACAGACAGACAGACAGACAGACGGGGAGATGGATGGATGATAGATATGTAAACGTGTCTTCATATCAGGTGGGTGGGTGAGGGGATAGATGATGGAAGATAGATAGACAGACAGACAGATGGGGAGATGGATGGATGATAGATATTGAGATATATGTAAATGTGTCTTCATATCAGGTGGGTGGGTGAGGGGATGGATGATGGAAGATAGACAGACAGACAGACAGACAGACAGACAGACAGACAGACAGACGGGGAGATGGATGGATGATAGATATTGAGATATATGTAAACATGCGTTTAATGTCTATTCTACATATGAAAGAAAACAGAATACCTAAGTCTAGCTTATTTCACTTATGATAATTCTTAGCTCTATCCATTTCCTGCAAATGACATTGGCTCACCCACTCTCTGGGGCTTGTTTTGGCTCCAGAGCCATGCATGCCTCCAACCAACAGCTATCCCATTCCTAACTCTCAGGCTTCCCACTCTCCCCCAAACGCTTGCTAATTACTCCCTACTGTCCTCCCCTGCTCCCTGGTTCAGAGAACAGAAGTGTCTCCAGCCCAAAGACACTCAGAAGCCTTCTCATCACAAATGTCTAAAGAGTTACTTGACCTGCATAAGCAACAACTTCACCTTTCCGCCCTAGTGACACACACCATGCCCTTGTCCATAGGTTATGAAGGGGGCAGCTTGACGAAAATTCTGAAGGAAATTGAACAAAGCCCCTTGGTGATGCTGGACCGTTGGTATCTAGAAGTCATCCCCAGAGAGGAAGTGGAGAATGGAGACCAGGTCCCATACAACATCATGAACAACTACTTCTCCATTGGTGTGGTAAGTTGGTCGCTGATTGCTTTTCTGCATCCATTCTGGATCCGTTGACCCTTCTGGGCCCCTACTCCTTGCCTGTTTTGTTTGTCCCTAGTCCTGGATTGGGGTCTGAGCATCCTCAAATCTGACCCTGATTGCATAGTCATTCTACTCCTTGACTGTAGGAGAAATTAGAAATTCTTACCCTATACCTTTAACTAACAAGAAAAAAACTGGGAATTTTTTTCAAATATATCTATCCTTCAGATAATATGAAATAATTAAAGGAAACAATTGCCAAGAAATAAGGTCAGGAAGAACCCTTGTGTGAGTGAGCGGATCTGAGTGTCTGGTCCTGGGGAATGACCACATGTTCCCACTAGGCTTGGCAGACAACACTCAGACTCCTCCCCTCCTGCTCACACCCCTCCTCCCAACCCTACCACACACACTCCAAGTGCTTCCTATAGCCTAGGAGGGTTCTCCTCCCACTGTCATTCAGGCTGAGGTCACTGTTACTCCTTGGTGCTTCTATAGTCCTTATTGAAGTCTATCTCTGTACTCCCTGTATTAGATTAAAGGGATGGCTTTAGTGTGCCTGAGTCACCCTTAGTCCCATATACAAGTGCATGCTTGCATGCACAGATATACACACTCCATACGCACACATGTGTTTACAAACTCATGTGTGTGTGCACACACACACACACACACACACACACAGAGAGAGAGAGAGAGAGAGAGAGAGAGAGAGAGAGAGAGAGAGAGAGAGATGGATGAATAGACACTGCTGTATGTGTTCCCTTTCGATCCTCCAGCCCCAGCCTAGCTAGTATAACACAGTTTGTCCTACTGAAGTCAGCTCCTAGCCCAGAGTAGACACTGCTTCGTAGGTTATTGGGGACAGTATGATGAGTTCTTTTTTTTTTTTTTTTTTTTTTTAATGTAAGTATGTACTTTGCTTGCATGAATGTCTGTGCCAGGTACAACAGAAGAGGGCAGTGGATCCTCTGGAACTAGTTACAGATGGATGTGAGCCGCAATGTGGGTGCTAGGGGTTGAAGTCAGGTCCTTTGGAATAACAGCCAGGGCTCTTGATCACTGAGCCCCCCCATCTCTCCAGTCCCCCAGTTGGGGTATTCTTAAACTGAGCTGGGGCGTGAGATGGCAGCACAGAAGACACTTTACTGAGCACCTGCTGTGTGCTCTCTACTGTGGGAGGCGTGTGCATTCCAGTCTCCATAGCACTCCTTACAATCATTCCTATTTTACAGAAAGGCTTAGGGCTCTCGAAGAGGTAGACCACGCATATACACTCTTAACACACCCCTGCCAGCATCCCCTCATCTTCAGTTCTTCTACAGTCTGGGCATTCTTCCTTGCTGCCTCCCGTCTTTGGGCTTGTTTTAGCCAGTGTCATGTGTACATGAGACCCTCTGGGCCATCCTCTGGCACAGAGGACCAGACCGAGGAATACCTAGCCCCTTTTTCTTGTGTCTCTTTTGAGACTGTTGGTGGTAAGGGAGTGGGGATGGGGGATACAGATGGGGCCTAATAGATAGCTTGAGGGGATAGCAGGTTTGAGGAAGACATTTTGCTTTTTAGTGAGGCTAAAACAAAGGGAGAGAAAGGGACGGAAAAAAATACCCATAGCTTACATTTACAAAAGGATCGAAGAGTTACCACATTTGCAGCATTTATTCTTTGCTGTTTGTGTTTGTTCCTCTGTTGCATGGGGAGCACAGGTCCCTCCATTTTCTGAGTGAAGAAACAGGCTCAAAGAAAGGGTTTGCTTCCTCCCTCCTGCTCCAGCACTCTTTACTATGGCTGGAGCAGGCAAGGCATTGTGGGTCCAGGGTAAAACACTGGGAGTGTGGAGGTGGTACACTAGAGGTTCTTGGGTCCTAACTGCCTTATGCCTCTCCCCAACCCCAGATTCCCCACTTCCGGTAGAGGGACACTTTCCCAGGCTCTCTCTCAGGGCCACCTTCAGGGAAGGTGCAGTCATACACACATGAACACACACACACATACACACACACACATGCACGCACACCTTTGTTATACTCAGGCCCCTCTCTTTCTCTGCCCAGATATCTTCATCTCCAGACAGTTAGGTGCCCTTGCCTCTGTCAGGCTCCCAGAGAGTGGGCATCCCAGCATCCGCTTTACCAAACCTCACATCTTTTCCTTGCCATAACCATCATGTAACTTGCTGGTGTTTATTGATTGCCTGTTGTGCATCCGGCCCTATTATACTATTGCATGATGCAGTGGTTGCATTTGTGTGAGTCCAAGCCAGTGTGCAGTGAAGCTGGAGATCAGCATATTGTGTTCCTGAGCCCTCTTAGCTGTGGCCTCGGCATGGCCCCCTCCATCTTCACACAGAGCTCTGTGAGGGAGATGGTGCTGCAGCACCCCTTTTTTAAAGGGAAATTCCACCCTGCACCAGATTCTGACGTGTAATTTGACTCCATGGCTCGCAGCAAGGTCTGTGAGTCTGCATTTTTCACAAGTCCCTGGAAGCATTCTGATGCCGATCCTGATCAAGGCCTCCAACAGCAGAAACAGCACAGAGCAGAAATACAGAAAGGAAGTGGATCTGGCACTCAGACATTAGAACTGAAGTAATGAAAGAGAGGGACATGAGACAAGAGAGGACGCTGGCCTCATAAAAGCAGCCAGCCAGAACTGATTGCTGAGCAGCGGGATGGGCGAGGCTGCCCAGGAGCTTCCGGTTGGCAGGCTACAAGCATGGCTGCTTTCAGAACTTCAGTACACCTTCCCTTTCTTAGCACAGCTCTGGCTGGAAGGAACACAGTTCCCAGTGCCTGTCTGTATCTACACAGTTGTCCTGTAGACATCCTTCCCTCAACTAGATACCCAGGCTGTAAATGTAAGAGCCAGGAATCACGGTTTTAATGAATTCTTTCAGGAGGAAGGCCAGCAGTAGAGAGGGAAGGAAAGGAAGTCGTGAAGGAGCAAGGGAACCAAGCAGAGGAATGGGTAGGAAGCAAAGAGGTTAATTGCCCTCCAAGGAAGCATAAAAAACCATCACCCTCAGCAGCCAACATGTTTACCCACCTGCCCTGGGTTGACCTGCAATATTCCAAGGGTATCTTTCTCATAGTTCTTCTCGTATACCTTTCGCTTGTGCATATTTATTGTCATATTGTAGATGAGCAAGGAGATGGGACTTTCTATCTCGCTGGCGTGCCCTTAGCTTTCTCCACAGAGAATGTTTGCAGGGTGTGTGTTCTCGCTCTTTAAAAGCTGGAAGGTGAAAATCCTGAGAAAACAAGCTCCCAGCACGCAACCCCAGCAGAGCCTGGGGCTGACATTTGCAGAAAGTCTTGCTTCCTATTTGACTTCCCAAACTTTGTGGGAGAAGTAAGTATGTAAACCAAGCAGGTTCTACCTCCTATGACACTTAAATGTAGTCAGTCTCCCCTGGTAAGGAGACATCTGCAGTGTCTTTGCCTCTTGGAAGAACTTGCAATGTCTACTGACAAAATGGCTGCTGCCTTGCAACTACAAAGATGATGGTTGTGCTACTGCCGCCGCCACCAAACAGAACTCATGTACTAGGTAGAGGGTTGAGTACGACAGACTCCCGGCCTTCTCTGGGAATCACGGTGGCTCAGTGCTATCACATACCCACACACAAGCTGGATCGGTGGGGACTCAGCTATTTGTCTATCATCCTCCTATCCGCAGACATCCCCTGGGAAGAGGTCTGAAACACAGTCATCCAGAACATCACTTCCTCTCACTTCTTCGGCATCTTCCTCCCTGCTCTCTATTTTTGGATTTGCTGGAAGGTCAGGATAGCCAGGTATCGGTGACAGGAAGTGAGGGACTACGAAATAATTCCTGGAGCTTGTGTAACTCGGAACTCCTCGCAGGCTCTGCTTTCAATGAGTATTAACCGAGTGGTGAACAGCTAATCCCTTGACTCGACAAAATCTATTTTGGATGCCAGAGGGCCTTGGGCCCACACGTCATTTTTCACCTTATAGATTGTTTTTAGTGTTCACCTGCCTTGTGTCCCACAACAACAAGCCTCCCACCCACTAGGGAGGATGTCAACAAGACAGATGCCTGCAAGCTTAGATTCTGTCAGTGATGTGTTCTAATGTGTCCCTTGAGGGACTCACTGAGAAATGACTTGGATAAGCCAGCCACATCTTTCCCACCCCCTTACCTGCCATAAATTAAAAAAAAAAAATCCAAATTTCAAATAATCCATCTTGTGGTCTCTTTTCCAGTGTCTCCAGAAGTTGACAATGTGACTTCGCCCTGTACTGTCCAGGATGGCAAGCACAAGCCATATGTGCCTACTATGTGCCTGAAATGCCTTGTCTAATTTAAGATGTGTGTGAACACCAAAAAGCACATCATATTTCAAAAATGAGATATAAAAAATTTAAATATAGCAATAATTTTTATATTTTATATATAGAAATTATAAAGTTTGGGGCATGTTGAATTATTAAAACATTCATAAATTAATTTCATCCATTTCTTTTTACTTTTTTATGTGGCTCCTAGAAACTTCTAAGTTACAAACATGCTATATTTTTATTGAACTGCACCTGGCCTAGACATTCCAGTATTTCAGAGATCAAATGATAACGATTTATGTTTGAAAGAGAGCCAAAATCCTTCATCCAACCATGTGTTTGAGGTTTTAGCTGCAGAAGGAGCAGCCCTTGTCCATACTTCATCATCTCCCCTTCAGCCCACGCCACATAGAACACACACCAACAGGACACTATCAGAAATACCATTGCTTCCACCAGCCTCCCATTCCTGTCACTCTCTCTAGAATGAAGTGTGATTTTTTGCTGTGATCATCATCAAGAAAGTTTCTGAACCCGTAAAATAAATATGCTACGGTCAGTGCTCAGCACAGAGCCTCTCAGAGTAAAAGCAAGTCTCCGTTCTCTCTATCTCCGGGAGACAAACACGGTCAGAGTCTTTGCACTGCCTTTTGGAAGACAGCTTAGCCCCTTGCTGTTTCATGTATTTGTCAAGAGATTACACTGTCAGATTAGGAGTCACATGCTGAGATAATGATATTGTAAATGCTGGCCTTTGGAATAAGAAGCCACACAAAACTTAGTAATGGAAAAACCAAGGGTGATATGTTGTGAGGGCTTTTGTACACCTCGTGAAGATGTGTCGCTGTGATTGGCTTAATCAAGAGCTGAACAGCCAATAGCTAGGCAGGAGGTTTGGGTGGGCCTTCTAGTCAAAAAGAGGACGTGGGAGTTGATAATGGAGGTGCAGGAAAGATGCCAGCAAGACACAGGAGGCAGTGGGACAGAGAAGCCACATGGTGAAATGTAGATTAATAGAAATGGGTTAATTTAAGTTATATGAGCTAATTAGAGACAAATCTAAGCTATGGGCTGAGCTTTCGTGATCAGTAAGAAGTCTCTGTGTCATCTGGGAGCTGGTGGAGCAGAGAGACTTGTTAGCGTGATAAGAGCAGAGAAAAGAGTGCCTGTAATATTCCAGGAATTAAAACTAGGAGCTCGTTCCAACTGTACAGGGGGTAATGGCAGTGGTGTACAAACCATGCCACACAATATATGAATGTTTGCTTTGGGGTTATTTGTTTTTGTTGGGGGAATGTTTTGTTTTGTTTCTGACAGGAGAAAATTGGTCCTTCTAAGGAACACAGATGGAACGCTTTCTGGAATTCTAGAAGATCATGTGACAAGTGTCACGTGTATCTTATCAGGAGTGTTCCTGGAAACTTGCTGACAGAGAGACAGGGAGGTGGGCAGGGTCTGGACTAGGAAGAGCTGCTGCCCAGAGAAGCTGAGTAGGCTGTGTGGGGCCAGCGGTGGGAGGGGCCTCCCTGAGTGTTAACACCTCCCACCATGGGTCCACAAAGGTGACTCTGCCCAGACCTTCAGCTCTTGATGAGTCTGAAAAAACGACAAGAATAAACCAGTAGCAAAAATTTAACCATTAAACTCCTGAGGAGTGTTTACCAACCTCAAAGTAAGCTTAGATATGCCCTCCCAGACTTGGGTCACCCTTGTCCCTACTGAAAACTTCATCACACACAGAATGTACCCCAAAAGCTTCTTCAGTGAACTGCATTTGTCTCTCTTGATGCTAAAAACAAGGTAAAAGTCAGCACTAGAAATGGTTCTGTTGTAGAGCTTCCTTGTCAGGTACAGGATATGCCCTACATGGTGGCTCACACCTTTAATCCCATTGCAAGGAAGACAGAGGCAGGAGATCTCTTTGAGTTTGAGCCCAATAGTGTCTACTAGTGAGTTACAGGCCGGCCTGAATCACATGGTAAGAGACTGTCTCAGAAAGAAAGGAAGAAAGGAGAGGTTGGGGGGGGTAGGAAGGAAGTAGGTAGTAGGTAGGTTAGGAAGGAAGGGAGAATATACATTAGCTTAAATTTGCTACATGGAATTTTAGGGATCTTTCAGACACATAGTCTAGTAGATGGTTATTTATTGGGTTGAGGTTGGTTGGTTTTGTTTGCTGAGATAGCAGACCTTGTAGTCCTGACTGGCCTTGACCCTCCTGCCTCAGTCTCCCCCCACATGCTCAGACTGTAGGCATGTACCCCATGCCAGGAGATGTCTGTTTCGCTGCTACTCCCGAGCAAATCGAAGTCAGCTCATTGTTTCTGGGCTGTTCCTCTCCAACCCAATCTGCCAACTTATTTCCAGTGTTTGGTATCTGCCCCCGGAAGTGTGAGATGGGGACTGGGTGATAAGTGAACAGTACGTACTCTTCTGCTAGAAAATGGGCTCAGGAAGAAGCGTGGAAGGCTAGGCCTGAAGGAGATTGAGCCCAGCTTTGGGTCCTGCACTGGACCGTGAAGCCTGCAGCATCTAAACACTAGTTACAAACACGAGCACTCAGGGTGGCTGTAAGGGGCGTGTGAGATGCAGAACCTCAGAGTTAAGAGGTTCCAAACTCAGGATGAGACATGTAGTGTCCTGGAAGCCTCATAGTGAGTTTTGAGGTACAAGGAGGCCTAATAGTGCAGCCAAAGAGGGAGGGAGGAAGATGTGGAGAGTAAGGAAGGGGTTGGAGATTCGTGCTGGCTTCAGAAGCAGCCCTGTGCACAGAATGGTTAATAAGCAGAAGCTAGAAGCTTAATACAATTTTATTGTCAGCTACACTGGTGACACAGACAACAAAGGGTTAATACATAATGGCCTCTCTGAGCATCAGCTGGGGTTTTGACAGGGGCTGTTACATAAGATGCTATCATTGGTTGAAACTGAGTGAATGAGAAATGTACTTTAAAAAAAAAATTCTCGTGAGTCAAAATATTACCTATCTTATGTCACTGCCATCCCCACAGGCTTCTGGATTTACCCGAGCAGACCCCCTTACTGTCCTGGAATGGGGGTGGCTTTCCCCTCACTCTAGAGACTAATTTTGCCACAGTCTCCAAAGAGCTAGTGTCACAGGCTGAACTGTGGCTGTTTGCAGGCCCTGAGAAACAGAGATAATTCACAGGGCCCTCTGGCAACCAAGCGAGGCTCCAAGAGGACTGAGTGCTGGTACTAGCTTACCCCAGGACATGGTGCTGTGACTTGGAGTCTCCAGAATTTGGATATTCCAGGAGCGCATATGTGTCCCTTCCCACAATACCTCATGGCCACAACCACTAACCAGGTTTCTGCCTCCTTTTCTTTCCAGGACGCTTCCATTGCACACAGATTCCACATGATGAGAGAGAAACACCCTGAAAAATTCAACAGCAGGTAAGCGAGCATGTGAGCTGCTGCGGTGGCACCCCGCCCGCCCAGGGCTGCCAGCAGCGCGGCCTCCCACCTGCTACCACGGAAATGTCCTTCGCCTGGGTCGCCCCGGACTTAGCTTTCCTGCCACGTTGCCGGAAGAAGGGTTTCCATTTCTAACAAGAAAAAAAATGTCAGAAACCTGCCGCAGCCTGGCTGCCGGTCCCCTCCCGTAGGAACTGAGCAGAGGGAGGCATCTGAGGACCGCATGGGTGACAAGAAACCTGCTTTTGGCCACCTGGAACTTCTCCAGGGACTCAGAGGTTTACACCAAAAGCCCAGCTACCCACAGCCTCAGGGGCTTGGGGAGAGAAGGGCTTTCCTAGGGTCTCAGATCCGGGGAGGTGCGAGCCTCCCTCCCAGACAGCAGAGGGCAGCAGCGAGGCCCCGGCAAAGGCAGTAACCCCGGAGTGCACCGGGTGGCCTATAATGGGAGCTCGCATCCTGGAGGTTGGATTCAAACATGAAAGAAAAGAGAAAACCAGATCAGTTGCGAGCGAACCTGTCTTGCAAAGCAAACGTAATTTGCCAGAATCGACATGTGACTGGCATACAATCATAGTGAAGTTGTCCACTTTCCTTTTCTCCATTTCTCTCTCTTCTTGGCAAAGCCCTATCCAGCTCTGTCCTCTGTTGTACTATTTCATCAAGATCATCATTGGATTCCATGCCTAGCCTCAGGCAGGTGGGGAACAGTGGAGCAGCAATCTGGACTTCACCTTTGAACGTAATGTATTTAGCCCACAGAATTCTCCTCAGAGCAGAAGTTAAGAGTATTATTCCTGATTCCACAGCCTAGGAACTTAACCAGGGAGTGGCTTGACGCAGTGACTTAACAATGTCAAACCAGCAGGCAGACAGATGAACTGCTTTAGGGTTGCATTCTGTCTCACTTAGCCCTAGGCCCACAACTCACTACAGACATGTGCTGTCTGTCAGCCCCTGATACCATAGTCACCATCTGGCAATGCCATCCCCTCCCTCAGCCTTCATCATTCCTGTACAAGGATGAAATCACTATTCGTAAATTGCTATACATTTTTTGTTAAACTATTTACATTTATACTGGAAAAGTGGGCAGGCTTTAACATTTTTTTTTTTTTTAAGTCAAATACAAATCTATTAAGAAGAAAAGATGACAGGCACAAAACCCAAGTTCTGTTCTGCCCAAAGCTTGTGGTCATTGATATCGTGGCTGAAAGTGACAAGACATGGGCCCTGGTTGATCTTGCGCCCTGAGCATGCGTGTGCAGTAGGGCTCAGGTGTAAGGAGCCAGTGTACGTAGCGGAGAGAACCTTTTGTCACCCTCAATGAGGCTGCAAAGTCCTGAGGGTCCAGATTTCCTCACACTAGGTCATTTTACATGACTGTTCTGAAGCCTTTCTTGTCACTTCAAGCCTTTTTCTGAGGTGGCCTTGAGTTCCACCACTGGGTAGGACAGGATGTAGGTGGTGGCCTTTTTGAGACTAACTCCTTTGGGGGTTTTTTCGTTGTGCTCCAACTCAGATCTGGTCGTACAGGGCAAATCTTTGGTTTCAGCTCCTTCCTTCCTTGATGCTCTGAGATGCTGTGTGTCCATCTCTCCACAGTCCCCTCTGTGTCTGAGGACCTGGGCTGGCATGTTGTCTTTGTTACTGATGTTTCAGGACCCTACCAGTGCCTGACTGCCCTTCCGTGTAGAAGTGGTGTTCATAAATGAACAGGCAGCTGCTCTCGATGACCCCATGGGCTGTGTGGAGGTGTGCTGTGGCCTCTTCAGGAGTGGGCTCTGATTTGGACCTTTTGGCAGGGAACTGCCTCTTTCCCACACAAATAGTATCAATTCCATCCTCATCCCCTTGTCCTTCCCCTCCACAAAGACTAAACTCCTCTCTTCTCCCAGAAAAGTGAATGCTTATCCCAGCAAAGCAGCAGCCTTGAGATAGCTTTTGAAAAAACACTCCTGCCATCTTACAGATGCTCAAGGTCTTCTTTACGCACATACCCTTGCAAGTCCTCAAGTCTATGTGTCTGGAAAGATACCCTAGACCGGTGGGATCCATGGGTTCTGCTCATTCGTTCATTCATTCATTCATTCATTCATTCATTTGCTCGCTCACTCAGCAACATCTTTTGAAAATACACTGCAGACCACACACCATTATATAGGAGTTTGAGACTCCTATATAATGGCCATCACTCATTGCCCTCTGCTGACAACAGGCTGAAAAGCAAATGTATACCAATGTGTGTGAAATGATGTGAGCAGAGGGGACTTAGGAGAACAAAGAGCACGGAGCTAGTCATGGGGAGTTTTCTAATGACAAAGATGCCCTGCCCAGGTTAAAGATATCAAGCATATATGTTACAAGTTGATAAAAAGAGGACAGTCCCCAGAAAAGGAGCGAGATGTTTCGGACGATAAAGACTGTGTTTCCGAAGAAGCAGCTCCGGTGCGGCTGTTGCATGGTCCCTTGTAACAGGAAGGAAGGTGTTTCTGTCATTTTAGAGAACAAGGAAGCAGAGGACAAAATTTCTCCCTGTTCCAAAAATTGAGAGCGAGCAACATGTGAGTGGAAGGGAGCATCAGAAAACCCACGTTATTAAGTCCAATTAGAAAGACAGATGGGGAGGGGAGTCATAAGGTGCATCCGAGTATCATGCGCTGTAGAATTATTTCCCTTCTCACTCCCCAAATCCTATGTACAGGACTGACAGATTTGGTGAGGTGAGGAGCCTCATGTTTCACCCAGTGAAGATGACAGACACATGGATTTGAATTCAAAGCTACGTGCTTGCTTGAGAAATGAAGTTGTTCAGAGGGAGCCACTGTTTTACAAAGTCACTAGCCATTTCCTCTGAAGAACTCTGGGTCCATGCTGCTTCCATCTTGCATGCCTTTATCCAAAATACCCAGGAGTATTCAACTTGTCCACCGAGAGGCAGGCAAGCAGCCATTTTCTCTAGGCTTCCTTATTTAGCATTGGAGATGGTTTTAAATAGGCAGGTGGTTGTTGCCATGGTTACCCCCATTACACCAGCAGCTAAACTTAGGAAGGGCCACGAGGGAGAGGGAAAAAAAGCCTGATACCCGGGATTTGAAAATGTAAACGATATTATCAAACAAAGCTTCGTTTTACTGGGATGGACTTAAGTTCTTCAAAGAGTGGTTGCTGCTTGGCTGCAAGCCTTTAGCATTAATGCCTACCACTGGCCCCTCAGGGGTAACCTTGAGGCTAAATATAGGGAGTTGTAATTGGTCTGTTTGTTTTGTTTGTTTTCGACAAGAGAGGACTAGTCAGGGCTGGACTTGCCCAGGAAACCTGAACTTTCTTTCAAATTGCTAGTCAGCTTGGGGGCTATTCTAGTAAATCTTAACCCAGGGCTCCAATGGCTTCAGGGATTCTGAGAACATTTTGAAATTGTACCAAAAGTACTCTGTGTGTGTGTGTGTGTGTGTGTGTGTGTGTGTGTGTAGTTCCAAGGCCTATAAATCCTAAAAGGCATCAAATTATGGCTCAATTGTTGAGGTCTCTTAATGCTTCCCTCAGTGGTCTCTCTATGCTAGTTGTTGCCAGAGAAAGTAGTAGTCTTAAAGCCAAGGGTTCTCTCCTAAGGAATAACTTTGTTAATGGAACAAAAGTCAGACCCAAGGAGGTGGTGGTGTGAGCTATCTCAGCCAAGTTAGGCCCCTTCTTCCACGTAGTTATTGTTCCTGATTTAGCAATGTTAAGAAAATTATCATTTCACTGTCAGCATACAGGACACAGAGTTTTAACTCTACTGAAATTCTAATATGTTAGAAAGTGTTCTAGTGTACTTGAGACACGATCGCTGACTTTAAGAAAACCACACACCAGCCAGGCGTAGTGGCACATGCTTTTAATCCCAGAACTCAAGAGGCAGAGCCAGGTGGATCTCTGAGTTTGAAGCCAGCCTGATCTATGAGTTCTAGAACAGCCAAGTTTCTGTAAAATAAAAGGAAAGATATTTGCAGTCAAGCAAAGAAGGAAAAATAACCCTCAAAATTTTCACAAAATTATTTTGTACAAAAGGAATTTGCACTTAGTAAGCCATGGGCAATACAGGCATTGGTTTGGTGCGTTCAAACTTTTTAGCATCACTTCTTGAAGCTCACTCACAAGCAGACTGGGCTTTGAGTGTGGAACCCAAAACAGCTCAGATTTACAATTCATTCTGAGCTCCTGCTATATGCCAAGTAGTTAACTAGGTATCTTATAATGCATTAAATTATTTAACTTTCAAGACGACCTTACAACGTGAGTGTTGGCATTCTTGAATCCTGACTCTCTGAGACAAGGAAGCAGCCTTGGAGAAAGAGATAGACTACCTTTTAAGCAGTGAGCTTGATTTAATTTCTTAATTACCTCTAAACTCCAGAGTTCAAGCCCCACTGTCTCTCCAAGGACTTGTTTGCATAGATCTGTGTTCTAGTGTTTCCAAAACCTCCTCCTAGGGACTCTGAACGTGACCCCATTCCGTGTTCATTATAACAGATAAGGGAGAGTGCTCTTGTTCCCATTTTAGAGACAAAAAAACCAAGGCTAAGGATGATGGTGACATTTTTGTTGATTTTGGGAGTACAAGGACATCACCCCTTTTGATCTTGTATAATCTAAGCCTTCTCTCTCCTCCATTGCCCACGCCCACAGCAAGGAGCAGGACTGCCTATGGGATTTGGCCCTGAGCAAAATTAAAACATACAGTCCCTTGTTCAAAAGCGATTAAGAGGTTTGTGATCAAGCATTAAACTAAGCCAGGGTCCATCCTAAGTGCAGGGCCTGTAACGACTGCACAGGTATCATGCCTATGAGGTGACCGTGGCAAAAGCGTTGAATTCATTAAAAGGCTCATTTGTCTGGATCACAGAGTAAACAATTTACAAAAGAGCAAAGACGGTTTGAACTTGGGAGGAGAGGAATTCTCAGCTTTTTAAAGGTGGTGGGTGTGTATATTAAAGAGGACCCTGCCCAGGTCTTCTCGGTAGCTAACCACAGTCCTCACCAAGTTTCCAGACCATCTGGGAAGTTTTATGTGTCTGAAATCTATTTCTTAAAGCCACCCGATGTCACTGTCACAGTGAGCATCCAGGAAGAGTCTCACCATGGAGTCGTTTATTGGTGCTTGGGAACTCTGAGCACTGGAGGAATGTGTTATATAAACCTGTTGAGTGCCATCCACTTGACCATGTCCCTCAACAACTGAAATTGAAGCCGAGAGTTATTTCCTGTCAGGCCCTTCAAAGGGCTCACATCAGTGCTGCCAATGGCTGACCACCTTTTCTAAAAGCTCTCTGGTAGTTAGCAGTAAGAGCCAGAGCCAAGGAGCTGATGAGGGGTTCCCCAGAAACTTTAATGTAGCTTGAGTCTTTAGACGGTTAGAACATACATTGCAAAGAACTAAGTGCCTAGTAGATATTTATAGAAAGAGGCAACGGGACTTAGCCCAAGCTGGCATCAAAATTTGGCTCGGCTGCTTACTGGCTGTGTGACCTTGGGCAAGTAAATTAATCTCTTTAATCCATTGCTTCCTCCCTTGAAAGTCTCACAGGGTTGCTAGAAGCATTGGTGATGTCTATGGTGCATAGTCAGAGTTCAACAATATTTTCTGTTGAACATCACTGACTGGCAAGCATGAAGACTAAGCATTGTCTTAAATCACCGATAAGCACTGACAATGAACATACATCTTTGATGGAGTATCAAGTGAGATGTGCTTTTCCTGTGATCTTTGTTGTGTAGACAAGGGTCCTAAAACTGAGAAGTTGGAGAAAACTAAAAGTTGTATCAGATCTGACCGCTGGGAAGATAGTATTAATTAAGCAGGGCTGGCTTGAGTTGGATTAGTTCTCCCGGATTAGTGCTATGGAGAAAATTCCTTTCACCTGCACCATGAGGCAGAGTTTGGGGTCTGAGTACCAGAGGTTCTAATGCCAAAAAAGCTGAAGGCTGGGTTAAGGTAGAGATTCAAGACTCCAAGCTGACATGGTAGTAGGAGGAGTAGAGTGGGAGAGAGTGAGGGGAGGGTGCAGGGCAGATGTCAGGTGCTCCGGGAATGTTTAGTGCTAGACAGCTGGGACCATGGAGGACACAGCTGGTGGAGAGGCAGGTGGCCCAGATACTGGAAATGTGCCTACTGTCGTGGACAATGCTCGCTCTCCTCACTACCACCTCTCACCTCCCTACTCTCCAGCCGTAGCTGAACACTGAGACATAGGTGGGAGCACAACACTGACGAGCACGTTGAACACGTTCCATGCATGCAGTTTTGAAAGTGCAAGGGCCATTCTCTTGATTGCCTGCAGCACGCCCCCCCCACACACACATCCACACCACTTACATAACAAACTCCTTTATCTGAAAATGATAAGTCATTCTTTCACAAGCCTGTGAATATCCCCAAATTGCAGCCTAGATGTTTAGCTTTAACAGCAGCAAACCTGAGTTCAAATTCCTAGCAGGTAGAACCCAGCGCCCTAAACTGGGCTTTGCCTCCCCCCTCAATATTCAATATCTCAGGAGAGGTACTCAAACTGTCTGCTCCTGTTTCCTCTGATACATAAAATGTTGTTTTCAACTGTTTGGGATCTGGGGAAGTTGATTGTGGTTTTTTCTATTTTTATTCTTACTCCTGTGGACTTTTGTAAAGGAAATGAAACTCTTTGCTTCGCCCATCTCTTTAAAGCCAGCCATGGTCAACTGGGCCTTTTGCTAACTCCATCCCTCAGGTGACCTTTTTGGTGCTTCTCCATTACACTTCCAAGGACCCAGAGATACACTGAGCCATTCAGACCTCCCAATCTCCCCCATTGCAAGGTCAACAGACTGTAACTTGTATCCCAATCAGAAGTCTTGACTCCTCCTTGCCATGTAACCAAACATATCCCCAGTTCTGACTTTAGAGCACACCTTGAGCATTATTCTGCCTGCTGCAAATCCATGGCCTTAGGCGTATTCTGAGAATTCAATAGAGGAATGCATTTGAAGTGCTTACTGTGGAGTCTGGTACAGCAACAGCAGCTGCTCCTTTTAGAACCATTGTCACTACTGAGGTAGACCCTGTGCAGGGGAAGGTCAGGTTAGCTGACTCAAAACCCTTGATTCTCTGAAGTGAGTGGGTAGGTGTCTGGTGGTCATACAGTGAGACATCAGCTGGAAACGCTTGGCACATGCTTTATCTTGATTTAAATGAATTTTCAACAAAATATCAATCTATTTTTCATCACACACTTTAGTAACTCATCATACAGTGTTTTATGTGGTACACTGGGTTACTAGTGCAAATCATTTGGAAAGCAAACAAAAGCTAAAGAGAAAAAAACCATTGGCCAAAAAATTCATTGCAGTATGTTGACGCGTTTTGACAGCTAGTTTGACAGATACAGGAAACTCAGGTAATATCTGTTTTTATAGAGTTGAATGAACTACTTTCTAAATACTTTCCTTTATACAAGCCATTCAAGCTCACTGTAGAAAAATAAATCATGTCATCCCCCATCCCAGGAAATCTGATGCTCTTAGCACCTACTTCCTCTCAACATTTTCCCTGTGCAGTCTTATTTCCTCAAGACCACACTGTATATACTGATTTAAAACATTATTACAGTAGCAATAAATGTTATCTCAGAAGCATTTACAGGCTGTGAAAAGAAAATTATGAAAAGCAGCTGATCAGAGTAAGTTTATCCAAAGTGGGGATTTGATTAATATTTTTCAATTAAAAAAAAATCACAATGTTTTGTTGAGTCGATGTGGGAGCTTTAGCGCTATTATTCAAGTCCCTTTGCAAGTGAAGTAATTCTCTGGCATGCTGTGCAGCTCTTCTGTGAAGGATAAATAAAAGCTGAAAAGTTCTCTCAGTTCCAGGCCCTGTACATGGTTTCACTGTGTCTCAGTAGGACCTGATTCTGTTTATTCATCAGGAGCAGTACGGGGTTGCTGTCCAAAACACACAGTGGTCAACTTTTGAGCAAAATGGCCATGTAGTAGGTACCCAGAAAATGGTCAGCTGGACCTAATGGTAACTAACCATCACCTGTGGAGGACTCTGGAACACATTGCTTTAACTGACATAGTTGGCCAAGTGTAAGATAAATATTGTCAACTCATTTTATAGAGAAATCGGAAGGTCAGAAACAGTACCACACTGGTGACCATACTAGTCACAGTGAATAGGGGAATGTTCCAAGACATACTGGTCAAGGGAACTAGGAGGAGGTAACCAAGACCTATTAGCTATGGGGAATTGGGACTGTTCCCAAGATCTACTAGTCAAGGGGAAGGGGTGAAGGTATCCAGGACCTATTGGTCACAGAGTGTGTGTGTGTGTGGGGGGGGGTTACACATTAGAACCAGGCCTGCCTGACTTCATAGCCTTGGAAGTCTGACCACTCTTCTCTGATCCCATGTGCCCAGTTTGCCAGTGTAGCCAGACAAGAAAAGAAGCAGCCAAAAAAGAGCTCAGAGAAGCCACAGAGCCAACTTAAGGATGCATGAAGACCATAACCAAACCACATGCATTTCCCTAGAGGGAACAAGCAGGTGCATTGGGAATGGGCTTCAGGAACAGGATTTACAATAGGAAACTCTCCATCTCAGCTCAAGAGACAATAGGAGGGCAGAAGGAAGGTTTGCTATTTGAGGTAGGAAAACAAACCTTTTGGTCTAGAGCCATTGCAAAACATGAAATGAGATAGAGAAAAAAAAATGTAGAATCACTTGCAAGCATTGCCAAAAGCAGAACTCTTGATTCATCTGTGATGAGAAATACATCATCCTCTTCTCAGGCCAGGGCTATGTCCACTGCACCACTAGCCATACCAAATGGGAGTCTCTGCCCAACACAGTAGGACTGCCTGGGATGTCATGGCCAAGACCTTTCACATCTCCTCCTGCTTAACTCCCAGTGGTACTAAGTTGTCCCTTCAACCCACTCTGTTGCCCTCCTCCCTCATCTCCCTGCCTAAAGCTGCCCATTTGTCTCCTTGACACATAGTTATTATCCTGTTGTCACCACACCAAGAGTCTCCTGCCAGAACCCATGTTCCATTTCATAGGACCTTAAGCTCTCTTACTTTACATATAGTTCTTTCTCCCCAAGCACAGTGCCATCTACTTGTAGGGACACTCTTTCCCTCATCTTTCTGATACACCTCATCCTCATTTCCTCAGGGAGTATGACATCTCATGTGGCCTAACCATCACCCATTATTTCAAAAGACCTCCCTAGTATCCCAAGCATGCCCTTCCTGACCCTGGCCCTGGCCCTAAGATGTGCATTTGGTTTTGTCTTAGAATGCATCTAGAAAGCTTTTGACACATTTTCTCCCACTTTCACTGTCTTCTTTAATGATACAGTTTATTATTTGGGGACTAAACTGCTCATTGCACCAACCCATTTAGCCATTTTCATCTCAGAATAGTCTCACCACATTTTGGACCCACTGAACTTAAACTGGAAAGGTAGCATGTTCCTCACTCGGCCAAAATGTGTTGAGTGACCATTATTATTTTTGTAATAGCTAATATCATTATAGGGTGGGAAGGATGGACTACTACATCCTCTTCTTGCCTAGACCCCTTCAGTCTGCACATAGAAAAACCATACCAACTATATCTTGTGTCCCATGGCTGCTGTAAAAATTGCCATTTGTAGGTAACTTGAAATATCAAGGATTTAGTCTGAAATCTGAGATCTAGGTATTGCCAAAGTTAGTTTCTCTCCTACAAAGGATGTGTTCCGTGACTCTCCTTCTACTACTTGCAAGAATTCCTTGGCAGTCCTTGGTTTATAGAAGCATCCTTTCAGTCTTCTTCCTTGATTGTCATATAGAACACTTCCTGTGTGCCTCTCTGTCCAAATAGCCCACTTCTTCTAACATCATCAGTCATTGAATTGGACCCACTTTGATATAATAAGGTGGACTCGTCGTCCCATCTCCAAGATCCTGTTTCCAAATAAGGCTTCACTCATCATGAAGATAGTTAGGGCTTCAAAATATCCTTCATTCAGTGTGATCCACAACATCAACCCTCTCCAAAACCCTCACAGTCAAGAAAGAAAATTACACAAATCATAATGAACTTTGTTTTAACAGGGGGTCAGGAACATTGGGGGTGACAAGAGTGATTAGCTTCCCGAGTGAGGCTAGGCTTCCAAAAGAAATCAAGAGGGAGCATTTAGGATAGAAATGAGACCTCAGCGAAGATAGGCAGGGTCAGGTGAGGTAGTAGGAAAGAAACAGCCAAACAGATAGCAAGTGTGAGAATATCCTGAGTGCCAAAGTAAAGGCAAGAGACGACACAGGAGGAGGAAATCATGTATAAGGCAGTTCCAGAGAGCTTGGTGTCTGCGCAGGCATTTGCACTGTATCTACAAGGCGGGTGACGGGACAAAAAGTGTACTCAGTCACAAGATGGACTGACGACTTACTCTCAAGGTTTAGAGAACAAACTGCAAGCCTCCTATAGCTCTGCATATACAGATGGCACTAACTGGGCTCAGAGAGTTGTAGAAGATAGAGAGGAGGAGGTGAACTTTGGAGGGGGCTGTGATACGGATTTCTGCAAGGAGTTAGAGGAGGAGACTGGAGGGGATATGATCAAAATACATGTATATACACATGAAACTCAAGGAATAAATAAAAACATATTTTAAAATTCAAGGCTCCTAGTAGCACTGTGACCTGTAGGCACTGAACCTTGCTCATGTCAGAGTAATGTAAGATTGACATAAGACACAAATGGAGAAAGGAGAGAGGAGACAGATGAGAGCACCCAGCTCTGCTAATCTGTGGGCGTTGATAGTTACCAGGGCTGGAAAAACATGGAAACCAAACATAGGACTTTCTCTCCAGTCTTGAACTTTGAACTTTGTGTTTGGCCATGGAAGCAGAAGAAAATTTGGGAGTGAGATCCACATGTCCCTCTTTTTCACCAGCACAATTTCAGACTTTTATGTGCAGAAGTCAACTTAAGTGGCTTTTGGGTGTGTGTGTGTGTGTGTGTGTGTGTGTGTGTGTGTGTGTGTGTGTGTGTGTGTGTGTGTGTTTGGCCCTGGAGAGGAAAAGGATGTCAAGGTTCATTAGCCGTCTATCTGTTGTACTTGACTAGCTAGAACTTTGGAGAACTGTCATTGGTTTCAAGGGATTCTTGCCATATAGCAGAGTCTCTGATTCTGTTAGATTCCGCATGAAAGGAGCTGGGTCTCGGCCATCACCTTGCCTCTTCTGTCCTGTGAGCCATTGGAAAGTGACACACGTCTTTGATTCTTAGTGTTCAGGTATATAAAACAGAAATTACAACTATTTCACAAGGTGCATAGAGAAGTTAAACTAGATTGATAAATACATTTAAAACGATTACTATTGTTTACTGTAGGAGTTAGCAAGGAGGCCATTATAACTGCATGTCTGTAGATTCTTCAGACATGATGGACTATAACATAAATGCATTGCACTGTGACTCTTGTCTGTGTAATCTTAGTTTCGAACAAAATTTTAGGTCTCAGCCTCCTTTGTGGCATAAGCATCCTCTCTGTTAGCATTCTGTTAGATCTCTACTTTGAAGCCTGTAGGAGTGTTTAAATTCTGGTGTTGGGGGAGAGGGGGTCCTATCACTTCACTTTTCACAAAGAAAGCACTTCCCGATCTTCTAATGCCCTTCAAGAAAAGAAGGGCTCTCCTAACCCCAAGAATGCACTTCATAGCCTCCAACTGTTGAAATGTCGGGGCCTTATGCAGTCACTGATGTTTGTGTTGACTGAACACACACTTGAGGAGAGATTCCTCTCTCTCCAGTAACAAGACGTTTCTATTCTGTTCAATAGAGAACTCCTTTAATCTTGAGAGTGGGCCTTTTTGGAAAGTATTTTAAAGTGCCAATCAAGCCAAGTACCTTACATTGCCTTTGAACTCAATGTACCGAGAATACATTGGCAGTCTCCAGCTCTGGCTACCAGAGGGCACAAGGTAATGAGAAGGTCATGGATAAATTAAAATCTCAAACTGTTGGTTTCAGTGAAGTTTTTATTGGAGCTGTCAATACAGTATTCCAGTTAGTTGGGTTCTTGCCTTCCTCTTCCAAATCACCTTGTCTCTGAACTTGGGGAGAAGAATGGCCAATGCTCATAATCATGGGCTGGAGTAAAAGTAAAACAGAGTTGCTGGCCTAGGTCATGGTTTAACACACGATCACAAGCCTCCCCTCCCCAGCTCATTGCTAAGTGTGGGCAGGAGGTTGGGATGGTCAGCAGAAAGCCTGATAACCACATGGTTTGTCCCTTTGTCAACAAAACAACGGTATGGTGTTAACATTCTTGAATAATATTTATTCATCAAAATGGAAAACTCAGGGGAAAGACAAATGTAAACAAAGGCTGCTTTTCCAGGTCTAAAAAGGTAATTAAGTACACATCGTTTTTGCAAATATCACCAGCTTGGGCCTTTACCCTGCTGCAGCCAGTGAGCCCCTTGAAGTCAGCCATGTATTAGGGCTCATGATCAAATGTGCCAGCCCCTCTGATGGGAAGAGCCAGACTCGGAACAAGTGGAGCAGACATTTTCAAGTGGCTCCTGAGATTTCTGGGAGGAAATTGCAAAGGCCAATAGTATAAAAGGGCCTCACATCCAAATTCCTGCAGAGGTCATGGAGCCTAACATCAATGAGACAGACAGGTAGGTATGAGGCTTCAAGGAGTGGTAAGGACCCCAGAGATGATGTAATGCGAGCATCCTATACCCAGCTTCAGCCAGCTGTTGTCAGAACAGTAAACCTAGGGCTCATTCCCCAACAACAAAAAAGTAGACCCCAGTGTGTACATGTGTATGTATGTTATGTACATACCTATGTATGTATGGTTTTCTAATTTTGAAAACCACTGTGCAAGTACACCCCCAGGCTTGTGAGAGCCTGTCCCCAAGCCATCATGTTGATACCCAGGAATTATAATGTAAAGCAGTAATGGAAACCAATGGTTTGTTTTTCTTGCTTGACTTGGTCTACAAATTATTAATGCTGCTGATGTAAATGAGTCTCCTAGCAACAGAGGATGAGCGTTTGAGAAATCAGTACATTTGCAATGACAAAATGTTCCAAGGTACCATAAGAGACATGATCCCAAAAGAAAAGGGCCTGGATAGTCAGCAGACCTAAAGTCAAAGTCTGATTCAGAAATACATGCCAAGTGGAAGTAAGGATGAAAAATGTGCAGTCCCTGTTTTGGGGTAAAAAGTAAGAGCATGAGGCTCCAGCAAGAAGTAGAAATGTGGGACTACCCAAAAGTAAAGGGTACGACAAGGAACAAAGTTGTCTTGAAATTAGACCTACAATGAGCTCCTGTGGCTGCCTCCTCCACAGCAAGAAGTATTGGCTGACGTAAACTCCAGGATGTACAAGGGAATTAGCAAGAGGATGGGAGGGGGTATGATTCAGTGATTGGATATACTCAGGAAAATCTAAAAGGAACATTTCTTTATTGTGCAATCTCTGAGAGTCTTTAATGTGGGCTCAACCTACTGAAAATATGCAAAAGCAGAACAGAGTGTTTTAGGAGAGGTGGACACTTGCTCTGTAGCCAGACTGAAGATGGCTGTTACTCTGCACCATGGATTCTGACACTGGGATGAGAGGCCTAGCAAGAATCAGGAGTTTATCCCATAATCCAAGAGGGACATTTATGGCCAGGGACCTGAAGACCAAGCAGGAGGGGCCTTAGGATGAGATTTAAGGAGGATAAAGGATAGAGAGCATTCAACTGAAACCCTAAAACCACAGCCCACCAAGGACAGCAGGTGCGAGCTAGAAATAAGAAACATGGCAGAGAGAGTGTGCCAAGCAGTTCACCCAGGGAACTGACAGAGTGGAGCCTGGAGACACACAGCTGAGACAGGTCTGCCTGCTGCCAGGGTGAGAGGCAAACCAAAGAAGTCCTTGCAGAGACAGGGTCAGGTGCAGCACACCACCCTGCAACAGTCCCAGATAGTGACAAGAGATGGCAAGCTCGTGTAAATCACAGTCACTAAAACGGGTGTTAGGAACACATACCCAAGCATAAGAAGTCACAAACATCAGAGTAGAAGCAAGGCAGAGAGCATATGGTTGAAATTTCAAAAGAAAGAGATTCTGCTGGCAGTATCTAGTACATACAGGCCTCCCACGCATTCAAGGTGCTGGTTGGTGCCTCTATGTAAGTTTTGTGTTGTTTTTTGTTTTTGTTTGTTTGTTTGTTTGTTTGTTTTAACTGACACGGAAAGGAGATAGTATGGGGGACAGGTGGGGTATTTATCTAAGCATCTGTCCATATGGTGAATTTTCTACTTGTTTTAAAGACAATTTCGTTACTAGAGAAACAAAACTGGTTTTCTTGGACCTTACATGACCAGGAGGCATCTGACTGTGATGGAATAAAGACTGGGGAAACTTAGCTGGAGGTTTAACAACCCAGCTGGTGTTCTGGGTCAGGAAAGAAAGAAAGACTATACATGCCAAAGCACATTTTCTCTCACCCTTGTCGCTTCTGCTAATTTCCACTCTCTTGCCAACATCTCCAGCCCAGGCTCCAGGGTCACCCCCAGGAACTTCAGGTTAATGGAGTTTCCATATTTGTTTCCCAGAAACTTGAGGAAAGCAAAGATACCCAGTCCAAATTGATCAAGAGAGATGTGGCACATGTATTCTGAATTGTAACACAACACTCGTGAGGCTGCAACCCCCACTTTGTATGTGGCAACGGGATTTATGTTGGCTCTGTGTATATAGCATGTAACCATATGTGTAGTGTCAGGTTCCTCAGCCACCCCTCTAAGACAAGTAATGCATTCCCAACTCAAAGATGAAGAAACTAAGTGACAAGTTCAGTGGCCTTCTCAAGGCCACATAACAGGTCAATGTCTAAAGGATGACTTGAACTAGAGGTTCCTTCAACTCAGCCAACCTGTCTCCAAACCCAGACGTTGTGCTCTGGGTAACAGGTGGATTAGCTGACTGTTTTGGGTCAGTATGGGAATGCAGTCTTAACATAACCCTGTTTCTATGGGTGACATACACTTGGGATGACAAACAACTGGCTTAAGAAGGAACTTTGGTAACCCGACCTATCAGAATCATGTTCAGAAAGGCTGTGGGGGGGGGGGCAGGGGATGTGGGGAGCTGACATACCCAGCCCACATTCTGACTCCATGATGTCAGCTTTGCCTCTCCCGAGAAACAGTGTCAGACCCCTTCACAAAATGCCGTAGTGACACCCCACAGAAGGTGGGGTAAGAATCAAGTGAGGGACTCTTCAGTGGATAAGGCATGCAGGACACATTCCATAAATGGGAGCTAAGATTGTTCTTAATGGCTGGGAGCAGGTTGAGCCAGGGAGGAGGGAGGGTCTGCTGTGTGTCCAGAGGGGCCCTCCTAGCAAGCTATTAGAGAGTGAAATGTGGACCTGTGTCCCAGCTTTGCCTCGGCTCCTACAGAAAATTCTGCGTTTTAGCCCTGGTTGGTCAGGAGCCAGGGAATGGCTTCTTCAGCCAGAGGCTCAGTGTCAGCCAACACCCGCCTTCTCTGGCCTTCAGGGCTTAAGTTCCAATAAGCTGTCCTCGCCTACGTGTCTTAACTGTCCCCAGTCACCTTCAGGTTCCGGCTTCAAGGGCTGATGAATGGGTCAACGGTGGAGAGAACAGCCAAGTGTGGGGACCTTACTTACACATTTCCACGTCACTCTTCCTTATCGCCTCTTTCCATCCCAGCCAGGGCTCCTTTCTGTCCCAGGATTTGAAGGTGTGCACTGATAAACACTCTAGCCAGTAGGGCTGGAGAGAGAAAAGATTGCTAAGAAGCAGGAACATTTTGTAAGCGATCTCGTTTGCTGCCACTGTTTTGTTTGTATGTAGAAGGTAGGAAAGGGAGCTGTTTGCTGGCAGCAAGCACAGGTACTAACACCTCAGAACGCAGGCTCTCAGGACAGGAGATCCTAACAGCAGGGCACCCACCTCAGCTGCCTCCCAGAGGTCTCTCTGAGGGTCCCCGAAAGTGAAAGTGCTGGTGTGTCCATCACAATGGCAGGGGTCTGAGCAGGCTGCTAGGACATCAGAGACAGGGGCTTGAACATGTTGGGTAACCACTGACTGTGAGTCTCAAAGAAGCTTATTTATTTTTGTATGTATGTATGTATGTATGTAGGTAGGTAGGTAGGTAGGTAGGTGTATGTATGTATGTATGTATGTATGTATGTATGTATGTATGTATTTGAGACAGGGTTTCTTTGTGTAGCCCTGGCTGTCCTTGAACTTGCTCTGTAGACCAGGCTGGCCTCGAACTCAGAGATTCACCTGCCTCTGCCTCCTGAGTGCTGGGACTAAAGGCATGTGCCACTACTGCCATGCTCTTTCTGTCTTTAAATGGATTCCAGAGATTGAATTCTGGTTGTTAGGCTTGCATGGCAAGAACCATTTCCCACCGACCTCAGTCACACAGCAATCCTCCTGTCCTGGCCTCCTAAGTACTGCAATTATAATTATGTGTCACAATCCTTTATCTAAAGAATCATTTTCATGGGCTGTGTCTGTGCATGGCCCTACATGGTACACTGGAGGAATTTGCTGATTCAGACTTGGGGAGGCTTTACCCTGATGGGATGCCCTCTGGAGAAGTTGTTGTCAGAGGCCAGACAGAATTCAAGAGAGACTGTCAAAGGAGACTGTGTCCTTAGTCCACAAAAACAAGATATCTGTAGTGGGATAGGAGAGCCACTGTGAGGAAGCTGTAATTCTTTGGGGTTCAGCCTTGAAAGGGAAGAAGATTCTCCAGCGTGTATCATGAATAATATAACCCAAGGATAGATATTGGGGTTCAAGCTGAAGATCAGACAGACAAAGCAACCAAGCCACCAGCTCTTACCTCTACCAAGGTTGGAAGGGGAATCCTGTCTTCAACATGGCCAGTGATTAATTTCCAAGTAAATCCTGAATGTCCTGCTCCTGTCTTATATAGCTCTCTATGAGCGAATACATGCCATGTTCTTCTTTTTGTGACTGGGTTACCTCATTCAGGATGGTTTCTTCAAGTTCCATCCACTTGCCTGCAAATTTCAAGATTCCATTGGTTTTTTTCCCACAGACTAGTATTCCATTGGATATATGTGCCACATCTTCTTTATCCATTCTTCAGTTGAGGGACATCTAGGTTGCTTCCAGGTTCTTGCTATTACAAATAATGCTGCTATGAACATAGTTGAGCACATGTCTTTCTTGCATGGATATGGATCATTTGGGTATATGCCTAAGAGGGAGATTGCGGGTCCTGTGGTAGACTGATTCCCATTTTCCTGAACTCCAAAATGGCTGTACAAGTTTGCACTCCCACCAGCAGTGAAGGACTGTTCCCCTTTCTCCACATCCTCTCCAGCATAAGTTGCCATTGGTGTTTCTAATTTTAGCCACTCTGGCATGAGTAAGATGGTATCTCAAAGTTGTTTTGATTTGCATTTCCCTGATAGCTAAGGATGTTGAGCACTTAAGTGGCTTTCAGCCTTTTTTGATTTCCTTTATTGAGAATTCTCTCTTCAGTTCTACACCCCATTTTTAATAGGGTTATGTGATGTTTTGGTGACTGGTTTCTTGAGTTCTTTGTATATTTTGGAGATCAGCCCTTTGCCAGATGTAGGATTGGTGAAAATCTTTTCCCAGTCTGTGGGCTGCTGTTTGGTCTTGTCAACTGTGTCCTTTGCCTTACAGAAGCTTCTAAATTTGAGGAGGTCCCATTTATTAGTTGTCAATCTCAGTGTCTGTGCTACTGGAGTTATGTTCAGGAAGCTGTCTCCTATACCAGTTTGTTCAAGGGTACCTCCTACTTTCTCTTCTAAAAGAAAGTGTGGCTGGATTTATGTTCAGGTCTTTGATCTATTTGGACTTGAGTTTTGTGCATGGCGATAGACATGGGTCTATCTGCAGTCTTCTACACACCATCATCCAATTGTTCCAGTACCATTTGTTGAAAATGCTTTCCTCCCCCCATTGTATTCTTTTAGCTGTTTTGTCAAAAATCAGGTGTTCATAGGTGTGTGGGTTAATATAAGGATTTTCGATTCGATTCCATTGGTCTACCTGTTTATTTTTGTGTCAATACCAGGCTGTTTTCAGGACTATAGCTCTGTAGTAGAGCTTCAAGTCAGGGATGGTGATGCCTCCTGAAGTTCTTTTATTGTACAGGGTTGTTCTGTCTATCCTGGGTCTTTTATTTTTCCAAATAAAGTTGATTATTATCCTTTCAAGGTCAGTAAAGAATTGTGCTGGGATTTTAATGGGGATTGCATTGAATCTGTAGATTGCTTTTGGCAAGATTGCCATTTTTACTATATTTATCCTACCTATTCAAGAGAATGGGAGTTCTTTCCATTTTCTGGTATCTTCTTTAATTTCTTTCTTAAAAGACACAAAGTTCTTATGCTATAGGTCTTTCACTTGTTTGGTAAGCATTACCCCAAGATACATTATGTTGTTTGTGGTTATTGTAAAGGGTGATCTTTCTCTGATTTCTTTCTCAGCCTCTTTGTCGTCTGAATAAAGTAGGGCTACTGATTTTTTTGAGTTCATCTTGTATGCTGCTAGTTTGCTGAAGGTGTTTATCAGCTGTATGAATTCCTTGGTAGAGTTTATTGGGCTGCTTATGTAAACTATCATATCATCTGCAAATAGAGACGGTTTGACTTCTTCCTTTCCAATTTGGATCCCTTTGATATCCTTTTCTTGTCTTACAGCTTTAGCTAGAACTTCAAGTACAATATTGAAGAGATATGGAGAGAGAGGACAGCCTTGTCTTGTTCCTGATTTTAGAAGAATCACCTTAAGCTTGATGTTGGCTGTTGGTTTACTGTATATTGCTCTTATTATGTTTAGGTATGTTCCTATTATCCCTGATCTCTCCAAGACCTTTATCATGAAAGGGTGTTGAATTTTGTCGAAGATGTTTTCAGCATCTAGGGAGATGATCATATGGTTTTTCTCTTTCAGTTTGTTTATATGGTGGATCACATTGATAGATTTTCGTATGTTAAACCATCCCTGCAACCCAGGAATGACGCATACTTGGTCATGGTGGATGATTTCTCTGATGTATTCTTGGATTCGGTTTGCCAGTATTTTATTGAGTATTTTTGCATCGATGTTCATCAGGGATGTTGGTCTGTAGTTTTCTTTCTTAGTTTTATCTTTGTGAGGCTTGGGTACCAATGTGATTGTGGCCTCATAGAAAGAGTTTAGTAATGAGCCTTCTGTTTCTATTGTGTGGAATAATTTGAGGAGTATTGGTATTAGCTCTTTCTTGAGTTTCTGGTAGAATTCTGTACTGAAGCCATCTGGCCCTGGGCTTGTTTTGTGGTTGGAAGGCTTTTGATGACTGCTTCTATTTCATTGGAGGTTTTAGGTCTATTTAAGTTGTTTGTCTATTCTTGATTTAATTTTGGTAAGTGATAGTTATCCAGAAATTTGTCCATTTCCTTTGAATTGTCAAGTTGTGTGGAGTACAGGTTTTCAAAGTATGACCTGAAAGTTGTCTGGATTTCCTTGATGTCCATTGTTATGTCCCCCTTTTCATTTCTGACTTTGTTAATTTGCATGTTCTCTCTCTGCTTTTTTGTTAGTTTGGATAAAGGTTTGTCTATCTTGTTGATTTTCTTGAAAAACAAACTCTTTGTTGCATTGATTGTTTTTTGTATTGTTTTCCTGGTTTCTATTTTATTGATTTCAGCCCTCAAATTGATTATTTCCTGGTGCCTACTCCTCCGAGGTAAGTTTGCTTCTTTTTGTTCTAAGGCTTTCAGTTGCGCTGTTAATTCTCTAATGTGTCGATCCTCTGTTTTCTTCATATGGGCACTTAGTGCAATGAACTTCCCTCGTAACACTGCTTTCAAGGTGTCCCATAAGTTCGGGTATGTCGTGTCCTAATTCTCGTTGAATTTTAGGAAGTCCTTAATTTCTTTCTTTATTTCTTCTTTGACCCAGGTGTGGTACAATTGCGCATTGTTCAGTTTCCATGAATTTGTATGGTTTCTGCGATTTGTGTTGTTGTTGAATTCCAATTTTAAAGCATAGTGGTCTGATAAGATACAGGGGACTATTCCAATTCTTTTGTATCTGTTGAGGTTTGTTATGCCACCGTAGTATGTGGTTGATTTTAGAGAAGGTTCCATGTGGAGCAGAGACAAAGGTATATTCTTTTGTGTTTGGATGGAATGTTCTATAGATATCTGTTAAACCCAGTTGAGACATAACTTCTGTTAGTTCTTTTGTTTTTTTGTTGAGTTTCTGATTGGTGGTCTTGTCTAGTGGTAAGAGTGGTGTGTTGAAGTCTCCTACTATAAGCTTGTGAGGTTTTATGTGAGATTTGAGTTTTAGTAGCAGTTCTTTTACGAATGTGGGTATCTTTGTATTTGAGGCATAGATGTTCAGAATTGAGACTTTGTGTTGATGGATTTCTCCTGCGATGAATATAAAATGTCCATTTTCATCTCTTTTGATTAATTTTGGTTTGAAGTCTTGATGGGAGATGTTATTCTGTAAATATGTTTCTTATACTGGTTAATGAATAAAGCGCTGTTTGGCCAATGGGAAAGCAAGATAGGCGGGACTAGGAGACAAGGAGGAAAGAGGAAGTAGGAAGGCAGGGTCAGCATATAGAGCATAGAGAAAGCAAGATGCCGGCCCGCCACACCCGGTAAGATGAGCCACATGGAAATACTTAGATAAGTAGAAGTGGGTTAATAATTAAGACAGAGCTAGCCAATAAACAATGATAATAAATGGCCAACAGCTTGTATCAAATACAGAGTCTCTGAGTGTTATTGGGGGCTGGCGTGGTAGCCGGGCCGGCGGGACCAGACCAGAGGGGAAACGTGCTTGTAACAAAGTCTAACTTGTTAGATATTAGGATAGCCACACCTGCTTGCTTCTTGGATCCATTTAATTGGAAGATCTTTTCCTAGACCTTTACCTTGAGGTAATGTCTATCTTTGGAGCTTAGATGTGTTTCTTGTATGCAACAGAAGGATGGATTCTGTCTTCCTATCCATTCTGTTAGCCTGTGTCTTTTTATAGGCAAGTTAAGACCATTAATGTTGAGGGAGAGTAAAGACCATTGATTGTTAATGCTTGTTTGTTTTAGATTTGTTGTTGGCAGTGATATTGTGAATATATTTGTCCTGCTTTACCTTTGGTTTCTGGTGAAGTGGGATTATCTATTGCCTGCCTCTTTGTGAGCATAGTTAACTTCCTTGGGTTGGAGTTTTCCTTCCAAAACTTTCTGTAGGGCTGGATTTGTAGATACATATTGTGAGAATCTGGCTTTGTCATTAAATAGCTTGTTTTCTCCATCTATAGTGATTGAGAATTTTGCTGGGTATAGTAGCCTGGGCTGGCATCCGTGGACTCTTAGTACTTGTAGAACATCTATCCAGGACCTTCTGGCCTTGAGGGTTTCCATGGAGAAGTCAGGTGTTATTTTGATAGGTCTGTCTTTATATGCTACCTGTCCTTTTTCCTTCACTGCTCTTGATGTTCTTTCTTTATTCTGTATGTTAGGTGTTTTGATTATTATATGTCAAGGGGTCTTTTTTCTTTGGTCCAGTCTATTTGGTGTTTGGTACGCTTCTTGTACTTTCATGGGCATATCCTTCTTCAGATTGGGAAAGTTTTCCTCAATGATTTTGTTAAATATGTTTTCTGCACCTTTGAACTGGGCTTCCTCACCTTCCTATATGCCTATTACTCTTAGGTTTGGCCTTTTCACGGTGTCCCACACTTCTTGGATGTTTTGTGTTAAGGATTTGTTGGATTTACGATTTTCTTTGGTTGATGAATCTATTTCCTCTAGTTTATCTTCCACGCCTGAGATTCTCTCTTCCATCTCTTGAATTCTGTTGTTTATGCTTTCATCTGTAGTTCCAGATTGTTTGCCTAGTTTTTCTATTTCCAGCATTCCTTTGGTTTGTGTTTTCTTTATTGTCTCTATTTCAGATTTCAAGTCTTGAACCATTTCCTTCACCTGTTTAATTGTTTTTTCTTGGATTTCTGTACCTTCTTTACTTTCTTTAAGAAATGTATTCATTTCTTCCAATTTTTTGTTTGTTTTTTCTTCCATTTCTTTAAGGTATTTTCTCACATCTTCTTTGAGGGCCTCTATCATTTTTATGATGATAATTTTTAAGTCGTTCTCTTCTGCTTCATCTGCTTTGTTGTGTTCCGGTTTAGTTGGTGTAGATTCCCTAGATTCGGGTGGTGTTATGCTTGCCTTTCTGTTGTTAGGTGTTTTCTTGTATTGTCATCTTCCCATTGCTTCTTCCAGTAGGTGTTGGTGGGGTCTGTCCCTCTCTCTATGGTACTTCCCTGGTGGGTTTATGTGAATCCACTGTTCAATGTCTGTAGCTCTGGGTGGTCCAAGCTCTCTAGGAGGTCTCTCCACAGGCAAGGGCCAGGTGATGGGGTCACAGATCAGGCTCTAGCAGAGGACTGGTGATGGGAGTCAAAGATCTCGAAGGCTGGGACTCAGGATGTTCCTTAAGCTGATAGGCAGATCTAGCTGGGACCTGGCACTCTCCAGCTGAGACCTCTTTAGCAAAGGCCCTGTGTTGGGGGGTCAAGGATCCAGCCTGCAGGAACTCAGAGTGGTCCCACAGAGATAGGTGGATCTCCGGGAGGGGCCCAGAACTCCAGTAGAAGACAGGTGGTGGGGGTCAGAGACCAGTCATGCCACTGAGGCATGGGAGTAGGAACCAGGGAGAGTAAAGTGGTAAGGAGTACGGATTCCAGGTCAGGAGTGAGCACTTACATCCCAACTCTGTGCCCCCAGCTGTATCATCAAAGACTAATTCAGTTTCCTAATGATGTAAACAAGATACTTAGAATAGAACCACCACCCAGACCAGGCCAGGTACGGAGTATTGACTCTGCACATGCCCTTTAACTGTTAAAGAATACATAGTTTCTAACCATCTCTACTACTCTCCATGGACACCTTACTTAGTAAGACCTCTGTCATCAAGAAATCCTTCTAAATTGTAAATTGTTTTCCTACTCTTATTATTCAACATCCATTTGTCATTCATTCGGTATCTCTTGATACCAAGAATAACACTTTAATTGTTCTAATTCCATCCCATGTGTTTTAATAATTTACTTTTCTTAATTTTACCTTTCGTCCCTTTCCTCCCTCCAAATCCTCCCATATGCCCCTCCTTTCTGTGTTTCAAATTTATGGCTTTCTTTAATTCCATATTTTTAAAAGATTTAACTTACTAGTTATCTTATGTGGTCTTTATTATGATTAAATGTACAAATAACTCTTATACATTAGGAAATGTCAACAGTAGGTAGGGTGTGATTGTCAGCACCTTTAATCCCAGCATTCACAAGGGAGAGGCAGGTGGGTCTGTAAAAGTCTGAGACAAACCTAGCCTTAATATTGAGTTCCAGCCCTGTAAAGGCTATGTAGTGAGATCCTGTATCAGGAAGAAGGGAGGGAGGGAGGGAGGGAAGGAGAGGAGGGGAGGGAAGGAGTAAGAGAGGGAGATTAAAAGAGACCTTTGACTGTAATTCACCCCTTTACACTTTGGGGAGTCCTTAGAACTGGTGATTCTCTGGCTGGGAGTACTTGAATCTTAAAGATCATTTAAATGCAAACTGTCATCTGTGATATTTGCCTATAAAATTTCATATATGTAAGACTTAAGAAGTATCTTGATTTCACAGGTCATTAGGAGGATTCCACACTTACATAATAACATACATGTCAAGCACATTTCTCCATTATCAACCTTTTTTTGTCTTGGACCCATTCATGAATGTGCCCATCTTTGCCCTTCTTTCACATCTGTCCACTCCTTCCTGGTCCCTGGCTGCCAGTCTTCTCGTCATTCATCACTCTATGTTCTTTCTGAGTGCCATGAACACAGTCCTGTCCCACGTATGGAACAAAGCCAGGGAATACCTTGCTCCTTGAAGCTGAAATGCACTGAGCCAACACAAATCTGCTGGCAGACACAGCAGGCACAAAAGTCCCATTCAGTGCACAAAAACAGCTATTTATAAAGCCCCTTCCTGATTGCTGGGTGTTCTCTTTCCCTTGGACCAAAAGGACCACTGCTGCCTCTTGGAAAAGATTATTCCTTTCACAGCTCCGTGACCAAGGGTCACTGAATGCCCCATTCTGTGAGCAGCAAGAAAAGGGGACAGCATGCAGGGTGGATTAGATGTGTCGACAAGCCCTCTGATGGTCAAGGGCAGCTGAGGATGCCAGTGACACAGATGGCCTCTGCCGCACCTGTGAGGTGACAGTCATGGGCTTGTGGGGACTGACATTCTGGCCCCTGACATAAACCCATCTGTCCTTGCTCTTCTTGGTTTTGGTTTTTGTATTTTTTGTTTCCTGACTCTTCACCTAAATTTTGATTAACATGATTACTACACTTCCAAAGGCACTTGGAGTTTATGTGGCATGTTCTCAGGTAGTATCTCAGTACTATGGCATCCGTCACTCACTGTAACTCAGCTGTGCCTACCTGTGCCTTTTTTGTGTTTTTGATTTGCTAGTTTACCATTTATGTTAATGACCCGATTAACATATTATTACTTTAGTAGAAGTAGCAAAAACAACTGCTCAGGAAGCTCAATATCTTAGTTATCTTTCTGTTGCTGTGCTAAGATACCATGACTGAGGCAGCTTACAAAGAAATGAGTTTAATTTGGGCTCATGGTTCCAGAGGGCTAGAGTTCGTGACCATCATGGTAGAGAACATGGCAACAGACAGGAGGCAGGCATGGTGCCAGAGCAGCAGCTGAGAGCTTACACCCTTATCTGTAGCAGGCCAACAGGGAGCTAACTGGGAGTAGCAGGGACTTCTGAAACCTCAAATCTCACTCCCAGTGACACACCTTCTCCAACAAGGCCACACTCCCAGTCCTTCCCAAAGAGTTTCACCAACTGGGGACCATGTATTCAAATATATATTAGCCTATAATAGGGGGCACTCATTCAAAATACCACATTCAAAATCACTCCTTTTTTTTTCATTGAGTTAAACTCTGAAACATACAGAACATACATTAACGTATAGAAATGACCTGTTGGCTAGGTATAGTTTTTCCAATACAGAACACCCTCTTGTGGGCAGCATCTCTCCCACCAGGTCTCCCAACCCAATGCCAACTGACACAAAAGGCCCAATGAGCTATTTCTGTCATGAACTACTCAGGGAACCTGGTTATCAAAGTCTAACCCACAAGAAGGGATGCCGTAAGTTCAAGGGTTCTATTTCTAGAAATAACTGTGGCATTCTCTGTGTAGACTTCTAAGCCCAAAGAAATTTTTCATGTTTTGACTTTTGATGACTTCAAAGGCCTGTTGCCCTAAAAACTTCCTTGATTCCCAGAAAAGAGCCACCAGGAGCTCGGGGTGGTTGAGGGAGCTGAACAGGATGCTTTGCTGGTGCAGATGGGCAGCAGCTGGGTTTTACCTGCGGGCCCTTCTTGTAAACATCCTATTCATAGCTGTCAAGATGATTGCTGATCCCAGCCCTGCCTTGCTGACAACATAAAAGAACATTTTTAATTAGTCTCCTATCCTTCCCCTTAATCTGTCAAATGAAAAGACTCAACTAACTCATGTGTCATTGATGCTATTTTCCTATAAACCAAAGGGACTCCAGGCAACCAGAACCAAAATCAACCATGTGTCAACTGTTGTCTGTCACATGGCTAAGAACCTCCTGGAGCCCAAAGGAGGCCCTAAGGCTTCGAGAATGGGTCTACCTGGGGAGATCTGAACCTGAGACTAGGAGCCTTATAGCCCTGGAGATCAACCCTAGGGCATGGCTAGGGATTAGTCACCTCCAGCTGCAAAGTTAATTTGAGAGGGAGGGAAACGGTGGCCAAAGAAAACTCAGGAAGAGAGATGCAGAAAATATGTTCAAACAACCATTAAAACATTGTTAGTTTTCTCTTCTTCAAAGTATATTGGCCACCTCTGGGTGGGGGTGGGGGGATCCTCCTGCCCCTACCTCTAAAGCCAAAAGGGGGATGAGTCTTCCAGTAACTGTGTCTCTTGGCAATAAGGAAGGACACTTGTTAATCACTGACTATGTGTTAGACCCCTGACCAGGGCTTCACACTTGCCACAGAAGCTTCACAACATTTTGGTAGACAATAATAGTCCTACTTTGTAATAGAATGAGGATTTGAATAACATAAATAGTTGTTGAAATAAGGAGGCCTGGACCCCAATCTCTGAGCCCCTAAATGCTATTACAACAGAGGATGAAGCAGACAGATTGGGGCTACAAGGGAACAACAGAGTCTGTGTTCTCTGGTTGGTAGAGAGGAGGGACTGTGAGTCTCCTGCCTCAAACTATGGGCTACCATGGCCCTCTCACATCCTACCTAAGCCTTTGAAGAGGGGCTGGGCTGTGATGGCTAAGGGAAAGGAGGAAAGGGCGTGGCAGAGGAGAATCCAATCTTTGAATCCTCTTGTAGAATAAATAGTAGCTGCTTTCTGAGACTCTTCTAAGAATTTGAGCAATTTTACATGAAAAACGTTTAAAAGAGGAGTTAGGGAGATACGTCAGGGGTTAAGAGCACTGGCTCACTGACTGCTTTTGTAGCAGTGCCAGGTTGTTTCCAGAGCCCACATGGTAACTCACAGTCATCTGCAACTCCAGTTCCAAGAGGTCTCATGCCCTCCTCTGAACTTGTCAGGCCCTGAATGTTCATGGCACACAAACATACATACAGGCAAAATAGTCATACACATAAATCAAAACAGAAAAGTAAAATGTTTAGCAGACTGCGAAACCAAGGGGCTGTGGGAATAGAACACATTCACTAGTTACCCCAAAATGCTTGCAGGAACAGAGGACAGATGGACTCTGTAAGATTCTAAGCACAAGAGTGTCCTATAGGCCAGTGATCCAGTGTCACTCTTAAGTGATACTGCTGAACAGTGAGAACATGAATCTGGTCCTTGTTGATATGCAGCCCATAGTAGGTGTCAATATGTCTTCAATATATTTGGATAGATGAACAGATGGACACATGGGCCAAAATCAAAATCCTTTAGTTACAATGAAGACTTCCCCATGAAAACTGACCTCCAGCATCCTGGTCTCAGGAAACCAGCCTGCAGATGCCATGCCACCCTAATGCTACTTCTCACTCTTCAGGACCAGCCCACCAGTCCCACCTCCTACAGCCTCTGATCCTGTCTGAGCATCACTTCACTGCCATTGCTCAGGCCTTGAACAGTTCTCTTCTGGACTCCTACACCACATGGAAACTACTCTCCAAACCTCCAGTCTGCATTTTTGAAGTACTTCTTGAGCAAGCACGAGGACCTGAGTTCAGGTCCCCAGCACCCACACAGGGGAGGAAGAAATTAGCTGATGCCTGGCACTTACTGGCCAGTCAGTCTGGACAAAAGTGTGGACTCCAGATTCAGTGAGAGGCCCTGTTTCAAGACATAGATGGAGAACAATAGAGAAAGACTGCTGACATTACTTTCTGGCCTCCAAACATAATACTCGCACAGGCGCGCGCGCGCACGCACGCACGCACGCACGCACGCACGCACGCGCACACACACACACACACACACACACACACACACACACACATACACATACACACACGTACCTGAACATACACATGCACACACTCACACAAACATGTATATAAACCATACACACAGGTCATTATTAGTGTCACCATCCTGCCCTCGCTCCTGTTCAAGGATGGCCTGTGACTTCCTGTAGGCTTCATGGTCAAACTCAAAAGCTAGCATTGTCCAGCCTACCTCTCCAGCTACGACTAGCCAGCACCCCCATTCTACCCCCACTTGAGTTCTGTGTTCCCTTGGCACTCCCTGACCCATTTTCTAGGGTTATGGTTTGGGTGAGGTTTTTCTTCAACCAATTATCTATTTAAGGTTTGTTTCCAGTATAGCAAGGTTGAGAGGCAGCAGGGCCTTTGAGGGAGCCTTGGATAATGAGGGACCTGCCTGCCATCATGAAGTGTAGCTTGCCCAAGGATGAGTTCCTGTCTGTGAGAGTTGTCATAGAGCAAGCACAGCTTCCTTGGTTCTTTTTTGTTTCCTTTCTAGGCACACACCTGTTTTTCCTGTTTGCTTCTTAGCCATGGTATGGCACAGCACGAAGCCTTTAGCTGAGCCAGTGCCCTGTTCTTGGACCTCAATAAGCAAACCTCTTCTCTTTATAAGCTGACCAACTCTAGGAGTTTTGTTATAGTAATGGAAATGAGACAAAGACCCCTGGGCTTCCTCCTCTGCCTAGAGTGTTGGCCCTTTCTCTTCTCTGCTTCCTTGCATTCTTCTGAAGCCAACTGTAGCATCATCCTACCCTAAAGACACTTGTCCTGACTGCTTCTGAGACTATTAAGACCTGAGTGTCTTTCCTTCTGTAGATCCTAGTGCTTAGCCCACCACAGAACAGCCTCCTTCCTTGTCCTCTTTCCAAGGTACCTGGTTCATGAAATTCTATATTTTGTTCTTTGTTATATATCACACACTCCTCCCTAGTCTGTAACATGACTGAATGAGTGTTATATTAATATTTTTTAGATTTTTATTTGTGTATGTGTTTTATTTATTTGTAGAAATTTATGTACACCATGGTGTGTGTAAGAAAAAACAAAAACAAAAAAACAGAGGACAACTGTTTTTAGAACAGCCTGCAAGTTTCAGGAATTGAACTCAGGTCATCCGGCTTGGTGGCAAGCACCCTTACCCATTGATCCACAGCTCGAACCCCATATTAATATATTGTTTCATATAAAACATGCAATTCAGTTTCTCAGAAGCATATTTGTCATCATATCTTGTCTTTGACCAACCACATGGCCAGTCCAGAGAATTAACTGGGGATTAGGATGTGGTCTATGACAGTTTTTTAAAATGTATTAAATTAAATATGAGGAGAACAAATTTTTAGCCAAAAATCAAAACATATGATCTAACAAATATGACTGAGTATTTTCCTTCCCAGGGCATATAAATACATAAAGCCTACAGCTATACAGTCAGGCAGGTCTGTCATTTTTGCCTTATGGTGTTATCCAAATACACCAGCTGACAACTATGAAATAGCAATGGCTAAGAGTGAGTAGTGTCATCTCATTCAGACATCTCCACCATCCCGAGAAACAGATCACTTTCACTTGCTGTTTTACAAAAGAGGAGATAAAATTTAAAGAGATTAAACACCCCGCCAAAGGCCACACAGCCATCCGTGGATGGTAATCCAGTCGGTCCTCTTATTCTGCAGTGCTGACCTAGTCTCGACCTCCTAACCTCATTAGATCATCAAAAGAGCCACTTTGGGGCAAAAATAGCCATGGCTTCCGGAAATTTTTATTAAAACTCTAAATCTCAAGGCAATAACTTTCAGAAGTCATGATTCAGACCAGCAGTGATGCCTGAAAACAGGCTCGAAGGGAGGGCGAGTCTCCCACTACAGAGCTGCTCGCTAGTACTGCTGGGAAGGAATGCAGGGCCCTGGAGTTTAGAACCACCTGTGTTCCCCCGTTACTTGGTCTGTAGCCATCACTGCAGCTGAAAGGCGCTGTCCTTCCCTTCTTCTGAGGAGTCCTCTCCTTCAGGTTCAAGTAGTTCCATATTTGTCAACAGTTTCCATAGCATCTGGAGCCCTGTCCCTGTCCACTGGCCATCAGCATAATGGTCATCTGGACACCCATAAAAGTACATGCTCCTGGACTCCGCTCCACAGCTGTCAGAGTCTACAAATCAAATGCTGGCAGCAGCTTTTCAGCCAGTTCCCCGGGGAATTCTGATGGATGCTGATACCTGAGAACCGAGGTGGAGCCCCAGCAGTATCAACAGCTTGCTAGAGAGAGGGGACTAACCCAGAATCTCCTTTTGAACAAGATCCTCGGGCGAGACACCTATACACGTTTCCAGGCCCAGAAACAGTAATGTGGGACAGTGCTACATCCTCAAGTGTTTCCCATTGTAGCAGGCTTAGGAAATGAAAATACTTGTGTGACTCAGTGGAGGTACAGTTGGGAATGCCAGCTGGAACTCGGGGCTCAGCCTGCCCCTACCTCACGTGCCACCCTGGGATTGAAAAAGCAAGGACTCAATGCAACCCGTGCGGTGGCACAACCGGCTGGCACTGGCCTAGAGCACTCTTCTCGGGGTGCTTATGAAGCACAATGACCTTCCCTTTTCCCTACCTGTCGTTTATTTATTCCCACACACATCAAGAGTCAGAGACACGGCTGCCCAACAAACTGGATCTTAGAAATCTTCATAGGGTAGAAGAATACAGTTCTGGGTGGACAAACACAGAAAGCGTGGCTGGTGGGCTGATGAATCAGCCGCTACGCCAGCCAGGAAAAAAGCAAGAGACTCCCTCTGAAGAGTATGCTTTCTCCCTAGTCCACAGAGCTGAGGATTAGCAACCATCCAGGAGGCTCTCTCTGTCTTGAGTGCCAAGGGGAACATCGCTTTGTTTAACCCTTCCTTAGCAAAGGCTATCTGCCTATAAGCTGGATGGGTGTCCCCTCTCTTAGCCAGCCCCTGCTGATGGGGTGACAGCCGGGGTGGAAGAAACGAAAGGGACACTTCTGCTGAAAGTGACTAAACAAGCCACAGTGTCAGGGACCCCACCTGACTCCAAACGCACCCCATTCATAAGCACCCCAATGACTGATTTTAATTGTTCTCTGTCTCCTAAAGAAAGTACTGAAAATGTGTGATGCCCAGATGGGCAAACTCCCACTTTGAAGCAAGTTGTCTCTAAAGAAGGGCTGTGTGGCCTGTAACATACACCTGGGAAGCCAGTGACCACTGCTCCCAAGCAACCCATCCTCATTCTTTCTCTTTCCAAATCTGTATTAATTCTGTCACTCTGCTTCCTCCAAACAGAAGCTAGATAGCGCATCCTGTACTGGGTCTGGTTTGTACGGAGCTTACCTCATCTGTCCTAAGACTGCTTGTCTCTTAAGTCTCGAAAGGCTGCTTGATCTTTCTTTGTACACTAACCATGCCCAGAATGGAGCTCTACACTGATGTTTAAAAGACAGTAAGCAGGGGATGCCACCATTTGCTACCTCCGGCTGACTTCCCTTGATGCAGTTCCATAGGATAACCTGCCTTTCCTGCTTCCCAGGAACTTCAGGGCACAACTAGCTGTTCTCTCAGAGTCCATCATGTCCAAGACACAAGCAGACTTTTTTCTTGTTTCTGACAAGAACATGTTGATAAATTTTCTATTCCTTGATTGACAAGTGTGTTGTGTGTAAGACTGGGGAACTTGGGGGCTTGGGCCACATGGGCCAAAGAACAGAGCTGTTTCTCAGGACCAGTTCAAGTACAGAATGTTAATTGAAAACATCTCTCTGCTTCATGATCCAGGATGAAGAACAAGCTGTGGTATTTTGAATTTGGTACCTCGGAGACCTTTGCAGCCACCTGCAAGAAACTCCATGACCACATAGAGCTGGAGGTAAGTCCAGTCTATCATGTAGACCATCCTGTCCCCAGATATCTATACTACCCCACTTAGGGGACTCTGATCGTTGGTGAATTCCTTCTTACCCTGTGCAAGTAAATCTTGGGGCCCTGGGGTCCTTACAGGCATAGTCATTCTGACCCTCCGCCCAACAAGGGAAGAGGGATGCTGGGGGGAGGGGGTGCTTACTGTGGCCATGACACAGCAGGGGTGGAGCTCATGGGCTGAGAGTTGATCAGAGCATCCTTCAGTCTCACCTTCCTCAAAGAGCTGACTGGCACATGCCGGGGAGCAGTCCTGTGGGTGTGTAGCCTGTACACAGTCACAAAGCTCCCTGTGAGATGAAGAGCCCTTTTGTCACCATCTTGAAACTCTGAATATTTTTTTTAACAAAGAGCTATGCGTTTTCGGTTTGAACTGGGCCCCACAATTACACACTCATGCTGTCGGAGCGCTGTGTTTTCCCAGCACTTGTAGCAGCCTGCCTCAGACAGTTTGCCTGTTGGCGCCCCTTGCCTGGCTGATGAGCTCGCCTGCTTCCTGTCCCACTTTTGCTCTCCTGAAGTCTTCTAGCCGACTGCCAGGAGCATGTCTCTGGCCTATTAGAGACCAGATTGCTATGCACACCTGCTGTCTTTACTGGCTGGGCCTCTGCCCATGGATTCTTTACTAACAATCCCACCTTCTCCTGGAATTCAGGCCTGCAGTCTGCTTTGCACTTGAGAAAAACATATTCAGGCAGGTGAGGAAATCTCCCAGCATCTCCCCCAATCCTGAAAAAAAAAAAATCAGGTCTAGAAGCCACTGTGGGCCATGAGCCTCTTTTGAGGCCTAGCCACCACTCTGATAGAAGGATTAAGGCTGTGGCAGAGTGGGAAGGCTCTGATGCTCCCTGCTGGAAAGGAGGCTTGTACCCATGTTCACAGGGAGTGTTCATAAACACAGCCAGAGGTTCCACAAGGTTCTCTCTACTTGACTCATCTGCAGGCCTCTGGTTTTTGGTTGCTGGGTTACTGACACCATGGTGAGAGGCACCTTTCTGCCAGCTTGGCTGCAGGGCACAGAGGTCCAAAGGCTGAGAACCTGTGTCTCCAAGTGATAAAAGGCTGAGGCCGCCTGCACCTGGGAGAACCTGAGCGGCCAGCCCTCCTCATTTATACGTAAACGTAAACACACTGCCTGGGAGCCACAGCTGAAGGAGCTGAGTGTGGCAAACAGATCTGAGTGCGTTCCCCCGCTTGGCACCACTCTCCGTCGGGGTCTCTTTAAATATACCGCTAGTGAGGGACAGCCCTGCCTAACCACGGCCAGCTGCAGACACACTGCAAGCCCTTGTTCTCCCTGCAGCTGGCCTGGACACTGTGCCCAGAATACAGCCGCTCAGCTCCCCTGCCTTTTTGGACCGCCCCGCTGGCTCCAGGCTGTCCGTGCCTGAAGGTCCCCTTTGAGGTCCAGGATGCAAGCAGCACTTCCTCAACCACACAGGGAATTGGTGGCCTGGGTGGCAAATGGCAGTGGTGCCTCGGGAGTGGGTGGGCTGTCGAGCTGTGGCTTGTTATGCCTCTTCATAATAACTGTTTTTAGCATTTGTTCATGAGAGTAAGCTTCAGGAGTCGGGGCTAGGATGACTGTGGGGTTGGCAGTGGATTGGGACAGGCACCATTTCTGCATCCAGAGGACAGTGGATAGTCCCAGGTGTTATGATCCAGAGGAAACAGAAAGACAGAGGGTAGAGCAGATGAGTGACAGGTGTTAGAAGGAGCAACAGGTAAGTGATGCCAGTAAGCAGCCTTTTCTGTGTCGCTGCTGCAGCTGACAGCAGCAGTGTGTGCTCACCAGCTCCAGGTCAGCCAACCTGGGAAGACTCCATTCAGACACCACTGTGCTTCACCACTTCCTAAACCACAACAGCATGGAGATGCGCTGAGCCTGGCAGGGTTAGAAGAGTAAAAAGAAAGGAGGGACAGAAAAAGTCAGTGCTTCAACTACTGGTCCTAACATGTCAGTGTTTCATATGACAACCTAGGGAGACAAGCACTATTACACCACCACCACCACCCCCTCCCACCTTTTATAATAATATTTTTTTTTTAATTTGAAACAAGCTTGTTTTACATGTCAATCCCAGTTCCCTCACCCTCTCCTCCTCCCCTGCTCCCCTAACCCCCATTGCATCCTCTTTCTGCTCCATGGTGAGTCTTCAAAGTCTGCCATATTATTTGGATCAGGGTCTAGGCCCTCCCCCATGTCTAGGCTGATAGGGTATCCCTCTATGTGGAATGGGCTCCCAAAGTCCATTCTTGTGCAAGGGATAAATACTGATCCACAACCAGAGGCTCCATAGACTGTCTAGGCCTCCTAACTAACACCCACATTCAGGGGGTCTGAGATGGACCTATGCTGGTTTCCCAGATGTCTAACTGGGGTCCATGAGCTCCCCCTTGTTCAGGTCAGCTGTTTTTGTGGGTTTCTCCAGCCTGGCCTTGACCCCTTTGCTCATCACCCCTCCCTCTCTGCAACTGGACTTCAGGACTTCAGCTCAGTGTTTAGCTGTGGGTGTCTGCTTCTCTTTCTATCAGCTACTGGATGAAGGCTATAAAATGGCATATGTTAGTTATAAATCTCATTATCGGAGAAGGGCATTTAAGATAACCTCTCCACTATTGCTTAGATTCTTAGTTGGGGGTCATCGTTGTAAATCTCTGGACATTTCCCTAGTGTCAGATTTCTCTTTGAACTTATAATGGCTCCCTCTATTACGGGATCTCTTTTCTTACTTTATTCTTCCCCTGACTCAGTTTTCCTGCTCCTTCATGGCCTCTCCCCTCTTCTCCTCCCCCTCTCTTTCTCCTAACTCACTCTCCCCTCCCCCCCCCCATGCTCCCAATTTGCTCAGGAGATCTTGTCCCTTTCCCCTTCTCAGGGCCACTGTGTGTCTCTCTTAGGGTCCTCCTTGTTTCCTAGCTTTTCTGGCTGTGTGGATTGTAGGCTGGTGATCCTTTGCTCTATGTCTAAATTCCATATATGAGTGAGTACATACCATGTTTGTCTTTTTGTGACTGGGTTACCTCACTCAGGATGGTTTCTTCTAGTTTTATCCATTTGCCTTCAAATTTCAAGATTCTATTTGGTTTTTGTTGTTGTTTCTGTTTTTTGGTTTTTTTGGGGTTTTTTTTTTTTTCCCACTGAGTAGTACTGCATTGTGTAAATGTACCACATTTTCTCCATCCATTCTTCAGTTGAGGGGCATTTAGATTGCTTTCAGGTTCTAGCTATTATAAATAATGCTGCTATGAACATAGTTGAACAAATGTTCTTGTTGTATTAGTGTGCATCTTTTGGATATATGCCCAAGAGTGGAATTGCTGGATCTTGAGGTAGACTAATTCTCATTTTCCTGAGGAACCACCATACTGATTTCCAAACTGGCTGTACGAGTTTGCACTCTCACCAACAGTGGAAAGTTGCCCTTTCTCCACATCCTCTCCAGCATAAACTGGTCATTGGTGTTTTTGATTTTAGCCATTCTGACAGGAATAAGATGATATCTCAGAGTTGTTTTGATTTGCTTTTCCCTGATGGCTAAGGATGTAGAGCACTTTCTTAAGTGTCTTTCAGCCATTTTAGATTCTTCTATTGAGAATTCTCTATTTAGTTCTGTACCCCCCACCTTTATTTATTTATTTGTTTGTTTATTTATTTGTTTGTTTGTTTAGGTTTTTGGAGACAGGGTTTCTCTGTATTGCTTTGGAGATTGTCCTGGAATTCACTCTGTAGACCTGCCTGACCTCAAACTCACAGAGATCTGCCTGCCTCTGCCTCCCAAGTGCTGGGATTAAAGGTGTGAGCCACCGACACCCAGCTCTGTACCCCACCTTTTAATTGGATTACTTGGCATTTTGGTAACTAGCTTCTTGAGTTCTTTGTATATTTTGGAAAACAGCCCTCTCAGATGTGGGGGTGGTGAAGATCTTTTCCCATTCTGTGGGCTGCCGTTTTGTCTTGTTGACTATGTCCTTTGCCTTACAGAAGCTTTTCAGTTTCAGGAGGTCCCATTTATTAATTTTTGATCTCAGTGTCTGTGTTACTGCTGTTATGTTCAGGAAGTAGTCTCCTGTACCAATTTGTTCAAGGGTCCCTCCCACTTTCTCTTCTAAGAGGTTCAGTGTGGCTGGATTTATGTTGAGGTCTTTGATCCATTTCGACTTAAGTTTTGAGCATGGAGATAGATATGGATCTATCTGCAGTCTTCTACTACACACCAGCATCCAGTTATGCCAACACAATTTGTTGAAGATGCTTTCTTTTTTCCATTGTGTAATTTTAGCTGTTTTGTCAAAAACCAGGTGTTCGTAGGTGTGTGGATTAATATTAGGCTTTTCAGTTTGATTCCATTGGCCTACCTGTCTATTTTTGTGCCAAAACCAAGCTGTTTTCAGGACTATAGCTCTACAATAAAGCCTGAAGTTGGGGATGGTGATGCCTCTGGAAGTTCCTTTATTGTACAGGGTTGTTTTGGCTATCCTGGGTCTTTTGTTTTTCCATAAAGTATTGTTCTTTTGAGGTATGTGAAGAATCTCTTAAATAAGGCTCTGATGCATCCAGTAACTTGACCAGGCGCCCTTTGCCTGAAGTATCAAGGGAAGAGCCCAGGTGTTCTGGAGTGAACTGAGCTTGGAAACTAGTAAACAAATTTGTCCAGCAAGTGTTAAAACTCTGCAAATCCTCCAACCTCAATGCAGTCTCTTCCTCCATCCTGCTCTATGTATGTATGTTTATGTGTGCATATATGTCTATGTGTTTATGTATCTGTGTACAGTATATATATGCATATATTTGTATACATGTGGATGTAGGTATATATGTGTGCACAGGTATAATGTGTGTGCTGATACGTTTGTGTGTGTGTGTGTGTGTGTGTGTGTGTGTGTGTGTGTGTGAGAGCACTTGTGCACGCATACTGAACTGAAAACTGAGCCTCGACTCAGTCAGCCATACCACCCTGCCTAGGAGTGGTAGATACAGACCCTAGCACCCACCTGAGGAAGGAAGGGATGATTCAGTACAACAGTACAAGAAAAATCAGAAGACTGCCCCAAAGCTTACAAGAGTTTTTCTCACACAGTAATTCATTTCTCCTGACTGACAGAACATGAAGAGTGGGTATTCATACCTCGATTAGTGGATGAGGAAATATGAAGCTGAGGGCTCAGTGACTGAGAAAAGGAATAAGTGTGAGGAACACAGGAACAGATAGTAAAGTTTGTGAAGAGCTCATAGTGACAGTGATTGGGCAGCTCCACTGGTGGTGAGACCTGAGTTTTACCACTGGACAGTGGACAATGTAATCCCAGATCTGGGGAGCAGAGGCAGCGAGTCTGCTGAATCAGAGTGCTCCAGATCTAGGGACAGAGTCTGTCTCAGTGTAGGCAGCAGTGTTTCACCAGGACTGCCTGTCAGCTCTGTCCTACCAGCCAGCTCCCAAATAACCACACTGAGACTTATTACTAATTGTAAATGCTCAGCCGATAGCTTAGGCTTTTTACTAGCTAGCTCTTACACCTTAAAATAACCCATATCTCTCATCTATGTTTTACCATGTGGTGGTGCTTTTTTTCAGCCAGACATGTTCATCACCTGCTTCCTCTGTCTCACTGGTGACCCCACCTGCCTTCCAGCATTCTCCCAGTGTGGCTTTCCAGCATAACCTCTACCTGCCTACCTATTGGTCATTTAGCCTTTTATTAAATCATTTAGAAGGTGCCTTGACAAAGAAACAGCTTCATAATGTACAAAAAGATAATCCACAGCAATAAGGTTAGGCAGAGAATAATTGTAGAAGAAGCTGACAATCTCTGGCCTCCACACACATGCGCAGGCACATGGGTGCATGCAAAACTGCACATATTACAAACAAGAAGCTACACACATTTGCTTATACATACACAACACAAAGTTGAATGGCTAAATTAAAAGGCTAAATGACATTTTTTTTCAGGCAAAATTTCCATTAAATGGCACAGACATGGCTTACAGCCTCTTTCTTTTAGATTGGTAGCCAGCCGAGAAGAAATAGGGAACTTGATCCCATCTCTGACACAAAGTTCAAGTGACTAGAGAGACTAATCCCCAGAACACACAAAGCTTGTTAATAAAAAGCCTACTTAACTAGTGCTGGAAAACCAAATGCAAAGAGTCTCAGTGAACCATGGGAGCCAGAACCCTGTGGGTGCTGTCTGAAGTGCCCAGCCCAGTGCCTCAGGCTGGGGGAGGAGGTAACACCATCCTGCCACCCACCCCCACGCGCCCACCTGGTATTCATGGCTCACCTGTGGACACCTGGCCTGCACTGGAATAGGGAGAGTTTGGCCTGAGGTTCACGGCAGGACTGTCACCCATGTTCTGTCCTTGGGTTCAGTGACTTACTGAGCTGGTGCCTATGTCCCAGTATTTCTCTCATAAAATGGTGGTGGGTGGTCAGCCTAGTTCCCAGTGACATTAGTTTTAAGTCCCCAAAGGGCTTGTTACTTAACTGGCAGCGATGCTAAATCCCACAGAATCTACAAAGCAGCCCTCCATGGCAAGTGTCCTAATTACCTTTGTAGAACAGGAAGGCAGGATGACAGACAGTTGGATTTCACCTGAGTCCACAGCCTAGCTGGCCTGACTCAGGCTAGCATCCTGATTGGCCTGGGAGCTTAAGAGCTGGGAGGCAGTAGTGGCCGGTTTCTCGAGGAGGTTCAGTGCCTGTCCTGTCTGTTGATTATTTGCTACTTTATTCTTTGCTGTTCCTGATAAATTTAAAAACCAGCATGAAGAGCAAGGTTGTTAGCTGTCAGTGCAACCCTGCTGACTAGGCCAGCCCTGTCCTAGGCCAATTCTCAGAGCTGGCTTCCAAAAGGCCCTTTATATCTGTTCTAACCTGATTTCACCTGAATAAGGCAGTGGGGGATGGGGGTTGGAGTGAGGAGGCTCGTCTGAGTCACCGCCCCCACCTTAGGCCCAGAATAGCCTTGCCAAGGATCTTAAAGGTTTTTGGAGCTAGCTGGGGCAAAGCAGGCAGGCTTCAACTGGAGGGCTCATCACACACTCCGTGGCAGTCATTTTGTTTTCCAGGTTAAAAATAAGAAATCCCTCAATTTGTTGGTATTTAATCTAATCTTTAAGATAACATTCACAAGAAAAGGCTACTGCCTTCAGCACAGATGGGAAGGTCGTGCAAATCTAGAAGCTGCTCAGAACAGTTAGCCAGCATATGTGGGAGCTGTGTATCTGTACATCAATTACTCAAGTATTAGGGAAAACATATCTATTTTCCTCTCATTCAAACTTGTCAGTATTGTATCATTCCTTTAAACAGTGTCTGATCAAAGAAATAAAATATTGTATGTAAAACTGGAATCCCCACAGCCCGCCTTCTTTCTTTAACAGGCAGGCACACACACACACACACACACACACACACACACACACACACACACACACACACACATACACGCACTCCAACACCCCGGTGTTCTGAGACCACTTCCAGACAATGTGGAACTGGTTTCTATTTGGGAGATGGTTTGGTTTTTGTTTTTAAGAGAGTCTTGCTATATAGGCACACAAGCTAATTCAAAACCAGACACACACACACACACACACACACACACACACACACACACACACACACACACACACACACGCACGCACACACTGCCTTAGCCCCACCTTCCACTCCATCTCTCCAAGACTGAAGCCCTGTGCTGTGACACCCCACTGCTGCCTTACTTTTAACTGCTCTCTAGAGCTCCACAAATGCCCAGTCCACTGTTGCTCTTAGATCCTGCCAATGGGAATGTAAGCAGCAAACCACTTCAGGGAGACATGTGGCTATGCACATGAACCTGCAAGTGTGTCTATGGACCCTCTGACCTGGCCAGCACCTCTCCATCTGCACCTGGAGAATTTACTGTACCCAACTTGAACATGGGGTTGTCATGAAGTGTCTTTATTACAACAAAATGAAACTGACCTAAGTCTTACAATGTCATTTTAAAAAGACAATGTGGCAGCAGCTCACACAACTGTCTATAACTCTGTTCCAAGGTACCCAACACCCCCATTCAGAATATATGCCAGGAAAAACACCAATGTATGTTTTTTAAAAAAAGCATCAAAAGACAATGTAGTTGAGAACGCTAAATGGCACTGAATTAAAAACTTTTAACATGGCTATTTGTATGTTTTATGAATTTAACTTCCATTAAAATGTTTAGGACCCCTCACTAAAAATTAAAAAGGGAATTTTCAGGGCTTTATGCCAGCAACATCCCACCCAGTGGATGACTAGAATCTTGCCTATAAAAATACTAAATTCTTAGAGCAAATAACTTGTGTGTGTAAAGAAGCTTCATAAAGCAGGGCATGTTGGGCTAGCCTGTGATCCCAGCAGTCAGGAGTCTGAGACTGGACTATCTCAGCAATTTGAGGCCAGCCTGGGCTACAAAATGAGTACCAATCCACAGCTACATAATGAGACCTTGTCTTAAAGCAAAAACCTTAGTAAATAATGAGTGAGATCACTTTTTAAGATTGAGCAAACCCCTATAGCTGAGTCAATGCCACATTTTAAATTGCAGTGTGTGTGTGTGTGTGTGTGTGTGTGTGTGTGTGTGTGTGTGTGTGTGTGTGTGTGTATGTGCACACATGTTATGTGTTAAGTGTATTCATATGAGCCATAACATGAGTGTGGAGGGCAGAGAACACTTTTAGGACACAGATCTCTCTTTTCACCCTGTGAGTTCTGAGTATTGTTGGGCAACAAAGCTTATCCTGGGGAGACACAATATACATATCTACTCATTCCAAATAAGAAACTCACAATGCACCAAAGCACAGATAACCACCAAAGTCCAATTTGGTGAACCAGTAAGTTTTATTGGGGTTACTTACAGGAATATGAGCGAGGGGTTGTTTACAGGAGCAGAAATGACTCAAAGACAGCTGTATGAAAGCCCACCTCAGCATGGGTGACAGCTCACAAAGCTAGGACCCTGGAGCACACTGCACAGCAGCTGGTCTGGTCTCCAGACCAGAGTCTTTCCAACACGGCTCTGCCCCTCTGGCAGGGAGGGACCTAGTGAATCTGGTCAGTTTCAGGGACTTCCTGAGGCTGTTTTGAGTTGTTACCTTCCTGTTTATAAAACTTGCCTACAGGATGGAATGTTTCAATCTCCGAGGAAACTGTTACATAGTGTAGTAAGCGCCTCTACCCGAGTAACTGTGCCAACCTCACCAATGCCATTATTATTCAAAAGACAAAGATCAAGGACTTCAGAGATTAATTAGCTTAAGTTCACTCGGCCAGTGTGCAACAGAAAAGGAACCATGGCTCTCAGGGATAGACTGGGTGTTCTCTGATCCTGCCTCACCCACCGCCCCCTGCTGTTTTGCACATTTCTAACTAGGAAGGGAAGGAATCTTTAAGCCTTGGTTTCTTCTGACATGACATGAACTTTGTTAGCATGGAACAAGTAAGTGGAGATGGCCAATCTACCAACCAACCTGAATGGAGTAAATGGAAACATCTTCATGGAAGAACAAAGTGAGAAAAGCTAAAAGCAAAGCTAGGGCATCTTGGGGTGAAAGTCTCTTGGAGAATTTCCTTCCTCAGCTAAACCAATGGGCCCCTGAGTCCAGCAGCAGCCCAGTGTAGGCCCTCCAGGCAGCTCTGACCACCCAGGCTTCCTTTCCCAGCCCATCTGCCAGGTACCAGCACTCCAGAGGCACCTGCCATGGTTTCCTAGGGCTGTCTCCTAAAATGTGTGCTAATCTTTATTGGTTTCAAAGGGCAAAATGACAAATGCATCAAAAATAGGGAGGAAAAAAAAAACCATAAAAGTGATCAACAATCTCTAAAGGAGACCCCCACACAGGGACTCCCTCTCAGACCCTGGATTAGGCACAAAGCACTCAAACACTTGTTTTCACAGAGAAAGCCTTTAGTAAGTGGAAAAGAAAAGTTAAAGTGGCCGCTTTCTGACTCAGGTAGAAAAGCAGCAGCAAATGACCTGGCAGGTATCATTTTTAAGAAGAGAAAAAGGAGAGGTCTGTGATAGGATGGGCTAGGATGCAGTAGTATGTTTTGATTTGGTCATGTTAATTAGATGAACCAAAAGGGGCTTTTGATTACTGGACTTCAGTACTTAGCTACCTGGACCATGATGGTTAGCCTCAAGAAGACCAAGTGGCAGAATGAGAGAATAGACCTTGATGTCTAGCTTTAGGAATGCAATCTAACGGTTTTTAGCAAGGCAAAGGGAATGGAGGAGAAGGGCAAGGCCTGCCAGAGCCACATGTCTGAGTGAGCTAGTGTCCCTTCAATCTCACCAACCAGGCCTCAGCAGTGCTAGGATTACTGGCCTCTTTCAACCCACTAAATCCATTTTTAAACATGGTACAATGATGCAAGCCTCCCTTCCTCTTACCCGTGCATTGACTACAAGTCTCCTTCATGGACACAGCATCTTTCCGCTGACTCAGGACAAACTTTTTGTTAAATTCCCCTTATGAAATCCCATTGTTTGCTTTCAGCTCTGATGAAACTTCTTCTCTCTCCCTCAAGTGACCTTCTTCTTGTATTTCCTGCTAAGATGCACCCTGCAGTTCATATCAAGCTCTGTTCATCTATATACTTTTACTTTTTCATTCTCTCCTATCGCCTTTGTTTTTTTGTGAATTGCTTTGATTTTCCTTTGTCTTCAGATTCCTGACAATAATGTACTTTGTATCTTCCAAGGACTTGGGAATGACTTTTAAAGATTAAGCCTCATCCCTACATTTTGTCAAAAACAGCTGGGTGGTTTGTAGTGTGTCTGATAGTTTGCCCCAGGAAGTCCTAGAGGACTAAAGCAGGACTCCCATTGCTGACAATCCAGGTTAGAGCTTTGTCTCCAACAAGTTTCTGGAAGACCCTGTTAGCTAACCTCTGCCTCAAGACAGTTTAGCTTTCAGCTGTCAAAGTCCCTTGGTAAAAGAGTAACTTACCCAAACAATGTATCTTTCAAGGCTAAGAGTGAACAGCAACATCCTGTCTGTGGGAAATGCTCAGCTTCCTTAGATGGTGTAGAATACTGAAAAGAGTCCATCATCTTCCTTACCACAGTCCACGATTCAGATGCTTCAGGGAGGAAAAATAATCTAATCCTTCTGTTCCCTATACAACTGGACTGTCAAACAAAGAATAGAACAAATATGGTATATTGAAAGCAGAAGAGATATCTGTCTTTCTAATTCCTGTGAGGTTATAGAAGAAAAAAGAATTGGCCTTTAATGAAAGGCAAAGACTCTAACATGGGACTGACTAAATGTCCTTATGCAGGAATATGTGTACCTCAAGTTTGTTATGATCCACAAATCCTAGCACCTCCATACAATGTCTTGATTACCATAACAATTCTGTATTCTGTGTATTATCCTCACAATGGCTCATGAATATAAATAAGCACTCATCATTAAAGGGCATAGTGGATCACACCTTTAAATCCTAGCAGAGACAGGCAGATCTCTGTAACCTGGAGGCCAACCTGGTCTAACCAGCAAGTTCCACACTAGCCAAGGCTACACAGTAAGACACTGTCTCAAAATAAATACAATAAATACTCTAAGACCAGACAAGTTTCACACCTAGGTCTGTGATGCCAGACCCACAGGTCCCCCACAATGCCAGAAGACCCACTGAATACACTGCATTACACTTCTACTGTGCAACTAATGGACATGGGTATTTAGTTGACAGGCCAACTCCCCTTCAGGACATGTGTGCATCAGATGGTGAGCTGTCTGAAACAAGGACACTCTTTTCATTTTGCAGTGATGGAACCAGCAAAGAGCCTAAAAGGAAGTATTTCCTCTGTTGCAATTTGCTGATTTAAAAAAAAAGAAAAAAAGTTGAATGGAAGTGTGAAACTCTCGTATTTAGTGTGAACATTAATAGAAATTGCCAATGACCACTTGAAGTCACACCTTTTTGACAGCAGCTGCTAACATGAAAGGGAGCCACCTGCTCCGCTGTAACACAAAGCAAGGAATGGATGCCAGAGCTAACAGCCTGGCACTCAGATCTCCTAACCCCCGAGAGAGTGGGAAGACTTCCCACGCCCAGCTCTGGGCTGTCGCAAAGGGTCTGGACAACTGTGAACCAGCACAGGAAATGCCAGGGTTCTCCCACCTCTTTCCCACCGAACTGAGTTAAAACAGTGAGTGGGCAGAGCCAGTATGGCAACGGGGATGCTGGGCAGTGACACCGGAGCGAGTGACCCAGCAAGACAGAAGAAAAGGTGTCCGTTCTGAGCCCTGCTTGGTGCCCAGAAGTCTACCTGTCCTGGAGCCATGCCAGATCCTAGGGCTACGGTCCAGCTCTCCGTAATGGAGTAGAACTCTTAGAAAATCCCCTCCAGGCAATGGCCTTAGCTCTCCAGAGAGGCAGCATGCTGAGCAAGAATGCCCTAACATACCAACATTTTTCTAAACTTGGAGAGGTGGAGCTGTGGAGAGGAAACGGCTTTGCCCTCTGTCCAATTCTGAGGCAACCCTCCACGCCACCACCAGCTCGGAGAAACAGCAGTTTTGTTTTGGAAACTGGCACCCAATTCAGGCTCACTCCTGGACGTGAACTTGAGCCCCCTCCCCCACCCCAGCTGCAGCAGTCTACTTACAGCCTCTCTGCCAATACCCCCTTCCAGCTGCCCCTGTCAAAGGCACCATTGTGCCCTCCTGGCATAGCAACAGAGTAGGGCTAAAGAGGAAGAAAACAGTTTCTGCCCATGGGATGTTCTTAAGCAGGTTGTGTGTGCATGGCTTCAATGTCACATTCCTTGAGCCCACACAAATTCACCAGAACCCCATCATCCCTGTCACAGATGGCAACTCCTTTCCAGGCTAGCTAGCTGTCAGAGAATGTGGAGCACACAGCTGAGAGGTCAAGGCTGGGCAAAGAGGGATAGCAGGACAAGATGCTTCAGTGCAGTGTGCAATAGCCTGCCAGGGTAAATGCTCAACTTCAAATCTCTGAACTGGAAGGGATTTTATTTTAACTTACACACTCAACAAAAGAGTCATTCTAGCACATCCTAATACACATCACATGATTAGTGAGCCTCTGGCCTCCTGATCATTGGAAGGGCAGAAGCCCTCAGGAAGCTTAGAAATCCCACCTAGGCATTGGCCTCATGTCCAGATAGCGTGGACTTTCAGAACATTCTCCCTCACACTGAACAAGAGTAGAGTGTCCTGTTCCTTGTGATTGATTCTGGTATTTGGCACACTTCTTGGAATAGCATAAATACAGTGTGTGTGGATACATGAATGAAGTCCCCCATTGCGGGCATATTATCCACCTCCTCACTCTTGCATGTGACTGCCTTTCACGGGGCTAATGATGTTATCTTTTACATAGTATCACATTAATTCACAAAAAAAGCTATACAGTCCCAGTTCTTATATGCCTCCATAATTGTCCTGACTACTTTTTTTTTTTAAAGGTTCTTTTTGTTTTGTGTACCATATATGTGAGGTATTCCTGAAGCCAGAAGAGGGTATCAGACCCTTGGAAATTAAGTTGCAGACAGTTGTGAATTGCTATGTGGGTGCTGGGAACCAACCCAGGTCCTCTATGAGAGCACCAAGTGCTCCTAACCACAGAGCCATCTCTCTCCAGCCCCACCTGGAGGTGGGTGTCTCCCACCTGGAGACACGTTGTCTCATAGGTAACAGGACAGCACTAACAGATCTCATGCACATACTCTCTACATTGGTCTGGCTTCTTGATCTTGCCACTTGCATCTCATGTAAGAAACCCGGAGGTTTGGAGAAGACAAGCACTAGCTGGAAGTTTGGAAGAGAAAGACCTTCCTTAGTTCATCAGGTCATTGTTTCTTCATCTGCAAAATTAGCATATAAACACTGACACTGCATAGTTAAACGATTAAATATAAAATATTTTGTGTGCCTGGTTCATAAGCTGCTAAACATGATGTACATTATTGTATGTGGATGGTATTATCTTACTGCCCACAATAGACATCAACTCCTAGAATCCTCTCAGATAGGCTCTCCTGACACAGGAAAAGCCATTGCCTGTAAAATTTACCTACACATCAGACCCAGTTGTTGATGGAAATGGGTAGACTGCCTTCCCAAGACTGCTTTCTCCACTCAGTGTAGCCTGGTTTCTTCCCTCACAATAAATAGCAGAAATTCACTCTGAAAGCATTCACTCATCCCTCTCTAGGGAAAACGAATATAGCCATTTCCCTGGCTACTTTTCATACATGCAGAAATAATTCTCTAATTCTAGCCATAAGTCCTGCAGATGATAGGAAAGTATGCACTTGCTTTTGGGTCTCTTTGTCTCCAGCCATCTGTGCATCAAAGCTAGCCTGCTAGCTGGTGCATCTCCTCCTTTCTGCTGATGTATCTTGCTACCATCAGAGTGTTCATACCTTAAAGCACAACAATTGCTCAGTCATTGATTTTGTTTTCCTGGAGATCTTGCTGGTAAGCAGTTAGCCGTACCTGTCTCCAATGCTAACCTGAGAAAGGCCAGGGGAATGGGTCCTGTCCTATTTCCACTCCATTTCAAGGTCTAGCAGAGAATAAGTTGTCACTTATGTTTGATGGATGAGTGGGTGCTTCTGCTTCTATCTTCTCTGCTTCAGCAACCAGCCTCTCATGCCTCTTCCTGTTGGGGGGGGGTGTGTAGGGTGTGGTACCTTAGCCATGATCAGAGATTACTGCCTGCAGACTAGGGTTGGCATTCAAATCACTGCCTGTCCTGGACATTGAGTCCACTTTACTTAGCCATCACTATTCACCTAGAAAGGTCAGCAGATTCATCTGGGAATATTTTGTTGGTGGTCTTCACAGCACAGCTTGTTTTCCATTTTAGGAAAATGAGGATTTCTCCACAAGTTCTTTGCTTTCAATTCACAGGTAGTTATGTTGAACACCCAATATGGGTTAGATATGCCTGGGTCTATGGAGAACATAGAGCCATGCGGAACACTGCTCTTTCCTTCTATTGAACTTCATGTCTCTTGGAGGACATGTGGCAGAACATAAGTCCTATCCAAGGGGAAATCAAAGCCATGAAATGCAGAGAAGGGAAGACTTGCTTATCTACAAGATACCGGAACAGTTTTAGAAGCCACTGCATCTCAGGCAAGTAGGGATTTATCAGATATAAAAGGGCCAGTAAACAGACCCACAACTATTTGATCACACAGAACAATTTAAAGTCTGAAACAGGCAGTTACTAGGACCCAGCTAACGAGCAACCTCAGCTACTATCTTCTTTCCAAACCAAAGAGGACAGACCAGCCAGGGTCCAGCCTTCCCCAGAACCCTGATGTACCCTCCAGCCTACCAAGCCAAATCAGAAAGAACTCTTCCCCGTCCTGTCCACCATACCCAGTCTTCTCCCAGCTCCACAGACCTTAGACTTCACAGAGAGATTTACTGCAGCTCTCTCTGCTTGATGCTTGTTGGTTCCCTCAAAAGAGAGGCAATGGAGGGGAGGGTTTTCCAGGCCCAAGCCCTTCAGGCTTGGTCTGAATCTGACCAGGAATCAAATGAAGGTCCCTACCCCCAGCCATCAGATGTGGTCCACTCCGACCTCAGCCCTCTCCCTCCACACTGTAATTGAAAGACCTTTGCTGTAGACACAGCCCTGTATTTCTGCCTCAGCAGGAGAGTTACTGCCTGAGTTGGGTCACTCACTGGGAAAAGCCTCAGCATCGTCCTTAGACCCTATCTCCAAAAAAAGAAAAGTACTGGAATTTATAGACCACTACCCCCACCAATACCCCAACAGATCTATCAACTAAACCCAGTAACACCTTCAGACAAACCAGTAATTAGAAAAAAAGGAACTGTTGAGAAAGTTAAGGAAGTATGTGATGGTGACTGAAGTAATGTTAAAGACACACGATATTTACGGACAAAAAGGGAAAATCCTGGATTGCTGTACAACAATTCAACACGCACGTGGACCCTGAACAAAATTGGCAGCCAGATGTAAGATTTGCTGGGTCTTTTCTTTCTCTATTTTCCTGCACCTTTAAAAATACCCACAAGAAAAGATTAAAACAAAGTGCAAGGAGAAGGGCGTATCAGAATAATGCAGCCACAGAGCACCCTGGAAAAGGAATTCTCAGAGAGCCAGAAGCTGAGAGTCAGCAGGAGCCCCCAGAGGGCTTTTGGCCGGAGCCCTACCTCCTTGCTCCTGAGCTGACCCAGCCCAGTGGTGGGTGGATCTTAGATACAAAACAATCTGCTTCCAACCTGGAGAAAATCTGCCTGTGGGTGGTGTGGAGAATCCAGGTTAGGAATAACGAGTCTAAAAACTGAAACAGGTCGTCAAATAAGTAGAATCTCTATCCCCGAGGACCTGCAGAAAAGGGTCGGCAGGGCTGAGGTGTAGGAGACACCCCACCACCACCACCACCTTTTCATGTCAGAGAGGATGGCCTGCTGCAGGGTGCATGATACTCTGCCTCTCTCCTCTCTAATGCTGTCGACCCCTCAGCGAAGACAAGAGCTGGGAGAGTCTAGGTTTGCACCAAATTGCAGATCCAAAGCATCGGGTGAGGGAGTGTGAACACTAATCCCAAGCGCTTTAGTCATTTGCTCATCAAGGCCTGTGGCCTCCTAACCTAGTCTCTTATTACCTACACAACAACCTTTTATCCAAAAGAACCATCCCTGCTTTGAAGAACCACGGGGCTGCCGTGGGCCACAACCGATAACCAGGGCCTCGGTGGTCCCTCTAACACCTGCAGCTGGTGGCAGCTCCCATGCAGGATGACCTGGGGCTTGTGCGTGCTCACAAGCACTGACTTTGAGCTGCATGCGTGGCTGGGAACAGGGTTGGGGCAGCTCAGCCTGGGCTCCGAGCCAAGCCTGCCAGCCCCAACCTAGCTCAGGGCTAGGAAAAGGCCTCCAGGCTCTCCCTGGAGCCACCCGGATGGGGACCCGGGAGGGGGCCGGATGACGTCATGGAACACGGAGGATTTAGCAGGGGAACAGGCGCGTGTGCTGTGTTCCAGTTAGGCTTGCAGTGCTCCACCCCTGGCTCCACTTTCTCAGACTCAGTACAGCAAGCCTTGCATCTTCAGGGAGTTCCGAAGAAAACAGAGACAGTGGCAGGTGTGCAGAGGAGGGGCTGCTTTAAACTGCTCCAGCCAAACTCAGGGAGTGAGGGAGGGGACTCAAACAATGCAGGAGTTAGGGATTGCCTTGCTCCCACTAAAACTTGCTCATCCCCACCCTCATTTTCCAGGTGACTACTTAAAGCTAAGAGAGATCAAGGACCAACCCAGAATCACACAGCAGTCTTACAACAGAGCCTGGATTTAAATCCTCAGTCTCCAAGCCCAAGCGTGTTCCTCCCAAGGGTGGAGAGAGAGTTCAGTGTCAAACACCTCAGGGTCCTCCTCCTACCCCTCCTGTTTGCCCCACTCTGCACTGGCTAAAGATTGGGAGAGGCACTCTACCAAGAGCAGACAGGATTGCTCTTCTAGGGAGACAGCAACGGTTAACACTCCTAGCAGGTTATGTCTACAGCTAGACAGGACTCTTAGTGCTGCCAGCAAGGAAGAAAGGTGACTGTTTGTCAGGGAGAGTGCTGGTGCTATAGTTTTGTGGGTTGTTGTTTTTTAAACAAATCTGGCCTAGAGACGATTTAATAACACTGATGTCTAAGCCCTTATAAGATAGAACAGCAGTGAGAGATTCAAGTATTCAAACAACAGCTGCAAGCTGATTTTTGCTGTAAATCCAGCATCAGCCTCACCACCTCATCTTGAGAGGAATCTGGCATCCAGTCCCTGAGTTGGCAACCTCCATCCCCATCTGTGCAGTGACCTTCACCACCCATTGGGGAAGCAGTGGTGTCTCCCTCACTACCAGGAACCTAAGAGGCGATGTAGGCAAAGGCCAGCCTGGTGCAGTGCCGGCTACTGCTTCTCAAAAGGGAAGAGATATTTCAGTCCACAATGAATACATGGAGGTGTTGTGGAAGCTACTCCAGCCAAGAAGGGAAGAGGCCATCTGATCTAGGAAGGGGTACAGGAAAGGGAAGTTCCAGGCACAGGGTTGAGGAAAAGCTCATTTTGAAGTGCAGACAAGTTTTGGCACAGTGAACCAGAGCCTAAATTCCTAATTAGTAATAGCAGAGGAAGGGTGGACCAATAAGAACACTTTCCAAGGTAAACTCCTTACAGATCATTAAACTCATTGAGAAGGGAAAGGGGCTCTTGTTGTTTCCAAGTCACCGTGACAGCAACAGGGAGGCCAGGATGAGCCCATGCATTAAGGGGAACTATACCCAGAGACACAAAGGCAGCATGTAGCCACACCTAGGAGTAACTTCGCAGAGAACACCTCCGACCTACAAGCCTGGCTCCAGGAGGACTGCAGCTGAGGAGAACATGGCCTGATGCGCAGAACAAAACAACAACAAAAAAAAGAACAGATCAAGACATGGGAAGCATAGCTCGGTAGGGTTGTGCCATTACAGATGTCTTTTTCCTTTCTGTATTGCTGGTAGCTCTCTGGTGGCCATGTTTGCAAACTTGACATAAACTTGAGGCACCTGGGAAGGAGAACCCAAAATAGAGAGATCACCTCCATCAGACTGATCATGGGGCTGATCTGTGGGTTATTGTCTGGACTGATGGTTGATGTAGCAGGACCCAGAACCTTGTGGGTGGTACCACCCAAAAGCAGATGGCCTGAACTGCATAAGAAGGCAGGCTGAGCAAGCCCTGGGGAACAAGCCAGTGAGCAGCACCCTCCATGGCCTCTGATTCAGTCCCTACTTCCCGGTCCCTGACTTGAGTTCCTGCCCTGGATCCTTACAGTGATAGAGTGTGACCTGGGATTTGTAAGCCAAGTAAACACCTTCCTCCCGGGCTGTTTTTGTCAGTGTTTATCATAGCAACAGAGTAGTGAACTGGGACAGGTCCTAAGTTAAAAGTGGGGGAAAGATGCTAAAGTCCCCATTATGTCTAAGATAGAGCAACGGAGAACGTAACAGCCTTGGAAAACTCACACACTTGAGTCCAAGTTGTTCGAAATTCTCTAGATATCATCCAGAAGTCACTCCTATCCATGTAAAAGACAGGAGAATCTATCCAATGGGAGGCAGAGACAAATGTGACACCAGTTTCCCAGAGACAAAAGGGTGTAGTATGAAAATTACTAATGGAGGCACTTCCTTCTAGTCCCTGGAAACAAGAGTCGATGATTGACACCCATGCATGGGTAATATAGTTGACTTCAGATAGATCCTTTTATTGCTTTTCTGATAGAAGTTGTCAGGAAATCATTTAGAAAATTTAGTGTGAAAATTTTCTTCTGTTTTGGCAGAAAAAAAAGCAAAAAACAAAAACCACAGGACTGAGGTCAGCAAACCTGGATTTCCGTCTAGCTCCAAGGTTAGGGCATGTTCTCTTAGGTCCATCTCATCTAAAGCTCCATTATTGCCGCCTAAAATGCAAATGGGCTGGTTAGGAGCAGAATGCTGAAGACACCACATCAATAAAGCACCTCCATGCTCAGGTCACTATCACCCATGTGTGGCATGTTACTCTGACCAAGGGGAGACTTGATCCCTGCTTTTGCCATTATATAACTTTATCCCCAGATGATGGGAGAGTTGTGACAAAGGTCACAGAACTATGATCTGATTAGACTAGAGGAGGCTTAGACTGAGAACCAGATGAAATAAATCAACATAAATGGAAAGTCCTGTGTCTAAGCTACATGGCTTTCTTTTCAATTCGGCATAAGTTCAAGAAAGGGAAACACATAACAAGGTGAGAATCAGGTAACTATACGAACTCATGCCAGTGACATGGCAGGGTCATCACTGAACTTCAAACCAAAGAGCTAATGAGGCTCGTACTGCGTTAAGGGAGAGAACGGTGGCAGGTAACATGTTCCACGGTGGCAGGTAACATGTTCCACCCTTCCAGATGCTTTGCACATGTCTTGTTTTATGACCATGATAACATGATAGAATTCCAGCCCCAAGAAATAGTGGTGTGATTGCCACCTGTTCCACAGAATCCTCTCAGTGGTATTGTTTTCAATGCCAGGGATGATACCAATTAGCCAGGCAATAAACTGTGGTGTGTGCAAAATAGAACAGTCAAAATAAGAAAGGTCTGGAAAGGAGGCCCAAAGCACTGGCCACACTCAGGCCAGAGGCAGCACAGCCAGATGAATGGTTAAGCCTGAGACTCTTAACTGCTTACCTTGAAGTCTGTGTGCTTCCACTTGTACATTGTCGGGTGCTAAACAAGGGGCTCAGCTTCCTCTGTGCCTCAGTTCTCCCAGATACACAAGGATTGCGGCCATGGTAACTGACGGGATGGTGTGGCCATAGTCAATGAGCTTCTTTGGATTTGGGGGTTTTTAGTTTTTGTTTGAATAGGCTTTCTTGTTTGTTTGTTACTTTTGAGACAGGGTCTAATGCATCCCACACTGGCCTTGAACTCACTATGTAACCAAGAATGTCCTTGAACTTCTGATCCTCCTGCCTCTACCTCCTGAGCACTGTGCCGTGTGCCCAGTGTATGCCCTGCTAGGACAAAACTGAGCCCCAGCCACAGTCGCCACATACACCATGGATATGAGATGTCCCGTCTGTGATGGACTGGCTGGACTGGCTGCGTGCAAGGAGGAGGAAGGCCATGCCATGCCACCTAGCTCCAAGAGGGAGGCTAGGACCAATGGAGGAAACCAGAAGCAAGACTCTGTACCCACTTGAGAGAACGTTCAGAGGATCCAAACTCCCCAGTGGAGAAATGAGTTCCCAGTTACCAGAAAAGCTCTCTGTTTTCTTGTTCTGTGGTTGGGAACGAGTCATAAGGTGGCAACACTGATTAGGAACTTCAAAGAAATCAGGCGGTGAGTCACTGTGAATGGTAGCTCCGAATCTCTCTTCCTCCTCCATCGAGGACTCTGAATGTTGATTTCTGGGTATTTTAGGTCATTTTCTGTTGTTCCTGGATACCACAAACTGGGTGAAAAGTAACAAAAGTGTAGTCCTCACCTTTCAGGTTCAGGGACAACGGGCTGCATGTGGTAAGGCCTTCGGCTCCCAGGGACTGTGCAGTCTAGAGAGAGCAAAGGCATGTTGTGCTTTCCCTCCCCTCCTGGCAAGGCTAATAAGATCATGGGCTCCTTTCTTTTCTAATCCTAATTAGGCCCCTCCTCGTAGTACTGTGACAATGGAATTAACGCTCCATGAATTTGATGGAGGTATCCAGACCACCGCAGGAGACAACCCAGGTGGCAACGGGGCCTTACTGCATGCTATCAGTTGCTTGCCTTTCATAAAAGAAGCAAGCTAAAAGGCCATGGTGTTTACAGTCAAATTCCACAAATGTCCACTTTACCTGTATATTCTTGGGCAATATAGGATATCTCTTTGGGTCTTGTTTGTTCTTCTGTAAATGAAATAAATTTCTAATAATCCCGAGGACCCAGAATCAAAGCTAGTGGGTTTTGTTTGTTTGTTTGTTCTTGCTGCATTGGTAAGCACTGTGCCAAAATAGGATTTACAGCTAGCTGAAGCACACAGACTGGAGCTTTCCAACCTTTGAAACCCATTGGGGGTGGGGGCGGTAGAAACTAGATAAAGATAAAGAAACTCAGCAAGCATGTGTGCCAAAGCAACACTTACAAAGCTCCGAGAGACAGGCAAATTGGAAGTTCTCCCAAACCTGAAAGTCTTGCGTTTCTTGTCAGGCAGAGGAAAGAATAAAGGGATAAAATGGACATTGATGGTTTTTTTTGAGAACCTACCTAATGCTGGACCCAGTGACACAGCAGACCTCCATTGTGATTAGGAGGGATCCAGACTGAGGGTATGAGTTTGGCAACTGCCTTGGTCTAAATTGCATTCATAAGCCCTTCTAGCCCTTTGGAAGTTTTGTGCTGTCTTTCCTAGAGCCAGTCAGGACTAGATGACTCCATCTCACTACAGTTCTTAAGTCTGATACCCAGCTTCTAACTGACAGTGGTGGGGTAGCTAAGGACCTGCCACATCCTTTAAGAAGCCCCGCCACACGGCCCCACCATGATCTGCTTTCTCTCTGCTTCACAGTGTGACGGAGTTGAGGTGGACCTGAGCAATATCTTCCTGGAAGGCATTGCCATTCTGAACATTCCCAGCATGTACGGAGGCACCAATCTCTGGGGAGAAACCAAGAAGAACCGGGCTGTGATCCGGGAAAGCAGGAAGAGCATTACAGACCCAAAGGAGCTGAAATGCTGTGTCCAAGGTAAGCAAGCGCCAGGGTAATTGCTCTAGCCATTGCCTCAGTGACAGAGTGAGCTGGCACGCCACACAGAACCTACAGCAGGCTTGATGAGGACCCCACAGTTGCCAAGGACCTGGTGCTCTGGAAACAGGCTGACTCATCATCCCTGGGGTTACCAAGGTTACAATCTAATTGGGAAGACAAGGTTCACAATAAAGGACCCCTAGACAACGCCTGCCTTGAGTACCAATGTCTTTCACTGTCTACATCCAGCAGCTTGCAAGCTGCTCTCAACTCACAAACAACATCAGACCCCACCCATTGTTCCATCCCCCTGGGGACCCTTTGTCCTCAGAGCTTCTAGAACTCTACTGGCTCCCAGTTTTCTTGGTCATCCCCCTGCTCACTGCTCAGTCTCTTTTCCCTCTGGCCAATTAAAAAAAATCAGAATCCAACCACTTCTTACCACCTGCTTTCTGATTGCCTGCATCTAAGCCACTGTCTTCTTTCTTCTGAATTACTAAAAACCCTTCTCTCTGGATTCCTTCTTCTGCCCGTGCTATATATAATGTGTTCTCACCAAGTGCTGCAGTAGTGTCTGCCTATAATACCAGCACTTGAGAGGCAGAGCAGAAGTGTGAGGCCAACCTAGGCTATATACCTAGAACAATCTTCCAAAACAGTCTATTCATAAAGACCCCTGAGAAGATGTCCTACTGTGCCATGGACCAAATCCAGTACTGACTCCAAGTAAAAAGCCAAAGGTCTTAGTGTGATCTGGAGGCTCATGGGCTCTAGCCCCCAGCTAGCTCCCAGACCTCATCTTCTGCATGGACTCTCCCTTTCAGGAACTCTGCTTCTGTCACTTGTATGGTGGCTTGCGGGAAGCAACCAGTCCTTTCCAAAACAGCTGGGTAGTGTGTCTAAGAGGCCCTCAGCTTTTAATGTGCAAGGACACAGAAGACAGCCTTCTGAGAGGCCCTTAAATGACCTTCATCCCAACTCCTTATCAGCCAAGGACTTAGTCAAAGCGCCTGGCTGCTAAGTCCTCTAAGGATGCTTTGCATTTCATGGTATCTCAGTTGCCTGGAGAGTGGAGGGGTAGGGACATTGCCATGGGTACTATGCCAGCAGGAGTCTGACCCGTACTTTTTTTTTTTTTTTTTTTTTTTTGCGCCTCAGTTTTCTTTGCTGTAAAAACAGCTTTTCAAGTAAAATTTTGCTGGGTAGATGAGGTTGAAGAAGAGGATGATTGTTAAACCAGACCTGCTTTCTGAAAAAGATTCCTGGACTCTGAGCTACCTACTATTGAAAAGAGGGAGGGTCTGGCTACCTACCATTGAAGGGAGGGGGCTGACTATCTACCATTGGAGGGGGGCTACCTACCATTGAAGGGGGACTACCTACCATTGAAGGGAGGGGGCTAACTATCTACCATTGGAGGGAGAGGCTACCTACCATTGAAGGGGGCTACCTACCATTGAAGGGGGCTACCTACCATTGAAGGGAGGGGGCTGACTATCTACCATTGAAGGGGGGCTACCTACCATTGAAGGGAGGGGGCTGACTATCTACCATTGAAGGGGGGCTACCTATCATTGAAGGGGGACTACCTACCATTGAAGGGGGGCTACCTACCAACTATTGAAGGGAGTGGTTACTTGTTTATTTCACATGGATCATCTGTATTCTAGAGCAAGGTAATAAAGAAACATCCTCTTCATATCTCTGTCCTTTCAAAGCGGACTCAGGAATATTTCTCTTTTGCCCTCTTATGGCCCCTTTATTTCACACAGTAAACTTTCAAATTTAGATGAATTATTAAGCTGAATAGTTAATTCCTCTTTCTTCCCTTGGCAGGGGAAGTTGTGGGTGCTAGCAGAGTGAGGGAAATATTGGAGGTTGTATCAAGTTCCCGACACCTCCCTCATGTTCCCATTCCAACCCCACTCTCACCTCCTGGCACCCAGATCTACCAGAACAGAGAAGGAACTGGCAGAGAGGAAAGACCCTCTCCCAAATCCACCCTGGGACTTGAGGGTTCTCTTCCTGAGATCACATTCTGCTTGCATCTTTCTGTTCTTTAAGCAACAGTAAACTGTTGGTCTCTCTTGGCCATCTTGCATGGGAGGCCTTCTCCCCAACCCCCATTTCCCATCCCCAAAATGCTGAAAGATGAAACACTTCCTGTTCTTCAACAGGAGTGTGAGCAGATCAAAGGAAAGGCCCTGGCTTCGGGACTTGTCACGGATCTCTACTCGGAGCCTCCTTCCAGGGAGAGTCATCCCATAAAGTTGAGTTCACAGCAGGGAAAAGCTAAAGATTTCCCTTAGGAAATCTGGGCTCCGACTCACACTCTGCCTCTCCCTAGTATGTGGTGTTGTGGATGTTCCTGGCTCTCCACTTTTCTTAGCTATAAAACAAGCACTCTGGAAATCATATTTTGAAACTTTTTGTTTGCTTTTTGAGACAGGGTTTCTCTGTAGCTTTGGAGCCTGTCCTGGAACTCGTTCTATAGACAAGGCTAGCCTCGAACTCACAGAGATCTGCCTGCCTCCACCACCCCACCCCCCAAGTGCTGGGATTAAATGTGCCACCACCACCTGGCTATTTTGAGACTTCTAACACCTCTAAAAATTGACAGTTGTAATTTGGTCTATGTGGCCTGCTTGAGCAGAATTGTATGTATATTTTTTTATTCTGTATAGTTTGTTCCAGGATTTCTGGACCAGTAGCCAAGGGGGCAGAGGCTGTCTGCAGGCTCTTCATTTATTGAGATTCTTGACTCCTTGACCTTTCTTTGAAACTGGGAGAGAGAAGTCAGGACAGAGGGTAGGAGAGAAGGGTCTCATCTTAGGAAGTATAAGAGGAAGAGAGATAGAAGGCTAATGCCAAATCTCTCATCATACATCAACCTTTCTCCTGGGAAAAGTGGCCCAAGTAAGAAGGTCACTCAGGATTAACATGGTGTGAGGGCTATAAGAACGCAGCCTGCTGAGAAGCCAACAAAGGTACAGGGAACATTATTGGGTGGATAACCTGAGTTTAAGTTTTGGCTTTATATTTTTCAGTTTTATTAAAATTTTAAAATTATCCCACCTCCTCAGCATCCTTGTCTATAAACTGGGCACAATAGTACCTAGTTCCCTAGTTTGTTAAGAAGGTGGTGGGCGTAAAAGTGCCTGGACACAGTATGAACTCAAACTTAGATAACCACCCTCTGTCCTCTTCAGAGCATGCAAATCTGAGTCTGGTTCTGACACTTCTGTCTGCAGCATGTACCACCAAGGAGGAAAGCAAAGCTCCTACAGATTCCGCTCAGCCTCGTCCTGGCACAAAAACGCACACAAACAACTGAAGCTACTGTCCCCCTCCCTAGGCTTCTTAGATTCCAAGGGCAGAGGCTAGGGACTGTGAGTCTCTGAAACACTACTGTCTTTCCCCAAGTATCAAAAAAAGAAAAATAAAGGGCTGGACTGAGGGTTCAGCATTTAAGAGTACGCAATGATGCTCTTTCAAAAGACAGGAGTTCAATTCCCAGCACTCATATCGGGTGGCTTATAACCAACCACTTGTAACTCCAGTTCCAGGGGACCTGACATTCTGACCTCTGCAGGCTCCAGTACTCAGCTATACACAGATACACAGACTTTAAAATAATAGGAAAATGTAAGCTTGAAAAACAAAAGGAATTAGATAAACAAGAAACTCATGGCGTCAGTTGTTATTAATATTTATAACAAGAATGGTCAGTAATAATCTTTCTTTTTTATATTCCATTGTAGCCTGCAAGTAATTTTATGTGAATGAATATAATCCTAACCAAAAGCCCGTGAAAAAGTTTATGTACCTAGCCAAATATTCCTACTTTATAGTTGGGGGTGGGGAGAGCAAACTGGCCAGTTTATATCCAGAAATAGCACTGGAACCAAGACTTGTGTCCGTGATTCCAACCAGCCCTTAGAGGATGTGTCCATATAGAAAATGTCCTGAGGAGACTTCTGTGTGTGCTGTACAAGTCAGACTTTCACAGCATGGGTGATAGGTAGATATAGTCCAATGAGAGGATCCAATCTCCTTGGTGACACTCTGCTCCTCCCCATCAAGACTCATGCCCCTAGAGCCCCCAACAGAGAGACCAGCTCTGAATTCCCAGGGCATTGAGCTTTGCCTCAGCCTCACTAGAAAACTAGCTGTAACTTTCCCTGAATGCCCTTAGCATCTCTTTCACCCGTCTGTCTTGGAAAGCAAGGGACATGTGTTCCACAGTCTCCTTTTGTTTACCACTCTAGTTGGCATCATGAGCCTGGGAGAAGGACCTAAAAAAGGAGGCAGGCTGAATCTCATTCGCTAACCAACTTTATTCAGAACATCAGACAGTTTATTTCCTGAGGGCTATGAAAGGTCACCTGAGTAAAGGTCTTGTGGGCTGGAGCTGTGTACGGTCGCAAAGGACAAGCTGTGCGTGACTGAAGCATATTTCTCCAAAGAGGCCTATGAATAACAACAGCTGAAGTAAACTCCATCCTATCCTGTCTGCCACACCTGGGGGGAACACGAAGACACATCCCAAGGACAGTTTTGGGTTTTGAAGAAACTGAGGTCACAAGACTAGTCTTGCTTTCTTGGAGTTTTCTCACAGCTCTCCATTCTGGGACCGTGTTCCCCCACAACATCGTGTCCTTTTCACACCCTTCTACCCAGAAGGGTGTACAGTGTCCTATAGAGAGAGGAAGGAATCTTGCCTTCAGTCAGCACAGTTGGCAATGGACTCTACAGGAGGACAGGGTCAGGCATGAAGCAAAAATAAAGGCAAGTCTTAGAAAGCATTATATGTGAATATGGGAACGGTTAAACATCCATTGGACAAGTGAGATGTGCTAGTCATCTTTAAATGAGTGATTCCAGTGCAGCTTACAGGACTTGCTTGCAACTGAGAGGCTGTGTGGAGTAAAGGGACGTACCACTGAAGAATAAAAAACAAAACCACAACAAAAAAGCTCACCTCCGCACCTCCACCCATGAGACCTCATTACCTCTCCATGCCTCCGTTTCCACGATTCACCAGGCAAGCAGTGAGGGGCTCATTCTCCTGGATTGTTGCAAAGGTGGAATTGGATCGTCTTGTAGGACACATAGCAGCACCAAGAACTTGACGAGGCCCTCCCCAGCAGTCATCACTGTCACTACTTGGTGTTAGTGACAGGAAAGGGACAATTTAGCACGTCTCTCTTGACCTCTTCAGAAATTTGGCCTAAATTTCCCCTAAACCATCCGTGGCTCTAACAATCCTTACTTCTTGGGTTATTGTTGGGACTGTGTTTAAGTGCTTTTGGCTGTCACTGGAGGGCTTAGGAGGACACCGGAGCAGACTGCTGTCCAGTCAAGCAGGGGGAAGTCTGGGTGAATGAGTGAAATTGGAAAGCAGAGCCCTTGGAGTCCTGCCATTCCCTCTGGCACCAGCCCAAGACATAAGCGAGAGACTTCCTACACAGTTTGTCCTAGCTCTCATCCAGTCTTCAGGCTGGAGCCAATAGTGGAGTGGAGATAAGTTACCCCACTGGGCCCTCTGGCTGTCTCACATGTGGTTTTTCTATCAGTCCCACTTGAACCACAAATAGAGTGTTCTAGACAAAGTTCTAAGCCAAATTCTCTCTTGACTATCATCAGGTAATACTTTCTGCCAGTCAACAAACCAAGGGACAGACACTTCTGGTAGAGAGTTTACTTCGAGTCATTCTTACAACATTACAGACAGGCTTTCTGTCAGATCATTCAACATACATGCAAATGCACCTGCCAAGCATCAGGCACTAGAGCATGATGGGGAATAATGACCTCCCCTGTCACTAGGGGAGTAGCACAGCATGGCCACAGTGAGACATATAAAACTGTGGTAAATGCTAAGAGCTGCATGGCTCCCTCGCCCGGATGAGTCCAGCCAGCCAGTGTAAGATTCACAGACACACCGTGGCCTCTCTAGCCTGCTTCTGGTGCCTGCTGACACAAGCAGTCTCCAAGCCCATGCACAGCATCCCTGCTCTCCCAGATTCAGAGGCTGTCTGTAGGCAAGGGAAGCAAAGCCTAATACGACCCCATCCCAGGCATACAAGATCACAGGGCTCTTCTGCCCATTTGACTCTGCATGAATGGCTTGTTCACCTCGAATAGTGCCTGTGGGGATTTTACCAACTGTGTGAAGAGTGCCCTGAATTCTAAAGCCAGGACACAGATAGCAGCCAGCCATCTCAAAGGCTTGCAAGTGGGAAACCACAGCTCAGTTGAGATTTCAAAAAGAATGGTGATCACAGCTTTATGGGTTCTTGTGGCTTTCTTTCAACTTTATAAAAAAAAAAAAAGTCCTAACAGAGTAGGGCCCAATAGGTTCAGAGCTGGCCAAGGCTTTCCCTAAGTATTCTAAAAATTGGACATTTCACAGGGGTATATTACTTTCTGTTTCTGTGATAAAACGCTGACCAGAAACCAACTTGAGGAAAAGAGCTTGTTCGGCCTACAGGTTACTGTCCCCCATTAAGGGAAGCCAAGGCAGGAACCTAGAGGCAGAAACTGAAGCAGAACCATGGAGAAAAGCTGCTTGCTAGCTTGCTCCCCATGCCTCATCCAGCTTGCTTTACTATAAAACCCAGGACAACCTGTCCAGGGATGGCATTATCCACCGTGGGCTGGGCCCTTCCACATCAGTCATTAACCAAGAAAATGCCCAGCTGACATGCCAAGGAGCCACTCTAATGGAAGCAATTCCTCAACTGAGGCCCCCTCTTCCCAGGTGACTCTAGTTTGTGTCAAGTTGACAAACTAGCTAACATGGAAGCTCTCTCCTGCAGGTTGGCAGGGAAGGAGGCATGTGAACTCTAAAGGGCCCTGGGAGTACTAGGTGTGTGCAGTGGGACTCTCCTCGGTGCTGGAAAATTACCATGGCAACATGTGTCATCTTGTTAAATGTTTGCAGGCCTGCAGAAAGATTTGACTCTGCTGTGCACAGGAAATCACAGCTCTGCCATTCACTCTTCTAGCAGCCCACGCTGGCATCAACAAACCCCAAACTAGTCATTATCTTCCCCTTCTACCTGTCACCTTCTCTCCTCAAGCCTCCCCACAACCACATGGCCCCTGCCTGGTTAGTGTCTCATCTGGTACCCAAGCCAGATACCCTGCATTCCCCCTCAAAACTACGGACTCTGCTGTGATTCCTGCTTCACAGGGCATCTCCCTGTGCCTGGCAGAGTCCCTGAGGCTTCCGATGGGCTTCTGAGTACTGGCTGGCCAAATGCACCCAGCGCTGGGACAAATGGAGTGGTGAGCTAGGGGGCTGTCTGTTTTTAATTTGGTCTATCAGCAAAATGGAGCTCCTGTGAATGATGCTGGCACACAAGGTCCCAGGACTCCTCCACCTCTGACCTTCCCTCTAAGCTCTCTGTTCTCAGCAGACCCTGTCAGGCAGGAACTGGGGTCAGTGGAAACTCACAGTGACCACCAGGAGTTGTCCTTCTGGATTCTGCAGGTAAGGCCTGGTGCCTTTTTTTCTTTTCTTTTCCTTTGCCACATGGTGTGGTTCTTGGATGCCTGCTTCAGTAGAAACTGGCTTTTCTGTATAGCCTTGAAACTCTGGAATCACAGATTTCTTTAAATTTCAGCAATCATTTTGTCCTCTAGATAAGGAGAAAGAAATAGCAAGGGGAAGTGGCTTGCTCCTGGTCAAACCTGCATTGAAATATAGGTCATTTAGCCCACAGAGAAAAATTTTCACTCCTCCTCAGTCTCCTAGGGGCAGCAAATATTTTTCTGTAATAAGACATGTAAATAGGCTTTGTGTGCCAGAGTCTCCAATGCAACTCCCTAAGGCTAGCACAAAAGCAGCTTTGGTGTGTGGGTCTGTGTTCCAATAAAACTTTATCAACAAAAATAAACTATATTTGGTCCTCATGCTATGAGGACCATCTGTGCTCTAGATGTTCAAATGGTCCATGAACCAAGAGGATGAGCATAACTTGAATGCAATGCAGACTCTCAAGGCCAATACAGACATGCTGGAACAGAATCTGCATTACCACGGCCTCTCCAGTCATGTGTAAGAAGAGTTCTGCTGGTTGGCCTGGCTGATCCCCCTGAAGAATGTCATGATGAAGTTTTGTAGAGTAGAAGAATGAGGTGTGGAAAGGTTAACGGACATGTCCCAGGTCAATTGATGGGTCTGGAACTAGAGTGCAACTTCTAGCATTCCAAACATGGGCTGCCACACATCAAGTAACCCACCCTAGATCCAGTCCCATCTATTTGGGTTGGCCCTGATCCAGTGAAATTCAATAGAAATCCAAGGGATGCAACTGGTCTTCCTTGGCTGATTTTGGAGCAGAGAGGACTCCAGCTGGGGCTCCTCCCACCCTCCCCCATCTCCTGAGACATGGGAGGGGCTGATGAGGTGAAAATGTGCCAGAGAAGCTGCTCACCATCTGTGGAGGGAAACCTGCTCTCACAGGTTCAAACTGGAGCTGCACTCTGGCTTAATCCCTGCCTCCAGAGGTCTGCCTCTCAAAATGAAAGTGTCCAGGGAAACTCCACCTTTCACATGCAGATGGAGCAGCTAGTCCAGGCTCTTTGACAGGACCAAGCACCTTGTTTTGTTTCAATCACTGTTGTCCCATTGCTTGCACCATTTTGATCTCCAAACCCATCCCTGACCCTGTTCTTTGCAGCAGCTCTTCAGTACTGGGCACTTCCTGAGAACCCACCCCCACAGCAAAGCACTGCGCTGGCCATTCGCCCAGACACAGTTATTCGGCATTCTTGGCTACTTTCTGTTTTGTGCAAGGACTGTGTGTGTCTTAGTCAGTTGGGGCTGCTGCAATAGAATACCATAGGCTGAGCGCATTAAACAGCAAAAATTTCTTTCTCATACTTACGGAGGCTGAAGTCCAACATCAAGATGCCAGGCGATTTGGTCCCTGGTGGGGGCCCACATGCTGGCTTGCAGGTGAACACTTCATCAGTCACATAGAAAGCTCCTCTCTTTTCTAAGAGTTTATCTTCATAAACAGTCGGGGGCTGGAGGGTGGTGACACAGACATTTAATTCATAGCAGTATTTGATCTTGGTTTTGTTGTGTTGATTGTTTGGGGTTTTTTGTTTGTTTGTTAGTTTGTTTTGTTGTGTAGTCCGTGTAGGCCCAGGGTTCTCTAAATGCTAGGTTTACTGTCATGAGCTCTCAACCCTCAGCGTTAAGTCTTAGTGAACTCACAAAGAACATGCCAGCCTGTCATTTAGTGTATCCCTACTTAGGAGATAAAAAAGTCCCATATTTCAGTATTTGATTTTATGTCTGAGGAAGCTGAAGCCCTGTGGGGTTAAAAGACTAGAGTGAAATCATATCAACAATGTATAATCAAGCTGGACTCACACCTGGCTTCAGGTACTTAAGATGATCCAGATACTGCAGAGGCTGCAATAGAAAGACAGTATAGTCCAGCCCTCAGTCCACAATGCAAACAGCATGGTGTTTTGCTATAGGATGGGTCAAGAAGTACCTAGCAACCATGACAATACTATCATAACAGGCAAATACCATGGAGTAGCAGAGCCAGTGGGTACCACAAAAGTATGGGACACAAGAAAGAGAAGAAATCTCCTTCCAAACCTGATCCTTAGTGACTCAGGACTATTCCATGCACCTAGCAGGGGATAAATAATTATTCGATGACTGACCTACTGACTGATGGACTGACTGACTGACTGACTGAATGAATGAATGAATGAACAAATGAATGAATGAACGAACAAGATAGGACAGGTGCATGCTGGTCCTAGATGCTGGCAGGGATTTGAAGAGACAAAGAATGAGAGAAAGAGAACATGAGCTAATGCAGAATATGGATTTGCAACTGTAAGGCCTTGATTTGGGAGAGAGTGACTGAAGAGAAATAATGGGCAGAACCAAGAGTGGTGGTGAGCAGACACACAGGATGCTACACCATCTTTACAGGTGTCTCCCTCACCCCCCCCCCACAATTCCCTGCTTCTTCTGTGCACAAGCTGAACCTTCACAGCCTGCCTCCTCTATACCCTAACCTCTCTCTGAGCAGAGGCTTCTGGTGGCAGAATGGATACTGTAAGCAGAGACCCATATTCCTCCCAGCACATTGCCAACTCAGGTTTCTTTCCATGCTCAGGTCAGTTCACCCAACATTTGTTATGCATCTAGTTATATTTAGCACCATATGCTAAAAATATTTTCCATTCGTCATCTCATTTTAACTCCCTATAGTGCCCCTGCCTTGGTCCATTTTCTTCAGCTGTGACACGGTGTCACAGACCACAGCTCGGGAAGCTGGGATATCCAAGATGGAAGGATCATTTTCTCTGGCAGTCTCAGCTTAGCAGCTTGGCAATGCCAGACCTCTGCCATTTTTCCCTAAGACCTCCTTTCTTCCTGAGAAATGCCCCGTCTCCTGCTGTCCCTACCATTGTGGGCACGTGGTCCCTCCCCTTCTAAAGTACCTGCCCCTCTTCACATAAGTTCAGACACCATCCTTTCCCCACGCAGCACCTTCATCAAAGCTCCGGCTAAGCCCACAAGATACAGCCACAGAATGAAGGGGGGCATTTTCTCGTGCTGTTGCTCACAAGCAGGCCCATAGAAACCAGAGGCAGCCGAGCGCGTCCCTCTTCCCGTGCCTTCTCTTACCTCACTGACACTTGTACTAGCTGTTCTGTGCATGGTGGTGACAGGCAAAGGCTCAGGCCCGTCTGCTGTTGCCCAGTCAGTAAATTGGTCTTCACATTGGCAGGAGATCAATATGCTTCAATATGCTTCAAATATGCTTAAGGATCGGTGCACCACCCTAATTGAGGGAAACCGAGGCCCTAGGAGGGACACTACTTGCCAGAGGTTGTACTATCAGCAGAGCTCAAATAAAACAGCATTCCATCTCCCTCTGTGAGACCAGCGCCCACCCTCCCCCCACCCTTTCCTGCCTCAGTCTGGGTCAAAACTGACTTATGCCTTCTGGCTACCTCTGTGCCTTGATGAGGTTTGACTTGTGAGAGTAGAAGCCTAAGGACCAATGTGACAAGCACATGATACAAAAGAGGAGCCCTGCAAGAATGAGTGTCAGGTCCATGCCTTTAAGCTCCTAGAGAGCCAGGAACAAGAGAAGGCAGAGCAGATCTCTCTCTCTCCTCTCTCTCCTCTCTCTCTCTCTCTCTCTCTCTCTCTCTCTCTCTCTCTCTCTCTCTCTCTCTCTCTCTCTCTCCTCTCTCTCTCTCCTCTCTCTCTCTCTCCCCTCTCTCTCTCTCTCTCTCTCTCTCTCTCTCTCCCTTTCTCTCTCCTCTCTCTCTCTTTTCTCTCTCTCCTCTCTCTCTCCTCTCTCTCTCTCTCTCTCCCTCTCTCTCTCCCTCTCTCTCTCTCTCTCTCTCTCTCTCTCTCTCTCTCTCTCTCTCTCTCTCCTCTCTCTCTCTCTCTCCTCTCTCTCTCTCTCTCTCTCTCTCTCTCTCTCTCTCTCTCTCTCTCTCTCTCTCTCTCTCTCTCTCTCTCTCTCCCCCTCCCTCTCTCACTATTGCTCTCCTTTCCTCTCCTCTCTCTCACTCTCTCATGCACACACAAGAAAGTGGGAACTAGAGCACCACAGTCATGGTTAGGATACCTGAGGCCCTTTTTGGCATAAAGGAAACAGACACGGGAGTGCATCTCCTGCTCAGAGCTAAGAAAAGCCTTTCTAAGGAAAGCCAGTATCATGGAGACAGCGACTGCTTCCTGAGTTTCCTCGTACTGCTCCAATGAGGTGGGATTTGTACAGAGCACTCACTGACCTGCCAGGAGATGTCATATCTACCTCCCAGAGGGTGCACACCACATCCCTAAGGAGACATGAGTGGTTACGTCCCAGGGTTCAGATGCAGTGCTCTTGTTCTACATCATCCCCCAAGGCTGAAAAGGAGAGAGGAGGACTGTGAGGACCTCTGCATACAGCAGTGTCACTTGGAGAAGACCAGGACAGGTCTCGGGGGCTTTCTCCAGGCTGAGCCCTGTCTTTCGGGCTGGAGTGTTTGTATACTTGCTTTGAATGCTTTCACCAGGAGCTATGCTGTAGCTACACTCACCCCAGTTGGGGCTCGGGTGAGCTGATCAGGGCCCAGCTTTGTTGGGTGTTAGCATTGAGCTACCAAGGAATTGCAGGCCAAGAGGAACTCCAGACGACACCTGTCTCAGCCTTGGTGGCTAAGTGTGTAGGAAGGCCTGCCAGCCCCCACTCACCTGTCTAGACAGTGGGACTGCCCTTGTCCCTCTGCCAAACAGAACTAAGCCGTGTCTTTTCTTTTTGCAGGGAAAAGTAGGTCCTAGTACCTATAGTACACATTGGTTTCTTTGGGGCACAATGACAAGAGGCATTGCTGCTTGCAGAATACCTTCATATTCTCTCAACACATCAAGGCGGGTTTATTACCCCTCCTTTAGGCAGAATTGATCACCTTCTAAATTATGAAGTTGAAAGCCCTAAACTGTGGTACCTAACAATGCCATTAAATTTGATACAGGCTTTTTTTGTCACGTTAGCATATAAATTAATAGGTTTTATTTCCCTCTTCCCTATCACCTTGCACCCCCCTCCTTTGCTGGTCTCTAAATAGTACCCCTTTCTGCATCCGTGTCACAGGTAATCATTACTTTCTTTTCCTTTTCCCTTCCTTAAAATCTCTTCCTCTGTTTCTCCTTTCTTGACCTGTGTGTAAATATACAGATACATGCAAAAATTTAAATTTGGGGTCTGTATGTGCAAAAAACATGTGTTATTTGTCTTCCTAACTTCGGCCAATATAATTAACAAAATAATCTCCAGTTTTATCCATTTTCCTTCAAATGGCATAATTTCATTTATATTTAAAACTAAATAAGATTGTATTTGTGTATGGACCACATTTTCTTTAACCATTCATTGATAGACAATTTGGCTGGCTTGATTTCTTGGCTGTAGTGACTGGAGCCACTAAGACCATGGGTATGCCTGTGTCTCTATGACATGCTGGCTTGACATCGTGTGTGTGTGTGTGTGTGTGTGTGTGTGTGTGTGTGTGTGTGTGTGTGTGTATACATATATACGTGTGTGTGTGTGTGTGTGTGTGCGTGTGTGTGTGTGTGTGTTCTATAGTTGGGTCATATGGTAGTTCTAGTTTGTATTTTTGGATGAACCTCAAAAAATGCACAAGTTTACCTTCTAGAAATGGACCCTTTCAGGGTGTGATTAAGTGAATATGAAGCTGTTAAGGTGAGCTATGACCTAATCTTATTGCTGTCCTCATATATGATAAATTTGGGAGCCGCGAAGGCAACAGGGATGTATGTGCACAGGAAGATATCTATGTGGCCAAGACAGCAGTGATCTGTAAACCAAGTAAAGGCTTCAGGAAAAGCCAATTGTATTAGTTAGAGTTTCTATTGCTGTAAAGAGATACCATGATTACAGCAACTCTTATAAGAAAACCATTTCATTGGGGCTGGCTTACAGTTTCAGAGGTTCAGTCTATCATCATCATGATGGGAACCATGATGTGCAGGCAGATGTGGTGCTTGAGATGAAAGTCCTACATCTTGCAGGCAACGGGAAGTCAGCTGACAGACACACTGAGAAAAATCTAGAACAAAAGAGACCTCAAAACCCTCCCTTGCAGTGACACACTTCCTATAACAAGGCCACACCTCCTAATAATGCAACTCCCTTTGGGGGATATTTTCTTTCAAACCACCATACCAACCTGTTTGGGATCTTGATTTTAGACTTTGGCATGATCCCTCTGGCTTCCAGAGCTATTGGGAGGTCTGAAGTCATGTCCCCTTGGATACCAGGGTTCTGCCAGCTTTTACCTGTCACTGTTGAGCTCTGATCCCTCTTCCTGACAGTTGTTAGAACTAAATAAATACAAGCAAAATGGGGTCGAGATAAAAAGCTGGAAGGAAAGTAGAGTCTGGATAGAGAGTAAAGGCATAAAAGACAGGGTGCCTTTGTCCAAAGCACACCTTGGTTTCTGGCCTCTGCATGGAGGTGAGAGAGGTTGGGGGGCATGATTTGGTGTGTTGTTTTGAGGACTAATGCTGTGATTTGAAGACAGCTCTAAGAAGCCATACAGGTAAGCGCTTAGGAGTTGTAAGGAGAAAGAGAAAGTGAAACAGTCATGTTTTAAGCATTCCTCTCAGCCTGGCACTTTCACACACTTCTGGGTGAACATTATCGTCCCTAATTTTCACCTGAGAAAGTTCTAGATCGAAGCAGTCATGAAACAGCTTGCTTCTCTCTTCACCTGAACTCCTGTGGGCACTTTTTGAGAAGCTCAGCATCTCAAACTTGAATGTGTCCTGGAATCTTCTAGAGGGCTTGTTAGAACACAGTCTGCTTGACACAAACTCCAGAATGTCTGATTCTGCAGATCTGAGGTGGGGCCCATGGATGTGCATTTCTAACAAGTTCCCAAGTAATGGAAAGACTACTGGTTTAAGGCCATGCTCTGGGAACCACTGGCCAGTGGCAACAAAAACTTAGCCCGCTGGATAGTGATGCCCTTTGGAATCACTGAGGACTGTTTCAAAATAAATGATGCCTGGTTAGCATGCCCATGCATTTTAATTTAACTTATAGACTGTGTAATCTGGGCACCATTGCTTTTGAAAGCTCCCCAGGTAAGGTTAACATACAGCCAAGTTTGGGATCCATTGACATAGCCACACTCCCCTTTAAGTTTTATCACCATTGTCCACTCCAGCTGCTCATTACTGAGGCCACAGGTAATCTGCCACTGACCAGTACCGTTCACAGCATCTCATCCATGTTTAACTCCTTTGTCTCAAAACACCTTTGCTAGAACTTCCCAAGTCGCTTATTTGTCTCCTTTTTTCTTCCATTCCTTCATCTCTTACCCCATCTACCCAGACTCTGTGCTACAGTAACTGCAGTTGCAGTCTGCCAACCGTGGACATGTCCTTATCCCTCCTCTCAATGACTATGCTGCATGGAAGACCTTGAGGGCCATCTAAATCTTGTCATGCGTAGACACTAACAGGGTTTTATTTTAACCAATACTTTTTGGTTATAACACAAGTATGAGTTAAACATTTAGAAAAGCATAAAGAAGTAGAAATTAGAATTAATTTAATTATCCAGGCCTCACCATTGTTAAGCCTTTGCTGAGTTTTGTCCTTTTTTAGTGTGTACCATCTTACCTAGTTGAGAGCATGCTACATAAGTAAGCTTATATCTTGATATAATTCTCACATAAAATTTAATTATTATCATAAAATGTACTTAGTATTAAATATGTATGTTGTGATTTTAAAACAAGGTCTCACATAGTAGCCCAGGCTGGCCTCGAACTCACTGTGTAGTCTAGGCTGGCCTTCAACTTACCACAGTCTTCCTCCCCCAGGCTCCTGGGTGCTGAGATTATGAGCAGGATCTCCCACATCTGGCTTGTAAATATTTTAATGGTAGCAAAAGTTTCTATCATGCAGCTACCATATTGTTTGTTTAATTGTTACCATGCCAGAATAAATATGACAGTGGGGTTACTTTTATAAATGATGCTACAATGCATGTGTTTTTATGAACTTGGGTTCTGTCCATGTTTCTCAAATCCCAAAAAAGTAACAGGAGAAACAATGTGAAACCTTCAGACTTATTACAACTGGCAAATTATTTTCAAAACGTTTTCTCATTGTAACATCTTAGATGTGAAGGAACACATATTGCATCTTCTTTTGCCAATACATTAATATTTTGCTTGATGCCACCAGGGATTGCCAGTCTGGAGATGACATGGCCAGCTGTGCATGATAAACCTGAATGCTAGAGGTTGAACAAGTTGGAACTGTTCTTGCTGCCCTACCCCTTGCTTCCACATTCTCCCCTCTCCATTTGCCCACACCACATCTTCCTTCTTTCCTAGAATGCAATGATAGGTGATCAGTGCTCAGACCTAAGTCCACAAAGCCTTGTCACCAAGAAATAGAAAGAGCAGGGCTAGAAGGTCTGCCTCACAGGTTATACAAACTTGGGCCTGGCCCAAAAATCTCCTCAGCTGGTTTTGGATAAGTTTCTGAATAATAATAAGTAATAAGTCTCTCTAGGGAAAAATACCATATACTATAGTTCCATGAAATTTCCAAGTAGGTTTATTGCTGAATTAACTTTTCCCTCTGTCCTGTGCCTGTCAACTCTGTATAGTATATGACCATCTCTATCCCTGGAATGTTCTCCTATCTTCCTTCCTCTCAACCCTCCCCAAAACAGCTTGGCAATCCTGGTGTGTTCTAAACATCCACCTCCTGTACCTTTACCATTCAGCATAGCTACTTAGACATTCCTTGACCTCACAGTTCAACTTGAGCATCTTCTTCGCTGACTTCTGTTTCTCCTTCTTAGACAAGACTCCTTCAGCAACAGAATACTTTATATTGCCAGGTCCTAACACAGTGCCTAGAAAATTGTTGCTAACTCAGTAGCAATTCTGTGACTGAGCAAACGAATCCTGCTTAGCTAAGGTGCATAGCTATTCTATCTTAAACATTAATGAGTAGAAGAGTATAAAGACAATATGATCGTGACACAATTGCCAAACTGACTCTGAGTCATTGGTACCCACGGTAAAACAGACACCTGGTATACCAGATGTCCCAAACCTGGATTCTGTGTTCTAAACACAGAATCTAAACATTCCCTGTTGTTTGTGCCTAGACACTGACTTACATTCTGTTCTCCTTCATTTTAGTAAGAAGTTAATGCATACATAAGTATCTCGGTAGACAAAGAGGGGTTAGGTGATGACGGAACTCTTTTTAAGTGTGACACAAAGAAAACTGAAACCATGGGCTATTTATAGTTATTACACAAAAAGAAGGGGTTTGATGTTTAGTTACTTTAGGAATTTCTTTAAGACTTTCTCAGTAGGCTTTCTTATAATTCTGGTTGTGACCCTAGTCTTTAATGGCTGAGCCTTCTCTACAGCCCCTCAGTAGGCTTTCTAGAAAGCTGAAAGATAATTAGGCAGGTAAGTCCTGGAGTCAAGAGTCAGGGTTAGGGTTAGGGCTAGGGTGACAGACAGGAGTCGCCTTTGTTATGTCTGAAAAGAGAGAGTACATATTCAAAAGTGAGATGACAAAAGGGTAATAAGCCCCTAGCCCCTTCCCCTGCATATATCTCCTCAGTCCCACATCTGTGCCAGCCCTTCCCCCACCTGCCCACTCCTGCTGGTGAGATCAGCCTTCATTACAGCTCTTCTAGAGCCAGGAAGCAAGGTAATGTGTGGGAAGTGAGAGCTGCAAGGTAATGTGTGGGAAGTGATAACAACTTTAAAGCCATTCAACGGGAAAATTTGTTAAAAGACAGAGACATTGTAAAGCTGAAACACTTGAGTCTATTAAGTCCCCTGCTTCTTAGAACATTTTGTTACCAGGGCATGTTTCAAGGAGGGAAAACACTGAACCATTGAGCTCTGTCAGATACCAAAGCCTGGTACAAAGAGCAACATTTTCCAAGGTATCTGTTTCTGCCCTATGCAGAGGAACTTTTTCTAAAAATGTTTGCCTTTATTTTCTTCTCTCTTATCACAACACAACTCCCCTGTCCTCCTCAGCCCTGGAAGTCCTCTCTTTTTCCTATTCATCTTCTGCATCCTCTTCTCTTGCTTCCTCCCACCATGCCTCCCCTACCTTCCATAGTCTATGCTGTTTTCATGGACACTATTAAACCAGCACAATAAACTAAGACTCTGCAATGATTGTTCAACCCTCTACGGTAAGGGAACTAATTAAGTGACTGGAGATTTAGACATTCATTGTTGATTAGCTCCAAACTCTTCAGAGAGCCTGGAGCGTTCTCCTATACAAACCTTACCCTTTTATGGCTTCTTGTCCCAAGTCCAAATGAAATGGAGAGCTTAAGGAGACAGTATCTTTTAATGGATGTGAAGAAAGGGGAACTTAAGGATGAGAGTCGAGTGTGGATGGATGCAGAGGGGAAAGCTGTGTGCTTTTCACAGATGGATTCTTCTCTCATATCTCTTGGCAGCTAATGTCTCTCAGTGGTCATTTGTTTAGACTTCAGTGTTACATGTTCACGGTCAGTCCGCTTTGGCTAACTGCCTCAATTACATACACACCCATCAGTGCAGTGTTTTTTAAACAACTGTCTTCAAAACAAAAGAATAAATATTTCTTCACTAATCTTAAACAGCCCATCTTTAGAGGACAGAGCCATTTGGTGAACAAACCAAAAGTCTTGACACAGTTTTTCTCGCTTATGGCTATTAATGGAGTAGTAGTAACTAGCCTCAATCTGAGAAAATGTACTCTTGTTCCGCTAGCAAAGGGAATAGATTGTTATTTAAACTCTGCGTCTTAATTTTGCTTCAGTTATAATTACACAAACAGTTGCATTTTAGAATGAATATTAGATCCAGTACCCAAGATTACTCCTGCTGTCACTCTCACAGTGGAAAATGGAGGCAAAAATCCAAGCAAAATGGATCACTCCTCCCAGGCTAGGAATCAGAAGCCATTGCCACCATTGGCAATGGACTTCGTGGTTTTCTACCTCCTTTTCCACTGTGAGCCACAGTGGTCTGACACATGTGGAATACTCTTCTCCTTCGTTTGACTTAGGCATGGGGTATGTTGAAGAAGGCCCTTGTACTTCCTGAGAATGTCCATGGAGGATGGTTCACCAGCGGCTAAGCACAGGCCAAATTGGAGGCTAATTAACCATCAGTCATCATTAGCAGAGCCAACATGTTGCTCTGACATTAAGCACAGTTATAGACTCATCAACATTCCATCTTATCCTAGTCCCAAACCAATATGTCTCTAGCAGCTAGGTGGGTGGTATTTCAGAAACAGCTGGTTTGTCACTTATGATATTCTATATTTGAAGAGGCTTCTTGATGTCAGCCTATTCACTGGATACATATTAATTTTCTAAATCAAAGCTTAAGAAACTTATCAGCTTCTTCTCACAAAAAAAGGTGCATCTATTTCTTTTTGGAAAAAAAATGTCTGGCTCAGTAAATGAAAACACTCTTGGTGGGAGATGACAGGTAGACCTAGGTTGGCCACCAAGGGACAAGCACTTGTGGATAGACTGTGCTGAGTGAGAGAGAAGAATGTGCATAGTCTTTCTTTTCACTCTACAGACCTCAGTGACCAGCTTCTTGAAGTGGTGGGTCTAGAAGGAGCCATGGAAATGGGACAGATCTACACTGGCTTGAAGAGTGCAGGAAGGAGACTGGCCCAGTGCTCCTCTGTCACCATTAGGTAAGTCCCCTGTTGCCCAGCATCTTCAGGGTCTCCCTACCTCCTTGAACACTGAGGCAAATAATAAACTAACTAGAAGCTACCTTTGGACTTCAGGCTATGGAAAATTGGCAAAAGAAGCTTGGCAGTATTGATAAAGAATACTTTGACTATATTATTTAATTGCTACTGTATATGTATTTTCCCAAATATGTGTTTGGGCCATATGGTTATTTGTATGTATATGATTTCAGGGATGACCACTTGGTATTGGACAATCAATAGTCTTCCCTAGGGGAGACTATTTCTCCTGCTCTTAACATTTCTTGCCTGAAGTTCTTGGTATAGGGTTGATGTCCCATGAGTTTCCCCCTACCCTTCCAACCCCCATCGATGACAGCATGTCTATTGGTGTCATCCTTGTTCTAGTCTTGTTTAGGCAGCTATGTTGGTGAGGTTTCATGGGTGCAGCTTCTCTGTAATTTCCAAGAGACATCATCTCCACGGTAAACTCCCTATCCATCTCTTACAATCACTCTGTCTCTTCTCCTGCTGTGACCCCTGAGCCTCAGGTGGAGGAGTCGTGTCGGGGCTATTGTTTTTCAACAGGATATAATGCTATCATCAACTAGAAGGTCCATCATAACCTATCCTCTTAAAATACCTGGTGACATAAACAGTACATACTATGAAGTTCAGGGCACTGGCAGCCCAGTTCTTTTTCTGTTTATAATTATAAAACATTATATGTATGTTAGGGGTCACATATGCTCTTCTGTGTACAGGATGCCGTCATATATTAAGCCATTAACATCCATGAACTTCTTGTACCGACCAAGTGGGTAGCAGTATTTTGTTTTGTTTTGTTTTTGTTTTTTGTTTTGAGACATGAATGACATAGCCAGCTGCTGCAGGTCTGGATGCTGTGAAGTCTGATAAGGTTCCTCCAATTTCAGCTCCCTCTACTTACATTTTTTCCCCCAGCTTCTTACCCAACATGGCTGTTTCAGATATCTGCATTCCTTCCCTTTTTCTCTCTTGTACAGATCATATCTGTTGGTTTGCCTTGGGGAATCTCCTAGAAGGGCTATGGGGTAAAGGGCTTCCCAGAGGCATCTGGCTAAAGAAGCCTTTCTCCCAGAAACCCTTGGGCAAGTGTCAGTGGGAGCACAATTGAGAAATCTGTTCTTGGCCCTTCCATCAGCCCTCAGTCAGATCCCTTCTGTGGTCCCCTGAGGGTCTGTTCCACTAACCCTTTGTCATTTCTTATCTGTGGATCATCTGTTTCTCCTGTTCCAAACACCATATTCCCTTTCTTTGGGAGCCATCACTGTGATAGGACCCTTGTTTTCCAGACCAGCCTTGGCAGCCCTCGCCCAGAGCTCTAATACTTATGGGGCCCGTTTGTCCATAGAATGCCACAGCTGAGCTTTTGTAAATTACAGAGAGCACAGTGTTCTGACTACCAGTGACTCTAAGAGTTTAAGTATGAGGGGAGCTTTTTCCAGTGGTTACCAGATCTATTTCCAGATGGGAACAGGGGTGAGCTAAAAGTCTCATCCCACTAGGCACTCCTGAGATACTCCTCTGTCCCTTAGTGTGCAAAGGCCTCCTTTCTGCTGATATGTTGTTTTTATTATTAAATTTATTGCTTTAATTATGAAACAAACAAGAGAATTATTGTACTAAAAGAAAGAACTTTTTCCACTCCCATTTTGTAATTTCAGAAATAGGGAAGCTACCAAGCTCAGGTAAGGGCTTCCTGTCCAGTGGGTAGTGACTATTCCCATCCCCCTGGCCAGAGGACTGGCCTCCTCCCAAGGCATCAGAGGAGACACTACAAAGCCCATATGCCAAACACACACACACACACACACACACACACACACACACACACACACAATCCCTTTCCCACGTAATAGAGCAATACTTTCTCTTCACTTCTCCTCCTACACTTGGAGTCACTATTCCTAGATGTCACTGTCCCAGCACAGCCACAATGCATACTAAACCATAGTATTCTGCCTCTTGAAGTTGAGTGCTTATGGTGATAACCACTGTAGCTTAGAGACATTATCTCTTGGATATGTTGCAGGCCTCTTTCTACTCCAGAGCAGAGCTCAGCATGAGCCATTTTCCCCTCTGGCTGGTTGCTGGGACTGCTCAGCAATGAGGCTGCCATGTTTGCTGGCCAGTTTTCCAGGTGGCCGTGGCTTTCAGTGTGCCCATCACAGTCAGTCTCTCCCTCCCTCCCTCCCTCCCTCCCTCCCTCCCTCCCTCCCTCCCTCCCTCCCTCCCTCCCTCCCTCCCTCCCTCCCTCCCTCTCTCTCTCTCTCTCTCTCTCTCTCTCTCTCTCTCTCTCTCTCTCTCTCTCTCGTGTTTTTGAGACACGATTTATCTGTGGCTTTGGAGGCTGTTCTGGAACTAGCTCTTGTAGACCAGGCTGGTCTCGAACTCACAGAGATCCACCTGCCTCTGCCTCCCGAGTGCTGGGATCAATGGCATTCGCCACCACTGCCCAGAACCATGACAGTTTCTCAAAGTGGAGTCTGAAGAGTGAAATCAGGGAAATTCCTACAGTAACTATTAAAGCACAGATTCCTAGGCCTGCATCCAGACCTGCCAAGTCTAGTCCCTGAGATGGGCTGAAGACTGTTTTCAGAACGTTCCCTTGGTCTTGATGAACCTCTCCTAAGTGAGCGAGTAAGGTCCTTCCACTGTCTCTCTCTCTCTGGTGGGAGTGATGGTGACTGTCCAAGTCTGAGGCTCTCACTGTTGTTCCTTTGGTTTGGGTTTCCAGGACTAACAAGCTTCTGCCAATGCAAGTAGATGGAGAGCCCTGGATGCAGCCATGTTGCACGGTAAGTTTGCTGGTCTGGTAGGTGAGCATGAGAAGCATGATTTTGATTTACCCTTTGAAGACACTGACTTGATTTAAAAAAAAAAAAAAATCACTGCACCTCAATGTTACAGGGATGCCCCTTTAGACAATGAAGTTCTGAGACTTTATTCATGGCACCTTAACAGCTTCAGCTTGAACCTACCCAAGTGGCAGGGTCTAAAGAAAGACTCTCCTGCTTGAGGAGCAAGTCCAGATGCTATAGAGAGCTTCATTATCTGGAAGCCAAACCTACACACTCCAAATCCTACCCAGTACATAGACTTGATCCCCTGGTCCACAGCCTTGAGGACCTCCCTGGAAACTTCATAAAAGACAGGCTGGTTGTCTGCTTTGGGATAGCATCAGAACACCAAACATGGCACCAGACTTGTACTGACAACCCTAGAATGCCACCAGCAAATGAATGAAGGCCATGAAACAGGGAATGTTCAGTTGCATGGGCTAAGGCAGGAGGATTTATGAGTTCAAGACTAACCTGAGCTAGAGTAAGTTCAAGACTGACCAGGGTTACATAGAGAAACCCTGCCTCAAACAAACAGGGACAGAAGCGACAGATGAACAGTTAAGAGCTGTTCTTGCACAGAACCAAGGTTCAGTGCACAGCACCCACATCAGGCAGCTCTGACTGCTTCTAACTCCAGTTCCTGGCTGTTGTGGAATAATCTTTTTGTACATTGTGAACATGTGTCACTCTGATTGGTTTAATGAAAAAGCTAAACAGCCACTAGCTGGGCAGGATTTCTGGGCAGAGAGGAAGCTGGGAAGAAGATAGTCACCAGTGAACACAGAAAAAACAGATGACAGGAAGAAAGGTAAAAGCCACGAGCCACATGGCAGTACATAGATAAATAGAAATGTTATAGATACATAGTTATATTACATAGTTACAGTACATAGATAAATAGAAAAGTTATAAGAGCTAGTCAGTAACAAACTTAAGCTCTCGGCTGAGCTTTTATAATTAATAAGTCTCCATGTCATTACTGAGGAGCCAACGGTCCTGCCAAAAAAGTTTGATTACACCAAGGGGATATGACATCCTTTGGCCCCTGGCACCTGCAGGCATGTGGTGCACATGACTCATGCAGGCATACACATACATGTGAACAAAACCAGAAAATAAATAGAACCTCCCCTGTCCTTTCTAGCTGAACCTGCATTAGTTCCAGTCAGTGCTGGTATGAAAGTTAGATCTCCTCATTTTTTATTTGTCCCCCATTAAGAGCCCAGCTAAGAACACTATGGTAAAGCAAAAGCATTGTCTTGGTTCCAGGGCATCCACTGGGGTACTTCATGAGTGATGCCGTCAATATAACAGCAGATATGTAATCTCAAAAGAAACGGAAGTCGTCTTTCTGAGCATCCCCCATTCTTCTTCAGTTGTATTCTTTTTGGCGACCCTTCAAGTATCAAGTTCCCTTGTGTGTGTGTGTGTGTGTGTGTGTGTGTGTGTTTAATGCCTGAAGTGACATCTGCTATAAAGGGTCAAATGAGAAAGTTCTTTGCAAATTCTTACCATAACCTTATGGAAGGGTTAAAAAAATTGAAACCTAAAAACACACTGTAATGAAAACTGGTGATAGGAGCTGGTGAAATGGCTAAGTAAAGGCGATTCCTGCCAGCCAATCATTAGGGCCCACGTGGTAAAAAGAGAGAACCAACTTCAGAAGGCAACATGCCAGGCCACCCACACACAAAGCTCTACTCTCTTTCTCTCAGGTATAATAAAAAAAATTTTTTTTTTTTGTTTTGTTTTGGTTTGGTTTTTTTGAGACAGGGTTTCTTCTCTGTGTAGCTTTGGAGCCTATCCTGGCACTCATTCTACAGACCAGACTGGCCTTGAACTCACAGACATTTGCCTGCCTCTGCCTCCCTAGTGCTAAGATTAAACTAAGATTAAAGGTATGCAGCACCACCACCCACAATAAAAATATTTTTTTAAAAAACTAGTAATAATATTCTGTTGCTGGCATTAGACAGGATGGAGGGAATCTCTCCTGCTTGTTATTCCAGTGAAACTGAGCTGAGGAAATCTACCCAGTCTCCTTCTGTGTTTAAAAAAAGAGAAATGGCAAGCCAGGCAGTGGTGGCACCTGCCTTTAATTCCAGCACTCAGGAGGCAGAGGCAGGCAAATCTCTGTAAGTTTGAGACCTGCCTGTTCTAAAAAGTTACACACAGAAACCCTGTCTCAAAAAGCCAAAAAAACAAAAACAAACAAAAAGGAAAAAAAAAAAGAAAAGAAAAGAAAGAAGAAGGAAAGAAGAGAGAGAGATGGGTAGGGCACTTCAGCGATGGTCAGCATTCATAAGCCACTGCTCTCAAAGAGGACTGTCAGTTAGGATCCCACCCATATCAGGTGGCCCAAGACTGTCTAAAACTCCAACTTTCAGGAGATTGGACAGTTTCCCTGGATGCCCCACTCAGGTGCATGTGCGCGCATGGACACACACACACACACACACACACACACACACACACACAATTAAAATGAGTCATTTTTAAAAATTGCTAGAAGAAATGAAATGTTTTCTCCCCATGGCTCAGTGATATCCGAAGACAGAGGCTGCCATTCACTTAAGTCTAAACTTTGATTTTTTTTTTTTTTTTTTAAATAGGCAAATCCTTCTCACATCCTCACCAGACCCTGCCACGGTGTTACTCTTCAAAAACTACAACTTGCTGTAAAAAATACCAAGTGCAGAATCTCATATGTGTTAGCCTGGATGTAACAAGGAATCAGAGTGGCAAGGGGATGTTTTGGGTTGGTTTGGTTTCCCTCTGAGGACTGAGCTCAGGGCCTTGTGCATGTAGGGCAAGTGTCCTATCACTGAGCTATGCCCAGCAGGGTGAGCGCCTACCACTGAGCTACTCCCAGCCTTTGGCCTTTTTGTTGTTTTGTTTTGTTTTGTTTTGTTTTTGCAATAAGGACTTTCTGTGTAGTTCCGACTGACCATGAACTCACAGTCCCCACCTCTGCCTCCAGACTGCTAGGGTTCTAGGCATAGGCTGCCAACAAAACCATGCCTAGTGTTTTAAAAACCGGTGTGTTTTTCAGCCCTTTGGGAGGCCAGAACCCAAAATCAAAGTCTTAGCAGGGCTGGTTTCTGTTGGTATCTGAGTCCTTATACAAAGAGGAAGAGACACAAAAGGAACAGCCTCAAAAGGACACAGTGGGAAGGCAGTTAGCACAAGTTAGAACATGTTTCTTAAAAGATACACCTAAAACAAAAGGATATATATTGTATATAAAATATATGTTGTAGGCAGATTTTTCTGTCCCTCCAGCCAGCTCCCAAAAAACCACATGGAGACTTCTTCTTGATTATGAAAGCTTAGCTGATAGCCTAGGCTTGTTTCTAACTAGCTTTTGTAACTTAAATTAACCCATTTCTATTCATGTATGTGCTGTTGCATGGCTCGTGGCTTGTTACCTCTCCCCCTACATGTCCTGCTTCCTCTGTATCTCATGGTGCCTCCTCCTGACTCCACCCTTCTTCTTCTCAGCATCCTCCATACCCTGAAAAGTCCTGCCTAGCTATTACCTGCTCAGCTTTTTATTAAAACAATCTGAATGGCAAATCTCCACAGTGTACAAAAAGATTATTCCACAGCAGTATTGTTATATATAATATTATATATAGAAGCTGAATACTATCCTTTACCAGGTATAATAAATCAAACAAAAAAATAATAAAAGACAAATAACTTTAAACACAGTACAATCTAGAACTTTTTTTTTTCAACAAGGTCAGTGTTTGAAAATCTCATTTTAAAAGAGAAAAGCTGGTATCAGGAATAGTAAAGCTTAAGAAAACTAGCATGTGTAATATAGTCTTAATTTATATGGGCAATAGCATTATTTAATTGTTAAATATTATGTAATTTTGATTCCAATAAACTTAAGGAAAAAAATGAAGGAAATTCAGCCACTAATGAAACAGAAAATGCTTTCAAAGACTCATATACAAAAGGACAGCAAACAGATGAACTTATCAGGGAGGGGACACATGAATCCCTGCGGATCTATATACAGTTTTATGGTTTCCAGGGCGTGCTCCTGTAACTCCTCACATATGCTCCAGTAAGGGGTCCTACTGACACCCAACAAAACAAAAGAAGAAGGTAAACTAGTTAGACAAAGATCAGTGGGACTGGGAGAGGACAACAGGGGCTTGTGGGGTGAACATAAGGAAGGTATATTTCACACATGTATGGAAATGTCATAATAAGGGACTGGGGACAGGAGTCAGTCAGGAAAGTGCTTGCTACACAGCATCAGGATCTGAGTTTAAATCCATGACAGCTAGGTAAAACCTGGCATTGTCATGCATGTTTGCAGCTCTGATGCTGGGGAATCAGAGAGAAGTGAGCCCTGGAACTCTCTGCCCAGCCAGCCAGCCCATCAGTAAACTGTGGACAGACTCTGTCTCAATAAGATAAGATGGGGAGTGATACAAAATACCTGATATCAACCTTGGGCCTTCATAGGCATGACTACACATATGTATACACACTACAAACATGTACACATGTGTACTATGCATCACACATACACAAAAGAACTGGAGTGACTGAAAAAATTATACCTAAAAATAGAAAACTGTAAAGCAATATGGCTCAAATATAAATATGATATAAAAACTCAAGCCAACATATAGGTAGGTCAGTAAAATACATTGAAAGGGTCATTCAACCCTTAGGACATATCATAGGAATAAAACAGAAACCTGCTATCATTGGTTTAGAGAAAAGTGTCATGACAATATAAATAAATGACCAAAAGTATTCAATTACATTCAACATTTTTAAAGATTTATTTTAATTATGTGTGTATCTGCGTGTGTATTTATGCATATGAGTACAGGTGCCCACACAGGCTAGAAGGGGTCACTGGATTCCCTGGGGCTGAAGTTTAGGTGGTTGTGAGCTGCCCAGTGTGAGTGCTGGGAACTGAACTGGGATCCTTTGCAAGAACAAACCAGCATCTCTTTTGTTTGTTTGCTCATTTACTTTGTCCTGTCTTGTCTTGTTTTGAGGCAAAATCTTCCTGGGTAACCATGGCTGATCCAGAACGTCTCTGTAGACCAGGCTGGCCTCAGACTCACAGAGATGAGCCTGCCTCTACCTCCTAAGTGCTGGGATTAAAGGTATGAGTGACTGTGCCTAGAAAACACATCTTATTTGTATAGAGATTCAGAGAATACTATGACTGCTAGGCAGTGGTAGTGCACACCTTTAATCCCAGAACTTGGGAGGCAGAGGTAGGAAGATCTCTGAGTTTGAGGGCAGCCTGGTCTACAGAGCAAGATTCAGGACAGCTGGAGATATACAGAAAAACCCTGTCTCAAAACAGCAAAAAGTTACTAGAAAGAAACTGTCAAAATAATGAATTTTGTTTGTTAAACCAGTAACAAATATTTTACTTAATTTCAGAGAAAGTCTTAGTAAAATTATAGACAAGAAATAAGTGCTAATGCTGCTTGGCGGCAGTTCTAGCCAATGGAATATATATGAAACAGAAAATAAATATAAATATTTAGGAAACAGTCAAAACTGTCACTATTGTAAGGGATGGTGACCGTAGAAAGCTCAGGAAGTCAGTGGAAAACCTCATAAATTATTTCAGGGACCTCCTATAGGAAAGTAGGACAAAAATAATAGCATTCCTGCATATCAGCAGTAGCCAATCTACTAGGAAAATAAATACATAGTATAACAGTAGCCAGAAGATGTACAATACACAGCTGAATTGTGGGAAATTAACAAGTATACCCATAAGATGTAAACAGTGTTAAAATTTGAATATGTAGATCATCTTGGTTTCTTTTTCCATTGCTGTGATAAAATACCCCAACAAGAGCAATTTGAGGAAGAAAGGGTTTATCCTGCTGACAGTTCCAGGGTACAGTCCATCCTAGTGACAAAGCCACAAGGTAGGAGCTTAAGTGAGCTGATCACATTGCACCTGCAGTCAGGAGCGGAGGGTATGCTTAGCTTGCCAAGATCCCTGGGCCAGGGGAATGGTGTCGTCCATAGTGGGCGGGTCTTCCCACCTCTGTTTATGTAGACAAGACACTCCTCTACATGACAACCTGACCCAGACAACCCTTCACTGAAATCTATTCCCAGACAATGATTCTGGACTGTATCAAATCATTAAAACTTTGCCATCACAGAGATATCCCATATCTCAATTAGGAATCCCAGAATCCCCATGCAAACTTGTTAATCTGACAAAATAGTGCAAGTCTTAGAGGATTTAATAAAAGAACTTTAAGAGTTTTCAACCTTGAAGCCATTGCAAGGGGGGGGAGAAGAAAATACTGTCTACAAGATACTAAAATAGTTATAAAGTCACAATAATTTCAATAACATTCTCTTATTACAGTATTAGTTAAATAAAATTGATAGTACAAGATAGAGTCTTAAGAAATCTTAGGGTACATAGGGCGACTAAAAACTTACTTATTTGGGTAAATAAGTACTATATAACAAGACTCAAATTGAAAACAAAATGTTATTACCTATGGGGAAAATAGATTATTTTAGTTATCCTATAGGCAGAACCTTTCTATTGAAAAAGTGACAATTTTTTTATTAATAGAAAACTTCAAGCTCTAAAAGTCAAGAATCTATATAGAAGTGTTGGAAATGTAGCTCAGTTTGAAGAATGGTAAATGAACACAGCCCTGAGTTAGAGCCCCAACATGACAATGAGATCGGCAGTTCAATGCCATCCTTGTCTACAGAGTGAGTTTAAGGCTAGCCTAGGGTACATGAGAGATAGCAGTAGAAACAACAACAAAATAAAATAAAAATGGAAATTAATTTAGATATTTAAAAGCCTAAGTGCAAGCTGCTTACAATAGCAGTACAAAAGAGCAGGCTAGTTCCTATACAGTAAAAAGAAACCAACCCTTGGAATCCAGTAGGAAAAAGTACTAATGATGTAAGAATGGACAAACAATTTGCAGATAAGAGGATACAGGCTATTAACCTATGATAGCACCATTTTTAAAAAGCAACAATTTTTCAAATTAAGACACCATGTAATTTTTCATATGCTAAGTAACTTTAAGAAAAAACTTGCTTCTGTCAAGGATGTGGTAAGGCCTCACACTCAGTAAGACAATACAATGAACCGGCCCAGCTTTTCTGGAATGTATCAGGAAGAAACGTGTGGCTCATATCTGTACACCATTTCCATGCCACACCCACAAAGGCAAGCAGAGGGCGTTGGATTCCCAGGAACTGGAGTTATAGAGAGTTGAGGGCCACTACGTGGGTGCGGGGAAACTGAACCCAGGTCCTCTGTAAGGGCAACGGAGAATCATAACCACTGAGCCATCTCACCAGCCCTGATGAGTTTTTTAAAGCTACATGATATTCATCAGATGGAATAATTTTTAGGCATTGAAGGTACAATTTAATAAAATGTTAAGGTCTGGAGGTGAAGTACAGTGGGCAAATGCTCTCCTAACATGTACAAGGCCCAGAATTCCCTCTCCAGAACTGAGTATGTTAAGTTAATTAATTAGAGATAACTTTCATTTTAAAATTAAATATTGGGACATTAAAGCACTGGCAAAATAAGATCAAAGAAAACACAGCATTTTAGACACTGATTTCAATTTTAGTTACGACATGCAAGCATAGAAATAAGTTAAAGCAGCATACTAAGTAAACAAGTTGTTATCTGTTGGATTTTCAAACATTTGGATTATTTTAAATTATCTTAAAAATGGCCAGATATCTGTTTATATATAGAAACATAAGTACATATATAAAATATATACTTATTAAGAATGTTTGCTTTACACAGTGTTGTGAAATAGTGGCCCACGGTTCACCATCATTGCTCACACTATAATCCCAGCACCAGGGAGGTGGAGGCAGAAGGATCACAAGTTCGAGGCCATCCTCGGCTACATAATGAGTTGGAGGCCAGCCTGGGATACATGAGACTCTGTCTCAAAAAAGTAAAATTTAAAAAGAGTCTCTTTCTAAAGCTGGGTAACAGTTAAATTAAGTTGAAAATGACCACAGTTATTCAATCCTGTAGCTTTCAAACTTGAGTAAATGTGGAACTGGCATGGGAGTAAAATTTATGTGACTGGAGCACTTCCCAGAGTTCTAATCTAGTTGGTCTTGATGTTCAAGAACTGGACTTCCTGACAAATTCCAAGCAGATGTTGATGCTATAGGTTCAGGAACTGTTTGAGAACCACAGAGGTAGTTAAACACACACACACACACACACACACACACACACACACACACACACACACACACACTCTTGCATAGCCTGACTGTCCCTACGACATTTGAAACCTGTCTTAGTTTGTTTTTCTGTTGCTATGAAATGTTTTAACAAAATCAACTTACAGGATTTTAATAAAATCAGCTTCTGGTTCACAGTTCAAGGGTATAGTCAAGGCAACAGGACCATGAAACACCTCATCACATGACATCCATAGTGAGGGAAAAGAGAGATGAATGAATTCTCCTGCCCGCTGCCTTTCTCCACGGACACAGTCCAGGATCACAGCTAGGCTATGATATGCAGGTCTTACCTCCATAGTTAACATAGTCAGGGTACGATGATTCTGAATTCTGTCAAGCTGATCACTCACCGACTGTCACAAAGGCCAGAAATAGCTAAGATTATTTGTTTGTTTTTTGGGACAGGGTTTCTCTGTCCTCGTACTCTCTGTGTAGACCAGGCTGGCCTCGAACTCAGAGAGATCTGCCTGCCTCTGCCTCCCTCTGAGATTAAAGGTTTGTGCCACCACCCCCGCAGAAATACCTAAGATTTAAAAAGATAATACTGTATCTTTTATTAGAAGGCCCCCACCCTCTTCCATGATGACTTTAAGAAAGAAAATGCCCTTGATTTCTCAAATGTCTCAGAGAGCATTTCAGACCTTTTGGGTCTGTGCCTTTCTGTAGTTAAGTGACCAGGGCAAGCCTGGGCACCTCCCATGTGATTTAGGAAAGCTTTGCACTCATAGCTTGGGTAGTGTTTACCAGTTCTGAGCCATTTGCTCTCATATGGCAACATCCAGGAGCCCTCACCTTATTGCTTCCTTAAGTCATAAAATGCATTGGTTTTCAGAAACTGGTACTGCAAAGGCAATCTCTAACCAGAGTGAAGTTTACCATTTTACTCCATTTAAAGGAGAAATCGCCCAGGCAGTGATGGTGCATGCCTTTGAGCCCAGAACTTGGGAGGCAGAGGCAAGCAGATCTCTGTGAGTTCAAGGCCAGCCTGGTCTACAGCATGAGTTCCAGGACCTCACAGAGAAACCCTGTCTCAAAACAAAACAAATGTGTGCGCGCGCACGCACACACACGCGCACACACACACACACACACACACACACACACACGGAAAGAAAGGGAAAGAAAAGAAAAAGGGAAAAGGGAGAAAGGAAAAGCCACAAGCTATGGTAGTCTCATGAATTTTGAACTATGACACAGGAGTACTGGATCAGTTCTCTCTAACTAAGCAGAACATAAACAACGGAGCCTCTCTCTCTCTCTCCCCCTCTCTCTCCCTCCCTCTGTCTCTCTTCCTCTCTTATATTCCAGCTCAGTTAGCAAGCAAGTTTAAGCTTTGACTAAGGAACAGAGGATGCTCTTCCAGTCAGGGTTGACATTGGGCTAACCTACATCAAACCACCTCCTCACTTGTCTCTAGACTACTTTACCCACATGCCCTTCTAACATGGGGATAAAGGACTGATATATTTTTGACTTAAAGTGGGGATATGATTTCATGCACCCCTCAGTTTTCTGCAACAATCAAATCCTCAAACATGACCAAGTTACCATGTTAAGGAGACATTCTAAACACCCTCCCTACTGGCACATTTGTTAAAATTGCAGAGAAGCCTGGATGTGGCAAAGCCTACTTAGAATCCCAGCTCTCAGGATGAAGATGAAGGAGGGTCACCATGAATTTGAGGCCAACCTGGGCTACATAAGAGATTCTAGGCCAGCCAGGTTACATGGTGAGCCCATCTTAAAAATAAATAAATAAATAAAGTTGCAAAACAGATTTGAGTTTCGCTTCCTCTGTTAGCTTTGGAGGTGCTAGTAGGCAAGTCTTAGTTCAGTTAGAGATAGAGAAAGAAGCAAGTGCCTTCTCTGGTAATACAGCCAGCTGTGCGCAGCTGCCACCTGCTTCCCCAAACATAGCCACCTTGAATGCCAGAAAAATGTCTTTTCTCTGGCCTGGTTCCTCTTCCCCAGGACATTCTCCCAGCAAGCATCCAGTTAGTTCAGGGATATCAAAGTGAGGAGGCAGCCATCTTCCTCAAATGAGCATCTGAGCTCAATAGTGCGAGAAGGCTTACCCCAGAGCCTGTGTCACAAATCTCCTAGCTTGATTTTCCCTTTTCAAGCCCCGTGTCAACCAACTTCCCAGTCCCTCACACTCCTCATCCTTTGCCCTCAGCTTAGCCTGTCCATACATGGTTTGTCTACCCCATGTCTTCTCTTTTTCCTTTTCCTCATCTTCACATTGTAAAGGGCCCCTCTGTTCTCATCAGACCTTTCTTGTTTCTTAATTTCTTTTTTAGACCCCTTGGCTAATCCTAACTTAAAATTGATGATAGGTTACTCTTCAATAATTCTATTTTTCCCCCCTATGGTCACACTGTCATTTTCAATAGCATGGAAAAAAAAAACCAGCAAGATTAGGTTCATAGAGATATGAGCGTCCAGGTTCTGTTTCCCTTGGCATCCGTTCTCTTTCTCTCCAATATAACACCTAGTTGTTCTCTTCCGTTTTACAGTTTACAATGGGCTTTCCTTGACAGTTTGTCATATGATCTTTGTGTAAAGAAATAGTATCAATGTTATCCTCACTTTGAAGTTTGGCAAGCACTGTTCTCTGAATGATAAATTATTTGTCCAAAGTTCTGCACCAAGGAAATAGACGTACATGGTCCCACACCCGAGTCTTTGAATCCTCAGTACCTCCTGTTCCCGTATCAACCACCTACTCTGAACATCTATCGTACTTGATAAGTGTTGATGACATGATAATGCAGATTATTAGTGTGGGAGTATCACCAGGCCACATCCAAATAGGGATTAAGCATTGTGAAGCCATGCCTATAATTAATGGAATGTTTAATAGAATAAAATCATAACCCTTAAAGTTAAAAAAATAATTAAAAAGCTTATGCAAGAAAATAAGGTTGTCTTAGAGCCTAAGAAAAGGGTCTGTACCTAAGGGATTCATTTGGGAACTGTCTATATGAGGTTTCTTGGCCAGAGGCTAATTGAAGCCTTCAGGTTAGCTGATTGACATATGTCTGCTGCCTGGGCTCACAGAGAACTGTACTGTAGCTTTCCTGCCCCCACCCCACCCTACTATGTGACCTTAGGCTAAGCTAAGTCTCCCACAGAGCCCTGGGCGCCTCTTCCTTATCCATCCTACAGAGGGGTGAATGGGAAGGTTCCTGAGGTCTTCTCTGGCTGCGACATTCTGACAGTCTATGAATAGCAAGGGCACAGACAGGTGCGAGCTGATGGCCACGTGGGAAGCTCACACCTGTCTCTCCCCGGTGTTTCCGCCCCTCTCTCCCAGCAGTGCCAAACACCAGGCCCAGTCAGGGTCAAGTTGCCAATTTTGAAACTGTTCAAGGACAGTTGTCCTGCGTGGGGCTCCTTTGAGCCCAAAGCTGGCTTTCTTCCTTCTCCACAAGTCACTCTCCCACTAATTTATCTCTGTTTCTTTATTTCAGATTAAAATCACTCACAAAAACCAGGCTCCTATGATGATGGGGCCTCCCCAGAAGAGCAGTTTCTTCTCATTGAGGAGGAAAAGCCGTTCAAAAGACTAAACAGTATGCCAAACAAACACCAGCTCCACCACACACACACACACACACACACACACACACACACACACACACACACACACACACACACCGTAACCAGAGGGAGCAAAGCCACACTTCCAGATGAAAGTGTCATCCTGCCATAGAGTCTACCTATTTTGAAAATGGATCCTCTCTTAACAGAGCCAATACCCATGAAATATTTTGAATGGACTCAGGGCCCACCAGGATGGGTTGGCTCATACAGCAACTTCCACATTCCCACAGGCCTTGGGTAGACTTTGAGCCCGAAGGAGAAATCCCCTTTCTTCTTCACCACTCCCGTAAGGTTCCAGGCTGCAGGTTTCCTGCCTACAGTGAGATCGGATGTGGTCAAAGGAAAAGAGCTCCAACCCAGAAATTTTGCACAAAAGTCCTTCTGTATGGAAACAAAACAGCCTCTAGCTCTCCAAGCAAAACCCTTGGCAGGGCTCAGCAAGCACACGATGGTTTCTTCCTTGTCCTTCAAGCAACTGCTCCTCCCCTCCCTTGCTGAGGAAAGCCAAGAAGCCAAGGAAAGATGTTTCCGTTCTTGGTCCCCTCTGCTGTCCATGGGCACTTGTTCACTTCCTGAAGCATCTCTTGGTGGCTGTTTGCTCAGAAAACAAACAAGGCTGCCTGGGCAGTATACTTTAGATGTGGTATTTATTTTCATAGTTCCTATGAACACCTGGGAGGGAAAGCTGAGAAAGTAGACTTTATTTTTCAAATGGATGTCATAATATTGTGTAAAAAGGAAAGGAAAAAAAAAAAAAACACTCCCCACCCCTCACTACCACACAAGCCAAAGTGTGTCTCTCCTTTGAATCCTAAGCCCTGGTGGCAGAGATGATGAGAGGGAGGGGCTTTGCTGGGAAAACTTTGAGCTAGCCTGTCAGGAGATGCCCTGTTTCTGTGCACTTTCCACTCTCATGATGTGACAGGAGGCCTTCTGAAGGTCTTATATATGTACATATGTAGCATATATGTTTATATATAATATATAAATATTTATTTACGGCTGGACTTTTCCTCACTAGAAGTAAACATAGATATTGTGGGAACAGAAAATGGGAAAGAAAACAGAAGGGTCCCTACTCCCCCAGCATCTTTTGATTGTAGAGACATTTCCCTGGCTGCTTACAAGGTTGACAGGAATCATCTAGATCCTGGGAATAACCATGAAACACATGATGTTCAAGGCTCATTCCCCTATTGATTGTTGAGAATGCTGAGTTGTGGAAAAGTTAAAAGGCTTCTCCATGGTATCCTGGCTAATGAGGTTTGACTGTGAATGTTACTAAGAAGATCATTAATACACAAAAGAACCCTCATCTGGGAATAGGGTCATTTCTGGTCACCAAGGCATGGTTGCACTTAGATCCAGGTTGTCAGGGAAGAACCATCATATAGCCTGTGCACAACTGGAACAAGCCCACACAAGAAAATGGGACATATGGGCTTAAGCTACTTCCCAAGTTCTCTGTGGCTTGTCCTACATGGGGAGAAATTGGCCTGAAGTCGAAGGCCCCAGACAGACCATCTGATGGCATTCTCATGTCACCTCATCATGGTCACCAGACCTTCTTGCCTTGGAAACATCCCTGGCTACAGATATGACTTCAATAATGAGTTACCTGCTGTAGGATGTTGACAACCAGGACAGAACAGTCTTAGTCATGCTCAGTGGGCTTCATTCAGCTGGTGCCAGCATCCCCCTCCTCTATGGAGGGTACCTCTACACAGAGCATCATTGGTAGAAGGGCAACCTTTGTCTCAGCCCCTGGCTCCCCTGGGCCTTCATCACTGTCTCAGATTTCTCAAGAGAAAACCTGGGCCCAATTGGCATCACTACTCCACTGAGCTGCCTCTAATTTTGCAATGGACAAGGAAGGGAACATGAAGAATGTACAAACTGAACCCACCTCTGAAGGAAGCCATCATCTAGAATCGAGGGCTGAGACTTGGGACCACCTGCTCAACCTAACATTCTTCTGCTGAGCAAGCAGAAACACAGGCCACCTAAAGAACATACTGATGGGATGATTGGTGATGTGACCAACAAGCTCCCAAAGGACAGCATCTACTATTTTGGAAGGTGCTTGATTCTGAAGCTGATGCAGGTTCAGCTTCAGGATAATTTGATTTGAAGACATTTACAGAAGTGTTTGTATGTGTTTCAGCTCTGATCCCCCCAAGATTGCAGGTTGAGACAGCACCATTGATAGATGAAAAGGATTCCCAGATACTCCCAAATTTTGTGAAGGGGCCCTGCAGATGTTGAATGTTACCTGAGAGACACAACCCAAGCCTTTAAGAGGCACAGAGTACAAAATGTCATGGCATTGCACTTCTGATTTGCTAATCTTAGTAAGTCTTGCGTTGCTGTTTAATCTTACCTTACAAGTCATCTTTTAAACACCCTGACTGGGGTTTCTTATTGTGTAGTGCATCATCCTAGTGACCCCCCCCAAGCTCTTAGCCAACAAATATTATCATCTCCACCCTACTGAGAATGGGGCTTTCTGGTGTTTGGTGGCTTCTTAAAGCTACAGTCAGGGGAGAGCCTGGTCTTTTCTGTGTTATCCTGCTCCGATTCTTTCCATGCTGCAGACATGTTCTCACCTGCCTCCATGCTTCCACCCCACTAGCAATAAAAAAACAATGAAATCAGAAACCTTCAGTGCGCCTTGTTGTTGCTGGGCTGATGGGCTAGGAATCATGGCACAGTGTGGCACAGTTTTCATGGGGTTTTCCCGGTGAGTTGGGAGTGGAGACAGACTTCGTAGGATGATTATATTCAGGTCACAGACCAACCCTCTCAGGAGAGTTCATTCTACAGATGGAAAAAAATACATTAAAATTGCCAAATAAATTAGGAAATACTTGGCAGAACCTGTAAGAGCCTCCAGACTGGCATTATATAACATGCGCATATATATATATGTACATATATATATTATACATGTGCACATTATATAAGGTGACATAGTACTTAATGTGCTGTATATATTATGCAAATTACGTATTTGTGAGTAATCATGATAAATATAGAGACCTACTGATCACTTTTTTACACATACTTAGTGGCAGATTAGGAAGTTTCTTTGCCAGAGAGTCTTAAAACTTACTCTCTCCTGCTGCTTTGTTCCAATTCCTGCCAAAAATAATTGCATCAACTTTTCTCATCCCTAGCCCCCTCTTCTCTTAGCCAAAACTCTCAGTTACCTTCTGTCCAAGCTAGGCTGTACCTTCCATGCAATACTACCACAATCAGGAGCTACAAAAATATAGAGTCCTGGGAATAAGCAGGGGTTAGACTTCCAGATTCCCTGTGTCAGAGGCCTACACCTCAATTTTCTCAAGCATTTGAGGAGGGGTCAATATTAAAGGAAGGGAAGGGATTGGGAGGGAAGGAGGAGAGATCCTACCATCTCTCTGAGGAAGAAGCCACATAGTCACACTCAGTTATCAGCTCTAGGGTCCAATAGGAATCAGTGAGAACATAACTTCAAATGTTTAGTTAAAATTGAAATTATCTCATACATCTAGTCTAAGACTTTACACACTTTCTGAAACCATAATTTTCTAGAATATGACTCACACAACACTGGTATTCCTAAAATGTGTCATGAAAGGGCTAAGGAGATTGCTCAATGGAAACACTTGCTGTGCAAACCTGCTACCTAGGTTCAATCCCTGGAACCCACACAAAGGTAAAGGAAGAAAACTGACTCCAGAAAGTTGTAAGTTGTTCTCTGATCCCCAGCATGAACACTATGGCTTGTATACACACACACACACACACACACACACACACACACACACACACACACACACACTATGTCATATGAATATATGTAATAGTAATAAATTTGTTTGTTTGTTTTTGAGGCAAGGGTTTCTCTGTGGCTTTGGAGGCTGTCCTTGAACTCGCTCTTGTAGACCAGGCTGGTCTTGAACTCACAGATATCCGCCTGCCTCTGCCTCCTGAGTGCTGGGATTAAAGGCGTATGCCACCAACGCCCGGCTAGTAATAATTATTTTAATGTCCCATGGGGGAATAAAGTTTTCTGTTCAAATATTAGATGCTTTCTAAGAAGTACAAAGAGAGGCTTGGAGGAAAACATGGAGGGGGGTCATGGATAGCTAGAGAGATGACTCAGCATTAAGAACACTTTGCTACTCTTGCAGAGGAGTCAGGTTCAGTTCCCAGTGGCTCACAACAAGCTATAACTCCAGCGCTAGGGGTTCCATCTCCTTCTGCTGACCCTAAGGGTACAAAGCATGAAGCTGGTGCACACATAGGCAACACACTTGGCTTACTTCTCTAGTTCTGTGAAGAGACACCATGACAAAAGCAGTTTACAGAAGAGTGCATTTCATTGAGGTTTTGTCTATAGCTTCTGCGGATGAGTCCATGACCCAATGGCAGAACATGGCAGGAGGCAAAAATGGTGCTGGAGCTGAGAGCTTATATCTGATCTGCATGTTGGAGGCAGAAAGTCAGACTGACAGACTTAAGCTTGGTGTGGGCTTTTGCAACCTCAAAACCCAACCCTACAACCTTGTTGGTGCTCCAACAAGGCAACACCTCCAATAGAGCCACACCTCCTTCAACACGGTTACATGTCCTAATCCTTTTCAAACAGTTCTACCAACTGGGGACTGAGCATTCAAACTTAGGAGCCTATGGGGGCTATACTCATTCAAACCACCACAACACTCATATATTAAACAGATAATAAACAAATAACATGGAGTTTTCTGTCCCCTAAGAAACCAGTTTGTATTGTTCTCAGATGAACATGGAAGTAACCATTCTCTGACATCATTGCCCCAAAATTACTTCCTAAGAAAGAAGCCTCTATCTTTAAAGTGGTTTTTGTTTTTGTTTTGTTTATAAACAGTTTTTGCCTTTTTTGACATGGGGGTGTAGGGTGATTATTACCTTGTTGCCAAGACTTGCCTTAAACCCAGTTCAAATCACCTCCCTGACTCAGCCTTCTGAGTCACTGGGAGGACAGAGTACCAAGTGAGAAGCTCCTGTTTCTTCTATGAGAGTATCTATTTTCACTGCAGTCCAACACGTGCCTTTAAGCAAGAGTCAAGAGTCTGGACTCTGCCTCTCAAGCATGGAAGGAATTAGAACAGAGTTTTAAAGAGGGGAAGAGGTAAAAAGGAAACATGGCAACTGACATCACCTGTGTAACTCCAGAAAGCAAAAACACCTCTAAAGACTGTAGCTGTCCAGAGGGTAAATTAGTAGTTTGAAAGACTTAGTAAGACCTATGCTGGACTGTAATAGCAAGAAAAAGCTGCTATCCTACTCTGGGGGGTGAGGGGGTGGAGATGAGCATATGGAACTCAGAGGACAACTTTCATGGGTTAGTTCTCTCCCTCCACCTTGAGATCTAGGGATCAAACTCACAGTATGAGGCTTGCATGGCAAAGACTTTCCACCCACTGAGCCATCTTGCTGGACCAATAATCAAGTTTTAAACCAGAGAGAATGACATGGAGCTATTGGTTTTTAGTTTTCCTTGACATCCCACCATACTGGAGTACACATTTCCACACTCATGAGAATAAATAAATAAATAAATAAATAAATAAATAAATAAATAAATGGCAAATATATATGTGTGTATATATATATGTGTGTGTGTGTATGTGTATGTATATATACACACACACACACACACACATATATATATCCCACAGATAGCAGCTGAGCAAGGACTTGTACATCCTCATCAAAATATATGCTTTCCCACTGGTTTTTATGGCCCTATCATTTTTACCAAAGTGTCTTCAACTCAAGTAGTACTCTGTATCAAGTGGCCCAGCATTGAAACACTGATATCCTATCTATTCAGCCTTTGTGTAGCCATCTAATCATAGTCTACTGAATAATCTTTTTCCTATCCACCCTCATGGACAACTAGCTCCCCAAACCCTTGCTATCCAACTAGCATCCATCCCTTAATCCTCAATATCTTCGGGTTCTACCAGGGTGGGACCCAGAAGCCACCTAATATGCTTTTGTTCTGCTCTCTGTGACTGGAGAACAGCAAACAGTCTTTTCAGGCTTAAATGCCACAGACAACAGTGACCAGCCAGCACGGGGAGCGGGTACTGGGTTGTTAAGAGCCTCCCCAAAAGAGGCTCTGCGTGTGATCCTCATTAGTGATAGGTGTGGGCTGAGCCATCTGTGTTCCTCGGGAACAGAATGGCAGGCTGCCTTTCAGATGCCAAGAGATCTAATGGGAAAATCCAAAGTACTCAGGAAGCAGAGAAATAGCTTTCCCTGTGAGCATCTCTAAAGGAGGCAGGGATGCAGAAGGCCAAGGGGTTTGGGGAAATATCTACTTAACTTACTGGGCAGTCTGCTATTGCTACCATCTCATTCTTCAGATGTGGTACAAGACAACAGAGACCTGCAGGCTCCTCTGCTAGCCGAAGTCCCTTGAACAGAGCCATGATAAAGCGGTTTTATCCTGAACTATGAAGGTGCAAAAGCAGGTGTGTGACATCAAGGCATCTGCTTATCAGTAAGACTCCAAGTCTCATGGGAGTCAAAAAAGACTGTAGTTGGGAGGTATTAATTAAGTGAGAGCTGTAATTCTAGGAGAATGATCACGATGTATGGAGTACATGAGAAGCAAGGAGAAAATTATTCAGCCCAACATCAAACTTATAGTAGGTAACGAGTGGGTATCTTTTAATGAATAAGTTAACAGCTAACATGGGTGTTTGTCCTTCTGTCCTAGAGTGGGTAGGGGGCAGGGGGATGAAAGCTTCTAACCAACAGCTCAGGAACTTGAAACCACAGGATGTAGAGGGAGCTCATGGGGCCTTTACCCAGACATCTGTTGAGTGATGGATACAGCTAAATATGGATCATCAAAGGGCTTTCTGGGTCACATGGAGGGCAGCTTCATGATTCAGAAAATATGAAATTCAGCTTGTGCAGAGGGCATAAATACTTGCAATCTACTTCTTAGAGATGGAGTCAGAAGTGACAAAGGACAAAAGGCAGCACTGAGGTAGACTTACAATGCAGGAAGAGACAAGTGGGATAAAATACAGACTCGTGATCTGGAGAGAGAAGGGGACTGTTCCAGACAATTGGCCTGGGCAAGGGATGTGAACCTGAACAGTCTCCAAAACTGAAGGGAAGGACTTAGGAATCCTGAAGCGAGGGAGGGAGGGTGGAGCGAGGGCCAACTCACAAAAGTACCCAGGAATTAATGGGTTTTGTTATTAAATAACAATTATCTTAGTCCAAAGACTGTTCCTATTGAGTTTAACAACCTTACAAAATTAGGGCCATCTCTTGACAATGAGGAAAATGAGAAACAGCAAATCTCACAGTCTAAGCCCAGGATTCAGACGTCCCCGGACCTGCTTTTAATGCCACTTTCCATTGTCAGTGCCATGCAGAGCTCCTTGGAGCTTCAGACAGGGTGATGGTGACTTACTACCCACAAACCAGCCATGTGTATGGTGTCCTTGCTTTCTAAAATGAACACACGATCCTGCTCCTCCCTCTTCTGTAGACCACGTGTGCACAGGACAGAGTCTGGATAGCAGAAAGCTGACATGCACCTTCTCCTCCACCCTCTCAGGTCCTTACTCCAAAGCACCAGCTGGTCTTTGCCCTAACACTCTAATCCAGGAAGAAAAAAAAAAACAGCCAAGAATGGTACAGAACTCAACCAGATCAGAGTCCTCACACCATACTAAAGGTCATTTAAAAAGAAACATAGAGACCTAAGTCAAGACAAAGACATGAGAAATGAGGCTGGGTACCGGAGTTCAATCATTGAAAGAATAGAGAATCAACGTGTCATTTTAAAAATCTACTGGGCAAATCATAATTTAGGTGAATACTGCCTCGAGAATGATAGAATAAACTGAACATTTTCCGTTCCATAGCATACAATTATTTTTAAAATGGAATTTTTGGAAGAATCACAAAGTGAGGGGTAATTAAAATGGAAGTTCTTTTTTACCTTTGATGGCAGAAGAGAAAGGAACTTTACACCATCATAAAAGTAGCAATCAATAAAAGTCCAAAAAGTCTGTTTTCTGTTGTGCAACTACACAGCAGCACTTTCAAATAAGTATTGAACTTGGTTTATTTTTTCTTCTTCTTCTTTTTCCCTTTTGAAAAAAAATAATGTCGATGATAGATAAATACATGCATACATAGACACATAAATTATACATAGATAGATGATACATACATGCATGCATACACACAGACACAGACACAGAAACAGATAGCTTAAAGGTCGCAAATGGAAGCCATAAAACTGCACAAGCTTGAGGAAAGGAAAAGTAGTAGTTGAGCTTCATGGTACACACCTATCATCCTGCCTCAGCAGGCTGAGCAGAAAGCACACAAGTACGAGACCATCCTAGGTTTCATGGTGAGGTTTTGTCTCAAGAAAACAAAATTTTAAAAAACAAACAAACAAAAAACAAAACAGTTGTCCCAGTGAATATTTCATCTCTCCTCAACATCCCTGAGGAAAAGGGATGGGATACCAGATCTCAGTTCGGGAGGTGCCAACAGGAATGATTGAGGGTCATGGACCTGCTGGGTTTGCTATCAGCACATCCTGTTGGCACTTGGTACAAGGCACTGAAGATGGTAGATATCCATAAGAGGCTTCAGCAAAAGCCAGGCAGAGGTATCACAGGCCTTTAATCCCTGCGCTTGGGACACAGAGGCAGGCAAATGAATCTCTAGTTCGAGGCCAGCCTGGTTTGCAGAGTGAGTTCCAGGAAAGAGGAGGGTGGAGTACTTAGGCAAGTCACCCTCTCCCATGCCTCTCTGCCTCCTAAAGGCTTCTGAGGTTAACCACGCCTCTTGAATTAGAACACCAGGGAATCATTTCATGCTCTATGAAAATATTCACATATATTGTGGCCATGAGTGTAGTATGCAAGCATGGACCTATGATCTAGACTTAATAATGTTAAAATTCTGCCATAGCCATATACAGGGCCTGGAATCCCTTAAAAATCATAGATTCAAAATCTTAAAGCCAAACACTTAACTGCACATCATCGGGGGTCTGCAGATATCATTCACACTGCCAGAGGAAGATTCAAGACATTGCACACACAAATGAGCTCCATTGTTTTTCAAATGAATGAATCCAGTTACTCTCCAGATAAAAATGAATGAGGACATCACTGTTATCTCCCACAAGGAGGGTTTGACTGAAGCCAAAGGTCTTTGCTGCACTCAAACATTTTTGGTCAATCTGGAAAGAAGAAAGCAAACAGCATTCTCAGAGGGGAAGTTATACATAGCAATGATACCAAGAGAAATATACAAAACCCCGAGAAGAATTAGAAATATGTCTGAAAGAAAACCACGTTCTTATTTATTTTTTTTTAACGAACGAACAAACAAACAATATTTAAAGTATTAGTTGTAGGGAGGCTGGGAATATTATTTTGAAGAGGTAAAAATAATAGGACATCCACACTTGAAGATTCATATGCTCATGTAAAAACACAGACATTGCTTCACCTTGTGAAGACTAAGGAACCAGACTTGGAGAGCTGGGCAGACTATAAAGACATACAGACAGCTCCTCCCCCTCCACTGAGACACAACTAACCTGGAAGTGTGTCAGCCCCCAAGAGAATGTCTGGGAAGCCTGATTGAAAAGCTTTGCCTCAAGAGATTGTTTTTCAATGATTAAAATGAAAGAAAAACAGCCGTCTTCCCACTTGCTTTTGATTCAGCTGGGGATGGGGCGGGGGACTGACCACAAATGCTGTATATGGTGGGTAGGACATTTGGTTAATTTGCTTGCTAGGGTCTCCTGGTCTACTCATCCGAGCCACACAAACAACAAACAGGTGAATTGAGTGAGGGGAGGATCCAAAAGTCTTAGTCTGCACAGCCAGTAAGTGCAATGACTTTCCCATTTGAGCTTAACCTAGTTAGTAATAACAGTTGGAGACGGAGGGCAGATTCCAAATCAGCCTGTGCATAGTGGACCTAACTCATCACCCCTGTGGCTGCTCATACATCATGAGGAAAGATTTCCAGTCCATACTCCAAATGCACAAAAGCATGCCCATCCCTTACCACAGGGTTCCCGAGACCAAGCATCACCTTTTCCTTAACTGATACCCATGCCATGAGGGATGTAGGTCTTTACTGACTAGTATACAAACGAAAATTGCTTTCATCATCCTTAATGTAGGCACATATCTTCCTCTGGGGTCGCCCTCTCTGGAAGATAGCATCTCTTGTAAACTCCTCCTCCAGCCTCACCCAGGCCCTGAAGCTCAGGAGCTGCTGCTGGTCTTGAAAACATGTGTGTGCACTGGATCTTATACAAGCGCTCTTTGCAATTCTCGAAGGTTCTGATGGCAGGCTGGGTCTTTTTGCGCACTGGCATCTGCCTTGTCTTGGCAAGGCAAGTCTCTCCTCTTTCCCCCCAGAAGAAAGGGTAGAATGCTTGGGAGCTTGTGCTATAATGCACTGTTTCTCAGTGTGTCCTGACTTTGTTGTTTGTTACAAATAAAAATGGCAGCAGGTGGCTGAACCCGAACATTCTAGGAGTTTCTTTGCATGTCATCACTGGAGAAGTTGGTCAGCCTGACCAGCTCTGTAGCACTAGGGATATATATTCTCCATTAGTAGGAGGTTGCCTACTGCCAAGAAGGTACTTCTGATATGCTGGACTGGGAGAAATTGAAATTTTCTTCTCCCAGTTGCCTGGTGTTGGAGGAGAGGAAGGGAAATCCAAACCCTATTCATTATGCCCAACCAAACACATTATATACATTATTGCCTTGATTAAAAATTTCTGTGAAGTGGTAAGCAGAAGGGCTGAAAAAATGGTGACTAATCGAGAAGTAACGTAGTGAGTTACTGAGTTCTCCCCTCTCTCTCTCTTTTCTCTTCTCTCCTTCCCTCCCTCCCTCCCTCCCTCCCTCCCTCCCTCCCTCCCTCCCTCCCTCTCCGTTTCCCTCTCCTTTTCCCTCTCCCATATTCTCCCAATTCATGTTCTTTTCTTGAAACCAGTATTTTCCCAAGGGTGGCACATGTACCATGCATGTCCAGAATGCCTGGACTCCAGATTCCTGGGCCCCATGTGAACCTCCTTAATTATGCTCTCCAAGAGCTCCACTCTGAAATCTGATATTTTACAAGCTGCAGCTGCTGATTGACTCCCATGCTCCTGGAAGTTAGGAGAGCTGCTACATTGATCCATTGTGGAGGGCAGGGCCATTTGACACACTGGATGCCCTCAGGGCTTCAGCCCAGCTCCTCAAAGATAGCCATGCTTGGATAGAGAAGAGCTGGTAAGGAAGCAGGTCTGAGAAGGAAGAAAAGAGGCAAGGCTGTTGGCTTCACTTCACAGCTGGCTGTCCCTGTCCCCAGAATCCAGTCCTGGGAACAAATACACATCCATCTCTAGGCTGAGGCTGTCCTGGGCCAAAGGTTCAAGTTTATACCTGCATAGGGCCTCAGAGGAGGTGGGGACTTAGGGGCTGTCCTGCAGTGTAGCAGCAGTTTGGTGTGCATGGGGGGGGTGTTGGGTGGCCATGGACGATCCGTAGCTGCCCCCCACCTCTCTGTGCAGTGTCACCTAACCAGAGAGCCACTGTGGTTGTCTCTCCAGTCTCCTGATGCCACAATTGAGCAGCAAAGGTCTGTTTGCCCTGAATCCTCAGTCTATCCCATGTCCCTTCTGTCATTTTAGACAGGCAAGGATACTGAGCTCGGGACAGTGACTAAGATAGTATTCTGTGACACCCTTCCCTGCCTTCTTCCTCCTGGATCTGCCCATTTCTATTTTGTGCCTCAGAGCCTAGGTGGGGGTTTCTGAAATGATGGTTTGGATGTCTGAGGTGGCTCATTGGAGGACAGATGCATAATTACTACTCGAGGGCATAAACAGAACACTAGAAATAACTAGGCAGCCCACTCCCACAGAGGCTCAGCTACCGTCTTCTACAGTGGTAACACTATGCATGAAAAATATTTTACTGCAGAAAATGGCTTTCTGAAGTCACAAACCAAGGAAAACACTTTTGAACAGAATTTGGTGTAACCAACTCAGTAAATCATTTCAATTTGGAATCTGAAAAGTTGCTCTTGATTAAAAAAAAAAAAAAATGTTAAAGTAGGAGTTTTCTTGAATCTGTGTCACTACCCAAAACCTGAGCAAATGAAGAAAACAATTATTTGAAGAACAAAGGTTTGGTAGCCATTGTGCTTGCATTTTAAACCACCATTTTAAAACAAATGGTGCCTGTCCACTTGCTGGAGCATTTATGGGTCTAACCCAGACAGCCACCATGCACCATGTTCCTGTCCCTCCCCTCTGAGCAGGCGACTGCGCACCCTTCTAAGCAACAAAACTGCCTTTGTTTTCAAATGCCCCTCCTTCCTACTTGCCATTAAGTCAAACTATTAATTATTACGGAAATAGTTCTCAATCTCAAATTCCTACAGCCGTTTGTAGAAGGAACAGCAAGACAACAAAGGCACCGGTAGCTGTGAAAGAACCAGACCAGAGGGAACCCCTTTGTGGCCTCAGAAGTGAAGGCGTCACAGAGAGCATTTGACCCAATCTCTGGCCCAAAGCAGCCTTCCTTAAACACCCATAAGCAGCTGTCTCTGCCTGGAGACACCTGTTGATGGACAGTCCACTACCTTCTCAGGGTATCCCCATGAAAGCAGCTCTCTGAGCCTTAGATAGGGTCCAGTTGTACCTAAAACATCCCAGGAGCTCTCACCATTGGATCACAGAGTAAGTCTTCCTTCCCTTATAAGGGGCAGCTCTCCGATGTTTGGGAAGCCCTACTTACCACAGCTAAGTGTGTGCATGGGTATACATATGTATGAATGTACGTGTGTATTATGTATGTATGTATGTATGTATGTATGTATGTATGTATGTATGTATTTTGCCTCTGTGTGGTACATCCTCCAGATTCTTAAATCAAGCCTTATACATTATGAGTCTCAGCCCCTATTATTCCAGCAACTTTTTCTGAAATAGCAATAGTTTGTAAGAGTTCTTCTTGAACTGATTTCAGAACTGACAGTCACACCCGTACCTTAGAGATGTGAACAATCACAGAGCTGAATACTTTGCTTGGATAACTGACAGCCACACTGGTAGCCTAGATATATGTCAATAATCACAGAGCTGCATCTTTTGCTTGGATAACTGATGGCCATGCCGGTACCCTGGAAATGTGAACAATCACAGAGCTGCATCCTTTGTTTGGATTACTGCTTTGGCTTTTTGTAGCAATCACATGACCTAATTCACTTTGATCTCACTGTAACAAAATCTCTTAGCATCTTATGAATGGTAATAAATGCCACTGATGCTTAATCAGTTTTCCATTGCTGTAACAAATTTTTTGAAACTGACTTCTTATAAAGAAAACACATTGTTCCTAGGTGGGTGACACCTTGAATCCCAGCACTTGGGAGGTAGAGGCAGTCATATCTCTGTGAGTTTGCGGCCAGCCTGGTCTACAGAATGAGTTCCAGAATAGCCAGGGCGACACAGAGAAACCCTGACTCAAAGAAGAAGAAGAAGAAGAAGAAGAAGAAGAAGAAGAAGAAGAAGAAGAAGAAGAAGAAGAAGAAGAAGAAGAAGAAGAAGAAGAAGAAGAAGAGGAGGAGGAGGAGGAGGAGGAGGAGGAGGAGGAGGAGGAGGAGGAGGAGGAGGAGGAGGAGGAGGAGGAGGAGGAGGAGGAGGAGGAGGAGGAGGAGGAGGAGGAGGAGGAGGAGGAGGAGAGAAGGAGATAGGGAGGGAGAGAGGGAGGGAGGGAAAGAAGAAAGAAAGAAAGAAAGAAAGAAAGAAAGAAAGATGTCAAATAGCTAGACACTCAACAGTGTGTCACCAGCTTCTTTTAGGGTATCATAGACAATAGAATCACAATGGTATGAGTATATCTGGAGGACAACACCCGGTGACACAGATTTCAGAGATATATTCCAGGATCAAGGTCCCTCTATTATAGCAACTCTCTTATTCAGAAACAAACCAGCCCCTACTTAACTTCTTGGGCAATATGATGTAGTGATTTCCTCTACATTGAAACATTCCTTCTTAGAGGGAAGAGGGAAGCCATAAGCAACCAAACCCCCAAAAATCTCATGTAATTCACAAAACTGACAAGGCCCTGAGAGTCCCCTTCCCAAGGTTAGATAAGCAATAAACAGGAAAGAGAAGGCGTTTCCATAGAGATGTTGCAAATGTGGTGAGCAGCAATCACAACTGTCTATCTGCCTCCCACTGGACCACAGCCTCTTCTTCACTACAATGAGGACAAAAATTCCTAATAGAAAGTGGGGCCCAGGATGTAAGGACCCTTCAGTAGCCTGCACATGGAGCTCCACAGTATCGAAGCCAGCAGTCCCTCAATCTTCTCAACAGTAGACATTTAAATGATGTGTGGAGAAAATGAAATTCCTGCACGTTAAGAGTTTCTTGTGTGCTGTCCTATAGAGGTTACAGGATCAATGCGCTCTGATCAGTGCACCACAGATGCATGTTTTCATTGCTCTGGGACAGCACTGTCTGGTGGAAACATAATTTGAGTCCATGCATGAGTGTAAATGTCTGATAACTGCATACAAGAAGTTAACAGGAGCAAATGGAGTGAATTCTTGTGGAGTATTTTGAAGCAACATATTTTGGATACTATCAATTTCAATATGTAAACAATATAGAATATTATAGAGAGTGTTGTTTTTGTAGGAGGCCTTTAAAGCTGGGCACAAATTGATGCTTGCAATGCTGGACCACAGAGATCACTTGGAGAAGATGCCTGGCTGGGGCTTTCCCCTCACTGTGCTTCACACTGCCCTGAACATCTGCAGGGTCCATCACACTGGTCATGTAAGGGCAAGGACTATGTGGTGAACTTGACATGGAGGCAACAGGCCCTCCCAGTGACATTCTTAGCGGCACAGGACCGAGTCTGGCTGATGATAGAACCCGTTTTCCATTTCCTGTCCCAGATAGCCTCCTGAACGTCCCACAACCATAAGGAAAGGGCATGATCTTCAGGGCAAACAGTCACAGGTTTCTATTTCAGGGAGTGACAGTGATAGAATTCACTGCTAGTGTTGTTAGAGAGGTTTGGCTACATTCTCTCCCTCAGCCTTAATCTCTGCATTTGTAAAATGAAGCTGACTACAAAGACGGACATACCTTCTATAAATATTGGTTTCCTTTAATGAAACAAACAATTCTTATCTGACCAGGGTTTGATTATGAGACAGCTTTGAACCTATCTAGTCACATAAAGCAAACAAAACGGGAGAGAGGGAGCCTCCTGCCAACTCCATCCCTATCCCACAGCATTGCCTGTGGAGCCAGGGCAGCCATGCATTGTGAATAGTCCGTAGATCCCCTTGCTTGCTGCATGCTGCAGCTGCATCCAACCTCTGCTTCTGAGATTCTGCCGTGTTAGCAAGCCCCACATTGATAGAATCTGCCTTTGCTTTCCTGACAGCTAGCCAGGTCCAGAAGCCTAAGTCCAGAAGAAGGGCCTACTAAACGCTCAAACATTCAGGGACATGAGACAGAACACTGTCCGCTCCATTCTGGGCTTTGATCCTGATAGAAAGGAAAAATCTATTTAATGAAGATCCTCACTTGAGGATCCAGCACTCAGGAGGCAGAGGCAGGTGGATCTGTGTGAGTTGGAGGCCAGCCTGATCTACAAAGTGCGTTCCAGGACAGCCAGGGCCACACAGAGAAACCCTATGTTGAAAAAACAAAACAAAACAAAACAAAAAACCAAAACCAAAACAAAAAACAAACAAACAAACAAACAAACAAAAAAAAAAGGAGGAAGAGGAGGAGGAAAAGGAAGGAAACAAAACAGGAGTAAGGCTGCCATTGTCCTCATCAGAGAATACCTGCCAGAATGTAAAGTCCCTTCCTTCTTCACCCCTCCCCTTGCACATTCCCACCAGAGTTTGCCTTTGTCACCTTAGCAGCCATGGCGCCTCTGTCTGCCGGGCCTTCCTCCCACCCTGCTAGCACAGTACCTCCCTGTCATCATCAGGAAAGTTTTCATACCTCATCATATACAACCATAATGTTACTGGTGTGCGTGCACACGCGCACGCACACACACACAGTACACACACTCGCAATACCCTACCACACACCAAACACAATAGTCTCTCTTCCTTTCTAACTGTACCACTACAAACATGCATCCATGTGCATGCAACATCTACCACCACATCCTTGCTCACCATCAAGATTTGCTGTTTTCAGACACACACTACAACATGAACCTCTCGAGTGCACATACTCCTCACACAGAGGCCAATTCCCCCCATAGTACATCCCATAATTTCCCTCATACATGCCCAGACAGAACTATTACCCACCTCGAAACACTGTTTTCTCCTGAATTTTGAAGAATTCTGCTGCCTTGATTAGAGTCATTAATACCAAACACGCTTATCTCTCTACTTGACCGTAAGCCCCTTCAGGACGTGCTACTTTGGTTCTCATTTCTGGCCTGTTTAGTGTTCGAGCTCCGTATGTATTTCAAAGTGAATCAATGGCTCAATTTATAGACATATGTGTGTACAGGATTGAATGAAGTGACAGGGGAGAACAGCTCCATGTGGCCTTGGGGGCTGTGAGGCCATCCTGATGGCTGGCCTTGTCTGGTCCTGTTCTGCTGCCTCGGCCTCATTCCAAGGGAAATATTTGTTCTGTGAGCAAATAAAATGTGAATATGTTCTAATCTGCTGCAAAGATACACAGGGCAGCTTTCAGCCTGACGCTTAGATCTCGAGAGCACTTCAAAGAACTGGCAAAATAGAGTGTCCACAGTGGGGTGGGAAATGTGCCTCTTTCCTTCTCAGAGAAAAAGGCAAACGGAGACTGGATGATAAGCATCCCATTGGCCAATTGTAAATAATGCCTGCTGTAGGCCTGCTGGGCTTCTGGGCACCACAAGCTGCCTTTTCTCGCCACTCTACATACTCAGAAGTGCCAAAGCTGGAATTTGAGGACAGGCAGACAGACAGGCAGACAGACAGACAGACAGACACACACACACACACACACACACACACACACATACACACACACACACCTTTGTTTCATCTTAAAGAGGATGAAATCCAGCTATCAGACACCCTACCTTGCTATGCTGAACCCTACCTTGTCACTGTTGACATGTTCCCACTGGGGTTTCTGTCGTGTGTCCAGATCTTGTGTGACTACTTATTAACAAGCATGCACAACATCTGGAGAAGTCAGGCAGAAGAAACAACTCCTAGTCACAGACAGTTAGGAAGACCTTTGATAAATTTTGTTTGTTTCCTACTAACTGTTGGTAATACACTGTCATTGGATACACTTGTTTCTGAATCAGGTTTTGGGTTTGATGGCAGGGTTTTCAAACTCAATGTTCCTTTATCCTATCTCTGGCCTTTCTCCCCACCTGGGACAAAGACAATGCTAGTTGTCTGCTAAGGAAATGAAATCCAGTATGCAAATTAAGTTGTTTATTCAATGGCCGCGGTGGGAGAAGCCTTAGGAACCCAGCAATGGCTTCCGGAAAACGTAGCCTACAGCTCCCTTCAATCTGTTTCTGACGCCCCAGTCAACTGGGTCCTGAGATAGGAATATTGTTTAGAACCTTGGCTTAACCAAGCTTCATCCATTCTTTAGGCTGACTTAGGTGCTCTCCTGACCCTTATTCTGTTTGAATCCACTTAATAAGTGAGAAATATTAGCATTGCCACTTTTATTTCATAGGTTGAACAATAGAAGCTCGGAGAGCCAAACGTCTTACCCAAGGTGGCTGACCCCTCCTGCTATCCTGGGGAACTGTTCTGCCAGGGATGCCAACCTGAACAGAACTTTGCGGACAACATTCCTACTAGTTTGTTACTCAGCTTAATTAACTGCTATTCTCTACTTTCATTCAACACACCATTTTTGTTTATCCTGTGTAATTTAATCTTGAAACTACACAATATTAATTTGGCCACTTCAAAAAGCTTTTGGGGGCTGGTGAGATGGCTCATCAGGAAGGGACTCTTGATGCCAAGCCTGAGGACCTACGTCATCACATCCCACCTGGAAGGAGGACATCAACTCCTGAGAATTGCCCTTTGACCTCCACATTGTACTGGTATTCTCGCCCTGTCTCTCCGTCTCTGAAAAAGAGGGTCTCTTAGATTACAGCCAGCACTATCTCTGCTCCCAGAAGCCACACCGAAAGTGTCTAGGGCAGTCTTCCCTTTGACTGACAGCATCCATTCACAAAGGTGAGAGGACAATCTTATCTTCATCTAAAATGGGCAACAGGATCTGGCCAGATCTACCACAGCCGTATTTATCCTAACATGCACACACATGTGAAGAGATGAAAGGGGGAGAGAGAAGTTCAGGATCGAGATTAATCCTCCCACTAGGAGAACAATTAAGAAAATATAACCAGTACAAGACATATTAGGTAAGTTTTTAAAGTGAAGTTTATAAAGAATATTTAATATCCTGGAGATATGCCTGATAAAATGTGAGGCAAAATGTGAAGTTATACATTAAAAAATATTTCCATTATGTAAAGCAGTATTGAAAAGAGGAGGAAATATGTTCAAATGTTAACTGTATTCATTTCTGAGATGATGGATGCTTGCTAGTTTAGTTTTAACCTTTTTAAAAGACTCACTAATTGTACATAATACATACGTACTTTGCAATTAACATTGTATTATGGTTTGTATATTGTATTGCAAATTGTGTTTGGTAATATGACTTGTTTTAAAGCTTTTCAAAGACAAATGCCTTGTCTGGATTAAAAAGATTGAATAAAGAAAACAATACAGTCCCAGGATGGAGCTTGTACAGCAGGCCATGCCTACCACACCAGGGTTCTTTGTCCAAGATCCAGTACTGCAACATAAATAAATAAAACTAACAAAACAAATCATTTTGAGGCTACTGCCCACCTTAATAAATAAGATTACCACTGGGTCTTGTGGCACATAGCTTTAATCCCAGCACTAAGGAGGCAGAGGCAGGTGGATCTCTGAGTTCAAGGCGAGCCTGATCTACAGGGTGAGTTTCAGGCCAGAAGAGTGGTTTCTCTGTCTATTCAGGTCAAATCTGTGCCTGCTCTCTCACACTGTGCCCTGGTGTCTTTGCCCAGTGCACCAGAGCCCCCTTTCCTCTTGTCATTCACCCGCTCCAGAACTTCCTGAGACTCTCCCCTGCTCAAAGAGGGGTCTAGACCTTCCAGCTCTTCAATACGTGGTGCCTGTCCAGCACTCCATCCATGCCCTGCCCTACTACTCCCGTCCAGCCCTCCTGGCCCAGCAGCAGCAACTCATTGGCCCTCACAAGTTCCATGGGCTGGAAATAAATGTTCCTTTGCTAAAATAGAATAATCTTGTCCAAATTGTGCTCAAAGAAATGATTTTCTCAATCTTAAGTTTTCTCCCATCAATTTTTGTCAACCCTTTGGCACCCACAGCTTTGCCCATCTCCTGTGAGAACTCACAGATGGCAAATGGAATGAACAAGTCCTGAGTGAATAACCACAGAAAGCCCCCGAGGACAGTCCCAACACAAGCCCTTCCACAGCTTGTGCATTTCACAGACATGGGCTCACGGCTGTGGCTTTTTAGGCACATCTACATTCCCATTTTCTGTTAGTTCAGGTGTTCTTGTTTTGGGTAATATCTGTCACATACTTTCTTGATTGTCTTTTTAAAAGATTCGATCTTATTTGCATGCGTGTGTCTGTGTGAGTGGATATCATGTATTCCTGCAGAGGCCAGAAGAGCTTGTTGATTCCCCCTGGGACTAGATGTATAGGTGGCTGTGAGCTGCTGCTGTAGGTGTTGGAAACTGAATTCCCATCCTCTGGAAGAAGAGCAAGTGTTCTTAACCTCTGAGTCATCTCTCCAGCCCTCAGTGATAACTAAAGAAACAAAAACCAAAAAAGCATAATAATTCGCTTGGACAGACATGACTGCTATGAGCCAAAGCACTGCCAACAATCATGGCAGACACTCCAACCCTTTCTCAGCATGCCACACTCGATGCATGCCTATGCCCTTTACTATACATTTTGTCATATCCCCATGACCCCTTCTTGCCAAAGCATCCTGCAGGATCTCGTCCCCTCCCTCCCCCCTCCCCGCCGAAGTTGTCTGCCCCTGTATAGATTCTAAGGAAGCCCTTGCATTTCTTTGGCAATCAGGGAAGATGAAGAAGGAACAGCACATCAAAGGAAGCCTAACACTGAGATAACACTTTCCACAGGAAGCGTCACACTCAGAAGGAAGGTATGGGGTGCCTTCCTCCAGACACGAGTCTGTGGAGCTATTACCATACTGCCATATGGATTACCTAGTTACCATTCACATTTACAAGGTGTACACATAAGTGTAAGTGAATGCTACCCACATTCTAGTCAGGAATGCGTGGGCCAGAGCAGGTAAAACATGGCTCCTGTGATGAAAAACTACATCTTGTCATTAAAAGTAGCTTAGCATGGAGGGAGGAAGAGGAAGACCATATTTAGCTTCCCTATCCTATCATGACACTGGTAGGCTCTGTCAGAGCAGGCCCTGAGGTAGGCAGGCCTCCACACTCCAAGTAAACATTCCTAAGAGGAGAATTCCAGATGAAACGCAGATAGCAATTAGGCTATGGAAAGAGCACAGAAAGTGGGGGAAGAACCAGAAGGGATTCCAGCCAGAGGGCACATGAAATTCTCCCAACCTGAATATTCCTCTGTGGCAGGTAGAACAGAGCACCTGCCCAGAAAGGCACACGTCAAATCTAAGTCACAAAGGACGGCCAGCCGCCCCCCTTTCTCAGGCATGGTGTTTTGTTGCAGTATAAATCTCTTGTTTATTTGTAGTCAGATTTTCTAGGGAGTCACCAGCTTACAAATAATGACACAGAAATTTATTATTAATTATGAAAGCTTGGCCTTGTGGGGCAGTGGTGGCACACACCTTTAATCTTAGCACTCGGGAGACAGAGGCAGGCAGATCTCTGAGAGTTTGAGACCAGCCTGGTCTACAAGAGCTTGTTCCAGGACAGGCTCCAAAGAAATAAAGAAAAAGAAAAAAGAAAGAAAGAAAGTTTGGCCTTAACTTAGGCTTGTCCCACTAGCTCTCAAAATTTAAACCATCCTGTTTTTATTAATCTACATTTTACCATGTAGCTCTTTACCTTTCTTTCATTTTGTATCTCCTACGCCCTTTATGTCATATGGGTGTTTCCCCTTCACCTAGATTCCTCTTCCTCTTTCTTTCTGTCCCTGGAAATCCTGCCTATTCCTCCTGCCTAGCTATTGGCTGTTCGGCTTTTCATTATACCAGTCACAACAGTACATTTTCACACAGTATACGGATATTCCACAATATTTATTCATAAAGTCATTCAATCTTTGGTGACCATCTGCAAAGTACTGCATGGTGGAGTTGCAAGGTTCAGACCAAACTTTAAGAGGGCCCTTATTGGAGGAATTTGCACACTGAGCACCATGGCTTTACCGGGATGTGATCTATGCTCTGATTGGGAACATGATAAAGGATGCAGTCAGAGCTGGTTCTGGTTTTTGATGATGGTTTTACCTAGGAAATGTAGCCCATGACTTCAAAATGTGAACTATCCTCCTTCCAATGACTATACAAGACATCTGATGTCCTGTCCTCTAAACTCTCATTCTAACCCTCTCTCAGCCGTGGCTCCTCCTAGCTCTAATATAAATATCTCTAATATCTAGTATCCTACTAGGTAGACATGTAGGATCAATCAGTTGGCAGCCTTGGGACATACCGACTGTTGCCAAGCCTGTGCGTGCTGATGTGTACTATGCTCTCTGCATGGAAAGCCCTTTCTGCCTTGCTCGCTCTGTACAGCAAAGTTCTAGGAATCAATCAGTTCCAGGGCCAGTCCATTTGCCAGCTATGTCTGGAGTCATCCTTGACCCTCACAGGAAGCATTTCATGTGCAATACCGGAACCCACCACCATACAATAGCTATTTGTTCCTGTGCTACCCCCTTCCCCCCCCCCCCACCTACTAGCAGACTGTTAGCTCTTTTCAGACAAGCCCCAGGCTGAGGATGCCAGCTCAACAGCCGTTAATGTGAGTGGAAATGACATTTACTGCTCTATAAACTCCCATGCCTTACCTTAGGGAGGGGCCCTGTCATAATGATGGCTTCCACTGGCTGACAGAGGAGGGACCATCAACCCACCATGCCACCTACTGCTGGAGCTCTATAGTCGGTATGGGAGGGGGACCAGGGAACACGAATACAGCACAGTAAAAACTAACATGTAGGTTTGTAATAGCTTCATTGTGTAAATTTAAGTGTGGTTGTCTGTACAACAGAACATACCCACAACGGTACAGAATAAATGTTAGTAGTGGATGATTTGGGAAAACTGGATACAGGCAAGGTTGGTAACATGGGGGCTTTTATTTCCATTTTATGTCTTTTTTATGATAAAATTTTGTCAGGAGTCCCTATCGTTTCAAAGAGATAAGAAATGAGAATGAATTCTGTAAATAGACTTTAAATAAACCAACTTAAATTAGGTTTTGTTTTTGTTAACCAAAACATACATGCTAGGGTCTCACTAGAAATTGCATAGCAAACACCTGTATGCCCATCAACAAGAAAATGATTAGAACCAACTACAAGCTATTTATACAATGGAATATTATATTACAAAGAAAATGAAAAAAGCACAACAACAAATTGGTGACTCTCCTAGACACCATGTGAAGAAGCCAGATGTAAAAATACATGCTGGGTGATTCTGTTTATATGAAGTATAAAAATAGGTAAAATAGATAAAACTGGTCTGTAAAATTTTAGAAGCTAAGAAGGTTACTACTGAGGCAGCAGGAAGGCAGGAAGAGGATTTGCTGCCTGGTGGTAAGGAGGCTTTCTGTTGTGGCTAGGAGGTAGGCTAATGAAGTCTTGTGTCTTTGTCTGCTGTCCTGGCTAGTTTTGTTAATGTGACACAATTTAGAGTTTCTAGGAAGAGGAACCTCATCTGAGAAAATGTCTCCATCTTATTGTCTGTAAGCAAGTTGGTAGACATTTCCTTAATTAATCATTGATGTGGGAGGGCTTAGCCCACTGATAGTGGTGCCATTATTGTGGAATACTTCTTGTACACTGTGAAGATGTGTTGCTCTCCGTTGGTTTAATAAAGAGCTAAATGGCCAACAGCTAGGCAGGAAGAGGTTAGGTGGGGCTTGCGGACAGGGAGAGAGTGCTGGGATGAAGAGTGGTGAAGAGACTTGAGGAGAAGCAAAATGAATACGCCAGGCTGAGGAAAGGTGCCAAGCCACATGGTAGAATGTAGATTAGAAATATGGGTTAATTTAAGTTGTAAGAGCTAGGCTGTGACAAGTCTAAGCTATCGACTGAGCGTTTATAATTAATAATAAGGCTCTGTGTGGTCATTTGGGAGATGGCTAGGTGGGACAGAAACATCTGCCTGCAAGCCATCCCTGAGCAGTTGATCCTGAGTGGTATAAGAAAGCAGGCTAAGCAAGCCTGCGGGGGTTGGGATGGAGTCAAGCCAAAAACCCGGGTTCCTCTTTGGCCTCTGCAACAGTTCCTGCCTTGAGTTCCTACCTTGACTTCTCTCAGTAGACTGTGACTCAAGATTTGTAAATCAAATAAATGCTTTCCTCCCTGTGTTGATTTTGATCATAGCGTTTTATTGCAGCAATAGGAACCTAACTAAGACATCTGGACAATGGAAACACAGAGGTCCCTACTTTGTGGAAACTTATTCAGTCCACAGTTAACAATCCATGCACTTTCTTGTATATGCTATACTTAATAAAAAGTATACAGGTCAAATACGCCAACTCTGAGACCCTAAGCATTCTCTTCTAAGAGGCTGAAAATCCCACTTAGGCATCAGATGCCATCCTTTCAGCCTCCTAGAAATCCATTAATGCCATGTCGTGATAACCGATACAATTATGGGTTTTCAGGGTGCAGTAAGAACCTGGTTCCTGCCATGAGCTAAAGCCAGGGAATAGGGAAGAAGTAACAGAGACCTCAGCACTTCTACAATTCTAGACACCAGAGCTGGCCCAGGGTGGACTTCTCTAATGTTTTGCATCGTTAGGCCTGGGCTGACCTCATACTTATAACCATCTGTCTGTCCTTGCTTGCCAAGTGCTGGGATTAAAGGGGTGTGCCATCACACCAGGCTTGGGTTGGCTTCTTGATGGGAATGGGGTCTATAGGAGGGACAGGAACAAGAGGCAAAAAAGAGGTTTTCAGATGGTTTCTTCCCAGATCCAAAGTGTACCCAGACAGACAGAAACATGGAGAGAGGATAAGATATGTCTTTGTTTCTAAACACTTACTGTGGTGGTTGGATCTCAAGGGGCAATAGATGGGGAGCCTACCCCAAGCTAAAAAGGCAAGTTGGGTGTCCTACGTTTGTCAAGTGAAATAATCAAAGATGGAGCAGTCCATCTGGAGGTCCACTACCAGTCTGCTATGGTTAATTTTCCCTTTGTCCAACTCAAAACACATACAACCCACTCAGTAAATCTGGCAGAACCTCAGTGTAGGTGGGTGCTTACAGACCAAGCCAAAAGGCAAAAGACCAGCCTGCCTTGCTTGCCACCTGCCCTTCAGCCTCCACACTGAAGTGGGCCAGCTCCTCCCAGCCCTTAGCCTCAGTCTTCCAGTAGTGCTGTTGGGAGACACCAAAGCCAGACTTTACATAGGTCCAGGCAGACAAATTGTGAGATACACACTTCTTGCTTTGGGTAATACAGTCTGAAAAGGCCAGCCTCTGCTCGTCTGAAGCTCACCACCAACGGCATAAAAGGAAGCAGAAAGAGGACTCTAGGTCGGTCAAAATAGATTTTGCCAAGTCCACACATCAAGTTCCTCTACAGAATCACTTGGAGAGGGCACATGGGACCCACTCAGGCTCCGGGGACTTTTACCACACCCACCTCGAATTCATTCAGGTTTCAAAAGGGTTGGAGGTTGCAGGCATGACTTACCTCCTGTGCCTGACTTGGTTTGGAGTTTCTAAGCTGGCAGATCAGAGGCAGAAGACAAAGGTGGACATGAGGGGTTGAGTGGCTGGAGAATTCATGTTTTTAACCCACTATTAAGTTCTGGTTTCGGGTCTAAGGTGGAGACGAGCAGGGGAAGTCTAAAGAGGAGATGCAGGTCCCCCACAAAAACCAGTAGCTTGAGGGTCCCTCATATGGGGCAGACAATTCTTGTGACCCTCGGAGATAGAGCAGGAAACTTAGCATGTAACTGGCTCCACAAGTAAACAGGTCTGTGGATCGAGGTGGGGGAGGGGCTCAGGAGAAACTGCAGGGTCACAGGATGCTGCTGAGCAGATCTTGTTTCAGAATTGCCCATTTGTTTGTTTGTTTGTTTGTTTTTGAGGTTTGGGGCTGAAGGATCCTTCTTCTATCAGAAATCTTAATTGCTCATGTTCCTGCAGAGTCCCCTGATAGTTGATGTTTCATAAGATCTAAGAATGGAGCATTAGCTGGAGACAGGAGGGAGGATGTCTCCGGAAATAAGCCAGGAGAGGGATATGAGCTCCTCCCAGCACTCCAGTCAGAGAGGGTCAGGAACATGCATTCCACCTGACTTGCTGCTTCTCAGACATGCATGCCTCTGTGTGTGTGTGTGTGTGTGTGTGTGTGTGTGTGTGTGTGTGTGTGTGTACGCATGTATGGAGATAGAGGACATTCTTCAGTGTCATTCCTTACATACTATATACAACTCTCTCTCCCTCTCTTTTTTAAAGACATGATCTCAACAAGTAGGCTAAGCTGACCTTCTGGGGAGCCCCAGGGATCCCGTTTCACCTCTCCAGAACCAGGAGTACAAGTTTTGCCCTACAGTGCCCTGACTTCAGGCATGTTTTTGAACCTCTCACACTGAATCTCAGCAGTAAACGGTGCGTTAGCACTGCCTGTGAGAGGGTTTAGGGCCATTAAATGAGACACTATGTGAAATGCCTAGTACATGGGAGATGCTCTGTAAATACATTTTTTTTTTTTTTTCTGATGCGGGTTTCATGGAGGTGTACCCTGCTGCCTCAGGATAATTCAGAAGTCGAGGTGGAGTTTCTGGAGCAAGTTCCCAGAAAACGCCTCTTGTTAGAGTGGCAGATATAGAGCCAGAACCGCAAAGGCAAGGTGGGGCAGCACCACAGTAGAGTGTTCGAGAATGTGGACCCTGTTCAGGACTTGCATTCAGCTCCAGCTCCAACTCTTACTAGCTACATACCCTTGAAAAAAATTCCCTTACTTTACTCATGTAGAAAATGGGAGAATAACAGCCTACATACATGTCATGGGGTTGATAGAAAGATCAAGTGGGTTAAATTTAGGCAAAGCCTTTGCATAGGGCCTGGCTTTTCCAGCGCTGGCTGTTGTCTTTAAGGACACAGCTTCTAAGCGACTGGGTTGGATGGCCTGGTGATTAATAGCAGGCTCTGGGGAAGCCTGTGTGATACACTCTCTGTATTAGTTACTTTTGAATCGCTGTGACCAAAATACCTCACTGAAACAATTGAAGGGAGGGAAGATTTATTTTGGCCTTTAGTTTCAGTGAGGTCTAGTTTGGCAGAGCAGGAAGGGCAGCTCTGCCATGGCTGACATAGAACACTACCAAGAAACAGTGAGAGTGGCTGATGCCAGGGACTAATGTAACCTTTAAAAACCTGTTCCCCCTGCCTCCCCCCATCTCCAGTACTTCCTTGCTGCCCTCAAAATAGTACCACCAGCTGGGGAACTCTTGTTCAAGACAAGAGCCACTTACATTGTGACCCTGTCCTGCTTGGTGCTGGCCTTGTTATCTTTTCTGGGCTGAGGCTTCCTCACCTATCGAAAGTAGGGGTGCTCTTAAGAGCGCACCTCCCCCACTAAGATGATGTGGGCTGAAATAGTAGTGCTTATTTGGCACTAAGTGGAGGGTGCCTGATGGGACACTCTTATTAACTGTCTGATTTCACTATTTCCCGGTCCTAAGGAGCCCTGCAGGCAACAGGATCCCTATCTGTTGAAAGAAACATGGACCCTGTAATATAATATTTTCTTCCTTCAGGTCTCAGAGTACTTATTTCTAAATCTTAGAAAGGGAGACTCAATTCTTGATTCTTCCTTTGAAGCAAATCTCTCCATACCATTTAGCCCTTGTCTTTAAATCCTTTCTTCCACACTATAGAAGAAGAAAGAAACCAAGAGTTATGTGCCTGCACCCCAGGGCCACTTCTAATTGGGACAGGAGGCCTACTGCTAACCCGAGGGACAACTCGGCCACTTGCATCAGTTTGGATACCAGCTTAAAGCTAGGTTGCTTGCATTATACTCTAGCTGGCTTTGGCATTTGGGGGGTACCTGGCAAAAGCAATCCTCTAAAAGAAAGCAGGGCCCAGGCTTGGGGCCCCCTCCCCCCTTTCCCAGTCTCCCTCATTGTTCCCTCCAACCGACACACGGTAAACTGAATGTGAACAAGAGTCTAGCTTCTCATTGTGACTGAGTTTTGTTACTGCCCAAGGACAAAGGCTAGATTGACACAAGATGAATGGCCCAGAGGGCAGGTCTCCTTTTTGTTTTCTTTTCCAATTCTGTTTCTCTCCTGGAGGAGAAGGAATGATAATTAGAGCACTTGTTCTACAAATCCCCCTATGTAAATATGTCCTTGGGAGCAAAGATCCAATGTACTAGACAAGGAACTTCTCCAAACTAACCTTAACTCTTGTATCAGCAAAGATAACAAGAGAAAGAGATTGGAGTGGGAATGGATTGGAAAAGCCAGAGAGAAGTAGAACCCAGTTTGGCCTCTGGACTCTGTTCAGATGTTGTTGCTGGGTGGCTTGCTTAGCACAGACACTGGTGGGACTCCAGTGCAGAGGCTCTGGAGTGTGACCTCTGTTCTTATCTACTTTCAACAATGGATGGACTAGTGCTGTGCCTTAGTTTCTCATTTGTAGAATGGAGATATTAATAGTTCTCACTGCCTCACTCACTGTGAGGGATTAGATAATCTGTGGAGAACTGTGTGACAATGGGCCCTCCAAGGCAACCACTGGATCCTATTCATTCATTCGGCCTAGCACAGAGTCTGGCTGCATATTTGGTACAAATTAAATGTTTACTGGAAGGCTAAATTATTAATTGACAATAGCTTTAATGTAGCATAATTCCTCTCATAGGATATTATATCAACTTTCCTCTTCTCTGTGGTACCAGGGCTATGAGCCTGGACTGCATGCCTTCTAGACACGTTCTCAATGACAAGCTATCTTGCCAAATTATGATACCTACCCTGGACTGCAATCCCAATATTTAGGAGGAGGAGAAGAACAGAAATCAAGGCAATGGGCCACGTAGTTTCAGGCCAATCTAGATTATATATCAAGGCCGTGCCTCAAAAGGCAACAGATAAATAAAGTATGACACACAACACTTCTCCCAATTAGCCTCTGTTTGTTGATACTCAACCCATAAATTTCCCATCCTTTTCCCAAAGAGAAATGGAGAGCTTTGGTCTGAGGCAAAGGTCAGCAGAGCTACATTCCAGGCATGAAGCTAGGAATGCAAAGGGATGAAGGGATCGCTGTGAAGTAGCCTGCACTGTTTTCCAGTAGCTTACACAGCGAGTTCCGAACTTTTGGAGGCCTGAGGCCTGAGACAATTAAGCAAAGGGGAGTAGGAAACTCTTAGAGAAAGACAACCAAGAGGAGGCTGTCCTGGGATGAGAACAGGGAGAGATGGTGGCAGGGAGTGAACCAAGTGATCAGGGAGGATCTGGGAATTAATGTGGGCTCTGCAAGTAGCTGGATCCAAAGTCTCCAGGGACGTCAGAAACAGGCTGGGAGCACTAATAGAATAGGGCAGAATCTCCAGTCACCGAGTAAAACTGGTGCTAAGGGAAGCGTAGTGCTCAAACAGGAAATTAAATATCAAGGAACTGCTCGTTAAAAGTTCAAAGCATCTTCCCACACATCAATTGGTGCCCTCCCCAAGTCTCTGGCAAAACCGATAACTCATCCCGTTGGGCCTGGGACCAGGTTTCAGCCCAGCATTCAAACTGGTCAAGGATTGTGATCAATCAACACACCAAGAGCCATCTCTGAGAGACAAGCAGAGGCGGAAAGACTGCGGACCCCAGAAATCCACACCGCGTCCCCCACTGTGGGGGACCTGGCGCCCGGTACCAGAGTCAGGTTTAACAGCCACTGCTGAGGCTCTTTTAACTTTAACATGCCGTTCCTAGGCTGGCAGAAAACAGAACTCCCTCACAGGCGCCCTAGCATCCTCGGGAAGAGAAGAGAACCGCCAATGTCGGCCTCAGGAGCGGGACGAGGAGGTGGAGGGTTGATTATTTATTTCCTGGAACACCCTGTTAAGAAATCTCAGCGGTTGCAGTCAGTGCCCGACCCTTTGGCAAGTAACACTAATTCCCCCAGCTCCCAGCTGCACGGGATCTAATTCGCAAATACACCATCTTGCATTCAACACTTAAATGGAAAACAAGCAGCTCGGAAGGGAAGCAAACTCTGCCCGCACATTTCAAAGGGATTTGTGCTTCCAAGGCCCTCTACTGGTTCCGTGCGGTCCGAGAACCGGATTTCTGTCTGGTTGAAGCCTCTAACAAGAGACGCGATCAGGTCCGGCCTTAGGCTTTGTCAACACGAAACATCAACTAAAATCGGGAAGAGCTCAGGTTTTAAAAGGAAGATAACCGCTTAGTCTTCCCACTGGAAACCTGGTTAAAAGAAATTAAGGCCTCTCCTCTTCAAGGTAGCTAAGATTAGAGGGCTCGGTTTCCGTTTTCTGTGTTTCTATGGGCCGAACGCCCAGGCGGGTCAGTGAGTTTCTGTGTGTGGAATGACGAATTCCTCTCGCCTAAGTTCTAAAATGATAACTTAGCTCGCTGCTGCAGCTGCGAACGCCTGGCGCCAAGCGGCCCCGCGCGGGGGTGGCGGGAGGAACGGCGCAGGCAGAGGCCAGGGGGAATTTCGCGAGTGGCCCCTTTAAGAGCTTCACTGACTCAGCTCAGCTCCCCCTCAGGTCGCGTTTTTTATGAATGAAAAACGTCCTCACATTCATTATATAAACAAGCCGGTGCTGATTGGTCAATGGCGCTCAGCGCATAAATTATGTAAAACAGACCTCTGAGGGCGTTGAGAGAGGCCGACCGTTAGCCAATGGGCGCCGCAGTTGGTGGGGCGGCCCAGCTGGATTTGTCTGAAGACAGGGTAAACAAGAGGTGATGGGCAGCTGGGGGGACGACAGGGGACCAATGAGGATGCGTCTGCTGTGGGCCGCGGGCCAATGGCAGCGGGCGGAGCCAGCGGGGGCCGAGCCAGTGCTGCAGCGGGTTGCAGGGCGGCGCAGAGTCCGGAGGCCGGCGCGCGGAGCGGTCCGTATCCCCGATCTCTGCGGCCCAGCCCGCCACCGAGGCGCGCAGGCGGGCGCGCGGAGTGGCCGCTCAGGTGCGGGCTGGTTCTGAGTCTTCAGTCGGACGTGCCTGGGGTGACTCCCGGAGCTAGCCGCCCCCTCCCCCCGAGGCCCGGTTCGGTTCGGTTCCTGGGAGGCATCGGGCGGGGGTGGCTAGCGGTTCCGGAGCGAGCGGAGAGCGGGTTTCCGTACGTCGCGGAGGAGGCACCCGGGGTGCTGGAGCGGGTGCAGGGAGCGGGGTTGCGGGGCGCAGGCTGCGGGAGCGGGATGCAAGAACGGGGTGCGGGGCGCGGAGTTGTGGGCCCCCGAGGACCCTGGGAGGCTCGCGAGAAGAAATGCTCCGCGACTCTTAGGTGGGAGGGGGGGCGAGCATCAGTTTCAGGGGTGCTGCTCCAGAACCCCGAGAGTTAAATGACACCGACATGTGCAGCCTGCGGGTGCAGTATCTGCCCAACTTCTGCGGGCCGGGCAAGTTGCAGAGTGGGCAGCGTGCCTCCAGCCCCTCACTCTGTCCTCTGAGGTGTGAGGGTGTCGGGGTCCGCCTGAGCTGTGGCCTGCAGGGGAGAGAACCGGTGCCGAGCCGGCCGAGAGTGATGCTGGGGCCTCGTGCAGGATTCGGGGTCTGGTTTGCATGGGGTGGTGTTGGTGAGTAGGGGGGGGCGATGAAGGAAGGCGTGGGGTCGGGAGTAAATTAGAGGCTGCTGGTATCGCCCAGAGCCGCATTTCATTTTCTGAATGTGGGTGACTTTTATGAATGAAACAGGTTTCTTTCGTGGTCTCCGAGGCTTTTTTTCTTTCCTCCGGGTTTTTGTGAATGAACCATTGAGGGTGTTATTTTTTTTTTTTTTTTTTTTTTTCCTAAAACGCTGGGGTGAGGGGCCTGCGTCGGAGGCTAGGCGTGCGTTGGGAGTGGGGGCGGGGGCGCAGCTGAAGGAGTTTTCATGAATGGGAAGGCTGGGAATTGGGTGGAAGTGTGTCTTGTTTTGTGAATGGGGCCCGGCGCGAGGGATCCAGTTACAGCCTCTACCTGCGGCGGCGGCCGCGGCTCGTTCTCCCATTCATAAAACCAGGCCCGCTGCGCGCCGCGGGGAGGGGCCTCGATCCGGTCGCTGAGCCGAGTTAAAGTTTTCCTGGGGGCACCCAGGTTTTTTGGGGGGGGGGGGCAGCGACGACGACGACACAAAGGAAGTGTTTTAAAACTCCAGGATGAATTGGAGCCTTCCCTACAGGCTTTTAAAAGATACTTTGAACACAGTGTTTCCAGCTCTTGAACTCCGAGGGCTGTTTAGAAGATCCTCCTCGCTGCTTTTGGATTCTCTTAGAGCAGTTTCTTTTACCAGTTTTTCAAAAGATATTTTTGTACGTCATGAGATTCTAAAAATATTTTACCCTCCGGTTTTCTGCACGCTGTCCTTTTACCCACAACAGACATTTAGGAATTTCTGAAGCCACAATTTAATTAGACAGATTTTTAAATACAATACAGAATTGTTTCATACTTCACGACTAAGGTTTTTCAGATTTGGGTACTGGTTGGTGATACTCGGGAGAGAGGAAGACAGAGGCCTTGCTCTGATCGATGTGCACTGTGTGGAAGGCAAAGCTGGCAGGGGTGTTTTTCTAGGAAGTTGTGAACTCTCTTTCCTTTGACTTTGAAAATATCTGATTACTTGGGCCAAGAGCTGGCTGCGAAGGGTTTTCTTGTATCCTGCTCGCTTATGAAAATTTGATATGGTGTTCACAGCATGAAAAACAAGTCAGATGGAAAGAGCTCCTGTGAACAAAGTTCCCTAGTTTGTGTACAAGTTAAAAGGAATCGCCTTTTAGGCCTTTCTGTTATTTAGAACTGGGGTGAATAAATTATCATGCCCGACCCCATAGTTTTGACCTGAGTTTTTAGTTGGGAAATAGTGTTTAGGAAGGCAACACCTTCAAAACGTGCTGATTAGCTCCTTCCACATTAGAGAGGCGTCTTCCTTCTTTTGTTGCCCTCTGCCAAGCCTGGGTCTTACCAGTGTTTGACTGTTTTTGTTGGGAAATTTGACTTCACTGTTTTCTTTCTGTGGATCTTTTTGCTTTGGAAGGCCTTTTTTTTGGGGGGGAGGGGGTGCTTTGGTAGAGATGCTTAAATAAGTGAAGTAGAATTGAATTTTCTTTATCTCTTCACTCTTGTAGATGTTTTATTCTTTTAGAAGTTGAATAGATAATCTTTGTATGTTGCCATGGAGATATTTATGTCATTTCAGGTATGCACACCTGTTTGGACAGAAGGCTTAGGTTTTAAATAAAGAATTGTGTGTGAAGAAAGTATACTTTTGATCAACTTGTTCCTGGAACTGTACCTAGTGTTCTTACCATAGACCTATAAATAGACCTACAGAATACTTTGAGAAACACATGTATCTTAGTTTTTTAACTGCCAATAATTTGGAATACTTACACCTAGTTCTCTTCTTGTTTCTGTACTATCAAAAACTTAATTATCTTAAAAAAAGCAAAACAAAACCTGTAACAGATATGTCCTGGAAGGTCATTTTACAATGAAAATAACTTGAGGGGTTTTATTGGTTGATTGTGTGTGTGTGTTTTTTTTTTTGTTTGTTTGTTTATGTGGTAGACAGGCAGGCAATAAATACTATATGTATTAATTTTTTTAGTTACTATTGGGAACTGAACCTAGGGCTTTGTGCATGCTGCTGGTTAAGTATTCTACCAGTGAACAACATCCCCCTAATGACCAAGTAAATGGATTTGGCCCTGAGTGCCTAGTAAGCTTTGAAAACTTATCTTTAAAGTTTACAACTTGAGGGCATTAAGGTTCTGCAATGTGGGGGGTGGGAGGGTGACACAGGAAAGAAGGGAAGACTAGGCTCCACCCCTCTCTCACTTTAAATCTCTTAAATTCATGTTACAGGAGGATTTCTATACACCCCCAGAAACTACTCAATGCTGAAGCCTTTCCACTTGGTACCAGACACTTTGGAAGCACCATGGATGGATTTTGTGATCAGCAAGTCCCTTTTATGGTCCCAGGGGTGAGTTGGTGCCTGTGTCGATTTGTCCTGGAGAAGTGGGTGGACCCCTTCCTTCCTGGAGAAGTGGGTGGGCTCCCTTTGCACCTCTTTCCCTGCATTTGAACCTTCATTTGTTGGTCCCTTTCAGAAATCTCGGTCAGAGGAATGCCGAGGAAGGCCTGTGATTGACAGAAAGAGGAAGTTTTTGGACACTGATCTGGCTCACGATTCTGAAGGTAGTGGCTCTTTGCCTGCTTGCCATGGCTTCCTCAGATCACCGGTGTGAAGCCTGCTGAGCATCCTTCTCTTTAGCACAAGAAGTATCCTCATGCTGAGTTTTTTGTTTTGTTTTTTTTTAATTGCAGAGTTGTTTCAGGATCTTAGTCAACTTCAAGAGGCATGGTTAGCTGAAGGCAAGTTTCTTGACTGCTGTTCTCCCTGTAAAGCATTCTCCTGTGCCTTTCAGTTAAACCCAAAGATCTAAAACAGGAATCTCTTTTCCAGCTCAAGTTCCTGATGATGAACAATTTGTCCCAGATTTCCAGTCTGATAATTGTAAGTACCTTTCTGTTGCTGACACATTTGTTCTGAAATTGTTTGTTCTTTTTAGCGATAGCCAGAGGAGTTTGGACAGTGGTGTGCATGTGTTTTAATATTAAATTTCTGGCTCTGTTGAGGCAAGGTTTACTCAACATAATTTCAATAAAACGTTTTACCTTAAAAGCTTGAACTTCAGAATTTTAAGTTTATCATCTATGATCTTGTGTCAATCATCTTCTTTTTTATTTTTATTTGATTTATCTGAGGGGGGAAGGTGTGTGTTTGTAACATGTGTTGTACTTGCAGAGACCAGAAGAGAGTGTCCAATCCACAGGAACTAGAGTTCCAGGTGGTCATGAGTGGCCTTTTGTGGGTACAGGGAACCTCTAAAAGAGCAGCAAGTGCTCTCAACCATTGAGCCATCTCTGCAACCCCAAGTCCTTTTGTGGGTTTACTTTATCAATGTAGTCTTTGGGATGGGGATGTAGCTCAGTGGTATAGTACTTGCCTTGCATGTACAGGGTTCCAAGTTCAGTTGCTAGCGTTGCAAAAAAGTTATTCTTAAGGCAAAGCCTTAACTGATGAGTCTGATCTTTTTCTTCCTTTGAAAGGTAATGTATATACATAATGGAAAATTCCTGTTGATTGTGGTTCCACCTAATGTGTCCATTTTATTTCTCCTGAGCAAATGAAGGGTGGTCACAGAAAGATTTGATATGTTCTTATTTGTCATGTGTGTGTTATGACATCACTATTGAGGAGAGTAAAGCCTTTTTCTTAATTGTTCCTTAAAATGCTAAATTCAGAGAGAAGTTCTACCATGGCTCCTGGTGCTGGCAGGGCGTAGTTAGCTTCATCCTGTCCTCAACACATTTGGGGGCTTTATGGTTCAGGCAGAGCCACCAAGGACAAAGCTGGCTGATGAAATTGGAGCAGCACAGGGCTGCTCTCAGAGCATTAGTCACTGGCAAGCAGGTTTAAGAGCGGGCTGGAGAACGCCGCCTCTCTAGAGAGTTGCATCATAGAGAAATTCATGTCTCTTAGTCATAGTTTATAATAGCAAGCACCTGAGCCAGCCTGGGGTTTGATTTCTCATTTTGCACCAACAGATTCTTAGCTTTATTTTATCTCTGGGGTGTATGTGTGCATGTGTGTGTAAAAATGCCACCGGGAGAGAGAGAGTATCTGGGTCTCTAAAAGAGCGGGGTGTTCTAAATCTATTAGATAAAAGAATAGAGGTACCAGCTAAGCATTGTGTAATGATAGGTCTCCTGTTCAAGGCAGAATGCCACGAAACTTGAAAAGGGAATAGGCTGCAGCCCGCAGATGAATGGCTACCTTAGCTTTGTCACAGCTTGCCGTGGAGAGTGTCTATACAAAAGGAAATGCTTATTATTGCCCTATGATTGCTTTCAAGTGATTGGGAGCTTGCCATTGAAAGGCTAAATAGAGATAACCCGTGGGGGCGGTGGGGGGAGGGTGTTTCCAAGATGAGAGACAGAATCTCCTCAAACTTATTTCTTGACAGTTTGGCCCTCCCTTTCCAGTTCTTTCCCAGAGCAGGGTGAGCTGCAGTCTGCCTGGGAGGTAGCTTTCATGGCAGATGCTTTTATTATGGTTTCTCTGTAACCCAAAAGAGTTAAAAGGGAGGTGAGACAGCTGAACTCGGATTGATTGCACGCATTGCCTGTTTGGGGAGGGGGAGTGGGGTGTCAGCAAGCAGGGTTTCTGCCTGCAAAGATGCTATCTGTAGGAGTAGGCTTGAGCAAAGAAATCAATAAATGTGTCTTGATGCTGTAGAAATAAGTCCTGCTTAGCAGATAGAATGTGCTAGCTTCTTAATTAAAATAGCCCAGTGGAAGTGCAGGTGCTTTCGGGGCTGTCCCTGCCTACCAAATATGATGGGGATGGGGGGGTTGTTGGTTAGTTTTGTCTGTTTGCTTTTTGTCACAACTGCTTGAGATTGAGCTTGTCTTTATTTTAAAGATGAAATAGGTGGTCCAGTAGCCTAAAAAAGCCTTGGGACATTAATAATGCTGTTGTGACTCTTCCTTAGGTAGTACTTGGGGAAGGGTGGAGTCTAATAGACTGACCTTCCCTGAGTGTTGAGACAAGAGCCCCAGTGTGGCTTGGGGAACCTGGAACCCTTCATTCATGTGCTGTGTGTGATTGCAGTTCAGGTTCAGACTGTCAAAGGGGGTGGGGACTGGTTGAGCCCAGCTGCCCTTGGAAGCCCTTGCTTCCCCGTGAGGACTTTCCGTAGCCTTGTGTAAAAGACCAATTCACCCACCTGTCTTTTGGAAAAGTCACATGAAAAAACGTGTCTGTTGTTGTTTCTTGTTTTAAAAACAATATAGGCTCAATTTCTGAAAGATTATGTAAGTGTTTTATATTTGGGCACCTTGCCTGTAAATGTGATAAAGAAACAAGCCCATTGTAAGTGTTAACAGAAATGCCCAGCTTACCTGTAGTGATGCAGATTTTGTCTCTGTCTTGTGAACACATACTCCCACACGCATATGAGGGCCACGGCTTTCTCCCGGTGGTTAGAAGATATGGTGTTGGGATTGGTTCTTTCTTTTCACTCTGTGTGTGCGTCATCAGGCTTGGTGACAAGCACCTTTATTCTCTGAGCCATCTTGCTAGTTCCTTGTTGGGAATTCAAAATTAAAGAGAACAGAAGGTGCATCTTCTGCAGCAGTGTTCTCAACCTTCCTAACATTGCTGCCCTTTAATACAGCTCCTCATGTTGTGGGACCCCGACCATAAGATGATTTTCATTGCTATTGTGTGACTATAGTTTTGGTACTGTTATGAATCATACTGTAAATATCTGGTATGCAGGACATCTGATATGAAACCCCCCCAAAGGGATTGAAATCCACAGGTTGAGGACTGCACTAGTACTTAGGAGCTCTGCTGGTGTGCCCCCACCCCCAATAATCCCTTGGTGTTGAGAAGTGACTCAAAGATCCAAGATTGTTTGAGCTGGAAATCCCTTGTAGAGATGTCTGAGAAAGCCAACATGTAATTTGGGTGTAAATGGGAAGAATTCAGAGAAATAAAGTTTTTAATCCTTAAGGCAAGCTGCCATCCTGTTACCAGCCTGCTCAGGTGGATCAGGACTGTGACTTACAGGAAAGTGACAGAGGTGACTGACAATCCTGTCCACCCCTCAGAAAAGGCTGCGGTACAGACTAGGGCATAGAGAGCTCACATTTACGACTAGGAAGAGATATAAAACAGAAACATTGTAGTAACTGACACAGTCCCTTAGAGATGCATTGCTATAGAGAAAGTGTGTGTGTTAATAAGTGAGAATGTCACAGACCACACGTTGCAACAAACCGTGGGCTTCGGGGACTCTGTAGGTCTCTCCATCCTTTCCTACATCCATAAAGTTAAGCCAAAGCCACAGGTATGGGTTGAAACTGGAGGACTTGGGGACTGTGACATGGGGATACGAAGCTGCTAAATTTGTTCATCTAAGCTGACTTCCTGGGTATCAGTGAGTGTTTTTAAATGCAGGTTTCAATTCTGCTAGTTTTAAACTTGTTTCAGTGGTGACATTGTGAATATATCCAGCATCTTGAGTAACTGGACTAGTTTATGCTGAGAGGGAATGACATATCTCACTGTAGTGCTGTGCCACATAGGTTACAAAACTGTCGTATAATCTGAATGGCCCCATTTCCCCCTTGAGTTCTCTTTTAAATCTGTGTTAAAAAAACAAAAACAAACAAACAAATAAAAAAAAAAAAAAACAAAGGGAGGGTGACTTCAGGAAGTATGAGCAATTCCCCAAGGACCAGCTAATTAACTGTTAAAATCAGCTTTTCTTAAGGTCAGTGCAGTAGGTGGCTAAGACACACAGGGTTAATGGTTGTTTTAGCCTTGGAGCTGCAAACAGCCAGATACATAGGTGACACTGAAGCCCTTGTGAGAACATAGTTCTAGCCATGGGTTGTGGGGAGGGGTCATGGCAGCCGCCCTTACTCTGCAGAATGAGACCACTTGTAGTAAAAGGATCCTGACTTTGTGGTTGTTGGGGGACAAGCATGAAAATATCGGTGACTTAGGAAGAGGTTGATTGACTGAGTCAAGGCATTGGTGTGTGCTTCTCAGAGGTGCTAGAACTGACAGAAGGGAGAGAGAAGAAAAGAAAGGTGTGAGGAAAAACACTTTGTAAGTGTCCTTCAGAGGCCTTGGTAGCCAGTCCTGTACCTTGTGGCAGACAGGGCCCTCAGTGGTCGTTTCTGATTGCATAGTGCTGACATCCTGAACTGCTAGTGACCCAATACCATTGCTCTACACAAGCTCCATAGGGTCAAGCTAGGCCTATTAAAAAATGGTGGTGGTTCTCTAACTCTTCTCCAGTAAAGCCTGGAAGCCTCTCCAGTCCCGTATTTAGTGAAGAAGCCTTGAGAAGGGGAATTAATCTGTTTGCCAGGCACATCAGTCATGTAGGTGCCAGAAGTAACAAAATCCTGGCGTGGGTCAAGAACTCACCATTAGGTCCCTGTTCTCCAGCACCCTTCGGTTTTATGGGACGAAGATACCGGAACAGGAAAGCCCAGAGACCATGCTGTTTGCTGTCCCTTCTAGTCTTGTAGTATTATATTGTGTTACCAGCCCCAGAAAAGAATATTCTAGGGGTGAGGTAGGTTTGGGTGTGTGAGAGACAGTCAGCTGCTGCATTTCTGGAGTTTGACGGTGAGAAAGCAGCCTCACTGACTTCTTCCCCATCTTGGGCATACTCTGCCCTTGAGCAGCTTGGGCCCCATCTGTGCCCTGGCACTCACTGCTTCTCCATTTGGAATCCAGGGAGCTCAGAGTCTCGTCATGTTGCGGCTCCCAGCTTTTGGATGGGTGCCAGGTGTGCTGATGCCATTACCGTATTAGGTTGGTTTTTAAAAAATTCATTTTGTCAACTCATCAGGCTCCTTTAACAGAGGTTTCGGTCGTCACCATTGTCCCTTCTCTAGGCTTTTAAAAGAGTGGTCCGTGCTGTGGGCATGGCACATGAGTGTGCATGGGCATAAATCATTCTTAAGTGCATTTGGGGGTCTGGCACATAAGGTGACAGTGGATTGGTGTTGAGGCCTTACTGGGGATGAGCCCCACCCCAAAGGCCCCACCCAGAAAACAGCTGAGGCTCCCTCTGTAAGAGAATGGGGGAATTAGAAAAACGCTACAGAGGGTAGAGGATTTTTACAGCAGGCTAAGGTCTGGGCCAGGAGTCCCAGACTTCTCTCCCAAAACAGGTAAGGTGTTGTTTGGGAATTTGATAGTGAGAAAGGTCTCCAAGAAATGGGGACAGGCAGTGAGGAGCAGTAATCGTAAGACATTTGAAAATCAGTCTGGTATGAAGAAAATGGTACAAGCTCGAAGTGATCTCATTCGATTTTCCCAAAGAAGTATACTTTTCCTTGAAATCAAGTTTGGTTGACAGACTTGCTGCCTCCATTCACCCCCAGGGTAATTACTGAGTGTTTGGGGGGGGGGTAGACTTAAGACACCAAACCAGTTTTTAGCCTTGTACCCTCTGAAGTCTTGAGAGATTTTATCCTCCCACTCCAGATCTGTGCAATCTTCCTCTTTGCTGCCTGAACATCCAGGAGGATGTGCTAAACCCTTCGGGCCACTCAGAAGCCAAGACATTGTTGAAATTCTTAATGTCTCCCAAGTCCCTCTGCCCCGCGGACGAAGCAATGGGGCTCCCCAAGTTGGCTAACAAGGGCAAATGGGGGAAATGAAGTCTGGCAGGGCAAGCTTTCAGAGAGAGTTGGCCCTTGATATAAATCAGGGCAGTAGAAAGCTACATTCTCCCCGGGAAGCCACAGTGATTGTAAATGGACTGACTGGAGTAGTCCTGCTATCCTTTACCCATTTGCCAGAGGGCACTTCTGACTAGCATCTCCTCACTCAGCCTTGTAGATTTCAGCCATTTAGGTCCTAGGGAGGGTGCAGACCCAGCCAGCGCCCCCTACTGCGTCTGGATTTCTTACATAAACACAGCACACTGGGCGAGCAAGCATCTCTGTGGCAACCGCTGAGCCCCGGGCACTAGTAGTCTGTCTGTCCCAGCTAGCTGAGCTTCAGACTCCCCCGCTTGTCTGAATGGAGCATTCCAAATTGGTTGTGAATGGAGGGCGGGGCCCACTGGCAGACTTTTTCAATGAATAACCAGACCCCATTGTGCAGCCTGTGGAAAAACAACCAACTCCAACAACGCAGTGACTGTTAGAAATATGCGTGTGATTGGCAGCTTGGAGAGCCTCCAGAATTAGTTTCCTTTGGCCTGCTAACTGCTCCCTGCTCTCCAAGCCTGAGCTTAATGGGGTATGAGTTTTCTTTTAAGGGCTGACTTTTAACTCTCTCGCTACCAGGCCAGTGACCCTGAGTCCTCCCTCCTTGCTTTGCTTGCCATTTTCTAGTGTAGCCTCTCAGAGAGACTTGATATGAGCGTGTCAGCCTTTTATTTCCCCTGGGGCTGTGGCGTTACTTCTCCCCAGAAGGTGGCTGCCCCTCTTCCAGCCTCTCTGCTCTTTATCCCAGCTTTGGAGGATAGGTGTTTGCAAGGCTGAGACAGATATTTCTTTCTTTTAAGCTTTCATAAGCACCAGTAAAACTGTACTCTCTCTATCCCTTAGCCTCTCTTTTGTTTCATTTTTATCTATATTCAAAACTGTTACTTTAAAATGTTGTTTCTCAAACTTCCATGCTTAGGTGCAGGCTACCTTCACTGTGGCTTCACTGCTTCCAAACACCAATGAAAGGGCTGGCCTCTCCAATTAAAAACCCAGGGAGTACCAAAAGGAACTCTGCCTGGGAACAACTCCAAAGCCAGAGTATCCCCCTCATGCAGGAAGTAATCTGCTTTAGGGGTACCCAGTTTGATAGTATATACACCCTTAAATATCCTCCAGCATCTTGGCTAACTGCCAGCTCCTAGAGCATTCCCAAAGAGCAAGCTAGGCCAGGTCAGCATTGTAGGACACACACTCAGAGGGCAAAACGTAACTACTAATGGTGGGTGTAGTTTCCGCAGGGTTTTAAAATGCTCTTCTGAGTGTTTGCTTTTGTCCTCACAACCAAAATAAAATTGTTTATGTTTTGTCGTAAGGGCTTTGCCAGGTATTTCCCTGGCAGTTGACCTTGCAAGGGTCTCCCTCTTGCAACCTCTCCCTCTTTTCCTAGGAGAATAGACAGGGTAGATTGTCCTTTGCCAGAGTTGAAACCTGTCAGGAGGTGACATTAGGTATCTGTTGTTAGGAGGTTGCTGATGTCCCCCTCCCCAAGGCTGATGGCATAAACATTTCAACTGCAGGCTGTAGGAAGTAATGCTACAAAGAGTCCCAAAGCCTGTGTTCCAATGATGGCTGTTAACTCTTTTGGATGTATGTAGTAAAGTTGGTGGTCTAGATTGAGCAGCTGATTTTCTGCCTCCAAGGAAATCTGCATGTGTTGGAAGGCAGCCCCGGCATAGGTGCCCAATGCCCTTGCCTATAGGAGAAGTTGTCAAGAGACACAAAGGAATGGTTCCTAAAGTTTGGGTTTTCTTTATCAGACTTCAAATGTGAATTTGAAATACAAAGTTGAAGACTTAAGAGTTTGCACAGGTCTTAATGCAATATTTTTAACATTCCGTTTTTTGTTGGTGGTTTATTGAGGTAGGGTCTCTCTACATAGTCTGTTTTAATATTTCTAACATTTACTTCATGTCAGTTTAGATGAGAACTAAAATTATTGAGGTAGTAAAGCTTAAGGTTCGAGATAAAAGTTCAGTTTGAACCTCTCCCCAACCCCCTTCCCTATGCTGTATGCCTGTTTACCCTGCTGGGGCATGTCTGCTGTGGTCAGAGTAGCCATGCTGCTGTCTCTACTTGCCACACTACAGCCTGGAGAGTAGACACTCTTTAGGGCTCTTGTTCTTTCATATCTCATACTGGTAGAGGATGAGTATTGCTCTGGACAAAGTCGCTGAGAAAAGTAGTAAAATAGTCTATATGACATTCAGATCCTCCTGTGTGATCAAACTAATCAGTCACATTGTTACTCTACAAACACTCTAGCTGGGTGGCTGGGCTGTGTTTTAGGTCCAGAAGCTTGCCTTGGCTTTCCCTAGAGTAGGCTCTGTCCAAGAGGACAAGCCCTTTCCTTGACCATTAGAGTGACTTGGCTTTTATTCTTTTTTAATTTGTTTGTTTTGTTTTGTTTGTTTTTTTTTTGTTTTGGTTTGGTTTTTTTTTTTTTTTTTGTTTTGTTTTGTTTTTTGCCTATATGTTCTATAGATAATTCTCAGGAAAAATTACTCTGCACAAAGTTTCTTAAAGATTTTTATTTTTTAAGTGTGTGTGTGTGTGTGTGTGTGTGTGTGTGTGTGTGTGTGTGTGTGTGTGTGTGTGTGTTTGTGTGTTTGTGTGTGTACATAGAGACCAAAAGAAGGCATGGGGTTCTTTAGAGCTGAAGGGATGGGAGGCTGTGAACTGCCTGACTTAGGTGCTGGGAACCACGTTTAGATTATTTGGAAGAGCAGCAAGTGTTAACTTCAGCCTTCTATCCAGTCCCCAGAGTAAGGGGCCCATAGCATGATGCCTACCTCAGCCTAGGTCTTTGTTCTGCTTCTTTTCCTCCCTTCAGTTCTAACTTGCAGCTTTGAGGTCTCTGGGCTGCCTCTCTTAGAATGCAAGCATCGGTCCTGCATTGTTGACATACATAAACACATCCTTTGCCAAAAAGGAACCAATCACACAGATCCAAGCTATTGAAGTATGGTGATAAAGGAATCTGAAATTAGTTTACCTGGGTCAAAAAAAAAAAAAAGTGCTAGCCTTGGCTTTGGCTATTGTGGTCCTTGTCGTCCAGTTTCCTTCCTTATTTGATGACAGGTTTTCTGTTGGTAATTACAAATGATACAATTTGGTATCAAGAGCCAGAGGCTGCTGTTGGATGTTAGACTGCTAGGTAATCCATAGCTCATGGTCTGTGAGTCAGGTGGTGCCTGATTGGCTACCTATGCCCATGGTGGATTCCTCTCACTTCTGAGACCAACTTTGGGGAGAAGAAGAGAACGAATCTTTCCATTTTAGCTGTGCTTTCTTTGAAAAGTGCCATCATTGTTAGTGCTAGAAATGCTGTCCCTAGCCCATGTGCACTCTTGTCATCAAAGCTTTACTCCATACCCATCCAGCGCGTCCCCAGAGGAAGCATGCCTTCCCTGTAAGCCCAACACATAATGCAAGTTACAGCTTAGAACCGCTGTGTTAGTCGGTGGAGTTCACAACCTAAGGCTAAGCTTATCAAAGATAAAGACATTGAGAGGAAGGTTTACACAGCATGGTCTTACCCTATCTGTAGTATCAGTTGACTGCCAAGCAGAGTGCAGGAAGGTCTGTGAGCTGTTAATTCCTGTGCCTTGGGAGAGAGACCCTTTGTAGACTTGCCTCAGAACTTCTGAGCTCATTTCTTAGATCAGCTCAATTTTCCTCACCTTCAAAGTTCAGACTCTTGCACTTGGAGACTGTGGGTGTCCATTTTCAGAACTCTTAGGCAGTCTTCCATGGTCATGACAATTTGTGTAACCCTAAGATCAACCCACCAAGATCAACGTAACCTCCCTGCCCCCACGCCCATCTCCACAGACTCTTTCAAGGTGCCTAGCATCTTCAGGTAGTTCACCGACAAGATTCCTGGGCTTACACTCCCAAAATGCAGCCCCCAAAGGCCCTGGTTCTTGAATTTCCAAAAAACGTGCTACAGTGCTGTATGTTCTTTTGGAAAGAGTCCACACCCTTCCATCACTCCGTTCCTGCTGTAGCAAGATCCCGCTCTGATATCTTTGGTTATTTCCCTCTGGTTGACCCCAGCTAGGTTTTCTTTCCCCCCCAAAACCTTGACCTTCAGTCTTCAAGTGGGTCCTCTGACCCTGTTTGTTGCCTTTTTCCCCATCGTGCATGTCATGGTTTTACATTCAAAGCCTTTCTTACTGTTTTCTTTAAGTTAAATTTTCTTCTCTCATATTACATCCTGACAGCAGCCTCCTCTCTTCCCAGTCCCTCCCCTCACTTCCTCCCTCCCCCAGATTCAGCTCTCCTCTGTCAAAGCCTTTCTTAAGCTGATTATATTACCTGGTTTCTAGGTCTGAATCCTAACATTTTTGTTGCCTCTTTGAGCACTAATTGCTGGAGCTGTTTCTGCTGACTGTAACAGAGAGACCTGACTCCAGAAGCCCTGTGTTCCAGGAACCAGCTTTATTGGATCCTGCTTTGGCTGTTACGTCATTTGTTGTTAGAGGGCGGTGCTGGCCATATGACAAGGCCTTCTGTGACTGTTCATTGGTGAATCTGTTTCCTCATGGTGGATCCTTCATCATGATATCCCGAACCCTAGCATCAGGGCTACAGTCCTGTGGTCCTCGATGAAGTGACATTCAAGACAAATAACCTATCTGTCCATGGTGGCAGACCCTCTTAATGTCAGCATTGAAGGGGCAGATCCAGGAGGATCACAGACAATTTGAGGCCAACCTTATCTATATAGGAATTATAGGCCAACCAGGACTGCATAGTGAGACTGTTTAGGAAGGAGAGGAAGATGGGGAGGGAGAAACATACACAGACTATGAATATGCAGTACTAATCAACACTGACCATCCCTCAGACCACCACCATGGTTCATCACCATTCTGAATTCCTGAATAATTCAGCCAATCCCGTAGCAGTCCTTCCTGATGTACATAGACCGCAAATTCTATCCATAGCAGAAGCTGTGCTTTCTTTCTCTTTCCTTTTTTTTTTTTTTTTTAAAGATTTATTTATTAATGTATACAATGTTTTGTCTGCATGTATGCCTGCAGGTCAGAAGAGGGCACCAGATCTAATTACAGATGGTTATGAGCCATCATATGGTTGCTGGGAATTGAACTCAGGACCTCTGAGAGCAGCCAGTTCCCTTAACCTCTGAGCCATCTCTCCAGCCCAAGCTGTGCTTTCTTGATGGACAAATGTGTCTTCCTTTACTAAGACTGCAGTATGAGCCTCCCTAAACTTCAGTCTCTGTGTGGCATATGCTCTCCCTGGTGCTGGCTATACCAGGGGATTGCCCTGTCTCCTATTGTATGGAAAGCCTTGGTATCACACTAGGAGCCTACTGGCTGTCTTTATTTCCTGTGATGTAAATATGTCCTAAGATGGCATGCTTTTTTGTCTTGTTTTTTGGTTTGAGAGTATGTGAGAATCTCACTTTGTAGAACTTCCTGGCCTGGAACTCACTATGTAGCCCAGGCTGTCCCTAATTTACACAAATTTTCTTGCCTTGGCCTCCCTTGTGTTGGAGTTATGAGCATAAATCACCATACTCAGCGCAGCATAGTTTTGTTTTTATTTATTTTGTTATTTGTTTATTTTGGTTCTTCAAGACAGGGTTTCTCTGTGTAACAGCTGTAGCTGTCCAGGAATTTAACTCTGTAGACCAGGCTGGCCTTTAACTCACAGAGATCCACCTGCCTCTATCTTCTGAGTGCTGAGATTAAAGACCTGTGCCGCCATAGTCTGGCTGTACTTTCGTTTTTAAGTACAATTTAGATGTTTGGCTTCAGGTCTTTTTCCAATGTCCTAGCCTGGTGCCTAGGGTGGGCTAACCATAGTTCTCAGACATGCTTAAGCCCCAAGCTTCTCTTTGCTCTTCTCCTGGTCTGAGCCTGTTCGGCCTTCATGAGCAGAAGGGGGGGCGTAGGGGCGAGGCAGCTACTTAGGAAGGGACCGAAGAACTTCAAGGAATATATTTCAAATTTTCCAAGTCTTTTTAATTGTCGAAGGCTGTTGATGGCTGCTTTGTGCTCCCTTGAGGACTGTGGGCATGAATCTAATGAGCTGTCCAGCTGGTCTGGTGATGCCGAAAGTCTGTGTGTGTATATATATATATTCACAAGGAGAGGAAATTCTCTCTGTTCCCTGCCCCCTAAGACTGCTGGTGGTTCTGGGTTGGACATATGCTTTAGTTCCTGCTCTATGTGGTTCCATATGTATATGGGATGACTGATGGGTTTTATTTCAGTCATTCTCTACAGCAGGGCAGCAGAGAATAGTGGTGACAGTGACAGCTTTCATCTTGCCCTCTCTAGAATGGTTTCCTTAATTTTTCTAAGTGGGTCAGAGCCAACAAAATGTTTGAAAAGCAGTCTTAAGTGTTAGGATGCAATCAACATTGGTTCTTGTGTGATTTTTAGATCCCCAAGGTCATCCTATGCTGCTGGTTTGGTAACAGGCCCAAGACTGGCTTTCTCCATGTGAAAATGCATGGTTTTCTTTTGTGTGCCCCCTCCCATGTGGGTGTGGGTATGTGTGTGCCCATGCATACATTGGTGAAGCAAGTTCAGCATGAGCTCTCTTCCTCTATGGCTCGCCACCTTATTTATTTATTTTTCTTGAGACAGGGTCTCTCACTGAGGAAGCTGGACCTCATCAGCAGGCTAGAGCTGGGATTACAGGTGCGTACAGCCACGCCTGGCTTCTTAAATGGGTGCTGGGGATCTGAACTCAGGTCCCTCACAGTGGTACAGCAAACATTTTACCTAATGAGCCATCTCCCTGTTTCCCTGTTCCAAGTTCTTTATTTTTGACCTGTTAGGCAGTCACAGATACAAGGTCTGTTCTGTCTTCTTCTTTAAAAGAAAGAAAAGTTGAAAAGAAAAGACACTTGTTTTCTTTTAAAAGCAGATCATACATTTTTACATTTGGTTTCATTGCATGTTTTTTTCTCTGCTCATGGAATCATTTAGAAGCAGGTTACAAAATCTGACATTTCACCTCCAAATGCTTCAGTGTACATTTCTAAAGATTAAGAAAATTCTTCCCTATAGTCCAAGGAAATTAATGTGGTCCTGTTCCGAACTCTGTAATAGTCCTCAAGGATTTTTCTTGTAGTTAATATTGACATTGCTTCTGATTAGGAATTAAGACTCAGCCACCCACCGCATTTGTATGTATGCTTCATTTGACTGCTCAGCCTGTAACAGTCTCCTTGATTTGTTTAGTTTTATTTTGGAGTCAGGGTCTCATGTATCGAAGTCTGATTCTCCATAGTCATAGTCCACCTATAATTTCTTCTATAACACTGACTTTTTTAAAGACAGGGTCTTGCTATGTATTGTAGGCTGGCCTCAAGTTCGTAATCCTGCTGTGTGCGACTCCTCAGAGTGTTGTAAGTTGCTGACAAATTTTAAGGATATATTTAAAAAGAGTGTGTAGAAGTGAAAAATGCTAGTTTCCGGCTTGGAAATCTCCCATCCCGCTGATCCTTTCGCTTGCATTCCTGTTACAGTGTTGAACTTAAAGGAGCAACAACAAATATTGATAATCATACCAGAAAGAGCTTGTGCATGCTTGAGGGGAGGTCTTTTGGGAAACTCATTACAGATTTTTAGCACAAAGCTGAGGACATTACTCAGCTTGCTGTGCAAGTATGGGACCTGAGTTCAAATCTCCAGCACCCAAGTCAAAGTCAGGTGTGGCTGTGCATGCCTGTAACCCCAGTCCTGAGGAGAAGGAGACGGTGGAGTGACTGGGGCTTGTTGGCTGCTAGTCTAGCTCCAGATTTAATGAGTGAGTCTATCTCAAAGGGATAAGGTGGAGAATAACAGAGCGGGACCCCAGTATCCACCTCTGGCTGTCCCATGGGTGATGCTGAATGTACACATGCATAGATACCACACATACATAATAAATCAGGTGAATTTTTAAAAATTTAGCATAGCTCATCTAATAACTGATTTCACTATATTAAATTTCATTATATTTGAGAGTTTGTGCTTATAGAAGAAGTTAGTTATTTTAGATATGAAAATGGTGCTATCCCCTATACTTCTTCTGGTTCCTATGTTGGAGCTTGTGTCCCTGAACTGTAGTTGATAACGTTCCTTGTTTTTATTTTTTAAGACAGTTTCCAGACAGAGTGGACATCAGCCATTCTGCATCTCTGAATGTGCCTCTTACTGGGTTTGGGAATCTTAGATACCTTCTTTTCCAAATTGTCTCATCTTACAGTGTGGGGTGTTGCCTGCCGTCTCCACCATTCACTGCTGCTGCAGTCAATGCAGAGTGTGTAGAGATGATGCTAACGGCGTAGTGGGTGGCACTCAGGACCTCACAGCAGCTTGGAATATCTGCCTAAGATCTGCACAAGATCCAGTCAGTCAGTAATTCTGGCTTGGAAAAGGGAAGGGCTCAGGAGGTTTCACTGCTAGCTGGGAATCTGTTTGCAATGATGGCTTCAGGGAGGGGAGATACCTTCCTTGGAGGTGTAGCTGCTGATAGATCAGTTGCCGGTTCTCACACTGGAAGCACTAATTGGACCCAGTGGATGATTATAAAAACAAAACATGAGGGTGTGAGCGGCACATGTTGGGGGAATCTGAGATAGTGGGAGGGGTGGCAGTTAAAGTTGGGTATGTATGTGTGAAATGATCATTGTGTGCGTGTGCATGTATGTGTGTGTAAAATGCCTGAGATGAATTTCTGGTTTGTTCATTCCTAAAATGGAGAATTTTTTTTCTGACCTTTATGGCAATATAGCTGAGAAACAAGTCACCTCCTAACTCTTTGCTGCTCATTAGCTATGTGACCTGTGTTCTCTTTCTGACACTAAGCTCCACAAGTTAGGTGGGTCTCTGCAAAATTTTCTATGTAGATTGATACAGTGTGTCTACCTTTATGCCTTGCTTATTTTGTTTAGTATATTTGTGAGGCTCATCTGTGTGAATAAATGTAATTGTAACTTACTTATGCTAACCTCTGCAGGTGCTGAGGTTTTGTTTAGTGTTACATTGCACCTGTAGATAAATCTGAAGAGAGCTGATGTTTTTACAGTATCCAGCTTCTCAGTCCATGATATGTCCTTCCATTCATTGTCTTTAATTTTTGTTAGTGGTTTAAAGGAATCTTACTAGATTGTTTTTAGGTAATTGATATTTCTGTTGTTACTAGTTTTCCTTGCATTTTAATTGTTTTGGTGGGAGCACATACCACAACATGCATGTGGCAGTCAGATGGGAGTTGGGTTTCTTCTACCATATAGCTCTCAGGGATCAAATACAGGTTTTGGGGCTTGTTGGCAGGTAACCACTGAGCCTTTTTCACTGGCCTAAATGTATTTTCTTTAATTTTTATTAAATTTATTCATTTTTATGTATGCTTTTGCAGGTCGGATTTTTTTTTTTTTCTGTCCCGCCAGCCAGCTCCCAAATAACCACACAGAGACTTAATATTAATTATAGATTCTTGGCTGATAGCTTAGGCTTTTTACTAACTAGCTTTTACAATTTAAATTAACTCCTATACCCCCCTTTTTTTAAAATTTAAATTTGAAAAAAGCTTGTTTTACATGTCAATCCCAGTTCCCTCTCCTTTCCCTCCTCTCCTGCCCCCCCCATCCCATCTCCTTTCTGCTCCCCAGGGAGGGTGAGGCCTTCCATTTAACCCATATTTCTTACCTACATTCTACCACACAGCTTTACATCTTTCTCTGGCTCTACACCTTTCTCCACTTGGCATGTTCATCTTCCTCTCCCTGGGTCTCCTGGCAACTTCACCCTTCTTCATCCCAGGACTCTGTCCCTGTCAGTTTAACTCTTTAATAAACCAAAGAGAGCAACACGTCTTCATGGTGTACAAAAAGACTGTTCCACAACACATTTGCCTGCATGTAATATGAGTACCACATTTGTTGGTGCCCTTGGAGGTCAGAAGAGGGCACTGAGTCCCCAGAAACTGGAGTTACAGAAGGTTGTGAGCCACCGTGTGGGTGCTGAGACTCAGACCCAGGTCCTCTGCAAGAGGACCCAGTGCTTTTAACAGCAGAACCACCTCTCGAGCCCCTATAGTTTTTTATTTAATACTGCATTGGCTACCGGATGTAGATAGAGTTCTTTTTGTATATATTGACCTTGTAACAAATGGCCATGCCAAGTGAGCCTATTAGTTTTTATTCTTTGTGAGTATATTTACATTTTCATTGTTCTGATCCAGCCCATCTGTGAAGAATGACTGTTCAGTTCTTTTCTCATTCCTCTGCATGTATGGTTTTTGTTATTTTCCCTTCCTCCCTTGTTGAGGACCACCTGGTTTGTTGATTAATCCTGTGCCCCTTTCGAGGAGTTTCCTGTTTTGATATGGTAAAAAAGCTATGAGGTTAAGTTGGTTGGTAGGTAAATACAGTATGTAAATTTAAAATAGTATTATGGTAGGCTCTGAAACAGTGCTTAATTAAAGTTAACCGTCTAATTTTTTTTTCTATTTGTATTTGGGCCTAGATCTTTACTAGGCTTCTTGTGGTTAAATAGGAACTGGAGGGTGGACTCGGTGTTTTTGCCTCAGAGGTGGTTTAAGAGGGTAGGCAAGATAAAGGTCTTCAGTGTATTGGCAGTTGTGTGAGTGTGGAAGGAAGAATGAGACCTTGCAGGTGGAACGCTGGGACAGAAGGCATGGATTGCAAAGCATGAAGGCTGTAGGTGTGGGAGGTTAGCTGCCAGCAGGAGTGAAGGGGGCTTCTAGACATTCTGTGTGGTAGAGGAGGAGAAGGTGTCTGCTCCCGGGTGGATTGAGTGTCAGGTGTACCCCATCTAGAAAATGCACAATAAACATGAGGCTACAACCCTCCCATTTAACAAAAAAGAGTTTTCGGACTTGATTTTCTTTTCCCTCTCTTTTGCTAATTTTCCTAATCTGCCTCCCTGGAAATAGGATCTTGCTTTGCAGCCATGGTGACCTTGAATTTATCTCCCACCATGCCTGCCACTAAGGTTGGCTTTCTTTACTATCTTTTTTATTTGTTTGGTTTTGGTTGTTGTTTTGAGACATAGTTTCATGTGGCCCAGATGGTCTCAAACTTTTCTACATGAGCTGAGGATGGCCTGGAACCCCTGATCTTCCCGCTTCCACCTCCCAAGTTCAGGATTACATACACGAGCCACTATGCTTAGCTCCATTCACTTTTCTGGACAGATTTTCTCTGATTACCTCTGGAAGGCTGTAATAGGACAGACGCCTAAGAACTGCTTGGGTAGAGATCCTGGCAGCATACTAGTTGAGAGACCGTATAGCAGGCTCCTTGAGCTTTGTTTTCCTATCTGTAAGTGGAAAGAGTGCAAATGTTTTTCAATGGGTTGGAAAGACAGAATGAAATAAAGCAAACTGTGGCATCTGCCTCATCGGGAATGTTAAGGGGGGGGGGGGTCGGGGCCTGCCTGGTTGCCTGTTTTGTGGTCTGTCTCCTTTGTTCTTTTCTGGAATTATTGGTGGTTCTTGTCTGTTTTCTTTTGTCTGGGAGTACTTTTGGGGGTGGGGAGGTGGCTCAGCAGGTAAACGCACTTGCTGAGCAGCATGAGGACCTAAGTTCAAACCTCCAGTGCCCAGGTCAAGAACCAGGTGTGTGACTACGAGTGCCTATGTGTGTGTGCCTGTAGCCTCAATGCTGAGGAGATGGGGACATGAAATGAGAAGCCAGGTGTGACTGTGTGTGCCTGTAACCTCAGTGTTGTGTACATGCACAGCAGGATGGGGTGGAGGTTAGAGACAGGAGAATTGTTGCTTACTGGCTGCTAGCATAGCTCCAAGTCCAATGAGAGTCTGTCTCAGACAAACTCAGAGAAATAAGACAGTGAGCAGGATACCTCCAGTCTCCACATGCACGTGTAAGATGCTCACACAGACACACAAATATTTTCCGTCAGGCATAATATACCTTTACTGTTTTAGGTGGGGGGAAAGTGTATGTCCATTTCTTTCTAATGGACAAGGTAGGTGATTGGAATGTCTCCTGCTTCTGATCATGAGGTAGAAAGCTGATTCAGCGACAGTGTGGTATTCTTGCCTCCTTAGACAGCACTAGTTCCTTCAAGTCCTTTGAGCTTCAGGGTTCTTGTTTGCTTGCTTGCTTTTTCAAGACAGCGTTTCTCTGTATGTAGCCTTGCCTGTCCTGGAACTGGCTCTATAGACCAGGCTGGCCTGCCTCTGCCTCCCAGGTGGTGAGATTAAAGGCATACACAGCCACCACCACCACCAGGCAAGCCTCAGCGTTCTTTCTCATGTAGGGGGGATTGAATGAAGTAGACCAAGGCCCCAGGCAATCTCTCAGCTGCTTCTATGAGAAAACACTAAAAATCAGATAAGTATGGCATGAGAAGATCTCGCTGTTTCACCCACTCGATGACATAATAAAGTCTCAGAAGATCCAGGAAAGGAAGGGAAGGTTTCTAATTATAGATGTTTATCAGCTCAAAGAGCCAACACTTTGAACTTTTCAAGACAGTATTGCTTTGGAGCCAGTCCTGGAACTAGCTCTGTAGACCAGGCTGGCCTCAAACTCACAGAGAACCGCCTACCTCTGCCTCCCAGACTAAAGACTAAATTAACCCATTTTTATTAATTTCCTTTCTCCCTCATAACCGTATCTCCACAGTGTTCATACTGCTTGCTCTGGGTCTCATGGCGTTTCCTAGAGACTCCATCCTTCTTCCCAGCGTCCTCTTTGCCCCGAAAATCCCGCCTAGCTACTTTCCGTTTCACTTTTTATTAAACCAATCCAAGTGACACTTCCTGACAGTGTACAAAAGATTATTTCACAGCATTATTCAGATGAGGAAACAAAGAGCCCAGGGCGAGCCTCCTCTTTGGAACTCCTGACTTGAGTGAACCCTCCTCTGTCTGACTGGCGCATGCCAAAAGCAGACTCTACCCACAGCCTTCACAAGCAGAACTGTGGGCAGTTGGGCCTTCTCATTCTTCTCGGGCCTCGCCAGCTCTGTCAACATAGATTTGTAAAACTTGCCATTGTTTTTCTGCCATACCTTTTCTCTCAAGATGATTGATATGGGAATGGGGGGTTGGGTGAGTAGTTATGGCTAAATCTTACCTAGAATTAAAGAGTAAATGTGGAGCCAAGCAGTGGTGGCACACACCTTTAATCCCAGCACTTGGGTGGCAGAGGCAGGTGGATCTCTGTGAGTTCAAGGCCGGCCTGGTCTACAGAGTGAGTTCCAGAACAGGCTCCAAAGCTACAGGGAAACCCTGTCTCGAAAACCATGTGGACCCTGCCTTTAATGTTAAAAGGTGGTTGGTAATATAGTTAGTTTATAATTTATTGTAATGTGATGGTTTGGTTTTTTTTTTTTTTTTGAGAGGCTTTGCCTTGTAGCTCAGTCTAACCACAAACTTGCTAGACCTCTCACCTCCCACCTCACCTCCCACCTCCCAAGTACTGGGCTTGTAGGAGTGGACCACCAGGCCTGGTGTTCATCTGAATGTCTTGATCGCTCTCTTTCTGTATAGGAAATGTAAGATTTCACTACATGAGAGCCTGGTGGTTGAAGACATTGTGGTGGAGACTGCAGAGGGATAGATTCCCTTTTGAAATGGATTATGCTTTTCATGAAATTGTAATGAAGTTTTCTCTCTGGGCAACTTTGGTTTGCATTCTAGAGTTTGCCTTGCCGGGGGGGGGGGGGGAAGGTAAATTTTAATAATAATGTAAGAAATTAAGGTATTTATAAAACCTGAAATGAGAAAATTTAACATTACCATAATCACTTTCTACATCTAGGTAAAACAGTAATTATAAATGACAATTTTAGACAAAGAAAAGTTAGACTTTTAAAGCTACACATAATTTTTTCTTTAGAGTGTTGATGACTGTTTTGATTATTATTATTATTTTTCCAAGACAGGGTTTCTCTATGTAGCTTTGTAAACCAGATTGGCCTTGAACTCATATAGAGCTGCCTGCCTCTGCCTCCCGAGTGCTGGGATTAAAGGCATGCACCACCAACATCCAGCTTATCATCATCATCATCATCATCATCATTATTATTACTACTACTTCTACTACTACTACTACAAACCTAACAGCAGGAAAGTAATTAAAAAACAAAAAGAGGCTGTGACCAAGGGGACATCCTGATGGCCACCAGAGTTTCTTACTTATTAACAAATCACAAATACCGAGAAGCTTAGCTTCTTTTTGTGTCAAGATCTGAAAACATTTGATAACAATTGACTCTCGGCTGCCATGATGTCACCATCAAAAACCCATGAAAGAGCCTCTAATATTAGACTTCTAAATATAATCTGCTAGTTCTCAACTTATCTCATGGATTCAGGAAAACACAGTTGGTATTATGTAAGACAGGAGTTATGAAAATCTGTCTTCTCCAGTTGTTGGCAAGACAGCATTTTCTTTATATATTTGCAGGGGTGAGGGGAGGGGAAGTGTACACATGTTTGGGAGTGGGTGGGGTGAAAATGCATGTGTGTGCTTGTGCATGTGCAATGGCGTTTGTGTGCAGATCAGAGAACAACTTTCAGAAGTCAGGTCTCTCTGTCCACCCTGGGTTCTGGGGGGTCAGATTCAGATTATCAGATTTGACATTATAAGAAAAACCAGTTACCTTGTAAGACCCGAGAGAGCGTGGTCCCTCGAGCTCCCACTCAGGAAAGGTGCCCCCCCCCCAAATCACTCACGAGAAGTGGTCTTGATGCAAACGCATAAGGTCCTTTATATTCCAATATACTGGGGCCATCAGCCATACGCCATGCAGGGTAGAGGGCTGAGCGACCTCTGGTACAGAATTGAGACAGCTTTTATAGGGTTACAACAAACCAATCACCTCGTAGCATTCAGTGCGGACCAATTAATTTAAAATATTTAACCCCGCTCTTAGCCCAGGAAGTCTGCTTTCGCACAGGCTTCTGGGTGTTCATTCACTCACAGACTACCATAAACATTAAAGTAGGTGACCATCAGCTTGGGATTTAAGACTCCCAGCTTCCTGGGTTCACTGGAGAATTAGGCTAAATTTTTTCATCTTAACAACCTCAGTCTTAGTAGATAGAAAAGGATAATTACATAGCTAATTCTGTTTCATATAATCACTAGACCTTAGACTCCAGAAAGTACTTTAGGAGGAAACATTGAGTCAAGGAAGATTTTGGTGGATCATCAGACACTGACTATGGTTTAGCTGTTCATGAGCCCTCTGATGTTATGTAGTCCTTAGGGAAGTTTGACCTCATACCCTGCACCCAGGTAGCTAGGCAGAGGGTAGCCATTTTAAATCGCTGCTGGGACAGCCCTCATGGTAGAGTATCTTTGGTAGGGTTTGTCCTACTTTGGGGAAAAGGGTCTCCGAATCAGTGTAACATTTATAAAGGTAAGATAAAGGGCAGTGAGGAGCCACTGTAAATAAATCACCTTCATTTTGAAATAATCTTATTTCTTTGCCCTCTCAGAATCTTACGTGGAATCTGTAGTAGGTTTCCAAACACAGCCCCAGCTGTACTTTCTTTATGAATTCAGGAGAAGCCATTGACATTGTCTTAGTCCATTTTCTGTTTCTGTAACAGAATAACCTAGACTGGGTAACTTACTAAGAATACATAAATATATATGTATAACTACATGTATGGGCATATCTGTAGTTTGTTTTGGTTATAGTTTTGGAAATTGAGAAGTATTTGGTGAAGCCTTCATGCAAAGCCAAGGGGAAAGGAAGTGTATGAGAAGAGACAAGACTAAGAAACGAGGCCCACTGGAAGGGTAACCCTTGGTGTGGTTAATTCAGCCTACGGAGAGCATTCTTCACCTGTTCCTTTTTCCATGTGGAACTCTCATGATCCAGACACTGCCCTTCAGCACCATTACATTGGGAGGCAGATGACAGTATGAGGTTCAGAGGGGACAAAACAAGTCCAAACCATCACTAGGCACCATGTTCTGAAGCTCTCACTGCTTATAGAAACTGGCCCTTCTTGACTGTTTGCTGGGAAAGGCTGGGAGCAGGTATGGTGGGGAGAAAGTCCTCCACAGACCTTGAAGGTTTTTAGCCTTTCCCCAGAGGGATGCTTATTCCTCTAAACCTGAATGTTTTTTATTCAGAACTAGTATTCGGTTACTTGAAAAAGACTTCCCCAAAAAATCATATTTAATTAGAAAACATGGTTCTGAATAAGAAATATATTACAGCCAGGTGGTGGTGGTGGTGGTGGTGGCACATGCCTATAATCCCAGCACTCAGGCAGATCTCTGAGTTTGAAGCCAGCTTGGTCTGCAGAGTAAGTTCCAGGACAGCCAGGATTACACAGAGAAACACCCTGTCTGAGAGAAAGGAAGGAAGGAAGAAATGAATTGCCTCAGCCATTTGAAGCCTTTGAAGAGCTCGTGTGCACTGGCTAGACCTAGGTTTTAGCTGGTTTCTCTTTTTTGATAGAAGTCTTGGTGCCCATGCTTCTTGTTACTCTTTCTTCATCACCACCTCTAGGGTCTTTAAGGACTTCAGGAACTGGTAAACAAGACCCATGACTAAAGAAATAAGAATGAGGGTTGCTCATTTAAAGTGTCAGGTCATAGTTTCTGATTGTCAGTCTTTAGAGAAGGCTCACTATGTATCCTAGGCTAGCCACAAAGTTACCCTGAGTGCAGCTGCAGCTGTGCACCGCCTTGCCCTGCTGAGGAACTCTTTAATTGTCTTTTGACAAAAGGTTATATCTGGGTGTGGCCATGTCCCTTGACCTTGAATTTCAGGGACAGTCAGCGCTGGCCATTTGCAGATAGATCCCCATTTACTGAATGCTGTCCTCTCTCTCCCTCCCTCATTCCTCTCATTTCAGTGGTGCTGCATGCTCCACCTCCCACCAAGATCAAACGGGAGCTGCAGAGCCCCTCCTCTGAGTTGTCATCCTGTAGCCACGAGCAGGCTCTCGGTGCTAACTATGGAGAAAAGTGCCTCTACAACTATTGGTAAGTGTTGGAGGTGGGGGAGCGTAGGGCAGGGCTGGTTGGGGAGGGCGGGATGGAGAGCTGCACAGAGAGGCTCTGTGAATAGAGTTCCAGGTATTACCTAGCATGCCCCAGGGCAGAGCTTGCTTGCCTTGCCTAGGTGTAGCCTGATCTGCTGGGGCCATTATGTGCTATGCATGAAAGGCACCACCTTCATTAGAGTGTTGTGGCTCCACAGGGAACCAAGGCCAGCTAGGGAAAGAGCCTGGAATCCTGGGCCATTTGATCTGTGAGGCGGGTAATATACACTTCTTCCTGTCTATCATATGTTAATGTGAACTTTAAGCACCAAGGAAATAATCTTCAAATCAGAATAAACTAAAAAGCCCCCACACTTGTGCCCTTTACTTAAGACTATCCAGGCCCCAGGAATGAGGCTTTAATTTTAATCGTTCTTTGCACTTAAAGGGTAAACACAGATCTGCCTGGAACCAGGGAAGGCTTGTTTAATTCAAGTGCTGACACCTTCCACAGAGATTTTGACCACCAATTCCTGGGACCTCTGGAATATTTTGAAGAGGGGACCAGAGAAGGCCCATAAACTCCCAGCCTCATCCATCCACCCCTGCACACGCATCCACAGAGAATTCTTTTAGAAGGAGGGAAAAAGGAAACCGGAAGCAGAGGCTAAAATTATCTTGGAGAAAAATCACTAGAAGTGTTAAACAAGTCTTTGACGCAGTGTACTTGTCACATTTCAGAGGTACAAATATTCCCCCAGGGCTGGAGCAATTTAACTATGTTAATGATGTCATTTCCTGGCAACAATGGGCTGCAAACTGGTGCTCTGCTGGACCTGGTTACCATGCAAATGCTCCACTGCAGCTTAATGGTTGCTTCTCTTTCTTTTCACAGTGCCTACGATAGGAAGCCTCCCTCTGGGTTCAAGCCATTAACCCCTCCCACCACTCCTTTGTCACCCACCCATCAGAATGCCCTGTTTCCCCCACCTCAGGCAACTCTGCCCACCTCAGCTCTTGCCCCTGGAGCCGGCCCAGTTCAAGGGGTGGGTCCTGCCCCCACCCCTCACTCACTTCCAGAACCTGGATCACAGCAACAAACATTTGCGGTCCCCCGGCCACCACATCAGCCCCTGCAAATGCCAAAGATGATGCCTGAAAGCCAGTATCCGTCTGAACAGAGGTGGGTACTACTATGGACTTTCCTTGATTCCCTTTCTCAGGGGTTCTTTTCCTCATTGGGGAGAAACAGTCAGTCATGTTGGTCAGGTACCTATAAAGTTGCCTGAGGCATGTGAGTTAGACTACTGCTGCACTATGGGTATAGACTGGTTATTTACCACCCTGTTCCCAGATACTGGGAATGGGTTATAGGATTGCAGCACCCTCAGGAAGCTTGTCCGCCAGCTTCCAGCCATGAAGAAGGGCGGCTTACCCAGGATGCCCAATCAGTTGACCTCCATTGAACTTTAGTTTATGCTACTCTTAATTACCTTATTACCATTCTGTTTGCATCCTGGGGAAATTCTGAGTTACAGGAGGCATTATTATCAGATTTTAGCATATTTCTGCAATAAGTACGTTAGTGATAACATCTGCTTTTGATGTACAAATTTCCTGGTTTCCCTCTAGGTAGTTTTTATATTTCTAACAGTTGAAGCATCAGGGGAAATTTGTCTAGAGTCCTTCATTCATCAAAAATAAAGATAAAAAAAGGAAAACTGGCTTTCTAAGTTAATTGTCTGTGGTAGAACCTTCCTAAGCTATGACCCTTTAATACAGTTCCTCATGTTGTGGTGACCCCAACCATAAGATTATTTTTGTTGCTACTTCATAACTAGTATATCTGGTAAACAAACCCCTATGAAAGGATCCTTTGTGTCCCCCTCAATCCCCCGGGGGTCGTGACCCAGAGGTTGAGAACCGCTGCTCTGTGGATGTCTACAAATTTGGCTGGTTGTAGACTTACTGTGTATAACATGTTTTTCATCTGTGTTGGATAATGAGTAACATAATGATTAATCAGTAGTATTGCCAAGGACTGCAAGATGGAGACCACTGTTCATATCTGTTCTACTGCGTGGGCAGGGTCAGAGGCACTGAGAAGGGAAGGTGTAGAGGGGGTCCTTTCTGAGCCTAGTTGAACCTGGTTTCTGTTGGACTCTGAGCCGGTAGATGGCCATTCCCACGTTCAAGCCAAGAGTCCTCAATAAGCATTTGTGCTGTGTAGGCCCCCAGAGGTGATCACCAGTTTGGGGATGGGGTATGGTGTGTGATAGGGCAGACATGCTGCCGCATGAACTTTTGTTGCCACAGAGTCCATTTGAAATCGAGCAGTGGCTGTCAGGCTTTGTCGGTTGTCATGCATTCATATCATAGCCTTGTTCTTTTTCAAGAGAGTTGGTGTTCTTGTGGGAAATGGATTTTTGGGTTAAAAGTGGGTAAACTTTTGCCATTTTTATTTTACTGGTTTGAGTGTTGTGTTTTTACACAGCATCTCACTGATTTCCTGCAGGAGTTTTTAATGGCATGGGGTGGAGGTTGTGATGAATCTCTTTGGTATTTGAAATGTCCAGCAAATGTAGGCAAATGGAAATTGCCTTGTTAAATCTGTTTGCTTAGCACTTCCCTCTCAGCCCTCATTTCTTATCCTGAGCAACGTGAAAGCTGATGTGAATTGATCACAGAGCTGAGGGAGAAATAGCTCACTGGAATCGTTGTCTCAATGGCTGACTGAGAAGCCAGAGTGTCGGTTGTAGCGTAGACTGGTCTCCTAGCTGCCCACCCTCAAGAAAAATTTAAATGTCCCGGATTTGTGACTCTGTGCCCTCGGGTCCAGAGGAAAAGCACACAGACATCTCTTTTCCACGATGAGTCTTTTGTGAAGTGGCCTGACTGCCTTGAACTTCCTGCTTTTTACCCTTTGCCTGTAGTAATGGTGGTTCTAAAACAAGAACACCTCATCGAGTGACAGAGGCTCTAGGAAACTGGGATGAAAGGTGAAGTGGTGTGTAGGCTCCTAAAGCAACAGAATGAGAGCCACTCTGGAGCGCTGGGCCTCCCCAGAGCAGTGTATAGTGTAGGCTGAGCATGTGCAGGAGGCTCTCAGAAAGAGGAGGTTCGGGTAACAGTGCCGATTCTTGCAGGGAAGGGCGGCTTAGTCTGAAAGTGCTTGCTGGGAAGGCATAACCAACCACCTGAGTTGGAATCGGACCCCGTGTGAAAAAGCCAGGGATGGTCATTCCTGCTTTTGATCCTCCTGCTGGGAGGCAGTGACAAGCCGATCCCTGGGGCTTGCTGGACAGCCAGTGTAGCCTGCTAGATGAGGTCCAGTCCAGATCCGGTCAGATACCCTGCCTGGGGGTTGGAGGGTGAGGGGTGAACAGAACCTGAGGGACAACACCTGAAGTTGACCTTCTGTGTCACCCTCATTGTGTGTACGTGTGTGTGCAGGCACACACAGAAGCAGGTTCCTTGTTCCACCCCTGAGACTGAGTTGGTGGGTCTTGGCCATGGCTTTCATATGTTACCATAACACTTTGATATACCATGGAGAATGCTCTCTCCTACCTCACCTCAGCCTAGCCTTTGACAATTGTAGACTTTTGCTTGCTCTGTGACCAAAGCAGAATTCTGTTGTTGCTATCCCTGCTGCTGTTTTAATTTTTCAGTGAAAAAGCAAAGCATGAAATGCCATCTGCTTTGTTTCTGGTTGTTTTTTAGTTTCAAGGATCCACTAAAAGCTGAGTGACCTCAGTGAGACCATTTCGTCCTTGAACTTTGTTCATCTCTTAAATGGCAATGTCTTTGGAGTTCTTGCTTTATCTCGTCAAAGACCATAGGACAAGGTGCCTTTGTTTTGTTCATGATATGCCTGATCTTTCCAGGTGATAAGTCCATAAGCTGCATCTTAATTGCCCCCCAGTAGGTTTGTTGATAGTGTTGGTCATTCCCTATGCTAATGCTTTAAACAACTGAAATATAATATAGTCAAAGTATATTCTTAATGTTTTGTGTAATCTGCTTATATAGTTCTTCCCAATTCAGTCTATTTTTAGAAGAGAGATACTGTATTTGAAAGCTGTGATTTACGTTGGTGCTTCCTCCCACATGGTGTTGGAGGGGATCATCATGTAATTTGGCGAGCTCCAGCATATTTCCATTTATGTTCCTTGAAGCCAGACCAATCTTGATGGTCGTAAGTGCTGAGAACGTGGAAGCTGTATGCATATTCTGCCCAGAGTGTGGCTTCCTGGGCTTTTTTTGGTCTTTCCTTCTATAATTTCTCATTGTATCTCAACTTGAAGAAAGCCCCACAATTTAACTGAAGAGAATTCACTGAACAAAAAATGCTCCATCTAAGAATTTTGAAATACATGCTGTCAAGATAAGACAAAACTTAAGAAAGGAAGTAGCAGGAAGAAAACAAAACAAAATTGCTTTTGAGTAGTGCAAAAGCACATCTGTAATACGTTGTTCAGTCACCATCTGTGCTACCTAGAGGTCAGCCATGTTGGTGCAGCACAGCCAGCCGTGTTGAGAGAGAAAGGCCAGGACCGGGCTATCCTTGCTGACAGCAGTGTTCTGCTGTGTGAGCTGATTTCATAGAAGACTATGGTGCTTGATAAATTACAAGATTTACTTCCTCTTGGACTCCATCCCCGGCAGACTGCCGTTCACCGTGGCCCTTCAGATCTTGTGTGGTTACAGGAAAGGGTTGACCGAGTCACATGTCTGGGGTGTAGAACTTGCATGTCCTTGCCACATGTCTGCCTAATAGCACACTGGGTATGGCTACATGGGTTCACTTTGGGGACTAAAAACCAAGTTTTTTGGATTCTTTGTTGTTTTGTTTTTGAGACAGGGTTTCTCTGTATAGCCTTGACCTGAAACTCACAGAGATCCGCCTACCTCTCTGCCTCCAGAGTGCAGGGATTAAAGGAATGCTTCACCACCAGACATTTTGTTTTGTTGTGGTTTTTGGATTCTTAATGAAACCTTCTTTAACAAACTGAAAAGCTTTGTCCTAACAGTTGGGGTAGAGGGTTTCCACCATTTCACTGTTTATTATTCTCTTGTTGTTGTTGTTGTTGTTACCTTTTGTCAAACTAAAGGAAATTTCCTTCCATCCCTTATGAAAAGTTCACGTGAATCAGTGTTGGAATTTTGGTGGCGCTAGCCTTTAACACCAGCATTCTGGAGGCAGAGGGAGGTGGATCTTTGTGAGTTCGAGTCCAGCCTGGTCTACAGAGCTAGTTCCAGGCAGACTAATAAATCTAATGAAAAATCTTAAGGGATTTACCCATTTATGTGTTTTAAAATTAACTAGCACAGAATTGTTCATACCTTCTAAAAACCACAATTTCTGTCATTGTTTTTATTTAGAATTTTGAAGCCTTGGCAGACACTGCCGACTTCTTGGGGAAAACATCTGGCCTCCAGTCAAGTGTTGTTTATCTTACTTAGTTTCACCCTTTCTGGTCTGTCTGGTTCTGTTTTCTGCACGTGTGCCCCCATTTAGACAGGGAGCTACATTAGTCCTTATTTTTTTTTTTTTACACAGGCCCTCCTTTAGATACATTGCCTAAGTTACAGTTTGTGATGTTTTTGTCATTATAAGTGTTTGCTATCATAGCTTTTGGTCTTAAACTTTTAAAGTTTTTTTTTTTCCCTTGGTTTCTAAAAATGGGTGTGTTGGTGCGTGGACTAGTGTGATTTTTATCTAGATGCCACTAACGGTGTTGAAAAGCAGTTGTGGGAAAAGTTTAGGTGAGGCAGGTGAGAGCTTTATGCTTGAAAGTGCTTGCTGCTCTTACCAAGGACCAGATTTCTGATGCCCTCTTATGGCCTTCAAGGGCACCTACACACACACACACACACAGAGACACAGACATACACACACACACACACACACACACACACACACACACACACACACACACACACATATTAGAATATATCTGTGAGAAACAAAAGCTGTCAGCCTGTAGCTCTGGAGTTGAACCCCAATTCTGGTGCTTGGGGGTGAGGTGTGCTGGACATTGGGCAGTTCTTCCCACATGCTTTGATTTCACAGGCTCTATCACCATGCCTGGCTCTAACTAAGCCCATAGCCTGGGAGCTGACCAAGTGGGACCTCTCCACCCCCTCCACCGTGTGGTCCTGGGGAACAAACTCAGATGGTCAGGCTTGGCAGCAGTCTTTACTTCTGAGCTGTTTCACTGGCTCTGGGTTTTACTTCTTAAACATTGCTTCGGGGCCAATGAGATGCTGCACAGCTTCACCACCTGAGCCTAGATCCCTGGAAGCTGAGAGAAAGGTAGGAAGAAAGAGAGCAGTGGGTCCTGAAGGCTGTCCTCTGACCTCTGCTCCCATGATCCTACCCTGTCATACACACCCACATCATAATACTTTTTAAAAAAATATAACTTACTTCTATAGATATACTTTTTACAAAAAGATTCTTACCTAGAGTGCGGATGCCACAAGCAGAGAGACTGTATATTTATAGCTTTTACAATGTGGAGTCTTTCACCCTGTCCTTTGACTATGAGTTACGCTTGTGCATGGATACTGTCCCAACTGATGGTGTCTTTACAGCATGCCTGAGTGTGCCTTAGCTTTCTTCTCAGGTAGGCATAAGTGAGCCACTCAAGAGTAAAACCCAACATTCTGTCTCAAGAGGACTGGATATCATGGGCAACTCATGGGCCTGCCGTTGATCTGTGTCTGTGGCCACCTGATCCCCCATGAGGTCTTTGTATTTGCATAGCTTGTGACTTTAGCTGGGAGACTGAAGGACATAGTGTACCAAGTCCAGTTAGATGCATTATCTTACGTAATCCTGACAACAGACCTTTGGGGCAGGTGTCCTGGTCTTCTTACTCCGCTGATGAGAAAATGAAGGCTCGGCTGTTACATAAGTTGACTGAAGTCACGAGGAGAGCTAGTGATAGAGCTGACTTCCAGCTCAGCTTGTTCTGACCTCACAGCCAGGCTCTCATTCGCCTCTGCTGTTTCTCTGTTTTTCCATCACATTCTCTTCGCCGTTAACAGTGAGATTTAAGTGTATGGTGTGATTCTTGTTGAATCTTAAATACCATCTCCGAGGTGACCTCTGAACTGTTTTACCTGCCAATCATAGACACTAAGTGCCCTGCGTTGAATCTGCACTTTTTTTCCCCCTTTTATTTCTGTTACCATTGTATTTACTCTGTGTGTTGGCAGCTGAGACCAAAAAGGAAATGCAGAAAAAGAATCTAACAGTTTTCATAACGTAAACCAAATGTTGGTGGTGTGGGCGTGCTCTTGAGAGGAAAGGCGCTATATAAATTTGACAAATAAATAAATAATTTGTCCTTTAAATAAACTGGCATTCAGAAGCCTTGCTCGGTAGTCTGTCTCCCTTTGCTCACTGTATGTGAGCTCCGCACTCATGAGCCAAATTGGGGTCACAGGTCGGGTGGAAGGAAGGAAGAGAGATTTGTCCAGTTGGGCTGCCACTGCTTTGGGGATGATCCCAAGAGTGTCTTGGTTGTGGCTGTTTTGTGTGGACAACTTATTCTTAGATGCTTCAAAAAGATCACTGAGAGGGGTTGAGGTTCAGGTGAAGGCCAGTGAGTAAAGTTCACAGGATATATTTTGAGGATGAGTACTGAATTACTTTATTAATCTCTGCAAATAGCAATTACAGCTGCAAGCTCTGAGCCATTCTTTTTTTCCGGATATGTCGGTCTTGTGACCTACCCCAGGAATCCTTTTCCACCCCCCATTCTTGAAACATGCAATGAGGAGCAATGCGGGTGAAAGACTGCCCCGTCTTTGAAATCTGTCCAGGCCTTGTGTTCATGAATCCTAGGACTCAGCTGCAGGGGGTGGGGGTGGGGGTGGGGGAGCATTCTGGCTAGGGCTCATGAAAGCATCTTTTCCTGAGGAGGCCAACCCAGGCCAGCTCTAGAGTTACAATCTGGAAGGTGAGAAGATGAGGACTAAGCGGAAGCAGGACCATGGGTCCCGCCAGCTGCTAAGGCTCTGATTACAGAACTGAGTGATGCCGCCATCTTGGAGCCATCAGGGGAATGAACCTGTGGGGGTCACCTTTGAAGGTGGTAACATGGTGGCAGAGGGGGCAAGAGACGAGAACATGAGAGGGGCTGTCCCCGCTGCTGTTTTTTCCAAGTAACAAGGGATTTGGGTAGCGAATGTGAATAACGCCTCCAAAGTATTTTTGTGCTTTCCCGAAAGGCCCCCATTCAGGTTTTGAACCCCTAGCTGATGCCTGAATTTGAAATTTCAAGGGCAAGTCCGAGTTACAAATATATGCTTGTGTGAAGACCCTTGAAAGGGTTCCTTAAAGACAGCCACCTACCTCAGATTTGTGCTGGTGACAAGAGTGCACCTGCGCCTACTGAACTTCACCTTGGTGGGACCTGTTGAGAACGTCGGCCTGGCAAATGAGAGTGCTGTTGTGTGTGGGACAGAAAAGAGCATGCATGTGCAAAGTTTCTCGTGGCACATGTTAGAACGTGGTGACTTTTACGGTGCTTCTTGCAGGGGGAACAGTAAGAACTCACCCAGGAGTCAGATCCTGACCTGCACTGATCTCTCGGTTTTATCTGTACCCAGATCTCTGAGGTTAAGGGTTTAAGTCTTGATGGGCTAGAAATCTGTTAGCCACCTGTTGACACAGATTGATTCCAATCTTAACCCAGTGGTTGGGTTAAATCTATTAACAAAACCATGGCTTTTGTTTTCTTAATCTTAACAATTCTGACTGGAGTAAGATGGAATCTCAAAGTAGTTTAAGTTTGCATTTCACAAGGCTAAGGGTGGCCAGCATTTTTGAAAATCTTTCTTGGCCAGACACATGTGTTTCTTCTTCCAGCCCATGTTTTAATGGGATCATTTGTATTCTTGGTGATTAGTTTTAGTTTAGTTTTTAGTTCTTTCTATATTCTATAATCCTTTGTCAGACATAACTTAGCAAAGGCTCCCTCTCCCCATTTAGGTGACCTTGAGTCGTTAACAGCTTCCTGCAGTACAGAAATGAATTTCGTAGAGTCATGTGTGATGGTCTTACTTCCTGGATGGTTTGAATCCTATTTAGAAAGCTCTTACCTAAGGCTGTATTCTGAAGTGTACACCCTACTTTTTGTCTTCTGGAAGTTGGCAGAGTTTGGGGTCTGGCGTTGAGATCTTGGGTCCTTTTAGAGTTGATTTGTGTGCAGGGTGAGAAGGAAGGGTGACATTTTATTCTACTTGTAGCCGCCTGGTTTGACCAGCACCGTTTTATTTGTTGGAGATGTTGTCTTTTCTCCTATCTGTAGTGTTTCCCATCCTTGTCAAAAATCAGGTGGCTACAGGAGCGTGAACGTAATGGGTCCTGGATTCTGTTCCATTGATAAATGGGTCTCTTTTTAGTTCTTACGGGATGTCTAACTTGAAATAAGAGGTGATGATAGCTCCCATGGTGTTTGTATTGTTCAGGACTGTTTCAGCTGTTTGGGTTTTTATTGTTTCCCTATGAATTTTAAGGTTTTTTTTTTCCAATTTCTGAAAAATTTAAGAGTCTGCATTTTGATGGTGGTTCTTTGAATCTGTACATTATTTTTGTTGCTAGGATGGCCATTTTCACAATATTAATCCTACTGACCCATGTGCCCGGGGGTCTCTCATCCTCTGGTGTCTTCTTCCGTTTTCTTTTTTCAGCATTTTCAATTTTTCATAGTACAGCTCTCTCACTTCCTTGGTTAGTCTAACCCCAAGGTGATTTTTGTCTTTAGTTTAAAAATGTTTATTATATTTATTTATTTATCTCTGTGTGAGTGTGTGGTCAGAGGACAATTCATGGAAATCAGTTCACTTCTTGTACCAAGTTTCCCATCGAAACATCTCACTACCCCAACTTTGTATTTCTTTTTCTCTCCCTTCTCCCCTCCCTTCACCTCCCCCCCCCTTCCCTTTCTCTTCTTGTCTGTGTGGGCAGGGTAGAGGCCAGAAAAGGATTTCCAGTCTTCAGGTGTTGGAGTTAGGAGCAGTTGAACTGCTCAACTGGATTCAGAAACTCAATTTGAGTCCTCTGGAAGAGCCTCCCCTTTTATAATCACTAATAAACTTTTTATTTATGGCCATTAGTACTTCATTACTACTTTCCTGTTCCTCTCTCACTGTCTTACTCACTCACTGTTACATTGTTGTAAAGAGACTCCGTGACCAAGGCAACTCTTAATAAAGCAAAGCGTTTAATGGGGAGCTTGCTTACAGTTTCAGAGCCCATGATCATTGTGGTGGGGAGCATGGTGGCCGCAAGCTGGTGAAGTAAATGAGAGCTTCATCCTGATCCTGATCCATAGGAGAGAAACCCTGGGCTTAGTTTTAGCATGGGCTTTGGAAACCAGAGTCCACCGCCAGTGATACACTCTCCAACAAGGCCATACTAATCCTCCGAAGCCTTCAAATAGTGCTGCTCCCTGCTGACTAAGCATTCAAATACGTGAGCCCTTGAGGGCCATTCTCCTTCAAACACCACACTGGGATACTGATCTTCAGTTAAATTTTTGAAAGCTTTGGGGATGCTCACCTGTAATCCCAGCCTACAGAAGGCTGGGGCAGGAGGATCTAGAGCCACCCCAAGTCCCACTCACATGTAAACAAATAAAATAAAAATCTCAACATTACCGTGTTGCCAGTTTCACTCCTGCACTTTCTGGCTGGTACAGATAATTTTTCTCCAATCCCACTTTCATGGTTCACTTTTGTTTCTGTGTTCATGTTTATCTTGATGGTTTCTGATGTTAATATAACTTAAAAAGGTTTCTCTTACCCCCAAAATTGTGTGTGTGTAGTATTTCAATTTCATAGTATAAAATGTTTTATCTATAAGAAATGTATTTTAGAATGTAACCTTCCTTACAAATTTGAAATTCTCAATTTCACAGGTAATAAATAAAACTATATTTTGCAATATTCTTGACAGATCTTGATTTTTTTTTTTATTGCATTCCTTCAATCTACCAATCAGCTTTTCATTTCTTAGTGTAATTATGGTAGTTTTACGGTGTGCATCCATACCAAGTAAGTCATTGATTCTTTTCAGAATTAATTCATGGGCCAGTGAGATGGCTCAGCCATTAAAGGTGCTTGCCATATAAGCCCAACATACCCAGAGTTCAATCTTACGAACCTATGTAAAGGCAGAAAGAGAATGACATCACAGAGTGACTCTCCCACCTTCTCATGTGTGCCATGGCACATGTACCCACCCACCTACACACACACACACACACACACACACACACACACACACACACACACTGGACAACGGTTTTTACATTTAGAAATTGTCCTTTTAAACCAAATGTGGCCAATCCCTGATGCTGATCATAGTGAGTATTCATTTTGTATTAAACAATCTAACTTTTCCCTTCTTCCAGATTTCAACGACAGCTGTCGGAACCCTGCCACCCCTTCCCTCCTCAGTCAGGAGTCCCTGGAGATAATCGCCCCAGCTACCACCGTCAGATGTCAGAGCCTATTGTTCCCGCAGCTCCCCCACCCCTTCAGGGATTCAAGCAGGAATACCATGACCCACTCTATGAACATGGGGTCCCAGGGATGTCTGGTCCCCCAGCACATGGGTTCCAGTCACCGTTGGGAATCAAGCAGGAGCCCCGAGACTACTGCGCTGATTCAGGTTAGCATAACTCATTATATTGGCTTCTGTGTTCTCACATTCTGTCTGATCAGTATTGAGTCCGATGTCTGCAGTGCTTTGTGGGTAGGAATTGGATAAGATTTATGGTTGGGGGGTGTAGCTCAATATGTAGAATACAATATCCTGGATTCCATGCCCAGTGCACAAGAAAACAAATAACAAACTGCCCTCAGAGACTTTAATGGATCAGTTAATGGTATTCAGAAGTGTATAAAATACACCTGAGTCAAGCCTGACGATTGTTGGGACACACTCGTGTAGGGCACCACTCAAGTGTGCACTGGATACAAATAACACAATTTGTGCTGTTTTGGTTTTATGCCTTTGTTTTCAGTGCAGTAGACCCATTTAACAATAAGGGCAAGGGTGCACCTTTTGGACACAGTTCTGTGACTGAAATAAATGTTCTGAGAAGCACCTGATAGCCCACAGATGAAGAGAGTGCTGGGTCAGGTTCTCCTCTTCACTATGTACAGTAGGCTGGTGCCTGTGTCCTGCAGATGCTGTTAGCCCACACCAGGAAGAGGTCCTTGCTGTTTGCTAGGGGCTTCAGCCTATGAAGGAGTTGCTTTCACGTATGAAGAGGCTGTGTCTGACCTCTTTCCCTGTGTCTTGTGGGCCAGACCCAGGGAGGAAAGCACACCACAACCGAAACCTTGGAGGCTGGAGGTGTAAGGACATGATGGTCCTGTTCTCTGAAGTGTTCTCCCCAGTCTTTCCTTATGGTTAGGACTAAAATGACCCAAGAGTAGTTGATAGGTAGGTGTTCTGCCTCTCACTGCGGACTTTCCTTAAGCCCCTTGGGAAGGTTGGAGCAGTCTGAAGCTGAATAGCTCTTGGGGGTGGGGTGGAGGGATGAGGTATAGAATCTGCTCTTGGTCCCTGAGATAACAGGTGCATTGTGCTGTTTGGATAGAAACTAGTTTGGGGGAATCGAAGGCAGGCGAAGGGAGGGACTACCATGTTATCATAGAAAAATAGCTGCTGCTGGATTCTTTTTTGAAATGTTCTCCTCAGGAGAAGTCATGGTGGTAGCATTAGCATATACACATAGATATAATTTATTGTTTTATTGTTTATATTTGATTATTTTATTTTGTTAAATGATAAATATTGTGTTATTTCATGATGTAATGAATTATGTACCGGTATATGTGAGTGCCTCGAAATACCAGAAGAGTCAGGTAGATCCCCTTGGAGCTGGATTACAGGTAGTTGTGAGCTGATGTGGGTGCTGGGACTTGAAACTCAGGTCCTCTGGAGAGCAGCATGTGCTCTTAACTACTGAGCCACCTTTCCAGCAGCTTCCCTCCCCACCCCAGCGTTGTCCCAGTGTGCACCCAGTTCACGCTCTTCTCGTGGGACCTGAAGAAGAGATTGCTGGAGTGTGGTTTAGTTTCAGCATAACAGATCCAACGTGGAGAAAACAGATTTGTCAAACTACAGTACCTACCCCGCCAGTTCTCATCCTGGCTTCAAAGCTTAAGTTCCACTAATCCCTTTGGCCTTAAATACCCTCACCCCTGGCAACAGAATTGGATGTGACCATCGGTGGCCAAAGGAGCAGATTGGGAAAGATCTAAAGTGATTGTCTTCCCCCACCCCATCCTAAAGCCCTTTTGAAAGCGTTTCTCATGTTACATTGGCTTTCTCACCAGGTGCATTGTTAACTGGTTTCTAAACTGAGTGAGGTGAAGACAATGCATCCTTCTTCTTTCTCCTATGACTCTGGATAACTCTGGTCTCACTTGCAGGTGGTGGGTTCTAGTGCTTGCCATATTTGTTAGCACTGTGCATTTGCACAGAACAAGGCCCCAAAGACTTGCCCTTTGTCATAGGTTGGTTCTTAGCTGCTGTAATAAAACACTCATCAAAACTGCTTGGTGGTGCAGGGGGTGGGGTTGAGGACCGGGCATCTGGCTTAGGAATTACAGTGCATCCACATTGAGGGATGCCAAGACTGCTGCAGAGACCACAGAGGAGTCCGCTTACTAGTTAGATTTTTTTTTTCCTCCTCCCCATGTCTTGCTTAGTTTGCTTTCTATCACACTTCCACATCTATCTGCCTCAGAAATGCACTTCCCATAGTGGGCCAGACCCTGTCATAGCGATCATTAATCAATAAAATGCCCCAGGGGCCAGTCCGATAGAGGCAGCTGCTCAGTGGAGGGTTCCTCTTCCCAAGTAACTCTGGTGTCAGGTTGACAAATAGCAACAAGCACCAAAGCAGCAGGACCTGGAGTGTGGGGTTGAGGGGCTTTGCTGCCCAGTATACCTTTGGCTGCGCTGCAGGGACAGTTAAGAATGCATGTATCTGTACTTCCCTTTCAGAAGTGCCTAACTGCCAGTCATCCTACATGAGAGGAGGGTATTTCTCCAGCAACCACGAAGGTAAGGAGCTTGCTTTTGCTCTTTAAGTTTAGGGGCGGGGTGTGTTTGGGGACCCCAGTACATGTGGAAGTTGGAGGATTTTCTCTTCCTTTGTGTGTGTGTGTGTGGGGGGGGGGTAATGCATATGGTTAACTTAAAATCGTTTCTGAACTGAGCTTTGAGGTCAGTGGTTAGACCCTCTGTAGTTCACGAGTATGAGAGCTAAGTGATAGTGATTTTTGGTTACTTTGCACCAGCCATCTAAACACTGGGGCTGCCATCCTTTTAAATGACAATGGGCCTGACTTTGCAGAGTTCCTAGGGCAGTTTGAATAAAGGGGGAACTTAGTTTCTACAATTCAGCTATGTCAGCCTAAGTAGGGCCTTAGGGCTTAGGTCAGGAGGTTTTACATGGGTCTAAAGACATCTTAGGAAAGAATTTTTTAGAACGTGTTTCCGGTTTTCACTTAGTTTGGGTGGGTAGCTCAATGTTGTGATGGTTATGTAATGGGTGATTGCGGAGTTTAACGTGAGAGGAAAATCACAGGAGTTCTTCACTGGCCTTAGAGGAAGAGAGTTGACAGCTAGTAGAAGGAAGTGGTGGAGATGGGAAAGCTGCTAAGGCTGCAGAGGTCTTGAGTACAAATCAGGTGTTTTCTAATTGAGTAAACTGGGGATTTGCCTGTAAGCTTGAATTGATGTCTTGATGTTTATTGAATGAATGCACATAAAGGTTTAGGGAATAGAGGAAAAGGTTCAGTGTATAAAGTACCTGCTGCCCAAAAATGAGCCTCTGACTTCAGATTCCCATGGAAGAAGCTAGGCATGGCAGTGTCTGTCTCAATCCCTGCACTGGAAGGCAGAGACAGAGATCCTGGGACTTGCTAGGTAGCCAGTCTAGCCAGGTAGTGAGCACTCTGGCTTCAGTTTGAGACCTTGTCTCAAAACATAGAGTGAACTTGTCAGATGATACTTTACATTGACCTCTGGCGTCCCACGTGTGCACATACAGTTTCATACAACCATATACACAAAAGGTGAGTGTTATATGCTATCTATTTAGGTTCTTGTGCACAGTCCCTCTAGAGTTGACTGATCAAACAGAATCAGTCTGAGCAAGAGCAGTGGACAGAATTGGGCCTGGACCTTATCTTTCATAACACTAAGATGCTTGGCTGATGGACTGTCTGCCTACCAATCAAGGCTCTGTTTGAGGGTCTCAGCACAGCACATAACCAGGCATGGAGGCACATGCCTATAATCTCAGCTGCCAGGAGGCAGAGGCAGGAAGATCAGAAGCTCAGGGCTATCCTCAACTAAAACAAAAGAAGGGTCAGCAAAGGTGGCTCAGGCGTTGAAGGTGCTGCCAAGCCCGCCGACATGAGTTTGGTCATCAGAATCCGTGTGGTGGAAGAAATGATTCCTGCAGTTGTTCTCTGACCTTCAGTGTAGCACATTGTGTACCTTCTAACATAATGCGTAGAACTTTTAAAGGGTCATAGATGTTCTGTAGCATGTGGTCTCAAAGAAATGGCCAGAATAGAGCTGGAATCAGAGTTCTGGAGAACCTCTCTGCTTTTGTGTAACTTTTGTTCACAGTACAAACCTCCATAGTTTATTCTTTCTGTAAACATACACAGATTACACACCATTTAGAGAGTATTGACAGACACGAACACAGAAATCAGATTTCACTGTCCAAAGGAAGTCATGAATATGACTTTTCTGTACGTACATCTATACAGAATCCTGGATTCTGTATACCAGGATTCCTTTTATTGAGTCTTTTTTAGCAGGAGTCATTAAATTCATTGTGTGTTTACTCTGTTTCAAACCCTGTCCTAAGATATTTACTTGTATTTAGCAGTCCTATAAGATACATGTCATAAGCCACTGAAGCTCCAAGAGGTCAGAGTTTGCTCTAAGTCATACAACTTGGAAAGTATGAAAAATTCTGACACAAGGCTATGCACTTCTTGCTAAATTTTAAATATTCACAGACACCTAAGTGGCCATTCATTTAATTTAGTCTTTCCATGTTTCCTTGGTTACTTCTTGAAGCTAAATTCCTGGGCCCTCGGGGTTAAAGGGATTTGACATCTTTGAGGTGTCTGGTCCCAAGTTTTGTGAAGACCAGCATTTTGTTGTCTGTTTGCAGTGTGTAGTTGCCAACTTTTAAGTCTTAGGACTTGTTTGAAGAAGTAATTGGGTGGGAAGAGGGTAACTGAGCTGTCAGAGCTCCAGGGATCATTTGTAGAATGCATAGCTCCTGCATGAATGGATGACAGTGGCAAATCAGTTCACTGGATGAGAAGGAGCCCTGTGGGGTCTGAGAGGAAATTGGTGAGCCAGAAGGCCTTGAGAGGTACACACTGGGTAGAATTTACTCTTCTCGGCAGCATGGTAGGGTCAGCCCCCCTTTCCAAACACTGAAGTAGGGATGTACTTTTCCATAGAGTAGGTCCCAGAAGTATGTTTCTCTGTCAAACACATCTATCCACATAAATGTATTATAGCTCTCTGACTCCCCCAAAACCAATGTCACCAGCTTCTTTTGAAACTCAGATCGACAAATTCTCAACAGTTACTATCTTTGTTAGGGTTTCTGTTGCTACAACAAAACACATGACCAAAACACAAGCTTGGGAGGAAAGGGTTTATTTGGCTTACACTTCCACATTGCTGTTCATCACTGAGGGAAGTCAGGACAGGAAGTCAAACAGGGCAGGAACCTGAAGGCAGGAGCTGGTACAGAGGCCATGGAGGATGCTGCTTACTGGTTTGCTCCCATAGTTTGCTCGGCCTGCTTTCTTTCTTCCTTTATTTTGAGACAAGGCTTCTCTGGGTAGCTGTGGAGCCTGTCCTGGAACTTACTTTGTAGACCAGGCTAGCCTCAAATTCACAGAGATCCACCTGTTTCTGCCTCCCAAGTGCTGGGACTAAAGGCTCAGCCTGCTTTCTTATAGAACCCAGGACCAGCCCAAGAATGGCACCACCCACAGTGTGCTGGGCCTTCCCCCTTGATCACTAATTGAGAAAATGGGTTACAGCTGGATCTCATGGGGACATTTCTTCAAATGCTAGCTTGTGTCAAGTTAACAAACAAAGCCAGCCAGGACAGCTCCTGAATCAAAAGCTGCAACATGGAGGCCAAAAGTCTGTTTTCAGGTTTGAAAACCACATTCAACCTCAGCTGTCCCTTAGGCTCACCTAAGGGTGCTTTTAAATTAAAGTGGTGAGACCCCCAAATTCCAGAGTGAGATCTCATAAACCCGAGGCTGTGAACAGCTGACAGTAGCATTTTAGATACTCAGGAAGCACTGGTGGTTTGTTTCACATGACTATAGTTGAGGCTGGGCAGTGGTGGTACATGCCTTTAACCCCAGCTCTTGGGAGGCAGAGGCAGGTGGATCTCTGTGAGTTCAAGGACAGCCTGGTCTACACAGTAAGTTCCAGGACAGCCCAGGCAACACAGAATAACCCTGTCTGGAAAAACCACAAAGAAAAGCAAGTGACAGGTTGACTAGAGTGGTTTCTTGGGTAAACAACTTTCCCCTGGCTAGGAAAGGCCATTGCCACTTCCTGCTGTATGCCCCGTGATATTCTCAATGTCCAGACCTGAGCAGGCAGGCTGTCTACTAGACCGCTAGCTGTTTAGACACAGCTGTGCAGGGCTGCTTCCAGATTCCTTACTGTTTTCTATAGAGGCAATTGATGTCTGCAGCAAGCGCATGTGGGGGGAGCAGGAAAGAGAGGGAGGCAAACATTTTGCATAATTACAACACTTAGCAAAGAGCATGCTCTTAAGGGAAATATTTTTTAGTAAGATTTTGGGTTGCTTACTACACACAGAACCCCTTCATGAAGCCACCTCCGCCTTCCAACCTATTCCTTTGCCCAGTTGACCGCACACATTGAGAAAAGTAAATTTCAAAAGAGCCAGCATTTTAAACTGCTCGGAATTATCTTGGCCTGGTTTTTCTAGCCTTCCTTTACAGTATTGACCACAGATGCCTAGGAAACAGTTATCAAGACAAGTGTTTCTGATTGGTATCTCCGATTGCTAAGATAGCCATCCTGCCTCGGGTACTCACCTGGAGTCCTCGTGTGATATTCTGAGTCTCATTTCCACTTGGCCCCTCAAACAGGTTCTTCCTTCCTGCACCCTTGAGTGATTAGATGGGTTATAGCCACAACTGAAAGAAGTTCAGATGCAAACCCAACTGACTTTATTACCCCAACCAGAAACATCTTCCAGGTGTTTAGAGGACCTCGTGTGGCAATAACTAGAAACCACAAAATGTTCCCAAATGATGTTCCTTATAAGCTTTTGAAAACCAAAACAAGAATTTAATCTAGTCTTGTGAGGTTGTGGATGAATTATCTTTCCCCATAGAGAACAGCGCTGAAGATAACAGGGCATGCTTGACAGGTGTGTAAACTTTCAGGCTGTTCACGTACAATGACTTTATAACGAGACCATTTAAGCAGCGGTGGAACACATATGGGAGGTGGGAACTATATCACCTCCTGGCAGCTAAGGGGGAAAAGCATGACGCATAAGGAATTATGTCTTGCTGATAGTGTGAAGCGCACCGGTTTGCCATAAAAGCCAGCTTGCCAGGTGCTGTGCACTTGGGAGGTGGGGAGGGTAAGGTCATCCTCAGCTATATGGAGAGTTCAGGGTAGACCTGTGCTACATGAGACCATGTCTTTCTTAAAGGAAGGAATGGCGATATTCTTGGTTTAAATTGTCAGGCACTCTTGTTAGGCCTCAGATACGGATTGAAAACTTAGTGTGTGCAAGGTATGTGGGGACACTAAGAAGCATAGGAGAGGACCCTTATCCCTGAGGATTTCTGATTCCCTGGCAGGGAATGTCAAGGTTAAAGTTCTCCTGCTGTCATTCAGGGTTCTTTTTGAAGCAGGGTGTCACTGTTACTCCTCTGTAGACTAGGCTGCCTAGAACTGAGTGCTGGCACGCACGGAAGGCATGAGACACCACACCACACCTGACACAGGATCATGCAGTTTCTTAACAGCCTTTCTCACAGCCTGCACCAAATGCTTGTTTTTCTTTTAAGTGCCATTTATTTCATTTATTTCACACTTAGGCATCAGAAGCTGTACTTAAACTCTGTTGTAGAGATAGGGCAGTGGCTCAGTAGAACAGACCACACATTAACTCATTAAGTCATCGTTAACAGTACCACTGGAACACACCAATTGGGGTCAGCCTGTCTCTTACTAAAGCCTGTACTCTTTCTTTAAATCCAATGCTATACTATGTTATTTCTTTCCTGGTTTTTTTTTTTTTTTTTTTTTTTTGCTTCCCGCTTTAAGTTGCAATATAAACACATAAGAACATGGCTGTGTTCTAACTACATCAGCACAGTATGTGACCTAAATTTTTAGTAAAGTCAACTAGGAAGAAAATACCAATAAAATATACTTCTTTCTTAAATTGTGTGTATGCCTATGGGTGTTTTGCCTGCCTGTATGGAGTGCATACAATGCAAGGAGGAGCTAAAAGAGGGCAGTGCATTCCCTTGGAACTAGAATCACATGCAGTTGTGAGCCAGCATGTGGGGTGCTGGGAATCAAACTGGGGTCCTCTGGTATAGAAGCCAGTGCTCTTAACCACTGAGCCATTTCTGCAGCTTATATATGGTGTCATTAATTTAAATAACAGAAATATCATGCCTGAGGCTGAAGACAAAAAGATGAATGGCATGAACATCCAAACAACCTGTTGTACATTGCACTGAGGTTTTTCTAGGCCTGACGTCTTAAGATGGAGTCAGGCCTGCCAAGACATTTCCTCACGTGAACTGACAAAGAAGCCAAGCATAGCAGGAATGGGCTCACATCCCGGCCCCTTGACCTATGGGGTTTTCATGTCACGGTGTCCCCTCAGCATAGCACATACAGGCTAGTAGTCTTCATCTGGGTGATTCAACCAGGTACTAAGCCAGAGAAGAGCCCAGGGCTTGCGGACTCACGCACCAAGTGTAATACCTACACACATCGTGCACATACAATGATAATAACAAAGTTGTTTTTTAATTTATGTTAACGAATGACAATTTTTGTTCTTAATGACATAGTTTTTTGTACAACATGTGGTAGGGTGTTAAGCAGTGTGCTTGTTCTCTTTAAACTCTTTCAGGATTCACATACGAAAAGGATCCCAGGCTATACTTTGATGACACTTGTGTGGTACCTGAAAGACTGGAAGGTAAGATGCCCATCCAAGACGTGATGCTGAGTGAGAGGGTCGGAGATGTCAGCCCCGGCCTGTCAGTGACTGAACGAACCATCAGTAACTGTAGTGCCTGAGAAACCCCAACCTCAATTATAGCATATGCACCCCTGTCCCACACAGGCAAGGTCAAGCAGGAGCCCACCCTGTATCGAGAGGGGCCCCCTTATCAGCGGCGAGGCTCTCTTCAGCTGTGGCAGTTCCTTGTCACCCTCCTTGATGACCCAGCCAATGCCCACTTCATTGCCTGGACTGGCCGAGGCATGGAGTTTAAGCTCATAGAACCTGAGGAGGTAAGCCTGGGTATCTAGATACTTTTCTACTACTGCTGTGATGAAACAGCATGACCGAGGAAACTTATAAGAATTTGTTTAGATTTACAGTTCGAGAGGGTTAGGCTCTGTCTCGGGGGTTGGGGGGGTGTTGTTAGGCTCTGTCACAGCGGGAAGGCAGGGCTGCAAGTTGGGGGCTTCCAGCTCAAGTGCCAGCACGAAGCTAAGTAAGAGAGGGAACAAACACCAGGGATGGCCGAGGACTTCGAAACCTCAGAGCCCACCTCCAAGGACAGGCTTCCTCCAGCAAGGTCATGCCTCCTAAATCTCCCCAAACAACTGGGTACCAAGTGTTCAAATGCAGAGCCCATGGGGGTGTTTCTTACTGGAAGCACCGCAGTCGATGCTGGGTGTGAGTGAGTGGGGCGTTGGTGATTCAGCCTGCTCTGTCTTCTAATTTTCTTTCCAGCTGGTGAGCTCAGCATTCTTCTTCCTTGCAGCACGACAGTCTTCTGTGTGTTGCCTAACGTACAGGCAGAGTCCTCCATCTGTAGAACGTTTAATGTATTTTAACACTCCTGGAAAGGAAAAAAAGAAGCCAGGGGTGAAGCTATGGAGAGTTATGCTGTGTTCTTCCTCTTAATGTTTTGGAAGTGCTGTTTGTATAACACAGACTAAACCCTAGTCTGTTACAGCCTGCAGCTGAAGCCCTGAATGTACTGGGTAATGCATTTACCCTGCTACATATTTCTTTTCAGCGTTCATTTCTTCAATGCACTAAATCTGTGCCATATGTGTGAAAGTCAGAGGACCACTTGTGGGGATCAGTTCACTCCTATATATGTGTCTTGGGGATCAAACTCAAGTTGCCAGGTAGTAGCATCCTTCCCAAAGGGGTCATGCAGATTTAACTGCTCTGCAGGCTGGCCTGTCAGCCCTATTTAACTGAGGCATTTTTTTTTCTTCATGAAGGATCCCTCAGAAAAGGAAACATGGTAACCGGGATTAGCAGAAAGACCTAAGGTAGAACCTAACCACCTTTCTTCAGCTAGGAAGATGCCCCCATAGGACCCCTTCCTGAACATACAGCATAGAGGATTAAACCAGGTTATTGGTGTATCTCATGCCAAAGGGCATCATTTCCATTTCTGTTTGGTTTAGGATTAAAAAATTGTGGAAGAGATTGGTAGTAGCAGCAAGCACCTAAACCTGCTGAGCCCTTTCACTGACCCCAACACACACTTCACATGGCTCTAACTTGGAGAAATAAAGTTAGCAAAGCTAAGTCTTAGCCTAAAAATTTTTAAGTATTTATAAAAATGTGTGTGTGTGTTTGTGCATGTGTATGTAAGTGTATCATGTGTGTGCAGTGGCCATGGGAGCCAGGAGTGGGCACTGGGTCACCTGGAACTGGAGTTAGAGTTAGCTACTTTGTAGGTGCTGGGAATCAAACCTGGGTCCTGTGCAAAAGCAGAGAGTTCTCATAACTGCTGAGCCAACTCTGCAGCCCCAGAACATGAATGCTTTGTTTTCTTTTTAAGTATGGTATGTAGGGTCCTTGTTGTCATAGTTAGGGTTACTACTATTGCTGTGTTGCTGTCATAAACCACCATGGCCAGAGCAACTTGGGGAGGAAATGGTTTGGTTTTGTGGTTTGGCTTGGTTCTGTTGTCTGTCTGTCTGTCTGCCTGCCTGTTTGTTTGTTTGGCTTACACTTTCACATCATTGTTCATCATCCAAGGAAGTCAAGGCAAGAACCTGGAGGCAGGAGCTGACACGGGGACCAGGAAGGAGTGCTGGTTACTGGCTTGCACAACCTGCTTTCTTAAAGAAATCAAGACCATCAGTCCCGGGGTGTCCCACCCACAATGAAATGGGCCTTCCCAAGCCAATCACTAATTAAGAAAACACTCTGTAAGCTGGGCATTGGTGGCAAACGCCTTTTATCCCACCACTCAGGAGGCAGAGGCAGAGGCAGGTGGATCTCTGAGTTCAAGGGCAGCTGGTCCATAGAGCTAGTTCCAGGACAGGCTCTAAAGCAATACAGAGAAACTCTATCTCAAAAAAAAAAAAAAAACAAAACAAAAAAAAAAAGAAAGGAAGGAAGGAAACACCTCTATAGCAGTATTTCTAATCTTCCCTAATGCCACAACCCCTTAATACAGTTCCTTGTGTTGTGGTGACCTTACCATAAACTTACTGTCATTGCTACTTCATAACTGTAATTTTGCTACTGTTATGAATTGCAATGTAAATGTCTGGTATGCCGATTGTCTAAGAACCACTGTGAGAGGGTTGTTCAGCATCCTTCCCAAAGGGGTCATGCAGATTTAACTGCTCTGCAGGCTGGCCTGTCAGCCCTATTTAACTGAGGCATTTTTTTTTCTTCATGAAGGATCCCTCAGAAAAGGAAACATGGTAACCGGGATTAGCAGAAAGACCTAAGGTAGAACCTAACCACCTTTCTTCAGCTAGGAAGATGCCCCCATAGGACCCCTTCCTGAACATACAGCATAGAGGATTAAACCAGGTTATTGGTGTATCTCATGCCAAAGGGCATCATTTCCATTTCTGTTTGGTTTAGGATTAAAAAATTGTGGAAGAGTCTCTCTCTCTCTCTCTCTCTCTCTCTCTCTCTCTCTCTCTCTCTCTCTCTCTCTCTCTCTCTCTCTCTCTCTCTCTGTATCTCTGTCTCCCTGTCTCTCTGACACACAGTTCTTTAATAGTGTGGTTAGGCAAACGCTGTCCCTGAGTTGGTGCAATAGAAATGGGAACAGCTCTCTTGGGAAGCATTCCATTAAGGACTGCAGAGTGAGCAGCAGAAGGTAACAACCTGACACTATGTTTGGAAGAAGGACATGGTCTGAAAGTTGAGATAGGAGAAGGAGGAGGGGAAAAAAGTGGAATAGAAACTTGGGGCCTCCTGCAGGCTTCATTTAAAGTGGTATAAAATCTACATTTCTGAGGCTAGGGAGAAGGTTCAGTCAGCAAAGCTCCTGCCACACAAGAATGCCCAGCACCCATGGGAAAGCTGGGCACAGTGCCACACCTCTGTAATACCAGCACTCGGAGTAAAGACAGGCGGATCCCTGGAGCTCATTGGCTGTCTGGCCTAATCAAATGGATGAGTTCCAGGTTTAGAGTGAGGGAGGCACAGAACTGGGGTCTCTGGCCTCCATGTGAACACAACACCACATGCACACTCCTGTGCACACACAAATGTGTCCTTGGCATTCCTGGTCTCCTATTTAGTCACGGAAATGCTGTCAACATGGAGTGCCACAGACAGCCTCTGATTGGCTCAGTTGTGTAGAGATGGAGGGGCACTGCCCCATGCAAGCCGTTCCTCCCCTGCTGCTTCCCTAGTAATGCAGTCTGACCTGTGTAAGGCTTGGTGATGGGATGGTACCTTGACTCACCGAGGCTTTTGGAAATGAAAGTAAGCCTGTCTTGTGGGCAGCCCTTATTGATTTATCTCATTCCACAAACAGGAGCTTTTATGACCTTTATTGCCACTGCCTCGGGCCTGAGCACAGGCTGTCCAGCTGCAGGTAAACCTGGTTATGAGTCTCAGTAAGACTATTATTGAATCTTCTGCTTTCCTACCAGCCGTAAGGAAAATGATGAACAGATGGCAGAGGGCCCCTGCTTTCTTACTTAATGAAGGAACTAATATTAACCCAGAATGCTCATAAATGCCATGGGGCTCCAACTCACATGTGTAAACCAAACCTATGGTGACCCGAGCCTCTTTGTTGATTGAGCAGCATTTTCGAAAATTATTGTTGTTGTTGTTTTTATTGTGGGGGTGTGCTGCATGTGCCACGTCAGAAGGCAGCCCACAGGAATGAATGCTCTCTGCCACATGGTTCCCAGACAGCCACTCCTGGGATGCAGATGCCTCCACCCACTGAGCCATCCCACCACCCCCAGCATTGTTTCTCTAGGAACTGTTTTTTTTACTACTTGCCTTGAGGTCCCTGGCATTCTCCAGTTCCATAATTCAGGGCCCTTTGAAATGTTGGGAGCACTGACACTTGGCCTACACAGTGCTTGACTTTCCCTCTTCTGTCCTTTGTGTGATTGTGACAGCCCTGTCCTTGTTGATGTCAGGAAGATACCATTGGCTCCTGGGGAAAGCTGTAAGGACTTGTCATGGGGGAGCTTAAAGGGTGAAGCCGAGGAGGAAGCTGTTGGGGATGTAATTGTAGGCAGCTGTGTAGCTGAGTAGTGCACTCTGGGTAATTATCCATAATATCCATTACACTGTGCATGGAAATTGTGGTTTTAGAACTGCGTTTTGGCAGGCCCCCTAATCAAATGTCTTTTGATAGGCGTCCAGCTTAGCAACCTCTCCATTATGACTGACTCGGCTTTAATCTGGAGCCGTTTTAACTGTGAATCTTCATTAATATGAATATTTGTGTGTGTGTTGGGGGGGTGGGGTTGTTTGTTGAACATGTGGCGGGTTTGTGATGCCACGGGAGGTTTTAAAGGCTGGGCTGCTAAAAAGAGGCACTCCTGGTTCTGTGGCCGCTTGCTCTTTGAAGAGGAATAGGTGAGTCCCCCCTTTAGTCTCAGCTCCCAAAATGTGTATCCTATAACTTACTAATTGGTGAGCAGAACGAAGGATCGAGCTGGCAGTGTGCTCTCGCCTGCTCCTTTTAACACAAATAGGGACTGCCCAAGTCTCCAGCTGCATCACGAATCGCCATGGAAGGGAGCAGTGTGGCGAGGCCCCTGAGTCATAGGGCACCAGCCTGGAGGATGAGTCAGTAACTATAGCTACCAGAGCCGCTTTGAAATCTGCACATACACAAAACCTCTGTCCAGTAAGTAAGCCATTGCATGCGCTGACAGCAATGAGAGGTCACCACTCAAGCTAAAGACTAGGCAGAATTGTTTTCCACCACCCAGCGGAGGAAAGAGATGAAGCCAGCTGCCTTGACATTCCCTGTCGTTTGTGACAGACAGGTTGGCAGTTAGCTTCCAAGTGTGGACTGCTTTTGAACCTTGCAGGACTGAGATTAATTTAGCAAAGTTCTCTTTTACCAATATTTCCGTTGATTCCCAATATATACCTTTGCGGGACTGGCTGGCACACAGCTTCAAACCCAGCACTTCAGAGGCCAAGACAAGTGGATGGATCCCTGTGAATTGAGACCAGCCTGGGCTACACTGTGAATTCTCAGCTAGCCACAGCTAATTAATAATAATAAGACTCTGTCTTATTATTATTAATAATAATAATTAATAATAAGGCCCTATCTCAAAAATGACTTCTAACAAGACTCTGTTTTTTTGCTAAGTTTTGCCTTTGGGGATTTTGTTGTTTTTGGTTTTTGGTTTTTTGTTGTTTTTTTTTTGATGATGATGATAGACTTGAATTGATAAAAAATGAGACAAAGGAAGAACCAAGATTTGTGGTTGCCTGAGAGACACTAAACAATAAACGGAAATTGAACTTGCATGGGATTTCTTGCAGGGCAAAGTAGAAACATGGCTGGTGGATTGTTCTGATATAATTAGGACAGATGAGTTTTTCCCTCCCAGATTGCCTCTGGTATTTGTTAGTGGCCATTTTAGAACCCTGAATTCAGAAGGAGTTTCTGTCACACACCCACCACCCCAATAGTTGATGTACACTGCTGTTTGTCCTCTACTTCACTCTGTTTAACCTTTGACTTGTTTGGCCAGAGTTTGTCTGTATGTCTGTGTCTCCAAAGAGCAAGTTGGGGTTGTGCATGCCTGTGACCCAAGCAACTGGGAAGCAGAGGTAGGAAGATTTGAGAGTTTGACGCCAGTCTGGGCTACATAGAGAGATTCTGTCTCCATAGAAAAACATCAAAAGGATGTTGTCAGGTGGTCTTTTTTGAAGTTTCTAAAGGTGACTAAAATGAAGATGTCAGACAACTTATTTTTCCACAGTTGATCTGGGTTGTGAAAGTTTAGATTCTAGTGAAAGAGCTTGCTGCCCTGATAATTGAGTAGACTCTAGTAGGAAATTCCCCTGCTATAACGCCTTTGCCCAAAGCTCCAATTACATCTCCCTAGTCCTGCACCTCAAGTGGACTGGTTGCTATAATGCACTTTAGAACTGTGTGAGAAGCCCTGTTAATTTTTCATTAAATGGATAATGGTGCTGTGTACTTTACTGTCCATTCTGCAGGTCTGCTGGGAGTGGAGGGCTGGATGGCTGTAGGCTGATATGATCTGAACCCCTTTAGTCCATGAGCTGCAATAAGTAAACATCTCCCAGCCCCTCTCCAATCTTATTAGAATTGAACTTCTGCTCTGCAGGCCCATTAGCAACTCACTAGCATGTTCCTAATGTTTCAAGAATGACCGTTCTAATTATTCCTTATTGACTGCTACAGAAACCATAGCACTTAAAGACAATATGTTAATGGTCTGTGAGTATTGGTCAATAATTCATAAATGGAGAAATAGTAGAGAGCCTGTGTCCTCTGGGATGCTAACCAAGTCCTCTATAACCTTACAGTGTTAGGAGTCTTCTACCCCCAGGTCTCACCTACTAAGCACCATGGCCAAGTCATCACCTTTACTTAATATTTGATCTTGAGAGAATTAAACGCTTTACTTTCCGAGTTAGAGAAGCCGGTCATCATTCAGATTATTTGAGTTACAGAACTGTCAGTACTGGGAATGTGTTTGCATCTTTGCTATCTTGTTTCAGGTGGCTCGGCGTTGGGGTATCCAGAAGAATCGGCCAGCCATGAACTATGACAAGCTGAGTCGCTCCCTGCGCTATTACTATGAAAAGGGCATCATGCAGAAGGTGAGAAACACTTAAACCCCTCTGCCTCCTGCAAGGAACTGTCCCTAACCTCTGTGATAAGGCCACTTACAGTAATTGGAAGGAGACTGAGCTTGTAAGTGAGTCTATGGGAGAAAAGAACCAGGAACACACAAGAAGACAGGAAGTACTAGATGGAGTGGTACCTATAATGTCGGCACTTGGGAGGTAGAGGCAAGAAGGATCAGAAATTCAAGGCCAGCCCAGGCTATATAAGATCCTGTCTGCAAAAAGTTAAAGTAAAAAAGAGACAAATAGGTTATTTAGAACACTTTGGGACTGGAGAGATGGTTCAGCGTTTGAGACACTTGATGTACTCCGTGGACCTGACCAGCACCCAGCTCCCATATCAGACAGCTCCCCAAGATCTGATGCTGTCTTCAGGCTTGAACAAACATGATACACATGTATACACTTGGGCCCACATGTGTACACATTTAAAAAACAATACTTTAAGTCCTTTTAATGACAGAAGTCATGTGTGAAAGACAGGAGGAAATTGGCTTCCTTGAATTTTCGTTTAAGCTGCCTCCAGTTACAGAAGACTCAAACACTTAGGCCAGCTACTTTGTAAAGGAAGACATGAAGGAACCAACTTAAGATCTCTGCTCCATAGCGCTTAAAATCTAGGTGATTTAAACATTGGGGGTACAGCAATCTACACTGTCATTAAAGTGAGAAACCTTCTCAAGGAATTAGAAGAATAAGAAAATCTGATTCTCTTTTAAACCTACACAGCCTGGAATTTAAGAGACCCAAAATGTGTCAAATGGCTGCAATCATTCAGTAAGAGTTTTTTTCTTTGTAGAATAGAAGATAAAACATATTCTAAAAAGGCCAGTGTAGAGTCCTGCAACCTTGAAATCCCATTGGGAAGTGGCAGATAGGACTAACCTTATCTTTCTTAAGTACCACATATGTGCTGTGCATCTCCCATGCCATGTATCCTTCCCCGCATTGCTTAGAGCAAGAAGCATTTAATATTTTGATTGGAGTATTTGCATAGACTTGGCCTCTGTGCATCTGTCCTACTGTCAATTTTATGGAGTTTTTATCCTTCCCCAACCCACTTAATATCAGATGAAATCTCAAATATAGGGAAAAGCCTTTTACTAGTTACTTTTCTGTTGCTCTGATTAAAATACCATGACTCAGCTGAGCAGGGGTGACACAAATCCAACACTCCAGAGGCAGAGACTGGTGGGTGTCTACAGAGCCAGTTCCAGGCAGCCAAGGTTATACACAAACCCTGTTTTGGGAGGGGGGAGAGGGGGCGACCAAAGAAGCATATCAAAGGAAAGGTTTATTTGAGCTTATGGTTCCAGAGGTTTAAGAGTCCACGATGGCAGGAAGTGGTACACGTTGCAGCAGGATGGAAGCTGAGAGCTCACATCTTTCCCACAGGCAGGAAGCTGAAAATGGCACAAGGCTTTGAAACTTCAAAGCCCTCTCCCAGTTATCCTTCCCCCATTAGACCAAATCTCCTAAGCCTCCCAAAATAATGCCACTAACTAGGAACCAAGTGTTCAAATGCCTGAGATTATGGGTCTATTTCTCATCAAAGCCGCTACAAGTGTCATAATTCCCAGAGCTCCATAATCCAATATGAAAGAGTGTAATTCTGGGCACAGTAGCTTAGAACTCAAGAGAACTTGAGTTGTGCCTCCTACTGACTTGATTTCTGAGCAGAAGTGTGGCTTTGGTGGGTTCAGATTATTTGTCCTGTTTGGTCATCTAACTTCTCATATCCCATACAGTGAAAATGCAGTGCTCTGCTATAATTTTAGGCTAATGTGTCTGAAAGTATCTAAGTAATAATAATATGCTACCCATTGCTTCATTATAACCATGGCTGAATGAGATGCTTTAAAAGGTGAAATAACCAGACAGTGTCAGAGGTAGCTCATGTCCTCAGTTCCTGTGTGGAAGAGTTAAGAGTTAGTGATGACACCAGTGCTGGGGGCCATCCTGCTCTTGGATTGTTGTTGCCATGCCACCCACACAAGGAAGGAATAGAAATAAATACACACGGTGCTTTGAAAGAACATGGCCCGCAAAGGGAGTGGAACTATCAGGGGCGTGGCCTTGTTGGAGAAAGTGTGTCACTTGGGAGGGGCTGGGCTTTGAGGTCTTTTTCTCAAGCGTCACTCAGTGTGAAAGTCAGTCAGCTTCCTGTTGTCTGTAAGATGTAGAAATCTCAGCTCCAGCAAGCACCATGTCTGCCTGCACACTGTCATGCTCCCTACCAGGATGATAATGACTGGACCTCTTAAACTGTAAGCCAGCCCCCTCAATTACATGTCTTTTATTTATAAGAGTTGGTGTGGCCATGGTGTCCCTTCACAGCAATTAAAAAAAAAAAGTTAATTATCTACATCAGCATTGGTAGCACAGGTTTATGGTCCCAGTGCTTAAACGGCTAAGGGGGGAGGATTTTACATTCAAGGCTAACCTGAGCTACATAGTGTGTTTCAGTTCGGCTTTGGCTACTTAGTGAAGACTCCATCTTAAAAGATAAATTAATAAATGGGTGGATAAACACATGAATAGTCGGGGATGGTGGGTTATATACATCTTGCCCCTTGGGCTTGCTTTGGTACTTGTTTGTGTTCTCTGTGGTGATAAGCATGGTTCCCTGACTTCGAGTGCCAAGGAGTGTTGACACAGGTGTGTGTTCGGGTGATTGGGAAACGTGTCACCAAGGACCAGCTGTAAGGAAGGGCTGCAGCTGCAACAGAGTTTAGCACAAGGATGGGGAACAGGGGCTGGACCTCTGTCACACTGAGATGTGAGATCTCAGCAGAATGACAGTTTCGGGCTAACCCAGCCACTGGGGCGCTTTAGTCTTAACATGCTTATGTAATCAGGAACTTTCGCTGCCTTCCTTCCAATGCCTGACAGTTAGATTTGCCTGTCAGGAGTCTGTCCCTTCTCTCACTGTTGTTAGAGAAGCAATAGAACCTGAGTCATTACTGAGTTAGCTGGCTTGTCAGCTGTGTGACAGCAAGGTCCCTGAATAATCAATACCTTTGGATTGTACTACCAAGTGCAAATGTATGTGGATGCCAAGGCCAACCTGAGCTGCATAGTGAGTTCCAGTTCTGTAGACTTATGAATGCACGAGTGGAAGTGTCCAGTATGTATAGACGAAGGGTTTTTGGTTTGGAACATATTTAAGTTCCACAGAGGCTGTCTTAATCTAATTCTTAACACAGGCTTGGGAGATTGCTCAGTGGTTAAAGTTTTCTTTTTCAAGAGGGCTGGAGTTCAGATCCCCAGATAAATAGTACATGGGTATAGGACTCATGTATAATTCCAGGCTCAGAATTCAGCTGAGCCGATCTCTAAAGCTATTTCAGCAAACTTGGGTTTGATTGAAGGCTCCCTACTTCAAAGAATAAAGTGGCAGAGTGATGAGGAAAACTGCAGATCTCAACTATGGGCCTCTGCACATACATACGTACACACGCGCACATACACACACACACACACACACACACACACAGAAAGGAGGCAAGAGGCTCTAAACCCTTCAAACTAGCACATCCATCCTGGGAAAATCTGTAAACTTAGGAAGCCATTGGAAATGTGGTCTGGCATCTGCATTTTGTGTTTAAGCCCCTGAACTAGCCCTAGGGCAACCAGGCTGCCTGAGCTGTCAGTATAAGACAGTGTGAGGCTTGCTGCTGAAGGAGCCCAACTGGTGTGTATTTGAAATTCAAATACTGTCTTTTAAAATACTGAGTTATATCAACAAAACTCTTGCCAGGTAATAGGTCCCTGAGATGTGATTGGAATAATCAGCTACTAATTAGCCCTTTGGTTCTTGACTCCCTGAGAGATTGGTGTCTTTAAAAATTCTTTACTCAAGCCCCATGCATTGTTCCAGCTGAGCCTTGTATGATGTGTTCTCATGCAGGTGGCTGGGGAACGGTACGTCTACAAATTTGTCTGTGACCCCGATGCGCTTTTCTCCATGGCCTTCCCAGACAATCAGCGCCCATTCCTGAAGGCAGAGTCTGAATGCACCCTCAACGAGGAGGACACCCTGCCACTAACTCACTTTGAAGATAACCCTGCTTACCTCCTGGACATAGATCGCTGCAGCAGCCTCCCCTATGCTGAAGGCTTCGCTTACTAAGTTTCTGAATGGCTGAGTGGCCACACCCTAGAGCTAGCAGTCCCCATTCAGGCAAATGAGGGCAGTGGTTTTGTTTGTGTTCTTGGCTGTTCCTAAAGCTTGCCCTCTGAGTATTATCTGGAGAACCCAAGCCATCTCTGGATTGACACCCTTAAAGACAAATACCTTGGCTAGGGAGTGGGAACAGGGAGAGACAGAAAAACCACCAAACAGCTGGTGATTCTGATGAGATTCCTGGGAAGAATTGAAAGTGGAGCCTCCTTGCCAGCATGGACAGTATGTGCAGAGCACAGTACCCTGTTCAGGTTAGCGCCCACGAAAGGGGACGGAGTGTATGACAATCTGCGTTGATCATGGACTACTAAATGCCTTTAGAAGGGCTTTGACTTGCACAGTTCTTTGGAAAGAAATCGCACACCCATAGAAAAGTCGAAAGGCGAGGTTGGGGAGGCTCAGATCACAAAGGCTTGAAATTTGCAAAACTTCTGTAGCTCAGTTTGAGTTTGATATGTTTCCCCTAAGTCCAGAACTGGGGAGACCAGGACAGCTTTTACCCACTCCGAGGTTCTCTGACCACTGCTCCTCTTGAGCCTTCCGGCCAGAGTGGTCACCAAGTAGATCAAGCCCCTCCCCTCCCAGTCACATGGCTGAGTGCGGATGGCTTTCATTTTAGAAGAAAGGCAATTAACACTTGACAGTATTTTGTTTTGCTTTGATTGGGGGGGAATCATTTTGTTTTGATGGTTGTTTTGGAAAACAGTTTATATAAACTGATTTTTGTAGTTTTGGTATTTAAAGCAAAAAAATCAAAAACAAAAACTTTTTGGTAACTGCACTATGTCCCTTCGGCAGGGCCATTCCCACTTACGAAGACGTTGCAGCTTGTAGGGGCTTTGCTGGGGCTTCCTGAACTTCACCATGTAGAAGCCTGCTTGGTGCTTTGTGCACCAGACAGCCTGTTGAAACATTTGCATCTGATTTGTACATTTTTGAAGTGTGCAGGGCAGCCTGGACACAGCGTAGACTCCATGTGTATAGTTCTCCTTGCTCACTAACGCCCTCTCTGGGAAACAGATGTACATATGACACTTCATGTCCATTTAATAGCTGGTCGCCTGGTGGGAACCCTATAGGCATCGGTCTGTTTCCCCTTTTCCTTTCAATTTTGGACCTTCAACCCTGCATAGTGGTTCCCTGGGGTCTGAAACTTACCTGTCACTGATGGGTAAAAACAGTACTAGCTGGCATTCTGGCTTCTTGCTACCCTCTTTTTTTTTTTTTTTTTATTTTTAATTTTTATTCTGGTTGCTGTATTATATTGGGAATGTTTTAAACAACCAAACTAAAGCTGTATGAAACTTGGGTTTGGAGTGGAGGAAAAGTCAACAGGAATTCCGGTACCTCTCTGACTGCTGCCCTGGTGACAGGAGTGTGCTGTCCTTGACACTCCTCACCCATTATGAGTGTTCCTCCATGCAGGACACAGAGCTGACAAAGTGTAGGACCTGCTTCCCTATCTTACAGTGAGGCACTCCATAGCCCTCTCATGACCCACAGCACCTTTGTGAAGAGGTTCACTGGGATAACGGGTGCATTTTACAACTATGGGAAACTAAGGTTTTCCTCCTGAAAGCTAGTCAGCCCATAGAGGTGTTAAGCCTGGAGCTTGGGCCTTAATTAGCATTGTACTCTACTGAAAGAGCTCTTTCTGAAGCATATTTATAGCTTTCTAATCTACACATAGTCTATACATAGATGCGAATTTTACCCAGCTGGCTAGAGACTTATTTGTTGTAAATGCTGTATAGATTGGTTTTCTTTGTTTGTTTGTTTGTTTTCCCTTCCTCTCTTATACTGGTTTGGGGTTTTTTTGTTGTTGTTTTGTTTTTTAAATGAACTTACGCTGTTTTATTGGGTATGAAAAGAATCTAATGTAGCCTGAGCTGCCCCTCCCCTGCTGTGACTGCACAGCCTGTGCTGTCAAGGGACATAGGACAGCAGCGTCACTTTGCATTCCCATTGGACTCATGTACCTCCCATGTAGCAGTTTTCTTCGGGGTGTGGGGCTCGTTTCATTCATCTGCTTCTTTTCCAGAGTGTGGAAGGTCTACAGTGCAGAAAGCCTTTAGCCTGCCAGTTGATTTGAAAACTCCCCCTGCGCAGGGCTGTGTACATCCTGCCAAGCTGCGTTATATTCTGTACTGTGTACAATAAAGAAGTTTGCTTTCCTTTACATGTTCTTAAAACCTGCCTGTTTCTTGCCCTTGGTGTTTTCATTTTCAAGTAATCAAAAGCCCCTGGGCTTCTTCTCATCTCACTACCCCCACCTGATTTCAACATTTGGCCTTACCTAACGGATGGAGTTGAAAGAAGTGAAGGGTTAAAAATCTGATCTTTGAGGCCAACCTGGTCTACAGAGAGAATTCCAGGACAGCCAGAGCTACACAGAGAAACCCTGTCTCAAAAAGCAAAAACAACAAAAAAATCTGACCCAAGGGGTAGGCGGCAGAGATCCTACCCCAGCACGCGGTGAGTTAGAATCGTCTCCAGGACTGCTTGGTAACGTTTTCTTTCTCGAAAGTTTGATTCGTTTGAACCTTGGATTGTGTGAAAAGAATAACTAGGCAGGGCCCTTTTCAGTCACAGTTCTTTTCTAACTCGGCCCCTTTGGTTGGTATTTCAGAAACTGGTAAGCACAAAGACTGTTTCCTGATTTCCTCCCAATAGATTTTGCTTTAGATGAGTGAAATAATTTTATTGATGGTTGTCTCAAAAGAACTAGGTCGTTTGTTTTGGTTTTGTTTTTCTGGTCAGTATGTATCTTCCTGTGCATCTCCTACTCTCGGGGGAAATGATATATCACATGGAATAGTGCACACACAACATTGGGAGATGTGTGGAAGGAACTCATTGGCAGTTGTACATGCATAGCATCTCGTGTGCAGGGTTCCTGTCTCATCCTTGTTATGCACTATGAGGCGTTCAAGACTCCTATTACAGAATAGATACAAATAGAGCCTTTTAGGGCCTGGAACAGAAGGCTTTCTGTAAGTTATCTACTATCTTTCTTTTGCTGTTTTACAAGCCCTTAAGGATAGAAACACCCAAGACTGAATAGGTACACAGCCACTTCAATGGGAACTTGTGTGGAATGAGTGTCTACTACATAAAACCGGATTGCTTCCACAGATGAGGAAAAGGTCCTCCGGGAAAGGAGGCAGGACAAAGGGGCAGAGCCTTAACAGATGCCTCCCCATTATATGCAGGCTCGTTATCTAGCCTAGGCTCAGACCCAGATTGTTAACCTAATGTCAGAGGTCACCCAACACTGTTGCCCTGCTAGTGTTGGATGCTGGGGTAAGGAAACCAGACAAATGTGAAGTTTATTCTTCATGTGGACCCTTTCATTGAGCCAAGTTAGAGGAACAAAGCCCATTCAGCTGTTAGATGACAAAGAGGCAGTATGCGGGCAAAAGAAATGTGGTTTGAAAGCCAGAGCTCAAGTCTAAATTGTAACGCAGCTGGGACTGAGTGTGCAAGAAAAAAGGGGACTTGGGAAGAGCCATCTGCCCAGTAGTCAGGTAGTTGGAGCATAGTGTGTCTCCAAAATACCAGCGTGGGGGGTGGCAGGAACAACTGAAAGTTGATTCTAGTACAAATGTAAAATAAACACTGGGTGTAAGTGCATTTGTGCTTCATATAGAGGGATCCATGGTGGGACACAGACAGGAAGTTGTGTCCTGGCTCCGGCAAATACACAGACCCTGTGCCTGGCCATTCCATAGCCCTTCCAATTGAAGAGCTGGCTCCACACCCAGGCTTCAGTTTGTTGACCTTGGCAGTGGTCCTCAGATAGCTAACCACTTGGTAGCACTTTACAGTTTGCAGAGCACTTTTTTTCTCTCTCTTTTTGTAAGTCTCCATTATCTTTTTTTGGCAGGCTTTCTTAATTAGGAGCACTTGGTTGAAATCAAATCTGAAAATACGGCTCTTGGCCTCCAAAATTACTCTCTTCAGGATGTTCACAGTGGCTACTGTTGAAATCAGTCTAGACTCTGGGAGGCTGGACGCGTGGGCCCTGGCCTCAGCTGTGTGCTCTTAGAGGACATCCCAGGTTGGTGAGGGCACTGGTGAGGTACCACTTTTCAGAAATCCTAGGAGGAGGCTGAGGATGCCTTTCCCAGGGAATTTAAGGTTGATGTGCACTTGGGGTTGAGAATAACATTGTTTCACCTTTATATGATAACAGTTCTCCATTCAAGCATACGTTGTTTTCTAAGCATCCATTGTCTGCCGACTGGATGCAGTCACTGCTAAAGGCTTTAGAAATAGTTTCAAATTAAAGGTTGCTTTGTGGCGTGGGAATGCTTAAGGTAACCCTTCAAATGTTTAATGTTCCACTTCCAAGCTCATGCTCAGTGTTCCAACATCTTATTCTGACCATCTTGATTCGATGTTGAGCAGTTACCTGCTAACCTTCACCCCATTAGTTGACTTAATCCTGGGATATTAACTCATTGTGTACTCTGTCAGGAACAAGGGGAAAGGTGGGTACAGAGATTATGTATTGGGAACTGTTGGCCAGTATAGCTCACTCAGGTGGTCTCAGAACATCCATGGTATCTGCTGTGTTGTCCTTTAAATTGAGTAGGCCTGTCCCGGATGATTCTGTTTCCATAGTGAAGGGGATTGTCTGTTCCCACCACTCAGTAATGTGCAGTTTGCCAGTTATGTGAAAGACACTTGGGTATGGGAGAATCACAATGGAGCCCACCCAGGCTACTCTGAGGGCCACTGACAGAACATTTCTAGGCAAAACTAGAACACACAACACACTGGCAGCATCTGCTAAGTAGCAGCATTCCACGGCATGTGCTACTCTGGGGTGTGCAGCTGAAGGGATGCAAATACAAATCTTTATGCTCGGGACCTTATATGGCAAAGGGACCAAAACAAACACAAGGAATAAACCAATGCTAGCATTTGTCAGAAGATGTTAGCCACTGTGGGAAGGGGTTGGAGGAGACCGTGAGGGTGGAGTGGAGGGCTACAGCTTTAAACCTTGAGGTCAAGGCTCATGGTTGAGCAAAGACTTGAAAAGAACCAGCGCCAGTTAGAAATCTGAAAGAGTGAAGCTGGCTGGGTAATTGTGGAAGGGGGTGGACTGAATTGCAGGTGGGAGTGGGGTGGTCCACAGTGAGAGATGAAGAGCAGTGCCTCCGAGGGCAGCACAGACATTCGGGATGCCAGGAATTGCTTTGTTCTTGGCTAGCTGTTACGCGGTATCTGAGCACAGGAGTGATCTCATCAGATGTTTACTTCACAAAGTAGTATCTTGACTTCTCAAATTGAAAGGGGCGGGAGAGGGCAAGGAAGAAAACAAGAAAACCAAAGCTGAAGCTGCCGAATGTAGACGACAGGCAGGGGAGGCATACCCAGCTGCAGGTTTACATTGGAGCCAATAATTTTGGGACGGTTGTTGGGGTAAAGGGGGTTTAATTACAGCTTCAAGGTTTGGGGCAGAGGGAGGTTGAAGTTGCTGTGAACTTCCAGAAAGAAATCTGAGGAGAAATGATTTGTGGTTGGGGAAAAGCAAGCCTCCACCCAGGACATATTTAACTTATGCAACCCTTAGAAATCAGCTGGGAAATTGGAAGGTGTTAAGGGGGAAGCTTCACCCCAGTCACCGACATCCATATACCCAAATCATCTGGGATGTTATGGTAAAAGCTTTGCCTATGTTGCTGGCATCCATAATCCCAGAGTCTGGAATGTTACGGTGGAGGTTCTACCCAAGCCCCTCTCCCCCAATTCCCTCCAAACCCAAGCCCCTCTCCCCCATCTCCCTCCAAACCCTGCTGCATCTCAGAAAGCTGGCCAAATGATGACCCCCTCCCCCAGAGATGCTCAAGACCACTACCACAGGTATTTAAACTGTGTCCCAGAAACCAGACTTGAGGTTTTTCTGGTCTCCTTTTCCCATCTCTCTTGGGGGGGGGGGGGCAGCCTGGAAGTCCATCCTGGAGCGTTGTATCCATTAAACGTGGACTTTTTCTAATTTGGTTGGATTGTCTGGTCTGGATTGCTGTATCCGCTGAGAGGCTTACCAGGGTATAGAAACTTTTCAGAGAGATGGCTAAGTGGTGATGATAACTTACTCTACTTACAGAGCACCTGAGTTCAAGTACCAGCTCCCACATGGTGCCAAACAACTGTCTGTCGCTCCAGTCCAGAGGTCTGGCATCCCTCTTTGAGGCCACAGGGTATGCACATGGTGCACATACGTAGCACATTGACTCAAGCAAAACTGCCATAGACATAGTACATTAGAAAAAAAAGATCAGATGGGGGTTATCAACTAGGATGCGAGTCTGGAGTTGAGGGAGGACCTCCTTTAGGAGGAATCAGAAGTGCATGTGGGGGCCTGAAGAGCCGACACTGGGCGGAAGCATTGGGGGAATAAGCATAGAGAGAGATGTTTTGCTGTGCCTTCTGACACCCCACAACTAAGACATGGGTGAGGAGACTGGGAAACTAGGAGCCGGGGAGGGAGAAAGGGAGGTATCAGGAAGCATCTCCCGCAGCAAGGCAGGCTCCATCCACTCTGTGAATGCTTCTAATGTGACAGAAGAGGCTGAGGCTGGAACAGCAAGGATGGCCTGGGTTGACTTGCACAGCACAAGACGTTCCATGCTGTGGCAGACAACAACAGATCAGCACAGGTGAAATTCGGAGTTGGAGTTAGGGCCAGGGGAAGCCCTGCGAATTTCAAAACCTTGGCTTGAGCTCAACTCCGCCTCCTGCTCTCCTGCTGCCTCCAGGCACAACTGCTGAATGAGTGGCAGAATCCTTGCCCACAAGTTCATAGTAAGCATAGGAGCAGGGGAAGGAGGAAGGACCAGGGTGCTCTTGCTAGAACCTTCCTGCCCCTCTGGGGTTCTGTTTAGTCTTGTTTTATGTTCTTAAAGAGCATTCCTACTTTGGGAATATTAAATGTTCGTAATTACCTTCTTCATATGCATATGTTCTTTGTGTAAAATTTGAAAATTTCCCACAAATAACCAAAATTTCAAACTGCTTTGAAAATTTCAAGCTAGAGATCATGTTTAACAACAGCTCACTTCTTTCTCCACACTGATTTTAAAATACACAAAGTCGGGTTGGCAAAATGGCTCAGGGGAAAAAAAAAAAAAAAAAAACATTTGTTGCCAAGCCTGATGACCTGAGTTTAATTCTCACAACCTACCTGGTAGGAAAGATTCAACTTCCCAGCTTGTCCATTGTCCTCTACTTATATGCTGTAAATGTGCTTACCTACACACATGCACACTGAGTAATTGACTGATTAACTTGTTTTTGTTTTTTGTTTTGTTTTTCTAGTCAGGGTTTCTCTGTTCAGCCCTGGTTGTCCTAGAACTCACTATGTAGTCCAGGCTGGCCTTGAACTCATAGAGATCCACCTGCCTCTGCCTCCTGAGTGCTGGGATTAAAGGTGTTTGATACCACCACCCGGTTTATTAATTCACTTTTTAAAATACAAAACTGGCCATTACTACATTGTACACAATCTTGTAACTTGTTTCTTAAATAAAATATTTTAAAATATGTCTTATCAAAAATTACAGTTGGGGAGATGGCTCAGTGGTAAAGCTCACATACAATCGTGAATTCACATCCCCAGACAACATGAGAAGTCGGATATGGAATCACATTCACCCGTAATCCCAGAACTCCCGGAAAAGACGGGAAAATCTCTGGAAGCCCATAGGCTAGCTTGTCTGACATAAAATCCAGGGAATGGGGGTGGGCAGTATTAGCGTCAAGCAAGGTGAAGTTTTGGACTAACACTCAAGGTTGTCCTTTGATTTCCTCATATATGATATGACACACTTGTGCCCCCATGCACACATAATACAAATCATATATATGCATGTAAAGATTAAAAACTGTTTACAATGTTTTTAATGACAGCATGCTATGTTTAAGGAATCATGTTTGCTGGGGATACTTGTACCATAAAATAAAGCCAAGTGTCAACACCCACCAAGATCAAACAAGAGTAACAACTCTGGTTAATTTTATCTACCTCTCAGACCTGTCTCTGCCATCAGCTGCGGATCTTGACCCTCCTGGACTATTGTGGCCAGTAATTAGCAGGTCTCCCCTCCTCCACTCTTGCCCTACCCCAGCCTCTTTCCCATGGTGTACTGAGTGGTTTTTTATTTTTATTTTTTATACAAAGTGTGAACTACACACCCTGCACCTCAGTGATCTTATGAATAAAGTAAGTTAAAAACATGTAATTGGCAAATGAGATTGTATAATTCTATTTATGTGAAGTCTTAAATAGACAAAACTAAGCTATAGTAATAGAAATCATAAAATAGAATCAGATGGACCACATTCTGGTTTAGATCATTGTTACATGCTCACTGTAACAATGTAACTGTAGCTGTCTGCTTCCTGCTTCAGCATCCCCCTCTCCCACCCTCGGTCCCTGACCTCTGACCTCCATAAACTCCATGCAACCACACCACACCCAAGGAGAAGATACTTCATGAATCTTGCAAAACACTGACTAATCTGCTGTTGTTTGCTGCTTTAATGGATACTGCTTCTTAAAGTGGAACTTCTCCCTGCTTAATTATTCACCCACTGCAAGCTTAGTTGACTTCTTTTTTTTTTTTTTTTTCAACAGAGTATAAACTCCATGAAAGCAGAACATATCTGTCTGGCTAACTTGTGTTATCTCTAAAACAGAAATTCCTAACTGAGGGTCTGGAGAAATGGCTTAACAGTTAAGAGTCCTGGCTGCTCTTCAGGAAGATGGGTTCAACTCCTAGTACCCACACAGCAGGTCATAACTGTCTACAACTCCAGGCCCAAGGGTCCAACCCTCCTGCACACATGGCACACAGACACATACAAGCAAAATATACCCATAATGAATAAATAAAATGTTTTAAAATATTTTTCAAAATATATAACTGGGACATGGAAAATGAGCATCATTGATCCCTCACTCAGGGATGTATGCAGAGGTTCTGCCACTTCTGGTTCACTAGCCACCTGCATGCATGTGGCTTACACACACACACACACACACACACACACACACACACACACACAAATAAAAATTGCTTAATTAAACCTTTTTTTAAAATATATTTATTTGACAGTAAGGCTTTATGGTTTTAAAATCATGTTATATTGAGTGCCTGTGATTGTAAGTTCATATCCATCAAAAGACAAATATACAACCAAATCTGACATGCAATGATTAAGCAAAAATTTCATAAGTGACCATTTCAGTGAGTTCAATAGGAGAGTTGCTGCTCTTCCGTTATTGCAAGAATGGTACTGGACTTGGTGTCAGTTCTAGTCCAACTTAGCAATTTTGTGCAACATAGTGTAACTATCCAAAGGGAGATTTTTTTCATCTGCTCAGTTAGTAGTTCGATTGCAGCCAGATACAACACTGCCCTATGTGTCCCAGAATCCTTTGCAATGCAGCTGCGCATATTATTAATATATGTCTTCTCAACTCCAATTCACCATCTATCTATCTATCTATCTATCTATCTATCTATCTATCTATCTATCTATCTATCTATCTGCTTTTTTTGTGTCTCTGAAATTGTTTGAGTGCTTTAGACCTTCAAACATTTTCCTTTAGTGACTGGCTCTGTCAGTAGAAGATGCCAGAATGATGGTAAAACAAAAAGATTTATTTCTTATGTGCATGATCCTGCAATGAGTAGTCTAGCATCGCCAAGGCCCGGCTGCTATAGTACTTAGAAGGCAACTGATTTTGAGTGGCTTTGTAGCCCAGTGCTTCTGACTCCTGGGGAGCTCCCAGCCTCTCCAGTGCCTGGCTCCTGCCATGCAGTGTCCAGAAGCACCCAGCCCTTCCCTCCCTGGCAGTTTTATAACAAAGTTCCTGATCAGCTTCCCCCAGTACCCACCATGGTGATTTCTAGCAGATTCCACCAACAAGGCACTTTGGGCCATCAGTAAGTAAGCCAGAGTCATGCCCTCTTGTCAGTAAAGGATTAACTCATCCTGCATTGTCCAAACATTCCACATTCCACAAAGGTTTGGCCCCTACCTGGCTCCTGGAAAATCGTCTTTAAGCCTCTGAGATATCCTGTGTGATAAAACAGGCTTTATTTACCTGGGACCTTGAGCTGAACCAAAGAATCTTTACTAATAGTGTGATTCCCGGTGCATCTGTATGGCATGAATTGGTCTCTGAAGACAAGTTATGTAGACAGTCAATCATATATCTACGTGATTAACCTGATACCCTGGGACATCAAGTCTTACTAGACTTCTGTGATGGGCAGCACTCCATTAGTTGCTGAAAGAGTTAAACCCTATTTGACTCCACATGGGGACACATGGAAGCTTGTACCTGGTGCCCCCAGACACTGCTATATGCCTGTCCCCAGGCTGACTTCAGTCTGTATCTTTTTACTTTAACAGGTTTCTGTTTTTCTCAGTTCTTTAGTTCTCTAAAATCGCAGAGCCTAGTGGTGACATTTGGCCCTCAAATACATCTCTCCAATAAAGTTTGGATCTTGAAAAAATATGTAGAGGCTCTTCTCGAGCCCCCTCCTTTTCTGAACCTTGCTTTCCTAGGCTTGAGGATAGCCACTCCTGCTTCTCAAGTCCCTGAGAGCTTAGTGAGTCTCCATGAAACTTCTCCTATGCAAATTACTTTGTAGTTTCTTCAGTTTGAACCCAGATGGAAACAGTGGTCACGATAGTCACTTCTAATTAAAAATAAGCAAAATTAAGATGTGTTAACTATGGCATAGGGCTATGGAGATACAAGTGTGCTTGTCTTTCCATTTGGTTGTGGATTGTGGAGCCCTGAAATGGAGAAGTGGGGCTTCTCACTCACCAACAGCTCAAGAGCCAACTAAGAAATAAGAGCAGTTCAGCTTGCCCTATCTAACACACTTTGTTCAATAAAAAATAAACTCTCTCTCTCTCTCTCTCTCTCTCTCTCTCTCTCTCTCTCTCTCTCTCTCTCTCCTGGTGTGTGTGTGTGTGTGTGTGTGTGTGTCTGTGTGTGTGTGTGTGTCTGTGTGTGAGTATGATAGTTTGAATATAATTGCCCCCCTATAAGTTCATAGGAAGTGGCACTATTAGGAAGTGTGACCTTGCTGGAGAAGATGTGTCACTGTGGAGGTGGGCTTTCAGGTCTCCTATGCTCAGGATACCATCCAGTTTGCCAGTCAACTTCATGTTGCTTGCAAGATGTAAGACTCTCAGCTACTCTGGCACATCTGCCAGCACACCACCATGCTCTCCATCATGATGATAACAGACTGAATCTCTGAACCCTCAATCAAATATTTTCTTTATAAGAGTTGTTGTGGTCATGGCCTCTCTTCACAGCAACAGAAACTTAAGACAGTGAGTGTTTTGCTTCTTGTGTATCTGTTCACCTGGTACCCACAGATGTCAGAAGATGTTGTCAGATGTTCCCGAACTAGAGTTACAGTTGTGAGCCACCACGTGGGTGCTCTTATCTGCTGATCCCACCATCCCTCCAACCCCACAGTAGGCATGTTTAATAGTAATGCGTACTATTCTCAAGCCAAAATTCACATACAAATTTTTTATCAGAAACTTTTTTTTTATCTTGGGGATAGAACTAAAGTCTCTGCATCTGCTGAACAAATGCTCTGTCACTGATCAGCTTCGCCAGCCCCAGGAACTGCTTTTAATGATCTACCAATTCATAGCTCTTCAAGGTCCTTCCTCAATTTTGTTGAAACAAGAAACTGGAATTCTGGGGAATATACCGAACACTCTTCACCAGAACTTTGTTACCAAATGACTCTACATGTTTGGTTGTCAAAGGGTAGATTCCAGACAGGTCTCAGCAACAGCTAATGCAACTTGTTAGAAGGCAGACTCTCAAGTCCCAGACATGATGAGGGGGAGGGTCAGAAATTCTAGGGAGATGCTAGACTTGGCCCAACTACTTAGGAGGCTGAAGTAGATGATTCCAGGGTTGCAGCTAGCCTGAGCAACACAAAAACACCTTTGTCTGAATATAAAGTAAATGATAATAACAAACCCATACCCCAGGGCGAGGCCCAACAACCTGTGTCTTAGAAGGTGATTTAAATGTACATTCAAATTTGAGAATAATTGCTACACATGGTGCTTGTAATTGCATCTCCAGAACCCATATAACCTGATGGTTTCAAAATCATTTCAATATTGAGATGTGCTGTTTGTAGTAGTTATCTATTGGTGTATAAAAATACTGGCTGAAGGGCTAGGAAGATGGTCCAAAGGAAATGTAAAGGGCTTGGTGTGCAAGTGTGAGGCCCTGAGTTCAATTATCCACACCTACATAAAACATCAGGGGCAAGAGCAGCTGCCTGCAATCCCAGCAATGGAGAGGCAGAGTTCACAGCCCGTCAGCCTTGCTGGTAAGAGATTTGTCCGCAAAACTGAGGCAGCAAGCAATCAAGGAAGACACCCAATGCCAACCTCTGACCCACACACACACACACACACACACACACACACACACACACACACACACACACACAGCCCAAACTTGGTGAGTTAAAATTATATATTATTTTCTTCCAATTTCTGTGGATTTGTGTACAATTTGCCCAAGCCCTCCACGTCATGGTCTCCGAAGGGTACAGCCACGGTGTCAGAAAGGACAGATGTGACATCAGAAATGCAGCTGAGAAGACTGGCTTCTGTGCTCACAGTCGGTGGCAGCACCAAGTCTCACCAATTCTCTGCCAGCTGCCAGCCACCCTCAGCTCCTTGCTATGCGGCTTGTGAAAATTGCCACTTGCTTCTTCAAAACCAGAAAAGGACACTTTCCTAACAAAACTGGGTGATGCACATCTGTTATCCAGCACTCAGAAGGCTGAGGATGGAGGATCATGAGTTTAAAGCTAACCTGGGGTTCATAGTGACAGGAGAGGGGGGGGGGAAGAAGAAGATGGGAAGGAGGGAGCAAAGGAGGGGAAGGGGATGGGAGGGAAGGGAAGAACAGGGGAAGGGAGGGGAGGGGAGGGGAGGAGAGGGGAGGGGAGGGAGAAGACTGGTCTTATGTTGTGGTACCTGCTTATAATTTCAGCACTACAGAAACAGAAACACTGGGTCACTTGTTTGAGGGCATTCCAGGCTACATGGTGAGATACTATCCTGTAAACAAACAACAAAGGAAAACCTGCTATTATAATCTTGTGTAACATAACCACGTGCATCTCATCTGCCGTGCAGAGTGGTGGTGACTTGCAAGCAGTGGAAGAATTCACCAAGACACAGAAAGGCAGGAACAGGGCCTTTATTAAATAAACTCCAGTGCAGCCGTAGCACACAGCAAAATGAGACTGCACAGGGACATTCTAGGAACTGCTTTTATGGGATACAGAGGTCCATGAAACCCCATGCAAGAGTTTCAAGTCAGTGTTCTGGAACAATTGCATTTGGAGCTTTTGCAGTTAGCAACAGCCTGGCCATCCATCCTAAACTAGAGTAAACACTTAGCCCTTGGTAGAGCAATGGTGTCAGATTTTTTACTTCGAATGGCGGTCTCATCTTCAGTAGCTTCTTTGGATTGAGCAGAAATGATGTACTGGCCCTTATCTATTACTGATGAGCTGCCAGAAGTACGATTGTGATGTCTCAAGACCTTCGATGGGCAAGACAGCATCTTTCTTGTATAACTATTTGAAGCCAAATTTGTTGAATTCTAAAGAAACAAACCTGATAAAAGTGCTGAAAGGTGGGAACCAACAGCATAGAGCAACATAAAAAAGGTTACTCGAGGGATAAGATAGGCCAGCCATAGTTACGCCATCTAAGCCATGTTGGTAACAGCAGAAGACCTGATGTGAAGGAGTTGTTTGTTTGTTTGTTGTTGTTTGGTTTTCCGAGACAGGGTTTGTCTGTCTTGGTGAAGGAGTTTTATCCAACAAGAAGAGATAGCAGGAAGGCATGAGCCTACCTTGCCATGGAAGGAGAGGTAGTGTGTGCATGCTTGTGTGTGTGTGTGTGTGTGTGTGTGTGTGTGTGTGTGTGTGTGTGTGTGTGTGTCTGTGTTTAAAGTCCCTGTGAGGCAGAAGCAAGAGAGAAGATAGGCTTAGATATGTCCAGTTAGTGTGTGCCAATTGTCCAGTGATGTTCCAATGTTCCAGGAGTCCTCTGGGGGGCTGGGACTCACAGGTGAAGTTAAGGATCTGTCATGAAGACTGGGATCATACAGGCCTTCGTGCCTAGCCTGGGAGATTTTTCTCCAAAAGTAATAGAGGAGTCATTAAACAGAGAACTAGGTTTTTATTTACTCAGATCCAGACAGTTATGGCAGAAGAATAGAATATCTTTAAAAGATTTTTATGGGAGGTGAGATTTGACTGTGAAATGCCCACCATAAGCTGGAGTGGTGCACATGTTCTTAATCCCAGCACTCGGGAGGCAGAGGCTACAACAAACCCGTTACAGGAGATTCATAACCCCAGTTACAGGGGATCTGATTCCATCCTCTGATCTCCAAGGGTACTGCATGCACACGGTGACCATACATGCATGTAGGGAAACACCCATACAATATAATTAAAGATAAACATGTGGTTTTTGTGTCCAATCAGAGATTTAGATTTTAGGTTTATAACTGTGTACTGAATTTGACCTTAGGAATTTTAGTCACCTTCACTCTTGGCTAAAATTTACTTTCACAAACCTGTGATGTGCTTGGACTCTGGTATGACATCATCTTTACTTTTCCACTGTGGAAAAATCCAGCTAGTTTCACCTTAGGACAAAAATCTGTTTTACAACACAGTTTTCTTTCCTTCCTTCCTTCCTCCCTTCCTTCCTTCCTTCCTTCCTTCCTTCCTTCCTTCCTTCCTTCCTTCCTTCTTTCCTTCCCTCTTTCCTTTCTTCCTTCCTTCTTTCCTTTCTTCCTTTCTTCTTTCCTTCCTTCCTTCCTTCCTTCCTTCCTTCCCTCTTTCCTTCCTTCCTCTCTCCCTCCCTCCATTCATCCATCCTTCCTTTCTGTCTGTCTGTCTTGTTTTTCTTTCTTTGCAGGATCTCACTATAGCCTTGGCTGGCCTGTAATTCTATATGAATCCTCAGCTCTGCCTCATGAGCACTAGGGCTAGCTAAAGGCATGCACTACCATCCACACCTACAAAATCCTTTCTTATCCAAAACATGCTAGCTTTTCCTTCTGATCTTTCTTATTGAAAATGCATTTTCACCTCCTTTCCATCTCCCTTTCCTTTTTTCTGCTCTTTTTAACTTCATTTCCTTCCTTAATGAGACAGACAGTAAGATGGCCCTAGCAAATTAATCATCTTATGAAAAAGTTGAATCTAAATTATGTTTATGACAACATAAGTTGGTGTGCTCACATTATTACAACGCTTTGTTCCTGTCTGCTGGTGCTCTTCTGCAGACTTTATTGCCACTTTGATTTTTCAAAAGGCTCATGTGTTGGGCTGGGGAGATTGCTCAGCCATTAAAGGCTAGGCTCACAACCAAAAGGCTCGTGTGTGTGTGTGTGTGTGTGTGTGTGTGTGTGTGTGTGTGTGTGTGTGTGTGTGTGTGTGTACTCTGAGAGTACAGATGGGTTTTTCTTTGGGACACCAGCTCACACACAAAAAAAAGACATGGAGACTTATTATTAATTATGAAAGCTTGGCCTATAGCTTAGGCTTGTCTCTAGCTCTTATAACTTTAAATTAACCCATATCTTTTAATCTATGTTCTTTTATGTGGTTTGATTACCTTTACTTTGTAATGCCTATGCTGCTTGCTCTCCATATGACTAGAGACTCTGCTTTTTTCTTGCCAGAGTCCTCTGTGCCTGGAAATCCTGCCTAGCTATTGGCCATTTAGCTTTTTATTAAACCAATCAGAGTGACACATCTTCATTCTGTACAAATTATTATTCCACTATCTCCCTGTCTTTTTGTCTAAATAAAAAGAAAATCTTTTTAACACTAACACAGTTAAACTATATACAATAAGAGGAATTATTAGGTAGGAATTACATTCAGAATATCCAGTCCATTTGTATTTGGAAAATGTGGAGAAAATACTCCATTATCTGTCCTCTCTTGATGGATCAAAAGTTCTGTACCTAATGTACTTTCTATCATGACTGAGGAAAACTATAACTATAACTATCCAGTCTTCAACCTCATCAAAGGCATAAGAAGGATATAACTTTACTTGAATAAACAGGAAGTGTGAAGCAAGCAACTTCCAAAACTATAAGAAATGACAGAAACAGCTGGCTGTCTGGACAGTCACTCAAGTTTCCTCTGTAATGTTGGGGCATCCATCTTCAGCCTACAGGCCTAGAATATCTGACAGACATTTCTGTAAAGAACGATTTTTGAAGGGTTATCCTACCTTGCTTTGGCAAAGTTCAGCAGTTGCCTTCTTTTGTGTCCTGCATTTTCAATTTGGACAGCATTATGTCAGCAGTTGAGACAAGGGAAATTTCTTTGCCCAGAGGCTAACCTTACCACAAATGAAAGCAAACTCCATATGGAGGTTCTTCAATGCCTATCATAAGTTTTTGAAGTAAATTAGTGCTGTCAGGGCAGACATGTCTCACTGTCATGCAAAGCCTTCTGCTATTAAAAAGTTTTAAATGACATATTGTGTAGGTCTTTGAAGTGTTTGAATATCACCTATATATCTAAAATACAACTTTGTATAACCTTGAAAGCATACCTAACATGACTATAAGTTTGATTGTTATAGATGACTATTAACCTGTGTTTCTTTATTATCCTGAATAGTTTTAAAGGACTAAAACTTTATATTACATTTCTAAATGAGCTGCATAAGTACAGTACCTTAATAAACATATGTACAGTACAACAAAAATAATCTTAAATTTGTATCAATATTCAAAATTTCATATCAATGTAAAATATTTGTGATTAGTGGTTGGTTAAAAGTAGGCTCAACAATCTACTCGTTATCCCATCATTTCTAAACACTGACCCCTCTTTTCTCTTCAGAAAGAGATTTTTGAATCTAATCTCCTTTGTTTAGCTTTCTCCCTGACCATGACTGGTAACAATTTGTAACCAACCCCATTAAACGATGACAGATACTCATAACCCATTGAATGGTTAAAAAACCACCCACCCCATCTCTTGGGAATATGTGCATCATGTTCTCTAGATTGTTCCCATTGTCTGAGGGTGACAATATCTTTGGAGGACCTGAGAAAATTAAGATAATGGTCAAGTCCTGGGAAATCTGGCTGTTGTCTAGTCTTGGTGTGATGAGAAAATGTAGAGCTTATCTGGCTAGAATAGTCTGTGAGGCTGAACCATCTCAGCCAGCAACCTTGGAGCTGCTCTGGAATGTAGATCTCTGAGGAAATGGCAGCAGAGGCACTCTGAGAGGCTGGATCACCTGGGCTACCTGTTTTCATTTTTATCTGGTCCCCCTGTTCTGAAAACACACAAACTATTAAACATACATATATGCTGAACTCATTAAAAAAAAAAACAGTAGCCCTTCTATATACAGATGATAAATGGGCTGAAAAAGAAATCAGGGAAACATTACCCTTCACAATAGGCAGAAACAACATAAAACGTCTTGGGGTAACTCTAACCAAACAAATGAAAGACCTATATGACTAGAACTTTATGTATGAGAAAAAAGAAATTGAAGTAGACATCAGAAAATACAAAGATACCCCAGGCTCTTGGATAGCTAGGATTAACATAGTAAAAATAGCAATCTTACCGAAAGTAATATATGGATTCAATGAAATCCCCATCTAAATCCCAGCACAATACATCACAGATGTCAAAAGAAAAATAGTCAACTTCATATAGAAAAACAAAAACCCACGATAGCCAAAATAATCCTGTGCAATAAAGGATCTTCGGGAGGCATCACCATCCTTGACTTTGAATTCTACTATAGAGCTACAGTAATGAAAATAGCTTGGAATTGGACCAATAGAATCAAATCAAAGACCCTAATGTCAATGCACACACCTATGAAAACCAAATTTTTGACAAAGAAGCTAAAGTTATAAAATGGAAAAAATAAAGCAACAAATGGTGCTGGTATAAATGAATGTCAACATGTAGAAGAATGCAAATAGATTTATATCTATTGCCATACACAAAACTCAAGTCCAAGTGGATCAAAGACTTGAACATAAATCCAGCTACACTGAAGCTAATAGAAGAGAAAGTGGGAAGTAGCCTTGAATTAATTGGTACAGGAGATCACTTCCTAAATAGAACACCAGTAGCACAGACTCTGAGAGCAACAATAAATAAATGGGACCTGAAACTGATAAGCTTCTCTAAAGCAAAGGACACAGTCAACAAGACAAAACGACAGCCTACAGAATGGGAAAAGATCTTCACCAACCTCACATCTGACAGAGGACTTATCTCCAAAATATACAGTGAACTCAAGAAACTACACACCAAAACATCAAATAATCCAATTAAAAAATGAGATACAGTTCTAAACAGAGAACTATCAATAGAGGATCTCAAATGGCCAAAAGACACTTAAGGAAATACTCAACATCCTTAGCCATCAAGGAAATGCTAATCAAAACAACTCTGAGATACAATCTTACACATGTCAGAATAACCAAGGCTAAAAACACTGATGACAGCCTTTGCTGGAGAGGATGTGGAGTAATTGAACACTTCTGCATTGCTGGTAGGAGTGCAAACTTGTATAGCTGCTTTGGAAATCAGTATGACGGTTTTTCAGAAAATTGGGATAAATCTGTTTCAAGACCCAAAATACTACTTTTGGGCATATAACCAAAGTATGCTCAATCATACCACAAGGACATTTGCACAATTATGTTCATAGTAGCATTAGTCGTAATAGCCAGAAACTGGAAACAATCTAATTCTCCTCAACAGAAGAATGGACAAAGAAAATGTGGTACATTTACACAATGGAGTACTACTCAGTAATTAAAAAACAATGTCATCTTGAAATTTGCAGGCAAATGAATAGAAAAAGAAAAGAAAAACATCCTAGTAAAGTAACTCAGACCCAGAAAGACAAGTATAATATGTTCTCACTCATAGTAGATATTAGACATAAAGCAAAGGACAACCAGCCTATGGTCCACAACTCCAGAGACACACATGGATCCACCTAGAAAAGGGGAAAGACAAGATTTCCTGAGTAAATTGGGAGCTTCGGGGAGAGGGGGGGAGGGTAGAAGTGGAGAGGGAAGGAGGGAAAGGGAGTGGGGAGAAATGTATAGTTCAATAAAAAATGAGGTTAAAAAACAATTCCTTGAAAAAAAAAAACATGTATCTGCATCAACAGGTATATAATGTGCAGTGCATACTTTTTTTGCTGTATATTTGAGCAGGTAATAAACATGTTAAGTTTATCAGTCCATTTGGGCTGTATAACCAAACTATAATATAGATTTCTATTCGTGCCATATGAAAAGATGTCATGTAATAATACATCATGAGGACTCTGTAGCCAACAAGATTTGTCATGTCTCATCTTGCCTTTGAGCTTTTCCCTTGCAGAGGGATCAGTTTACAAGTCACCAGTCCTGTAGTCTTTCTCAGCTTCCTCTCCCGTTCTGTAGCCAAGATGTTCAGGAGATTTCCCCCAGTCAAATCTGATCTCTATTAACCTGTCATTCCCAGTAGAAACAAGAGCATAACCTGTTCTCCAACATAAAGCATTTTTTTTTTACTTCTGCATTTCTAAAGTATATAGGTTGGTTTCATTCAGGAGTTCTTTCCACAATCCAATCTCTCAGCAGCTGTTGTCTGTTCATTAGCATTCAAAAATTCAAACTTAACAAAGCACTATATAAGGGTCCAAACTCCCTGTGTTATAGTAGTTCCCATTTTTATATGGCTTGGTTTTTTTTTTGGTTTTTTTTTTTTTGTTACTTTACTTCTTTCTTTAAACACTTCATTATCTTTAAACTATTTTTATGACTGTCCATTCAGTTTTTCTTAAGCCTACACACATGGTTAAACACACTGTAACCTGAGGAGAGGTGTTTTCCATCTGAACCTGCTTTGATGCATACCTGTAACCTTTTCTGTCTGCTTGAGCAAAACCTTAAACCACTGCACAGCTTAGCTCATGGTGCACTGGCAGCGGCCAGGAGACATGTATCTGTATTGCAGTCCAAGTGAGAGACTGTGGGACTAAGAAACTGCGCTTGGCTCCAGTTTTGTGTATTTGGAACCTCTTTCTAAGCTTTCTCGGGTCTAATGTGGAAATATGTGTCCTGCATTGGGCACCATTTGTAGCAAATTTTTCTCTGTCCCACCAGCCAACCCCCAAATCACAACACAGAGACTTACTAATTATGAAAGCTTGTCCAATAGCTTAGGCTTGCTTTTAACTAGCTCTTATAAATTAAATCAACACATCTCTTTTCATCTACATTCTTTTACGTGGCTCGGTTACCTTTACTTTTGTAATGCCCATGCTGTTTGCTCTCCATAATGCTAGTGATTCAGCCTTTCTTCAGGATTCTGCCTGGAAACCCTGCCTAGCAATTGGCCATTCTGCTTTTTATTATCATCTTCACAGTGTACCAAAAGATCATTCCACAGCATTTCCCCCTTTTTGTCTAAATAAAAAAGAAAGGTTTTTAACTCTAACACAGTAAAACTACATACACTAAGAGCAATTATCAGGTAAGAATTACATGCACAATGTGCAGTCCATTTAAGAGTTCCAGTGTTAAATTTCCACAGGAGTTTCTGGTAAGAAATAGCCTTGGACAATGCATTATTTTAGTTTAAGCAAAAGAAGATAAAATACATGGAGGTGAAACAATATGTTAACCCTGGGATCCCTGTTAGACAGCAAATGCTACTTTTCCTGAGCTCCAAGGGAAGAGTGTCCAGCAGTCCAAGCTGGACAGGAGACAAGGTGTTGGGTCTACTGGTGGCAGGCTGGGCCCACAACATTTACATTTTAGATTAGGTGACACATGGTGAAGATGATACTTACTCTGATGATGTGCAGGTTCCCACTGGTCACCTCACAAACCAGAAGAATGTTCTCTGAGGGAACAGAAGGTAACTGCTCCCTAGTGTCCTGAACTCTTGGAGTTTCTGAAAATGTGTGTGAGAAAGGGAGTGTTTCTGGGTTAGCAGGAAGAATCATTAGAGAGAGCCCCACAGGCAGAAGAAAGAGCAGGATAAGGAGATGACGAAGGAGGGTAGAGTTGCCAGGTGGATGGTGTATTTTGTAGTACATGTGATATGAAGTGTTATGAAAGCATAGAGCATCATTGTACACACTTGTGACACCAGCACTCAGGAGGCTGATGAGGTAGGAGGATCATGAGTGAGTTCAGAAAATACATTGTGATACCTAATAAATGAATGAGATTACCAAAGGTAAACATGATTCAGATGGAATATAATTAACCTATCCACTTACCAACACAACATGACAATAGGGACCTCATTGCAATTATCCAAACTTGTAAAATTGGCTCAAGCTGTGGGTTATTATTCATTTATTTTATGTATATGTGTATTTTGCCTGAAATGGTCAGAAAAAGATGTTAGATCCTGTGGAGCTGGAGTTACATACAGTCTTGAGCCATATGTAAGTATTAAGAACCAAATCCTAGTCTTCTGGGAGAACAACCAGAACACTCAACCACTGAGCCACCTCTCCTTTGGGCTACGAGTTATTCTGGATGTGACTCGTGATGCCAAAGGAAAGGTACCTCTTTGACAAATGGGTGTTCCCATTAGTTGTGAATTCTGGTGGTAAGCTTTTGGGAATAATGCAATTAAGTTGTTCATTTAAAATCCAAAATAGCCTCTTTAATTTCATCAGACATTGTGATTAAATTTCCCATGTATTTAATGAAAAAGTAAGGTATATTCTGCTGAAAGTAACTAGCTGATCAACTAGCATATAATCTTATTTTTTGTAATAGAAAGTGCAGAATCTTATTATCATCTGAAATGAGTATTAACTATAATTAAAACAAACCTTTCCTAACATGAGCTGGTAGAAAGAGTTGTAACTGATCTTTTGAGATGCCATGTAACATGTGCTTTGAAAACATGTATAAAGAATATTTCATTTCATTTGTTCAATTCAAACTTGTAACAACTTCAAACCCATGGAAAGAAAAAAATATACCATCATGAGCACTAATCAGCATTTGGATTTAATTCTTGCAAGTGCCTATCTGTTAATCTCTTAATCTCTTTAATTAACTTCAGCTGCTTGATGCAAGGGCATCCCCAAGGCTTATTGTTGAGTAGATTGTCTTGTAAGCCAGGCTTGTCTGATGCTCTCTCATACTGGAATTCTTAGGAAGGGAACACAAACTGGGGATGCTGGTATGAGGAAAGGTAGAGTCCAGTGGAGTTGCCACACACTGAATTGGATATACAAAATAGGATAGAGGTAAAAGCAGCAGGTGACACACTACGCAGTGGCAGTGTGGACCCAGAAACTCCCCAGAGTTTGGTCAGTAAATATGGCTCCCAGAGCTGGGGATAAACATTCCTCACCATAAGACTAGACTCTTAGGGAACCAAGGGGGAGGATCCAGCCTCCAGCAGGCCACGATCTAAGTTACACAGCAATTTAAGTTTTGCTCATGCAGACAGAAAAGGGTACAGATGCTCAGTAAAAGACAGATACATGCATATGAAAAAAAAACTCTAAACATTTTACAGTGTGTTTAAAAATATACATAGGCTTGGGAGAGAAAGGAAAAGGTATAGATAGTCATAAAAAAGAAACATATCAACAAATCCCTAACACAAAATATCCAGGAAATATGGGACACCATGATAAGGCCAAACCTAAGAATAGAAGAAGGTGAAGAAACCCAACTCAAAAATGCAGAAAATATATTCAAAAAATCATAGAAGAAAACTTTCCCAACCTAAAGAAAGACATGCCAATGAAAGTACAAGAAGCTTACAGAACACCACAAAAAATTCCCTCACCACATAATCAAAACACCAAACATACAGAATAAAGAAAGAGTATTAAGATCAGCAAAAGAAAAATGCCAAGTAACATATAAAGGCAAACCTATTAGAATTACACCTTACTTCTCCATAGAAATTCTGAAGGCCAGAAGGTCCTGGATAGATATTCTACCAACACTAGGAGACAGACCATGGATGCCAGCCCAGACTACTATACTCAGCAAAGCTTTCAATCACTATAGATGGAGAAACCAAGATATTCTATGACAAAACTGGATTCAAACAATACATATCAACTAATCCATCCCTATTGAAAATTCTGGAAGGAAAACTCCATCCCAAGGAAGTTAACTACACCCACAAAAACATAGGCAATAGATAATCCCACTTTACCAACAGCAAAAAACGGGGGGGGGGGTGAAATCCACACACAAATCCAAAACAAACAGGAATTAACAATTAATAGTCATTAATATCCCTGAATATTAATGGTCTTAACTTGACTATAAAGAGACATAGGCTAACAGAATGGATATGAAGACAGAATCCATCCTTCTGCTGCATTCAGGAAACATATCTTAACTTCACAGACAGATGTTACCTCAGACTTAAGGGTTAGGAAAAGATTTTCCAATCAAATGGACCCAAGAAACAAGTGGGTGTAGCTATCCTAATATCTAATGAATTAGACTTTAAACTAAAATCAATCAAAAAGAGATGAAGAAGGTCATTTCTTATTCATCACAGGAGAAATCCATCAAGACGAAGTCTCAATTCTGAACATTTATGCCCCAAATACAAAGGCACCCACATTCTTAAAAGAAACATTACTAAAACTCAAATCACACATAAAACCTCATACATTTATAGTTGAAGACTTCAACACCCCACTCTCAACACTAGACAGGTCCTCCAGACAGAAACTTAAGAAAGAAACAAGGAAACTAACAGAAGTTATGACCCAATTGAGTTTAACAGACATTTAAAGAATGTTCTATCCAAGCAAATACCTTCTTCTCAGCACAACATGGAACCTCATCTAAAATTGACCACATACTTGAATACAGCAAACTTTATCAGAACACCATGATTTAAAGTTAGAATTCAACAACAATACAAATTGCAGAAACCCTACAAACTCATGGAAATTGAACAATGTGCAATTGCACCATTCCTGAGTCAAGGAAGAAATAAAAACAGACTTCCTAGAACTCATTGAGAATGAAGACACAACATACCCAAACTTACGGGACGTTGAAAGCAGTACTAAGAGGAAACTTCATAGCACTAAGTGCCCACATGAAGAAACGAGAATAGTCATATTAGAGAATTAACAGCACATGTGAAAGCTCTAGAACAAAAAGAAGAAAACTCACCCTGGAGGAGTGGACACCAGGAAATAATCAAATTGAGGGCTGAAATCAATAAAGTAGAAACCAGGAAAACAATACAAAGAATCAATGTAACTAAGAGTGGGTTTTTTGAGAAAATCAACAAGATAGACAAACCTTTATCCAAACTAACCAAAAGGCAGAGGGAGAACATGAAAATTAACAGAATCAGAAATGAAAAGGGAGACATAACGGACACTGAGGAAATCCAGAGAATCTTCAGGTCATATTTTGAAAAACTTTACTCCACAAAATTAAAAAATTTAATGGAAACTGACAATTTTCTGGATAGATATCACTTACCAAATTAAATCAAGAACAGATAAGCAATTTAAATAGATCTATAATCCCTAATGAAATAGAGACAGTCATCAAAAGTCTCCCAACCAAAAAAATAAATAAATAATCCCATGGCCAGATGGTTTCAGTGCAGAGTTCTACCAGAAATTCAAAGAATAGCTAATACCAACACTCCTCAAAGTGTTCCACACAATAGAAGCAGAAGGTTCATTGCCAAACTCTTTTTTACGAGGCTACAATTACCTTTGTACCCAAGCCACACAGACACAACTAAGAAAGAAAACCACAGACCAATATCCCTCATGAACATTGATGCAAAAATACTCAGTTAAATACTGGCAAATCAAATCCAAGAACACACCAGAGAAATCATCCACTACAACCAAGTAGGCTTCATCCCCGGGATGCAGAGATGGTTCAGCATATGAAAATTCATCAATGTAATCCACCATATAAACAAATTGAAAAAGAAAAACCATATGATCATATGATGCTGAAAAAGCCAACTCCCCTTCATGATTAAGGTCTTGGAGAGATCAGGGATAATAGGAACATACCTAAACATAATAAAAGCAATATATAGCAAACCAACAGCCAACATCAAAATAAATGGAGAGAAACTCAATGTGATTCCTCTAAAAGCAGCAACAAGACAAGGGTGTCCACTCTCTTCATATATCTTCAATATTGTACTTGAAGTTTTAACTAGATCAATAGGAAAACAAAAGGAGATCAAAAGGATACAAATTGGAAAGGACGGAGTCAAATTTTCACTATTTGAACATAATGTGATAGTTTACACAAATGACCTAAAAAACTATACCAGGGAACTCCTATAGCTGATAAACATTTTCAGAAAAGTTACAAGATTCAAGATTAACTAAAAAAAAAAAAAAATCAGTAGGCCTACTATATACAAACGATAAAGGGGCTGAGAAGGAAATCAGAGAAATATCACCTTTTACAATAGCACAAACAAATAAAATATCTTGGGGCAATGCTTATAAAACAAGTGGAAGACCTATACAATAAGAATTTTGAGTCTTACAAGAAAGAAATTAAAAAAGATATCAGAAAATGAAAAGATCTCCCATGCTCTTGAATAGGTAGGATCAACATAGTAAAAATGGCAATCTTGCCAAAAGCAATCTACAGTTTCATGCAATCCCCATCAAAATCCCAACACAATTCTTCACAAACCTTGAAAGAACAATTCTCAACTTTATATGGAAAAGCAAAAGACCAGGGATAGCCAAAACAACCCTGCACAATAAAGGAACTTCCCAAGATATCACCATCCCTGATTTCTAGCTCTACTATAGAGCTATAGTCCTGAAAACAGCTTGGTATTGACACAAAAATAGACAGGTAGACCGATGGAATCAAATTGAAAATGCTGATATTAATCCACACACCTACGAACACCTGATTTTTGACAAAGAAGCTAAAGTTAAACAATGGAAAAAAGAAAGCATCTTCAACAAATGATGCTGGTATATAACTGGATGCTGACTTATAGAAGACTGCAGATAGATCTATATCTATCACCACGTACAAAACTTAAGTCCAAATGGATCAACATAAATCCAGCCACACTGAACCTCTTAGAAGAGAAAGTGGGAAATACCCTTGAATGAATTGGTACAGAAGACAGCTTCCTGAACATAACGCCAGTAGCACAGACACTGAGATTGACAATTAATAAATGAGACCTCTTGAAACTGAAAAGCTTCTGTAAGGCAAAGGACACAGTCAACAAAACAAAACAGCAGCCCACAGAGTGGGAAAAGATCTTCACCAAACCCACATCTAACAGAGGGCTGATTTCTAAAATATACAAAGAACTCAAGAAACTAGTTACCAAAACACCAAATAATCCAATTAAAAAGTGGGGTACAGAACTAAATAGAGAATTCTCAATAGAGGAATCTAAAATGATTGAAAGACACTTAAAGTTCTCAACATCCTTAGCCAACAGGGAAATTCAAATCAAAACAACTCTGAGATATCATCTTACCCCTGCCAGAATGGCTAAAATCAAAAACACTAAAGACAGTTTATGCTGGAGAGGATGCGGAGAAAGGGGAACACTCCTCCACTGCTGGTGAGAGTGGTAAACTCTACAGCCACTTTGGAAATCAGTATGGTGGTTCCTCAGGAAAATGGGAATCGGTCTACCACAAGATCCAGCAATTCTACTCTTAGGCACATACCCAAAAGATGCACATTCATACAACAAGGACATCTGTTCAACAATGTTCATAGCAGCATTATTTGTAATAGCCAGAATTTGGAAGCAACCTAAACGCCCCTCACCTGAAGAATGGATGGAGAAAATGTAGCACATTTACACTATGGAGTACTACTCGGTGGAAAAACAAACAAAGGAATCTTGAAATTTGAAGGCAAATAGATGGAACTAGAAGAAATCATCCTGAGTGAGGTAACCCAGTCAGAAAAAGACAAAGATGGTATGTACTCACCTCACTCATATATGGATTTTAGACATAGAACAAAGGATTATCAGCCTACAATCCACACAGCCAGAAAAACTAGGAAACAAGGAGGACCCCCAAGAGAGACATACATAGTCCCCCACAGAAGGGGAAAGGGACAAGATCTCCTGAGCAAATTGGGAGCATGGGGGAAGGGGAGAGGGAGTTAGGAGAAAGAGAAATGGAGAAGAGAAGGGGAGAGAAGAGCATGCGATAGCAGGAAGATTGAGTCAGAAGAAGAACAGAGGAGAGCAAGAAAAGAGATATCATAATATAGGGAGCCATTATAGGTTTAAAGAGAAATCTGGAAGTAGGGAAATGTTCAGAGATCTACAAGGATAACCCCCAACTAAGAATCTAAGCAATAGTGGAGAGGCTACCTTAAGTGCCCTTCCCTGATAATGAGATTGATGGCTACCTTATATGCCATCCTAGAACTTTCATCCCGTAGCTGATGGAAGAGTTGCAGAGAGGGAGGAGTGATGAACAAAGGGGTCAAGGCTGGGCTGGAGAAACCCACAGAAACAGCTGACCTGAAGCTTGTGAACCCCAGTCTGATAGCTAGGAAACCAGCACAGGACTGACCCAGCCCCCCTGAATGTGGGTGTTAGTTAGGAGAACTAGGCAGTCTATGGGGCCTCTGGTAGTGGATCAGTATTTATCCTTGGTATAAGAATGGACTTTGGGAGCCCATTCCACATAGAGGGATACTTTCCTAGCCTAGACACACGGGGGAGGATCTAGGCACTGCTCCACTGCTCCAAAAGATATGACAGACTTTAAAGATTCCCCCATGGAAGGGCTCACCCTCCCTGGGGAGCAAAAAGGGGATGGGATGGGGGTTGTGAGGGGGACAGGGGAGAAGGGGAGGATGAGGGAACTGGGATTGATATGTAAAACAAGCTTGTTTAAAATTTAAATAAAAATGTTATATAAAAAAGAAACAGTTTTAAAATAATAAAATAAAGTCCTTAAAGGGGGGGCGATAAAGTAATATGAAAGAAAAAAACACATAAAGATGGAAAATACACAGAGTCTGGATCCTGTGTGTTATTGTGTTGTCTTTGAATTTTTTTTTACTTTGCTGCTAAGAGACACTGGATTATGAAAACTGCTAGATTACAAATCTATATATTTAAAAAATATCTTAACTTCAAACTTTAAGTCAAACGATATGTTACTTTGGGGGAGAAGTTATGCTTTTATTTCCACAGGAAATGGGAAGCTGTGGATTCATTCCAGGTTAAAGAAAACCAGGTTTGATCGAGGAAGACCCCCTGAAATCCTGATTGCAGACATAAAGAAATAAACCTAGAACTACAAGACATGTGATGAATACTTTGCCTGCTCAAACACATAGCAAAAATTCATCTTTGACTGACTTGTGCACAATACAAAGTCTATATTTATACTGATATAAACATGTATGTTACCAAGGTTTATGTGTCTTCAGAACAAGACTACCAGACATGGGTGAAAATGGATGGCCAAGGTGATCCAGCATCCAGAACGGCTTTCAGGCTGCTGACTGAGATGATCCAGCCTCATAGAATATTCCAGCCAAGACCTAACAGCTGTTTCCTGATTTTCTCAAGGTTCCCCCAAAGTTACCAGAGCCTCTAGACAACAGGAAGCAGTCTAGAGAACTACACCCACATTTCCAAAAAAATGGGTTGTGGATGTTTATTATTACTTAAGGTGGGTTGGTTATGAGTTGTTGGTGGTCATAGTAAAACAAAACAAACAAACAAATAAAAAAAAACAAAAAACAAAGGCTAAGCAAAAGTTAAATTCAATGATCTCTCTCCAAAGGAAAAAAGGGGGTATGATATACAAATGATCAGATTAAAGGGTAGATTATTGAATCTACTTTAATCAAAAAACAACTATTAATTTCAAAATATTTTACATTGGTATAAATTTTGGTTTATTGATACAAATTTAAAGTTAATTTTGTTATACTGTATGCTTCTATTCTTGTTTAGAATTTAGGCAGCTCATTTAAAAATGTAATATATAATTCAAAATACAGATTAATAGACATCTATAATAGTCAAACTTATAGTCATGTTAAGTATGTTTCCAAGGTCATAAACAGATATATTTAGATAGACATGGTCTTCAAACACTTCAAAGACTTACATAATATGGCATCTAAGGTAATTAATAGCCAGGGCTCTTTGCGACAATGAGACCTGTCTGCTCCTAGCAGCACCAGTCTACTTCAGAGAAGATGATGGGTATCAAAGAAACTCCACATGGAGTTTAGTTTCTTTGTGACAAAATTTAGCCACTGAACAAGAAATTGTCTTTGCCTCGACTGCTGACAGTACGGTGTGCAAATTAGACAAGCAGGACACAAAAGAAAGTGACTGCCGAACCTTGCCAAAACAAGGTAAGACAGCCCTTCAAACTTCCTGCTTCACAGAAAAGTCTGTGAGATACACTAGGCCTGTAGGCCAAAGATGGATGCCCCAATATTACAGAAGAACCTAGGGTGAGTGTCCAGGCAGCCAGATGTCCCTGTCGTTAGGTAACATTTCACTCTTCTGGGGTCTTTGATGGTGTTGAAGAGTAGATAATCAGAGCTAAACTTTCCTTAGTTATGATAAAAGGTATATTAAGTATAAAACTGTAGAGTCACAAAGATAAAAAAATTGAGTATTTTCTCTACTTTTGCCCAATATAAATTGACTGGATATTATAACTTTAATTCTTAGTAACTGTTTTGTTATATACAGTTTTACTGTGTTAAGCTTAAAACCTTCCTTTTTAACTAGACAAAAAGGGATAAGTTCTGTAGAAAATCCTTCTGTACACTGTGAATATGTATTACTTTCATTGGTTAATAAAGAACAGACTGACCCATAGCTGGGCAGGAGGAGATTGAGCAGGAGAGCCAGACTAGGAGAATACTGTGAAGAAGAAGGGGGGAGTCTGAAGTCACCAGCCAGATGCAGAGGGATAAGGAGATGAATGTACCATGCTAATAAAGGTACCACATGACATAGTGTAACTAAGGGATATTGGTCAAATTAAAATGTAAGAGCTAGTTAGTAATAAGCCTGACCTATTGACTGAACATTTGTAATTAATATTAAGCCTCTAAGTGATTATTTGAGAGCAGCTGTGGGACAGGAAAATTCCACATACACAGAACTTTTGCCAGGGGGACTCCTGAAGAATTGTATGCTTACCATCACATCACTCTGACAGCTACAGATGGCACCACCATCAGGAATGCTGGCATTGATGACTGTTTTGGTTCTATAAGAACCTGTTCCTGTGAATTCAACTGAGGTGTCCAGTGACAAATCAACAAGTCTTAAAAAAAAATGTGGCACAGATGCACAGTGGAATACTATCCAGCCAAGTTTTCAAGTAAAATTATTTGTTCATTGTGTCTGTGTTTGTGGGTATAGATGAGGGGGGCATGGTGTGTGTGTGGAGGTCAGAGAACACCTTGTGGGAGTTGATTATCTCCATCATGTGGGTCCTAGGCACCAAGCAATGGTCATCTAGCTTGGTAGCATCCACCTTTACTCTCTGGGTTGCCATTAATTTTTTTTTTTAATTCTGTCTCTTTTTTTTTTTTTTCAACGCAATGAGATCACATAATGCTACCTGAAATAACTGAAGACAGAAAGTGAAATGACGTAGTATTTTCACTAATATGTGAACTCCAAAGAAGCTGAGCTCATGGACGCAGAGGGTGGAATAGTAACTAGCAGTGGCCAGTGAGGGCAGAAAAGTGTTAAACACTTAGAAAGTCATAGCCAGATAAGGGGGACATTCTGGCATTCTGCCCCACAGAAAGTGACTTTAGTCAAAAGCACTGTAGCTATTTAAGATAGCTAGAAGAGGATTTTGAACATTCATGTCACAAAGACAGCTAAATGCTTGAGATGATGGACAGCCTCAGCACCCTGAGTCACACACAGGATATTAATGTGCTGAAACAGCACACTGTGCCCATGCAGATGAACAATTTTTCTGGCTAGTTCTGAAAATAGTGAAATAAATGAACAAAATAACTTTTCTCCTATTGCTTAATAATAGCAACCCATTCACCAACTACATATCACCCAATGTTTTGGGGATTTGTTTTTGTTGTTGTTTTGTTTTTGTTTGTTTGTTTTCTTGCTTTTTGGTCCTGGAGAAAGGGTTTCTCTGTGTGACAGTCCTGGTTGTCCTAGAAACCACAGGCGGGCCTCGAATTCAGAGATTCACCTGCTCCAAGTGCTGGGATTAATGGTGTGTGCCACCACTGCCCAGCTCACCTAAAGGTTTTTAACAGTTGCTGATATATCCTGCCCCAATAAGGTTTTACCATCATTACACTGCTGGGCAACAGTGTTGATATCTGGTACTGTAGGGACAAACTCACATTGAAATGTTCCCATAACAAAACTATTATTTCAAATCATTGTCTTGAGGCTTATAGGGGGGATGGTTTTGTTTTTCAGAGTCTTCTGGGAGATGATGGTCAGCCTCAGCACCAGACACTAGGGTAACTACCAGAACTTTTGTCTCTATCAGGGATGTCTCTGCTTCTCAGTGTGCTGCTTTCTGCCTGAGCTGTTCATAGCAATGGGTCCAGAAAGCCTGGGCTCACACTTTAACAACTCCAAATTCCATAGAAAAAGACTCCTTCCAAAACATAACAACAGATGCATTAGAGCTCTGTCTCTACTCTGATTGGCTTAACTTGACTTAGAGCCACCCCTAAACCAATCACTGTGGTTAGGAAAATGATGCCAGGGTTGATTTATGTGCCCAGTCATGAAACAGAAGCAGGATAGATTCCAAATGAACTTCATGAATTCAGTAGCAGTCCCCAAGGGAAAAGAAGAGGTGCTGTTAATAAAAGAGAGACAAGCTGGGTGTAATGGCACACACCTATAATCCCAGAGTTTAGGAGGCTGATGCAGGAAGATCTACTTAAGGACAAAATGGATTGAACTTAAATGGAAAATAGAAGGGGTGGGAGCAAAAATCAACAGATGTTTACTGTAATGGATCCCTTTATTAAGATGCTTAAACACCACTTAAGCTACTTAAAGGACTAAGATTGTGGGATAAGAAGTGAAGCTAGACATCCACAGAGACTTTGCACCAAATTCATTCCATATCTTAATTTACATACCAATAATAAAGAAAGAAGACAAACAAGTTTGTAGCCCTAAAGAAAAATGAAGTCATTTTCAGGAAAATGGACAGAACTCAAAATCATAATGTTGAGTGAAATAAGCCAGTCTCAGACAAATACCTTATTTGTTTTCTCACATGGAGTACCTAAATGTCAGATTATATGAGTACATAGATGTTTGTAGGTCCCAAAACCAGAAAGGTGATCACAAGTGGAAAGGAAGAGATCTTAAGAGGGGTGGGAAATAGAACAATGAAATACATGTAATAGGAAAGCAAAATGAGGGGGTCTAAATAGAAAAAAGGGGAAATCAATGGGATGGGGAGAGGGCTGGGGGGAGAGGGAGAATGAAGAATGAAAACCTGTGTGTATGAGATGGCATGACCAAACCCATGACTTTGTGTGCCAACCTAAAGTGAATAAATAAGGAATGGGAACATAATATCACTGTTATAGATGCTAAAAATCATTTAATAATATCTAGAGAGTGAACATTTAAGCCACTGATGCTCTGCAGTTAAGAGCACTGGCTGTTCTTTCCAGAGACCCAGGTTCTATCCCTAGCACCCACATGGTGACTTGCAACTGTCTGTAACTCCAGTTCCAGGGGACAGACATCCTCATCTGACCTCTACAGGCACCTGTCAAGAATGTGGTGCACATACATATGTACAGACAAGACAGTCATACCAATAACATAAGTATTTTAAAGTATTTGTAAATAAATCACTAATAAGCCAGGCAGTGGTAGTGTATGCCTTTAATCCCCAAATGCAGGAGAAAGAGACAGGTGGATCTCCAAGTTTGAGGACAGTCTGGTCTACAGAGTGAATTCTAGGACAGCAGAGGTTACTCAGAAAAACCCTGTCTTGAAAAATAAATAAATGAATCACTAATAAACATAAAATGGATGAGGATTTAAAGCCACTATTACAATAGAATTAACTCAAGCTGAGAATCATCAGTAGACACTGAGTGAACAGTTTGAGGGCTAACAAGATATTTTTTAACGTCTCAGAATAACTCTCCAAACATACTCATCAATTAAGAAGGACACAGAGGTGTCTTTTTACTGAGAAAACCAGCCAGCCATAAGTACCCAATATAAGATCAGTGGTAGCTTTAGCTCAGGCTGCTACAGCAACATATTACACACAGCCTGGGTAGCTGATGGACAGAGGAAATTTGTTTAACTCTATGAGATCAGGGCACAGCACAGTGAGGTTCTTCAGGTTTCTGGCTGTGTTGTCCTGAAGCAGACAAAGGGTAAAAGAACTCTGAACTCTAAGTTTCCTATGCAAGGACATTAGTCCTAATTAGAAGGGCTTCATCCTCATGACCTAATCATCTCCCAAACTCTACCTCCTAATGGTGCCTCAGTTAAGGTTTCAATTGCTGTGAAGAGACACTATGACCTTGACAACTCTTGTAAAGGAAAACATTTAACTGGGGCTGATTTATAGTTCAGAGGTTTAGTCCATTGTCTCACTACAGGAAGCATGGTGGTGTGCAGGAAGACATGGTGTTGGAGAGTAGTTGAGTGTCTGGTAGGCACTAGGAAGGGAGAGAGGTGGGGGGAGTGAGGGAGGGAGGGAGGGAAGGAGGGAGGGAGGGAGGGAGGGAGGGAGGGAGGGAGAGAGGGAGGGAGGGAGGGAGAGAGAGACAGAGACACAGAGACACAGACAGAGAGAGACAGAGACAGAGACAGAGGGAGAGAGAGACACACACAGGGAGAGGGAGACAGAGACAGAGAGAGACAGGGAGAGAGAGGGAGAGAGAGACAGACAGGGAGAGAGAGGGAGAGAGACAGAGACACAGACAGAGACACAGACAGAGAGAGACAGAGACAGAGGGAGAGAGAGACAGAGAGAGAGACAGAGAGAGACAGAGAGAAAAACAGGGAGAGAGAGGGAGAGAGAGACAGAGACACAGACAGAGACACAGAGGGAGAGAGAGACGAGAGAGAGACAGAGAGAGACAGAGAGAAAAACAGGGAGAGAGAGGGAGACAGACAGGGAGAGGGAGAGAGAGACAGAGAGAGAGAGACAGAGACACAGACAGAGACACAGACAGAGAGAGACAGAGACAGAGGGAGAGAGAGACAGAGAGAGAGACAGAGAGAGACAGAGAGAGACAGAGAGAGAGAGAGAGAGAGAGAGAGAGAGAGAGAGAGAGAGAGAGAGAGATTTTGCCTGGCTTGAGCATTTAAAATTTCAAAACCCATCCCCAATGACACACTTCTTCCAAGATCACCCCTATGCTAACAAAGCCACACTCCTCAGTGCTATTTCTTCCCTATGTGCTTATGGGGGCCATTTTCACTCAAACCACCACAGATGGTTATGATGTCTACATGAATGGGGGAGGGGGGAGTGCATAATCAATCCATAACCTAACAGTAAATGAAATGAATGAATGGCTTGTGCTTCCTGACACATAGCACTGAAGGAAACAGTGCAGTTTCCTGACTTTCCTGAAAAAAGCTGAATTACATTCCAGTCATGAGAAAACATTGGCATGTTCAAATTGAGGGAAGAATGAAGGGAGGGAGCGAGGGAGGAAAAAAGAAAAGAAAAACATCCTTAACCATCAGGAAAATACAAAACAACTCTAAGATACCATCTTACACCTGTCAGAATGGCCAACATCAAAAACCCCCGATGACAGCTTATGCTGGGGAGGATGTGGAGTAAAGGGAGCACTCCTCCATTGCTGGTGAGAGTGAAAAGTTGAATATCTGTTCTGGAAATCAGTATGGTGGTTTCTCAGACAATTGGGCACCAATCTACCACAAGACCCAGCAATATAACTTTTGGGCATAAACCCAAAAGATGCAAACTCACACTATAAGGACATTTGCTCAACTATGTCCATAGCAGCATGATTTGTAATAGCCAGAACCTGAAAACAAGCTAGATGGCCCTCAACCAAAGAATGGATAAGGAAAATGTAGCACATTTACACAATGGAGTAGTACTCAGCAGAAAAAACAAAACAAAACAAACAGACAAAAAACAAACAACAACAAAAAACATTATCTTGAAATTTGCAGGCAAATGGACAGAACTAGAAAAAGCCATTCTGAGTGAAGTAACCCACACCCAGAAAGACAAACACAGTATGTACTCACTCATCAGATATAAAGAAAAGAACAACCAAACTACAATCCACAACCCCTGAGAAGCTAGGTGACAAGGAGGACCCTAGGAGAGACATGCATGGATGTCCCTGGTAAGGGGAAATAGATAAGATCTCCTGAGTAAATTGAGAGTGGTATAGGGTGGGGGAAGATGAGAACATGAGGGAATGGGATGGTTGAATCTGGGGAGAGTCAGAGAGAGCAAGCAAGGAAAGAGAAATCTTGGTTGAGGAAGCCATTATGAAGTTAGGGAGAAATCTTGTGCTAGGGAAATTCCCAGGAATCCACAAGGATGACCCCAGCTAAGAATCCTAGCAATAGTGGAGAGGGTACCTGAACTGGCCCTCTCCTGTAATTAGACTGATAACCACCCTAATTGTCATCGTAGAACCTTTATCCAGTGACTGATGGAAGCAGATGCAGAGATACATAGCTAAGCATTGGACAGAACTCCTGGAGTCCAGTTGAAGAAAGGGAGGAGGGATTATGTGAACAATGGGATCAAGATCATGATGGGGAAACCCACAGAGACAGCTGACCTGAGCTAGTGGGAGCTCACTGCCTCTGGACTGAAAGCTGGGCAGCCTGCATAGAACCAAACTGGGCCCTCTGAATGTGGGTGACAATTCTGTGACTTGGGCAGTCTGTGAGGCCAATGGCAGTGAGACTAGGACTTATCCCTACTGCATGAATTGACTTTTTGGAGAGATAGCTTGCTCAGCCTCGATACAGGGCAGGGTGGGAGGAGAGCTTGGTCCTGCTTCAACTCATGTGATAGACTTTGTTGACTCCCTATGGGAGCTCTTACCCTTTCTGAGGAGCTGATGGGGTGAGATGGGAGGAAGGTAGGAGGAGGGGGAGCAGGAGGAGGGGAGGGAGGGGGAACTATGTTTGGTATGTAAAATAAAAACTTTTAAATAATTTTTTAAAATTTTAAATAAATAAATAACGCCTTCACTTTTTATTTAGACAAAAAGAGGGAAATGTGTGACATTTTGATTGTGTTCTGATAAACTTTGCTTGGAGTCAGAAGGAGGAGCTAGCCACTAGCTGACCCAAATTAACTATAGATATTTGGAGGACTGTAGACAGATGGGCAACAGGAAGTAGTAAGGTGGGGATGAGAGGATCTCAGCCATTTTGGGGGAAGGAACGGAAGAGGTAGGAGGCAGCTGGAGGCTGCTCCCCTGCTTTGCTGATCGTCCAGGTTCTTACCCCAATATCTGACTCTCAGGTTTTTGGGGTTTTTTGTTTGTTTGTTTGTTTGTTTGTCTGTGTTTTGGTTTTTCTGAGACAGCGTTTCTCTGTATTGTTTTGGAGCCTGTCCTGGAACTCGCTCTGTAGACCAGGTTGGCCTCAAACTTACAGATATCCACCTACCTGTGCCTACTTACAGATATCCACCTACCTGTGCCTACAAATGCTGGGATTAAAAGCGTGCACCACCAACACCCAGCTCTGAATCTCAATATTTTATTGATAAAGAATAATTAGATGGGGTTTTAGTAATTTGTAGTAAAATGTATCGAAAAATAATAATTGAAAAAATAGTCAAATAATAATAATAATAATTGAAAAATAATAATAATAATCAAAATAATAATTGAAAAATAATAATAATCAAAAATAGTAAAAAACTCTACTGTTCTTGCAGATGTCTGTAAGTATGAAATTATGAACAAGTTAAAGACACAAATTGGTATAAAAATTTAAAATCTCTTTTGCTGTAACAAAGGAGAGAGGAAAAAGTTGGTCAAAGGGCTTTGGTTTGGGGGAAACAAGTGAGGGACTATGGGAAGGGAAGGATAGCAAATGTGTGGTGTGGCTGGGGAAGGGCAGTGCAGGACAAATAAGAAAGCATGATGACATACAGAAGAAAACATCATAATATCACATTGAAACCCATTGCTAACCAAAAATAACTAAGGAATGTTTTGGTCAGGTTTTAGTTTTTTTTAATGGGAGAAACTTTAGCATGCCTAAATGTGGAGAGCAGGTTGTGGAGAGCAGGCCGAGCCAAGGAGAGCCAGTGAGGAGAGTGAGGCTGACAGAATAAAGAATCCAAGCCAGCAAACCAGGGATGCTGTGCCCTTGGCAGAATGTTTCAGACTGTTTGAGGCTCTGGGTTCAGTCTACAGCAGCAAAACTTGGTGTGGTACCACATGCCTGTAACCCCAGCATCCAAGGTCACCCCCGTCTGTACAGGGGTTTGTTGTGGTTTTTGTTTTAAGGTTGTCTCAATAAATAAATAAATAAATAGATAGATAGATAGATAAATAAATAAATAAATGAGAAAAGGGAAAAGGCTGTGGTTACTGGGGAATATATGTTCAATGTGGAATATGTAGAACTTTCCATAAAAGAATGCAAAGCACACCGCCAATCAGATTGGGAGGGGAGACTCACTGAGGCGAGGCCTTGGGGATGGGCACGCCAAGCAGGTGACCAGGACTGCACAGACAGGGAAGACCCCTTCAGGATGGGGTCTCATGTCATAAAAGGGGTCACTAAGGCTCAGCTATATGAGCTAGTTAAAGAGAACCATTTTCTGACTGTAGATCTGGTGTCTCTTGACTGGACAGGGCCTCTTCTGGCATTGCCAGTGGTAACCCACAGGGAGGTACTGGCCCCAAAAGCAATGGAAGATTTAGGAGTCTTTTTAGTGAGTTAAGAGGGTGCTGTTATGTAGTGAATGAGTTCAAAGATGTTAGATTTGCCTCCTAGGATGCACGTATCCCTGCCCACAGAAGACTGAACTGTACAAAATACCATCAACCACCCTGCAGGAGCCCTACAGGAGCTATGATCAAAGACTAGCCCACCCTTGCTGATGGGATTGAGTGACAGCCAAGTTCCAATACCAGTGTTGTACACCAGACGACTACATTCTGTCATCTCACTGCTTGGGGCACCTCTAATGTCAGCAGTGCTCATAACACATTGACACAGGCAGAGTAACTTCTAAACTAGCCACTTTTGTGGTTGGTGTGTGTGTGTGTGTGTGTGTGTGTGTGTGTGTGTGTGTGTGTGGAGAGAGAGAGAGAGAGAGAGAGAGAGAGAGAGAGAGAGAGAGAGAGAGAGAGCTCTATACACCTTTCCCCCACTCCCATTCCCCCCTCCCCTCTCTCCTTCCATTCTACCCCTCACACTCCCAATTTACTCAGGAGATCTTGACTTTTTCCCCTTCCTATGCAGATCCATGAGTGTTTCTCTTAGGGTCCTACCTAAGTTCTCTATGGTTGTGGCCTGTAGGCTGATTGTCCTTTGCTTTATGTCTAATATCCACTTATGAATGATTACATATTTTATTTGGCTTTCTGGGTCTTGGTTATCTCACTCAGGATGGCTTTTTCTAGTTCTGTCCATTTGCCTGCAAATTTCAAGATGTCATTGTTTTTTAGTGCTGTATAGTTCTCTATTGTGTATATGTGCCTCATTTTCCTTATATTCATTCTTCGGTTAAGGGGTAGCTAGGTTGATTCCAGGTTCTGGCTATTACAAATAATGCTGGTATGAATATAATTGAGCAAATGTCCTTGTGGTATGATTGTGTCTCCTTTAGGTATATGTCCAAGAGTGGTATTGCTGGTTCTTGAGATAGACTGGTTCCCAATTTTCTGAGAAACCACCATACTTATTTCTACAGAGACTTTACAATATTGCACTTCCACCAATGATGAAGGAGTGTTCCCCTTACTCCACATCCTCTCCAGCACCAACTGCCATCAGAGTTTCTGATGTTGGCCATTCTAACAGGTGTAAGATGTTATCTCAGAGTTGTTTTGATTTGCATTGCTCTGATGACTAAGGGTGTTGAGCATTTCTTTAAGGGTCTTTCACTAAGCTGGCCACTTTGTAGTTCCTGGGGCTGGGCAGGGTGTCCTAAGCCATGTCTTTAACATCTTGGATAATAACTGTTGTGGAATATTATATGAAGATTATTATATTCATTTATCCTGTGGAACATTTGTTTAATGATGCAAAGGTGTGTTGTATTCTTTTATGTTGCATTTGTTTCACTCTGTGAAGCTGTGTTATTTTTCCTGCCTAAAACACCTGATTGGTCTAATAAAGAGCTGAATGGTCAATAGCAAGGCAGGCAGGGCTAGCAAGCAGAGAGAATAAATAGGAGAAAAAGAGAGATCAAGGAATGAGGAAAGGAGGAGAGGGAGACTCCAGGGACCAGCCACTTAATAAGAAGAAAAGACATACAGAAATAGAGACAGGTAAAGGCCCAGAGGCAAAAGGTAAACAGGATAATTTCATTAGGAAAAGCTGGCAAGAAACAAGCCAACAAAGCCTTGGCATTCATAAGAAAGAATAAACCTCTGTGTGTTTTATTTGGGAGCTGGGTGTCAGGGCTCCCAAAGAGTAAAGAGTTAAAAAAAAAAAAAAAAACAGCAATAGTAAGTAGGTTCTTTTTGGGAAACCTGGGTTAAAAAAAAGTTTTTATTCCGCCTTCTGGTGTTCCCCATGGAGCAGTTACAAAATGAGCCTTCTCAGATAACCTGGTCAGTAAGTGATGTATAGAGCTAGGGCAAATCATTGCTTTCTACAGTAGATGTTCTTAGACCATCTACTACCCCTGCGGCAAACGCCTGTCTTGGTCCTGCTCTGTCTAGCCTACTCTCTTCCTTATCCTCCTTCCTCCCAGCAATCCTTCTCCCTTAGATGAAAACAAAGACTTGAAAGGGTGTGGACTCCAGTGTTGGATGTTGGGGGTGTTGTCATTTCCATATTTTCCGGTGCCATGGCTGTTCATGTGGCCATCAGGATTCAGGCAAAATGCCTAGTCATCCCAGGGCCTTATGAGAATGCGCAGTGTGGCCACGTAATCTATGGGTGTGTGTGACGTGGCTCCGTAAGCCCTGATACGCATGAGCTAAGTGACCTTTAAAAGCAGACACTCCGCTTCTCTTCCAGTTCCTTCCAGACAGGATTGCACGCACCCCTCCCCCCTTTCTCCACTCTTCTCTAATAAAACTCTTAGTGTGGGTTTTGTTGTATATCTTGTGGTCTGGTCTCGAGCGGTAAATAACAGTTGGTAATTACGAAACCAAAATATCGATCAACTGAAAATTTTGAAGTTGTTGTGTGTCTTGCAGTATCAAATACTGTGGCAAGAGTTAAATTTTTGCAAAATCAAGCACATTTGTTTTTGCTTTCTTAGTATTCAAAATTGCTTCCCTCTTTAATGGATGGAAAAGTTACATATAAGGGGAAAAACAGAGAAGAAGCTGTTGGGTGATCATGTGGCAAAGACAATTCCGGATTCAAAACTAAAAAGATCCCTGCGGACCTTCGGGTGGGAGAGCAGAGAAATCGGTGCCTAGGGAAACAGCGAGGTTGGAAGCGTCCAGGCTGAGGCAAATCAGGAGAGGAAAATAAAGGAAGGAGACTAGAAACTGGAACGCGCTGTGAAGACGAAAACAGATTCTTCCCTTCCAAGAAAGAGACTGGAGCCCCAGCAGGGCCCGGGAGACAAACCCAACTTCTGCCTGGAGAGGAAGTTAGGCAAATGTCAGCGTTTCTCAAATAACCGTGCCCAGAAAAATGTGTCAACAAACACCCAGCCAAACTTCACGGATACAACGCAAGGCAACTCGGCCGAGAAACCGGGGGAGCATCTCCTGAGGGAGAAGCGCTTGAATTGAGTTAAAAATACATTATATTCACAGTCACTCAAGAGCTAAAGGCCCAGAAAATGTCTCTGGACTTTAGCTTTTAAATCCTTGGATTTCCTTTAAGGTAGGTGTTCCGGGTTGTTTTTAATCATTCTCTGGGTCTGCCTGGGCCAGAGGAGGAATGGCCCTGAAATGGGAAACCTGATTTCACCTTTGAGTAGAACGATGATCCAACTGTAATTCCAGAGGGAATTCTGGGAGTGGAAACCAGGTCCAGAATGCATCTCTGCAGCCTGGCAGGTAGCTGCAGTTAACAGTTTCAGGTGAAAATCGGACTTCTTTTTACAGGAGAAACCTGGAACCCTGCAGAAATCTTAATCAACGCCTGTCTCCAAATAGAAGTAGAAAGACTTTAATAAGTTTGAAAGTTGTTTCAAAATAACTCCTTTCTCACACATGTAAAACGCTGAGAAAATACAGATGTACAAAAGAGAAGTATTCATGATTCTCTACTATAAAAAAATTAGCATTTTGTTGTATTTATTGCATTTTAAAGTGTTTTAATTTTAGAGTTAAAACCAATCTTAGATATTTGTTTGTTTGAGACAATTTCATTCTAGGGTCCCTGGCTACCTTTAAACTCTCAGTTTTTTGCCCCAGCCTCCTATGTACTTAGAATACAGGCTTGTCTGGCTTATCTTGGGTTGTTGTTTTGTTTTGTTTTTGTTTTTAATGCTTTGAAATTAAAATGATATAAAAAATACTTTTTGAGAAGTGAACATTTTAAGTTGTATCTCCCTAATATTTCCTCATACAAATGCAAGCACAAACACAAATTCTTCTTTTTTTCTTTTATTATTATTGTTTTTTTTTTTTTATTTTACATGTTGATCCCAGTTCCCTCTCTCTCCTTCCCTCCCTCTTACCCTCTCTCTCCCCTCACATGCACCCTGACCACCCTCCCCTCCCATACCCCCACCCCCACTCCACATGTAGGGTGATGCCCTCCAGGAGGGGTCATCCAAATCTGTCAAGTCATTTGAAGTAGGGACTAGGACTTCTCTCCTGTCTCTAAGTTAAGGGAGTATCTCTCCATTGGGGATGTGCCAAGGTCCTTTTGGGTACCAGGAATACATCCTGGTCCCACTGTCTGAGGTCCCTTAGACTGCTCAGGTCTTCTAGCTGAGACCCATATTCAGAGGGTCTGAGTCAGTCCCATGCTGGATTCCCAGCTATCAGTCTGGAGGGCCCGTTATTTAAAAAAAAAAATTTTTTTTATTCTGGCCTGGTGGCACATGCCTCTACTTCCAGCACTTGGGAAGCAGAGGCAGGCAGATCTGAAATTGAGGTCAGCCTGGTCTGCAGAGTGAGTCCCAGGCCAGCCAGGGCTACATAGTGAGGCCCTGTCTCAAATATTATAGTGGTGGTAGTAGTAATAATAATAATAAATTTACTTTTGTTATTTAGCTTGTTTGTTTTGAGGGGTGGTCTCATTATATAGTACTGGCTATCCTAGAAATCACTGTGTTTATGGGGTTGGTCTTGAACTCACAGATCCACCTTCCTCTGCCTCTGGCATGCTGGGATTAAAGGCATGCACAATCACATCCAGATTTTTTCATTATATGTATGTTTATGTTCCTACATATGGTTATGTGCACCAGAGTGCAGGTGCCAGCAGAGGCAGATCTCCCCGAGCTCAAGTCATAGATGGTTGTGAGCCACCCAACCCAACTGCTGAAAACAGCTGGAGTTCTCTGCAAGGGCAGCAAGATCTCTTCGCTATTCAGCCTTCTCGAGCCCCAAAATTAATCTCTTTTTTAAAAACCCAAAAATAAAAACAAAAACCTATGGACTGGAGAGATGACTCAGAGGTTAAGAGCACTGGCTGCTCTTCCAGAGAACCCAGGTTCAATTCCCAGGACCCCCCCCTCCCCCGTAGCAGCTCACAACTGTCTGTAATTCCACTTCCAAAGGATCTGGCAACCTCACACAGATGTACGTGCAGGCAAAACATCAATGCACACAAAATAAAGAAAGACATGAACTTAAAATAAAACTATTAACTGTGAGTGGGTGCACAGCTGCATGCTGGCATAAACGTGCTCCTGCCATAGTAGTTAGGGGACAACTCTCAGAAGTCCGTGCTTCTGCCTTGTTTTAAGGTAGCGTCCTCTTGTATTTGCATCGCTGTGTACTCCAGACAGACTCTCTGGCCCATGAGTGTCTAACAAACACAGAATCTTATTTTACACTTCACTGCAAAGAGTGGCTCTATGAATTTGGCAATGCATCCTAATGCATTGATTTTTCATGTGTTTACCTAGACAATGAATTTTTTTTTGTCACCACTTCTATGATGTGAGACTTCTGTAACATGATATTTTTTCAAATAGTTTGTTTAAATTCATTTTTTGTGCATTGGTGTGAAGGTGTTAAATCTCTTAGAACTGGAGTTACAGACAGTTGTGAGCTGTGAAGTGGGTGCTGGGAATTGAACCTGGGTCCTCTGGAAGAACAGCCAGTGCTCTTAACCACTGAGCCACTCTCCAGCCCCATTATATTTTATTTTTAACTTAAGGATTTGTGTGAACATTTATTTATATTATTATTTTCCAAGGCTATGATGACAGGAAAAAGCCCTGAAATATTACTATGGCTCTCTGCCTCCCTCAGGATAATCTCTAGGATACGAAAGAAAAATATTGTGGTCCTCGAAGAGCAGAGGCCTTGGATGACTTCAGGCTCAGCCAGGTACCAGCCATGTGAACTTGAGTTCTGAGCCACAAATCCCCATACTTAGAGTCTTCTCACTCACTCTTATGTTCTGGAGCTGTCGCAAAAATTAAATGAGATGATTAGGGAATAATCAGTTGATAAGAGGCAAGAAATTACTAAAATATCCATAACAATTGTGTCATATGCTCATGACTCTACACACACACACACACACACACACACACACACACACACACACACACACACACATACACACACACACACAGGGCAGGGGGTTGGGGGAGTTAGGGGGTCTTGTGTTCTGATAGGGAACTCTATCTGGTTACTTGGTTTTTCAGTAAATACCTTTACACAACATTTTTGTTTTCTAAGAACATTTCTAATGTTGTGCGTTTTACATAGATAGAGAAATTAGGAAAAGTAAATAACCAAAGAGGCTAAAATTTAATTAATCCATAACTTATTTATAAATAAAATCACTCCAGATATTTCATATGTACATATGTGTATATGTGCAATTTATAAATGGTTCATATTTTACATAATTATTCTTATAGTTTCCTCATCTCATACCATGATATAGGTAGTCTTTTTAAATTAGTAACAATAGTCTTTATCATTATTAGCAGTACATAGAATCTAATTTTAGAAGGAAACATATAATGTTTTTTTCTAGCCAATCTACTTCTGTTGGATACTTAAGTTCTCTGGAGAGTTTTGCTATCACATGCAATCTGCTGAGGCCATTTCCATGCCCAAATATTCACATAACTTGGAGCTTAAGAGATGGCTTAGTGGGTAAAGAGCTCTTCTAAAGAACCTGATTTCAGGGTTGGAGAGATGGCTCAGAGGTTAAAAGCACTGGCTGTTCTTCCAGAGGTCCTGAGTTCAATTCCCAGCACCCACATGGTGACTCACAACCATCTATAATGAAAATTGGTGCCCTCTTCTGGCCTGTAGGCAGAACACTGTATACATAATAAATAAATAAATCTAGCAGCAGCTGAATTCAGATCTCAGCATCCTTGTCAGGTGGCTCACAACTGTCTCTATTTCTAGCTCCAGGAGACCTGACAACCTCTTTTGGCATTCAATGGCACCTGCACGTAGATAGTGTGCATACAGATGGCGTACACACATAGACACACTCACAAACACATAAATAACATTATATCTTTAAAAATCCCTACAATTTAGGCAATAGTGGTTTACACCTTTAATCCCAGCACTCAGGAGTCAGAGGCAGACCCCCTAACTCCCTCCACCTCTGTGAGTTGGAGGTCAGTCTGGTCTACAAAGCTACAAAGAGAAACCCTGCTTCAGTTTAGAATAAAGGTGTCTGTTTTCTCTCATTCATTCAACAAATGCTGTTGATCTCTTCTGAAGGGACTCTGGCTGGCAAGCATGGCAAGCAAGGCTCTGGCAGGATTTGTTCTTCTTTCCCACTCGCTCTGCCTTATTAAAAACTGTTAGATTATATTCCTAAATTTAGACACTTATTTGGCCATTTCTTCCTCCTGAGAGTGACCATCAAGGTACAGCCACCAGAGTATTAAAGCCCAGCAATCAAAAGCCCCTTCTGGTTCACCTAATTAACATGCCCAATTAAAATCTACCATGTCTTCCTAGGCCATTCTAACACAGACTCCCTCTTTTTCTCTTCTTAAAATTTACACCTGAGAGGTCATTTGCTGCCATTTTCTTCCTGAGTCAGAAAGCAGCCACTTTAATTTTTCTTCGATGCTTAATAAAGGGTGTCTGAGAAAAACAGGTGTTTGGGTGTAGTTTTGCCTAATACAGGGCCTGGGAGGGAACCCTACTGTGTGGGGGTCTCCTTAACCTACTACTTGCTAAGAACTGTACAGAGATTAGAGTTGCAGTCACTGGAAGCATCAATCTAGGAAAGGACATTGAAATAAGCCTATTACATTTTGACCTCACTGACCTCCCTAGGGTTCCATCTTTTACAATCCTAAGCCTGCCTCATGCAGCCCCACTCCACTCTGCAACCCACAATGTTACACTGCAAAGATGTTTCTCTGCCTAAGGCACCTTCTAACTGGTTTAATGAAGAGTGAAATGGCCAATTGCAGGACAGGAGAGACTAGGCAGGACTTCCAGGCAGAGAGAACTCTGGGAAGAAGAAAGGCAGAGTCATCAGCCAGACTCACAGGAAGCAGAGTGGGCAGTATGGAGATAACGAGCCATGTGGAAGGAGGTATGTAAAGTTCTAGTCCTTAAAGGCTATTATTACAAACTGTTCAAGATAATTAAGAAATATAGGTTAGTAATTAGTCATCTGAGTGTGATCAAAACAAACATAGATTAAAAATATGGGTAATTAGGCTGGTAACAAGCTAAGGCCAATCTTTTATAACTAGTAAGTCTCCGTGTCATTATTTGCAGACTGATGGTCCTGATAGGAAAGAACTACAACACCACAACAAAGTTTTTTCTTTTCTCTGCTCTATGGTGGCTTCCTGATGCCCCAGAAGAAAATCAGATGCTCCTGGAGTATGACCCAGAGTCCTGCCATGGTCCATTTGTAATCACCCATATGCTGCCCTACCTGATGCCTCTCCCTACTATAGGCTTCTTGGAGTTAGAGACTTGGTTTTTGCTTTAGTTCCAGCTGTGCTCAGGAAGATGACTATAATGCAAGCTGCTCTTACAGAGAATACACTGACTACATTGCCAGCAACACGTGCTTAGTGACATACTGTATAAAACAACTGACAGGGCTGGAGAGATGGCCCAGCCACTAAGAGCACTCACTGCTCTTGCAAAGGACCTGGATTTGGTTTCCAGCACCCATATGGTGCTTTACAGCTAACTGTACCTCCAGTTCCAGGAGATCGAAGCACTCTTAAACTCTGAAAACACGAGACGTAGGCATACATGCAGGCAAACACTCATACACATAATTTTTGTTGGTTTTGATGTTTTGCTTTTTATTTGTTTTTTTTTTGTTTGTTTGTTTGTTTTGTTTTTGAGACAGGGTTTCTCTGTGTAGCCCTGGCTGTCTTGGAACTCCCATTTGCAGACCAGGCTGTCCTTGAACTCACAGAGATCCTCTTGCCTCTGCCTCCCAAGAGTTGGGATTAAAGGCATGTGCCACCACCACCTGGCTTTTATTTCCTTCCTTCCTTCCTTCTTTCCTTCCTTCCTTCATTCTTTCCCTCCTTCCTCCCTTCCTCCCTTCCTCCCTCCCTCCCTCCCTCCCTCCCTCCCTCCCTCTCTCTCTCCCTCCCTTCCTCCCTTCCTTCCTCCCTCCCTCCCTTCCTTCCTTCCTTCCTTCCTTCCTTCCTTCCTTCCTTTCTTCCTTCCTTTTTTCCTTCCTTCCTTTCTTTGTGTGTGTGTGTGTGTGTGTGTGTGTGTGTGTGTGTGTGTGTGTGTGTGTGTTCAAGTGTGGGGGAGGGGTGTACATACCTCAGAGAGGATATAGAGGTCAGAGAGGTACTCTGTTCTGGGATTGGTTGTCTCCTTCCACTCTCTGGGGCTTGAGAATCTAACTCCAGTCATCATATTTGACAGTAGGCACCTTTATCCATTGAGCCATCTTGCTATCTTGAGTTTTGTTTTTCTACAATTTTGTCTTTATCTGGATTCACTAGGACGATTGAAAACCTAGACTTCATATTTCAGGTCACATAGGCAGCTAGAGGACACTGGGGACTCATCAAGAGAGAAAAGCTAAGGCCTAACACTTTTACAGGTGGGCAGACTCTTTTAAAGAAAATATTCCAAGTCATGAATACCAGGTTGAATATAAAATAGTATTTACTTCAACCAAAAAAAGTGAATAGCAAAAACTTACAAAGTTCTTAAGCTGGCCAATACTATAGACCCCAGCAGCCTAACACACTTCTCCAATCATTTTTTTTAATCTTCAATTATTCTGAGAAAAAAATACATTAATCTAAACTTAAGAAGTCTATAAGAAATTCAAATGTCTTTCTAAATGGTTATATCTGTAACAGAAAATACATAAGATAAATCTGTGATGTCTTCTAGTGCCAGAAAGCAAGGAATTGGAGGTGGTAATCTTTCACAGAACTCGGGAGCTCCCCCAGCTCTCCCAGACGCTTAGTGAAAACAACCAAGGCAGCAAAATTAAGGAGCAGTGCACTATAGCCTGGAGGAAAACCACCCGAGGACCACACAGTCACAAACAACTCAGGAGAGGTGAGGTGGATGAGAAGGAGCAGTGCAGGAGGAAGAGAGGAAGAGGGAGCCAGCTTAGCAATCCCAGCACTGGGGAGGTTGAGGAAGGAAGATCTCAAGTTCAAGGCCAACCTAGATTAACAGGGCCAAACCTTGTCACAGAGGGGAAGAGAGGGGGTGGGAAGGGAAAGAGAAAAAAAGAGGGAGACTCTGTCACAACCAAGAAGAACCTATGGACAACATGATAACTAAATATAATGTACGTAGGCTTGTGGGAAAGGACATGAGGAAACATGCTAAGAGTACAAACTTTAGTGCCCATATTGGTTCATCTATTCTAACATGTGATGGTTACCAACATGTCCTGTGTCATAGGAGAAAAATAGGGCCAGGATACGTGGAAACTTTCTGTTCTGTCTTCATAATTCATCTGTAGACTGAAATTCTTCCCAAAACTAAAGTCTGCTAGGAGAAATGGTTGTCAGGTTACACTAAATTCATAATTGTATATATGTAGCAATTCTCTTTCTTGTTGGTGCTTTTGAGACAGGATCTCACACTGAAGCCTGGGCTGGCTGGTACTATGTAGCCCAGGTTGGCCCCGAACTCACAGCTGTCCTACTACCTTTGTTTCCCAAGTTCAGAGACAGGGTTTCTCTGTGTAGCCCTGACTGTCCTGGAACTCACTCTGTAGACCAGGTTAGCCTTGAACTCAGAGATTTGCCTGCCTCTCCCTCCTGAGTGGTGGAATTAAAGGTGTGTACCACCACTACGTGGCAGTATTTCTTTTTCAGAAGTTTTATTTATGCCCATGAGTGTTTTGCTTGCACGTATGTCTGTGTACCACATGCATACCTGTTGCTTTGGGGCCAGAAGAGGGTGCTGGGCTCCTCACATGTCTGTGAGCTGCCATGTGGGTTCTGAGAATCAAACCCAGGTCCCCTGGAAGAAGAGTAAGTGCTTAACCAGAACCATCTCTGCAGCCCACCAAATTATTCTCAAATTACAAAACTCAACTTGTGGACTGAGCATAGTGACAAATACCTTTAATCCCAGTACTTAGGAAGCAAAGGCAAGTAGATCTCTGTGAGTTCAAGGCCAACCTGGTCTTCTACAAAACAAGTTCCATGCCACCCAGGGCTACACATCATACTCCTTTCTCAACAACAACAAAATCCCAATTTAACTTGTTAATTAGTATGCGTTGGAGTTTTCTCCCACTCCTTTGGGCTATTTTAACATATCAGGAAGACTGTCCCTCGCTCACTTGTGTGGGACTCCAGAGTTGTATTGCAGTCATTTTCCACAGGGTGCTGGGCAGTGTTACCACTAGAACAAGCAACATAACAAAGTGTTGTTTTGGCTCACAGCTTTGGAGGTTCTAATCCACAGTCAGGCAGCCCCGTTGCATTCAGGCCTCTGGAGGGGTGGCAGGCCACAGGAGGTGTGTGGCATGACAGTCTGCTTACTGCACCTTCAGGTGAGGCCTAAGACAAAGAGGAAGTGACAAGGCCACATAACCCTCTTCAATCTCATTCCCCAGTGGCTAAAGAAAGACGCCCCCCCTCTACAGGCCTGACCTCTAAAGGCACCAGCGTAACAAATGGACCTATGGCACATATCTTACTTGGAAGCAGTTAGAAAACATAACAGATGAATATGTGCTGGTCCAGTAGAACTAAGATGGGGCCTACAAACCGAAAACGCATACCATCTCTCCATCTTTCCATGGCTTCCAGAGGCCTCTCGAGGGCTCTGGTGAGCAATTCTGCTGACTCATCCAACGAACATTCGTGCTGTTGGGGAAAGCATGGACATGTCTGCCTTCTCTCTGAGGTGATCTGGAAGCCTGTGGCTGAAAGCAGTAGTTTTCGATCCTGGTTGAACTTTTGAATCACCAGGAAAGCTCTTAAAAAAAAAAAAAAAAAAAAAAGCAAGCCTCTTCCTGTCCAATTAAACCAGAACTGCTAGCTGGACGTGTGCCTGTAATCCCAGCACCAGGGAGGCTGAAGAAGGGGGGGCTGAGATGAGTTCAAGGACAGCCTGACTCAAAGCAACCAGAATCTCCAAGGCTTTCAAATCTCCCCCAGGAGATTCCAAAGTAAAGTGTAGACAAGAAACCCAGCACTAAAATGGGTGGTCTTGGTCTCTGCCATCGCGGGAAAAGGGCCCAGGAAGCCCGGGAAAGAGGAGCAGTGGTGGCAGCAGAAGCAGAGCTGGAGCTGGAGAAGTGGGGGCGAGGGGAGGGTGACGAGGAGCAGCGGTGCGCAGCAACCCACGCACTTGCTCCTTTTAGAACAAATCAGCTCTTCTCAGACATATGTACCGAAGAAGCCGCCTCCTGGAAATTTCCAGACAGAGCTGGGGACTACTCCTAGCATAAAGTGTTCACTCTACATTCTGCTTCTCTTGATGCCAAGAGCCTCAAGGTTGTAGGTCCCTAGGGATCGCCAGTCTCCTCTCTCTCCTCTCCTACTCCCTTCTCTTCCCCCTTCCCCTCTTCCTCTACCCTCCGTCCCTCTCCCTCCTCTCTCCTTCCCTCTTGCTCTCTCTCCCTTCTCTCTTTCCACCTCACTCTCCTCTCCCTCTCCCCTTCTCTTGTCTTTCTCTTTTCTCTCTTTCCTCCTTCTTCTCTCTCCTCTCACCCCCCACCCACCCACCCCTCAGCAGCGCCCGAGCTGAGAACATTTCCCAGGAGTTTTTCTGGAGTGTCCACATACATCATGCAGATATCTGACCTGCCATTTTTATACCCCAAACAAAACTCAGCTTGAGGAGAAGCCTGGAAAACATGGCTCAGGGGTAAAGAAAGGAAAGACAGAAACTGCAGAATCCACTCACTAGACAATTCCCCCGCCACTCACACCTCGGAGGAAAGGCTGTTCTCTTCGTGTCACTGATGAGGAGCCTGGGCTCAAAGAGCCGAATGTCCTCTCTGACAGTTTAGCTCTCATGAGACAGGGCAAGGACCTGCAGCACCTTCCCAGTGCTGTTGCTCCTGTTTCCAAATGGGAAACTGGGGTGGAAAGATGGCAGTAGCAAATCACCAATCATGTTCTGGGTCTGTGTGGAGAAGGACCAGGGCTCTCTCCTCAGAATCACAGCTGCCTGTCTGGGAGGCACCATCTGCCCCACACACAACAGGGAGGGCGGTGAAGAACTCTCTGTACTATCTTTGCAGCTTTTCTATAAATGTGAAGCTATTCCAGAATGAAAAGCGTATTTTAAAATGGCACATAATGGTGGCATGCACATGTGATCCTGGAACTTAACAGGCTGAGGCAGGAGGGTCACACTGAAGTCCAGGCCAGCATGGGCTACATAGTGAATTCCAGGACAGCCTGAACCACATAGCCAGACCCTGTCTCAAAAACAAACAAGTCACACATTTTACTTCTCAAGGCTTTTTGTATATTATAAGTGAGCAAGATAACATTAATTTATTTGAACCTGGAGAGGTGTCTGTCTCAGCAGGTAAGAAAATGCACTGCTTTTGCAAGGACATCTGACACATTACAATGCCCTCCAAGGGATCTGATGCCCTCTCCTGGCTTCCTGAGGCACCCCCATGCACCTGAGCACACTTACGTACACACACACACACACACACACACACACACACACACACACACACGAGTAAAAAGTAAAAATAAAATAAAATATTTTTAAAGGTGTTTTTAATTTGGCTTTTTATCTATGTATTTTGATGTCTATTTTCTTGTGTGTATGCTTTTTAATGTATATAACATTTCAATCCACTAGCACTTATATATGTTGTGTGCAGTTCTTAGAGCAGCCAAATCGTCTACATGGCTTACACCAACAGAAATGGACAATCTTACAGTGAAGGTTGGAAGTCCATAGCCCAAGCAAGTACTTGGGGACCAGGGGGCTTGTGTGTTTCTGTTTTAACTTTGGGTATTGCCAGCAATTTATTGGTATTACTCAGTTCACAAACAGACAACTTCTATCCATGCTCAGTTCACTGGCACTCCCAGTGTCTTTCTGTTTCTCCTTTTCTTATAAGGCCAGTTACTTGGGACTAAGGGCCTACCATACTCCAATAGGACCTCATATGAGTCTTAGCCACACCTACCCCCCAAGTAAGATCACACTCTGAGGTCCCAGAAAGAACGTGCATTTGGGAGGAAATACTGGCAAACTCAGAATAGTTGGGTTCCTGGCTCCCTAAGACTCATACATGTGATGGCTCTTCTTGGTTGTCATCCTTGCTACACCTGGAATTAACTAGAACCAAGGGCTGGGTAAACCTTCAAGGGATTATTTCCTTAATTAAATTATTTAAGGTGGGAAGATCCACCTTTAATCTGGGCCACACCTTCTGGTGGCAGCCTGTATAAAGGACATGGAAGAAGGGAGCATTTGCTCTTTGCCTGCATGTCCTCACTCTCGCTGGTAAGCCCATTCCTTCACTGGCATTAGAGCCTACTTATTTGGGATTCCAGCATTTACTGAAGACTAAGACACCCAGCCTTGTGGACTGCACAACTAGTGGATGTTTGTACATTCCATTGTCAGACAGTCATTGTTGGACTAATTGGACTACAGCCTCTGATCTACTCTAATGGTGCCCCTTTATATATCTAGATAGATATTTACCTATATCTACCATCTACCATCTATCTATCTATCTATCTATCTATCTATCTATCTATCTATCTATCTATCCATTGTGTTCCTCTAGAAAACCCTGACTAACACAAATTTTGATATTGAGAGTGGGGCTAGAATAACAGAAGTATAAGGATGAGTTTAAGTACTGGAAAAGGCTTTCCTACCTACTGACACCTAAAATTAATAATGCCTCTCTTAGAAGCTTGGAGAGTACTGAAAGTCCATGGCATGAACTATTTCACAAATTTATTGAGACAAATGCATTTGATTATTCTGATTCACCAATTGTGATTCTGTATACAAAACTTTTTACAAATTGTGGAACAATAATGGAAATAATGATGTTAGTTAGTTGATACTAGCATCTTTGGATAAACTGACAAAGGCAAAGGATAAGCTCTGTGTTGTAGAATAATCTTTTTGTACACCATGAAGATGTGCTATTTTCATTAACTAATAAAGAGCTAAATGGCCAACAGTTAGGCAGGAGGTGGTTTGGCGGGACTTGCAGACAGGGAGAGAGTGCTGGGATGAGGAAGGGTGGAGTCACCCGGAGATGAAGGGGGAAGCAAGATGAGCATGCCATGCTGGAGAAAGGTACACAGACATGTGATAGACTGAAGATAGGAAATATGGATTAATTTAACTTGTAAGAACTAGTTAGTAACAAGCCTAAGCTATCTGCTGAGCATTTATAGTTAATAATAAGTCTCTGTGTGGTTATTTGGGAGCTGATTTACAGGACAGAAAATTATACCTATAGCTCTGTGATAACATTAATCAACTTCTAGCACCTCAGAATTGTGAAGGATAACAATAAGCTCTGTAACAAAACTGACCACCTCCAGATGCATGTAAACAGTCTAAACTTTAGACTCTACAGGTTTCTAAGTGCACCCTGGAAGATAATCCTCTTTCTGGCTGCCACAGAACTCAAATGTAAAAAAAATCAAACAGAAGTCCTGTCTGTAAGGGTTGGCTGAATTACATTGAAAATTCAAGTCCCAGCCTCAGAGGGTGTCTATGGTTAAAGTATGGGTATTAATTGGTAAAGAATGGGACCCTGTATCTTGGGATGGAAATGTGTGGCAGAACCCTATTGAAGCTGAGAACTTTGAATCTTTGGATTCTCAAGGGTTCATCTCACCCGAGGAAGTAGTCTCTCCACCTCAGCAGATGTACCCCCACCCCCGAAATATTGCCCTCTCCACATTTAACAGAGGAAATTAATCCTGTACTGTCTGTTAAACCATCGGTGACTTTGCTTGAAGAAAATACCAGACAAGACAACACTGATGTCCCTCAGAGCCTACCAACAGTTACCTCTAGACCCATAAGGCAAAGCAGGCACTTAGAGGGGAGGTAGAAAGTGAAGTCTATGAGGAAGTGAGCTACACTGCAAAAGAGCTTAATGAGTTTGCTAATTCATTCAAGCAGAATCTGGGAGTTGGTGTAGGAATGGATGTTAAGGGTGTGAAACAATGATGGAAGGAACATAAAATTGGATTAGGCTGAGTTTATTGATTCTAGATTTAATATTGTAAAAAGGAACCAAACTGAAGCCATTTTGGATAGAACTTCCATTTTGAATAAGGGTCAAATAAAGCTTAAGTTCCCATGAGCTCGGACGACATCCCTGGGTAACTGACATCACTGGCATCCTAGTTGGCAAGCTGAGACAGGAATGGTGGGCAAGCTTCCCCAACATACTTGAGTAAACCAGCCAATGAGAAAAAGGTAAGTATATCACAAAACAATGTTCCTAGGAAAGTCCCCTATCCCTGAATCCTGATTAGTGGAAAATGTAACTGTAACTTGGCACAGATGTTTGTGGTTTTCAGGCTTAAACATTCTGTAACGTTCTGGCTCAGGGAAGCAGTTCCGCTCCCAAATCCAGACCAGTTCTGTAACCCTGACCCATCAGTAGTGGCTTGAATACATTAAACTTCTATCATCTGTATTGACTTGGTGTGTGAGTTGTGTTGGCTCCAAGTGGACCCCATAACAATATGGATGATGGGAGATGTCATTCTGCAAATATGTTTCTCTTATGGGTTAATGAATAAAGCACGGTTGGTTAATAGGGAAGCAAGATAGGTGGAACTAGGAGAGGTGGAGGATTCTGGGAAACATAGGCACAGAGTCGCGATGTGATCTTGGGAGGAGAGGACACGTAGGTCTAACATTCTTGTTAAGATAAGTAATTATGGGTTAATAATTAAGCCAGAACTAGCCAGTAAGAAGCTCTAGACAGTGGCCAACAGCATCATAATTAACACAGCATCTCATGTGTTATTTGGGGGCTATGAAGTGGCTGTGGAATCTGGTAAGAACACTGTAATATAAGGAAGTTGCAAAGTTAAAAGAAAAAAAGGTGCCAAAATTTTGTTTGAATGTTGGCCAAAGCATTTGTCAAAACATGGCCTACTGAAAGGGAGGTGAAGATGCTTGCTATTCCTTGGCTCAGGAAAATTACAATTACAATATTAGGGTGGGTACACTGTGTGAAGCCTCATCCTCCACAAAGGCAAGGCCCAAAGGCATGATACATACCCTTCATGAGTTCCATAAGACACAAAATGGTGAGAAGGGCACTAGCACATTTGAAGAGCTTTGTTGTTGCCCTTTTCCTTGAGCCAGAGCTTAGCATTGGAGATGCTGCTGCTCAATTGAATGAATTAAGTGCAATGGGTTTAATCAGGCCCCAAAGTAGCAGGGGCCAGGTGTCAGTGCTGAATCACCAAAGGCAAGGTCATTGTAGTTATCCCAATGGGCAGCACAGGCAAAGTGATTTTTATAGTGGCATGACTCACATAGTACTGACTAATCAATCGTGGTATTACCAGGCATGAAATAGATAAGAAGCCTACTGCATTTTTGTTTGACCTGTGTAAGAAAAATTTTCAGACAAATAAAAGAAAGGCTATATTGGATTGTGCAAAAGGGAATGTCGGCCTGTGAATTAATTTCCAAAGTTGAGCCAGTCTGCAAACTCAGAACCCCCTGAGTTAAGGAAATGTTAGGTTCTCCTGAGGAAGGACTCTGCTAAATGCCTAAGAGTTTTACTGTTAGTCTTTTTCCAGTCTTTCCCCAGAGAAATCTAAGACCTTTTACAAAGGCAACTGTACACCTGGGGAAAGGAAATATCCAGAATTTCTGAGGTCTGTTGGATACTGGTTCAGAATTGACACTGATTCCAGGAGACCCCAAGATTCATTGTGGCCCTCTGGGTAAAGTAATGGGGTATAGAGGTCAGGTGATTAATGGAGTTTTGGCTGAAGTCCAATTCACATTAGGTCCAATAGGTTCCTGAACTCATTCTATAGTCATTTCCCAATGTGGGAATATACACTTGGGATAGATGTACTTAGAAGTTGGCAGATGCTGGGAGGTGATGGTGTATGTCTTTAATCTCTGCACTCTGAGGGCAAAGGCAGATGGGTCTCTGTGTTCGAGACCAGCTTGGTCTAAGAATGAGTTACAGTCAGAGCTACACACTGAAACCCTGTCTCAAAACCAAACACACACACACACACACACACACACACACACACACACACACACACACACAGGTTTTGTGATATACTTTTGTTTTATATATAAATACATATATGGATATAGCTATAGATAGATAGGTAGGTAGATAGATAGATAGATAGATAGATAGATAGATAGATAGATAGATAGATATGGGAACAACCTCTTTGTTCCTAAGAGATAAGGCTTATTACATAAAAAGACAAACAGATCAAATCAGTATCTGCCTTGGGGAACATAGTACTGCACAGCAGTGATCCCAGCCACTCTGGAGTCTGAGGCAAGGGTATTGGGAATTTGAAGCCAGCCTGGACACACAATGAATTTGATGTCATTCTGGACAACTTAGAGAGATCCTACTTCAAACTGAAGTTTTAAAAGGTGGGATGGGGGCAGTCTACGGTAGAGCCTTGCCTAGCATGCATCAAAGCCCTGGGATCCATTCCCAGTACTGTAGCATGTATGTTTCCGCCAGCCCGCCAGCCCGCCAGTCTGGGCCCTCTGCCGCGCCAGCCCCAAATAACACTCTGAGACTCTGTATTTGATACAATCCTGTTGGCCAATTACTATTATTGTTTATGGGCTAGCGCTGTCTTAATTATTAACCCATTTCTACTTATCTAAGTATTTCCACGTGGTCGTCTTATCAGGGAGCTGCGGCGAGCGTCCTGCTTCTTCCCTGGGCTACATCTCGACCCCCCTACTACTTCCTCTTTCCTCCTCCTTGTCTCCTAGCCCCGCCTATCTTGTTTCTTATTGGCCACAGGGCTTTATTAACCAGTATGAGAAACATATATACAGAATAACATCTCCCATCACAGTACTGCAAAAATAATAAATAAATTAAGTAAAATCATTCCTAATTTGATGACCCAGTGGCTTACGTTTGATATATTTCTATATACACATGAAATTTATTTTTGGTCTTTTACTGATATTGTATATGATGTTTGTACTACATTCTGGGGGAGAAAGGAGCACATGAAGATACACAGAGAACTCATCTTTCTGTGCAAGCATTTTCCTGTGGCATATATTTCTCAGCCTTGCCAAAGAGGCTGTTATGACAATGTGTAAGCTGCGGTTGGTTCTGGGATGGGGAAGGAAGGGTTTCTAAGAACGAAAGTGGGCTTCCCTGGTGGAATTCCAGCCTTTCTTACAGTACCCTTTTCATTCTTTCTTTTCTTTTTTGCCTGAGTATAATGGAAGCTTAAAAATACTAAGCTCTGAGATACGTTGCCACATTTCATAGAAGGTGATCACATCCATAACCTATTAGTGTCATTTTAGTGTTAAAAACCTGCAACAACAGGACATCTAGGATGAGTCTCAGAGCTAGTCCAGTATTTATGATGCTTCAGAAACTTTGAACCAGACTCGTTGCAGTAAGTATTTGTGTGTAAAGCTGCCTGGAGGCAAAAGATGCACTGTGTGACGCACAGCAGTTTGCAGCACCACTTTAATGAGTGAATGTGTGATAGAGATGGAAAGGACAAGCAAATGGACCAAGTAGGGCCTGGGAGTGGTGTGCACCAGCCCGGAGTTTGTACGAGATCACCCTGACTCTTAGCTACAAGATATCTAAGGTGAAAAAAGGTTCCTTTTTTGGATTAAGCCTCCTAGAAAGACCTCTCTGGTCCACACTGCCATTGGAGGCCATGCTGCGTGATCTGCGTGGCCTCCACAGGCTGTATTGATGTCTGTGGTCCAGGTTGCTTCCCAAGGCCACATAGATGTCCATGATCTGGGCTGCCTCAGGAGGCCATGTTGATATCTGTGGTGATGCTGCTTTCAGAGAACGTGTTGAAGTTCATGTTCCATGCAGCCACTGGCTGTTATGGGCAAGCAAGCTTCTTTCACAGTGGTATGGATGATGGCAGATTCTTAGCTGAGAATAAGAGACATTGAAGGCTTCTGTGACAACTTCCCTCCCCCCACACACACACACACACACACACACACACACACACACACACACACACACACACACACACACACAAAGAAAAAGAAAAAGAAAAAAAGAAAAGAAATAGTCCAGACTGGAAGCTATTGAAGACAGTCCTGAAAAATTGTGCTAAAGACACTGGAGTACAGTTCCTCACAGTCGATGGCTTCTGGTAGCCGTGGTGGGGCACAACTCAGTTACCTGTAAGGGGCTGAGTACATGGGCAACACAGATTGGACATTGCGACCCCAAAACTTGAGAAGTACAGATGGGAAGATCAGAAGTTCAAGATTACCCTCTGCTCATAGAGAACTCAAGGCCTGCCTTGAATATGTGAGGCCCTGCCTTAAAAAGGGATACAGTAATCCATAAAAAATACAGTAATTCATAAAAACAAAACAAAACTATTTGCGTCTTTCCAATAACTTGCACAACAAATATATTTTTGGAGTTAAAGTTCAGTAATAATGTTTAAGTTTAATTATTTAATGAAATGCTTTGTTTTTGAAAAGTCAAATCAAATCACAGTTGAAACAGTAACTGAGGCAACCACCCAGCAGCCAGCTCCCCTCTGGTTGGACCAGGCATCCTCTGCACATGACTGTTTTTATTAACTGGGATGCAGTCCATCGCTGTGTAACTTTATGAAATGTGTTTTGGCTCGGAGCACAGAAAACCCATTTAGACATTAATAGTCTACTTGCAAGCTGTGTTACTCATTCATAAGAGTAACAGCATTGTGCTGGGATTTTTTTTTCCCAGCATTTTCCCCTTAACTTTATTGGCTAATAAAAATCCAAACACTGAATCTTTTGCCCAGAAAGTGGCACCAAAGGAAGCAGCTGCCCACCAGGCCCCAAGGGGCTCTCCTAAGAAGACCAGAGCCCCGGATGAGGCCCAAGCAGAGAGAAGGTCTGTTTTCCAGCTGTCAGGTTCCCCACGGGGTCAGCCAGGAGCTGTCCCCAGCTCCTCCTGACTATATGAAGAAAATCTACTCCTCTTCCCTCTACTGAGGATTTCTATTTGAAATTCAAAATGGTGGCATCAAACTGTGGAATGGTCCCTGAAAAATAAAATCAGTTTCAGGAAGATGATTCAAGATCTCTCTTACTTTATAATCTCAAAGAGTGTGGCAATGACCAAAGGCTAGAGGCAGGCAGTGTGAGAGGGACTAGAGATTCACAGATCAAAGTTTCTACACACAGCAAGCTGAGACCGGAAAGTTGTTTTTGTGTGTTTGTGTGTGGGAGGGGATGAGATATGTGCATGTGAGTGCAGGTACCTGTGGAAGCCAGAGGCATCAGTTTCTCCCTGGAGCTGAAGTTACAGATAGTTGTGAGCTACCTAGTGTGGGTGCTGGGAACTGAACTTGGGTCCTCTGGAAGAGCAAGAAGTTCTCATAACCACCGAGCTGTCTCTCTGGCTCTGTTAAATACACACACACACACACACACACACACACACACACACACACACACACACACACACACACACACACTTTTTTTTTTTTTTTTTTTTTTTTTGAGAAGGGGTTTCTCTGTGTAGCCCTGTCTATCCTGGAACTTCCTCTGTAGTCCAAAACTCACAGAGATCCAGCTCTTTCTGCCTTCCAAGTGGTGGGGTTAAAGGTGTGTGCCACCATGCCCAGCCTGCTAGTAAGTATATTTCAAAGTTGCTATGAGAAAAAAAAATAATAAAATCAAGTGTCTCAGCATAAAAAACATGAGGTGATAAATATGTTAATAACATTGTTTAAATTGTTCTGCATATTAAAACACTGGGGCTAGAGATATAGTTCAATCAATGAAGAGTTTGCCACACAAGCAAGAGGATTTCAGACCCCAAGCACCCATGTAAAAAAGTCAGGTGTGGTGGTACTCCTATAATTCCAGCACTGGGGAGGCAGAGACAGAGGATGCCTGGGTCTCACAGCCCAGCCTGTCTAGCCAATCAGAAAGGTCTAAGTTCAGTGAGACCTGTTTAAAGAAGAAATGGTGGGGGAGGGGTGATGGGGAAATGGCTCAGAAGCTAAGAGCACTGGCTGCTCTTCCAGAGGTCCTGAGTTCAATTCCCACCAACCACGTGGTGGCTATAACGAGATCATGCCCTCTTCTGACCTACAGGTAGACATGCAGGCATAACCCTGTCTACATAAATAAATCTTTAAAATAAAAATGACTAGGGCTTGTGAATGGCTCAGAGGGTAAAGGTTTGTAACCATCAGTCCTGACAACCTGAAGTTGATTCCCAGAACCCGCAGGGTAGAATGAAAGAATTGACAATTGACTCTCACAAATTGTCCTTTGTCCTTTGATTGTAAATAATTATATTTACAGTGTGTGCGTATTGTTGTTGTTAGTGTTGCTGCTGTTGATTTTTGGTCTTTGGAATCAAGGTCTCACTTGTCTGAAACTGTGTAGACCAAATTGACCTTGAACTCAGAAATCCATCTGCCTCAGCATCTAACGCAATGGGATTAAAGGTGTGCACCACCCTGCCTGGCTTAATTTTTTTTTTTAACTTAGATCAGCAATATGGCTTTATGGAGTAAAGATACTTACTGCATAAGCCGGATGACCGAGTGTGTCCCCTGGAACCCATGTAAAGGTAGAAGGAGAGAAATGACTCCACAGGGTGTTCTCTGACCTCCATTCATGTCATGGCACATATGCCTGTGTCTCCATGGTGCACACAGACAAGTAATCAGTAACATTTTTCAAAATTGAGGTCTTGTGAGATGACACCCCAGGCTTGAGGGTCACTGGAATCAGCAGCTTCCAAAGCCAAGAACTGAACCTCAACTCTCAATTGCTACTCAACAGAATGGAGTCACTAGCCTGAGTGCAGAGGAGGCATTCTGAACTGCCAGAAGACTGCAGAATTACTACCTAGAGAGGTTTCCTCGAACACATACACCATCGCCCCTCTTCAGAGTTAATCTAGTTTTCTGCACTAGTGAATTCACAGACGCGGGGGCTGCACATTCTAGCAAGGAGGGGCAAGGGTTCATGGGCTCCCACCACTGATGAGGGTGTCATTGTCTTTACAGATGTGGCTCCTGGTAGGTTGATCATGCTCCAGTGTGTGAGCTCGGGAGTATATGGACAGCACAATGGACTACTTTTAAAAAGTGAGGTCACAAAGTTGTGGGGTTAGAGAGGTGGGGGTAGATTTGGGGAGAGTTAGGCAAAGAGTTGGCAGTGAATATGGTTTAAACATATTGTATGAAATTCTCAATAATTAATCATTTATTTGTTAGTTAATCCAGGACCTAAAGTCAATCTCTGGAACACACACTACTAAGAGTTAATCCAAAGGCCATGTGTGAGTGTGGTGATATACCCATTTAATTCTAATACTTGGGAAGTAGAGGCAGGTGGATCTCTGAGTTCAAAGCCAGCCTGGTCTACAGAGCTAGCTCCAAGACAGCCTCCAAAACTACAGAGAAACACTGTCTCCAAACACGTTAAAAGTGAAAAGCCACAGCCTGCCCTGCTTAAAATTTCACAATGATATATGAAATCATTCTGCGGACATTTGGATTCTATATAAGTAAGGCAAAGACAAAGAGTTTAATTCTATGGGTGTTATCATAGGATTGATTATAGGATGCCACAGTCCTGTTTGTCAGAAGGAAGCCACAGATCTAGACAGCTATTTGTAACTATGTTTTGGAACAACCACTGGAACAGGCCTGACTTGGGGACACAAAGTGAGACAAGACATGCAAATGTCTGAAGGTGCTGGCCACCCACATACTTGGCAGAAGAATACCAGCCCCACCTTGGACTTGACCCAAATTCATCTCAGACTTTATTTATTTTTTCCTGCTGTCAATAATTCTCTGCAATGTTCCAGTTTTATGGTACGGTTTTTTAGAAGAATTACATTTGAATGGCACAAAATTGTATAATTATGTTACAACTCCATTGCAATTATTGACAGATCCAAGTCTGCTCCCCCATTATTAGGTAATAATGATGATGATGATAATGACAGCTAGCATCCATAGTCTGTTCACCATGTGCCAGACCATGGTGCTAAGCAACTGCAGAGGTGACTGGTTCACTGGCTGACACTTTGTATGTCCTACTTATTCATCATTTAAAAAATGCCAAGAATTTCAGATCTGCAGAGGCCAGAGGCATATGAGGCACAATTAGCTTTTAGATAATATATATTGGTTAATAGGCTCACAAGCCACATGACAACAGCGGGTAGAAGCCCTTTAACAGGGCACTCACCTGTCCACCAAAGCCTACCTGCTCCTGATTGGGTGTGTAGCCACTCAGATGTTATGTCTGTCTTTATGCATTCAAATAGCCAACCCCCACACCTGACATTATGCCTGTGAGTCAGGCATTTGTTATTACATGGCACCATGCCAGACAGAGAGCTAGCAGAGAATGGTGGGGGCCGGGGAGTCATTTTTCTTTCAAGATGTGGCTGCTGATAGGACCATGCTCACACAGGTAGCACTAATTGGAAGAGGAGGGGAGGAGGAGGAGATCAAGATGAGAGAGACAAGGCATCTATTGGGGAGAGGGGATCCAAACAGAGTGGAGGGAAGAGTTGGGGTGCATATAATCAAGACACGTTGTATTTATGCATGAAATTGTCAATATGTTTACATTTTAAAAAGAAAGAAGGAAGGAAAGGAAGGGAGGAAGGGCTGAGGCTGGGGAAACTCCCAGGAAGTATCATTTGATTCTCCTCTGTAGCCTATGGCACTTTAGGGAGACTGGCAACACAAGTGTGGCCCTCAGTGCAAAGCACAGGGCACAAACAAGTAAAAGAAAGTCCATCTTTAGTCACCAAGTCTGTGACTAAAGGTTAGGTTTGGCATTTCCCACCACTGAAAAAAATGGCACTAGGTAAAGTGTTTGCCTTTCAACCATGAGGATATGTGTTCAATCCCCAGAACCTACAGCAGAGACAAAACAGGTGTGGTGACATGTACCTGTAACCCCAGAGCTGCAGACGCAGAGGCAGAAGCAGAGACAGGCAGACCTCCATGGCTCACAGGGGAATCAGCATAGGTTACTTGTGAAGAACAATACCCTAGGTTGTCTGCTCTCCGCAAGCTGACACACACATGCACACAGGTACACACAAACAATATGTACACACATGTACATTGAATATATAGAAAGTAAAATGCAGCAATGGCAAATGACACAACTACCCATCTGTTCAAGCCCCTCATTATTCTGGTCCATCCAGCAGCAAGTATGAAAATTTAAGAACCAAAATACAAACCCAGTGTTTTGTTATTAGCTCCTAAGCAGAGAATTATTCTAGCCAGTTGCTTTGACAGTTTCTAAATGCTAGTTTCTATTTTATTTTTTGAGACAGGGTTTCTTCCTGTAGCCCCTGCTGTCCTGGAACTAGTTCTGTAGACCAGGGTGGCCTCAAAGTCACAAAGATTCACCTATCTCTGCCTCCTGAGTCCTAGAATTAAAGGAGTGTGCCACCACCTAAAACTACTTACTATTTTCATATTTGTCCCATCTTGTACCAGTAATATACTTCAGAGACCAAGCCAGAGTTAGGCAAGACACCACTCTGATGATTGCTTTTGAGACATGGCAGGCATATTCATGAGGTCACTCATAGAAGCAGATATTATCTCCCATCATTTAACCATGGTCAGTCAACAATTTTGAGAATGTGGCTGTGGTGTTCCAAGTTTGGGGCAAGTCTCCTGACGGTATACCCCTCAGAAAAGAGCAGGCCAGCTGGGGCTGGAGAGGTGGCTCAGCAGTTAACAGCACTGGCTGGTCTTCCAGAGGACCTGGGTGGGATTCCCAGCACCCACATGGTGGCACAAAACCATATGTAACTGCAGTCTCAGGGGATCTGACACCCTCTTCTAGCCTCTGTGGGTACCAGGCACACATGTTCACAGGCATACATGCAGGCCAAACACCTAGAATAAATAAACATTTAAGAGCAGCGTGGGGTTCAGAGGATACATGGTTTGTGAAATGGATTTGCAAGCTGGGAAATACATGCAGAAAGCTAAGAGAAGTTGTTTAAAAAAAAAAGATGGGGAACAAAAAGTTGATTTATATTTAGATTTTAGAACCATAGATCTGCCTACAACATGAAACACAGTTTAGAAGAACCAGATCCACGAGGAGGTTTGGCTATTGACCTTCAGAAGTGGGTATGGTAGAAGATGAAGATGCAATTTCAAGAGCACTTGAGGGGAATTTGTTACTGATTGGATGTAGGTGGTGAAGGTTGGGGAGGCGTTAACAGTGATGATTCCCAGGTCCAGGTTTTGTCTTGAAGAAAATGTGATAGCTGTAGTGCTGTTGACTGAGGAGGTGGGCAGCCAAAACAATGAGTTTGTGCCTAAAAGGCTGCATGTGAGCCCTCCAGAGCCTGCTGCACAGACCCCGTGTGATGGTCTCTAAAGTGATGGCCCTGCCCATATGTGCATTCATCAAACCCCAATGCTAAAAGGGCTTGGCAACCACAAAAGGATTTATTGAGAACACAGGAAAAACATACTGGGCAATATTAGGTAAAGTAATAAAAATGCAAATTAAAATGAAGTAAAAATCTATGTTTATTAAATTGGCAGAAAGTTTTAATTAAAATCTCTAAAATTACCAAGGGTGTGGGAATGCTGGCATCCTCACACATTGCTGGTGGCAGTATAAACCGGTACAAAACTTTTTGGAAGAAATTTGGCAAAATGTATTGAGAATCATAAACCAATTAGTATCCTGTGACCCTGATATTCCACTTCTGGAAATCTACGCTGAGGGCTTAACTCAAAATGAGGGGGAAAGCACTTCACAGACAAAGCTGTTTATCAGTGCAGAAACTAGAAATAGAAGCAGTCAATGATAAGATGCTGGCTAAATAAACCATGGTGAATTTATGAAATAGCCTCTTGTACATAATGAAAACTATAACTACAAATACTGTTCAATAACGGAGAATGTTTGTGCTAACATGTTAACTCTATATGTGCAATATATGCCTACTGCTATACTGATTATGTAAATGATTTCCATGAGAAAAAGATTAGAAGGCAATGACAGTAGCTATAGGTTAAGATATAAAAAATAACAAATCGACAGAAAACATCAAAGTTTTCCTGAATAAATCTCCCACATTTTATTCTAAATGTTTGAAAAGTTTATGTAATAGTTGGGCATGGTAGCATATGTCTTTGATCCCAGCACTCAGGAGGCAGAGGCAGGAAGATCTCTGTGAGTTTGAGGTCAGCCTGGTCTACATAGACAATTCCAGGCCAGCCAGGGCTTCACAGTGATAGTGAGGCCCTGTCTCAGAAAACAAAACCCAAACCAAAGTAGAAAAATGTATCTTTGTTAGTTACAAATAAGTATGTTTATGGACTCATGAGCCAAAAATGGAAAGAAAGATCAGTAAAAGAAGCAATCAATTTGCCTGAGCAAAGAATTTTCAAAATTATTCACTGGAGATGAAACATTACTTATGAAATCATGTTCACTTCAATCCATTTACTTAATTTTAAAGGTCTTCACAAAGCCACGTTCATTTCTTAAGAAGTCCCCCGGTCCTGACCAGGCACTGTAGCTGCCTCAGGGAGCCACGGTGGCATTTAGCTTTAGACACAGAAGTGTAGTGTACATCACACTGGTGGTGATTGCTGAGGTGCACCTGGGTGTGGGATTCGGGAACTCTAGCTTAGAGTCCTAGAATTTGCTTTTCTAACGACTTCCCTAGTGGTGCGGTTACTGCTATTCTAGAGACCTTCTTGTTTTGTTTATTCGTTTTTAGGGAGGTTAGTGCTTAAGAATTTCTTACACTCATATATAATGTGTTTTGATCAAATCTATCCCCAATTCCTTCCCTATTCCTCCTATTTTCCCCTTCCAACTTCATGAGACTTTTTTTTAACCCACTGAGGCGATGAAGGGTGGCCTGTGTGTATATGGTGTGGGACCATCTATTGGAGCATGGCCTGCATCCTTGAAGAAAATTGAACTCTTCCATAAGCTATCAGTCGTTAACAGTTTCTCAGAAAGAGGTGGGACTTCACCAGCCCCTCCCTGATCCATGCTGGGACTGCACCTAGCTTGTGTAGGTCTTGTGGATGCAGTCCCAAATGCTGAGTTTGTGTGTAAAAGGCCCAGCAAATAAATACTGTCACCCTGGGGGCCTCTACTTTTTCTGGCTCTTAGAATCATTACTCTTCCACAGTGACCCTTAAGGGGGAGGGCATTGTGAGATGTGTGTGTGTGTGTGTGTGTGTGTGTGTGTCCCACTTAGAATTGACCAACCCGAAGTCTCTTATTCTCTACATGTTGACATTTGTAATTGTCTGTATTAGTTGCTATCTACTGCAAAAAGAAACTTCACTAATCAGGGTAGAGAAATGCATTGGTCTATGGTATAAAGATAAGAACATATGTATTACTGTGTCTATTTAGTAGAATAGAAGTGTTAGTTTTTTCCCCTGGAGCCTATGACCTAGCCAGCCATGAGTTTCTGGCCCAATTAAGGGTATTAGGTAACAGTTTTGTCTTGTGGAGAGGACTTTAAATCTAATAAGAATGTGGTTGGTTATTTACACAGAACTTGTGCCACTATTGCTCCAGTGGGTCTATATTGGCAAGCTAGCTGTTATAGCGCACAGGCTTCACAGCTTCGTAAAACTCCCCTAATAGCATGCATGGAAACTTCCAGCACTATGAACACTATCTAGTAGTGGTAAATCTTCCGGTTAGCTTGATTTCTCCCTGACCTATGACTTAAATATGTGGTGTCTCTAGCAACAGACTCTTCCCATCAGATTCTAGAAGATAACCAAAAGCAATGGCAGTAACTAACTGGCCTGCAATATTCTTTTTTTTTTTTTTTTTTTTTTTTTTGATGGAGGGTTTTATGGAACCACAGTGACCAACAATGTGAAAAGAGGTAACTCATACTTGACACTGGGCTTTTTATATGATAGTTCGTGGTGTCTGAGGAGAGGCATGATCCCCATTACAGGGTAGCCATACATAAACCCCTTTTATATGTGTATATGTATCTGTTTAAGGAAACTTCTACAGAATGGGTTTTCATATGACTTTGTCAAAGGTCTTTAACCGGTTATCCCTTCTCCACCCTGCCCTCCCATCCCCACTCACCCTTCCTGTTCTGTTACTCTTTTCCCCCTTCATACTACCTTCATTCTATCCCCCATTCCCTATGGTCCCTTAATACTTTCCTGCTGTCTGTGGATTCTCCAGTTTAACACGTAGATCCACAGTGTTTCAAAACTATCATCTGGGCAGGGGAGATGGCTCAGTGGCCATGAATTCTGACTGTTCTTCTGAAGATCAGGGTTCAAGACCCAGTACACATGACAGCCAGTGACTATCAGTAACTCCAGTTCCAGAGGATCTAACAGTTTCTTCTTGTGTCTGAGGGCACTGCATGTATATGGTGCACAGACTGAACACTGAACTGCATAAAAGAAAAATAAATAAAAATTTAAAAAATGAAAACTAGCATTCACATATCAAAGAGGACGTGCAGTGTGGTCTTTTTGGGTCTGGGTTACCTCACTCAGAATGACCAGTCCAGCTTCATCCATTTAGCTGCAAATTTCATAATTCTATTTTTCTTTATGGTTAAATAATATTTCACAGCGTATATGCACTTTATTTTTATTATCCTTTCATCCTTTGATGGACATCAAGGCTGATTGTATTTCCTAGCTATTGTGAATATAGCGGTAATGAGCATGGATGAACAAGTCTCTGTAGTAGGATATAGAATCCTTGGGAATGTGCCCAGAAGAGACATATATGATAGTGGATCATTTGCTAGATCTATTTATAGCTTTCTAAGGAAACTCTACACTGATTTCCATAGTGGCTGAACCAGTTTTCACTCCCCATAAGAGTGATTAAGTGTTCCCTTTTCCCCATATCCATGCCAGTATTTCTAGCCATTTGTTGTCATTTTTTAGTCTTAGCCATTTTGAATGGATTATGATGAAGTCTCAAAGTAGTTTTAATTTGCATTTCCCTGATGGCTAAAGATGCTGAACATATTAAAATAAAATGTTTCTCAGCCATTTGTATTTTTCTTTCTTCCTTCCTTCTTTCCTTCCTTCCTTCCTTTCTTTTTTTTTAATTGCATTCATTCTTTAGTTCCATACCAAATTTTAATTGAATTATTTGTTTTCTTGGGGTTTAGTTTTTCAAGTTCTTTGTATATTCTCAATATCAAACCTCTGTCAGATGCATAGCCGGTAAAGATGTTCCCCATTCTGCATTTTACCTCAACATCCACATGATGGTATCATTTGCCACAGAGGAGCTTTTTAGTTTCTTGGTGTTCCTTTTTTTGCTGTCAGTATTAATGTCTGCATTACTGGGGTCCTGCTCTGAAAGTCCTTTCCTGCTCCTGTAAATTGAACTGACTCCATATGTCCTTCTCTGTCACGTTTGAGGTTTCGGGTCTTATGCTGAGGTCCATGATTAATTTGGAGTTGAATTTTGTGTGGGTGAAGCCATAAGGACCTAGTCTCATTCCTCCACACGCAGCTATCCAGCTTGGTCAGCACCATTGGTTGAAGATGCTGTTTTTTCTCTAATATTTTTTTCGTCTTTATAAAATATCAAATGATTGTAGGCACACAATACATCTATAACCCAGATATGAATATGTCTGGGTTCTCGGTTCTCTTTCTTTGATTAATGTGTCTGTTGTGTGCTAGTGCCATGCTGGTGTTTATTACTAACTTGAAATCATCTAATCATTCTTTTATTGTTCATGGTTGTTTTGTCTATCCTTGATCTTTTGTGTTTTCCTTCAAAATTTAAGATTTGTTTTTCATCTTCTGTGAAGAATTGTGTTAGAGTTTTGAAGGGATTGCACTGAACCTATAAATTGCTTTTGGCAAAATAGCATTTTCACAATATTAATCAGATGGATTATGAAGTTCCCTCCATATTCTGATATCTTCTTCTATTTCTTTCTTTGGTGTCTTAAAGTTTTTATCATATGTGGTTTTTCACTTCCTTAGTTAAAATTTATCCCAATATTGTTTGAGGCAGGCAAATGGGATCCCCTCTCCCATTTCTTTCTCAATAGATTTATTGTTGGTACATAGGATGGGTATTAATTTTTGTGTGTCCATTGTGTGAAATGTGCTTATCAGCTGCAGGAAATTTCTGGTGGAGTCTTTAAAGCCTTTTATATATAGAATCATATCATATGCAAATAAGGGTATTTGACTACTTTAGTTTTCCCTTTCCTATCTGTCCCCCTCTGCTTCTGTTGCTTTAGCTAGCTAAGACTCCAAGCACAGTATTGAACAGAAGTGGAGCAAGTAGACATCTTTATCTTGTTCCTAATTTTAGTGCAAATGCTTTGAGGTTTTCTGCACTTAGCATGATGTTGCTGAGCCCGCTTTGCTGTAGAATGCTTTTATTTTATTAAAGTGTGTCCTCTGCATTCCTAAAACGTCCAGGACTTTTAGCATAAAGAGATATTAGATTTTGTGACAGGCCCTTTCTGTATCAAAAAAAGAAAAGATGATCATGTGGTTTCTGTCTTTAAGTCTATTTATGTAGTAAGTGATATTTATTGACTGATATATGTTGAACCATTTCCACATGGGATGAAGTTCACTTCATAGTAGTGGATGACATTTTTGATGTTTTCTTGAATTCAGTTTCCAAGTGTTTCATTGAGTATTTTTGCCTCTTTGTTTATCGGGAGATTGACTCTTACTATTCTTTTTTGTTATTGCTGAATCTTATCTGCTTTGGGAATTATGATAATACAGATTTTGTAAAAATAATTTGAAAGTATTTCTTCCTTTTTCATTTTAGGAGTAATTTGAGGAGTATTGATGTTGGTTCATTGAAAATCTTATAGGATTTTGTGTTACATCCATCTGGCCCTGAGCTTTTATTAGTTCAGAGATTTTTTTTTAAAGTAACTTCTCCTATCTCATTGGTTGTTATATGTGTGTTTAAATTATTTTACTTCATCCTAGTTTAAGTTTGGTAGATCATATGTATCTAGAAATCCACTGATTTCTTTTAGATGTTCTAGCTTAGTAGGAAATTATATTTTTGAAATTACAATTATATCACTTCTCTCTTCTGTTTCCTCTTTCCAAGCTCTCCCATATACCCTTCTTTGCTTTCTTTCACATTCATGACCTTTTTCTCATTATTATTATATGCACATGTATGTATATATGATCTATATGTATATTGTATATCTATATTGAGGCCCGTGGCTTCTCCCCATCTACTTTGCCATGTCTATTGGTATCTTCCTTGTTCAGCTCATGTTTAGGCAGTCATGCTGGTGAGACCTCATGTATGTAGCTTCTCACATTAGTAGAAGACTCTCTCACAGAAAACTCCTTAGTCCTCTGGCTCCTACAACTTTCCACCCCCTCTCCCACAATGTTCCTTGAGTCTTAGGTTTGGGAATGCTTTTGTAAGCATATCCACTGGGACTGGGCTCCATAATTCTACGTTTGACTGGTTGTGGTTTTTTGTAGTGGTCTCCATCTGTTGCAAAGAGAAGTTTCCTTGATGAACGGTGAGGACTACACTTATCTGTGTATATAAAGATGAATATTTTGAAGGTTGGTAGGGATTATGTTAGTAAAGTGGTGGCTGTAGGTTCTCTTCCAAGGTTCAACTTCACTAGCACTGAGTTGTTGGGTAGGTGTCCAGTACCAGGCATGGTCTCCTCTTGTTGAGCAGATCATAAGTCCAATTAGAGAGCTGGTTACCACCACAGTATGTGTGCCATTACTGCACAGTTAGTGTACTGTGCCATGCTGGTCATTGTTGTGATTCAGAGGTGACATAGATGAGTGTGATTATAGATTGTTTCCCTCCTTTGGAAGCTTGCATGGTGCCTTCTGTTACTATGAAATCTAGTTCCCGAGGAGGCAGGGAGGGAACATTCAGATTAGTTCCAGCTCAAGGTCCTCTGGGCCCAGTTTCTGAAGTGCATGCTGTCTTATGCACTAGGGTTTTCCACCTTTTGGTGTGTGGTCAAGGGCATTAACAGTAGTCTGTATGTGTTGGGAGTACCTTGGAAAACCCTGCTCAAAAAGAGGGCTTCTCCTGTCTAATATTGGGGTTTTATTAGGTGGCTTTGGAGCCGTCCTAGAACTCACTCTGTAGACCAGGCTGGCCTCAGATTCACAGAGATCCACCTGCCTCTGTCTCTGCCTCTGCCTCTGCCTCTGCCTCCTAAGTGCTGGGGTTAAAGGTGTGGGTCACAACCACCCACCTGGTCTTTGGTTCTTGGAGGGTAATTTTCAGCCTAAAAGTTCATTTAAACTATATATGTATATTGAAACATAGAATCATGTGTATTATAAGCTTTTTAGATTGTTAATCGTACAATTGCTTATGACTTTTTCAGACATCCTTACTGTTATTTTGCCAGCCTCTCTCCTTTTGTATTTACTTCTATCCTTCCTCCTAAAAAGCCCCCCTTTCCCATTTCCCCAGACAGATCACTGTACCTAATATAATATATACATTTTTAAAGCATGTCCTTACAATTCTCTGAATTTCCTCAGTGTCTATTATTATGTCTATTACCTTTTCAACTCTAATTTTCCTGAGTCTTCTTTCTCTTTCTTTCCATTAATTAAGCTAAAGAATTGACAATCTTGTCGATGTTCTCAGAGAACTTTTTGTTTCTTTGATCGCTTATATTTTTAAATTTCTATTTCATTCATTTCACCCCTGATTTGATTATCTCTTCCCATCTACTATTGTTTGTTCCTGTTTTTCCAAAGCCTTCAGGTGCTTCATTAAGTTTTAATTGTTTTGATGAGAATTTTCCTCTTAGGACCTCCTTCATTATGTTCCATAGATTTTGGTATGTTGTTTTTATTTAATTATAGGAATTTTTAAATTTCCTTTTTGATTTACTCTCCATGTGTTTGTTACTTTCTGTAATGTCTATTGCTGTTGAGGTCTACCATCAGTTCACTGAGGTTCATTAGGGTGCAGGATTTAGTTTTCTGTGTTTGTTGAGACTTGCTTTGTGTCCTAATACATAACTAATTTTAGAAAAAGATCCATGGGCTGCTGAATGTGCAATATTTTAGTGGAATGGTTTGTAGATATGTTAATGTCTTGGTTAGTGTTTCTATTGCTGTGAGTTTTGTGTACTCCTCCATATCACAGTTCATCATCCAAGACAGTCTGGATAGAAACTCAAATAAGACAGGAACTGGAGACTGGAGCTAATGCAGAGGCCATGCGTGCTGTTGCTTAATGGCTTGCTCTTAATAACTTGCTCAACTTGCTTTCTTACAGGACTCAGGACCACCAGCCCAAAGATAGTCCCACTATCAATGGGCTGGGTCTTCTCCCATCAGTCACTAATTAAGGAAGTGCCTGACAGGCTTGCCTACCTACAGCCCAATCTTATGGAGGCATTTTCTCAATTGAGATTCTCTCCTCTGAAATGACATTAGCTTGTGTCAAGTTGGCATAAAACTAGCTAGGACAATGTGGTAGTTTGAAAGAAAATGGTCCTCAAAGGGAATGGCACTTATGAGAGGTATGGCCTTGGTTGGAGGAAGTGTGACACTGTGGAGGTGGACTTTAAGGTCTCATATATGCTCAAGCCATGCCCAGTGAGACAGACCACTTTACCACTAAGCCATCTCTCCAGTCTCATAACGTTGTATTTTAATAAAGTTGGGTGCCCTTGTGCTTGGTACATGTATGTTTAGAACCGTGATGTCCTTTTGGTGGATTGTTCCTTTAAAGAGTATGAAGTGCCCTTCCTTCTCTCTTCTGATTGGTTTTGTTTTGAAGTCTGTTCTGTCAGACATTAGAATAACTATGTCTGTTTGTTTCTTAGTTCCATTTGCTTGGAACACCTTTTCCATCCTTTTACCCCAAGATAGTAACTATGATTGACTGACATTGAGCTGTGTTTCTTGGTTTTTCAAGACAGGGTTCCTTAGCCCTGACTGTCCTAGAACTCACTCTGTAGACCATGCTGGCCTCAAGCTAGACACCCTCCTCCCTCTGCCTCCCCAGTTTAAAGGAATTAAAAGCTTGTGTCACCTTACCTGGGAATGGGGTGTGTTTCTTGGAAACAGCAAAAAGGTGGGTCCTGTTTTCGAATTCAATTTGCTAGTCTGTATATTTTTATTGAAGAATTAAATCCATTCATACTAAGAGTTGATGTTGAAAATATGCATCCTGGTTATTTTGTTGATTTTGTGGTTATTTTCTTAGAACTTTTTTGCTTAACTGTCCTGTATTGCTTAATTTCTATATCTTCTTGGGTGTGTTTATTCTTCTCTTCAAACTAATCTTCCCAGTATTCTCTGTAGAGATCGTTTAGTGGCCATAAATTCTTTTAGTTTGTTATTTTTAACTTTTATTTTATATATGTGGGTGTTTTGCCTACATGCATGTTTGTGTATCACACATGTGCCTGGTGCCTGCAGAGACCAGAAGGAGGCATCAGATTCCCTGGAAATGGAGTTACAGATGGTTGTGAGCCACCATATGGGTGCAGGGAATCAAATCTGGGTCCTCTAGAAGAGCAGCTGGTGCTCTTAACCATTGAGCCATCTCTCCAGCCTCTTTAATCCATTTTTAATCAAGAAAATTTTTCTTCAATTTTAATGGACAGTTTTGCCTGTGTTGACAGTTGTGGTCTTGCAGAACATGAAAAAAAAAATCTTTCCACATCCTTCTGGCTTTAAAATTTCTGTCCAAAAATCAGGTGTTATAGTCAGGCAGCCATGGTGCACACCTTAATCCTGGTGCTTGGTCAAGCAGATCTCTGAATGTGAAACCAGCTGGGTCTACAGAGGGAATTCCAGGACAGCCAGGGCAACACAGAGAAACCCTGTCTTCAAAAACAAAACAACAAAGCATGCATTGTTGAGGTGGTTTCTCTCTTTCAGCTTTCAATATCCTTTTTCTTCTGTGTTTAATGATTTAAGTACAATATGCTGGAGGAAACTTATTTTCTGGCCCTCTCTTTTTGGATTTTTATAGGTCTCTTGTATCAGGACTGTTAGCAAAAGCCTCATGAGCTACTCTCTCTAACCAGGCTCTGTACCCATTTCTGAGCCAACCGTTGTGGCAATGCTGGAAAGAGCTGGTGGGCTTTGGGTCTGAGTTCCGTGCTCCGTTCTTAAAGTATTGCTAGTGTGGCTGCTGTGACAACATACCTGGAAATGATGCCTTTTGGAAGACAATGGTTACTGAGCTCATCGTGAGGGTGCCACCCACCATGCTGGGGAAGGCATGGCACCAAGAGCACAAGAGCAGCTCTAGTTGTGGTGGCAGGATTGTGAGATGTGGTCACACCTCATCCACAGCTGGGGAACCAAGTTCCATGCCTCCATTTTCCCTTTGTACTCAGTTCGGGGCCCTAGCCCACACAATGGCCCCTCCTACATCCAGGATAGGTCTTCTCTCCTCAGTTAACCCACTCTGAAACCATTCTTCTGGTGATTCTAAACCCAGTCAAGTTGACAATGCAGTTGAGCTGTCTCATTAGCTCCTTCTGCCATCTCTGCAAAGGTTGGCTCAGAAACGGGCACAGAACCTGGTTAAAGAGGGTAGCTCATGAGGCTTTTGCTAACAGTCCTGAGAAAGAAATAATTACCCATTTCTCATCAGACACAAACTAAATAGGTAGGCTTGTGGAGTGAGGGACACCTTATAATCACAAAGCTCAAACCTGACTGAAAATTCAGTCAACCCAGAAAGGGACAGAGTGGCTCCAGAGTCTTTCTTGCTATCTTGCATGGGAGCCTGATATTAAACTTGAGGCCAAGATCTCCAGGATTGACATATTCACCAGCGCTGTCAGGACCCCATATTCTGGCAGATCCTCATCTCTAGCAAAGCCTGGGACTAAGGAGCAGAGAGACAATGACTGGACCAACCTCTAAGCTCAGGTGGAAGTTAATAAATAGGCAATATCACAGTTCTCTCCTGTGCACCATGGTGTAAGACTCCAGCTAATGTGGGGGAGGCCAGGAGTCTCTCAATTCCCAGGATGCCCCTGGCCCATCAAAATAGCTCTATGTGCAGAATTTCTATTTTTTTAAGAACATATAGATAGAAAGGGAGTGCCCAGGCTGTCCCTCTGGAGGAGAAATGTCTACCAACTATTTTCCCAGGTAAAAGCACTCTTTGTACTTGGATAGCGTGTCAGCGTCATGGGGCCCCAGATTACCTAAATTCTGTCCTTTGTCCTAGGTGACTCAGCTTGATCACACTGGTGTGGAAACAGACAGGAAAGAAGTGAGCACCCTGCTGAGGTTTTCTAATTAGTGTAGAGGTCCGGTAGGAGTCCCTGTCTCTGGGTCTGCAGACTTCATTGTTGGTAAAGATCTTTAGAACTTGGCCAAAATGCAGGTCTTACCACAACATTCTGAATTACCTCTCAGGTGATGTTGGTCCATGATCCAGACCAGGGCCTCTCCAGTTCCACTCCTCCCACAGTCTATCTCCTAACAGCCTGGCAATAGCCTTGGAGTTGCTCATTACAGCAAGCTGTCTACTTTCCCATCCATTTTCTCACACTGTTCCTCTGCCCAGATGTTTTTCCAGGCTGCATCCTATTGCTATGTCTATCCCCAAGCCATCTTACATGCCAGCATCTTCCCCACTGACAGAGCCCCCCTCCCCACTCCTCCCATAATCTTCAGTTCTGAATGCCCGCAGCTGTTACATCTACCACCTTAAGATAATTCCCACACATCCTTTAGTGTTCAGTTCTTTGGTCACCTCCTGGACCTGTGAGAACCAACCATCTTTCATGCCTTGTGTATGACTCTCACCTACTGAGGCCTCTGTGTCAGGTTCGGTATCATAATGAGTATGTTCCCCTGAGTCCCTAGAGGATTATTACACCCTATGTAAACAGAATCAGTGAGCCTGACACAGCCATAAACTCAGCCTACTGCTCTGGCTCTTCCCTGGCCTCATGGAAGCCTGTCCCATCATCTTGCAGAAAATAAAATAAAATAAAATAAGTAACATGTTGAACAAGGCACTTGGCACAAAGTAGAAGGTGCATAATTATGCATAAGGCATTGTCTTGTCCCCAAGGTCCCTTATTGGCACACACGAGGGCAGTACATGAGTCTTCAGAGTAAACCAATTGGGTGTGAGCTTTGCCTGGAAGAGTTGAGGAGAACTTTGCAAAAAAGGCAATATTTGAATCTGGTCCTTAAGGATGATGGGAAGCCTCTGGGATAAGGACAGACATGAGGTGATTTGGGCAGAGGCACCAGAGTAGGCTGGCTAGAATGAACATGTCACGTCACATCTGGAGGATGGCATGGACCTCGCTGGCTGATCTAGAGTCTTCAGAGAAAACGAAGGATGACATGTGGACAGAATGTAGTGTGGCTTCTAAGGTATTCAAGCTTGAATACCGAGCTTGAAAGGTGACACCTTGACTTGATAAGCACTGGGGCAGCTTGAACAGCCTTCGTAAAAACTGGGCTGAGAGTTTAGGGCAGTCAAGGGGATGAGGAGATGCATCAGAAATTATAGCTCTGGTTGGTGAGGATGACAAGGACCTGGACAGAGTCCTGTGCTAGAAGAGAGGGAGAGATGGCTTGAGAGACACTGTGGGAGTGGGAGTGCCAGGAGCCAAGCCTGTTCAGTACCCTGCATCCTTCCAAATTCCTTTTACACTCTACCCACATGGCCGCCTGCTCCCCAGCAGATTCTTCTCCTCCACCTTGGCTGTCAAATTCTAAGGCAAGGCAGTTCCAAATGCTGACTACATCTTCGTTGGCCCATCTCAGCTTTTGGCAAATGAATCGGCACTGTTCCCCAGAAAGCCTTCCTTGAACTTCATACAGTTAGCAAAGAGAAGTGTTAACGGTATGATCTGTTCTAATCCCAGCCCTAACACTAACCCAGCTTTTTTCACTCCCTCATACGCTGCCAAAGTCAAACGAGAAGGCCTGTGCCAGACACAAGTGATTTCAGCTGAACAAGCACTGCAAGGGTCACAGAGCTGCTAAGTTTGCAAAATGCTCTGCCGCTTCGGAACTGGCTTGGGGCTGTTGGTGGAGGGCCACTTGGGTCACACACACACACACACACACACACACACACACACACACACACACACCAAAAAAAAAACAAAAAAACCTGCAACAAATAACATACTGTTGACTCAGAAATAAGCCAGGAGACAACTGCCCTTCCCTCGGGGAATGGGTGAAGTGGGAAGGTGTGATCTTGGATTATTCCCCTTCTAACAAGAGGCAGCAATAATGTTTTACCAGGGGCTGAAGAAAGATGGAGGGCTGAGGAACACACAATGTGCGCTTTTTGTCCACTTCTTTGAAAAAGGCTGTTGTGCTTAATTTCCTCAACAAACTTATAAAGCCGGTGGGTTCTGTCCGCTTCCCAGAAGAGGGAGCTGGAGTTTAAAAGAGCATGTGTAAAGCAAGCTTTGCTGAAATACGAGCGGCATAGAAGTGTCCTTACTTTAAGACACCCAAAGGGGTTTGCATCTGGAGAGCTTGCAAAGGACATTCCAAGGCATCTGTGCTCAGGATGGCTGCGATGAGCCACCGAGACATGGGGAACTGAGAGTCGACAAGAGGTTTGTCAGATGGAAAGCGAGACTTAAACAGAGAACTAAGTCCAGATCCAGTTTCCTTTTCGTGGGGGAGGGTGACATAAGAAAGAGAAGGGCATTCCCAAGGGAAAGGGCCCTGGGTGGGGGTGCTTGCGGTGCGTGGTGAAACAAGTAAGGTCCAAGTGGGCTGGCCGCCCTGGTGTGCAATGGGCTCACCGTCACACATGCCGGTACCGGAGCCACACTGCACAAACGTCAACCCAGATTCTGCCATGCAGTCCTCAATGCCTCCGTTTGTTCTTCTATAAATAGTAACAGTACAGCCTTCAGGATCAAACCATGAGAAGACGTCAGAGACTTTTGAGGCTATAACAGAAGGATCAGTGTTGACTCCACATCTGTGCTCAGGGAAAGTCCTTGTTAAAAAAAAAGAGAAGTCAAGTCCGGTGGCAATGCGCACACTTTCAATCAGAGCACTCTCGAGGCAGAGGCAGGCAGATACTGGTGAGTTCGGGGCCAGCCTAGTTTACACAGCGAATTCAGGACAGCTGGGGCTACACGGAGAAATCCTGTCTCAAAAAAAGAAAAGAGAGAGGGGGAGGATGAAGCGCTGGATTCATGAACTCCTAGCAGCTGTAAATTGTGTGCTCAAGGCTTGCATGAGATCAAGGCAATCAATATTCTAGCAAGGAATGGAAACAAGTTCATGAACCTCCACCCCTAACTGAGAAGCTATACATGTCTTCTGGGGAGGGAGAGTCAGTTTTGTTGAATGCTGTGGTTTGAGGCGGGCTGGCCATGTTCCACTGGATGTCACCGCGTCCAGGAGTATGTGAGCAACACACATGGAGTCAACGGGTTACTACAAATAAAAGAACAGGGGAATAGATAGGTGGAGTGGATCGGGAAGGAATAAGGTGTAAATATGACGGAAATAATTGTATGGAAATGTTCAAAGAACAGTGAGACAACAGGCTGGGTGTGGTGTCTCAAGCTCCTACTCACAGCACTAAGGAAGAACACAGAAGGGTTGTTACGGGTTCAAAGCCATCTTAGACTGCAGAGTAAATTCTAGACCAGCCATGGCTTCACAGTGAGACAGGCCAGGTAGAGGAGCAGGAGGAGAAGCCAAAAAACAGAACACTAAGAAGTTGCGGTGTGAGAGGCGTGCATTCATGCCTGCTGGGTATTATAGGAACTGGTAGTGATGAAGATGGGGAGGTGGGGGCATGGAGTAAGTGCTACTAGCTAGGGACAGGAATTCAGGGATTACCAACCTCTACATCAGAAAAGGTGCAGGATGGCAGTGGTCTGGGCAGTCAGAGGGTCACAGAGCTGCTGTAGGGCAGAAATGAGGGCAAGAAGGGCTCAGAGCCCACACTGCTCTACCTCGGGTGCCCTTCCCATCTGAGAGAGCCCCCTTTAACCCTACTCAGATACCCTTTTCCACCCTACCTCCCCACCCCACTCTTCCCTGACCTTCAGTGTCCCACTTTTCCACTTTCCAAATAAAGACACAGAACATGAACAAGGCAGAGTGCATTCACCAGGTGAAGAAAGGCTGCCTTCTCTCCTCCCTTCTTCCTCTGCCCAAACTCGCCAGTGCACGAACTGGAAGAAAGGAGGAAAATCATTTCCAATCAGGAGGCCCCTTTAGCTTAAGACCAAACAGAAGAACAAGCCATCCTTTTTATCATTACTAGTAATTGCTTTGTGTTCTTGAAACGTTTCATTGCAGTGGTGGCTACCATGAACCTGTACCTTCTCATTTCTGGATCCAGCTGTGAAAAATGAAGCTGTTGCTCTCCAGAGGAAGCCAGCACTTGAGTATCTCCCACTCCCCACTCACCCCACCCTGAAAATGGCAAAAGCAGGGGAAAAAGGAAATGAATGTGCGGGGATTGAAAAGATGGCTCAACAGTTTATCGAGCTGGCTGTTCTTCCAGAGGTCCTAAATTCAATCCCCAGCACCCACACAGTGGCTCACAGCCATCTATAGTGGGATCTAATGCCCTCTTCTGGTATAAAGTCGTATATGCAGATACAGCACTCATCCATAAAATAAATACATCTTTTAAAAACAGAAGAAAAGGGATGTTCACCCACACACCACAGGACAATATACAGCCAATAAGCTTTTGAAGTGTCACACTGTGCCACTGAGGAACATGTCTGAGTGGATGCTCTTCCTGATCAAGCATGACTGATGACAAGCCAGTGAGGTGAGCAAAACGAGGGGTAGTAAGTTAGCTGCAGCTGGTGCATGCATGCACCCCAGGCCAACCTGTGAGCTTCCACAAGGACTAAGACTTGAGTAAGGCCACGGAGCTGGCTAAGGGTCTCAAAGAACAGGGTTTTTTTTTTTGTTGTTGTTGTTTGTTTTTTGGGTTTTTTTTTTTGTGTGTGTGTGTGTTGTTGGGTTTTGTTTGTTTGTTTGATTGGTTTTTGTTTTGTTTTTATCTCTAAGCAAAATACACTTAAATATGCACCCCTCCTGCCCCAACATCCAAACTGTAACTAGAGAAAGCCATGTGCTCTGTGCCCAACAGACCTCAATTTTTATTACACTTTTGTTCCAGTGTTGTCTGATTTGATTGAAATGTAAAGAAATGGTACCTATGGGGGGCGGGGGGAGCGATCAGCCCGGCTTCCTAAACCAAGGAGTACAAGCTCAGCTCCAACTCCAAACAAAAGCAAAAGTTTTCATTTACTTATTTATTTATCTATCTATCTAAAGATAGGTCCCACATAGCCGAGGCTGGTCTCCGAATCGCTATATGGCCAAGGATGATCTTAAATTACAGACATGGCCAACCATGCACTCTAACAACGGAACTACAATCCCAGCTCCCAAATGTCTATTTCTTGCCAAAAAAGAAGGCCCAGAAAAACTGCACTGTCTACCCCAGCCCGTGGAAAGGATCCAAGCACGCTGGAGTCCTGTCTAGCCAAAAGCACCCGAGAGCCACTTTTAGAAAGAGAGCAGCAAAGCTCTGATTTTCATGTTAAATCCCCATTCAGCCTCAGAAATGTTAAAAATAAACCTTCACCTGCGTCTGATTTTCTTTTGTTATCACAGCCATTGTCACTGAACAAAGAGGTAGCAGGGGCCTCTTTGGACAGTTCACAGAGTTCACCTCTGAGCCCAGATTGGAGGGACACAGATGGCAATGGACAGAGGACTAGCAGGAGTGTCACAAGGGCTCAAATACTCTTCAGAGCCTCCATGCTCCTGAGGGTGGATTGGGCTCTACAGATTGCCCTGCCCACAGCTCTACATGGTTCCCAGAAAGAGATTTGGGGGTGCTCAGATTTCCCCCTAAGCAGTAGCGTGGCATAGAGTGGGGTCCTGGATTCTTTACCCTCTCTGATTTGCAGCCGAGGTTCCCATTACACGGAGGGGCGATTAAAATAGGACAAGAAATCACAGCCCAGGCACTGTAGAACTGATCCCTCAAGCTGGACCCCCTGTTGCTATGGATGGGATTTGGGCTTGAGAGCCTGGCAATCAGGTTCATTCAAGAGCATTACTTTTAGTTGTGTGGCCTTATGCAAATTACTTGACCTGCCTGAACCTGCTTCCCTCTTTGTAAAATAGGCATAAATGGGTATGTCGGCAATGAGAACCTTTGTAACACACAAAGCACCATGTACATCGTCTTTTGTACCATGGAGATTTATTTCAGGCTCAAAAATTCAGAGTAGGTGTTTCTAATCTGTGGGACTTTAAAAAAAAACCCTTTTTTTGTCTTTTTGTTTGTTTTTTACTATTTTCAGTTGTGTACATGAAACACTGCTTAGGGGACCAGAGCATCAGTTCGCCCTGAATCCAGAGTCACGGGTGGATGTAAGCTGCCTGGTGCAGGTGCTGGGAATCAAACTCCAGTCCATCTTCTTAACTGATGAGCCATTGCCCTAGCCCCTTAAAGACATGCCTTTCGGGGGGTGGGGGTGTCCTTCAAGATGGAATTTAGGTAGCTGGGCCACCATATCCCACTGTAGCTCTCTGTATGTATCAGTCCAGAGCCTGAGAAGGTGATGAGGCATTCCAACAGGGTTGAGGGCTGTGCACAGGCCTGCAAGTGCCCTGAACCACTTCTGATCTACGAAGCATCTGTAAGTCAGCCACACAGCTGCAATTCACTGCAGAATGCACCAGGAAATGAGGCCCAGCTGTGTGCCAGGAAGCGCCTGCGCACACGCTAATGCTGAAAGGGAAGAGGCTGGCCTGAAATGCAGACCACAAATGTGTAGCTGTCACATGGCTCCTCCTCTTCCACTGTGGCCAAGCGCTTTGTCCTTTGTAATGACACAGACAGGAGCTGCAGCTGTCCAGCCCCTGTGGCCCCATGGTCATAGGCCCACACTTCCCTATGTGCCACTTCCCACATGATACCAGTGTCATCTCATTAAGTTCCTGCTGGGCCACCAAATCAGCAGGCTCAAGGAGACAAGCCCCGATGTCAGGAAGCCACCAGTTTTGGAATTGCTGGCTGCCAATGTTTCCATTAAAATGTGTTCATGCCTCATGCATGTGACCCAGTCACCTGTTGCACAATCCCCAGACCTCCGTTCTGCCCTGAATCCTTCATCTACCTGTGTGGCTCTTAGGAACATACATGCTCTCAGTACTGAGGGGGCTCCTAGATTCCTATGTATGGCTTCCACACTCAACCTTGTCTTGTCCACAGGTCAGATATTTGACCCCATGCCTTTGCCTGGACCCCGAGGTTCACCATGCCTCTGCTTTGCATTTCTTTACACATAAAAGAGTAGTTTGATTTGTTTAGGTTTTTATGTTTGGTTTGTTTCCTTCAAGCAGGATCAGGCTAGGCTGGCCTCTAAATTCTTTTGCCCCAGCTTTCTGAATGCTGACATTATAGGTGTGCTAACAACACAGGCTTTGGTGTGTGTGTGTGTGTGTGTGTGTGTGTGTGAGTGTGTGTGTGAGTGTGAGTGTGAGTGTGTGTGAGTGTGTGTGTGTGTGTGTGTGTGTGTGTTGTGTGTGTGTTCCGTTCATTTTGTTCTATATAGATGGAGACTCACTAATTTCCAGACTGTCCCTGCTCTCCTGAGATTGAGCAATCCTCCCACTTAGCATCCAGCTAAAACTAAAGGCCTGATCTGCTTTGGCTCCCATATAAAACACTGTGCCCTCCATCCCCCAACTGCTACTTTGTGTTTGCCCCGCATCAGTTTCCCATTCGCCTGTGTGTCCATATGGGAGAAAGGGCTATCAGCAACATGCTAGAGAAAACTGTGGCTTCTCAGCCGTAGTGAACGTGGTTTCACTAGCTATGGGAAGAGTTGTACTGCAGGTTGAAATTCATGTAGTTCCTAACATGTGTCCAAATCCCTGAACTTCTGAACTCCAAATAGAAGACCCAACTCCTTTCTAACTTGACAGCTCAAGGTTCTGAAACTTGTGAGCCAGACCCTCTTCAACAGCTCAGACTTGGATAAGTCATTAAAACACTCTGAAGCACTGGCTGCTTTTCCAGAGGACCTAGGTTCAAGTCCTAGCACACACAATGTTGCTCACAACAGTTTTTAATGACCTGACGCCCCCTTCTGGCCTCCCAAGTACTGCATGAATGTGGTAAACAGACATACGTGCAAGCAAAACACCCATTCATATAAATCATTATTTAAAAAAAAAAAACAAAAAAACCTCATGTTATTAACTGGACATGGTGGCTCACATCTGTTAACTCCAGCACTTGCAAGGTTGAGGCAGGTGGATTGTCATGAATTTGAAGCCAGCATGGGATAAATATAGAGTTCCAAGGCTCATGTTGTTGCCTGTCCGCTTGCTTCTTTAAAGGCTTTGTCTTGCCAGAGCAAGCACCCTTGGAGGGCTATCCAGCTGACTTCTTTCTAAAAGTGCCACTGTGCAGCCTCTATCAAACTCAGACTTTCAAAGTTACTTGGGTTGGGAGAGGATGGTGGAGGGTGAAGGTTGCTGCCACAGGCTCCACAACCAATACAGCAAAGAGCCCAGCTCCCAGGCTCTGTGCTTGAGCCCACGAGGCAGATCCACGAAGCCCTCTGTCCACTGAAGGCTTGTCCTCCTGAGGGCTCCTTCTGTGTGGCCTGAGAGAATGCTAGATGGAGAGAGACTTCACAATAAGCTGTTCCTTCTCTACTTCCGAGAGTTCCACATCAGCTACAGACACAGCTCTTTGTCTAGTGCCAGACCCAGAGATGTTTCCAGGCCAGGAGACTCAAAGGTCTACAATACACTCTACATATCTGCTTTGACTCTGTTCCCCAAAAAGACCTGGGCGTGGGGGGGAATCTACCTCGAATGAGGTTCAAGCAACTCTTTCTCAGCTAGACCTGTCCTGCCATCTAGTGGCGAGCAGCGGGGAATGGGAAGGACCAGACACAGGTGGCTAAGGTAGTTGGGGAGGTCAGGATTGATAGGCAGATAGGGGCAGATCAGAACTGGGGGTGGGTTGGGGTGTTATGGAGGAGTCTAGGGTAAGAATGGTCCTGTTTCTCCATCACTTCCTTCTGACAAGTACCATACAAAGGGCTTTCATTTTCTCTGCATTTTGGTTCTCCCCGTAGTCCTTACAAGAAGGCAGAGCTGAAGTCCAGGGGTCAAAAAACTCGATGAAGTTCAGTTAACTTGGCAATTAAATCCGGGATTATTTTTATTTCATAGCTGGAGGTTCTGGGAAGGATTCTAGAGCCTCCAGTGACCTCTTTCTCAGCAGAGCTTAGTGACACACACCTATAATCCCAGCACTGGGGACATAAGGATTGTCTCAAATTCAAGTCTACAGAGCAAATTCTAGGACAAGCATGGGTGCGAAGCAACATGTCCTTCCTTCTGCCCCTGCTTCCGCCTATGGCCAAACATGAGAGGCTGCCTGTGAGAGTCCCACTTCCACCTGCACAGGGTCCTCAAGTCTGCAGCCTAAGCATCTCCTGTAACAGGCCCCCAGAACGCACACACTGACTCCATGATAAAAACACCACTCAGGCCATAAAACTGAGCATGTAGACAGCACCACCCGCTAGGAAAAAAACAAAGGCCTAACCTACCAAAGTCTGTAGTTTTGGGAAAGTCTCAAAATGTACTGATCTTGCTTTTTGGCTTGTTTTTCTGCTCCTGGCTAACTGTTGTTGTTCACTGAAGTTTGTCAACCCAGGACATGGATTTTGTGTTTAAAAGTTCACCCTGAGAAAGAGTCGGTGCTGCACTGGGATCCCTAACACCCAGCACAGTCGTTGGCCAGCCAGTAAAGACTTTCCATTGTCTTAAGCCCATGCCCAAGCAGTCTTCTTTGGTGGACACCACACAACAGTCCCCAAAGAAGGCTTTGTCCTTTGTCTCTTTGACCTGGAGTCTCTCTCTCTCTCTCTCTCTCTCTCTCTCTCTCTCTCTCTCTCTCTCTCTCTCTCTCTCTCTCTCTCTCTCTCTCGGGGAATAGGGTCTCACTCTGTAGCTCTGTGGCTCTGTGGCCTGTGTGGCCTTGAGCTCACTACATTGACCAGACTAGCCTGGAATCCACAGAATTAAATTAAAAGCACCACCATACCTGGCCATCTTCACATGTTTTAGATTAATGTGTGGAGTTCTTTTCCCTTCCTGCTGTATGAAGTGGAGATCCCTAAAGTGGGTGACCTCAGCGCCGCTGGAAAGCTTGGTTGAACATCATAAAAGTACTTATGCTCTTTTTTCTTTTTTTCTTTTATGTACATTGGTGTTCACCTGCATGCATGTCTGTGTGAGGGTGTCTGACCCCTACAACTAAAGTTACAGACAGTTGTAAGCCTCCATATGGGTCCTAGTGGTAGGAATTGAACCCAGGTCCTCTGGAAGAATAGTCAGAGCTCTTAACCACTGAGCCATCTCTCCAGCCCAGTACTTGTGCTCTTACAGAGCAGTGGAAGCAGGCCTATGACAGCCCCTGCCTTGTCCCAGCTAGGAAGAGGCACACAGCATCCTGCTGAACATGCAAGTTATTGAAGGATAGCAGCCACCCTTCCCACATGCCCACCCAGATGAGTGATAGATCACCTCTTTTTAGTTTAGTTTGGGTTTATTTTCCAGTATCGAGAATGCATGTAGACCTAACTCCTGTGCTGAGTGCTTAAAGTGGCACTAAGGAGGATGGCAGTCCTCAATGTGATGTCCTCACAGCTGAAACTGGCTGCAGAAAAGCTGCTTGCCATCTTGAGGGCCTTCTACGGAGTTGGATCCCTAGCCACGAGCTCCTCCACCCTGTACTACTACTGTTCCTGCTCCTGCTTGCACCCAAAAGCATGTGTCACATGCCTTAGGGAAGTCAGGGTCCCTTGCCTCTGCAGAAGTAGACCACCCCTGGCCCTTAAAGTTTTAGTGGTGAGTTTTTACCATCTCTGCAATCCCAACCTTTGCTTCTGTTTGTTTGTTTGTTTGTTGTGACTTTTAAAGACAGTCTTATGCAAAGGAGAACTTTGAACGGCAATCCCTCCTGGGCCCTGGATTAGGAACAAACCACACCCCAACACCTGTTTTCACAGAGAGATTCTTTAGTAAGCAGAGAAGAAAAATTAAAGTGGCAAGTGGCTGCTTTCTAATTCAGGCAGCCAATGACCTTGCAGGTGTAACTTTTAAGAGGAGGAAAAGGAGAGGTCTGTGTTATAATGGGCTAGGATGCAGTGGGAGGAGATAGGTGATGAGGGAGACAGGGAAGGGGACAAGAGAAAGGGGTGGGGTATTTGTCCCAGAGGGACAAGGACAGCCTCGCATATAGAGGAGACAGACATGGAGAGGTAATGGGGAGAAGGGCAAGGCCTGCCAGAGCCACATGTTCCAGTGAGCTAGTGTCCCTTCAATGTGTATTCCAGGCCCCCTCAGACTTTCTATGTAGCCAGTCTTCCTGCCTCTACCTCCTGATTATAGGGGTGCACCACCATGTCTGGTTTATGCAGTGCTGGGGACTGAACTGAAGCCTAATAAATTGCTATGCAATTAACTATATTAACTATCTTGTCCCATCAGCATTTTACATGTCAGGAGTCGGGGTGGGGGCTGAAGGAGACAAGATCACTGAGCAAGTGTAGCGGTGTGCCCACTCATTGTGCAACAGTTTCTTCGGATATTGAAACATTCTATCCCACACCTAAGCTCCTTGAGCAGGAAGGTAAACAACTCAAAACAACTTGAGGAAGTCCCTGAAACTGAGCAGATTCAGTAGGCCCCTCCCTGCCAGAGTCAACGCTAAACTGGGTCCCTCTCAGCCGGAGTTCTACAAAGAGGATTCTCAATCAAGCCAAGCTGCAAAGACTCTGGGACCAGACCAGTCGCCTGGAAGATGTCACTTGGAAAGGACATTCTTCAACCAGTTGAGCTGCCTGCAGGCTGTGCTGTGTACTCCAGGTTCCCAGTTTTGTGATTTGTCACCCATGCTGGGTTGGGCTTTGGTGATGCAGCTGTCTTTGAGTCATTTCTGCTCATATAAACAACCCCTCACCCTTACTCCTGTAAGTGATACCAGTATAACTCATGGTTCACCAAGTTGGACTTCTCTGGTATTCATACTTTGGTCTGGCTTGGGCTCCCTGTCTATGAGAAGTAGATCTGTGTGTTGATTCTCCCCAGAAAAAAAACGTTTTGTCCCACAACACCTGCAGTTGCAACACTCAGGAGCAGGAGGATCAGGTGTTGAAGGTCATTCTTGATATACAGGAAATTCAAGGTCAGCCTGGGCTCTGGTCTCAAAAGAACAAAACATAAGTCACCAGTAGCCAGAAGAACAGCAAACAGCACGGGATGGAAAGCACCACCCTGAGATACAGGGAGCTGTGTCTCATTTCTCCCTGTCTTTGCCAGGCCTCTCCTCCAGCTCCCTGCCCTCACCTTTAGCAAATGCTCTGGGTTTCACTTGGAGTCAAATGGTTAGATGGCTGCTTCAGCTCTGGCTTGTCGTAAATGGAGCCAAAACCCAAAAAGGCACTATATCATCCTCAGCCAATGGACCACTTCAGTAGGAAAACACAGGGGGAAGGGGAGTCCAATGGACCACTTCAGTAAGAAAACACAGCAGGGGAGTGGGGATGGGAGTCTGCCGACCCCCCCACCCCCCCACCCCCCCATGCTGAAACATGGATTGCAGAATTTAATTCAGGGCAGCTGATGCCCAATGGACGAGTTAATGAATGAATGAGAGCGATCACTCTGTCTTGAAGCAGATCTTGAGCTGTAGAGGTCCCTGATGTTTTGTTATGGTTCGGGTCTTGGTCTTTTGTAGCAGGGCCTCTCACTGTAGCACAGGTTTGACTGGAGCCTACTGTGTAACTCTTGAACACTAGGCAGCCCACTTGAGTGCTGAGATTACAGGTGTGTGTCCCTATGCTTGGCTGAATTTGAGGACTAATGCTTTTGCTTGTCCTCAATGTTGAATACAACATTTCCCCAGAAAGTTCTATATAAAGATATTTTTTAACTTCATAAAAAATGTATTGATTAATCTCAGTTTTGAAGACTGAGGCCAATATATAATGTAGGTCTTTCAGAGGGCCAAACTGTGGCTACAAGGTCCTCAAGCTGAAAACTTGTGCCCTTAGTTGGGCAGTGGTGGCACGAATGTCCCAGCACTTTGGTTTTTCAAGACAGGGTTTCTCTGTGTAGCCTTTGTAGGCCAGGCTGGCCTCGAACTCACAGACATCTGCCTGCCTCTGCTTCCTGAGCGCTGGGATTAAAGTCATGTGCCACCACTTCCCAGTGAGTATAGTGTTTTATGCTAGGGTTGTATGTAGGAGCTTTAAAAATAGCTGGTGCAGCACAGGAGTGAGATGTCCACTAAGTTGCTAGCCCGGGGCTTTCTACAGGACTTACGGCAGAAACCGGGCAAGCATTGGGATATGGCAGAGCAGTCTAGGTGCCTCTTAACTTTGGTCAGATCTTCATTTATAGCTTCTCAGTGCAGTTTTAAGTATGTCAAAGGCAGGAAAAATAAGGACAACCCTGAGGAGAAGCCAGAGCTCCTACCAACCCCCACCCTGGGAAACTCCACCTCCAAGAAACCATATATAAACCTGTCTCCCACTCAGTTCTCTAGTGCTTCTTTCCCAAGTGGAGGCCTCGTGTCTCCCTGGTAAATCTTGTATGAGGTTTGTTGTGCTGGATGACTTTGTGGTAGTTCTTGGCTCCCAACTGCCAGAATACCTTTACCCTCAGAGCTGTAGCACAGCTACTGAGGAAAACTTTTCCCCTCGGGGCTGGGGCTGTAACACTTACAATTTGGAAGAATTTTATTGTGGCATAAGTATATACAACTCAGAATTTGCCATTTCAACCATACAATTCATTGGCAGTAACTACATTCACAATATTGTGTAGCTGTGGCCTCTTTTGTCCAAATCTTTTTATCAGCGTTAATAGAAACCCTGTAACCATTAAGCAGTGACTCACTTCCTCCCTGCCCCAGGCTCAAGTCTACCTTTCCTATCTCAGTGAAGTTGCTCATCTAGATATTTCTCATAATTGGAATCATGCAATACTTATCTTGTTCTGCCTGGCTTTTCTTCAGTTAGTTCAGTGTTTTCAAAGCTCAGCATGTTGTAGTGTACATCAGTTCTTTATTCCTTTTTTAGGGCTAAATACTATTCCGCTGTGTAAAACATTGTGTTTACCTATTCATTTTTTGATGCTCATATGTTGTTTTTAATTTGCTGAAAGTTTTGAGATGCACTTGAGAAAACAGCTGCTATGGAAATTTCAGAAGGCGGCCCCTCATTCTGAAGAGAGTTGAGTGACCTCCCATTCTTATTAAGGGAGATGGTTCAAGTTTCTCACACCAGCCTTTTGAGACAACTTGGATCTTAGAGAGAAGGATCTGGAGAAGGCAATGTATTCTGGAACTTCTCATTAGCTGTAAAGTTTTAAGAGAATCAAATTGCTGTGTTGAATCCCCAGTGCAGTATCTCTGGAGAGAAAGTATAGAGAACCTTCAGAAGGTGTAGACAGTCGACCCACCCTTGATGCTCTGTTGTGTTACAAGGATAACGTGAGCTGAGGGACAACAGGAGGCTGTGCAGCTTCAGCAGCTGATGCTCTTCACATGTCTTTAAAGGCTTCCTTATTCTCTGAGATAAACTGGCTGAAGCTTCTGATTTTGGGGTTTAGACGGTGGGTAAGCTTGATGTCACGGTCGGGCTTCAAAAATTGATTGAAACGAAACATATTGGCCATTTCCTCCACTCCAGGGAATCCCAGCTTCTCAAAAGCTTCTAGGGTGATCTTTTAAGAAAAAGGAAGGAAGCAGTAAATGTTAATGGTTTGCAATAGTTTTATGTATTCATCTCCGCAGTGACGCAGGCCCACACTCTAACTCCAACATCTTAGGAACTCTGAAGTACCTCTATGCAGTGTCAGGAAACTGACAGACGAACTAACTGGATGGTAAATTCTGATCCAAACTATGCGAAACTATTTATAGTCTTTAAGTATGGCATTCAGCGGATTAGGCAAGCACTTCTCTGCTGAGTTATTGATGTACTTGATCACAGGTTCCAGCTGGAGCCCTTGGTGGGGATGTTCCACCCATGTACCAGCTGACGATGCTGAAGGCTCAACTGTCTTTTAGATACAGGCACCTGGATAAGGACGATCTGAGCATCTTCAGAGTGCTTCACCTGCATTTCCTCGGATTCCCCCAGCAGGCCCCCAGGATGCTCAGTCCTCCTGGCTACTTTGGCTTTAGCTCCCAGTCATGCTGACTCTTTTCCCAGCTGATATCCTATCTATTTCCTCCCCTTCATGGTTAGAGATCTGTTTTGGGTTTTTTCCCCTTCAATCATTCTAGCCTCTGCCAGGACCAAGCAGGCTCAGATAACAACAGAGCACATCCCATGCTTACTGCCCTTGAATCTAGATGCATAACTGCCTCTGTAGAAGAAATGGTACCCTCTCCAATAGCTGGTCAATATAATCTGCCCTTCCTGCAGAAATAAACTGTGACCTTACAGCCCCACTTTTTTCTCAATTTAAAAAATTTGCATGTATTTATTTATGTGTGTATAGATATACACACACAGAGGGTGAGGGGGGCCATGTGCAGCACCAGTGTGGGGGTCAGAGAACAACCTGCAGCAGTCAGGTCTCTCCTGCTACCCTCTGAATCCAGGGGATCAAACTCAGGTCATCAGTGTCGTTATCAGCTGCCTCCCCTGAAAAGCTATCTCACTGGCCCTTCACTTGTTCTTAGAAAAATGTGTGAGGCCAGGCCGTAGTAGTGCACCACTTTAATCCCAGCACTTGGAAGGCAGAGGCAGACATATCTCTGTGAGTTCAAGGCCAGCCTGATATACAGAGCAAGTTCCAGGACAGCCAGGGCTATGTAGAGAGACCCTGTCTTAAAGGAAAAAACAAAAAAGAAAAGAAAAATACAAGTCACTGTCTCAAAGAAATTAAAAATAGGAAAGGAAAAAAGAAAGAAAATGCAAACACAGCTTCCATGCCTGTCAGCAGAACAATAAAAATATCATATCCATGTATCTGAAGAAGTATAGCAAAATAGGAAAATGTTGATAACATTGAGTGAAATGGCACTGAACGTCGTTTTAAATACAGATAAGCATATGTGTTACATACACTGGAAAAGGGATGGAATAAACAAGCAGATCCTACTTGCTATCTCTGAGAGCTAAAAATGGGTGGGTTTTATTTTCTTTTTCTTGTTTTGTTTTTATGTGTATATCTATAATACATATATACAGCTTTCTCTGTATAATAGCCCTGACTGTCCTGAAACTCACTCCATAGACCAGGATGGTCTCAAACTCACAGATATCTGCCTGCTTCTGCCTCCCAAATGCTGAGATCCAAGGCAGGTGCCACCATTGCCCGGCCATTTTCTTTTTCATAATTGTTTCAGTTACTGTAATAAGCATTTGTTATTTTTGAAAGGCTCAGTGATTAGGAATACAAACTGTCCTTGCAAAAGCCCTGAATCTGGTCTCGGCACTCCCACTGAGCCATTCTTCTGACTCCCTGGGCCACCAGTGTGCATGTGAACATACAAATACATGACACACATAAATAAAAATTTTAAAAGAAATATTTTTAATTAGAAAAATATTTAAAGCCTTGAGTTTGGAAACAGAATAATTTATGTTAGAAGCATGGAAATCTGTCTCTTTAAGTCATATTGTCATCTGGTAATGATGACAACTAATAAATCTTGTAAAATAGGGATGCACTGCTAAAGATTTTTTAAAGGAGTTTTGAAATCTGTTCTCTTGCAACTCACTTTTTGAGGGATTCATGTTTCCATGAGGGTTGGACAGACATTTCAGGAAGCCCTGAACAGCTGGTAAGAGTTTGGTATGCTTTGTTTACCCTGACTGCATGAATCCCACAGGCTCCCTCTGACCAGATAGGTTGGGTAGGTTGGAGGCAAAAGGGTACCAAACTGGGAGTGCTGGAGCGCCACCTTGTGGCCAGATGCATCCTTCCCAAAATCAACATAATGCTTAAGCGTTTTTGCTACCTGAGGGCAAATGTAGGCTTGTCTTAAAGACAGACTAGTATTAAACATCAAATTTTACCATTAACCAGAGCAGCATTAACCATTCTGTAGAATTTCCAGCCCCTGTTGCCCTGAAATTTTTAGTGCTAGAAAACCCTCAATTGCATTAGAAAACAAATAAATATTCCAAGAACAGCCAGTGCCCAGGTACCTATCTAAAATCCTTGGAAGATCTGGAGCCATCCAAACCTGTATTTACTCAGTCATGTGAGAATGAACATACCATATGCCTCCCCTTTTCTATGTCTCCTCCATATTCAGGTCAAACCAGCAAGACAAAAAGAAGACAAGAACCAATGTGAATGCCCCAAAAAATGGACCATTGGGAAATATATTTATGCCCAAGACCTCTCATGAGCCTGCCTTTGAGTGGAAGACTGCCTTCTTAGTCTTGGAAGAACTTACTTCCTCTATAAAATTTTGTGTGGCTTCAAAGAGACAGCTGTTTTTTGTTTTGAATTTTGGTTTTTGTTTGTTTGCTTTTTTCAAGACAGTGTCTCTCTGTTTAGCCTTGACTGGAACACACTTAGACCAGGCTGGCCTTGAACTCACAGAGATCCTCATGCCCCTGCCTGTTGGGATTAAAGGTGTGCACCACCACCACACCTGGCTGAAGATATAGTTGTTTTATGTCTTGATTGACTCCTGTCATGATTTTTCCAGAATGAAAGATCTATTAGTGTCCTCATCCCTCTAACACCTAAGGAGAATTGGAAGTTCAAACCACCACCCTGCCCTGTGAGTGGCTGGCCAGGGGCCCCCACCACGTTCCCCCATCCAAATGACTCACTATACCAAGAGCTGCTGATGAAAACAACACACCTGTCATGTCTGAGGGGAATGGGGATATTCAAGAACTGAGGTCAATACAGTGTGTTTTGTTTTGTTGCAAGACAAGGTTTCTCTGTGTAGCCCTGGCTGTCCTGGAACTTGCTATGCAGACCTGGCTGGCCTTGAACTCACAGAGATCCACCTGCCTCTGCCTCCCAAATGCTGAGGTTAAAGTTGTAGGCCACCACTGTCAGACTTCAACGATTGGGGTATGATGTTGAGACATGATCTCACTCAACAGCTCAGACTGCAAGTCAGAAAAATTCTCCTTGCCCCTACATCCCAGTTCTGGGATTGCAAGGAGTGTGAGCCACCACATTGGTGTGGTTGGTTTGATTGTCAACTTGAAACAATCTAGAATCACCTAGGAAGTGCATCTCAATGACAGCTTGTCTAGATTAGTTTGACCTGCGGATGTGCCTGTGACCAGTTACCTTTACTGGGTCAGTTGAAGTAGAAGGCTCACCATGAAGGAAGGGAGGCAGCCATTTCATTGGCTGGGCCCTAGACTGAATGGAAAGGGAAAAGGCAAGCTGGGCACAGTATGCATGAATTTGTTGCTCTCTGTTCTTGACTGTGGGTAGACTGTAACCAGTTGCTTCAAGTTCCCAGCAATGCTGGACTGGACCCTGGAACCGTGAGCCAAATTTGTCCTTTTCCCCTTAAATTGCTTTGGTCAGGGCATTTCTGTCACAGCTGCGGAAACAAAGAGAGGACACCCAGCCCAGATCAACTGTCTCTTCACGAATGGCACATAGTAAGTACTGGAGGCTTTGGTGGGTCATACAGTTTCTGTGGTAACGTTCGGTCAATCATTGCATGACCAGCAACGTCTCTCCCATTCCCCAGCCCCATCACACCTGTGTGGGGAAATGATGCCAAGCCTTCCCACTTGTATGTAAAGTGCCCTTGCCACACTTTGACCAGTCACCTCGTGTGGACTCACGGTGCCATTGTTACTGAGGGCTCACTAAGGGTCCTCAAGAGTCTTCAAACCCACTCCTTTTTTTTTTTTTTTTTTTTTTTTTTGAGGTTTACTTTATTATTGATGTGTATGTGTGTGTTTGTGGGTGCCCAAGGAGGACAAAAGGGAATGTCGGGTTCCCCAGAGCTGGAGTTAGGGGTGGCTGTGAGCCTCCCGGTGTGGATGCAGGAGTCACACTCTGGCTCTCCTGAAAGAATAGCAACAAGACTCTTAACCGCTGAGCCAACCCTCCGGTCCAGAAACCCATTTTTCGCATGAAGCATCCTCTTGGCACCAATAGGGCAGATAGTCTGGGTGACATAGGCACCTGGAGTGATGGTCATTGTGACTCTGTGGCCCCACATTTTCACGCTGATGGCACTATAAATTGCTCAAAGTTAGCATTGGGCACATAGTACTCAATGTATCCCTACTGTGTGCTGATCACTAAGGTAGACTCTAAATATAATCTGTGTCAACTTCACAAGTGCACTCTGAGGTGGGCACTGTAGTGTCAATCTACAAGCGAGGAAGCTGAGGCGAGAGACTAAAATGCCTTGTGTTCCCCGCCCCCACCTGCACCTGCTTCCCCCATCCTCGGTGAAAGCCCATGGGGGGAGATGGAACATTGCAGCTGAAAAAGTTGTACCTTGATCTTTGGATTCTAAATTCCTTCCACACAACAGTAATTTAGTTTACTTAATGAGCCAATTAACCTAAAGCCGGAGAAATAAAGCCATGGAGGAGGTTAAGGTTTATTAGCACTCTCTTTGCTTCCCTCTGAGAGTACAGTCTGAGTTCAGCCCCTAAAATCCACCAATAAATCTAATGAATTTATAGATCAGTGGATGCTAGTGGTAGCATCCTGTGGTCACACTGATCACCAAAGAGTTCACCTTTGGAGCAGGCATGATTGTGCTGCAACCCCAGCAGGGGAGTCCGAGGAGGCAGGTATTTATTTCAAGCTTGAGGGCAGTATGGTGAGATACTCACTTTGTCCACACCTGTGGCACTGCACATGCCCATTGGGGGTGGGGGCAGGGACAGACATTACCTGGGGGGACTAGGTCTGGGGAAGGAGCCTCGGAGAGCTCTCTTGCTTGCAGCACGGGGACAGAAGAGCACCCAGAGGCATCCTTGGGACCAGGAACTTGCTGGTGTTCGAACATCTGTCTCTGCTATAAGTTATTTCTCCCGGAATAAACATCTATTCAGCCTATTTGTTTTTCCTGCTCCTTATTAAACCACAATAGGGTAGCCTGTGCTACTTAAACCCTGCTTGGGCCCATGAGGTGGCTCAGCAAGTAAAGGCTGCTGCCACTAAGCCCAACCTGAGCTTAACCCATGAAGCCACATGTGGCAGAATGACTTCTGTGGGTTGTCCTCTGATACTCGCACACACAATGTGGTATGTGCATGTACACACACATACATAAAACAGATGAATAATTTTCTAAAATGAGAAAGACGCAAACCCTGTCTCAAACAACCAAGGGACTCACCTTCGAGTCCCGGATGTCCTTCCCCAGAATTCTGGACAAAATGTCAGCATACTGCTGTATTGTCAGGGCCTCTGCGCTGAGTCCCACAGCCTTGCCTACAAACTCCTCTGGAGAAGCAAAAATGCTAGACACAACCTCTCCAACGTCGGCGACAGAGATCCCATCCAGTGGCACATCCCCCATGGGTAATGCTAGTTTCAAAAACAAAAAATACGTTATAGTATTACATCCTTGGCAGGCCCCCCCACCCCACGCTAGTCACTCCATCAACTCTAACCACTTGAACAAGGGGTGTGAAAGCAGCTGCTATGGGAAGAGGTCCCCAGGGAGGGGAAATCACCCTCAGAAGGCAAGATGAACATAGAATCACGTAGCAACTAGTTCTCACAGCATCACAAAAATCAGGGGTGCCTTAGGAAACACCAGCTATTCCCATAGTAGACTGAATATCTGGGACCCTGTATGGGAGTGGCCATTCCCTCTTCACCCAGGGCTGTTCTGACCCACAGATTATCAGCTCTGTGCAGTCTGTGCTGGAGCAGGCTGGGGACCTGTCTCCAGAGAGATTTTGGTCCCTGGAGACTGAGGATGGGATCCTGTCCTTGCCTGCTGCTGCAGGTCAGATAAACCAGAGAACTCCTAGCGGTCATCTTGTTCAGCTTTCCCAAGAGACACAAGGAAAATGAGGCTTGAGGGCACAGAGTTAACTACATACATGGGGAATGTCAACATGGTGGGCTGGAAAAGTAACCTGTGTGCTTTTGGCCTTTGAGGATGTGGCTGCCATGAGGAAGTCTAGGACAGTTTGGTGGCCTTCGAAACAGGTCACACAGAGCCAAGAACACCAGTGTATCCACTGAAAGGGGGCAGGAAAGGAGGGATGGAGAGAAAACGGGAGGGAGGCAGGCACGAGCTGGACCTTCACTGCAACCTGGCATTTACCTAGGGTGTAGTGGCCTTCGGGGGCTTTCATTGGCTTCCACAGAGTGAGGAAATTTTCAAAGTAAGCTGCCAAGCGGACGCTGGTCATGGGAACACCAATGGACCAGAAATACTCCTCCACTTCCCCCTTCCCGTCAAAGTGCGGCACCTGCAGCTTGCCCCCGCTCAGCCGATTCACATTCTCCAAGCCGCTGTACACCACGTGTTTCAGGCCCAGGCGCTTGGACACATCTGCCACCAGCTTTCCCTGAGGGACGAAATTCAGTCCTTTTCACACAAATATACATTTATAACTTTTTCAGATGTCTGCACACTGTCTGGATTTTGTCAGCAAAATGGAAGAATACATACAAACATAAATGTATATTTTCTCACTCTCCTTCCTGTCTCTCTCTTTTGTTTTTAGTGTTAAACTCTCCCTTCTCCTCCTCTCTCCCTTTATCCTTACCTCCTTCCCTCTCACACTTCCTTTCTCTACTTCACTGTTGTGATCTCACTTTTATAAAACCTCACATAGCAGTCAGAAGGGAAGCCAAGAAGTGATGACTAACCTTAGGTTCAAATTGTGTGTGTGTGTGTGTGTGTGTGTGTGTGTGTGTGTGTGTGTGTGTGTGTTCATCAACTTATATGAGTGAATGTCAGAATTAGAATTCAAGAAGTAAGACAGGTGTTGGTGGCACACGCCTTTGATCCCAGCACTTTTGAGGCAGAGGCAGATGGATCTCTGATTTCAGGGTGAGTCTGGTCTACAGAGTGAGTTCCAGGACATCCAGGACTACACAGAGAAACCCTGTCTCAAAAAACAAACAAATACACAAAGAATTCAAGAAATACTTTAAGGGGTGGGGGTAGATAAGAAAACTGAGCCTAGTGTCACCATCCTGAATGTCAAACTACTAGGGAGCCTGTGGTAGAAGATCAAAAATCAAAGTCTCCCTGGGTGACAGATTGAATTAAGCTAGCTGGAGCAACTTGGTAAGATCCTGTATCAAAATAAAAAGTTAAAAAAAAAAAAAAAAAAGAGGCTGAGGATGGAGTTCAGTGGCAGAACACCTGGCACACCGCTCCCTGAACTTAATGTGGACATCCCAAAATTAATTTGGTAAACATTAAGTGGCATGACCAATTCAACAAACATTCCCAGGACAGCTCTGCCCTGCACTGACTTTTCTGAATGTTGTCATTTCTTCAAGTAGCTGAAGCTATCCATAACTTTTTAAAAAATTGATAAGTTTTTCAAATTTGCACACATAGAGAAAGAGAGGGGGAGGGAGGGAGGGAGAGAGAGAGAGGCAGGGAGAGGGAGTTTTCACAGGAAGATAGATCCTATAATGTAAAACCAACAGTTACTGGCTGGCTGTGGTGGCTCGCGCCCACAATTCCAGCATCTGGGAGGCTGACTCAGGGGGATTGCTTTAAGCTGGAGACCACCCTGGGTTACTAAGTGAGTACAAAGCCAACCCACACAAAAACAAACCAGCAAAAAAACAAAAGCCAGATTGCTGCCCCTACATGCTAACACACTGCAGAGTAAGCATTTTCTTCTCTCAGCTCCTTAATTCTGAGAAAACACCTTTACACTGCATGGTTTTTTGTTTTTACACTCAGCTAAGTATGTTTCTAACAGTAACGATGTGGCGTTGTCTCCCCTCTCCTCTTGCACATACAAACCTGCACATAAAGCTATGTTCCACTCTGTGCTGTGCAAAGTCACAATCCCTTTTATCCCATCCCACCCTCATGGATGGGGTGTGGTCTCTGCTTGTGAGTGCCACACACAAGAGAGCTGAGTCACCACACATGTTAAACGTAGGCGCACACTTCCTGCACAACCCTCCTTTCCCTGGAGCTATTACTCCATTTGCCTGCTTGCTTGTTTCTTTTTCTTTGTACCCTTTACTAGTTCATCCCCATAGTCCCTGCTCGAGGTATAAATATACTGGCCATATTTTATCTTCCCATTTGCTAACAAAGTAACCTCAATGTAAGTGGGGTGTCTCTGCCCTCCACCTAGCAAGCAGCCCTCCTAAAGGTCTTTAGCTTTGAACAGGTGTCATATAACATTAATTTACCAACCCTCAGCGAGTACCTCCCAAGCATGTAGGTGCCAAGGGGAATGTTGCAGAGCATGGCTCTTTGGGGCCCAGACTGAGACTAGCATAGACAGAAGTGGGTGGGGGAAGAGGAGGGACTTAGAGGGAAAGAAGGAATACTTCGGCTCCCACCTGACACACTTCCTTCTCTTTGCTGAGATGGTCCCAGAAGCTGGTCACCACAAAGGCTCCATAGACCCCTTTTAAAGCCTCTTCCACAGATGCAGTGTCGTCCAGGTCACATCTGACCACCTCAGCACCAAGGTCCCGAAACACGAGGGCCTTCTTCCCAGTCACATTCCTGGTCAGTACTCTCAGTGCAAAATGGTTGTTCTCTAGAATGGCCTTGGCCACAGAGCCTCCCTGAGCCCCTGTAACATCAGAAGAAGAAGAAGTAGCACACAGTCAGAAAACAAACATAGATGTTATGGATTCTTTTTTAAAGTTTTTAGCTTCTCCCTCTTGAATAATTCTCTCTCTCCAGTTATATATAATATCTATGTCTATTCATCTCTTTCCAGTGCTGATAATTAATCCAGGGCTTCACATATGCTTAGGAAATGCTTCACTACTGAGCTATGCCTCCCCAAGCTTAGTCTATATTTATAAAACATTTTGAAAACTTTCCTAAGTCTTTCTTTTTGTTGTTGTTGTTTTGTCATCCATGGCCAATTTAATAAGACCATCTAATCACCTAATTTGTGTCCTCTGATATCATAATATATGCCAGGTGCTGTGCTGGGTTACTGACTTTTGGATTTCTCTATCAAAATGACTGGAAAGCTGTCCCACAATAGCTCACTGAGCGCTGAGACCTCGGCAGCTTTTCTAGCCCGAAGTTTCCAGCTCCTTCCACAATCATCTCAGAACATCATCTGGTCTGTCATAGCAACATTCCAAAATCCTGGTACCAACTTTTGTCTTTGTTGAGGGTTTCTGTTGCTATGATAAAACACCACAACCAAAAACAAGTGGAGAAGAAAGCTTCAGCTCTCGGTCACATTCCATCACTGAGGAAGTCAAGGCAGGAACCTGGAGGCAGGACCATGGAGGGCGCTGCTTACTGGCTAGCTCCTCAGGGCTAGCTCAGCCAGCTTTTGTTTGTTTATTTTTGAGACAGGGTCTCATTATGTAGCCTTGGCTAATGTAGAACTAGCAACTAGACCATGCTGGTCTTAAACTCAAGTAGATCCACCTGCTTCTGCCTCTCAGGTGCTGGGATTAAGAGCATGAAACGCCTGCCTAATCGGATGGTGGTGGCACAGCCTTTAGTCCCGGAACTTAGGAGACAGGGGCAGGAAGATCTCTGTGAGTTTGAGGCCAGCCTGGTCTACAGAGCTACACAGAGAAATCCTGTCTTTGGGGGAAAAACAAAAAACAAAACAAAAAACAAAAAACAAAAACAAACAAAACATAAACAAAACATGCAACACCACACTCAGCTTTAGCTTCTTTTTCCCCAAAAGATCTTGATAAATTGACCCAACACTCACTATGCATCCCAGGCTGACCTTGAACTTTCTTCTTGTCTCAGACTCCTGCATCCTAGAATTACAGGCCAGTGTTACCATGCTCAGCTTGTTTGTTTCTTTGGGGCTTTTTTTTTTTTTTTTTAATTTACTTATTGGGCAGGGTCTCATGCAGTTCAGAGTAGCCTTGAACTCACAATGTAGTAAAGCTAATCTTGAGTTTCTGAGCCTCTTTCCACTGCTTTCCAAGTATTGGTATTACAAGTGTATGTCACCACAACCTGCTGACCCTGAGACCTGAATATTCTACTAATAAACTACACCACAGCCCAGAGATAGTATTTGGGATGGAAATTCTCCCATCTTGGGTGTTAGTTCCCCCCCCCCATTCCCTTCCTTCTACTGATTCAGTTTTCTTATCTATTTGTTTTAGTTTGAATTTTCATGGGGAGGGGCTTCTCTCAAACATCTGGTAAATTTTGGCTACCTTTTCATTTATTCATTTACCCCTAACCAATTTGCTACTGGCCACCACCAGAGGCTTGTGAGCAGAGCCAGCTTGTGAAATGGTAGTTCTTCCTCTAGGGTTAGACTGGTGAGTATTCAGGCACTTGTACTGGCCTGCCCTTGGAGCTCTGACAGGATACACCCCCACTATTTGCATGATGACTCACTGAGTAGCCTGTGCCTCCCTTGAAATCGACCCTCTCTGAATTCCTGGGATGCTAGGCATTGCAAACCCTTGGGTCTTACTTCTCTGCCTCACTCATGGGAGCTGTGTCATCATCATCTATACCTCCTTGCTCCCATCAGGATGATTTTTGGAGACTCACTGATCATTCCTAATCAGCTATTGTTGCAGGACTCCCAGCTGTTGGCCACAGAGCTGGAGGCGCAAAACCAAACATGTCCGGGTGGTGCTGTGGTGATGATGGGAAAGGATCGGGTATCTTAAACCCTAGGGAATCAACTTGAATCCAGTTTGAACAGCATCTTGCCAGGTCCAGGTGGTGCCTGATGGTTCTGCAGAGTCTGGACAGTGAAGTGAAACAAACCAGCTACTCTAGGGTGTGGCTAGCACACCAGCTTTCCCAGGTCCCCAAAGATGAACGACACCACCCAAGTCAGCAGGAAGTAGTTTTGAGAACATAGCATCCTCATTCGCACCTCACCTGCTACCCCCTTCTAACGCCTCATCTTTTATAGTCAATAAAAAAGGAGGAGTGTTAGTATTCAGGCATCTGTACTGGCCTGCCCTTGGCATTCTAACAGGATTCGCCCTCAGCTGTAGCCACTAAGAGCACCACCTGTGCACATTCACTACTTCCCCTTTTAAAAGGACCCTGCCCACTTCCCATCCTCCTCTCTTTCTCCTCACTCCTTTTTCTGTCTTCTCTTTCCCCTCTCCCACTGCTCCTGTCCCCAGAACCTGGTCTTCCCCTTTTTTTTCCCCCTTTTTACGATCCCTTCCCCCCCCACAACAAACAAACAAACAAACAAACACCTGTGCTTGAACCCTGTTGCCTGGCATTCTGAGTAAAATTTTACAAAAGTCAGGCATGGTAGTGCTTGCCTATACCCCAGCATTTGGTAAGTTCAAGGCCACACCTTTTTTTGCCAAGGATGCCAGGAGCACAGCAACTCATCCCAAGGATCAACAAATAAGATTACTAGATACTACTGGGCAGTGATGGCACACACCTTTGATCTCAGCACTTGGAAGGCAGAGGCAGGTGGATCTCTATGCCAGCCTTGTCTACAGAGTGAGTTCTAGGACAGCCAAGGCTTCCTAGAGAAATCCTGTCTCAAAACAAACAAATGAAGATATTAAGAGGTTTTTTCTTTTCTTTTCTTTCCAAGACAGGCTTTCTCTGTGTAGCCTTGGCTGTCCTGGAACTCACTCTGTACACTAGGCTGGCCAGGAACTTACAGAGATCCATCTGTGTCTGCTGGGATTAAAGATGTGTGCCACCACCACCAGCAAGAAAATTCTGCATAAGCAAGAAAAGAAAGTGGTGGTGGTGGGGATCTTTCTCAACTATATATCAAACAAAGGATTAATGGCTAGAATATATGAAGAACTAAAAAATAACTGAACACATAAATGACTTAATCAATAAATTAATAGACCAAAATGAACCAAAAAGACAGTTCTCAAAAGAAGAAATAGTTTACAACCACACCACCCTGAACTCACCCTATCTCATCTGATCTTGGAAGCTAAGCAGGCCTGATTAGTACGTGGATGGAAGAAGAAATACAAAGAGCAATAAATATTTGAAAAAGTGTTCATCAGAGAAACTCAAAGTAGCATTGCTTTGAAACTTCATCTCACCCCAGTGAGAATGGCTATCATCAAGACAGAAATGACCACAGATGCTGGAGACAGGATGTGGGGAGGGGAACTTTATATTCTATTGGCAGGAATGTAAACTGGTGTAGCCTCTATGGAAACCGGGTGACCTGAGTTCCATCCCCGAGATCCACATGATGGAAGTCAAGAACTGACTCCTGCATGGTGCTCTCTCGCTTTCACAGGCATGCCATGTGGTACACACGTGCTCACATGCACACACAGAAATAAACACACACAATAGATAAATAAGTAAAACTAATTTTAAAAAATATGTGAAACCACCATGTGACTGCCACCTCTGAGTATACAGCTAAAGAACATACAACACAATGTGGAGACATTTATACATCCATGTTTATTGTTCACTATTCACACCACACACACACACACACACACACACACACACACACACAGTAAGGTTGATGGGTAAAGACGGGAGTGGTGAATGAGAACCACGTATAGTGACATATACATATGAAAACCATCACAGTGAAACCCCAAAGGCAAACTTCTCAATTTTAGTTATTTTGCAGTTTCAGGAGAACTGGGGATGTAGCCCAGATGATACTGTTTGCCTATTTTGTCACTGGAGTCTCAATTGAGAAAAATGCCTTCATAAGATCAGTCTATAGGCAGGGAAGCCTTTCGGGCATTTTTTAAATTAGTGATCTGATGGGGGAGGACACAACTCATGGTAGGCAGGGACACCTTTGGGCTATTTGTCCAGGTTCAATAAGGAAATGGCTTGAGCAAGCATGGGGAGAAAGTCAGTAAGCAGCACCTGTCCATGGCCTCTGCATCTGCTCCTGCATCCAGGGTCCTGCCCTGCTGGAGTTCCTGTCCTGCCTGCCTTCAATGATGAACAGTAAGCCAAATAAATCTTTTCCTCCCAAGTTGTCTTTGGTCACTGTCTTTGCTGTGTTTCATCACAGCAATGTTAACCCCAGCACTGATTTTGAAGCAAGAAAATCAGTGTAAAGTCATCCTTACACAATAAGTTTTAAGGTCAACATGGACTACCAGAGATCATGTCTCAAAACCTTACACATATAGGGGGAAGGGTGGAAAGTATTTTTGAGAAGAATCTCTAAGAAACTGACCGTGTTGTATTAGAAATAAAGTTTCAAAAGAGGAAGGCTGGAAGTTGGGCATGGTGGTACACACCTGTGGCAGCACTCAGAAAGTAGCCGCAGGAGGTCAGAAGTCCCATGCCAGCCTCAGCCACTTTGCAAGTCTGAAGCCAGCATAGAGAGTGAGACCCAAACCTAAAGAGACATAAAACTGGCACATGGCCCAAAGCTGGAGTGGGTAGGAGAGACAGACAAACAATAAATACAAAACAAAATCAAAAAATAAAAAAGAAAGATAAGGAGACTGAGCCTAGAGGCATTTCAAAATGAAAGTGTGGAAATTATCTTAGAAAGTAATTTCTCAGGGTGCAAGGAGTGAGTTTCCAGAGCTCTGAGCCCAACACAGTAGCAAACTAAGTCTCAGGAAAATTGCATCTTCATTGGTGGGGCACACATTTATTTAGTCCTAGCACTCTGAGAGGCAGGAGAATCTGTAAGTTCAAGGACAGCCACTACAGAGCGAGTTCTAAGACAGCCAGGGCTATACAGTGAAACGTGTCTTGAAAAACTAACCACTACCACCACCATTACCCGACCCCACCCCATCCCACAGCTCGCACCCCCCCCAAAAAAACATAAACAAAAACATAAAAACTGCATCTGATTTCTTTCTCCCTGTCTTTGGTTTGGTTGGTTGGCGTTCTGCTTTTGTTTTTATTGAGACAAAGTTTGATATAACCCACAGTGTCCTTGAACTCCTGCCTCCCAAATGCAAGAATGTCAGAAGCATATTATTATCATAGCACCTGAAGGAACCAGACCCCCATCCAACCCCCTGTTTTAGCAGCAATGACAGGCTGCAAAAAAGACTCAGCAAGATGTAGGCCTCTGGCTCAGCACATGTTGCTGAGTTTCCAACCTTCTGACCTTGCCAGACCAATCAGAAGTTAGCTGGCAGTCTCTGGATGAGCTAACAACTGCCCTGGGAGGGCTTACAGGCCATAGCAACCAAACCAGTTGACCAATCAACACAGGACAGGTCACCCAAGCCCAGAAGTGCACCAATCCTGAGACTGTTGTGGACCCCAGACACTCCCCTTGCTCTGTCCCATTAAATTCCTTGCCCTGTTTGCTTCACTCTGTCAGACAGACAGAGGGAGTTAATACAGTTAACTCATTAAAATATAAAGTCTTTGCTTTTGCATCTGATGAGGTCTCTTGGTGATTTTGGGGTTCAGAATTTGGGCACAACACACCTATCCGGTTTTCTTTTTTACGTCGTCTTTCTCTTTCTCTCTTTCTCTTTCTCTTTCTCTTTCTCTTTCTCTTTCTCTTTCTCTTTCTCTTTCTCTTTCTGTCTCTCTCTCTCTGTCTCTCTGTCTCTCTGTCTCTCTCTCTCTCTCTCTCTCTCTCTCTCTCTTTCTTTCTTTTTGTCTCTGTTTTAAACAAGTTTATTTAAAAACCAGAATGGCTTAAGGAGAGGACTAGGATTTCCTTTAAGAGTAATTTACCACTGGATAGTGGTGGCACACACTTTCAATCCCAAAGGTAAGCAGATCTCGGTGAGTTCCAGGTCAGCCTGGTTTACAGAGCCAGTTTCAGAAAAAACAGCGCTACACAGAGAAACCCTGTCTCAACAAAACAAAACAAAATTTTTCTCCAATCAGACAAGATTGGAGATAAAAACAGTGGGAGCAGAATAACCGCTGGAACATAAAAGCAAGCTGGATAAGGACAGCGCCCACTCAGAAGGGTGTATTTGAGCAAAGACCAGACCCCCGCCACAGCATCGAAGCAGACCAGCACTCAGCAGGTGCTGGCCGACCCCTAAGGTTCCCAGAGCTCTCGGCCTGCCAGACTGCCTTCCTAGGCTACTCAGAGAACTTATGCCAATTCCTCTGCTCAAAACCTTTCTGTGATTTCTGTCTCCCGGGAAAAACATTCTTGCCATACTCTGCTTTTCTTTTGTTTTAGGGTTAGGGCCTCACTCTGTCGCCCTGGCTGGTATGGCACAGCACTGTCTATATGTAGACCAGGCTGGCCTTGAATTTACTGAGGTCAGCCTGCTCACAAGTCCTGGGATTAAAGGTGTGTACCACTGAGAAAGTCACCAGTCTGCTTTCTTTCTCTTTCCTTTGTTTTCTTTTATTTTGGCACATCCTTAATCTGCCTTCGGGTTGCCAGGGTGGAAAGACAAGAAAGACGGGTCAAGGCAGGGAGGGGTCCTGAGGGTGACTTGGCTAGAGCAAAATCTCAAGTTTTAAACGCAAGTCTGGAAACACCGGTGGAGACAGTAACAGACGTCTGAATGGAGCCCTGACTGCTCTGAGGGAGAAAACAGAGCGGGTGACAGGGCTGAGGGGAGCAGGTACTAAGGCTCTAAAGAGGTGTGCATTTGAAAAACAGCAAGGAAGAGGCAGCAGAATGGCTCAGTGGATAAAGTGCTTGCTGCCAAGCCCAGGATCACAACCTGCACAATTCTCTCTAGCACACACATATGTGCATGCAGGGGTGCGCGCGCGCACACACACACACACACACACACACACACACACACACACACACACACACACGAGTGAATATTACAATAAACAGTTTAAAGAAAAGAGGCGAGTGGCAAGAAAAGCCAGTGTCCTAGGAGTCCTAGTGTACTGGGGAGGCGGGGTTTTGGAGGACATTAACCAAGACTGTGTTTTCCTTGGAGTGAGACACCATATGCTGACATTTTCAAAGGGATCATTAAGAGGCTGGGGGACAGGTCTAAACTGATTTGATTAAAAATTTGTAAAGATGGCTCAAGCTGCTGGCAGAGTGGAAAGCAGAGGTTAGTTAAAAGGCATGGGCTTCTCACCTCTACCTCATGTCATTCCCTGCTTCCTATTTGCTTTTGCAGTTTATCCGGGAAGGAATGGGAAAGGTGGAGCTCAGTTTCAGAATTGCACCAAGAGTTAGCCAGTGATGGGGAAGTCATACAGTCAGCTATTTTTATCTTTATAAGATAGTTGGGGTTTTTTTTTTCTTTTTCCTTTCCTTTCTTTCTTTCTTTCTTTCTTTCTTTCTTTCTTTCTTTCTTTCTTTCTTTCTTTCTTCCTTTTTTACAAAGTCAGGTTATCCTGTTCACATCAAAAACACTGAGCACAAGATTCCTTTCAGTTTACTCCTGAGGACTAAAGCTCACCCTCTGGGCTAAAGCTGAAACCTGGAAGTCAGATCAGGAAAGCGAGCAAAGTTAGCATGCACAGAGGAAACTTGTCTTGAAAAACAAAACAACAATAACAAAAAGACGACAACAACAACACAAAAATACTTTTTTTTTTTTTACCTGTTGCTCCAAATACTGCGATTATTTTTCTGTTGGCCATGTTCCCAGGCAATGAAAGAGGTGATGGAGGGGAGCCCAGCTGGCCAGCAGAGACAAACTGGGAAGTGCTGTTTCTCTCCTGGTGTGACATTTATAAGCAGGTAGGAGGGCCACACCCCTATGTAGTTCCCCTCCCTTGTGAAGCTTTCTGGTTTCCACTAAACCCTTTCTCACTTTGACTCTGCAGTTTTCCAATGAAGACTCATGCCTAGCAGGGCTGGCAAAGGGAGCTTTTGTAGCCCACACACTAAAAAAGAGATCTGCGAGCGCACGTGCGCGTACACACACACACACACACACACACACACACACACACACACACACTCACACTTGAATGGCCAGTTTGTTCTGAGCTAATGTTGCAGCCCAGCTGGTACCTGAAGGAGTGCAAATACATTACCCAGACCCAGATGTCAGAAAGTACCTGAGTCTAGATGCCCAGAGAGGCCATAACCAGGCAGACAAGCATGGGCTACAGTAACTGAGGTACAGGCACCAGTAATTTCAAGAGTGTGACCTGATGTGAATATATGTTTCTCTTATTGGTTGATAAATGAATGCTGATTGGCCAGTAGCCAGGGAGGAAGTATAGGTGGGGCTATCAGACAAGGAGAATGCTGGGAAGAGGGAGTCAGTGAGGAGCCGCCAGAGAGATGTGAGGCAAAGGAGTAACATGCTGGAGCATTACAGATAAGCCACAGCCTCACGGTAACACACAGTTTAATAGAAATGGGTTAGTAAATAAGAGAGAGGTAGCCAATAAGAAGCCTGAGCCATTGGCCAAACAGTTTATAATTAATATAAGCCTCTGTGTGTTTATTGGTGACTGGAGGGTGGCAGGACTGAGCTAAACACTGTGAGGGCAGTTTCTTTAAGATGTCAACTTGCTGCCTTTTCTTATCACCCTTTGAACAAAGCTCAATATAGACTCAGTTCTGTCCCTAAGCTGATGTCACTGGTGACAGGTAGCGTCTTCAACTCTGGGCTCTGCTCACTGGCTATTGCTTCTCACAAGCGATACACTGGATTACAGGTCCTAGTGGTCTGGATCAAGTGGAGGGGTATTCTATAAATAAATGAACTTACAAGGGCTGGAGAGCTGGCTCCTCCAGTAAGAGCTCCACCACCTGGAGACCCTGACTCAAAACAAAACCAACACCAACAGAACCCCTGCAGTATAGGGAAAAGCTGAGGAAAATGGAGTCCCAGAAGAGAGGTTCATTTAAAAATGTAATGTATAATTTAAAAATGCAGGTTAGTAGATAGCCTTCTATAATAACCAAACTTATGGTCATGTTAGGTATGTTTCCAAGGTTAGACAGATATATTAAGATAGGCAGATGCTCTCCAGCACTTCAAAGACCTACAGAATATGACATTTAAGATGTTTAATAACCTGAGGCTTTTCATGACTGTGAGACACGTCTGCTCCTAACAGAACTGATCTACTTCAAAGAAGATGATGGGCATTGAAGAACCTCCATGTGGAGTTTACTTTCTCTGTGGCGAAAGCTAGCCACTTTGACAAGGAACTGCCCTTGCCTCAAGAACTAACAGTATGCTGTACAAATTAGACAAGCAGGACACAAAAGAAAGCAACTGCTGACATTTGCCAAGACAAGGTGGGACAGTCCTTCAAATTCCTGCTTCACAGAAAAGTCTGTCAGATATTCTAGGCCTGCAGGTCAAAGATGGATGCCCCAATGTTTCAGAGGAACTTTGGGTGACTCTCAAGGCAGCCAGATGTCCCTGCCATTAGGTAATAGTAGATCCTTCTGGGGTCTTTGATGGAGTTAAAGACCAAATAGTTAGACTTATAGTTTTCTTTAGCTATAATGAAAACTAAATTAGGCATACAATTTTAGAGTCACAATGATAATATACATAATATAATATTATCTCTAAATTTGCCAAATACAAATGAGCTGGATATTGTAACTATAATTCTTACTTGGTAACTGTTTCTGTTGTAAATAGTTTTACTATGCTAAAGTTAAAACCTTTTGTAGTATAATCCTTTTGTACGGTGTGAAGAGGTGTTGGTCTTATTGGTTTAATAAAGAGCTAAATGGCCAATAGCTAGGTAGGAAAAGGCTAAGTGGATTTGTGGACAGGGAGAGAGTTCTGGGATGAAGAAGGGAAGAGTTGCCAGACGCAGCGAGATGAACATGCCATGCTGAGGAAAGGTACCAAGCCTTGTGGTAGACTGTAGATAAGAAATATAGGTTAATTTAAGTTGTAAGAGCTAATTAGTAACAAGCCTAAGCTATCAGCCAAGCATTTTTAATTAATAATAAGTCTCTGTATGATTATTTGGAAGCTGGATGGATGGATGGATGGAAAATTCCACCTACAATTTTTTGGTGTGGCTCTAACTCTTTGCCTTGTTTATGTCTATACTGGTCATTATATGTTCTGACTTGGGGTGACTAAATAGACAAACAACACTGATAAGTTGGCACTGCTCTTGGGGGGGTCACTCCTGAAAAGGCAGTTTTAGGGGCATGGGATTCAATAACAGTATGTGTCTAGCTCAGAATGCAAGGCTTGGGACCAGTGGTCAGCTTTGAGAAGCCTGTGTCCCTGTGTGAACCTGGCAAGAATGCCTGGCGCTGGCTGGTCTAGCTCCTCATGAACTTTCTGATCTTTTGGGGTTTTTTGTTTGTTTGTTTGTTTGTTTGTTTTGTTTTGTTTTGGTTTGGTTTGGTTTTTCGAGACCGAGCTTCTCTGTGGCTTTGGAGGCTATCCTGGAACTAGCTCTTGTAGACCAGGCTGGTCTCGAACTCTCAGAGATCCGCCTGCCTCTGCCTCTGCCTCCCAAGTGCTGGGATTAAAGGTGTGAGCCACCACCGCCTAGTGGCACTGTGATTTTACAGCCTCCCACTGCACCAAAAGGTTAGTTTTGTCAGTCTGTTTTGAATGTATGAATGTGGCCACTGCATGTCTGTGTCTCACTGGTCTCCTTTGGATGTGTGAGCTTTCTGTGGTCTTCATGACTTGGTTATAATTTGGCTGTTACTGTTGCAGCCAATAATGGCTCCAGGGCTCAGAATTTACCTCTGAGCTTTCTGATCTCAGCACCTAATGTAATAGGAATTAAAACAGCATCTAGGGATGGATAATATTAAAGTTGTTTTATGATGTTCTACTTTATTGAAAAATTGACTCTTTCCCAAACCCAGACATGTTTTTAATTCTGTGTTTAGGATCAAGAGCTGTGCCCCCCCCCACACACACACAAAATAATAAAACAGCTAAAGGGATTGGAGGGATTGTTGGCTTGCAAGTTTATTAGGTATGGTTAAAAAATCTGTAATGTTCATAACAAATATGTTAACTTATAACTCATAACACAAGATTGAGAGTTAAGTCTATTCATAGGTCATTTTAAAGGAACCATATGTGGCCTGCTGTCATCTTTAAGCAGCCACGTGGCTGGCTGGCAGCCGTTTTTGCTATGGTTAGAGAGGAAAGATGTCACATGGCTTCACCACCATCTTGATTAGGGCAACCATGTGGTATGGGCCAATAAAGGAGACAGCAGGTCTCCAAGACAATTTGGATTGGGCTTCATTTTGTATGATAACTCCTGACCTGTCTTGAAAATGAGGTTTATGAAAGATATGATTTAAAATGATGCTTATTTAATGAGGTGTTAAAGCTGCACCTCCATGCTTTCATAAGCAAAAGGGTACCTTGCTGACAGCCAAACTTTGTAACGTAAGAGTAACCCAGATGCTATTGGTTTTAAAGACATGGAAGGGTCATGGAGCTCACCAGAATCTAGACGGTGGGCTATGTACACTGACAAGGATGAGGCCAGAGAATGGCCCAAACCCCTTGGAAAAGCCCCAAAGGAGTCTCAGAATTGTTAGCACTGTGGGAGCTTGGATTTGGCCTGTGCAGATTATGGTTGTACCCTGTACTTTCTCTCTTGAAATTAAAAAGTTACTTTATTTTGATACTGCTAGAGCACACAGTTGAGAGATTTTAATCTTTTTTAAAATGAAATTTTGGATCTTTACAGAAATTTTTAATTGAAAAATGGGTATTTTTAAAAACTGCTGTTAAAAATATTTAAATTTGGCTGCTGGTGCACGCCTTCAGTCCCAGCACTCAGGAGGCAGAGGCAGGCAGATATCTCTGTGAATTTGAGTTCAACTTAGCCTACAAAGCTACATAGAGAAACCCTGTCTCGAAAAACCAAAACAAAAAAAAAAATAAATGTATAAGACTATGAAACATTTTATAAGATATTTTATTATAATGTCATTAGTAACATATAATCTTGATAAAAAGGTAAATAAAAGGCTAAAAATTAGGGTCATAGCTATGAGCACCAAATATTAAACACCAGAGACTGGGGTATTTCTCCTTTATGGTGCAGTGAGATGATGACTTAAGCAGTCTGACAAAGGGTCTCTCCTTACCTAAGGTCTATTCAGGCTAACAGAGACTATTTTAGTAAACTGAGTCATTCAAGAGACTGTTATATTCTGTAAAAGTATAGCATGTAAGGACCAGGACTGTATTCATGAGAAGAGCTTCAATTCAGAAACTATTATTTTTATTACAAACTGTTAAATATAATTAAGATAGCCAGGCAGTGGTGGCACACACCTTTAATTCCAGCACTCAGGGAGGCAGAGACAGGTGGATCTCTGAGTTCAGGGCCAGCCTGGTCTATAGAATGAGTTCCAGAGCCACACAGAGAAACCCTGTCTCCAAAATCCAAAAATAAATAAATATATAAATAAATGAAAGAAAGAAAAAAGAAAAGAAAAAGAAAGAAGATTAAGACACACAAGTTAATAGTTAGTCACCTTATAAAGGATCAGAGGAGAGGATGGAGGAAAAGTGAGCACACTGTTCACCCATTCCCCAGTCCTTGCCCACTGCAAGGACAATCAGACACGACAGTGAGCTTCTCTTTCTACCCACCAATCTCCCAACCCTCTCCCAGGTTTCCCAAGAGAAGAGGTTAGTGGCTGGGACCAGGGGACTAAAGCTATGATGGTGTCCCGGGCTTTTGTTGCATTTGCATCGGTGAGCTCCAGCCCTCTAGAAGCATCAGGCAGAGACCCTTAAGGGCTGGGTCATGCTTGGTTGAGTTTGCATTACCCATACTAAGGGTCTATCTCACCTTGAAGAGTCAGCTTGGCCTCGTTGTGATAGCCCCCTCTTGGGCACCAGTTTCAGGGTCATCCCTCTACAATTCCTCTCTCAGAGGGGAGGACCAAGGAAAAGTGAGCGCGCTGTCCACCTGTTCCCCAGCTCTTGCCCACTACAACGACAATCAGATTAAACAGGGAGCCTGGTCAGTGGCAGGAACTTATTTTATTGATCCGAGCAGATGTTTAAGTAGGCTTCCGCCAGAGAAGTTTGATGATAGTGGGTGAAGAGACTAGTGAGGGCCAATAGCGTTGTTTTTAATCACCACTTACCGGGCAGAGGTTACTTTCTTTTGCCCCCTGCTGAATCATCGATATATGGAAGTGCAAGCGGAGACAGGTCTCCATGCTCGAGGCAGGCTTGGGTTGTGCCTTTAGACACAGCCTAGGGACCATCCCCAGACCTGATATCCCCACAAAGATGTTTAAGCTTACTACGACAGACACAGAGACCAACACAGAGACCCCAGCTCCTAGTAGTGACTCCCAAAGTCTCCAAGAAGATAATGGACACGGTGTCAACTACACCTGGATTGTGGTTATGCTCAACATTGGGCAAGACTGCCCCTATGCCTCATCTACAGTCCGGACCTGACCCAAGTGAACAAGCAGGACACTGGAAAGCTGGCTGCCCCCCTTTGCCTAGACGAAGTAAGGTCAGTCCCCCATGTTCCTCCTCTACAGGAAAAAAAACCTCTCATCTTCTGGGCCTGACAACTAAATACTGATGCTGTCTTGGTACCTCTGCCCCCAAAATGAAGCCATGGAGACCACAAGAGCATGGGATGACTATCTAAGTGATGGACTGAGCGCTATCATTTTAATTGATACACAGGCCATTTGGATTATACTTCCTGTTATAATTTATCCTTCTCAGATCTCCAATGGCATTGACATTAAGCTAACTGTAGCTTTGTCAGCTAGGCAGCCAGCAGCCAGCTCCTTCCCCAAGGCTGCAGTCATTTTGTGAGTTCATCTAAAGCTACTAGGCAGACAAGGTTGCTGCCTTTAAAGGATAAACAGGCTGAGCAGCAGTTTAATCCCAACCTTTAACCTCACACCTTTAATCCCAACGCTCAGGAGGCAGAGGTAGAGGCAGACACATCTCTGTGAGTTTGAGAACATCCTGGTCTACAGGGGGAGTTCCAGGACAGCCAGGGATACACAGAAAAATCCTGTCCAGAAAAACAAAACAAAACAACAACAAAAAAAGTCTCAAGATATGAAAACTTAAGTAAACTCTGATAGTTTAAGAAAATAATTTAAGGTACATGAGAAATAGGAAACGTTTTAGATTTCTCTCCCCCTTTGTGGTATTGTTATACTGAGATTTTTAAAGGAATAGAATTTTAACATTGATTAATGGAGTTAAGATGAGCCAATAGTGCACTTAATCCTTACTGTTCAGTCGCAAGCTCAAGAATTTAAATTTCCTTTGGTTGTTGTGGTGGTTTGAAAGAAAACGCCCCCCCAAAGGGAGTGGCACTATGAGGAAGTGTGGTTTTGTTGGAGTGGGTGTGGCCTTGTTGGAGGAAGTGTGTTACTGTGGGGGTGGGCTTTGAGGTCTCATGTGTATTCAAACCATTCCCAGTGTCTCAGACTACTTCCTGTTGCCTGAAAGATGTAGAACTCTCAGCTACTTCTCCAGCACCACATCTGCCTGTATGGCACCATGTGGCACCATGTCACACCATGACGATAACAGACTAAACCTCTGAAAATGTAAGTCACCCTAATTAAATGTTTTCCCTTTATAAGAGTTGTTGTGGTAGTAGTGTCTCTTCACAGCAACAGAAGCACTAACTAGGACAGTTGTCTTCTAAATATAGACTCAAAGTCCTTCTCATTGAGCTAAAAACATATGTGGCTCCCTGGGCAGAGGAAAAGTATTCATGCTTTTTAACCCATGGGCATGAGTGCACTCCAGTTATGCTACAGTGTGGATCTCAGTGCAGGTAAATGCTAATATATCTAGGACTTTTATCTCCTTTTTGCTAACTAAAAAATTCACGTAAGCTTCAGGGAGTCAAAGAAGTGGTGTGAGCACTTTTAATCCCAGCACTGGGGAGGCAGAGGCAGATGGATCTCTGTGAGTTCGAGGCCAGCCTGGTCTTCACAGTGAGTTCTAGGACAGCCAGGGCTACACAAAGAAAACTTGTCTCAAAAACAAAAACAAAAACAAAACAAACAAAAAAAAAAACAGGAGAGAGATGATGGGAGATGTCATTCTGTAAATATGTTTCTCTTATTGGTTAATGAATAAAGCACTGTTGGTCAATAGGAAAGGAAGATAGGAGGGACTAGGAGACAAGGAGGAAAGAGGAAGTAGTTGGGAGGAGTCAGCATGTAGAGACCGGAGAGAACAGAGGTCCGGGCCTCGCTGTCTGGTAAGATGAGACCACGTGGAAATACTTAGATTAATAGAAATGGGTTAATCATTAAGACAGAGCTAGCTGATAAGAAACTTGTAATTGGCCAACAGCATTATATCAAATACAGAGTCTCTGTGTGTTATTTTGGGCTGGCATGGCAGTGGGACAAGACCGGCAGGGAAAAACCTATTCGTAACATTACTGTGGGTCCAGGCAGGCTGGTGGAAAACAACTCATTACAGAGAGAGAGAGAGAGAGAGAGAGAGAGAGAGAGAGAGAGAGAGAGAGAGAGAGAGAGAGAGAGAGAGAGAGAGAGAGAGAGAGAGAGAGAGAAATAGAGAGAGAGAGAAAGAGAGAAGAAGAAGAAGAAGAAGAAGAAGAAGAAGAAGAAGAAGAAGAAGAAGAAGAAGAAGAAGAAGAAAGCGAGAGAGAAGAGAGAGAAAAATAGAGAGAGAGGAAGAGAGAGAGAGAGAGAGAGAGAGAGAGAGAGAGAGAGAGAGAGAGAGAGAGAGAATTGTTATTCAGGATTATAATCAGGCTGTTCTCAAAGAAACATTACAAAAAGGGGACCTGAGATGAAATATGACTGGTGCCCCATTTGTTTTCAGGCTCCTTCTAGATAATGACTCTGTTGTCAGCCATCACAAGGCCTTTGACCCTTCTGCTTCACTAATTACTGTTGACTCTTACATCATTGGTATAATAATTAAATGATAACTCCTATCTGGGTACCATAAGCTGATGGATATTAGATTCCAATATAAACAGGAGCCCATCACAGAATCAAGGATTGACCAAGGATACAACTCAAGACGGGAGTGTTACCCAAGGACCAGGTAACTTCCTAGAATTCTGGGAGTTGTAGTTCTTAGAAAATAACAAAGCCACATAGGAAATATTGTGGCTGAATGGTTTTGTCCTTTAAGATCTCCTACACCAATTGACTCAAGGCCACTTGCTGGGATTGCAAAGATTGGACTTGACCAGAGTCCCCACTAGTCAGTACTTAATTAAAGCTTGCTTCAAATTGGGCTCAAAATTGTGGAATTGGTCTTTCTCCAATCTCACAGATCTCAGGATTAATAGTACCTAGGAGAGCTAGAAGAAATGAATCTGTGTACCAATGAGGAAGTGCTGAAGGCTTTCCAGGCCTCTTTGTCAAATAGAAATAAAGGTAGGTCTACAGCAGAGGGCAAATCAAGCCCCTGGCATTCCCCTGGACTATCCCATTGATATTCTCTGCTCCTGCCTGCTTATCCTTGCAGGAAAAGACAGTTTTCCTGACCGTCTCATTCTGTAGTACATCACGATGAAATTGAGAGGTAAGTCTAGAGTTGGAAAAACAGAAATTAGTCATTGTAATGCTTGGTCTTGACTGTCAATGTGATGAGAGTTAGAATCAATCACTTTGTGATTGGACTCTGGGCATCTCTACAAGGGGTCCTCTATAGTAAGCTTTAGGGTCCAAGACTGTGTAGAAATGAAAAAAATGACCTGAGTCTTCATCTCTCTTAGCTTCCTGACAAGAAGGATGTGACCAAGTCTCTTCAGCTCCTGCCTCCATGACTTTCACACCATCACAAATTATGAGCTGCAATAAAGTTAGCTTTCCTTTCTTAGGCTGCTTTTGTGAGGAATTTTGTCCCAGCAAGTACAACATCCTCAAAAATAGTTGTTGTGCACGCATGCGCATTGATTTATTTTTACCTTTTTGTCAGTGTATGAGTGTTTTGTCTGCTTGTATGTATATTTGCTATGTGCATGCAGTACCGGTGGAGTCCAGAAGAGGGCATTCATTTCCTGGAACTGGAGTTACAGGTTGTTGTAAGCTGCCTTGGGGGTGTTGGGAACCAAACCTGGGTCCTCTGGAAGTGCTCTTAAGCAATGAGTCGTCTCTCCAGCCCCCTCTAATACAATATTTAAAAAAAAAAAAAAAAAAAAGCTCACATTAAAAATCAGTGCTGGAGTTTCAGGCAGCCAGCTTAGAATGATCAGTAAGCCCAAGATCCCAGTGAGAAACCCTTCTCAAAAACCAGGTGGATGGCTCATGAGAAATGATTCTCAAGGTTGTTCTCTGGTCTCTGCATTCATACAATACACTTGCACCCATATATACATACAGAAAAACAATAGAAATTCATGCCCCAAATAATAAAAAGGGTATCAAAGGTCTAAAACAGAAATATAAGGGGCCAGCATTAAACTGAAAGAAATGAAGATGAGTTCAGCTACATAACTCAGGCCAGGATGAAACTCAGCCTACCTCTGTCTCTGAAATGTTGGCATTACAAGTTTGTGCCACCATACCCACCCTTTATAACTTTGTTTTAAACTAAAACATAACTATTTTTATGAGTCTGACATATCTTCCTGACTATGGTGATATATTGTTTATGATCTAATAAAGCTTGCCTGGAGATCAGAATGCAAAGCCAGTCACAGCCATAGAGGTCAGGCAGTGGTAGCACACCTTTAATCCCAGGACTCAGAAGACAGAGGCAGATGGATCTCTGTAAGTTCAATGCCACCCAGGGCCACATAAGAGTAAATCAATCTAAAAGAGAAACAAAGCTCACACCTTTAATCCCAGCACCAAAGAGGTGTATAAGTCAGGAGCAGGGTCTCAGAGTAGGCAATTAGTCTCCAGCAATGCTGAGGATTTATGGAGATAGGATTGCCCTTTCAGCCTGAGGTAGAAGTAAGAGCTAGCTTTTCTGATCTTGAACCCCAATATCTGTCTCTGGGTTTATATTATTTGTACTACACCTGCCTGTTTTTGTTGACTCAGACAGGATCTTGCAAGGTATTAACTGCCTTTCTTAAAGAAAATGTGGCAGGAGTAAGTGAGCATGTGTAGACATGTGGCAAACATTCTGGGGTGAGAAGGTGCCTAACCTGATTGCATAAAGTAGCCACCCTTGATGTACTAAGCTGAGATTATAAGTTAAGGGTTCCAAACGTCAACCTAGCATGATCAGTCTTGGTGGCAGATGCCTCTATCCCAGTGAGCCATCTCTTTGTCTCATCAAACTTCTCTATCCTTAGACCTCCCAGTCTTTCTCTCTTTTTCTTTCTTTCTCATGTAACCCCAGCCTCAAACTCACCATGTTGCTGAGGCTGGCCTTGACCTCTAATCTTCCTGCCTATACCTCCCGAGTCTGTGCCTATTCTGTCTCAATTAAAACACCTATCCAGGCTGGGGATGTATCTTTGCTAGTAGAATGGTGTGCATGAGTACCTGGGTGTGATGATACACATTTTTAGTTTCAGCACTTGGGAGGAAGAGTTGGGATCATCAGGAGTTCAAAGCCAACCTGGGTTTCACAAGACTCTGTCTATAAAAAAAGAAAAGAAAAATCTCTTAATCTTGGCTGGGGATACAGCTTGATGGTAGAGCACTTGCCTAGCACGCAACAAGACCCTGAGTTTCATTTGAAACATTGCCAGAAAAGTATTATAATAACCCTTCAATTTAGACATCATTACCTTCATTCTTCAGATGAGGAAATACAGAGATTCTGTGGACTTTATCTGTCCACACAAGAAAACAGTGGCAGAACACTAGCAATGCAGTTTTTCTACCTCCCAGGAATCTTCTGCCTCTTCAATGTGGGCGCTGGCTTCTTCCAGCCCCACCCTTTATTTCTGCTCATTTGTTTGAGCCAGAGACTCATTGTGTAGACCAGGCTGGCTTTGAACCTTGGTGCTCCTCCCAAGTGTGGGATTTTGTAAATGAATCAACACATCCAGCTACCAACTTCTCTTCATTAAGAAAGGACCTCGGGGAGTTTGGTAGATGGCTCAGCACCCATGCATGAGTTCCTGAGTTGGGATACCCAGAACCCCAGTAGAAAGGCAAATGTGATGGTATGGACTTGAAATTCTGGCTCTGGAGAGGCAGAGACAGCAATCTGTGGGTCTTGCTGGCCAGCCAGGCTAACTAAAGTACTGAGCTTTCACAAGGTCTGTGAAGAAGCCTGTGTAAGAAAGAAAACAAGGGAGAGTAACTGAAGAAGACACTAATAGATGATCTCTGGAGACCACATATGTGTCACACATGTACCCACACACAAACACACATGCACTGAAAAAAAGTGGGAACTCTTCAATAATTCATATTATAATAAACATAGCTCAATTATTGGTTGAGTTTACTATTTACAGAACACTGGTTAAAGAAATAAAGTAGGGAAATGTTTATAAAAGTCTTGGTTACTCAGTGAGTAAAAGCACTTGCTGCCAAGACTGATGGATGACCTGACTCATCCTACCTACATGGAGAAAGGAGAGAACCAATACTCACAAGATGCCTGCAGACCACCACATACTCTACACACACACACACACACACACACACACACACACCCCTACAACTTAAATGAACAAATGTCAAACAAATACCAACACCCCCCAGCGAATTCCTGTGAGAAAATCTGGAAAAGTTTGGCAATTGTAAAGAATAAGGAAGCTAGCAATGGTGGCACATGCCTTTAATCCCAGTACTCAAGAGACAGAGACAGGCAGATCTTTGTTAGTTCCAGGCCAGCCTGGTCTATAAAGCTAGTTCTAGAACAGAATAAGGAACATTTTTAGGATAATACCCACTTCAGTGAATCACTCTTCCCCATCCTCCCTGAGACAGGGTTTTTCTGTATGGCCCTGGCTGTCCTGAAACTTTATCTGCAGATCATGCTGGTCTCAAACTCAGAGAGGCCTCTGCCTCCCAGGTCCTGGGATTAAAGGTGTGCACTACCACACCTAAGGAACGACTCAGCATAGTTGTCTCATTTTTTAATGTGTTGCTTATTTACATTCTTGAGATAATTGTTTACATTAAATTTGGTAGCTATGAAGAAGTAAAATAAATAATGAGCGGGCAAGCATTTGCCTACCATGTAGGAGGTCCTGATCTTATCTAAAATACTGAAGAAAAAGGATTCACTTGTGTGTGCCCTCCCACACACAAGTGAAGGTGAACAAATAATGATAATATTGAAAATTTTGAAAAATTAGTAGCCACGTGTTGATGGCACATACCTTTAATCCTAGGCATGTTCAGAGGAGGGCAGAACTCTGAGTTTCAGGGCAGCCTGGTCTACAGAATGAGTTCCAGGAATGCCAGGGCTACACAGAGAAACCCTGTCTCAAAAAGCCAAAACAAAACAAACTTACCCTATGAATATGAAGTGGAGAAAGAGGACGTAAGTGCCATGTCAAAGTAAGTGCCCAGAGCAAGTGACGTGTCAGCAACCCCAAGTTCAGAAGAAACCCTGCGTCAATGTGTAAGATGGAGAGCAAAGGCAGAAGAAGCCTGACATCAACCTCTGGCCTTCGTATGCACAGCCCCCACCCTGAAGAAACTCATGTAGAAACTCTCACATTCACACTCTGCTTTTCACGACACAATACAACTATTTCTTATATCCTCTCCAATTAAACCAAGTCCCATCAATTACTGCACCTAAGATTCAGATCTGTGGATGATGTTTACACTGTCTCTAGTTTTCTTAAATTTCATATTGGAAATACATCCACCAATCAGCAACAAAACTTACAAGCATCCTTTTGTACATAAACAAATAAAGGAAAGAGAAGAAGATGAGTCTAATGAATATAAATATGTGTCTAAACTCCTAAGTAGATATTATTCATGAATGATTTTTTTTAAAAAAAGGAAAGTAAAGGACTACTCCTAGGTATGGTGGAGAAAACTTATCATAGATACATAGAGATACAGCCAGAGGCGGTGACATCTGGGAGAGTCCAGATTATTGTGGAATAACGTTTTTGTACACTGTGAAGAAATATTGCTCTCATTGGTTTAATAAAGAGCTAAATGGCTAATAGCTAGGCAGGGAGAGGTTAGGTAGGACTTGTGGACAGGGCAAGAGCTCTGGGATGAAGAGGGGGTAGTCACCAGAAGACTCCGGGAAAAGCAAGATGAGCATGCTATGCTGAGTAAAGGTACCGAGCCATGTGGTAGAACATCAATAAGAAATCTGGGTTAATTTACATTGTAAGAGCTAGTTAGTAACAAGCCTAAGCTATCAGCCAAGCATTTATAGTTAATAATAAGTCTTTGTGTGGTTATTCAGGACCTAACTGGTAGGACAGAAAAGTCCACCTACAGGATATGACTACACTGAGCTGGGTCATATGGGAGACGGGGAGTAGAAGAGGAAAGAGAGGGAAAGCAGATATAGCAGTCAGGAGGCCAAAGGTACAAAAAAGGACAGGGCTGTAGTGAGATATTTACTTTGCATCTGTGGCACTGACCACTCCTATTGGTGGTGGAGACAGGGGCAGAAGTGACCTGGGGAACTAGGTCTGAGGAGGAGCCTGGGAGCCCTCGCTTGCTGGCAGGATGCATGCAGGAGAGCATCTGGAGGCCAGGAACCTGATAGTGTTCATCTGTCTATGTTGTAAGTTATTTCTCCCTGAATAAACATCTATTCGATCTATTTGTTTCTCTTGATCCTTATTAAACCATGATATCTTGTGTCAGAAGTGGGATCAGGATTTTCACTAGACCTGGATTTTACCCAGGCAGCAGACACTGTTCCCTTCCCCCACCATCCCTTAGCAGGCAGGTCTCTTGCTTAACCAGGCAGACACATTGCAGCTTGTAAGACGTTTGTGTCTGCTCTACAACTCCTTTATCTCCACAGCGACCCTGAGACCCCTGCTCATCTCCTGCCCATTCTCTCGCATTGCATTCGCACAGAGCCCTGCAGTACCCGCCCAACTCATGTGTTCCTGTGCACGGCCCAGCCTTTGGGCCTGCCCTGTTTGTGTGTTCCTGTGGCCCAGTGGTGCCAGTTGGAGGCAATGCTTGTTAGCCCTGCAATCCCAGCAGTTTGCACAAGGCTCCTCACTCCTTCATTTAACAAAATTTTGCTTGCCTTAGTTTGTTAAGAGTTATTTTACAGGGACCAGGATCAAAAGGATCCTCTGCTGCCAGATGCTATTTGGTGGTACACCTCCAGATGTAACTACCACAAGTTGAGATCTACAACTAAAAGCATCAAATTTCCAGGTCAGCAGAATTATACCTAAGGTAATTGCAACATCCTTTGCAATTTAAGCTGATATAATATCTGAGATCAATTGTTCCATACCTATGGCAGATAATCTTACAATGCAGGACTTTAGGAATTCTTTTACTTCATTTATAGAAGGAATTTTAGCAGAAGAAAAATGTGACTTAACCAATATATACATTTTTTTGTAATAGCAATGGGTTTCATCATTAATATGATATTCTTAAAGAAATGGTTTAAGATTAGAGCAAACAACAAGGAACTTGTACAAACCATAGGAGACCTAGTAACAAGGATTCAAAATATTGAAAATGACAATAGAGAGCTAAAAATTAGAACACAAAACATAGAATGCTTAGAAAAAATGTTCAGAATATTGGAGATGGCAAAAGAGAGCTGACAAGCAGAATACAAAACATGGAACATAAAAATGACCAAGTAGAAAACAGAATTTGTTCCATGTCCGATGCCTCAATAACCAAAACAGAAACAACGCAATGCATCAACACGCTAGCAGAAACAGCTCATTTCTGGTTGGACAAAGCTACTAATAAGGTTAAAAAACTGGAACATCAGATAGAAATACTAGCAGACAGAACCTGTTCATTGTCTGAGGATAATGGCAAGCTATTAGATAGAACATTGTTTCTGGAAGGCAGTTTACATGCCATTCAGGTAATATCTAAGAATGAGAATATTAGAAACATGGAATCATTTATAGTTGGAGAAAGCAAGAAACTGGCTGATTCAATGAATTCTCTAGAAAGGTATGTGATTCAAGAAGTTCAGACACTCAAAGAAGCAATGGTGAATAGATATCAGGTCTTAGAAGACCTTCAATCAGATACATCAGAAGAAGAACTACAGGTAGCAGGGCATGAAAGAGACTTAAAATTTTCTACATCGTTTAGGGTCAGAGGAGTTTTCCCTGTATCTATTAATAAAAAACCAGCAACGAAAAAACACCCAAAGGTGTCATTGCATATCAGTGGGAACCAATACGTTGAAAGATTTAAAAGGTATAAAGGAAGCAGTAGTCTCTTATGGCATGCACTCACCATATGGGAAGCAATTAATAGAATCATGGGCAAGGAATAACAAGGTAACCCCTAAGGATTGGGATCAATTAATATCAGCTGTCCTTGAAAACTCCTCTCAATTAGAATGGAGGGCTTTATGAAGAGAGGAAGCGAAAGTTCTTGAAATACAGGGCTTTAAGAAAGGTTATAAAACTCCCCAAGATAAAATTCTTGGTGAGGGTCTTTATGCTGACCCAGAAACTCCGAGCTGCCTATGATGACCACACCTTGTCTCTATACAGTACAGCAGCTTTGAATGCTTGGGACAAGGTTCATGAGCTAGGGAAGAGGATAGAATCCTACACCAGGATAAGACAACGATTGAGAGGACACTTTAGTGTATTCCTAGAAAGGTTGTCTAGGACAGTACAATTAGAGGTAACAGACACAGATTTTAAGTGAATGCTCATAGAAACATTAGCTTATGAGAATGCGAATCCATAATGCAAACAAGTGCTTTGACCTTTAAAAAAGAGATCAGCACCCTTGGATGAATGGGTCCTATATATAGCCAACATTGAGTATAATGGCAATAACACTGAAGCATGGGTAGGAGAAGCTATATCTGAAGGTCTGAGAAGACATCAAGATAACAGAGGTCTTAACTATGGTGACATAGAAGCTTGGGTAGGAGAAGCCATCTCCAAAGGTTTGAAGAGATATCAAAATGTCAGATGTTTTAACTGTGGTAAGATAGGACATCTAAAGAGAAATCGTAGGCAAATCATTTCTAGAAATAACACTCCCAGGAATGAATCAAACAGAAGGCCTCAGCCTTCTGGGTTATGTAGAAAGTGTGGCAAAGGCTGACACTGGACCAATGAGTGTAGATCGACCAGAAACAAGGAAAGAAACTCTTTACAATCAGGAAACTCGAGAGGCCCCCATGTCAAAGGTGGTCCAAATATTCCTAGTAACTGTGGAGGACAATCTCCCACAGGACAATTAGAAAATCGAGTACCTATTGTAGAAACTCATACCGCTCTGGATGACAAACTAGTGATGGAATTTGAATAAAACATGACAGAAGGAAACAAAAAAAACGTATATTTTGGCAAACCTCTATAAACAGTCAAAGGCCTAGATTGATAGTAAGATGACTAACAGACTGTTTAGAGGCATTGTTGACACAGGTGCTGACATAACTATCATAACTAATAATTCTTGGCCTTGAAGATGGCCCCTACAAGAGGTAAATGTTCAGTTCTTTTGGATTGGAACCCTGTCTCAGGTAAAAACAGAGCACAAGATTGATTGAATGTGTAGGACCAGAAGGACAGAGACAAAGGTTGAGATCATATGTGGCTGATATAGCAATAAATTTATGGGTCGTGATCTATTACAGCAATGGAAGACTAACTTTCCTCCACAACCATAAATGACCTCATGATTGTAGAAAAATATTGTAAAGTATTATACAAGACAGACACCAAATATCCAGGATGTACAAAAACAGAATACAAGTGCCAAACAAACAGAGGAACCACAAGCCCTACCCTTAAAATGGCTAACAGATGAACCTGTCTGGGTAGGGCAATGGCCTATGACCTCTGAGAAGTTAGAGGCTTTAGAAAACCTGGTTCAGGAACAGCTAAATGCTGGACATATTGAGGAATCTACCAGCCTCTGGAACGCTCCCGTATTTGTTATCAAAAAGAAATCTGGTAAATGGAGAATGCTTACAGACCTGAGAGCCATCAATAAAGTTATCCAGCCAATGGGCTCTCTGCAGCCTGGAATGCCCTTGCTTTCTTTGATACCTAAAGAATGGCCTATTATAGTTATTGATTTAAAGGATTGCTTTTTCACTATACCTTTACAAGATCAAGATAAAGAGAAATTTGCCTTCACGGTACCTAATTACAATACAGTGAAGAGATATCAATGGAAGATTTTGCCACAAGGAATGCTAAATAGCCCCCACCCTGTGCCAATATTTTGTGCAAAAACTGTTGGAAATAATTTGTAAACAGTTTCCACAATCCATAATTTACCATTACATGGATGATATATTATTGGCTGATTCTAAAGTAGAAATTTTAGGAAAAAATGTTGAGAAAGTAAAGGAAGTTTTGCCTCACTGGGGATTACAAATTGTACCTGAAAAAAATACAAAAAGGAGATTCTATCAACTACTTAGGATATAAAACAGGTCTACAGAAAATTAAACCACAAAAAGTACAGATCAGGAGAGATTGCTACCAGACTCTTAATGATCTTCAAAAATTACTAGGAGAAATTTCTCATCTGCAAACCATTATTGGAGTAGAAGGGCATGATTTGAAAAACTTGAAAATGGCCCTAAAAGGGGACAAGGATTTGAATAGTCCATGAATACTATCAGCTGAAGCTGAACAGTAATTAGAATGGGTAGAAATGAGAATACTACAAACACATGTGGACCATGTGGATCCCAAACCAGACTGTATTCTGGTTATATTACCATCTAGAGAATATCCTTCAGGGATTTTGATGCAGAGGGAAGATATCATATTATAATGGATATTTCTACCACATAAACAAAATAAAAAACTAAAAACATATATAGAAAAGATCTCTGACTTGAGTATAAAAGGTAAATTAAGACTTCGTCAACTGACAGGAAGGGACAGAAATTATAGTACCTTTAACTAATGAAGACATTTCCTCCTTATGGAAAGATAATTAATATTGGCAGAGAGCATGTAGTAATTTTTTGGGAATGATTAGCAACAATTTCCCCAAAAGTGAAAGAATCAAATTCATAAGGAAAACATTTTGGATCCTTCCATGCATTGTAAGAAAAACACCTATCTCTGGAGTTCCTACATTCTACACTGATGCAAACAAATCAGATAAGGCAGGATACAAATCAGGAAATATAAGTAAAGTAGTTCAAAGCCCTTACAATTCTGTACAAAAGGCAGAATTGTATGCCATTCTCATGGTACTTATGGATTTTGCAGAACCCCTCAATATAGTTACTGACTCTCAATACACAGAGAGAGTTGTCTTACAATCGAGACTGCAGAATTTATTCTGACAATACAGAATTAACTTCATTGTTTATACTGTTACAAGATACTATCAGAAATAGGACTCATCCTATATATATATAACACACATAAGATCCCATACGGGTCTGCCAGGTCCTCTAGCACAAGGAAATAATGAAATTGATCGGTTATTAATAGGAAGTGTGCTAGAAGCCTTGGAGTTTCATAAGAAACACCACGTGAACAGTAAAGGTTTAAAAAAGGATGTTTCTATCACTTGGCAACAAGCTAAGGAAATAGTAAGGAAATGTCCTACTTGTCCATTCTATAACCAAACTCCTTTACCACCTGGCAATAACCCTAAAGGTATAAATAGGAATGAAATATGGCAAATGAATGTGTTTCATTTTGCAGATTTGGAAAATTAAAATACATGCACCACACTATAGATACATTTTTCAGGGTTTCAATGGGCCACTACTTTGAGCTATTAGAGGTAATGGCCATTGTGGGCATACCTACACAAATAAAAACTGACAATGCTCCGGCATATGTCTCCAGCAAATTGAAATAGTTTTTTTGAGTATTATAACATAAAGCACATAACTGGTATACCACACAATCCTACAGGACAAGCAGTAGTTGAGAGATCCAATCATACTTTAAAGGAAATGTTCCATAAACAGGCAAGAGGAACCAAGAAAACCAAACGCAGATTACTTAATGCTTTATTAACATTAAGCTTTTTTAATGCTAATAAAGAAGGAAAAACAGCTTCAGAAAGACACTGGACAATAGAAAAAAAAACTTCTGAACTAAATCAGTGGGTGTACTTCAAGGATATATTGACCTCAGAATGGAAAACAGGAGGTAGGGGTTTCACATTTGTATCTACAGGAGAAGAAAAACTATGGATACCATCTAAGTTGATCAAGATCCAAGTTGAACAAGAGAAACATTTTAATGAAGAGAAATGACAAGTCATCCAACAAATTGGTTCCCATGAGATGTTCAGAGACCTCTCAAAGGTAGGAGAAGTGTTCTGTTCTTGTCCTTACAGAAAAACAGAGAACCCTTTTTCAAACAGCCAAAAGACACTGAGCATGTAGGTACCTACAGAACAGAAGATAGCTGTCCAGAAAGAATCACTTAATGAAGAGGAATCTGATTTATGGTAAAAATATTTAATTCTAGTAAACTATTTCTATACAGAAATCTATTTCTCTTTACTATCTAGTATTCCTCTAGTCCCAATTCATGTATACCAATGCTGGCTTTGGAGTTGGGTTTGGCTTTCCTTCTCTAAATTCAATTATGTTGTTAAAATTAAATTTACAGTTTCTGCCTTATATCAAGAAGCCAATTGGTGTAAGGCAGAAGAAAACAAAATCTGGGGACTCATTTGCTTATATGCAATTTTCTCTCTGAAATCCTAATTTTCTCATATACATTTTAATGCTTTATTGTTGTCTTTCCTTATATGCATACCTTAAAACTTTAAAATTTTATGTGATATTGATATTAAGTTTAAGTTTTCAATAATAATAATAATAATAATAATAATTTCTAACAGCAATCTTTGAACTCTCCAGAAAGAAGATGGGGCCCCACTTTGTTATTTCCACTTGACTCAACCTGATGCATCTAGACTACAAATATCACCCTAACACCGGTTTGAGACTGTATTGCTCAAGACAATTCCTGACTAGCTAGCTGTAATGGTGGACCTTCTTATTACACCCTGGCCAGAGTTTCAGATAGAACTCTAGACAAGCATTTCCTGCCACACAGTGACTAGCTACATATGTCATAGCTAGTCCTGTTGAGAAATTTGGTTGCTAAAATTTTTTTTCCTACAGAATCCCATGGAGCAATCATCGTCCCAATTCAGCAGGAAGTAACCTTAAGATGACGACGCCCCCTTTCCCTACCTGGGCATTTAGGGATAATATTCATCTTTTTAGGGTTGGTTTTAGTTACTTAGGGTTGGGTATAGAAGGTGATGCTTAGACTTGGGTATCTCTTTTAGAAAAGAATAGGGTATGGTTGGGAAAGGTATGGTTTTAGATGGGATATAAGTCGATTAGCCTATATTCTTGTGAATTATTTTAGTAATAGTGAGATATTAGTATTATACAGCTTACATTGTTATATATTCATATATGTGGAAACCTATGTAAAATTAAGTTTATATTCCCTTCCTAGAAAAATTGTATATTTTGTCATATTATGTAAAATCTTTCCATTTATGGTGTTTTATGCACATTATTCTTACCATATTCTATGTATGTATACTTTTACTTATGTTCAAGGCATTTTGTATATTGATACAATTTAGGATATGTTTATCATGCTGAATTTTATGGCTCTACGTCTGGTCTGGACATTTCTACTCTACCTCTGTTTTAGGGATTTACGTGTATATATACGTACATTGTTATATTGCTTAGGTATTTGTCCCTGCTTCACTCAGGAAAGTTTCAATCAGTTTTTTAGCCAAGTTTCTGAGTATTACAGATTATCTTCACCCATGTTTCCTATACCTATAAGATTAGTCAGATATAGATGCTTAATCTTCAAACACTTCATAGACCTGCAGAACATGGCATTTAAATGTTTCAATATTAGTACTCCGTTGACATGAGACACTATTGCTCCTGACAGCACCATGCACTTTCCTGAAAATATGTTGGACACTGTTGTCGCTCCTTCTAGAGTCCATCCTCACTTCAGCTAATGGCCTCTTGGGCAAAGAACTGCACCCCCCCACACACACACACACACACACACGACCACTGTTTTGGACATGCAGTCCTTTGTGCTTGCAGGAAACAAACATAGAAGACTGCTGAACCTTGCCAAGTCAGGGTAAGACAGCCTTTCTACCTCCCTGCTTTTGTTGTGGTCTGTCAGGTACTCTTGGCCTTAGCCAAAACTGGCTGTACCAACATTGCTGTGAGACCTTGGGTGACTGTCCAGATAGCTTGCTGTTTCTGTCCTCGCTGCACCTTTTGGAAGTTGCCCATCTGGACTTCCTGTCTACCCTAGTATTGTTATTTTCCTTTTTGGGTCTTTGATGAGGTTGAAGATTTAACTATCACAACTATTATTCTCTCTTCCTAGTTAGATATATTAGGTACTAGACTTAAGCTTTCCAGATTAGAACAACTCTATTTTAAACTCTGTTATGCCTTCACCCTAGGACTAGATATGTTGGTCTTAAGTTTGTTTTTTTTGATTTTCCTTTTCTTAGAGCACACTTGTTATTCACTGTTTTGTATATAGATTTGCATCAAGCCTAAATCTTTTCTTTAGACTAAAAGGGGAATTGTAGTGAGATATTCACGTTGTCCACATCTGTGGCACTGACCACGCCCATTGGGTGGATGGAGACAGGGGCAGAAATGACCTGGGGGAACTAGGTCTGAGGAGGAGCCCAAGAGTACTCTCTTGCTGGTGGGACTCAGACAGGAGAGCATCTGGAGGCATCCTTAGAACCAGGAACCTGCTGGTGCTCTTCTGTCTATGTTGTGAGTTATTTCTCCCTGAATAAATATCTATTTGGCCTATTTGTTTCTCCTGATCCTTATTAAACCATGATACAGGGCAGGTAACCAAAGTGTCTGGATTATATAGGGAAGAGCCTCTAGGGAAAGGGCAGGCCAGCCCCTGGGCTGGAGGGTTCAGGGTGGAGGGTGGGATAATTTAGCCATGCCCTCTAATGGGTAGGGAGTGAGGGATGCTGGGAGGACCTAGTGGCCAGGTCCGCTTTGTTTTGTTAAATAAGCACCTCAGTCATTTGTCTCAGTTTGAAACTTAACATCCTATCCCATTTGTTTATAATAAGGGAATGATAAGGTGTGATGCAATTATCTGTGATTAGTTCCTGTTAACACTGGAGTGCAATTGTTGGGAATTCAAAAAGTTAGAATGTTGGTCAAGTCTGGGAAATGCAGGCTTTTCACTCACTGTCTAGGCTTTGCAGGACCTTCTGGGGCTAGGAAAGTGCATGTAGCAGTCACAGCAATTTGCAGCTTTTAATTGATTAGAAATCTACTGGAACAGATTTCATACACACACACACATGTATTATATATTCTAATTAGGGATGGAGAGTAAAACTAGGGAGTTAAGAGGAAAAAAATTTTTTTTTAAATGTGGACACAAGTTTCTGTCCCACCTGGTTCTGCCGCCATTTTATCCCAAATAAATACACAGAGGCCTATATTAATTATAAACTGTTTGGCCTATGGCTCAGGCTTCTTATTGGCTAGCTCTCTCTTAATCCATTTCTATTAATCTCTATATCTCCACATGATCTTGGCTTACCAGTGATACTTGAGACTCTTGCTTCCTTGGCAGCTACATGGCATCTCTCTGGCAACTCTCTCTCTCTGTTCCTCTTCCCAGAATTTTCCTAGTCTGGTAGCCCCACCTATACTTCCTGCATGGCTGCATTTTGCCTGTCTATTGGCTTAAACATCCTTTATTCATCAACTAATAATAGAAACACATATTCACAGCATCCAGAAGGACATCCTCCATCATTCTTAGGTGTATATTTGAAACTATATATTTAGACCCATGGCCCTGGTAGTTAAGGGAGCAGAGTCCCAAGATCAGCAAAAGGGAGGGGATCCCACCCTCAGGAAAAGGCAGGTGGGGAAACAGGCTGGCTGATGATAGACAGTACTTATTTAGTGTCCAATTGACTTGTGAAAGTGAATCCAAGTCCATCCCCTGAAGCTTACATGATTTTGGGGGGGTGATTTTGTTTGTTTGTTTGATTTGCTTTTTCTGTTTGTTTTTGTTTTTCCTAGCCAGAGTTTCTTTCTCTTTGTAACCCTGGGTGTTCGGTAACTCCCTTTGCAGGCAGTAAGGACCTCTGCCTCCCAAGTGCTGGAATTAAAGGTGTGTGCCACCACCACTCAGCCATGATTTTTTAAAGTTTATAAAAAAAAAAAACAATATTTTAGATATGTTAGCTTTACCACTGTTTGGAATCTGCACTGAAATCCACATTATAGAAAAGACAGTAGGCTCATGTCTTTGAATCATAGTAAATCTTGGGAACAAAAAAGAAAAAAAAATAACTTTGGTTAAAAGCATAACACTCCCCTGGCGTTGGTGTGGAAATCTTGAGCTTGTGACTACGACAATAGCAGTCAGTGTTTACCTGAGTTAGGTTAATAGCTTTTCAGAACTCCATTGATTAATGTTTAACCTGAACCTTTGAAGTCTTTGTATAAAAATGTATAGTGAAGAAATCTGAAGCATATTTTAATTTTTATATGCCTTGTCACCCCACCCCACCCAATATTTTCCATGAGACACAGGTCAGGGGTTGATTCCTGAGAACAGTCATTGTAAAGCAAGTTTCCTTAAATGTTTTGTGAGTTTATCTTTTTGTGCAGTCTAGTACCAAGGTGAACTGTGTCTAGACCTAGTTATAGCTCTAGGAAAGTGAGGCCTGTGGCCTGGATTTTGCATCTGAAGAGAACTGAGGAATCTATTGCAGTAAAGTGAAAAGCTATTACTAGCCTAATCTTCTCAAAGGCCTGAGAAGGATGAATTTCACCAGAGTAAGACCAAGAAGCTTTGATCGCTATTAAAAATACAGAGACTTGCCAGCTACCTGGACAATCACCCTTGGTTCCTCTGTGGTCTTGGGGGCAGAGGTCCCAGGGCAGCATCAGTCTTCAGCTGCCAGGCCCAGAAGACTTTGCTGTGGAGGAGGAACTTGGGGTCCAGCCTTGTCTAGGCATAGTGGTGCAGTCAACTCCTGGTGTCTTACTTGTCCACAATTTGGACAGGGTCCTGTAAGTGGGGGACATGAAGGGCAGCTTTTTTTACCCAGTTGCCAGCTTTGCCACATTTACAGCAAGCTCAAGGTGGGTTCTTCTGTGCCCATCATCTTCTTTGGAGAAATCCAAAGTACTGACAGGATCCAGGGTACTGACAGGAGCTGACACTTCTATCATCAAAAGCGTTTTGTTATTTTTTTTTAAGTTTTAAATGCCATATTCAGCAGATTTCTGAGGTGTTTGAGGATCATCTATCTATTAAGTATAACTGATTTAGCTACTTGCTTTAGTCTTAATTTTGAAAGTATACATAGAAGGCTTAATAAAGCTTATTACTGTAATTAATTACTTTAGTACTTAGCAGGACTACAAATACAGTTCTGAACACATTAAAGAATTTGATCATTTGTGAGGTGACTGACCATTAACTTGCATGTATTAATTATCTTTAGTAGTTATTTGGTACTATATATAAGATGAGGATTTTATAGCTTTATCCTTGTTAAGTTTGAGCCTTAAAAATAACAGTTTTTAAGGGCTGGAGAGGTGGCTCAGCTGTTCTTTTGGAGGTCCTGAGTTCAAGTCCCAACAACCATGTGGTGACTCACAACCATCTGTAATGAGATTTGGTGCCCTCTCCTGGCCTGCAGACAGAACACTGTATACACAATAAATTTTAAAAGACTTACAAAATAACAATTTTTGAATTGAAGTTCTTTCAGTATCAATATAAAACATTTAAATACACACACACACACACACACACACACATATATATATATATATTAATGTGCACTGGTGTTTTGTCTGTCTGTATATATATATGTATATATGTACATATATATATATATATATATATATGTGAAAGCGTATCCCCTGTAATTCTAGTCACAAGACAGTTGTGAGCTGCCTTGTGGGTGCTGAGAATTGAACCCCAAGTCTCTGGAAAAACAGCCAGTGCTTTTAACTCCTGAGCCACCTCTCCAGCTCTCATATTTAAACCATAGATACAGTCCATAGAGACACTGGCAGCTTCGCTGGTCCTCTTACTGTGCACCATGAATTGTGAGCTGGGGTGGGGCTTGTGAGCTGGGGCTGAGGGAGCCTGGAGACTAATAGGATTGCCCTTGTTACAAGTTACTAGGCACCACAGTCATGGGCACAGTAAAGAAAACAAAATAGCTACTACATACGTGGTAGTTTGAGTGTAATTGGCCCCCATAAGTTCACGGGAAATGGCACTATTAGGAGGTGTGGCTTTGTTGGAGTGGGTGTGGTCTTGTGGGAGGAAGTGTGTCACTGTGGGGGTGGGCTTTGAGGTCTCCTGTGCTCAGGGTACCACCCAGTATGCCAGTCAACTTCATGTTCCTTGCAAGATGTAGGACTTCCTGTTGCCTTTGAGTCAAGATGTACCACTCTCAACTCCAGCACCACGTCTGCCTGCACACTGCCATGCTCCCCATGGCACCATGATGATAATGGGCTGGACCGCTAAAACTATAAGTGAGCCACCCCAATTAAATGATTTCATATATAGGACTGCCATGGTCATGGTGTTTCTTCACAAAAATAAAAACACAATTTGGGTGAAAAGGAAAAAGTTTATTCCAAACTGCCAAGGCTATCTCCTGAGAAGGCAAAGAAAAGTGACAGGAATGATTTTTAGGGTTAAATGGGCCTGGGAGAAAGGGAACTTGAGAGCTTGCATGGGACTTGAGCTCTGAGTTGGGGTGGGGCTTGTGAGCTGGGATTGAGGGAGCCTGGAGAATAATAGGATTGCCCTGGCCACAAGTTCCTCTAGCAGAGATAAGGAGACCTTTTCAGTAAGCAGAGTTTCTTCAAGTGCCTATGGAAATGGGAGCTTTGGTCTAAATGCCTGGCCTTAGGAAAAGAACTTTCTTGAGGAACCAGACAACCACTATAGAATATTGCGGGTTTTTGGCTTACTTTATCAAAATAGCTAAAGCTTAAATTGAGCAAAGGTGAATCAGGACAAAACTACTGTGAACCTGAATCTGTAGGCAGATTTTTCTGTCCCACGCCAGCTCCCAAATAGCCACACAGAGACTACTATTAATTATAAATGCTCAGTTGATAGCTTAGGCTTGTTTCTAACTAGCTCTTGTGATTTAAATTAACCTATTTCAGCTAGAGAGATGGCTCAGTGGTTAAGAGCACTGACTACTCTTCCAGAGGACCCAGGTTCAAATCCCAGCACCCAGTTTAAACCTGTCTGTAGCTCCACTTCCAGGGGATCTGATACATTCATACCAATTCACATAAATTAACCCATTTCTATTAATTTATTTGCTGCCACATGGCTCGTGGCATGTTTCCTCATCTTCTACACATTCTGATTCCTCTGCATCTGGCTGACGACTCTGCTCTTCTTCCCAGTGTTCTCTCTGTCCTAAAAATCCTGCCTAGCTATTGTCCATTCAGCTTTTTATTAAACCAATCCAAGAGGCAAACCTTCACAGTGTACAAAAAGATTATTCCACACCATGAGTAGACCTTAGGAATGTGTAAACCTTGATTTATGAAATATGCCTTATTTATCAAGCAAATATTATCAAATATGCATTATTTATCAAACACATGTTACTTATCTAAATTTTCTAGCAGCTTGGTATTAAACAGACATACATCTTTTTTTTTTAAAGATTTATTTATTTATTTATTATGTATACAGTGTTCTGCCTGCCTGTATGCCTGCAGGCCAGAAGAGGGCACCAGTGGTTCCTGGGAATTGATTTCAAAACCTCTGGAAGAACAAACAGTGCTCTTAACCACTGAGCCATCTCTCCAGCCCCCTAGACATACATCTTAAAAGACATAAGTAGTCAGACATAAACGTAAATCAGCTTTTATTAATCTGAATACACTTTTATAACCTTTAAAGTTTATCACCATATAGAGTATACTGTAAACCAGAGTTGAATCACATATATAGTATGTTGTAGCAAATATAACCTTAAATTTTTATCATCATACAAAAATCTATATAAATCCAGAATAGTTGACACTCGTTGCTTCCTTAGTCTAAAGAGATACAATGAGCAGAGTGGTGGCACACGCCTGTAATCCCAGCACTCGGGAGGCAGAGGCAGGCAGATCTTTGTGCATTCGAGGATAGCCTGGTCTACAGAACAAGTTCCAGGACAGCCTCCAAAACCTCTGAGAAACCCTGTATCAAAAAACAAAAAACAAAACATAACAAAAGACACACAGAGATACAGTGATAAACTAAGGGTTCAATAGGACCAAGAAGTTTCATAATTGCTCTATGCTACGTGGTCATCTTAAGATGGTAAAGTCACGCAGCATGTACCTGCCAACCCTGGTAAAGATGGCTACCAGTCAAGTGGCAGCTTACATTTTGAAGGCCATCAGCCAAGATGAAAGAGAGATACATGGTTCCTATCTAAGACATCCGTTTTTCTGAACAAGAGTTGAATCCAAGTTACATATATAGTATATTCTAAATAAGAATTGAATCTCATATATAGGATGTTGAAGCAAATTAAAATCCCTATGTATAGGTTTTAATTATAAGCCTTCTGTTAATAAGTTTAAAGTCAAATTTTGCTACAGATTTTACAAAGTCTTTACCATACCCAATGAATTTACAAATCAATCCTGAGATAAAGACTAAATAATAGTCTTAATAGTCTTAAAAGATTTTTTGAGAGCAGAGCACAAGGGAAGTCATAGAAATAGAAGATTTAAGTGTGGAAAGTTGTAAAATCAAAGAGATAAGAGAATCTGGGCTCATTTAGTTATGCAATGGCAGAAGTTGTTACAATCTGTGAGAATTTGGAATAAATGTGCCATCGTTGGCCATTGAGCTATACTAGGGCCAAGGCATTTTCATCAAGACAGCAAGGCTTTAAGAAAATCTGAGATGGCAGTGGTGGTGCATGCCTTTAATGCCAGCACTTGGGAGGAAGAGGCAGGTGGATCGCTGTGAGTTCGAGGCCAGCCTAGCTCTACAGAGTGAGTTCCAGGATAGGCTCCAAAGCTACAGAGAAACCCTGTCTCAGAAAAGCAAAAAAAAGAAAAAGAAAAAAAAATCTGAGTCCTTGAAAGGAATTGAATCCAAACAGAAAAGGAGGAGGAGGGGGGTCACAAAAAGAACTCTGCTATAGTGAGGGCAAGGCAGCTAAGAGACACAGAACAGTGTAGCCATAGGGACAAGTAGGAACTCCACCTGAAGAAGGTTCCAATATCACAGAAGCCACAACGACATAGAGAAGCTGTGGGCTGAGAAGGAAGCTCCTATGGCAAGGCAAGGAGACTCAAAATGTATAGGCCCAGGAGGACACTAGGGGAGAAAGAACAGATAGTTCCAAGGGAGAGGGGACAAGGAAACCGCTGAAGACACAGGGGCATACAAACAGTTCCTAGGGGGAGATGAGAAAGTTCCAGAAGGAGCTGAGGAGCCATGAGGGAGCAGAGGTAAGCATCATGATAACAAGAATCTCAATCCAGGGTGTCCAAAAGTGGACTGAGAGCCTTTCGGAAAGAAATGTCCCAAATCACAGAGGAGAGGTGTCCCTTTCTACATGATGGGGTCTCCATAGGGTGAGAGGAATCTTCCTGGCACACAGGTGTGGCTGTCATAGTAAAAATAGACAAAGCACAGAACTCTGTAGTGACACTTATGCAGTAGAAGGGGAGGGACAAGTGGTTAGAGCGGGTAGAGGAGAAAACAGCTGGAGACATGCAGGTGTCTTCATAAGGAGAATTGCCCATGTGATGGGGCTCTGAAGGGCACTGCAGGAAGATGGCCACGTGATGGCAGCCCAAAAGGCTTGGCAGGGAGGTGCCCATGTGGGGGCTGGCCCACAAGGGTGTAAAAGGGAAAGGGGGCATTTGCTCAGCAGCTGAGGAGAGATGGTCAAAGAAGGTGAAGGGAAGAAGTGGTTGAAGAAGCAGACTAGAATCTAGACTCTAGCAGCTTGGTTCAGAATGGCCATGTTCCTTAGGGAGGGAGCTCATCTGTGTCAGCCTCAGCTTTTGGCACCAGAGGAATGAAAAAAGAAAAGACAGACAGACGGACAGAAAAAGGAAAGGAAAGAAGAAGAGAAGAAAGGAAGGAAGGAAGGAAGGAGGGAAGGAAGGAAGGAAGAAAGGGAAAAAAAGGCCATGGCTGCTCCTAGGGTATGGGGAAGGAGAAAGTGCATTGTAGATACATGGGGAGCATAGTCAGAGGCAGCGACATCATAGTCCAGAGTGGACATCACCAGACTGAGCTGGGCCATATAGGAGAGGAAAGGGAGAGGGGAGAGAGGGAAACCAGGTGAAACAGCCAAGAGGCCAAAGGTACAAAATAGGCAGGTAACCAAAATAGCTGATGTAATGCCTGTACTACCATCTGTTCCATAAATCGGGTGAAGGCCTACAAGACAGAGGGTCATTCATTCAATGACAATGCTGAGTGCCATTTATTGAGGCAATGGAGTGGGCTTATATACTAACTCACAGCACAGTGGAAAATAACAAGATTTCAGGCTTAGCTCCTCCCCACCAGGTGTGTGTTAGCAAAACAGGAAGAGTACCAATGACAACTGATGGGGGGAGGGGGAGGAAGAGTACCAATAACAACACTGGGACAAGAAGTTCTGGCCAACAGCTTCAGGCTTGCTCAAGGTGCCTTGGGGGTCCATGCAGGGACCTACAGGTCCCCCTTTCTTTTAATATAAACTAACACTTGTCTTAGGTGGCAGAGGACGTCGGCATAACTCCTTACCCATCATTGGAGAGGTCACTCAGGCCCATAACCTTCCTGTCTTAGGTTGGATATTTGCCCCCTTCTGCCTTACCCATCTCAGGTGATTAGCTTGTCTGTAAGTTCAGCCATACGTGGGCAGAGGCATTTTCTCTTGAGCTAAAAACAGTAGAATATGTCTTGTCTGAAAGTTAGCCTGGGCCTGTCTAATGCTGTGGTGGTGTTGGCAGATCAGGCAGATAGCTTCTAAGAGCAAGGGCAATGAGCCCCAGTGAGAGAGAGCTTGCCCACTCTCTAATTAATCTCCCCCAAAGTTGGAGTCCTTGTAAAAGGTCTTCTACACTGGCAGGTGGTACTCTGGTTTCATTGATGTTAATGTTCTGCATGGCTAAAGCATGTGTATAATTAAAAAACTGATCACTCCAGGACCCCTGAAGAAAAGTTAACTACAACTGATGCATTCTTAGCTTCAGTGGGTGTAACACAGATATGTGTGACAGAGGGAGAACAAGAAGCCATATGGGCCTCTCACAATAAATCCAATTGTCCCTATAGGAGGCTAGTTTGTAGATTTAGTTTTAAAATGCCAATTTGTACTAGATAATCGAGTGTGTTTTGAGTGGCTAAGGCTTCAGACACTTCACCTGATAGTTAATCCAGTATTTACAGATTGGGAGAGGACTATCCTTGAAATTGTTGTTGCAATGGCGGAGGCAGCACTGGCAGCCATGATCCTGAAATTTCCTTTCCTCTATGCTGCACAAGTTGGTCATCTGTAAAGGAAGGAGGTCTCTGGCACAGGTACCACCTGGGGTACATGGACCATGACAGCTGTTACTTCATGCATCCAACAGCTAACCAGTTAGCAGACCTGCTGAGAACAATTGAGACTTCCTCCAAAATTAAAGCATTACTTACAACAAAAAAGAAGGGAGCCAGAACACAAGTGCCTGAGATGAAGGTAAAAGTTTTATCCTTTGGACCAAAATGTAATTTTGTAGTTGCTTTACTCAAACTATAATTAGTGGTCAGGAAAAGGGGCCACACAGGGCTACTCAGACCCACAGACATCAGAAAGGGTGGATTCATGAGACCCATCAGACCTTCTCACTGGCTGCTACAATCATGGTCCCTCCCCATATGACAAACCAGAAGCTCAGGCACCCAAACAGGATTATCTGCATCTTGTGGAAAGACACAAACTGACCCTCAGGCCCACACTAGAACTGGGTCAGGGCTGCACCATTGTCCAGTAGTGACATTCTTTCACATAACTGCGCCATAGTCAGATGACCGGGGGCACCAATGCCTGTCAGCTGCAGATTGAGCAGCACTATCAATAGTTAAAAAATTTAAAATATAAAGGACAAGAGAAAGGTGATTATGAGGAGACCCTGTAAATTCCCCCTTTTTTGTTTTATGAAGATTGGCTTTAATTGTGCAATGTGTGATCTCCACCATGGCCTGACTTTGAGGATTATAAGGGATGCCCTTCTTATGTAGATAAAACAATTTTTACAAAAGGAGTTGAAACCCTGACTAATATAAGCAGGGGCATACTAGATAAAACCCAATTTATACCTCCCAATAATTTTGAAAATCATTAAGGGTCAATCTATCCAGCCTTAAAGTAATCTTTTGAGGACAGATACCAGAATATAACAATTGATGATGACCCAGGTATTGATAGGGAATTCTTGTTATACCTTTTCTGGGGCTATTCTTAAGCTAGCTAGTTGAAGATTATGTTGCAATTCCCCCAAAGCCTCATGTATTTCCTTAAGATCTGGGCCAGCTAAAAGAATATCATCCATATAATGCATAATATACAAGGATTGAAACTTCTCCCTAATGCGGACAATGGCCAAAGATACATAAATTTGACAATTAGTGAGGATATTGGCCATTCCTTGTGGCAACACCACCCATTGATATCTCTTATAGGGCTCTTTTAAATTAACAGAAGGAATGCTAAATGCAAATCACTCACTATCCTGAAAATGCAAGAAAATGCTAAAGAAGTAATTTTTTAGATGATCTATGACTAATAAGCAATAGCCTTGAGGAATACCTACAGGGGAAGGTAAGCCAGGTTGTGTGGCTCCCATAATTTGCATACAATCATTAACAGCTTGGAGATCTTGTAGGAGTCTCCATTTTGCAAGGAAACCACCCAATGCAGCTGCTGGATTTCCTGGTAGGAATTTAGATATGCTCACTGGCACTGGTCAATAGGCTACCCTTGCAAAATTCTTGAAATTAGCCTCTCCAGAACCATCCCCACTCAGTGTGGCTCTACAGAACTGCATCCAGTCATTAGGGGTGCAATTTAAGGATGCAAAAGACTCAAAAATTGCTTGAGTGAAAGGAGTATGGGACCCAAAAGCAATGACAGCCTTCTTAAGCTATTTTATATCCTTGAAATGTAATGGGTTGTGCTCCCTAACCCTGTTATCCTGAGGATCCACTGGTTCAATCACAGGAAAAGCTTATCTTTCTTTTTCTAATGTTTCTACCTTGGTTATTAAATCTTTGACCTCTTCCTCTATGCCTCTCAGCGCAGAGGCCCTACTAAAGGGAACACAAAAGGGATTGTGTCGCAGTGGATGACATTTATGCTCATCAGCTTCAGAAATTCTTTGTTTTAATTGTTTAATTTCTGCTTCCAAAATATCTTCTTTATCAGTCACAGTAGGACTATCATCTCCTAGTTGAGATCCCTCTTGTTCCCTAATAGATTTTACATATTCTAAATCTTGTACTTCCTCAGAAGTCCTATTCATCTTTGTCATTTGTTGCTCAGGAGCACATCTTTAACTACATGACAAAGGGAAAAGGTGGCAACAGGGAAATTATCAGCCTCCTCTTCTTTATAAGCCTTTTGGAGATCTCTTTTTACCTGTGTTCCAATCTGGGACGTTAAAACCTGCAGAGTGCATAAACTAGGGACTATGTTTTTCTAATATGGCAATGAATTCTTTAGCTGTCTTGTTTTAATCCCTGTGCCCTGTCTTTTCAATGGAGCCACTAATTGCCCATTGAGAATTTCCTTAGAGTTACTGGCACCCATCCTTCAATACACCCTCATTCACTTACTTTGCCAGCCGGCCTCTGAGGAAGATCTCTTAGGAGATCCTTTCTTCCCTGTCTTGATGGAGACCTCTACTTATAGCACCCTCACTACGATCTGTTCCACGAATCAGGTGAAGGCCTAAAAATTGAAATAAGAGACAAGACAGTGGGTTATTCATTCAATGGCAATGCTGAATGCCAAATACTGTTTATTAAGGTGATGGAGTGGGCTTATATGCTGATTTACAGCACAGTGGAAAATAACAGGATTATCAGGCTTAGCTCCTCCACAGGAAGAGTAGCAATGACAACTCAGGGCAGGGGTGGAAGAATACCAATAGCAGCTCTGGGGCAAGAAGTTCCCATCAACAGCTTCAGGCTTGCTCAAGGTGCCTTGGGGGTCCATGCAGGGCCCTACAGTCTGGATTATATAGGGAAGAGCCTCTGGGAGAAAGGCAGCCCAGCCCCTGGGCTGGAGAGGTTAGGGGTGAGGGTGGGGCATGCCAGCCATACCCTGAAACAGGTAGGAACTGAGGGATGCTGGGTGAACCAGGAGGTCAGGTTTGCTTTGATATGTTAAATAGACATCTCAGCTGTTTGTCCTGGCTTTGAAATTTAACAATCCCTATCTATGAAACTGGTTCCAAGGCTTCTTCATATCTGTGAATTGGCTTCTCTATATACATTGCTGTCTCTGCCAGTCATTTCCTCATAGTTTTGTTCATGGTTAGAAGTACCTTACCTAGCCAGTGGCACACATCTTTAATCCCAGCACTCAGAAGGCAGAGGATCTCTGTGAGTTTGAGACCAGCCTGATCTACAAGAGCTAGTTCCAGGACAGCCTCCAAAGCCACAGAGAAACCCTGTTTTGAGAAAAGAAAGGAAGAAAGGAAGGCAGGCAGGGAGGGAGGGAGGGAGGGAGGAAGGGAGGAAGGGAGGAAGGAAGGAAGGAAGGAAGGAAGGAAGACAGAATTTGTAGCCCTTAGCCAGGCACACATCTTTAATGCCAGCATTTGATCTTTAAGTTTGAAGCCAGCCAGCCTGGTTTATATAGGGAGACCCTTTCTCAAGAAGCAAACAAACAAAAAAGTATCACAGCCCCACCCATTTCCAGTGTCTCTCTGCTTCCCGACTGAAGTTGTGATTGCTCAGTTTCCTGTTCCTGCTAAGCCTGTTACTTGATGCCATGCCTCATTAACATAATGGACCTCTTCCTTTGGAACCATAGTCAAAATAAACTCTTCCATAAGTTGTCTTGTGTCATGGTATTTTATCACAGCGACAAAAAGGCAATTAACACACTACCAAACACAGCAGTGATGACTTTGAAACCCCACTAAGAAACTGAGCAGTGATGGTGCATGCCTTTAATCCCAGCAAATGAGAGGCAGAGGTAGTCAGATCTCTGAGTTCAAGGCCAGCCTGGTCTACAGAGTAAGAATGAATTCCAGGACAGCCAGGGCTACTCAGAGAAACCCTGCCTAGAAAAACAAACAGAGAGAGAGAGAGAGAGAGAGAGAGAGAGAGAGAGAGAGAGAGAGAGAGAGAGAGAGAGAGAGAGAGAGAGAGAGAGAGAAGAAAAAAGGAAACCCATTAAGAATTATACCTCTCTGTTAGTAATGCAACAATTAGCCCATCCCTCCCAGCATACTTGTATTAACCAAAACTTGAAAGGTACCTATGTTATTATGAGTAGAACTCTACACAATAAACTCATCAGTGTAGCAAACTAGTAAGGGGTAGCCTGTGGAAAAAGGTTCCCATCACTAGAACCAGAGAACAATGAAGGAATGAGAGAACAATGAAGGAATTCTCTGTTTCTTCAACCCTAAAGATGTTCTTGATTTGATGGAATCAAGACTAAAAATAGCTGGGCATGGCAGCAACGCATCTTTGTTTTTGTTTTGTTTGAGACAGGGTTTCTCTGTGTAGCCCTGGCTGTCTTGGAACTCATAGAGATCTACCTGCCTCTGCTTCCTGAATGCTGGGATTAAAGGTGTGCACCACTACTGCCTGGTTTGGCAGCACACATCTTTAATACCAGCACTTGAAAGGCAGGTGGATCTCTGTGAGTTCAAGTTCAACTTGGTCTATATAGCAAGTTCCAGGTCAGCCAAAGTTACAAAGAGATACCCTGTCCCTCATCTTTCTCTTCCTCCTCCTCCTTCTCACCATTGAAACTGAAGAAATGACTCAGCAGTTAAGAACATTTGTTGATCTTTCCAAGGACGAGGACCCAGGTTCAATTTCTAGCACACACATAGTTGCACACAGCCATTGGCAACTTCAGTTCCTGGAATTCTGATATCCTCTTCTGGCCTCTGTGGGCATCAGAAATTCCATTGGTGCACATGCAGGCAAAACACTCATATACATAAAATAAAAGTAAAACAAATAAATCTAAAACAAAATAAAATAAGGCCAGTGTGCTAGTGGCAAATGTCTTTAGTCCCAGCACTTGAGGCAGAGGCAGATGGGGAGCTCTAGAGTTCAAGGCCAGCTTAGTCTACAGAGTGAGCTCAGGATTCCTGTCTGAAAAAAGTGGGGAGAAAACAAAACAAAACTACATTCCTCTTAGCAGATGTAAAATTAACTTTCCCCAACAGGGGACCCAGTCTAAATTAACAAATAAAATCAAGACTGTCATCTGATTGAGATAACTCATCAGCACATTCTAAGACTCACTTGTTTTTTTGTGCTGTAAACCTGTTGAGTCCAGTGGTCTAAGATAAGGATTGCCATCTTTGTATCTCTGAAGGCTTTAGCCCTAGTACTGTGTGTGTATTGTGGGACTCTGTCTTCTGGGCATGGCATAGCCATTGCTGTCTTGAAATTAGAGCAGCTGTGATTGCCTGAATGAGACTCTCAGAAGATTGGGACTGTTAACTACCCAGCTGAGGCAAAACAGCAGATTCTAAAATGAGATTCCAGCCACATCTTCTTTGCCTGTCACACTCCACCAGCTGCATGTAACCCTGCCCCACCGGAGCATGAGATTACCAGAGCATGTAAGAGGTGAAAAGGTGACTAGAGCATTCTCTGAGGTCACTGTCCATACTGGGGTGGGCTTTTTGCTAATGCAACTAGTTCTGGGTGATCCAGGCTCCTGTAAGCAATCCACCATCCATGTTCCTATAAGTAAACTTCCTGCTTCACCCAGCTGGACTTGGATGGAATTGTTTCTCTGACATATTATTGGTACACTATCTGTGGTGAATTGGTGGCTTTGAGGTGTTTGTTTTGCCTTTCCCCAGAAAAAGTATCACCATACTTTCTTCCCTACATGTCACTATTTTCATATTAGGGTTCTGTTATGGTTTAGATGTGAGATGTCACCCTCAGGCCCTTGTGTTTGAACACTTGGTCCCTAGCTGATGGTGTTACTTTGGAGCATGGAACCTTTGGTAGGTAGGGAATAGAAAAAGGAAATGAGTCATGGTGAGACAGAACTTTCAGTTCATAGTCAAGGCCTTCTCCTGGTCCTCTCTACTTCCTGTCCCTAGGGCCACGAAGAGTTAAAGTAGCCCAACTACATGTCCCCAGCACCATACAGCCCTAACAGCTTCTCTGCCATCATGGTAAACCAACAAACCCTTCCTGCCCTAACCCGCTTTTGCCAAATATTTTTCCTGGTGATGAGAAACATGACTTACACAGGTTCCCTCTTGGCTCTTTCTACAATAATTGCCCTTATTTTGTAGATCAGAAAGCCAGTACCAGTGTATCCCCACTCTCACTGTAGCCCTGGCCTGCAAGACTGGAACTCACTATGTGTTCAAAATTACAACAGTCCTTCTGCCTCAACCCCCCAAGTGGTGCAGTTACAGACATGGCCCTACAGCCAGGATTATGTAATTTGGGGCTAAATTCTGATGGTAACCCCTCCCCATGTTTGGGGGATAGGGTCCCAGGCTGGCCTCAAATATTCTAGGTACCTGAGGATAACCACCAACAACTCTTTTTCTTAATCCCTCCCTCCCCCTCTCTTCTTTTAATCCAGAATCTCTATGCAGCCCCAGTTAGCCTAGAATTCCCTATGCAGACCAGGCTATCTTTGAATTTACAGAGATCCACTTGCTATTGCTTCCCTAGTGCTGAGATTAAAGGTGTGCAATACCACACTCAGGCTAATCTTTGACTCCTGATTCTCCTGCCTTTGTTCCCCGATTTCTGGGATTAAAGGTGTGCCAGCTCTGATGGGAAAACCCTGGGAATAAATGGAATCCAAAATATCTGAAGCTAAAAAAGCAAGAGCAGGTAACTGAGGGACGGAGGACACAGAATAGTAGTGGACACTTGCCTAGCCTGGTAAATCTTTAGGTTCAGTCCTTCGTACAGGAAAAAGAAAACATTTGGAGACAATAAATCATTAGGGCGAGCTGATGTTGCTTAGTGCCACAAATCCAGATGTGGAGCTGCCAGTGCTGTCTGGTCTTGTTGAGGTTTGGCACCATCTGGTGGAAATGGTCTGAGGCTGGAATGATGATGGGGTGACTGAATGCTGTATAAAGCTGGGCTGACCAGATCAGCAACAGATCTTTTACTAGTTGGCTTTGTTTCATTAAAAACTATGATTATTGGGATCATCCTGTAGCTCAGAATATTTACAGAAGCTATTTATTGAACAAGACTATCACTGTTGCTCATTCAAAATAGTCCTCATTTCAAGAACTCTTTCATCATGGTTTTAGTCAGAAAAACATCTGTGTCCTTCCAGGCCATCCTTGGAGGGCGAAGGGCAGGTACTTCTCCCAAAGAAATCCATCACTACAGGCTCTTTTCTTTTGGATTGCTTGTTTCACTTTTTGAAGGGAGAATCTCTTCCTTCCAGGTTGGCCTTAAACTGCTGGCTGTCCTTGGTCTCAATCCTCAAGAGTTGGGGCTACAATGATTATAAATAAGTGTGTGTCACTTTGCCTGGCTTCCCATTTCTCCCTCCCTTCCTTCCTTCCTTTCTTGCCCCTCCCCTTCGTTTTACTATGCAGCCTTGGTTAACTTAGAACTCAAAAGATCCTCCTGCTTCTGCCTCCTAAATCATGAGATGGAACAATGTATTATTATATAACCCAGGTTGACCCTGAACTCAGATGAAGTATGAACCTCAAACTCAAGGTCTCCTTCCTCAGCCTCCTAAGTGCTAGGATTTCTCACATGTCACAATGCCTGACTCTTTGAATTTTTAATTCTTTCTACTTCATACCAAATAATCACAAGAAATATGAGGTAGAGAAACCAAACCAGTGGATCAAGCCAGGCGATGGTAGCACACACCTTTAAATCCAGCACTCGAGAGGCAAAGGCAAGCGGATCTCTGTGAGTTCAAGGCCAGTCCGGTCCACAAAGCAAGTTCTACGACAGGCAGAGAAATCCTGTCTCAAAAACCAAAAACAAAGTAAGAAACCAGTAGATCAAAGTCAGGATTAGCGGTGGTGCTTCTAAGCAATTTTCATAACTGTAACCAGGGCTTAGGAGGCTAACACAAAGAGTTAATTCAGTCCCAGCACCAGCCTGGGCTATGTGGTGAGATCAAGGTCAAACCAGGCAACAGAATGAGACTCTGTCTCAAACCTTAATTTTATTTCTTTTTGGAAGCAGGGCTTCTCTGTGTAGCTCTGGCTGTCCTGGAATTCTCTGTGTAGACCAGGCTGGCCTTGAACTTACAGAGATCCCATTCTGCTTCTGCCTCCCGAGTGCTGTGATTAAAGAAATGCATGTGCCATCACCGCCCGGTGCAGAAAACATTTTTAAGTGAAGGCTTTATTTAGGGGAAAAAAAAAAAGATCTAGAACTAAGTCTAAATAACTGGAAGGTAAGAACCTAAAGTATGGCTGTGTTCTCTACTAGATCAAAAAAAAAGAACAAAAGGAAACTATAAAAGGAGAACAAAGGCATAAAGGACAGAGGAGAGCGGAGCCGTCTCTCCTCTCCTTCCACCCAGAAGGGTTCCCTAGAAGGTTCGAGAAACAACTGAGGCACGGCTGGTGACATCGTGGTGTCCCCTGGAGACGGCCGCAGACGCCCACAGGCTCACACTCACTTTCCCGCCACGCCGCGGCCTGGCTCTAGGGGCGGGTCGTTGCGAGCGAGGCGGGGTGTTAAACGTCACATCCGGTTTGGGAAGCGCCTCTGCCGGGGAAAGCAATTGGAAAGCTCAGAGAAGTGGGCGGGGCCAGGAAAGCGCGCCTTCAGGGGAGCGAGCGGAGCGCGCTTAAAGAGCGCCGCGTCACGTCCGGTAGCGTTAGACCGGTGCGGAGGTGGTGCGGAGCGCGTCGGCCCGGGCAACTCTCAAAGTGTGTCGTCGCGAGAGGCTGCGGCGGGGCCTCTGTAGAGAAGGCAGGAGCTTGACAGCTTCCGTAAAGGCCAGGAGCGGTGACAACCATCCGGAGTCATGAGCGACAGCGGCGAGCAGAACTACGGCGAACGGGTACGCGCGGGGGTGCCCGGCGGCCGCGGTCCCACTTTGCTCCCCCCCCCAGGCCTGTCGGGCCTCTCCGGCCGGGCATCGGGAATCTGGCGCCGGGAGGGAGCCGGGGCGCCGAAGGGACGGGTGGACGGCGCCCGAGTCGCGAGGGAGGCCGCCGGCGGGCCGTGTAACTCGTACCGGCGGCGGCCGTTTTTCCTTTCCGTTACAGGGCGGCGGGGTGGGGGGGGCGACTAAAAATGGCCGCGGCGTCCCCTCGGCGTTGGGGGATGGGAACGGTGTCTAATTTCGCCGTTGCTCGCCTGCGAAGCCGCGCCGCAGCCATCTTGGGCTCGCGGGCTGGGCGCGCTGCCAGAGGCACAAAATGGCGGAGCAGCCGCGGGTCCTGGCAGTCCGGCCCTGCCCGCCTTTCCCCGCCTCTCCCCGGGCTGCAAGGTGAAGCGGCGAAGACCCACGTGGGCCCGGGAATCGGGCTGGTGCATTGATGGCGGAGAGCCTTCTTGGGCCCGGGAAGGAACCGCTCTGGGGCCTCCGGAGACAGCAGAGGGAAATTGGGGGCCGTTTGCTTTGTGCTGGAGCGTTTTTCTCATTGTTAGGACCTCAGCTGGAATAGAACGCAAGGTCATTAGGAATGTTGCCCCCCCCCTCCGGGGAATAGTGAAGTAGTCAGTGGCGACAATTTATGGCGCTGTTAACTCTGGGAATCACGTTTTGTTTGTTTGTTTGGTTTTTTTTTTTTTACGCTTCCATCTCCAGAGTGCAATTCGGTGGAGGTTGATTAGTTTGTCTGCAACGGGCCTGGATTAGAATAGACCCAGTCTCCAAGCTTAAACAAAGCGCATATGGCGTGACAGTAGAGTATTATTAGAAAAGCACACCAGGAAGATACGGAAGTACATGGCTTAGCGAGCAAGGACTTGCAGTTTGAATGCTTGGAAGCACCATAAGAGGAATTGTTCCCGGACTTACATTTTTATTTTCACAAAATAGTTTACAGGGATTCTTAGTACTAGATCATAGTTTACTTTGTAGTCAAATAAATATGTTAGTAAACTTTTAAAAGGTCTTTTACAGCTTGTTAGAAAGCATGTGGGACTTCCATGATGATTTCGAAACCAAATTAGAATAATTTGACCTGATCAAACCTCTACATACCGAAATGAGCGTCTAGTCCCAAGGTCATTTAAGTCCAGTGTCACTGCTGTGTGCCTTGTCATTTTAAGGCATTCCTAAGGAAAGAAACGGGGGGGGGGGTGTTTTCTTGATAGTGGGAATGGATCTAGGTTCACATGATGGGCAAGCCCGTACTACTAAACTATATCTCAAACTTTTAATTTTAAATCAGTTTTGTTTTAAATCCTTTCAAACTTTCTCTGTAGTCCACACATAACCTTGAGATCCTGCCTCCCGAAGTTGCATGTGGTGTTGAAATTATTCTGTTTGGAATTAAAAGCAAGTAGCTTTTTGTTTGGGGATTAAATAGGTATGCATCATCATGCTGTGGAAAAATTTCAGACTACTTAATACACATTACTCCAGAAAGAAAGCAATTGAAGTAAAGTAGGTACCCAAGTGCTGGGAAATTATTTACCCCTGTTAATTTGAAGTATTTCTATTAGAAAGAGGGACCATCTGGTGTTTTTGAATATTTGAGATAGGGTCACTTTGCCCGAGGCTATCTAGGAACTTGCTGTATAGACCAGTCTGGTCTTGACTGCCTCTGCCTCCCAAATACTGGGCAACCACACCTGGCAGTTATTATTTAATTGGAGAGCAAAGTATTAAATATGGACTTTCTGTTTCTAAACTTGGAACACCTCAAAAAAAGTTTTAATGTTGTGTGTGCACAATAACACAACAACGGTTTGTGTGGCCCATGTGTACCAGTTGTTCCACAGCTGCCCAAAAGGAATTGTGGGCCACCCTATTTGGGTTCTGGGTATTGAACCCCAGTTCTCTTACAGAGCAGTAGCAGCAGTCTGCCTTGGTGGCGAACACCTTTAGTCAAAGCATTCCGGTGGCAGAGGCAGGAGGATCTCTTGAGTTGGAGGCCAGCCTGGTCTACAGAGCGAGTTCCAGGACAGGCACCAAACTAATACAGAGAAACCCTGTCTTGAAAAACCAAAAGAGCAGTAGGTGCTCTTAACTGCTGAGCCCTATACTTACACTTTGCATGGTGGCTTTTTTTTTTTTTTTTTTTTTTTTTTCTTTTCAATTGGAATCTTGGGATAATTGGAAAGCTGTAACACTACACTTTAGCCAACTCTTCAAGAAGGCTTGCCAAAAAAGTTCAGAGACACAGTTTAAAAATACTGCAAAGTAGCATGTTAAGGTTTGTAAATATTGGCTAATTGTACCACATAGGGGGATCCAGAGTTAGGGTAATCCTGGTCAATTACTTAGGACTAAACATTTTCTCCAAAGGAATAAGGGGTAGTTTAAGGACTGGTGGTTGTAAGTAGGTGAGATAATGCTTGCCTGTCATGTAAGGCTTACACACACAAACATAATACAAGGGAGCTCAAATCTCCCGCATTTCATTCACTGACATAACTGCAAAGAAGCATGGCCAAATCTAATTTGTTCACCCTCCCTTTTACAAGCATGTGAAAAATTATGTTCAAGGTAAATAGTCTTGGATATGCCTGGTATAACCAACCATCTCTGGAAACCAGAAAATGAGTTTCATTGACTTCTTAGGCCTCTAGGCACGTAAACGGTTGTAGTTAATGTATGTAATATAAATCTGTTAAGCTTCCTGGAATCTCAGTGATTATTTGTCTTCATGTGGACACTCCCACACTTCAGGATTCCTTCAAACCCCTTAGGCTTCCAAAGTTGTTTCTCCCTAGATAGACTGCAGTTGGTGTGTGAAATAAATTGTGTTTAGTTTGGTCACAAATTTATTGGATGTAGCATTTAGCTCCTTTGCAGTGTTTGCTGAATCCTTTGTTAACAATAGGATTTGGGGTGGGATTTTTTCCCCCTATTTTAAAGTTGGTTTAAGATCTTGTTTCTTCTAGTACTTTTTTAAAAATTACTCATTTTTGTAGAGAACCTCTTTGAAGGAAAAACAGTCACTTTGTAGATTAGAGCTGTAAGGTAATGTTGGTTAATATTTAAGAGCCCAATAATGGTTTGAGTATAGGGTATGAGACTCAGCAAATTTTGATCTTCTATTTATTTTGAAATTTAACCTCTTTGAGATTATGCATGTGAGTCTTTGTCCTGAGAAATCCAGAATTCTACAAGCTAGAAAATACTAGTTTTTAAACATTAAGGCTGTTTTATGACCGGAGTTAGCAGGAGGTTACAGAGTAGCTTGCAGCTAGCAAATGCTCTGGTAGAGTAGTAGGTATTTGAAGCACAGTATGTTGGGAACAAAATCGAGGAGTAGTTTCTGGATACTACCTGCAGTTTTTCCGCTTCTGCTTAAATAATCCTGTGTATTTGTATATTCCTTGTGTTTATACCCTAACTCTAAATTCTGGTTTTTAAAACCAAAACTTCTATTTCTAAAGTAATTGTAGTCTTCAAGTGTAATTTTCATTAACAAAGAAAGGGCTGAATTAATGCTAGGTTTAAGAAAATTTGCGACATTTTTTTCATACACAGGTTAGGTATAAGTCTCCTGAAACTGTTGAATCATGTTCTTTGGCTTAAATAAGAATGCTTATTAAATATTATGGATATTGTCAAATTAGAAAGTGATATGTTTAAGGTGAAATCACAGATGTTTTACAAGGTAAGTACTATTGGTTTCTTTGAAAGCTTGAAGGGGAATTCAGATGCTAAGTGTTAACAGAACCTGTCTTGTATAGCCTTTTTCCTGTTCTCTTCAGTAAAACCCCAAACCTAAATGTTAAATATGGAAGCTTTCAAACTTAATAATTTGCCAAGTCAGTGATTAGAACTGTAGTATATGTGTCCAGCATTGTTTTGTTAATTAGTATTTATTTATGCATCTCTATTGTTTTCTAAAAGGCTATGGTGATTATTTTAGGAACTAGTGCTTTTACACAGATTATAGGATGTGGGCCATATAGAATTTAGGTGTTTCCATCATTTAGCATTACTTTTCTTAGTTACCGGTTGAAGTTGACTATAGCAAATTCCCACGTCATTGTTTTGAATAATTGGGTTTTGGAAGCTATTTTCAGGAATTACTATTATTTGGCATAGATTTTCATGTTTGCATGGGACCCTCTTCTGCATTAAAATTTTTGTGTTTAGTAGATAAGAACTTTCAAACAAAAAGGATATCCTTTTTGGACAGTATTGTTAACAGAAATATATGGGTTTGGTTATTTTTGCAGGTTTATAAAAAGCTTAGACTTTACCGCTGGTATAGATATGTTACTTCCCCCACCCCCTTCAGAAACTTCTTAAGCATTTGAGGGTTTTTCTCCTCCACCCTTGTAATAGACAGTAAAAGTTGCAAGTAAAAAAAGTAGAGGACACATTCTTGTGATCTCAGAATTTGGAAGGTGGAGGCAGGAGGGATCAGGTCATCCTTTGACTATAGTGACTTCCGAGGCCATTCTGGGATACATGAGACCCTGTCTCCAAAAAAAGCCCCTTATCCATTTTGGTGTTGACCTTTTTTTCCCATGGCAAGGTGTAGTTTCTCTTTTCTCATCTCATTTTCAGTTATTAAACTACTCTCTGAGTAATGTTTTTTTTTTTCTGTGTATGCTCTTTTTAAACCAAATGTATGTTAGCCCAATAGTTGATCTTGTAGTTTTATGAAGTAGCTGCTTGAGTTTTAGATGAGTTAATATAAATATTGTCTAGCAGTGGTTTTTGTTAGTGTATAGGAGAAATAAGATTACAAAGTGAATGAAGCAGTACCAAAGTGTCCTCAACTTTGAAATGTCATGATACCTAGAGCTTTGTCTTCTGAATCTAAGCCCTGTATCTGTACATAAAAAAACCTGTGGGGAGACCAGGCAATAAGGAAATCTGCTTGGGCATTCTGATTCCATGATTACATTCATGCTGCCAGTAAACTTGCATTTTAGTGATGGATAGTAAAGAAAATCAAGTATCGTGACTCCCTTAAATAGCCATTAAAAATGTTCCCAGATTAAACAATTGACTATAAAATTAGGCTGGAAATTGGGCTTTTCCTTGGAAAAGATGCTGCTATAGCCATGGTTGCCAATGCCAACAATAGTATAAAGACGTGTCTTTTTCTTTTTAAGGGAACCCCTAGTCCCTCTTAACCAGAAAAAAATATAAGAGGAAATAGTAAAAGGGTGTATAGAAATATTTAGCAGGGTAACAAAGAAAACTAGATTGTTTTTACATGGACAGTATTTTGCTTAGTGTTCCAGTGTTAATACTAATCTGCTACAGTGGGCCTTTTTAATAATTTAAGAAGGTTAACTATAATTTTCTCATAATTTGCCACCTTTCAAGTAGGATCTTTCCTTTGGACACCCAGAAGACTAATGTTTTGCTAATAGTGGGTAAAACTTTTCAACAGAATTCTTTGGACATAACCACTGTTGGAATCAAGTTTGCTCTACTTTATAGTTGTTACCATGTGGTAGTTATTTTTACTTAGTATCAGGATTTTAATTCTAAATTTTGTAATTAAACTAAATCAATTTCACTAATACAGAGTTTCCAAGGGTGGGTTGGACAGATCCAAATTGTCAGGTTTGCTGACATTGTCTAACAATGCTCTTTTAAATACACAGTAATGTGGAATTTATGCATTTCTTATCTAGACAAGTCACAGTATTGTAACCTTCAACCCCAGCCTTTGTCATTGTGCAAATGAGTTGTCCATGCTTTTCTTTCTTGCATTTTTGTATTGAAATGTGTCATTTTTTTTGACTAGAGATGTGCTTTTGACACTAGCATTTTCTCTTGGATACAATAAGAAGTGTGAAATGTGATTTATAATTTGTAAAAATGTTAAATGAACAGTAAATGTTCAGTGGCGCACTTCACATTCACTTAAGCATGATAAATTTATTTGGATTACCATATACCAACAGGAAACTATGTAGTTTCAGTTTTTTGAGCTGCATATTCTAGTATTTTTTTTTTAAATCCAAAACTACAAAAGGGATTTTTTTTTTTTTTTTCTAGTTTCAGTTTTGGCACTGGATTTTATCCTGGAGTTTTAAAATATTCTTCATCCTGTTCTTTTTCTATTAAGGTTAATGTTGAAGAAGGAAAATGCGGAAGTCGTCATTTGACAAGTTTTATAAATGAGTATTTGAAGCTCAGGAATAAGTGAAGCTGAAATTTGAAAAAATAAAAGAAAGAATGCATGCTAATTATCAGACCAGAAGTCCCACTTGTAGAATATTGAGCAATTTGTGTGAAGTGGGGAAGATGAAAGAAGTCAGAATTTGAAACGGAAGAATGAAGAAAAGAAATAAAAATGAAGTTAAGATAAGAAGTAATCTGGAATCAGAAAGCACTACGCTAAGTAATTACTAGTCTGTTTATGTGTCCCTGTATATTTTGCTAAACATGCATGCATTATTTGTTTAATAGAAGAAAATATATACAGGGTAAAGAAGTGACTTCCAAGGGAATCGTTTAAATTAGGTAATAATTCTAATTTTAACTGCTTAGTCAAATGATGGAAAAATGCAATTCTTTAAAAGTATTTGTAGTTAAATAGCAGGCAGCAGTATGCTAATCCACTGGGTAATAATAGATGGCCTCCCATTTTCCCTTAGGCTTTTCATCTGTTATACTCTGCTGGTTCTGGGGCATGAGTTGGAACTGGTGGTCTGTACTTAACATCCTTTGAACTCTAAAAATGCACTGATTTCCTGCTTTGATACTGTACAGTGTATAGAATATTTTCTATGGGAAATTTTAAGGCTTGTCACTAGGGTGATAATGGGACTAAACTCCCAAAATCCAAACAAAGAATCTAACATGGTTGTTTTATTATAATGAAAGCATTAGGTTTCCACATAATATTAGTGGAAAGCTACAACCACTTAAGTCATACTGTTGAGATCTACTTTTGCCAAATAAGGATGATTCTTTATATTCTGTTTCAGTTTAATGCCTGTTCCAACTGAATTTTAGGGGTTTTGCTCAAGTATAGTAGCAAAACCATGGGTCATGTAAGTATAAATGATAGCTAATTCAAGGTGCAGTAAGAGCTGGTACTTAGTTGCCTTTTCTTCTATCCTTAGTTCATTATAGTGATCTTAAAGTAAACATTGTTTTCTGGTATGCTACCCCAACTGAAAAAAAAAAAAAAGCTCAAAAGTGTTTTGACTTAGTATCGTTAGATGCTTAGCATAATATAAATAACAAGTACTCATAGTAGCAAACAACCAACAGTTGCCTTCTCAGTACAGAATATTAAAGGCTCTCAACTCCCTAAAATGATGGCAACTTTTAATTTTTTCTGAGTGTTTTGGGTCTTAGAGCTAGTTGAGAAAATGACTTAAATGACCTTTCTTAAAGGGTGCATGTTTTAGCCTATTGTCAGTGCTTTTTACTTATGCTTCTTAAATTATTTCTGTATCTTAATAGGATAAGAGTACAATTTTCATTTATAGGAGAAAATTTGTTGAAAATAATCAAGAGTAATGTTAATTTTGGTTACTACTCAAACTTATAAAGGGGATTTGAATTTTGATATGGTCCAAGTAAATATGCTTAAAGTGAAAATGTTGATGTTAGCAAAGTTTCCCATCTGTTTTTTTGTTTTCCTCTTCAGTAACTTAGGGTGTATCCTTTGGACATTGAGGATGTTTTAAGTCCTATTGACAGGAAAACAAAATCAGAGGGCTGAAATGGGGGTTCGAATTTTACTTGAAATAGAGGGAAGATTTACTTTGCCAAAGAATCACAGAAAGATTTAACTTCTGACTTTGAATCTGTAAAGCTTAATTAACATATGTATTTTACTTTTTGGGATTAGGGCTACTAAAAGCTGCTTAGGATTGCATTATGAGCTACTGTAAGGAGATAGTACTTCTGAGCTGTTGCTCTCAATATGGGAAGAGCTACAGACTGCTTGAGATTCTGTTTTTGAACTTGACCTATTTGTTACTTACAGGTTGTGCATTAGTTAAAAAGACTATGATTTGAGAGTATGGGGGGGGCGTAGAGATTTCTGGTGTTTGTTTATGCTTTGGGCATTGGCTATCCACTGTAGAGTTCTATATGGCTTTGTCACTGAATTTGAGGTATGATTGTAAAAGGACTTCCTGTCTGGCTTTATAGAATTGTTTGTGAATTAAAGTTTAGGATTAGTGTAGACCTAATCATTATAGGGTCTCATTTCTTCACACAATCCTTCATATATTCTCACCAATTAGAGGTGGTCAACTAAGTGGGAGGATATAACAAAGGATTAGCTGGTAATAGGTTTTATTCCCCACCACCACCACCTGCTAGCCCAATGATGTGGCAGTATACAGGCAAGGAAACTTGTTTTGTTGTTTCCACTGTTTTTTGATCATAAACATTGTTGCTCAAGAAGTACATGTAGGACGCAGCCCTTAAATCATCTGTTTACACCTTATTCTACTTTTTAAGAAGAAACCTTACTCTGTTAATTTCCCATTCTGTTATTCCTCTTAGCAGACAAATAGTTGAAGAATGCCAGTTTGGAATATAACTTGGTTAAAATGAAACAACAGTCTGAAAGAGGAATTTTCGTTTTGTTTTAAAGATTTATTTTATATATATATATATGGTGCTCTATCTGAATGTACATCTGCATGCCAGAAGAGGGTATCAGATACCACCAAATATAGGATGGCTGTGAGCCTACCATGTGGTTGCTGGGAACTGAACTCAGGACCTCTATAGATGAGTTACTGGGGTATCTCTCTAGCCCCCAGGAATTTTTATTTCTAGGCAAATTTCTGTTAGCAGATTTACCTTACAATGATTTTTTAATGTGCTATGTGATATTCTGTTCTTTCTGGCAAAATACTTCATTTGGTTTCCATTAAAGCTTCTCGTGTTCTATGAAATGCTCTTATAGAATTGGAGTGAGTGCATTTTTAATAACTTTCTAGTTCCTTGTTTCTGTTTTCCCTTGTACATTGGCTTTTCCCTGTAAAGATGACATAAAGCTACACTGTCATTAAGTTTTGTTTTTACCAAAAAGAAGGTGAGGTAAATTGCCTTGCTGACTGTTTTGTTTGATTATTAAATACAGAAATCCAGTGACTGGTTAATTGGGGTAGTCTCCCCACCACCACCAGCAAATCTTAAACTGAATCTTGGTATTAAAGGCAGCTGTTATCACACATGGTTTATTTTAATCTATAGTCAGTTGCTCCTTAGGATGAAGAAAAATCTGATAGAGAGGTGAGGTTATCTATTACATCACATATGTTCTAGTGTGTCATGGAAGTGTTTTTAGACATTTGGGTTCTGGAAAGCTGTTTGTTCTTCCAGTTGTCTTCATCTGTTTTACTTGAGGGATTCCTCCCTTCTGTGTTGTAGATAAAATGTAATTTTTATGTCCCAAGCATTGAGGAGGAATGCTTTCTCTATATTTATTGTCTTTCTTATTCTGTATGTAAATCATAGTCTGGACTCTAAAATATTTGGAAGTGAGTGTCTAGATTTATGCCCTTTGTTTTAGCTTTGCTTTTTGTTTTAGTGGTTGTTGCTATATGTCTTAAGTAGAACAGTTGACTAGACTATGCTTTCATTTTGGCTTAAAGGTTTAGAGTGAAAGCTTAGTGTTCTGAAGATTGAGTATTATTTCTTCCCATTTAATTTTTTGGTATGCTGTAGAGTTTTCCCCCCGTTCTATTGTTTCTATTGTATGTCTTTTCTGCTAACTGACACAAGCCTTTGGCTAAGAAATGATTATCCTGTTTAGCTATTTCCTTGCCTTACTTATTTATTTTGGAGATCTTGTTTGTGTCAGTCAACTGGCCATTTGTTGGAGTTTTGATTAGGAAAACTGAGTACATGCATAGTATTTGCCTAGGCATCTATAGACATTTTCTTCCTGGGCCTCTACTCTATAGATAATGAGCTGATTTTATCTTTGTTTTAATGTGCCCTTTACATATTCTGCTTTTTTTTTTTTTTTGGTCTCCTGTTTTTATTTTACCTGGGCTCTTCTCAGTTAAGCCAAGAAAGCTGTGGATCTTTGGCACCTTCTCTACTCTTAAAAACAGTTTGCTGCCTTGCTCTTTGAGTTTTGTAAGAGATCCCCCCGTACATTGACTATAATATCTTAACCACATTTCATGTCCATCAGCTAGTCTTTGCATTCAGCTAGATTTCTTCTACCTTCAGAGCTTGAAATGTAAGGTTATCCTTACTGCTTTTGCCCCTCATTCAACAAACTTTTACTTTTATAAATTTTGTGGGGTTTGATTGCAGCTTGACTGGAGTAGAACTAGGCTTCATAGTTCACTAAAGTTCTTTCCCAGTCTATGTAGTAATATTCCCCAAATATAATCCTTGGGTAGTTCTTTAACAATTTTTTTTTTTATTTTGACACTTTTTAAGGGAGTGGAGTTAGATAATTCTTCCCTACTCCAGAAAGGTGGAAGAACTAATTGATATCAGTTGAAGCAATGAAACTATTATACCAGGTATACTCAATTCCTGTCCTCACATGTGTTTTCTTATCTTTGGAAGAGGATTGCTCTTCTTGGCCATTTATCTCACAGAAGCTTATTTGTTTTTAAAGTTTCCCAAAAAAGTATACAAATTAAAACTTTTGACGTCTGCATGTAGGAATCCCGTTCTGCTTCCAGAAGTGGAAGTGCTCATGGATCGGGGAAGTCTGCACGGCACACCCCTGCAAGGTCACGCTCCAAGGAAGATTCAAGGCGTTCTAGATCAAAATCAAGGTCCAGATCTGAATCTAGGTAAGAAAGAGCATTTTGAGATCTCCTGTTAACTGCTCTGAAATTGCTGTGGTTTGTTAGACTAAGGAAGGTAAAGGGCATGTCCATTTGTTAGTTTGTTTGATGTCAGTATTAAGAAATGGGAGCCAGAAGACTGAAACAGCCTGGGCTTCTGCAGTGAGGATTCAAATCTTTCCCTTATGTTGGCTTGAGCAGATTATACTTTTGAACTTAAGCTGCTTGCGATACCAGCACTTACTCTCACTATAGATGGTGTGATCCACCATGTGGTTGCTGGAAGGACCTCTGGAAGAGTAGCCAGTACCCTTAACTGACTGATGAGCCATCTCTCTAGTTCCAAGGCCTTTCTATTTTACAAAAAGAAAAAACAAAAATAGGGCTTCTCCATATAGCCCTGGCTGTCCTGTAACTCACTCTGTAGACCAGGCTGATCTCAAACTCAGATCCACCTGCTTCTACCTCCCAAGTGCTGGGATTGAAGGCTTGTACCACCACTGCCTTAATTATTAGATAAAAACTGTAGTGGTTGTGGTGGCTTTTGTTAACTAGCCTAAATGAGTAGTGGGCATAATAGGACATAAATACAGAATAGTATTGTGAGAAGTAAAAGTGCACACAACCCAAACTAGAAAAGTGTACCTGTAGTCCAATTTTCAAAACATTTAAATACATTTAACTTCGAGATTTTCTTTGTAATTTTGAAGAAATGGTGAGAGAGAGGGAGGGAACATGTTCTTTTGACTTTGGTTGCTTAACAAAATTAAAATTTTGTTTTAATTATGTCCCATGTTTGGAGTTTAACTCTAGAATAGAGTGATAAAAGAATTGAAAGTCATATCCACTTTTCAGTTATTTAGTCATAACCCTGACTTATGTCTTGCAGGTCTAGATCCAGAAGAAGTTCTAGAAGGCATTATACAAGGTCACGATCCCGATCCCGCTCCCATAGACGATCCCGGAGCAGATCTTACAGCCGAGATTATCGGAGACGGCATAGCCACAGCCATTCTCCCATGTCTACTCGAAGACGTCATGTTGGAAACCGGGTAAGCTGAAAAAGTTTTTAAAAGTGCTATGGACTGAACCCAAGTTATTATGTATACTAGGCAAGTAATATTTCACCATTGAGGTGCATTCCCAGCCCGAAGACCCTTCTAAAACATTGTGCTCCCTGATCTCTCTACTTTGATGCTGGAGTTTTAGCAAATTAAAACTTGGCATCTGTGTTTTGGGAATCCCATTCTGCTTCCAGAAGTGGAACTGTTTATGTTAGGATGTAATTTCCCTACCTGGTAGGTTTTCTATGTGAAATTACTGGAACCTTTTAAGTTCTTAACTGAATGCTTGGGTGTGTGTGTGTGTGTGTGTGTGTGTGTGTGTGTGTAGAATTTATTTTACTAGTAATAGCTGCTAAAGTAATTTGTTGCATTTTCTGCTGGGTTTCATCTATGATCACTTAATATGCGGTATAGTTCCCCTTGTCTAATTTTAGTTGCTGGACATTCAAAAGGATTAAGGGGAAAGCCCACAAATGATTTGTGAAGCTTAATGTTTGCTTTGTCTTTAGTTTGAAATCTTGTTCTGTGCTATTACCTTATTTATTAATAACATTATTTTTAATCTTAATGTGCTTAATTTGCAAATTCAATTTTATAGTAATTACTTGTGAGATTGGATTCTCCAGTGGAAATCCCATAGATATAAGGGTCCATCAGTCTATATACCCTTATTTTCAGTTATTTACTCCCAGCTATCCTTGTACAGATATGTATAACATGACATCTTTGTTAAGTGTTTTGTGTTTTCCCTTTTTGGTGTCCCCCTAAGACAAAAGAACTTCTCTGTGTAGCCCTGGCTACCGTGGATCTCACTCTGTAGACCAGGCTGGTCTGCTTCCTGAGTGCTGGGATTAAAGGTGTGCACCACCACTACCCAGCTGTTTATAAAGCTCTCAACTGTGCTTGTGCCACTCTGTAAAAAGATTTCTGTTTTCTTCAGTGCTGGAGTAAAAGTGTGCTTGATTACATCCATCTCATTTTTTATTACACGTAGACCTCAGGTCAACTGAGGGAGTTGGTTTGTGTCTGTAAGGAGTCCAGGAATAAGTTTCCAGAGGATAGAAGGACAACTATGTAGGGTTGGATGCTGATTTCTGGTATACAAAGACTTGGGGAGCATGTCACCCAATAATGGGCAAAAGGGGTATTTCCGGTGATTCAGTTATACCTGTTTTCCAATTCTGGCTAGGGTAGGGAGTGGCTCACAAGATTGTTGTGAGATTTTGATCAGCCTGAATTGCATGAGTTCCAGACTAAAACAAAACAGCTCACTCATTTTTCTCTAGTTGATAGAAATCATGCTGTTCTGATTTTTGTGTGCTTACTCTGATTTTTTTTCTTAGAATAAAATCAAAGATGAACTTCACACCTTAAAAGCAGATTTATTACCAAGTTTCTTTTTATAAAATGTCCTAACAACCCCCCTTGTGAGATTTCCTACCCTTTGTAGTTATTGGATTGTATGTCACATGTTTTATAAGATGCAATGGTCTGATTTATTGTATTAATTAGTTCTCTTCTCTACCTACCCCCTTTAGATCTATGTCAGATTTTCAGATTTTAAAATCTGTTTCTGTTTTCTAGGCAAATCCTGATCCCAACTGTTGTCTTGGAGTGTTTGGATTGAGCTTGTACACCACAGAAAGAGACCTAAGAGAAGTGTTCTCTAAATATGGCCCCATTGCTGATGTGTCTATTGTATATGACCAGCAGTCTAGACGTTCAAGAGGATTTGCCTTTGTATATTTTGAAAATGTAGATGATGCCAAGGAAGTAAGTAAATACTTTAGTTCAAAGCACCAATCCTGGTTAACTGTTCTGATAACCAGACAATTTCTGGTTTTATGGTGTAAATTTAAGATTTAAGACACACAGCTGTAATTTTGAGTCAAGAAAAATAAGTTCTATTTGGAACATGTTGAATTCAGTAATGATGTTCTGAACTTATTCTTGAACTTCCATTTTGCAAAATAATAAGCCAGTGAAGAGGAAGTGTGACTTGGGGCAGTTGGTATTTGTATTTTATTCAGGAAGTACTTGGTCCTGGATCTAGCCTAATATATTTATTGTACTACTAAAATCATTTTAAAGTAAATGCCAAACACTTGCTGTTTCTGTAATGCTGTGTTGATATATAAAATAAACCATGTATATTGGTAAGAATACACTTAGCTATTTTCTAGATGTACGTGTGTATTAGATTTTAAATTTGTGTATATGTATAGAGAGGTGCTTTACCTACATGGATGCCTTTGTATAATATGTGAAGTGTCTGGAGGCCAGCAGAGGGCATCAGAATTTGAGCTATAGACTTGGTTCTCCTTGTGGATATTAAGAATTGAATTCAGGTCTTGAAAAGCATACAGTGCTCTCAACTGTTTAGCCATCTCTTCGGTCCATGCTCATTTTAGTCTTAAAAAAAAATGGTTATGGTTAATAATAAATCTAAGTTTCCTCTTAGAAGTATTTGGCTTCTACAACAGTCATTTTGAATCATGAAATGTAAAATTACATTTTTTTAAAAAAATTTCTTCCCATGCCCAAATAGCCATAGATGAAGAACATTTGGGCTGTGCTCATCAAGTCCTAATTTATAGGCATTAAGATAGATGCTAGTGTGTACTACATGTGTGTGTAATTCCAGCACTAAGGGTATTAGAGACCAAGGGAAGTCCACCTAAATTTGTAGGTAGGTAATAAGTATTTTGTGGGTCATGTAGGATGCTGTGATTGATCATGATTTTTTGTGACTACGTTTAGCAAGTAAATTTGTAGTAGAGGGAATGACTCATTTAGGCAATTTTTTTCTGGCCAACTTTTAAAAAAACATTAGGAAACTTGATGGAAAGTCCCTTCCGTTAATAGCTATCTGATAATTAGACAATTGTCCAGGGTCTATGTAACAATTTCTTTATCTGTTAAAGGCTAAAGAGCGTGCCAATGGAATGGAGCTTGATGGACGTCGAATCAGGGTTGATTTCTCCATAACAAAAAGGCCTCATACCCCAACACCAGGAATTTACATGGGGAGACCCACTTAGTAAGTATGACTTGTTTATTTGTGTGAGGATGGGTGGTACTTGAATAGTAACAGGCTCATGTAAGGTATCTTCTATGTCTTGCTCCAATTTTCCCACCTTAAAAATTGTGTGCTTGCACACCCATATGTATATGTAAGGTTCAGGGGATGATATCTTGATAGATTCCTTTCTTACACTTCTACATAAGTTCTGGAAATTAGTTGCCAGGCTTGTAAGCACCATTGCCTGCTGAGCCACCCTGCCGTTCATTTGCCCTAGATGTACCACCCTCCCAACTCCTCCACGGGCTGCCCCCACTTCCCCTTCTTTGAATGCCCTGAATCTAGTAGGTACACCCATATGCTTCATGAGTGTGTGCCTATCTGTTGCATTATGATCAACCTACCATGTGCTAAACCTTCCTAGAAAACTACCTGTACTCCAGTTGCAGCTAGTTCTCCATTATACATGCAGCTAGTTCTCCATTATACATGGGGTCTAGGGAGGAATTTCTCTTCAAGCATGCTAGAGTGTGAACTGGTACAGGTAACTCTTAGCTCATGAGTGCAGTGGCATTGTCATGTTCATACTATACAACCGTGTGGTTTCTCCCCAATCTGGCTTTTAGAATCTTCCTGCTTCTGTTTTACTGGTGTTTGAGCCTGGAGAGGGGAATAGGTTAATTGATGTCCCACTTAGGTTGCACTGTAATCACTTGTGAATGTTTATCAGTTGCTGTCCAGTGCCTTTAAAAAAAAAAGTCCTTTTATAAGGACTGGGTTGCCCTGGTTCCTAAGTCTTATTTTAGGCTTTGACACAACATTTCAATCAATCTACAGGGTGTTGATTAGCAACAGAGAACCTCTGACCTTCCTGTCATCATAACACCTTTATGTGGGTGCTGAGGGTCTATTCAAGACTTAATACTTACCTATTGAACCATCTCAGGAACCTCTAAAGTTCAGTTGGCAGATGGTACAAGACATCTATGTGTGTTCTCTCAGATTATGTGAATTCAGGGGGTTGAATTTAGGGTGTGTTGCAAGTGTGTCCTCACCCAGTTAATATTTTGTGTATATGAGTTTGGGTGAGCACGAGCACATAAACAGACATAGGGCATATGTGGAGGGCGAACAACCTTTATGTGCCCTCACCTTCTTGTTTAAGAATGGGTTTGTGGGTGAATGCCTTTAATCCCAGCACTTGGGAGGCAGAGAGGCAAGTGGATCTCTGAGTTCCAGGCCAGCCTGGTCTACAGAGAGAGTTCTAGGACAGACAGGGCTGTTATACAAAGAAACCCTGACTCTTTCCCCTTCCACACACTCCCTCCCCCCCCCCCAATTGGTTTGTTTGCTGTTCCAGTCTATCTGGCCTTTGAACAAACTCCTGTAATTATGTTTCTACCTCCCATCCAGCTTTAGAAACATTGGAATAGGCATATGGGAGGGCACCTAGTATGGATTCTGTGATTAGTACTCAGGTGCTCCTGTTTATAAGCATTTTACTCATTGAGTCTCAGCCAGTTTCTTTAAAATGATAAGGAAAAAGAAACCTTAAGACAGGATCTCAACCCAACAGTGGTGGTGAATGCCCTTAATCACAGTACTTAGAAAGCAGAGGCAGGTAGATCTGAGTGTGTTAGAGGTCAGCCTGGTGTATAGAATGAGTTCAAGGACAAAGAAACCCTGTCTCAATAACCCCTTATTACCCCCACAGACAAGAACTCGCCATACATCCCTAGCTGGCTTTAAGCTCAGACATCTTTGCCTCCTTGATGCTGGAATTAAAGATGTATTTACCATGCCTAACAGTTTTATAGAAAATCTGTTGGCTCTGTGTTCCCCTAAAACCAAAAGATCGCCTATGGATATACACATCCAAATAATACAGCGTGTAACAAGGGAAAAGAAGCCATTGATAAGAACTATATAGAAGTAACTAGAGGTCTGCTTGTAGATATCTCCAGTTTGTTAAAAAGAGCCGAAGATGGATTTGTCTCAGCATGTCCAAGGAATTTGTTGATTTGATGAGTTCTCTTCTGATAACAGGATCAATTTTTAATAGCAAAAGTTGTGATTAGAAAGGACAGGATTACTAAAAGGTGTTTTGTAATTCACAGTGGCAGTTCACGCCGCCGCGATTATTATGACAGAGGATATGATCGGGGCTATGATGATCGGGACTATTACAGCAGATCATACAGGTAAGTTATATAGGTGTCTGTTCACATAAAACAGCACACACCAAAAGAAAAAAAATGAATTTTTAAAACTAAGAAATAGCTGCAATTTAAACCAAAATTTGAGACTTAACAACTTAATTTGGTTGGATGCTTGCTTCATTCTAAAATGTAAATGAGGAACATTCAATTTGATGTGCTAATACCAAGATGAAATTGGATTTTATACATATATATCCTCTTGTCTTGGGTTCTGGGTATCTTAATTCTATTGTTAAAGTATCAAGGAAGTAGTTATCAACCAGTAATTATGAGCATTTAGTGAAAACTTGTGTAAGTGTAGACCATGTATGTTTTTTTAATATATATGTATATACACACAAACACATGAGAACTTCATGTTCAAGATAGTTCGTGATAGTATTGTCTGTGGATGTAAGTCTTGTATTTAACATCCAGAATTTTACTAAAATGGCATTCTCTCCCCCTTTGAAGCATTACTGTGTTTATTATTAGGGGCTGAGAAGTTCAAAGGTCTTTCTTTACTGAGAGCAATTCTTTAACATGCTAACTGAAAACAATTTAATTCTGTTTTTACAGAGGAGGTGGAGGAGGAGGAGGTGGATGGAGAGCTGCTCAAGACAGGGATCAAATTTACAGGTGTGCTAAAAGGGTTTAAAGTATGACTAACAGTAGAATACTTACACAATGTTTGCCTGATACTTAAGTAACTGTTCTCTAAGTAACATCACAAAGATTTGATTTGTTTGGGTTTGAGTTCCAGTTGAGTTCCTGTGGTGTCCTAGAGTTCACAGAGATCTTGCCTGCCTTTGTCTCCTAAATTTCTGGACTAAAGGCATGCCCTACCATGCTGCCTGGACTTGATTTTTATTTTGTTTTGGGGTTAGTTTATTTGTGTATTTAGCCTGCATTTATGTCTACCACATGCATGCTTTGTGTTCTTGGAGACCAGAATACTGGCCACTGTGGGTGCTAGGAATTGAATGTAGTTTTCTGCAAAAACAGCCATTTCTCTGGTCACAGGATTTGATTTCTTAAGTATATACATGAAAGTAGGTCTCAATTGACAATGTAAAAAAAAAAAGGGTTTATAAAAATAAAAATGAATTGAACTTTATAAAATAGATAATTTTAATATTTATTTGGTATTTGAACCTAATAAACTGCTCTTTAAAGATTTATTGGAACTTTTCAGTTTGAGGACTGGCAAGAGTTTAGCTTCATGTTATTAGCCCAATGTCATCTAGATGTAGATTTAGACCGTCTTCGTTTATTTACAGAAGGCGGTCACCTTCTCCTTACTACAGTCGTGGAGGATACAGGTCACGTTCCAGATCACGATCATACTCACCTCGTAAGTTGCCTTGATTAATTTTATTTATCTTATAATTTGCTTAAAGGTTTAAAATTTTTTGATTTCTAAAACATTAACATGTTTTTGTTTTCTTTCCAGGTCGCTATTAAAGCATGAAGTTGAAGAGTTTCTGAAACCTGCCATAGAGCTGGGATATTGTTTGTGGACAATATTTTCTATTGTCTCCTGTTTAAAAAGTGAACAGTGCCTAGTGAAGTTAGGTGACTTTTACACCTTTTATGATGACTACTTTTGGTGGAGTTGAAATGCTGTTTTCATTCTGCATTTGTGTAGTTCGGTGCTTTGTTCAAAGTTAAGTGTTTTCAGAAAAGTATGTTTTGCATGTATTTTTTTACAGTCCAAATTTTGACTGCTGAGAAGTTTCTATTGTACAAAACTTCATTTAAAAGGTTTTTCTACTGAATCCAGGGTATTCTGAAGATCGAAGCCTGTGTGTAAAATGCTACCAAATGGCAAAAAGCAACAATAAACAAGTTTGATTTTTACTTTTCTTTCTAATTATCAATGCTTAACCAGAACCACCCTTAAGTTACCAGTAAAAGACTTTAAAATAAAAATATTCATTTTCTTTCAGGAGTCCATGAAACTTGCCATATTCAATATACTTACAATTAAGTGTTAAATATGCTGTAACTCTGTGCTGCTAGTATTAGAACAAAAAAAAATCTTTCCATACAGCAAATGCTTAATGCTTACATTAATGTGGATTTGTCAGCCTTTATGTAATCTATAATATATATATATATATATATATATATATATATATATATATATATATATATATATATATATATGCAGGGAATAAGAGCTACAGATACATGTCTGTTAAGGCTGTTACAAAGAGATAATGGTATTTCAACTAGTTATCAACCAGTGACAAATACATTCCACCACAAATGTACTCTTCTAGTTTTAGACTATATGATAATACTGGGTGCTTCAAAGGATGGAGTGAGAGAAGGGATCATCACACCTGTGTCATGGATAAACTGAAGACTGCCTGTTCATTTTTTAAATATTATTTTCAGGTCCTTTGCTTACCAAAGGAGTCCCAATTCACTCAAATGTTTTGAGAACTGTTTAAATAAAGGCAAAGAGAAAAATTGCTAATGCAACTTGGTTTACAAAGAGGTGTTGGCTTTCTTTTAACTTTATTGTAATTAGAGTTCTGTGGTTTATTTAGTGCCTGGTACAATATTGTTCTTGCTTTAAGATAACATACTATGTACTGTTTTGAAATAATGTATTTCTCAAATATATTGGCCAAGTAGATACTGGAATGAAGATTTCTCTTTGGGGCTGAGGTTGTATTAAATAACTAACCTTCCCACATACCTGGTTTAGCGTCAAATCAGTTATAAGTAGGGCTAGCTTGTGGGCTTTTTTAGCGTTTGGCTTTTACTTAGTCTGTCTAGGTTTTTCATAAAGTTTGACTTAGATAAACAAGATACTAATATGACACTGCCCGGATCCAACCCCATTCGAGGATCTTTTTGTTGTTGCTTTATATTTTCCCTATACCTATTACTGTGGATTTAACCTAGAACATCGAGCATTCAAGGCAAGCATTCTGAGCTATAGCCCCAGACTTAAACTTGGGTTTATGATAATAGTGCAGGGAACAGTGTCCCTTACATCAGTTGCATAAAGAACACCAAGCATTGTTTTGTGGGAATATATTTGGAAGTCCCCCTGCAAAGATGTCTAGGGGTTGGGGGAGGGGAGTTGAAAATAGTGGGGGTAACGGCTTTTCTAGGCTTATACATTTGGGAGGGCAATTAGAAATAGTGAGGATAAAGGTGATTCCCAGACTTCTGATGGGGCTCAGGATCAGAAGTATCTTTCTGGACAGCCAAGCATATAGTGAGTATCAGAAAACTAGGTTCCATTTGGGCCATTGTTCAAGGTAGCTTTTCATTTCTGTTGTGTTGTTTCTGGTCCTTGGAAGTTGCATTTTTTTTTTAAAGAAAAACATTAACAAGGCAGTCACAGAAGCATTTCCTGCATTGAGATGATCATAGAAGTCATATTGGAGTTAACTTCCAATTAGGTGTTGGTACTGTTTTAAATTTTTATTCTAAATCTTAGTTTTAATCTATGGATTCTTAGCTACAAAGATAATGGTGGTGAATGAATGGCCTGAACTTGCTTGGTCTGCAGAGGTTAGAGGGCACTGGGTCTTTGTGAACCACCATGTTAATTCTGGAGGCCAAACCCAGGTCTTTCAAAAGCAGCAAGTAGCTGGGTATCTGTGGCTCATGCCTTATTCCCAGCACTTGGGAGGCAGATGCGGGTGGATCTCATGAGTTCAAGGCCAGCTTGATCTACAGATAAGGTTCCAGGACAACCTCCAAAACAAAAGCAATACGTATTCTTGCTGAACCAGCTCTCTGGTCCCAGGTCTGATTCTTAAGTGTGTGCTATAGGGGCATGCAGTAAATGACTGCAGTTGTGATATAGGTAAATAACAAGCTTAAATACTTAATAAGCCGTGTACTATTTGAGACTATTGTACTGCCTAGGTGTGGGTTCTGGGACTACAGCCTTAAAATTGCATCTTCTATTGAGTGTTCTTAACCAGTGCGCTTTCCCCCTTTTTTGTTTTGTTGGAACTTTTGCTTTTGAGATTATATCTACCTAGTCCTACTTATCCTAGAACTTGCATAGACCAGGCTGGCTCAAACTCAGAGATCCAACTGCCTCTGCCTTCTAAGTGCTGGCATTACAGATACACATTGATTCTGGCAGAGGTACACCCTGTGAATGGAATAGGCTTTGTTTGTTAGTGCTTATGCCAACAATTTTGATTGAGCAGATTTCCCTGGTTTATTTTTAGCCAGAATGCTTTTGGGGTGTGGATTCTTGAGGTGTGCTGAATTGGTGCTGTTTTGGAGTCCACAAAGAACACAGAATTAAGAACACTACTGGAGAGTCAGTAGCTAATAGCAGTTGCTGCTCTTCCAGAGGGTTCACATAGTACACAGACATGCATGCTTGTAACATATTTGTATACATAAAACATTTTAAAACTTTTAGAATAATTTTACTGACTCAGTGAAATTTGCAAAGATTTCACATCAGGTCATCGTTTGTAGAAGGTATTGTGAGGAGGGTGGGTAAGTTAATACAGGGCAAAGTAGTACCAGAATAGTTTGAAGCTTGATGTTAGGTTAGGTGCCAGTTTCTAGGAAAAGAAGCAGCAGGTCTTGCTTAACAGCATAATGAGAAAAGTGAGTTTGGTAAACAAAGCATGAACAGTAATACTGGAAGTTGATCTGTAACTAGGTGAGTTCCAAAGTCAGAATCCTTAATGAGGACTTAATGAATACTACTCTGAGCTACTTCACAGTAGTCCCATTTAATCTGGCTGCTTACAGTTGATCTTTCATCTTGCATTTCTATTCCAGGTTTTCAAAGCTATATGTCAACCAAATGCACACAGCTTTGTTTTTGGAACAGTTAAACACTGCTTCTACGCAAGGACTTGATAAAGCAGGAACAGATCAGAAATAGTTGGTGTGGGTATAGAGAGGATGGGGTCCTGATGGTTTGCAAAGGTGCTTTGAAAACCACAGAACCAGCTGAGTGTACACACTTATTCCAGAGTTAGATCTCTTGAGGAGGCCTGCCTGGTTTACATCAATTCCAAGGTATCACCCTTTTTTGGGGGGAGAGGGGTGAGGGGGTTGAGACAGGGTTTCTCTTTGAAATTGCCTGACTATCCTGGTACATGGCTTAGTTGGTAAAGGTGCTTGCTGACCAACCTGAATTGGACTCTAGAACCCATCTGTTGACATCTATACACACAATGTAATTTAAGAAGAAATATGAGCACACATGTATATGTGTACTAATGTGTCTGACTGCTCTCAGTGTGGTTTTAGTTTTTTCCTTTTGATGCCACATGTTCCGTTGTGTGAGTGCATGGTGGGTTTTATCTGTTATAAGATAGCCTGCTTATAGTAAGGTTTTGTTTTTTAGAGACAAGTTCTTAGTGTCCCAGAACTTGCTTTGTGCATAGCTGAAGGTGGTCTTGTTTTTCATCCTTCTGGCTCCACCTCTTTCTTGAGTGCTAGACTTATACTCCATGATACAAGTTCATGCCATACTCTGGGGACTGAACCTAGATCCTGCTACTGGCTGAGCTGTCTTCAATCCCAGTTTAACCTCCAATATTCAGCATTCTTAGTGTTTCCTTGTTATGTTAAATTTTTGCACTTTTGCTGTGTGGGTGAAAGGGGAAGTGCATGTCACAGTGCATTCCTGGAGACCAGAGGAAAGATTTATTTTGGGAGTTCTCTTTCACTCTGGATTGGAGGTGGAACTCAGGTGACCAGACTTGCACAGCAGGTACTTTCACTCACGTATTGAGACATCTTCACAATCTATGTTCTTTTTAATTTACCCATTCTATTATTTTTTTTAATGTCATGATTTTTTTTTGTTTGTTTGTTTTGTTTTTGTTTTCCAGACAGGATTTCTCTGTTGCCCTGGCTGTCCTGGAACTTAATATGTAAATCAGGCTGGCCTAGAACTTGAGATCCACCTATCTCACATGATTTTTACAAAGAAATTGGTGTATGTGGATGTTTTGCTTGTATGTGTGTACCTTGTGCATGGCTGGTGTCCATGGAGGTCAGAAGGTCCATGGAGCCCTTGGTATCTCAATGACTTTAATATGTATTTTGCATATGATTGTTGATGCTGCATGTATTTTTTACATTCTTAGCCGTTTATGTGTTTTTTTCCTTAGTTTTTGTGTTACATATTTTAGAAATAAGTTCATTATAGTGGGGCACACTTGTAATCCCAGCACTTGGGAGATAGAGGCAGGGTTTATCAGGAGTTGAGGGCTATCCTGAGCTACATTAGACCCTGTCGCAAAGTTCACTGCACAGGCCTAAAGAAATAGGCCATGTGTGTTTCTGTGTGCACTTGCTCCTGTGCATGGAAGTCTTTGGCAAAAGCCAGGAGAACCAATACAGCTGGTGATGCAGTTTGAAGGCCCATGAGCCAGTGGTGTAGAACTTAGTGTGAAAGTGTGAGAACCCAGAACAATGAAAGTGAGGAAAAACATTCCAGCTCATTCATGAGAGTGAGATTAATTTTGTTCTCCTTGCTTATTAGAGGCCCCTATTTTGGTGGGTATTGGGTGTGTGTATGTAGTGGTGCATACCTGTGGGTGTGCAGGATGCAACATAACTGCATGTAGAGACCAGAGGAGGAAGTAGAGTATTTGCCTTAGTAAGACTGGGTTTCTTAGTAAGGGTTTCTTGAGATAACTATGACCATGGCAACACATAAAGATGTTTGATTGGGGTGGCTTTCTTACACTTTCAGAGGTTCAGTCCATTATCAGCATGGTGGGGTTCATACAGATGGTGCTGGAGAGGTAGTGGACAATTCTACATCTTGTAGGCAACAGGACATGGGCTATGTGTCACACTGAACAAAGCTTGAGCATAGGCCTCAGCCCATCCCCACAGTGACATACTTCCTTCAGACTGCCACACTGGGTCTCATTGAACAGAAGCTTGCTGTTTTGGCTAGACTGGCTGATCTGGAGCTTGTAGGACCTCCCAGCACTGGGGGGGTTTAGGCATGTAGAACCATGTCATGGAAAGGAAGTGATTTCCCCAAAAGATGTATGTATTCTGCTTAAAAGGAGACACAAAAGCAGTGTCCACACTGCACTGATTGGCATACCTTTCATCACATTGTTTTGATTTGTTTCTCTTTTCAGAAAAGCTTTAATTCATGAGGAACTAAAACTCATGACAGTCCTTTTGTCCTAACCTCGAGTGCTAGGAATTCATAGCTGTGAGCCATCATACCTATCACTCAGTAATTTTTTTTCTGTAACCTTTAAAATCAGTAGGTGTTGGGGTGTAGCTCAGTGGTAGAGTGCTTCCCTAGTGTAGGTAAGGATCTGGCTTGAGCCCCAACACCTTAACAAAAAAAAAAAAAGCGGAGTTAGCACTTCTGAGTTCCAAGGGGTCTGACTCTGATGTTCCTCTTGCAGCTACTGAGAACTTTTGGTTCTGTTCTGTGGGGTGTAGGAGATTGGTCACAGCAGTGATCAAAGCTGACTGGGAAATGAAATCATGAGAGGAGGTGGTTGTTGAAAAAGCAATAAAATAGGAACTCAAGAGCAAGCAAAGGGTATGAAAAGGGAAAGGTCATTGTGAGGATTCCAGCTTTATAAATTATGGGCCTGCAAGTGAGTGCTGTGGCTTTCAGAACTTATATGAACCCTAAGCTGGAGATTTAAAGCTTCATGTTTTGTGTGGTTTTGTTGTCCTTTAGGTGACAGGGTTTCACTATATAGCCTTGACTGGTCTGGAATTCCATATGTAAACTAGGTTAACACCTTGAACTCAGATCTGCCTGCTTCTGTTTCCAGAGTATGGTTTTTGTTTTATAGGGTAGGTCTATGATCAAAGTGTTTTTATTTAAATTAATGCAACAGAAACTATTTTAAATTATTTGTGTGTTAAATACACAATTAGGGTGCCAACATTTAACTATACAGTGCAGTAAGAGGTTGGGGTGAGAGGACACAAATTGAAAGCTCTAAGTGGAAAACACTTATAAGGAAAGAAGGTGTTATAGTAAGGGCAGAGTAGACAGTGATAAGAACACAGATTAAAAACCAAAAAACATCGTTTTGAGCACTGTTGGCCCTGCTGCCCAGGCCAGGCAGAAGACACATGGGCAAGGCATGTGGGTGTCACTACAATGAACAAATATGCAATGGGAAGATGGAAAACAGAAAAATGGAACAGTGTGTGCACTATGGAGAGGGGGCGCTGGTGATGTGATGGTGACAACAGAGAGGGCTGAGGCTGACGCTGACATGCTGTCATAGACCAGTAGGGTCAGTGTGATTGTGTACAACAGCTGTGAGCTTATGCAGATGGAGACTCAGGTCCCAAACCTGCCACCCGGTCATGGGCTCTCCTTGCCTCTGGGCATCAATGAAGGCCAAGATGAGGAAAGTTTTATTTTCTGGATTAGAGATATTCGAAGGACCACTGTGGTTTACGATGCCACCAGAGGCCATGCTGCTGTCCCAGGCCTCAGAAGCGTGTGATCCATGTGGACCTATGCGTCTGTGCATCTGCCTGTGCCTTGGTGATGTCCTGGGTCTTTGCTGCCTTGGGAGTATCCTGATGTTAGTGGCATGTTGTGTAGCCATCTGAGGCCATGCCGAGACTTGTGAACTGTGCAGCCAATGAGTGAGTTGGTAGTCCTCATACTGCCAAGGGCCTATTACTTTTGAAGCACATGCAAATGTGTGTGGTCTGGGCTGCTGCCTGAAGCCATGTGAATGTCCTAAGATGTAGTGAACTGGCCCTACCCCTCAGTGAGAATTGGCTCTGCTGGTTACCAACAGACAAGGCTCGGTGTGGGTGTGGGTGTGCCAGCCTCACACCACAAGCCCTGCTCGTTTCCAGCTCTCCTCATTGATAGCTTCTGACACAGATACTGATCATGCATCCTCCCTTGGGTGGGGCTGGCCAGTAGAATTTGATCATGCTTCTGAGTATATAGACAAAATGGACTTCCCCCACCCCTGCCTTTTTTAAGGGGAGGTCATGGAGAGGTGTCTGACATGAGATGACAGAGGTGAATTCAATAGGGGTGCATAATGCAAGATTCCCAAATAATTTTTAAAATCATAATTTTGAATTGTGGGATCAGAACCAGTGTCAGGAAGGACATGTCATATGAGTCTACATGCCTTGGAGCAGGACACTTGAAACAAACCTCACCTAAAGGAATCCCATAGGAAAGGAATTGAACATGTTCCTGGCCCCTCCTATGGAGTTGTTAGGTGTACAGAGTTAATGGCCCAGTGTTGGGCTGGGGGCTGGAATCTGTACCTGGCAGGGGCACTTCCATACAGCAGAATCTAAGAGGGTGTCCAGAAAAACTGCTGACACCAGGCGCCAGCAGGCGTGCTGACTCAGGCCAGTATGAGCATCCAAACCCATGTCACACACCTCCCACCCTGTGCATGAGTCTTTACTGCAGCTGTTGGAGCAGGACCAGGCTTACAAGTCGCCTTTCACATCACTTTGCCAAGTGAATGCTCACTACTCCTTGCCCCTCAACCCAGTGCCAGGCCGAGAAGTAAATGATAGCAATTTCTTTGACATTTTTCTCCTGGGATAAGTAAAGTTAATTCAATATAGTAGACTCCAGTATATTTTCATGTCTATGCAGCCCCAAGCTAGAAGTTATATAAATGTAATTAGGTCTGTGCTTTTGCTTATGATCAAATCACTTAAGAGCTAGATGGGTGGGACATTTGTGTAGAGTTTAGAAACAGGGAAGCCAACAGTGTTTAAAAAAAAACATCAAGTAAGATGATACACATGTATAAATTAAGATGAATTAAGACATTTTCAAGCAAACGAAGCCCAGAGAATCTCATTTCCAATACATATGATCTATTGGGAAATTAAAAAAAAAAAAATCTTTAGGCTAGAAGAAAATTATACTTGGTAGAAAAATAAATGAAGAAGCCAAGGTTAAAGTACTGGAGGAAGATCAATGTAAAACTGCTTTTCTTGTTTCAAAACTTCTCAGAAGATACTTAGTTTAAACAAATCCCAAGGCTGGAGAGACGGCTCAGTGGTGGAGAGCATGCACTGCTCTTGTAGGTGACCTAAGTTTGGTTTCCAGAACCCACCTCAAGTGATCCCAAGCAACTGTAACTCCACCTGCAGCGGCTCTGACATTCTCTTCTAGGCTCCTGAAGAGCTATGGCACATGTGCATATGCCTATAAAGTCCAATGGTCTATATGCATGGAAGTAGAATAATAAAACTTTTGTATTCTCACTGAAAAAAAAATACATATATCTATTAAATAAATGGCAGTTGCAGGCATAAGGATGTAAAACCGTACCACAGAAACACTTTTTTTTTTTTTTAAGAGGTAATTATTTTCCAAATTAAGCTGGGTGAGTTGGTTTCTTTGAAGGGATTAGCCAAAGAACAGATTTGGCTGGGGCTGCAGCTGCAGCTGGAGCAGCATTGGTAGTGGCAGCCACCAGGGCAGCAGCCGCAAATGCAGATGGCTCATCCAAGGCCACGCTTGACCTTTTCAGCAAGTGGGAAGGCGTACTCAGTCTCCACAGACAATGCCGGGACCCACTTGTACCCATCGAGGATTTAAAGACAAAAGCAGGCAACATTTCGAACACCCTCTAGAAAGTGAGATTGCAGAGTCTGCTCCGTGAAGTCAATCAAGCATTCCAGGGCAGTAAATGCCTGCTGGAGAGCCGGGAGAAGTCCAACATGTCTGGCAGTGTGGCTTCACTGGCTCCTTCTTACTTTGTCTCCAGTTTTTATCAGCTGCACGTCACTCAGAATTTCGGTGGTAACAGACCTGGAAAGATTAGTGGTTAATGCCTAAAGCCTGGAAGAAAGAGGTCTTCTCAGGCCCCAGACCAGTGTTCTAGGCTAGCACAGTGATCTCACACAGGGCGATGGCACTTCAGTGAGGTCCTCAAAGCCTACGATTCCCCAGATAGGAGGCGACAGTTTCTTCAGAACTGGATTGTTTTCTGGTTGTCCCCCAATGGCCTTGCACACCATGGTGTTGTTGCCCATCAGCATCACAGCCTTTCTTCACATTGTCTGTTCCCACAATGCAGCATTCTGGGTAGTCATCCAGAAGTTGGATGATCTTAAGGAGGTAGTTGGACTTCCAGGTGGCCCTGTCTTCCCTGGGCATCGAGGCAGTGCGTCAGGGATTGCCACTGACTTTGAAGACGATGTTACTCTAATGAAATCACCTGGCAAGAGGCAGGAACAACTTCCTCAAACAATTCTCAAAACTAGACTATTTCACGATGTGAATGTTGTGGAATAATCTTTTGCACTATGAAATGTCACTGTTACTGGTTTAATGGAAAGCTGAACGGCAGGATTTCCAGACATAGAGGATGAGGACACTGGGAAGAGGGGCACAGATGGGAGAAGTCCAGTCAGACATGGAATGAGTGGGACACACAAAATGGGATAGAGGTAAAAGCCTCGTGGTAGAACCCAAATTAATAGGGATGCATTTAAGTTGTAAGAGCTAGTTAGCAACAAGCCTAAGCTTGTTGAGCTTTCATAATTAATAATAAGGGGGAGTTGGTGGCCCAAAAGAAAAGTTTGTCTATATCTAAATATCAAATAGCATAATAAACCTAACATCAAGCATTACTTTGTTGTAAACAACAAACTTCAGGACAAAGAGATTACTGTAGACAGACATTTTGTTATGATAAACATTCATGATGAATGCACAGTTACAGTACATATGTACAGAGCTTTAATACATGAAACAAAGCTGACAAATGAAAGAAGGAACAAAACTTCACAGTCACAGACTACAAAACAAGGAGCTGCAGAGACAGCTCTGCAGGTACAAGTGCTTGCCATGGGAGCCTGGTGGCCCCGTTTGATCCCTGGCACCCACATTCAAAAAACGAAAGCAAACAACAGCAATAAAACAGCTAGATGTGATCACAGGCATCTGTAACCTACCACTCCTCCAGTGAGATGGGAGGCAGAGAGAATTGCCCAGAAGCAGGCAAGCCAGCTACTGTGGAGTCCCCAGTGTAACCCAAACAATGAGAGACCCTGGCTCAAAATAAGATGTTGGGTGAGAATTGATTCCCAAAAACTGTCCTCTGACCTGCACACACCATCGCATGTGAACACCAGCACCCATACATCACACACACTCTAAAGCAAATAAGACTTTTTTTTTTTTTTTTTTTTTTTTTTAACAAATCAGGAAGGCTACGATAGGCTTGACTGGTATTATTAACTATTTCAGTCTTTTGACATATACAGAATATTACGTGGAATAATGAAGAACATGCCTTCTCATATGTATGTAGAACATTAATCATTTTCTCCAGATATGCCTTAACTAAAACTGAGTTCAATAACCGAAAGACATTGAGGAAATCCCCAAATATTTAGAAATTAAACAACATGCCTAATCAGCCCATAGGTAAGAGAAGTTGATAACATATCCTCTCTCATCTGAGGTTCCTACCTCCAAATCTTCAGACATGAAAACATATCCTGAGTTAACTGAAGAAACTAGGAAAGCAAAGGGGACTATTACCAAGGTTAGGGGGGTGGAAAAGAGAGGTAAATACAGAAGGCGGGAGGAGGGTAAAATAACAGTAAAGATGTCTGAAAAAGTCATAAGGAATCATATTAATTCTCTACCTAAAATACCTATAATCTATGTAAGTCAGTTTATAAATACACATATATAGTTTAAATGAAAATTTCCCATCTGGCCTGACAATGTTCCCTCCAATAGCTCCAAATTATCCAACAAAACTCCAATACCAAGCATGAGAAGCCTTTTTTCAATTGTTGGTCAGGATTGTCTAAGAGGCTTCAAAACATATCAGGTTGATGATGCCCTTAGCTGTTCCTAAAAGGTAGAAGGTTAATCCCTACTGCTGAAGACACCATGTGCTTCTGTCACACGGCCTAGAGTTGCCTTTCTGAGGACTACCTTCCGTGGTACCAGAAGTCACCATGCAAGCTCCCAAAGGAGGTAAGCAACCAATAGTCTTGCCCAGACATGACACTTGTGAACCACAATAGTATGTCACAATAACCCTAAGGGTACAGTAGTGGCACACATACCTTGGCAGTAACCAAGAACTTTTAAATTGTACTTAAGACCTGTGCAATACCAGGGGCTTTGAAGACCAGCCTCAATGCCCCCTCAGGGTTCAGACATGATGCTTCAGCAAGGGGAATAGTTAGAAAAATCTGAGGTGAATGAACTCTCCACAATGTACTTTTCCACATGTTCCTTTTTAAAATATTTTTAAAATTTATTAACTTATTTTTTAGATTCCAATCCCAGTTCCCCCTCTCTCCTTTCCTCCCACTCTGCCCACTTCCTTCCCACCTCACTTCCCATCTGCTCCTCAGAGAGGGTAGGGCCTCCCCTAGAATGTCTACTAAGTCTGTCCCAGGAGGGGGCAGGACCAAGGTACCCCCCTCCTGGCAATGTCTGGGGCTGAGCAAGGTATCTCTCTATATAGAATGGTCTCCATTAAGTCATTAAGTCAGTTTGTGCATATGAGTTAGATCTTGGACCCCCTGACAGTGACCTCATATATTGTCCCAGCTGCACCATTGTCACCTATATTAAGGGAGTCTAATTCAATCTTATGCAGGCTTCCCCATTTGTCAGACCTGAGTCAGTGATCTCTCACTTACTCGGGTCAGCTGATTCTGTGGTTTCCCTATCATGGCCTTGACTCCTTTGTTCATATTATCACTCCATCCTCACTTCCACTGTCCTCCAGGAGCTTGGCCCATTGGTTAGTTGTGGATTTCTGCATCTGTTTCCATCTGTTTCTGGAAGAGGGTTCTAGCATCTCTGGGATTGTGGATTGTAGGCTGGGTATCTTTTGTTTTATGTCTGATATCCACTTATGAGTAAATACATACTACATTTGTCTTTCTGTGCCTGGGTTACTCACGTAAGATGGTGTTGTTTTTTTTCTAGTTCTGTCCATTTGCCTGCAAATTTTAGGATGCCATTGTTTCTTACTGCTGAGTAAGTGTAAATGTACTACATTTTCTTTATCCATTCTTCGGTCGAGGAGCATCTAGGTTATTTCTAAGTTCTGCCTATTACAAATAATGCTGCTATGAACATAGTTTGGCAAATGTCCTTGTGGTGAGTGTGCCTCCTTTGGGTATTGAAGGGTCTTGAGGTAGGTTGATTCCTAATTTTCTGAAAAATCGCTATACTGACTTCCACAGCAGCTGTACAAGATTACACTCCCATCAGCAAAGAAGGAGTGTTCCCCTTACTCCACATCCTCTCCAGCATAAGCTGTCATCAGTGTTTTTAATCTTAGTCATTCTGGTCAGTGTAAGATAGTATTACATCAGTTTCTTTATTGTTCTGTTTCTATTCCAATTCTCCTATCCTACTTCTAATTCCGCCTAGCTTCTTCTATTCTAAAAACTCCTCTTCAGGAGCCTTGAAGTGATAAAATACAAGAGTTACCTTCTCATTGGTCAAGAGCACATTCCTAGGGTAAGTGATAGGGAATTGAGCCATTGCCATGGCAACCCAAGGGTCCAAGGTTACAGAAGTGAGACTGTGACCAGGGGGCAGGTGGTACAGAGAGATAAGCTTTGAGACATAGGTCTTTTGTTAGCAGACTGGCAAACAAAGAACTCGCATGCTTTCCTTAGTAACCTTGGTTAACCTTGGTTGGACATTGCAATTCTGACCTTGAGCATAGCTGCAAAGTTCCAAATTTATGATCTATATACAACAATACTTTAGTCTAGTTTGAACTTTCTTTGAGGTGAAATTGAGCTCATTGTGTGCAGCAGTCTGAGCAAAAGAACAAGGCAGGTTGTTAAGTGTTCACAGTTCTTATGAGACAAATAGGTTCAGCTATGAAGCATGTTCCCATATATATTCCATGTATCAAGATTATACAGCCAGATGAAAAGTCATCTTCCTGACTGTCCACAGAATGTGTGCCCAGTAGATGGAACATTTTCATGAGATAAACACACAAGTAGTGGGGAACACAGCCAAAGCTATTCTTAGGAAGAAATGACGTGACTCATGAGAGAATTACAGACAGGAGCAGTTGGTTTCCATGACCAGTGACTCCACGTCTTTGCCAGGTGAGGCTTTCCATCAGGAAAGTTAGCCTGTTGAACACTAGTTATCACCTGCTGTACCTCTCATGGGCCTGACTGTTCAACAGGAAGGAAATGTTGCCTAGTACTGAAAATGTAGCCAACTACTCAGGGCTAGGAAAGTCATGGATCTTGGAGGAGAACTAGCAACCCCCACTTTACTAATCCAGCATAATTCCTAAGATTATGTTGTAAATATTTGTCCTTATAGCCTCAGGTAAATGTAGCCCTCAACCATTATCATGGAAACTTCTCTCTGCGATAGAGGGAGACCATTATAGAAAAATACAACCAATCACAATGCAGAATTGTGAAGCCTAGTTCCAATGAAACACCTACAGAGCACCTAAGGCTCGGGAATCATTGTGAAAGGGGAGATGGGAAGACGCTAAGAGTCAGAGGAACACAGAGTTTTCTGTGAGACTGTGTCTCCTAGGAATATCAGAAGCTGCACCCATCAAGTCTCAGTAATACGACTGCCTAAACATGAGCTGAATGAGGACAACATTAGACTTCCTAAAGTGATGCAGGAAAGCCCACAAGCCCTCAACCCTACAAAAACAACTACAGGCAATTGGGAAATGCTGAGAGTGAGAGAAATAATCTTCCCCAGGTAGAGCACACCAATTGGTTGTCCAATACCCAATGGTCAGCCCTGAAAACATACATACAAGACAGAACAGGTTGCACTTATGTATAGGAACATATATGTCATGAATTTGAAAAACAGCAAGGAGGGGTGTGGTGATTTGAATAAGTATGGCTCCTATAGGCTCATATGCTTGAATGCTTGGTTCCCGGTTGGTGAAATTATTTGGGAAGGATGAAGAGGTATGAGCTCATCAAAGGCTTAAGAAGTGAACTCTCAGCTGTTCCTGCAGCTATGCCTTTGATCCATTATCATGGACTCTAACTCATGTTTTATCACATTAGCAAAGTAACTAGAGCAGGGGTTATGTGGGAGAGCTTGGCATAAGGAAAGGGAAGATGGAAATGTTGTAATTATATTATGATCTCAAAGAAAAATTGTTATATATATATATGGTATAAATGTCTGTTACCACACACATGTGTAGCTAGTTGTTTTCTGCCAGCCCGCCTGGTCCCACCACTGTGCCAGCCCCCAATAACACACAGGGACTCTGTATTTGATACAATCCTGTTGGCCAGTTATTATCATTTCTTATCAGCTAGCTCTGTCTTAATTATTAACCCATTTCTACTAGTCTACATATTTCCACATGGCTCATCTTACCGGCCCAAGCGGTGCTGGAGTTCTACCTCTCCGGGCTCTCCATGTTGACTCCTCCTTCCTACTTCCTCTTTCCTCCTTCTCTCCTAGCCCCGCCTATCATGCTTTCCCATTGGCCCACAGTATGAGGAACATATTTACAGAATAACATCTCCCATCATCTCCTCTTTTCTGTCTAAAATAAAAAAGAAGGGTTTTAACCTTAACATAGCAAAATATATCACACAACAGTTATCAAATAAGAATCACAGTTAACAATATTTAGTCCATTAACATTGTGTAAGACTTAAAAAAGAAAATATCATCTATCCTATCTTTGTGAGTCTAAAGTCCTATGTGTAACTTCTCTTTAATCATAACTAAGGAAAACTATAACCATAGCTATCTGTCTTCAACTCCATCCACAGAAGGATTATATATAAACTCTAGAAATGACAGAGACAACTCGCCTGGTCAGTCACCTGAAGTTCTTCTGTAAAGTTCCATCTTCAGCCCATAGGCCATAGTGTGTCTGGCAGACTCTTTCAAGAAGCAGAAATCCTGGGGCTTGTGAGGCAGCCAGTTTACCTGAAAGGAGGGGAGTGCAATAGAGGAAGGCACCAGACATAATCTTCTGGCCCCACAGACAAGATTCCACTGGGTATTTGCTACTTGATAGAGGCTACAATAGAGGGCAAACAATATGTCCTCTGATCTGAGAGAATTTTAGGGATGCTAAAAATGAGCTACACAACCAAGGTTAACATTCCTGGGTTCACAGCCCTGGGCATCCATGATAGGAAGACACACTAGTCTTGACATCACTCCCAACCCCTCTTGCCTGTGGTGACTGAGGCACAGTCAGCCTGGCAGGTGCAGCAGCCGTGGGTTGTCCAATGAGTGTGTGAAGAGGTAGATTGCGAGACACCTGTCAAAGGCAAGTAAGGATATGGTAGGAGCACATGTGTTTTTGGTTCAAACTGCGTTTAAGGACAGCTAAAGTGAAGGGTTTAGTAAACTGAGTCACAACAGCCAGCATATTCAAAGGAACTGAGGGTCAAGACAGGCCAACTGTCCTTTGATTATTTTATGTTAGACTTTAGTTAATTAATTAACCAATTATTAATTGATTCTTGAGATAGGGTTTCACCATGTAGCTCTGGTGCAGCCTATGTAGTACTTGCCTCTGTCTCCCAAGGCTTACACTGAGGGTGAGCACCGTCATATGTGGCTATTTTTTATTATTTTAATTATGTGCAGATGGGTGTGTCTGCATGTGGATAGGTTCACATGAAGTCAGGAGCCCATGGAGGACAAAGACATTGGATCTCCTGGAGCTCCAGCTCCAAACAGGTGTGATCAGCAGAAGTGGGTGCTGGGAACCAAATTCAGCCCGTCTCAAAGGGCAGAGTGGTAGGAACACATGTGTTCTTTGGTTCAAACTGTGTTTAAGGACAGCTCAAGTGAAGGGTTTTGTAAACTGAGTCACAACAGCCAGCATATTCAAAGGAACTGAGGGTCAATATGTTCTTCCTTCAAGTGTTCTTAATTGCCTCTCCCACCCTATATGGCTTATTTCCAGAATGGGATTCTTGAGGACATTTTAATGCTCTGTGGTCCATTGTTTCAGTGGTAAGGAGGGACAAAGGAACAGAGCACACAGCATTAGCACACACTGGTGGCTACCCCTCATCCATTGTGTGCCCTTTGCCATGACCTACAGTAAGAAATGCATTCCAGAGCCAGGAGTGCTGGGTGGCTCATGTCTGTAATCCCAATGTTATGAGGCTGAGGCAGGAGGATTGCCATGATTTGAGGCTACATAGTGAGCCTGAGTCTAGTCTGGGTATAGGACTTACTGCATTGTCCCAAAACAAAGAACCAGAAACAAAATTTCACATTGTGACCTAGTATCCACAAGAAAGAAAAAAAAATTTCAAAAGAATACATGCTCTTCATATATATGACAAAAACTATAACAAAAATGGAATAAAATATTATTAATGTTTAAATGAAAGATAGGGAAATTTCAAATGAATTAATCTAAAAATCAGGAACAAAACTGGGAACACTGGACCCAGAGATGTATTTCTTGCTTCCAGGTTCATGTAGACTGTTAGCCCTTTCCCAGAAAAACACCTTGAGACTACTTTTGGCATCTGAACAAAGGTTTTGTTTTTTGTTTTTTTTTTTTTTGAAACAGGGTCTTGTATAGCCCAGTCTGGCTTCTAACTGACTGTGTAGCAAGAGTGACCTTAGCCTTCTGACTCCTGCTATAGTCCTCTGTTCAGTACACAGGTGTTGGTCACGGTGACCGCTTCATATGGCGTTGTGGTTGAATCTAGGGTTCCATGCCTGCTGGCCAAGTCCTAAGTACTGTGCCACTGAATCTCATCTCTAGCACGTCAACAAGGTATCTTGTTTTGTTTTAGTTTTTAAAGATTTATTTTTATTTATTATTTTCAGTTTTTTTGAGACAGGGCTTCTCTGTGTAGCCCTGACTGCCTTGGAATTTGCTCTGTAGACCAGGCTGACCTCCAACGCACAGAGATCCGCCTGCCTCTGCCTCCTGAGTGCTGGGATTAAAGGTGTGCACCACCATGCCTGGCTTAAAGATTTATTTTGAATTTGACACATTTATTATTTTATGTGTATGGTGTTTTGCAGTCATGCATATCTATGCATCATGTGCATGTCCAGTGCCCATGGAGGCCAAAAGAGGGGGTAAGCTGCCACATGGGTCCTGGGAATCCAACGTGCATTCTCTGGAAAAGCACTCAGTACTCTTAACCCTGAGCCATGATTCCCTCCCTTTGTATTTTTATAAATGCCAGCATCTTTTTTACTTCCTGGTTCTGCACAATACAAACAGCTGCTTTGCCACATGTTCCTGCCACGGCAACCATATCTTCCTATCCTGAGAGACTGAAATGCTTCTGAAACCACATGCCAAAGTACATTTTTCTTTGTTGCTTCTGTTATATATTTTGGCTGCAGTGAAAATGTAACTAATATCTGTGCATGCACATATAAGACATTGCCTGAAAACAAGAGACAACCAAGAGATTTGCATGGCTCCTTTAAGGGAGGTTTCCTAATTCAGCATAGTGGGGGTGGGGAGGTGGAGGGTGGGGGGGTTGGGATATGGGGAGGTGGGGGGTGTGGGGGTTGGAGGTGGTGGTGGGTGAGGGAGTGGGTAAGGGGGTGGGGGGTGTTACAGGGACAGCCCACAAGGCTTTTAAGAAACTTTGCTAACAACTGAATGGTGTGTATGAGAGCTGGCAATGGCAGTGACCAACATCTCCAAGCAGGCAGCATGCTGCTGGATGGTAGGGTAGACCAAGGCAGTGAGCATAGCTCTCAGTTCTGGCGGTAAACGTACTCCCTGTCATCTTTGATAGACCAAGGCTAATAGAGCTGTGGGTTTAATTTTAACAATGTTGTTTAGCAGATAAAAGACTTGTGGCCAAAAAAAGGCTTACAATAAAGACAGATTCAGATTAAGAAAAACCTCTAAAGGTTTATAGTGTGTTAAAAAATATATATATATATATATATATATATATATATATATTTATATATATATGTAGGCTTGGGAGAGAAAAGGAAACAGGATAAAGTGGCTTAAAAAAATAGTAAGAAAGAGAGTAGCTGGGTGTGGTGGCACATGCCTCTAATTCTAGCACTCAGGAGGCAGAGGCAAGCAGATCTCTGTGATTTCAAAGTAAACCTGGTGTACAGAGTGAATTCCAGGGCAGCCAAAGGTACACAGAGAAACCCTGTCTCAAAAAAATGACAAAATAGAAGTAGAAGAAGTAGAATAATAAAAAAGCCACGCAAAGATGGAAAGCACAGAGAGAGTCTGGATACTGTATGGTATTGTGTTGTCTTTGTATTGTTTAACTACTGATGAAATAACAACAACTGTTAAAAGAAATACTGCTGGATTAATCCAATTTATATATTTTTAAAATACTTTGACTCCAAAATTTAAGTCTAAGGACAGGTTATTGGGGAAAAGAATTTATATTTTTGTTTCCACAGAAAATGAAAAGCTGTGGATTCCTTCCAGACTAACATGGTTTGATCAAGCAAGACCCCCTGAAGCAGTGTCCCAGATGATCCAACATTCAGAACAGCTGGGACAAGGCAGCCTTGCAGACTACTACAGCCAGGATTTCTGCGTCTTCTTAGGATCCCCATGACAGCGCCCCCTACCAGCAGGAAGCAGTTTGAAAAGAATGATGCCTAAATTCCCAAATATTGTCTATAAATGTTTGTTTTCATTTAAGTGGGATTGATTATAAATGGTTAATAACCATAACCAATCTCTTTCTAAAGGTAAAAAGGGGTCTAGAAATGAATACTTTGTTTTGGAATGGATTTTCATTTATTGATACAATTTAAAGTTAATTTTGTGATATGTAAATTTCTCCTCTTGTTTAGGTATTGTGTTTATATAGCTCACTTAAAAATGTAATGTATAATTTAAGAATAGATTATAGTTACTTATAATAGTTAAAGCATAGCTGTGTTAGTTAGGATTTCTAGATATACAGAGATATATTTGAGATGAATAAATATTCTTTAAACCTTTCAAAGACCTACAGAATATGACATTTAAAATGGTTTAGGGTTTTTCTTAACAGTGAGGTACAACTGCTCCTGACAACACCACCTGCAATCAGAAAGGAAGATGGACATTGAAGAAACTCGTTATGGAGTTTACTTCCAATATGGCAAGACTAGCCATTTGGATAAGATACTGCTTTTGTCTAGACTGTTTGACTTTAAATGCTGTATAAACTGGACATACAGGACCCACAGGAAAGTGACTGCTGAAACAAGATGGTCAGTGCTACAGGGTTCCTGCTTCATGGAAGAGTCTGCCAGACAGTTTACAGGTCATAGAGAAAACTGCCAATACAGGTAGACAATTTAAAATCACCTTCTTTGCTGAGGAGTCTGCCAGATACACTATGGCCTATAGGATGGAACATTATAGAAGAACTTCAGATGACTAATCAGGTAGCAAGATGTCTCTGTCATTTCTAGAGTTTATATATTATCCTTCTGTAGTCTTTGATGGAGTTGAAGACAGATAGTTATGGTTATTGTTTTCCTCAGTTAGGATTAAAGATAAGTTACACATAAGACTTTAGACTCACAAAGATAGGATAGATGATGGAATATTTTCTTTAAATCTTGCTAAGTGTTAATGGACTAATTATTGTTAACTGTGATTCTTATTTGATAACTGTTTTGTTATATATTTTCCTATGTTAAAGTTAAAACTCTTCTTTTTATTTAGACAGAAAAGAGGAAATGATGGGAGATGTCATTCTGTAAGTATGTCTCTCTTGTTGATTAATGAATAAAGCACTGTTAGCCAATAGGAAAGCAAGATAGGTGGGACTAGGAGACAAAGAGCGTTCAGGGAGTGGTAGGAAGACAGTCAACATGTAAGACCAAGAGAACAGAGGTTTAGATTCTCTCTCAGGTAAGATAAGACCGTGTGGAAATACTTAGATTAATAGAAATGGGTTAATATTTAAGACAGAGCTAGCCAATAAGAAATGCTAGTAACAAGCCAACAGCTTTATACCTAATACAGTGTCTCTCTGTGTTATTTGAGGCTTGTGTGGCTGTGGGACCAGGCTGGTGGGAAAACTATTTGTAACAGGTGGTGGTGGCACACACCATTAATTTCACCACTTTAATTTCACTCTGAGTTCCAGGCCAGCCTGGTCTACAGAGCTACACAGAGAAACCCTGTCTTGAAAAACTAAACACACACATGAGGGGAGGGGGGGAAATCACACTGGGTTCAGTTAGAGCTGTGCCAGTCTGATGCATGACTGGTTGGTCAATTTATATAAGTCTGGTCCCCTAAACCTGCCAACCTGGACCCAGAGATGCCCATTCAGCAGGGAGACAAGAGCAGTGCGACACATGTTTGTCTCCTGGAACATGTCTGTCTACCTATGTCTGGCCTGCTTCTATTTTGGATGACCTGTAGAAAAGACAGTGCACTCTTGTTGTTGTAAGACACAATCTGTCCAGTATGGTCCTTGGCAGAGCTCCACACAGCCTGGTCCAGAATTTGGTGAGGCTGAAGCAGGGCTATCTCACACTGGCAAGGTCACCTGTGAACCAAACAAAACACATGACACACAGCAGCGCCAAACACACACTGAGCTTCAGGCAGAAATGCTGCGGTGTCACTTCTGCCTTCCACAGCCCAGTTCTACATAGTGGCCTTTCCCAGTGCCTGCCAGGCTACCATGGGAGGCCTGGATCAAGGCCATCTCTGGATACAGTGAGTTTGAGGCCAGCCCGGGCTACATAAGACTCTGCCTAATGGGAGTAGAGGAGGTGGACTCCACAAGAAAAGGGGATTTCTGCAATATCTGCCTAGTAAAAGAGAGCTGATGTGGCCCTTTCCACATCCCCTTTAATCGATTTTTCTTAATTAACTTCTGGGTAAAGAAAATAACAAACTCACAACTCTGCCACAGTATCCTTGCCCCCAAAGAGTAGGCTACATCTCTTTATCTGTGAGTGCGTTCAGTTCATTCTTTTTCTAGCTGGGTCATATATTCCTTAATATCATGTTTAAATATTAAAATGTGAAATTAGCTACTATTAACAATTCTTATGTTTCTGTTACCCTTGGGGAAAAAAGATTAACTTTTGCACAAATACATTTGCTGTGGAATAATCCTTTTGTACACTGTGAAGATGTGTTGCTCTCATTGGTTTAATAAAGAGTCATCTGGCCAATAGCTAGGCAGGAAGAGGTTGGGCAGGAGAACCAGACTGAGAGGACTCTAATCTGTGGGCTTCCTGGAAAACTGACATACTTCTAATTCCAAGAGTGAAAAGTAGGGGTGCAATTACAATCAGCCCAAAGCAAAACTGGAAGCCAGGCATGGTGGTGCACACACAGCATTAATCCCGGCACTTGGGAGATGGAGGCAAGCCCATCTCTGGGAGTTCTAGGACAGCCAGGGCTGTTACACAGAGAAACCCTGTCTCAAAAAAATCATTTTAAAACAATGAAAATAAAGCAAAATTGAAGCACAACAATGTAAAACACTCTGTGTTCAACATCTGGCACTCACTCCTTATATTCTGGGCCTTGGCAGCTGCTCTCATCTGACTCTGCCATCCGCAGCACACACAGTTTGTCTCATAGGCTCCAGCCTGCCTCACTCTGTGCCTGCTGCTGTCCTTGGTGGTCTCCTCAGGTCTGGCATCCCAATTATCTTGGAGTGTATCTCTGTTATCCCGAGGCTGTCCCTTCTCCAATAGCCATCACTAACGGCCTCCTGGAATTCTTTGTGAGAACTCCAGTCCTGTCAAATGGGCCATGTTTCAGCATCTCTCCACGTCCCTCATAATCTTTTCTGTGTATAATCCACAGAACCCTAATTAAAAGAAATCTGAAAAAAAAAGATGTCTTCAGAGGGTGTCAGATACCGTTCTTATTATTGATCACCACATAATCAGCCTCTTGATGGTATCACTCAACAATCATGTTATTGTGGAGTCAGTTCATAAGCTCAGCAGGATTGACATGTCTGCATTGGAGGCCTCATGTGTTAGAATGATAGATCCTTCAGCTCTTGACTCACTCTGTTTGGTACCTGGCCAACATGCCCAAAAGCTAACCTCACAATTTGGCCTCTTCCACTGTGCTTGCCCACAACTCACAAAATCTTGATCAGTAATAAATATCACACCCTGTCTGGGAAAAAGAATAGAAAAATGGTCCGGCATTGGTGGCACAATCCTTTAATCCCAGCACTTGGGAGGCAGTGTTGTGGGTCCCTTCCTGGGTGGTGATTGGGCTCGGGGAGGGAAAATGTGGAGAGTAAGCAGTCTCCATGACAACCACGGGAAGCTTCATCAGCATCCTGATCTAACCTTAGAGGTGAACTAGTGTCACTTCTGGCAGATTCTGTGACCACCCAGATTCAAGAGATTTAAGCATAGGCTCCGTCTCTCTGGATGGTGACTCAAAACTCCCTGCCACAGGCATCTTTCTTCAGTGTCCCTAAAAGGGAGTTTCCCATGTCTGCCTACGGTCTGGGCCCAGCATTCTTTTATTCATTCAGCAATTAGCTCGAATGTCTACCTGTGTGACTCTGGGCTTAGCACTGAAGGCAAAAGTGTAAGAAAGCTGTGACTCATTCCTCACCCACATGTCAATCTTTAGAAGGAGAGAAGAACACAAGAATGCTACATCACTACGTTTTCTTGGCTTAATTCCCTGACGACGTTTCTTCATCGCCAACCCTCTCCATCACTCCCCTTGTTCCAGCAGCTTGACTTTTCCACGTCGTAGCTCTAGTTATTTCGACCTTGATTTGTGTGGCTCTTTGGTTTTGTTTTGTGTCATGCCTTCCTGCAGGGTTACCCTGAAATGGATGTTTCTGGTGTGGTTAGGTTCTTAGTGCTTATTTGCATTTGTTTTATTTATGTGTTTATTATTTATTTGAGACATGGTCTCTACATAGCCATGGCTGTCCTGGAATTCATTATGTAGACCAGACTGACCTTGAACTCAGAGTGCTGCCTGCCTCTGCCTCCTGAGTGCTGGAATTAAAGATGTATGCTACGGAGTTGGAGAGATGGTTCAGTGGTTAAGAGCTGCTCTTCCTGTGGTCCTGAGTTTAATTTTCCAGCAACCACATGGTGGCTCACAACCATCTGTAATGGGATCTGATGCCCTGTTCTGACCTTCAGGTATACATACAGACAGAATACTACATACATAATAAATAAATGTTTTTAAAAAATGTATACCACCACTCCTACCTTTGCCTTGCTTTTGTTAATGTGTTTCCTCATTTATCCTCCTCTTTACTGCTGTGGGCCTGCTGTGTCTCTGCTTTGTGCTGAGCATGTGGACACAGCTCAGTGCTCACGTGGCTCAGGAGGGCAGGCAGGCAGTGAAGAGGCAGAACTGCTCTCAGGCAGTGGTACCACAGCTCCCCAGTTACAACCTTGATTGATAAGTTACATAACCCTTGTCAAATTCTCTCCCTGGGTCATGAATCCCCACCCCACACAAATGTCACAGTTCAGTGTCTGGAACACAGTGGGGCCTAACTTTGTTTGTCCCCTTGAAGATAGAAGCCGAGCCTGGATGTGGTGGCACTGGGGAGGCAGAGGCAGGAGGAGCTCTGAAAGTTTGAGGCCAGCCTGGTCTACAGAGCAAGTTCTAGGCTAGCTAGTTCAGACCCTGTCTCCAAATAACAGAATGTAATTGTGAACCAGAAAGATGCAGAACTTGGGTTCAATAACCAGGACTCACATTGTGGGGGGAGAGAACATCATGCTTGGTTTTGTGTGGGGCTTGAAGTCAAAACCAGGTCTTTGTTTTTCTGGAAACATCCCAAAAACTGAGTCACACCCCCAGCCCCTGCTAATTTTATTTTCTCTTGGACATGAATCACATTTTCATGGATCCTGGATGTTATAAATGCAATTTGGAGTTTCATTTCTTTTAAAAGAAGGTAATTGATTTGATTAGATTTGAACCTAAACCTCTTTGTGACAGCTCAAACATCAGTGTGTTTGCTCTTAGCTTGTTTATTTTGGGGGTCACCTGACCTTTGGTCAGAGTGTATATACCGAATCCTTGACCCACCCTTTTTGCTTTTCTCTTTTCTAGGAGAGCTTGCCTGAGGTCAGGCCACAGCGATGCATATAGTTGTCCAAGTAGAAGGGAACACTTTTGTGACTAAATCCCCATAAGACAAAACCAGGGCAGTCCTTTCTAGACCAGTTCCCTCTTAGTCACTGTTGTGTTGCTGTGAAGAGACACCATGACCAAGGCACCTCTTATGAAAGAAAGTATTTAACTGGAGCGTGCTTACAGTTTCAGAGGTTTAGTCCATTGTCATTATGGTGGGAGCAAGGTGACATACAGGCAGGTTCTGGAGTAGTAGCTGACAGCTACATCCTGTTCTGTAGGCAGAGAGAGGCGGGGGAGAGGGAGGAGACAGGGGAGAGAGAGAGGAGACAGAGGAGATAAGAGAAAGGGGGAGAGAGGAGAGGGAAGAGAGAGAGAACCTTGGCCTGGCATAGGCTTTTGAACCTCAAAGCTCACCCCGCCCCCCCCCCAGTGACACTTCCTCCAAGAAGGCCACACTTCCTATTCCTTTCAATCCTTTCAAATAGTGTCACTCCTTGGTGACTAAGCACTCGAATATATGAGGGGCATTCTTATTCAAACCACACACCTCCTGTGTGGCCCACTTTACCCAGAGATCTGCCAGCACTGTGCTGTCTTGGCATGTGAGGAATCTCTCCTCAAAAGCCTGTTTCCTGAGATGCAGGAGGCAGGGAAAGCACTTCCAGACAGCACTCCATGACTCTGTCCATCACTGTGCTCAGCACACAGTGGCTGCTCTCCTCTCCTTCCCACCTCCCCTCTCCAGCAATGGAGCTTCACACAGTTTTGCTTTGCGGTGATGTAAAGCAGAGCATCAAGTGTTGTACACACGTTTTTGCTCGGCCATGCTTCTTTGTGTTTATTCTCTGTGCTGATCGGTTTTTGTCAGCCTGATACAAACTCAGTCATCTGGGAAGATGGAAACTCAATTGAAAAAATGCCTCCATCAGATGGACCTGTAGGCAAGCCCGTGGGGGAGTTTCTTGATTAGTGACTGATGTGGGGCCAGCCCACTGTGGATGATATCACCCCAATCATGTGGTCCTGAGTTTACGCTGTGGAACAATCTTATGTATACTGTAAATATGTACTACTCTCATTGGTTAATAAAGAGTTGACTGGCCAATGCCTAGGCAGGATATTTCAGGGCAGAGAAAATACTAGGAAGAAGAAGACATAGTCTCAAGAGCAAGAGACAGATGAAGCAAGAAATGAACATGCTGTAGAACATAGATAAAAATATGGGTTAAATTAAGATTTAAAAATCTAGTTAGTAACAAGCCTAAGTTATTGGCTGAGCATTTATAAGTAGTAATAAATCTCTATATTGTTATTTGGGAGTGGCTGGAGGAACAGAGTTGACCAGTGGTCACAACAGAAAAACTCCAACTGCAGTTGATTGTATAAGAAAGTATAACGAGAAAGCCATGGAAACAAGCCACTCAACTGTACTGCTCCATGGCTTCCGCCTCAGTTCCTGCCTCAAGCTCCTGCCCTGACTTTCCTCAGTGATGGACCGTGATAGGAGTTTTCTTAATAAGGGATGGAGACTACACTTACATAGGGGTATATGTAAGGGGACAACTAACTATTTAGAATGTAGCTAGGGATTATGCTGATTTAAGTGGTGGTTTAGGTCACAGGTTCTTTAGGAATCATGACTTCACTAGCCTGGGTAGTGGGCTAGGTTTCCAGTCCCAGGATGAGCTCCTGGTTTTAAGCCCAATTAGAGAGCGGTTGGTTACCACCACTGTATACATGCCACTATTGTACCATTAGGGTTATTGTGCCAAGCTGGGTGGTTGCTGTGGTTCATAGACATCATTAATTGGTTGCTTCCCTTCTTTGGAAGTTTGTGTGTCACCTCCTGGTACCGTGAAAGTGAATCCTCAAGGAGGAGCTTTCAGACTAGTTCCATCTCAGGGACCCCTGGACTCTGTGTCTGAAGTACATGGTGCCTTCATCAATAGAAACTTACTGCCTGTACTGTTTTGGGCGTCTCTTGGACAATCCTGGACAATAACTCAAAAGAAGGTTTCTCATGCATGGTGTTGTGTTTTTATTAGATGGTCTTTGACTCTTGGAGGGAACATGGTCAGTGCGTATATATACGTGTGTGCGTGTGTGTTTATACACAGACTTACACATATTATAGTTTTTTTTACTTAGTTAATAGCATGATTCCTCATGACTTTTTGGACATCCTTACTGTTATTTTATCCTCTTCAATCCTTCTGTGTTTGTTTCCCGTCCCCCTCTCTAATTAGAGGGTCCCAGTTATCCCATGTTCCCCATCAGATCAGCACCCTTCTATTCTTTTCTCTTATTGCTCCCTGCACCCCCACCTCAGCCATGACCCTTTTCACTTTCCCTGCTTCCGCAGTCACCCCAGGTTCTGTCCTCCTATGTGAAACTTTACAGTTAGGGACATCAGATGAGGTGGAACATACAATGTTTGTGTTTCTGAGTCTGGGTCACCTCACTGCACATAATCTATTCTAGTTCCATCCATTTACCTGTAAAGCTTGTGATTTGACATTTTCTTTATAGCTGAGTAGTATTCCATAGCACGTAAGTACCACGTTTTCATTATCCATCCATCAGCTGAAGGGTTGTTTCCATTTCCTAGTTTCTGTGAGTAGAACAGCCATGTTTTGTACATGGCTGTTCTATGTGAAAAAGGATGTTGAGTTCTTTGAACTCTTGCCAAGGACTGCTGTAGCTGGGATCTAGGGTAGATTTACTTTTTTCCTTCTTGAGAATTCTCTGCACTGATTTCCACTGCAGTCCCACCAACAGAGAATAAGCCTACCCTTCCCCTACACCCCCTCAAGCGTTCATTGTGGGTTGTTTTGTCTGTATGACTGGGGTAAGATAAAAATCTCAGAATTGTTTTGATTTGCATTTCCCTAATTGTTGGGGACAGGTTTGGTTTTTGGTTTGTTTTGATTTTGAGATATTTCTTAACCATTTTCTTCCTCTGAGAACACTCTGTTTAGGTCCCATACCCATTTTGGGAGGGGAGGTGTTTTTGTTTTTCTATTGTTGTTGTTTGTTTGTTTGTTTGTTTGTTTTACTCTTTGTTTCTTGGGTTCTTTATATATTCTACATATGAATCCTTTATCAGATGTATTGTTGGCAAAGGTTCTTACCATTCTGTGAACTTCTTTTCTACCTGGTTGATTTTTTTAGACATTCATATGTTCTTTCATGAAGTTCCACTCGTCAGTTGTTGACCTTAGTTCTTGGGCAGATGGAGTTTTATTTGGAAAGTCTTTTCCCACATCTATATCATGTAGGGACTTTCTTCTGGCAGCTTCAGTTCCAGGTTAAGGTCTTTGATCCCTTTGGAGTTAGTTTTTGTGCAGGAGGGAGGACATGGGTCTAGTTCTTTCTTCTGCAAGGGGACATCCAGTTTCACAGCACCATTTGTTGAAGATGCTGTCTTTTTCCCCCCAGGTTATGTTTTTTGGTCTCCTTGTCAGATATTAAATGGCTGAAGTTGTATGTTTGGGTCTTTGATATTGCCCCTTGGTCTGCACATCTGTTTTTATGCCAGCACCACACTGTTTATATTACTATGGCTCTGAAATATTTCTTGAGATCTGCAGTGGTAATCTCTCCAGCATTGTTCTTTTTGCTTGTTTTGTTTTGACTAACCAGCTAACCAGACCTTTTTTTTTTTTTTTTTTTTTTTTTTTGGTATGAATTTTAGCATAGTTTCCCCCCCCCCCCATTTCTGTGAAGAATGAGATGGAGACTTTGGTTGGGATAGCATTGAATCTGTAAATAGCTTTGGTGAAAGGATCATTTTTCAGAATATTAGTTACACCAATTGTTGAGTATGGAATACTTTTTAAATTTTCTACAGTCTTTCTCATTTTTTTCTTCAAAGGATTAAAGTTTTCATTGTGGAGGTCCTTTACTTCCTTGGTTACATTTATTTTTAAATACATTATTTACTTTGGGGTAATTGTGAACAAGAGTGTCCATGATCTCCTCTGTGTGTGCATTGGTGGTATAGAGAAAAGTTATTGAATTATGCATGTTTGATTCATATCCTGCTGAATTTGTTTATCATTTTTTCTACAAATTTTCTGTTAGGATTTTGGAGATCTCTCATGTATAGTATGTCATCTGCAAATAGGAACAGTTTACTTCTTCTTTCTCTACTTGTGTTCCTTTAATTTCTTTTTCTCTTGCATTATTGCTGCAGCTAGTACTTCAAGCACAATGTTGAAAAGGAGTAAGGAGAGTGGACATCCTTGGCTTGTTCCTGACTTTAGTGGGATTGTTTCAAGCTTTTCTCCATTTAGGATAATGTTGGTTGTGTATCTTAATTAAGGTTTCTATTTCTGTGAAGAGACACCATAACCACAGTAACTTTTATAAAGGAAAATATTTAATTGAGGGTGCAACCTACAGTTTCAGAAGTTTAGTTCATTATTATCATGGCAGGACATAGTGGCTATGCAGACAGACATGGTGCTGGCTACATCTTGATCTGAAGGTAACAGGAAGTGGACTGACATACTGGGTAATATCTTGAGCATATATGAGACCTCAAAGTGCACCTCCACAATGACACACTTCTGCCAGTGAGACCACACCTTCTCCAACAAGGCCACACCTCCTAATAGTGTCGCTCTCTTTGAGGCAATTTTCTTTCAAACACCACATTGTGTGTTTCCCATATATAGCTTTTATTATGTCGAGGTGTTCCCTGTAGTCTCACATTTTCTGGGGCTTTTCCCATAAAAACATGTTGGATTTAGTCAAAGGTTTTTTTCTCCATATATTGATCCTGTGATTTTTGTCTTTAAGTTCATTCCTAATGTTTGTTACATTTATTAACTTGTGTGTATTTCCCTTGGTCATGGTGGATAATCGTTTTGTTCTGTTTGCAAGATTTTTGTTTTGTTTTGCTTTGTTAGAGACAGGGTCTCATTATGTAGCCCTGGCTGTTCTGGAACTCACTATGTAGACAAGATTGGCCTTGAATTCACAGAGATCTGCTCACCTCTGCCTCCTGAGTGCTAGTATTAAAGGTGTGTGCCGGTGTTTGCATTATTTTATTGAACATATTTTCAATCTATGTTCCTCAGGTCATGGCTTGTGGTTTTCTTTTGTGTTGTGTCTTTACTTGGTTTTGGTATTAGAGTGATATGAATTCATAGAAAGTTTGTGTGTGACCCTTCTGTTCTTTCTTTTTTTTATTTTTAAGAGGGATTGACTGTAGTGGAAGAGAAGGCTAAGTGGTTAAGAACACTGGCTGCTCTTGCAGAGGTCCTGGATTCCCAGGACCCATGTGCATAGCTCACAACTGCCTGTAACTTCAGCTCCAGGGGATCTATGCCCTCTTCTGACCTCTTGCTGGCACTGTTCTTATGTGCCTTACACACACACAAACACACACACACACACACAAACTAAATAAATAAAAGAGAGGTTAGCTGCATGCAGATCTTTAAAAGTCTGGTGGAATTCTGCTGTGAATCTATCTAGCCATGTACATTTTGTTTTTAATCTGGAAGGTTTTTTTTTTTAATTACTATTTCAATCTCATGGGTCCATTAAGTTATTTCTTGGTTTAATTTTGGTAGTTTGGCTGAATATGAAAGTCATTGATTTCTTTTAGGTTTTCTAACTTAGTGGAACATGGGTTTTAAAAATAGCTACTTATCATATTTTGGATTTCTTTGGAGTCTTTTTTTTTTTTTTTGTAATGTTTCCCTGTTGATTTCTTGTTCTATTAATTTGGGTCCTTTCTTTCTTTTTTTTCTTTTGGTTAGTTAGCCCCAAGATTTTGTCAATCTTGGTTATCTTCCCCAAAAAACAGCTCTTATAGTCATGGTTCTTTATATTTTTTTCATTAATTTCCACCCTGATTATCATTATTTCTTGCTGTCAACTGGGTTTAAATTTGGTTTGTTCTTGTTTACCCCCATTTTTTTTCTTTTTTTGAGACAGGGTTTCTCTGTGGCTTTGAATGCTATCCTCAAACTATCTCTGTAGACCAGGCTGGCCTCAAACTCACTTGCCTCTGCCTCTCAAATGCTGTGATTAATTGCCCAGCATTGACCCACATTTTTGAGTTGCATTATTAACTCATTTATTTGTGTTCTTTCTGGTTTTTAAAGATTTATTTGTTTATATTTTATTTTATGCTTGTTTGTGCATCACATATGTGTTTAGAGCCCACAGAGGTCAGGAGACAGCATTGGATCACCTGGAACCGGAGCAGCTATGTCGCTGCTAGGATTTGAACCCAGGTCCTCTAGAAGAGCTGTCAGTGTTCTTAACCACTGAGCCATCTCTCCAGTCCTATTCCTTTCTGATTTTTTAATGTTGGTGATAGAGCTATAAAATTTCCCTTATAGGACTGCTTTCAGTGTGTTCCAGAGGTTTTGTTGTATTGTGTTTTTACTTTCAATTTCGTTCCAGGAAGTTTTTTTCTTTCTTGGTTTCTTATTTGATCCATTCATTTATTCAATAGTGAGTTGTTGAGTCTCCAGAAGTTTGTGTATTTGTAGGTAGACTTTTCTGTGACCCAGAAGCTGCTCCCAATAACCACTCAGAAACTTATTATTATTGCAAATGCACAACCAATATCTCAGGCTTGTTACTAGCTAACTCTTGCATTTTAAATTAACCCATATTTCTTACCTACTCTCTGCCACATGGCGGCATCTTCTTTCAACAGGTATTGCTTCTCCGTGTTGGCAAGTGACTCCCAAGACTCTGCCCTTCTTCCCAGTATCCTCTGTATCTGACTGTCTTGCCTATACTTCCTGCCTAGCTACTGGCCAGTCAGCTCTTTTATTAAACCAATCAGAACGCACCTTGGCAAGCACATCTTCACTCTGTACAAAAAGAATATTCTATAATATGTATTTACTAGAGATTTGTTTGCTGTCAATGTTAAGTTTATTGAATTGTGGTCAGCTAGCAAACAAGGGGTGATTTCAATCTTTTTGAATTTTTAAAGATTTATTTTGTGTCTGGACATTCATTTTAGAGAAGTTTCTGTGTGCTGTTGAGCGGAATGTGTCTTCTTTGGTGTTTAGATAGACTATTCTGTAGATATCTGTTAAGTCTATCTGATGTATGATGCCAATTAAATTGGATGTTTCTCTGTTTATTTTTGTTCAGATAACCTATCTATTGGGAAAAGTGGGGTATTGAAATCACTTACTATGAATGAGTTGATGTTAATCAGTGTTTTTAAATCTAGTAGTACATTTCTTTTTTAATGAAATTGGGCACCACTGAGTGTAGTGCATATATGTTTAGAAATAGTAATTTCTATTTGGCTAAATGTTTCCTTGATTAGAATGAAGTATCCCTCTTGATCTCTTTTGATTAGTTTTAGTTTGAAGTCTCTTCTGTCAGATATTGGGATAGTGATGCCTGCTTGTTTTCTGGTCATCTTTGACTGGAATACTTTTGCCCATCTTACTACACTAAGGCAGTGCCTATCTTTAAAGCTAAGATGTGTTTCTTATAGGCAACAGATGGATTTTGTTCCTTGGTCCATTTGAATAGCCTGTGTCCTTTGATTGGAGAACTGAAGCTCTTGATATTTAAAGTTATTGAACTATGTGTATTAATTGTGGTCATTGTGGTGCTGATTGTGGTGCTGTGCGTGTGTGTGTGTGTGTGTGTGTGTGTGTGTGTTTTCTCAGTGGTATTTTGTGTTTTAATAATTATGGCTTTGTACTTCTTTTCCTCGGCATCTTGGCTCATTGATCTCTTCAGCCCCAGATAATGCTTTCTGTATTTTCTTTAGGGTTGGTTTGTTGGCTATACATTTTTTTAAGGTTATTTATATTGTGGAAAGTTTTTCTTTGTCCATCAACTGTAGTGGGTATTTTTTCTGGATATATTAGCCTAGGTTAGTCATCATGGTCTTTTTCTGTGGAATGCATTGATTAAGGGTCTTTTGGATTTCAAATTTTCCATTGAAAAATCAGCTGTCATTCTGATGGTTGTGTGTGTGTGTGTGTGTGTGTGTGTGTGTGTGTGTGTGTGTGAGAGAGAGAGAGAGAGAGAGAGAGAGAGAGAGAGAGAGAGAGATAGAGAGAGAGAGAGATATTTGTAGGATTCCTCGCCCACGCCCCCTGCAGCCTGTTCTGGAACTTGCTCTGTAGACCAGGCTGGCTACAAACTCACAGAGATCTGCCTGTCTCTGACTCCAGAGTGCTGGGATTAGAGGCATGTGCCACCAACATCCAGCTGAGATTTGTGTCTTTTTGTCTTGCAGCTGTCAACATATTTTCTTTTTCTCTGTGAATTTAGTGCTTTAAGTGTGATATTCCATAGGAATTTTCTTTTCTGGTCCTGTCTATTTGGTGTTCTGTGTATTTCTTGTATCTGTACTGGTGTACCTTTCCTTCATTTGTGGAAGTTTTCTTCTATGATTTTGCTGAAGATCTGGTCTATGCCATTGACTGGGATTCTTTTCCCTCATCTATACCTATAATTAATAGGTCTTTATGGTGTTCCACAGTTTCTGAGTGTTTCCTGTTGGACATGTTTGTTTATTTTTAATTTGTTTAATTTAATTTGTTTGTTTTTTCTCATATTCCTTATATATTTTGTCTAGGTTCTCCATTTTATCTTCAAATCCTCATAGCCTATCTTATGCTTGATCCATTCTACTTTTAAGATTTTCCTTTGAGTTTTCTAGTTTTTCAATTCCAATTTCATTTTAGCTTGAGTTTTCTTCAATGTTTCTATTTCTTTATTGAACTTTATTCTCAATTTCTGGATTGTCTTGGTCATTTCCATCAGTCTTATATTTGTGTTTTATTTTTAGCATTTTTTAGACTTACTTTATGGGTGTTTTTGCTAAATGTATGTACATGCAACTTGTGTGTGCCTGGTGTACTCTGAAATCAGAAGATGGTGCTGGATCCCCTACAACAGGAATGATGGTTGTGAGCCACAGTGTGGGTGCTGAGACTTGAACCCAGGTCCTGTGAAAGAGCAACAAGTGCTCTTAGTTCCTGAACTATCTCTCCACCCATTTGTGTTTTCTTGGGCATTGCTCAGGTATTTATTCTCCTCAAGTTTCTGCTTGAATGTCACTGAGCTGTCTCTTTGTGTCTTCTTTAAATGCCTTGAATTCTTTGGTGAAGTTTATGACTGTTCCTTTAAATTCTGTATCTAGGTAATTCTCTTTGGTAAACATTTCTACAGGGCTGGCAGGTTTTTAAAGAGGAGACACTGGGCTGACCTTTCATGTTGTTTGTATTTTTTACGGTGAGATCTGGGCTTGTGAGCTCGTTTTGTTAGTTCTATGTCTGATATGAACAGGTAGGTTGGAGCAAAAAGATGTATGAGTAGGCTGGGCAAAAAGGTTGGGAATAGCCTAGATGGAATGACATCAGGGGGCAGATGGAATTGGGCTGGTGTGCAGGATGTGTGTCCTAGCTCAACCTGGAGTGTGGGGGTAGATCTGGCTGCATGGAGAGGGCTTGGAATGGTCCTGTAGGTTGGGAGAGTAGACAGGAAAGGTCCTTGCAGAAGCCCAAAGTGCAGGCAGGGGTGGCCAGACTAGGCTAGAGCACTGGATATGAGGCATGAACTAGATCTGGTGGCCTGGGGAGGGCCAGGCAGACACACATGTGGAAAAATGTGCATGACTTGGCTGAATGGGAGGTTCTCTTGTTAAATATTAATGAATACTCAGAGCATCTCATACAGGATATTTGTTTACATCTTATTTCATCACTTTGACTGAAGTATTTGTCTATTTCACTTTCCTATTAATTTATTTCCTGGAAGTTTTACTTAGCAGGTTTTCCTTGAATATAGACTTTATTAGATTATTTTAAAAAGATAGATGCAGGCTGGACAGCTAGTTCTGCAGTTAAAAGCATGTGCTGCTATTGTAGGGACCGGAGATTCATTCCCAGTGCCCATGTCAGTTGGCTCTCAGCTCCCTGTAAATCCAACTCCAGGGGACATCTATGCCTCTGGCCTCCAAGGGCACATGCATTTATGCACACATACGTATATGCCGATGTACACACACACACACACACACACACACACACACACACACACACACACTGGAATTTTCTTCAGGCTGCCAACCAGCTCTCAAATAAAGACACAAAGATGTATTAGTAATTATGAATGCTCAGAGGTAGTTTAGGCTTGTCCACTAGCTCTTTTAACTTAATTTAACCTGTTTCTATTTATCTATGTTTACCTTAAGACTTTTTTTTAACCTCTCTTTCATTCTGTGTCTTCTATGTCTGCCTGACTGACCCTTGGCATCTTCCTGTTGTCTTCTTTTCTCCCACTGTACCCCCACCCACTGACAGCTAAATTTCCTCCTGCTTACTCTCCCTTCCACCTATACCTCTTCCCTCAATATTGGCCATTTAGCTTTTTATTAGAGCAATCGGGTACCTTAGGAAGGCAAGAGAAAATAGCAATCCATCTTTACATAGTAAAACAAATGAAACAAATCTTTACACAGTTAAGCAAATGTAATACATCTTTGCTTAATTAAGCAAATACAACACATCTTAGCATAGTTAAACAAATGTAGCAAATCTTTACATAGTTAACAAAGTATTCATTTTAAAAGGTGGGTGGAACTGGGACAATAGCTTAATCAGTAAAGTGTTTGCTATACAAGCAAGAGGGCCTAAGTTCAGATCCTCAGCACTCCTGGGAAAAGCCAGGCATGATGGTGTGTGCCCATGATTCAGTGTTGGGAAGACAGAGACAGGGGAATCCCCAGACTCACTGATCATTTGGTCTACATAAATTGGTGAGCTTCAAGCTCAGTGAGAGACTTTGTCTTAAAAAAATTACGGTAGAGAGGGATAGAAAAAGACACATGATGTCAACCCCTGGCAGCCATAAGCATGTGCACCTGTATGTACATGTTTATTTAATGGGTAGAAGAGAGGACAGGGGAGAATATGCTTCTTGGTGTCCAAATTCTCATCAGAATGCTGGGCTGTGCACAGGATGCTGGACTGCAGTGGAGGAGACTTTAGGGCTATTAAAAACTAAACTTTATGGTATTTAATAGTTTGTAAGCAGTTTGTGGTATATAGAAGAGTATACAGTTGATTAAAAGAATTATGAATTTGCTGGGTATAGCAGCACACTCTGTTAGCCCTAGCAGGCAGAGGCAGGTGATCTCTGGAGTTCCAGGTCAGCCAGAGCTACATAGAGACCCTATCTCAAAATAAACAAATAAACGAGAACTATGATCACCTTTCTGAGAAACAAGAGTGGAGGGAACAGGAACAGGACGCCAGTGCATAGTCTCCAAGGATGCAGTTCTCAGGCTAAAACATGGTTTCCCTGAAGCACACACTAGGTATACACAGTGATGTCTATCAAGGCCTTTGAGCTCTAGGCTTAAAGGGTGTGTGTGTGTGTGTGTGTGTGTGTGTGTGTGTGTGTGTGTGTGTGTGTGTGTGTGTGTGTGTTTTGCTAAATGTAACATGGATAACATGGAAGCAGTTGAATAAAAAACAATTGGTTGGGTCTTTCTGCTGCACATCCCTCTCTCAAAAAGTTTCTTCTAGTCCAGGACCCTCCCAGAGATCCACCTACTCACTTGGGACCATCCTGAGTCCCTGCCTGCCCCGCTTCGCGGGGCCGCTGCTAGAGGTGTGGAACCAGTTCTGGTTGAATCGCCCCCACATTCTTCCCTGGAAACTTCCTGGTTGACCCCGAATCTCACTCCCCCCTGTATCCTGTCCCCAGCGAGAGCTCCTGGTGCTCTGATACACACCCACCCACCCCCACGAAGAGCCTGCCCTCCCCCCACCCTGTGCCCTACCCTGCTCACTGTCTAACAGCTCAGGCTGAGCACTGGGACAGAGGGCGGTTCTAGCCCTCTGCCACCTTCTGGGAACTTCCTGGAGCTGCTCTGAGCACACTAACTAGACTTGCCTATCCACTTGAGACCACCCGGAATCCCCGCCTGCCTGATCTCTGACACCCCCCCACACACACACACACACACCGGTCCTCTATTGGAGTCCCGGGCCCCTCCCAGAGATCCACCTATGCCCTCTGGATGATCCTGAGTTCTTGCCTGCTGGATCTTTGATACTCATCACCAGGCCTCTGCCGGACCCAAATCTTTGACCCCCATCATAGGCCTCTGCCTGAGGAGAGGCGTCCTACAAAGCTTGGACCACCAGAGCTACAGATATCTAACTTCTGACCCACCTAAGTCCACCAGGGGAGTATGAGAGAGAGAGAGAGAGAGAGAGAGAGAGAGAGAGAGAGAGAGAGAGAGAGAGAGAGACCCCACTGCACCTACAGGAAAAAGTGATGGGAAGACAGCAATACAAGAAAACACCTAACAATAGAAAGACAAGCATGACACCACCAGAATCTAGGGACTCTACACCAACTAGACCTGAACACAACAAAGCAGATGAAGCAGAAGAGAACGACTTAAAAAAAAAATCTTCATAAAAATGATAGAAGCCCTTAAAGACATTAAAGAAAATGAGAAAATCCCTTAAAGAAATTAACAAATCTCTTAAAGAAAGTACGGAAAGCCAAGAAAACACGAACAGGTGAAGAAAATGGGTATTAAAAACTGAAATAGAGAGAAAAACTGGACAAATGATCAGGAACTACAGGCACAAGCATAACCAACAGAATACAAGAGATGGAAGAGAGAATCTCAGGCGCTGAAGATAAACTAGAGGAAATAGATTCATCGACCAAAGAAAATCATAAGTCCAACAAATCCTTAACACAAAACATCCAGGAAATGTGGAACACCATGTAAAAGCCAAACCTAAGAATAATAGGCATAGAACAAGGCCAAGAAGCCCAGCTCAAAGGTGCAGAAAACATATTCAACAAAATAATTGAAGAAAACTTTCCCAATCTGAAGAAGGACATGCCCATGAAAGTACAAGAAGCATACCCAACTCCAAACAGACTGGACCAAAGAAAAAAGATCCCTTGACACATAATAATCAAAACACCTAACATACAGAATAAAGAAAGAATATTAAGAGCAGCAAAGAAAAAGGGCCAGGTAACATATAAAGGCAAACCTAACAACATTACACCTGACTTCTCCATGGAAACTCTCAAGGCCAGAAGGTCCTGGATAGATGTTCTACAAGTACTAAGAGTCCATGGATGCCAGCCCAGGCTACTATACCCAGCAAAGCTTTTAATCACTATAGATGGAGAAAACACTATATTTAATGACAAAGCCAGATTTTCACAATACATTTCTACAAATCCAGCCCTACAGAAAGTTCCAAACCAAGAACGTTAACTACGCTCACAAAGATATAGACAATAGATAATCCCACTTCACCAAAACCCAAGGATAAAGCAGGGCAAATATATTTTCAATACCACCACCAACAACAAATCTAAAACAAACAAGCATTAACAATCAATGGTCCTTACTCTCCCTCAACATTAATGGTCTTAACTCACTTATAAAAAGACACAAGCTAACAGAATGGCTACAAAGACAGAATCCATCCTTCTGCTGCATACAAGAAACACATCTAAGCTTCAAAGATAGACATTACCTCAGGGTAAAGGGTTGAGAAAAGATCTTCTAATCAAATGGACACGAGAAGCAAGCAGGTGTGGCTATCCTAATATCTAACAAGTTAGACTTCAAACCAAAATCAATCAAAAGAGATGAAGATGGTCATTTCATATTCATCACAGGAGAAATCCATCAGCACAAAGTCTCATTTCTGAACATCTATGCCCCAAATACAAAAGCACCCACGTTCTTAAAAGAAATTCTCCTAAAACTCAAAGCTCATATAAAACCTCATACCCCACTCTTACCACTAGACAGGACCACCAATCAGAAACTCAACAAAGAAACAAAAGAACTAATAGAAGTTATGTCTCAATTGGGTTTAACAAACATCTATAGAACATTCCATCCAAACACAAAAGAATATACCTCCTTCTGTGCTCCACATGGAGCCTTCTCTAAAATCGACCACATGCTCAGTGACATAACAATCCTCAACAGATACACCATGCTTTAAAGTTGGAATTCAACAACACAAATTGCAGAAACCCTACAAACTCATGGAAACTGAACAATGCGCAATTGCACCAAACTTGGGTCAAAGAAGAAATAAAGAATGAAATTAAGGACTTCCTAAAATTCAACGAGAATGAGGACACAACATACCCAAACTTATGGGACACTTTGAAAGCAGTGCTACAAGGGAAGTTCATTGCACTAAGTGCCCATATGAAGGAAATGGAGGATAATCACATTAGAGAATTAACAGCACAACTGAAAGACTTAGAACAAAAAGAAGCAAACTCACCCCAGAGGATTAGATGCCAGGAAATAATCAATTTGAGGGCTGAAATCAATAAAATAGAAACCAGGAATACAATACAAAAAAAAAATCAATGCAACAAAGAGTTGGTTTTTTGAGAAAATCAACAAGATAGACAAATCTTTATTTAAACTAAGCAAAAAGCAGAGAGAGAACATGCAAATTAACACAACCAGAAACTGAAAGGGGGACATAACAATGAGCACTGAGGCAATCCAGACAATTTTCAGGTCATACTTTGAAAACCTGTACTCTACAAAATTTGAAAATTCAAAGGAAACAGACAAATTTCTGGATAACTGTCACTTGCCAAAATTAAATCAAGAACAGTTAACAACTTAAACCTATAACCCTTAACGAAATAGAGTCATCAAAATCCTTTCAACCAAAAAAAGCCCAGATGGCTTCAGTGCAGAATTCTACCAGAAATTCAAGGAAGAGCTAATACTAATACTCCTCAAATTGTTCCACACAATAGGAACAGAAGGTCCATTACCAAACTCTTTTTATGAAGCCACAATTACCTTGTTACCTAAGCCACACAAAGACACAACTAAGAAAGAAAACTACAGACCAATATCCCTCATGAACATTGATGCAAAAATACTCAATAAAATACTTACTGGCAAACCAAATCCAAGAATACATCAGAGAAATAATCTACCATGACCAAGTAGGCTTCATCCCTGGGTTGCAGAGATGGTTTAACATACAAAAATCTATCAACGTGATCCACCATATAAACAAACTGAAAAAGAAAAACCACATGATCATCTCACTAGATGCTGAAAAAGCCTTGTACAAAATTCAAAACCCTTTCATGATAAAGGTCTTGGAGATATCAGGGATAACAGGAACATACCTACACATAATAAAAGCAATATACAGTAAACCAACAGCCAACATCAAACTGAATGGAGAGAAGCTTAAGGCTATTCGTCTAAAATCAGGAACAAGACAAGGCTGCCCTCTCTTTCCATATCTCTTCAATATTGTACTTGAAGTTCTAGCTAAAGCAATAAGACAACAACAGGCGTTCAAGGGGATACATATTGGAAAGGAAGAAGTCAAACTGTCTCTATTTGCAGATGATATGATAGTTTATATAAGAAACCCATAAAACTCTACCAGGGAACTCCTATAGCTGATAAATACCTTCAGCAAACTAGCAGGATACAAGATAAACTTAAAAAAAAAATCAGTAGCCCTACTTTATTCAGACGACAAAGGGGCTGAGAAAGAAATCAGAAAAACATCACCCTTTATAATAGCCACAAACAGCATAAAGTATCTTGGGGTAATGCTTACCAAACAAGTGAAAGACCTATATAACAAGAACTCTGTGTCTTTAAAGAAAAAAAATTAAAGAAGATACCAGAAAATGGAAAGATTCCCCCATGCTCTTGGATAGGTAAGATAAACATAGTAAAAATGGCAATCTTGCCAAAAGCAATATACAGATTCAATGCAATCCCCATTAAAATCCAAGCACAATTTTTCACTGACCTTGAAAGGACAATAATCAACTTTATATGGAAAAACAAAAGACCCAGCATAGACAAAACAACCCTATACAATAAAGGAACTTCAGGAGGCATCACCATCCCCGACTTTAAGCTCTACTATAGCGCTATATTCCTGAAAACAGCCTGGTATTGGCACAAAAATAGACAAGTAGACCAATGGAATCTAATTGAAAATCCTGATATTAACCCACACACCTATGAACACCTGATTTTTTTTTTTGACAAAACAGCTAAAAGCATACAATGGGGGGAGAAAAGCATCTTCAGCAAATGGTGCTGGCACAACTGGATGATGATGTGTAGAAGACTGCAGATAGACCCATGTCTATTGCCATGCACAAAACTCAAGTCTAAATAAATCAAAGACCTCAACATAAATCCAGCCACACTGAACCTCTTAGAAAAGAAAGTGGGAGGTACCCTTGAACAAATTGGTACAGGAGACTGCTTCCTGAACATAACTCCAGTAGCACAGTCACTGGGATGACAATTAATAAATGGGACCTCCTCAAACTGAGAAGCTTTTGTAAGGCAAAGGACACAATTGACAAGACCAAATGGCAGCCCACAGACTGGGAAAAGGTCTTCACCAATCCTATATCTGACAGAAGGCTGATCTCCAAAATATACAAGGAACTCAAGAAACTAGTCAACAAAACACCAAATAACCCTATTAAAAAATGGGATACAGAACTGAAGAGAAAATTCTCAATAGAGGAAATAAAAAAGGCTAAAAGACACTTAAGAAAGTGCTCAACATCTTTAGCTATCAGGGAAATGCAAATCAAAACAACTTTGAGATACCATCTTACTCCTGCCAGAATGGCTAAAGTTAGAAACACCAATGACAACGTATGCTGGAGAGGATGTGGAGAAAGGGGAACACTCCTCCACTGCTGCTGGGAGTGCAAACTTGTACAGCCATTTTGGAGATCAGTATGGTGGTTCCTCAGGAAAATGGGAATCAGTCTACCACAGGACCCGGCAATCCCCCTCTTAGGCATAACCAGATGATCCACATCTATGCAACAAAGACATGTGCTCAACTAAGTTCATAGCAGCGTTATTTGGAATAGCAAGAACATGGAAGCAACCTAGATACCCTCAACTGAAGAATGAATAAAGAAGATGTGGCACATTTACACAATGGAATACTACTCTGTGGAAAAAAACAATGGAATCTTGAAATTCTCAGGCAAGTGGATGGAACTTGAAGAAACCATCCTGAATGAGGTAACCCAGTCACAACAAGAGGAACATGGTATGTACTCGCTCATATATGGATTTTAGACATAGAGCAAAGGATCACCAGCCTATAATTCATACTGCCAGAGAAACTATGATACAAGGAGGATTCTAAGAGATTCATATAAGGTCCCTCACAGAAGGAGAAAGGGACAAGATCTCCAGAGCATATGTGGAGTGGGGGAGGGGGGCAGTGAGTGAAGAGAGAAGGGGAGGAGAGGAAAGCATGTGGGACCTCAGACAGTGGAACCAGGATGTATTCCTGGTGCACAAAAGGACTTTGGGGGCACATCCCCCATGGAGGGATACTCCCTTAACCTAGAGACAGGAGAGAAGTCCTAGTCCCTACTTCAAATGACTTGATAGATTTAGATGACCACTCCTGGAGACATCACCCTACATGTGGAGTGGGGGGATGGGTGGGAGGGGAGCGTGGTTGGGGGGCATGTGAGGGTGGGAGAGAGGGAGGGAGGGAGGGATAGGGAACTGGGATTGTTATATAAAATAAAAATAAAAGAAAAAAACTTAAAAAAAAAGTTTTCTTCTAGTATTTATCCTTCAATCAGCCAAATTCGCTGTCCCCTTCCTGACATGCCTCCCCTACACAACCCAAGACCTGGATGAAGTTGTCATGCCTACACTGCACTTTGGAGGCCCCAAAAAGCCCTTTAGTGTATACAACTGCCTATCTATCTCTAGATTTTATTTATGAACATATAACTGCTTCTCTCTAGATTTTTCTTATCTCCCAAGACTTAACATGTAACTGTCTGTTTCTACAGTTCAATTGTCTCTCTCTGGAGTTCACTTGTCCAAATGTTTTACAAGCTATGCTTGCACCTCCTTTATCCTTATTTCTTTCTTCATAATTGCTTTGATTTATTTCCTTCCCTTTCTTTTTCTTTTACATGTACAAGCACACTTCTTTCTGGAGTATTCCCTTGTCTGACCTGTAAGATTTCCTATAGCTAGTGCCCACATTCTTGTTGTTGTTGTTGTTGTTGTTGTTGTTGTTTTGAGACAGGGTTTAGTGTCCACGTTTTTGTCCCCAGTTGGGTTTCTGTTCAGTCATTACTTCCTGTGTCCTGCTTGATCTTCAAGGACATGACCTGGCTGGGGTAGTGATGGAATGAAGAAAAAGGCAGACACATAGATAGAAGAGCTAGGGTCAAGTGTGGTCTGTAAGATAAAAGGGACAGCTAAGGAAACACATCCCGACCCTGAAACCACAGCCCAAGAAACACAAAAGCAAACCAATCCCTAAGCAGGAAAACCAACCAATCCCTGAGCACAAAACCAGCCAATCTCTGAACTTATTAAAGCTCAGGGATTGAAATCCAACCAATTCCCACCCTGGAAATCTTCACTCTGGAAAAACTCCGCCCCTAAGAAGCCCTATATAAGCCCTGCGCCTGTTCAGTTGGGAGCTACCTTTCCTATCCTGGCAGAGGCAGCTGTCCTCCTGGATTTCTCCCTCCCAATAAATTTCTTGAATGAGGCTTGGGTGAAGACTTTTTTTTAAATGCCTGAGTGGAAAGTGGAACAAAGAAGTAACAACTTTCTCTGGAGTGGACGGGGAGCAGAGCAGAACAACACTTTCCTGGCAGAAAACCTCCACTTCCGAACCAGAACTGTTACATGGGGAAACCTTTCTCTGGAGCACTGCTGTAAACGGCTACATTTTCTGTGACGTTGTGGCATTCTTTGGCTCCCAACTGACAGCATCCTTTCTCATCCCAGCCACAAAGCTTACAGGCTCTCTGATAGAAAGACTGCAACACCCTGGAATCACAGCATCGTGTTTATTATATACACATGGCAGATAAACAAGGAGGCAAATTCAGCTATTCTCAATAGGCACAGTCTCTGTAGGAGAGAACTCTTGAAGATACAGACACAGGTGGGAGTTCTCTGGTGTACATTTTCTACACTTATGTCAACATCCACACAGAGACCTGAGGAAGACTTTGCCATTTCTTTATAGGTTTCACCCTGGGGGTTGGAGGAGGAATGCTTTGGCATTTTCATATGAGTCTGAGGCTCTGGCATCCTTGACATGGCTGTGTTTATGTCAACAGCACACATTTACTCAAGGACTTCACATGCTCAGACCCTCCTCTAATGCCTACATGTATGTACACACAACAACACACATGTACACACATAGGTCAGAGTGCCTTTTTCCATTGCTCTCACTTTATTTTTTGAGTCAGGTCCTTCCCTGGACCTGAAGCTGACTAGTTTAGCTAGACTGGTGATGAGCCAGCCCTGGAGACCCCTATCTCTGCCTCCCCAGTTCTGGGATTATAGGCATATTGCTATAACCTGCTTTTACATGGGTTCTGAGGAACCAAACTTACAACTTCATGCTTGCACTACAAGTGTGATACTGACTGAGCTATCTCCCCAACCACTCAAGGTTTTTGAGTTTAGAATTCTCTATTCTTTATTCTTTAAATGCATGACATTGCTGTGTTCCCTTGAGGAGCAGAAAGTTCCTCCAGGTCCCCAAAGAAAAGCTTCTTCTGAATCCTGTATTCCAGGCTATTGTTTCTCTTATATTTTTGGTTGTGAGCCTAGTCTTTAACGACTGAGGCCCAGGCTATTGTTTCTTTTTTCATTGTTTATCTCTTTTACATCTGTTCCTCCCAACCCTAGACTTTAGGCTTGGCATTTGTGTTACTTTTATTTCCTCCTCATAATGCCATGTATTCCTTTTGTTGATATTCCTCCTCACTGGAGACTCTTTGACACATCATGCAATGAAGAGGGTTACATTATATTCAAAGCTTTGTCATACGATCTCTTCAGATGTTGAGTACCTGCAGATTCCAGAACCCTCCAGAAATTACATTTCCACTTGTAATGGCGCAGCAAGAAGATTCAGTGCTGGCCATGAAGTTCACACTTGAGAGGCTAAGGCAGGGGGATTATCATGAGTTTGGGGTTAGTGTGAAGCACAATGTGATTCTATTCTTAAACATCAGTTAACTATAATAATTCCTCGTAAAACAATTTCATAACATATGGACTTAAACTCACAGTCATTTATTTCTCAGTATGTGTCTTCATGTTGGCTGACATTTAAGCTTTAAGCAATTGTTGGATATAATTTAAACTTAAAGCTGTAGCTTAGGCCCATGTTTCTTATATATTTCTCATACTCTGTACCACAGGTTACTCAAACCATGCTATTGCCAGGAGGATGTGAGAAAGAGCCTAATTTTCTCTACTTCCAGCCTTTCCTTTTTCAACACACACTTCAATCCCTTGGCCACAGTAAGCCCTGCAGTGAAACCCAAGCCAAAGCGTGCAGGATGCCTTTTGTCAGTCATGAAGGCATAGCAGGGTGTTAGCCTCAGAGTCTTCAGGGCACAGTGAGGTCCTGGGACCAAATTCCAAACACCATGTGTAGAACTCTGTTTATTGACGTTCATATTGCTTTTTCATTTGATTTCAGCAGCTCTAGAAAACAGGTAGACTTGTCAGCCATGACAACTTGGGGGTGGTGCTCCTCATTGTTTCCTCATTAGTTGTCTACACTCCCACTACTCAGATGTAAACCTAGAAAATATTTTGGTGTGTTATTCTCTCCAAACTTTTAGAGTAGTGTAATCATCTAAAATTTCTGACTTCAAAATAGCATCTCTCCAGATAGCAAATGTTTCTTCAAAGAGCAGGGTTCGAGGGCACATGCCTTTAATGGAGGCAGAGGTAGGCAGATCCTACCAGCCTGGTGTACAGAGTTGGAACCAGCCTGGTGTACAGAGCGAGTTCCAGGCCAGCCAGGGTTACACAGTGAGACCCTTTCCCAAAAAAAAAAAAAAAAAAAAAAAAAGACTCCAAAGAATACTTTTTCTGTCCTCTCCACAATTCTTGTCAGAATAGACGCCTACATGTGGGTAGTGAGGGATGGGGGCCTTAGGTTAACTGCAGGGAATTCTTCACACTTGGAAAGACTGTGGATTGGGGACTGAGGCTTCCCACCTTCAGGACAAGCTTAACTTCCTGGGGAAATAGGAAGGGCCCTTCAGAATCCCAAACCTTCTACTGGCCATGTGAGAGGTGCTAAGCCCTCAGAGAAGCCACATAAATGTTCTACATGACTTTCAGGCCAAAGCATGCTGTTAATTGCCACATCTTTTTATTTTTGTTTGTTTTTCAAGACACTGTTTTTCTGTGTAGCCCTGGCTGTCCTGAAACTCACTCTGTAGACCAGGCTGACCTCAAACTCAGAGATCTGCCTGTCTCTGCCTCCAGAGTGCTGGGATTAAAGGCATGCACCACATTTTTTTTTAAAGAATATAGAACATTGGACTATGAAGAAATAATGGCCTGCCACATCTTTTCATCACTGGGATGTAGCACTGGTTCTTCCTTTTGCTGGGCTTTTATCCTTTTTATCATAAAAATGTTTCAACGAACACGGTCATAAACCTTTGACCACATTTCTTACTGAAATTACAAGTCACTTAGTGGTGGGGATTTATTCTAACAAAACTGCTGTTAGGTGATCTGTCACTGTATCACATGCTAACAATATGTCATGGGTAGTCTGTCATAGTTCAGCATGACTGTATTTCCAGTGTTGAGATCCCTAGGAATGTGGACTGCCAAACTATTAGAGCAAAGGATCAAACTAATGTAAATCCCACTAGCGCAACAGAGGGTCTTGCTAATGTTCTCAGTTAGAAGTGAACATTTGATAGTGATACTAAGAGATTTTTTTTCTTTTCCTACTTGATTATATTCAATGGTTACCACATAGGGTTTTATTCCTTTAAGAATGTACATATTTTTAATTGTTGGAGAATTTCATGCATGCATGTATTGCATTTTGATCAACTCTACTCCCGTGCTCTCTCCCATCCAGTTCTTCCCTGATCGCCCCTCGTTTCCATCCCAAATTCATGTGTTCCATTTTTAAGCCCACTGCATCCACTTACTGCTGCCAGTGTATGCATGGATGGAGGGACCACTGCCAGTGTGTGCATGGAGGGAGGGAAGGATCACTGCCAGTGTGTGCATGGATGGATGGAGGGACCACTGCCAGTGTGTGCATGGATGGAGGGACCACTGCCAGTGTGTGCATGGATGGAGGGACCACTGCCAGTGTGTGCATGGATGGAGGGACCACTGCCAGTGTGTGCATGGATGGAGGGACCACTGCCAGTGTGTGCATGGATGGAGGGAGGGATCACTGCCAGTGTGTGCATGGATGGATGGAGGGATCACTGCCAGTGTGTGCATGGATGGAGGAACCACTGCCAGTGTGTGCATGGATGGAGGGACCACTGCCAGTGTGTGCATGGATGGATGGAGGGACCACTGCCAGTGTGTGCATGGATGGAGGGAGGGACCACTGCCAGTGTGTGCATGGATGGATGGACCACTGCCAGTGTGTGCATGGATGGATGGAGGGCCATCACTCCTCATCTACACATAGCAAACAGTTTGACAAGAATTGTGGAATGAAGAAATAAAAAAGAAAATTTTTTTCCAAAATTTTTTTCCTTCTTTCCTTCCTTCCTTCCTTCCTTCCTTCCTTCCTTCCTTCCTTTCTTTCTTTTCTTTCTTCCAGGGATAGCCTTGTAGACCATATTGGCTTTGAATACATTGCCCAAGAGGATACTAGAGCATGGATAACTTCTCAGGGGCTGCATCCATGAAGAAAATCTTCCCAGTGCCCATCAGTTGTCAATAGTGCCTTAGATAAGGGTTTGACTTTGTGACCCACCCCACCCATGCTGGCATTTTTGCTGGCTTGTTCTTGTGTAGACCTTGAATATATTGGCACAGCTGCTCTGAGCTCATGTCCAGAAAATTCTTTTGCTGTAGGCATCCATTGCCTTCAGCTCTTAAAATCTTTTCCTACTGCCCCCTCTCCCACAATGACCTGAGTGGGTCTCTCTCTCTCTCTCTCTATCTCTCTCCCCCCCCCCCTCTCTCTCTCTCTCTCTCTCTGTGTGTGTGTGTGTGTGTGTGTGTGTGTGTGTGTTATAGATAGATCTTTTGGAGCTGAGAACTCTAGCATCTTTTATTCTCTGCATGTTGATCAGTTGAAGTCTCTTTATTCGTCACCCTCTACTACAAAGAGAAGCTTCTCTGGATGGGGTTTGAGAGATGATCTAGGGTATAAAGGTAAGGGCTTAGGTGGCATTGTATGTCCCTTTATCAGAGTAATGATATACTTTCCTCTAGGGCCTATGATTTACCCAGTGATGGGTTCTTGGCTCAGTTAACAATATTGTCAGGAGTCCTGTCTTGTGGAGTGGACCTTAAATCTAATCATAAGGTGGTTAGTTATTTCTATAACGTTTGGGCCATTATTGCAACAATGGGCTTATCTTACCAGGCCAGTCATTGTTGTAGCTCACAGGTTTCATAGCTTGGTAAGATAAGCAATTGCTTGTTGTGGAATAATCCTTCTGTACACTGTGAATATGTATTACTCTTCATTGGTTAATAAAAAGCTGACAAGCTGGTAGCCAGGCAGGAAGATGAAGAGAAAGGAGCCACTAAGAGCCACAGAGGGAGCAGGACATGCTGAAGGACAAGTAAAGCCACAAGTCATGTGGCAGAATGTAGATGAATAGAAATGAGTTAATTTAAATTGTAAGAGCTAGTTAGTAGTAAGCCTGAGCTATTGGCAAAGCATTTACAATTTATATTAAGCCTCTGAGTCAATTATTTGGGAAGCCGCTGCTGGGTATTTGGAAACAGGTGGTTGGGACTGGAAAACTCTGGCTACAATTACTTTTCTCTACCAATAGTGTTTGCATAGCTCTTTCCAGCACCATGAAATTGAGTAGAGATGAAGTTTCCAGGTTGGTACTGTCGTCATTTCTCCATGTTCTATATGGTTCAATTATGTTATATCTTCACAACAGGGTCTTACTATAGCAAATTCTAGAGAGAAACTAAGTCTGTTGACAATAGCCTGTAATACTTGGGAGACTCATAGGGCCCAATTGACCAACAATTCAATAAGCAGCAACCCCTACTTAACAAATGGATTTTTTTTTGATGCCTATTGTGTATGGATAAGGCATTACCACCCTACGCCCCCCCCCATAGACTAACTTCTTTAAAACTTTTTATATATTTTAGGAGGCTCCTGCAGCTGTTGGTTTCCATGTGACTTTCTCAAAGGATTTTAGTGTTAGTTGAACTTCCCATGCTCTCTCTCCTTCCTGCCCTCTCACCCCATTCACTTAACCCTTTTCCTCCCATTACCCTTTCCCCTCACTCCACCTGCATTATATCTCTCTTCCACTGAAATCCCCCCACGAACCCTTACCAGTTCCTGACTTTTAAGGGTACTCCAATCTCAACACACACCGAAAGATGAAAAATTAGCATCCCTGTGTGAGAGAGAACACACGGCCCTTATCTTCCAGGATTTGGGTATCACAGAGTGATCATTTCCAGCTCCATCCGTTTACCTAAAAATTTAATAATTTTATTTTCTTAATAGCTTAATAACATTTCATTGTGTATATGAACCACATTTTCATTATTCAGTCATCAATTGATGGGCACCTAGGCTGTTTCCATTACCTGGCTAATGTGAACAGATAATGTGAACAGAGCAGTGACGAACGCAGATGAGCAGGTGTCTTTGTGACAGGATATAAAGTCTGCACCAGGGTTTTTCCTTTAGGGCACCAACCAGCTTCCAAATCATGACATGGAGACTTATTATTAGTTTTGAATGCTTGGCCTACCTTAGGTTTATTTCTGACTAGCTCTTTTAACTAAAATGAACTTGTTTCTCTAGATCTACCTTTTGCCTTGGGGCTTTTTAACCCCCCCACCCCCACTTTTGATTTTTTTTTTTTTTTTTTTTTGGTTTTTTTGAGACAGGATTTCTCTGTGTAACAGCCTTGGCTGTCCAGGAACTTGCTCTGTAGATCAGGCTGGCCTCAAACTCACAGTAATTGGCCTGCCTGTGCCTCCCAAGTGCTGGAATTAAAGGCATGTGCCACCACCATATGACTGATATATTAATTTTTTAAAGATCCTAATTGGAGCTGGGTGGTGGTGGTGCACACTTTTAACTCGGGCGGCAGAGGCAGGAGGATCTCTGTGAGTTTGAAGCCAGCTGATCTACAAAGTGAGTTCCAAAATAGCCAGGACTACACAAAAAAAACTCCGTCTTGAAAAAGGGACCGAGGGAGGGAGAGAGAGGAGGGGGGGGTTATGGTAAGATGAAACAGTTTCAATTTGCATTTTCTTGATGGCTAAGGATGCTGAACATTTTTTAAAAGTGTGGTTGTTTGGTGTGTGTGTGTGTGTGTGTGTGTGTGTGTGTGTGTGTGTGATATTTTCATTTACTTTTTTGAGACCTCCCTGGTTAGTTCTATGCTCCATTTTTAATTGGGCTGTGTTCTGATGTTCAGCTTTTTTTTTTTTTTTTGAGTTATTTGTATACTCTAGATAATAACCCTTTGTCAGATGTAAAGATTTTTTTCCCCATTCTGTAGACTGCCTCTTCACTTGAATGATAGTGTGGCTTACTGAACAAAAGCTTTTTAGTTTTGTAAGGTCCCATTCATTGGTTTTAATGCTGTGTATGTCACTGTTTGGACATGAGCACATAAGTGCATGCTGTGTATGTCACTGTGAGGTGTGGTGTTATTTTGTCTATGATGAAACAAATAAAGCTTTCCTGAAGAGCAGAGTGCAAAGCTAGTCCCAGCCATAGAGGCCAGACAATGGTGGCACATGTCTTTCATCCCAGCATGCAGGAGACAAAGGCAGGTGGATCTCTGTGAGTTAAAGGCACCCTGAGCTACATGAGAGTGAATCAGTCTAAAAGAGAAACAGAGCTCATGCCTTTGATCCCAGCACTAGGGAGGTGGAGACAGGAGTGATATGGCTGGGTAGAGAGGGGAATATAAGGCAAGAGGAGACAGGAATTCGTTGCAGTCTGAGGTTTGGTGGAGACAAATGCAGACAGATTGCAATCTGAGGATTCATGGAGACAGGATCGCCCTTCAGTCTGAGGCAGAAGTAAGAGCTGGTGGCTGGCCACTTTGCTTCTCTGATCCCCAATAACTGTTTCTGGGTTCTTATTATTTGTGCTACAGTGTGGACATGAACACACATGAGTGCATGCTGTGTGTGTCACTGTGTAGACATGTGTACACAAGTGCAGATGCCCTCAGATTCCCTGAAGGTGGAGTTACAGGCAGTTGTGAGCCACCCAATCTAGGTGCTTGAAGACAGAGGTTCTGTTCTGCCAGGTCCCGCTGCCCTTCAGCCCCAAATACACACAGATGCTATATTAATTATAAAACTGTTGACTAAAGGCTAGGGCTTCTTACTGGCTAGCTCTGTCTTAATTATTATCCCATAACTACTAATCTATTTATTGCTACATGGCCTTATCTTACCAGAGAATGCCTGGAGCATCCGGTCTTCTGGGTCTCTGTTTGACCTTGGCTGTCCTGGAACTCACTTTGTAGATCAGGCTAGCCTTGAACTCACAAAGATCTGCCTGTCTCTGCCTCCTGAATGCTGGGATTAAAGGCATGCACCACCACCACCTGACTAATCATACATTTCTTTAACCTGCTTTTACTGTAAAAAGTTTTGCCCTTGGTCTTTTTCCTTTTCTTACTTCTGTGTATCTTACTCTCAAGCTTACTCCATGGCCGGGTGGTAAGGCTGAGTGACTAGGTGGCTGGCTCCTGATGTCCTCTTCCCCTTGTTCTGTCTTGTTTCTTCCTCTCTTCTCTGAGTTTTCCTATTTATTCTCTTTGCCTGCTGGCCCCACCGATTCTCCTGCCTCACTATTAGCCATTGAGCTCTTTATTAGGCCATCAGGTGTTTTAGACATAGAATCACAGCTTCACAGTTAAAGAAATGCAACATAAAAGAATGCAACATATCTTTACATCGTTAAAGCAAATGTTCTACAGTATAAACAAATGTCACACATCTTAAAATATTTTTTTTTCACAACAGATGACAGATAGTTTTGCTGGTATAGTAGCATACGATAGCACCTGTAGTTTTTCAGAACTTGTAGTATATCTGCCCAATCCCTTTTGGATCTTGGGGACTCTATTGAAAAAAAAAATCAGCTATTATCCTAGTGGTTTTGCCTTTATATGTGACTTGGTCTTTTTCTCTTGGAGGTATTAATATTTTTGTTGTTGTTGTTCTGTACATTTGATTTTCTGTACTTTGGGGACATTTATGATTTTGTTGAAAATATTTTTTATGCCTTTGACCTGAGATTTTTCTCTTTCTTTTATATCTATTAGTCATAGGTCTGGTCTTTTTAATAGTATTCCAGAGTTTATGCATGCCCCATTCACATATATCATACCTTTCTCTTTAACTCAGTGGTCCAGTTTCTCTACCCTGTCTGTAAATCCCAAGACTCTTCCATGTGATCTGTTGATGAGGCCTTCCACTAAGATTTTGATTTGATTTCTTAAAATTTTCATTGCAAGTTTTATTTTTTGGAGACAGGGTTCTCCAGAAATTATACACCTTCTTATCAAATTCTATTTTCATATATTGAATGGCTTTATTCCATCCATTCATGTTCTATTCATTTCCATTTTGACATTTGTTTATATTGTCATTAAGTTCCCAGAACATATTTTAAATTCATTTTCTCGTGTGTTATCTAAGTTGGTTTTATCATGGCAATACTAATTTTTTAAGACATACAGTCTTAGTTTTTCCTATTTGAGCTTGTGTGACGAGACTGGGGCATCTGAAGTTAGTTTACTTTTCAGTGTGGAGTCTGCCCCCTTTGTTGAGTAGGAGTTTGGGTCTTTGCTGTTGCTCCAATTTCTCAGGTTTTGGTAGTGCCTGAGGTTCAGTCTTGAATAACTCAGTATTGATGTGCACATGGGATGTCAGCCATGGTCCTAAGTCAGCTGTGGTGCATGTCTTTAATTCCAGCACTCAGGAAGCAGGGGCAGATTTCTGTGAGTTTCAGGACAGTCTGATCTATCAGAGCTACATGGTGAGAACTTGTCTCAAAAACAACAAAAACAAAGAAAAATTTGGAGCATGGGATGCTGGAAAGATGGCTCAGTGGTTAAGAGCACTTGTTGCTCTTTTAGAGCAACAAATCAATTCCCAGTGCCCACCAAGGGCATCTCACAATTTCACAACACCCTGTAATTCCAGCTCTAGAAGATCTGGCACTCTTCTGGCTTTATGGGCACATGTGGCATACATTTACACACACACATATATACATAAACATAAAGAAGTCTTAAAACTGAAATAGTGCTCCTAGCTCAGCTAGGGCCAGGAGCAACTTCTGAGTATAGGTATGTAGTCTCTATAAAGCTAGACGCTTCTGTTGGGCACCATTGTGGTAAGTGAGTGCAGGGTGGAGAAATGGAAGAGAGAGGCAGGCAGGGGGCTGGGGAGAGAGGCAGATCTGAAGAGGTGAAGGTGGTGAGGAATGGGTTGATGTGAATGACCTATTTGCCACCAGAATCCAAGGTGATGTGGCCTGGGTTATTGCCAAGCAGCAGGTCTTGGTTCAAGGTCCTGAAACAGCTGAAGGGACATTGAGGTGATGGACCCTGTTAACACTAAGGGCTCTGCAGATGCCCAAGATCTAGTCAACCTCAGACCACGTTGGTGTCCAAGGGTCAGTGGGCTGCTGCCAGGGCCATACTTACCTGGGTAGCCTGTGCTGCCACTAGGGCTATGGTGACATTTGGGCTTGAGCTGCTGCTCAAGGCCATGTCTGGATTCATGGTCTTGCTGTAGCTGGGGTCTGTGATAATGTCCATGGCCCATGTTAGCACAGGCCCTGCCCCTCAGTGGATACTACAGCAGGAGAGCTGGCCCTGCCCCTCGGGGAGAGCTCCTCTCACCCCCATTCAGGGAAAGAAGGCCCACACTTCACCACAGGCAAGCACTTGCCTGAGGCCTGGAACCAGACCAATGCCTTGTGGCAATGACCACTTGCAAGTGAAGATGAATGGACCAGAGGGTAAACTGTGTGACAACTTCCAGGGTGTGAGTCTTCTCTGTTTGTTGGGGATTTGGTTTTTCTTTTAAATATTGTTTTGTTTGGGGGGGTGGAGGTGCCAAGGGGATAGGGAGATGAGTGGGATCAGAATGATGTAAAATCCACAAATAATCAATAAAGGTAAAAAGAATAATAATGTAAAAAGCTAGAAGGTTCTTGCAAGTCCTCAGATACCTAGCAGGGGCACTTTGTTCTGCAGGTGGCCCTTTGATGGCAGAGGCTGGGGTCATGGTGAGGATAGGCAGTGCTCCCTGTTCAAGGTGAGCAGGGCTCTGTGCTGTCCTCAGGTGGAGTAACAAGGGCTGTGGTTATGGTAGAGGGTACTGTAAGACTTTTAAATAAAATGTAACAGAGAATACCTAGATATAAATTTATTTTTAAAAAATTGAGGAGATAGATTGACATTTTGAGATGTGTGAGATAAGACAGCAATGACAAATGCTTGGTTGCTATGGGAGACTTGCAAGTAGTCTTCAGAGCACCACATAAGCAAGAATCTGATTGACAGATGCAAAAAAACCAAACCAAACCAAAACCAAAACAAAACCCAGTAGCCCTGACAACCCATCTCTAACAAGGGGGCTGGAGGAGACACTGAGATAGGAGCATGCAGAGATACAGAGAGCAGCCTGGGGACCCCATGCTCAGGGTGGTCCTTGGCGGGGCGCCCTGCTGATCCGAAGCCTTCCAAGCCCTCTGCTGCCTCCAGGTCTGGACTTCTGGGCTGCCTGCTCCCGGGCATCCAGGATCTATCGTCTTCACGCCCCTGCGTGTTCACAGAGCACTGTGTGATCTAAGATGTGAAGTTCACCACGAAGGGTCAGAATCATGTCATGAACCACTTAGTTTATTTGCTTTCTCATTCCTTTTTTCTTTTCTTTTTTGGTTTTTTGAGACAGGGTTTCTCTGTGTAGCTTTGGAGTCTGTCCTGGAACTCACTTTGTAGACCAGGTTGGCCTTGAACTCACAGAGATCCACCTGCCTCTGCCTCTGCCTCCAGAGTGCTGGGACTAAAGGTGTGTGCCACTATGGCCCACTGCTTTCTCATTCTTTTGATCATTTCCTGCTGGAAGTTTATACCTGGGCTGGGTTCTCCCACACTATCACTAATCAGAAAAATGCCCCACAGTTTGCTTACGGGCCAGTCTGATGGAGGCATTGCCTCAGTGAAGTCCCTTGTTCCTAGATGACTGGGGCTTGGGACAAACAAACAAAAGAAAAACAGGCATCATACCGTAAATGGTGACCAGAGTGATCAGAGCCAGTATTCGGCAAATGGCTGAGACTTAGATTAAAGGAACTAGCCCAAGGTCAAGTCCACAGGGTGGAAGTTGGTAAGAATTAGGATCAAGTTTTTATAGTCTTTGTTTTTAAACAGACTTGATTTATTATGATATTAATATTGTTTTTGCAGTATTGGAGATGGAACCCAGGACCTTGTGTGTATTAGGCAAGACCTCTACTAACAAGCTATACCCCTGATTATTTTGAGTCAGGACCTCACTTCATAGCCCAGGCTGACCTGGATCTCTCCATTTCCCTGTCTGTGCCTCCTGCATGCTGGGTTCACCGGTGAGCAGTGTTCCACTCAGTGTAGCCTGCTGCTGTTGTTGGTTATTTTTGCCCTCTTTTGGGGACCTGACACCCAGCTCCCAAATAAATCACACACGGAGGCTTATTCTTAGTTATTGGATACCAGGTGTTAGCTTGGTGCTTGCAAGCTTTTCTTAAATTATCCCAACTACATTTTGCCTCTGGGCCCTTTCCTATTCTTACTTCTGTGTATCTTTTACTGTGTATCTTACTCTGTGGCTGCCTGGGTGGCCGGGTGGCCGGGTGGCTGGGTGGCTGGCTCCTGACACCCTCCTCCCTTTGTTCTCTCATTGCTCTTCCTCCTGGCATGCTGGGATTACAGGTGTCCGTCACCAAGTGAGGTTCAGAATGTTGCTTTCTCTCCTTCTTCCTTTCCCCTCTCTCTTCATCACCTTATGTCGGGGTTTAAATTTTTTTTTAACCTGCAGCAATTTAGCAAGCATTAGCAAGCACTTCCTTTCAGCCTGGAACAAGTGTTCCAAAAGTATCCGTGTGTCCACCTCATCAAGACTAAAGCATCAAGTCTACTGCGCTTTACCCACGCTCTGCTGGGTGCATAGCTCAAGCGCTTGGCTTTTCCAGGTCTAATGACTCTAGTTTGACTCACAAGTATTCCTACTTCACAATGGGCTAGAGCACAGTAAGAATCTTGTTTTCAGTTCTCGGAGTCACAGATGTTGCATATGCAAAGACCAGTGGCTGGCAAGGGAGAGAAGAGGGCCTGATTCATAGGATGGGGGAGGGCAACCCTAAGAACTGGGCTTCCAGCAACTGTGCAAGCCTAGAAAGAGAATGCCCTTCTGCACAGAGCTACAAAAGAACGAAGCCTCGCTTTATCTACTTGTGTCTTCATGCATAAGACTAGCTGGTGGGCTTGAGGCTCTTACAAAGTTCTTTTAACTTTCAGTGGTCGTGAAAATCTCAAATAGAGGCAAAGTGATTTTAGTTCAACTTAATGTTTCTAGCCATAGGCAGCTTCCGGATTCAGTGTGGCCACCTTTGGTATAGACAGACTCTGGTGACTGTCTGTAAGGAGTCTCACCGGGCCATGTAACTGCTAAAGTCCTTAACATCTCTGTCTAGAAACTTTGTTGTTTTTGTTTTCTAGTAGCTGCTGAGTTTGCAGCTTTCAGTGTGGCGATGCTACAGTGCTCCAAGTCAGGGGCCTCCTCAGAAGGAAAGTATCTGCTGGACTAGGCACCTGACATGAGGCCCAGGCCTGCTTCTAGGTCCTTGACAGCAATTCTCCCTATTCATTATGGAGAGCTCAGAAGGTAAGCAAGTTTACTAAGGTTGCACATGTCATAGTGAACATTAAGGAATTCAATTCTAAGTCTTCTAATGTGGACATAGCACTTTCCTTTATGGGCTGCTGTACTAAAGGAACAACCCAACCCAATGGAAGGAAGCAAGGAACAGTATCAGAATGTCAGGAAAGCTTAGTGTAGAAGTTAGAAGCCATGAATAAAGACTAAACTCCCATGGTCTGTGGGAAAGGAGCATACGTTGTATTTAAAAGGCCACTGTATCGGTAATAGACATTTACAGTGCTGGGGAGGTTTGGTTTTTTTTTTTTTTTTTTTTTTTTTTTTTTGGTGACACAAGCTAGAGTCATCTAGGAGCAGGAATTGCCTCCATCAGATTGACCTTTAGGCGACTCTATGGGGGCATTTTCTTGATTAATGATTGATGTGGAAGGGCCCAGCCCACTGTGGGTGGTCCTGGACTGTTTAAGAAGCAGGCTGAGTAAGCCATGAAGGAGCAAGCCATTAAGCAGCATGTCCTCTTAGTTCCTGCCTTGACTTCCCTTCATGATGGAGCTACAGCTGTAAGCTGAAAAAACCCTTCCTTCCCCAAGTTGCTTTTGGCCAGTACTTGCATCCCAGCAACGGAAGGCACACTAAGGCACTTGTTAGACAAGAGGCTCTTGGTGTTTCTGTCATCCAGACCTTAGTCATTCCCCAAGACTCAACACAAAGAAGTCTGATCTATGACACTATAAAATTGCTCATAGTTTAAATCTAGAACATTCATGAAGGAAAGATTTGCCATTACCTTCCATGAGTCAAGGCTTAACCAACACCTCAATCCCCCCTGTCCCCTTTCCTTTAAGGCTTGTCAGTGGACGGAGCCTAGGTAGATACTTGGCTTCACTACCGATTTCACACTGTGGGCTGTGAATCTGCTGCTATAACCACATGATTCCTGGCTTTTCTGCTCCAACGCAGAGAACGGCTCTCCAGAACAGAGCCTCGCACTGTGGATCAGCAGGCAGCGCAGTTTCTCAGAGCGAACTAGAGCTACCAAAGGCCTCACGCCTTGAGAGTTTGTATCTGAAGGTGGGGCTCTAAGTAGAAAAGGCACAAGCAGCCATCACATGCTTAAGGAGTCACTCCTGGAGAGAAAGAAATTAGAAACTGAAAATAAATAAAACATTTCTCCTTTGATAATGGGATCTGGGAATTACGCTAGAAATTCCTAGATTGAGAGGCAGGGTTGAGTGGCAGCTAAAAGGTGAGCTCTGAAGTCAATCCCAAGCCATGGTTATTTATTTATTTATTTATTTATTTAATGTCTTGGGGTAAGCCTCCTCTAAATCTCACCAACCTCAAGATTTGTAAATGAGAAATAATAAAAGTGAGTTCCTGCATTGTCAATGCAAGTCTGTGCCCAAGGCACAGCACTTAGTCCACACTTTATCTTTAGTGTATCATTATAAAACAAGCTGGGAAAATGTAACAATAAATGAAATATGCAAAGGCTGATGAAGCAAGCTGGAGAATGGAAACTAAGGGTTTTGTGACCACTTTGAATCTCCCAGGGAGGTTTTATTGCAAAAGATCGGACCAGATTCCATGACCCAGCCCACATATCGGGAATCATAGCACTCAGAGGCTGAGGCAACAGATCGGGAGTTTGAGGTTAGGTTGGGTACATGGTGAATTCTAGGCCAACCTGGTAAGACAATAAGGCCTGTCTCAAATAAAATTTTTTAAAAAGTAACTATTCTTATTTAGAAAATGAGTGAATTCCTTTTTAATGTAGATATAGAAGAGCATGCATAATAACACCAGAACTAAATGAAGCTAAGAGAGACAAGCTTGGATACATAAAAGTGAAGTTTTCACATAGGAGAGAACATGATGGTGTACATGGACCAAGAGCTTCTATACCTACTATTTAAGTAATCCACACAATGGGAAAGAAAGCCGGCAGAAGAATGGCTGGCACACGGGAACATAAAATGTAACAATGCTGTGCTCTTATACACAGGAAGGAGCCTCTCCCCAGTAATGAAAATTACAAGTTAAAACAACACAGATACCATTTCTCACCAATAAGTCTGGCAAGAATTTAAGATTACCACATGCTTTGTTGACAATAGTTGGGAAGAAGGTACTCTTTACAATTGATGGAATGCAAACAGGTGTGTGACTGTGTGTGTTCATGTTCATATTTGGGGGCCAGAGGACAACTTTACATGTGGTTCCTTAGAAGCCATCGCTTTAATTTTTTTTTTTTTTTTGAGACAGTTACTATGTAACCCTTTTCTGACTGGCATCCCCTACTTAGACCAGGCAAACTTCAGACTGAAACAGTTGCCTGCTGACTATTGGGATTAAAGGTATGTGGCTACCATGCCCAGTTCATCACCTTGTTTTCTTGAGACGAGGTGTTTCATTGGTCCAAGAGGCTCACTAATTAAACTAGGCTGCCTGGCCAGTATGCCCTAGGAATCTCTCCACCTCCCAGAAGTGTGATTGTAAGTGTGTATCACCGTACCCAGCTTTTTGAATGTTAGTGCTGAGGATCAAATTGGGTCCTTATGCCTACAGGGCAAGCATGTTTCCAAGTGAGTTTCCCTCCTCTAGCCCCTGCTATAATGTTTATGGGGGACTCTTTCACAATGTATATTTAAAATGTGCAATCACAGTTTTTTAACCTTACTCTTTGTTTTGCTTTGTTTTGAGAGAGTGTTTCTCCCTGTAGTTTTGGAACCTGTCCTGGCACCTGCTCTGTAGATCAGGCTGGCTTCAAAGTCACAGAATCTGCCTGCCTCTGCCTCCTAAGTGCTGGGATTAAAGGCATGGGCCACCATAGCAACCTCTCTTAAGAATTTACAGTGGCTGGGTGGTGGTGGCCTTTAATCATGGCACTTGAGGGGCAGAGGCAGGGTAATTTCTATGAGTTTGAGGCCAGCCTGCAGAGAGTTCCAGGACAACCAGGACTATACAGAGAAAAACCTGTCTTGAAAAACAAAACAGACAAAACAACAACAACCAAAAAAGGATTTATACTGAAGACAAACCTCCAAGAGTACAAAAGTACAAATATAAGGTTGTTATAGCATTTCCTGTTTTCTTTCTCGTGTGTTGTGTGCGCAGTGTGCCTGTGAACATGCATGCTTATGTTTGCAGGCACACGTGTGTGAGTGTGTGTCTAAATGGAGGCCTGGGGTGACATCAGGTGTCCTTCAAGACATCTCTCCACCTTATATACTGAGGGAGCAGGGTCTCTTCTGACCCTGAGCTTGCTGTTTGGCCACTGTGGTTAGTCAGTTTGCTCTGGAGATTCCCTGTCTTATGTCTTGTGAGCTGGATTCCAGACACACCATGCCACCCACTTACAGGAAGGGTGTCTGGAATCCAAACTGTTCTTAAGCCTTTACTCAATGAGCCAGCTCCATAACTGAGCATCTTCATTTGAAAAAATACACGATAGTGGAAACTACTGATTTATCCACATACTTTGAGGCTGTGCAACTGTTAAAGGCGTGAGGAAAGTCTGTATGAACTGAGGGTTATTGTTTTTCAGGGTGATTGTTAAGTGAGTAAAGAAAAGTGCACATAGCCCTCAGGTGTTATGAGTAGATGACATTTCCCATCACTCAGGTGTGACCAATAGAAAAGGGCAAACAACTATTATCCACGGACCACTTTTTCTGTAGGAAAGAAGAGGAATAAAATATGTGCATTTCCTGACAGTGGTGGCTCACACCTTTAATCCCAGCACTCAGGAGGCAGAGGCAGGCAGATCTCTCTATACGTACCCTGGCTGTACAAGGATCCATTTGCTTCTGCCTTCCAAGGCAGGGGATTACAAACACACATTACCACACCAAGAATATTTATTTTTATTATTATTTTTAATCGTGTGTGTGTGTGTGTGTGTGTGTGTGTGTGTGTGTGTGTGTGTGTGTGTGTGTGTGTGTGTGTGTGTGTGTGTGTGTGTGTGTGTGTGTGTGCGCGCGCACATGAGTGCAGGTACCTGAGGATAGAAGTGTTGGATTCCCTAGAGAGTGTGGACCCTCTAACCTGGGTGCTGTGAATTGAATTTGAGTCCTCTGCAAGAGCAGTTTGTACTGTTAATTACTGAGCCAACTCTCCACCCCAACAACAGAGTTCATTTGCAAAGACAGGTGAGAAACTCTATGTATTCTAACACTGAATTAATATAACCATATTAACCTAATGAAGAACCAACAATAGGGATGAGATCGTGTTCAGTAGTAGAGGGCTTGCCTAGGATGTGTGAGGTCCTAGGTTCAATCCTTAGTATCACAGGAGGGGGAAGAGATACACAATAGAATAATAGGACAGCAACACTATAACCCTGGGGTTGAATTTTAAGGGTTAAAGGAGTATCTACATAGTTTCAAAGTACTTAATAACTTTGTAACACAGAAACCCGATTTACAGGGACAAACCACTTTATTAGTGGCAAAACACTTTACCACCAGTATGGGAGGAATCAGCACTATGTCCTCCCTGACACAATGCACACTCTTACCTAAACAGTGCCACCTCTGTGGTGCTCCTGTTGAGTCTTTAACCTAAATCTAGCCAGGAGAAAACATTAGATAGACACACTTTGACAGTATTCTCCACATAAACATCTTGTATGCATCAAGAACATCAACACATTAAGAACAAATGCACCCTAAAGGACAGAGACACCCAAATGTAAAACATGATTTAAATTTTCTTTTGCTATAATAAATGTCATTGATATAAGCAATAAAATCTGAAAAAGCTACACTTTAGGATTAACGTTTACTTCATGGTTTGTATGAACTTTTGACTACATGTGTTAATTTTTAAAGAAGTTTATATATGCATACAATGTATTTATCATAATCCATCCCCCAACCTTCTGCCTAACTCCTCCTAAATCTACTCTTACCACCAATCCATCCCAATGTTTTGTCTTTTTTTTATATTTTTAAAAATGTATGTGTATGAGTGCTTTATCTGAATGCATGTATGTGTACCACACCTGCGCAATATTTACAGAGGTCGGGAGAAGGTGCTGAGCCTCTGGAGGTGGAGTTAAGGATGGTGTGAGCCACCAAGAGGTACTGAGAACTGAACCTAGGTCCTTTGCAAGAACAAGGAGTACTCTTAACTGCTGAGCCTTATGTGTGTGTGTGTGTGTGTGTGTGTGTGTGTGTGTGAGAGAGAGAGAGAGAGAGAGAGAGAGAGAGAGAGAGAGAGAGAGAGAGAGAGAGAAAGAGAGAAAGCTCCATTAGACATCTCTCAACACCAAATGAAACCTCCAGTGCTGGGAACGGGTTGCATCTAATCATAGAAATCCCCAACCTTAGAATATTGCTAAGGCTAATTGTGACTCTCCACAAATTGATGGTAAGGCCCTATTGCAAAAGACAACACCCATATAACACACTGAACACGGAGAAACCAAGTTGATGCCTACCTGGAACCTTCAGCCCTATTACTAATGTTCATGGTACTGGAACATACTCTTAATGCTCCTAAATGAGAAAGGTAAGCACCAACACAGCTACAAACCTGAGACCTACAGTAGTGACGTGTCTACATGGCACACTGGCCATGTAGTTGTGAGAGTCACCAACTACTGTCTTATTAGAATTAAGCACACTCCATGAGATGGAACCCAGGCCTGACACTGCCTGGGTGGCCTAGAACCTGAGACCAGATAGGCCATGGACCTCTGTTCTGCTAAAGAAATGGAGCAGCAGGTGGTGCTGGCACAGGTGGCACACGCCTTTAATTTAGCACTTGGGAGTTGGAGGTAGGCATAACTCTGTGAGTTCAAGGCCAGTCTGGTCTACACAGCTAGTTCTAGGACAGCCAAGGTTACACAAAGAAGTCCTGTCTCAAAACAACCAAACAACAACAACAATAATAAAACTAAAAAGAAATGAAGCAACAAAATGACTCCTAATGACATTCTGCTATACTCATATATCCATGTCTCACTCAGCCATCATCAGAGAACTTTCCTCCTGCAGTAGAATGCAGAGACTCTCAGCTGGACAATGTGCAGAGAGTGAGAGGCCTTGGGGCACTCATTCCTGACTGTGATGTCTCCTTCAAATCCCTCTCCGCAGAACTCAGTGAACCTGTGGAAGAGGAGGCAGAGGGGAGGGAAGGCACCACGGAATAGAGGCTTTCTAGACACAACAGGATTGGTACACAAGAGCTCACAGTGACTGTGGCAGCACACACAAGGCCAGCACAAGGTCTAAGCCATGGGGTCCCAGTGCTCAGAGGGGAAGCAGACAGAAGCTCATATCACTAACTCAGAAGCCACCTCCAACTGATAACCACTCACAAAGGAAAATTTAGTTTTCCAATGGAAGCTCACTGGGTATACAAACCACACTTAAGGGTTTGTGTTGCCCGTCTTTATAGATGGTACTTTTGGAGTTATAAAAACAAACAAACAAACAAACAAAAAAAAACCGAAAGAATTTCAGTGACAGATCTTGAAAGTGACAATTGAAGTATTCTTTAAAATGACATTTATTTTGGGAGGGCACCAGTGCCTGCCACAGAGCACATGTGGAGGTCAGAGGACTCCTTGTGGAATTTGGTTCTCTTCTACCATACAGGTTCTGGGGACAGAACTCAGGTCATCATCCTTGCCTGCAAGTGCCTTTGCCTGTTGAGCTATCCTGCCAGCCCAGAAATTTGTATTTCCTGATGAGTATAATGCAAAATCAAGCTTGGGAAACATTCTCTGCCTTGTAATAAAATTCTGTTAGGGTAAGATTCCCACATACCTACCACATATTTAAACTTTATTGTTATTTTTAAAAATAATATTAATAATCTTATTTAAAAATTGTGAAAAATCACTGGGCGGTGGTGGCACACACCTTTAATCCCAGCACTCAGGAGGCAGAGACAGAAGCAGGAATTTGAGGTCATCCTGTTTTACAGAGTGAGTTCGAGGAGAGCCAGGGCTACAAAGAGAAACCCTGTCTGGGAAAACAAAACAATGAGGTTATCAGAAGGTATGGGTGGAAGGGACAGTCTGGGGTCTGAAGAGGGTTAGCAGCCACCTGGACCGATAACCAGGTGGTACTTGCCCACATCTTCAGCTCTACTGGGTCAGGGGACTGTGTCAGTCACTCAGGGCAGTGGCAGGTGAGTGTTTCTGATGCTCTGCACCTCAAAGCCTGTCTCCTCAGAATTTTAAAACTTGTCAATGCGCTGGCTGGGAGTGGTTTTAATTTCTTCAATTACTGGCACATGAGCTTATTTGCATTCTTCTTTTGTGAATTAGTCCATTCACGGTCTTTGTTGATTTTTCTACTGGTTTTGCTTTCCTGGTTGTTCTGTAGAACTCTCTTGTGGCTGCTTATGTTGCGACTGTACAAACATTTCCATGATTGAGCCAACAGCTGAGGCTCCTGGCTTGAGCGGCCAAGTCTTTTTCCCATTTGTCTTGTTTTCTATATGCCTGTGATTATTTCTTTCCAATGCTCCATGCCTGTCATTTTTATCAGGAACACTTACTATTTGTATGAATGAGGGTTTTTTTCCCCCCTGGAGGTGTGTGTGTCCTTTTTGGTCTTACTCTGAGCCATCCGTCTTCTTCCAATTTGTACCCATTGCTTTCTGAATGGCTGCATGAAAGCATCCAGGTGTCTGTAGAATTTTCTGTATCGGAGCTCCTGTTTCCCAAACCTGTGTCTTCTTTCGGTGTGGTTGGTACTCCTCACTCCATGGTTTTCACTAAGTGGGGATATATTTTAATCTTGACACCGCTTTGTAACCGGCCTAAAGTTCAAATGCCAGATTGAAATAATCTCTACTCTGCTGTAAAGGCATTGCTCCACTACCCTCTAGTTTCTTTTGTTTTAGAAACATATATTGCCATTCTCTTTCCAAGTCCCTCCCACAATGCTCACACTACCAACACATGTTTTTACCATTTGAGTTCTAAGCTTCACAGCAAGGTGCCTTTGCTCTGGGTAAATCACTATGTTTACTAAGCCTTCTACACACCCTTCAGTCCAAAGAACACGCCTTTGACTCTGGGGACTTTGGCTCTTCATTATTTCTGTTCTCTTTTATTTCTCAAACAATTTGATTTCAGGTGTGGAGGTGATTTTTTTTTTTTTTAGTATCTCCATGATTTCACATACTATTCTTTTTTTTAATCAAAAAAATATTTATTGTATGTGTATGGGTGTTTTGCCCGCATATATGTCTGTGCAGCAGTGAATTTAGTGCTTGAGGAATCCAGAAGAAATCAGATCACCTGGTACTGGAATCACGGACAGTTGTGAGCTGCCATGTGGGTGCTGGGAATCAAACCAGGGTACCAAGGAAGAGTAACCAGTGCTGTTAACCATTGAACCATCTCCCTACCCCTTTTCTGCCATTATATAATTCATTCCATGCCTTTTCCTACACTAGTGAACCCCTGATGTGCTGGCTAGTTTTATGTCAACTTGATACAAGCTAGAGTTACCTGGAAGGAGGGAACCTCCTTTGGGAAATGGAGATGATGCCTCCATAAGATCAGGCTATAGGACATTTTTCTTAATTAGTGATTGATGGGGGAGGGCCAGCCTATTGTGGGTGGTGCCATCCCTGGGCTGGAAGTTTTGGGTTCTATAAGAATGCAGTCTGAGCAAGGCATGGGGAGCAAATCAGTAAGCAGCATCCCTCCATGGCCCTTGCATCAGCTCCTGCCTTCAGGTTCCTGCTCTACTTGAGTTCCTGAGTTCCTGTCCTGACTTCCTTTGATGAACTATGATGTACATGATAAGCCAAATAAACCCTTCCCTCCCCAACTTACTTTGCTCATGGTGGTTCATCACAGCAATAGTTACCTACTTGTCCTTCAAAGCCCATTTCCAGTATCCGTTCTTCCATGATGATCCCTAGCAACCCCAGCTGAATGCCAACAAACCGTCACATCTAAAATGCCATAGTACATCCGTGTGTACACTGCTTTCCCCCACTGACTATAAACCTGTCAGGTCAGGAAAACGCCTACTTATGTATCTTCATTGTGGCATACCATGATGCCATGAGCACATGGATGTGTTCAACACAGGGAGAAAAGGAAAGCACCATTATATGAATATGCCTTCATTCAGTCTGGGGTTTCAGATGGCCACTGTTCACTCAACAAATATTACCTGAACTAGGTTTCATACTGGCTGGAAGATCAAAACATGGGGGTGGGGTGGGGGGAGATGACAAAAGTGTCATTCATCTAGAAACTTACTATATAATGGGAAGATTTTTTTCTCATATAACTAAAAATGTTTTCATATGTATGTATGCGTGTGCACATGCCATGCTGTGGCTTGCAGGTGGCCGTCAGAGGACGAACTGGTCCTCTCCTTCCACCATCTGGTTTCCGGAGACTGAACTTGGTTGCCACCATTGGCAGAAGACACCTTTACCTACTGAGCCATCTCCTTAGCCCTGCCTATAATTTTTAAAAACTGAGATATAATTCACATCCCATTGGTCAGTGGTAGAGCATCTGCCTGGGACCAATCCCCTGAAACACACACACACACACACACATACACACACACACACACACACACACACACACACACACACACACACACACACGCACGCGCACACACACACACACACACACACACACACAAGACATGTACTTTAGTGGGTTCTTTTTTAGCATATTTACAACATCATGCAACTATGACTACTAGCCAGGATATTTCTTATCTGTGCGAAGTGCTGAACTTCTTGGTGCCAAGATGGGAGGAGAAAGGAGGTTGCAGAGGAAGAAATGCATTCCAGGACAGGGAACAGCATGTTCGAGGGCAGGTTATTCTGGGGAAAGGGAACAGCAACATTCAAGGGCAGGTTATTCCAGGGAAATGGAACAGTATGTGAAAAGGGGCAGAGGTCTGAGAAGGCCCAGACTCTGGAAAACATGTAAAGTACAGGGGAGGTGGGGTTTACTGTGAGGAAATGGCTAAGTTATTTCACAGACAAGGAATCCAAATAGAGCAAGGTGAAGTAATCAACTAAAGCTAGCAAGTTCCCCTGTGTCAACTCAGCAGAAGTTGTCTAAGGGACACTACTGCAAACTACTATTGTACACGCAGATGCTGGCATGACATTCTCTAAGTTACTGTCATGCTGGCTTTGCCCCATCTTCCAGTAAGGTTTCATTTTTCTCTTCCAGCTCCTAGCATTATCTAAAGACACTGACTATATTAACCTTGATTAATAATCATCTCCCCCATATTTGTAGCTTCAAAAAGTAAATTCTAGCACCTTGATTCCATCAAAACATACTCTAGCTGTAGGCAGAGGTAATTCTGTAGTCAACATCCCGGACGAAGGCTGGGTCCTTTATGGACTCTCAGGCTCAACTACGTTTACCACATGTGTCTTAAGCCTCTGTGTGACCATGAAATGCTGCTTCCTGGGCTTCAGTATTTCTACCTGCAGAGTGGGGTTAGGAAACATTGTCCTGGCCACCTTCCTGCTAATCTGCCACAGAGAATCAAGGGGAAGCTGTAAGGTGCTCAGTGCTTCTGAAACTCTGGAGGAAAGGCTAATGTAGGCATTTGAAAGCAATGTGGATATGTTATTGTCTCCAAACTTCTGGTCCCAAACTCTCACCTCATCTTAGCTTACTAGGTTTCAGTCCAACCAAGATCACTCATCTCTGAGTGGCCACCATTTCAGCTCTCCAGGGTGGGCTGACACAGAAAACATCTAGGAGTTCTGTCAGGCAAGAGCGAGGACCTCTAGACTTCTGGCTTTCCCCTGCCCCTGCAGTCTCCTAAGGTTTCCCAGCCTCTTTCCTAACACAGAAGAGCTATTGCAGCTAAGGATAGAGGCAGCTGTAGAGATAGCTAGCTCACTATCAAAGTGATGGGGTTAAGAATTAAGGTGGGGGAGCCTGGAAAGAAGGTTCAGTGGTTGAGAACACTGAGTGCTCTTCCACAGGAACCAAGTTCAATTCCCAGCATCCACATGGCAGCTCATGGCTGTCTGTGGAGTCAGTTCCAGGGGATCTGACACCCTTGCCCAGGCAAAGCGTCATTGCACATAAAGTTAAAAACAAAAATGTATTTAAAAAATGCCTTTAATCCCAACACTCGGGAGGCAAAGGCAGGCAGATTTCTGTGAGTTCAAAGCCAGCCTGGTCTACAGAGCTAGAGAGTGAGTGAGTTCCAGGACAGCCAAGGCTACAAGAGAAGAGAAACCTTTCTTGAGGCCAAGAGAAGCCCTGTCTTGAAACACCCCTCCCCCGAAAAGCAACGATTTGGGGGACTGTGAGGGACTGGGTTTAGTGGGAAGAACCATCTTAAATTTGAGTGTCACATTCTCCATGGGCTGGAGTTCCAGCTGAAGAAAGAGAAAGTGAGCCACACTTTAGTATTTATTTCTCTCTGGTTCCTGATGGTAGATACAATGTGGCCAGCTCCTTCACATCTGAGCTGTAGTGCCTTCCAGGCCTGGATGAACTGTTGGCTCAAAATGTAAGCAAAACCAAATCAGCTGCTTTTGTTAGTGTCTTGTCACAACAAGAAGGAAGGTGACTACTGTAGAAAACTGATACTTAGTAATGGGGTCACTGCTACAATAATCCTGACTATTGGTTTGTAAGGTTTCAGAATTGACTTATAGGAGGAATGTAATCTCAGAACTTTGGGCTAAAAAAGCCCTAGAATGCCAACAGACTATTCTGGTGGGAATTTGGAAGGCTACAATGCTAAGTGTGGAAAGTAGAGGCCCAACTCATGGGGTTTCAGAGAACAAGAACTCTATCAGGAACTGGGCTGGGGGCCATTTGGGTTCTATTCTTACAAAGACTAAGGCTGCCTCCTGTGTCCTGAGAACTTGAGTGAAGGTGAATTCAAAAGTAATGGACTAATGTGTTTGGTGGAGGGAATTTCAAGGCAGTGCTCAAATTGTGGCATGGCTGCAGTTTGCTGCTCTTAATCATGAATAATACAGTTAGAAAAAGCAAAAAAAAAAAAAAAAAAAAAAGAGGAAAAATGTAAAGTTCGATGAGGAAAAGAATGCAAACAAGTTAAAATTTCAGGTAAGGTAGGTTCAAAAGCAGCTTTAATTATTAAAGGAACTAGTGCAATCAAAAGAAATTTGGACCTCCGCACTGGGACAACAGGAGAAGGAAGGGACAATAAATAGGAGGGGAAGACTACAGGGGCTTTTAGAATTGAACTAAACACATCTTTATTATAAGATCAAAATAAAACTTTGGGGTGGGGTGGAATGTTATGATGCTTAATCTCGTCAATTTGATGAGATTTTGCCTCACTATGGGCAAGTCTGTGAGGGTCTGGGTTTAGGCAGGAAGACCCACAGTCAATACAGGCGGCACCATGTCATGAGCACGGGTCCCAGATGACATAAAAAGAAGGAAGCACACTGAACACCAGCTTCCAGGTCTGTCCTGACTGTGGCTGCAATGTGACCAGCTGCTTTGTGCTGCTGTGGCCACTACAGACTGTATCCTCAAACTGTGAGCCAAAACAAAGCTTCCCCTTCAACTTTTTTTTTTTTTAAATCAGATATTTTGTCATAGTACCAAGAAATGTCAAGAATACAAGAGGTATGGAGAAAAGTGTCCTTCATGCTCACAGATCTGGTGTTTTCTTTCCATAGCACTGTTTACAAGATGCCTGCAGGGCAGAGCAAAGACAGCAGAAAGCAACGAGCTTCCAGAAACGAATCTGAAAGTGATTCTACTGACTATAAAGAGCCACCTATCCTACGTAAGAACTGGTAGACTGTACACTGCCCAGCACAGCAGCCATGGTTTTGCAACAAACACTTGACATATTAAAAAACGTGATGCAACATAAGAGGCATACTAACCTTTCAAAGACGACAGTTCCTTCTTTGTCTTTCGTAACCTGCAACTATGACTTGCTGCAAATAGGCAAACATACCCTTTTATACAGAGATGACCACCCTAATTGGGAGCATTTGTGTGAATAATCTGAAAGTGGCTGGCTTCCAGTCCCCAGTGATTAGTGCATACACAAGTTGTTTTCATTTGTGATTTTCTTCCACATTTTAGTCAGGAAGCATCTATCCCTGGCTTATCTGTCAGTCAAAGAACAGCAGCAAAGCGGCTCCCAATTCCAGCAGCAGTAAAATCTAGAGAGGAGGGAATGTGTGAATATTTGATGAAAGCTAGAATTGAAATGTCAGTAAATATCTACATGAAAAAGATTTCATCACTTCCTTCTCAAGACAAGTAATTAAGGACGCCCCCCCCCACCTCCACCCAAAGTTTTTAAACTCCTAGGTCTCCTGGGTAAAGAAATGGATGCAAACCTTCAGTGTGTCACACATTGCTTAGATAGCCTTTAGTGTCACCCTCACTAGGCTCACGGGTGTTGTCACATTTTGGGGCACACTGCTGGCTCTGAGGACAGAGTAGACAGGCCTTCTATCTTATGGCCCATGGTCACTTCTGCACTAGACACACCTCCCTCCATGTAAGCCCTCTAAATTCCAACAGACACTTCCCATGTTACACCCAGAGTCATCTCATCGCACAATCCCCCCATTTCTCCTCTTCGGTAGCCCTACATCCCCGCGAGTAAAGGCTCCTTTCCAGGAGGGGGGTCTAGGACCCTGCCTCTTTGGTCTTCTGCACGGGAGGACATCTTTCCTCTCTTGTCTCTTCCAGGCTCTGGAACCGAACCGGCTGCTCAGCCACCTAGACACCTCTTGACTCAGGTCCCTCTCTCCTTTCTCCGCTTGGGTGGAGGAAACTAAGGCCCAGCGCCACGGCAACTTTCCTAGAGGCCGGCGTGGTCCACCGTCATTTGACCACATGTACCCCCTTCTCCAAGAGCCTAACTCGCAGAGACCATCCGGATCCATGCACGGTTCTGGAAGCGCGCGGGGCGGGGGGGGGTGGGGGGGGAGGGAAGTTGTCAGCCGTTGCGTGCGCCTCTCACCTCGCTGTGCACCTCACCGCCGCGCGCCCGCACCCGGTCCACCTTGCACACACCCCGCCCTCGTCCTCTCCCGCGCACCGCCACGCAAAGCCGCTCCCGGTCCCGCTCGGGCCGCGGCCGCTTCCGCCTGTCCCGCGCGTAGCCTGGGAAGCGCCGAGCCATCGGAGCGCGCGGCACGGGACGGCGCGGGGCGGGCAGGGCGCGCACTCTCGGCGGTGCATACGCGGGTCTAACTCTCCGGCGCGCTGGGTGCGTCGCCCGTCGCCGCCCCGGTATCGGGAGGCAGAGCGTGCGCTTTGTCCCCGCGCCCGCCCGGGACTCTGCCCCGAGGAGGCAGCAGCGCCGAGTCCCCGCCTCCGCCTCTGCCCCCGGGCGGGCCGGGCCGGCCGCGGTGGGGGGAGCCAGGCTGAGGGCGAGGGTGGGGGCGGGGGCGGGCTCAGGAGGAGAGAGGAGGGCAGCAGAGGCGGCGGGAGCGCCGGGTGCCGGGCCGGGGGAGCCGCAGGCTCTCGGGAAGACGCGGATGATGAACAAGCTGTACATCGGGAACCTGAGCCCCGCCGTCACCGCCGACGACCTCCGGCAACTCTTCGGGGACAGGAAGCTGCCCCTGGCGGGACAGGTCCTGCTCAAGTCCGGCTACGCCTTCGTGGACTACCCCGACCAGAACTGGGCCATCCGCGCCATCGAGACCCTCTCGGGTGAGCACCCGCGCGACCCACGCCGCGCCTCGCCGGCTCGGGACGGTGGCAGCGGGGAGGCCGAGCCCCACGGGCCGCGCCCGCCGCGACTCCCGCGCCCGCACGCTCACTTCCACGCACCAGTCCCGCGACTCTGGCGGCGGGCGGGCTCCGGGACGGCCGGCTGCCCTACCCCCACCGCGGGGGCTAACCTAGACCCTCCGGCCTCCAGCCTCGGAGTGACCCTGTGGTCCTCCGAGGGTCCCCAGGCTCGCTGGCTCGCTAGGAGCGCCCCTGCGTGCCCAGCTGCTCCGCGGAGCTTCCCCCGCCCCCACCTTTGCAGAGTCCCCCGTTTTCCTTTTCTCTGACCCTTCTAGTGCCCTCTTTGCCAGGGTCCCCCCAAATCCAGCATCTCCTTTCCTCCTGGCCAGACCTTCCTGCTTCCCAAGCCTCGTGCCAAAGACCTCTCGTCCTCTACCGTCTCCCGAGCCGCACTCCCCTTTTCGAGACCCCCCCTTGTCCGCTGGCCCCCCACTTTGGGCAGCTCCTCGACTTTACCTACTGAACCCTTCGAGGTCCCGGGGTTCCCCCCCACCCGGCCCCTGCCGGACCGCACATCTCCCTTGGTCTTTTCCCGAAGCTCACTTCCCTTTCGCTGGTCTCGGAAGCGCTCCTATTTTTCCCTGAATTTTTTGTCCGATTTTATTGAGAAGAACTCGGAGCTGGGGGCTTTCCGCCTCCCGTCTCCCTGCCTCCTGCTTGGCCAGAAGCACCTTTTTACGAGGTACCCTGTCTCAACTCGGTGGGGGCCCGGGCTGAGAACCGGGAAAGAGGCGACCGGGGGGTCCGCGAGCGCGCTGGAGCTCAGACGGGAGTCGGAGCGCGACACTCGCCTGCGCGCGCGTTCCCAGCTCGCATCAGCACACGCACGCGGCGGACCACGCTCCCAGGGCCTGCGACCCCCGACCCCGCAGGGAACCCCTTTCTTGGAAACTTGTGCGGCGGGGTGGGCTGGCGAGACCTGGGGGTCACCCCAAAGCAGGCGGCCCCAGAGCCGGGGACTCCTGCGCGTGTCCTCGGGGCCGCTGGCAGGGAGGGCGGTGGGGTGGAGGTGGGGGTCGAGCGCCCTGGAACCTGGGGTCCCCGAGTGGCGAAATGGGGAGCTGGGGGCCCGAGAAGCCGGGGCGCGCCAGCCCTGCAGCTTGAGTTTCAAATGAGCTCATCTTTTCAAATTGGCGCCGCTCTTTATTAAATGTGTTTTTCCGGTAATGCCACCCACAGTTATACCTGGGTCGGAACCGGGCTAGTGCTCTTCCCACCTCGTCCGCCACCCGTGGCGCCCACTTTTCATCACAGTTGGCGCTAAGTTCGCCCAGCTGCGGCCGGGTGGAGGACCCCTTGAAGGCTCCAGAAGGCGGAGCCCGAGCGCGGAGTAGTGTGCGTGCCCCTCCTAGACCCCCGCGGGTTTGACTTGAGGAGGTTCTGAGTACTTTAAATTTCTGTTTTAAAGGTAAAGTGGAACTGCATGGGAAAATCATGGAAGTGGATTACTCGGTCTCTAAAAAGCTAAGGTAAATATATTTTGCCTAGTTTCTTTTTTCCCCTCCCTGCGATTGGGCTTCCAACTTAAAAAAAAAAATGTGGTCAACTTTAAAAAAAGTCTTTATAGTTTTTTAAAAAGACCTTTGTTGTGTTAGTGGAGATACATAGCTTAGAAAGTTATTATTGTTATTTTTACTTTCATTATATAAGGTGTTTTCTGTGCCTGCAAACTGTTTGGTGCCTAATTAGGGGTCGGGATGGAGAACACTAGGTAGATTCAGTTGGCTGTTACCGATTAAGTTGTTTATCATAAATTGCCTTTCACTGAGAACTCCTCTCTGCCATTACTTTCCCCAGCACAATAGCAAACTTCCTGTGAGATGTTAAGAGTAAATGTTTAGTGTGTCAGCTGAATTGCTTAACTAGACCATTCGATTAATTACTCTTTTTTGTTTGTTTTTGCATAGTGACTAATAAAATCATTAAATAGGGGGTCAGTATTTTGCATAGTATTCTAAAGAACTTGGTTGTTTTGCATGGGATGCCAGGAGAAGGCAGACTTTAGTAACTGAGGCAGCAGGGCTGTGTGCTCCTGAGCACTTTGTTGTAATTGTTGCTTTAGAGAAACCTTGGAGAATAAACAACCTCGCGGTGAAGTTGATTGTTAGCTATTGTTAATGCAGAAGTAACACGCTTTGTGGGGGTGGGGTTTATCCAGTGATTTGCTATGAAAGAATGAAAGAGAATGTTTTTGTTTAAAGCTCACCGTGGACTTTAAATTGGGGGGGGGTTAAAGCGCCCCCCCCTCCGTTAACTTAGTTAATATCCATTAATGAACGATTCTTTGCCATTCATCATTAATCATTAGAACTGGGGTGGGGGGGTGGTCTTGATTTTTTCCACCTTCTTAGGCAGAGGTAGATGCTGAAGCTGTCACAATTGAGAATATTTTAAAACAGATTGATTTTATAAATACTTGGGTGTGTTGGAGTGTTTTTAAAACATTGTGTATATAATTCCACATACATTTTAATGTCACAGAATTTCTGTTTAGAAATGAATGTGAGCTACATTAGAAAACTGATTACTACTATTGTTTTTGAAAAAGTTAATGATTTGCAGTTTGGGCTGTTACACTGAATAGGTTCTCAGTTTGGAACGGTATAGCTGGCCTGTTAAGTTTTAAGTTTATGTGGTTTCCTTCAGTATTATTATTATTTGGGGGAGGATGGGTAAGGAGATGTTTTTTGGGATGCTAAGTACTTTAAGTTTAAACCATTTGTCTCTCAACAGTTGAAGTTTTGATAAATCTGTTAGAAAGAACCACTGAGATGTTTAATGCACTATGCATCTATAAACTTCTCATTCTGTTGTCTGTCTAGCTGTTATCAACCCTTTTGGAGATCAAAATGAGCAAAAGTCAATAGATTTTTAGTTGGGGATATTTTGATGTTGCATTAGTCCATGATGCAGTGTATATAATTTAATTTTCAAAATAAGTAAAATACTAGTTTATTTAAAGTCATTAAGATCACCTAAAACTTACCAACAAAAATATTACTTTTTTTTTTTTAATGCAGAGGTAGTTTGCATTTTGGCTGAAGTGTCACTTACGTAGTCCTAGGAATAATGGATTTCTTTGAACATGTTGGTGATAGAAAATGGCCAGGAGAAAGACGTTAAGAGCATGCTGTGTGGTTGACTATACCTGAAGACAGTTAACAAACCAAATGCATGGGTAGCTGCTGCTGGAGAGACTGACACCATTTTGTTTTTTACAGAATGGTTTTGATTTTTTTTTCTTTATGAATTTCAAATACAAAAGTTCCCTACTTGCACTACAAGCTAAGGGAGAGGCTAAACTGGTTGGACTTGGTTAGCTGAACTCAGCCCTTTGGGATGAGTTCTCCATAATTCTGGGCTCGACAACGCTGGTGGCTTTTAAAAAACCAGAGTACTGTGACATTTAAGACCAAAGCTTTCATGTTATACAGTGATTTTTTTAAATTGTTCTTTTGTTGCATTTCCATACAAATTAGCAAGTTGGAAGAAAATTTAGGAACATTAGGTCAGTTCTATATGTGGTTTTGAGTTTTGTAGAGCTCAGGGAAAACAAGCCATCCTCTTTTGTTTATCTCCTTGAAAAATGATTCAACAATTGAGTGCTAATTTTTTAATATTGTGCTTGGTTATTTGATTTCTCAGGAAACTGTTTTAATACCTGTATTCCAAATAGGCTTTTTAAAAGCTGATGAGAGTTTGTAAAATGTTTTAATCTTCATTTGTGGAGTTCTAGGCATGCTGTTTGCTTACAATTGGGTCTTTTGTTAAATCACACAGCATCAATCTATACACGTGGCTATAGACAAACTAGACACTGCTATTTTCTCAGTCACCCTGGAATAGAGGATTCTTTTCCTTTTTGCTACTTCTGTTTCATCCATCTTCATGTGCAAAATTATTGCACAGTAAGACATACACATCATCTGTTTCTCTTCACATTCTACTTGGTTGCAGTCTGCTGAATTAAAAACCTTTGGGGTTTTTTTTTTCCTTCTATATTCATATACTATCTGTGGATCAGAGATTTAGTAAAGAGGAAACAATGGGTAACTTTAAAACTGCTGTTAAAAGTTATGGAAACCTCCTTGATAGAATTTAATTCGGGTGCTGCCCAAAGTTCACATACACAAAGAGGATATATTGATTTGATCTAAGACATGCTGACTAGAATATGCTTAAAAAGTCTCATATACACACATGTACATATGGTGAATAAATTGTTTTGATCTAAGACATGCTGACTTGAATATGCTTTTGTATCTAAAGTTGAATGAGTCTATGAGAAAATAGAACTTTAGAAAAAATGCATTATCTACCCACTTCTAGGAAGTAGCTGAATGATGCTAGACAGGTTTCAACTGGGACAGTCAAATACTCCGAGGTGGTGTAGGGAAAGCAATGAATCTGGCTTTCATGAGTTAAAAATCAGTAATTGTGTTCTCTCCAATGCAAATGAATTTGGTCTCCTATAGGAATGCTAAAGAAAACAGTATCCCAATTGTATTTTGCTTGTATGTACTACATTGTGTATAGCTGAACTAAATACCAACCCCCCCCAAACCTACCCAACCTCAAGCTCTCCCTGTAACAAAGGCTTTTTCTGCATTAATTTTTAATTTTCTAGAAACAGAAAAGACTTTATTAGTTTTCAATCTCACAGTAGCCTTCTTAGTCTTCTATTTTAATAGTTTTTTGAATTAGAAATTAATGGCTGGACTTAATTATATATGTGGAACGATTAATACAATGCCATATATGATATCAAACAGTAAAGTCACATTGACTTTAGCTTTGCAGATGCACTTGCACATTTTCAAAAAGGTAAATTTTTTTATGTTCCAGAGAACATACATTTTCCTGATGTCTAAGAAATAGGCATTAGGTTTGGAATAGAAATGGTAAATATTTTTTAACTCGATATTTAAATAATAACATATTCTTAAAATGTTTTATGATGTTAGCATTTAAATTTGTAGATATTATTTAAACATTAAAAACTAGTGAGGTCTACAAATAAAATATGTTTTGTTTTGCTTGGTTTTCTAATTCAATAGGTATAGATTTGTTTTCTAAAAGTATCAATCTTAAGGCAGCAATTTATAGAAGTATTTAAATTCTTAAACCTTAATTCTAAAAGAGAATTGATGTGTGTGTGTGTGTGTGTGTGTGTGTGTGTGTAGTCCATTTGCTATGTTGCAATTTTCAATAATAACAGCATTTATTTGCTGTTACAGATAATAAGATGACCCCTTTAGGAGTTGTGTGTCTCATGTTAAGCTGAGGTTGTCATTTCTTAGGTGAGGGAAAATTAATATCTGGAGAAAGCCTTTTACATATAATGATCTGAAGTATATTTTTTTAAGAAACAGTTTTACATATTCAAAACTTAACTACATGTGAAAATTATTTCACTATTTTAAATAAACACTATTTTTATGTGTGTGTGCAGGTTGCTTCAAGTTCCTTAGTGGGTTGAAGAATGTTAATGATACTGAATTGTGTGTAAAAGGATTGAGACCAGAGTACATTTATAACAAGACAGAAAAGCAGTAAAAATAGATTTCCCCTACAACTATTTATAAATGTTTGATATTTTCTAAATATCTGCTGTCTACAACTGGACCACTATTCTATGTCTGCTCAAGAGTAGATGAGCAATTAGTCAGTTGTTACTGAATTAATGTGTCATTCCTCTGAGTCAGTGGGGTGTGTGCATTTTCTGGGGGGGGCAGTAGTTTTACATAGATAAGTAGCAAAAGAAAGAGGAGATCCTTAATTGAGAGCCATTACTCCGGGTTTCAGTCCAGACAAAGCTAATGAAAATCACTAGAGGATTGAAACCCACAAGGCAGTCACATGGAATGGCACTGTCCCTGAGCGATGCCTAGCACTTACAGGTGCCTTCACTCCTGGCAATCAGGGCACAGACACCTGCAGTAGCTTTCCCAATGAGCATATTGATGAGAAAGAAATTTCTCTCCGATTCAATTCTGTGAAGGTTTTCATGATCTCTCACCCTCAATACACACAAACTTTCTTTTTTAAACACAGGGCCTCCCTATGCAGCCCCCAATGGCCCTGAACCTCTTTGCCTAGCCTCCTGAGTTGCTGGGGATCACAGGCATACACCACAGTGCCCAGCTTATATAGTGTGTGTTAGTGAATGTGTATTTTCACTTAGGGATGCTATACTTAGGAGGGTGTTTTGTTATTTTTGCACAACCAGTGGTAGATCAGTTTTGTTAGAAACAACATAGAATTGGGAGCTGCTAAAAAATTATAAATTTCAAACTATAATTTTAATGATTACATTTAAACACTATATTTTCAGCTCGCTCTCAACTAGTGGACCTTGGCTAAACTAATTTTTTAAACTTTATGCTTTGAAACGTCTAGTCAAAAGTATACATCTCAAAAAACTATGTCTGGTTCCTTAATTTGAGTCTCAGGAGAGTTCTGTTTAAGAAGGCATGCCTGAACGATTGATTAGTCAGGTTTTATCTTTTTGCACTCAATGGAAAGAACAAATTTGGGGAATGTTTAAACAATGTCGATGAACAGATACTAGGAAAGAAACAGCAAATACCTAGGAGTGAAGAAAGAGGACTCCCCCCTACCCCATTTTTTACCATTGAAACATTTTCAATCTTTTACTTTATAATTTCACTCAATGCTTACGAACTTATAATTTTCATTTGGTGGCATGGATGGTATGGGTTCTATTTTGGGCAGCAAATTGCAGAGTGCTTGGAATTATTTTTAAGGTTTTTACTTTTCCTGTTTTGATTATGGATTTTAGTATGGTTACTTCATAAAATAAGGGAAAGAAATGATTTTCTATTGCAGAAAACCTTAGGTTCTGTTGCTTATACTGCCCAAGAGGAGAGGGAAAAGTACAATAATGTGTCTTTAGAGTTGATGGCATGTTGATGTTGCATATAAGTAGAGCAGAAATGGATGCTTCTGTATTAAGTGGCCTGTCAAGTCCAAACACCATCCTTATGTTCATCATTTCATGATTGGACATTTTTCCTGAAGCAGTGGTCCCCCTCCCCAAGTAATAATTTTGCATTCTTGAGGTGCATTCTTGCTTATTCTTGGATCTTTCCATTGTTTATATTTCTTTCACTTTTATTTCCTAAAATTCAAACACTTAATCCCAGTGTCCTATTCTGTTAAAATAGGCACTTTAGTCAGTTCAGCAAGTGAATAGAAGGTTTTGGATGCACATTTTAAGCATTATTAGATCTTCCTATGTCGTGAGCATCTGTTTACTTAGTAAACAGAAAAGCTTGTGTGGAACCATTGCATCAAGAGGCATGTTTGCAGTCTTGTCATGTAGTCATGTATTTATTTAATACATAACTATGAATTTGCCTTAGGGGGAGGTTTGAACTTTAAAATTATTGCAGGCTTTATGATCTGGTACTGTTATAAACATGGTACTAGAGAGCATTTTGGTGAGATAGCTTTCTGTGTGGCTGCATCTTAAGTTCATACAGTAAAAAGCTATTGTGGCCCCTTCAATAGAAAATCAATTTTTTCTAAGTAAGATTTGGAAAAGAAGAAAAATGGACTGGTCCTTTTCTCACACGAAGAAACTTAGAGAAATGGAGAAATTTGTCTATGGCAGAGAAAGTCAGTAGTAGGAAAGAACCCAGACAAAGGGTCTCTTAACCGATTTTTACCCCAGAATGCCTCACTGAACATTTCATTTGAAATTAATCCACCCAAAGTGTTGTAAAGCCCAGATACTACTTAGGGATGATAGAAATTTTAAGTGCCCTTTTGTAACTACCTTATTCTTAGCATGGTCTGAACAATCCACTCTTCATTACACCGTTTTTATAGGAAAAAAAAAATAACTGGAAATAAGCACATGACTTTATTTATTTTTGGTTTTCTGAGACAGGGTTTCTCTATGTAACATCATTGGCTGTCCTAGAACTCACTCTGTAGATCAGACTGGCCTCGAACTCACATCGATCTGCCTGCCTCTGCCTCCTGAGTGCTGGGACTAAAGGCATGGGCAAGCATGTCATTTTAAAAGTAGCATTAATACCTGCTTTCTCTTAGTTTGCCAGACACAGACAGACGGTGTGGGGGATTTATCCAGGGAGGTGTTCTGTGTTTCTGTTTGCTTGTTTGCTTGGTTCTTGTTGATATTGCTGCACCTTTTTAGTGGTCGTATTCTTTGAATTAAATAGGACAGTGGTAAGAAGGACGCACTCACTGGGCACAGCAGCACAGGCCTTTTATCCCAGGCAGAGGTAGGCAGATCTCTGTGGGTTAGAGGCCAGTCTGGACTACATAGCAAGTTTCAGGGCAGCCAGGGCCACATAGAGAGACCCTGAATATACCATAAAACAAAAACAGGACATTTCTCTCAACATTTGAGCCACCAAAATTAGGTCCTGCCTTTAGCTCTGGTCAAGACTGTGTGCCATTTGGCAAAGTACAAGAATTCCCCTAGTGGGCTCCTCGTGGCTTAGCCCCTGCAGGAGGCTGGGGCTGAGCTTTCGCTTGTCTCATTGGTGGGGGTGCCAGTCTTCCATAGCTCACTCTGGAGCTAGTCTTTTTCCTCAATAAGGTGTTTGTTTGTTTGTATTTTCATCTGCTGTGTAAAAGGAGGTACTTCCAGTGGAGTTCTTAATGATATACTCAGTAACTATGTGTGAATTGCCCTTCATCTCTGAATTGTAATGTTTTCCCAAACTCATCATCTTGCTTCCTTTAACTTTTGTGGAATCTCAGGGTGGTGGTGGTGGTGGGAGGGAGGGTGGAGTATTAAAAAAAAAAAAAAAAAAAAAAAGTAGGTGAAGGGTTATTTCAGCTCTTCATGCATTTCTTCAAGTTGTACAGTCCAGGGCGGGATGTGGCATTTTCTATGGAATTGTGACTCAGAAGATGGGGGAGAGGAAGAGAGTAACTAATAATTACCGGGTGGCAGCTGCTATATGCTAGGCTCTGGGCTTGGCCTTCCAGGACTTCTCCATCCCCTCTTCCCCACCTCCACCCCACCTTACCCTGAGCCAGGTTGCAGACTAGGCTATGAACCTTCAGATTCTTAAGTAAGTCCTTCCACTGGACCAAACTACTACAGAAAAGCAGTGGCTATATCTTTGCTGCTGTATGTCTAGCTTGAATAAACTGATAAAGGATTGTGAAGATAACTTAGTTACTCCTTTCCACAGTGGGAATGCAGAAAACAGGAGGGGCTGAAGTCTGGTATAGTCATAGTTTAGTGAAACTGAAAATCAGTTATCTGAGTATGGTGGTATATGCTTATAATCCCATCACTTGGGAGGAGGAGGCAGGAGGGTCAGAAGCATGAGGTCATTGTGGGCTACGTAAGATCCTGTCTCAACACACATACAAGATAAAAAGAAATTGAAAGTGTTGGTCAGGGTTTGAAGGAATTTTTTTAAAGTGGTCCTAGAGTAGAGAAATTTCTAATTATATGAAAGGGAAAAGGTACTTAGAAAGCAAAATGATTGTAAAGTTAAGTGCAAAGACATACACGTATGCATGATAATGTATTTCATACATGAAGTACAGAAGTATGTAATAATGTTTACCTCAGTAGTTCACTTATCTGTATTTTTTTTTTTTAAAAAATGTTTATAGTTTGGGAAGAGGAAATACAGAATCCTAATTATTTTTTAAAGGTCATTTTATTAACATTAGAAAACCTTAAGCCAAGCCAGGTAGTGGTGGTGTAAACTTTAATCCCAGCTCTCCAAAGGCAAAGGCAGGCAGATAGATGTCTGAGTTGAAGGCAAACTTGGTGTACTGATTGAGTTCTGGGACATCCAGGACTACATTGCGATGTCTTGAAAAACATGAAAGAAAAAAAGAGAGGGAGGGAGGGAGGGAGGGAGGGAGGGAGGAAGGAAGAAAGAAAGAAAGAAAACCTTAAGCCTTTCAGATGTGAGGGCACAGGGACTGAAGATCTGTGTATGTTTTTACCCTGAGTATTTGAGACATCTTGTGCATTTGTGGCTGTTTTTTCTTTAGTAACACGAGACTCAAGTTAGTCATATCACCAATGAAATGAGGCATGTGGGGTTTGTCTTCCTATAGAGGACCGCAGTGCATTTTTTAACTATAAGATAATGTCATGAAATACGTTAAATTAAAAAGGATAATCCCTTTTCTCAGACAAGAACCTGAAGATAGCTCAAGGTCTCAGAAGACACATTTTAAACCCTTGCTCTACCAAGTGCACGCAGCCTATTGGCTGGTGTGTGCGATGCTTGGGGACCAGCTGTCTTGCTCTGGACCCTTTAATGCTTCCTCATCTCTGATGCTAATAACCCTACTTTGAAAAACTGGATGTTTTTCTTCATTATTATATGCACAGAGTTTTGAAGGACTGTGCTTTGTATCTTTTTATTTGTCAGATGTAGAAGATGAAAGATTCACCCAGAAAAAGCATTTAGACCTTTCATTTAATAAAGAGGGCAGGAGGAAGGGAGAGAAAAGGCTGCCGCAGAAACAGAGGTGACTGGGTGGCTGAAGCCTGCAGTGCTGTGTGTGTTCTGTGATTCCAGAGTGAGGACAGTCGGTGCTTCCAGAGCGGCTGGGGCTGAGCAGCTCTACAACCTTCCTTTCCTTGGACAATTGAAAACTCCCAGTGTGGCTGGCCTGCTCACAAAAGGTTTCTTTCTTTAAGGCCTTGCACTGCCCACTTCCTCTCCCTGTGCCTTCCCTTGCGTTTTGTGAGGGTGCTGGGAACACTGGGTCTCTAGTCCCAGCGCCCCTCATTGCTGAGGTTTGGGCCCCTCACGAGGCACGTGTGTGCTTGCTCAGTGTGTTGGAATGTTTGGTCTTTGTGGCACACACTTCCTTGGATTGGTGCAACCGACACACGCTTCAAGGGGTGTGGGGCCACGCTGCAGATTCTTTGTGAGTGGTTGCAAGGTTGGAAGAGAGCGTCTCTGTGCTGAAGGTCCCCCCTCACTCAGTGCACTTGTATTTACCCTTTGCAAGGGGTAAACACCGCTTGTATTTCCTTTTCGGCTACTGAAGGACAGAAAAGAAACCTGCAGCTATGCAAATATCTAACCTCTGGATCAGGCTAGCCTTTCCCTCCCTCCCTTTCTCTATAACTGACAGTGATGCCTTCAAGCCAGGACTTTGATACTCTCTGCTTGCTGGAACACCTGAGAATGAGGAAATCAAGAATCTTTAGATTCCTCCTCTTAGGGAATTAAAGTCTTAATGGCTTAAGAGTTTTAAATTTTAGCTGCTGTTACTCTTAGAACTTTTTGCACATTCTGTTTATTCATCACAAAACATCTAAGATGTCAGAGGTGCTGACCAGTCAGTCATTTGCGATAAGGCTGTGGTAAAGGGTGTTTTGTTCTCAGGGTCGTAGAGGCCTAGGGACAGGTGGTTGATTCTCATACAGTTCTTAACATGTCTTCAGAGTTTTGCCTGGGAAAAGTTAGCTCTTTTGTTCATTGATTTTCATAATGGTTTGATAGGCATATCTATTTCAATAATGATTTCAAAACAATATTTAGATACCAAAATTGATTTGTGGCTTTAGTCTCTTCCTTCCTTCCTTCCTTCCTTCCTTCCTTCCTTCCTTCCTTCCTTCCTTCCTTCCTTCCTTCCTTCCTTCCTTTTTTTGAAACAGTGTTCCTTTGTATAACTCTAGCTGTCCTGGAACTCACTCTGTAGACCAGGCTGACTTCAAACTCAGAGTTCTAACTCTCTCTGCCTCCCGAGTGCTGGGATTAAAGGCTTGCAGCACCATTGTCCAACAGATATGTGGCTTCGGTTTACATGTGATGATTATGATCACAGATTACTACTTTCAAGGCTAAATTCTTATTTGGCTTCCTAGGGCAGCGGTTTCTGACCCCGTGTTCCACGGAGCCTGTGATGGGGAGGTCTGAGAGTATGGAGGGCAGGAATAGCTGTGCATACTTGAGAGTCTTGACTCCTTTAGATACCCCAGTTGCCTCTAGAATTCGGTTTAGGAAGGGGTGTGGTATTTAAAAAGCCAATCCATGTGTAAGCATCTGCTCTGAGCCATTTGGTCTGGATCTTGAGTTGGGCTTTGATTGGGCTACAGCATATCCAACACTCTCCTGGCCAATTCTGCACCTTTCTCTTGTGACCGACACTCCATCACTTTCACTTTAGAAACTGCCTGCTTTGCCAGTTGCATGGCAGGCTCCTAAATATATGGATTTTCCTGCAATCAACAAACAGTGTTCTAGGCAAGCAGGCTTCTTATAAGTGCATTGGAGTCGACTGAGGGTAGTGACATGGGACCCACTCCTCTGCGAGGAGCCACACTCCTTTCTAAAACTGAACCGTTCTTTTATAGTTATATATTTGGGGTGCTCTCTGCACGGGAGCAACATTTGAAATTGGATAGCATTGGTAGCCAGTAAGTCAGATGGGAAGGGAGTCACCACACCCCTTTCATAGCCCGTGGGGTTATTCAGAAAAAGGTACTACTCTAAAACCAAAGTTGAAAAAGAAAGGTGGCTGACTGGAAAGTGGAAGGGGGTTCATGGGAATGTGAGGAGGATAGTCGGAATGAATGGAGTCAAAATACATCACATACATGTGTGAAAATGTCATAATGAAAGCCATTTTTATGTGTAGCTAATATATGTTAATAAAAGCATTCTTTTTAAAAAGGCCAGTAAGATGGCTTGTTTGGTAAAGGCACCTGCCATTTGAACCCAACCATCTGAATTCAGTCCCAAGAGTTAACTCCTGCAAGCTGTCCTCAGACCTCTCTCTCTATGTATGTATGTATGTATGTATGTATGTATGTATGTATGTATATATACATGCTTCAGCACATCTATGCTTTGACACATATTGTACACACACAGTGATAAAATTGAAACATAAGATGATAAACAGGAAGTGAGAAGGAAGCCATGGTTATATCTTTTCAATAATAAAATAATAACTTTTTTTTTTAATTGGGGCAGCCTGTGTGCCACAGATTGTGTGCGCAAGTCAGAGTTGACTTTGCGAAGGTCTTCTGTCTTTAGGTCGCCAGACAAGCACCTTCTCCTGCTGAGCCATCTTACTAGCCCGGGATTACATTATTGATCATTGGAAATGGTCTGAAGGGTTTTTAAATCGTAGTGGTGGCAAGATATTGTGAGTGGTCATACTGTGTAAAATAATTTTCCCTGTCGTACCTGGTTTTTTTATTGTTTATTTTATATGTACTAATAATATTTAGTTACCTGAGACAGTAATTATAGATCAAGTAAGAATTTTTTTTAAACATTTGTTAGTTCTCTTTATTTTTAGCTCTTTATGAATTTTATACACACATGGCCTGGTGGCCTTCAAGCCACAGGATTCACAAATACTTGTTTTGTGAGGCTACCCAAAATCTTTGTAAATACAGGGTGGGTATATACTGACTATGACAATATTGTTTATGTGTGTGTGTGTGTGTGTTACATAATACAGGTTCATAGGATAAAAAATGCAGCCCTTTATTTCCATTTAATTGGAGGAACATGATTCCCCTTTGTGATCAACATCAAAGCAACCATAGCAAGTGCTGTAAGTCATCCTAGGAAACTGTGATTCTCATATGTCTGGCAAATACTTTAAAAGTTTGGCTTACATTTTCTGTGAGCATGTGTGCATGTGGGCATGCAGTGGAGGTCAGAGGACGATGTCCGGGGTTCTGTTTTCTTCCTCCCCCCTGGGGAGGAGGAGCTGGGGATCTGACTCAGCTTATCAGGCTGGGTGGCAAGCATCTTTACAGTGAGGTATGAATGAGGAGTGTCCTCTCAGTCTGGGGCATGTGAACACGTGGTCCCCAGTTGGTGGTGGTGTTTGGAGAGGTTTAGGTGCTGCAGCCTTCTTGCAGGATGAAAAGCCTTTGCTACTTTGGGCAAGACTTTGAGATTGAAAAGATTTTCCTACCTCCAGTTCTCTATCTGCTTTATGCTTGTGGTTGAGGATGCTAGCTCTTAGCATCCTGTTCCCACTGCACTGCCTGCCGCCTGCTTCCCTGTGACCCCACCGTGATGGACTCTTACTCCTTTGGAACTGTAAATCAAGATAAGCCCTTTCTTCCATAACTTGCTTTTAGCCATCATATTTTAGCACAGTGACAGGAAATTGACTGCTATAGCCACAAAGCAATCTTTCGAGCCCTAATAAACACATCTGAAGATACACTTGATGACTGTCTGGATTCTGTTCTTTGACTCTGGGTGCAATAAATACTCATTAAGGCCCAACTAGAAACTGTTGACCTAAGAGACATTTTCAAAAAATAAAAATGAAAACCATTCTGTGAGTTCTGGGATGTAGCAAAGTCTGTAGAGTGTTTGGCTAGCATCAGGAAGCCCTGGTTCAATCTCCATTACTGATGAACCTGGTGTGATGGACCCGTTACCCTGACGATGCAGAGGGGAGTCAGCAGAAGCGAGCTCCCTGAGGCCAGCTTGTTTGTGTCAAAACACATCCTACTCTGAAAGTTGGAATTACACTTTTGTTACTGTTGTTTTTTGAGACAGGTTTTTTCTGGAGCCTTGGCTTCCTGGAACACTCTTACAGAGATCCACCTTCCTCTGCCTTCCGAGTGCTGGGATTAAAGTTGTGTGCCATCATGTCTGGCATTGGAATTACACTTTAAAAATGAAATGTGTACTGTAATTCACAAGCATGAAGAAGCTGATCACTCTATAGTCATGTCTTAGTTAGGGTTTCTATTGCTGTGAAGAAACACCATGACCACAGCAACTCTTAAGAAGAAAAACATTTAATTGGGGCTTAGTCCTTTATTGTCATGTTGTGAAGCATGGCAACATGCAGGCAGACATGGTGCTGGGGAGGTGCTGGGGAGGGAGCTGAGAGTTCTACATCTTACTGGGCATAACTTGAGCTTATGAGACCTCAAAGCTGGCCCCCACAGTGCCACACTTCCTGAAACAAGGCCACACCCACTCCAAGGCCACACCTCCTAATAGTACCACTCCCTATAAACCAAGCAGTCAAACATATGAATCGATGGGGTCATTCCTATTCACACCACCACATGTGGTAAGATGAAAACCATTCAGCATAGCTCAGACACCTGTTTGGAAGTTCAGGATCCCAGTGGTCCCACAAAAATGGCCAGCTCAGATTTTCAGGGCAGGGTGGTGGGGAGAGGAAGGACTGGCTTTGGTCTCCCTCCCTCCCTCCCTCCCTCCCTCCCTCCCTCCCTCCCTCCCTCCCTCCTTCCTTCCCTCCATCCTTCCCTTCCTTCCTCCCCCTCCCTTCTTCCCTCCCCACCCCCCATTCCCTCCCTTCCATCCTCCCTCCCTTCTACCCTCCCTGCCTTCCCTCCCTCCCTCTCTTCCTTCTTTCCTGTGTGTCCTTCCCTCCCTCCCTCCCTTTCTTTCCTTTTTATTTTCTTTCCTTTCTCCCGCCACCCTCCCCCCCAGCCCCCTACTGGCCTGAAACCAGGATGCCTTTGAACTCATGGAGAGCTTCCTCTTGCTTACATGCTGTGATTTAATGCTAGTATACCACTACTCCAGGCTTAGGCTGGTCTTCTGAACTTATAAACTTGTTTTGAATTACTCTATAGACCAGGCTAGCCTTGAACTCACAGAGATCCACCTGCCTCAACCTCCTGAGTGTTGGGATTAAAGGCATGAGCCACTACTTCCAGCTTTGAACTTTAAAATTTTGAATTTCTGTAATAACCAGACTCAGTTTCTGTGTGTCTGTGTGTGTGTGTGCACACTCACAGACATGTGCTCTCATTCCTGGAGGCCAGAGTGCAACTTGGAGTGTTCTCAGGCACTGTTCACTTTGTTTGAGAGTCTGCTATTGGCTAGTCTGCCTCTCCAGTGCTGGGATCACAAGTATGTATCCCCTTAACCATGGGTTCTGGGGACCCAGCTTAGCTCTCCGTGCTTGCCAGGCCTGTCCTTTGCTGATGTGCTCTCTTGTTAGCCTTTTGGATTTTCATTGACTACATCTAGAATGTCAGAAGTAGCTGTGCCTCATTTTTTTTTTTTAATAAATTACTAAAATTGAAGCTACAGTATGTTACTAGCTTACATTTTTATTTCTTTCCTTTTTTCTTCTTTATTTTCGTTGCGAAGGGGAAAGAGTGAAACTATCTTATTCCTTTGTAAATGATCTTTTCAGCTTTCTGACTGACTTTGGTGTAAGTGGAATTGGCATCTGTTCTTGGAGAGTTTAAGGACAGAGTTTGTTTGGAGTCTGAGGTGGCTGCACAGAGCCACTGTGCATAGCACAGGAGGCATATAGAAGACGATCAGATTGGGTGGGGTTACAATAGGCTTCAGAAATTGCCCTTTTAAAAAAATTTAAGGTAGCCTGATGGTGGTGACACACACCTTTGATCTCAATACTCAGGAGGTAGAGACAGGCAGATCTCTTGAGTTTGAGGCCATCCTGGTCTACAGAGTGAGTTCCAGGACAGCCAGGGCAACACAGAGAAACTCTGTCCCCAAAACAAAACAAACATTAAAGTTAGTTCAGTTTTTGGCTTGTATTTGAGGCAGGGTCTCACCATGGGGTTTTGGCTAGATTGGCACTCTTGGCTCTCTTTGATGCACTGTGCCTGTTGAATGCTGGGATTGGGGGTTGCCACTGTGCCTGTTGAATGCTGGGATTGGGGTTATGCCCCGTCACACTTGGCTTAGTTCTTAGATTTACATGATTATGTGAAACGTAGTCCTTCCTGTTGTGTTTCTGTCTGAAACCCAAGTTATGCTAAACATTTGAGGGTTACAGGAAAAAAACGCCTGAAAACAAACAATAGCTCCCCTCTTACAGCAGTCTAACGAGGTGCCCCTAATTGAATGACTTCTCTTATAAGTTGCTTTGGTCACGGTGTCTCTTAGTAAAAACACTAAATTACTATTTCTAATAGTTTTGTACATGGAATAAACCTTCTAATGTGGAACTTTCAAAGTTTCCAATTGTGGACATTTCAGATTTCAGATTTTTTGATGAAATGTGATCAACCTAATCAATTCGGAGGCTTCGAGAGTCCTGGGATAATCCAGACAAGGGCAGTGCAGTGCTTGGGAAGGTGCGTGTGTGCGTGCGTGCGTGCGTGTGTGTTTGTGTGTGTGTATGGGGGGGTGGGTGGAGCAGCCTGATGTTCTTAGAGGTTAGGCTTGTGAAGCAAGAGGCTGTGGAACCTGTATTGATGATCATCTATTGCTATGGACAAGTTAACTCCACATCAGTGCTTTAAAACAGCAAAAGTTACTATCTCACTCATTGTCTAAGGGTCAGGAATGTGGCAGCCATGTAGATAGTATTTTCAAGGAACTTCAGCCAGGTACCAGCTGGTACAGCTGTCCCCTGAAAGGCTCGGTTTCAACTCAATCTGTGGAGGCCCTTGACAGTGCAACCTGCTTTTTAGCTCTGTTTGAATCATGACAACAGGCTTCCCCAAACTCAGTAACACTGGAGAGTTGCCTTCTGTGACCCTTATTTTTTGTTTCATCCCTTAATTAGACAGGAGACACTAAGTCTGGTCCACACTCTCAGGATGGTGTCAGGAGGCAGCTACTTTGGGAGCCGTGATGGCATTCAAGTCCATCAGGAAGAGTGAGCAAGCAGATGTGTGCTTCCTTTGTGACTTGCAAGGCAAGAATGGTTACAGTAGCCCTTGTAGTTAGTGCCTTTCAGAGTGGAACTGGGCTTCTGACGGAACCGTGGTTGTACCAGTTGCCAGCTACCAAATCCTGTTGACTTCTCCTTCTCTGTACACCTGTAGGAGGACAGGAAGATGTCTACTGTCTCAATTTCAGAGGTTACAGAATGAGACCCAGGTTTTTAGAGCCTCAGGCAAGGACACATTTTTAGCTCTCATCATCTGTTAAATTTTTGTTGTTCTTTTGACCTTCCCTGAAGAATGGTTTCATTTAGATGACCTTTTGTAAATAAGTATTCTTTCTTTGTCTCACCTGGAACAGCTGATGTTTTAAATGCCTCACTGAAAATACAGAAACACTTTCCCACTACCAGGAAGGATGTTTATTCCCTTTCTGCCAGCAGGGAAGAGTCCTTTCTGCTATTTTTGTAGCTGGGTGAGGTCTGATTTCTCCAGAATTACGCCATACTGTGGTTAGCCATGGCCTATGAGAGGAAAATAGATTTACTCTTTAGAATCATTGGTTTTCTAAGAAATGTGCCATTTACTATCCAAATATGAATGCCTTTCTCAAGTAGAACGTAGTGGCTACTTTGATATCAGATGTGAAGTTTTCTCCCCAGCTAGAAATCTAAAGCCACGGGGTCCTTGGAACTTTGGTACCTAGGCTTTTTCACACATTAGAAACACACTGCAAACACTTGGGATGGTGCTTGACATTTGTGAAGAAATTGGTAGTGTCTAGAGTTGCTTTTGTGTCAAACATGTTTACAGTGGAAGTCTACAGCATACTAGGCAAATGTGACCACCAAGCCATATTTCTAGTACAAGTACATCTATGTGGATATCATGTAATTCGTTCTACATTTTCTACATTTTACCAGACTTATGCCAACCTCTCACCTCTGCATGTAGGATGCCCTGAATTACTTGATTTGGTCAGTTATAGTGTAGAGTCACGTCATGATTTCAGACTTCTATTTAAGTTCATCACTGGCTGTCTGCAGTGTGCTTATTCCTATAAGGTTCTGATGGCATGAGTTATGTGGCTGGAAAGTTACTTTGGATGTTTCCTTTTTACAATGAAAATTATTTATTTTTATTTATTGAGAAACACCATGACCAAAAGCAACTTGGGAAGAAAAGGATTTATCTCACTCTTCTATATCATAGTTCCATCATTGAAGGAAGTCACAGGACAGGAACTTGGAGGCAGGAGCTGGTGCAGAGGCCATGGAGTGTGCTGCTTACTAATCGCTTGCTCCCAGTGGCTTGCTCAGCCTGCTTTCTTATAGAGCCCAGGACCACCATCCAGGGATGGGAGCAGCCCTCCCTGTCAATCATTAATTAAGAAAATGTCCTACAGGCTTGCCTACAGCTTCATTTTATAGAGGTGATTTGTAATTGAGGCTCCCTTCTCCCTGATGACTTAGCTTGTATTAAGTTGACATAAAAAGCAGTCAACAAGCCTGGTGGTGGCAGTGCATGCCTTTAATCTTAGCACTTGAGAGGCAGAGACAGGAGGATGTCTGGGAATTCAAGTCCAGCATGGTACAGAGTAGCCAGTGTTATACAGAGAAACTCTTGTCTCAAAAATCCAAAACCAAAACAAGCAAAAAAGAAAAAAAAAAAAAAGAAAAAGAAAAAGAAAAAAAAAACCAACAACAAAAGAACTAAGAACCACAGTCAACATACTTGTGTGTGTGTATGTGTGCACGTGTGCATGTGCGTGTGTGCGTGTGCATGTGTGAGGTTTTGTGTACCAAGTACTTGCAAGTGCCTGTGGAAGCCAGGGGTGTCAGATCCCTGGAATTGGAGTCAGCTGGCATTCATGAGCCACTTTGTGTGGGTTCTGGGAACCAAGCTATGTCTTCTAGGAGCAGCCTCTGCTCTGCCTTTCAGGCCACCGGCTGTTCCCTTTGTGCTGTGTAGACAAGTCTTAGAGGGTGTCCTTGTCTCTTCAGGGTTGCCTGCTCCTCCAGGAAGGAAGGTGTTTTAAAAAATGTATTAAAAATGCAATGTTACATTTTCTGCAAAATTTATATTCTACCCAACCAATGTATCATCCTTATTCCCCTCTCCCCCTTTTTAAGACTGGACTGGAATTCACTATTCAACCTGATCTTGAACTCAGAGATCTTCCTGCCTCTGCTACTAAGTACTAGCATCCATGTGTACACCATCACGCCCAGCTTCCATTTTTCTATCATCTGAGAGGCTTGCAGTTGAAAATGTTGCTCTCTCTCTCTCTCTCTCTCTCTCTCTCTCTCTCTCTCTCTCTCTCTCTCTGTGTGTGTGTGTGTGTGTGTGTGTGTGTGTGTGTGTGTTTGATTGTGGAGACTAGAGGTCAGCCTTGGATGTCATTCCTCAAGACCTGTGGACTATGCCTTTTGAGACAGGGTCTATCACATTTGTCTGTGTCCACATATGTGTGTGCCTGCAAGTATAGGTCAGAGAGTGGAACCTTGGGTGGAAGACAGTCTCTTCTGGGCTGCAACTCCAGGTGGGCTGGACCGGTGGCCACTGAGCCTCAGGAAACAATCTTGCCTTCCTCTCCCTGGGATTACAAGCATCCACCACTATGTTTCGACGGGCTTGTGCTTGTGTAGTAACTTCTATGTGTGGACTTTGAGAAACGCCTTTGTGTTTATATCAGCTGATGCTTGAGCCGCCCTCCCCCCTTCTTGCTTTCCCACCCAGCATCTTGGAGCCACCAGAAGTAGACCACATGTCTTGTGTATCCTTCATCAGCACAGGCATCAGAGTCTCCTCTCTGAAAAAGGAAGCAATTGACAGTTTAAAGCTCTGAGTAGGATGGGTACTGCTCACAGGGAAGGCATAGTGACCGTTTCTGTTCAGGTGCATTTGAACACCACTTTCCCTTATGTCCTGCAGCCCAGGTGTTTGCAAGGCATTGCTGTGTTAAATTCCTCCAACACTCTTCTTTCCAGTGTAAGTGCTGTACAGATGCTCCAGAATTATGTTTAACTACCTCATTCTCTTGTGTGGGTTAAAGTGTCTTCTGTGTGATTGTTATATTGATTTCCTCATTCATGAACAACCACCTCTTTCCTTGTAATGGCAAGGCAGAGTAACTTCTGGCTCAGTTCTATTATGAGTGCAAGTACTATGTTTTTTAATTCAATGAGTTTGTCTTGATTTGTTTTAGATTTCCGATGGCCCAAGCTCAGGCAGTTAGTGATGTCTGGGTTGTCTCATCCTAGGCTTTTAGGATGCCGAAGTTTTTGGATGATAGAAATTGACTGTAACTCCATTCATTCAAAAGAGTGTTCAGCTTCAGTCACAGGATGTAGTATTATTTAACTGTGGAAGATGAAAATTACATTGATGGAAGTGCTCACAACTTGTTACAGTGAAAACATTTCCCTTTCAGTACTTTTATTTGGAAAATATTCTCCAAGAACAATCTATCAACTAGCTGTACTTTAGATTCAGTTGGGGAGCATTTGACATAGATTGTGCATTGTTTTCTAAATGTAGTTTAGCTTTTCTGTCTCTTTGTAGCCAACGCTGGCCTAGAACTAACGCTGTAGCCCAGGCTGGCCCTGAGCTTGTGTCTCAGCCTCTGGAGTGCTGAAATGTCAAGTATGAGCCACCAACCCAGCTTAGTGTGAGGCTGAGTCTAACAACCTGTATTTGTGGGAGACAGGACAATAATCTCTATAGTTGGTAGGCAGGAGTGTCTGGGGCTTGTGATCTTCTGTAACCACCCTACCAGCATACCAAAGGACGCTTTATATCAGCTAACAGCTACATTTGTTTCAGTTCTAATAAAGAGGTTTATTAGTTACTTTTCTATTGTGATTAAAAAAAAATATCGTGGCCAACACAACTTAGGAAAGAAAACATTTAATTGGGCTTGTGGTGCCAGAGGGTTGGAGTCCATGGTGATGGGGCAAAGGCACGACAGCACCAATAGCCGAGAGAGCTCACATCTTCAACTACAAACATGAGTCTTTTGAAACCTCAGATCCCAACCCAATGACACACCCCCTCCAACAAGCCCATACCTCCTAATCCTTCCCAAACAGTTCCACCAACTAAAGATCAAGTATTCAAATATACGATTCTACGGGCGCCATTCTCATCCAAACCACCCCAGAGGTATTTGCGGTGTTCTCCTCTTGAGAAACATTGTCCTTGCAGGCATTGTCTGTGCCAGGCTGTTTCTTTTTAGAGACCTGACATCATGGATGGTGCTTTAGTCTGCCGGCCAGAATAAGGGGGCTTCTCATTGGTAATGTTGCACTTGTGTTGATATAATGGCCACCCATTTCCCCACCTAGTCCCCTCCTGCTTTCCTGCCTCTGAGAGTGCCTTACTGCATTTGATAGGTTTGCTTGGGCTGAGATGTGGGTACAAGGAACAAGGGTGACATCACCAGGGAATAGACCTCTCCCTTTGGCATCCCTGGGGTGCAATACCTGTTTCCACATACATCCTCTTTATCATTTACCCCCAAGCATTCATCAAGGGATTCCTAAGTGGGAACCATTGGGTTAATACCACAAAGTCCAAAGGTGGGTGGTAAACCAGAGAGCCTGTCAGCCTAGAATTCAAATTAGCATTTAGTTCCTGATCACTCCTGAAATGGCTGGGGCCAAGGTCCAGATGGAGCTTGTGGGAAGGCATTGTACAAGTTGTTGTGGATGTTGGGAAATTGGCAGCCCCATGGTTTCCTTGAACACCCATCTCAAAGGCCTCGTCTTGAATCAAGTCTGTTTTGGTCCTTCTGGGTAGTCCCTCCAGATCTCCGTTACCCTCCTGGTCATGGACCGACTGTCCATCTGTGCATAGCAGTTGTGTCTGTTCACACCTGTAGCAGAAAGGAATGGCACACATGGTATGTGTTCATCAATGTCTGGGTGCCAGCCAGCATGCCAGTGTGTGGGAAGTGATTCCCAAGGATTGAAATGAATTGGATCTGGTTTGTGTTTAATTTTGGTGCCATTCTTAGGAAAGAGTACATTTTGATGAACTGTGTTACTTTTTTAGATTGACAGGCAAGCAGAAAAACCTTTTGTTATTTTAGTGTTCTGTAGCTCAGGCTGGTCCTAACCTCAAGCCTCAGCTTCCCCATTGCTTGGACTGTAGGCTTGTACCACTGGCGACACCAGAAAAAGTCCTCTTTTTATTCTAACCCTGCTGAAAACCTATCTGAAGGGTCAGCACTTCTTTCCAAAGAGTAGTCTTGTTTTTAAGAATGCAGAGGAGGCTGAGTAAATGGTTCTTTGCGTGGCTTGTGGGTCAGTCACAACTGCATAAACTGGGTAATATGTAAGAAGTCTAAGGTGGGGTGGAAAATGTGAGTGTACATACACTGATTGCTGCCTACATGGCGCCCAGGTGCACGGGGATGGACATCATAGCTACCTGGGGAGTGGCCTCATGGTCTCAAGCTGGGTTCTAGCACAGTTTTGTGTAGGTGCCCTGCATGATGCTAGTGTACAGGCATTGTGGACATAGGTGGACAGAAATTCAGAACATATGTCATTTTGTCCCCTGCAGTGTCTTCCTCCTGAAAGTAGAATAAAGGAAAACTTGGTTATAATTTGCTTGGTTGGGTTTTGTTGAGCAGGCAGGTCTGCTTTTCACCTCATAAAAATAGTTGGTGGGAGGGCTGGAGAGATGGCTCAGTGGTTAAGAGCTCTTGCTCTTCTTACAGAGGACCCAGGTTTGATTTCCAGGACCTATATGGACAAACGTCCAGTTATAAAGGATCTGGACTCCATGGGTACCAGGCATGCATGTGTTGAAACACTAACACATACATATGAATCTTGAAAAATAGTTTAGCAAAGGTGGATGTGTGTTCACAAGTATGTGCGCTCTCCTGTGTGTCAGCATGCAGAAAACCTGGTTCAGCTAGATGGAGTGGCTGGCCAGCAAGCCCTGTGGATGTGAGGTTACAGGCACACGTCCATGCCCAGCTTGTGTGTGGGTGCAGAGGATTGGAACTCAGTTCCACATGCTTAGGTAGCAAATAGTTTTTTTGCTGATCCATCTTCCTAGTCCCAGGGCAGGGCTAGGGAGATGCTCAGTGTGTAAAAGCACTTGCCTTGCAAGCATGAGGACCTGAGTTAAAACTCCAGAATCCACACAGGAAGCCAGATGCGTACTTGAAGCCCCAGTGGAGAGACAGGAGGCAGAGACAGGTGATTCTGTGGAAGTGCGGAGGTTTCTAGTGTGGCAAACACGGTGTTAAAACAGCAGAGAACCGTGTCTGAAGGTGGAAGGCTACTGCTGACACCCGAGGTTGTCCCTGACTCTGCTTGCTATGGGATGCCGCTGTCTGAATGCACACAAAGGAATGAGTGTGCATATATTATTACACAGGTGTTTCAGAGCAGTGGTGTTTACTCATAGCAGCAATGTCAAACTTGTTCTTTTGTTACAGCTTTTGCCTATGAAACACAAACACGAGACTCAGAGCCCACGTGGAGTTTATTGGTAGGGAGGAGAGAAAGGAAGACAGAGTGAAGAAGAGAAAGAGGGAGCAAGAGAGGAAGGGAGGGGCACATTTGGTGTGCTTGCTTTAAAGGGGAAACTAGCTTGCCATGAGTCCCCTGCACAGCCAGATAAGTCATGAGGTAGAGATGGCATGGCCATGAGCGTGCCGCCCATCGTCAGGGACTGAGATCAGCAGACTGCTGGGTTCCACCAAAACTTGGATGTTAATTTCCTTATCAGGGTTTTGGCATCAAATAAATAATTATAATAATTATAATTAGAATAATTATAGACATCCATAGTAATTTAAAATTACAAATTTTGCACCAAGTCCAGTAAAGTCAGTTTGTAGTAAAATGTATGTATGTATCTGAGGGCTGCCTCCCCAGAGGTCCCAGCAGTGAGGGGGAAAAAATGAGTATAGTCCCAGGAACAGAATCCAGTGTCTAATAAGTACTTGTACATTTACAAATTTGGGCAGGAAAGATTTGGAGAGCCTGAGAGCCTGAATACAGACTGTCTCAGGAGGTCTTGAGGAATGTATTCCTCACAGTTCACTTCCTGGGTAAGCTTCTGTGTGGGGGCTCATCAGTTGGTGAGATGCTGTTGGTGAGAGCAAAGGGTTTTCTGGGAAGAGTGTGTGTGGAAGGGGGCGGCAAAGCTTGCCACACATATGTGTATCTCTGTGTGTGGTTAGATGTTTTCTTCAGTCCCTTTATCTTATTTCTCAAATATTTAAAAATTACATGTAGTGTGTACGTGGCTTAGAGAACTTATCACAGATCAACAGAGCAGACTGGAAGATGAGAGCCCAGCAAGTGTGTGTGCTTGTTGTAGTTGGTGTGGTGGGTGCCAGGTGGGATGCTCAGAGCTGGTTGCTGACAGACCCAGAATTAGGGCAAAGGCTAAAGTCTTTCCTCTGAAACAGAGAGATGGTTCAGCAGGCAGTGGCATTTGCAGTCATGCCGACAACCTGGATTCAATCCCCTGGACCCACACGGTAGAAGGCAAGAACCAATTCTCCTGCAAGTTGTCCTCTGACCTTTACAACTGAAAGGTGGTGCATGTAACTGCACACATACAAGATAAGTAAAATGTAAGGAAAAAAACCCACTGTGTTTAGCAGGGCAGGGTGGTTGACTCATACCTCTATCCTAGCGCACAGGAGGCTGAGGAAGGGAAATTACAACCAGTTTGAGAACAGCCTGTGCCAAACAGTGGAACATCTCAGGAAACCAAAAGAACTGTTTCTAGTTAAAGAATGTGATGTGCTCATCACATGAGGTTCTAGAGGCAGTACTCCCGAGCTAGAACATCGCAGAGACCAGTTGAAGCAATGACGTTTTTTTCTGCAGTGGTAATTTATTTGATAATTGCCAGAGAATGTCTGGAGCACACTGCCTGTATAATCTGAGCCACAGTTTCATCTGAACCACTGAATTGTGGCAACTTTGTAGCAGTTGTTCTAAGAATTGTCAGTGTGCCTGGCTCTGTGTCAACAGGGCATACCTGCCAAAAAACACTTGCCACAATAGTCTGATCCAAGTAATACTTCTGTTACTGAGCAACATGCCACTATCATCAAGGTTCCTGATTGACGGTGTGTTCTGAATCAAGGTGCAGACTGGGTTCCAGGCAAGACGCAGCAATACACTCCAAGTGCCTGGCACCCACCCTCTGGATCCTTCCTGACTGCCCAGCCTGGTGGTGTTACTCTCTCCTAAGGAAGGGTTTTCAGGGAGAGAAAACTGTTTCCCATGGCTCCCTTGGAACTCTATTCTGTTTAGGCATCCTTCTGCCACAGAGGAAAGAAGGGCAGGTAGAATCCCCATGTCCCAATAGTCTAGCTACTTGAAATAATTTCATTGAAAGCTTCCTAGCTGGTACAGTGAGGACCAGTAATCACACCAGTCCTTACAGCCCTTCGAGTGAGGCAGGTAAGTGCCCACGTTGCAGCAAAGGCAGCAGAAACTTGGACTTCTGGCCTGGGCAGGCCACGAGAGCAGTAAGGCTCTAGGCCAGGTTGGACCAGGTCTTCTGGCCTGTTTTCCACTCACCATTTGTCCACACTCACTAGCAGTGCCAACTCGGTCACTTCTACAAAAGCGTATTTGAAAGCCCTTTCTTAACAGCACTTAACAATGAGTGTATTGCTCTCAGTTCGGTTCACTCAGCTGATAAGATCCAAGGTGAAGAGGAACAATCAGGGGCCAGTGTCTGTCTGCACTTGGAAGGCTTCTGCAGAGCCCAGAGGCAGCCTAGTCTGCAGTATCTGCAGAGCTGGGAAGATGGCTTCATTGGTGACAAGTCTTGTTGACCTTGACTGTAGGTATTGTGGGCGCATGGCCTCTGCCTTTGTGAAGTAATCCACAGGCAGGCAGGAACTCGTCTGGACACTTCATCCACAACCATGTGTGCTTAGCACATGAATGGAATGGGAAAGATGAGGTATAACTGGCTTACTATGAAAATCAGGGGCTAATTACCTATACTGTTTCTGATCTCTGGATAGCCCTGTGGTGGCAGACTGGAGTTTTCGGGAGGTTGACAGTCTCTTAAGGCCACCAGTACAAAAGGAGGAAAGAAAAGGAGGAAAGGCAATCTTGATCTGCCTGAGTATGAAATGGTATCTCATTCTTTTTGCTATACCTTGTGCCTTAATATAGGAAGGCACACGGTTATGCCCCTGGGTAATTTAGAGTGGAAAGGTGGCCTCCAACACAAGAAGGCGTTGAGAGATTCACCAGGAAGGCTTTGTAGCTTCCTGTAATGCTGAGGTCTGAATAGTTCTGCAGTGAGTGAGCCAGAGTTTGTGCTCATCGGGACCGAAATGTTGATCACTGCCCAGTACTGCCGTGTGTGAGGGCAGGCGGAGCTCTTGGTTGGAGGTCCAGGGAGAAGATCTGTGACTGCTTATGGGGGAGGGGCAGTTCACGTGGCTTGGAGCAATCAGGAGTCTGATGTCACTAGTAGGCCTATTTATGGTGTCTTTTCGGAATGCTGACGGTGTGAGCGGAGCCTCTTCCAGTTTTTTGCACCTGTGTATTTCTAAGGAGCTGTGGCTTCCTTTCTATTTTTAACCCCTCTCTATCATCTGATAGGTCTTAGAGTTTCTCTTACACTCCTGTTCCAGCCAGGCCTTCAGGAAGATTTGAGCGAGTCAAGAAACAAGAATGCTACTTGAAATGACTAACACAGGGTGTGTCACTTGTGTGTCACCCCCTCCCCATTTTTTTTCCTGAGGCTAATGTCAAATGTGTGGTCAATGGATGGATGAGTAGGTAGGTGAGAATTTACAGGTTCTGTCTCTGAATATTCTATGCTTGGGATCAAAGCCAGGGCCTCATGTATGTGAGGCAAACTTCCCATCAGGGTCACACCCCACTCTTCAGATCAGTGCTCATAACCTTGATAATACCCATGCTAAATAAATATATAGGCAATTTCATTTCCTTTCTCTCTCATTTCTTTTCTCTCATTTCTTTTCTTTTTCCTCTTTTTTTTTTTTTTTTTTTTTTTTTTTTTTGACACGTGGCCATTATAGAGAAAGACAAAAGCCCAGCCCCCAAGATAGATTTTTATTTTAAAAGCTGGGTGGTAACACATGCCTTTAATCCCAGCACTTGGGAGGCAGAGGCAGGTAGATCTCTGTGAGTTCGAGACCAGTATGGTCTACAAGAGCTATTTCCAGGACAGGCTCTAAAGACAGGGAAACCCTGTCTTGGGGGGTAAAAAAGATTTGGAGGGATCATAATTTGGTGATATCTGAATCTTTCTAAGAACAGAATCTGCTTTTAGCAGGAATTGTTAGTTTGATAAGAGACTTTACTGTGACCATGCTTTCAAGCAGATGGCTATTATACCTTCCACGAGGATGGGAGTCAGTGTGAAACACACACCTGGGTTTAGTGATGATCTGAAATGAAGGTGCAGGTTCTTCTGCTGTGACACGTTTTAATTAGCCGTGTCATCTCTGGGGATACTCAGAAGTCTGTCTTCTCATGGTTTCCCGTGTTTGGAGAGTTTTGCTTTGTTCTCCCTCATCTCAGGTTGACCAGCATCCTCATTGGAGGAATTAGAAATGCGGGACTATGACTAGAACTGTAGCATCTCTGTTGGGATAGATTTTTCTTAGAAGTAGTATTATTGGAGTGAAAGGTCATGCTATAAGCTGTTAACTTGAGTTAAGATACTTAAGTACATTTAAAAGTCACATTTTTCCAAAATACTTCTTGGTCTGTCTTCCACTACCCCCCCCCCATAGTTGTTTTGTTGAGTGGATGGGGCCTGAGGACAGTGGGTCCCCAGGTGACAGGGATCTTTCAAGATGCACACCTCAGGCAAGGTGTTTGGTTGTTACCTGTTGGCAACTGCTGGTAGTTCTTGGCACAGACAAATGCCCAGAAACACTTGGCTAGATTTGGTGAACTCGAGGGAAGAGAACAGTTGACCTTCCCTTTTGGAAGTTGGTTTTATTTATTGGCCCCTTTATTGGCCTTCATTTGCTAGCTATTTTCTGCTCACCTATGATAAAGGCACAGCAGTGACTAATTCACACCCATCACTTGTCCTCTGTGGCTTAGAGTGTAGCCTAGCACCATCTGGCCCTGGGTCTACTGTCCCAGGAACTGCTGGAGCTTTACAAACCTGTAACTCATTTTCTTCTCTGCCCCTTCCTTCTGACAGGCGCTTATCACGCAGCTCAGGCTAGCCTGGAACTTACATGCGGCCTTGGCTTTGAGCACACATCAGTCCTTCCTCAGCCTGCGGGGACACCACTCAGCTGAGATAGATGGCCTACCTACCTACCCACCTTCCTTCCTTCTGAACACTTCAGACACTTTAAGTGTTCTATTAATTATTAATTATCCGAGTTTTCCACCAAGGCAAACACAGTTTTTGTAGTTGGTGACTCACGGTCACATACTGTTTCTATTCATAGCATAGGTAGCATTGAACAGCTCTTACACTGTAGTTCCCCATGGAAGAAAACAACCAAAACCAAAGGAAGGGCAGGGGAGCCATGGCTGCAAGGACTGTTTGTGCACACGACTCAGTTTGCCTGTCGGTGGGATTCCTGGACACCTGATAGTAAAGAGGTTTAACCTGGTTTCTTAGCTGAGAACTAGAGGGAAGGAAGGGCCCGGAACAAGCCCGGGGTGAGCAGGGAGCTGGTGACCTTTGGCATACTTAGTCAGGGATGCCACACTTTATTCTTCCATGCCAGGCCAGTGATGAAGATTCGGAGTCTAGCTTAAGAAAGAGAGCTATGGGGCTTTGTTCCTTGTTTGTCTTTGTTTTCTTGTTCAACCAAACTGAAAGCTAAGTGAGTTTTAAAATGTGTAGCCCAGGCTAGCCAAGAGCTCATAATCCTCCAGCCTCTGCCACCTTCAGTAAATCCTACTGGCATGTGACACCACAACTGTCACGAAGCAAGTTTTAGAACTTGAAATGGCTGCATCTTGATTCCTCCTTTCTCCCCTGCTTTTGTTTCTTGTTTCTCAGTGTTGGCTTTGTTTCTTACTGAATATGTGTTTCTTCTCGTTGCAAGAGAACACATGGTCAGGACAGTCTGTAGACATAGTCCTTTATACTTGTGATCCAAGAGAAAACAGTGTTCTTTTCCTCAAATGAAATTTAAAAAGCCCTAAGGAATTGTCATTGGCCTGGGCTGTGTGGTGACAGACTAGCTTGTGTCACATGCTAGGGATGGGTCATGGACATCACCTTGATGGAGTTGTTATGAGCAGCTTGGTATTACATTTTTCTTCTGCTCTGGTTCACACACCTACTAACCTTCCTCCCTCTGCGCCTTTGAAAAAGCTTTAAAGCCTTTTGTTGACATACAGAGTTCACACCCGACTAAACTTGCAGTTTTTTTGTTTTGTTTTGTTTTTGTTTTTTTCTATTTTACACTGCTTCTACAGGAAGGCTGAGTGCCATGCTGTGGTATGTTCTCAGGGATTGCAGTTGGCTGACTGAACGATACTGGAGTCAGGGTATCAAGGCAGAGACTCAGAGTGTCAGGGATGGAGGGAACTCTACTATCCATTTGCCTTCAGTACTTTTGGATATATTATCACCTCCCAATACCAAGGCCCCAGCCTCAAAACTGAAAGTTGTTAGTGTTTAGATTGGGTCCTTCTCCAGAACCAAGGATATTGGCTCCTTGCGTTTCCAGGGTTTTCAGTGAAAAGGAACCTTGACGGTTAAAGAACATTAGATGTCTTAGATATCTGAGCTAAAGCTGTGATTGTCAGTATTTATTAGATCTCAGAAATTTAGAGTCTGGTGCTTCACAGAGGATAAGTCTTCTAACCCCGGCTCCTAGATCTAATCTTTTAAAATGTTGAATTTTTTAAAGAATTTGATTGAAAAGGCATGCACGTGTGTCTACATCTCCCTCACATATCCGGAGAATGTTAGATGAATAACTTCCAAGACCAGAATTCCTCAGTTGTGTCATGATGTCTCCCATGGGGTGGAATTGATTCTTGGATGATATAAAATCTTAGATGCTATGTTTGTAGCCTCCCAAAGGGCTGTACATAAATGGGTGTCTCTGGTATTAAATTTTAGTGGGTGAAGTAGTTGGGGAAAAGTCTAATTATAATCATTGTTTATTCTGCCACTCATGTTTTTGTACAAGTTTCTTCTATTTGCTGCTCCTACATAAACAGGGAACTTCTGATCTAGTTCTTGACTTGCTGAGACTGGAAATTGATTTCATTGTGAACTCTGTCGCACTGGGAAAAAATTCAATCTATTGGACCACTTCAAAGTTTGTCAAGAGCTTAAAGGTGCTTGCTGCTAAAGCATGGGTTGAACTTTGCAGCCAACAAGAAGACAGGAGAGAACTCAGTCCACAAGGTTGTCCTTTGGCCTTCATGTGTGCACCGTTGTGTGTATGTCCCCCAGTAATTGCAATAATGAAAATCTTTGAAAACTTTTTCTCAAATAGCCTACAAAAGGTCAGACAAGCATTTCACTTATTAGAGATCCTCTCCCTCTTTTCTTTCTTTTCTTTAATGTTAAATGTTTAATGTGTATGAGTATTTTGCTGCTTGTATGTATGTGCATGACTTGTGTGCAGTACCCTTGGAGGTCAGAAGAGGTATTGCATCTCCTTGGACTGGTGTCAAAGATGTTGTGAGCCTACATGAGGGTGCTGGGAACTGAACCCAAGTCCTTTGTTAGAGCAGCCCATGCTCTTAGCTTCTGAGCCATTTCTCCAGTCCCTTTGTTTCTTTCTTGTGAAATAATGTATTGCCATGTAACCCCAGGCTGGCTTCCAAATTGTCATGCTCCTGCCTCAGCTTCCCTAGGTGTGGGATTACACATGTAATATTGGCTATTTTTTCTTCTAATTGTTATAACTTAATACTTCTAATTGTTATTAACTTAATAAAATGAGTTTAGGTCCAAGGGTTTAAAGAAGTCTCAACTTGAAAAGAAAGCACAAGTATGTCATCATTTTGCCTAATAGTGTCAGGTTTAGATTATACACGTTTGATAGGAGGCTACTGTTAGGGTTGAGGTCTTTCTTGAGGCCTTGTGAACACAGGCTGTCTCGTACATCTTTGTACCCTCAGAAAACAGGATTCTGGGACTGGTCATATTTCCGTTGCTGTTTGCAGACCATGTTCCTATTTGCAGTTTTTCTTTGCCCAGAAGGGTCACACTGCCAGGCCTGTAGATACAATTTCCTCATTACTTTTTGGTTCCTGGCCAGGTTTACTACCATGACCATGATGCATGACCATGTCTTAAATATGAATCACATACATGATACCGTTTTGGTTTTTAGAGACAGGGTTTCTCTGTACTGTGTTGGAAGCTGTCCTGGAACTAGCTCTGTAGACCAGGCTGGCCTCAAACTCACAAAGATCCGCCTGCCTCTGCCCTCCTAAGTGCTGGGACTAAAGGTGTCCACCACCAATGCCTGATGGGAATTTTACATCTTGTACCCAAATTCCACTTACTCCTAGTCCCTCCATACCTGCCCCTAACCCCTATAGCATACCCCCAAGACCTCCTCCCCTTCCAAAATTAATTAAAAACAAAGCAAACAAAAAACCCCCACCTCATTCCTCCATTTTTCCTGCCTTTCCAATATCTCTTCACTTGTCCTAGTGGTATCGGGAGCTGTGGTGTCTCACAGTTCACCCTTTGTCCAGACAGCCCCACCTGCAAAATGGCATTGTAATGAGACATTGTTCTGGTTCAAGGCCCCTGGCATTCATCATCACTGGAGCCTCACCGAAACTCCTTTTGGATATCCTGCTATTGCCCCGAGTCATGGAGATACCACAGCTAACATCCTGCAGGACCAGTCTTTTCATGGACTCCAACAGCCAAAGATGGGGTAGATGCTGGTCTGGGCAAAACCAAGGCCCAGGATGTGGGTCTGGGTGGCAGCTGAGCTGGTCAGTCTGGGCCATTGGGACTACCGCCTCAGGTGAGAGGCAGAGGCAGACAGTTGTCCTACACCCAGCCATCAGGGCCAGCTCTTCCACACTTGTGGTGAGGGGTGGGGCCATCTCTCTTGAGTGCTGGGGATTGGGGCGGACAAATCTCCTGCTGCATTGTCGAGTGAGGGGCAGGGCCAGCTATCCCAGGGCCAGTGAAGGATGTGGCTCAGCATGGCCACAAGGTCTTACATGGCTGGCAAGACTCCAAGCATGTGAACAACCCTCAGTAGTAACAGGGACAATGGATCAACTCAGACCCTGGCTGCCTAAGAAGGGCCATGGACCCAGGCATAGCTCTTGTCAGCAGCCTGGACCTGAATGACACCATGGCCCCTGGTGACAGCACAGGTCACACACATCAACATGGCCCCTATAATGGCACAGTCCTCAAATACCAGACTAGACCCCAGGTATCTGTGTGGCCTTTGGTGGCAACATGGGCCATGGACATTAACACAGACCCCAGCTGCAGTAGGGTCAGGGCACAGACATGGTCCTAGGCAGCAGCACAGGCCACTCAGATCTATATGGCCCCTCAACATGACCCAGACACCAACATGGCCCTAGGTAGCAGCCAAAACCCCGGGTATTTGCCTGACCTTTGGTGTCTACAGGAGCCACAGGCTAAACCCTGTCCCTGGCTGCATCGAGACTATGGACTCAGAGCCTGCCCTAGGCTGTAGGCTGGGCACAGGAGTCCCCATGGCCCTGGGTGGCACCACGGGCCATCCATCAGCCCATTCCTCATCGCCTTTGCTTCTTCATTCCCTTGTATTTCCACAGCCCATGACCATTGTTCCCTTTCTCTCCAATTCCCCACCGTATATTTGCTTATCATAATGGTACCGGACAGGCCCATGGACAACTGCAGCCAGCCGGGACTATGAGGACCCGCCTGGCCCGTGGGTGTCTTTCACCTGGCTGGACCAAGTGGCACCAGGTGGGCCTGTGGATCAAATACACAGAAGCTTTTTATTACTACCTTTTTCTCCAGAAACTGCCATGGTTGGCCTAGTTTTACCAGCACATCTTAATGAAAGTAAGTTTGTACTGAAAATAGTAATTACAAATCAGGAAAGCCTGTAACTTAACCGCATAACCTCTTCATATGCATATCCTGAGATAGTGTTGGGAACACATCTCGGTATGACTTTTGGGGCCAGTGATCTCCACCTGCCAGCTCCAGCCTGAAGTTGAGTGTCCTTGTGTGGTGGTTCTGTGGACCCTCACCCCGTCTTGTGTTTGACATTTTCTCGTCATTGTGGACAGTCATGCAGCTCTTACCAGGCAAGACTAGGGTAACCATGACCGTTAGTTATTGATGACGGAATAGCATAACATTGTTTTTTGGGTACAGGGTCTTATTGTTATATAGGCTGGTCTTGAACCCTTGCGAAGTCGATGAGGGCGACCTTGAACTTGGGATTGTTCACCTCCACTTCACATGCCACTCCTATACCACATACCTCTTAACATGTGGTGCTTCTTGCCTGCTCAACAGTCATTCCACCAGGAGTTCCGTCCTCTGCCTCACACTATCCGTTTTCGGTGACCACCTTGTATAGGCCATGCTGTGTGGATGTATGGAGTGGGACCACTTCTCAGGTCCTACGGAAGTTAAGGGTGGGTACTATAACATTCCCTATAAGTGAATGCAGCTTATTTTAAACATTGTACCACAGAAGTGATGATCAGAGGTCAGTTGCAAGCCTGATGGTCACAAAGACCCTTTGTAACAAATGTGCCACCTTGGGCTAGTCAGTGTCAGAGAGAAGTGCATGTTCTTCAGTCGTGTAACCCAATGCTGGAAATCACTGCGATGCTGAGCTCAATAAATTCCTGCACTGCTTCTTTCTTAGTAATCTACAGTGTTAAATGCTTCCTGGCTCAGTTGCCTCTCACACTCAGAGAGATGATTTTAGCAGCTTCTCCAACCCCACCCCAAAGAAGGGCTTGTTTTACTCTGATGAGTCAGGGTTTAAATTTGCCAAGATCTCAGGGCAGTGTATATATGTATGGTTATGAGAAATATACCTCTACAATTTGAATCAAGTTACAAATGAGTCTTTGTTATTTTAGAAATATTTACTCTTTGTATATGTTTGTATTCCTGATTGTGTGTGTGTGTGTGTGTGTGTGTGTGTGTGTGTACGCTACATGAGTGCAGTGCCAGCAGAGGTCAGAAGAGAACACTGGATCCTTGAGCTGTAGTTACAGGTAGTTGTGCGTGCATGCATACCTGTGTGTGTGTGTGTGTGTGTGTGTGTGTGTGTGTGTGTGTGTGTGCGCGCGTGTGCATGTGCTGGGAGCCGATTCTGGGTTTTTACAAGAGCAGTATGTGCTCAGTTCCCTGATCCTTTTTTTTAAAAAACAATATATAGATTCTGCCAAATTACACACAAAACCAAGAAAACAAAAACAAGGTACTTCATTTTACAGACATAACGTGAGTTGCCAGAACATGATCCTGGAGCCCTTGGTAGAGCCTCTGCAGGGTTTTTAATGCTTTAGCTCAATGGCCTCATTTTGCAAACATTCTAAAAACAAGCACATGTGTGTATACACCCCACTTTTGAGAACAATATGAGAACAACCCTTAGAAACTTATGAGATGCTTAAAATACTTTGCTCTTCGATGTCCAAAGAGCTTTTCTCACAAGACTTGGTGCTTGTAGTTTCACACAGGGATGTGCATTCATGCCTGCTGCTGTTCCTCTCTCTGCAGGAACAGTGCCCAAAGGTTCCCCGCAGGGAGCTGCTTATAGTCTTACTACCTGAGGCCTCTTATAACCTTTTAGCCTTGTAAACACCACGCTTTGAAAGATGTGCTGGAAAGTATTCTACATGAAGGGCCTGCGTGTTCACTGTCATTTTTCATTAGGAGGGAACACTTTGTCAGCATTTTAAAGACAGCTAGCTGGATTCGTTCTCCTTATTCTCCAGATATTGCTTGCAGGCTCAATCATATGACTAAATAAGATGGGTACATAGTATCTGTTTACTTCTGCATTTGCTCATACTTTCCATAACAAATTCACAAATTACACAAAGAAACTCAGAATAGCTGGAATCGGTCTTTTTGGTTTTTCCAGACAGGGTTTCTCTGTAGCTTCAGAGCCTGTCCTGGAACTAGCTTTGTAGACCAGGCTGGCAGAGAACTCACAGAGATCCACCTGCCTCTGCCTCCTGAGTACTGGCACTAAAAGCATGTGCCACCAACGCCCAGCCGGAATCAATCTTTTTATTGTATTTATTTACTGTGTGCGAGTTGGAATATGTTTGTGACCCTGCATTTGCCACAGCTCCTTTGGAGGCTAGAGGACAACTTGGGTGACTTTGTTCTCTCCTTCCACCATGAGGGTCCCAGGAGTGGACTTGGTTTTTTTGTTTGTTTATTTTTCATGATGATGAGGATACAGTGATAGGAACACTCCCCACACACACACTTGATTTTTTTGAAACTTTTTTGTGTTTGAGATCTTGAATGTGCACAAGTTACCAAACTCAAATATTTGTCCAGAGAATTTCCAACTTGAGGGATATCTAAAACTGCCTTTAAATGTGGGTAAGGGTTAGGGGTTAGGTGCTTTCATAAAGTGCCTGCCTTAGAAGCACAAAGGTCCACATTTAGTCTCTAGAACCCATTATAAAATTGCTAGGCATGGTAGCAGGCACTTGTAATGCCAGCACTGGGGAAGCAGAGACAGAGGCTCCCTGGAGCCTGCTGCCTGGCTATTCTAGCCTGACTGGTGACTTCAGGCAGGCCAGTGTGAGACCCCATCTCAAAGGAGACCAGCAGTGTCCTAGGAGGACACTGGAGGTTGTCCTCTCCTCCGTGTGGATGCAACATACATTAAAAGCATTTTAAGTATTTGGGGCTAGAAGGATGGTTCAGTGGTTAAGAGCATTTGTGCTCTTGGGGAGGACCTTGGCTTATGCTCCTAGCATCCTCCTGATGCTTCACAACCATTTATAATTCCAATTCTAGGGGATCTGACCCCTTCTTCTGAACTCCAAGGGTACCAGGCATGCATATGGTTCACATACTTCCATGCAGGTAAACAAAAACAAAACAGCTGCATAAAATCTATCTAAAAATTTTATTAAAAATAAAATAGATTCATCATAGAGGTTGTATTAGTATATTTAATGTTGAAATGCCCATATTTTGTCAAAGGTGTTTTACACTTTTTAAGAAAGCATTCATTTATGTGTGTGTGCATGTGCACACTCATACATGTGTGGAGGTCAGAGGACAGCTTGGGGAAGTTGGTTTTTATCTTCTACCATGTGGGTCCCATAGATTGAGTTTGGGTCATCAGCCTTCGAGACAAGAACCTTCATCTGCTGAGTTGCTTTGCTGGTCCTAATTTGCTTTCTGCAGCTGTGTATAAGTATGTGTGTGTGTGTGTGTGTGTGTGTGTGTGTGTGTGTGTGTGCGCGCGCGCGCACTGTATTTCTGTACATAAATACATTTGGAATAAGAAACCATATAGCTTTGTAAAAATATCTGTCCTGCAGGTGACACATGATGCAATTTCCTTCCAGTGGATCAGTAAGTAGATGTGAGTTATCATGGATGCTGCTAGGTTTGCTCTGCAAGCCCCCCCCCCACTTCCTGCCTCTTACAAGAGTCTAAGGACATACTTGAATTGTAATATGCCATTTACCTTACACTGTTTTCTAGCTTTTCAGGCTGGTATATCTCTTTTGTATATTTTAACTTAATTCATTGGTGTGTGTTTTGGGGGGGGGTGTCAGTTTTTGTGTGTAGCCAAGACCGGCCTTGGGCTTGTGGTGACTCTCCTGCTTTAACCTCGATTGGTTGTCACTTAAAAAGAAAGTGGTCCCAGGCCTCTTTGCCTTTTAGTTTCTGTGAGTCTCTAGAAGAGAAATGAAAAGAAAAGAAAAAGGAAAAAAGCCTTTCTAGGTCTAGAGGGGTGGCTCAGTGGTTAAGAGCACCGGCCACTCTTCCAGAGGACCCGAGTTCAATTCCCAATCCCCACATGGCAGCTCATAACCATCTGTGACTCCAGTTCCAGGAGACTGGACACCCTCACTCAGACATGCATGCAGGCAAAACACCAATGTGCACTAAATAGTAATAAAGGGCACCACCTGTGGAAACTTACATTTGGTGGTTAGATAGCACCACCACCACACCCCTGTGATTCAAGGATGCTGTGGGAAATTAAGTAGTACTAGAGTGAGTCTGCCGCTCAGTTGTCAGGTTTCACACTCAGGCATTTCCCTTCTGAGTCTGTTTCCTTGGAGTCAAAGTCTGCAGGTTCTTAACTCAAGCAGCTAAGGGAAACACTTTGCAACACTAAAATGCTGTGCAGATTGAACCCACTGCTATTCCTCACACGGTATGGTGAGTCTGTGCTCTTTGATTCTACCTCTGGACAAATCCTGTTTTTCCAAGAGGACTAGAGGTCCCTGTCAATCACCAGATAAGCTCCAGGGTGTTAGGTTCCCCCAGCCAGTTATGCTCAGTATCCTGCTGTGTGATGTTCTCTGGTAGACCAGAGTAGAAGCTTCCTTTTCTCAGCGAACTATACACCGTGTCCTGCTAATTTCTTCTCTGGAGACCCAGGTTGGCTGTCTGTACCAGTGGTTCTCAACCTTCCTAACACTGCGACTCTGTTAGTCCTTCATGTTGTGGTGACCCAACTGTAAAATTGTTTTCATTGTTACTTCACAACTGTGATTTTGGTACTGTTGAGAATCATAATGTAAGAATCTGTGTAAGCTGATGGTCTTAGTCAACCCCTGCAAAAGGCCCCGAGGAGTCTCAACCCACAGGTTGAAAAACATTGATCATTACAATGATAATAGGTAATGAAGCAGTGGCCTTTAAACTGAGTGCCTCGCTTTGTTCTGCCTTTCACGGTTTCAGAAACTTTGTTGCCTCTTTATAACATTCTGGGACTTAAAAAAAGAGCCTATTGATCCCAGAGAAGCCTCAGAGCAAGTGTGGCTCTCCACCGCTAGAGGGCAGCCGGCCTTAGTCACATGATCTGAACCTGCAGCTTGTGTCACTGGTAGCTTCCTTTGCTCCTCCAGTTCTTGTATTCCTTCCTAAGCAATTACTACTCACAAGCACTTAAAACATAACATGAGCAAATGTATTTAACATTAAAAGAACTCTTAAAATAGCTAAATTAGTTGTTTTAAAAGGTTTAACATGCAGTCATTTAACATCATTATATTCTTCACTAAGTTACTGAGTTTTGAAGGAAGCCTCCATCAAGGGTTCAAGGATCATGCTCACCCTCCCGGTGTGCATAGCCTCAGAATACCTCATCTTACATATTTATGTCGGGGTGGGCAAGTCTTCTTATTGCTTTCTTATGGGCACATGGGGGATCTGAACTAACAGCAGTGATTCTCTTGGGAAAGGTAGAGACTAAGTACATGTATATATGACTATAATTGCTCATTTATTTCTTAAACTTTTCAGTTGAGTAAAGAACGTGCTTTCTCAAGAGATAGCACTTTTTCTCTTTTTCATGAGATAATTGGTGTACATTAAGGGGTAGGGATCTGATGTTTGTCCACATTTCAGATTTTTTAAAGTATAAATTCCTAAATGTGGAAATCCCATGTACAAGAGTGTAATTATCAAGGCACTTTCTAATTAACTACCAAATTGATTTCCCAAAAGAGTATAGGAAAGCGTTTTTGCTCTGATATGTATTTCAGGATTACATTCCCCATTTCAGCAGCCCATTTTCTTGATGGTTTATAATTGCAAACATTTTTCTAGATGGCAGGTCCATTTTCTCTCCACTTCCCACGCGCATTTCTATCCTGTGAAGTGTATTAGGAAATGGTTCAGTGGTTGGGTAAAAGTCTCAGGTGTGTCTCCTCCTCATTCCCATGTCAGGGATATGTGAAGCACGTGTGTGTGGAAAGGCTCCAAGAAGCATGGCAAGCCTGGCATCTCATAATTTGCTAACCACAGGTAAAAGCTAGTGGAAACAGGAGCATGCTTTGCAAGGTGGTGGTGGAGAGATGTTCTGAAGATTTTAGAAGTCTGGTAGGGCTGTTGAAATGGCTCAGCAGGTAAAGACTTGCTGCCAAGCCTGACCACAGCATAATGGAAAGAGAACCAGCTCCTCTGACCTACATATTCACACTCCCATCTCCATATGATCAAATTCATGCAATAAAACAGCTTAATGTATCTTAGAAGTTTCTTCTGGACCTTGTATCATGTTTACAGAGTAAGGCCTCTGTAGTGTCAAGATTGCATGGATTGCCTGAAGGAACAGATAAGTGGGTCACAGGCTGTTGTGTGGCTAAAGAGACAGACCCCAGGCAGAGCTTCAAGGAGCTAGTCAGAGTATTTGGCCAACGATGCTCCGCCTTCATCGTCAGGCATGGTACCATTAACTCCCCCGTGCTGTGTCCGCTCTGCAGGAAATGGCCTGGTAGATTGTTTCCCATCCTATTTTAGAAAGAATGGATTTTACACTATGGTGAGCTGTCAAATATGTAGAGAATGTTTAAGAGACTTTGGGCAGCCACACTTGCTAGATAGCCAGGAAGACAGTTGTGTAGTGGGGATGCCACAGAATGTAGGTAAGGAAAAGATTCTATTGCTGGCTTTGCTGTTTATCAGGGTGTGACCTTGAACAAATCTACTTCCAACCTTGTCTTGTATCTAAAGACTGTACACAGTCCCCATCAACTCATCTTTCAGAGTTGGAGTAAAGAGAAAATAAAAGCAGTAACCAGAGTATACCAAAACATCTGTGAAGTATGACAAGATGAAGAAAAGATTTTCACATTATATTTATTATTATTTAGTGGTCTGTGCGCACACAAGTAGAGGTCACAGGACAACTTGTCAGAGTTGATTTGTTCCTTCCGCTTTGAGGATCCCTGGGGATTGAACTCAGGTCATCAGACTTGGTGTCCTTTACTAAAGTTGCTATAATGCCAGCCCTTTCAAACATTTTTAAAAAGTTAAAATCATTCTGGGGTGGCACGGTGTCTCATTGGAGCTTGTTGCCAAGCCTGATGTTCAGTTCCTAGGACCACATGTTGTAGAGAGATAACCCCTTTCATTTTTTTCTCTGACCTTCATACATGCATATACAGTCAACCAACCAACAAACCAATGTAATTTAAAAAATTCAAAACTATTCTTAGCTTGTAGAACATTTAAACAAACCAAAACCCTAAAGCCAAAACTAGCTGGCTGGCTGGTTGAGTTTGCCTTCTAGCCCTTGTTTGCCAACGCATGCCCCTCATTGGGCACTAAGTACTTTCATTGTAAGGGCTGGACCCTTACCTTCAGCTGGCCTGTGGTATATAGTAAGACTCCTCTTCCTACTACAAAACACAAGAAATGCAAGAGAAATGCAGTTGTTTGATTTGATTTTAATTCAGTAGTAAATAATGTTGTATGTTATTTAATTGTCTACCTGGGGGTGGGGGGAGACACTCTTGAGACACTGCCCGTGGGAGCTTAAACTAATGCAGCCAACATGGAGATCAGTGTGGAGGTTCCTCAAGAAACACTGAAAACGGAGCTGTGTGACTCAGCTGAACCATTACTGCATGTAAGCTGCAGGAATCTGAGTCAGTGTGCCAAGACACACCAGCACACCACATGCGCCATTCCCCATAGCCTAGTCATGGAAGCCTTGATGACCATCAACATTAGATGGATTAAAAGCACCGGCACACATGCACAGTGGAGACACATAGCACATATGCACAAATATTATTCCCCTTTAAAGAGGAGTGAAATGTTATTAGCAGGAAAGTGTAAGGAACGGGAGATTGAGTTAAGTGAAACAAGCTCGGCTCAGAAAGACAAATATCAGGTGTTTTCTGTCTTATGTTGGTGCTCTCTATCTCTCTCTCTCTCTCTGTGTGTGTGTGTGTGTGTGTGTGTGTGTTCTATATATACATATATACATATATGTCATGAAAAGGAACTATGTGAGGAGAGAAAGGGGTCTAAATGCAGGAGAGGGGAGAAATGGGGTGAAAGTATAATTGTATGCAGAATTTGTACTTTAAGTGTGTGTGTGTGTGTGTGTGAGAGAGAGAGAGAGACAGACAGAGAGAGAGAGAGAGAGAGAGAGAGAGAGAGAGAGAGAGAGAGAGAGAGAGAGAAAGGGGACTCTTTGTTAAGACAAAAGGAACCATCTGCAGATAAAGGGTGACAGGAGGGCAGTGGTCAAGCAGATGTAAGCAGGCCACACAGACACACAGGTGAAACTGTCACAATATCTTGATCTTTATTTAGATGGTATATGATAAGAGCTTCCCATTAGATAGTAGGTGATGGTGTGGGTTCCACTGTAGTGGTCAGCAGTTGTGGACAATACGCTTATTACCCAGCCAGTAGCTCCTTAGAAGATGCTCATTCTCTCCACAGGTCTCTGCCGTTGGTTTAGAGAAAGGTTGGGGGGGGGTCTGTTTTACAGGAATATTTTGTGTGGTACAGTTGCTGTCTCTGTACCCATGACCCCTGTTCTTACAGCGAGAGCCTGCAGGATCATCTGTATTTAGGCTCACAGCCCAAATACCTGACAAAAATTTCTTTCCGGAGAACTTAATTGCTGTTGTAGTCTTATCATCTGTTTAGAAAACCAGAACCACAGTATCTTCCCCGTCCTCTCATCCCACGGGACTTCCTCCTGTCATCGAGCTTAAGCTAAGTGTGTGATCAGTGACTGGTGCTGGGCTTGTGGTGTGAAGGCCCTGTAGGGTGTGTCTGAGGAGCATGGGCCAGCCTTCCCCAGCCTCCAGCACCTCTCTGTGCTCTCTTGCTTTCAGATATGTTGTCTTCATGTGTGCCTTCCCTTCTCACGCAGTCTTGGTGAGTAGCGTATGATGGAGTGGCAACCTCAGCATCTAGCCCTCCGCTGAAAGAGCTCGAAGGGGGAGAGTGGGCAGTGCGGGAGGAGAGCCGCGGCCTGTGTGCCTGAGACACGCACCCCCTCTGCTGGTCTGTGCTCAGTGCTTCTCGCTGGTGGTCCACAGGAGGCTGATTTCTCAGTGCCTCCCTGTAGACACTTACTGACTCAAAGAACCTATGTTTAACTTTGTGTTGTATGTACCCCTTGTATTCAGGCTTTAGTAAATATAGCTACATGGGAGGGAAGAGGAGGCAAGTGGTGCATAGAGCAGAAGTTACAGTAACCAGTGTTTTGGCAGCTTTGGGAAAAAAATTAAAACTTTAAAACTTTGCTTTCTATTCTGAGGCCACCACAAGATGTTTTGTGCTGATGTTCACTCTTCAGTCATGAGAAGTGGTAGGAGGGGCCAGGTATTACGTTAGCTCTTAAAAAATATTAATTTGGAGTTGGGTTAAAATTAGCAAGGGGAAGGAGGGAGAAGGAATAAATCATTGGACTCAAGTGATTTGGAAGTAGTAGACACCTCACAGCTGTAGGAGAGAGGCAGACCTAGGCCCTACCAATGCAACCCCGTTGTCTCAGGGTAGGGGTGAGGCTGAGTATTGTGAGAGCTGTCAAGTAAAAGCCTCCGTAAGTTGTGGCCCAGGTCATCCCTTCTGCAGGCTGGAATCTGAGTCAATGTGGCTTGTGACTAATGACTTGTCATAATGTCAGCTGCTTTATCGTAACATAATTACACATAGGAGAGATATCATCACCTATTTTTAGGAATTGTCCTTCTGGGAATCACGGTGATGATGGCCTCCAGAAAACCACTTCCAGGCCTGTGATGTAACCCTCCCAAGACAGACTCTCCTCCTGGCCGCCTGCTGGTGCTCCTGGTCACTCCCTCCACTCACATGAGATGTGACTTGCTCACGAGTGCCATTTGCCCGTTTGAATGAGACAGCCAGTTCCTGGCCACAAAGCCAGCAGCAGAACTTGTTGCAGGTGTGAATGGAGAAGCCTTGCCTGGTCCTTCCCATTTCCCATACTTGGACATCTAGTAACTCTGGCGCCTAAGCTGAGGCCCTGCTGGTGGCAGAGCACCCACCGCTCAGAGCCCTTTCCAACGCTACACTGAGAGATGACAGAAAAGTCCCAAACAGCAGCAGTGACTTAATGAGTGAGGGTCTTCCTGCATCATGGTTTCAGTCTGTTTCAATTGCTTGGTGGATGTGTTTTGCTTGTTTGTTTTTAAGAATGATGGCCTTGATTTATGAAGTGGGAAGGGCTCAGGGGAAGCAGGGTGTCCAGGAACCACTGGAGCTGCACAGTCTATACCGGCCGGCCTCAACCTCCTTGAGCTCTGCTACCTTCGGGATGATTCCAAAAATACCACCTCCACATGACTTACTCAGCACTCAGTCTTATTTAGGAGCACGTGGTGGGAAGAACGTAGCGGCTGTCACTTGTTTTGCTGGACAGTTTGTGTGGCCCTTTTGGAGAAGCCATGATCCATAGATGTTTGGCCCAGCACAACTGTGTTGCCTATTCAAGCATGTTTTATTTGTGACCTATATTTTAACCAGTAGACATTGAGTAAATCCTACTATTCTCTGTAAGGCGGGTGGGCCTCCTGCACCCCCCCCAAAAGAGGTGTTTTTGTTTGTTGAGACAGTGCCTCCTGAAGCTCAGGTTTGGCCCCCAAATCATGCAGTGAACTATGGATAACATTGGACTTCCGTCTCCCTGCTTCTATGTCCCAAGCGCTGAAACTGTGGTCATGTACCACTGACCCAGTCTGTGTGGGCTGGGACCACACCCAAGGACTTGATGCATGTTAGCCACCTCTTCTAGCTGACTCCATCCCTAGACCCAGAAAGGTATTATTATTTTTATAATAATAAAATTGTTCATATATTCATAATATAAAATTATTTTATAATAATAAAATTAATTTTTATAATTATAAAAGGTCCCATTTAGAAAGCCTTCAGTTACTCTCGGTTGTTAGTTATAAATCCTCTGGCATTTCTATGGGTTTTTAAAATTGCTGTTTTTGTTTCTTGGGGTGAGCAGCCTCAGTGCCCTCCAGGTTGTTGTTGACCTGCTAGACCTGAAGGACTCTCCTATCTCAGCTTCTCCTGTGGCTGGAGTGACAGGCCTGGCTTCCTTGATTGTGCTAGTCCTCCAGTCTATTAGTTTCGTGTTGTGACCATAGTTCCTGACAGAAGCAACCTAAGGGAGGAAGGAGTTGTTTGGTACAGTTTGAGAGAGTTTTAGTCCACCCTGGCAGGGAAGCTTGGCAGAGTAGCTCGGTTCATTGTAGTCAGACTTTCCTTTTGGGCCTCCAGCTCACAAATAACAAGATGGAGACTTATTACTAATTGTGAAAGCTCTGCCATAGCTTAGGCTTGTCCCACTAGCTCTTATAATTTAAATTGACTCATATTTTTTTTTTATTAATCTATGTTCTACCACATGACTTTTACCTCTCTGCTGTTTTGTGTGTCTGACTCATTCTGTATCTTGGTGGTACCTTGCACGCCTCAATTCATCTCCTACGTCCTCTCTCTGACCAGAAATCCTGCCTCGATGTCCTGCCTAGCTATTGATCACTCAGCTCTTTATTAAACTAATCCCAGCAATGTATCTTCATACAGTGTACAAATACCCCAGAACAGGTCAGTGGGAGGGTTTGATGTTGTTCACCTCCTGGTGGATGGAAGCCAAGAGTGCTAGAACCAAACTGCACCTTCTAAGGTGCCACAGCCTCTTAAAATAGCACCACCAGCTGGGTACTGAGCCTGCAAAGCAGCGGCCCGGAGTGGGATTGGATACTCAGCACACCCTAACCTCACAGTTCTCTGTCCTATGATGCTTCATTCTCTGCCTGTCGTTTCCATTCTTCAGGCTGATTTCACTGTCTTTGAGAGTATTTCTCACCAGTATGCCTCATATAATACTCAGGAAAATTCTCTCTCTCTCTCTCCCTACCCCTCCCTTTCCCTCCTTCCCCTCTCCCCCACACCTACACGCTGTCTTACACACACTTGGTTGCACATCTTAGAGATAATTACTGTTAACATTTTCTTTCTTGTTTCAGCTCTGTAGCTGAGAGGGATCTAGTTCATCTTAGATGTCTCTTCTAGGCAAGTGTTCTACCCTCAGTATTACCCCTAGCCTCCATTATCTAGCCCAGACTTGATATTTTTTTTTAAAGTGTATTGTTTAAATGTATTGGGTTTTTTTTTTAATTTTGTTTTGTTTTGTTTTTAATTTGTGTGGTGGGGTGTTCATGTGTGTACAGGTGCCTGGGAGGCCAGAATAGAGAGTCATCCCCTGGAGCTGGAATTAGAGGCTGTTGTAAGTTGCCCAGCATGGATGCTGGGCACTGAAATTCAGGTCATCTGGAAAATCAGTAAGCACTCTTAACTGTGGAGTCATCTCTCTAGCCCAACTCTGTATTTGTAATTGATGAGAGTTACTATTTCGCCTTGTCTTTGGCCTTTGAGTGCCTGTCCTGACAGTGTAGCTCCATGGGCTTTGAGCACAGTGGGTTCTGATGGAAACAGTCCTCGGTTGTGTGTTATGGAAGGAAGGAGAAGGCAAAACTGGTGCATGCCGCAGCTACAGCATAAACTTGATGATGTCACTCACTCTATGAGAGAACAGTGAGTAGAACATGAGCACTGCACCACAGGAGAGATACAGAGGCTTTCTGTGATGTTGGACATGTGTCTGCAGTGCCTAGGGACCTTCTAAGGAACCTACGTTTGGTATGTTGCTTGGAAATTCAACCCGAGGGAAGAAACACCCCTCACCTCACCCCCTGCCTTTGCCTGCTGAGTTCTGGGATTAAAGGCAGGCACCACCACCACCGTTGGAAAAAGAATTCTTTTAATAAATGGCTACATGTTGAAAAGAGGTATCCATTGTAATTTCTTTAAAACCCAGACTTGAATTTGAATCATTGGAAAGCTTTCTTAAAAATCTTGGGTTTTTAATTTGTGTGTGTGTGTGTGTGTGTGTGTGTGTGTGAGAGAGAGAGAGAGAGAGAGAGAGAGAGAGAGAGAGAGAGAGAGAGAGAGAGAGAGAGAGAGAGAGAGAGAGAGAGAAGGTCAGTAGATAACCTCAAGTGTCATTTGCCTTCTGCCTTGTTTGAGACAAGGTTACTGTTGTTTCCTGCTATGTATACCAGCCTAGCTGGCCCATGACCTTCTGAGAAGTCTCCTTTCCCTGCTTCCCTAGCTACAGGAACATAGACTGTAGAACTTGCTGTCACATCCACCTTTGCATGGGTTCTGAGGATTCCAACTCTGGTTTTCTTTTTGCCCAGAAGTGCTTTGCCATGGAGCCATCTCCTAGCCCTTGGGAAGCCTTTCATAAGCATTAGTGCATGTGCTCACTCTTGGATCCATTAGCTGTGTGCAGTAGGTTTAGCAGTTCTAGGAGCCTGAGGATGTGGGTCAGTGGTAGCATGCCTGCCCAGCATGTTCTGTGCTCTACTTCAGCTCCCAGGGCAGCATAGGAAGCACCCCTGGCCATTTTGAAGGTTGTAAACAAAAGATGACCAGTTGTGCTGGTTCATATCTACAGCACTCCAGAAGCTGAGGCAGGAGGATTACAGCTTCTAGCCAGCCTAGTGAGATGATATCTTAAATTTTTGTTTGTCTTTTGAGACAGGGTTTCTCTATGTAGCCCTGGCTGTCCTGGAACTTGCTCTGTAGACCAGGCTGGCCTCAAACTTGAGACCCACTTAACTCTGCTGGAATTAAGGGTGTGTACCAGCTCAAAAAAATTTTTTTTTGTGTGTAAATAACTTGTGAAGAAACAAGGAAACCAGTTAATAGAGTTTATTCTATGAAAACAGATTTTTATGGACTTTAAAGCAATAAAATGAGGGCTGTTAGGAACACTTTCTCCTCTTGCACAGAACCCAGGGTCAGGTCCAATACCCACACGGCAGCCTGTAACTCCAGTTCTTAGGGGTCTCACACCCTCTTCTGGCCTCCACAGGCACTGCATGCATGTGGTACACAGTTGTACTTGCAGGCGGGCGCACACATACAAAATCTGTTTTTCAAAAGTAATATAACAAATTGTACCTATTAGATGAGATCCGACACGTTTAGGGTGGTATGGCCATAGACAACAAATTGAACCTATTAACTTTAAAATTTGTATGTATTTACAGTGGGGAGGAGGTATGAATGTGCCCTGCTTGCTCTTGTGCTCTCTCTCTGTCTCTCTGTCACCCCCCCACTCTGTGTGTGTGTGTGTGTGTGTGTGTGTGTGTGTGTGTGTGTGTGTAACAAGGACAGCTGTCAGGAGTTGTCTCTCCCACCAGATAGGTGCTGGGGACCAAAATCTGGGGCTTAACAGCAAGCACCTTTACCCACTGAGCCATCTAGCCAAGAACTGTTTTAAGAAAATAGCTTTGGTGTGTCTTAAACTGCCCCAGTGCTGCTTTTGGCGTTGGGCTGTTGGGCTGCTTTCTCCGAGAGCAGTGGCTGGCATAGAACACGGCAGGTGTGCACTGCCCTGGTCACAGTCAGCTCTTGTACAGAGCTTGGTTCTAGCCACACTTCTTTCAGGACTTGAGCTGTAACCAAATACAATCACCACATAACTTCAGATACATTATTTTCCACATTTGTGTCTCAGGCAGGGTCTCATCACTCTAGCTGGCCTGATACTTGGTGTGTAGATTAGGCTGGCCTCAAATTCACAGAGGTCTGCCTGCTTCTGCCTCCCAACTGCTGGGATTAAAGTTTATCTCAAAATTTAACACCCCTACATACAACCCAACAAAACAAACCCTTAAAATTAAACAAAACTGCGCGCACGCGCACACACACACACACACACACACACACACACACACCGCCCATCAACACCTGGGGTGGGTGGGAGAGCTGGCCCTGAGGTCATATAAGAGCAGGAGAGCTAACTGTCCCTGCCCCTCATCAGCTGTAACACTAGGGACAGTGGCCCCTACTCCACCCTGGGCAAAAGGTAGAGCTGGCCCTGAAGGCGAGCCACCCTTGAGGAAGGGAAAGTGGGAGGACTGGCCCCGCCCCTTGCTCATTGCTGCAAGGGATGAGCTAACCAGGGCAATGCTGAGATACAGATACAATAGCAGACTTCAAATCGTGTGCTCTCTGGATTGAATATACGAGGTGTCACTTTGTTGAACTGAACTAAGTGTCATATACTAGAGTTTAAATCCAAGCTGAAGGGTTTTTGTGGAAAATGATAATGTTTAGGATTGGAATATGTAAAGAAAATTCAGTGGAAAATGATAATGTTTAGGATTGGAATATGTAAAGAAAATTCAGTGTCTTAGGGTTTCTGTTGCTGTGAAGAGACTCCATGACCACAGCAACTCTTATAAAGGAAAGCATTTAATTGGAGTTGGCTTACAGTTCAGAAGTTTAGTCTGTTATCACATGAGGGGACATGGTGGCCTGCAGGCAGACACAGTGCTGGAGAAGGAGATGAGAGTTCTAAATCTACAACAGAAAGTGAACTGGGTGTAGTTTGAGCATGTAAGACCTCAAAGCCCGCCTCCACGGTGACACAATTCCTCCAACAAGGCCACACCCACCACACAGGACACAGCTCCTGATAGTGCCACTCCCTATGGGTGAGCATTCAAACATTTGAGTCTGTGGGGCCGTGCCCATTCGACCACCACACATACTGACGGATTTCAACAAAAACCTGGTTCCCCTGCAGGCTTGCTCTGTTTTTTGACATTGTAACCTACATAGTTAATTCACACTGTTGAGTTACCAGATGAAACCCAAATCCCTGTAATGCTTTGGTTTATGGTTTGGTTGGGCCACATTCATGATTACCGTGGGATATATGCAGCCCATGTGCCACAGGTTAGGCCTGCCTTTGTAGCTTAGGTAATATATATGATACAAGATTGCCATCAATTGTTAGAGCTGGGGTAATTATACCATTCCTCTGTCTATGTAAGGAAAAATTAAGAGAAAAACGTTAAGACCAATTTTATGGTTATAGTATCAGTACAGAAAGAACCTAACATTACAGCCTGGGTTCTCCCCCCACGAGAAACTCTTGTGGATCACGGGTGTCACGGGGCCAAAGATAAACTGTTCACTTTCTCTGTGCTCGCTGGTCACGTGGTCAGTGAGCCTATTGGTTTTGTGGTGTTCTTGCAGCACTCTCTGGAACCATGGGGAATTGGGCTAGCTGGACAAGACAGAGTTCATTCTGTGGCTTCTGCTGCTTCTAACCAGCGAGAGCTAGTAAGCAGGTGTCCGTGGGTGAAATGGGTAGCAGGTGGGAGGCTGTGGAGAAGAGCAGGTAGGAGCTGAGTAAAGAGGTCTGTGCGGCGATACTGACTGAGAAAGCTCAAAGGAGGTAGAAACGTGAAGAGAAGAGAGATAGGACTTGTTAAATTAGTGGCTCCGTGGTCCTGATGGTGGCAGAAGGGGCTGCCACTGCTGCTGCTTTATTCCGTTCACATGGTTCTCAGGTCCAGGACTTAGTCTCGGAAGATAAGATTTTAAATTGAGGTACTGGAAACAATGGCTATGCCCTGCTTGATTTGGGTCAGATGGCTTGCCTTATTTTGCATGACATGATGGCTGAGTGAGCTCCCCGAGTATGATTTATCTTGGGAGATGATAATTAACTTTTTACAAGAAATATGAGTTGACTTTTTTCCAAGATAATTATGTATTATCTTTCCTGTATCTTCCCCAATAATGTTGAGTCTCCTGATAAAAGGTCTGACACCTTGAGGCAGAAAAAACAAAAAATAGGGGTCAGACTTGGAGAGAGAGAGAGAGAGAACATTCCCGAAGAACCTGGCAATCTCCAGGAGTGACTTCAATCACTGCCCACACCAGGGGAAGCCACTGGGCTCAAATGTTGGAAAAGAAATCCCTCATTGACGCTGCTCATTTCGACGAGAAGCCTTTGAGCGACACAGTGAAGCACGAAGTCCTTTCTTTCACATGGCCTTGGCATTTGGGGTAACATTGACAAATTAGATCATAGAGCATGCTCTGGAGTTCACTCTCACCACTCTGGACAGCATCCTGTATGCCATAGTCCTATCACCCCCTCGACCCCCACCCCCCCACTCCCGCAAAGGAAAGCTTTGCAACATGCTCTCATTAGCTTCCGGCCATAGGAAGTATATAGAAAGTACATTTTGCTTTTTAAACAAATTTTACTACCAAAATTACATTTTCTATTAAAAAATAGGGAAATACAGCAGCTGCTTTGGAGTATGAATATGAAATTTAAAGACCATCAATGGTAGAATTGCAGAAAAATGAATAGAAGTACTTTGAAGAATTTTTTGTGTGTCACCTGTGAGGAATGGAGGACAGCTCATGGGAGGTGCGTCTCTGCTTGCACCATGTGGATCTGGGTCCCAGGATGGAGCCCACTTTATTAATTAGGCTTGGTGGCAACACTTTTACTTGGGGAGCCGTCTTGATGCCCCTAAAAGAGCTTTTTAGCAATGTAGATGTTTTTCTCTGATTAAATGAAGTGTATTAGGTCATTGACACTGTAACTTTACCATCTGTTATGTCTGAACACTTGTTCAGTGGAGGCAGGAATCTGAAAGCTTTACATATTAAGTCAGCTAGGGACCAAGTGCCCAGACATGGCTGCTTTGGGTACACTGTTTGCTTGGTTTATCTCAGGAACAGGTTATTTCTCTTTGAACTAAACTAATTTATTTTCTTGGCTTGATATCAGGGACCTTTTGAACATAATGTGATTTTTCATTGTAATAGTGCATTCACCTTTTAATGAGTGGCCACATCAAGGCTAATTCATTGGGTAGGAAAAGGACTTGATTCTCCTGTTCAGTCTTTCCCTATTCAAGAAGACATGCCCCCAAGAAATGAGGTTGCCCATGGCCTGGAAGGAGGTAGCCAGCCAGGGCGTCACCATAGAACAGGAGGTTAGACTGTGAGGATCCCAGGTCAATCTCTGCATCCATGCTAATTGCTTGTTTGGGCTGTAGGCTCCGGAGTTCATTATTATTGCTGGTGTCTAAACAGTAATGATTATGCATTTTAACTCCATGTACTCAAGTGAGGACCTCAGCTTCTCAGTGTTTTTTCCTGCAATATTTCCTAAGTCCAGATGACTGGTAAATAAACTAAGACAATTATCCTTTACCAGCCCAGCCTTGATGTATAAATGTTTAGGTTTAATTCCTGTTCTTGGTCTAGCAAGATAGCTCAGTGGGTGAAGGTGCTTGCCAGCAAGCCTGAAGACCCGAGTTTGAGCCTCACAACCTACATGTTAGAAGAAGGAGAGAATAGACTCCCAGCTCCCTCGGGTTATCCTCAAACCTGACTTTCTCACCTGCATGGTAAGACATGTGTGAACATGCACACACACGGCAATGTGTGTGTAAGCTCACACTGGAAGGAAGAGAAGTTCTTAGATCACAGCTCCTACTGTTAAATTGTTTTAGTTGACTGGCTAGCGAGAGTCTTAGTTTGTCAGTGATATTTATTGAAGCTCTTTGTGTCAAGAACTTGGGGATAGGATAAAAGGACACAAAGTTGCATGAATAAGGAAAGGGGTGGATCCCAGAAGAGTTGAGGGGGAATGGGTGGCTGTGTTCAAAACACATTGTACAGAATTCCCAAAGAAGTAGTTAAAATTGAGAAAGAGAGGGAGGGGGGAGAGGGAGAGAGAAAGGGGGGGAGAGAGAACTGAGAAGAATGGAATTTAGGCCAACTTTGGAATTATGCTGGAGCAACCATACATTGGAGAATGGGGTTGCCATGGTGATAGTGTGATGAAGGAATTTAGCCTCTAATGATTGTACGTATTGTGTCTATCCAGTTCTACCGGTCTAGAATACGATGACAGAGAAGGAGAGTTTTTATATAATTAGTTGTTGGTGAAAAGAAAGTCGACACTGCAGTGTTGGTGCTGGACTTCCCACCTTGGTGAGAGCACAGTGGTGACAGCAAGCTTTGTGAGCTCTTTTCTGGTTGCCAGCCGTTGCTCCTGATGTCAAGGCACAGGGATGCTCTCTCTGATGACAGACACAGTGGACAGTAGTCATGGGACTCCTACACCATGACTCCTACAGCATTTTCTCTGTTGCTGAGGGCAGCATGATGGTGCAAAGAGAGGGGTTTTGTTTTGTTGAGACAGAGGCTTACCCTGTAGTTTTAGCCTGTAGTTAATGTTATGTAGGCAATAGCTTCAGATTTGTGGCAGTTGTGCTCCTGTCTCTGATGACTGGGTACAGTCATGTGCCACCACACTAAGCTAGAAGATCCCATTTAATTTGATTATTATTCTAATTAATGTATCATTTGTGTACAAGTGTGTGGTACCTTGGCATGTGTGCACAGGTCCCATGCATAGGTCAGAGGACAGCATTGTGGAGACTGCTATCTCCATCCACCTCCCCCCGGGACACTGGATTCAGTTCCCCTGACTTGTCCGGCACGCTCCCCAATCTGCTGCGCCATCCTGGTCCTGTGATCACCTTTTAAAAAGACAGGAAGAACTTTGGTTACCACCCAGCCTGCCAAAGAAACTGAACTAATCTCTGTCTATAGATTGAAAACAAAAACAGCAAAGACCTTGTAAAAAATAAAGCCTCTAAGACTCTAAGTAGCCAGTCATCAAACCCAGGGCTGTGACAGTACTGTTATACAAGGTCAGGGAGAGGTGCATTGTCAGAGTGTTAACAGTTTTGAGAGCGTGTGTGTGTGTGTGTGTGTGTGTGTGTGTGTGTGTGTGTGTGTGTGTGTAGAGAGAGAGGGAGAGAGAGAGCAAGTGAGCAGCTTTAAAGTCTAGATTTCCTGTTTATTTATAGACATACACGTAATTGGAGTTCTAAATTGGTCTAGATAATAAAAACTGGGAATCAGATATAGAGGAAAATGCTAAGAGATCCGAGAGAAGGAGCAAGCCATGGCCACACCTTACCTCCTTAGCATCTCAGCCGACAAGAGAGTGAGTTCCTGTTTCTCCCTGCTTATATCCTATTTCCACCTAGCTACCTCACTTCCTGTCTGTCTCTACAGACCTCCAGACCTCTGTGGTTAGCCAGTCGCAACCTCCATTCTCTGACCCTCAGACAGGCTTTATTTGTACAAGCAAGATATCACCACACATATATACCTGTACATGTATGTGCATATATATGTGTGTGACAGGGTTTTTCTGTGTTGGCCTGGCTGACAGATGAACCCAAGCAGGTTCCTGGTCCCAAGGATGCCTCCGGATGCTCTCTGTCCCTGTCCAGCAAGCAAGAGAGTGCTCCAGGGACCCCTTCCCCAGACCTAGTTTCCCCAGGTCATGTTCGTCCCTGTCCCCACCCCCAACCCAATGGGTGTGGTCAGTGCAATAGGTATGAACAGAGTGAATATCTTACTACATTTCTTCTTTCTTCCCTCCCTCCCTCCCTCTCTCTCCCTCCCTCCCTCCCTCCCTCCCTCCCTCCCTCCCTCCCTCCCTCCCTCCCTCCCTCCCTCCCTTCTTTCCTTTTGGTTTTTCAAGACAGGTTTTCTCTGTAAAGCTCTAGAGTCTGTCTTGGAACTCACTTTATAGACCAGGCTGGCCTTGAACTCACAGAGATTCACCTTCCTCTGCTTCCTGAGTGCTGGGATTAAAGGAGAGTGCCACTGCCACCTGGCAATTCTAGATCTCTTAATTCACTAAAAGAGTAGTGCGCCCTGGGTGTGGTAGCACATGTGTGCAATCCCAGCACTTGGTAGCAGAAGCAGGAGAATCTCTACAGATCCTAAGCTATCCAAGCTTGCATAAGCAAGACTCCATATTAAACATTAAAGAACATCTGCTTATAATTTTCTAAGTCTACTGCTACAGGTGGACAGTTAGTTTTGGAATCGTGAAGACCCTGAGTTCAGACATGTAAACCCATCACCATAAGATGGTTTTGTTGACCTTGAGCATGCAGTGACTTGGAAATTGTTTCTTCTGACGTTTTCCAGGTCTCTGCCTTACCTGTTTTATCTGGTTTTTACTTCTGTTTGTTTTTGATTTTCATCTTTTGCCTAGTCATACTTCTAGAAAAAGCCAAGCTAAAAATGAGAGACCACACTCAAAAGCATAGCCATACTTGGATACCTAGGTCTTCTTTTTAATTAAAATATAATTACATCATTTCTCCTCTTCCCTTTAGTTCTTCCAACCCCTCCCATGTTGTCGTCTCCCCTGCTCTCAAATTCATGGCCTCTTTTTCTCTTAATATATAAATATATATAAAGCTGGCTGCAATGGCACACGCCTAAAATCCTAGCATTGGACGGTGAAGTCAAGGGGAACAAGCTCTTGGGATTATTCTAGACTACACAGTGAGTTCAAGTATAGACTGAGCTACAGAGCACTCTGTCTCAATAATAATAGTAATAATAATAAAATAGAGCTATTGTTAACAGGATTGGAAGGAAGGGGGAAAGTGATATCATTGAATTATAATTTAAAATGTATTAAAATACTAATTAGAACCATGAATGGAAGTTGAAGTAAAAGTGGCAGATGCCTTGCTTGCAGTTTCTTGTTACTTTCATTGTCACATCCCCATGTGTGATTTTCCTCATAAGGCCCCAAGCTCTAGAAACCAACCCATGTCTCATATCCAGAAGGAAAGGTGAGAACTGGCCTTTTTATATTTACTTGTTTTTGAGAAAGAGTCCCGTTACTTAACTTTGAGTTTGCAGTCCTCCTGTCTCGTCTTCCTCAGCCTGCGCCCTGTATGTCACCTGACACTCCGCTGAGAGCTGGCCTTTACTGAAGGAGGGGTGGCATTCGGTTTGAACCAGCGTCCAAGTGCTAAAATGGCTGGCCCCGAGTTCGGGTCCCGTCCTGCCTCCTCGCTGTTGCTGAGGACGGTAGTCATTAAGTGTTGAGTCTGTGTTCCCTGGGAAAGCCTGGAAGATCTCAAGCCTGGCCTTGAGAATGCTTGCTTTGGAACCAGCTGGTGTCATGGCCACGCTTACTGTGACAGCAGTGAGGTGGCATGTCCATGTTGTAGCTCTGGAAAATGGCTTTCTGTCTTTCAGAATTCTCTGAGAGGGATGCCCCTCACGTTAAACATGCCAGGCTTTGTAGACTCTTTTAAGTTTTATGAAAAATGGGTTTTTGGTTTGTTTTTTCTTTCAGAAATTGGGAATTAGGTTAGAGCTGAATTTTCATGCCTGTATTGGGAATGGAGTTCCCACTAAATAGTAGTGTGACATTTTGCATTCCTGTAGAATTGGGAACCACTGCCCTTGTGGTCCTTTATATAATAGGGTAGGTTGTTCCAGGTCTGCAGTTCTGTTGTCCTTCTCCTTGAGGGAATGTCATTTTCCCAAATCGGCTTCTTAGGTGCTTTGGTTAGCAAGGGGTAGTTTAAAGACAGCTTTTAGACCACCCACCAATCGGCATAGGCACCTCTTCTTGTGCTCAGCCCACCAGCAGCCCAGGACTGTTGTTACCACCCAGTGGGTACATGGTATCAAGTGGGATGTTTCAACTGGTTGGGAAGCAGCTGGACAGACTGTGGCCTGACCAGAGCTGCTGCTCAGCCACTGTTCCCAGCTCTTGTTTTGTGGCCAGTGTTATGTGTTTCTCTTCTCTACTTTACTGCTTCAGTGAAGGGGTGGGAGTCGTGAGGACACTGGAAGACATTGGACTTGTATTCTAATTCCAGGTGTTATTGCCGCTATCAGTTCGTTCCCTCTTGACTGGCTAGTGTTTCCTGCTGGTTCATCAGACCCACTTTCCCACTTTCTTTGGGGCAGGAAGGAAGTCTGCACTCTGCCCTGTACCAACCAGTTAGCAGGCAGAGTTTCATTTAGTATATGTTTATAGACCTTGCCTTCTGGGCGGGTGGGGGTGGGGTGGCTGTGGATAAAGTCTAGCACAAGTGTGAAAACGGGGGCAGCATCCCCAGAACCCACATAAAGCGATGGGTGTGACAGCCACCTGTGAACCAAAAGCACAGTGCCTCGGGCTGGGTAGTTAGCTTAGACCAGCTGGAAATGGCAAGTCCTAGCCTCACTGAGTAGCCTGCCTCAGTAAATAAGTACAGAGTGATTGAAGAGGAACCTGACATCAACTTCCAGCTTCCAAATGAGAGTGCATGTGGCCACACACATTCCAACATGCACACACATGCATGCACACCGCACACAGAGTCACTTGCAATACAACAAAAACAAGTCTCCCTAACCTTGAACCCTGTAACCCTATACCTTTGAAGTTTGTTTCTCTTCGGCCTCTGGCATAGCTCTCTTGTCCTGGCAGCACACTTTAGAAAGTGTAATGTTGGCGATGCACAGTAGCATGCACACCCCCTTCCTTCCTGCACTCCCCCACCCCATCCTTCCTGCCTGATCCTAACCCAGAACTGGGACCACTCTGTCCTTTTGGGTGACAGTTGATGGGAAAAGGTCAGGCAGATGTCACTACCTCTGCCTTTAGTCTGTCGGGATAAATACCGAGAATGCTGAGCATGGGTGTCTCAATAAACGAAGGTTTGCTTATTAAGAAATATTTTTTTTCTAGATGAAATCATAATGTACTGTTTGACAGAAAGATGGAAACTATGATTCTATCTCTTAAAAATAAAGAACGTGCCAGGTGATGGTGTAGGTTTTAATCCCAGCCCTCGGGAGAGGTAGAGGCGGGTGGATCTCTGGGAGTTCAAGGCCAGCCTAGTCTACAGAGTGAGTTCCAGGACAACCAGGGCTACACAGAGAAACCCTGTCTTGAAAACCAAACAAAGAATGTGGGTCAGCAGTCTGCTTGGCTTAGCTTCCTCTTCTTCTTTCATTTCTTATGACAGACAGTTACTACCTTTTATTCTTTATTCATCCTTCCTTCCTTCCTTCCTTCCTTCCTTCCTTCCTTCCTTCCTTCCTTCCTTCCTTCCTTCCTTCCTTCCTTCCTTCCTTCCTTCCTTCCTTTTTGGTTTTTTGAGACAGGGTTTTTCTGTGGCTTTGGAGCCTGTCCTGGAACTAGCACTTGTAGACAAGGCTGGTCTCAAACTCACAGAGATCCACCTGCCTCTGCCTCCTGAGTGCTGGAACTAAAAGTGTGCACCACCATCGCCCAGCATTTTACTTTTTTTAAACACAATGATGTGAACAATATGTGTATACACCCCCCCACACACACACACACTATCTCAGTAATGAGTATACAGTAAATCCCCAAGTAGCCACTACTCAGATCAAGAACATCAAGAGTAATACCATTTTCATGGTTGGAATACTAACAAATAAGAATACTTTGTAATATTTTTCCTGAGTGTCTCATATAGGAATAAAATGAGACTGCAAGTCAATTCCTGTTTATTAGAGTGTAGCTTCTTAGGGACTTGGCTTCTGTTTAACCATAGATTGATGCATTCTTGAGCTTGCCCTGACTTTTGCTGAGCCTGAATGGAGTCCACCAGAACCTACACTGAGAACACCCCAAGTTCCACAGACAGCAGGTGACAGGCAGTGACCATGGACACAGTATACATGTCCTCTGCTCACACATGCCCCATTGTTCTATGTCTGAGCCAGATGTGGTGGGGCACATCTGAGTCTCAGCACTCAGCAGCCTAATGTCACCAGCAGCCTAATGTCAGAGGATCCTGTGAGTTTGAGGCAAGACTGTCTCAGCTTTCTCTACTCCAGTTGTGTTTGGTAACTCTGGTGTAAGGAGGTACTTAGAGTTATAAACTGTCCTTCCTTCCTTCCTTCCTTCCTTCCTTCCTTCCTTCCTTCCTTCCTTCCTTCCTTCCCTCCCTCCCTTCTTCCCTCCCTCTTTCCCTCCCTCCCTTCCTCCCTCCCTCCTTCCCTCCCTTTCTCCCTCCCCCTTCCCCCCCTCCTATCTCTTCCTTCTTTAGAAAAGCATTTATCCTGTGTATATGGGAGTTTTGCCTGTATGTATGCCTGTGCACCACATGTATTCAGTGCCTGCAGAGGCCAAAAGCAGGCATCAGATCCCCTGGAACTGAAGTTGCAGATGTTGTGAGCTGTCACTTGGGTTCTGGGAAAAGATCCTGAGTCCTCTGGAAGCACAAGTGCATTTAACCACTGAGCCCTCTCTAGCCCCCCCCCCATTTAAAAAAAAATAACAAAGAAAAAGCAAATTGATAAAAGAAAGTGGATTTGTTTACATTTAACCAAAGTGGTGAGAATAAGACTCCTAGTTGCTTCCCATGTTTCTTACATCACTGTTGGAAGTTTTATAGAAAAGATAAAACCAAAGCCAAAACATTAGTGTATGTTCCTGGGGTATGAGATCTTCCTCTGCCTGGCATCTGGTCTTCAGCTTTCCCAACTCCTAACGTGGGATTCCTGAAGAAATTTCGTTCTTTGCGTCTGTTGTTCCAAGAGTCTAAAAGCAGAAGGAAGGGCTCATGAGGAGTGTATCTTTGGAATGGTGTGTCAGGGCAGCTGCTATAATGAGTATATCTGCTTTCCATATTTTTGTGTTAATTGCACAGATGAAACATGCACATCTTCATGCACCGTGTTGGTAGAATTTTATATCAACACTTGGAACAGATCACAGATTTGAGCTACCCATGGACTCCTAGTCTGGTTTGTTTTTACTGTAGGGCTTTTTGAAAAACTCTAGGGAAACTGAACTACATAGAGTGCTTATTAAGGGTGGGATATGCATCTGTTACACAAAGAGGTTGACAGATTGGAAGGAATTTAAAGAGGGCCAACACTGTTGGAAGGAAGGACATAAGAGACATGAAAAGAACTAAACAACACAGCTTGGCCAAATAGCTATGTAAAAGGATGTGTATGTAACAGCCCTTAAGAACGGATGTGGAGGACATAAATAAACGTCATGTCTTTAGAACCATTAAAACAAAACAGAAAAAAAAAAAAAACCAAAAAAGGAATGCTGTGCATGAACGTGCTATAACAAAACCCCTGACTTTGTATGCTAACCTAAAATACTATGTTAAAAAAGTAATATATGACTGAGAGTTTTGTCAGCTGCCAGCGGAACTCCAAGAAAATAGCTTGGACCCCATGGAATGGAGTTGCAGATAGCTATGAGTTTCTTTGCAGGTACTGGGAACTGAATTCAGGACCCCTCTACAAGAGCCAACTAAAAGTTAGCCTCTAAAATTAATTTTTTAAAAACTCTAAAAAAAAAAAATCAATGTTCAGTATAAAAGATCAGTTGTTATGGTGAAGCTTACTAGCTTGAAAATTAAAGTCCAAGAGGGATGGCAAATGCTGCTGTGTAGGGGACACTAAGCAGCTGAGGGCTTTTCTAGGTCTAATTTTGAAGGCTGAGGTCATGCTCTTCCTAGCATGGATTTGCCACCCAGTTCTGATTGCACAGTTGTTTTGCATATCGGGGGCAGCAGGAGGAGTCTGGTTGCAGTGTGTGGGAGCAGGCTGACTCAATCCAATGTTGCAGAGACTCATTGAAACTGAGAATTCATTTTTTCAACTCCCATCAACTAACCTCCTCCCTCACGGCGCCCCCTGCTGGGATCTCGGATTATAAACAAGATGAAAAGGCAAGGATGAAAGGCCATTATGGGGTAAAGGAGGGCATCAGGTTCCTTACGAAGTGCAATTGCCCTTGAATTGTCATTGCATGAGTATGGAGTGGTCTTTCACATGTTGTAGTTAGGAGGTGGTGTTCCAGGAGGGGACAGATACCAGAGATAGCCAATGGGAACATCCCAGTAGGTTAAAACTGTCAAAAGCAGGCAACTTTCCTTGAGAGGAGTTTACAGGAACAGAGTCATGCCTCTGGCAGCCTTATTAATCCAAGTTTCCCCCCCTCCCCGCCCCCCATCTCAGTAGGCCAACTAAACAGTCGTGAGAAGTAGGAAAAGGACTGCACTAGGAAGAAGAGAGATGCAGAGAGAACTCGACCCCCTAAGTCCATGGAGTTTAGGTTTGACTAGAGAGCAGGAGGCATAAATAACCCATCAGCCCTGGTGAAGGTGTGGTCTAGCCTTTGTATCTCCTAGCACGAGACTCCTGGGGAAATTCCAATTTCTTGGGGTCCATCGTTTCAACAGTCAGATGAGGAGGGGGGGAAATCAGTGTCTCTGTAGGATACCTGATTCCCGCCTGGACAGTTGCAAGGGAGCCTTGGAATTATCTCTGCTTTGTGGAAATCAGGCAAGGGTGATAGCCTTCAGCTCAGCAGGAACCTGAAGGGGTGCAGTGCCTGATGGGAAGGAACCCTCAGGAGCCCACTGAGGCTTCCACATTCCAGATGTGGAAACAACCTGCTTTATTATAATCTGGTTGGTTTGATCCAACAATAGTACTGTCAAAGGTAACCTGAGGGTCCCCGGGGATCCTGAGTAGCACCGAGGAAGACTCCTGGGAGGGAGCAAGGGCCTAGTTTTCAGAGCACCCTTGCTGGAGTGAAGGTATGGTCAGAGTGGAGTTAATGAAATGCGTGAGTGTGGCTTTAGACTAATCTGTTCTCCCACTGCTTGTGGTGTCTTTAGTGCCCCACTTTACTCACTCATCTAACACATTTTATGAGCCTCAATTATGGGACTAGTTTGGAGTCTGTGGTTGGTGGCTGAGGCGGCAGGCCTGGGGAGGGAGTGAGTTTACCGAGACTTAGCAGCTATGAAGTGAGCTTAGGGAGTATTTGGTGATTGTGACTACAACCGGGGTCTCAGAGTTTTGGCCTCATACCTGGTGTGTAATGCTCACCCTGTCTTCCCAGAAGAGCCTGTAATTAAGCTTTTATTTTCTGACCAAGGTCTTGACTTCCAATTAGACATACGTATGACAACAGTATCATTAAAAACAAAGATAAGAGAACATGCTCTCTCTGGCCTTGGGCTGGTCAATCTTTTTCCTTCTTCCTTCTCCCAAAAGGGAGTTGGTTCTCCGGATTTTAAAGATAGGATTTTCATATGTGATCCTGCTGGAAGAGGTTCATACTTTCTGCCCAGCTAGGAGCTGTTGGTAGAATTTTATAATACAGATCGGTAAAAGCATTTAACTCACACACCTACAGATGCTGATTCCTACTCTGACTCCCAGCCCAGAGAGACCCTGTGGCAGAGGTTAGAAGCCTTCTGGGGGCTTTCCTGTGGCTGCTGCCTCGGGAAGGAAAGATGCGTCCTCCTCTGACAAGGACGTTGAGAGCCTAAACTTGTGACATTTTAATACCGGAATCCTTCCTGAGTAACTGAGCAAATTCTTTGTGTGTTTGGCTGCTTGATTCATTAGTTTTAGTTTTTCGAGGCAGGGCTTCTCTGTGTAGCCTAGCTGTTCTGGAACTTGCTTTGTAGACCAGGTTGGCCTCAGACTCACAGAGATCCACCTGCTTCTACCTCCTGAGTGCTGGGATTAAAGGTATAAGCCACCATGCCCAGTTCTGAACAGATTCTTAAATTGTAATATGAATGTTTTCTTTTTTTTTAATTATCATCAAGTTTGTAACTTTTTATTTCTTTCCTGTTCTATCAACAGAGAGTCCCCTAGGCCTCTTACTTTCCTATTTTATGTATTTAGGAGTTATTTGTTCACATTTATTTCATTTCTTTTGCTCTGATTTCTGATTTTGCTCTAATTCTTGTAAAAACTGAATACCGCCCCCCAGCGTCCACCTCTGGTTGTAGTGTGTAGTATAGCTGGGATAAAGTACCTGCTCACACTTCTCTTTTAACCATTCCTCAGCTTTTTTCCCCCATGGTCCTCACACACCAGTTTCCCTGAAACATACAGTGATTGGGAAGATCAGCCATTTTCATCCCTACCGTTGTCTGCCAGCTCTGTAGTAAGGGTGAGCATAGATGAGTTGCAAGGCTGTCACTCTGTAGGGCTGGAGAAACAGGAACGGGTTTGCACAGACCTGAGAAGTTTCACTGCAGCCTTCCTTCCGGAGTCCCCTGGTGAACACTGACAGAGTAGCAGAGCCAGGCGCGGTAGGAGGGAAGAGGCAAGATGACCAGCAGGGTGGCAGAGCATCATGGTGAGGGGTGGGGGTGGACCCTGGCAGTGTCCAAGAAGGAAGCTATAGTAGGCTGAGGTGTGTGCATGTGTCTCGTGGTCTACATTCTCCATTATCGGTGGTATTCACGGGGGCACTCATGTAGCGGTCAGAGAACACTCCGTCGAGAGTCAGTTCTCGGCTTCCACCATGTAGGTTACAGACGTCAAACTCAGGTTGTACCCACTGAGGCAACTCATCGCCCCAGAAAGGAAATGTAAGGGCCTTTTCAGATAACTGTGTGTGTCTTTGGTGCTGCACCGAAGGTGACCAGTGGTAGTTTCTCTTTTTAGATTAATTTCGTGCGTACAAGTGTTTTACTTGCATGTACGACTGTGTACTGCACGTGTGTAGTGCCTATGGAGGTCAGAAGAGGGCATCAGATCCCTGGAACTGGAGTTATAGGTTGTTATGAGCCTCTAGGTGCTGGGAATTTGTCCTGGGTTCTCTAGGACAAGCAAGTGCCCTTAACCGCTAGGCCATCTCTCCAGCCCTCAAGCAATAGGTTTTTTTTTTTTTTTTTAATCTTCATTTCTATATTGTATTTGAAAGCATATGAAACTGAATTCCTTCCTTCCTTCTGTCTTCCCATTATAAAAAATGAACCTAAAGCCTCACATACGCTAGACAAGCACTCTATGGTGGACCTATATCCCCAGCCTCCATTTTATTTTGATGCGTGGTCTTACTAAATTGTCTAGCCTGGCCTTGAATCAGCCAGGCAGGACATGAGTTTATGATCCTTCTTCCTGGATTTCCTGAGTAGCTGGGATTACACGTCTGTACCATTTGGCCCAGTTCTGCTTGAATAACCTTAAAAAGAAGAACGCCTAGAACTAGAGTTGTAAGTGGCTGGGTGTCCGCTGTGAGCAGTAGGTGCTCTTAAACACTGAGCCACCCCTCTAGCCCTGTGAATAACTCCTAATATACTTTAAAACCATCGACTACTGCAGGATGTTAGTCATATTGGGCTGTTCAAAGCTTGTAAATGTTGACATGTTACGTCAATGTCATAAAACATCACCACTGTGACCACTCTCATCCCCAAACCTTCATATATGGGGAAGTTATTACACACGTTTTCTAAGTTTTGCTTGAGATGTCAAATTTCAGCATTGGAAAAAAAAATACTGGTGTTTTATTGTCCTAAAAGTAACAACTTCACTTTGTTGGTTTTCAGGAAAGGTCTGCCGGATCCCCAGTTCTGAGCATCTCTTGTTGCCAGTCACAGCTACTGGGTTTGGATATCCATGCAGAAAGTAGCTCACAGCTGTTAGCACATCTTTCCTGAGTCATCTTACCTCAGTGTGCAGCAGGGGTGTTGACTTCAGAAAAAAAAATTGACTTCAGAGTCTACACATCTAAACTTTAGTAATTTTTACTGCTTCAACAGCACATGACAAGGAGACTCATGACTCTCCATACAGCTCAGTGCCCATGCTTCCAGTCAGGCTGAGATGCCTGTAGTCGGAGCCACTGTTGATTTGCACAGCCTTTGCAAATATCTACAGGTGGAAAGCATCTTGACCTAACAAGAAAAATAGCTTTATCCCTGTAGACTCCCCAAAGGATCTTGGGGACCCTGAGTATCTTCAGATCACTCTGAGCACTGTGGGAATTCATGGTCAAGAGTAAGATTGGGTGTGTGAGTTTGGGTCTTGCTTCTGCTTCTTAGTAGATGTGACTTTGGAAGGTTCCTCGGCCTTGCTGTGACTGTTGCATGTGGTTAAATGGGTATGATAATAGGCATTCCCCTAAACCAGTTGATCTGCCCAGTAGATAGTTAACAGTGGGTTAGGTAGTGCTCCATACTCAGGTGTTTGGTCAAGTGGTTGGTTGATTGCTCGCCCTAAAAGAGTCTCTTCTTCCAGCCTTCTAGAATGCCCAAGAGCTCCATCATTGCAACTGCTCCTGTATAGTACTGGTATAATGGTAAAACACATCTTAACTATGTTACAACTTAGGTCCCAGAGCGTGTCAGCTAACAGCTTGGCAGAGCTTGGTTAGTTTGACTCCAAGTCTTCCTTCCTGAGTCCAGACTACGAAGGAACAGGGAGGAGAGACAGGGACCCTGGAGCAGGGAAGATGTGTTGGGACAGTAGCATAGAAATGCTGAGAGAGGCTCTCCGAAGGCCAGGGTGATGGCAAGACCTTCACTTCTCACACAGTAGTGTTTCTGACACTTGTATGAATGTTGTGCCATGGTTGAGGTAGTACATATGATAGACGACAGAAGTGCCCCTTCATACAGCCTCCAGCTCTAGGGTATAACCATTGGAGCATTACCACAAAGCTCATTAGTTCACACTTGACTAATGTTGAACTCGTTACTCTTAAGAGGTACCTCTTAACAGATGACCTGTCCAGCCAGTGGGCTCTGGAAGCAGGCTCTCCAGGGAAAATCCTGACTCTGGCATGGACTATTGGTACAGCTATACCCCTTCTCTATAAAGTGGGACTGCCGGTATTTACTGAGAGTGTTTTAAGTGTTAAACCAAATAGTGTACAGTAGGCAGCCAAATGCCTTTCTTGTACTCATTTTTTTTTCTCTTAAACCTCATCTCTTCGTTTATAAAAAGTCCCCAAATACTATTCAAACATTGTAACCATTGCCTTCCTTTATTAAAAACAGTGCTTAGGGGAAAAGTAAACACAACACTGGGTTGTTGATGCCATTTCTCCAGGAACTTCTATCGAAGTCTTCATAAGTTGTAACCTCTCCCCTTTCTGCAGAACTGCCTGTTTGCTGACTCTGCTTGTAAGTAAGCCAGTTACTGTTCTATCTCTGAGTCCTAGCCCAGCTTAGCCGTTTCATGCTGGCTGCCCAGTGTGAAGACTCAGGGTAACCTGCATGAAAGCAGCCACCTCCTCCTCAGACCCCATGCCTCCCCATGCTCTGCTTGCTCTTCTTAGAATGCTCCTCATTTCCAGAATTCACCTTTATTGTTTCTCCAGTCAGAGTATCCCTATTTCCCCTTCTCCATATCACTTTGAGTGAGATTCAGAGAGCCTTATGGTTGCTAATGAATCTATTCAATAACTTTCCCAGAACAGCCTCTTGATCAAAGAATTTACTACTGACATAAAAGGAATGCAGCCAGCCAGCTTTCTTGTGCACTTTCCCAGGTGAAAGGCCACCCCATCTTAACCCTGCCATCTTAACCCTGCCATCTTAACCCTGCCATCTTAACCCTGCCGTGCCTTTTCCTTGCAGTGTGGCCTGTTTGTTCCAGAGATACTATGTATCATCCAAGAATGTTGTGGATTTCAACTAATGCTAGATCTGCTCTTCTAAAGTCTGAAGGATGGGCTGGGGAACCTCTTGTGTACCCATGAGATAGATGAGTGTAGGTGTCTGTGTGCATCTCACACTCTTAGAAATGTGCATTCCGTCATCTTTATTCTTCAGTCCATGTGTCTGACTGCACTTTCGGTGAGTGGCAGAGAGGTCCTCCTCTTATCTTGGATCACTTCCTCACCTCCCTCCTCCCTCCTCTCCTTTTTACACCCCAGTTGTACGGATCGGTATCAAACATTTGTCTTTTCGATTACATTTTTACAGAAGTTGGTTGGGACTTTGCGGATTCGGTCTCTTTGGTGGAACAAACCTAGTCCCTCTCACTTGCTGATCTACTGAGTGTAGGTACCTGGAGGTCGAGAATTTTCTTGGTGTCACTCATTTCTAAGGTTTCAGCCAAAATCATTAGTCAGCTTCTGGCCCTGAATGTCTGACTTTTTTCAGGGTACTTCACAGATTATCTAGACATCATGTAGGCCCAACATGTTTAAGATGGTGTCTCAATGAATGTGACTCAAAGGACAAAGGATTTATTCTCACAGTTCAGGGGTAGATTCCATTGTGGTGGGAAAGCCATGTTGGACGCAGCTGGTGACATTTCGTCTGCAGTCGAAGAGTAGAAAGCAGTGAGTGCTCGTCCTTGCTGGGTATCCTTCTCCCTGTTATACAGTCCAGAATCCCTAACCAGAGTGTGCTTTTGCCTACAATCAAGATTCATTTTCCCACATCCATTACTGTAAAGACCCCATAGGCATACCTAGAGGTCTGTTCTTCAGGTGATTCTAGGTTCTGTAAAGTCAGCAGTTAACCCTAACCATCACAAAACCCACCCCTAGGCAACTTGACACACACACACGTAATTTTTAAGCTATCACCTTCCATCCCTTGCCCCTGTAACACAGGCTCATGACTGTGTTACACTGTAAAATGCATTCAGTCCAACTTTAACATCCACAGACTTAAGAATTCCAACATTTTAAAAGTCCCAAGTCTTTGAACTATGTGGTCTTATAAATAAAAACAAAACAAGTTTCTTTATTCCAACATGTAATGGTACAGAGTAAGCATTATTCCAGAAGAGAAAAAACTTAGCATAGCAACAACAAATGATGAGACTAAAACCCAGCAGGGCAAACAGCAAATCCTGCAGCCCCATGCATGGCATCTGAGGCTTTATGAAACAATTGAGCCACTCCAAAGGGCATGGTCTGCTACCTCTACAGCTTTGTTTACAACACACACACAGCCCCTCTCTTGAACTGGCTCCACTCTGTGCCTGCAGCTGTCCTTGACTGATGTCCCACAGTCTTGGCATCTCTTAAAGATACCCCAAAGTTTCCATTGCAACTTGGGCTTTACCTTCATAACATATAGTGGTTTCTGAAGGCTCCTTTGCAGGGACCCAGACCCTGCCACACATTGCCAGGTCAGTTGCTCTCTGAAATCATGGAACAATTTTTCATCTTTTATGCTTTCTAAACCAGTAGCATGTGAATGGCACTGCCAAGTTGTCATTCATAGCTTGAGATAGAGCCTGGCCCCCATGGTCCACAGGCATGCATATCCGCTTTTGTGTGCTAACCCTTGGGGAACTCTCTTTGGAGGAGTAGGGATCCAACTGCTGAGCCATAATCTCAGTTCAAGCTCTCTGTTTTCAGAAAGCTTCTTTCTGCATGTTGGAGCCTCTGATGTGTGGGGTTTTGTCTTCAGGAAATCTTTCCTGCTTTCCCATAGCATGGAGGTCCCTCTTCAGTGGTGCTATCTCTCGCTAACATTGCATCTACTTTCTCAGCATTGGTCCAAAGTGTCTATCCTGTCTGGAGATTCTCTCCACCAAACAAATTAATTCAATACCTTTAAATTCCGTTAGACTCAGGTTCTCAGAATGCAGACAGAGTGAAGCCAGATTACCCATAGTCCAGTTCCTGATACTTGTTCTTCTCCATCTAAAACCTCATGAGCTGATCATCACTGTCTCATCTTCTAAGCATTCTTGTCTCCTAAACGCTCACCAGAATGGCTCATTAAGCTCTGCTTCCAGTATGCTAGAACTTTTCTAGCATGAGGCACCAAACTCCTCCACATTTTAGTTACAAAACCATGCCCTGGGCTTCTGCAGCACCATCCCATGGGCAGATTTGTCACAGACACAAACCTGCTCCTGGTGCTAATTTCTGTCTTAGTTACTTACTGTTGTGACGAAACACTCTTGACTAAAGCAACTCAAAAGAGAAAGAGTGTATTCTGGTTTACAAGTCCGGGGGTGATATTGCAGTGTATGGCACAATCAAGGCTTTGGGAACTTGAAAGTGGTTGGTTACAATATAATCACAGCAAGAAACAGAAAGCAATGAATGCCTGCCTTCCTGGTTCTCCTGCCTTCTTTCTCCTGCTTTTCCAGAAGCCCCTGCTCAGGCAATGCCTCCCCCACAACTAAGATGGGTCTTCTCCCATCAGTTAATGTATCAAGGTAACACCACACAGGCATGCCTAGCTTCTCATCTCCAAGGTAAGTCAAAATTCTGTCAAATTGACAATTAACCCTAATTGTCACAGATAAAGCTTACGTTTTTTTCTACTCATTGTCTACCATGAAAACCCTGTCTAGAGATGTCTATCAGTTAGGTGAGTTCAGGTCTAGAAGTCATTTGAATATCTCACTTTTCCTTGAGTTCTGAATCTATTATGCACCCTGTAAACTGCTCTCCACCAGGGCATTCGGTGTTTGCATCACACAAGATCAGTGGTTTCCTCCAAATATACCCCTCACCTGGGGGGACCACACTCAGGTTAGCCTAGAAACCTTCAGCTTGCTTTTAATCACTCCCAAACCTTTTCAGGACCCTCCATTGCCTTAAAAGAGTGTATCTATTTGTGGTATCTATTGTTACATAGCAATCCCAAATGAGGTGGCATAAAATAAAACCTGTGTATTTATAGACTTCTGCTGGGAAGACTCAGTGGTCAAGGTAATTTGCATCTGGAGGCTGGCTCACTCACCACTGGCCCTGGGGGCATTCACTTCCTTGATCACTCACTGCTCCTTTGCTCCCTCCCTCCCTAGCTCTCTCTCTCTCTCTCTCATTCACTCATTCCCCCTGTGGCTGATGCCCGGGACCTCAGCTGGGCTATTGGCTGAAGTGGTGGCTTTTCTGAGTGATTGCTTACTGTTCTTTCTCCTGTAGGGACCGGGTTCTGAGGGTAGCATTTCTGAAGGAAGCGTGTTGGGATCTAGCATCAGAAGTAAGAGATTCATTTCCCAGTGGCCATAAGCTTGGCTGGATTTCACAGGAGTATCTTGGTGGGAGAAATAGCAAAGTCATATGGTGGGATTTTTTTTTTAAATGAAGTGATCTTTAGGAAATTCTGTCAACCACAACGTCCAGACTAATTTGAGAGCTCCAGTACAATCTGGTTCATCTTCCTTTCAGCTGGGACAGCAGAGCACCTGTGTGCCAAAAATCACATTGGCACTTCACAGGCATTCTTATCCAACCTAACAGTTCTGAGACCAGAGCAGAGTCCAGTTGGTGAGATCAAACAGTTCCCCCAAGGTCAACTAAATATCTGGGTAAATGGCTTTGAACTTGAACCTTTGACCTGTACAGTGGGGGGAGGGCACATGACAATTATAAGAATTTATTAACAGTGCATTCTTTTTAGACTCTGACCACTCACTGTTACTGAAACTATTTGGGACTAGAGCCTGTGCCTTGACATCCCTAATAAGCCAGGTTCAGCCACCAACCCTCACAGGCCAGTTAAACAAATAGTAGTGGGGGGAAAAAAAGATTACCTATGTGGCCACAGGAGAAAGAAGGGGTTAAAGATGTCCAACAGATTTCTCCTATACCCAAGTCCATTCTCTGGCTCCTAACTTAGGTAAAGGGCTGTGTAGATAAGCAGTCTTGGTCTTGCCCAAGGTGTTCTTCCCATTATTAACCTATCAATAATGTCTGGGCTCTAGTTTCTCCTGCAAGGTGGCCTCACAGATTGTCAGAACTATGTGAGATCTGTTAGGTAGTGGAGGGAAGGGGACTAGAGCACAAATGACTCCTCTAACGGGCACCAGGCTTTAGCCTCCTCCCAGCTTTAGATTCCTGGGGGGAAATTCCAATTTCTTGAGGAACTTTAGCAGTTGGAAAGGCAAGGAGTAACACAAGTATCTCTAGACTGCCTTTGCTCCTTCCAAGCCAGTTACACCGCTTATCCATTTGTAGTCCAGAGGGTTCACACCTAATGGAAAGCAAGACTCCAGCTGGCTGATGGGTCAAGACAGTTTAGTCTGTGGACTACAAGGGCCCCAGTGGGCAAAAAAGCCCACGGGATGGTCTTAAGTGTCAGTCTGTCTCCCTGTCTGCCTCTGCAGCTTTCATCCAGGGTGCTTTGCTTGGGAGTTGTTGGGTGGGGGTGGGGAGATATCTTCCTCCCAATCTGTCCCCTCCTGCCTGGCTCTTAGGACTCTTTGATCCTAGCACGTATTTGTTTGCCATAGCTCATTGCTGCCTTGCTTAACATCGCAGTGTGCTTTCTCTGTGTTTGTGACTTCTCGGTGACTTGGGACTTATCTGAGTTTGCCCATATTGAACCTGCTGCTACTTGGTTGGGATTGCCAGCCTTGCTTATGCTATTTTCTCTGCAGGATAAATGCCCTTTGCTTGTCCTTCTCCCAGATGTGCATTTTTCCTTCAGGATTAAGCTTAGTTCTTCCACACCTCCTCTCCTCTGACTCTGTACATTGTCCCCAAATGGGTTCACCTTATTCTGTGTGCAATTCTTTGTCTAATGATGGTAACTCTCACTAGTCTGAAGGCTCCAGCTGGATGTCACTCTTCCTGTAGCCCTTGGTGCCTCTTTATAACAGAGTGTCAGGGATGCATCCTTCGAGGGACATGTGCAGCATCTAGTATATGGATGCCAGTGCCTGTCTGGGGCAGAGATGTTGGGGTGGAAGGAAGGTACAGAGATGTTGGTATGAGACCATATAGATTCTTAGGCTGGACACCATTGTATTTCTTTGTCATTGTGTATGAAGTGAAGGAATTGCTGTTGTGGAACACAAAACCATTTTCATCAGAGCAGCTGTGCAAGTGACCCCTCTCACCCCCCCCCGTCAGAATTGGCAGTTGGTGTATGCATTGAGAGGGTTGTTAGACCCTCACCTGGGAGTCTTCCTTCTGCTGTCCTGCAGCGCCTCCCAGCCATTTGCTGATTGCTGGTGCCCTGGTGGTCTTGGGAGGTGCTGGAGGTCTGTGAAAGTTAACTACAGGGAGGACTCTGTGAAGCTATGGGGAAGTCATCCATGCTGGCATGAGACCTTTCGGTGGCATGGATGTCTTGGGGTCACCCACTCTGGAGTGCTCTGTAAGTAGGTTCAGTGGGCTCATTGGTCCCTCGAGTTGGACTGCAGCAGAATGGCGCCTTGATCTTATTGGTGCTCAATAATGAAGGCTTTTATTTCCATCCCCCCAAAGAGTGAGTTTTTACAACAGTTGCCCTGAGAGATTTTTACAACTTTATACTCCAAGAAGATGACTTTTTCTAAGGCTTTTGGCTACAGGCTGCCATGTAACCAAGCAGTAAATCCTGAGTACTAAAAAGATAACTTTTGGCTAGGCCGGCACCTTGGTGACAGGCCCCTTGACTAGATGCATAGTCTTGAGTTTTCTTGCCAGAAATGCAGTAAAAATTCAATATGACCAAGTGCCATCATCTCCAAGGGGCAGAAGCTTGTTGAATAATTGTGATTATCTTATTTTCTGGAATTATAAATATGTCCACAGTTCACAGCTGTCTCCCCCTTTCTATTAAACCTCAGTGGATCCAGATTCATACTTGGCAGTCTGTTGAATTGTATTATCTTCCCAGTTTAACCAGTAGAACACTTCAGCTGCTCCCAGCTCAGTCCGTGGACAAAGGTGGCATATCCTTCAGGAAGGAGACAAACCCTGTCTGTTAAAATGGAACCTGGCCTTAGCAGCAACCACTGCAGGCAGGTTTTTGTGCATGCTAAGTGTTGTTAGCTTTTATCAGTGTAGATGTGTGTATGCAGGCATGTAATGTGTCTGTATGTGCATCCATGTGTGTGTTCATTTAATTCCATAGCACGAGGCCAGAGTTCTCTGTTCAGGAGCCTTCATGTAAAGAGGCCACGCCTACGGTTTTTGTTCACCTGAGTTCGGGTGTTGTTTCCTGGTATCTCTGTACAGCCTCCACCACACTTGATTGTCCCGGGTTTGGATTGGACAGGACTCTCCCTTTAACTTCCCTGTCTCCACCATCCTACCGTCTCTAAGCTCGCTCTGATTCTCCCCAAAGCACAGAATGGCACGCTGTTCTCTGAAACCCATCCTTAAGGTTTGTTTCTCAGCTAGAAGGATGTAGTACTGTATTGATGTGGTTTGCTTCTTTTTGGTGAAATCTAGCCAGAATTCCTGGAAGGCCCTTCCTTAAGGAGCGGCCATTTGTCCACCTGGGCTGTGTGGCTGTGCCAGGCAGGTGGTGCCATTCCTCTATCTGCACACGTGCAGAGCCATCCTCTGCTCCAAATGGGTTCAACACCCTTTCCCAAAATAGTCTCTCAGGATGAGACACAGCCTGGAAAACCACTATTCTACACAAAGTGGCCTAACTTAGGGCAGGGCACAGCCTGATGTCAATAGCGGCCCTGCTGTAGCCTGCTCAGCTGGTGGTCTGCTCAGAGGGAGGCAGGGTGAATCTGAAGCTGAGCTCCACAGGTGGTAGCCCTGAGTGCCCACCTGTGTGCCTCCCTGCCTTTGTACATCACCAACCTTGCTGAACAGCTGCAAGGAGCTAGTGGGGGTTCGAGTGAGGAGCTTGCACCCCCTCAGTGCCACTGGGGAAACTTGACAAAAGTCTGATCTCTCCGAATTGGTTATAAATCACAGTTTTGTCTTGGAAGTTACCCCTAATTAATTTCCCTTAGATTAAATGCAGTGCATACATAGGAAATTTCAAGGAAAACATTAGTTTTCAAAAATGAGCAATTTTTATTCTGCCTGTCCACAGTCTGCTCATCTATTTTAAAAATAGATTCTCCAGGGTTTTTTTTTAAAACGTGAGTTTAAACCCCCACCTTGATTGGAGCTAGGAGACTGATCTTAAGTCCTTGATCATGGTCAAGCTATGCCCCCATCCTGGATATAGGTTTCTATGTACTCAAATTGCGTAACATTGGTGCTGGAACCTGATTTAAAAAGAACATGTTGTACATTACCCTTCCATTGGTGTAACAAATACCTGAGGCAGCTAGTTTTACAGACTAAAGGGTTACTTAACAGACAAGCTTGCTTTGAGCCCATAACAGCTGGCTTCTGGTGAGCACGTCGCACGTGTGGATAGCACCACTGAGCATGTGATGATGTTTTGAACAAGGAGTGTAAGAGCTGCCAAAGGAGTCACAAGGAAATGCCTCATGTCCCCAGTGACCCAAGAACCTCTAGCTTTGCCTACTTCCCAGAAGTTCCCTTGCCTCCATAAGGTGTATGCTCCTGCCTCCCACCCTATGGACCAGACTTTAGTCCTAAGGGACCTCAGGGATGCCCAAACCACAGCACCTTCTTAGGTGCCAGAGATGGTCATTGACTGACATCCCTTTGTGTCATTCAAAATGTGCTGCTTCTTTGCCTTTTCATTTGTTGTCATGATTACATACTGCTCTCAAATTTGCTCTGTAGCCAAGGCTAGCCCTGGACTTGGGATCTTTGTGCCTCAGGTTCCAGAGAGCTGGGATTACAGGTGTTTCCCCTCCTCCCTTCCCTTCTGAAAAATTACCTTTCTGGTGTTGTGATGATAGCCATTAAAAGTTTCTCCTTCCTGAACTTCCTTCTGGAGCATGTCATAGATGTGTCCTAGGTTTTTGTCGGTCTTTTCCCAGAGCGCTCCCTTTGTATCAAAGAGAAATTAGGAGAGCTAAATGCAGGGGCGGAGTGTGGGCGTGGAGGAGAGCTTCCTCAACATGGCCATGCCACAGTGAAGGTGCCTGCCGACGTTCGACGCCAGCTTTGCCTTTAATAGAGTATGTTACATAATGAAGATGGCCTAGCACTTATGAAAAGGGAGGCTGGTATTTCAAGGAGGACGCCAGAGGGCCCCCTGCTAAACATCTCTTGTCACTAAGTGAAACCTCCAGTGCAGGAAATGGGTTACAGCTGATGAAGTTGTTAGCCAAAGGGGTCCTGTGGAAACCCCTAAACTATTGATGGCTCTCCACAAGCTGATGCAAAGGCCCTATTGCTGAAGACATAACTAGCTGAACACAGAGAAGTCGAGCTGGCGCCTGCATAGAACCTTCACCTTACTGACTAGTGTCCATGGTGCTGGAAGGTGCTCTGCGTGCTACCAAAGGAGGAAGGCAAACGCTGACCCAGCTGCAAACCCGTCTGTCTACAGCGGTGACCTGCCTGCAGGATGTATACACGATGAAATAGTGATACAAAGCTTGGAGTAACTGACCATTACCTGACTGGATTTAAGGCCCACTCCGTGAGATGGAATCCTTGCCCAATACTGCCCGAGGGGCCAAGGCACTGAGACTACATAAGCTGTGGACCTAGGAGAAAACCAAATACTACTTACTGTTCTGCTAAAGGGATGAAGCAATAAAATGACTCCTAAGAACATTCTGCTCAGACTTCATCAGTGAGTTTCCTGCATGTGTACACATGTATATACCTAAACTTCAGTGCTCTGGATTGCTGAGCCATGTCTCCAGCCCCATCTTACTTGTTTTTTTTTTTTGTTTTGTTTTTTGTTTGTTTTTTTTTTTTTTTTTTTTTTTAAAAAGGCCAACAATTATAACTCTTATAGTAGCTGGGAGGCTGAGAAAAAGAATCTGTCTGCACAAGTCCAAGACCATCCTTAGCTACATAGTAGATAACAAATCTGCCATAAGAAAAGCCCATATGAGCCAGGCGTTAGTGGCTCACGCCTTTAATACCAACACTTGGGAAGCAGAGGCAGGTGGATCTTTGTGAGTTCGAAGCCAGCCTGGTCTACAGAGCAAGTTCCAGGACAGGGTCCAAAGCAATACAGAGAAACCCTGTCTCGAAAAACAAAAAAGAAAAGAAAAGAAAAGCCCATATGTTATGGTTTTCCCTTCAAGTGGGTGTGTGGGTTGCTCTAGACAAGATTTGTCTGTGTAACAGTTCTGACTGTCCTGGAACTCACATTGTAGACCAGGCTGGCCTCAAACTCACAGAGATCCACCTGCTTCTACCTCTCCAGTGCTGGGATTAAAGGTGTGCACCACCACCACCCAGCCTGGCCCCTTTTAAAAAAGAAAGTAGCAAAAGCATCTGGGGCTGTTTTGTGGTTCAGTGACTGAAAGCATAAACTGCTCTTGCAGGATCGAGTTCAGGCACCAGTACCCTTGTTGACTGGCTCACAACCAGCTGTAACTCCAGTTCTAAGGGATCTGATCCTGGCCTTCATGAACTCCATGCATAGTGTACATACCCCTCACATACATACATACATACATATATACATACATACATACATATACATAATTAAAGATAATTTACAAAACCAGGATCAACTTAGTTAGTAGTTTTTCTGTAACAACATGCCTCAGAGCATTCCCTGCAAGGGTATGTGTCTATGTACCTACTCCATTTTTAACAGCTGTGTGTTTCTGTGTGTTATAGCCATGTTCTCACTTATTTATCATCTGCTGGCAGATACTCAGTGTGCAGCAGCTATTCTTGTGAAATAGCTTTGAGCTCATGAAACGGTGCTTTTAATGGGCTTTACTCTTGGTTCACAGTTAGAGTTGATACTTATATTTGGAAATAATGAACTTTTTTCTTTAGAAATACTTACTCTATTTTCTTGCAAATGCTGATGACTTTTCTACAGATGGGTTTGGTGGTGTCTCCTGTAGGGAATTTCTGTGCAGCCACCATAGGTATGCCTTTTCATTAAGAACTATGGCTGAAGAGTGTGAGAAACCAAGAGAGCATGGAGACAGAAAAGTAGCTCTTGATTCTTGCTTCTCTCTCCATCCTGCCACAAAATGTGAGGTTCTACATCCTAGCCCACACTAGCCATTAAGACAACACATTCACACTTCAAAGAGTACACAGCAGCTCATACATGTGATCCTGGCACCAGCCGGCCTAGTGTACCTAGTAGCTTTGAGGAGCTCCAGGCCAGTGGAAGACCCTATCTCTTGGGGAACAATACCCGGGGTTGTCCTCTGGCATCTGTAGGCACTTTGTCATAGCTGTATGTGCATGGGGGAAATGAGCTCCTCATTTTGCTGGTCTTTCTTTTTGTATTCTGTACTTCGCTGTTCCTCCTCCTAGCTCGGCTTGAATCTCAGCATTTTCCTCGGAGGCTGCTGCCTAAATTGAAACCATGGGCCGTGTTTGGAGACACTGGCACCAGAAAGACAGGAAAAGGAACCGACCACATTCCTTCTCCAGCATCTTCCAAATGAGTGTGGATGGAATATGGGCTCAGTGGAAGTGGTACCCCAGTACCTCTCAGGGTTTTATATGGTCTCAGCTGGTAGGAAGGGAAAGATCATGCTACACCTTCCTTCCCAGTCTGGTTTTGAACTTATGACCCTCCTGCCTCATGAGTGTTAGTATAAGAAACCAAGATCACCATACCTGGCTTATTTCTTTCTATGTAATTTTAATATTTACATTAAGGAAAAAAACAAAACAAAAACAAAACAGAAGAGTAGCACAGGCCTTTAGTCCCAGCAGTAGGGAGCCAGAGACAGGTATGAGTTCAAGACCAGCCTGGTCTACAGATCGAGTTCCAGGACAGCCAGGGCTACATAGAGAAACCCTGTCTCCAGAAACCAAACCAAACCAAAGATAACCTAAATCATTTAGAGCCATCAGACTATCAAGATGTCTTAAGAAAGGCCTCTAAATTAAATAATAATAATAAATAGAGGTTTAAATGCTTATAATAAATAGAGGTTTAAATGCTCATAAGAGAGGGGCTGGATGAGATAAATGGATGTGACTTTAATTCATGAAAACAGACATGGCTCTGTCTGGAATAGGAAGATGGGCAGTGTGTTACTATCCCATGAAAAAGTGAGGTAGGAACTTCGGAGGAGGTGAGAGACCCAAGTCTGTATTTCCCCAACACTGAGGATACACAGCAACAAGAGGTTCTAATTTTGAATTACGAATAAACTACCTTTCAGAAATAAATTTTTAAATGAAATTTGACATGGCACAAAATCTGATTTTGTTTGAGCCTAGGGATAGTGTCGCTTGCAAGCATGTTTGTCTATTTTGAGAGAATGGTTATAAGAAGATTGTGTGGTGGTTTATCCTCTGACTACTTTAGTAGGAAACTGGAAATGTAAATTTGTATTTGAATTGTAGCTTCTTTACTTCTTTAGCTTGTTACAGTTTCTGGATTTTTTTTTTTTTTTTTTTCCTGCCCAAGGTAATTGGAAACCTTGAAACAGAGAGCCTCCCGTCAACTGTAGGAATGTTCCGTGGATGGTTTGATAAATGCAGTTGGACAGTGAACTTGATTTACGATTCTATGTTTGATTTTGTTATTTGCTGAAGTTTGAGTGTATGGAGAAAATGTTCTAGACTGGTCTTGTCTTTACAGGAGCAGAAAAATTCAGATCCGGAACATCCCGCCTCACCTGCAGTGGGAGGTAAGCTGGGCACCCAGGCACCTCTAGCTTGGCTTCCTTCCACTAGGAATTTGAGGCCTTGAGACTTGTCCCCGAAACTCTGGGTCCTGTCCTTCCTTTCCAGTGCCAGGACACACAATGTGAGTTAGAGATTGTGTTTGTCCCTCTCTGGCAGATTACTCTCTGGCCCCTCACTGTCTTCTCCCTCAGGTGCCAGCCCACAAGCCCCCGCACACCAACCAGGAAACAGATGCACCCTTTTGTGATTCCTATCACATGATCTGATGAAAGATTTTTGTCATTTCACATTCCGGTTTGCTGGGGACCCAAAAACCTATGGACACAGAAAGTCCTTTGTTAGAGTAAATGTTTGTTTTTGTTTTACAATAGGTTTCAAGGAGTGGCCCACCACTGTTAAAAACAAATGCCCCTAACTCCCAAGTTCAATTTCAGTAGTCATACTGAGTGGCTTACCTTTAACCCTGGATCCAATACACACGTGCGCGCACACACACACACACACACACACACACAGCACAGTGGCATGCGACTTTAGAGCTTAGGAAACTGAGGCAGGCAGATCTCTTGAGTTTGAGGCTAGCCTAGTCTACATAGGGATTTCCTACACAGCCAGATCCTAACTCAAAAATAAATCTTTAAAAAGAACAAACTTTTAAAAGAGATTTATTATTTTTATGTGTATGTATGTGAGTCTGTGTACGCCACTTGTGTTCAGAGCACGTGAGGTCAGAAGAGGTCACTGATCCCCTGGAACTGGGGTTGTAGACAGTTGTGAACTGTTATGTAAGTGCTGGAAACGAACTCAGATCCTCTGCAAAGAACAGTATATACTTTTACTGCCATCTCTCCCTCCCCAAGGACAAATGCTTTACTATGGAAACTTTGAAGTATACTGTGTATTACTTGAATAAATAAGGAGGTCCCTGGAGGAAAGCAGAAGGAAGAACTGTTAAATCCCCTATAGGAAAACGGGCTTTTCCCTTCACTGTGCTTTTCAGTTAAACAGCGTGGTTTGTGTCATCCTAGGAGTGTGACTGTTCATTTACCAAGACTCTGAAATTGTGTGGTGTCATCCAACTGGATAAGTTGTTTAGGAACCATTCGAGGGGGGAAAAGTCCGAGTACTCAGACTTGTTGAGTTCTTATGGAAGACCTGAAATGCCAGCTTATTCATATTATTCCTATGTCCTTGTTTTAGTGTGTATCAGTTGCAGAAGGAAGTCATGTCTTTTTTATGACCTTTTCTTACTGTTCCCTTACAGGTATTGGATGGACTGTTGGCTGAATGTGGGACAGTGGAGAATGTGGAACAAGGTATTGAGTGAGGAAATTTAGCTCACTGAACTTTGGAGAGGGCATTGTCTGTTATTTCTTACAGGTTGGGGTCATCAGTGAGCAGTAGTCCCAATGTCTTTGACACATGCTTTCTGTACTGTCTGTCTATACACCTGCCTGCCAGAGGCATCTGTGTCTATCTGTCATCTCTGTATATCTATATAGTTCAGTTGTTAAAGGAATGTTCTTTCAGGGTCTCTTTGTGTGTGTAACCCTGTTTGGCCTGGAACTCACTCTGTAGACCAGGCTGGCCTCCAACTCACAGAGGCGCACCTGCCTCTGCCTCTAAGTGCTGGGATGAGAGGTGTGACTACCCCACCAAGCACTCAGGCTTCTTAACACCTGCAATGAGCATGAGCACTGGACAAGCACAGTTATGCAAGTTTAATTCATCTGAGAACAGTTGAGTTTACACTGCTGTTACTTAAATAACTCCACCACACTAGGAGGTGAGGACACAACCTAACTAAGGTCTGTTTGCTACGAGGTAGCATTTTCCCACCAAGATTCTTGGAACATGCATGAAAGTGTGGTTCCTGGGGTTCACCACAAATCTGCAGAGACTCAGGGTGGAGGGAATGGCTCATGGTTGAATCAAGAATTTCTGAGTAGTTTTAAGTGCATGCAGACCTGAGGCCCACCATAGGAACAGCACTGCATATGCTACTCATTTTTATTGGCCAGTGCCTGAAGCACTAGTTTTTAAGGGGAACCAAATAGGCCCCCAAAGTTGATGTCCTGTGTAGCTCTGTAGGAGTCCAGAAAGGTAGATCCCAAGACCCTGACAATGAAGACACTAAAGTATAGCAAAGATGATTCTTACATTGAGAACCTTTGGGACAGTCGCTCAGCCTCACCAACTGAACCGCTCTAATTCTGTCTCCACTTGTGTAAAATGAGCATAATTTGTACCCTTCGTACAGCATTGAATGCTTGCATCACTCAGTGTGAACCCATTGATGTATTTTGTAGACAATTGCAAAAGATCATAAAGTCCTCAGGAAACAATCATACAGAATCTGATTTCTCCCAGATGGTCCGATCTGTCAGTGTAATTAGGGTAATTGTTGTGAAGCAGCAGTTATTAGGGTGTGCTCCCCTCCACGATTATTAAGAACATGACTCTGTTTCTCGAGGCTGCCTGAGTTGAAAGGGAAGCACTCAGAAGAAGATAAGCTTTCTATGAAGTCTGTTTGCCATTTTCACTTCCTTATTGACAGGAAGACATTCTGGTAGCAAGATGGCTTTACAGATGTGAACTTGAAAAAAATTAAAAAAAAAAACAAAACAGTGCGGATCTGGGTGTGGTGGCACACGCCTGAAATCCCAGGTTTGGAGTGTTGGAGACAGCTAACATCATGAAATTGATTTGGGATGGTACTATCTGAGAAGGAGGTGTTCAAGGGCAACACACAGCCCTTCAGCACCTGCACAGTGGAGACTGCCCAGCTTCCAGTGCCTCAGGGCACAGAGCAAGCTGTTGAGTTCTTCTTTGTCCCGTTTCATGGGTGATCTCTATCCGGTAGAGCCCCTCAGTGCAGTCTTAGGAACGTGGCTTCAATGAACAATGAAATAAATTATTTAAATGGAGCTCAGCTTACTCTGGAATCAAGGACCACGAGACTTTCAGAAGACAAGCATCTTTGAAGGACAAGGAAGTACTTATAAAATAAGTGAAATGCAGGGCAATGTGTTATATGTGCAACTGATTATACAGTGTAACATATATTTGATTTACAAATTCTATAACGATAGTAAACTGAGATATACATGACTACGGTTAAGATAATACGGTGTTTTGTTTATTTTCCTCTGAAGTTAGCTTCCCATGGGCCAGGGGTGATATCTATTTTTAGATGATGATGTAGTTTTCACTTCTTCCCTAGTCAATACAGATACAGAAACTGCTGTGGTCAACGTCACCTATTCAACAAGAGAAGAAGCAAAGATGTGAGTGGGTTTGGGTTTATTTCCTTGCAGGTTTATTTGGGTTTGTCCTTGGTGTCCTTTGAGTCCTTCTTCTGGAAACCTTCCTGAGAAACAGGTGTCAGCCATCCACATCCTCTTTGAAATGCCAGGACAGCTCCAGGGTACCCATGGCCTCTTGGACTTGCCTGAACAACAACTCCAAGGTGTTCTTGCTACGTTGGGCATGTCTGTGCAGAGCCAGGGAGTTTGAACCCGGCTATTGAGCGGTTGTACATGGACTCTGTCTTAAATAGTGTTGAACCTTAGCATCAGCAGAAAGACAAGCACCATGGCAGGAAGAGCTGCATACCAGCCTTAGGATACTGCGCCCATAGACCCACTTTGACAAGCTTCATGGGGCCTCTTTTACCAGAGCATGCTCCGTTCTCCACAAGAAAATGCACAGCCTCCTGTGCACACCCCCTGAATGGAGACTAAAGCAAGTTTTCCTGTGTATAATACCTTACAAAGGGTCCACCTCAGGGACAACAGCAGGCTTGATTATCTGGGAGTGTCCTCCCATGTTCCTGGCTTGGACTCCTTACTTACTCCATTCCTCACTCTATTGCTTCAGTAATTAGAGTTTACTATTAACAGATATGGGATTACCTTTTTTAAGCAATCACACACACACACAAAAGTTTTTCTTTAATCTTTTGGGCTTTTTGGGGGGTTGGGGGAGGATTATAACCATGTACCCCCATGCCCAGCTAAGAGGTTTCTTTTAGTAGGAGTCCTTGAAGTACCTCGTAAGCCAGTAGAAGTGTAGCCAGTGGTCATCCTTGATGGCTGTGTACCCATTCCCAAGGGAGTAACCTCACTGCTGTTGCAGTTTCAGTACATGTGAAGACACAGTTTAGCCATTTTCATACCAACAGTCTCAAGTTAATTGTCCATTGCTAAAATTACCGGCTCATTAGCTGTGAAAGTTGGCAGGCTCTGCCACCTCTGGCCATCATAGCCATAGCCCAGCCACTTGGGTAGCATCTACACATTGCTCTTGCCTTCCTGTCTTGTAATGAAGCCACAAACCCTCAAAGTTACCCCAGTAGGATTTCTGCAGAAGCATGTAAAGACATTGTCACATTTCATGTACAGTTTTTAAAATATGAAAGTTAAGTTTTGTTGTTTATAATAGTTATTTTTAGATAAGTCTGTAACTTTGAGGATTGAGGGGTAAATACACCCTAACTGATATAGAGTAGTAAATATTGAAACATTACCAGAAGGACACTAGGCCATCACATCTCCAGGAGTTTGCCCCAGAAGAAAGGCTACACCTTCAGAGTTGCCCATAACAACATGTGATTTTTCAAGAGATGGGGCACAATTTACAAACTTAGAAGGGAGGCTCAGTAGCAAAAGTAATGGTGAACCAGGAGAAGGCTGATTGATCTCATTTCAAAGTTGTGTCAAGTGGAGTGGACAATGAGTTATATAAAAATATTTGATAGTTAAGAGTGTTAACTGATTTTTAAGGATTAAAAATAATATGTTCATTTTAATACATTTTTGTAAATAGTATATAACAAAGACAGGGGCACTATAGTATGAATAAATAATTTTTGCTTATGAGTTTCAGAATTTCTCAAATATATTTAAATTTTGTGGTATGATTATAATCATAAAGATGTGTTATCATTAAAAAGAAAGTAATAATTTTGGACCCATATCTATAATTTTTGGTGATGGGGGGTTTAGTCTTGGGTGGTGGGAAAGAAATAGAAACAGAAGAATCTGTGTGTAAGTCACCTAGATCTAGCACCAAGAAGCTTGTTTAATCGTTGCCTGAGACTCCAAGGCCAAAATGGGGTTTGTCTTGTTCACCCCTGTATCCATGATGCTTACCCCTGTATCCCTGCTGGGTTTCAGAGCCATTGAGAAGCTAAGTGGGCATCAGTTTGAGAACTATTCCTTCAAGATTTCCTATATCCCTGATGAAGAGGTGAACTCCCCTTCACCCCCTCATCGAGTCCAGCATGGGGACCACTCTTCCCGGGAACAGGGCCACAGCACCGGGAGCTCTTCTCAGGCCAGGCAGATCGATTTCCCTCTACGCATCCTGGTCCCCACCCAGTTTGTTGGTGCCATCATCGGAAAGGAAGGCTTGACCATAAAGAACATCACTAAACAGACCCAGTCCCGGTAGGTGCCTCCAGTGCTTCCCTTGCTTGCTTTTGAGAGGTAGCCTGCATCCTGTCTCCATCCTCAGGTCACTTGCTGCTGTAGTAGAAGCTGTGCTGTATGGAACAGTGCTTTTTTCCATAGATGATGAGCAGACTCACCTCAGATGGGGGCTGTGATGGGTGTTCATGCTAATGACGTAATCCTCATCTCCTGAAAAGTTAAATCCATGAAAAGAACACTAAGGGCCTCCAGGAAGGATAACCCTATCTGCTAGCATTTTATGAGCACATCTAGTGCCACAGTGGCTGGGAGGGGCTATGTGGTCATAGAATGCTTCCAGTCTGGGCTCTTACCTTCTGCTGAGTCAGCCCTGGAGTAGCCATTCTGTAGGCCATCTAGGTTGTCTCCTATAGAAGTTGTGGGTCACTGCTATATCAAACAAGAAACTATCTGGCTTTGTGTCTGATTTTTCTGTTTAAGAAGACTGAACTGAAGATAGCAGTTAGTGGACAAAATGATTCATTCAATTGTTGATTTTTTTATATGTCTATAAGACCCCGGCACACTGTAATGAAGATATAGGACTTGAAAACAGTGACACGTGTTCAGGTTTTTATAAAATATCTCCCTTCTTTGGATATTGGTTGCTTCTGTGAAAAAGGAAGCCACTGTATTTTACCAGGATCGTTGTGAGAATGCAAACAATTGGGCACATCAAATGAACTCACATTTGCAAAGCACCAAATTGCCAGCAGATACTCTTACCCAAGCTGGTGTGTCTTATCCCAGTCACTGAGTGAATGTCCTGTAGCCTGCAGAGGAGCCCCAGCTGCAGACACTGATGGTAAGACCCAGCGTGCAGGCTCCCTGGAGGAGTAGACATAAGAGTAGAAGCTGTCGTCAGATGTTCCTTTAATTCTAAAAACCAGCCCTTCCTTTCCCAAGCTTGCATCACTATAAAGAAAGCTTTATTTCTCTCTGTTCTGATTCCAAACACTGTGTAAGGTGGCTCAAGTTTCGATGAAGTGAATGAAATTAGTTCTCAAAGTATGTGCTTGGGTTTGAGGAGGATGCTGAAGACCGGGTTCTTTCTAACAGTGGAAGTGAGAGGGGCTCAGTTATGTAATTCCAGAAGTGAACAAAACAAGCAGGACCTCCCTCCCCCACCACTACCACCACCAAAGAAGTCCAAAGAGTCTTCAGACTTAAGCAGTTAGTTTTAAGAGCCTAGGAGAAGGCAGAGTACCAACAGAAAGGAAACCAAGACCTTAGGATGGCAGAGAGGCATGCCTCTGTCCCTCTGCCCACGCTCAGATACATAAAGCTTGCCTGAATTTGGTGTTAAATTTGGATGGATATATGGCTTTTAAATGCTGTTATCAGTGCAGAGGTTGGAACTGCTCCATTGTGCTACCCCTTCTCACTTTACTCTTCACAGCTACGGACATTTGAAAGGCTATGCAAAAAAAACCTTCATTAACCAAACTGGCTTTCTTAGCAAGTTGTCTGGAGCCTTGGTGCTGCAGCATGCCTGTCAGAATGGCCCCTTCTGACCAGAGCTTCAAAGGATCAGTTGCAAGTGTACTGATAGCATTTCCTCTGTTCTCATGGTATTGGCCGGGGCTGTTTTCCTGCGTCTGAGGCCCTGTTGGACGATGCTATGCTATAGCCCCTGATTCTTTTCCTATAGGGTAGACATCCACAGAAAGGAGAACTCTGGGGCTGCAGAGAAGCCTGTCACCATCCATGCCACCCCAGAAGGGACGTCTGAAGCATGCCGCATGATTCTTGAAATTATGCAGAAAGAGGCTGAAGAGACTAAACTGTAAGTGTGTGCAATGCGCAGGCCACCCAGTGCTGTAAGATTAAGAAATATGTTAGAAGTTCCATAAGAACACAGCATAGAGAATCAATTGTCAAGGACTCAGGGGGGCTCACAGAGATCAGGGAGCCTGTAGGGGTCTGACCTAGCTCCTCTGCATATATGATGTGGCTTGGTGTCCTAACAGTGGGAGTGGGGATGGTCCCTGAGTGTTTTGCTTACTAATGGGACCCTTTTCCTCTTCCTGGGTTGCCTTGTCCAGCCTTGATGTGACAGTATGTGCCTGGTCTCATAGTATCGTATTATGCTTTGTTTGGTGGATGTCCCTGGGAGGCCTGCTCTTTTCTGAGAGAAGACAGAGGGATGGTAGATCTGGGGGAGAGGAGAGGTCGGGGAAACTGTGGTTGGAATGTAACATATGAGAGAATTAAAAAAAGAGAGAGATGTGTTTAAAAGTGTTACTCAATAAAGGTAGAGGGGTTCTCTAGAGAAACAGAACTGGTAGAATGAATTTATGTGTGTGTATATATTCATATACATCAATAATTGTATTATGTGTACATATAAATGTATATATGTGTGTATGGAGAGAGAAATGGAGAAAGAGAATTTATTAGAATGGCTTATGGACTGTGGTCTAACTAGTCCAACAATGGCTGTCTACCGACAAGAAATCCAAGAATTCTGCATTTGTTCAGTCTATGCAGCTGCATGTCTCAGATGGTCTTCAGTAAATGGAATCCTGAAAAAGCAGGCTTTAATGCCAGTGAAGGAATGGACTTGCCAGTGAGAGCAAGGGCAAGCATGTGAAAAGCAATGGCTTCCATCTCCCATGTCCTTTATATAGGCTGCTGGCAGAAGGTGTGGCCCAGATTAAAGGTGGATCTTCCCACTGCATATAATTAAAAATAGCGGATGGTAGTGATCCCAGTAGCGGAGGCAGAGGCAGGTGGAACTCTTGAGTTCAAGGCCATCCTGGTTTACAAAGAGTCCCAGGACAACCAGGGATTAACAGACAAACCCTGGCCAAAAAAAAAAAAAAGAAAAGAGAAAGGAGGAGGAGGAGGAGGAGGAGGAGGAGGAGGAGGAGGAGGAGGAGGAGGAGGAGGAGGAGGAGGAGGAGGAGGAGGAGGAGGAGGAGGAGGAGGAGGAGGAGGAGGAGGAGGAGGAGGAGGAGGAGGAGGAGGAGGAGGAGGAGGAGGAGGAGGAGGAGGGAAAGAAGGAAAGAAGGAAGGAAAGAAGGAAAGAAGGAAGGAAAGAAGGAAAGAAGGAAGGAAAGAAAGAAGGAAGGAAAGAAAGAAGGAAGGAAAGAAAGAAGGAAGGAAAGAAAGAAGGAAGGAAAGAAAGAAGGAAGGAAAGAAAGAAGGAAGGAAAGAAAGAAGGAAGGAAAGAAAGAAGGAAGGAAAGAAAGAAGGAAGGAAAGAAAGAAGGAAGGAAAGAAAGAAGGAAGGAAAGAAAGAAGGAAGGAAAGAAAGAAGGAAGGAAAGAAAGAAGGAAGGAAAGAAAGAAGGAAGGAAAGAAAGAAGGAAGGAAAGAAAGAAGGAAGGAAAGAAAGAAGGAAGGAAAGAAAGAAGGAAGGAAAGAAAGAAGGAAGGAAAGAAAGAAGGAAGGAAAGAAAGAAGGAAGGAAAGAAAGAAGGAAGGAAAGAAAGAAGGAAGGAAAGAAAGAAGGAAGGAAAGAAAGAAGGAAGGAAAGAAAGAAGGAAGGAAAGAAAGAAGGAAGGAAAGAAAGAAGGAAGGAAAGAAAGAAGGAAGGAAAGAAAGAAGGAAGGAAAGAAAGAAGGAAGGAAAGAAAGAAGGAAGGAAAGAAAGAAGGAAGGAAAGAAAGAAGGAAGGAAAGAAAGAAGGAAGGAAAGAAAGAAGGAAGGAAAGAAAGAAGGAAGGAAAGAAAGAAGGAAGGAAAGAAAGAAGGAAGGAAAGAAAGAAGGAAGGAAAGAAGGAAGGAAAGAAGGAAGTGGACTTCACAAGTGGACAGAGCAGCAGCTTGGATTTTACTTAAATTTATTTACTTATATTTATCAGTAGTTTTTAAAAAATCATTGTCAGTCTTGGAAGTTTGCCTGTGAGCAGTGGTGGCTGCCTCCTGAGGAGCGGGGGGGGAGGGGGGGCTGAATACTAAACTCATTTGGCAAGTGATAGGTGTGATGCATGACAGCAAGACAAGTGTTCTAAAAAGAGCGATGCTGCGAATCTGTCTCATGTCCCACACAGGGCTTAGCCCCTCACTTATCGGGAGCCCTTCTTTGATCTAAATCATTGAGGCTTTTACAAACATCACCCTCCTTGGCTGTTTTGATTAGTTGTGTACATGTAATAAAACAGATACAAGATGGGTGTGAGTGGGGATTTTAAGATGCCATATAGAACAAGATGGAGTTGGGATATCTGACGTGAGGTTTTCTGAGTAGCTGCCCCGTGCCAAGCATTGAACTTTGTATTGAAGCTACAGCTGCCAGCAGGAGTAAACGCAGTCGTGAGAAATCAGCCTGCTAACTGTACATGATTCAGGGACACGTAGTAACTTGGGGCTCCAGGGAAGACCGAGCCCAGAGGGGGCAAGTAAAAGGCAAAGGATACATGACAAGACACTAAACTTTCTTCTCATTTGCCCAGTGTTTATCAGGTACCATGTGCTGGACGTGGCCATATGCACCGGGGACATGGCGGAGAGCAAGGCAGGCAGGCAGGCAGGCTCGTCTGCAGTCTGGGACAGGACCTTGCCATAATGTGTCTCTCAGACACTTCCATGCTAAAGAAGTAGAATACACAAGTGACTTAAGTAGTAAGAGGCATGTTGTCACATAACACAAAGTCCTAAGTTAGAAAAGCTCTTAGGTCCCTGGAACCTTGGGCTCAGAAGTCTGGAACGGTTTTCTGCTTTGCTTTCCTTACAATATCTCAGACCTTGTATCACCATAGAAAGGTATCCCAAATTAGAAAGGAAGAACATCTCTTCCTTTGTCTTTTTAAATGTTTGGAAGGATTGGAGTAAAATACACATGACAGTATATTCATTCACGCTGTTAGGAAACACATGTCCAGAATTTTCTCAGGTTGCAAATCTGAGCCTCCTAATGCCATGAAACAGCTTCTGGCAGCCTGTTTTTGCCTCTGTGTTTACCTCCTGTTCTTACCAATTACTTTACTTATCTTACCAATTGCTTTACTTAGACCAGTGGTTCTCAACCTGGGGGTCACAGGTTGAGTCAACAACCTCATGGGAGTCCCATGTCCCACTTGTCAGGTATAACAGTAGCAAAATCACAGATAGGAGGTAGCAGCAAAAATGATTTTATGGGGGGGATCACCACAACATGAGGAGCTGTATTAAGTGTCACGACATTAGGAAAATTGAGAAGCTCTGCTTTAGATACTTGACGTGAATGGGTCTCATGGATCTGTCTTCCTGTGACTGGTTTTTCTCAGTCCCCAAGCTCGTCCAGCTGTAGCACGTAAAACGTCCACCCCTTTGTCTGGATTATACTGCTGTACCTCGGCTGTTTCTCAATGATATCACCGTGAATGTCGATTTACAGATAGTCACAATTTTTATTTCTTTTTGATATATATCCAAAAGTGGGATTGCTGGATTATGTGGGATTCTGTTTTTTAATTTAATTCCCAGTGGGTAGGCCTGCCTCATGGACCGTTCACTGCCATCTAAGTACTGGCGAGTAGAAAAGGGAAGAAGAATTACCTCTCTGTGGCTCGGTTTAGTCAGGATTTATAAGCCAAGGGCGGTTTCCACTCATAAAAGTGAAGTAATGGCTCTCGAACACCACACAGCATGCATCCTGAGTGTTGAATGTGCTTTGTCTTTTTAGGGCTGAGGAGGTTCCTCTGAAAATCTTGGCCCACAATGGCTTGGTTGGAAGACTGATTGGCAAAGAAGGCAGAAATCTGAAGAAAATTGAGCATGAGACAGGGACCAAGATAACCATCTCATCGTAAGCGACCCCTGCAGACTAATTATGTGTAGGGGCGACTGATGAGCATTTCTCCAGAGGGGAGATGCTCAGCCATTGCCAGTTATTCTGGGCAGCAGTGGGAGCGGTTCCAAAGGTGGGCTCCACAGTCCACCAGAGCTCTCACCAGCACGAGGGAGGCCCTGGACCCCACCCCAACACCACACTGAAAAATGGTTAAAATAAAAGATGCAGTCGCTTCGGTGGCACAAACCTGTCATCCAGGCTCTCGGGAGAAGACATAGTTGAACCTTGACTGCACAGTGAACTCAAGGATAATCTTAGTGAGCCCTTTCAAAACACAAAATAAGACTCGGGGCTAGAGATACAGTTCAGAGGGAGTTAGAAGGCTTTCTAGTACTGTGAGGCCAAGGTTCAATATATAGTACACACACACACACACACACACACACACACACACACACACACACACACACACACACGTCACTAGTAAAATGAGATTAGATCGCAGGATTCTGTGCTGTAGTGTTAGGAGAAATCAAGTCTTTGCCAGGATGTGTCTGTGGTCTGGAATTTTATTCTTCCTGTCTTTTTCCCCATTGGCCAGCTTGCAGGATTTGAGCATATATAACCCCGAGAGAACCATCACGGTGAAGGGTACCATTGACGCGTGTGCCAATGCTGAGATAGAGATAATGAAGAAGCTTCGAGAAGCCTTTGAAAATGATATGCTGGCCGTTAATGTGAGTGCCCACTTCTTCTGTTCCTGCTGATCTTCCCATGCTTAGGGCAGGTCCCAAGCTCTGTGAGGTTAGCTGTCCTTCAGCTGAGGAAGTGTATTAGGGAAAGAGCTTCCAACCTCCTAGGAATAAAGGTGTCAGTAAACTGTGCTACATACAGGTCAGTGTGAGCCAATAAAATCATACCTTACAGGTTGTAAAGCAGAGTGATGCTGGTGGTCACACATATTAGAAAAGGGAGAGGTCAAAGCTGGGCTACACATTTGTAAAGTAGTGTGGGTCAACAGGGCTGGATGCCACATACAAGGATAAAAATGTAGGGCCAGGAAAGTGTGTTCTTCTGTTTGCTCAACTTTGTTTAAAATTGTCATGTCTTCTCTCTCTTTAAACTTTCAAGTATGTGTGTTAGCTAGGATTAAAGGCTACACCTTTAATCTCAGAACTGGAAAGACAGAGGCAAGTAGATGTCTGTGAGCTTGAAGCCAGTCTGGTCTATAGACATAATGAGCTCCAGGCTATCTGGGGCAGCATAATAGGGAGACCCTGTCTCCATCATAAACGTAAGTTGATGGGGCTGGAGGTTTGCCTCTGTGGTGATATGTGTGTAGCATATGTAAGGCCTAAAGTTTATTACTCAGGGTCAAAACAAATGGCCTCACTCAGTACAGAGACCTTGTCTAGTTCGAGCTGCTTGGGGGTAAATCTGTTTGAAGCAGCCATTTCAGAGTGGAGGAAGGGAGGGGCTAACTTGTGATTGGCATCTCTTGCTTGCTGGTTGGCACTCTTAGTTTGCCTAGTAGATGCTGTCACACATCTGAATGCTCTCTGGCACTTGAAGAAGACTGCACACTCTTCCTGTTACTTCCTTCTCACTTTATAGTTGTTTAAAATTATTTCTCCATCAGTAAAACCCAGAAGAGCAAGGCTCGGCTCAGAAGAGTAACATCTTTCGTTTTTCACGGTAATTTTCTGAGAACGGAAGGGTCCTCTGATCAGCCGTCATGGGCCACAATTCAGCTTCCACAGTTATCATTGACCTTCACTGCTTCCTGGCCCACCCACCAACATTTCACAGAGGACTAAATGAGACAGAGTGATCTGTGCTGCAGCTCCACCCCCCTCACAGCAACCCTGCACAGCTTTCTCAGGTCCCTGTTTCACCCCCGCCTCTCCAGCGCCACCAGGTTGCCGCCTACCACACAGTAGCTGTGGAACAGGGTGGGATGCCTCCGTGGCAGTGTCATTCGGCCATCTCATTCTTTTCTTGTGGGCTTATAATAACCTTTGTTCAACATCTCTTTCCATGAACACCTGGCTATACTAAAAAAAGTTGTAGGTGCTCTACACACCGCCATTTCAGAGCATGTCACGTAGATACCTGTGCCATGCCCGTGCTCTGTGAGATAGCACAAAATCACCAGGCCTTAACTTACAGCTCGAGGTAATGATGAGGGAGCCAGGTTTGCTGTTTTGCATTCTCACAAAAAGAGATATTTTCTAGGGTGACTTTACGTACAGAAAGACAGACAGAAAATCTTAGAAGTCTGCTTCACGTTCAGGAAGCCAAGGATCGAGGCAGGCTGGGCACAGGCAAGCAGAGGGATGGTACCTCTCCGCCTCCAGCCCTGGTGAGCATTCTAGGTTGAAATGTGAAATAAGAAATGAGATCTTGAAGGGCCTGACTCATCCTTGGGTGACTAGAAAAGACTCGTATTTGTTCTCACTCACAAATATTTATTGAGGACTGGTGTGTCAGACACTGAATATAGCTTCAAGCAAATAGCCACTGATCCAAGGAACTGAGGCAGGAGCAAGGCACTGAGTCGGGGATTCTGTCTTGGATCTTCGAGAAAAATGGGGGTATTAAGAGAGCGTAGAAAGGCCATGTGAACTGGGGGTGGCACCCGAACAGGTGAGGAAGGAGTGACAACAGGGCACAGGGTATTCAGGGAACAGGGTTTGGTGGGGCCGGGGCCGGGGCTCCATGGGAAAGCACCCAGTGAAGACAACATGAGGGTGGCAGGGAAGCGTGGAAGCAGTGGAAGTTCGGTTGAGAGGTTGAAATTTGTTGTCTATGCCCAGTACAAGGTGAGGAAGTCCAGGCACTAGGGTGGAGCTGGCTGGGAAATGCTGGTGCTGTACAGATAGGAGGTGGAGGCTGGCCACAGCAAGCCTGGCCTCTCTGGGCTTCTCTCCCTCATCTCTTTTCTTCATTTCTGTTCCCAGCAACAAGCCAATCTAATCCCAGGGTTGAACCTCAGTGCACTTGGCATCTTTTCAACAGGACTGTCCGTGCTTCCTCCACCAGCAGGGCCCCGTGGAGTCCCCCCCAGTGCCCCCTACCACCCCTTCGCTGTAAGTAGCTCAGAGTCCTGAGGGTCACTCCTACTGGGCAGCCCAGGCAGCATAACTACTCTGCTATATTAGTAAGGGAAAAGGCTTTTATTTGTATTCATGGATGATTATAATATGAATAAAAGAGCTTGTCTGGTGGGAAGTGGATACTGATCCAGGCTCTGAATGTATGCTCTCAAATATGGTGTCATGCCACAGAGAAAAAGAACTGCTCACCGATGCATTAACTTGACGTCCATTTTATAAAAGTAAAAGTTGTTGGTCTGGCAGTGGTGGTGCACCCCTTTAATCCCAGCTCTTGGGCAGCAGAGGCAGTTTGAGGCCAGCCTGGTCTACAGAGCAAGTTTTCCAGAGCAGCCAGGGCTACACAGAGAAACCCTGTGTGGAAAAAGAAAAGAGTCATTATTTCAAACAACATTCATGAGTGTTCGTTATTTAATACAAATGTTAAGATATGTGGATTATTCTTAATAGATATCATTCCCACCTTTGTCCATAAATCAAGCATATTTTATTGAGAGGAAGTTTTTAAAAAGAAAACGCCACAGTGTTGGATGCTAAACCCCACACTGCCTAGTATTTAGTAAGTTATCAGTAAGTATTGTTTGACTTCTCAGCAAGAATTCTCAGCAAGAAATGAGATCGTGTGTTTTCCGCTTGTTGCCCTCATTCACAATTATCATTCAAGATTAGGACATTACCAAATGAGGACTGACACACTGAACGCATGACAGCTACCCTCCCCCACCCTTTCTTCTCTTAAACATTGTTTTGTGTATAAACTCTTTCTGTGGAGGAGAATCGAGTGGGTGAACTCTGTTCTGCTGTCTGGTGTAGGCATGGCTAGTGGCTCCTGGGGGTCCCCTGTGTTTATACCCTCAACATAGTCATGAAGTGGCACCACGCCCACAGGCCTCTGTCACAGAAGCTTCTCTGAGGTGCTTGGGAGCACTGCAAGCCATCTCGTGAATAATGGAAGGTTGTGGCAGAAGCACACTGGACGGATATGGAGTTCATGTCCTTTACCTTTGCTGTGAGATGTAATAACTGACTTAGCACCATTAAAAAAGGTGCCCAAGACATCTCACTTCCTGGGACGGCTGCACAGGGAGCCCAGTAGGGTCTGTCTAAAAGTGGTAACTGAAATTATGGGAGAAAATGATGTATGCAATTTAAATATCACAGCTTTCTCTTAACCAAATTGATGCAGAAATTTTAAGCATAAAGATAATGTTAAATAAAAAATAAATAAATAAATAAATAAAATTAAAAAAAAAATAAAGAAATCCCTAAAAGGTGGCCCATGCCCATAGTCCTAGCAGCTGGGAGACTGCAGGGTAGGATTCCAAAACTTTCAGGCAGTTTGGGCTACATATCTACACCCTGTCTCAAAAATGAAATCGATAAATAAATAAAAAGTAGAGATAAGATGTTTACTTTGGGGCTTTTGGCCTTTAATGTCATGTGAAGGAAAAAGCCCCTTCATTCAAGATTGTAAAAATGTTTTCCTTGTACTTATTTTCAGTTGTTGGTTTTGCTGGGGGGGGTGTTTATACTGTATTTTACAGGGCATTTATCTTGATCTAACTTTATTATTTTTCCAAGTGAATAGCCAGTTTCCCAAAGTAATTTATTGAGTAATCTGTTGTTTTATCAGTCAATTTGAAATCCAACTCTGCCCTTTGTTTTGCTTTTGATTTTTTGGGACAAGGTCTCATGTAGCCCAATATAGCTCTGTGGCTGAGGATGGCTTTGAGCCCCTGACCCTCCTGTCCTAGTCCTGTACCACAGCCACACCCCCACCCCCACCCCGCCAGAGTGAGTGCACCACCTTGACCTGTTCCAACTGTCCCACACACTACCTCATCGTAGTTCTGTACTTCATCCCATTCCATTCAACCCAAGTGTCTATACATTAGTCACTACAGTTTTATAAAAGTGTCCATTTCACTTGTTGGGTTGAAACTCAATGGAGGGATGCTTGCCTGTTCTGTGCAGGGCTCTGGGTTTGCTCTCCAGTATGAGGGGGAAATCCATTTTCTCTATTTTAGATATGACACCATAAAGTTGTACATAACAGATTGTTTCCATTTTTAAATGTCCAACCTTGTGATCATTTGTTTCTTTTGATTCCCAATACTGTTTGTTTGTTTGTTTGTTTGTTTGTTTGTTTCAAGACAGTGTAGCCTTGATTGGCCTGGAACTCACAGAGATCTGCCTGCCTCTGGCTTCTGAGTTGTGGGACTAAAGGTGTGTACACACTACCACAACCCCCCACACTCTTCCTTATTTTCTTTTTTAAAAGATGTGTATTTATTATGTATATGGTGTTCCTCCTGCATTTATGTCTGTGTGCCAGAAGAGGGCACCAGATCTCATTACAGATGGTTGTGAGCCACCATGTGGTCACTGGGAATTGAACTCAGGACCTCTGGAAGAGCAGCCAGTGCTCTTCACCTCTGAGCCACCTCTCCAGACCCTCTTTCTTATTAGTAAGTCTTGCAGACTTTCCTTTTTCTGTTTTCTGCTTATTTCTTTGCTGGTGGCAGTCCTGTAGTGCAGGCTGCCCCACTGACTGCCCGTGTAGCTGAGAATGGACTCCAGCTTCTGCCTTGCTGCCACCTCTCAGTGCTCTGATGACAGTCATGTGACACCACCCCTGGTTCATGAGGTGCTGGGGACTGAACCCAGGGCTTTGTTGCTGAGCTACATGGGTACAAATTGAGCACTTGCCCAGTTTCCTGTTGGGGACTTAAGATCTCTAGGTAGGCAAGGGTTTCCTTTTGTCACACTGCCCTGCATTCTCTGGGAGCTTTCGTGCTGTCAGAACTTGTTCATTGGGCCTGTGGATTGGCCCTGCTGCCCTCTCCCCACTGATGTTTTTACATACCTAATGAGATTTAATTGTACCTTCCTGTATTTAAGTAAACGCGAGAGGATATATTAATGAATCCACAGGGCAGTATTGACAGCGCTCTCCTAAGGCCCCACCTGACTTCACTGAGACTATTCCAGGCAAGAGCAGATCAGGGAAGCCAAAGTGGTTAAGTTTGCAAGCTGCGCTGATCCTGTAGGAGGAGGTGTGGGTGAGCCAGCCCCAAAGCTCCCCAAATGGGAGGGCTGTCCCCATTATTCATCTGTCATGTTGTGCATGGGTGAGGGAGAAATGACTTACCTCTCTCTCTCTCCCTCTCCCTCTCCCTCTCCCTCTCCCTCTCCCTCTCTCTCTCTCTCTCTCTCTCTCACACACACACACACACACACACACACACACACACACACACACACACACACTGCCCATCAACACCTGGGGCGGGTGGGAGAGCTGGCCCTGAGATCATATAAGAGCAGGAGAGCTAACTCCCTGCCCCTCATCAGCTGTAACACAGGAGTAGGGAGAGTGGCCCCTACTCCACCCTGGGCAAAAGGTAGAGCTGGCCCTGAAGGCGAGCCACCCTTGAGGAAGGGAAAGTGGGAGGACTGGCCCCGCCCCTTGCTCATTGCTGCAAGGGATGAGCTAACCAGGGCAATGCTGGAGAGCGCACCCTGGTGGTGAGGACAAGGCTGACCAACCCTGCAGTCACTCGTGCTCAGAACCAGGGCTGTGAATTGACCCACCCCATCTGTGATCTGCTAGAGCATGTCAAGGAAACCTGACCTGCAAACCCAAAGCTGCAGGATCTCCATGCACAGGGCATCAGCAGAATACCCAAGAGGAGTCCCAGCGAGGACCCAGCATTGATAGTGTAGCAAAAACCAGAGACCTCGAACTGACCGATGACTCTTTTCAGTGAACACAAGTAAAGCTACACTGGGGGGAAAAACAAAACTCGGGCTGCAGTCAGGCAAAGGTCCAGGTTCATTATGCTTCTAATTCTTGCTTTTTAGTTTCTGGTCCCCAGCACCCTCCCCTCCAGTTGCCCTAAGAGAATCAAGCCAGAATGGATAAGCTGCTAGGGACAGACATTTTGTCAATCTGGGACAGAACACTGAACTTCCCTAACCTTGGAAAACTAAGTCCTTGCCTGTCCTGCACCCACATCACTGGCTCCTGTGGCAGTACTTGCTGTCTTTTCAGCTGGGGATGAGTCTATCGTCCCAAGAGAGCCCTTGAAGCTCCTGAGTGTAATACGCGAGCCTGCCCTGGGCCACCCAGATGCCTTCCTCACTGTCTGTGCTGAGGGCCTCTGGCTTCTCCTGCTTGAAGACACCTCACTCAAGTGTCAGCCTGCCTCATATCTGTGCCTTGGACCCTGCAGTTCCTCCAGGAAAGCAGGTGACCTGCTCTGTGCCGTCTGCCCACCAGCAGAGTTAAACTGGGAACTTTTAATGGGCTGGAGTGTGAAAAGGACCTTCCACTTTCTCCCTTGTCAGTAGTGGGGCACACATAGCTGTCACCTTCATAGAAAACACTACCCCTCCCCCACGTGTTCATATTGTGCTGTCTCTTAATAAAAATATGTATCATCTCCCTCATACAAAGATTGGGCCAGTGAACCCAGGGACGTTGCCTACTGACAGGCGGCCTTGGCCCTGTGGGAAGGGGATTGCACCCTGGTCTCCTCAGGTCACAGATAGCTTGCCTTCTGATCACCAGGGGAGTCAGAATATGAAAATTCCTTTTCATTGGATGCGTCAGCTCCACCTTGGAGGATGGGGAGATGGGAAAGCGATGGGCACCTGCCTGCTTCGTTGTAATGAATGTAAATACTCATTTACACTCTTGGAGCTAGCTCTTGTAGTCCAGGCTGCCTCACACTCACAGAGATCTGCCTGCCTCTGCCTCTTGAGCACTTGGTTTAAAGGCGTGTGCCACCACCACCCGGTATAATTTACACTCCTTAAAAAGCCCGTCCCTTTTGGGTCACAGATGGGCCTGAGGGCAGGTCCACATCTGGACCAGGTTTGCAAGGCATGATCCCAGCCCCTGCCTTCTCCCTTGTATCTGGCATGCTAGCCTTCGGCCTGTCACATGAGCCAGCCCTCCTGGCCTGATCTTCTAAGAACCCCACTGCTCACTCCATCGCCATGGCCACTGTCTTGAGACTCATCTGAAGTTATCTTTTGCATTTGTCTCACAAATAGACAGTAAATCCCGTTGTGTCCCTCTCTCCTAGAGTAAGGTCGCCCACATGGTGGGTGCTCAAAAGCTTTACAGTTAGTGAATAGATGGCCAAATGCAATCTAATGTAGGCATTGGAGTCTGGGGAGGGAGGATGGGAGACTGGGAAGCTTTGAAAAAATTGTCCCATTTATTGAGATTAGAGATTCGGACTCAGGCTTAGGTCTGAACCTCAGCTAGAAATCGGGCTGCTGAATTCAGAATTCTTCCTCCAGCAACCCTGCGGCTCCTCCTTAAGGCTAGAAGGAATCTGTCCTCATTATCATTTCTACAACTAATTTTAAAAGCTCTCCTTTATCCCAGGCTGGGACTGGTTTGGGCAGTGTTCATGTTAGGGCTCTGAGGACACAGAATACAAGCTGTACTCTAGCTGTATGCTTGGTCTTGCATGGGGCTTAGAATCATAATCCACAGGATCACTTCTGCTGTGACAACTGAAGGACACATGCTTGGGGCCAGAGACAGGCAGAAGCCCCATTCCCCCTGGTTAGAGCCTTGAGTGCAAAAAATAAAACAAAACAAACAAACAAACACCAAACCAAACATACCAAAAAAAAAAAATCATCTCCCCTGTGCCTACCAGCCACACCCCAGAAAGGACTGGGACTTGCTTCCCCAAGACCCCGGTCTGGTGGCACCCTCTTGTGGGCAGAGGCGTCACTGTAGTCTCTTCAGTTCAGTCCAGATGCCACAGGCATGTGACCCTTCTAAAACCTGGGAAACACTGTAGGTGCTCATAACTTCGTCCTTTCTCTCCCACCTAAAAGAAGGGTTGGTTTTGTTGGTCAGAATTATAAGTGAATATTGATCTGTAGCTGAGTCTAGCTGGAGAGTCAGATGGTGGAAAACACTCATCATCCTGAAATGTGTTCAGTGCCCTCAGCTCCTCAAGCTCCATCCTCCTCTCCCTCTGTCAGGCAGGCCTGTGTGCCTTGGTGCCCTGCACCTGTCACTACCTTCCTGCTGGTGACAGTCAGAGTACTGTTTACTTGATCTTATGGAAAACATAGTTAACACAGCTTTGCTGACTTTAGTGTCTGTGAACTCGGATATGCTTCTGTCTCACAGGGCGGCTGTGGGGGGGGTAAGGATGTATAAGTAAGCTGGGCGGTGTTGGTGCACAACTTTAATCCCAGCACTTGGGAGGCAGAGGCAGGTGGATCTCAGTGAGTTCAAGGCCAGCCTGGTCTACAGAGTGAGTTCCAGGATGGCCAGAGACCCTGCCTTGAAAAAAGGGGTGGGGGGAGAACAGAAGAACTTATAAATAGGTATGAAGTATCAGTCCCTGCTATTCAATTAAAGATTAGCTACTGTTTCAACTTGAATTTTCAGAATAGCTACCTCTGCTTCATGAATCCATATTTGCCCTCCTGCTTCCCCTCCCCACATCGGCCCTCCTCTTCCCCCCTCCCCACATCTGCCCTCCTGCCTGCCCCCTCCCCACATCTGCCCTCTTCCCCCTCCCCACATCTGCCCTCCTGCCTCCCCTCCTCACATCTGCCCTCCTCTTCCCCCCTCCCCACATCTGCCCTCTGCATTTGCACACTTCCTTTCTCTCACTGTCGATTTCAGTTTCTGCTCACTGAGTTTCTGCTTCTTCTGGAAATCTCTGATGTAGCTAACATTGGTCTGTCTTCCCAGGATCACGGTTCCTTATCTTGGCTTTTGTCCCCAGTATTCTCTGTTGCTTGTAATGCACAACCTATAATTCCACCATAAAATAGGAGCCACTAGCCCTGTCTTCACCAAAAGGTGGGTCTGAGCCCCGAGAGTGGGACTGGGCTGGGTTCCTAGAGAGCAAAGCTCATCTTAAAAGCTGCAGCTTTTAAGGATTTCAGAGATTTTAAGCTTTTAGGGATTTTCAGGATTTCAGAGATTAGAAACACAAAGGTACAAGTCTGTAGATGGTGTGGTTCACAGAGCACCTGTGCTGGGTGGAAGCAGACACCTGACTCACTGAATGTCTTGTTCATATGCAGACCCACTCCGGATACTTTCCCAGTATGTACCCTCATCACCATTTCGGCCCATTCCCGCATCATCACTCCGTAAGTGCTGCTCAGACCTGCCCTAGCCATCGTCCTTCCTGCCCCATGGCTGGCCCCAATAGCCCTGAGGAACAGGCCAGTGAAGGGTCACAGTGTGAATGTTCTCTGCTGTACCTCTAGTCTGTGCCAGGACTGATACAGCGTAGACTGCAAGCCCAAGCCACCCTGTTTACAGTGCTGGGGAGGCCCTCGACTCTGTGGCCTCCTCTTAGGTGATCCTCATACTGTGAGTGGGAGGGGGAGGATTAAGAGGTCGAGGCCAGCCTGGACTGTGTAGTGAGTTTCATGCAAGCCTGAACTACAGAGTAAACTCCTTCCTTAAAGAACAAAAGACTAGGGCTGGGCATTGGTGGCGCACGCCTTTAGACCCAGCACTCGGGAGTCAGAGGCAGGCCGATCTCTGTGAGTTTGAGGCCAGCCTAGTCCACAGAGTGGGTTCCAGAACAGGCTCCAAAACAATACAGAGAAACCCTGTCTCGAGGAAAAAAAAAAAAAAAAGAACAAAAGACTAGAGCTGTGGTCAGTCATTATGAGTGCTCACTGCTCTTCCAGAGGACTGGAGTTCCCAACACGCATCAGGTACCTCCAGCTCCAGGGGATACAGTGTCTCTAGCTTTTGTAGGCATGTGCAGTTATGTACTCACACACACAGAGAGAGAGAGAGAGAGAGAGAGAGAGAGAGAGAGAGAGAGAGAGAGAGAGAGAGAGAGAGAGAGAGAGAGAGAAATACTTTATTTATGTACAAGTGCTGTATCTTCACGTCTGCCTTTATGCCAAAAAAGGCATCAGATCCCACTGTATAGAAGGTAGTGAGCCACCATGTGGGTGCTGGGAATTGAACTCAGGACCTCTAGAAAAGCAGCCAGTGCTCTTAACCTCTAAGCCATCTCTCCAGCACCCCCCCCACCACACACACTTTTTAAAATATATTAAAAACACAAAAGAAAACCAGTTGGAAAATATGAATAAGCTAAAGAAGTTTCCAGTAGGTAGGGTATGTGGTTTAGTTGGCAGAGTACATGAGGACCTGAGTTTGAATCCTAAGCACACACATAAAAGCCAGGTGTGGGGTGCTCCTAGTGCTGAGGAAGTGCTGACAGGACCGCTGGATCTCACTGGCCAAGCAGTCTAGCTGGGACAGTGAGCCCAGGTTCCAAAGGCTACTGTGTCTAAACTAAGGTGGAGTGATCAGCCTCTGGCCTCCAGCATGTGTGTATGTATACACATGAGCATATGACACATCATTCCCACAAGAACCATTGGCAGCCTGGCCTAAAAGCCTCGGTCTTTCCTCAGGTTTCCAGGGAGAGGTGGCTTGCCCACCTCCCTGGGTCCTCACCATGGAGTGTGGGCACAGCAGGATGAGTCGCTTTGTGAAATGGTATGCCTGGTCACAGGACAGACTGGACAGCTTTCCCTCTGTCTGTGGCCGTGTGTGTTTAGTCAGTTTTTACTGTTTTATGTGTTATTGGTCAGGCCAACTTTCAGGAATTGTCTCCTTCCACTGTGAGTTCCAGGGATCGAACTCAGATCATCAGGCTTGCATGGCAAGCACTTTTTAAAATCCACTAAGCCATCACAAAATAACCATTTTGGTTCTTGGGGGAAGGCACAAGGAACACATACCAAATCTGTGTATGTTAGAGAACCCAGGAACAGAGAGCTGCTAGTGCCCAGCAAATATGGGCTCTCAGAGTTCATATGCAACACTGCTTGGGGTCACAAAGAGAGCACCAGGCCACACAAAGATCGAGCATGCCACTTTGGCCATCTCCATACCAGTGTTCTTAAGGCCAAGTAGTGTTAACCTCTGGGCCATGAGGTTAGAGTGACAGTTGTGTGTGTGTGTTTTTTTCTAGTACCCAGAGCAGGAGACTGTGAATCTTTTCATCCCAACCCAGGCTGTGGGTGCTATCATCGGGAAAAAGGGGGCGCACATCAAACAGCTGGCTCGATTTGCTGGTGCCTCCATCAAGGTAAGACGACTGCTACCAGCTGCTGTCCCCAAGGTCTTCCTCATGTCAGTGGGAGACAGTTCTTTCTAGAACAGTGCAGGTGACAGCAAGCACACTGGATGAATGTGCCCAAGAGAGCTGGGTCACACCACTGGACTCTGAAGTCCCAGGGTAGACCCTGGCTTAGAACCTAGATGTGGTGAAAACAGAACCATACCCGAGTGGAGGTCTCCCCTGAGCTTTGGAGACAGCACACCTACAAAGCAATGGGCATGCCACCTCCCTGAGGGTTCCTTCAGCCTGGGTGGCCCTGTAACTATGTTCCCCTTGGTTTTTTATTTGTTTCCCTGCTTGCCTGAGACATGGTCTCATAGCCTAGGCTAACTGCAAGCCTTCCTGGGGAGCCTGTGGTGACCTGGAGTCCTGAGTCTCCTGCTTCCACCTCCTGAGTGTGGTTTGCAGCTAATGTTGCTGTGCAAATGCTCTAGCAAAGCTGGGAATAGAGAACTGTGTTGGATCTTGCACGATGCGCTGTGTGCTAACCTGTAGCTCCTGGCTCACCCTTAGGTTCCTGCTGTGCTTTGCATTCTTTTTACTTTGAATTACATTTAACTTTGCCATGATCTGATGATTGAGTTTTAATTTGTTTTGTTTTTGAGGTGAAAAATCTTATGTGTTTGTGTTGTCAAGCTAACTTCTAGCATCTAGTCTCAAATGCTCCTCCTGTCTTGGCCTCCTCAGTAGCTAGGACTACTAACATGGACTACCAAATCCAGCTCAGTTTTGTTGCCACCTTTTCCTTCTCCTTCTTCCTCTTCCTCTTTTAAAGATTTCCTTTTCAGTAAGTCAGAATGTGCTGGGAGGGAAATGTGATAAGGACCTTGTCTTAGTCAATGCTCTACCAATGTGCCATTCCCTAAGCATTCAAATATGAACCTCTGAGGGGTCATTCTTATTCAAACCACCACATTCACTCCCTGACTGCCATAGGCTTGTAGCCATATCATAATGCAAAAAAAAAAAAAAAAAAATGAACTCAGTCCAACTTCTAAAGCCCTAGTGGTCTATAATAGTCTCAACACTGTTTAAAATTCCGAAGTTCAAAGTCTTTTCTGAGACACATGGCAATCTCTTAACTATAACACCTATAAAATCAAAATTAAAAAGCAGATCACATATTTACAACAAACAATCGTACAGAATATACTTTGCCATTCTAAAGTGGAGGGAAGGGAACATACTGAAGAAATACTGAATTAAAGCAAGACCTAAAACCAGCTGGGCAAACTCCAAACTCTGCACCTCCATGTCTGATGTCAAAATGCTCTTCAGATCTCCAACTCCTTTCAGCTTTGTTGACTATAACACACTTCTCTCTTTTGGATTGGGTCTACTCCCTGTTAGTAGCTCTCCTCGGCAGGTATCCCATGACTCTGGCATCTCTAACATCTTGGGGTCTCCAAGGAAATCCAGGCTTCAGCTTCACACAGTGGCCTCTCTAGGCCCTAGGACATGCCTGGTCTCTAGCTTTTCTTAGTTGCAGAGAGAGATTCCACAATACCTGTTCTGTATCCTTGACTCTAAAGCCAGAACCATGTGGCTGAAGCTGCCAAGTTCTGTTTGCTAGGGCTGGAACTTGGCCCCCCTCATTCAAAATACATTTTCAAGAGCTTTATGTTTTTTCCATGGTTTCTGTCACTGCTTAAACTTTTCTTTAATTCCTCTTCAAATGTTGAATACTTAGCAGGTGGGGTTTTCCCCTGAGGTCTCCATTCCCTTTATTCCATTTAGCCTCTGGCCTTTCTTTAAACTTTTTGTCTCCTTGAGCACAGGATTTATCTCTATTACAATTCCTGATGATACCTTTCTTCTCAAACTGTACATTTTGTATTTTTCCTTGTTCAGTTTGTGAAGGCATGGGTGTATGATTTCACTAGACCCAAGATAAATGGTAAATGGCTGTTACACAACTTACACAGACAATAAAGGACTACCGCAGCCTGTCTTTGCCCTTCTGATTCGATCTGTGACCAAAGAGAAAGAGAGCTCGAGAGAGCCACCATGCCTCATGCTTTCCTCTTTCCACTTCTGTCTGTACCTGAAGCCATGCCCAAAGGGGTGTGGCCACTGTTGCTACAAGTTTGCTCCTTTTCATTATAGATCTATATGAGAGAATGACCACTAATAACTGCACAACAGAATCAATACTAGGCTGGCTGAAAATCTCTGCCAACAAGCAACATGGTCAGGCCCTGACATAGTAATACTAATACCCCTCCTGGTACCAGTTTCTTCAGTCAGTGTTCTGTGGCTATGAAGAGACAACATAACCATGGCAACCTTTTGTTTGTTTGTTTGTTTTTTGGTTGGTTGGGTTTTTAATTATTCGAGAGACAGAAGACAGAGTTTCTCTGTGTAACAGTCCTGGCTGTCTTGGAACTCACTTTGTAGATCAGGCTGGCCTCAAACTCACTGAGATCCACCTGTGTCTGTGTCCTGAGTACTGGGAATAAAGGCTTGCACACCACCACCTGGCATGACCATGGCAACTCTTATGAAAGAAAGCATTCAATAGGGGATTTCTTACAGTTCAGAGGTTTAGTCCATTTCTACATCTGGATCCACAGGCAGCAGGAAGAGAGACACTGGGCCTGACCTAGGCTACAAACAACAAAGTCCACCCCTATAACACTTCCTCCTTCACGGCCACACCTCCCAATTCTTTCAATCACTGCCACTCCCTGACCATTCAAATATATGAACCTATGGCAAGCCATTCTTATTCAAACCACTATAGCCTCTAACCAAATTATTGGTGAGGCCCCTGTTTGTATTCTCACAGGATTAAAAGCTAGCTGTCTCAGTCCTCCCATGCCCTATAGGTGAATGAGGAAAGGTTTGCAGAGCTATGACTGGAAGCAAGGCAGCCTCATTTAATGACAGCCATGCCTGCTCTGGTTCATCTGTGAACTGAGACTTAGAGCCTGGCTAACCTTCCCTGCAGCTAGAAGGTGATCGGATAGTGTTGCGGCCTGCCCATGTCTTTTGCTCTCAGGCTTGGGGGTTGGCAGAGCCTGTACCCCATAGAACTTGGCTGGATAGCCAAGGATGCATTTTGATAGAGAATTAAGGTCATGACTTCCTAAGACCCAGGGCAGAGGTGACACTATGGCCTTGTCAACTGGTGCCAGCATGCTCTTAGACAAGCAGAGTGCTCACTACCTTCATGTTCCTTTTCTCAAACCAGATAGCTCCAGCAGAAGGTCCGGATGTCAGTGAAAGGATGGTCATCATCACCGGGCCACCTGAAGCCCAGTTCAAGGTCAGTGCCAAAGACCAAGCCAGCCCTGCAGGCTGTGGTACAGGGCATACAGCCCAAAGGTGTGGAGAGTCTTCTGTGGAAGCCTAGTGTCCATATCCCTCCTGCTGCGTACTGGTCAGGCTTGTGCCTACTTCCCCGTTTCTCCTATGTGCTCTGCCTTCTCTCTGTGGAAAGGTGGGTTGTCTGATGGTGCTCATTGAGGGTAGCAGCACCTGCAGCATGTCTCTGATTGGGCCCCTCCAGCCATGGGCATTAACATGGGTGCAGAGGAGAAGCCTTATGTCAAGGAAGTTCTGCAGCCTCTGAGGGAATTCTAGCAGCATTGGGGAGAGGTCTTTTGTGAGGAGCATTGCTTTGTTTCTGGTGTTCTTCCTCTAAGAACATTAAAGCTTGAATTTCAAGAGCTCAGAAATGTGTTTTAACTTATCAAAGTTCAGCCCTTACAATTAAAGTCATAAAGAACCATTCAAAAGCCTTCAGCTTGAGAAATGATCAAGCAACTGGGGCTGGAGAGATGGCTCAGCAGTTAAGAGCACTTGGCTGCTCTTGCCAAGGACCCAGGTTCAATTCCTAGCATCCACATGGCAGAACACAACTGTCTGTAACTCCAGTTCCAGGGACCCAACACCCATGGCAAAACACTAACATGCATTAAAAAAATATGGTAAAACACTAACATGCATAAAATTTTAAAAAATGGTTAAGTGGGAAAAAAAAAAAGGAAAAGGAAAAGGTGGTACATCTACACAAGAGAATGTTGCCACCAAAGAGAATGAAGTATCTAATGCTACAAAGGGATGAACCTAGAGAAGTAAGAGCATGTAGGCCATGGTTCCACGTGCATAGTGGGACCATAGAGAAAGCTGGTAAACTGGTGGTTGCTGGAGAAGGGCAGTTGGAAGGGTGGAAGCTGGCAGCTCAGCAGCATGGTGGTGGCTGACAGTGACAGGCCTGTCCAAGAATTGAGCCCAGCGCTTCACACTTGGGGGCAGCAAGCTCTCAGCCCCTGAGCCACATTCCTAGTCCTGTTCCAGAGTTTGTGTTTTGTTTTAATTTTGACACAGGTTCTCACTAAGTTACTCGGGCTGGCCTTAACATGCAGTTCTTCTTCAGCCTCACAAGAAACCGGGACTATGGGCTTGTGCTAACATTGGGTGATAGGGAGCATCCAGAATATTCTAGATAGTGGTGATGGTCCCACAATGTACTGACTACCAAGTACATGCTGGAATGATGACTTTACTAGCATGTCAGGGCCATGAGTTTGATTATAAGCACCACAAAAGAGAAAAGGAAGCAAAGGCATGTTCAGAGTTACCAAATGCTGTCGCCACCCGCTCACCCCCTTCAGGAGCCAGAGCACCGAGCACACATTGGAGGAGAGTTAGGATGCCGGAAACAAAGTCAGCCAAGCAAACCCTTACTGGCACTGGGGATATGGCAGTAAGGATGTAGTCTTAGTGGCTCACCAGTTGTCCCCAACCCAGACACACACTCCCTAGAGGAAGTAATCACATGCAAGCTTGGCAAAAGGTAGAGTGAGGTTGTTCAGTGCATGGGCATGGGTGAGTGCCCCCTCTACCCCTCTCTCTCTCTTTCTCTCCCTCGCCACCCCACCCCTGTCCCTCCCTCCCTCCCTCACACACACACTTCCTCTCTCTCCCCCCTACACACACACACACACACACACACACACACACGCACACACACACACACACACACACACACGCACACACACACACATATACTCAGACGCACACGCACACGCACACACACACACACATACACACACACACACACGCGCGCGCGCGCACACACACACACACACGCACACACACACACACACTCACACGCACACACACACCGCTCTGTAAGAACTGAGTGGGTAGCAGCTCTCCGTTTGTCTGGAGAGAATACTGTACACCCTGAAATGGAGGCTCCTAGTCCCTGAACAGCACTGACAAGGTGGCGTCACCAGTCATTTTGTCCTCAGGCTCAGGGACGGATCTTTGGGAAGCTGAAAGAAGAAAACTTTTTTAATCCCAAAGAAGAGGTGAAGCTGGAAGCCCACATCCGGGTTCCCTCGTCCACAGCTGGCCGGGTGATCGGCAAAGGGGGGAAAACGGTAAGTTGACTCCCTACTCTCTTCACCTGGGTGAGTTTCCCACCCTGGCTGCCTGATTCCCTTAGACCCCCACTAGCTCTTTTGCTCAGTGACAGACTTGGGTTCTGACTCATCAGCAGGGATGAGGCATGGGGATTCTAAGGGTAGAAAAGTCATCAGCAGGGCTCTAGCAGTAAGGGCCCAGCCCCATGGTGCAAGCCCACCCTATTCCTGAGTGCTGTGCCACCCAGCCCTTTTATAGCCAAAAGACAAGAAGGCTACCTCCTACCTTGCCCACACCCACATGTGGACACCACTCTCTACCTGGTTTCCAAGTTCGGAGGCTACAACTCTGCCCTGTGCTCTCTTGACAGCAGTCTCCAGGGGCCCTCTCTCTCCCTACTGTACATCCCATTTTCTGGTTTTTCTCAAGTCTGGCTGTCGGCTCTAGGGAAGTTGGCTCAGCAATAGGGTGAGAAAAATATATTTTTAAAGTAATTTATGTGTCCAGTCTGAAGGTATCAGTAACATACGCCACCTGAATTCCCAGGCAGAGGTATAATTCAGTGTTAGGATATGTGCTTGTCAAGTATGGGTCCTTGGGATCAACCTTCAGCCACCCCCCAAAGAAAAGTATGTTAATCCTAGACAACAGTAGGTTACCTGTTGGACACAAGGAATATGGCTTTCTCCCTTGGTGAGGGGTGACTGGAGAAGTTCCAGTAGAACTTGGTGATGGTGGAGTGACATTGTTGAGTAGCAGGAATTGGGGTAGGGGAGCTCAGGTTCTAGCTGTAGTGAGTCATATCCAAAAGAATAAAGTTGACCTGGAAAGTGGAGCCCCTGAATCTACAAGTGCCATCCGAATCCCAGGCACGCACACTGACTGCTCCGGGCATTTGAAATGTTGGAGACAGAGAATCAAGCACCAACCACTGGATTCTCTGTATCTCCAAGTGTGGTTAGCCGCCCCTGCCAAGGGGCAGGGCATCATCATCCTAGGACTCAGGAACTGGAGAGTGAGTGGAGGATCAGAAGTGCATGGTCATCCTTGCCTACATAGCAAGTTCAAGACCAGCCTTGTTTCAAGGAGGGAGAGGGAAGAGGGGAGGGGAGGAGTCACACAAGAGGGGCTTATGGCCAGCATCTAGGAAGTTGATCCAGAAATGGGTGTCTAACCTGGGCTCTTACTGGGTATCCCCATGTGTGTCTGCAGGGTTAGAGCATTGAGCCCCATGGAGTAAGGACTACACTATTTCTCTGTTAATCAGCCTTTTGGAGCCCAAACCCACAGGAGAAAGGAAGGGATTCACCTCCCTGCCTCCCCTACGCCTATATCCCTAGTCTCTCCCTGGGTATTGGCTTTATGGGGTGTGGGTGCACTTGTGTCACTCATTTCCTTCTCTGTCTTTCCAGGTAAACGAGTTGCAGAACTTGACAAGCGCAGAAGTTATTGTGCCTCGTGACCAAACACCGGATGAAAATGCCGAAGTGATCGTCAGAATTATCGGGCATTTTTTTGCTAGCCAGGTACTATTTGTGAGGGCCCCACATCCTGCCCAGCTCTTTCTGCTGGTTCAGATATTGCATTTGTGTCAAGGGGCCATGCACTTGAGCCCCTCCTGACCACACAACACACACAGTGCACCCCTCTCTGTCCCCCAACTGTTGGTGCAAGGCTGCTGGCACACCTTGCTTTGGAGCTTGGCGCCCCTTGCCCTCCTAGCCTTCCTCTGAGGAGCCGTGTGTCCAGCAAGCCCCCAGCAGAGCAGCCAGGGTTTACTGTGGAAGGTTAACTACCCACAAAGGGACCCTAGCATTCTGTTCCTCTCCTCCCCATCTCCCCAGACCATATCACTGCTGCCCTGCACTCAGGGAAGCCAGTGCTGCACTGACATGTGGTCTGCTTGTCTTGATGCTTATTGCCGGGCTGGTTTTGGAAGAGGGCAACTGTGATCCCCTGTCAGTCGAAGGAGAAGAGCAGTGTATGGCCTCACGCTTGTATCCCACTCTCCCAGCTGCCTTCTGTGCCTGTGACTTGCCTAGGCCAGGGCAGAGTTCAGCTTTGTCAGGGTTCCTTCCTTTCTTGATCTTTCTAGTGTTCTGGAAAGTGCTGGGGGGGGGGATGGGAAGGACACAGCCATGCTCAGGTATGAGTGGCCTTCTACCTCCAACCCCATCACCCACCCCTACTGCTGCTCCTGGGAACATCTGCTCACTATGAGCTAGTTGCTAGTGCCTGCCCCTCCACACACCAGCCTGGCGCCCTCCTCTCCCCTACCCCACCCCACCTTGCACCCAACAGGCTTGGTGACATAAAGAGGAATTCTGTCTATGACTGTTGGGCCTGGGGGAAGTGAGATATTTCTGGGCATTCAACTATCCTTTCCTGAGTTCCAGACCCTCTGTTTCCTGCGGGCCCCAGAACTGGGATTGTCTCTTCCCTGTGCCCTCCCCTCCCTCTCTTTGCTGCAGACCGCACAGCGCAAGATCAGGGAAATTGTACAACAGGTGAAGCAGCAGGAGCAGAAATACCCTCAGGGAGTCGCCTCACAGCGCAGCAAGTGAGGCCCCCACAGGCGCCAGCAAACAACAGATGAATGTAGCCTTCCCAACACGTGACAGATGAGACCAAACAGCCATCAGATCGGGAGCAAACCAAAGACCATCCTGAGGAGTGAGAAGTCTGCAGAGCAGCCAGGGTCTGCAGACCCCTGCACCTCCTGGAGTCCAGGAGGCATTGGGAGGGCCGGGTTCCCCAGAAACACCACTTGGTCTGCGCCCAGCTTCCCCTGGCTTCTGCAGGCTCACAGCCATCCACTGCCCATCCACTCAGCTCCCTCCTCAGCTCCCATGGCGCTATCCCTTTGAGTTGAACTAACAGGTGAACGTGCTGAAGCAAAGCAGACTCCATAGCCTTTTCTTTGTTGTGGGAAGTTGTCTCTGTACATGTATGTACATATTAGAAGGGGAAAGATGTTAAGATATGTGGCCTGTGGGTTACACAGGGTGCCTGCAGCGTTAATATATTTTAGAAGTAATATATCAAATAACTCAACTAACTCCAATTTTTACTGGATTATTAATTTTGTTTTCTTTTTGAAGAGAAAGCAGGCTTTTCTAGACTTCAAAGAATAAAGTTTTGGGTGAGGCCCATTGGTATAGAAAGGAACTTTGAGCCACCCACACAAAATTCACTTGGAGGGAAATCTTGTCAAGGACACTTAGAGGCAGTTGTGGGTCACCTGTGTCTATCAACAGAAGGGATAACGTCCCTGAGGAGGGGCCCCAGGCCCTTGTCACCTGTTTGTCCCATACACCCATTTCTTTGCTTCACAAGTTTTAAACTGGTTTTTTGCATATTGCTATATATTTCTGTCTCTCTCTGTTTATTTCCTTCCCCCTTCCTTTTGACCCGATATTCTTTTGAATTCCTTCATCCTCCTCTGTCCCCCATATCTATGCACCCCCCCCAACCAGGCAAAGCAGTTCTCTGAGTATCACATCACACAAGGAACAAACTCGAAACACACAAACCAGCCTCAGCTGACACTTGGTTACTCAAACGAACAAGAGTCGTTGGCACAAAAGCGGGAACCCACCAAACCAACCAGCCAGCCAAACAGGAAAATTCCATAAAGAAAGAATGTACTTTGTCTTTTTACATTTTGGTATATAAGCCATCAACATTTAGTGAAATTCTTTCTTTAAAAATTTAAAGTGCAGGAAAATAGCAATTTATACAAGGTTGTTGGCCCAGGGCGTTAAATTTGCATTTTTTAAAATGAGAAAAACACACAAATAAAACTACCTCAGGTGTTTTTTACCTCAGCACCTTGCTCTTGTGTTTCCCTTAGATATTTTGTAAAACTGATAGTTGGAGCATTTTTTATTTTTTTAATAAAAATGAGTTAAAAAAAAAAAAGATTTCAACTGCCAGCCTGGAGCAGGCGGCAGCCCGTGTGTAGCAACTGTGCCGACTCGTCTTCCTCTGGGCAGGAGCCTCCGAGGCCTTCTTATGGACAGATCTAAAATGTTTATTTTTAAAAAATGACAAAGAAAAACAGAGAGATTATTGGAGCCGTCCTGAATTTCAATAGGGTACGTGCCATGAGGGCTTTTGAGCTGAAGGATGACCATGTTCTGGTTATGTAAGAAGCCAAGAAAAGACACCACCAGACTGCAATGCCGGTTTCCTGTACTGCAAACAGTGTTCTGTGATAATAAAAAAAAAAAAAAAAAAAAAAAAGGAAAAAAATATATCCAAGCTAACAAGACCCTGTTGTCCTAGTGTCTTATTTACTGAGCGTTGTGTCTTCTGGAGTTTCAGCTGAAGGCTTGGGGGAACAGCCCAGACCTGGGCAGCTCCTTGTCCACACAGTTCTTGGGAGGGACACAGCTAGGTGAGTCAGTGCCCAGCCAGCAGATTGTGGGAAACTCACCTCCACGAGGTACACATGGAAAGGCAGTTTGTGGGAGAATGGGTGTGTGTTTCAGCCCTGTGGGTGACACGAGTGCAGATTTGTAGTACTAGAGGGCAGCCTGAATGGCCAGCTGAGCTGAATCCTCAGCCTGCCCAGGGAGGATGTGTCCTTCCTAATGCTACAACTCTATTTAATACAGTTCCTCAATTTGTGGTGACCCCCAACCATAAGATTATTTCATTGCTATGTCATAACTAGTTTTGCTACTGTTTTCCAGTGGTTTTAGGTAACCCCAATAAAAGGGTTTTTCCACCTCTGGGGTGGAAAAACCTCAGAACTCAGGAGGAAGAGGCAGGTGGATCTCTATGAGTTTAGTTTTCACTTGCAAAGATTGAGCCACGAGTATTCCCAGGCCACTAAAAGTGACAAACACCTGTAATCTCAGTTTACAAGAGGCTGAGGGAGGAACATCAGGGTCAAGGCCAAGATGGGCCTCACAGTGAGACCCTTCAAAAAAGAAATCAGTGAGATGACTTTGACGGTTAAGGTGTTTGCCAAATAACTATGCAACCCATGGAAAGGTGGAAGGCAAGAGCCACCCTCACAAAGTTGTCCTCTGACAGCACATACTCAAAACATACATGATTAAAATTAAAAACAAAAGATTGAATAAATGTTTAAAAAAAAAAAAAAACTGCTGCAAAGGGCTACATGTTGAGCCAAAACTCATTTTCTTAGTTGTAGGTCTTTGTTCATACTGTATCCTAGAGATCCTTGTTGAGAGATGTGGCTCTATGACTGGGTTCTAGCCTCAGAATGTGAACCTTAAAAACTACCTCCCGGACAGGCATTGGTGGCACAAGCCTTTGGTCTCAGCACTCGAGGCAGAAGCAGGCAGATCTAAAGAGCTTATTCTAGGACAGGCTCCAACGCAATAGAAACCCTGTCCTGAAAAACCAAAAAATAGTATCTCCCCTTCCTTGCTGGATCCATGTAGGTCTCTCTTAGGGTCCTCCTTGTTTCCTAGCTTCTCTGGAGTTGTGGATTGTATGCTGGTTGTCCTTTGCTTTATGTCTAATATCCACTTATGAGTACACATTATATTTGTCTTTCTGGGTCTGGATTACCTCACTCAAGATGTTTTTTCCAGTTCTGTCGATTTTCCTGAAAATTTCAAGATGTTCTTTTTTATACATGTAACACATTTTCTTTATCCATTCTTCAGTTGAGGCGGCATCTAGGTTGTTTCCATGGTTCTGGCTATTACGAATAATGCTGCTATGGACATCGTGAGCAAATGTCCTTATGGTGTGACAATGCCTCCTTTGGATGTATGCCCAAAAGTGGGTCTTGTGGTAGATTGATGCCCAATTTTCTGAAAAACCGTCATACTGACTTCCAAAGCAGATGTACAAGTTTGCACACCCAACAGCAATAGAGGAGTGTTCCCCTTACTTCACATCCTCTCCAGCATAAGCTATCAATGTTTTTCATATTGGCCATTCAGACAGGTGTAAGATGGTATCAATCATTTTGATTTGCATTTCTCTGATGGCTAAGGATGTTTACCAATTCCTTAAGTGTCTTTTAGCCATATGAGATTCCTCTGTTGAGAATTCTTTTTTAGCTCTGTTCCCCCCCAATTTTTTAATTGGATTATTTGGTCTTTTGATGTCTAGTTTCTTTAGTTCTTTATTTTGAAGATGTGAGATTGGTGAAGATCTTTTCCTGTTCTGTAGGCTGCAATTTTGTCTTGTTGACCATGTCCTTTGCTTTACAGAAGCTTCTGTTTCAGGAGATCCAATTTATTGATCGTTGCTATCAGTATCTATGCTACTGGTCCTATATTTAGGAAGTGATCTCCTATGCCAATGTGTTCAAGGGTATTTACCATTTCCTATGAGATTCAGTGTGGTTGGTTTTATGTTGAGGCTTTTGATCTATTTGGACTTGAGTTTTGTGCATGACAGTAGATATGAATTTGTATTCTTCACTATGTCAACATCCAGTTACGCTAACACCATTTATAGAAGATGTTTTCTTTCCATTTTAATAGTTTTAGCTTCTTTGTCAAAAATCAGGTGTTCATAGGTGTGTGGATTGATATCAGGGTCTTGGATTCAATTCCATTGGTCTACTTACCTGTTTTTATGCCAATACCAAGCTGTTTTCATCACTGTAGCTCTATAGTAGAGCTTGAAGTCAAGGATGGTAATGCCCCAAGAAGTTCCTTACTGTACATGATTATTTTGGCTATCCTGGGCATTTTGTTTTTCCATATGAAGTTGGGTATTGTTCTTTCAACGAAAGGTCTGTGAAGAATTTTGCTTGGATTTTGATGGGGATTGCATTGAATCTGTACTGTGGATTGTTTTTAAGATTGCCATTTTTACTATATTAATCCTACCTATCCAAGAGCATGGGAGACCTTTCCATTTTCTGATGTCTTCAACTTCTTTATTCAGTGACTAAGTTCTTGTCATGCAGGACTTCACTTGTTTGGTTAGTTACCCAAAGGATTTTGTGTTGTTTGTGGCTACTGTGAAGGGTGGTGTTTTACTGATTCTTTTTCAGCCATATATGGGAGAGCTACTGGTTTTTTGTTTTATCTTGTATCCTGCCACATTACTGAATGTGTTTACCCGATGTAGGAGTTCCCTGGTAGAATTTTGGGGGTCACTTGTGTAAACTATTACATCATCTGCAAATATTTAAAGTTTGACTTTTTCCCTTTCAATTTGTATCCAATTTATATAGTTTATTATCAACTTGAATGGTTTGAACTATCCCTGCTTTTCAGGGATAATTCCAATTTGGTGGATAATCTTTTTAAATATGTTTGTAGTCTGTTTGCAAGTACTGTTTTTGAGTCTGTGTTCACCAGTGATATTGGCATGTAGTTTTCTTTTTGTGTTACCTGATTTAGGTATCAGAGTAATACTGGTTTCATAGGAGGAGTTTGGAGCACTTTTTTTTTTTTTTTTTTTTTTTTTTTGAGTGGTTTAAGGATTTTTGAATGTCTAGAATTCTACTGTGAATCTATCTGGTCTTCGACTTTTTGTTTTTTGAGACAGAGTTCATCTATGTAACAGCCCTGGCTGTCCTGGAACTCAAGAGATCCACCTGTCTCTGCCTCTCAAGTGCTTGGACTAGAGGCACCTGCCACCACTGCCCAACATCAACTTCAAATTTTATTGCATTGTGGTCAGATTTGATGCAAGGTGTTATTCCAATTGTTTTGAATTTGTAATGATTTGTGTTCCGGGTTGTGGCCTATTTCTAGAAAAGTTTCCATGTGCTGTTTAATAGAACATGTCTTCTTTGGTGTTTGGATATTTTATTCTGTATATAGTTAAATCCATTTGATGTATGATGTATGTTCTGGTGGCCTATCTATTGGAGAAAGTGAGCCATTGAAGTTGCCTACTATGAATGGATTGCTGTATGGTGTGGGGTGGTGCAGGCAATGTAAAGGGTTTTGCGTTTGGACGTACATAGGGCAGGTCTAGAGGTTGACTTCAGAAGAGAAGGTGGTGGAACTGACTGGCTGTGGGACCCTGGAAGATGTGGGAAGTATGGGAATGGGGTGGGATGGCAGATATGGCCAAGATTTTTATTCTTTACTTTCTATCAGTACTTAATTTTTCCACTATAAGTACTTAATTTTTCCACTATAAGTACATATTATTAGAGATTATAAAAGGCATCAGGTAGTTAGGAATCACACTTTATGACTACCATGTTTGATATATGACATGGAGTGTGCCTAAGATTGTGCATGTGTGCGTGTATTTACAGCAGGGGTGCTAGAGCTTTTCTTTATATATTTGAAACCCATGTCCCCAAGAATTGTATGTTGTTTTGGCAGTCTCCTATTTCCTGTAAAGTTCCATAGGAGTCAATATCTACATTTGAAAGATGCTGGGCTAAGGCATTATTCAGCTAGGCAGAGTTGTGTATGCTTATAATCCCAGCACTCAGAAAGCTGAGGCAGAAGGACTGCAGGAAGCTTGAGGACAGTTCAGAACCCAGAAAAGGGTATTGGATTCCCTGGAATTAAGAATTAAAAGCCATTGTAGTGTGGATGCTACATTGTAGTGTGGAATTTATGGTTCTCTACAAAAACATCAAGTACTCTTAACTGCTGGGCCATTTCTCCAGCCCGAAAAAGCAAATGTTGATTTCACAAAATAATTGTGTAATGTTGTCTATTGACCATAACATAAAATATTAATGAGTTTCAATACAAAATCTAAAAGCCACTTGAGATTTATTGGTAAATAGGTAAAATTAATATCTATTCCAACACACCCAAAATCATCCTTGTGTATATTAAAAATAAAAACTCAGCAAGCTGGCTGAGTTTTACAAGAAGTAAAACTTTACAAGTCCTAAAAAATTAAGATATGGCAGTCTTAAAATTAGTTCACAAAGTTATTTAAACAATATGGGTTTAAATACTACCGTATTTTATGTACTTGGGGTTTACTGAACCTTCAGGAAGATGCCTCACACCCACATGAGGCCCCAGCACAATGCCTACCTCTCTCAGTGTAGGCAAATACCTACTGTCCCCAACAGTCCCCAAGTGTGTTCAGGACTTGGGAGAGACGGGGAGGGGACGACTCTACAAGCCTTAGTCAACTTGGGCAGAATACGAAATCTGCAGAGATGATTGGACAGCTTTCCCCAACCTTAACCTGAGGTAAAGCACAAACAAAGCATTATAGACTGTAGAAAGAGAAGTCACCAACACTATGTATTTCTTAAAGTTTACACTTTTTCAGGGAGACTGTGGGCTAAACAAAGCAATGCAACCTTTTTTTTTTTCAGGCCCCAAAATTGAAATTTCACACAGACACAATCACTGGCTTTAATTTTGCTGACTCACTAGTTACACCAATAGCTGCTTTTAGCACCTATTTTTATTTTTTTCATGTTTGACTGTAACAGTTCTGTTGCCCACATACTTCCTTGTACCAAGGGAAACATGCCAGTGCCTAGAGAACCATGCCTTGTGGTGCCTTAGCTTGGATACAGGAATGTAGGTAGAGTAGTACTTACCATTTGTACTCACCTATTTTTCTATGTTCTGCATAGATTTATCTGCATGTGTGGTATATTCACGTGTGTGGATGTGTGGAAAAAGACCAGAAGAAGGGTCAGTTGGCCTCCATTACTCCTCCTGTTCTCTCAGAATTGGCATCACAGATGTGAGCCACTTGTGACATTGGTAAGACTTCTGGTCTTACTGCTGACCCACCTCTCTAGTTTGCTGTTCTGAACTAAGTGTCTCAAGAGCTCACAGTGACAATCTCAGAGGATACTCCGGAGCACCCCATCAAGCACAGTGTCACTCACCTGGGCGGAGAACGAATCAATATCCAAGAGGGACTTGGCAACACAAGCAAACCTTATCCAAGGCCCTTAATTCCTTTCAGATGTATTTATTACTATTACAGCTCACTCCTAAATCACTGAACCACATGCTCTCAGGTCTGGCCAGGCCACCTGGTCTTGTTGGGTAGGATCAGACATTTCAATCACATCACAGGCCCAGCTCCCATACCAAGGCCACTTCGAGTCTCAGAAAAAAACAGGTTTCCGAAGCTACAACCTCTGACCACGGCCAGGATTCCAAAGAGCAGGTAAGGACTTTTCTATCTAACAAGTGCACAGTTTTCTAAGTTTACCTCTTCTTTTTGTACCAGAACAAGTTTGGAAGGCTGAAGCTGAGAAGAAAGGAGAAAATTATCAACATATTCTAGGTTCTGCCAGACGGTCTTTTATTACATCATAAAAGCAACACCAGGCACTAGATCTTGCAAAATATGCTCTGACCAACTTTCTGAAATTAAAAATGCATAACCACATCTGTAAGATTTTTAATAAACAAAAAAGTTAAATACAAACTTTCATATGCAAAATAGATTGACTGTAAAACGGGCAACCTCAGCCAAGTACTAAATCTCTCTCGGAGGCTCAGTGGAACTGGAATAGGGCATGCTAATGAGCCAAGAACTTAATTTCAGCTTTATATATTTAAAAAAAAAAAAAAAAAACTCTGAGGAAAAATAGGCTTAAATTGAGGAGCATCTTCTGAAATACAGTTCAGGCCAGCCCTTTACCATTGTGAAGTTCATACTCAATCACACCTTGGATGAAATATTTATGGTCACAGTTACTTCGAATCCAGTTTCGAGAGGAAGCCAAGCTACTTCAGTTCTAGAAAAGAAAGTCTCTAAGATGAGCATGTGCTGCTCTGAGGATGCACAGACCTCGTTCCTTGGCCATATGTCCATGAACTGTGCCCATGTCACAGCGTCAGACTCTCTAAAAGGCAGCCGGATCCCTACAAACAGCATCATCATTTCTTCTGGTGTTTTCAAGTCTCAAAAGAGAGAACCTTAACTTCATGTTAGCAGTTCCTACTCCAGCATTAGAGAAGCTGGTGACACACCCCTCCTCCCCCTGCTGATGTGTCCCTCTGCAGCAGGAAGTGGCAGTTTGATTAACATTCTTCTCAGAAATAAATAGTTCAAACAAATTATTTATAGTTAATTATAAAAGAGCAGTGAGAAAAGGGCACTGCCCAATGTTTGCAAATGAGTGAATGAATACATGTGAACAAATATACAGAAAAAAAAACAATTCATAGAACAAATCCTGCATTTCCCACATTCATATGGAAATAACTCTTTAAAACAAAAAACATTAATTAGCATTTGTTCTTGTATGGATGAACAGTCCAGGGCTCTGAGCAGGCACAGCCTTACAAACAGGGTTGCAAGCAGCCCCTCCACACCTCAAGTCAGGGCTACTGTGGAGAGGCCTTCATGCACTCTTGATAGCTAGTACCTGTGAGAAAACAGAAATGACACGGGGACTTTTTAACCCATAATGCATGAGGTATATGGAAATATCCATGAAAGAACCACCAGCAGCAGAAGGCCCAGGTCAGGGCATTGTCACAGCAACTGCTGATGAAGGATTTCCCACACCATCTTCTTCCGGAAGAGAGGCATCTGGTGCTGAAAAACATCCCACAAACAACAGTATTATACACTTCTGTGCACAATTATCACAGCAGACAGCCTTTCTGTGTCATAACTCAGGATACACATGTCTATTTGCTTGATCATGTTACATTACATATGGACTTCTGAAGCACAATGGGATCTACTTTTAGCTAAGAAGACCACCTCATCCTGATCATCCCACCTACACCTCCAGTGCTGAGATGTGTTGCCATGTTTGACAAAAGTATGTGTTTGCTTGAGAAGGTCTTGCTAAATAAACAGCCTAAGCTGGCTATGGTCACAAGCTTCCCCTGCCTCAATTCTGAAACTACAAGTGCCCCACACCTAGCCTATATTCATACATTAGTGTGGTGATTACATGTGTATACATATGCACTTACAAATTAAGAAAAACCAAAGCTGAATACAGAATCATATACCACAGGGACAATGATAAAAATAGTTAAAAAAAAAAAAAAAAAGTACCAAAAAGGCATAATAGTAAACTTTTCTGCATTCTAAGTGAATATCATTTTTTTTTTTTTAAATCACTTTTATGTTTAGAAAGTGATCTTAAGGCATGAGGTATGGCTTACTGGTAGATGTCTTGCCTAGTATTTATGAGGCCCTGGTTTCAATTTCAATGACCTTTCTTTAAAAGGCAGAAAAAAAACTAGGCAGTGGCAACCCATGTATTTAATTCCAGCACTAAAGTTCCAGGAGGCAGAGACAGGTGGATCTCTGTAGAGATCCTGATCTCTCTACAGAGTGAGTTCCAAGACAGCCAGGGCCACACAGAGAAACCTCTTGAAAAATCAAAATAAATAAACACACAATTTTTCTTGGGAGGAGTAGGGAGAACAAGGTCTCTTACTGTATTGTAGTCCTGGTTGGCCTGGCACTCACTATACAAACCAGACTGACCCAAAACTCACAGAGACCCTCAGAGGTCTCTCTCTGCCTTCCTAGTGCTGAGATTACAGGCATGTGCCACCATGCACAGCCTTAACACATGGTTCTTACGTTATTTTAAATATTTCAAGACATCCAAGGGCTCAGTAGACTATTTACCTAATATTCACAGTGGCACGCATTTAGAATCATAGCAATTAGGAGGCAGAGACAGGAGTAGTACCCAGATCATCCTTGGCTACATAATGATTTCCAGGCTGGCTTGTAGTACAGGAGACCCTGTGTCTCTCAAAAACACAAGTCATATAAACCTCAGAAAAGTGTTACTTTTACTCTAATAATCAATAGTGAGTGTATTCTTTGAGATGAAAGCTAGGAAGTCAGCAGGGGAGCCCTGGTACTTCATGTTCTTCCAAAGCACTTAGTTCTATTACTCAATCAACAGTTTGCTTAGCATACAGGAGCTATCAAACAAAGGTCTATGGAAGAGAAGTCTTTCTAATTGGTGTTAGCTCAAGAAGACATTTAAGTTTCCCAGTACATTTGGATTTCCTCTCGTGCTTGACATCTTTCAGAAAGGAGAGCACTATTCACTTGTGCTTCTATCTTGGGCCTACCTTCCCCTGGCTGTCATCTATTCTCACGCTTCCCTTTAGCTAAAACAGTAATACATGAACCAATCAAAAATGGACTTCAAATTATCCCAGTGGTCATCAAGAATTCTTGACGAAGCCCAAGAATACACACACCCTATGATGAGCATGTGCACCACTGGCTCCAAACCTTACCTAAGGTTCTTAGCAATAGTCTGTCTGTCTGAGCCTGAAGTGCGCCACGCACTGCCAAAGTGCAATAACAATCAAGTGCAGGACAACACGCTTGAACTCACCTGAGTAAATGTGATAGGTTTGTCCCTAGAAATATAATCTGCATATTTACAAGTAAACATTCCACAATCACTCCCATTCAACTGTTGAGGAATCTCCTAAAACACAAAGAAAGGGGGAAGAGGTAAAATATTACATATACATTCCTTAGTCTCTTTCTAACCATCACGTGGAAAAAGAAGAGTAGAATGATGGTGGATAAATGTGGTGTTGCACAAACACAGATGCACAAACAAACACAATCACCCTTATTCTTTGTGGTATAAAAACCCTAATCATGACACAGTACGAGGCCCCACAGAAACATGTCACAGAATAAAGCACATGAGAGTCCTAAGCTAAACAGAACCCATCTAACATGAGTGATAGGAAAAGGAACAGCATCTGATTCATTACAAGAACACGAGTGATGATTATTTCAGATTACTATAAACTTTAAATATGCTGAAGATACAAGAATCTACTTCAGCACTGCAGAGGTTACAGTAATCAGGACAACAGCCCACTGCTTAGGATCCCTAGAGTTTCAAGTGAGATGAGAAAACGATCCCAAGTTTTAACTAACCAGGATCACTCTTTAAGCAGTCAGTCATATTCCTGAAGCAGAAATACAACTAGGAGCAAGAGGCTCTAAGAACATCAAAAGGTAAGCCCATATGGAAAAGCTGTGTGTCCAGGCCTGCAATCATCCCAATCTTGGCTTGACCTGACTGCAACCATCTTGAACTGTGACCCTAACTAAACCTGAGTTGAACCTGGTCAGTTTTACCAGCATACTCTTTCCTAGCATACTATGGCAGGTAAAGCCACTGGAGTGATATGTATGGGAGCTGTAGGACCAGACTTTTACACTGTGAATACACAGAACGTGCCTTTAGTCTCTGATATTAGCTTGAGGAAAACTAGATAGTTATGGTTAGATGAGGTCTTTTCTATTGTGACCTACCCTTTTGAGCCAATCAGAGGTAGCCATTGGGCCCGCTGCCACCTTGTGCCATGCTTCTGTCCACATGGACCATAAGCTGTAGTTTGCACAGTCATGGGTCTGCCTGCCTTTGTTCTCACAGTACTCCAGGGCCTATTTTCAGACCTGATACTATCTTGGTTATACTGATAACCAAGAAATAGGCAACTTAAGATATATAAGCCTCAAAGATTAAGGTTGTACCCACAGACCACAAATTCAATCTTTAGTAAGAAACACAGACAAGCATCACTTACATGTGGCTTCATGCTGTAGTGGGTCCACTCTAAGAGATTGAGATCTGTATTTCTTTTGGTCTTACTTTCATCCTGCAAATACTGACTAAAGAAAACAAAACAAAAAAATTAATGAATGTATCAATAAAGGCCTAGGAGACCACCCACTGTGATGTTCAGGAGGGTTGTCACATTCTCAAATCTGGATCTATTTTTAGAAATGTAATTATATCTTTATTTTTAGGTTTTCCTTTCCTTCTACTGAAAATTATACATGAAACAGCCACTCAATTATCAAATGGCTATGTGTTCGTTTAGTTCTTTAGACCAGCTCTAGTACAGACAATCAAGAATTCACCCTATATTCTATGGCAAAGTACTGCTCCTGGTAGTCTTTAACACTAGCACTCAGGAGGCTGAGGCAGGAGGAGTCCATGCTTGAGTCTGGGTATGTAACAAGATTGTCTCGAAACAAGAGCTCTTTCTTACCCTGAAAGAGACAGTTCTGTAAAGGAACTCATTAAGCCAGGGAGGGCTGGATGGAGAAGCAGGTGGGAAAGCTAAGTGGTGGCAGGGTCCAGCTGGAGGCCTCTCCACAAGCATGCTGGCCTGCCTAATGAGCTGCCCAGGAGGGAGCAGCAGAAACTGCAGGAAAGGCCTGCACCAACCTGAAGCACCAGAAAAGGTCACAGTGGGGTACAGAGGGCCAAGGCAACTCTAGTCCCTGACGGGTCAGAGCCCCAAGTACAGTACACTCTTCTACACAGCACCACATGGAACTTTAACTGGAGTCAGCAAAATCTGAGAACTTCACCTTTCAACTCAGTATAGCTGTGAGCAATTTGCTCCAATAGCATTTTTTTTTTTAAACCTCTTTGTTTTCTATGATTTAATTTCAACTTTGGCATGTATCTGTGTGACGGTGTCAGTGTTTAGAGTTACAGACAGTTGTGAGCTGCTGTGTGGGTGCTGGGAATTGAGAGTCAGTGCTCATAACCACTGAGCCATTTCTCCAGCCCCATCCCCCCAGAAGGCATTCTGTACCGTTCTCTTCAACTGTGTTTCGTGTACTCCCCCTCTTTTCTTAACCATATTCCCTCCTCTTTTACCTACTGTAACATTCCAACACTCCCTCCCTTTTTTACTTTACCCACCCTGGTCCCCAGCCCATCTAATAATCACTCCTTCCTTGCCTTACTTCTCTCCCATTAATCTGATTGACCAAGATCTGAATACACTTCATATTATCCTCGGTTGTTTATCCTGTAAGAGCTATTAAATCTACGGGTCTATGTTGAAAGACACCTGCTCAGTGGCAATACCAAACAGCTATTTGGTGCTCTCCTAGTTAATACCCCCTGGGGATAACACAGAACTTACTCAGATCAGGCACCTGGTGCTCTAGGGCTGAGGAGACATTTTCTGAACTACACACTCAACTCTTCCACATCCAAGTCCTACCTAAACACTGCTAATACTTAACTGAAAGAATAGAGCTGATTAAAGAGAAACCAGCTGGGTGTGATGGCCCAGGCCTTTAATTCCAGAATTTGGGAGGTAGAAGCAGGCTGATTTGTGAGTCTAATGCCAACCTAGTTCCAGGGCAGCTGGGACTATGTAGAGAGACTCTTGTCTCAAAAAAACCCAAAAACCCAAAACCAAAGAACACACCAACAAAAACAAACAAACAAACAAAAAATCAAGGAAGCAAGCAAAGGCATAACACCAGATGTGTGAATCTCAAAGCAGTACAAAAAAAAAAAAAAACAGGAAAAAACCAGGACAGCCTAGCTCCTCTAGAAATGATTAACCATATAGTAATGGCATCTAGTGAGAGAGAGTGAGTTAGGTGAAACCCCAGAGAACTCAAGATCATGATTAAAAGAACGGTCAAGGACACAAACAAAATAAAGGCAATGGATGTTATGAAAGAGAAAATCAACAAAGACACCGGAGAAAGGTGACCTGAAACGCTGGAGATAAGACATGGCAAGTCAAAATGTAAAACTGAAAGTGTCAGGAGAAGGAAGTGGAAACAATCCAACAAGGAGAGAGATAAAATGAAAGGTGCTGGTGGGAAGTCCAAGATACACAGCACTCTGAAAAGATCCAATTCATGGTTATAACACAGAAGGAGAAATCTCATGGAAAGGCACAGAAAGCATTTCCAAAAGAATCATAACAAAGTTTCCTAGAGTTAGGAAAACAAATGCCAGCCTAGATAACAGGAGGGATTTAGGACTCAATAGACCAGGAAAGGCCCTACCTGGTCATATCACAGTTAGCTAGACACAACAGGAAGTAGACTGAGAGTGGGAAGCAAGAGGAACACCAATTGAAGGCCAGTCTCAATAACACTGATTAATCAACAAACGTTAAAATCCAGAAGGGCTTAAGATGATGTATTTCAAGTTTTAAAAGTTACCTGACAGTGTGGAGTAATATATGCAGGCAAAGTTAACTGCCATAATTCAAAGAAAAACTTTTTAAAAAATTTGATAATTTATGACCACACCAAGCCAACTCTGCAGAGGACAGTTAAAGTGATCCTGACTAAAGAGGGAAAAAAAGAAATCTACCCATGAGGCTACAGAACAGATGAACCATGCTAGATTTAAATACTAAGGAAAAAAAACCCAAAACTACAAACCCAATAAAATGCTATGATTTTATACACAGGAATCCCTAAGGATACAACCAGAAATTTAGAACTGACACACATTCAGTGACAGGTTACAGAAGTGGCACACAAGTCTTTCCTATACATCAATGACAAAGAAACTAAAATTTTGGAAGCAATCTAATTTGTAACAGTCTCAAAAAAGAAAAAAGTACCTTGGAATAAACCTAACCAAGGATATGAAAGATCTCTAAAATGAAAACTTCAAAATACTCAAGAAAAAAAATAAAATCAAGACACTAGAAGATGTAAAGCACGGAAGCATGTTCATGGATTCAAAGAATCATTATTATGAAAATAATATCTTACAAAACCCAATATAGACAGGGCAGCAGTGGCAACCATCTTTAATCCCAGCACTCAGGAGGCAGAGGCAGGTGGATCTCTGTGAGTTCAAGGCCAGCCTGGTCTACAGAGTGAGTTTCAGAACAGCCAGGACTGTTACAGAGAAACCCTGCCTTGAAAAAACCAACTTCACCCACCCCACCACCCACCAAAAAAAGCAATCCTAAACAAAAACCAAACCTGATTTGAAGTTATATTACAGATCTATACTAATGAAAACAGCATAGTACTGATGGAAGAACAGATTCAGTGACTGAATGGGATATAATAGGGAACCCATGCAACTTCAGACACTTGAGTTTTGACAGAGATGCCCAAAATACACATAATAGACAGCATCTTCAACAAATGGTACTGAGAAAACTGGCTATGTACCCACAAAAAAAATGAAACTAAACTCTTCCATCTCTCACCTGCACAAAAAAAAATCAATCCCAAGTGGATCTAGTGCTGCAACCTAAGACTGGAAACTCTGAAACTGTTAGCGGAGAAAGGAGTATACTGTAAGCTACAGACATAGGTAAAGACTGACTAAACAGGAGTTGGACTGCTCAGGAAATAAGGCCAAACATCTACAAGAGTGGTCTCATGAAATTAAAAAGCTTTTGTACAGGAAAGGAAGCTGTCAACTGAGTGAAGAAACAGCCTACAGAATGAGAGAAAAATCTTCAGAGGATCTGTTCCTAGAATATACAAGGAATTCAAGGACCTACACATTGAGAAAAGCCAACTATTAAAATGGACTGAACAGATTATTCTCGAAAGAAGACAAATGGTTAGTATGCACCTAAGAAGTGTTCAACATTACTAAAACTGTTCTGAGACCTCACTACACTCAGAATGGCTGTGGTAAGAATCAAATGACAACAAATGCTGGTGTGTATGCAAGGAAAGCAGGCTTAATCAACTGTTGGTAGAAATGTAAACTGGTACAGTCACTATGGACATGAGAGTGGAGCTTTCTCAAACTGCTAAAAAATAGTACTTCCAGCTATACCACTTCTGGGAGGTACCCTTCAGACTTTATACAGAAAAGCATACTGTGTGATTTTACTACACGTGTCTACATTTAACATCTTTCATAGTAAATAGTGTAAGAATACTATAAACTTATACTATATACTATAAACAATTTAGTATCTATTAAATATTTCTTCTCTATACTTTTATCTAAGCAAATCATAAATAAAACAGATCTACACTAAAATATTAAGGAAAAAGAAAAAGTGAGCTTTTGTTAATAACTTCTCTTTATTAGTTCTTTGACAATTTCATACTATTTTGATCATATTCACTTGCCTCCACCAAGTTCTTCCAGATCCATCCTCCCTTTCCCTACACTCCCAACTTTGTGTCCTCTTTTATTAAAATAAACAAAACCATCATACCCAGTTTGTGTTGCCAATAAACTTTCGGATATATGGCTTTCTTCTGGAACATGGTCAAGCTACTGGTGATGGGGTGGGGTGCACCGTTAAGACAATGGACTATCTCAATAACTATTCTTTGTAAAATGAATGTAGCATGTCTGTTCATCCTTACTAAAGTTAAAAGCAGGAGCTGCATTTAATGTAGCTGCCAAAAGTTTCAAAGACATCAACTATGGGTTGTCACTGATATGACAAAACACCATGAAAAAACAACTTGGGGAGAAAGACTTCATCTGGCTTACACTTCCACGACGTACTTCATCACTAAAAGAAACTAGGACAGGAACTCAAAGAGGGCAGGAACTTGGAGGCAGGAGCTGATGCAGAGACCATGGGAGGATACTGTTTACCAGCTTACTCAGTCTTCATTCTTATAGAACGCAGGACCACCACGTCAGGGAAGGCACCACCCACAATTAGCTGGACCCTCCCCTATCAATCACTAATTAATACAATGCCCTATAGACTTGCCTACAGCCTGATCTTATGAAGGCACTTTCTTAACCAATGCTGACTGAAATGCCTCAACTATGAAGAATACTGTACATTATCAACTCCACTGTTTTTACTGTAGTTTCCTGTTCCTATAGAAACAAATTTGTCTAATTACAGAAAACGGACTTTTACTGTTTTTCTACCCAGCATAAAAGTTTCAAATGAATATATCTCTGGGTTGTATTATGTTAGGATGTCTGATTTTAAAAATCGCTGTTTGGGCTGGGCAGTGGTGGTGCACACCTTCAATCCCAGCACTCAGGAGGCACAGACAGGTAGATCACTGTGAGTTTGAGGCCAGCCTGGTCTACAGAACGAGTTCCAGGACAGCCAAGGCTACATAAAGAAACCTTGTATTGGAAGGGGAAAAAACACTGCAATCATCAAGATGGCTCAGGTGGTAAAGGTAGGAGGTGCTACCAACCCTGACCACTTAAGTTCCATCCCCAGGACCCACTTTTTATTAGAAAATGTTTGATTGTATACTACTTTACATACTTATGTACCTAGGAACACACAGAAATTTCTCAGGTGAGAAGTGTGAAATGTTTAGGAAGCCCTGCTCTATACTATCCATCTATATGTACTTCCTGTCCTATTTGCAGACTATAAGGATAGCAGAATATTTATGTACAAGTAACAATTATTTTACTTAATAATGGTCCCTAAAGACAAAAATAACAATGCAAAGGAGGTTCCTGAAACATGGGAAAACATGAACTTTCATACTCTTGGACAAAGCAGAGTGCACACAGGTTGCTTTGTACTGCATGTAGCTGTAGATGCTCATGGGAAACATTTACCTGACCACAACAGGGACTACTGTATTTGGAATACTTGCCTTCACAAACCAAACACTTTAAATTAAATATCTGAGTTCTATGAAATGAGCCCCGCTCTCAGAAAATACAGAGACACAAGCTGACTTTAGGATCACAGGCCAAAACTCCCTGGCTAACAGTTTAAATTTCAAGAAAGTGTAATTCCAGTTAGGATTCTAGAGAATACACCTGACACTGAAACACCTGCAAAGTTGCCTTCCAGGATCTAACAAACAGAAGCTCTCAGCTGAGATCAGTTCCTAGGTTTGTTTTAGACAAAAAGGTGGATTTAACGAAATCCTGAAGAGAAACACTTCCTATCATGACATATTACTTCATAAGTACATGTGAAGACAGGATTAAACAGAAGAGAGATTATCCAATGGAGGAAAACAGCACAGCAATGAGACTTTTAGATTTACTTACAGAAGAATCTCACAGATCCTGTGGCCTTTCTGTCCCATAGAATCCAGATATTTAAGACACTTTTTTCTTAGGTCCATCACCTATATGGGAAAAGGCAAAAGTCCTTAGACAGACAACATTTTTGTTGCTTGAACCCAGACTGGGTAAACACCAGCTCCTCCTCCCTCAGCTTCCTAAGTACTAGGATCACGGCATGTACTACCATACCATGCCAGCAACACTGTAAACAGTCATAGTAGCATTTTAAAGATTTTTATTATGTAGCAATATGAACAGATTTAGGAACTTTTACTTCAAGTTGTAAAATATCCCAGACTGTTTGAGATTAACAGGCCATACTTCAATTCCTATGCAAAGGCCTAGAAGCTATCCATCAGGCATGAGTGATCCTCCTAGCATGGGATTCTGCACCTGCACCTTTCCTCCTCAAAGCACGCCTGTAGCTATCAAGCTGAACTCAATGCTTAGAACTCTACAGAGCTTGCGTTGGCCTTTCAGTCACTGGAAGAGTGACAGCCGCCTATGTTGTTGAACAAAGTCATCTACACTAGGGGTATTTTAGAAGTAGAGTCCTATCTTACGGGTTCAGGGATTGATCCCCAAGACAAAAAAGGAAAGAAGTGGGGACACAGGAAAAGTGGGGAGAAAAAGAGAAAGGAAGGAGAAGAGAAGGTCAGGGAAAGAATGGAGATGAGGAAGGGAGAAGAAGGGGAAGGAGAGAGGAAGAGAACAAGGAGTCTTTACCCAAGCTCCAGCAAATAACCCTCTCACTCACCACCAGGCTCCAATGCACCTTCCGATGAATAGGTACCAGAACAAGTTCTTGTTCAAAGAGATTTACCCCTTTGGTCCATCTTTTCACTGCCTGGTAACCCCCAGACTTTAATTTAGGGTAGAAGAATGTACTGAATGCATGAAGTGCTGGATAGCCTTGCTTCTTACTCCTTTCCACTAAGAGATTCATGTAAAAATTAATGACCTGAAAAAATACCGAAAGATTAACATTTGGAACATGGCAAATACATTAAAATATGAAATTCCTACCTAAATCAGAAAGTGAGATGCTTAAGGAAAGGACAGCCCATGAAAAAAGTCAGAAAACAACTGCAGTACAAATGAAGGCTACAGACCGAGCTCAACAGCAAAGTGCTTGCCTAGGACGTGTAAGATCCAATACTGGATTCACTTCCCAGTACTGGGCCATCTCCCTACAAGAAAACCAGCAAGTCATGTGACTACACCCTTTGACCAATATAATTTCTTCAAATATAAAGTAATTTTCAAAAATTTTAAGCATATTTACAATTAAATTACATTTACAAATGACAGTATTTTCATGTAACTAGGCTTGTGACATAGGAAAATGGAGCAAATGAGAAAATTCAAGAACAGAACAGTTGGGTTACTGAAAAAGTAGTAAGAACTAAGCCAGTTTTTGCAGAATATGTACTGATATAGACAGCAAATGCACGTTGAGTGTAGGTTCCCATGAAGGCCACAGAGATAAGATCCTCTGCAGCTGGAGTTACAGGCTGTTAAGTCAAAGGATGTGGGTACTGGGAACTAAACAAGGGTCCTTGGAAAAGCAGCAGGCCCTCTACCTGCTGCATCATCACTTTTGTCCTTTCTCTAAAATACTTATACGGGACCCTAATGCTCAATCTGAGAGCAGCAGGCAATGACTCACTCATGAGCACCCTACCTATAGATGAGGACCACTCTTATAAAGACACTGAAAGGAGAGAGACGCACTGCCTCCCCCTCCCATGTGAGGGCCCAGCCCCACTCCCCATCACTGTACCAATAGCAGATAGTAACGCTGTAGGCGTTGAGGCTAGGCTTTGTAGTCATCAAAACTGTGGGCAATACCTTTTTAGGGGGTTGGGGAGGAAGGACAAGGTCTCACTATATAGCTCTGGGTGGCCTAGAAGTTGCCATATAGACCAGGCTGGCTTTGACTCAAGAAATCTACCTGCCTCTGCCTCCTGAGTTCTCCTGGTAGTAAAGTGTGTGCCACCACATCCACCCCAATACATTTTTAATGAGATGTTTTGCATTACATATTACTAATCAGGTGATGCACAACTCAGTGGGAGAGTGATTGCATAAGGTCCTAGGTTCAATTTCCAGCAAGAAGAAACAATAAACAAAGAACACCTAGGGCTGGTGGATTCAAGACCTGTCTGATTTATGGAAGGAACATAAAGCCAGCTTGGACAACTTAGTGGAAACTTACCTCAAAATAAATAGTCAAGACAAAGAGGGTAGAGGATATAGATATAGCTGTAGAACACTTGCTTGTCTAATGTGGGAGACCCTTGGTTCAATCCCTGGCATTAAAGAAAAGGCAGCAAAATAGAAACTGAACTGCTTCCCCAGCCCCTCTTAACTAGGTAGAAGCCACATTGATTCTAGTCAGTAGAATGACAGTTAAAGCAGAAACAGAAGAACTGACCTCATCATTGAGCCACTGATAGTTCTTTAAGGTCTGGATATCTCCCCGAGTAATTCGCAATTTAAAAGCGCTGCTTAGGATCTCATCTGGTGGACCATGGCCGAGGGCATTACTGATCTCCTTTTCCATGTCCTGAATTAGAAGGTCCAGATGGGGTTAGAACAGAACCACTATAAGGTTAACAAAAGCCTCAGACTGATTTCTGAGAAAATCCACTATTCAAGAGCTATTACACAGCAGTGTAACAATATTTACATTTGCAACTATAAAACAGTCTAAAGCTGAGCGGTGGTAGCACACGCCTTTTATCCTAGCACTCAGGAGGCAGAGGCAGGTGGATCTCTCTGAGGTAGAGGCCAGCCTGGTCTACCTAGTGAGTTCCAGAACAGCCAGAGAAACCATCTCAGAAAAAAAAAAAACCAAAAACAAACCAAAACAGTCTTAATAATGGCTATTTTCCTTGAATTATTGTAGTGAATTATGTAGTTAAATGTATATAGCTTATGAACCCAATCAAAATAATTTAATTATTACTTTTTCCTTTTCACATAACTTTGTTATTTTACATCTTGATATCTCTACCTCTGTCACAGTTAGCTTTAATGTTCATCTCAACAGGACCTAGAGAAAAGAATCATTTGGCTGCCCTGTGGGCATGTCTGTGAGGGATTGTTCAGTAAACTGATATTCGGGGACCCAGCAGAATGAAGATGCACAGTGAGTACAGGCAAATGGTCATGCATCTAGTCACTCTCTTTGCTCTGGACTGTTGATGTGACACGCCTAGCTGGAATGCATGCACTCACACCTGAAGTGTGAGCTAAAGGGAACCCCTTTCCCCCGAGTCACTTTGCGTCCAGCTACATCATCATGGCAATAGAGACGAAACTACAAGAACTCCTGTGCAGTGCACTGTAGTCACTACACAGATCTCTGCTAAGCAGACACACCACATGCACCAAAGTAACAGGGGAAGAAGATCCAGTATGGGGAATCCCTTTAAAATAAAAACCTTTAACTACTTTCATTTCCTAGTGTTTTAGTATACTTTCACTATATTCAAGTATGGTAATCAATAAAAAAGGATGTCTTAGAAAAACTGTAATTTTGCCAGGCGTTGGTGGTGCACACCTTTAATCCCAGCACTGGGGAGGCAGAGGCAGGCAGATTTCTGTGAGTTCGAGGCCAGCCTGGTCTATACAGCGAGTTCCAGGACAGCCTCCAAAGCTACACAGAGAAATCCTGTCTTAAAAAACAACAACAACAACAAAAAAGAAAACTGTAAATTTTACAAATGCTCAATACATTCATTCTTGATACCACATTTTAAAACTCAAAACATGTGTAGGGTAGGAAAACAATCAATTACAAGCAGAGGTGACAGCACATGCTCACAACTGCAGCATTTGGAAGGCTAGCAACAAGACGACTGCCATGAGTTCCAGAACACCCGGTTAAGAACCAGACCCAGTTTCAAAAAGAGAGAAAACCCAAAAATCCAAAACCAAGTATACTTGGTTATCCACCAAGAACCTTCTCAAATGGTCAATATAGCAATGTAAATAAACCCGGAATCCGTTTTGGTTTTGTTTTTTCAGAACTTCACATATTCACTCCTTATGTGGAGGAGAAACTCCTCAAAGTTTAGAGAAACTGGCGGGTCTAAAACAGGGTAGCTGCCTTACTCTGAACCACACAGGAACTATACCTCTGTAAGTTCAAAGAGATCTGTTCTTCTCTCCTTCTCTCGGCTTGGGAAGTTCTTTTCCTTTGCCTCGAGTCCTGATACCTTCCTCCTGAGTAAGCCATTGCTCCCATTTCCAAGGCGAAGCCTGGCAGACACTTCTTCCGACAGATCAGGCTCCAACTGGTGTCCCCTTGTCTGACCAAAAAGAGTTTCAACATTGACATGCTTGACTTGCACATATATACAACACGCTCTACATACAGATGCTGTACATATTAGGAAAGAAGAGATAAAGCTAACTTTTTCCAGTTTTAACTGTCACACATTTTCATTTTTGGTGGTAAATAAGTGCATAAAAAACATATTTGAAAGTGAGAGTGACAACGTACTGTGAAGCCACATAGCCTCTGTTCCAAGTGCCTTTCTAACTGTATGGTTCACCAAGATATACAGGCTTTGGGTCTGGTTATTTTTCATATATGTTATTTTTCATAGTAAGGTTTACAAAATTAAGGAAAATGTCAAATTTTGGCATTAACTTGAGAGAGAGTATGTATGAGAAGTGGCAATTCTCTCACCTGTAAAAAAGAATCAGCCAGTTGTCTGCCCTGGCAAGGGTGAGCGGAAGCTACAGAGTTTAACAAAGACCCACAGGGCATATCAACTGTAAACTGAAACACTCACCACCATTCTTCAGGGACTAGGAAGGAAAGCATGTTCAGTTCCTATCCCAATCGAAAGTGTAGTGAAAGCATGTTTGTAAAGTTTAGAAAGATACAAGGTATAGCCTGCAGTGCATCACACAGAGGAATTTACTTCTGTTCTTATTCAAAGTCAGCTGTGTTAGTTAAACCTGCATCAATTTATTTATTCCTTTCTCTGTATTGGGGTTGGAACCCAAGACCTTTAACATGCTAGACAAACTACCACTGGACTACAGTCTAGTCCTCTATTTTGCCCTAAATACACAAAACCCACACCTTAACAAAAAAAAATAAGTGTATTTAGAAACAGAATTTTGGAATAGAGCCACAGTAGTCTCAAGATACCAGGGAGCATTTTTCATTCTTGCTGACTGCCAGGTATTCCCTAACCCCTCCTTCTCCATTTTATAGAAAGAACAGCTCTCACTTTACTGTCTAGACTTGGTCCTCCCCAAGTGCTAAGATTATGAGCATTCTTTGTTTTAGCTAAACAGATGACAAATGAGAATTAAACACGAAGAGTCAATCTGGAATCACTGGAAACAGAGCATTAGACTTACCACTTTTGTAATCCTATGTAACTAAAATGTTGAGTAATATAAACATTCAGTTGCATTTAATTAAGAAAGCTATTACTGTGTGGGGTAATTTATTTATCAGGAGCCAGAAGCAAGTGGATCTTTACAAGCCTGAGGCCAATCTGGTCTATTTAGCAAGCTCCAGGCCAGCCAAAGCTACACAGTGAAGACTGTCTCAAAAAAAGGAAGATAGACAAACAGAGGGGGGAGTGAGAAAGAGAGAGAGAGAGAGAGAGAGAGAGGGGGGGGGTATACTTCTGCCAGATACTAAGTGTTTAGCAATTTACTTTATTATTAATAACCTGAATATTGGGGGGGTGCTAGAGAGATGGCTCAGTGGTTAAGAGCACTGACTGCTCTTCCAGAGGACCTGGGTTCAATTTCCAGCACCCACATGGCAGCTCACAACTGTCTGTAATTCCAGTTCCAAGGGATCTGGCATCCTTACATCTACATACAGGCAAAACACCAATGCACATAAAATAAAAATAAATGAAGTTAAAACAAACAAACTAAATGCCCGAGTATGTTTACAGAGTTCACTGAAACACTGATTCTAAAAGTATGTCAGGCCGTGGTGGCACACACCTTTAATCTTAGCACTCAAGAGGCAGAGGCAAGCAGATTTCTGTGAGTTCAATGTCAGTCTGGTCTACAGAGTGAGTTCCAGGACAGCCAGGACTGTTACACAGAGAAACCCTGTCTCCAAAAACCAAAACCAAAGAAACAAAAATTTACCAAGGACTTCTACTTACACCTTCCTTTTCAAATCGGAGTCCCATCACCTTCTCTGGATCAGCTTTTCCCTTTGAGTACCTGAGAAGGAAACCATCAGAGAGCTGTGGACTTCTGCTGTTTAGCATGGTACATATTAGTTCTAGAAGCAAAATATTAGTGGTACACATTTGTAATCCCAGAACTCAAGGAACTGGAGGCAGGAAGATCAGTTTCTCAAAGCTACATAATTAGCTGGAGGCTAGCCTGGGCAAAATGAGATGCTGTCTCAATTTTTTTTTTTTTTAATTTTAAAATTAGGATTAACTAACTAATCTCTAAACAAAAGTGGTCTTGAGAGTGCTGGCCCTACCCTGTCTGTTTCCTGGCCTGCCATAAATAAACGGTGCCATTCTAATGCTTTCCTCACTATGACTGACCTCTCTCTCTACTGTGAGCTAATTAAACCTTCCCTCAAGTTGTGTCTGCCGGGCACCTCAACAGCAATGGAGAGAAGTAGTATGCAGGACTGGTGCTTGAGAAGTGTGCTCCCTGCTGTGACTGAACATCTCTGTGGACCTTACAGTGTAGAACCAGTCTGAAGAACTGGGGAAACGGAGCTCCGGGTGAGAGAGATGCCCTACAATGCTGAAAGGAGAGCTGAATGGGAGACTCTGAGGGGCCAAGAAGACCACAAAGTCCACAGAAATGCCGGCACTAGACTGCGCCGCTCACAAAGGACAGACGGGGCCATTGGTACTGGAAGGTGAAGAATGGCTCTATTTCCTCTGCAACCTGGAACCTTCCCTGAGAGTGATTTTAAAGAGGATGGAATGCAGGAAGAGGTGGTATATCCCTGTAAATCAACACTTAAGGCAGAGGCAGGAGGATCATAAGTTTGCGGTCAGCCTTACTTACACAATAAGAACCCCCATCTCAAAAGACTGGAAGAGGGAGCTGAGGACGTGGATGAGTTGATAAAATACTGAGTTTGAGTTCAATACCCATATGTAAAAGCTGGCTGCAAAAGCACATGCTTATAAGCCCATCTCTAGGGAGGAGACAGGAGGCCAAGGCTTGCTGGCTAGCCAGTTTAGCCAAATCAACAAGCTCCAGTGAGAGCCCATATAGAAAACGACTGAGGAAGACATCTAATGTCTCCACCTCTGCCTCCCACATGCATACACACAGACCCCTCCCTGCTCATTCTCTTAAAAAAAAAAAAAAAAAAAAAAAAAAAAGAGGGGGTGGGGAAGCAGTGACAAGCTAAAGTAACAAAGGAACTCTAAAGGCAGTTTAGTAGTCAGGATGTGGCATGGCTATGGCTAGAAGCTTTTAGCCAAGCTTACAGAAGACTTAAAAGGAAACCGCAGAGCCAAAGGATCTAAGTGATAGACAAAGATGATGCTATTATTCAAAAAGATTAGTACTGCTAAAATCACCCCAAGTCATCGGTCCCCCAAAAAACACTCGGGTACTCCTCCCTAGAAGAAACTGGTCACAGGCTTAAAGCATAACTGTGACCTCGTCTTATTTACTGCTTTACTGTTATCAGAGCAGTCTCTTTGTTTTGTGTGTTTTTGGTACTCTTACAATTACTCACTGGAGGGAGTGGCACAAGTGTAAACCCGAGGGCAGCCTTAGGAGATTGGTTCTCTCTACCGTGTGGATTCTGGAGACCAAACTCAGGTCTTTAGACTTGGTAGCAAGCTCCTGAGCCATCTTGCCAGGTCTGCAGAATCATTTTGAAGACTGCCTCAAAAAGAAAGGTGCCGTCCTTGCAGACAGCTGCCCGTGGTCACCCATCTTAAACACTCAGAGGCAACAGCCACTGTGGTTCAAGGGAGCTCTGATGGGAGATGTCATTCTGTAACTATGTTTCTCTTATTGGTTAATAATAAAGTACTGTTGGCCAATAGAAAAGGAAGATAGGCAGGACTAGAGAGGAAGTAGTAGGGAGGAGGTCCAAGATGGAGGCCTACAGGGTAGAACGCCAGCCCCTCTCTCCGGTAAGACCACGTGGAAATACTCAGATTAATAGAAATGGGTTAATAATTAAGACAGAGCTAGCCAATAAATTAGTAACTGGCCAACAGAATTATATCTAATGCAGAGTCTCTGTGTATTATTAGGGGCTAGTGCGGCTGTGGAACCAGCGAGGGGAAAAACCTTACTCATAACAGAGCTCAGCTATCGTCAAGTGGTAAAAGACCTAGATATTGTCCATGTGGTGAACTTGCGATAGTTAATCACAACTGGATTTAAAACCACTATTAGAGGGCTAGAGAGATGGCTCAGAGGTTAAAGGCACTGGCTTCTCTCCAGAGGTCCTGAGTTCAATTTTTAGCAACCATATGGTGGCTGACAACCATCTATAATTTGATCTGATGCCCTCTTCTGGCATATAGACAGAACACTGTATACATAATAAATAAATAAAATTTAAAAACAAACAAACAAACAAACAAAAAACCTATTAGACTGGATGTGTCTGAGGGCTTTTCAAGAAGGAATTAACTGAGGGAACAAAGCCCACTCAGAATATGAGTGGCACCATTCCACAGACTGGAAGCTGGGAGGAGGCTGGTTACAAGCCAGCCTTCCCTTTCTTTGCTTTCTGATCTACCCTTACCTTGCCATGCTCACCCTATGACAATGGGCTGAAACCTCAGAGTCAAAATACATCCTTCCTCTGTTACAGTGAATCTGTCAGGAACTCTGCTCATGGAATATGACTAACGCCTACTCAATTTATCTGAGATGGTAATTCTAATAAGCCTTTTGAAAAGTGTAAACCTCAACAAATGTTGAAAATGTTCCTATAGGATTTCTGTTTGGATATTGATATACCAATGTCTTTCTTTCTTTTTTGTGTTTAGTCTTGTTTTTTCAAGACAGGGTTTGTAGCTTTGTAAACCAGGCTGGCCTCAAACACAAAGATCCTCCTGCCTTTGCCTCCTAAGTGCTGGGATTAAAGGTGTAAGACACCAATGCCCAAGACCAATTTCTTTCCAATCCTAGGAATATATAAAATTCACAGCCTGTGAATGAAATCCACTAACTAAATGTAGTGAATTATGTACAATAATTATCCCATTGTGAGTTCTCTGAGGATACGTTTATGCCTTCCTGAAACCCATCCAGGCACATAATTTATAAATAATAAGCACTTCCATTTCCTTAAAATAGCTTTGAGTTTAAACAGTCCTCTAAACCAATGGTCAGCAGATCTTTCTGAAAAGGACCCAGGAATAAAACTTCAGGTTTTGTGGCTTCATTCTCACTTCTTTACCTCTGAGGTTTATGTAACAAAGAACAGAAGGACCAGCTTTGGACCCTTTGCCACAGCTGGCAAAGTCTGCTATATATAAGGTAACAACCACCCAAAGTCCTCAGACAGCAGGACAACATTCACTGTCCCTATGTCTGATGCAGTGGCCACTGGCAATGCCACCCAACCCATACTCCTAAGAAGCAGAAGCACCTGCTTCCTCAAGTCCCAATGGCTACCAGATAAGGGCAGCTTGAAGTATCTGGCTTACAACTACTTACCTACTCACAGTGCTAACTAGTTAGCAGACCGAGGAGATGCACAATTCCTCAAGGTTATTCATAAATGTAGCTTGTAAGAAGACTCACTCTAAATGAAATCTTAGAATTAAATGGGCTACGCACCTCTTCTCACTTCTCACTGAACAGAGAGGTCCCCTTGTTTCAACAACTCTGTCTGTAGGAATGGAAAGAAAGATCCTTTACTAGCCAATCACAGGTTAGAATTTCAACTGTCAGATTCAAAGAATCAGGACATTTGTTAACACTTATGTGAATGTCAACTCCAAAGCCATTGGCTGCCTTACACAAGCATGTAAAATACATGTGACTTTCTCTTCCTTCAATATAATCTTGAGCACAAACTGACACCAGATCATTCAATAAGCAAGTCATTAAGTAAACAGTTATTGGAGAAATATAAGAAAGTTAATATGAAGTAAATAATTTTAGTCTCACAAAATATACTACTATACAGGCATTTCGCACATAATCTTAAAGCAATTTTTTTAAAATAAAACTTTCAGTACTAGTAAGTGCTAGCCAATGCCTTGAAGCCTGACAGTATTTTACAGCCTAGTCTATCACCTTTGATAGTGTGATAGTGTGCCAATATTCAACCTCGCACACATGCTGTCACACGAACTGAGGTCAATTTCTTAAGATAGAGCTAAAGCTGGAACTCACACTGTTTTGGAACAAAATGGGCTGTTCTGACTCCATGACTCTGCTCTTCCACCCAGCCTTTGGTCTTTAATGTATCCATCTGGCTTCTCTGAGAACTTAGAAAGACAAAAAGAGGAAAATCAATCAGCTTAGGTAAAGTTAATACCCTAGTCACATAAAAGACAGAACTAACATTCCAACCCACAGCACCAAGATGACAAAACCCACAATATGCAATAACCAAAGATAAAACACCCAAATAATAGTTTGCTCTTTCTGCATTCAATAAGGTAGAAAATCCTGTGAAACAAATTGATAGTTCCATACTTTATGGGACTCTGTGTATTTGCAATCACTTGTTAAAATTACCAGAACTGAAATCCTGAATTTATACCTTCCTGCCCACTCCTCCAGATAAATGTTAAGACTAGACATCACTTCCTTTTGCGACTGTTATCTATCTGTCCAAATCGTGGACATATTTAATTAACAAGCAACCGCATAAACAAAGTTCTTATGACCCAGTTGACTTCTTATTTCTAAGTAGAAGAAGCTAAAATTCAGTCACTAGATGCTTCAGACTCTGTGTGTGCCCAGACTCTGTGTGTGTGTGTGTGTGTGTGTGTTGTGTGAGGAGGAGAGGCTGTAAGGAAATAGAAGAAAAAAAAAAAAAAAAAAAAAAAAAGAAGGAAGGTGACAGAAAGGAGAAGAAAAGGAGCTGGGACAAAAGCAGAAAGACAGATTCTGAGGGATATGCCTGTATTGAGCTCAGAGGCTGGGCAGTGATCTCTTTCATGCCAGGTGGTGGTGGCATACTCCTTTAATTCCAGCACTTGGTAGGTAGAGACAGTCAAATCTCTGTGAGTTCAAGACCAGCCTAGTCTACAGAGTGAGTTCCAGGACAGGCTCTAAAGCTACACAGAGAAACTCTGTCTTGATAAGCAAAAACAAATACCAAAAAGGACACAACAAAGAATCCAACTCATGAGAGTTGGATGTGTTTTCCAATGGATATAATCCCATGTGGGAAGCTGGGGTTGAAACAAAAACAGGGGTGGGGGTGGGATGTGTAGGCAAAGGACACCAAACAACAGAAAATTCCATTTTGTAAACTGCCACACTACAGTGTCACACAACTGGCTATCTTCACACCAGCACCTCTCTAGAAACAGGAGAAAAAAATACATGCTAAGGATACACACTATCAAAGGGTACATGCTATGGATACATGTCAACAAAGGAAACATGCTAAGAATATATGCTAACCACGGAAACATGCTAAGGATACATGCTGACAAAGATACATGCTGACAAAGAAAACATGCTAAGGCATGCTAACAAAGCACTCATCTTGTCAGCTCTTACCTATGGTGTGAAGCTACAGGAGGGAGAGTGCTTCCATGACTACCTTCTTTAAGTCGCTCCAATAACTTTCGATATTTTTCTCTTTCATCCTTTTGGACACCCTGAAGAAAAAGTATACATGGTGAGTAGCAGAACATGAAGCCTAAACCAAATCAAACCAGACTGGCCAGTGAGATGCAGCCCACAGATGGACTTTATTGGGGAACACTGTTTTTTAAGTTGCTTTAATTAAACACCAACTTTATAAAAATAAATAAATAAGTCCCAAATCCTGACCTCTTTAGAAAAAAGTGAATCAACAACTTGGAGCTGTCCCCTTTAGGTAGGCCATTCCTTTCCACCCTACTTCATGCTGTCTGCTAGATCAGTGGTCCCAACCCCTGGAGGGTTAAACAGCCCTTTCCCAGGGATCACCTAAGACCATCTGCATATCAGATATCTACATTACAATTCATCAGAGGTAAAATTACAGGTATGAAGTAGCAATGAAAATAATGTTATGCTTGGGGTCACCACAACATGAGGAACTGCATTAAAGGGTCACAGCATTAGGTTAACAATCACCGTGCTAGATCTTGGAGGCATTTGCGTCTTTAACAGAACTATGTTGAACAAAAGTGAGTTGATCAGAAATGAATAGAAATAGTCCACTTGATAATCAGAGTCCACAACCCCATAGCCCTGCAGTCTCAGCCATTATGGCGCACGGTCACCCTTCAGCACCTCACCCAGTGACCTGGCCTGGCCTGGCCTTCCTGGACAGTAAATGCTTCTCAATCTTCTTGCTCCTCAGTCTCCACTGCTGCCTTAAATGCTGATGGCTTTGCCCACATCTAGTCTCACACTACATTCTTCCCCTGAATAATCTTATCAGCTCCCTTGAATTAAATTACATCAATATGCAGAAAATTCAGAAACGTGTCTCTAACCCTGCCTTCTTCTCAAACTTCCCATCACCTATATCCAAGAGTCTACAGGAGAGGTCTTCTTGCGTGTTTCACAGGCACTTTAAACAATGTCCAAAACTGAAGTCAGCATCTTCCCCCTAAACACACAGGGTATCTTGGTCAGTGACATATATTTATCCAGAGCTGAAATCTGGGCCTCAGGTTTTCCCTGTATGCTATGTATTATTATTCTCAATTAGCAAATGTGTCCTTGCTAAGACTGACCATTGTCCTGGATCTGTCTGCTTGTCCTGTCTCAGATCTCCTAAAACATTCAAACTTTTTTTTTTGGAAATGCACAGAGGGCCTCTGGCCCACTATTCCCTTGACCTGTCTGCTGAACTATAAGTTATGTAAAACCCCTGAAGGTAGGGGCCAAATCTGGGATTCATATCCCGAATTACTAAAAATTAGCGCAGTGTCTGGGACCTGAATAAATATTTGATGAACCAAACAAACAGCTCCCAAACCATCTACCAAATTAAAGTAACGGATGGCATTGGGAAGTGGCAGAGTCAGAAATTATCTTCAACATTGCTGGAATAAATGAAGCTCTCAAGAGAGAAACGAAGGCCTATCTCCTCATTACACTATGCACATCATTTACCACCTTTACTCAATCGCAGCTACTTTAGGAAGGGCGTGACGGTACATGTGCATCCCAGCACTCTGGAAGCAGAGCCAGGCACATTTCTTTGAGTTAGAGGCCAGCCTGGTAAACATAGTGAGTTGCAGGACAGCCAAGACTATGTAGAGAGACCCTATCTTCAAAAACTAAAATTCAAAAGCAATCTCTTTCTAATAGGGCTCTTTCCTTCTTTTCGGTGAACCTAACATCTGAAACTGACTCCATCATGCATGTCTACATGACTCCATCATGCGTGTCTACAGTAGCTCTAGGTACCTAACTGTACAGCAACAGTACTTACTGTGACTCAAAGCAGGCTGGGGAGGCCAGAAAGGGACAGGATGCTGGGACATTTACAGTCACTGTACCCTTTCGGTACCTTTTGAATTGTATGTCATAGTACACAAATTATTACTCAAAAGTCATTAAAAACATTTAGGATATCAGGCTAAAAGGGCTTACCTCCTCCACAGTACAATGGGGACGCCTCACACCCTTGCCACCCTCTTCAGAAATCATCTCTGTTACACCCTGCTCCTGAGGTTTCCATGTTAAGGAACTCTCTGGATTGCTTTTGCTATGGCGACGGCCACTTGGTCTTCTATTATAGCCTTCTGATTTCAATGTAAAACTGGAGAAAAAGAGAGAGAGAGAAAAAAAAAAAAAACAGTATCGCTGAATTGGGATTTAGGTTCCTAGGTCATCCGACTAATCTGCTGTTCTAGTTTAAGACTGCTAGTTTTTAAACAACCAACCATCATTTGCAAAAGTTAGCTATCCCAGCACTCCACTAGGGAATTTCTGTTCTGGTCATTAGAGCTCTCATATGAATGCCCTCCTCCTCATAGCTAGGTTTCCAACCCTAGCCCCAGATTTAGCTCCCTACAACACATCTCTCCCACTAACAGTGTACTTTTCCTTTACTCAATGTGCACCACTGAAATATCAGCTACATGCTAGCAAATTCTATGCTGGGACGGTGCAGCATGCCTATGGTCATAGCCACTCAGAGGCTGAGGCTTAAAAACTGTTTTAAGCCAAGAATCTAAAACCAATTGGCCAAGGTAACAAGATTCATCTTAATTTTTAAAAAGTGTGTGTCAGGAGTATAGGTCATTGGTAGAGTGTTCATCTAATATTCAAGGCCCTGGGTTCAATTCCTAAAAGAAAGAAAAGGGGGTGGAAGTGGGAGAGGAAAAAGGAAGGGGGGAGGAGAAAGAGAACAAAATGGGAAGGAGAAAAGGACAGAGAAAGAAGGGAAGAAAAGAGTTAATGATTAATAAAAACAACCCCGCTGCTGGTGACAACATCTGCATCCTCTCCTTGGTATTGCCAATGGCACAACTGATACCATAGCTCTTGGTAAGTGCTTTGAAAGGAATACAACATGCCCATATGCTATTTTCACAAAACACTGTACTATCTCTAAAAACATCTACTGTCTGTGTTAAATTTAAATACTAATGCCATTACAAGGAAAGGTTATGGAGACATGAAGGATTAAAGCAGATTTCTTAAAAGATGAAAACCAGATAGTATGCATTCCTGACCTGTATTCTGGTCCTGGGTAGGGAAAAGTTACAATGTCAAAATTTAAGTAAGACTTACAAAAAAAAAAAAAAAAAAAAAGCCAAACTTTATAACTTATAATTATAAAAATCAATATTTCCACCCTTAAGAAATAACTAAGAAAAAAAGGAGTCCAAGTGCTAACTCTCAAATGTTCGGAAAACACACATACACACACACACAGGGAAGAGGGAGATAAAGAGAATGCAGCAGAGCACCAGTCAAAACAATGAAAGGAAATGCAGAGCAAAATTGGCATGCATGGGGACTGGAGAGATGGCTCAGTGGTTCAAGAGGACCTCGGTTCAATTCCCAGCATCCACATGGCAGCTAACAACTGTCTGTAACTCCAAGATCTGACTCTCTCACACAGACATACATGCAGACAAAAGCATCAATTAAAATAAAAATAAACTATTAAAAAAAAAACCTAGTATGCACGGAAGGGAAAACGTACAGATCCAAAATCGTAGAAAACATCAACACTCTTCATTCAATCAATAAAAAAGAAAAGTCAGCTGGACCTAAATGACATCTATAGGACACTTTATTCAGTAATAGTAGACTACACATTCTGTTGAAGCCAATGAGGGGCACCATCAAAATGAATAATACTGTAGGACAAAAATTGAAATGCTAAGAAACTTAAAAGTGAAATCAATGCTAAGTATAGTCTCTGACCATTAAGAGATAAACCAGAAATCACTATCAGAAAAATATCAGAAATATTCCAGTACTAAGAAATTAAACAATGTACATTGAACCTTGTAAATGAATAACATAGAAATCAGATCGAACTGTAAAGGGAAACAAGCCAGTCTTTAAGTTTGGTGGCTGTCCCAATGATGATCACAGGGAAACTGACAGCATACCTAAATGCTTAGAGAATCAAGTTCATTTCTCAGTATGTATGCCTCATGCACAAGAATAGCCCTGAAATAATACAACTGTCAAGCATGCAGCACACACTTTTAACTTCTCCAACGCTACTGAAAGTTTCTTTCACAGCATTCTCCGTAGAATCCGATCAAGTTCCACATAACATCTTGTTGCTGTATATCTTTGATGTGCTTTCATTTGACTTTGTCTTAAAAATAGAGCACAGGCCTGTGGCTTTGTAGACTGCATTTTAATTTAAGAATAAACTATTTTCCCAGGTAAGTTCAGATGAATAGTTTCTGCAAGAACACGACATCCAGTGATGATGTCCATCTCAGTGCAATGTACCTGGAGGCTATGGTGTCACTGTGCTACTACCAACCACTTCAACTTGATCTTTCCATTAAGGTAGTATCAGGCACGATACTCTATAATAAATAGTCACCCACCTTTTATAATTAATGAGTGATTTGGGGGGAGACATCATATGTGAATATAAGTATCCTAAGCCTTATCAAACCCTACTTTAGCTCAACCATGACTCATCCATAGCCATTATTACTATGATGGTCACATACAGTAATTGTATACCTTCTGAGCTAACAGCCAGCATTTTCCCATAAAGATCTTCCTTTTCCAAAATACACATCCATCCACTGGTATCTATGTTACAAGCTTCATTCATTTTCATGTTTAAATTGTACCTATTTGGCTACTGAACACCTATCAAGTTTTTTCCCTCAAAATCAGGCTGGCATGTCACCAGTTTTTGGGCCCTCCTTCATGTTCTAATACAAGATAATTTTATATCAATTTGTATTTTCCCTCCTAGCTTTACAATTTACCTTTTACTGAAATTGAGAGGCATCTGGTTTTTAGCTTCTCTCTCTCTTTCTCTCTCTTTCTGAGACAGGGTCTCACTGTGTAGCCCTGGCTAGGCTGGTGATGTAGACCAGGCTGGCCTCAACATCAAGATCTCCTGCCTCTGCCTCCCAAGGCCTGGAACCAAAGATGTATACTACTATAGCTGATTTTCACTTAAATCTTTTTAATGATTTATTTCATTGTTTCTGTATACACGTTTTGTCTGCAAGTGTTTGTGTACCATGTGCCATCAGTACTCATGGAGGACACACAAGGGTATCAGAACCCTGGAACTAAGTGCTGGGAACTGAACATGGGTAGGTCCTCCCACAAGTGCTCTAAACAGAGTCAGCTCTCCACCCACCTTCCACTCTTTTTGTAAGTTGTTAGCCAAGGATCTCCAAATTTGTTTGTATGTGTTCATGATTGCACGTGTGCTTGTGCATGTGAAAGCAAGAAGCTAACTAACATCAGGCATCTACCTCAGCTGCTCTCCACCTCATTTTTTGAGGCAGGGTCTCACTGAACCTAGGAGATCATCAATTCTGCTAGACTGATTGGCCAATAAGCTCAGGCATTTGCCTGTTTCTCCAAGATAGGAATATAAATTTAGGTCCTTGTGTCTGTACAGCAAACACTTTACTGACTGAACTATCTCTAGGCCCAGAATTTGTTGTCCGTTCATTCGTTTTTCCAGCTTCTCTGTGTAGCTTTGGCTGCCCTAGAACTCGCTCTGTAGAGCAGGCTTGTCTCAAACTCACTGTGCCTCCCAGGTGCTGGGATTGTTAATAAAGCATCTAACTTAAAAGATAGGCAGTGGGCCGGCTCAAGGAAAGCTCTGCAGGCTGGCAGAACAGAAAAAGAAGAGTCAAAAAAACTTAAAAACAATAGACAGTTCTTAAGGTAAGAAAAGACACTGCACATTTGCAGTCAGATCAAGATACTTTAAGAAAAAAATCATACAGAGTAGACAGGACTTCTACAACTTTAAAAACTGTAAGAGCTTAAAAAAAATTCAGGAGGCTAAAACAGAGGCAGGCAGATCTGTGAGTTCGAGACCAGCCTGGTCAACAAGAGCTAGTTCCAGGACAGGCTCCAAAACCACAGAGAAACCCTGTCTCAAAAAAAAAAAAAAAAAAAAACCAAAAAACAAACAAACAATAATAGCACAAATGTTATGGGAGTAACCAACCAATTTTGATTGAATTTAGGCCTGCTTCATGAGATGGAACCCATACCTGACACTAAGGCCAAGCAAGAACCTGTGGCCAGACAGGGCACGAGCTCTAAGGGGGAAATCTACTACTATTATTCTACTAAATGGATATAGCAATAAAAATGACTTAATGACTCATGTCTATAACCATCAACCAGTGTGTTCCTCAATCCTCATCAGACAAGCTTCTTCCAGTGATGGCTATTAACACAGAAACCCACAATAGTCCAATGTGCAGAGAGTAAGAGACTTTGGAGTGAACAGTCCTCTTCCCTCAAGGCTCAGGGATCTATGCAGAAGAGCAGGAAGATTGAAAGAACCAAAGGTAGTAGATAACTTCCAGTGTTTTCCTTAGACAACAGGCAGATGCACTTATGAACTCATGAGACTGTGTGACAACAGGCACAAAAGCTGTGTAAGCTCAAGACATACAAAATCTTAGCATGGCAGTGGGTACAGAGTCCTACTCCTGCTTAAGAGCTACTGGTATTGACTGCTACAGCAAAAGAGAATGCCACTTTTCTTCAACAGAGTGACACCAGGTTCCAAGGCAGATCCATACTCACAAGTAGCTTATAACACAAAAATAAATGACCCAGAAACGGATATTGGGGTTCAAACTTCAATCTAAAAATCATAAAAGCAAAGCAGCTGGGTCACTAGTTCTTACTACTATCTCAGGCTGAATGGGCTGATCTTGCTGCCTCTCCTCAGCATGGCTGGAGAACCCTGAGACTGAATGTCTTCCTATCCTCAGTGTGGCTGGAGAATGAATGCCTGATATTGAGACTTGCTCCTGTCTTATATTCCTCCCTAATGCTGGAATTAAAGGCATGTGATCCCAGGTGCTGAGATCATCTTTGTGTGAGCTGTTTCTCTTTAGGACTGGATCAATCTTGTGTAGATCTGGGTGGCCCTGGACTCACAAAGATTGTCTACCTCTTAATCCTGAGTCCTGAAAGTAAAGGTGTGTACAGCCACTTCCTAGCTTTTGCTGCTGGAATTAAAGGTATGTGCATGGATTCTAAGGCTTGTAACTGACTTTGCTTTCTGAATCCTCAGGCAAGCTTTAATAAATCATAAATAATGCATCACCACAGTAGCTAACAACACAAGCTGGATTTGACAGGAGAGCAAGGAGATGCGGGAAAGACATGAAGTTGAGTGGGCATGAAGGAGGGGAAGGAGCTGGAGAAGGGGGATAAACACAATCAAAATAAACTGAGTGAAATTCTCAAAAAATAAAATAGGGGGCTGTAGAGATTGCTCAGTGATTAAGAATACTGGCTGCTCTTCCAGAGGACCAGGGCTGGGGGTTCAATGCCCTCTTCAGGCCTCCTCATACAGCAGCTATGAACACACACAAATTATGTATTCAGGCAAAATACACATAGAATTATTAAAATAAAAATCTTAAAAATCACAAAACTAAATCATAGCATGGACATGTAATACAGCTGGAAAGAAAACACTTAAATTCAAATCCAACTAGTCATGTGACAGAAAGTTACTACCCTTAGAGTGCCTACTTAATATTAACAAAGGTGAAACTGTCTAGCAACAGTGAGTTCCAGTTACAGAGAAGCAGAATTTAACACTTACCCAAAAGAAGGCAGGACTCTACGTGGCTGATCTCGGGTCACTGTCACTCTGATCTTTGGATAGTCACTTATTCCATTAGGAGATTTATTACCTTTGAGAACATATTTGTAATGAGAAACAGCCTACATCAGGACAGAAATTTCACACAGCAGAACTATCTTTTTAAAAGCATAGTACTCCAGCATGAAGGTTACAAAAGCATTAAAGGAAAGCAATGGTGGGCTAGAAATGTTGTTCTGTGGTACATTATTATCTAACATGTATGAGACCCTAAGTTCAATTTTCACTACCTCAAAACCACAACTGATATTAATATTAATAACTCAAATTCAATGTACATAAAGCTTAAAAACCATGAGCTTAACCAAACTTGCTCTGTGCATTGCTCTGTTATTTCGGTTCCATCAATGTCAAGGGGCTAACACACGAGTACATGCTTACTCATCTTCGCACTTCTGTGCCCTAACAACAGGTGTGAGGAGTGTAATTATAAAGCATCATTTCTGAGCTTCTTCCACTCTGGCTTCTAAACATCAACTTGTGTATCACTATCCTTCACTAGCTTCCACCTTTTCTCTCACTAGTCTACCAATATGGCAGACACTAAACCCACTTTTCACAACTCTGGCTCCTTCTGATCTTTCCCCACAATACTAGTTTGTGCAATACATACAATTACAATCCCCCTTCAGGGCCTATTAATAATATGGACGTCTATACAGCTGCAGAAATCAGGAGCTTATGGTTGCTCACTAAATATATGAACCCCAAGCAAGAACAAGGTCTTCTGTTATTCCTGATGTCAAATCAGTGCCTGGAACACAGTAAGCTCTCAGGAATATTTGTCTTTTCTTCCTTCCTTCCTTTCTTTCTTTTTAGAAATATCTTTAAGATTTATTTTTAAATTATGTGTGAATTTACATTAGTGTGTGTATGTATATACATACACATACACCTGTGTGTGAGTCCAAAGAGGGTATCATATCCCCCAGAGCTGTCTGATGCGGGTGCTGGGACCCAAACATAATTCCTCTACAAGAGCAGTACGTGTTCTTAACCACCCAGCCATCTCTCCAGCCCTTTCTTGTTTTTTAATCAATGAGACTTGATCTGAAGACACACAGAAAACACAATAGTCAACTCAAACAAGAATGTTCCAGGTTGAACATCCTTCATGTGAAAATCTGAGTGCTGATGTTGAAGTTTCCTGTTTCAAATTTCAGAGTGTAGATCAGGGATGCTCAACTGGTAGGGTCCATGCAAATATTCCCAAAATCTCAAAAACATTTCTAGTCCCAAGAATTTTAAGATAAAACTTATACTTGGATTTTTGTTGTTGTTGTTTTGTTTTTTAAGACAGGGTTTCTCTGTGTAGCCCTGGCTGACCTGGAACTCACTCTGTAGACCAGGTTGGCCTCAAACTCAGATCCAGCTGCCTCTGCTTCCAGAGTGCTGGGATTAAAGGCATGTACCACTACCTGAATGGCACCCGAGGAACAACATCCGAGGTTGTCCTTCAACTGAAGGACTTTATAAGATAGAACTGAAATACTTTATAAGACAGAACACTTTCAAACACAATGCTCAAGACTTCTGACTTATTCTTATTTACTTGAGGTTTGATTTTAAAACAAACAAAGAAAAACCTGAGTGTATTATTATCCCCTTTTCCAGATAAGGAACCGAGACACACTAAAGTTAAGGAATTTTTTTAGAGTCCCATGTCTGGTAAAACGTACAACTCAGCCCTACTTGTTTTGATAGACAGTACAGAGACTATGCCTTTATTCTTATCCTAATCTAAATTGATGTTTTCCTTTCATAGTCTTCAGACTTAGGGGACACAGGCAGAAGCACAGGTAAGCAAGAGTATTTTGACCACCTCACCCAGTTTCAGCATACTGTTGCAGGATCCAGAACCCGTCAGTTCACAAGATGAAGAGTTTGAAAATACCTAAAATAAAGCAGTCACTTCTGTAACACCCAAGCTTGCACTTTAAAACCGTTTCTAGTATAAAGCTCACTCTATTCATGATTATTCTCAAGCTAGCACACAGAATTAAGTTGTCAAAACTGACAAAATATTGTTACAAAGATAATTACATTTTCCCAACAAATACTATAAAAAAACAAATTTCCAGTCAGGAGGAGGTGGTGCACACCTTTAATCTCAGCACTCAGGAGGCAGAGGCAGGCGGATCTCTGTGAGTTCAAGGCCAGCCTGGTCTACAGAGCAAGTTCCAGGACAGGCTCCAAAGCTACAAAGACAAACTCTGTCTCGAAAACAAAACAAAATTTCCTTTTCAAGACAGAGACTCACTGTAAGTATCAGGCTGACCTCACACTCATTCTACTTTGTTTTGTGAAAGACTTCTTTATCATATACGCACACTAGAAGAGGGCACCAGGTCTCATTATAGATAGTTGTGAGTCACCACGTGGTTGCTGGGAATTGAATCTAGACCTCTGGAAGAGCAGTCAGTGTGCTTAATCTCTCAGCCATCTCTCCAGCTCCCTGTTCTTTTGTTTTTAAGACAGTGCTTTAACTCTGTAGCCTGGGCTGGCCTGGATTTCACTAAGGAGCCAGGCTGGTCTCAAGCTCATGATTCTTCTGCCTCCACCTCCTAATTATTACAGGCATTAGCCACTACACCTGGCTTCTTTTCTTTCTTCTTTTTGGTTTTAGGCAAGGGTCTCACTAGGTTGTCACAAATGGTCCTGAACCCCCAAGGTCAGCAAACTATCCCACAGCAGCATTCTGAACACTAGGATAGATAACAAGAGTATACCATCAGGCTAAGGGAGACAATGCTCTTTCTAAAAGTATTGCATTCCTCTGAGTGATTCTGTGTGTGTGTGTGTGTGTATGTTCATGTGTGTGCACATATGGAGGTCAGAGGACAACTTGCAGGAACTAGCTTTCTACAGTGTGGGTTCTGTGGTTGAACTAAGTTCAGTAAGTCTGAGCTTGCTTTAGTCTTTACTCACTGAGCCATTAATATTCTTTATAAATATTTTTAGAATACTTAAATTTTTAACCTTTAATTTCTTGACCTTCATATCAAAGGTAATGAAGGTGCAATCATTTCTAGAAATAAGTCAACCTATATGTTAATTCTCCCAAACACTACAAGAATATTTTTTAAATTCAATTTATAAATATCACAGTGTGTAGGGCTAAAGGTGTAACTCAGTATTAGACTAGTGCTTTATTATATACAGGATCCATATATACCAGGCATGCCTTTAATGCCAGCACTCAAGAGACAAAGGCAGGGAGATCTCTGTGAGTTTGAAATCAGCCTAGTCTAAATCTACATAGAGAATTCTAAGACACCCAGAGCTATGAAAAGAGACCCTGTCTCAAAAACAAACAAACAAACAAACCCATCTCCACACAAAAATCAAAAAGGGAAAGGAAAAAGACCAGCATCCAAGCCCCATCCCCACTGACCTCTCCTGAAGGGGCCACATTCCGTGTTCCATTACAAGCAGAAGACACCATGGGTTTTGTGGTCAGCTGGAATGGCAGTCCAAATAAATTCGCAGCATTGTATAGACTGTTTTTCACTTGGTGAATGAAGCAATCTAAAAAATATCAACAAATCAAACAGAGCATTAACTTGCAGAAAAAAAATGTTTTGAAAAGAACCTCTATTAATTTTTTTCCTCTATTAGTTTTTAATAAAGTCTTACTTTTGAACACTGAAATAAAAATGTATAACATGAAAGTATGTTGGGACCATCGAGGTGACATAGTCAATGCTTGCTATGTAAGCCTGCCTGGTAACTGAAGATTGACTTCCCCAGAACCCATGTAAAGATAGAACTGACTCCACAAAATTGCCCTCTGACCTCCACAGGCACTTATGCACAACTCTACTCACATATGTGCATCATACATACATGAATAAATTGAATAAATGGAATTCTAACACATAAAATTTGTTTTAATCAACTACCACAGCTGCTACAAAAACATTAAACTATTACTTTAGTAAGCCACAAACTGATTCACCAAGAAATTATCTGAAGTAGCAGTAAGCTTTGTAGAGTACATAAAATGAAACCACACAGCTGAAGGATAAATGAACAAGGAACATACATACTGCTAGGAATGGAAAATGCACAGAGAGCACTGACATTTACTCAGTTTGCCCTTCCTTCCCAGGCAGGTGACAATACGATTATCTTAAACAACCATCTATAAAGCCCTTCATAAATCATGACTGAGTGAAGTATAAAACACATTTCTTAGGCATCTGTGACAAAGAAAAGCTATCCCACTACTAAACCAGATGCATTGGCCAATCTCTAGTTTACTTCCTCCTGGTACCAAAGATTACAAAATAAAGAAGTAAACAAATGGGGGTGTGTTTCAGTGCTCCTCCACTTCCTTCTTTTATAGTACTACCTCCTCACTTCCTACACATCTTTCCTACAGTTCACTTTGTACTCACTAATTAATTATAAAGAACTATTTTCTGCTTTAGAGAAAAATAGCCTAAATGGTGGCTTTAAAGCAACAGAGTTCCAATATAGATAAAACACAAAATAAATACTCTCTAGAAAAGGGAATGGCTCCAATAATCAAGAAAATGTGTTGGTTAGGTGGAGCAGAATCCAAACTGGAAGTAATTTACTTGTTTGCTGACTACGCTGGTACATACTTGTAATTCCAACATTCAGGAGGCTGAAGCATCCTGTCTTAATTAGGGTTAGTATTCCTGTGATGAAACACCATAACCAAAGCAACTTGGAGAGGAAAGGGTTAATTTAGCTTCCACTCTATCATTGGTTCTTCTTCAAAGGAAGTCAGGGCAGGAACTCACACAAGGAAGGAATATGGAGGCAGCAGTTGATGCAGAGGCCATGGAGTGCTCCTACTGGCTTGCTCCACCTGCTTTCTTATAGAACCCAGGACCACCAATCCAGTGGGACCACAATGGCTGGGGCCTCCCACATCAGTCACTAATTAACAAAATGTCCTACAAGCTTGCTTGCAGCCAGATCTTAGACATTTTCTCAACTTAGGCTCCTTTTCCAAGGACTCTAGCTTGAGTCAAGTTGACATAAAAATAGCAAGCATACATGCCAAGTTAAGAGGCCAGCCTTGGCAACACAGTGAGCTTAAAGGTAACCTGTGCTACACATGGGAACCCTGTCTCAAAAAGGAGGAGTTCTAACTTATCATATTAGTTGTCTTTCATTTCAGGAATTGGGAGACAATTCCAGGCTGTTCCTACAATAAATTGAAGGATCATTTCTACTCAAATCATACTTCTTGATAAGAGTAATAGTAGTCACTAACTATTGGAATGTTTTATTTTCTTACAAATTTTATCAAAAAAATGGGTTTATCCTAACCCCTGGACAAGGTCTTACCTGTAAGAGATTCAGACTACAGTCCTGAGACTCTGGCTTTCACTGTAAAATCATGGGTCTGCTATGATGAGGTCCTTCCTCCCTTCCTCCCTTCCTCCCTTCCTTCAACTCTGCTGTATCTTCTCCCCAAAGCTACCCAAAGTGAAAGCCAGAAGCCAGGTTTAGCAATTTTGTTTAAATGAGTGAAACTTGAAAGTTCAGTTCTTTATTGAGGTGTGATGGCTCACCAGAACTTGGGAGTCTGAGGAACAAAGAATTGAGACCAATTTGGATTCCTCAGACACACACACAAACACACTCACAATTTAAAAAGTTAAAAACCTTCATTTCTTTGAGTTAACCTAGCCACATTTCCAGTACTCAACAGTCATCGGCACAGGGAGATGTGCTGTGCTACCCAGCTTCATCTCCAGTTCAGATTATTTTCTGCTGTTTGCAGTAAGGAAATCAAACTCTGCATTCAACAGAAATGAAGGAGTGGGGTGATCCTTAGGCCAGAAGTAGATGATTACCATATGCAACCAACCCAGGAACCTTCTCTAATACCACCAAAGTTTTGTCTTGTTTGTAGTTCTAGGGACTAAACTTTGGCTGCTGGATGTATCAGACAATATCACTGAACTTATTCCTACCCTCTTACTACTTTACTTTGAAACAGGTCTCATTAAACTGTCCAAGCAGGATTTGAACTTCTCATCTGCCTGCCTTAATATCCTCAGTAGATCAGTGTTCATCAGGCCCTAGGAAACCCCCAGTTATTTTTTGTTTCTGGGTTTTTGTTTGTTTGGTTGGTTTTTGGGGTTTTTTTTTTGTTTGTTTGTTTGTTTTTTGGTCATGTTACTACATTCAAGTACAAGCTAATATTTATTTAATTTATTTCTTAAAAGGAGCTCATTGTTTTTCTTAGTTATTAAAAATGTTTATAGATACACCTAGTATTCATTTTTTTAATTTCCTGTAATTGTGCAAAATCAAGACATACTCAGTATTTACTGGTGGGTATAAATGAAATATCAAGTTCCACAATTAACCAATTTATCTGGAATAAACCCAAATTCATGATCAGATTGAGAAAAGGAACCATACTATAATATTCTACTGTGTCTTGTCCTTTAATTTGCTTTTATTCTCTTCTACCAGTGAGATACAAGAAAGGAGATTTGTGACAAATTAGATTGGTTCCATCAGCCAGATGGGTCTGATCAGTCAGCAGATGAATCTGGTCAGTCAGTAGATAAGTCTGATCAGTCAGTCTGAACTGGCTTCTCCTCAAAAATAAAGAAAAATTAACTTTTTATTATAGAAGACTTTAGAAGTTTAAACATATTCAATACACGTATCTGAAACACACAAGCAATCATCTCCAGGAAGGACAATGGCACAGGGAAGGGCAGGAAAGAGACAACTTTTCATTGTCTCAACTTTTTACCTTTTGAATTTTGTTCCATACATGTATTTTTCCTACTAAAAGAAATGAATTATTTGCCAGGCAGTGGCGCACACCTTTAATGCCAGCACTTGGAAGGCAGAGGCAGGTGGATCTCAGTGAGTTCAAGGCCAGCCTGGTCTACAAAGTAAGCTCCAGGATAGCCAGGACTGTCCCACAGAGAAACCCAGTCTCCAAAAACAAACATGTTTGTTAACAAAACAAAAAACAACAAAAAAAGAAAATTTAAAATGTAGTACCTAATCTTGGTCTTTTAGCTGGGATTTCATCAGTGTCCACTGTAGTAGAAAACAGAGCGCTGTAAAGAAAGGAAAAGAAGTACATATATACATATGTAACACATGTATTTCTACAAATAAACTACTCAGAGCTGGAGGTGTGACTAAGATGTACAACCTGTATTTAGCACGTAAAAGACCCTGGGTTCAACACCTAGCATCAAAACAAAAACTTCATACCATACAACAATTCTTCTTCTATTTACTAGTCATAAAATGAAATGAAACATGTAAAACAGAATGCTATTTCCGTATCTTAAGACCCAACCCTCCCTACTATGGAATGATGTGTCACCTAGTCAAATTGAACCAATAAATCATTTGTTTCTGAAACAATGACCTCAGAGACAGCCATTTTTTACTTCAAGGGGCAATATTAGTAGCCGTAAGATGTTAAGTTATTGGGGGCCTTTTGGGGGAAAGAGTGCTTAACTGTCCCATCTCACCCCTACTCCAGTGGGAGGTGGGGGACTGAAGACAGGGCAGGCATGATAGACAAGCACTCTACCAATAAGGTACCCCGCTAGTCCCTAAAACGAGTTGTTTCATAAGAACAGGCATCAGGCAGCTAGAATTCAAGGCACTGAATGACTGTTAGGGACTATGAAGGAGAATAATTGTGAGTTTAACAATCCCCATTCAATAAAATATACACCAGACCCAACATAATACACTGTCTGCCCTTATGTAGTAAACTAAACATCACTTTAGGAACTTTACAACACCTTAAATGATCCTATCTCTCTGGAATACGTGTTACAGTTTAGCTAACAATCAATTTCATCAGTGACCCACATTCCTAGAATCATCTATGAACCATTTTGTTCTACTTCCCCTAAAGCCATCTTTTGTCCACTTTTCTTGACCTGAAAAAAACACAAAAATCATCATCATCATCATTATAAATGAAGCAGACACAGAAAAGAAAAGGAAGGAGGGAAGGGTGGGAGAGACTTCTGGGGAATCCAGAATTTGCATAGTATTTTATTTTCTATATAAATCCTTAAAAAGAGGACTGTAAAAAAATGTAAAGGAGTAGTAGATGCTAAGTAATAGCATTTGTAATTTCCCTCTAATTTTAACCAAGTCTTGGAGTGCGGTACCTACTTTCTTTCTGCCTCTTACACCGATGTTAAAGAACAGAACCATTCTCCTCCCCTCTAGCCCAACACTGACACAGCTGCTGTAAAACAAGACGACTGCTGTTCCTTAGTGCGAAGAGAACAGTACTGGCAGTCAAACTCCTAACCTACTGACTTGTCCCTGCGCTGCCCGCCCGCGATGACACCGGGCGACCGGAGCTGTATCGGGCAAGCAGCACAGCGCCGGCCTCCGGCTCCCCTTCCGCTCACTGCCAGAGGGGCGGACTCGCCCCAGGCCTCCGCGGTCCCGGAGCCGCCGGTTCCCACAGGCCCGCGGCGCCCAACGCCAGCGCGGGGGAGGGGACCGGCGCGCGGCCGCCTTACCTGCTCGAGCGCCGCCTCTTGAGCAGGGCGCGGGCCCCGGGCGCGGGCCGCTCGCACAAGCGGAGAATGGTGCCGAGAACCCTAGCCAGCCATCTGTACATTCCAGGCCTGAGCAGCAGCGGCGGCCGACACACCCCGAGACGCGAACCCCAGAGCTGTCGCCGCCGCCGCCGCTGCCGCCTTCGCTGCTTCGGCCGGAGCCAGGTTCGGGCGCGGACTTGTGACGCCGTCAGAGGGCACACAGATTCAACGTTCCCCGGGCTATGGGAGGAGCCTCTCCGCGCCGCTGACGTCACCTCCTTCCGCCCAACGGGAAAGCGGCCTCCTCAATCTGCGCACGCGCAGCCTGGCCCCTGCTCCTTGTAAGCCTAGCAACAGGAAGCCGCCGGACCCAGTGGCCTTAGTGCAGACCTGATTGGCAGGCAGGTGGGCGGGGCTTTCCCTTTGGCGAAGCCAGTCAGGAATCCGCCTCGGGACAAGGCCCACAGACCCAGACCACGTGTACCGCTGCTAAGTGGTGAGAGCTACCTGAGCAACTCAACTGTGGGGCTTTGTAGAAGAATGCACACGATGCAAATAGATCAGGTTAGCTAACAAGTGTTTAACTTTGTTCTCTTTATTGGTCTCTTTATTTGTCTCATACTTATGCGGATTGCCGTCGTGTCCACAGCAACCGAAAATAATAGGGAAAAAAGTATTATGCCTGTCATAAAAGCCAAAGGTATGTAGCATTAAATCATATACCTAAGATGCTTTTGAATAAGAGTCTAAGTAGTAGGGTCCATTCTGCAATCTTAAGGTCAAGCCAACTGGGAAAGACATTTTCACAGATAATTACAAATTAGAATACAAGGTAATTAGCTGCTGTGAGGAAGAAGGATGCAAAGTGCAATAGAGCTAGAGAAAGGACAGTCACATGCTGGGGAGTGGGTAGGGCAAGTCCTTAGGAAGATGTTGTGGGATATTTGTGTGAAGATGTATTGCTGTGATTGGTGTAATAAAGAGCCAAATCTAGGCAGGCGGATAGGCAGGATTTTGGAAGAGAGGAAGAGGAGTAGGAATCGAGGCTTGTGAATTACTTATGTGGAAGAGAAGCCAACGATACACGGAGGGAGTCATACATGTAAAATGAAAGATAAAGAGCCACGTGGTAAAATGTAGATTGATAGAAACAGGCTAATTTAAGTTATAAGAGTTAGTGCCATAAGGTTCTCATGGGTCACTCAGTAGGATCAGCTGTAGCTCCTTTAAGAGGCGCTGCTGTGCAGCTGAGGACTTGAGCAGCCTGCACTGAGTACAAATGCCTGCAACTTCCCAGAGCTGGGAAAGTAAACTGATCCAGGCCAGCCACAGGCATGAGGCTAGGCTCCTCCAACTGGAGAGGGAAAGGGCGGAAGAGCCAGTTGTCAGAGCCACATGTGGTACTCTAGTTATTCAAGGTTTGGTTTACATGGTCAGAGAAAGCTACAGACGCATAAAAACCAGGTCCAAGACCACCTCTGAAATGTGCTTATATAAGCCAGGCGATGTTGATGCCAACATAACCACCACCAGGTTGTTACTGAAAGTTTATAAAGGGAAATTACAATAAATTCTTTTCCCTCTGAATACTTGATAATTTTAGTCTGTGTAATGTACTCACAGAAATAACCAAAAAGGAGGGGAAAAACCCCAATAAATTTCTTAATATGAGAGCACAGGCACCACAAAGAATTAAGATAGAGTTGAGTTTAGAGCTAACCAAAAGAAAGAGAACTTGAGCTTCTAAAAGAAGGAAAGTACAGGAAGGAGTCTTCTTACATTTTATTTTATTATTTACTTTGACAATACTTAATTATTAAGAATTTCACACAACATATTTGATCATATTCACCTCCCCAAATCTTTAGATTCACCCCTTCCTGTACTCACCCAACTTTGTGTTCTTTTTCTGTCTTTTTTTTTTTTTTTTTTTTGCCTCCATCAAGTTCAATTTTTGCTGCCCATATATGGCCTTTCACTGGAGTGTCCAGAAATCAGTTTTCTTGTACACATCCACCACTCCTGGCTCTCATGCCCTTTCTATCCTATCTTCCACAATGGTCCTAGAGCCTTCTGAGAAGGGAATGCAGGATATAAGCGATGGTGCAGAGAAACTATCCAGCTATACAACTCTATAGGTAGAGATGTTTATTGAGGATCAAATCACTAAGAACATGGGGGGAGGAGGGGGAAGGAAGGCAAACTGGCAAAAAAAGCAAGCAGATTTTGTGACAATCAGTAGGGTGAGGATCTGAGCTGATCACACTGTGTGGATTGCTTGATTGCTCTTTGGGGGAGGTTTTTAGGGAGTCTCCAGGGAGGTGGGGGCCCCTTTAGAGTTAATATTCCAACCTTTCGTTGAGAAAGATGATGAGTCCTCTGGATACTTCCTGCTGGTTGGGAGCCTGAGAAGAGGAGCATATCTAGGAGGAACATTGCTCCCAACCAGGGGCCCAAGCTGGTAGGAGACCCGAGGACACCCCATGGGAAGCATCTTGTTTACTGACCCTTGGATGATTTCACTAATTCTCCCAAAAGAACCTAAAGAGATAAGGAGGATCCGTCATGAGAAAGGAAGAGATCAGTGAACCTAGGAGGGGTAGAACCAGGCCCAAAGAGGACCATAGTGGGGATCTGGAATTGCAGTCAATCCCCAGAGGCCGAAGTTTATGAGCCACTTTGTGTGCATTTTTAATCCTCTCTTCTACTTGATACTAACAACACTGTTCACTGAGGGAAAACCAAGTGTCCCCCCTACTCGATAGTTAGCAAGTCCAGGGCTCTTCAGGAGCACCGAGGCCAGAGAAGTGAGCTGGTCCTGGAGTAGATGCAGGGCTGAGGTTGATTCCTTTACAGAATATCACAGTGTCTTGTGTGACTCGCTTTATCCAATTAGCTAAAGGCTAACAAAGTTAGCAGAGACAAAGAGGCTAAAGCTGCACCTTCAAGTCAGCATTTTCTGCTCTTCTGCCTGAGCCTCTCCCAGCCCCTCTTGGGTCTGCTTCTGGAGATGTCTCTTTCCTGCTTACTCTCAGCTCACCCCTAGAGTTTGCTCCTGTCTTATTAAACCCATTGACCCCTCACCCACCTTCCCTAATCACTTTCCTGCTCAGACTTAGATTTTATTAAAGCTTCAATCTTACTGAAAATGGCTGTCTCAGCGGAAACTCAATCACCAGTCTCAGTGTGGACTGACAGACTTGCCAGAGAGACATGCAGGATCAGTGGAAGGGCACCCCTCCTTTGTGTGATGGGGTGCCCAAAAGTTTGTGGAAAGGCTGCCTGATACACTGACGTGATTTTGTAGTAGTAGTAGTATTAGGTAGCTCCAGGAGCCAAGAGAGACGATGAGACAGATTCCAGTGAGCCAACAAAAGAGAAACTGCAAGCAGCTCCAAGGCAGCACTTACCAGAATAGATGAGGAAAGACAAGTGGTTAGAGCTGGTGGAGAAGCAGCTGAAGAAATGGACTCTCATATTTAGAGTCTGAGTGTCTGATGGGGGCGGGGGTAGTGGCAGGAGCCAACAGAAACAAGTGATCTACACCCAAGAGAGGCAAAAATTAGCAGTTTGGTTCCATTAGGTGTGACTACTGGGTATTTTGCTCCTTAAAGAGATGTTTTGAGTATTCTTTGTATCATGGGGAAGAAGGTTTGCCCTCCCCTTTGACTTGGAGTATAAAAAGGCTTTGAAAAGTAAACTTGAGGTTGATTCAGTATTCACTGGAATGCCCTCCCAAACCTGTCCTGTGTCTCTGTCTTCTTATTGTCTTTAATTTTTTATCTACCATTTCTCAATCCATACATTTCCCTCCAAAAAAGGACCGGATGTGTAAACTGGGCAGGACTGGGCTGATGTGGTCTTCTGGACATAGGATACTCACCACAGGTCGTGGCTCCATTAAGTACATTGTGTACTTCAGAAGACCACCTTGAATGGGGAGGAGGTAGAGATGGAAGGAAGTAAAGTTTCCTTGCATTGGTAGCCCTTGGGCAAGGAGGGGGCTTTGGGGCTCCTCACTCTCAAAACCCCACACCAATGCCACATTGATAGGCATGTAAAGGATTAAGAGGAAATAATGGAACAGAGAGGGTTAAACTGGGGTTGGAGGAGTGGAGGGTGGGGTAGAAAAGGGAGTTTAGGGAGGAATAAATAACACGATGACCTTTTGAAAAAGTCATATGAGAAATCTAGTATTATAGGAGCTTCCTAAACACACACACACACACACACACACACACACACACACACACACACAGAGTTAAAATGCCGTTGCTCTACAACAATACCCCAACTAGAGACCATGTACTACCAAATAGAAAACCCAGTGTCAGGAATGGTTATTTCTTTTGGAGATTTTGGCCCCATCAAGTTTCCACAGATCAGCAAATATAGGCCAATGCTCTTGGTTACCCTCCAGAACTTGATGGCAAGACTCTATTGCTGATAACACCATGTGCTTAAGTCATAGAATATGGGAATATTAAGCAGGTACCAACCTAGAAGTTTCATCCCCACTTGTCAGCTTTCATGGCTTCCAGTAGGAAGGCAAGCTACTGGAGGAGAAAGGAAACCATCAGGTCTTCCCAGCCATGAACCCTGCAAGCTACGATAATGCCCAACCTAGCACGTCACGCCCACTGACGCAATAGTGGCATGAGCATCATGGGAGTAAACACTTTTTTAGGCTAAATGTCCTGTTGTTAAGGTAAGACACCCATTAGTAAAAGAATGAAAATGGCCTTGAACGCTCCAACCTAATGTCAAGGTGAAGTGAAGCTATTTCTCTGGGCCCCAGCAAAGACCCTGAAAGACAACATGCATGGGCCGTCAGTGAGACTTGGGCTTTGCTGTTGGCGAACTTACAACCTCATCAAGTGCTGGGTATCTCCAAAGGGAAAGAGCAGCTTTCACTCAAATAAACCTGCTTTGCAAGCTGCTTTCGAATAAGAGCCCATCTCACTTAAGGCTAGGTGCCAGGAGTAAGGAACCTCAGGATGAAGTCTCATGGGACTATCACAGCACTGCCATTCTTTCTTTGTTGCTTCAGTAACACAAACACAAATGCAGTGTTGAATGCTAGGTGGCACATGCCTGTGACATGATCCTAGGCAGGAGGATCACAAGTTCCAGACCAGCCTGGTCTATGTAAGGAACCCAATCCTGGACTCAGCTATTAAAGGGTAATCTTACAACCAAAAATATAAGAAACAGTATCCTGCTTCAAAAGGATCTCAATCCAAAACACAACTCTCACCTCAAAGAGGAGAAAATACAGTTTGACCTGGCACCAATATGACTATGGCTCAGAAACAGACTCATGTTGACCCAAATTCCATGGTTCAATTTCTCAAGATTTTTATAGTAACAGAACAAAGAAAATTACGAATCAAGGCACTTTTAAATATATATTGGTGGAGACATTATGTAGGCAGTTCACAAAAGACCAGGAAAATCTCAACTATAAGCTTCAGATGTTATCTGATGGCATTCTTAGCTTTCCTATTGGTGAACAATAGGGGCCTGTTTGGATATTCTAAAGGATTTACTTAGTGGTAACAAACATGTTAGGTCACATATAGAAGAGGGCAATAAATAATAGTAATTATGTTAAATATAATTATTATAGTTCTTACACATATTTATATATATATATAAATATATTTAATATTTATATATATATATATATATATATATATAAATATAAATATATGTAATATATTTCAAAACAGTTTTTTTCTTTGTAACAGCCCAAGAGGTCCAGGAACTCAATTTGTGAACCAGGCTTGAACTCACAGAGATCTACCTGCTTCTGTCTCCCAAGCACTAAGATTAAAGGTATGCACCACCACAGCAGACTATAAATAAATTATTAAAGGCACTAATGATGACCTGATATGATTTATCTCTGGACTTACAACTCTCTCTCTGTCTCTCTCCCCCTCCCTGCCTCTCAGTTTTTCGAGACAGCATTCCTCCGTGTAGCTTTGGAGCCTGTCCTGGTATTAGCTCTTTAGAACAGGCTGGCCTCAAACTCACAGGGATTAGCCTGCCTTTACCTCCCAAGTGCTGGGATTAAAGGCATGTGCCACCCCCACCCAGTTGACTTGCAACCTTCTAATCAGTCAGTTAGCCTTTGTAGTTACAGCTTCCTTCCAGAAATTCTTGTTCACAAGCCAAAAACTGAAATAAGAGTAATACATTAATTATGCATGTGAAAAGTTCCAGAGCGTTGAGATTATAGGTCTCATTCAGGATCCCAAAACCTCATCAACAAATAATGCCACTTAGCCTGACCCCCATCCTTACTTTCTGTGATGGCTATTCTTGGTTGTCAGCTTGACTTTATCTGGAATGAACTACAATCCAGAAATGGAGGGCACACCTGTGATCCAGATCTTGAGGCTGGAAGACACACCTTTAATCTGGGCCACACCTTCTGCTGGAAGCCTGTATGAGGACAGTGGATGAAGGAAGGGATTGTTTGTCCTAAGCCTGCTTGCCCTCACCTTGCCAGCACACCCGTTCCTTCACTGACATTGGAGCTTACTTCTCCAGGATTCCAGCATATACTGAAGACCAGCTGAGACAACCAGCCTTATAGGACTAAGCAGCTATTAGACTGTTGGACTTTCCACTCACAACTAGCCATTGTTGGACTGCAGCCTCTAAGTCATTCCAATAAATCCTTATGCATGCATGCATACATACATACATACATACATACATACATACATACATACATACATACGTGAGAGAAATATTCATTCCATAAATTCTATGACTCTAGATAATCCAGACTAATACACTTACCCTCAGGAACCAAGAAAAGAGACTTCATTCCTGTATTAGTTCCTGCCTTTAATCTGTCTGCCAGTTGGTGCCTTCAATGTCCTGTGGACTATAGAACAGACATTGGCCACTGAGTGTTCACTGGCCAAAGAATGGAATTACCTTAACACGAACCTCACCATTGCCACAGCCATTTCTGGACTAGGAGCTTATCCGAGAGCTAGCTAGAGGAGAATCCCAAAGCCTTGTGTAGTGACAAGGAAGGACATCGGGTCTTCTCCCCTTGGTTTGGCTAACCTGGAGCCTTGTCCCATAGGAAAGGTACTTTTCATTGTCTAAGTTTCACCATAGCCAGATGTTCTGCACTTTAAAACAGACACTCACTCTCACACACAAAATCTCTATTTGATATATGGATTACCATAGGCTTTCTCCATGTATTCTTAGTTTTGACTAACCAACCCCTACCCTCTCTTCTCCACAACCCCACTAATATCACTTAATCCATCAGTCTCTAGTATAGTCTACCTTTCATTTTATATCATCTGTTTTATCCCCCCAAATGAATTTTTTTCCCTGGGGTTATGTCTTACTTTTCTATTGCTGTGATATAACATCATAACCAAGGGAACTTATAGAAGAAAGTATTTACTTGGGGCTTACAGTTTCAGAGAATTAGAGTCCATGGCCATCATGGTGGGAAGCATGACAGCAGGCAGACATGGCACTGGAGCAGAAGCTAAGAACTTATATCTTGATCCATAAGCATGAGACAGAGAAAGCAAACTGGAAAGGGTGGGCTTTTGACATCGCAAAGCCAACTCCCAGTGACACATCTCTTCCAACAAGGCCAAACCTAATCCTTTCCAAATAGTTCAACCAACTATGGGTAAAGTGTTCAAATACTTGAGCCTGCGGGAGACAGTCTCACACAAACCACCACATTTCTCTCCCTGGCCTGCACAGACTCCTACCACTATCTTAAAGCAAAATGCATTTAATCCAATGTCAAAAGTCCCCATATTCTATCCCAGTCTCAACACTATTTAAAAGTCCAAAGTGTCTTCTGAGACTCAAATAACCCCCTGTAAAACCAAAAAGCAAATTACAGACTTTCAACATACAATGGCACAGAATATCCATTACCATTTCAAAAGGGGGTCCATAGTGAAAAAATACCAGGCCAAAACTGAGCAGGGCAAACTCTAAATCCTGTAGCTCCATGTCTAATGTTAAAGGGCTTAGATGGCTCTTCAGATCTCCAACTCCTTCTAGCTTTGTTGACTGCCACACCTCTCTCTCTCTCTCTCTCTCTCTCTCTCTCTCTCTCTCTCTCTCTCTCTCTCTCTCTCTCTCTCTCTCTCACACACACACACACACACACATACACACATTGGGTCTAATGTCTGTCTGCAGCTCTCCTTGGCAGATGCCCCACAGGTGTGGGACCTCTAACACCTTGGGGTCTCCAATACAATCCAGGCTTCACACAATGATCTCTGGGGGACTATGTGTAGGGTCTCCCCTGCCACATGCCTGGCCTCAGTGGCTCTCAACTTAAGAGGAAGATTACACAACCCTTTTACTCCTGTACCTTTCATAACTGCCACCTGGCTGACATTGCCAAGTTCAGCCCTCTGCTTGGGATGGAGCCTGGCTTCCTCCTTGAATTACAATTGCATAAGCTTTTCTTTGTTGCATAAAATATCTGTAACAGGCTTTCTGTAGGGCCACCAACCAGCTCCCAATCATGACACGGATGTATTAGTTATGAATGCTAGGCCCTATCTTATGCTAGTCCCACCAGCTCTTATAACTTAAATTAACCTGTTTCCCTTCATCTGTGTTTTGCCTTGGAGCTTTTTACCTTTCTTATATTCTGTGTGTCCTGCTTTCACTGCTTGCTCTGTGTGTCTGTCTGACCTCAGGTATCTTCCTCTCTTTCTCCCTTGCCTCTCCTTTCTCCCTTTTTCTCCTACTTATTCTCTCTTCCCACCACTCCCTGTAACATGAAAAAATAAAAGATCCAGAGACTGAAGTGGGGATTCAAGTTTCAAGATGAAGATCAGAAAAGCAAAGCAGTTGGCCACTATCTCTTACCTCTAACTCAGGCTGAAAGGCAATCCTGGCTCCACCAAACCTCAGACTGAAATCCCAGACTCCTATGTTCTCCTCAGCATTGCTGGAGAGTCCTGAGACTTCAATGTCTTCCTATCCCCAATATGGCTGAAGAATGAATGCCTGCTCTGAGACTCTGTTCCTGTCTTAAATACCTCTCATGAGTTCTAGGATTAAAGGCATGTGATCCCAAGTGATGAGAGCATCTTTGTGTGAGCTGTTTCTCTTTAGTACTGGATATATTTTGTATAGTTTAGTGTGGCCTTGAACTCAGAGGGATCTGTCTACCTCCAAAGTGGTGGGATTAAATGTATGCACTACCACTGCTTGGCTTGTATAACTTGTGGCTGACTTTGCTTTCTGAATCCTCAGGCAAGCTTTAGTAAATCATAAATAATATATCACCAAAAGCCCCACCTATCCCATTACTGCCTAGCCATTAGCCATTCAGCTTTTTATTACACCAATCAGATGGTAAACACAGTGAAACAGCAACACATCTTTACATAATTAAACAAATGTAACACACATTTACATAGTTATATTCTGCAACATAAACAAATGTAACCCATCTTTGCCCTTTGCAAAGTATTATTCCACAATGAATATTCTTTGTTTCAGGAGCTGAAAATAAAATTCTTCAGGCCTTTTCTTTTACAGTTGGAAGCTCAGCTCAGTGGGGTTGTGCCCTGAGGGTGCCCTTCCCTTTATTTATTCCATCTCCAGTCAGTCCTGTCCCTATGCCTTTCATCTCTTTCATACATTTCCTGGTGCTATTTTTCTCCTGACTGTACATTTTGTATTTCTTTTGGCCCCACTTGGTCATTTTACATTGTAGACCTGCATAGGAATGATTACTAATAACCACATGACAGAGTCAATACTAGGCTATCTCTAATATTTTTCAATTTAGCCTCAGGAAACTTTTTAGAATATGAGAAAAAGACAGCCACATTCATTGCCAAAATATCACAAAAATGTTCTCCAGTTGCTAATATCATTCCCCTCTAAACCCTCTTGTGCTGAGCCTCCAAAGTCCACACTGCTCTGAGCACTATTGTCTTCCATGCTACTACTACAAAGATGGCCATTTAAGCCCAGCTTATAGCATTCAACCTCCTTCATAGTCCAGTCTTCCATGTTCTCCCCAAAAACTGCATGGTCTGGCCTGCCATAGCAATATCCACTTCTGTCTTTGTTGCTTTTCTGTTTTGATAAAACACTATGATCAAGAAGAATTCAGCAGTGGTTCTCAACCTTCCTAATGCAGCAATCTTCTAATACAGTTGCAATGATCCCAACCACAAAATTATTTTTGTTCCTACCCCCCACCACCTTTTTTTTTTTTTTTTTTTTTTTTTTTAAAGGCAAGGTTTCTCTACATAGCTCTGGCTGTCCTGGAATTCACTATGTAGACCTGGCTGTCCTGGAATTCACTATGTAGATCAGGTTGGCCTTGAACTCACAGAGACTCACCTACCTGTCTTCTGAGTGCTAGGATTAAAGGCATGTGCCACTATGCTCAGCAGAAACTACTTTTTTTTAATAGTTCAAGGGACCATACTTCCCGAAATTAGGATTCAATTGGTATGAGGTGTTATTTAGACAATTATTTCTCACCAGTGGTTTTATTTTTTATTTTTTTTTTTAAGTGGACAGATAAGACATCAAAACCTTGGTTCAACTCAATACCACAGAAGCTACCTGCAGCCCAAAGAAAGTCTCACTGTTGTTTTAACCTCAATGATAAATGTTGGCTAAATTTCTTTTTCTCCAGCTCCAGAAACTGTCTAGGAGATATATCATAGCTTCACTCTAGTCACTCCAACAGCTATCTATTAAATAGTCTGAAAACAGATCTTGAGCCTTCACCCTTTGAGTACAGCCTTGGCCAAAGAACTGGATGGCTGTGTTGTGAGACCATCCAGACATTCTAATGACCATGACTTAGACATTTAAAAAATGTCCTCTGTTCTGGCTCCTGGGTTTCTACCTGAGGATTTGTGTTAACTCATTTCTGTTCCTAGACAAATGAAACCTTTCCTCTACTCCAAGGGATTCATTCTTACTTTCATCCTCTCCTACCTCTCTAACCAGGCACCAATCAAGGTATTCCTTTCTTCCCTAAGTCTGCTTGTTACAGAAATGTAACCACTGATGTAACTTCCAGTCCCTAGATAAGCCCACAGGAGGGGTGTCCCAACTGCCACACGCAATGACCCCACCAGCAGTAAGAATCCAGATTCAGTCATTGCCCCAAGTCTCTAAACTACCATGCAGAGAGTGTTAGTGTTACCACTTCAAAGTGGGGGTGGTGAGGACAGGAGATAGAAGAGAGACAAGGCAGTTTAGGGATAGGGCCTTAACTAGTATCATTGTCTAAGGCTGAAAAATACTTGGTCCTTTCCTGGCTGGAGGCCAGATGTTCCAGAAGTGTTTGGTGCTCTGATCCATGGTCTAGTTCCTAAATGATTTTAGGGATGCCTCTTATCGGGGAAATGTTACAACATCCCATAGGCTCTGAGAGAGTCCTGTGGACAGAAGTTTCTGTCCTGCCTGGTCTTTGCTGCTGTTTAGTCCCAAATAAACACAGAGGATTATATTAATTATAAACTGTTTGGCTGATGGCTTGAGCTTCTTTTTAACTAGCTCTCCCTTAATTATTAATCCATTTCTACTAATCTATGTATCTTCTTGTGGTCTTAGCTTACCGGTGATGCCCAGGTCTATGGTTTCCTTGGCAGCTACATGGCATCTCCCTGACTCTGCCTCCTACCTTTCTCTATTCCTGTTTGCATTTCTCACCTGGCTAAATCCTGCCTGTCCATTGACTGGAGCGGTTTTATTCATCAATCAATGAGTGAAACATATATTCACAGCACACAGAAGGCTATCCCCCATCATCTCCTCTTTTCTGTCTAAATAAAAAGAAAGGTTTTAAATTCAACATAGTAAAATCAAAACAGTTATCAAGAAAGAATTATAGTTACAATACTTAGTTCATTAGCATTTGGCAAAATTTAAAGAAAATATTCTATCACCTATCCTATCTTTGTGAGTTTAAAGTTTAAAGTATAACTTATCATTTATCATAATTAAGGAAAACCATAACCATAACTATCTGTCTTCAACTCCATCAAAGACCCCAAAAGGATAATATATAAACTCTAGAATTGACAGAGACATCTTTCTGACTAGACAGTCATCCAAAGTTCCTCTGTAATGAACGTTGGGGCAATGTTCAACCCATAGGCCATAGTTTCTGGCAAACTTTTTAATAAAGTAGGAAATTTGATCTGTTGTGTCATGTATTTGAAAAAGTTCATCAGTTGCTTTCTTCTGTAAAGCAGGAAGCCTGAAGGACCATCCATTCTATGTCTTGTAAAGTTCAGCAGTCACTTACTTTCCTTTGTAACCTGCTTGTCTTGTTTGAACAGTGTGCTTACTTACTGTCAGCAGTTGAGGCAAGGACAGTTCTTTGCTCAACATTGAAGGCAAACTCCATAATGAGTTTCTTTGATACCCATCTGCCTTTCTGCCAGGAGCAGTTGGGTCTCATTTTAAATGACATATTCTGTAGGTCTTTGAAAGGTTTTGAAGAATACCTATCCATATGAAATATATCTCTATCTAGAAAACCTAACTAACATAAGTTTTTGACTATTATAGGTGACTATCTATGATCTGTATTTAATTATGCCTTACATTTTTTTTACATGTTTAAAAGGTATTAAACACAATACCTAAACAAGAGTAGAAATATATAACAAAATTGACCTTAAATTTGTATCATTAAACTAAAATCCATATCAATGTATTCATTTCTATATCCTATTCCCTTTTTTTCTTTAGAAAGAAATTGACTGTTATCATTAACCATTTATGAACAACCCATTAAAATGAAAACAAACATTTATGAACAATATTTGGGAATTTAGGTGTAGTTCTTTCCAAACTGCTGCCTGCTCTTTGGGGGTGCTGTCAGTACGATGGGACCCATGAGAAAACCCAGAAACCTGGTCAAATCTAGGCTGTAGTAGTCTGTGAGGCTGTATCGTCTCAGTTGTTTTGGATCATTTGGGCCCCTGCTTCAGGGGGTCTTGCTTGATCAAACCATATTAGCTGGAAAGAATTGACAGCTTTTTATCTTCCATGGAAGCAAAAGTAGAACCTCTGTTCCAAAATAGCATATCCTTATATTTAAATTTTGAAGTCAAGGCATTTTTTAAAAATAGAGGTTGGATTAATCATAATTATAATCAAATGTCTCCTAGCAGCTATTGCTCCTTCCTCAGAAGTCAAACAATTTAAAGGCAGCACAATAACAGACAGTATCCAGACTCTGTGTATTTTCCATCTTTATGTGGCTTTTTTTTTTTTTTTACTCTTTTTTAGTTTTTTTGTTTGTTTGTTTGGTTGGTTTTTGTTTTTTTGTTTTTTATTTATTTATTTATTTGTTTTTTTTTTTTTTGAGACAGGGTTTCTCTGTGTATCTTTGGCTGTCCTGGGATGCACTCTGTAGACCAGGCTGCCCTTGAAATCACACAAGTCTGCCTGCCTTTGCCTCCCCAGTGCTAGAGTTAAAGGTGTGTACCACCACACCTAGCTACTCTATTTCTTTTAAGGACTTTTTCTATTCTTTTCCTTTTCTTCCCCAAGCCTATGTATATTTTTTTTTTTAACACACTGTAAACCATTTAGAAGTTTTTTTCCCCCTCCGAATATGTCTTTATTGTATGTCTCTATCTTTTTCTGACCACTTGAGTCTTTAATCTGCTAAGCAGCATGGGTAGAATAAAAGAGGCGTCTGTTTTTCCCCCCCCCACCCCCCATTCCTTGGCTTTTTGAGAGTCTAGCTTCATGGTGGAGTTTCTAGACCCATGCCTCCTCCAGGAAGCATGCTCATAAACACCATTTAATTGTTTGGTAGCAGGGCCTCTTAAAAGAGGCTGCTAAGGCTGAGTCAGGAAGCAGCTTCTTAAAGGGAGCCACACCTCCGTTTGCCTCTAGCAAAAAGAGCCCACCTAAGAAAATGCTTTTACCAAGAAGCCATGCTTGATTCTGTTCTTTTGTTTTCAGAATCATCCCCCCCCCGCGCCCCCCCAGGGTTTCTCTGTCCTGGATCTCGCTCTGTAGACCAGACTGGACTTGAACTACAGAGATCTGCCTGCCTTTGCCTTCTGAGTGCTGGGATTAAAGATGTGTGCCACCAATGCCCGGCTCTACATGGAAATTCTTGTCAAAAGTTTGGGCTTGAACTGGTCCTGCTGCGGTTTAGTCCCCCAAACGGAGACCCTTGTATTTCTTTAGTTTGAATGGGAACAACTCAAGCATAGAAGAGTTGGGCAAGTTGATCATCTGGCTAAGGAACCAACCAATCAGGAAGGCAGAGCCGCCTTCAGTCATGCTAAAAAGGAAGAAGAAATGATCATCTCTTTAATGAGACAATGTACATTCACCTTCCCAAAATTCCTACTCCCTAGTTCAGTCCCTATGAGCTGCCTTGGGGTTCTGGAGGGCTCTCCTGCACAAGGCATAACTTTTCCTTCTCTTCTATCTCTTTTGGATGCTGCTGGCTGGAGCCCAACTTTACTTTTCCTGGAACTCTGGGATCCCCTATTGTCTCTGAAGCACCCCAACTCCACCCCCACACCGCACTTTTGACACTTGTGACTGGTCTTTTGTGGCATGGTTGAAGCATGAATCTAATTAAAAACTCCACCCTCACATGGCTCTCTGGCACCCTCTTAAATCTATGCCTATAAATCTATAATAAACTTCCTTATAAACCCACCGTTTGTGGTACATGAGTTTCATTCTTCAGATTCATGAGACAAGAACCTGGAAGTCACTGGCTCAGTGTGGTTTTGATCAAGTTTCAGGACCCTGCCTCCCTGAATGAACTCTGACCAGCTACAGTGTGGTTAGCATGTCTAACAGGCCTTGCCATTCTCCTCCATACCCTCTACCTAGCTAAAAAATAGTTAGATTACATTCCTAAAATCAGCCCCCAAGGTCTGTTCCCTTGTTTTGTCAATCCCTCCTACCAAGACTGATTACCAAGGTCTGGCTATCAAAATGTTCAAGTCCAGCAATCAACCCCCACCTAGCTATCCCAATTAACACATCATCCTAACGTGGGGTTTCTCCTTTTACCTTTTTAAACAGCCATTTGCCTATTGGGCATGTCTATCTCTTCTCTATCCCTCCTCCCGCTCCCTTGTTCCCTTTCCCTTATTCCTCAACCTCTATCTCCTGTCTTTGTCCCTTATTCCTCTGCCCCTCTAGGACAAATAAACCTTCTTTGTGCTGAGAACTTGATACTGATTCTTTCACTCCCCAAGAAAGACTATGTTGTTCTCAGAGTCATCTCAATATCACCATACCGTTTCTACAACAGCTAGGAAATATAAACAACCTAAATGCCCATCAACTGATGAGTGGATTAGGAAAATGTGGTACCAATTCACAATGGAATATCACTCAGCTGTAACAAAACTTGCAGGTAAATGGGTAAAACTGAAAAAAATTATACTGAATGAGGTCACCTAGGCACAGGAAGACAAATGTCACATTTCTCTAATGCATAGATCCTTGTTTCCAATCTTGTTTTGCATGTTTAACCTGGAGTACTATAGAAGACAGAAAACTAGAAATGAGCTACTAGGGTTGGACAATTAAGGAAGACTAGTAAATTAAGACAATTAAGAGACTAGTAAAACAAGTAAAAGATAGAGAGGGGAATCCAGCTGGCAGAGATTCAGCATGAAGGGGCTGGGCAGGAGGCTTAACCAAAATGTAACCTAGGATCTTCCAATACTAGAGAGAAACTACAGTGAGGGGGACAGAACACAGATGACATGAGAGTAGAGGGAATACAGCAGGGGTTCAAGGTCTAAGTGGGGTTAGAGGGATTGAGAAGGAGGAGGGGAGGAGAGAGGGTTGGTTAGCCCACACAGTCTACCAAGAAGAAACCCTGTAGAAACCCACTAACGTATAAGTCATTAAAAACATACAATGTTATTAGAAAGGGAGTTTGAACAAATACTTTTAAAAAGGCCTCCTTAATCCCCGCCTTTGCCCTCCCTTCTAGAGAGCAGTGTAGGACCCCTCCCCTACTCTAGCCCATTCTTTAGCCTTACAAATGTTTGCTTTTGGCGCCTTTACAGATTGTTAAATAGATGCCAGGAGGAGCCCTTTGGTGAAGTTTAATAGTTTTTGGTTAATCTATCTGTATACTTGACTTCCTGAATGTTCTTCTAGGAACAATTTCTTCTGATACTTAACAAAAACTTCAAGGGTTGGAGAGATGGCTCAGAGATTAAGAGCATTAATTGCTCTTCCAGAGGTCCTGAGTTCAGGTCCCAGCAACCACATGGTGGCTCACAACCATCTGTAATGAGACCTGGTGCCCTTTTCTGGAATGCAGACATACATGCCCACAAACTACTGTAAAAATGATAAATAAATCTTTAAGAAAGAAAACTTCTCTTTGTTCTATGGCTTTGTATTCATTCAGTCTACTATGCCAAAGGAATTGATGTCTTTCTTACCCTAGATTTCATTACAGAACTTGCCCTTTGAATGAAAAAGAAAAAGAAAAAAAGAAATTAAAAGAAAAAAATAGGAACATGACTAGTCCTAGGTATGATGAAGGAACAGGTTTATTGAAGATAAAAGGGAGACTTAGTCAGAGGCAGGGACATCTAGGAGAGTCCAGAGCTGACATGAGCTGGACCATGTGGAGAAAGCAGGAAAGGAAGGGAGAGGGAAGAGGGGGAACCAGGCGCAGCAGCCAAGAGGTCAAAGACACAAAAGAACCTATTGGGTTCTTATAGCATGGTTGGATTATATAGGGAAAAACAACCCAGCCTCCTTAGCTGGAGAGTTTAGAGTAGGGTCAGGGTATGTTGGTCATGAAGGCTCTGTAATGGGTAAGGACTGAGGAATGCTGGGAGAACTGGCAGCCAGGTCCTCTTTGATATGTTAAATAGGCATCTCAGACATTTGTCCCCGATTTGAAACATGATCCCTGAGGATAGCTCACCCTGCCTTCTGTGGAGAAATAATAGCTGGCCATATCATCAGCTCCTAGTGTCTCAGATCTGAGAGCTGATTAAATATTTATGAAGGGCCTATGCTGTGACAGATGAGCACTTGATGTTTCTGTTTTTCTCTCTTCCCTTCTCAGGGCTAACTCATCCTTTATCCGCCCTGTTCAGCATCCTGCGTATTCATTTACAAAGCTATCGGAAGTATTGCCATTTAGGAACCAGCCATTTCTCACATCACTGGGAGCCCCTCTTCTTTGCCCTTTCTCTCCTCTGCCATTTTCAGGATGGTTGCCTTCCCTTATTTTTATTTCTTGCTGTTTTTGTTTTGCCGCTATACATTTTTATTGTTGGTCCTATTATTGTGCAAGACGAACTCACAAATTAAGTTTCTGAGTTTTTGTTTTTCACTTTTTGATGCTGCAACACTATCATGTAGCTAAAACTGTTCTCAAGTTAGATATGCAGCCAGGGTGCCTGATTACCCTTTCTCCACATCCCAAGTTCTGGGTTTGTAAGTGTGAGCCAACAGGCTCAGCAAGTTTCTTTTTCTGTTACTGGTTTTCTTTTTTTAAGATTTTTTTTTACTTTATGTGTAGGGTGTTTTCCCATTGTACACTCTGTGCATGCAGTGTTTGCAAAGGCCAGAAAAGGGCATTGGATCCTCTGGAACTGAAGTCACAGGTGGTCGTGGGCCACAATGCAGACACTGGGAATTGAACCTGGGTCATCTGGAGGAGCAGCCAATGCTCCTAATCACTGAGCCTTATCTTCATATTGCATATTCTTATTTTTAAGATTTATTTTAACTTTAAAATTATATGCATTTGTCTATGTTTGCTTATGTATTTTGTGTGTGTGTGTGTGTTTGTGTGTGTCTGTGTGTGTGTGTAGGTGTAGTGGGATATTCACTTTGCTTCTGTGGCACTGACCACACCCATTGAGGGGTGGAGCCAGGGGCGGAAGTGACCTGTGGAACTATATTGCGGTTTAATAAGGGTCAGGATAAACAAATAGGCCGAATAGATGTTTATTCAGGGAGAAACAACTCACAACACAGACAGATGAACACAGCAGTTGGAACCAGATGTGCCTCTCTCCACATATTGCCAGAAAAAGAGAGCGTTCCTCGCCTCCACTCAGACCTAGTTCCACAGCTCACTTTTGCCCTGGTAGGTGTTGCATTGGGGTATCTCACCTAGTGTTAGCATTGTCATAATCTGGATGGAGACATCATGATGCCCCATAATCTTCTTTGGAGACCTTAGGTCACTGATGGGATCCTGGAGTCTCTGTCCGATTTAATAAGCTTTTTAATCAACATTTTAAATGTCATATTTTGTAGATCTCTGAAGTTTTTGAGGGTTGCCCAGGTATATTTGAGTAGACAACTTTGCCTCTAGTTACTAAGTAAGGTTTATTCCTGCAATTAATCGATCATAATTAAAGAACTTGGTCACTTATAAAAATGACTGTTATCTTGCATTCTGTAACAGTCTACAAGACTGTTAGCAACTTCTATAAGACTAGGACTTTACATTCCATTCCTGTCAGGTTTAGCCCTAAAAATGACGATTTTTGAATTGAAGCTAATTAACCAAATTAGCCATTCCAAGGCTAAAAATAGAACAAAATTGTATCAAGCTGTTAAGGCTGTCTCCTGGAAAGGTGAGAAGGGAAAGGACCCAGGGTGAAATGGGAACAGAGGAAGCCTAGGTGCTAGCTTTGCCCTTGATATCAATGCAAACATCTGACTGCAGGTGGTCCCAGGCTACCCCTGTAAAAAGGTTTATCAGCCCCCAAAGGATTGAGACCCATGGGTTTTGAAGCTGCTCCAAGCCCTCTGCCAGACCGCTTAGGCCATTGTCTTGCTGCATCACAAGAAGTGAACATCCCAGTTTTGGTTAGCATTTGGTGCTAACGGCTGTGATCCTAATTTTTACCTTTTTATTTTAAGTTTAAATATAAAACATTGTATAATCACAGATGTCCCACAGCCTTATAAATTTAAAGACCATTGTAAAATAATTCAGTGACCAGAACTCAGAGATAAATGTTGAGCCCTGACCATGAATGCAGGCACAGCAGCAGGCGATTCGTGGTGGCTGAGCAGTGTCAACAGAAATATCCAAACCACTTCTGCTTCAGCTCTATGCTGTTGCGGCAAGTTGTTCCCGCCGGCGCCAGCCCGCTAGCCCGCCCTGCCTGCCGCCAGTCTGGGCCCACAGCCGCGCCAGCCCCAAATAACACTCAGAGACTCTGTATTTGATACAATCCTGTTGGCCAGTTACCATTATTGTTAATGGGCTAGCTCTGCCTTAATTATTAACCCATTTCTACTTATCTAAGTATTTCCACGTGGTCGTCTTATGGGGAGCCGCGGCAGGCGTCCTGCTTCTTCCCGGGCTACATCTCGACTCCTCCCTACTACTTCCTATTTCCTCCTCCTGGTCTCCTAGCCCTGCCTATCTTGTTTCCAATGGCCACAGAACTTTATTAACCGGTATTAGAAACATATATACAGAATAACATCTCCCATCACTATGCTTACAACAAAACTTACCGATCTCACCAGAAAACGCAAACAAAAGTTAACAGAACGAGCATACAGAACTTTCTTAGGAAATAGACAAAACTTTTCAACAAGACAAAATTTTAACCAGAATTAACCGAACACGGTCCAATAACTTTACATCTGCATCAACACACAAAAACCTGTACCTGAGACTAGCAGTAGTTTTGTTTTATTTTCCACCCTTCCCAATAATAATTTGTAATCAAACCCTCTAAATGATGACAGATATTTAAAACGCATGGGATCTGAATGACCACAGAAGCCCTGGTAGACGGAAACTGTTCAGCTATCAACAGGATGTAGCCTCCATTGTAGCCCTGGCTACAGCATCACAACACAGCTGCCATAACTTAGCGACCGTAGGATTCCCTGCCCTTGACCCACGGGGCAACCCTCAGTCACATTTGCCCAGAAGTCAAAGCAGGCAGCCCCCCAGGGCAAGCCAAGGGAACCCCATTCACCTGAGTGTGCTGGCCCACAACCCATGTTTGTATGGCATAATGTTGTGACCAAATTCTGAACCCCAAAATCACCAAGAGCCCTGTTCTGATGGAGAAGCAGAGTCTTTTATTGTTTAACAAGTTAACTGTCTTAACCTAGCTCCCTCATCTGTCCAACACAGCAGTTGGTGTGAGAAGGTCCTCGATGCAGGGAATTTATTGGGTAGAGCAAGAGGCATGTGTGTGTGTGGGGGGGGGGGGGAGTCTGTAACAGCCTCAGGATTGGTGCACTTCCAAGCTTGGGCAACACGTCCTGTGTTGATTGGTCAATTGGTTGCCATGGCCTATAGGTCCTCCCAGGGCAGTTGCTAAGCTCTGCACTGCACTGTTGGCCACTTTTACCATAAAGCACTCCTAGAGCCATAAAGCACATCCAGAATCCTGCCAGCTAACTTCTGATTAGTTCCTTGACAGTGGAGAGTATCTGACCTCCTAGTGACTGGGAGGACAGGCAAGGCCAGGAAGCTCAGCACATCTTGCTGTGTCAGAGGCCTACATGTTGCTTTACAGTACAAGTAGCATAGCAGTGCTGTGCACAGCATAGCAACTGCCCTGGGAGAGCCTATAGGCCATAGCAACCAGTTGACTAATCAACACAGGACAGAAGAGACTGTTGTGTACCCCCCTAGACACTCCCCTTATGCTGCCCAGTAAGCCCCCCCACTTTGTCTCAAGGTTTCTCTGGGTCCTTCTCCCACCATTCACCTTGATGAATGGAGGAAGGTCCCCAGTTAATGCAGTTAGCTCATTAAACAACAATAAAAGGCTCTGCTTTTGCATCTGAACAGGTCTCTTGGTTATTTGGGGGTTCAGAATTTGGGCATAAGAAGTTATTTGCCTCATTCCATTTGGAAAAAATAAAGGAGATTAATAGACATAAACACAGAAACAAATAACTAGCCCAGAGAAAGAAGCACAGAATACTGACAGACAGAAAAAAATAACACAAAGTGACAGACCAAGACAAAGAGTATTCACTCATCTGCTTGGTTTCTGATTTTCAAAATGATCACATGTTGGGGGGGGGTCTTAGGGAACCAGGTGTTGTTCTTTTGTTATAGTTATAAGAATAAAGGTTGGAGAAGGTGGGGAAGGTCCCAAGTGAGGGTCCTAAGTGAGTGGGAACCCAAGGTAAGGGACCACGTGGGAGAGCATAGCAGGTTCCATAGCAGATGAGGGTGACGAGGCATCGAGGCAGAGGGAATAACACGCCAGGCAGATAGAGTTTAAATGAGTTTATTTAGAAAGGGGCGTGAGGGAGAAGGGAAGAGACATAGAAGCACCAGGAACAGAAGAGAGAGGGGAAGGGGGGGTAGCCGATGGCCAACCGAAAGCAGGAGAGAGCAAAAGTAGAGAAAGCAAAAGAGAAAGAGGGGGCGTGCTTGCTTTAAAAGGGAAATTGAGTCCCCTATGAAGCCCGTAACGAGTGACGTTGTGATGACATGGCCATGCGTGTCCCACCCACCTCAGGGGGCAGGGTCAGCAGACTGCTGGTTTCCAACACCAGGGACAACTGGGTTTGATAAAATGAAGGGGGTGGAAACAAGTGTCAGACCACGTGACCTTCTCTAGAACAGTCTGTCTTGAGTCACCAGCCTTACAGACTTTAAAACAAGCACACATACAGACCCAGGCATAAAACAAGCATCATACTGTGGCCACAGTATCATACAGAATCAGAAAGAGAACAAATAGTACAGCAAACATCTCTTGAAAGACCCACAGAGCGTGGACCCTCATGCTCTGAGTCAGAAAAGGCGACACCCCAAATCACTCACGAGAAGCGGTCTTGATGCAAATGCATGAGGTCTTTTATATTCCAAGTGTTCTGGGCTCCACAGTCATACGCCACGCTGGGGTAGAGGACTGAGGACCCCAAGTACAGAATTGAGACAGCTTTTATAGGGTTACAACAAAGCCCATGCATCGTAAACCAATTATCTTATAGCATCAAGAGCCCGCGCGGTGCAGGCCAATCAATTTAAACCATCAAAGCCAGCTTTATAGACCAATCAGTTTTCTATAACCCTGGAGGTCTGCATTTGCTCGGGCTCCTAGGTGGGGTGACAAATGGCAGTTAGGTTAGGTCACTGGGTCGGGGGTTTCACAAGCCGTTTATGAAATCAAGCGGCAAGGAGTGTGACCTCTCTCACCTATTTACTAGCTGAGGACAGGGTCTGGAATTTAAGGTATTTAGTATTTTTAAACTTCTAACTTCCTGGGGTCATTGGAGAGTTAGGCTGTATTTTTTCATCCTTACACTCTCCTGGCGCCCAGAAACAAAACCATAACTCAGGAGTGACCCACAGCATCTACAAGGGTTAACAGAATGGATTTAACCCCACTCAAGAGTGCTGAGATGGCTCCTAGGCACCCCGTCTGTGGTGTCTTACACATCCATGTAGACCATCTACAGGCTATTGCAAACTTTGGCCCACTTAGGAAAGTATATCCAAAGGGCGAATTTACAAAAGGATATCCAAAACAGACCTGAAGTGAAAGTAAACACAGAAAATTCACTAGCCTGCTGAAGGCTCTACAGGGCGGTGGTTCTGGTGGGTTTGGGGGATTCAGGACGAGCCCCTCAATGTTGTGCCCAGATCACAGAGTCCCCCAGACACCTACAGGGAGACCAAATCCTGTAGCTTGACTCTGTCTGTCCGATACATCGGTTGAGAGCAGAAGAGTACCCAGTCCAGGTGGGGAAGGGTTTTTATCATAGTAGAGGTTGGGATTGAGGGGATTTTTAGGGTTTAAGACTGACTTTTGTCTAGGGGTGTCTTGGTGAAAGGGGATGGATGTGTGCTTAGGCTAAAGGACATCAGGTGATCCTATCTATAATGGCTGGAATGTTAGGAATTTCCTTTAGAAATTAGGTACTTTCCCCTCTGCTGTTCCCTTCCAGGGTAGTGCCCAGGTGGCCCCAGCTTGTGGTCTCTCCTGGAGTCCAGTGTCTTCCCCCCTCCAACTGAAACTTCAGGCCTACTTTGTGGTTGGCATGGTATTGGTGCTACCCATCGGTGTGTATGAAGTTGCCCTGGACCTCACACTACAAAAACTAAGATCTAGTTTAATAAACATCTCTGTGAGGTCCAAAGGAAACTCCATTTCCCCAGATTCTGAAAGGCAGTCCTGGACTACAGCAGCATCCCTCAGAAACTTGTGAGACTGGTTCCCACTAGCCAAAAGGAGTCATTCTCCTGTCGAGAAAGAAACATAAGGCTCTGCCATTAATGGTCTCCCCATTCTCTACTTTCTGCTTTCCCAAGAATGTTTGGAACAGGGCAGGCTTGGCAGTTTGTAACAAAGCTTTCCCTTTTCCACCTGCAGAACTGCCATTTTGGTGTCTTTACTGTACTCCTTGCCTTAAATTTTAACCTAACAGTTCAAGATCCAAATGAATCTAAAGTACATAGCACCAAAAGATGATTCATCAAATGCTGGGCTTTCCTCAAACTTCATTTTTGTTTGTTTTAGAACTTTTAATAAGAAAAAGCAGTTTGTCTCTGCCTTATTTGTTTTCACAGCCTATTCAAAGATCTGGGTATACACTGTTTTTGTGTATTTATTTTGAGGTAGAGTGTCTCTGTGTAATGTAGGTTGACTTTAAACTCTAGATCCTTCTTGTTTTAATAAAGCATACTGGGTTGGGACCAAGAGTGTCAGGTTCCCGGTCCCACTGCCGGCGATGGAGAGGGCAGATGGATGGGGAAACAGAGACCTGTGGACATGACTCAGTAAAGAGACAGAGACAGAAAGAGGACAGAAGAGAAGAGGGAGACAGGAAAAGTCCTGTCTGCCCCAGGAGACCTGTGGGGAAGAGCACAAAATGAGCACGGCTTTCTTTTAAAGGCCAGGGTACATACACGTGCCACGAACAGGTGAGTGAGAGGCGGGGCCAGGTTCGCCTGGATTGCAACATTCCTGCCTTAGGGGCTAAAGATAGGTGCCACAACATTCATCAGATTTTAATTACTACACTGTAAGGAATTCATGCTTTTTCTTTGTTTTGTTTTGAGACAGGATCTTTTTTTCTTTTCTTTTCTTTTCTTTCCTTGGTTTTTGGAGACAGGGTTTCTCTGTGTAGCTTTGGAGCCTGTCCTGGAACTAGATCTGTAGACCAGGCTGATCTCCAACTCACAGAGATCCACCTGCCTCTGCCTCCTGATTGAAAGCTTGAGCCACCACTAGCCAGCAAGACAGGGTCTTTCTGTATAGGCCTGTTTATCCTGGAACTCATTCTGTAGACCAGACTGGCCTACAGAATCCACCTGTCTCTGCCTCCTGAGTACTGAGATTTAAGTCCTGTGCCACCACACCTAGCTTGGAATCCATGCTTTCTAAACACTTAGATTGATGCCATGAAAAATATATTTGTTTTTGTTTTGTTTTCCATGAAGTGAGACTCTTCATTCCCAATGTTGTCCAGTCAGACTGGGGACTCAGAGTGATTCTGGGCTGAAATTATCCTCCTGTTATAACCAGCATTCCTGGAAACAATGATTAACTTCCTCTGCCAGGTTTTACAAGACCTTACCAAAAGAGACTCCCACCCCCACTCCGTGTGTGTGTGTGTGTGTGTGTGTGTGTGTGTGTGTGTGTGTGTGTGTGTGTGTGGTTTTGTAGTCAGACTTTTCTTTGGGCTGTTAACTCATAAATAATGATACAGAGACTTCTTATTAATTATGAAAGCTCGGCCTACAGCTTAGGCTTGTTTCTAATTAGCTCTTATAGCTTGAATTAACCCGTTTATATTAATATACATTCTATTGTGTGGCATTACCTCTTTTCGATCTTGCACATCCTGTTTTCCCCTCTGTCTGCTGGCATCTCCTGTGTGCCTAAATTCCTCTTTCTCTCCCCAGAAATCTTTCCTAAACCTCCTGCCTAGCTATTGGCCATCTAGCTTTTTGTTGCACCAATCACAGCAAATAAATCTTCACACAGTGTACAAATACCCCCCAACATGGTGTTGTATGTGGGGGCAAGTATCCACAGGATCAGAGGAGGACATGCTCTTTGCCTTATTCCTTCAAGACAGGGTCTCTCATGGCATCGGGACTGGCTCAGAGGGCTAGCTAGCAGGCTGCCATCTCTCCCTCTTACCACTTGTCTCTGCCCACTAACTCTGGGATTGCAGGTGTTGAATCCGTGCCTGGATTTTCACATGGGTGTTGGATGTTTGAACTCATGTCCTCAGCCTGCAGAACAAGTGTTCTTACCCACTGAGCCACCCTTCCAGCCAAGAAAAATAATTTAAAATATATTTATTATTTTTATTATTGTATGTGTGTGAATATATGCATGTGGAGGCCAGAAATCTCTTTTGGGGATTCTCTCTCTCTCTCTCTCTCTCTCTCTCTCTCTCTCTCTCTCTCTCTCTCTCTCTCTCTCTCTCTCTGGTTTTTTGAGACAGGGTTTCTCTGTGTAGCCTTAGCTGTCCTGGAACTCACTCTATAGACCAGGTTGGCCTTGAACTCACAAAGATCCACCTCACTCTGCCTCTCAAGTGCTGGATTAAAGTTGTGTACCACCACTGCCCAGCCTGGAAGTTCTTTTCTTCCACTGTGGGTGTTATTCAGATCACCTGCCTTGTCAGAAGGGGCAGGGACAGGTAGAGGAAAAGAAAGGAAAGAAGGGACAGAGGAATAGACAAGAGAAGCCAAATATATTACCATACATATGTAATGAACCCTACCTACAGAGGAGGCTGAGGTGGGAAGATACAAAGTTTAAGCCAGACTATGCAACTGTGTGTGTGTGTGTGTGTGTGTGTGTGTGTGTGTGTGTGTGTGTGTGTAACTGTGCATGTGGAAGGCAGAGATTGCTATCTGTTGTCTTCCTCAATAACTTTCCACCTTACTTAAAATATATATATTTTGGGCAGCCCATTGCCCAGTGGTTTGGGTGGGTGGAAGATAGCCAGGCAGGAGGCCCACTAGGATGGGCAGACAAGTATGTGGTGGAGAAAAGAGAGGTAGAGTTGTTTGTACACTGTGAAAAGAGATGGAACTGGAGATGAGTGAGGGTGAGGAACAGCCTCACGTGAGAGGCCTGTGCTGCCACCTGAGGCCATGGGGTGTCAGGATCCGTTCTGCCACTGAGAGCCATGTCTGGGTCTGTGCCTCTACCACAGCCAGGATCTATGTTGATGTCTGTGACCCATGTTACCACCAAAGGCCATGTGGATGTTCATGGTCTGGGCTGCTACCTGTTAATGTCCCAGCACCTTGCTGAGCTGGTCCTGTCCTCTCTGGCCCCAGTGGTGTGGGCACAGGAGAGCTGGCAGACTGACTGATTCAGCTACCACCCAGGCCCACATCCAGGGTTTTGAAACGGCCCACCCCAACATCGTCCCCATCTGGAGCATGTGAGGGGGCCGTAAGAGGCTGCAGAACATCCTAGAGAAGTTTCCATGAGGGTTCAGTATTGGTGGAGTAACAGAAGCCAGAGGCCTTGATTAGACCAATGACTCATTGCTGTGAGTATTTGTAAGTAAAGCTGTTTGGGCAAAAGAGTATAGTGCATGAACTCCCAATACCAATACAGTGAATGGGTGTGTGAGAGAGGGGAAGGAAAGATGGAGGGGCACAGTGGGACATGTACAGATGGACTGGAGATGTAACAGCTCCCATGGGTGTGAGAGAAGGCTGCGCTTGACATGCCCAGAGGGGTCGGCAAGATTTTTTTAAATTTAGTTTTTAGTATTCTTTTGTGGGGGAGACTACAAAGGTGGAGGGGGGATATGGAAGGGCTGGGAAGAGTGGGACTAGAGTGCATGATGTAAAATTCCCAAAAAATCAATAAAAAAGTCCAAAAATTTATTTCTGAGATTATACTATAATTACATTTCTTCTCCACCTCCCTCTCTCAAAGCCCTTTTAGATAGTCCTCTTTGTTCCTTTTCAAATTCATGGCTTCTTTTTTCATTAATTTCTGTTACATTTGTGTGTGTGGGGGGGGGTGTACTTTTATGAGACAAGGTCTCCTGGAGACCTAGGGCTAGCCTGGCTGGCAAGTCCCAGGGATCCTCCTGTTTACCCATCTCTAGTGCTGGACTTACAGATACCGGCATACTCAGCTTCTTGTGTGGGTTGTGGGATTTTTGTTAAGGATCTGAACTTGTCTCCACATTCATGTGGTATCAATTCATTGACTGAGTCCTCTCCTTAGCCTCCAGCCATGGAAACTGTGTGTCAAAATAAAGTTTGGAAAGGGTTGAGAATCTAGCTCACTGGCGTAGCGAGTGCTGTCCTGGGATCTCCAGGGCCTGTATTCAATTTCCTGGTACAGAAGAGAAGGCAGAGAAGGTACTCAGTGATGGAATGCCAGCTGAGCATGTTCAAGGCCCTGGGCCCTGCAAAAATAACCAACATGTCCCTGCGGCAGCCAGGCTGTGTGCAGATGTCCAGGGCTTCTGTTGCCATTGAAGGCCATTCAGATGCCTAGGATCTGGGACCACACCTGGGGCCATGTGGAGGTTTGAGGGCCATGCTGCCCTTGGATCCATGCCAGTCTAAGTGACCTGCACTGCCAACAAGGGCCATGGTGACATCTGGGTCCGGGATGCCAAGGACCATGTCTGGGTCCATGTCCCAAGTGCAGGTCTGAATTGATGTCCATAGTCATAACACCTCTAAGGGCCACATGATGTCAAGGACTGGACCCCCACCTAGGGTTGAGCCTCTGACGGGCGTGCAGATCTGAGTAGCCTGTGCTGCCACCTTGGGCCATGGTGTCATCCTGGCCTGGGCTGCTGTCAGGGAAGCAGTGAGGACAGGGCTGCACAGAGTTGGTCCCACCGCTCCCTGGCTGCAGCACTAGGGAGAACTGGCCCTGTACCTCCCCAGAGCAGCACAATAGAGCTGGCCCCTGCTGGTGTGGGTGCAGGTGAGCTGACCCTCAAGACTGAAGACTGGGGGAGCTAGCCTCCATCCCCCATCTGCCACTCAGTGGCATAGGTGAGGGAGAGATACCTACCTTGCCCCTCCCCCCTTGCCACCTACTGTAGGCAGGAAACGCTAGTCCTGGGGTCACAGGCTGCAGCACTCGGGACAGTGGACCCTGTACCTCGTCTAGGGAGCACAGTAGAGCTGGCCCTTCTGACAGAGGTGTGGGTGATCCAGTGCAATGAACGGCCCCACCCTTCGTCTGCCTCATGGTGGAGTGGGAGAGGGAAGGATGAAATCCCCGCCCCCTGCCCTAGCCCTTTGCCACCTGTGGTGGATGAGAGAGCTGGCTCTGAGATCATGGGAGTGGGAGGTCTGGCACCGACCCCCACCAAAAGCAGCACTTGGGAGAGCAGACCCTGGGCAGCACAATAGAGCTGACCCTTTTGGCAGGGTCACAGGGGAGCCTGGCCTGTGGGTGTGACAGCAGGAGAACTGCCCATCCTCTCCTTCGTATTCAAGGGTGGCAAGAGTTAGGGAAATATGACCCTCGACACTGTCCAACCCCCCCCCCCCACACACACACAGGCATGAGAGCTGGCCTGGGGACATGAGTGCGAAAGAGTAGGTCCTGCCCCTCACCAAGTGCAGCAGTCTAGAAAGGAGACCCTGCACCTTGCCTGGGCAAAACAGTGGAGCTGGCCCTGGTGGTGTGAGTGTGGGTGAGTGGGACCCAAGGTGTGGTAGCAGGAGAATGGGTCCTTGCTCCCTGTTGTCTGCTAAATTTGGTGAGCTAACTGGAGCAGTGCTGGGGAGCTTGCCTGGGTTGTGATAATGGGGGAAGCTGGCAGGATGACTAACCCAGTGACTACCCAGGGTTAAGAGTTGGCTCACCCCAACATACACCTCATCTGTGAACTGCTGGAGCATATGAAGGGGCCAGACCTGCAGAGCCAAAGCTACAGGATCTCCCCGACACAAGACAACAGCAGGATATCCCAGAGTCCCAGTGATGGCTCACTATCAGTGGTGTAGCAGAAGCCAGAGGCCTCAAGCCACACCAGTGACTCATTGCAATAAACACTTGCAAGCAATGATGTATGGACTAAAGGGTCTATATATATTGTATGACTCACTTGGCCACACTACAGCTTCCAAGTTGAGGTGGGTTTGTTTGTTTTTTAATTTGCCTTTTTGTTGTTGTTTTACTTTTTTGTTCTGTTTTGGTTTTACTTTTAAATTTTGTTTTGGGGGGAAGTACAGGGCAGAGGGCAGAAGTGAGAGATGGGGAGGTGAGTGGGGTCAGGACACATGATGTGAAACCACAGAGAACCAATAGTTTAAAAAAATAAAAATTGCATAGAGTTGAAAACTATTGAGGGGGCAAGGCTGTCCCACAAGCCATTCCTAAGTAACTACAGAGGCTTAATATTAATTGCAAATGTTTGACCAATAGCTCAGGCTTGTTACTAGCTAACTCTTACATATTTTTATCTACACTTGGACACATGGCTTGGTACCTTCTCTCAGTACAGCATGTCCATCTTGCTTCTCTCTTTGTCTGCTCAATGCTCCTCTGACTCTGCCCCTCTTCTTCCCAGAATTCTGTGCCTTGTTCTCCCCCTAACCTATCCTGTCCAGTTATCGACCAGTCAGCTTCTTTATTAAACCAATCACAGCGACATATATTTATACAGTGTAAAGGAATATTCCACAGTCAGTAGGAGCAAACAAAACAAAACAGGGATAAAACAAACAAACAAACAAACAAACAAACAAAAAAACAGAACTGAAAACTACTTAAAGGAGGGAGGGAGGGAAATGTGTGGTTTGAGAGTATAAGTCTAATCTCTTGTTGGATATGAGCTAAGGAAACTGACTCACCTCTCTGAATTTGTATTCCAAGTGAGAGACAAGCAGGTTGACAAAAGGGTGTTGCAGTGAGTCATACAGCAGTGTGGCCCTGGACCAGGATGGGTGGGGACACAGGTCACCATTCCTGGTTGTCAAAAAAAGAGAATAATAAAAAGACCTTCCCAGGTCCTATCACGCCTCCATACCTGCCCTTCCGGTCCACATAGCTGGCCTGCCACGTTCTGCTCTGCTGTCTGTGGTGAATGAGAAAATAGGGAAAAAGAAAAGGCCAATACACAATGCACAGTATAGGCTTCAGAGGTAGATATGGTGATTCACACAGATAGTCCCAGCACTTGGGGGGCTTCCTCCTTGGGTTCTCCACTGTTTGTGTGGGGAAAGGAAAACAGAGCACCTGGCATGACGCTAGGGGACACTGTGTGTCCTAACCATCAATAACACACAGAATATGGCCCTTATGCCTAGATGATTGACTAGTTTCCCTCTAAGAAAGGACATTGGCTGGGTCAGGAGTTCAATGCCAGCTTTGGCTTCATAGCAAGTTTGAAACGAGCATGGGCTACATGAGACTCTGTCTCAGAAAACTTAACTAAATGATGGTGATAGGTTGGACTGAGAAGATAATGATAATGTGAATCGTGGTCCCTTAATACCTACCAGACTGAGAGAATCTTGGTTAGCTAATGGAGATAAAGACAGGGCTTCCTCAGAATACCTTTAAATTAATGTCCATTCAATGGCTGTAAGAGTTGACCCATTTTTTAAATTTTAAAAACACATTTCACTTTGAAATAATTATTGATGAATAGGGAGTTGCAAAGACAATGAGAGAAGGTCCACATATACCCACCCAACTTCCCACCAGCACAGGTTCTTACATAAGCAGTGACATGCTGTCGAAACCAGACTGTGGACATTGACATAACCCAGAGAACTAGTTTAGACTCTGTCAGCACAACATGCACATGGGTGCACACGTATGTGCTTCTCTGTGCTCTCATTGCATGGCTGTCTATAGTCGCCACCTCAGTTCAATACAAAAGCATTCCGCCATTAAAGGACCCCTTGCGGGGCTGGGAAGACAGCTCAGTGGTAGAGATCTTGCTTAGTGAGCCAAAGCTCTGGATCCCATCCCCAACCACAAAAGCGATACAACTCCTTGCGCTGTTTGGTTATACTCACACCTACTCTGTTCTCCTCTCCCCCACCTTTGGGGTGTTCTGTTTTCTTATTACACGGTTGATATTTCTTATTACAGTGTCACATTTTTACTCAGCTGAATAACAAAGGGCAGCTTCCTCCTTGGGTTCTCCACTGTTTGTGTGGGTAAAGGAAAACAGAGCACCTGGCATGACGTTAGGGGACACTGTGTATCCTAACCATCAATAACACACAGAATATGGCCCTTATGCATGTATGATTGACTAGTTTCCCTCTAAGAAAGGACATTGGCTGGGTCCAGATAAGCACTCCAAACTGATAGGAACTCAACAAATATTTATCAGGGAACTACACTGACTGGGCAGGGAGGGGCACATTCCAGGGCAGGTCCCTTAAAGAGACAGAACGGTTCTCTGTTCAGAGAACCAGTGTTTTCAAATGAGCAAGGCTTAGAGCAAGTGCAGAGCGGAAAAGTTGGCAGGTGTTGATTTGAGTTTCCTGTTGACAGTTCCTTAATTCAAATAAGACACAATAGCAAAACACACTGTAGCGTGTTCCTGCAGTGTTCACGAAAGGACTTGAAGTCCCTCTTGAAGGCCCCTTCTCAACTCCACAGCATGCCTTCAGAGGGAGGTGTCGATGCCAGCTGTGTGACCAGAAAGACAGTGAATGGAATTACCAAGTAGGGGAGGGGGTCAATTAACCTTGGCAGTAGGCACAGTGCCGAAGACTTCAGGCAATACCTCATTTAATCTGTGTAATTACCCTGAGTTGAGTGATCTTATCTTCATTTCATGACTGAGAGAGTTGAGACACATAGAACTTAAATGTTTTATTTATTGAGGCCACACACGCAGTGAGCGCAAGATGGGGAACTGAACTCACTTTGGTAGACCAGCACCAGCAGTCTTCACATTCATTGGTCTCAGGTGTGACACAGAAATGGACACATGCTTTCTGTTTTCCTTTTGAAGAGGGTCTTTTTTTGTGGAGCCCAGGCTGGCCCTTGAACTCATAACCATGCATGCATGTGATGATCTCACTCCTTGGACATCAGCTGCATATTGACCCATTAAATGGTTAAATGCAAGGAATCCATAAACATAGATTAGAGGTGATGTGTATCGTGCCAGAAGGTGTCCCCCTCAACTAGCCCTCCTCCCCTTGTTGGTTTGGAGCCCAGCCTGGTTCCAAACCTGTAATCCTCCAGCCTCAGCCCCCTGAGAATGGGGATTACAGGCATGTGCTACCATACCTAAATCAAGAAGAACTTCACATGGACTAAGTAATTATAGCTTTGCCTGGTGTTTGGATGACAGTGTGGGGTGGTTCTTGTTTTTTTGTTTTTATCGTATCATTTTTAAGCTTATAAAATAACCAGAAACTTGATGTCTGAAGGATTTTCACTAGAAAGAGGATTAATCACTTTGCAGTGAAGTCTCTCATTAGTGCTCCACCCTCATCTACTCCAGGGCTTGCTGCAGGGTAGGTACCCAGAGTCACCTCCTGGTACCGGGTGGGTTAGTTCCTGCTAGTGTTCACATTAGAAAGGTTAGGAAGATGTAAACGCCTCCTGCTTGCCCCCAGGCCTGAGGAGTTGTGAGCTCCTTCTCCAAGATCTCCAAGATGGAAAGAGACTACCAAACTCATTGTCCTCTGACCTCTACTGGGGAGGACAAAGACCACGGCACACGCTCTTGCCTACCGCCAATAAATGAAATATAAAAACGAAAACTCAGCTAGGAGACAAGGACTCTGGATAGGAAGAAGGGAAGATAAGATTAAGTAAAAAGTTTTTTAATACGAGGTATAGATACATTTGTAAACACAACCATATAACTGAACTTAATGAAATGTTATTAATAAAAGTTTAAAAACTGTTCTGTGCATGTGAATTAACATAGCAAATGGTTTTGTATATGCAGTCAGGGGGGAATACTCACTGGATTCGTCATTTCATTCATAAGGGAGAAGGCTCTCAAATTAGGTTGATTTCAACACACCAAGCCAAACAGCTAGTAAACCGCCCACGGAGAATGAAAATGCAAATGAGATATTAACATATGCACCAATTGTGCAAGCCGAAAATCCCAGACCTTTTATTGCAAAGAGGAGGAGTCAAAGATCCTGACAGGACCGGCAGGGCTGCAGTCCCTCCCTCGGGGACTTCCTGCTGTCACAAACTGGGGATTAGCCAAGTGAGCTCTCCGGGAGGGAGAACGCGGGACTGTGCCGGTCTCTGCCGAGTGGGCCACCTCCTAGTGTTTGGGACACATGATCTCTTGATCCCTATGCTGAGGCTGTACTTTCTTATCAGTTTGCTGTGCTTGGTGAAATCAGGTAGGTCATTTAGCCAATGCTTTTAAAAAAATATTAATGGACTTTCAAAGTTCTATGTGAGCTTTTTTGAGGTCAGGAGCTATGGGTAAAATGAGTTTTCTCATATTGAATTTTTTTCCCTTTAATCATAGATCCAACTGTTCTTTCTTTGAATTAACTTAAAAGGCTATAGTAGTATTAATTCGTGCCATAACTAAATTGTCTTTCTACCCATATGAACTTAAGTAACATTTTTTTGAAAATGTAAAAGTTTGTACATTTTTTCCTTTTCACATTTTTAGCAATGGTAAATTATTAAATACTTCCATGTATTTATGTGTATTTAAATCATTATTATTATTATTAAAAAAACCATAATTTCACATACATAAATTCCTTACAATGTTGCATGGTAGATTTATAACTTTAAAATTATTCATTGCTGGGCTGAGTATGTAGTTCAATTGTAGGATAAACACGCCTAGCAAGTATGAAGCCCTGGATTCAATTTCCAATACAAAAAAAGTAATAAAATCAGAAAGAAAATCTTATTCTCCAGGGTGAGCTAACAAAATGAGCTGAAATTCACTCTCAGTCCTTGTAGGAATCTACTTCCTTTTCACACAAAGCTCTTGACTGTGAATTCTAGCATAGCTTTTGTTTGCTTGTTTGTTTTGTAGCCTTGGCTATCCTGGAACTCATGTAGACCAGGCTGGCCTCAAACTCAGATTCACCCGACTCTGTGCCGCCCCTGTCTGGGGCAGATGTCTGACCAGTAAACCACTCATGTTCTATGGCTCGTAAAAGTATTACAGGTGAATAATCTTTGGTTGGGGCAGCACTAGGTTTTAAACCTAGGATGTTACACACCCCAGGCAAACACTCAACTACTGAGTTATGTTTCCAGCTCCAAGAATAACTTTAAAAATGAAAAAACAAACCAACAAGAAACCTCAAATGCAGACAAGATGGGGCAGAAATATGTCTATCCCAGGATCGGCTAAGGTTCCAAATATGAAATTATTTTCTATCACATTTACTTATTTATTTAATATATCTGGGCACAGTGCACATGTGGAATTTAGGGTACCACTTGGAGGAGTTGGTCCTCTCTGTGGGTACTGGAGAGAACTCAGGTTGGCAGGCTTGGGATCAGTTGCCTTTATCTGTAGAGTCATCTTGCTGGCTCCAGTATTAAACTAACTTTTAATGAAAGTGATCTTTGGGGCTGAGAAGACACGGCTTAGAGGATAAAAACACTTCGGAGGGGTGTGAAGACCCTCCTACAACCTCAGAACTCTGGAGACCTACACAGGACCCCTAAGCAAGCTGGCCAGCTGGCCTAGCTGAATCAGGGAGCTCTAGGTTCCAGTGAGAGACCTGACTCAATTTACAAGGTGGAGAGCAACTAAGGGAGACACCTATTAACCTCTGACCTCCGCACGTGCGATGGCACTCACACACGCACACACCACACACACACACACACACACACACACACACCACAGATACATGTGCCAGAAAGAGGAAAGGAAAAGTACTCACTAAACTAATTTGGATGCTTTTCATAAATGCCCAAAGATGTTTTAAGATAACACAGGGGCTGGTGAGACAGCGGAGGGGGTCAAAGCATCTGCCGCACAAGTCTAGGAACTGAGTTAGAACCCAAACCTACTGAAGGGTAGGAGGGGAATACTGACTGCTCCCCACGTGAGAACTGGGGCATGCAAGAGCGTGCACATGCACACACACACCAACAATGACATCTAAAATCCTTTTAAATAAAATAGCGCAAAGGATAAGAACTCAACTGAAACTGTTAAAATCATGCTAATCAATGAAGCTTAGAGTTGACCTAGAAAATTTATAATAATTATATTAGGATTTATTTCCAGCCCACCTTGACAGCGTCATTTAAAGTCTGTGTACAACCCTGGGTGGTAAATAGTATTTTCCCAGTCTGTCATCAACATCAACAGTTGCTAACTAGTTAGCATCTATTATGTGCCCAGACTCTGGAAACCTCCTAGGCCTAATTTGTAATTCTTAGAACAACCCTGACAGTCTGTGGGTTTGGGTAAAGTGAGTGAGGCAAATGACACCCCTCAGAAACAACATCTAAGAGGAAAGACACCAAATCTCAGAAATCAAGTGATTTTTAATTTTTTTTTGAGATTTTATTTGTATGATTGTTTTCTTGAATATATTCTGTGTATGCAGTGTCCACAGAGGCTGGAAGAAGAGGGTGTCTTATCTTTGAGTCTGGAGTTAGATAGTTGTGAGTCACCATGTGGGCGCTAGTAATCAAACCCGAGTCCTCTGGAAGAATAGCCAGTGATCCTAACTGCTGAGCCATCTCTCCAGGCCCATGCTTTTTTTTAACTTAAGTAATTAATTTGTGTGTGTGTGTGTGTGTGTGTGTGTGTGTGTGTGTGTGTGTGTGTGTGTGTGTGTGCCTATATACACAAACCTCACTGTGCTAGTGGAATCAGAGAGCAACTTGCTAGCATCAAGTTCTCCCCTTCCCATTGTGTGGGTTCCGAACTCAGGTCGGTAGGCTTAGCCGCAGGTGCCTTTACCCACTGAGCCATCTAGCCTCCCAATAAGTGATACTATAAGACAGAATTTAAAATATCAAAGGTATTGCAAAGCAATGCATAGTGAACAAAAGGTTAAAAACGTACTTGAAGATAGGCTACTTTTTGTTTTATCGCCTATACTGCTGGTGAAAAGTCGTTTCTAACAGCAACCTGTCCCTTGGCGGCCCAGGCTGGCTTCACTTCCTTGTGCAGCAGTTTATGAGTGTTGTTGACGCTGTGTAAACAGACCTAATCACACAGAGCTTTATTTAGCGTCCCTTCCCTTTTTTTTTTTTCTTTATGGTACACTGCTGATGAACTGTTTTCAGGTGGTTCAAAATACCAAAGGATGTGTGTGTGTGTGTGCGCGTGCGTGCGTGCGTGCATGTGGTGATGAGGATTGAGCCCAGGGCCTCACAAATGCTAGGCTCTACCTCTAAGCTGTACCTCAGCTCTAATGAGCATGCTGAATTAACAAGCATATTGAATTAATTTCCCTGTTGCTGTGGCAGAAGCAACTTAGGGGAGGAAGAGTGGTGTGAGAGGAAGCTGCCTTTCAGGTGGAAAGGCAGGGCAGCTTGGGATGATGGTGGAGGAGCTCATGGTGCAACTGTTACACCTGAGCAGGTCAGGAAGCACAGAGCTGGGACTGGAAGTGTGCCCAGCCTCTAATCCTTAAGGCCTGGCCCTCAGGGACACTTCCTTCAGTTAGGACCCACTTCCCAAGAATTCTACAACCTCTTAAAGCAGTGTCACTGTTTGGGGACAAGTGTTCAAACACACGAGCCTGTGAAAGACATTTCACATTCAAATAATTACATATATGTAAAGACATATGTTTCTGGCTTCAAATTCAACCTGCCTCTGTGTAGCATTGCCTGAAAGATTAGCATCATTATGGTGGTTTTATAAATGCAAGATAGAGGTACAACAGAGGTTAGGCGGTTGATTATGCCAGCTTAAATAGCTAGTGGATGGTGAGTCTGATTCTCAAACCCATGCTTTTCCCAGAACTGTATTGTGTTTTTTTATTTAAATCACTGTGTTTTATTAAGACCGTGCAAAGCAAACTTTGTAAGGAATCTAGTGGTAAATGCCTGTTTCATCTTCATGAGCTAATACTCATGATGACTTAACTCAGCTAGTACAGCAGAAGGGTGAGCATCCAGGGGTGGTGTGATATGTACAGATGTGGCCAGGTTATAAGAAAGTGCAACGGGACTGCCCGTGGGCAACAGACTTTGATGTATCTCAGTTGATAGAGAGCTTGCCTGGCATGCATGAGGCCCTGGTTTGATCACCAGCACTGTATAAACTGGGTGTGGTGTCTGCACCCATAATTTCAGCACACAAGAAATGGAAGCAGAAGGATCAGAAGTTCAAGGTCATCCTCAGCTATACAAGATAAAAAAGTTATTGATGACTGCCCTCTCTGATTTTCTACTTGAATCTGTTTCCTTCAACATAAAAAGGTCATAAGTAGTACTTATGCCACCTCTGACTAGAATGCAGACCCTTCCTCAAAGGGTATTGTATACAGATTCCGTTTCATTGTAATTTTCATCAGTAAGAAATGTTACTTCTGGGTAACTAGTCCAGAAAGGACACAGATATTTTTCCTGTTTCAGTGAACTATGAGACACTAGGTTAAGCTTGAAAAACCAGTTTAATATGCTCTGTGATTACCTGTTTGTACTCTGAATAACCTTGACATTGTAAGAAATCAACAACATAACCCAAAAGTTGTTTGCCTTTGGGAAGCATAAAATAGTTCATAACTTTAAATACACTAGCATAAATGAAAACATATAGAACTCTATATGCATGAAGCCATTGAACACATTTGTTTCTCACAGTGTCTACTGCTTGTATGCTCTCCAGGCTGCTGAGAATTTTGACTCCAGCAAAAAATTCCAGTACTAGGGACACATTTGATACAAGAGCAACATCAACTCAATGCCTGACCCCAAGTAGCTTAAGGTCATTTGTGACATGGTCCAAGATACCACAAATTCTGGACCAAAGATGGAGCTCAGTGATTGCCTCACGTGTGTAAGGCAAAATTAATAAGTGGGCTGGAGCAATGGCTCAGTGGTTAAGAGCAATGGCTCTTCCAGAGGACTGGGGCTTGATTCCTATTACCCATATGGAGGCTCATAACCATTTATTTGTAACCCCAGTTTCAGGGGATCTGATTCCCTCTTCTGACCTCTGCAAATACCAAGAGTGTACATGATACACTCATAAAATAGCTTAACTTTGGACTAGGCATGGAATACCTAATTCAAGAACTATGGAGGCTGAGGCAGAAGCATCATAGCATGAGTTTGAAGTCCACCTGGGTTATAATAGTGCTACCTTAACTCAAAAATCCAATCCAAAGGGATGAGTGAGATGGCTCAATGGTTAGAGGCACTTCTGCCAAGACTGCCAACCAGAGATCCATCTCCAGGACCCACATGGTGTGACTAGAGCGCCAACAACTGTGTCCTTTGACCTCACACCATGACACACATGTGCCACTCCTCATTAGTGTAATTAAAAAAAAATCAAACCAAGCCAAATGAACCAACCAATAAACCCAAGAGCTCTGTTGGAAGGAGGAGGAAGAATGGGCAAAAAAAAAAAAAAAAAAAAAAAGTCCCAGCATGCTGCAGGGCTGGTGCCTGAGAAAGGAAGGGTTGGAAAGACTGAGCAGAGCAACTGGTCTCCACGGTTCAGCAAGTGCTTCAGACAGACTGATGATGAATCCCCAGACAAAGCTACCTGTAAGAGGACAGCTTTTGTGGGATAGAGATGCGTCTTCACTGCTCTATTGCTGTGAAGAGACCCCAAGACCAAGCTAACTCTTGTGAATGAAAGTATTTAATTAGGGACTTGTTTACAGTTTCAGACATTAGTCCATTATTGTGGCAAGAAGCAGACAGGCATGGCACTGGAGCAGTAGCTGAGAGCTTTATGTCCTCATTCATAGGCAGCAGAGAGAGAGAGACAGAGACAGAGACACTCAGAGAGACAGAGATAAGGACAGAGAGAGAGACAGTGAGAGACAAAGAGAGAGAGTGACTGGACCTGGCATGGGCTTTGAAACCTCAGAGCTCGGGCCCCAGAGGCACATCTCCTCCAACAAGGCCACACCTCCTAATCCTTTTCAAACAGTTGTCAACTAGGGACTAAGCATGCAAATATATGAGACTATGGAGAGCCATTTTCATTCAAAGACCACAGGATGGGAGATGCTAGTTCAGAGAACTGAATTCCAAAATAATCTGAAAAGGACAGGTATAATTTCTCTTGTTTCAGATGGGTGGGTTTAAAGGGCAGGTAGCCTGCCAGGGGGCATGGAGAAGTCCCTGTGCTTTCTATAGATCCCTCCCTCTGTAACAAGTTCGCACGACAGCCCAGGCTAGCCTTCAGCTCACCAATCTCCAGTTTCTCAAGGACCCAGATGAATTCGTGGCTTCTGACCCCCTGTCCTGAGGTTCACGTGTCCTAAGGTGAACAGACTAGTAAGCACTGTCTTCCACAGTATGACCTCATTCAGGGCTAATCCCAGCCACATTCCTCTCTTGGACAGGCAGACATGTGAAAAACAGCATGATTCCCCCAGGCTACCTGGAGAGTAAATTGCACAGACTGGAACAAAATTTAGCTTCATGGAAGGACAAGACCCAAAGGGCTCAGCCCCATCCCATGACACCTCCTGTACTATAAGGTGACAAATTAAGCAGTTATCACTCAGGGATGGGCTCTCCCAGCACACAGGTCCAGTCCATGTTCTCCGAGGGCAATTCTTTCTCTAGGAAGCAGAACTGAGAGGTGACAGGGAAGTGTTGACCTACTATGAAGCCATGCCTGACTATACCAGTGTGTATGAGGGTCCAGAGCACTGTTACTTTGGTTACTATTACTATGATTAATGCCATGACCAAAAGTAACCCCGTGACTCTAGCTTATATCAAATCGACAAACAACTAAGCAGCACAAATTGGTTCTCAGTAGTTGCACCCCAAGGTTCCCTTGCCTTTTGGTGGCCCTTGGGTCCCATCCCTGGTCCCTTAGCTTCTCTCTGGCTCACCCAAAATGATGCTCTCCAGCTTGGTGTTGGAGCTCAGTGAAGTGGAGTGTGGGATACTTCCTTACAGGGCTGTTTGCAAATAATTTTGCTTAAAATAATTCGGTTTCTGGTCATTCTGTTGTGTCTGGAAACTAATTAGAATTTTCACCTTTGCCTTGTCTCATGGAGGCTGGAGTTGGCTGCTGGGCCCTGTGCATGTGTGTTCCACCTCTGACTAGCTCACCAAGGTCTGTCATAGCAGCTCTTGAGCAAAGCACCATGTACTATTGCAGAAGTCAAATTCCGCCAAATTCCAAACCCAAGAACTCAGAACTCATCATTTATCTCGTTTACTATTATTATTTAGTATCAAATTTATTATTATACATTTTATTACTATTTATAATATCTATATTACATTAATGTTGCTGCATGTATATATGTTATGTGTGTGCCTCATGCCTCTGGAGACCAGAAGATGGCAGAACCTTTGGAACTGTAGTTACAGGCAGCTATGAGCTGCCACGTGGATGCTGGGCACCAAAACTAGGTCCTCTGCAAGAGCACTCAGTGCCCTTAACCACTGAGCCACCTCTGCAGCCCCTACCTCTATCATCTTGCAGCCTGACCTTTCATTTATTTCAAAATCTCCTCCGTTCCCCTTTGACCAAAGCCTAAGCATCTGCCTGCAGTACCGCCCCTCCCCTCCCCTCCCTCCCCTCCCCTCCCCTCCCCTCCCTCCCTCCCCTCCCTCCCTCCCCTCCCCTCCCCTCTCCATCCCCTCCCACCTTCCTCTTCTTTTGCACTAGTAGAGATTAAATTCAGGTTCATCCATGCTAGGCTCATGCTTCACCACTAAGCTACATCTCTAGCCCTGCTTTCTCCACAGCAGCCACCTCCTCCTCTTCCTCCTTTTTTTATGTATGTATGTATTTATTTTTTTATATTGAGGCAAGGTCAGCCCAGGCTAACCTTGAACTCACTGAGATCCTCCTGCCTCTGCCTTCTGAGTGCTGGGATTCAAGGCGAGCACCATCACACACAGTCGGTTTTACTTTTTGATGTTAGAATTCGCAACTCATCTCCTCCTCTATCACTGCTGTGTCTTTGCCTTGTTCTTCTCTCTGCTTATTTGGAAATAACAGAACATTTTTAAAAAAGCTACAAGCATTGGGGAGCACACAGTACAGCAGAAACCTTTGCAAAAATTTACTTATTGGTTCCTTGTGGAACTCCCTGGGCCTCGAACATGCTGTGCTAAGCCCCTCTGCAACCCTAGATCGATTTATTCTGAACGTTTGCTATGCACATTTCATCATTACTTAGCTAATTCTGTTTTCTGAATCATTTATCAATACATTTGGCCCTTTACCTTTCAGTGCTTTAGTTACATTTTTTAAGCTTTGGGATTTTCTCCTTTATGATGTCTTAGTTTTATTGCTGTGAAGAGACCTGATGATCACAGCAACTCCTGTAAGGAAAGTGTTTAATTGGGGCTTGCTTAAAGTTTGAGAGGTTTGTTCATTGTCATCATGGCTGGGACATAGTGACAGGCATCCAGGCATGGTGCCTGAGAAACAGTTGATAGATATATCCTGACATGCAGGCAGGGGATTGGGGGAGGGAGGGAGAGACAGACAGACAGACAGAGAGACAAAAGAGACAGATGACAGAGAGAGAGAGAGAGAGAGAGAGAGAGAGAGAGAGAGAGAGAGAGAGAGAGAGAGAGAGAGAGAGAGAGGGCTGAATGTGGGCTTTTCAAACTTTCAAGCCCACCCCTAGTAACTGACTGCCTTCAACAAGGCCACACCCGCTCCAACAAGACCACACCCATCTCTAATCTCTTCTCAAATAGTGGCTGTCAGGGTGTTCTGTGTTTCCTGGGTTAGTTGAAGAAAGAAGTCACTCCAAGAACAATTTTAAGGCCTCTAGGAAAGTCTAGCCTCTCATAATCTGAACTCCAAACAGCAATCCAAAGGCTTATTGATTGTTGGTTTTTGGGTAAAGTATTTCCTCATACCAAGGTCCCTAATCTAATTATCTGTCTCTCTAAAGGAGAGCATCACACGCCCTCCTGACTTTAGTCCTTTACTGTGTATGGGTTGAAGTACATGATAATCTAAGAGCCTCTGGTGCACCAGCAGTGTCTTGTGACCCAAGTCATTCGAAGGCTACAATGCCCCTTCAGAAAAACAATTCTACAAATCACGGAAAACAATCACTGTTTTCCACAAAGATTCCTTACTGTTTTCCACAATGATTTTTCATGGTCAAACTAGAAAACCACTATTCACTCTACTGTCTACCCCAGAGTCTACAGTGACCCTGCTAAATTCCAAGTGTCACTCCCCAGTGACTAAGCATTCAAATATATGAGTCTACGGGAGCCATTCTCATTCAGACCCCACAATAACCCCAGGGTGACTATCTGTCTCCATGAATAGAAAGCTGAAGCCACAGTTTCCTGATTGTCTAGATACCAAATTTCCAACTTACTTAGTTTATTTTATTGCATTTTTCCTTCTACCACAAGACCTACCCCAGGGCAAGGTAATGCACTAATTTATTCTGTCTCTGGTCTCCTATAATCTAGAACATTCCCACAGCCCTCCTACTCAATTTCTTATGGTGATCTTTTGTCAGGAAGACAGATCATGTTTCTCATTTTATATTTATCAGTTTCCCTGTTACAGTTGGGTTCCAGGTCCAGTGTCAGCACTGGAACAGCAACACTGTGGCCTATCCACCCTGTGTCCTTACAGGCACATAAACTTTACCAGCCCTTCTGTAGTACCACCGAGTGGTGACTAAGCCAGGCCTTGTCCAGTTCCTCCACGGTATCATTACTAACTATTCCCTAGTGACTGCAAGAGAGCAGGCCTCAAGCACTTTCCCACTGAGTGACATTCCCAGTGAGATGCTCCAGGCCAGGCATGATAGTGCATAGCTACAGTCCTAGTACTCAGGAGGGTGAGATAGAAGGACTGCAAATTTGAGGCCACATTGGGCTACTTAGTAAGTCTGAAGCCAGCCTGGATTTCATATTAAGTTCAGACACTGAGAGCGTGAGTTGCTCAGAAGAAAAGAGCCCAACATTAGCTGTCATGGCCTGCAGCCTTAAGTGCTCAGGGTAGGGTACACACCACTGTCCCAGTTGAGGGTGAGGCACAAAAGACCATGGAGACTCAGTCGATGACTTTCTGCTGTGCTCCGTCTCCCTGTGGACACACAGGTTAGAAATTACCATTCAAGGAGAACAGGGTCTCACAGGACAGACACGCCCATCCACAACACCCAGAATACATCCTGAAAGGGATGTGAAGTGAGTGAGGCACACACAGGTGCTTAGGGAGTTGGGAAGTGAGGCTATCTTATGGCTAGGAGGGTTGCAGAAGCCTTCATTGAGCTAACTTGTGGTTTTGACCTTGAAAGAGTCTGGAGAAGAGTGTCTGAAGAAACCAGGGATCTTGGCTTAGACACTGGATCAAGTAGGACTTTTCCACTTCATGTAGGTAGATCTAGGCTCTTGCAAGGTACTATGAGGAATGTAAGAGCACCAGGGAGTGATACCCTGCTTAGGAGGCATTGCGTGATGCCGTCTAATTCTCTCTTTCAGATACAGATGAAACATGCCCGTCCTTCACCAGACTGAGCTTCCACAGTGCGGTGGTTGGCACAGGACTAAGTGTGAGACTGATGCTCTACACACAGAGAAACCAGACCTGTGCACAACTCATCAACTCCACAGCTCTGGGGAGCTTAAATGTGACCAAGAAAACCGCCTTTGTTATCCATGGCTTCCGGCCGACAGGCTCCCCTCCAGTGTGGATGGAGGAGTTGGTGCAGAGCTTGCTCAATGTGCAGGAGATGAACGTAGTGGTTGTTGATTGGAATCGAGGAGCGACGACCGTGATATACACCCACGCCTCTGGCAAGACCAGAAAAGTGGCTCTTATTTTGAAGGAATTTATCGATCAGATGTTGGTAAGATAGATTCCTCTTTTATGACTCTGACTGCTTGTTTGGAAGCTTAAAGCCACGAGGCATCACCTGGTTGGATGGTGGGGAACTTTTTTTTCCCTTTCTAACATTGTACAAATCTGAATTAACCCAGGGAGGAGGTGTGTCTACCTCATAAGGAAGAGACATGGGGCAAAATCATTGTAAATGTTGAGGATTTCATGCCCACACAAACTTCCATAGATGATGGCAAAAAGTCTTGTGAAAAGAATTTCGTCTTGCAGCTACCATGAAGGTGTCTTTGAGTAGGAGAGGCTGTGCCCAGAATTCTTGGTTTAAATGCCTGGACCTCCATAGCCAAGAGACTCATGTCTGGATTATTCCAAACTGCAATGAAAGCATGTGACCCAGTGACAGTCAACGTTAGAAGACCTCCCGAGGCAGGGCCTTAGCTGTCATCCATGAGGATCTCATGAGCTGCCCCCACCCCCACACTTTTCTTTTTCTGTTTTGGTTTTGACACAAGATTTCTCTATGTAGCCCTGCCTGTCCTGGAACTCACTCTGTAGACCAGGCTGGCCTCAAACTTAGAAATCTACCTGCTTCTGTCTCTCCTTCCCTCCCCTTTCTTTCCCTGAGACTGTGACTCCATAAGGAGTTCATCAAAATGCATTATCATCCCCTCTCCAATCTGGAATCCCTAAAGATGTCCCTGCTTGACGACCAGCAATCAGGAATGGATAGGGACACCGAAAGACACACATTTGGGGTTAGGTTGGTTTGAATCCTGCTGCACACTCCCCATCCCCCCACCAACTGCTTTACTCAGGCCAAATGACTTCAACTCTGGTCTTCAGCTTCCTCATTTGTGTATTGAAGTAGCAGAATGGGCATTGCAGGATGCTGTAATAGTCCTTCTTTTTCTGCCATGCTGGGGATTGAACCGAAGACTTATACCATATGAGGCAAATACTCTACCACCGAGCCACTCTCCAGCCCTCTTGTTGCTAAATACTTGGTGTGCTAATATGAAGACCTGAGTTCAACCCCAGAACCTATTTGAAAAATCTGGGCACAGTAGTGGACTATGCATGCCTGTAATCCCAGACCCTGGGAAAGGGGAGATAGGAGAATCCCTAAGGCTTAATGGCTAGTCTAACCAAGTCAGCTAACTCTAGGTTCAATGAGAGCTCCTGCCTCGAAAATTAAGGTGAGGAGCAACTGAGGGGGACATCTAACTTAAAAAGGGAAGATTTATTTATTCTTTTTAAGAAGAATAAGTGTGTGTGTGTGTGTGTGTGTGTATAATATGTTTTTACACACACACACATATATGTATGTGTATGTCTGGTGCCTAAAGAAGTCAGGAGGCATCAGATACCTGGAACTGAGTTACACAGAGTTGTGAGCTGCAGTTTGGGTGCTGAGACTCGAACCTGACTCCTCTGCAAGAGCAACACATATTCTCAACCACTGAGCCATCTCTGTAGCCCAACACGTGACTTTTTGACCTCTAGACTCCACACATAGTATGATGTGCATGCATGTCCACCCACAAAGAAGCCCAGTGAAACAATAGATAACGAAGTACTTAAGACTATTCTTCCAAAGTACATAGCCAGGAAATGTCTGCAAGCGCGGTCAACTCTTTGAACTCTCACAATTTGTTCATGGAATTCTAGGCCAAAGGAGCATCTCTGGACGACATTTATATGATTGGAGTGAGTCTAGGAGCACACATAGCTGGATTTGTTGGAGAAATGTATGCTGGGAAGCTAGGGAGAATCACAGGTAAGATTCGCATCAGTGACCAGGGTCTTGCCTGGGCAGCTGTTCTCCAGAAAACAGAGAACCTACTCTTTGAGTTTGAAACAAACTCTCCCTAATAGTGAACCTCTGAGTGTGGATCCTCTCGTGTGAAAGGGAAGTCCAGATAATACTAACCTCAGCCTGTGATTTAATAACATGTATGTAGCACATTTTGCAAATTGTGTATGTCACAAAAAAGCTTGGTTCTCACTTTATTTCTCATGTGGTAACACCTCTCCTACCCCAATATCCCGTGGGGATTTGATCTCTGCCCAGAGAGCTGCCTTCCCTTGGGTTAATTCTGGTGGCCTCAACTACACAGCTAGAACTCACCAGGCGAGCCTGGAGACTCATGGAAGGGAAAGGAGAAGGGAAATTCGCCAGCTGGGCCGGACTGTCTAAATATCAGCTTTCTAGCGAATTTGGAATGAAAACACCCCGAAATGCAGCAGGTCAAACCCTAAAGGACAAAGACTCCCTTTCGGGACCTCTTGCCTGGAGTTTAGGAATTTTCCACAGCTACTTACAGGGTTGAGGGCCACCCCAGCAGGGAGGAACTTGCCATTCACCTTCTACAGGAAACATCCTCATGCCAGTTTTAAATGTAGGCCGTCTGTAACACAGACGTGTCCGGGAGGAGAGGAAATGTAAATGACTCAAAACATATATTTTTGGGGGGTTAATCTTCCCCCCCCCCATTGGCTGGCATTGCTTCTCAAAGTTTGTCCTGGATGTTTTTTTCCCCTCACTTTTCCCAAAGGCCAAGGTCGTCTTGATTACGTAATTTACACACTTTCCTAGGGAAACAAAGTAGTTTCAAAAGTTCAGAATGTATTGTCATTATATTTTAAAAAACAATGTGTCTTTATGAGAGGGAGAGTCCTACAGAAAAAGAAAGAGATAGAAAGATAAGTAGATAGATAGAGAGTCCTCATGGGACTGTTTCTTTTCAATGCTGTGTAGGGTGCAGTGATGTTGGCTTATAGGAATTGCTGGTTCCTGTGCTGTTTTCCTTGACTATGACTAGTCTCTCAGGCTGCCAACTTGATGTCACTGATCACAGAGCTAGGAAGAAATGAGCCAAATCTACCTTCAGCCAAGTATTCCATTCTACCCTAGCGCCATGTTCCTTCCTGTGCCTCTTGACACATCTGTCCTCTCGACTACCGTGAACTTCAGTGTACTTAGCCTCAGATTATGTGACCGGCACTGTGACCTGGACTCAACTTCTGGCCCACAAGTCAATTTTCTACCTCCATGATGTCCCCAGTTCCCATTGAAAGACCCTCAGAGCGTGGACCTTCATGCTCTGACTCAGGAAAGGCAACACCCCAAATCACTCATGGGAAGCAGTCTTGATGCAAAATGCAAGAGGACTTTTATTTCAAACGCTCTGGGGTCCACAGTCATACACCAAGTAGGGGTAGAGGACTGAGGACTCCTAGTACAGAATTGAGACAGCTTTTATAGAGTTTACAACAAAGCCCGTGCATCGCAAACCAATCATGCCATAGCGTCAAGAGCCTGCGCAGTGCGGGCCAATCAATTTAAACAATTTTATAGTTTTTAGACCAATCATTTTAAATCATCCAAGCTCGCACTTTATAGGCCAATCAGTTTTCTATAGCCCAGGAAGTCTGCATTTGCTGGGTCTCCTAGGTGGGGTGACAAATGGCAGTTAGGATAGGTCACTGGGGCGGGGGTTTCACATGCAATTTACCAAAGTCAGATAAACTGTCAGTCAGCTCATTTCCTATTTTCTTACTAGGCCAGGATTATGTACTCAAGGGCCTGCCATAAGCAGCAAGAAATGAGACCTTTCGCCTATTTACTGGCAGAGGACAGGGTCTGGAATTTGAGGTATTTAGGGCTTTTTAGATAATATTTCTAAGCGTCTAGCTTCCTGGGTTCATTGGAGAGTTAGGCTGTATTTTTCATCCTTTCATCATCACCTCTGGGCCTCAGGTTTATTCCCAGCTGTCTCAGAATTCTCTGTCCCAGTATCCTTGCTTGGGTGAGCTCACTGGGTCACAGGGTAGGAATGTGATCTGTCACCCAAGGACAAAAGTCACCATTATTTCCTGAGATGACGATAGGCCAGCCTGGCCTCTGCCTGGCCCTTCACCCTGCTGTCTTTGTCATTTTTTTTTTCTCATGCGCCTCTTCTCCAGGCATATTTCTATGTTTCACTCCTCATTGGATTCATCCATTCATACATTTGGTGCTGAGATGAATCCTGAGTCTTATGTATGCCAGGCCCAGGCTCTGCCATGAGTTGCTTCCAAGATCAGGAGTCTATATTTTCAGCCTACAGGTGGTCTGACCACTACCCTTTGAGAAACAATTTGGTATATGTAGTCACTGGACACTTGAAATGCAGCCTGAGATGGGCTATAGATGCAGAATATGCACTGGCTTTTGAAGACTGAAGTTCAGAAAAAAAAACAAAAAGAAAGAAAAACAAATCTCACATTTAATATTGATTATATTGACATGGCAATTTTTAGTTATACCCGGTTAAGCAAAATGCATTATTTCTGTTTGTTTTGTTCTGTTGAGACAGGGTTTGTTGGGAGCTGTGTTTGTGGGGCTGCGATTGGAGCCCCCAGCTGAGGGGCTCCGGGTTCCATACCTGAGTGGGGGAATGTGGATAAAGGAAAGGTTAGGTATAGATAATAAAGAAAAGACAGAGAGACAGAATAAAAGTCAGGAAGGCAGATCAGTCAATACTGAAATGCCACAAGTTTATTTTTCACCACTCTTAGATACTTTATCCAAAAAGGGGAACACAGTATCATGTATATGGAACAAACAGACTTTTCTTCCTCACTTATTCTAAGGGTTCAGTAACCACACCTTAGCTCCAACTTCTTGTTCCCTAGCGTTGAAGTCAGGAGTAGCCACACCTCAGATTCAGGTCTGTTGTTTTTAGACTAAAACAGCCAAACGTCCTTCTGTAGCCACTCCTTTGACTGTTAGGTCTTATGCCTTGCTGAGGACAGTTTGAACTCTCTGTCCTTGTGCCAAGATAGAATGCAGCCATCTTTATGGGCACCCACAAGTTTTTCTCTTTGCAGCCCATGCTGGCCTAGGAACTTACACTAAGCTCAGGTTGGCCTTAAATTCATGGCAATCCCTCTTTCTCAGTCTCCTGAGTGCTGGGGTTACAAGTGTGATTTACCTACCACACCTGGCTGATTTTGTTTTGTCTATTATTTTTAATTTTTAAATAATATATTCTATTTTGTAGTTGAAATAATTGAATATTTACTGAAATTGTTATATTTAATTAAAATATTAACTGATTTTAATTATAAGCATTTAAAATATTTGTTTTTTGTGTTCCATATATTTTGTTTGTGTATATGTGTGTGGGTGTGTGGGCATGGCACAGCACACACGTAAAAAACAGTACAATTTAGAGAGTTAGGTCTCCTTACATTGCGTAGGTCCTGGGGTTGAACTCAGGCTACCCGGCTTGGTGGTGCATGCCTTTACCCACTGAGCCATCAATGCCCATTTTTGACTTCTTGAGAGAGGATGTGTCTCTGTAGCCTAGGCTAGTTTTGAACTCATTTGTTCCCCAAGCTAGCCTTGAGGTTGACATATTCTTGTCTTGGCCTCTCAAGTCTGGTTTTAATTTTTTTTTTTTCATTTTTGGTTTTTCAAGATAGGGTTTCTCTGTGTAGCATTGGGTATCCTGGAACTCACTCTGTAGACCAATCTAGCCTCGAACTCAGAGAGATCCACTTGCCTCTATCTCACAGTTTGGGATTAAAGGCATATACCACCACACCCAGCTAAAGTGTAAATTTTTTAAATTTAATATTTTTCGTTCTGGGAATTGAACCCAGAACATCACTGCATGTAAGATAAGCACTCTATGATCTGAGCTATATTATTTTTGTAAATAAAAGATTTAGTATTACATTTTGTGTGTGTACCAGTGCCATGTACGTGCAGGTGCCTGCAGAGGGCATCAGATCCTCTGCTTGTGTGCTGGGAGCTGAACTTGGGCCCTCTAGAAGAGCAGCACTCTGCTGAGGTGGCTCTTTAGCCCTCCTGCAGTCCTAGCCTCCAAGCCATCTCTTCAGCCCCCCTCATAGTCTTAAAATCAAGTTCCAATTTGTTTTAAAAAACATTTTAGTTTGGGCCACGGCTCAGCAGATAAAAGAACTTGCCAAGCAAGTGTGAAGACCAGTTTAGATACACAGCACTGCCGTAAATGCCAGGAGTGGTGGCTTTCCTGTAATCCCGGCATTGGGTGGCAGAGAAAGGATCCTTGGAACAAGCTGGCAAGCTGGACTAGATCGGGTCAAGTGAGAGATGCTACGTTAATTCATAAGGCGGGGGCTGGTGGAAGAAGAAACCAGTGTCAGCCTCTGGACTACACACACACACACACACACACACACACACACACACGCACGCACGCACGCACGCACGCACGCACACACACTGGCTAATACATACATGTATTAACACAAATTTTAGATGACTGCTAGAAACTTTTAATAACAAATATGGATTTAAGTTCTGGACCATAATCTTCCCTCCATGATGTAAGTCCCTGTGTGTGGCTAACACCACCACCCAGCTCAATACTCTGAGGTAAATGCTTTATCTATGGGTGGCCCCAAGCCAGGGTGCTCACTCTGTTTTGGGCAGGAAGAGGTTGGTGCTGACTGATGAGGTGGGGAGGGGTTCTGGGTAAATTCTTTCCAAGGCTGTAGAGTTTTTTCCCTACTGTGTTAAGACCTGTTGGCCTTGAGTGGCTGGGTGTTACCTCATACCCTCCCACACCAGTTTCAGTTGGAGAGGACAGAAGAAGGAGGCTGGGGCTGGAGGAGTAAGGGAAGGAGGGAGGTAAAGGAAGAGATGTTTCAAGGGACCACAAGGACATCGGGAGAGAAGAAAGTAAGAAACAGAAGCAAAGATGCTGTCTTTGTGTGTGTGTGTGGAACACGGGGGAAGGGAGATGTCCTCAAAGTGACACCCGGAGGGAGTGGCTGTGTAGTAGCAGACATGCTTAGCAAGCATGAGGTCCTAGCTTCACTCTCCAGCACCTGAAACAAGAATAAAGTGAATTTAAACACAAAATGATACTAAAGGGTTAAACTTCCAAGGAAGACACCCTTGAGGCCCTCTTTGGCACAGACATTTGTAAGTGGGGCCTTTGTCACACTCTGTTTGTTAATTTCTCATTTTGTGGTTCTAGAATTGCAAGTGTGGCTCCCCTGACTTTCCAGGCATTTCATTGCTCTGGTAATGAAACCCAGGTAACACTGACCAAGACCAAGAAATCAGGTCAGGCATTATGGGATGCATTTGACTGGTCTCATCCGTACTGTGGCACACTCTTCTCAGCTCTGTGCTGAGAGATAGACCATGAGCACAGCAGATGGAGGGGGCTGTACTCCAGAGCAGGTCTCAAGCCAGGATGCTTGAATGGGATCACACCTGTCACCTGCTGCCTCCTGGTTTTGTGATGTGGTTCAAATGAGTCAGTAAATGAAGGAAGGTGGAGCTGAGTAGGGTTTCTGAAATCCCTAAAATGGGGACGACCAGAGAGTAATGAATGCTTTTAATACAGGCACACATGGGGCGGAGGCAGACAAATATCCGTTAGAGGCCAGACGGGGCTGCATAGATAATTCATGACAGTCTGGGCTATATGATAGGACTTTGTATGAAAACCATGGGTTTTGCTTCGGCGTGCATAAGGGTTTAATTCCCAGAGCTACCCTCTTTCATACTCTGACCGTTTTTGCCAAGGAGCCTTCCTACCCTCCTGACCCCACCTGTGGGCTCTCTCCAGCCTGGCCTGCTTGCTGTTCTCAAGAATGACTGCCAGGCTAACACTGTGGGAAAAAAGCTACTCGCTGTGGATGGTGTTCTGACTGCAGGACAAGATGTTAGCGATTACTCACCCAAGCAGCCCTGCAGCCTGTAAGCCATCCTCTCCGGGAGGGATCAAAGACAGCTTCAGTGATTCATGGCGTGGGACTGCCAAGCTGCTATTTTTTCTTCTAGGTCTTGACCCTGCAGGCCCTTTGTTCAACGGGAAACCACCTGAGGACAGATTAGATCCCAGCGATGCACAGTTCGTCGACGTCATCCACTCGGACACTGACGGTAACACTCCTTTGTGGATTAGTGGCTCCAAGACCCACAGTGTCCCCTGCCGGTCCCCTGATGCTGCCTTTTCCCCAGTGTGGGTAAAGGGGCCCAGCAGCACTAACGGGGACCTAGGCCCAGGACCTGACAATGAAGCAGGCATGATTTCCCTTTGTTTCACCTCGTGTTTTCCAAAGTGATCATCAAGTCCCATCAAGAACAGGCTGGTTTGTCTACACATAGACAGCTGGCTTTAGATGCAGTTTCCAGGGTGGCCTGACTTTTATTTCCCTGTGCTGAGAGTGCTGTGTCTTCCCACCCAGGACACCTCTGCCCCACTCCTGGCTCTTCCTAGATCTTCCAGGTCATTTCCGTCTCTCAACATGCCAGTTTCCTATCTGCTATTTGGCACATGCTGGTGTGGCTTGGGGTGATGTTCATGGTTGGGTGCCAAGGCTACATAGCAAGACTGAAAAAAAATAAAATGGGTAGATACCGCTGTATACAAATATCCCAGGGAGGAGCCAAATGAGAACTTGGGGAGGAGGGATGGAACAAAGCAGAGTGCTCATTTAATTGTACTTTTATGATAAAAACTAGCTGACAAACCAGGAACCCAGGGCCAAGGGGGAGCTCACTGCTGGTGTTTGTATAGCATTCCCCAGCACCAAGAAACAAAGACCAACAAACCAGCAAGGGGCCTGTGAGATGGCCCAGTCAGTAAGGGTGCTTGCTGCCACTGAGCCTGACCACTGAATGTGATCACTAGAACCCATCTGATGCAAGGGAGCGGCCATATCCCTAAAGGTTGTCCTCCGACCTCCAAATTTAAGCTGGCACATGCACACCAAACACACAGACACTACGAAACAGTTTTTGTTTTTTAAAATTACCCCTGACCCTGTATCATGGGCACTTCTGTGTGATAATCAGTAACTTTATCTTGGGGAAAATTTCTTTCTATGGAGAGCTACATTATCAGCATGGCATTTGCAAAGGAGTTAGTTCCTTGCTTAGGTGGAACCCTTCAGTGCCATTTTGAGATAGACAGAAGGAAAAAATTTGCTATCTATCTATCATCTATCTATCTATTTATTTTTAGGTTTTCTGAGACAGGGTTTCTCTGTATAGGTCTGGCTGTTTTAGACTAGCCTGGCTTCACACTCACAGAGATCTGCCTGCCTTTGCTTCCCAAGTGCTGGGATTGAAGGTGTGCACCACCACTGCCCAGCTTGCTTTTTTATTCTTGAGAAGTGAATTTTGTTTTACAGTGAGGCAGACCCTGACTTTTGCTCTTTCTAGTGATGCTGAGCACTCCCTGAAGCCTACCCGCCTCTGCCCTTCATCAGAGTTGCTTCCTCTGACTTCCCCACAGCTGTGCTGCAGACCTTGTGAAAGTGGGAAGGGTGTGTAGAATGCCCAGCTGACACACAGAGTCTCAAATATGAAAACTATATCACGGTTACTGCAATATGCTGCATATGGCTTCTGCATATAGATATGTGTATGTAAACATTTATTTTTTCTGAGTCTCCTGCTGTGTATCCCAGGCTGCCCTGCCACTATGCAGCCCACACTGGCTATAAACTGTCAATCTTTTTGTCACAGCTCCGTGGTTGCTGAATTACATGTGTGCACCACCACACCTGGTTCTGTGTTAAGGTTTTACTAAAATCTTTTCTAATTATTTTGGGGCTTATATGGCTAGAGAAAATGAAGCTATTACATTTCTAGGTACCCTTTTTTATTTTTTAAACATTTATTTATTTTATGCTGGACATAATTATACATGCCTATTTTTTTTAAATGAAAACAAACATTTATAAACAATATTTGGGAAATTGGGCATCGTTCTTTCCAATCTGCTTCCTGCTGGTAGGGGGCGCTGTCATGGGGGTCCTAAGAAGACGCAGAAATCCTGGCTGTAGTGGTTTGCAAGGCTGCATTTTCCCATTGACGTTGCTTCAGGGGGTCTTGCTCGATCAAACCACATTAGTCTGGAAGGAATCCACAGCTTTTCATTTTCTGTGGAAACAAAATTAGAAATCCTTTTCCCCAGTAATTTGTCCTTAGGCTTAAATTTTGAAGTCAAAGCATTTTAAATACACACACACACACACACACACACACACACACATATATATATATATATATGTGTGTGTGTGTATTGAATTAATCCAGCAGCATTTTTTCCTTCTTTTTTTTTATTAATAATATAATTTAAAAATTTTACATGTGGATCCCAGATTCCCCTCCCTCCCTCCCTCTTATCCTCTTTCTAGGTACCCATTTTAAAAAGTATTTCCAGTCTTTTTTATTGTCCTAGATCCCTGTCTGTTTGTTTGAAGTAGGTTCTAACTCTTTAGCCCAAGCTGGCTTCAAGCTCATATCAATCCCCCTGCCTATGCCTCCTAAGTGCTGGTATTACAACCGTGAGTCACCACACCTGGCTTAGGTCCCAAATTTTAAGTTTTGCTCTCTTATTTTTATGCATATGGGTGTCTGCACCATGTGTGTGCCTGGTGCCCACAGAGGCCAGAAGAAGGTGTTGGATCCCGAGACTGGGGTTACAGTACAACCGTCGGAGGGAGTAGGTGCTGGGAACCCAGCCCAGCTCCTCAGCAAGAGCAGCCAGGGCCCAGCCTGTCTTTCGAAACAGCGGGATTCCGTTCTTCCACTATTTTTGTGCTCACCCAGCACTGATGTACATGCTAATGAAATTTGCTTGCATTAGCATGTACATTCTAACAACCTAGCTGACAGCTTTGGGCAAGACCTTTAAATAGGTACTAGTGCCTTGACAACAACCAAAAACACAGTCCCTGCCTCACCCTGAGGGCAGGTGAACTTCAGGGTGTGCAGGCTCCTGTACAAGCCTTGTGTGTTCTCTTTTAGCGCTGGGCTACAAGGAACCACTAGGAAACATAGACTTCTACCCGAATGGAGGACTGGATCAACCGGGTTGTCCAAAGACAATATTTGGAGGTAAGTGTCATACGTTATCCTTTGCAAGACCGTAATTTGGAAAGGCATATTAAAATATCTGATACTAGCAGGTGTGGTGATCTGATACTAGCAGGGAGGTGGAGGCAGGAGGAATAGGAGTGTTCCAGAACAACCGTGAGGCCCTGTCTCAAAAACAACCCAATAAATTACCCGATATCAATGGGCATTGTAAATAGAAAACAGACTGCCTGGAAAAAATAAAGGTGGCAGAGATGCATATCACAAAGCACAAATAGCAAGTTGGAGGGCAGCCTGGAGGGTGGGATGAAGGGCACAGTTAGGATCCTGTCCCCACTAAGTGCTCTGACTTATTCCTCACCCCTGCTAGAGAGAGGAAAATCATCTTGAAAAGCTTTTAGAACACGGATACCCTGGGGGCTGGAGAGCTGGCTTGGGGAAGCATGCTTCCTGCCTGCACACAAGAGCCTGAGCTCAGATGCCAACACCCACATGAAAGTTGAGCAAGGCAGAGGCAGGAGGACCACTGAGGCTTTCCGGACGCCAGCCTAGGGCCATATTAGCAAGAGACCCTGTCTCCGCAAAGGAATAGGTGAAGAGTGGTAGAGCAGGACCACTGCTGTCCTCCTCTGGCCTCCAGGAGCCTGCACGTATTGGTATGTGCTCACCCCCCTTGTGCACATACACTAACATACTACATTCACACATTAGTAAAAAGCTAGAGATGATTTGTACAGAATGGCAATGGTATATGGCCACATTGGAATAGCAAAGTGTTTGAAAATGGTCCAGCTGAAGTGATGTAAGTGGGCTTAACCATACAACCAAGCATCCGAATCCGGTCCTGTGCGAGCGACAGTGTGATCACATGTATCCCCTGCCACGTATCTGCTATAGGAAGTCCTAAGGAACAGTAAGGCCAGCTGGCCTGACAGGTGTTACCTCAGTCCAGGGTGGTGCAGGTGCCTCACACTTCTTCCTCTCGCCCCAGTTTGTCCTTCACTGTCTCCTGTGTGAGCTGAACTGAGCACTGGAAACAGAAGCATGGATGTAGTTAGCTGCAGCACGGTGTGCCCCACCCCACAAGCCGTCACTCACAACTGCAGTGCCCTGGCTTACTGCTTCCTATTTAGACCTGATCTTATTTATTACCCACCTTGGGGCTCAGTTCTTTTTGGAACCACACCACTCCTCCCCATCACCTCCAGTTCTTCTGATCCCCAACTCTGCCCATCACCAGCCTCCAGCTGCGCCATAACATACCTCACAGCACTGAGAAAGAGTGTTGCCTCTGACTACTCCTGCCATTTATGACTCTCCCGGAAATCACCATTCACTCTGGTGGCAGAAACAGAACCCAGCCACCTGGAGACGTCCCAAGACCTTGGTAGCCTCTCGCTGGCCCTCAGTGCCAGAGACTCTTCTTGTTATCTTTGTTAACTCCTATGCTACACGTTTCCCTGCTTAGTGTGACAGATGAGCTAGATTTAAAACTTCCACACGCTCCTGTCTCAGTCACTGTTCTATTGCTGTGAAGAGGCACCTTGACCAAGGCAAGTCTTATAAAGGAAAGCATTTCTTTCATTAGGGACAGTTTCAGCGGTGTAGCAGGGTGCATAACAGCAGCCAGGCATTGTGCTGGAGAAGTAGCTGAGAGCTATATCCTGATCCATAGGGAGAGACAGCCGGAGAGCCAGACCAAAAGATAGAGAGACAGACTCTGGGCTGGGCTTGCAGTGGGCTCTTGAAACCTCAGGGTCCACCCCACCCCCCCAGTGATGCACTTCCTCCAATACGGACACACTTTTTTGTTTTTTTTTTTTAAGCTGCACCATTCTGTTCTCTGGCATATCCTCAGTTCCTACCACAGTGGCAGAGAATAAATGCTCAGAGTATTTGTTGGGGGAGCGAATGAGTGGGAGAGTAAATGGACAATAAATGAGATGACAGCCAAACTCACACCAGTATTAACAGTCAGCTCAGTCTGAATATCCTTTTCATCTGTCCCCTTGAATTCTCAAAAATGTTGGTGGCCCTGGGTTGTACTCAGCAACAGCCCACTCATTTTTAGAGTGAGCTTGAAACTTGACAACTCTCAGTTTGGCTGCTGAGAGATTAATGCTTAGTTAGATCTGAATTTCAGTCTAGGGTTCATGAAGGCCACACCTCGTCATCCTTCAAATAGTGCCACTCTCTGGTGAGTAAGCAAATATATGACCTAATGGGGACATTCTTATCCAAACCTCCAGACCATTAGAGAGCCATTTTGTCCATCCCCACCTCGTCCTCCCTGCTGCCTCCCCAGCCCTCTCTTACAAAGCTGCCCCTCTGCTGCCCTCCTTGGAGGCATTCCGCGGTGGGCACCCCGTTTCCCCATGGCCTTTCTTCTTCCTGCTTTCCCTTTTGGGTGTGTGCATTTGCAGGCCAGAGATCCTCATTAGATATCACTTCTCAGGAGACCTCCACACTGTTTTGTGAGCCTGATCTACCCCTCAATTTACATTTTTATTACAATTTTTATATATGAGTCTGGTCACATGTGTGCCAGATGTTAGAAGATAGCTTGAGGAACTCATTTCTCTCCTTCCACCCTCCCAGGGCTGGAACTCAAGCCATCAGTGCCTTTGCCTTTTCAGCCATCTTGCCAGCCCTGAGCTGCTCTTTGGATAATGATTTTGGTTGGCATTCTGGTGCCCTTTTGCTAGCACTGTCAGAGAATAAGGATGTCGACCTGAGTAGCTGACACAGCAGCTGCCTACTCTGCTGAGTCGTCTCTACAGCCCTCCCTTTTAGTGATGCTAGAGATTGGATTTAGAGCCTTGTACATACTAAGCAAACACTGCACAGTCAGTGCTACCTCCTCCCCCAACTGAAAGTGTGTGTGTGTGTGTGTGTGTGTTGTGCATGACAGCATGATTGCCTGTGGAGGCCGGAAGAGGGCGTTGGACCCCTGGAGCTGGAGTTACAGGCAGTTGTGAGCTGCAACCATGGGTGCTGGCGTCCTCTGGAAGAGCAGGACGCTCCCTTAAGCACCGAGCATCCTCTCCAGGCCCCACCTGTCCTACCCCCAGGTTTTGCTTTTGTTCTTACAATAATTCTCATGGTTTTTATTCTCCCTCTACCTTGCCACTGGCCACCTCGAATCCCTGTCCATGGCCTTCTGTGTGGTGCCTGGCATTTGGGAGCTGGGATCAAGTGTGGTGGTGTTCGTGTAAAATGAGTGATGTGTTTCTGGTAAACCCTGCAATTGCTCTTGGTCCCTGTGCAATCAAGGCATGAAGTACTTCAAGTGTGACCACCAGATGTCCGTGTTCCTGTACATTGCATCCCTGCAAAATAAGTGTTCCATCAGCGCCTACCCCTGCGACTCCTATCGGGATTATAGGGACGGCAAGTGTGTCAGCTGTGGCATTGGACAGATGGTGTCCTGTCCCCTCCTGGGTAAGTCCAACAAGTCCCATCTCTGATGGACAGCTCGTTTTCTTACAGATCTTAGAGTAATTTTACTCTGTAAGAATTCATCTCGGTTTGTGTTTCCTAAAGTTTTAGCGAGTCAGCTTTATTTATTATTTGAGATAAGGCCTTTCTATATAGCTTAGACCAGTTTGAGCTTACTCTGTAGCCCAGGCCGGCCTTGAAATTGAGATCTTCTTGCCAGGGCTTCCAAAGTGGCAGGTATGACAAGAGTGTACTACCATCCCAAACATTAGAACCAAATTTTCCTGGGCAGCTTGTTCTCTGAACCACTCTAGTCTTGAATTACAGAGTGTTACGGTTAGGCATGACGGAAGGATTAAGAGTTTGAGGCTACACGGGGCTACACAGAGACCCTCTCTTTCAAAAACAACATTAGTCCCTCCCCCCGCCCCCCCAATAAAGCCAAAACAAGTGACAGCTAGCATGTACGTAGTGTTAGAAGACCAATTGGATTCCCCATGGAGGTTGTTGGAACCCTCCTGCACATACTAGCCAGTTAGTTCTAGAGCAGATCTATAATCCCAGGTATGTGGCATATTGAGGCAGGAGGATCCTGAGTTCAAGGTCCTGTCTCCAAAACAATATTAAAACAAACAAACAAACAAAAAACCACAGTGGGCTCAAGGCGAGCCTGAGTAATTTAGCAAGACTGTATCAAAATAAAGAGCAAAATGAAAGGCCTATGGGTACAGCTTGGTGGAAGAATGCCTGCCTAGCATGCTCAAGACTCTGAAATGATTTCTAGAACTATATATATATATATATATATATATATATATATATATATATACACACACACACACACATATATATATATACACATATATATATGAACTATATATATGTATATATGTATATATATATATATATCAACAAACATAAAAAAACAAAACTATGTGTATTGCTTGGTGTGAAGAGTGAATAATCTACATGCCCCGAGGCCCTGGGCCCTGTCTTCAGAAGGAAACAAACAAGCCCCGTTGCTTTGCAATAGTGAATAGTGATGCTGTTTTAAGTATGGGCCTCAACCCAGCTTACTGTTGAAAATGAACATGTGACTGAAAACTATCCGTGGGACCAGTGTGTGCCACTCCCACTCAGGCCAGTAAGGGAGAGGTCACAGCAGGGCCTTTCTGTTCCTCAGTCCTTACAGACAGCTCGAGGTAAGAGCATTGGCACCATGTTCCTGGTGACCTTTCTCATCCTCACAGTGGGGCTGGAGGAGGAGTGGGAGAGAGTTGTTGCAAACTTACTGTTGTGTGGTCCTCGGTGGTGTTCATGTTTATGTAACACACCTTGGTGTTTCTGACTTGTTCTTAGGCTACTATGCCGACAACTGGAAAGACTACTCACTGGACAAAGATCCTCCAATGATGAAGGCATTCTTCGACACAGCTGAGAAAAAACCATTCTGCAGTGAGTGGTGAATGTGTGTTGGTTGTTCTGTCTGACCCTGGCATTTCCTGGGAGGACAGCGTCATAGTGGCTTTAAACCAAACATTCTAGCCGGGCGTTGGTGGCACATGCCTTTAATCCCAGCATTCGGGAGGCAGAGACAGGTGGATGTCTGAGTTCGAGGCCACCTGGTCTACAGAGCTAGTTCCAGGACAGACCCCAAAACAATGCAGAGAAACCCTGACTTGAAAAACACAAGAAAACAAAAACAAACAACAAAACAAGCAAAAAAACAAACAAAAAACAAACGTTCTGACACACTACAATCCAAAGCTACCCAAGTGGTACTGGCATGCCGAGAAATGGTGGCAGGAAAATGTTAAAATTTTCCATAATTCGAGCACTGTTTGCAAGAACAACTCCACACAAAATGATAATAAGTGCACTTAAAACATGAGAATATTTTGTGGTTTGTTTTTTGTTTTTGGCAACTGGATTATAAGGTTCTTTAGTATGAACTGTTTGGATGAGTCAAAAGGTTGAACACACCTGCCAGCCTATGAGGCAGGCATCCATGATCCCTGCATGGTCCCTAGAGAGAACTGAACTCTTGTCACTAATGCCATCTGCACCAAAGGGAAGAGCAAGAAGAATTAGAAAAGCCTGTTATGGGCGAGCAGCCCGGTATGGCGGCACACACCTGTAGGTCATCCTCACCTACATAGTGAGTTTGAAGGACCTGGACCCCGCCCCCAAAAAAAAAAAAAAAAAACATTAAAGATCAAAGAAAATTCCTTCCTGGGTTTTTGCAGAGAAACTACAGAGGGAGCAAAAAGGGATCTTGGCTTTTCAGACCCGGCCCTACAGGGGCACTGGGGGGTACCTCTCTTACCAGTTCTCTCCCTGTTTTACAGTGTATCATTATTTTGTGGACATTGTATCTTGGAACAAGAACGTAAGAAGAGGGTTCATTACAATCAAACTGAGAGGCGAAGATGGGCACATCACAGAATCCAGAATTGATCAGTAAGCTGAGCTTGCGTTTGCGAATGGAGAGGTCCTTGTCACTTAGCAGCCTATGCCCTTCTTTGTGCCCCCGGAAGCAGAAGGGACGCTTGTTCATGGGTTTGCCCCGCCTCTTGTTCACCTTTGTTTTCTACAGGTGCAGTTGCTACAGTGGCTTTCTTCCCTTCTTCACATCCCCCCGCCCTTCTCCTCCCCCTATTCTATGCTTTGTCTGTGTCTCTCTCTTTGCTTGTTTTCATTTTTCTTCCTTCTCTTCTTATTTCCATCAATTCAATGTTTAAAACTAAAAATCATTCAAGCCTTCTGTAAAAGTTCAAGCCACGAAGGACCGTACTGGTCTAGCTGCACTGGTGGAACACACTTGAGAGGCAGGGTCAGGAGGACTGTAGCAAGAGTTAGGCTAGCCTGGTCTCTACAGGGAGGGTAAGACCAGCTGGGCTTATATAGGAAGATCTATCACAAATCTCCAAATGGGCTGGAGTGATGCTCTGCAGTCAAAAGCACTGGCTGCTTTTCCAGAGGATCAGGTCAGTTCCCAGCAGTCATGCATGGCTCCCAACCACCCATGACTCCAGTTCCAGAGCATCTGATGCCCTCTTCTGTCTTCCAAAGATATCAGACATGTACAAGTGGTACACAGACAGATGAGCAGACAAACATCCCATATACATAAACAACTATAATAACAATAGCACTCCCAAAAAAGGAATGTGCAGAGTCAAGCATTTCACATTGTGTGTATATATTATATATGTACGTACATATAATATATATTAGATTTAGTCATATTCCATAAATTCATATAATTATGACTTATCCATACAAATAATATTAATTTAAAATACAGAGGAATATACAACATAAAAATGCAAAGTCTATGCTAAGGAGTTCTTTACAGATTCTGTTTTTCTTTTCTTTATAAAAATGATGTATTTATTATGTATATATGTTTGTATGCCTGCATGCCAGAAGAGGACACCAGATATCATTACAGATGGTTGTGTGCCATTATGTGGTTGCTGGGAATTGAACCTAAGTCCTCTGGAAGAGCAGCCAGTGCTCTTAATCACCAAGCCATCTTTCTAGTCTCCCAGACTCTGTTTTTCATATGTCTTTATTTTTTTAAAACAAAAATACCCCACATTCTATTAAACAGTTCTTGGGCAAGTGGTCCTGGGTTGTATAAGAAAGCAGGTTGAGCAAGCCACGGAGAGCAAGCCAGTGAGCAGTGCTCCTCCATGGCCTCTGCTCCTGTTCCTGCCATGCTAGAGTTCCCTCTGTGATGGATAGTGATCAAATGCATATGTTAAATAAACCTTCTTCCCAATTGTTCTTGGCCATTTCTATTGCAACAATAGGAAGCAAACTAAGACAGTGTCTTTAAAAAATGCATCTTTCATTTATAATAGTAGTTTTTGGTTATTGAGTCAAGTGTGTGGCACATATTGCCTAAGGAGTTTCTAGACCAGACCCTGTTAGATGCTAACACCATGTACTCTACATAGAAAGAAACAGAGGCTGGAGAGCTGAGTGATTTGGTCAGTGCCACATTCTTAGTCGATGTGAATGAGGCTGGAGCAGTGTGTCTGTCCACCAAGAACCTGCACCACTCTGAGTCTGCTCCTCCCACTTATCTAACACCCTCCCCTTCCTTGCACTTGAAGTCTGTGAATAGCGGTGTTTTTCAGGGTTCCCCACTGATTTGTTTCAGATCTGTTATCCCCATGCTCACAGTGCACTATTGTTTTCTGAAAGGGTAGCGTGAGGAGGGCATCTTGAGGAACCAGCCTCAGGTGATGCATGGACTGTGGGTTAAGGTGAGGGAACCAGAACAGAATATTGCAGCATTTAAGGTGTCTGGAGACACTGTGTGGTCACACACAGGAGGGGCAGAGCAAGGCTCTGACTGGATTTGGGTGTTCACCCAAGCCACTGCTTTCATGTTTCCTTTACATATTTCTGATAACTTTTTTTATTGAATAAATCTTTATCAAGTGTGAATCCCTAAATTTGAAGTTTGAAATATCTTTTTGTTTGTTCTGAGACAGGGCTTCATGTAATCCAGGCTGATCTTGAACTCATTAAGTAATCCAAACTAGCCTTACCTTTTTACTTTTACTTTTTGGTTAAGATCATGGCCCTGAACCAGTGAATTGGTTCAGTGGGCAAAATCATTTGCTGCTAAGCCTGATGACTTGTCATGGTATAATGAGAAAACTGACTTCCCACACGAGTTGTTCGCTGACCTACATTGTACCATGTAAGCATGCATCTGTACACAGAGATAGAGAGGGTGATATAGCCAGACAGATAGAGAGAAAGAAGATAGATAGATGAGAGATGAGATGAGATTGATAGAGATAGAGAGATGCGATAGAGAGATGATATATAGATGACAGGTAGATTGATAGAGGATAGTGAGGTATACAGATGATCGATAGATGACAGATTAGATAGATAGCCTACAAGTGTAACTGAACAATTGTTTATTAAGAGCTAAACTTTAAGAAAGAGAAAAGGCAATCACAAGAAAGTGACCTTGTCTAGGCCTCATGGTAAGACCTGTAGTAGCTGGAAAGTTGGGCTGGAGGATTGCCAGGGAGTGGATTGAGGAATAGGCAGGGCACCTTAGTAAAATCCTGTCTCAAAGACAAAAGTCAAAAGCGACTTGGGAGGCTGCTCAATGGTAGATGGCTTGCACAAATGGCTCTGTGATCTGCAGTACTGGGAGAGAGGGGAAGGAAGAGAGAATTGGAGCCTTAATATCTTTAATGTTTCTTTCACATGCCATTTTGTAATGTTGAAAAATAGCATCTAGACACTATCTAGATGATTGCAATTTTGTTGGCATCATGCAGTGCATCATAATCCCAGTGATCCTCAGGCATCTCTCTCTGGGGAGACTCAGCTCTGTTCTTACTCCTCTGGGAAGCTGGGAAAGGACACCACAGATAACTAACTGGCAAGCACCTTGGATTTCGGCAATGGGCTGGCTCCAGACATAGATCTCAGGTTGGGATTAGGGGGTCACACAGGTGATTGTTACTCCAGCGGGACTGGAACCCCATCTAAGCCTTCACCAGAGTGTCAGGGCTGGAAGAACTCTGTGCTGGGTTTCATCTCCACACTGTTGCGTATAAGCCCCATCACATGGAGAGCTGGACTCCACAAGCAGCTGTGGGAATGTGTGGGCGATTTGGGCACCGTCTTGAACACAGTAGGCAGTCACAGTAGTGCTTCTCCGGTGTGACTTTGGAGGTCAGTAGCTTCATTTAGGCAGTCCTACAAAAGTAAGTCTTTGCTTACTAAAGTCAGCCTGTGTGGGCAAAGGGACCAAAGGGTCACCTGTGAGGTAGACTTGGAAGCTGGAAGCAGCTTTCTCTCATTAGCAATCTACAGTCATTTTAAAATGCCATTTCTTCCTTCCAGTGAACCATCAACATTTCAGAAATACCATCAAGTGAGCCTACTCGCAAGATTTAATCAAGATCTGGATAAAGTGGCAGAAATTTCCTTGTTGTTCTCCACAAAGTCTGTAGTCGGTCCAAAGTACAAGCTCAGGGTCCTGCGAATGAAGCTGAGGTCCCTGGCCCATCCAGACAGGTGAGCCACAGGCAGGTTGGGCAAGTTCCTGTTACCTCCCCTCCTCTGGTTCATTAGTCCCTCCCTCCCTCCCACCCTTCCTTCCTCCTTCTTTTCTTCCATTCCTTCTGAGACAAAATCTTATGATGTAGCCCAGGCTGGCCTCAAACCTGTGGCAATTCTCCTGCCTCAGGCTTTAAAATGATGAATTTCTTTTACTTCAAAATGTAGGGTTCTGTGCCAGGCAATGGTGGCACACCTCTTTAATCCCAGCACTTGGGAGGCAGAGGCAAACAGATCTCTGTGAGTTAAGGGTCAGCCTGGTCTATAAAGTGAGTTCCAGAACAGCCAGAACTGTTACACAGAGAAACCCTGTCTTGAAAAACAAACAGAAAAAAATTTAGTGTACTGCAAAAATCTGTAGCAATAAAAGATTCTTTGAAAGGGCATTCACTGTATCTTACAACAGGGTCTTTTAATTAATTGATTAATCAAAAGTGCATTTTTTCTGGGCCTTGTAATGCAGGTCTGTGTTCTTAGCTAGTCTGGAGGCTGTGTGTTAGGGGATGGTGATCTAAAGTTTAAGAACTGAAGAGGCTACATGAGTTCAAAGCAAACCTGGAAAACTCATCCATAACCCATTTCAAAGACAACAAAAGTCAGAACCAGGGTGTGGGGGTTTGCATCCCAGAACTTGGAAAGCAGAGGCAGAAAGATTGAGAGTGGGATAGAGGACCCGGGTTCATGCCTAGCACCCACATGGTACCCCACAAGCATCTGTAAACTGCAGTTACAGGGAATCTGATGCCCTCATCTGACCTCCATGGGAACATAGCATACACGAAGGCATAACACTCACACACATAAAATAAAGTTTATTTAAGACAGGGTTTCTTGCTCTGTAGACCAGGCTGGCCTCAAACTCACAGAGATCTGCCTGCCTCTGCCTCCCGAGTGCTGGGATTAAAGGCCTGTGCCACCTCTAGGCTATAAAATAAATTAAAAATAAAAAGAGTGTAGCACAGTTGAATGAGATTCCATACCCTGCTTTCTTGTGCATGAATGCCTTCCCTAGCCATTGTCCAGCTGCATTGGAAACAGCTGCTCTACAATCCATGCTGGAGGAGGTAGCTCATTTGACCAGACTGGGGTTTTTTGACAGTTTACTGACGAGGATTTTTGGTTTCCCCAGGCCTCACTTGTGTCGGTACGATCTTGTCCTTAAGGAAAATGTTGAGACATTCTTCCAACCTATTCTGTGCGCAAAGTAGCGGGTGTAGCTCCCGTCAGGACACACGGACAGCGGTGACACCAGGATCTCTACAGCTACAAGCTCTGGATGCTGCCACCCTACTTCATTCAGAAGGCTCCAAAAGCATGGAAAAAACCCAAGCTTATCTGTGGCAGTATCCCACAGATGTCACATCACCTGTGGTTATGAAACAGCCCTGGGAGGGGAGCCCTTAACTAGGGCAAGACAGAAATAGCTGGGCTCCCGACAGCAGAGTGCTTTGTCCGGCCACATCCTGGGGCCTCGAGTGTTCCGAACTGTCAGCTCTGCTGCCTGTCATATCACACCCTCAGGGCCGTGGGTCAGGCATCTCGGGATTGAAGCGAAGGCTAGAGGCCTCAGTGTATTGTGTCCCTTGTGCCTAATCCTCCAACATCTGGCACGAAGAGGAGGACACATCAGACTACCTCATGGGAAATGTGGGTTGTGAAGGCCAGTCTGGGAAGGGTTTGTGAAATCCCTTGAGTCCACAATGTGAATGTGCTTTTATTTTGATATGGCTTAGCTCTCATGTATAGATAACACAACCTCTCCTTTTCAATACCAATTTCTCTCCTGGACTGTTGGCTTGGTGTGGCAAGAAGGCTCTGGCTTCCAGCCATTTCTGAAGTGATGCTGATGGTCAGAGGCTGGGATGGGCCCCGAGCCCTGAGGTCTGTATTGAGACCAGGCACTAAGTGGAAGGAAGAAGGAGAAGAAACAGGAACATCATCACTCATGGACCATGCAGAGGGAGAGGCTGGAGAACACTGGGCTTGCTTTTACTGATGTTGCAAAAGTGTCAATTACAGCACAGTTTTTCTGCCCTGGGATTAAACACACTAGGTGCAGTGAGCCCTGATCTCAGCTCCAGACATTATTTAAAGCCATCCTTAAGAATGGTTTCTTCCTTGTTGGTTAATCCATAACTATGCTAGGAAATTCTTTAAGATGCAGAGATGCAAAACAGAAATAAATGGTGCATAACCCACCAGTGCTAACCTTCTGCCATGATGTTTTACTCATGGCGCTATTGCAAATACAAAGCACAGCCCAGTTCTTGTGCATGGAACCTTCAGGAAGTCTTCCGAGGCCTTCCTGGAGGAAGAAACAATTTGCAGCCAAGTTAAGAGGTTCCAGAGGGCCACTGACAGGGAGGGTAAAATGACAGTAGGGTAGTTAGAGGGTCCAGATGCCCAGGGTGAAGGTGGCTATCATCCATCCCACAGCCTTGACCACTTTGGGAAGTACATTTCTCTTCATCAAACTGCCCCAGATGTGAAGAAATGGATGCCGCATTGTTTTAGTTTCTTTTCCTGTTGCTACCATAAATACCCTGACAAAAACAATTCGAGAGGAAAAGGGTTTCTTTTGGCTCACACTCCAAGCGCACCACCCATCATGGCGGGAAGTCAAGGTAGAGGATCTTGGAGGCAGCTGGCCATATCTCAACCATAGTCAGAAAACAGGGTGATGAATACATGCTTGCTGGTGTTCAGCTCCGTTTCCTGATGCATTTAAGAAATTACTACATTTTATTAGTTTACATTGTGTGTGTATTTACGTGTGCACATGTGGATGCCGGAAGACAGCTTGTGGGGGTGGTGAATTTTCTCCTTATAATGTGTGCTTCCAGGGATCTGGTTTTCAGGCAAGCACATTTACCAGCTGAGCCTTTTGTTTGTTTGTTTTGTTTGTTTGTTTGTTTTGTTTTTTTTAAATTTATTTTTAAAAATTTCTTTTTCTTTCTTTTTTTCTTTTCCTTTTTTGAGACAGGATTTTTCTGTGGCTTTGGAGGCTGGCTTGGAACTAGCTCTTGTAGACCAGACTGGTTTCGAACTTACAGAGATCCAACTGCTTTTGCCTCTGCTTCCCAAGTGCTGAGATTAAAGGTGTGTGCTACTATTGCCCTGCAAAAAAAAATTTTTGTTTTATATACCAACCCCAGTTCCCCTTTCCTCCCGTTTCTAAGCCCCCCACCTCTCCTCTTCCCACCTCTCATTCAGTCCTCATAGGGGGTCATAGGGCCTTCCTTGGGGAGTCAACAAAGTCTAGCATACCAAGTTGAGGAAAGACCAAGGCTGAGCAAGGTATCCCACCATAAGGAATGGCTCCAGAAAGTCAGTTGATGCCGCTGGGATAGGTCTTGGTGCTACCGCCAACCCCTCCTCCCAACAGATCAAGCCACATAACTGTCACCCACATTCAGAGGGTTCTGTCCCATGCAGGTTCCCCAGCTGTCAGTCCATAGTCCATGAGCTCCCACCTAGCTCGGGTCAGCTGTCTCTGTGGTTTTCTCCATCATGCTCTTAACTTCCCTTGTTCATATGATCCTTCCTCCCTCTCTTCAACTGAACTCCAGGAGCTCAGCCCAGAGCTTGGCTGTGGTCACTGCATCTGCTTCTAACGGTTACTGGGTGTAGGTTCTTTGGTGACAATTAGGGTTGCCACTAATCTGATTATAGGGGAAGGCCAGTTCAGACACCCTTTTCATTATTGCTAGGATTCTCATCTGGGATCATCCTTGTAGATTCCTGTGTATTTTCCTAACACCAGGTTTCTCCCCAACTCCATAATGGCTGTCTCTATCAAGATATCTCTTTCATTGCTCTCCCCTCTCTGCCCCTCCCCCAACATAGTCTTTTCTTGGTCCCTCATGTTGCCATCTCCCATCCCCTCCCTTTTGTCCCCCTCCCAGTTTACCCAGGAGATCTTAACCATTTCCTTCCCTGAGGCCCTCCATGTTTGTCTCTCTTGGGGTCTTCCCTTTAACCTAACTATCAAGGACCTCCAAATTCCAGCCTCTGTGTCCTTGAAGGGTCCAGGCTAGGGACCTACAGCAGACAGGTAGGGCTGACTAAAAGGGTCTGAGGGTAAACAAATCAGTCATACACGTATCATTCTTCTCACAGTTCTTTATTTTTCAAAAAGAGTCCTTTCCCCTAAAGTGCTCTTCAAAAGGTTCTCTCTAAAAGTTCTCTCTAAAATTTCTTCTCAAAAGTTCTTTTCAAAAGTTGTCTTTAAGTGTTCTCTTCAGCAGGTGGTTGCACATGCCTTTAATCCCAGCACGCAGGAGGCAGAGACAGGTGAATCTCTGTGAGTTCAAGGCCAGCCTGGTCTATAAGAGCTAGTTCCAGGACTGCTTCTAAAGCCACAGAGCCACAGAGAAATCCTGTCTGGAACCCTCCCTTCCCCAAAATGTTCTCTTTAGAAGTTTTTTTTTTTTTTTTTTTTTTTTTTTTAATTCTCCTAGATCCCACAAGGTTTCCAGTTTATATACCCTCAGACACAATTAGCAATTCTTGGGCAATAACAAAAATACCAGGCATGCATACCTCTCAAGGCCAGGAAGACAGATAAGGGGAAGGGTTAAGGGGGTATGATTGATAAGAAGGGACAAAGGGTATTAGTATGTAAAACTATAATTATGTTGTTAGTTAAACTAGAAATTTATAAGTGATAAATGTAAAAAAAGAAAAAAAAACACTAAAAGTTTATAGTTGATAATGTAAAAAAAAGGAAGAAATACTGTATGGACTGAGATTTTCTTTCTAGGTAGCTGGAAACACAGAATCCTGGTAGCCATGGCAACTTGCATAAGCTGTGGAAGGAAAATGGGCTTTTGATCAGTATTAGCATTTTCTCCCAGCACTAAATCAGAGGGAAGGCTATGTGAGATCTGGAGGCTGTTGCTTCCAGCTTCAGGGTAAGCAGTGGGGGCTCTTACCCATGACTCCCTGGTGAGAGGGAATTTCCTTTCTAAGGGGTCTTTTTTTGAGAACATAAAGCACTCAGTATATATTCTATATATCAAGATTATATAGCCAGATGCATAGCAACACATAGTCTGTAGTCTGTATTTTTTGCATGGTTTGCAAGGCAATTTTTCTCCATCAGAAGTTAAATCTGGTGGGTTGATAACTAGAATGTTAATTTCTACTTCTGTAATATATGATAAAGGCTCTCAGCATCTAACTTCTCTGGGGCTGTGGATTGTAGCCTGATTATCCTTTGCTTTACATCTAATATCAACTTATGAGTGAGTACATACACGATTTGCCTTTCTGGGTCTGAGTTAACTCACTCAGGATGGTTTTTTTTTTGTTTTGTTTTGTTTTTTTTTTTTTTTTTAGTTTTTTTCTAGTTCTATCTATTTGCCTGCAAATTTCAAGATGTCATTGTTTCTTACTGCTGAGTAATACTCCATTGTGTAAATGTACCACTTTTCTTTATCCATTCTTCAGGTGAGGGGCATCTAGGCTGTCCCCAGGTTCTGGGCCGTCTTACTGGATCTGTATCTCAGCTCTTACACTGTCCATATTCCCTGACTAGAGAAAGGTGCCACCTGCAGTGGGCAGGTCTTTCCACCTCAATAAATATAATCAAGATAATTTCCCAAAGACATTCCTAGGTGACTCTTAATGTCTGTCAAGCCAACAGTTAAACACGGTACCATTATTAGTCAGGGCTTTCTAGAGTAACGTGTGTGTGTGTGTGTGTGTGTGTGTGTGTGTGTGTGTGTGTGTGTGTGTGTAAATGCATGTGTGCTACATACATGAAGGGAATTCACTAGAATGGCTTACTGGCTGTGGTCCAGCTATTCCAACAATGGCTGTCTACCAACAGAAAGTCTTAGAATTCAGCAGTTGTTCAGTTCATGAGGCTGGATGTCTCATTTGGTTTTCTGTATATGACAGAATGCCAAAGACATAGACTGTGACGCCAGTGAAGGAAGTGGACTTGTGTAGGTGGAGTTTTCCTGCTCCCAAATAACACTTGGACACTTAATATAATTATAAATGACCAGCCATTAGTTCAGGTTTGTTACTAACTAGATTTTATAATTTAACCCACTTTTCTTAATCAATGTGTCGCCCTGAGGCTCATGGCTTTTACCTCTACTGCATTTTGTGTGTCAGACTCATTCTTCTGACTCCACCCTTCCTCATCCCACCGTTCTCACTTTGGCTTTCCTGCAAGACTATATCCTATTGGCCAGTCAGCTTTTAAACTAGTCATAGCAACATATATTCACACAGTGCATGAAAGGGTTATTCTACAGCAGACTTGCCACTGAGAGAAAGCAAGTAAAGAGAGCATTCCTTCCTCCACATCCTTTATATAGGCTGGGCAAAAGGCGTGGGTCTTCTCATCTCAAAGAGCCAGGTTAAACGTGGGTCTTCTCAATTTACATGATTAAATCGAGAAAGAAATGCCCAGCCATTTGAGCTTTAGTTAATTCCTGATGTTGTCAAGTTGGCAGTCAAGGATAGCCACCACAGTACTACACATCTAGGCTTTCCTACCTGGCAAGAGGCTGCTTTGTTTAAGGAAGAGATGAGGGAAGTCTGAGTGGAGGATCACCCTGTGACATTACTCACATTTCTTCAACCACTGTGGACAGTGGGTGTGGTGTAGGACTTTGCTTTCAGGGGTCTTTATTGGTCCTATATTAGCATAGCTACTCATCATCTTTCCCTTGACTCTAGAGGGCCAAAATAACTGCAAACATCAAAAATGGGAAATTCTGTCAAATTGCTAACTATAGGGGCCCCTGGGTTTTAGCAAGCACCGAGCTGATATAGGCCCTTGCATGTGCTCTTGGCTCCTTCAGTTCTCTGCCACCCACCATTCCGATCTTTGCTCTTTTGCTCCCCCTTTAGGGAGTCCACTCAGACCTCATTTCCAGTAACAGCACTTCCATGTTCTTTGAACACTTCCTTCTTCCACTGATGCACGTGGACTCAGGAGGTAGCAAGCAGAGCCTTTAGCGAGTGAAAGCTGCAGAGAGGTCCTCAGGTCACCGGGGACTCCAGTCTCTTTGTGTCTTTGCTTCTTGGCTCATGGCATGAGCAGTCATGATCTTTGTATGCTCCCATCATCACAGGCCACCTTGCTAGAGGCCCAAGGCAATGGTCTATCTGCCATAGGATTGGGCCCCTGGCCAGAACTGTGATCACAAAACAGTACTATTTGTTTCTTCTCTCCTTGAAACAGTTGTTTTCTGATGGGGAATGTCCTTCTGTATATATGTTTCTCTTATTGATTGATGAATAAAACACTGTTTGGCCAATAGCCAGTAGAGGCAAAAAAATGGGAGGGGCTAAGAAATGAGGAGAATTCTGGGAAGGGTAGGAGAGGGAGCCTGCCAAAACAGTCCCTATATAGACCACAAAGGAGTATCAGGTTTGGACCCTTCTCTGGTAAGATAAGACCATGTGGAAATGCAAAGATTTACAGAAATGGGTTAATAACCAAGGCAGAGCTAGCCAATAAGAAGCCCTAGTCATCAGCCAACAGTTTAATAATGAATATAGCATCTCTGTGTGTTCGTTTGGGACTGAAGCAGTTGTGGGACCAGGCTGGAAAGAAAACTGCCAGCAACAATGTTCTTTTAATGCACATTATTAAAATTATAGCTCAATAAAGGGTTTTGCATGTGTATATGCAAGTGTGTGTGTGTGTGTGTGTGTGTGTATGTGTGTGTATGCATATGTATGTGTGTGTTGTGAGGTCTGTGGTGTGTGTTTCCCACCAGGGCGTTTGCTCTTAACTCAGAGTATGTTCTACTTGCTCTGACAGGCAGATATTCTCAGATGAGATGGAATCTTTCCCCTCCCTGGTTTTGAAGGCAGGTTCTCATTGTAACCCCAGGCTGCCTTTACGGTGTCCTTCCTGTCTCAGCTTCCCAAGGGCTGGCATTACAGACATGCAGCACCGTGTCTTGTTAAATGCTTTCAGGCTTATCCTACCACATAAACTTTATCCAAGCGACAATTCCCCAGACTATCTTCCAGCACTCTCCGAGCTGTCAAGTCTCATTCATTTCTCACAAGCCCTGGGCCTCCCTGAAAGGCTGGCTTATCTAGGACCAGCTCACTTGCTCTTTCTATGGTCTGCTTGCTCATCCCAGAGAGCAAACTCAAATCTCGCCTCTTTCAGAACCCACACAGTGTGAGGGCCACAGTAGTTTTGGATATTTGAATCTGGATTTTCTTTGGGGAGAAGTCATTCTTACTACCCTCCTATGCTGCCCCTTTCTGGATTTTTCGTAGTGTTTAAGGATGACTGAGCTCTGAGTCCTCGTTCTCCTCAAGGGCTGACACCAATCACGTGACCACCACGTCCAGCAACACAGACTCTTTTTAAGACTCAGATGTACGTTACAGGTTTGTACATGCTCACTTCTTGCCAAGAGTTATAACTGAGACTTTTTTCATCTGTTAAGACACATACTGAAGCTGGGTGGTGGTGGCGGCATGCCTTTAATCACAGCGCTTGGGAGAAAGAGGCAGGCAGATCCCTGTGAGTACGAGACCAGCCTGGTCTACAAGAGCTAGTTCCAGGACTGGCTCTAAAGCTACACAGAGAAACCCTGTTTCGAAAAATCAAAAACCAAGTACTGAAGTGTGTTTATGAAGATTGGGAATAGTGAGCACCCATTAGGTGCTGAGTAGAAGGCAGGTCAGTTTATCTCTGCGGTTGTCACCATCAGCGCCAGTTGCACATTTGTTGGAGACGTTTGCTTTGTGTGACAGACGACGGACCAGACTGTCTGACCACCATGCTGCAAGCTGGCCTTGGCACGTTCACAACTCACCCCTAAATCTCCCAGCTCTGATGCAGGGGAAGAGCTGGAGGAGCTCTGTGCAGAGATGGAAGGAGCACACAGACAAGCAGGCTCTCATAGTCCCCGGAGGGGGCGTGGCCTGCAGCGGGGCGGGGCTTCGCGCAGACCACGCCTCATCCGTCGACGAACGCGCTCCGCCCGCCCAGTCGGCGCACGGGGAAGGGCTCAGCGCTGGCACGCGGGGAGCGCGCTCTCCGTCCCGGCCACGGCATGCGCGCACTGGTCGGCCTGCTCCTGGTATTCGGCGGCTGCACCTTCGCGCTGTACCTGCTGTCCACGCGGCTGCCCGTGGGGCGGAGGTTGGCATCGGCCGAAGAGCCCCAAGGCCGGTGAGTGCGAGGGCGCGGGGCGGCGGCTGGGGCGGAGGTCCGAGGGTTGGCGGTGATGCGCTGGGGGACCTTGGGCTTCTCTGCACGCGCGCGCGGTCGCCTTCCAGCCGCAGCCATTTCGGCCACCGTGACTCTCATTCCTCAACCCACTTTACCACACCAGCCAATCTTGAGAATGCAGCCCGGACTTCGGGTTACGAGGCTGTGATCCGGTCTGTCCTCTTCCTGCCTGCCTGCCTGTTCCCCATGACAGTAGAGCGAGTCTGGAGGCGGCCGTAGACTCGCCGAGCGGGTTTCCCGGTTGCTGTGTGCTACTTTCAAAGTGCATGAAATGTGTCTGGCGCATTGCCGCCTTACCAAGAGGCTTAACTGTCATTCGAGTAGCAGGACAGCTGTTTTCTGTAACCATTGTCTTTTACTGGAACTGAAAGAGCTCTCGTGTCAGAGGTACTCGGGAGAACTAGGAGGGGTTTATCTAGTTTATCTCTGCTGGAGTAAAGAGCTGTCGAGATGGCAGTGGCAGGGTAGTCTTTGTACTGTGACCCTTGGACGGGATTCACAATGCTCTAAGGCCTGGATGGAGCAGGGTGAAAGGGGAGGGTTGGCTTCAAGCCTGCCATATTATCAAGAAAGCTGTATTTATGATATGAGATAGATATACTTCCCCGGGGAATCATTTTTAAATGCTGAAACTGTTTTTTGCATGTTTTTTGTCTCGGGGTAACACGGCGTCTAAATAGTTCTGGGCATGCTGGGGAGGGGTCTCCTTGAAAGGAAGGCAATTTTGCCTGCACTTGCTTGGAAATGAATATAATTGCCTCTTTGGAGTAGGTAAAAAAGAGACTGGGGATCTGATCAATGCTGGATGCCATGCTATGGGCTTCCATCTTACATCCTCTGAGTAAGTGAAGAGGGAATTCAGTGGTCATCTAGCACCATAACCTTTTAGGCAAGGAAAACGAGGTCCATGGACACTCCAAGGTCACACAACTGGAACATAGCAAGCAGAGTGGGGATGCCAGCCCAGGTCCCTTGCTCCAAAGTCAGGTCTCTGTTGTCTGCCTCTGTTATGTTATACTGGGTCACCTGTCATCTCGAGTTCATCTTTGTATGTATTCCCAGATGTCCAGATTACATATTTATAGACTTACACTGGAAAGACGACACATCGAGAGTAACTCTTTTAGGCACCAGGCTTCTCCTGAATCCATGTTTCCATCTGATTTTCCAATGCCTAGGTCCCTGTGGTTCCCCTCAGATCTAGCTGAGCTTCGGGAGCTCTCCGAGGTCCTTCGAGAGTACCGGAAGGAGCACCAGACGTACGTGTTCCTGCTCTTCTGCAGTGCCTACCTCTACAAACAGGGCTTTGCCATCCCTGGCTCCAGTTTCCTGGTCAGTGTCCAGCCCTCTTTCCAGCTGGCTTCCTTTCTGTAAAATGTGGCCGCTACCCAGACATTGCTTTAGTTGTGTGGCAGGATGAAACGAAACACAAGTGCACGGAGGCTGGCGTGAGTGGGCATTTAGTGCTCAGTGATACTCCAAACTTCCTATTGTCCTGATTTCCTCTTCCTACTCCAGATTCAGCTTAAATCTACCCAAGCAGGTTGGGGATTGGAAACGGGGAGAAGAACAAGCATTTCTGAGAGAAGGAGCTGAATGTTGGCGGTCAGGGCTGAGTCCTTTGGTTGACTCCGGACTGACTTCCCCCTTGAACTGATCCTGCTTCAGGGCAAGGCCAGCTGCTACTTGGTGCTACATTGCCTAGGCTGGTAAGGGCTGCACACCCAGAATCAGGTGCAATCTTGGTTTTGAGGCTGTCTCTCCCCCATAGGATGGGGTAGGGTGGCACATGCCAGAGAGTATGATGAGGACTACTTAGGACTCATGGCCAAGTGTGTATCGCAGCCACAGCCTCACTGCCACGCCCCCTTTTGCCTGTTTGCTTACCGTTGCTGACTTTTTGTTTATTCACCGGTTCATGCTTTTTGGAAGGTTTATTTATGTGTACATGTGTCTGTGTGTAGGTGGCAGTGAGAGGAGGGCACCAGCTACCCTGGAGGTGGACTTACAGACGCTTGTCAGCCACCCTGCGTGGGTGCTGGGACCCAAACACTGGTCCTCCAGAACAGTAGGAAGCACGCTTAGCTGCTGAGCCATCTGTCCAGTTCATGGGAGTGAGATGAGGTCTCACTCTTAGCACAGACTGGTCTGGAACTCACTTGCTAGCCCAGACTGGCCTTGAATCCAATCCTCCTGCCTCAGCCTCCCAAGTGCTGGGAATCACAGATGTGTGCCAGCACACTTGGCTTTTCCCCATGCTTCGAGGCAGGATGCTATTTGCCAGCCAAACTGCACTTGTGAAGTTTTAATTAACCTTTCCATCTTTGGGAAGCCAAGGCTTTAAAGATCAATTAGGACTGTGGGTAACACAGAAGCTCAGTGTGAGCTTACTAATCAGATGAAAAACACAGAGGGCATCTTCCTTGGATGCTGAAGGTACATTCATGATCTGCACACTAGTGAAAAGAGCTTCATTGCCCTTTTTGGTGCTCCTGGCACAGCCAGGTAATGTCTGCACTTAGTCTCCTTTTAAACTTGCCAGTGCTCACTGAGCACTAGACCTTGTCTTTGTAAAGGTGAGGAGCCCAAGGCTGTGTTTCTAGTTCCGTGTTTTCATTCTCCTCTTTAAAATAGGCCTTGGGCTTTGGCGGTGGAAACCCCTGGAAGTGAGGGAGGCAGTGCACAGACTCCAGGACAGGCCCACTGGCAGCTACATGTTCTCATGGCTGGGGGGCTTGCTTTCTTTGCAGAATGTTTTGGCTGGTGCCTTGTTTGGGCCATGGCTGGGACTTTTGCTGTGCTGTGTGCTGACGTCAGTGGGTGCCACATGCTGCTACCTGCTTTCCAGTGTTTTCGGCAAACAGCTGGTGATCTCCTACTTTCCTGATAAAGTGGCCCTGCTGCAGAGGAAGGTAAGATGGGGCATGCCTGAGCACCAGCTCCCTGAGCATGAGCTTACGGTCTGAGGATCGAGGAGCTGCAATTTCCCACAGTGCTCCTTCACCCTACCAGGGAGCTGGCAAGGTTCATTTGATGTCTTTGGGAAGCACAGACTGCTCTGTGGCTGAGTTGTCTCTGACCCCTGAGATTCTCAGCTATTGTGTGTGTGTGTGTGTGTGTGTGTGTGTGTGTGTGTGTGTGTGTGTGCATATATGTGAGCACTGTGTGACTGAGTCTTTCACTGAGCCTGGAGCTCACTGATTTGGCTAGACTGCTTAGCTAGCAAGCCTCATGGTTCCTCCTGTCCCTGCTCCCAGCATTGGCATTCCAGGCTTGTGCCATGGCCCCAGGATTTTTTTCTTTCCTTTTTTGACATGGGTACTGCTGATCCAATGCAGATTCTCTCTAAGCTATCGCCCCAGCCCAGTTTTTGTTTTTACTAGGACAAGGTCTCACTGTGTAACTCAGACTAGCCTTAAACTCGTGGAAATCCTCCTGCCTCAGCCTCCTGAGTTCCTGAGTACTGGGATTATAAGTGTGAGCCACCATGTCCAGCTGGTCTTGTGTTTTCAAAATGGGGAAATCTTCCCCAGCGTCGTGGGAGGAGTTGGGAAGGAGCTGTCCAGCTTCAGGGTCTTGGAGAGCCGTTCTGCTCCTGACGGTGGGCTCTCTCTGCAGGTGGAGGAGAACAGAAACAGCCTGTTCTTTTTCCTGCTGTTCCTCAGACTCTTCCCCATGACGCCAAACTGGTTCTTGAACCTCTCAGCCCCAATTCTGAACATCCCCATCGTGCAGTTTTTCTTCTCAGTGCTTATCGGTAAGATGGGGTCACTGCCCTCCCTCCGTCACCTAACCACTGGCCATGTGCTTGCCTACCAACAGCATCTTCAAGCCTGCCACTTGACACAGTCTACGCTGATTTCAAACCTCCTCCAGCTTAGACATGAAACCCGTATAATACTTTTGGAACAACTGAGGATTGTTCATTCTATGCCCATATTTAGTGTTCCTGTGTGCCCAGCAGGTGCTTGGCACAGGAATTGAACAGGATTGTGTCTGTAGACCACATGACTTGGCTCCAAGAAGTCCTAGCAGGCTGAAGGGCTGACCTAGAGCAAGGGACTTCCTTTCTGCCACCAGCCCCTCTCACTGAGGGGCCTTAGGCGGGGCTGGCAGCAGGGAGGTCCCTATCTTCTGAGAATGGCATGGCCATATTTTGCCTTGGGAAATTGTGTAACGAGTTTAGAGCTGGGGCTAGGAGCAGTGTTTCTCGAAGTGTGGGCTTCGGGTTACCTTTACTGGTAAGTTTAATTGATCACATCCCACCCATCTGTGAGTGTTAGCCTCTCCTTAAGTCTGGGGCAAAGAAGTTCAGACCTTTCTTAGGTGTGTGGGGAATGACATCTGGGGTTGATGTCCGAGTTAACAGATGTGCAATGGGGCAGCTGAGGGAAATGGGAGGCTGACCAATCAGTTCTTACAGCAGCTTGCATCGTTCCTCAGCGCCTCTGGGGGTCAAAAGCTCGTCATTACCCTGGAAAGATTCTGGAGACAGAATTGCTTCCTGAGGGCCAGGCTGGTGACCTTGAACGGTCTGATTGTTGTCTCCCGTGTACTGTTCACTGCCTGAGGTGGGAAGAGCCTCCTAAAACAGTCTCCTGGTTTTACTGCAGAAACAAGGAACTAGGCTCTCTGAATGTATTTTGTCTTATTTGTTTGTGATATGGCTGTGTTACGTAGCCAAAGCTGGCTTCAAACTTTCAGTTTTTTTGCCTCAGCCTTCCAAGTGCTAGGACTATAGGCATCCATTACACTTGGCTCATGATTTCTTTTTGAGGCAGGGTCTTACTATGGAACTCTGGCTGGCCTGTAACTCACAGAGATCCATCTGCCTCTGCCTCCTGAGTGCTGGGACTAAAGGTGTGCGCCATTATGCCTGACTTAGGTGTTTTTGTCTTTTCCTTAAACATTTGGGGTTCTTGGTTGTTTTTGTTTTTGAGAGAAAGTATCAGCATGTGGCCCAGGCTGGCCTTGGATTTGTTGCTATTCTCCTGCCTCAGCCTCCTGATTACTGAAATTATAAGCATGTGCCACCATGCCTGACTAAGGAGTTTTTATGCTATCCACTGCCTAGCTATCAGACAGACTCAGGAGTCTGGAGCCTTGCTGAATTCTTAGAGTGCAGACCATTACAAAGTTGTACTTTGAAGAAACTTGTTGGTTAGGTTTTGAAGCCCTTTAACGCACACTGAAGATTTCATGTCACTGGTCTCCTATTTCTGGTGTGGCTCTTGGATCCCACCTTCAGCAGGTGCATGGGCCCCAGCATTTCTCAGCTCACTCTCTGGGTATTTATTTACTTATTTATTTTTTGCTGTGAGTAGTAAATTTTCCTTATTGTGTGGCCCATCTTAAGGTCTTTTGTTGGATAAGGCAGGTATGTACAGGGAGTGTGGGGAGAAAAGGCAGGAGGTAGAACGTTAGGGGCTTAAGAGTTGGACAGACAGCTGGAGTACTGTTTGGTTCCCTGGCCATCATCTAGTGCTGTTTCCTATGCATTTGCCCCATTAATGGACCATCTCCACTTTCCTTTTTCCAGGTTTGATCCCATACAATTTCATCTGTGTGCAGACAGGCTCTATTCTGTCCACACTCACTTCTCTGGATGCTCTCTTCTCCTGGGAAACTGTCTTGAAGCTGTTGGCCATTGCCTTGGTCGCTTTGGTTCCTGGAACCCTCATCAAGAAATATAGCCGGAAGCACCTGGCGCTGAGTGACACAGGCAACACTAGTCATCTAGATGGCAGGAAGGATGCGTGATACAGGTTCCGTGTTTACATAGCCCTGGACTCTGCCTCCAGTCTGTGTGATGGGCATGGTCCTTTTATTGTCCGCATTGTGTTTTAGTTGCCCTCAAAGGGTGATCTGAACGGCAGTCTACACGCAGAGGCCTGTTAGACGGGCACTCTTTTTGAGGGTTCAGTCCTGTCCAGGGTTCTGTGAAATGGACTGCTTTCTAGAAAATCTTGCTTTGGTTCTATCCAGCAACAGAGGACTCAGTCTGTGGGGCTTGTCCCTTGCCAGTCCCTGAGATGTCCTGGGAGAAGATGCTGGTGGCCTTTTGGAGACTGTGTGACAGGTACTAATGTTAGGTTCCTGTGGATGTTGTATCAGACAGGACTCTAGCCCCTGCCAGTCTCTTGAAGAGTGTCTTCTCTACCTTTCTGCTGATGATCTACCTCTGTAAGCCAAGGGACCCAAGATTTACACACACAGCTTGAGTGCAATGTTTCTTGTAATACCCTGTTCACACACTGATATTTCTATGTCTAAGCTCCTTGTGTTGTTGTGTGTCTTCAGAGTTAAGTTGAATTAAACATAATTAAATATGAATGGGCCAGCTTTGCATGTTTTGAATGTGTTTTGAGGAAATGCTCCCCGTCTGAATTCAGTGGCCGTCTGTCTATTTTCACCTGGGAATCCCTTCTACCGCCTCCTGCTGGGAGAGGGGCATCAGTACAGGAGGCTGTCGGCCGGTACACTGCGTGTTTTTATTTGTCTTTGCTAAGAACAGCTGAGGATTTGTCCCTTTAATTCAAGGAGGACAAAGCGGTGTACTTGTTTGGCTGTCTTGTAGTCCTTCACAGCTGTCACTGCATCTTCCAGCTGTGGCTTGGGCTGTGGACCTTGGCACCCGAGCGGATAGTTCTGTGGGCTTGGATGCCATGGGAACAACTCACACCAAAGACTCACCAGAACTGCTGCTCTAAGGCATCACAGGCTGGGCTGGTGTGTCTGTCCCAAGCTTGGGCCCAACCAAGAGTCTTGCCAAGGCATCCGTCTAGGCTTGCTGTGTGTACTTGGGCTCCACAGTAAGAGTGGATTTTCATGTCATGTCTTTAAGGCTTTCATTTTAAAAAATGTGCAGAAGAGAGAAGAGGCCTTCCTAACAAGGGGGTGATGCAGAGACTACATTTTGGAATAGAGAGGGATAGAGAGAAGACAGGGTTCTCTTCCTTTTGTATGTGTGTCCTTTCTCCCTTTTATGCTCTCCAGATGTGTGTCCCCAGCAGGATTGTGCACAAGTGTGCCTTATCAGATATGAGCTCATGGGTAAAGGATTTCCCAAATCCAGAGACATAAATGTTTTGCAGTGAAGTCAGAACATGAGAGCTTGTCTGTACACATTGCTGACCCTTACCTAAGGGAGCAGGATTAGCTTAAAAATACCACCCAAAAGACTGGTTTAGCTTTCTATTCCCAGCAGGCCTCAGACCAAATTATGCCAACTTCCCATTTGCCTCTCTTGGCTTCTTTAAGTGTGATGTCAGTGGTAACAGGACAGCTGCAGGAGTGGCAGCAGATTGCTCAGGAAGATGCAAGGCGCCTGTCTAAGCTTTTATGGGAAAACAAAATGGAAACCACAACTTTAGTGGCTGTCCCTGAAATGTAAGAGTCCTGGTTGTAGAACCCACCTTGCCTTTCCCCCAAAAACCCTGGCAGAGCAGCCTGTAGGACACAAACAGCACACAGGACCAGAAAACATAAGGTATACTTTTTGTTTAATTTCATGCATTGGTTTGTTTCCATAGTCATTCTTGTTCCCGCTGCTTTTGGGTACAAAGCCAGAGCCAGTATCTGAACACGACATGGAGCCGATGATCCAGGCGTCTCAAGGAGATAGGGGAGTTCATCTTGAGGCTTAAGTACTAGAAAGAAATTCATTTGCTCTAAATCAATAGGAACTCAAGTTATTGTAATAAATAATTAGAAAGAGAGGGATTTAAAAAAGACTCATCCTCTGGGAAGTGGCATTCTAGAGGTGGAGAGCCACTGGGGTGGTGTGGTCAAGATAACCTTCTCCTAATAGTGTGCACATGTGGCCAGACCCTCTAACTTGTAGCCGTGGGAGGACCATGGTCATTGGCCAGACACCAGTGCTGTGCAGGGGCCCTGGGAGGCAGGGCTGTGATTGTGCTAGAAACTTCCTGACAATGGCCTTGCCATCTGCTGAGGATGTGGCACCTGAAATGCCTTTGCCATGTGGCATTTACCAAAGCCTACCCCAGCTCTTTTCCTGTTTCTGAGAGCGACCCTCTTCAGCCACCTGTCCCTGAGAAATGCTCTGGGTTCCACCAGGTCCTCCACTCAGCAGCCTAGTTCAGGTCATTCTTGTTTGAACGCCATTTGCAGTGCCAATCAAGCCATGCAGATAAGGAAACACACTCATCCAGTGGGCCAGTCTGGAGGGGGATGAGCACATTGGGACATTTGTTCTATGGCATTGGCAAAGAAAAATCTTGCTTCCTGGAAAGGCACTGAATCCATATTGACAGTTGAAGAGAAATCATGACAAAAAATTTCACATTATTCTCACAGCATTTTGGGCAGAAGCAAGTACAGACTGGACACCGGAACCTCTAGTTCACAGACATGGAGGACTTGTTCATCTGGCACAGTTCAGTGTGGTTAAAGAGATACCATTGGTGCTCAGTCAGTTGGACTGCAGTCCCAAGGGAGAGGATAAAGGCAAGTGGCCTTTGGTCATGGCATGCCCCATCAGCCTTGGGGACCAATAAGGAGATGTCTGGCCTGGTCCTGTACTTGCCCATCAGGAAACTCAAGGTCTAGAATCATCTTTGGGGAACAGTTGTGAGCTCAGAGCTGGCTTAATATGCACTCTACACAACAATTCCACCAAGTCATGAATGGCATTCCAGATGCTGCTGTGAGTGGCCCTGAGCTGTAGCAAGGCTCAGCAGGAGCAATACAGTATGCAGTACATGATGCTGCCTGTGGTGTGTAGTGTGGGGGTGGTCTATGGTGGCATACGGTAGGTAGTGTTTTGGCTTCTAGAGAAATAAACATGGTATATATAGAGCTGGGATTCCTTGGGATTGATTTTGTTTTTTAAGACAGGGTCTCACCAAGTCACTCTGGCTGGCTTGAATGTAGACCAGGCTGGCCTTGAAATCACAGAGCTTTATCTGTCTCTGCCTCTCCCAAAGCTAGGATTAAAGGTAAATGCCACCACACCCAGCTAGAATTTTTTTTTTAAAGAGAATTTGCTGTGGGAAGGTGATTTCCGGGCCCTACTCTATTGAGGCGCTATGGCAGTTGACAGCCATTGGGGGAGGGAGAATCATTTTCCTTTTGTGGAAGTGGTTCTCTGTTAGTTTCCCATGCTCCTCTAGTGGATGTCCCCGTACACATGCACACAAGGATGAGCTACCAAAACAACAACCTAAAATACACCACCCCAAACAAACCATGAAGGTGGGAAGAGGGTGTTCTGGATGGGATGTGGAGGGGAATGGAGTGAATATGATCATATTTCATTGTAGACATGTACAAAATTCTCAAAGAATAAAAAATTACAATTAAAAACATTGGGACATCAGGGCATGAGAGAAAACAGTAAACCACGGAATCAATAGGAACATACTCCCACTGAGAAGACGTCAATGCCACCTCGTGGGGTGCACTGACAACCCTGAGTTAGTGACAGGAACTCCAAAGCCATCACCTCCATCACCTATAGAGTTAGGGGGATGACTTGGCACAAAGGGGCCCTGAATAAGTACTAGATAGTACTTACTCAAACTGACTTTTAATTCCAGGATGAATTTGGTGGAGCTAAAGGCTTCAAGTACTCAGTCTTCAAGCAGGCCACCAAGTCACCTTACAGCGTCACCTCATTATCCTGGGCAGATCTCCCACAGTCCTGCGGCTAGCTCAGTGGTCAGGTGTGTTTCAAAGTGGACACGTGGGTCTCCATCCCTGTGCTAAGCAATTTGAACAGGGACTTTTATTCAGCAACATGATCCAGAAAAGGAAAGAAAATCCAGTGCTTGGCTGCAGAACAAAAATGAAACCCTGCTTGGTAGTCAGGAAAAACAGATGGCCAGAGACTACAGATACTCATCCTGCAGCCAGCCTCAAAGCTTGAAGCTCCTCAAAGCACCAAGGCATGGTAGCAGCTAGCAGCACGAAAGACCTGGCTCTTACGTCCCTGAGCTCTCCACTGAGTGTTCTTCCGATGACTATAATTTCACAGAAACAGTCAGTCTGTGTCCTGGCCCCTACGAGGCAGGCAGTGGAGGGAAGCCAGGATAGAGACTGTTTTTCCCTTTCAATCCTGCTTAGAACCATAATCCTATTTAAAAGTGTGGGTTTTACTCATCTCTTGATGATACAGTGAACGACTGGAGTCAACACCATACCCCTAGCATGCCTATTACTAGTTAATCCAGATAAAGGTGGCCTTAGTGTGACAGACAGGGATGGGAATTCAGGATGCTGATGAAGACTGACATATTGGGTGGGTTTCCTGGGAGGACCAACACTGAAAGATGCCAGACAGAAGTTGGTCTTCTTGTTTCTCTGTTGCACTGAAGTGGACAAACAGGACAAACAGCTGGCTCTGCTTTGTGTTGGACAGAGAGTCTCAACTCCAAGGAATAAGGGGCTGGAGGCTAGGGATGAAGGAATACTGCCTTTGATGTCATTTCCCAGCCCTGTGACCCCCAATGCCCACCTGCTAGAACTCATGTCTGCTGCAGAAGCACCTCATGGCTGCCATTATTCACTTCTAGTCTTTCTGCTCTTCCCAGTGTGTAGGGCTCAGCAGCCAGGAGATGACTTGCTTTACTGTCCATTCTTGAAACTACCTCAGGAGCCCCCACAGAAACGCTTTGTCTGGCTGTCTGAGCATCGAATCTCTTTTTGCCTCTACGAGAGTGCCATGATTTTATTTTTTAAGACAGTTGAGAAAGTCTGTAATTTTTGGGACTTTTGAACTACTTGTTCATCTACTTGGTCATCTGCCCATTCAGGAGTTGTTAGAATCAAGTAAAAAACAAAAATCACAGTGTACCCATTGGGCGTCATAGCCTATCTCCTCAGACCATGGCTGCTGTATTCAGGAAACTGGGAATACATTGAGGAGTGACAGGCGTCCCAAAAGGCAGTTCCAGACCTTCACTAGGCCCACAGAGGTCCATAATTCATAGTTATCAAGAAACAGTCATTGTGCTACATCATAAGCCACACCTTCTGGTCAACAGAAAATTATGACAACATAAAATAAACAACAAAGATAAAAATGTCATAACTTAAGCTCTCCTGTGTAGTCCTGCTACAGTTCATATAAAATGGAATAATTTAACAAAACAATACTGCTTTCTAGGTTCAACATGTTCCTTCATCCTTCCTATGAGCTATAAATTATAGACACTAATTTTTAAAATCAATGTATGAACATAAAATGTAAACAAAGGAGGGTCAAACAGAAGACCGGCTCTACTTCCCCTCCTGCTTTTCATTTTTGGCTGATGCAGTCAGTGATCCCTGGCCAGGGGCACCGTTTCCACTGGGGTTGGAATGTCTTAATACCTTAACATCCTTATAGGATGGGATGTCGGAATCCAGCCAGTGTGGACTTAGCAGAAGCCTTGCATTGGACATAGGGATCAGGTCAACATGTGTGTATATGAACTCTAGATAAGACACCTTTAAGCCAGCCATGCTGGTGCCCACCTGTAATCTAGCCCTCTACCTGCTTCAAGCCAACACTCCACAACATACCTGGGGGGTTTTCATAGCCCAGGACTCTGGACACAGGAAGAATCATGTGCTTTTGAGATACTAAAGTAACCCTAATTCCTGCTTAGCATCAGCTGTTCTACAAATTTCCTAACCCAACTAAACAAAACTGCAGTGATTCAGAATAATAATACCAGTAATAATAATAATAATAAAAATAATAAAAACCCCGCATTTTGCAAACAGCATTTAACAAAATGTGGTGAGATGGGTCGCCTTTCTGCAAGCTGCTTCCTTATATGCTACAGTGATAGACAGCCACCAAAGCTTCCACACTAGAAAAAGATCATGAGTAAAAACAAAGATGGTTTGGGACTGAACACTGAGCACACATGCTAGCTGCCTTCTGTGTGAATCAATATGGTTCCAGTAGACAGATAACCTGGGTCCTGGGCGGGGTTGCACCATCTTGCTTGTATAGCTGAACAGCCATTCTGAAAAGGAAGTTTTACAGGCCTGTTTTCCTAATGTCATAGATGCTTTTCTTCCCTACTCAAGACCCTTCTCCTTCCTGAAAGAAGAGGCAGGCAAGTGGACAGAAAGAATGCTATTTGAGAGAAATGGCACACAAGTCTGAAAGACGACACTGGTCAAGGTTGTGACAGTGACAGCATCTGAAAGAAAAGCATTTGCTAAGGGCAAGACTTGATGATACTGCAACCTTATATTTTTGGTTGTGAGCCTAAGCCTTCAAAGCTGAGCTATCCCTCCAGCCCAGTGATACTGTCACCTTTACTGCTTAGTGTTTGAGAACTGAAGTTGCTTACAGATGTGCAGTTACAGTTCTGTTTGCTTTTTCCTCTTAGAGGAAGCACATGTCCTCTGAGGCTTTGGTGCTATCAGATCACTCAAGTTCCAGGTCATTTCTGTCCCTCACATGGACAAGCAGTTGAACTTAATGTGGCTGTTTTTCCTTTGGCTTGTGTTTTAAAAGCTCAATATGTCTCATTATAACTCTTCAAGTGTGGATGAAAGACCTGGTCCTGTATTCAAGCAACAGTGATGCCTCCTAAGCCCAAATTCTAAAAGTTGCTTCTAAAGACTCTTTCCTTCCCCACCTTTTTTTTTTTTTTTGTAAAGAAATTATTGTGTCTGTGTATCATATATAGTTCACTCTTTACAATACAAAGTGTTAAAATGTCCAACAAAAATAAATATCAGTGTTACAGTAGCTGGAGGATCTGGTACAGCAGATCCCTGCCATCCCTGATTGAACGCTCAGTGAGATGTAGTATCTTTTGGGTATTTCCCCAGAGATTTAACCAATCTCGTGTTCCTGTCAGTGTGGCTTGTTTCTGGGACTGGGCCACTCCTCCCAGACAAATGCAGGTGGGAGGAGTCTAGAGCTGGAGAGGATTCAAGATGCCAGTGTCGTCTGGAGATCTTCTGATGGTGAGTGCTTGTCACCAAGTGGCAGAGCTGTAGTTCTTGCTGGTCCTAACAGTGGCGTCAGAACATTCTCCCTCTGAAGAGTCACAGTCTGAGTCTGCAAACTGCACAGCGTTCTGCAAAATTCAGACAAGAGATCTTAATTTTCTTCTACAACCCTCAGTGAGGGCATGTTCAATGTGTCCCATGTGACAGCCCTCACTTCCACAGCCCTCACTAAGGTGAGACACTTTGTGTTTTAGGAGCTGACAAGGAAAATGAGACTGGGCCCTGTTCTTGGGGCTTAAGGAGAAAAGCGCTCTATACAGTGGGTAATGCTGGAGGTGGCTGTGATAATTGTACCAGTTCCTACTTCCATTTCCACAGCATTCCAGTGTCTGCGGTACCACTTACTGCAAGTCCTTTACATCTGTTAGTGTAGTCTACTCACCTACTGAAATAGATCATTCCTCATAGATTTGATAGGTATCACAGACATTTTATAGGGAAGGAAACTGACCTTTGGTGAGGTTAAGCAGCTTGCCCAAGGTCACACGATAGGTAGGGTCTGCATCTAGGCAGTCTGAGTCCAGGGTTTACACCTGTAAGCACCACACTCTCCTGGCTCTCCCAAGGCCATACTGCTCTATATAAGAAGCACTGTATCTTCTGTGCTGTGGCAATGTCTATCTGAACATTTCGTGTCTGCCTCGTTTGTGAGACACTGTCTTACTGACAGAGCCCCATGGCTACATCTCTGTGTTTACGTCATGCAGGTAATGTATATTTTATCTACTGATAAAAAATTATAAAGACCCCAAGGTTTGAACCTACTTGTGCTGGTCAGCTATTTTTTGTCAACCTGACACAAGCTAGAGTCATTTAAAAGGAGGGACCCTCAATTGAGACCATGCTTTTACTAGACTGGCCTGAAGGCTGCCCTGGGTAAAGTTTTCAAATTGGTGTGGGAGGACCCAGCTCACTCCCTAGGCTTGGGTTGTACAAAAGAAAAAAGCAAGCTGAGCTAGCCATGGGAGCAGCCAGTAGGCAGCCATCTTCCTGCTTTCAGGGTCCTGTTCTGCTTTAGTTCTTGCCTTGGCTTTTCTCAACGATGGACTGTGAGCTAGAAGCCGAAATAAACCCTTTCTTCCCCAAGTGGCTTCTCATCAGTGTTTATCACAGCAATAGAAGCAGACTAGGAAAGAACCAGGAAGGGCATAGTGGAGTGCAGAGGAGGGAGAGATGCCCACCTCGTAGCCACGCTCCTCTGCGCACAGCTTGCCCAGGGACATCTGTGTCTTCACACGTCGGACAGCACATTCCTTGTCAGACAGCCCATCTGAGTGGGAGGAGATCTCAATGGGGGCCTCAGGCGTCTGGGACAGCAGGTCATCTAGTTTCTCTGCCAGGAGGTCTTCCCGTCTATCAACTGACTCATCGGGACTGTTGGAGTGGTCACTAGTGTTTCCTTCCTCTCCATCAGACACAGAGAAGTTCTCGGAGCTAAAGGTTGAGTATGACTGGCAGCTGCTAATACAGCGGTGGGGCCTGGAAACAGGGAAAACACAGTGGGAGCCTGTTATCTCCTGCCGCAGAGAAAGACTAAAAGTCAACATTTACAGATGTAGAGAGGAGCATTGCCTAAACTGTGCCTTCCCCAAATTCTCTATTTACCCATCTCTCACATATGAGGACACAAGCTAAGAACAAAGCTGTGATAAGGAACAGAATCACTGTTACCACCATTTTGGACTGTCCAGCTTCTACAACTGGGAGAAATGTGTTGTTCCATAAACTCCCTAGTCTGTGGTATTTGATACAACAGCATGAACAGACGAGCATTAAGAAGGCCAACTAGAAACTATCAGTCACCACAAACACATGTCACCCCTCCCAGACCGGACACTGTGTTCTGGAGTGTGACGGGTGTGTGTGTGTGTGTGTGTGTGTGTGTGTGTGTGTGTGTGTGTGTGTGTGTCTATATTCACGTTCCTCGTGAAGCTCTCTGGGAATGAATCTGATCACCTGTGACCTGCTGTGCAGAGCAACCATCAGACATGGTGATGGGAAGACATCGGTGTTGAATTCTATTTCCCTGTAAAGTGGCTGCAGACGGGCTCATGGCCGAGCCCAGTGTGGCACACTCGGAGCTGCCCATGACACTGAACGAAGTCGGGCTTGTGTGGGCTTTACCTCTGTCTGCGAGGAAACTCCACTTCACTGTCTACTTCCCCTTCTTCTTCTGAGGAGTCCTCTCCGCTCTGAGGAGGGAAGGAGAAAAGACCCTTATTGGCTTTAGAATCTTCCCTCACTCTCATCACCTCAGACAGATTTAATTTTCATCTCAAGGGGTCTAGTGATAGCCTGCTGATGGCCTCTTCAAACATGTCCACCCACATCCCAGTAGGGTAGCACACAACTGGAATCCTGCCACTCCAGAGGCTGAGGCAGGTGGATCAAGGGCAGCCCAGGCTCAGAGTGAGTTCCATCCAGGCCACCCTGACTCAAAGCCAACCAACCAAATGAAACAAACAACTCCCCAATACCAAAGCAAAGCAGCCCAAACCAAGGCATCCATTCAGCAGCAGTATGCCCTGTTTCCATGACAACAGGCCCTTTACCAGGTGCTAGAAGACACATGACTTTCCCTTTAACTGCAGGAGGTAGAGGCCCCGTGCAAGTGTCCAGAAGATTGACCTAGAGGAAGCTAATGAGGTCTTGGATTTGGGACACTATCGGTAACTGTGTGTGGTTCTACGGCCTCTTACATTCCAGTTCTGCAAGCTCTGTGAGTGCTTTCCTCTTCCTTTATCAACCGCTTTGCCACTAATCTACAGCCATGTGCAGACATAGGGCATTTAAATGCCAGTGCTAAATGTGAAAACAACCTACTCATACTCAACTCCAGAACAGCCCACCACTGAAGGTGTAACTACATAAGTACACACAACCATCACTTTTCAATGTAAAAAGAGGCTCTTTATGCATTTTCACTGAGTGCACAGGGGGCTCTGGCTGGGACCACGGAGGCGGTGGTAGCTGTGGCTGATGTGAGACGCTGCATATGTGAATGGCTGACAGCTAATCTTCCCCACAGGGAAGACCTCATCTGGCACTAAGAGCAGACAGTAAGTCACAGGTAAGATGAACTGTCCTTCCCCCAGCACCACAGTCCCTGGGTTAGTCTCCTGAGAGCTTGGATGGACCCACTGAGTGATGGGAAGAATCCAAAGGTTGATTTTAAAAGCCAGTTCTAAAATATAGTGATCTTATTCATTGTATTTTGACATGCATTTTTTTTCCTTTTTTTACAATAGTTTCCAGTGAGACAGGGCTGTAGTTAGTAATCCTGATTGCCAAGATGAGTAGTTACATTAGGAACGCCCCTCCCCCATGCAGAAATGCCTCTTGGGAAAGAGACTCTGAGCTGCTACAGGATGTGCAGTTCCAATGACGCTGAATGTGCTATGTGTCCTAGGGCCTGCAGCACCATAGATGGCATCAAAATGGCAGTAGGGTGGCTCAAAGGTACATGTGACATGGAGTGAACAAGAAAAGGTGTGGGTTTCTTTTGGGGTTGATGAAAATGCTTTAAAATTAGTCACTGAGGTGGCTACAGAACCTTGTGGGTGAAAGGCAGTAAGCCAGGCTGGCAAGATGGCTGGGGGCAAAGGCATCTGCTACCCAACAAACCCAGTTGGCTATGATGGTGTATAACTATAATTCTAGCATGCGGGAGCTGAGACAGGAGAATTCTGAGTTTGAGACAAGCCTGAGCTACACAGCAAGACTCTGTCCCCACAAACTAACCAAACCAGACCAAATCAACCAACTGGCCCACCAGCCATCCTGTCCATTTTAGATGGACAACACTATGTTACTGACTATAGGGGAGGCTGCAGAATGGATTAGCTCACATTGAGTGTCCACCTGAAAGCACACATGAGCCTCTGCCCAGCCAGCAGCAGTGGCACCCGTGGAGAAAGAAACACAGCTGTGAGGCAGTGCACAGTCCCCGGCCTTAGCGCCTTTCCCATGAAGTATCTAGGTGACCGCAGAAGCTCATCTTATACCCTCTCCTTCCCTTAACAGAGATGAGGAGCTGGAGCAACATTTAGGATTAAAGATTTACCCTGTTCCAAATGCTTCTCACAATACCCTCTGCTAGAGACCTTAATGTTAGAGAGCTATCGTTAAGCAGGCTGTATTCCAGACGCCATTCTAGAGTTCTCTACTTACTCATTCCTGTAGTCTTCAAGTTGACCCGCCCAGCAGGGTCCACTATTGGGCTCTTTACACAGACAGTAGTAGATTCACAGAGGTGCTAAGTGGACAACCCTGGCTTTGAACTGCTGACTCCCAAGCTTACATCTCTAACACCACAGAGGACGGCAAGGCAGCCAGTGGAGAAGACAAACAGGTTTTATGGTTCAAAACTAGCTGGGTCAAGATGGATGTTGATGCTGTACTGTAGAGCATGGGTACTGAGGGCTAAGAAGCACGGGTTTTAAGCGGCTATGTAGTCAGGCAGATGCAGGGATGCTGGGCTGTCAGTTTACCGTGTGACTTCTCCAAGAACATGTCTGCCATTGTGCACCAGGAATCTCCACTTCCTAAACTCCCAGGACACCCCTCAAGACTGGGCTTCTAGGACAAGTTTGCAAACATTTTGACTATGTCTTTCATATATGGTTGTCCCAGTCTAACAAATTCCCCAAATATACTCCCTGGCCAGCCACCAGAGCATTGTGGAGGGAGAAGTCATTAAAGCAAAAGAAACATCTGATTTTGGTGGCTCATTCTTTTCCCAAAGGTTTACCATTTTTTTTAAATGTTTTTGTTTTGTTTTGTCTTTCAAGACAAAGTTTCTCTGTAGCTTTGAAGCCTGTCCTGGAACTCATTCTGTAGACCAGGCTGGCCTCACAGAGATCTGGTTGCCTCTGCTTCCTGAGTGCTGGGGTTAAAGGTGTGCGTCATCACCGCCTGGCTGGCATACTAGTTTTATAACGTGTGCCACATGATTGACTCTGATGTCATTTGATGTCAGTGACACAGTCTACTCTTGTCATACCTTACCTTCTGAAGGGGTCGTGTCTTTTGAGGTAGCATTGGGGGTGTGAATTGATGAGAAATACCAGATTGACTGCCACTGAATCCATCTGCCTCCATTCTCTCAGAGCCTTGGGCATTTCCTGAAAGAGGACTGTGTGCTGGTGAACTGGAACAGTCTAGGTTGCTTCCCATTGGCTCAGTGGCAGGAACATCGAAAGACCCAGAATGCTGTGGCCTGCACTGGAGACAGGGATCATAGGCTTCTGCTTGACAGCAGCCCCAGGGTCCGGCTTGCTCAAGATCAGAGCCCCTCCAGCAATCTGCTGCCACGGCTGTGGAGAGGAGGTCCGGGCTGGAGCCAGGCATCTGTCTTTGAGCATGGTTGCTGAGTGGACTCCGCAGGGCTGCTGCTGGGCCAAAATACCTCAGGTTATTGGCACAGGTGGCAATGTCCTGCCCATGCATATTGAGTCTGGGATGGTGGCTCTGAGGCAGGGCAGAAGGGGGCTGCTGGTATTGCTGCTGGAGAGGATTATGCTGATGGAGAGAAGGGCAGGGAGCCTGAGTGCGGTGCACATAAGTGGGGTAGGGTGAATTTTCCTGGGTTGGCTGGCTTTTCAAGATTGCTGCAAAGTCACTATGGCTGCCTCTGCTATTCCCTCGGCGGTGACGTGGTTTGCTTCGATATCGGCCCTTGCTGTTTGACGTGGACATTTTGGGACTTCCAGACAGAGGAGACGCAGTGGGAACTACTTCTGTACTGGGGATACCTTCAGATCGTAACAGGTCTGGCCTGGGAAGAAGAATAGATTTGTTTCAAACACATCAAAACATGTTTAGCATTCATATTCATTTAGTGGCCCTTATGTTATTTTCAGGTGACAACAAATGCTGTGTGGTTACTTTTATTACAAAACAAAATTAACAGACAGACTGTAGGCAGAGAAGAGCCGGCAGGTGGACTCTGCCCCAATTCGTACAACAAAAGACTACAAAGTGCTGTTCGGGTTGCCCGCACACAGTTCCTCAGCTCTCAGCAAGTAGAGACCTGGAACTAGCTCGTGAAGTGGTCGCTAGTTAGCACTGCAGTAGTTGTGCTATGTTAAGATGCTCACTATTCACATAGTCTTCTAAAGCATTCTTGGCACTTAGGAAATAAGAAAACAACTGATGAGTGGGACCTCATGAAATTAAAAACCGTGTCCCAGACAAAGGAAATAAGTTAACTGAATGAACAGGATTAAAATCTTTGCCAGCTAGACATCTGACAGAAGACCAATATGAAGAATATACAAAGAGCCCCCAAAAGAAACAAGAAAATAAGTGGCCAAATTAAAACAAAACAACAACAACAACAAAAACGGCTAAGGGACTGAAAGGAGCATCTTCCAAAGAAGAAATACAAATGGCAATAAAGGAATGGAAACAATGTTGACAGGGCTAGAAAGACTGCTCAGTCAGCAATGCACTCCACATAAACTGGAGGAAATAAGTTTGATCCCTAGCACCCATGTTTAAAAAAGAAGCCAGGTGTGGTAGCATGGTCTTATATAACCCCAGCTTAGGCGTGAAGCTGGCTGGGAGCAAGGGAAAGGGGGAGACAGAGACAGGTAGATTCCTGGGACCCATAGCCAGCCAGCCTAAGCCTACTTAATGAACTCCAGGTCAGCGAGAGACCCTGTCTCAGAATGGGGACATCATCTGCGGAGCAGCAGTCAAAAATGACCTCTCCACCCCAAATGTACATACATACACGTGCACACCCATGTACACACACACACACACACACACACACACACAGAGATAGAGACAGAGAGAAAGAGAGAGAAGAGACATTGCTTCACACTTTCAGCCACCAGGGAAATTCCTCCTCACCTCAGTTAGTGACTATCATCAAGTAAACAAATGCAGGCAAGGATGTGGAGAAATGAACTTATTCACACTTGCTGGGAGTGCAGCCACTGTGGAGGCTCCTCCAAAAGCTAAAAGTAGAATTACCATATGACCCAGCTTTACCAGCCTTGTGAATATACTTGATGGATGGCATGCCTTACTAGAGATATATGCACACAATTTCCCAAAGCTCTACTCAAGACAGGAAATGAAAACTGCCTACATAGACAGCAACAAAAGAGTGGATAATGGAAATGAGATACATATGAACAATGGGATTTTATTCAGCTGCAAAGAAAAATGAAATTATGAAAAATTCAGGGAAATGGATGCATCTGAAAAATATTGTATTAAGTGAGGTAGCCCAGGCTCAGGAAGATAAACTCCCCATGTTCTCTGCCATTTGTGGGTCCCAGCTTCAAATGCAGTACATGTGTTTATATGAGTGAGCATGTGTGGAGTCGGGGGAAGGCTTTAGGGGAGAAGAGAGGGAGGTTACAGAATACAGCTAACGGCAGTGTGGAAGGGAGAACTTAGGAGTAGAAGGGTATAAGCAGGGATGGGGAGCATGGAGATGTGTAGTGATACATTATTTATGATTTATTAAAGCTTGACTGAGGATTCAGAAAGCAAAGCCAGCCACAAGCCTTAGAAGGCAGGCACACACCTTTAATGGAAGCAGCCAGAAGCTAGGAGGTGGTGGTACACACCTTTAATCCTTGGACTCAGGATTAAGAGGTAGATGGATCTCTGTGAGTCTAAAAGAGAATTATAGCTCACACCTTTAATCCCAGTATATAAGACAAAAGCAAGGTCTCAGAGAGGCATTCATTATCCAGCCACATCCTCAGCCATGCTGAGGAGAGGTTACAGTCTGAGACTTGGTAAGGGCTCATGGAGACAGGATCAGCCCATTCAGCCTGAGGCAGAGGTAAGAAGCTAGTGGCCAGTTTGAAGCCTGAACCCCAGCATCAGTCTCTGGGTTATTTTATTAATTTGTGTTACAGAGATGGGAGGTAGGGAAGAGGAGAGAGGACAGGTGTAGGGAGGATCAACCGGATCTAAGCATGCACGAAAATGCCATAAAAAACCTGCTACTTTCTAAGTTAATACAAATTTAAAAGATAAAAATACATTTTAGGTTAGCTGGGTGGTGGTGGTGTACCCCTTTGATCTCAGCCCTTGGGAGACAGAGGCAGGTGGATCTCTGTGAGTTCCTGGACATCTCTGGACATCATGGTCTATAGAGTGAGCTACAAGACAACCAAGGCTACCCAGAGAAACACTGTCTTAAAAAAACCAAAAAGAAAAAAAAAATCTTGGATGGTGTTTCACCTTCCTATTTTTCTCTCATCCAAGTACTAACCAGGCCTGACCCTGCTTAGCTTCTGAGATCAGATGACATCAGGTGCGTTCAGGGTGGTACGGCAGTAGACTCTCATTCATTCATTCATTCATTCATTCATTCATTCATTTATTGCATTTGGTTCAAATTTTACAAGCAGAGGCTTAGGATACTCTCTCCTTATAGTAACTTGTCTGGGATGGAGCCAGTTCTCTAGCACACAAGAATTATAAGAATCTACAGCAATTGGTAATTGTAAAAAGGAGTGAAAAAGTATACTAAGATGATTTTGAAGGTGCTGGGCATTGAACTTAGGGTCCCATACAACTAAACATATATTCTACACAGAGATGTAGCTCCACTTTCTAACCCTGAGATTAAACTAATATAAACCAAGTGTTAGAAAAGGGTAAAAATGCCGGGCATGGTGGGACACGCCTTTAATCCCAGCACTGGGAGGCAGAGGCAGGTGGGTCTGTGAGTTCAAGGCCAGCCTGGTCTACAGAGGGAGTTCCAGGACAGCCAGTGCTACACAGAGAAACCCTGTCTAGAAAAAATAAAAACATAACAATCAATAACTAATAAATAGGGAAAGATTATCTCTTAAAAACTGAACACCAATGCTCTAAATGTGATTTCACACTATTTTAACTTCATAGCAAGGGTGTGATAGCATGTGCTTGCTAGTTACCCTAGCTACTTAAAATAGGGAGGCAGGGGGACACTGAGTGCCTAACAAACCAACTATGCAAAACCAAACAAGTCACAAAAATTCCATGCAGAGGTAGAGTGGGCAGGGGCTGAGGAGCAGTGGTAAAACCATTTGACTAGGTACACAAAATTATCAATGCCCTGTTTTTATATTTCCTGCTAAGTTATATGTTATTAAGAAGAACTAAGTAAACATATTGATAAAATATGCACAGGCCACTGTGTCAAAAATCAAGAGTTGTGATGAACTCAGTTTTGTTTCCAAGGGTTATAAGAATAAAAAGAATCCCATGTGCCATAACGATACCATTTACCCATGAGGACACTGGAGCTGAAAGAGACCACGTGACCTGACCCAAGTCACACACTTACAAAGCAGGGCTGGGTTTCCACCCAATCTGACTGTACCTGGTGCTACTGCTCGTCCTGCATTTGGTGCTAAAATAGAGCACCTCGGGTCATAAAAATGAGACTCAGGTCTGTGCCATGCTCTCTTTCATCTTCCTACTTGGTTTTATGTACATCCCATGTGCTGCTGGCCAGCTACAAAAAGGCCACGCCCACCACATCTGAGACTGCCTCTTTACAGATGTCCCCATTTATCTGGATGCCAGATGGGTGGATACAGTTGTCTCACCGCTTGGTCTGCACTCCAGCCTTGTGAGGCACACCCTTTCTTTTCATGAGCTTCTCCATGGCATTTGGGTGGATTATTGGACGGACGGGGTGTCGTTTGTAGGTCCCAGGGTACTTCTTTTCCACTGCTTGCTCTCGCCTGTGGGACAAAGGACAAAAAAAACACTCCCAATGACTTGCCTTATACCTATAGATTTATACATCTCCTCTGAGAAGCTTCCAGTTGAAGTAGCTGTGATTAACACAGAGACCTGCAGCTGGCTGTTTTGGAATGTTCAGCCCTAATGGGACATAAATACTGAACCCTCTCTCAAGGCTCAGAGTCAGGGTGGGAGAAGGGGCAGGAGGACTGTAGGAGCCAGAGGAAAGAGTATTCTCTGGAGATAAGCGGACAGCTGCACCTATGGATTATGGTGGTTGTGACAACATGCTCAAGCCCTGTGCAAACTCAAGCCAGACCAAGTCTTAGCAAGGAGATAGGAGTTTGACATGAAGTCCCATCCCAGAGCCAAGGAGCTGCTGACAAATGATAGCTGCTCAGGAGGGGGAGCTGGTTTTCTTTAAGAGTGGCCATAGGGGACATAAAATTGGTTGGGTAGGGAAGTGGGAGGCAGATCTGGAAGCAGATGGGCGAGGGCAGAATATGGTCAAAATCAGCTCATTTTACAAAATTCTCAAATAACTGATTTGAAAATACTTCAAGTGCCATTCATATTAACACAGTGTATGAAAATGTAAATAAAATGTGTATAGTGAGTTATCCTTTTGAAAGACAGATAGATAGAAATGACAGACGTCAGAGCAGAATTTTTTTCATTTGCCTACAAGTTCTACCACACTTAACTTTGTATAACAAGGCGCTATCAAGTTTAAGCAAATAACCTGCAGGTACTGAATTTAAATTAACTCAACCTTACTCTGTTCTCAGCTCAAACTCATGGATTACCTTTCTCTTCCCCAACACAATAAGGGCAGAAGCTTTGCTTATTTGAGATCCAGACCCCATGGTCATTTCGGTACCATCAGGGATCCCTGGCACAGTTTTCAGCAGTACTGTATTTCCCACAGGTCAATGAGACTCTGCTTATCCACACGAAGTTCTTCTGGAATTGAAGCCCCTGTCTGAAGTGTGCATTCAGCAGAGTGAGACAGAGGGACACTCGCTGAACCATGCATTCTGGCAGAGTGAGGGACACCTGCTGAACTGTGCAGCAGTGATGTACACATGCTAGTTCAGTAAGTGCTCCCATAACAGCCCTGCAGCAACTCCGCTAACTTGTATGCCTCACCCTGGCAGGGACCCGTGGACAGCAAGACCTTAAGGAATGTTGACTGAATAACTAAAGTATCTGCACCTTCACTGTAGCTGCACCACTAAAGGGCAGTGTGTCCTGTTGATTGACAGACTAAGGCATTGAAGGCTGTCACTGGCGGAATACGTACTTTAGGAGCTCCTTCTCCCGCATTTCCAGCTGCAGCATGATGGCGCTCAGTTCCATGTACAGATTGTTAGCCCGTTCAAGCTTTCGCTCATAGTGCTCTCGAATGTCCAGAGCATGTCTGCCAATGAAAACATAGGATGAACAAGCTGAGGAGAATGAGGATCTGCTCTAATAAAGCATGCACAGAGCCTTACTTCAAGGAACCAGCCCCAGGGGTTTCTATTTTTAAAATTTTCTTAACACAGTGATTCAGACAAGGAGTGGGGATGGGAAGTCTGAGCTGAATGTTTTATCCTAAGGGCTGGCTCCTCCAGCCACACAGAAAGCCAGGTGGGCCACAGGCGAAGTAAGAATACAGCCTGTGTGTACTGCATAGTCTTCATTTGTGTACATAGGCACAATCTTAATACAATACAGTATATTCACATATTAATGGATATAATTTAAAGCTAACACCAGGATCATATGCTTATCCATGGTACAGATCTTATCTAGGCTAGTGTGGTCTCAGGGTTTCACCTCGCATTCAAATGGAACCTTCACCCATAAGGTGACTGTATGGGAGGTGGCAGCAGGGAGGTATTAGAGGGAGCCTTTTGTCTCTTAACTATGTGAGGACACATGCAGGCGCCATGATATGATGAATGGATCTTCACCAGATACTGAATTTGTTGGGGCTTTGATGTTAAATAGCTCTGCCTCCAGAACCATGAGTGGTACATTTCTTCTGTTTACAAATTACTAAATCTAAGGCATTTTGTTACAGAGGCCAAGTTGCCTAATACTATGGTTATGTTGAAATGCTTTAATAGGTCTTGAGGCCAGGGACCGGAGCTTATCAATTCCTGCTCTCCAATGGCACTGAAAGCTGTGCAAGCGCTCTAAGAGTCCATGTCACAGGACCATAAAGGAGGGCACAGAGGTGAGAGGGGCAGAGGAAAAGATAAGTGAGGGTAGCTGTGTGCGCATGTGTGTGTGCACATGTTGAAGGTAGATTTGTGTGCACATGTTGAAGGTTGCTGTGTGTGTGTGTGTGTGTGCACATGTTGAAGGTAGCTGTGTGTGTGTGTGTGTGTGCACGTGTTGAGGGTTTCTCTGTATTGCTTTAGAGCCTGTCCTGGAACTTGATCTGTAAACCAGGCTGGCCTCGAACTCATAGAGATCTCTCCCGACTACTGGGGCTAAGGCGTGTGCCACCAACGCCTGGCTATTTTTAACTGATATAAAAGTTGTACATCTTTATTGGGGTACCAAGTGATATTTCTATACACGTATTTTGTACAATGTTCAAATCAGGATAGCTGGGCTGGAGATGGTTCAGCAGTTAAGTGCATGCCCTGTTCTTTCAGAGGACTGGAGTTCAGTTCCTGGCACCCATATCAGGTAGCTCACAAACAATTGCAACTTGAGCTCTAGGGATTGTGACGCCATGGTCTCTGTGGACATCTGTACTCATGTGCTCACACCACACATCGACACGTACGTATAGTTCAAAATAAGAAATTGATTTTAAAAAACAGGGTAATTATGATAGTCTCCTCCAACAATGATCATTTCTTTATGTCGGCAACATTCCAAATCCTTTCTTCTAGCTTCTTTCATAAAAAGGAGAAAGAATACCAAAGTTAGGTGTGGTGGCACAGGCCTACAATCTCTGTACCCAGGAGGCAGAGGAAGGCAGGTTTTCTGCAATTCCTAAGCCAGCTTGACCTACACACTAAGATCCAAGCCAGCAAGAGACCTTGACTCAAAATAAGCAAGCAAGTGGGGGAGCAAGTGAGCTGAGAAACCCAGCCACTGTTGATACCTACCTCACCCTAGTGTGCACAGAACTGGACAACTTCTAATTATAACAGCATCCATAGCCAGCTTCCCAACCCTGCCCTCTGCACTCTCCCCCATAGCAACACCACACTGTTCCGGTCCCCTGGGGGTTAGAAGAGGGGTGGGGTGGGGGGCTGACCTGAGCTCCTCCCTGCGCCGGCGGATCAGTTCTTCATCTAAGCGGTGGATACAGGCCCCTTCACTTTTGATTTTCTCAAAGTGTTTTTTCACTTCTTCTCTCCATTCAGCCTGAGAGAGGAAAGTTTAACTTTGTAAATACTGTCATTTCGTTCCCTGATGTGTCCATGGGACCACGCTAAATACATTTCCTCCCGTGTCTCTCCACACTTTCTCCCAACTTCCTACATAAACTTGCTCAGGATAAGTGATCAAGGAGCACTCATGAACCAATGAGAAAACACCTCCGGCTGCTGTAACTGCAAGCCCCATGCTCTGTCCTGAGCGCAGCGCTCTCTTCCAGAGAAACGGCACAGGGCATGGAAGTAATCAATTGTTGGATAAAGCTGCTCAGCTGAAGTCAAGGTAGCATATGTAGCATGGAGGCAGAAAAGCAAACCCTGACAACTGTGCTTCACATGTCTACGAGGCTCTGAGTTTCTTCACATCTGCTACCATGATGGTTTTGCTTCAGAAAAAAGAATATACGGAACAGACTATCCCAGAGAAAGTGTATGAAGAACAGTATACTGCACAGGAATATGTACAGAAAGGGAAGAGGAGAGGGAGAGGAGGGAGGGGGACAAACAATGGAGGAGTCTGACAAGATCAGTGAGTCAAGGGAAGGATATCTAGCACATGATTCAGGCCGATCAAAGGTACTTCCACTTCCAATGAGGTAAGGTAAATCATTTAAAAAAAATCAAGGGAGGGGATGAATTTCACATTTGCGTCAGCAACAGGACAACCACACAATGGCAGAAGTTGGTGGTAAAGAATTTCAGAGAAGGGGATCCAGAGTGGCTATGAGACTGTCTCAGTGGCTTCTGACTTAGTGCTTCCACCAAAAGTTGCTTTTCAAACTTGTGACATTAGGTAGTTGGACACTAAAGGGAGCAAAGCTGTTTGAGCCATATCCTACATTTAAAAGATTTCCCAGACAGGTTGGCAGAGGCCCACGGCAGCCAGAAGAGAACATCAGAATCCCTGGAGCTGGAGTTACAGGTGGTTGTGAGCACTTGATGTAGGTGCTGGGATCTGAATTTTAGGTCCTCTGGAAGAGCAGCAAGTTAGCTGCTGAGCCATCTCTCTAGCCTCAACATTTCAACTTTATAATTAAGGTCTTTAATCCATTTTAGGTTGATTTTTGTGCAGGGTGAGACTGCAGGGTGTTGGACATCCAGCATTGCCAGCCCGGTCAGTTGACTACATTTCCCCCTTACCCCCAGTTTATGTGTGCATAAACTGCAGTTTATTTCTGACCCTGGTCCACTGGTCTACACGCCAGCAGGCGCTCATCACTGTGGCTCTGTGGTGTCATCTGAGGTCGGGTGCTGTGGTGCCTCCAGCAGCATTCTTTCTGCTTACGACAGCTGTGCTACACATGCTTCTTTATGATTCCATATGAATTTTAGGATGCTTTTCCCTACCTCTGTGAAAATGTCACTAGAATTTTGCTGGTTATTGCAAAATTTTGCTGGTTATTGACTCTGTAGATTGCTTTTGTTAATATGACCATTTTCACTTTATTAATTCTGCCAATCCAGAATGATGGAAGGCTCTCCATTTTCTGGTGTATTCTTTAATTTCTTTTTACATTGTCTTAAATCTTACATTGTAGAAGTTTATTCCTAGGTACTTAATTTGGAGGAGCTATTGCTAATGGAATGTTCTTCCTAATTTCTTTCTCAACAAGTTAATTATTGTTTATATTTATAAAAGCTGCTGATTTTTGTGTGTTGGTAAATTTTTCAACTTTGTTGAATATGTTGAATAGAATATTAAATCTAAAGTTTTCCGGCAATCTACAGGGTCTTTTAATTATAGAATCATGTCTGCAAATAGGGATAATTTCAGTTCACATTTACTCTTTAATCTTTACACATCTCTCTTGTCTTACTGTTTTTTTTTTGTTTGTTTGTTTTGTTTTGTTTTTCGAGACAGGGTTTCTCTGTATTGCTTTGGAGCCTGTCCTGGAACTTGCTCTGTAGACCAGGCTGGCCTCAAACTCACAGAGATCTGCCTGTCTCTGCCTCCCAAGAGCTGGGACTAAAGGTGTGCACCACCGACACCTGGCTTGTCTTACTGTTTTAACTAATCCTTTGAATAAGTAATATTAACAACATCGAATTTGAGAAGAGACGGTGAATGTTGTTGTCATGTTTCAGATTTTAGAGGACATGTCTTCTGCTTTTTCCCATTTAGTATATTGTTGGCTCCAGGTTTGTCATATACAATCTTTATTGTTTTGAGGTATGTTTTGTCTAATCCTAACTTCCTTCTCCAGGACTTATTTATTTATTCATTCTCTCTCTCTCTGTCTCTCTCTCTCTCTCTCTCTTTCTCCCCCCTCTCTCTCTGTCTCTCTCTGTCTCTCTGTGTCTCTGTCTCTCTCTCTCTCTCTCTCTCTCTCTCTCTCTCTCTCTCTCTCTCTCTCTCTCTCTCTCTCTCTCTGTGTGTGTATCAGAGGACAAGTTGTAGGAGTCATTTCTTCCCTCCCACTGTGTGGGTCCCAGGGACAGAACTCAGTCACCAGGCTTGGCAACAAGCACCTCAACCCACTGAGCCATCTCACCAGCTCTCCTCTAGAACTTATGTCATGAAGGCATAGGGTTCAGAGGTTAAGAAGCTTTTTCTGGAACAGTGAGACCAGATCCAGCTCCCATGTAACAAGGCAGATGCTCCCATTAAGGCCAGCTATGTTTTCTCATTTTCATTGTCTTCTCACTGACAGCCATTCTGACTTGGGTGAGATGGACCCTCAAAGCAGTTTGGTTTGTTTTTCCCTGTTGGCAGAGGATGCTGAGCACATTTTCCAAGTATTCATTAGCCATTTCCAGTTCTTTTAAGAACTGTTTATTTGTTGTTATCTCATTACTGACTATCTCGGTATTTTCTTTTTTTGGTCCCTTGTTTTTCTGGCTATTAATCTCCATCTGCTGTGGAGTTGGTAATGTCTCTTCCGTTTGGTGACTGTTTCCTTGGACGCACAGAAGCTTGTGAATTTCACAAAATCTCATGTGTCAGTCTTAGAGTTACTTCCTGTGCATTTGGAATCTTTTTCAGAATGTCCTTGCCTGTTCTTGCATCTTTAAGTGTTTTCCTCTACTGTTCTCAAGGTTTTGGGTTTAGCATTAAGGCTTTTGGTCCGTTTTTGTGCAGGGTGTGTGTATGAGAGAGATGTAGCTTTCCTGTGCACATGTGGACACCTAGCTTCCCCTGGAAGAGGAAGCTAGCTGGAAGAGGTCGTCTTTGTTTCTGAGTAAGCTTTTGGCCTTTGGTGACAATCAGTGGCTGTGCTGTCTATTCAGTTCTGCTATCTACTTGTCTGCTGTGACGCAGCACCATGCCCTTTCTTTGCAGAGTCTGGATCAGGTATCATGATATTCTAGCATTGCTCTCCAGGACTCAGGTTCACTTCAGATTTTCTGATTTTTGTGTTTCCTTACAATTTTTAAGATTTTTTTCTAGTTTTGTAAACAATGTAATTGGTATTTTGATGGGGAATGACTTGAATTTGTGAATCACTTTCAGGAATCTAGCTGTTTTAGATTCTGTTAGATTGCTTCCATGAAATACTATGGCCAAAAGCAATGGAGGAGAAAAGGGTTGGTTTGGCTTACACTTCCACATTTGTAATCCATCACTGAAGGAAGTCAAAGCAGGAACTCAAGCAGAATAGGAACCTGGATGCAGAAACTGATGCAAAGGCCATAGAGGGATGTTGCATACAGGCTTGTTCCTCATGGCTTGCTCAGACTACTTTCTTATAGAATCCAGGACCACCCTGGGCTGGGCCCTCCCCAGTCAATCACTAATTATAAAATGCCCTACAGTTGGATCATATGGAGAAATTTTGATAATTGATATTCCCTCATTTCATGTCAACTTGACATAACACTAGCTGGCACACCGGCTGACTTCACAATATTGCTTTTGCCAACCCTTGAGTGTTGAGACCTCCCTGCATCTGTCGTCTCCAGTCTCTTCTGGAGACTGGAGTGTCTCTCATCAATCCGTCCAGGCTTTCTTCATTGTGAAGGAGATTTAGTCTCTGGATTCTTTTTCAGCGAGTTGAATTTGGATGACTAGAATGGCTGGTGACTTCTGTGTGTGGGTTTCCTACCCTGTGACTTGCTGAGAATGTGTGTTAGGTCTGAGAGTTTTCTGGTGGAGTCCTTTAAGGATAGGGTCCAGTTGTCTTCAAGTAGATACTATGATTTCTTCCTTTCCTACTTGAATACCTGCTTCTTCTTTGGGCTCATTCCTCTTTTGAGCAGATGGTTTTCCTGTGAGAACTTTACCCACTGAGACAGGTTTGGTGTATGGTAAATGCTTAACACTGGCTCTCAAATTCTTATTTATCAGAATCTTATTATTGTCTTATAAATTATTGAGGATCCACATAACATTTGTTTATGTGGGTAATACCTAATGATATTAGGATAGACATTAAAACCTTGAGTTATATACATGAGCATAAAAGAAAACATTCTGCTTGTCATCAGAGTTATATCCCCCATCATATCCTTTCTAGAATATTCTGCATATACCTTTGAAAGGATAAGATTGAAAACAGAATAACAAGTTATTATGAAAATAGTTTCCTTCCTATAGTTACCTTGAAGAAGTCTCAGGTTCCCCTGTAAGTCTCTAGACTACATTCTGAGGGATGAAGAAGCTCCTCCAAGTCTTACTTGGAGAAGAAAATTACATTTTCCATGATTCTTATCTGTAAAGCGTGTAGACATCAATTTTCCCTATAGGTTAGTATAACTTTTTTACATTTAATTAGTCTATTTTTAGGCAATAAATGTATGTAATAAAATGTCATCTATGAGAATAAATCTTGGAAAAGATATTGGAAGCCATTGCAGAGATGGAGTTCACATCACAAAACTCATTTTAGACACTTAATAACATTAATAACAAATGAGAAAAAAACATATGTCTAGTATGAAATTTAATATTAACAGTTCAGTTTTAAGCTGGACATGTGGTGCAGGCCTGGAATTCCGGCCAGTTAGGATGCTTATACAGGAGGTATCCCTCGTTCAAAAATCTATCTGTGCCATAAAATGAGTTCAAGGCCAGCCTGGGAAACTGGGAATCTTAGCAAGATACATACATACATACATACATACATACCAAACAACAAGTCTGAGGCAGAGCTCAGTGATAGAGCGATTGCCTAGCATTTATGAAGACCTAAGTTCCATCCCTAGTATTGCCAAAATAAAGATGATGATGATTTTGTACACACAAAGGTATAATTTAGGACTATCATGTTCATTTAGAAAGCTGCATTATTTTGCCTTGTGATCTTGCCTGGGTCTGGTTAGGGGAAGGGAAACTGTCCTCACCTCCAACCACTCCACATCCACCGTGTAGTGGTCAGAGCACTATCCTTAGGACGCCTGCAGCCTTTTCAAACAGAAGCCACACCATTCCCTTGTCTGGCTCCATGCCCTTACAACCCACTCTTGCAGACGTGCTGGTGAAGAGGTGACTGTTGTCATCAGTCTCTCAAGTCCAGTCTGGTGACCTGTGACTTGCTCCAATGTGGCAGTATGGCAGGCATGACACAATGCAGCATGATAATCACCTGCACTGGTCTTGCTTTCTTGATCCACTTGTCACCATGAAAAAATGGGATATGAGGAAGCCCTAGTTGGTCTGTGAAAGAATTAGCTGCCACATGGAGGACAGAGGATCTATAGCTCCTAGCCAGATGTTCAACACACCTGCTAAGGTGGCCACCTGCAGCCACCTTCCTGGTAATCTGGGAATTGCTTACACACCTCTAGGTAAACTCAAGCATGGAAAGAATTGCCTAGTTTCAACTGCCTATAGAATGGTGAGCTAAATAAATGCTTAATTTTTATTTATTTATTTATTTATTTATTTATTTATTTATTTAAGGTAAAATTGTGGAAAATTTTAATACAGTGAAGGCTAAGAGATACTTTAGATTACTTTTTATTTGAGACTACTAGGGCCTAATACTGCTGTGGCTCTATCTGGTCTTTAAGTTCCTGCTTTTTGTTTGCAGCTCTTATGCCTCAGAGTGAGCAAGGCCTTCGGGAGAAACTGCAGTAGTGCATGGCAGTCTTCATGTCCTCTGTCTCCTTCTTAAGCAACGCTGCCAGAATTCACCGCCACATTTACCACCAGTCGTAATTACCGTTTCCCAGCAAACAGGATCATATAATCGCTGCATGGCTAACAGTGCTCCGTGGCTGATAATAGGAATGTGCCGGCTTACCTGAGACTTGAAGTAAGTTTCCTGTGGCGTGGCAAGCACATCCGCAGATGCAATGTCCAGATGCATGAGAGTCTGCCGAAAGGAAGGCCTGTTGCGAGGCTTACTCTGCCTAAGAGAAAGATAGCATGTGCATCTCAGAGGGTGTGTCTGGGTGGGGGGCTGAGGCTTATCTGTTTTATAAAATACACATTTTATTCCAACAGTTGCTATATCTCAGGCAATTCAGGCATACTGAAGTGCAAAGGAAAATAAGACTAGGAGAAACATTTGCTGATGACATGGAAAGTGAGTTTGTGCTGCTAGAAACAGCGAATGACCCTGGCTCTCAGCTGTCAGAACTGAAAACTGTTCCAAGAGACCACCTAAACCCCTCACTTATATTCTGGTCAGCCACACACAACTCTTTGAGCAGGGGCTGGCTCTACTTTACAGGGAGACACAGCCCTGATTTCATAGGTAACAAAATGTCAGGGCCAGGGTTTGACTCCAGGTCTAAGATTCCACAGCTCCTGCTGCTCCACCATGATGTGGTTCCTTCCAAAGGCTCTGTAGACACACCCTTGCTCTTTCACGGACACTTTAATGACTTTTTAGGAAGAAAGTAAGAGAGATTAACAGAAGAAATCATCTCTTACCACGTCTGCTTCATAAGGATTTTGAATCCATCCGGGCAAGTGGAAGGAACTGGGAGGTGCAAACTGTTGCTCCCAACACCCCAGATGATGGCTGAAGAGTCCACATCCTTGTAGGGGATCTCCCCTGTCAGCAGCTCCCAAAGCACCACTCCAAAAGACCTGCAGCGGGCCAGACATGGAAGGCAGTTCAGAGTGATGGACTCGCATGTCAGTGCTTTAACTAAAGGCTGTGTGCTTGTAATCTCAGCACTCAGAGGCTGAGCTGGGAGGATCATGAGTTCAAGGACAGTCTGGGTACACAGCATGTTTCAGGCCACCCTGAGCTGTATGGTGGGACCTAAATCATCAATAAAAGTAAATTTTGTTTAATATATCTTACCCAAAAAAGTGAGACTTATACAATGCATCTCATAAAGCCTTCTACACTAAATTTATTCAAAATAAACATCCAGTTTTTCAGAAAGTTCAGCATATTCATGGGGCTGCCTCAGACTGACCGTTTCCTGGATATTGACCCTACCCCGCCTTTAATTCTTCATAGCATGAGGGAGGCCTTAGAGAACCTGAAACTAGAATGAACCAGAATGAAGAACACAGATGAATATTCCAGGAAGGAGAAGCATGGAGGTCAGAAACAACCCAAGTTCTCTCTGCAACAGCCACTTCCAGATGGACCAAGAAAAAAGTCTCAGGAAGCCTCTCCACAGAACTCCAAGTCAGAAGTCCCCAGTAAAACAAACTCCAAAGCGCCTGGAGAAGGCAGGCAACTGGCGGGTGTCCAGAGAGAAACCCCAATGCCCAACACCAGCCCGCTTCTGAGATGGTGAGGGAGCACCACTCACCAAATGTCAACCTTCTCAGAGACAGGCTCGTTCCGGATCACCTCAGGTGCCATCCACGCAACTGTACCAGCAAAGGACATCTTGGTGCTTTTATCACTGAGTTCCTTGGATGTACCAAAATCTGAAATTTTGACTGCATCTGTGTGAGTCACTAAAACACTTTAAAAAGAAATAAAGACAAGAAATAGATCATTAGTGCTGACGAATAACTGACTCTTCATCCCCTGCACCACAGAGTTCAGTTTACAATTCCCATTGCTCTTGGCACTCACATCAGAAACAGGCACCTGCCTGGCAGCTCAGCTCCCACCACTTGCCAACTGTGACTTCTTCCAGGTCTCTCCCTCTTCTAGGCCCATTTCTCTCTATATACCATGAGCAAGGCCATGGCATTAGGTATGCATCACCTCAAGGGCTAAGAGGAGAACCGAGTCTTCTCCATGCCAAGGATGAGCACTAACACCCAAAGTTCAAGCAGGTTCCGTCCAGATATGCTTGGCTGTCCATGAGAGCCCTGCAACAAACTGCTTTTACTAGTCCTGCTGGTGTGTAAGATCGGAATGCCGACAGCCCCCACTACACTGGCTCCACTAGAAGAAACTCATTCAATGAGTTAGAGTTAGTGAGTTAGGGTGCTGGACCCCAAACAATATAGAGACCTATTTCAACAACACGAGCCAGGGGTGGTGGCATGCACCTTTAACCCCAGCCCTCCAAAAGTGGAAGCAGGTAGGTTTCTGAGTTCGAGGCCATCCTGATTTCAGGCTCTCCAGGGCTACACAGAGGAGACCCTGAGAAGCAAATGGACAAACAAATTCACCCCTCAACACCCCACAGAAAAACAAACAAAAACCCAACCAACAAGAGTCATAACATTCAAACAGTATCTGATGTAGTGAAAGAAGAAGACAGGGAAATTTGAACTCCCTTCTCTCCGTTCTGTTTGCCTTACACCCCACCTATCAAATGGCTCTCTGTGTACTGAGCAGCTTGGTGTTGGATTATTTTGGGATACTTTCATCTATATCTACCTGGAATATAAGACTAACATCGTTTAGGACTTTCTGACTTTATGGGACAGCTGAGGCAGCTAAACTGACGTGTCAGGTGCCATGGTTAGAACACATGATGGTCACTGGACAGACAGACACTGGAGAAGCCTCTTCTGCAGCAGCGGCATGATGTGCAGGAATGGACCTAGGCAGAGATCAAGACAACCGAACACTGTGACCGGGGCTGGGGAGATGCTCAGTGGGTCAAGTGCTTGCTGCACAGTGTGAGGACCTCCAGGCAGATCCAGCATCCACATAAACTCAGGCTCAGTGACACTCGGAGTGGGCCAGGCACATCCTGGGGGCTTGCTGGCCAGCTAGTCTAGCTCAACTGGTAAGCTTCAAGATTCAGTAAGAGACTCTGTTTCAACAAATAAGGTAGAGAGTGATAGTAAAGACACCAGTGAAACCTCTGGCCTCCACATATACACACACAGGCTAGCATACTTGTACACATATGGGAGCTGTCATTCTGTAAATATGTCTCTCTTATTGGTTAATGAATAAAGCCCTATTGGCCAATAGGGAAGAAAGACAGGCAGGACTAGGAGATAAGGAGGATTCAGGAAGAGGTAAGAGGAGATTCAACATGTAGGACCTAGAGAGCAGAACTCCAGACCCTCTCTCGGTAAGATAAGACCACGTGGAAACACTTAGATTAATAGAAATGGGTTAATATTTAAGACATAGCTAGCCAATAAGTAATGCTAGTAACAGGCCAATAGCTTTATACCTAATACAGCTCCTCTGTGTGTTATTTGGGGCTGACGGTGGCTGTGGGACCAGGCTGGTGGAAGACTACTTGTAACATCTGTACACACAGAATCAAAACACACGCACACACACACACAGACACACACACACACACACACACACACACACACACACACACACACACACACTGGAACTTTTTTGAGATGAAGGTGGGGTCATAGTGATTATAAATTTAAGCATGTAGCAAAACCTCCTATTACAGCAAGCCAGATTTATTATTGTCTTCTTAAAGTTTGCCTAAAATTCAACATGTCTGAGTCCAAGATCCAAGAGTCTGGGCTGACTACCAGTTTTTCTTATATACAATAATAAAAATGATTATCACTACATCTAGCTCATGACTTTTTCCAGGATCAAAGAGGATGTGATGATGAATAGAGCTGTTGAAAACCATGAACGAATGATGGGAATGTATTTTTGAGGTTGCTGACTTTCTTTCTGAGATGGTGGCTCACATAGCCTAGCTCTGGAGACAAGGCTGGCTTCATACTCCTGACCCTCCTGCGTCTGCCTCTTGAGTGCTGGGCTATAGACATGTACCACATCTCTGACCCAAAAAGTGATGAAAAGCAATGCTTAGGATAGGGACTACTGGGAGGATGTCATTTGATCAATTCCTTTCTTTTATACAATGTGGGGAATTGAATAAATATTTCTCCTAAAGTGGCTATCAGTTCTCAATTATAATTTGAAAGTAGATGTTACTAGAAAGAACTCCAATATTTACACAATTACTTTTCATATAGCCACTGTGAACCTTGAACCTGCTGGTTTCTTCCTCTCAGAAGCTCAAAGCCACATTTGTAGGCACCTCAGATAACTGCACAGAACCTGAGCTGGCATCTGTGAAGACACCTGTCCCACCCTGCACTGGGGACAGAAACAAGCATTCCATTGCTGAGCTGAATTTCCAACCATCCTGTTTCTCATTCAACCATTCCATTCTGTTGTGTTACAAATGCTTCTGGAAGTCAGTTCATTTTTTTAAACACAGGGAAACAACAAACCAAGCTTCCAAACAGGGGAGACTGGCATTAATGGTTTGAGGTGATGAAAGATGGCTACTTCAGATAGTAATAAAGTTTGTGGCACAGTTGTACAATCTAAAAGCCACAGAAAAGGAAGGCTTGGATTATATAATATACCTGGCTGTATCCCCCACATAGACCAGTGATAAGCAGCTACCCACTGTGTGACTGTGACTAAAATTGAGTTATAAGCCAGAACCTCATCTTTGTTTAATGAAAACTCATTTCCACATAACAAAATAGGTGGACAATGGGCTCTAGGACTTACTTTGGTGACTTGAGGTCACGATGTATGATTTTATGGAGATGGAGATAATTCATCCCACTAGCAATTCCTGTGGACCAGTCGACAAGCAAGCGAGGTGTGATCTTCCTGCCAGCTCGCAAGACCTCATAAAGCTGTCCATGGGCACAGTACTCCATGATGATGCAATAGCATGGGGCCTGAGTGCAAACACCCCTTTGAAGAGAACATAACAAGTACATGAATACAGACAAATATACACACATACATAGCTATATCTCCAGAGTGCTTAATAAGGGCCCACTCCTTGCTCAAATGACATCAAAACTCATATAGATAACAGTTTTGTTTTGTTTTTGGTTTTTTTTGAGACAGGGTTTCTCTGTGGCTTTGGAAGCTGTCCTGGAACTAGCTCTTGCAAACCAGGCTGGCCTTGAACTCACGGAGATCTGCCTGCCTCTGACTCCTGAGTGCTGGGATTAAAGGCGTGCACCACCTCTGCCCAACTTAGATAAGAGTTCTTGATTCTTTAATAGTTACAGTATCTTTATGGTCTACCAGTTTTCCCAGAGTGGAATGATGCCACCCAAGACCACCAAATTTGTGCAGGCTGCTACTCTCTAAACTTAATAATAAAACAGAAACTGCTTATGTGCATACCAGGAAAACTGGTCTATAGACATCTTGTGAACTTTTCTTCTCACTGTGACAAACAAGGAACAATCATCCTACCAGTCCTCTATTGTGACCAGACCCCTAGGCAGCTAGAAATAACAACTTTATCATCACCTCTAATTGCTACCTTCTTTTCACTTAGGATGGAATTTTATTAGAAACAGGTTGGGTTTTCTTAAAAAATAAGAAGGAAAAATGACTTATATTCTTTTACTTTCTTTTTGTGTGTGGTTCTTACTAATTTCAAAGGAATCTATAAACAAAGGAAAAAAATGTACCAAAATCCAACCATGCCTTCCAGATAGTCTTGAATGTAATTCATTGACCAAAGCAATAAGTGGCACAATGGCTGTAAACAAGACACTGCACAATGACCCCAGAGTGGGGTGTCATCAACTCACTATTGTCAGATGTATAGAGGGATAGATGAATTGAGTGTATTCAGCTTAGGGAGTTGGGCTCCAGAACAGGTACTCAAACCCAACAATGTGGCATAAGTATGAGGTTGGATGGGCAAGGTGGGGAAAACAGTAGGAAGGAAAAGACAGCAACTCACTGTCTCCTCTCAAGACAACTTCTACTTCCTGTTACCCAGACATACTCCTGGGAAGCTCTCTGACCAGGGAGTGACAGAAGGCACACCACAGTCAATACTAGGGAGCTGAGTTTCAAAGTTCTCGGCACTTTTTTCCATGAAGGAAAAAAGAGTGTATAGAAGACATCGTTTAAAGGAAGGACAGTGGTCTCCATTTGTCTGTCTGCTGAAAACTATATGCCTGTTATCGAAATGCATCGGCTCTGGAAATTGCAGCTAGCCTTTGTGGCACTTCATTTTCATCAGGGAAGTCAATGACAGAACTACGACAGTGTGTCATCTGCAGTCCTGCTGGTGTGCTGCCTTCCCACCTCCCCTCCCTGCTGTAAGGGTTCTCATTAAGGAATCAAAAGCACATCCCACTAAACTGTACCCAAGAATCAACTTTTGCTTTCTGTGGCGAGTGGAACCTAAGTAAGACTTATCAGTCACATGACATCTTTCCTCATGATAGCAGTTTCACAGAGGAAGAGCCCTTGGGGCTGCTGAGGAAAGTTGCTCCTAGGTTAAGGGAGGAGAAGTTGTAAGTGTTTCCATGTCCACTAAAGCCTCACTGGAGTTTAAGATGCAGTCATACATGCCAAAGATCACTTCCCATCTTTTGTCCCACTTGGGCCACAATCCCTGTTCTTCATTCTTCCTCTTTTAAAGTCAGTTCCTTTCCCTTGTCCAGGCTTGTGGGATGAAGGTCATAAAGACAGATAAGGGAGGGAGCTCAAAGGAGAGGCTTAGGCAGCCATAAACCCAGCAGAGCTGGCACTTAGTACTTCCAGACTCAGTACTACAGTGCATTGGCTGGACAGTGGTGAGCATAGCCACCTTTCAACTCCGGTGCTTTCCACAGGTTTACCCCTGGCTGGCCTCTTCAATTAGGAGCCTTCTCAAGCTGTGCATTGTAACCTCATGTGTAGGGGTTAGAAAACATCTGGTAATGGTAAAGTTTTCTGAATGTGCAATGAGTAAAGTTAATCCAAAATCAAATGTACAGTGAATCCAAGTGCATCACACCTTCCCTTTGCACTGTGCCTGCTGTCAGCACATAACACCAACAAACACTGTAAAAGCTCAGCTCAGACTAGAGGCTACACATTATGGATTACAGAGTTTGTACTGTGTGGTTTTCTGTTCTTATAGCAAGATAATAATAATGGAAAACAAGCACTTTTAGCACTTTCTTGTCATCAAATGTAAGTGCAAATTAGTCTACTTTTGGATTACACTGTGTTATGCTTGATTTTATTTCTTGTACTCATGCGTGTGTGTACTTGTGTATGCAGGGGTGCTGGCCTATGGGCGTGTATGGAGGCCAGTGGCTGACATTGAGGTGTCCTCCTTAAACACCTCATCTTGTTTCTTGAGACGGTATCTCCCACTGAACCTGGGGCTTGTTGTTTTATCCATACTGGCCAGTCTGTGACCACCAGGAATACATCTCCGCTCTCTCAGCACTGGGGTTACAGGCATACATTTTCATATGTAGAGGTTAGGGAGCTGGGATTTAAACTTGGGTCTTCAACAAGAACTTTACTCATCTCCCCAGACCTAAAATACTTGATTCAAAAGTGACTATTTGGGTTGCTGACTTGAGATCCATAAAAGGCCATTAAATTAATTTTTCCTTGAGATTAGGATAGAATTTCCAGAGATTTTTGAGACAGCCCTGAACACACTTCTGTCATTTTGTACTATGTATTTGTGTGAGTGTTGTTCTTAGTACTGACAGCTGTGAAATCAAACTATCAGGCAACTCTGAAAAACTGGAGATATTCTACTTCCAAAAGCATTATTTAATCAAGATGTAACTTTTTATGTAAAAACAAACCAACACACCCATCTAATTAGCATGGGAAGTTCCTTAGTGCTTAAAAATTGGTAAAATCATATGTACATTGGAGAACTGTTAAAAATAAATTTGTGATTCAATATTAGTAAATGCTTGGCTTATATGTAAAAGAAAGGGATGAAGCAAAGCCTGAGGCTCTAGTATAAAGATGCCTGTCTTTATAAGTTACTATTTAAGAAGGAGTTCTTGGAAACTAATAAATATATGCCACCCAGGGACCAGCTCCATTGAGTCTTAACTGAGTTTCAGGATGTTTTGGATTACCATGAGTGACCTTTGACATGGTGAGGCTGATCTACAGTGTGACAAGATTCCCCTTCCCCCTCTCTGGTCTGTGTGCATCCTGTATAAGCAGTACATGCCCCTGCAAAGGTGAACTAGATAAAAGAGTTTGAGGGCATGACTCAGGCTTGATAGAACTTTAGCACCCTACCAAAGCCCCTAGTACTGTGCTAAGCCTGCCAAGGGCTTTTGAAATATCTTCCAAAGCAGGAACTTATGTGTGCGTGATAGAGGAAGAAAATAGCTCTATTTCTCTGAAAACCAAAACAAACAAACAAACAACAACAACAACAACAACAACAACAACAACAAAAAACCTCTAAAACCAGTACCTAAACAAAGCCAGCCAATCAGCTAAATAACCAAGCAGACAGCTGGACAAAGTGAGTTGACCTACTTGAAAGCGATGATGTTAGGGTGTTTCAGCTTCCTCAGATGCTTGATGTCCGTCTCATTTTGTTCTCTCACTTTCTTGATGGCCACCTCCTCTGCTCGGAATTTGCCCAGGAAGACAGCTCCCTGGGCTCCACTCCCCAGCCATTGCAGTTCTGAGATCTCCTCAAACGGCACTTCCCAAGTATCTAGGCACATGAGTGAGACGCAAGCTTAGAACACTTCTCAGTGTTAACCCTTTACTGAGGACTTACCACACCCCAGAGGCTTGTTCAGTGATTTACATATGCCACATTTAACAATTTTACCACCCCGTAATTTTTTTAAACCCACTTATTACTATTGGTGTGTGTGTGTGTGTGTGTGTGTGTGTGTGTGTGTGTGTCTGTGTCCATGCGTCTGTGCATGCAAACATCACGTGGAAGTCAGAGGACAACCTTTGGGAATCAGCTTTCTTCCTCCATTCCAGAATAATAAACTCAGGTCCTTGGGCTTACATAGCAAGTGGTTTGGCCCATTGGCCTTATCCTAATTAACGATGGGAACCCTAAGGCACAGGGTTGAATAACTATTCATATGATGGGCAATGCAGGAGCGGCCCATTCTAGGGACAGCATCTTCCCCATTTTCCTTACATTGCTGTACATGCCAGAGCTGGGATGGCCCTGGCTATTGGGCACAACTTGTCCACCCATATTACTACAGTGCTTTCAACTTTTGTTTTCTTTTAAATAATATTTTAAACAGTTTTATTCCTGTATATACATATGTGTCTCTGTGAGAGTGTTACATACACATGGGTGCCTTTGGAAGGCCAAAGAGGGTGTTAGATTCCCTGGAGCTGGTGTTAAGGTGATTGTGAGCCAACTGACCTGTGTACTGGGAACTGAACTTGGTTCCTCCTGCAAAGAGCAGTGAAAGGGATCAATCCTAAGGATTGATATTACTGGCAATTCATTTTGTATTTATCTTTTTCTGTATTAATTTTAAAATATAAGCTTTTATAATTTTCATAATGAATAAAATGCTATTTTATTTTATTTTTGAGACAGGATCTCGGGTAGCTCAGACTGGCCTCTGTATAACAGAGGATGACCCTGAACTCTTGACCCTCCTGCCTCTACTTCCCCAATCCTAAGCTTACAGGCATGTACCACCACTCACAATTTAAGAAACTATTTTAAATAAGACACTTCAGAAATTCACCAACGGATCTTACAAGACCCAAGAAGGAATGCCCACATTGGTCCTCCTCAATGTCCCCTCTCCCTTCTGAACAGAGCATTACTGCAAGGAGTGAATACAGCAGGGCCCAGAGCCCCAGTATAAGGAGGACAATGGCCTCAGTTTAAAGGTCAGGAGAGATTCCAGCCTCACCAGCAAATGGCTTGTGGACCACTAATGGATGTAGCCCTGAGTTCTTGGCTGTGAAGCATCATCACATTCATCAGGGGGTAGGGAGAGTTACTCAGCATCCGGGAGACAGAGGTACCCTCTTCAGTTCTCTCAGGCATAATAACAGTTGCTAACGCCTGACCATAATAACTTAATGGAAGACCACTAACTTAACCACGAGCCACTCTCCAAACCCCACACTGTGACTGTACAGAGTAGGAAAAGATACAGTGGACTCTGAGTAAATGTTCTGTCCTATTGAAAATAAACAGATGCTATGTAACAACCAGTCTCTCAGAAATATACACAGCTCCCAAATGTGAAATCACCAAAGAAGCAAATGATGCCCAGTGAGATCTGGAAGGACCAAAAAGTGTAGGCTAGCCTATTGTTATTATGTTTAAGGGACTTTTGATTTTGAAAAAAAATTTAGTTATTATAGTGAGGATATGCATGTGTGCATATGAGTGTATGTGTGTTTGAATGTGTGTGTGCACATGAGTGTGTATATGCATGAATGTGTGTGTGCGTGTGAAGTATGTTCTCTCCTTCTACCACAAGTTCTGGAGATTGAACTCAGGTTGTTAAGCTTATATAAAAAGTTATTCTTTTTAAAAACCAAACAAATTGTTTAGTATTTTTTATACTTTATATTTATATGCATGTACCAATGATGCATTTGGATACAGAGATCTCCAAGCAGAGACAAATTAACCCAAGACTGGACAAGCAGAGGTTCCAAGAACCAAATATATCTTATTATGAAATAGATTTTTAGTTGGTTCTGTGAGAGGCAGAGAACAAAACTCTTCTAAAACAAATTAAGACTAAGGATGGTGAGACATATCCATAAATCCCAGCATTCTGCAGGCTGAGGCAGAAGGGCTGCTGGGAGTTAGAGACCAGCTTGGGCTAAATAATGAATCCAAGGGCAGCCAGGGCTACAAAGCAAGACCCTGTCCCACCCCCCCAAAAAAAACAAAACAAAATTTGCAAATGAGTAAATAAACAAAGAGCTAGGGTGTAGCTCTGAGGCAGAGCATCATCTGGTATGTGTGGAACTCTGGATTTGAACCTTAGAAAGAAACACACATCCCTCCCCAATATTATCTTCTGACCCCCCAGGTACATACATGTACATACACACACAAAACAAACACATAAAAATAAAGTAGCAGACCCCATACCTTGTAGATTATATCACTAAAAGTACAAACAAGTGTCAAACCAAATGGATTGCTTAAAAAATATCAGCACATTTAAATAATTATATATTATATGGCCATTAAAAATTATGATTGGCTGGAGAGATGGCTCAGCAGTTAAGAGCACTGGCTTCCAGAGGTCCTGGAATGGTGGCTCACAACCATTTCTAGGGGGATCTGATGCCATCTTCTGGCATAAATTTCTACAAGAACACTCATACATTAAAAAGAGAATATGCTTGCTGAAGGGGTCTGGAGTATATCTCAGTGCTAGAGCCTTTGTCTACCATATGCAGGGCACAAATCAGAAAACAAATAAAAGATGCTGAAGACTTACACTTCAGAAATGGAAAATCCTTCACAACAAGAAGTAAACATACACCTTTCTTTTTCAGTGCTAGAGGTTCCCACAGCCCTGAGCACACTAGTTGAGGGTTTTAATACTAAGCTAAATCCCCAGACTCTCATGTTTTCCCAGACAGGGTCTTAAGTAAGTTGCTTAGGCTACCCTAGAGATCACTCTCATAGCCCAGGAAGACTGAATTGTGATCTTCCTGCCTCAGGCTCTCAAGCAGCTGGAGTTATAGACATGAGCCACCAAATGCTATTTTATACACACACACACACACACACACACACACACACACACACGCATACATGTCTTCAGAAGCAGGTCCAGCCGAGGGAGGACTGGGTACCAGTTGCCCAGCACCTGGTCCCGCAGGGTGGATTCTGTGCCCACTGTGGGCCTCAAGCAGACACATTTATGGTTTTTGAGACAGTGTCTCATTACATAGTACAAGCTGATCTGGAACCAACCATGGTGTAGATCAGGCTAGACATAAACTTAGATTCTTCTCCATCAGATTTGCAAATACAGAGATTAAACATGTACCAGTATGTCCAGCCTGATACAGTCGTAAGTTATTAGTGATTATTGTCCCTAAGATACAGATGATAGATTGTTTTAATTTAGGAGGGAACGGGAATCATTTCCTTTTAGGCAGTAAACTATTTACAACACCAAGAACATGTACTTCTTTTACTTCAACTGGAATGTATGAATGAATACATGCTGCATGATGATGGGAATTTAAGACTCGGGATTTTAGAAATTATGCACTTCTCAAACTTGGCTAGAGTCTTCTGCCCTCAAAGTGCTAGGCTGCAAGGTAAGAATTCCCTTTTATTACAATGTAGGGCAGGTCTGGATTTCTAAGGGATAGCATGCTGCCAGTTTGGTTTTGAATTAGTCTAGTGGCCACCACACTTGTTTAGGCTTGGCCTTTTGTTGTTGTTGTTGTTTTTTTTTTTTTTTTAGATGCGGTCTCATTATGTTGCTTAGGATTGGCCTAACTGACCTCAAGTAATCTTCTGCCTCAGCCTCTGAACAGTGGGGACTAAAAGCGCAGGCTAACTACTGCACCTGACTTTGGCCAAGAGACTTTTTGGTACTATAAATTATCAGTAAGAAACATAAACTCACTCATATGTCAATTATTCATAAGTTATATTTCTATACAACTATACTAAAATATTAGCAATCATGAAAGACATGTATGAGAATAAAAATCTTAAATGAGACAGAACAAATGGAGCTCTAATGCTTCCTTTTTGACCATATGTGTGTACTCTATTCTATACACTGTCTAGTTTGGCTTTAGGTAAAAAGGACCCCCCCCCCAAGTATGACTCTGTTCTATTGGGAAAGGGTGGTCACCTGACCTCACTGTTGGTCTATTCCTTAAGAATAGTTACTGGTGGCAGTGGAGTTAGTGTGGTCCAGGAAGTACCTTCCCGGGACACGAGTCCTAGCTTACCTTGCTGCTGCAGCTTGTAATCGGTAGAATATGCTTTCCCGATGATGTTCCACACGGGCCTGAGGCATCCAAACAGCCCTTCGAGAAACCCACCCCCGCCACTGCCTGACCTGCTGAACTGAATCTTGATGTCTTCAGTCCCGTTTGTGCTGTTACCGCCCACAGTGCTGCTGTTCCCTGGAGACACAGTCATCTCTGATTCATCCTGTTCCCTTAGCTGAAGGACACTGTTTTCAAACTGGCCCCTGGAATCCTCGCTTATACTGGTCAGCACTGCTGTAGAGATGGGGCTGCCTGTGATATCCATCAGTTCTGGCTGCATAGCTTTCTCCTGGGGGTCCTCAGGGAGGTTGGGTGAAGGCTGGTTCCCCACAGCTGCAAGCTCATTCTGTCCACTGTGAGTTTTGTTCTCAGTCAAGGGCAGGCGTGGTGAAAAGGAGCAGCTCAGGTGCTCCTGAGGGTTGGCCATTGTGCCATGAGGGTGAACCAGGTCCTGAGATGACACTCAGATGGCAACCAAGGTCTGATGCAAGAGGGGAGTCCAAAACCTGGAGGAAAAAAGAGAACATGAGGCCACCCTTTCCTTAGTATCCACACGATCCACTTCTATTTACACAGCCAAAACACTGAAACAGGGCTGGAGGGATACTCAGATGTGTTTACTGCTTACTGCTCTTCCACAGGACTGGGTTTGCTTCCCAGCACCCACACAGCAGCTCACAACTGTCCATAACTCCAGTTTCAGGGGACCTAATTGACACTTCTAACTTCAGTGGGCTCCTGCATGCTCATGGAACACATACATACATGCAGCTAAACACATATATACATAAAAATAAATACACATTGTTTAAAAAAGAAAACATAAAAGCAATGAGGATGATGGGTAAGTTTATTACACATACAGTACAGCAGTGGAAAATAATGTATTCACTATCGTGAGAAACTTTATGACATATCAATATAAAGAATGGTTAGGACAATATGTTTGACTCAGGCTTGAGAATGTCTTTGAAGGATACTGAGCATATATTCAAGAAAAGAGACTGGAAGGATCCATACAAAAAGTGAACAGTTCACCACAGGTGGTTAGATTGAGGAGAGCCACACAGGTGTGGTTTCACAGTATCCCAGCATGCTCTATTCCCACTACCTTTTTCTCTGGAGACAGGCTATCATGTGACCCTCTGGCTTCCATCTCCCTGTATTACTATTTTCTCCCTCATCACCAAGGAAACAGCTTGCTCTAATATGTACACACACATATCATATAGACAATTATTTGCTGCAGTCCATCTTTTCTCTCTGATTTTCTCTCTTGCTCTGATAATAAACACACATATCATATAGACAATTATTTGCTGCAGTCCATCTTTTCTCTCTGTTTTGGTGCCTTACACTGGTATCACTTCTCTGCAGCACTCAGTTCACACAGACAAAAGGCACAGGCAAATTCCTCACCTATAATTGTTTTTCTCATATTATACCCAATCTAGGGCAACACAGCTAGGCCCAAGCTATGGAATTATTCCTCATTTCTGATTTATCCATTTGAAACACTGATGGCGGACTGAACCTCTGGAATCAAAGATTTGTCCTAGATTAGTCTCATTGACAAAAATCAATTTCAAACTTGTTAAAAGTAGGATAAGACTCTTAAAGCAAGAAATAAATGAAAAATGGGCAAATGAGGTAATATTAAACTAAAAAGATTTTGTATGGTGAAGAGACAGCCCACAAAATGGGAGAAAATACTTGTGAACTATGCATCTGGTAAGGATTAATGTTTAGAATATATAAAGAACTCAATCCAATAGCATTAAAACAATCTGACTTAAAATGGGCAATAAGCTTATGCAGATAGTTAGGACAGTCAAGACCTCTATGAGGAAATGCTTAACATCAATTATCAGGTTTGTGTGACCCAGAACCACAGGGGCACAGCAAGTGTGCAAGTGCTGACTACCATCTGTGGATTGTGAACTGGTGTTGTGATTGTGGGAAATGGCATGGTAGATTTGCAGAACTGCCATGTGACCCAGCAGTCTGCTTCTGTAGGAAGGGCATGAAATCAGTCTGTCAAAGAGATGTCTGCATTCTCACTCACATTTACTGCAGCATTAACCATAATAAATAGAGACTTAGGTGTCCATCAATGGAGGAATGGATAGAGATGAGGTATATGCACCTTGTATATGATTGACATTATTCCGCTATAAAAGGATGATATACTGAAAGACACAGGGTGAGTAAAGTAAACCAATCACATTGTAGCAAGACAGGACTGAGCTCCCCACAGGAAGTGAGGGCCAGGGCCCATGGTGACACAAATGTAAGTCTGTCAATGTAGCCCATGAACAAGAGAGTTGTAGCCTACGAAACAAGTAAAATGAGAAAGAGAGGCGGGGGAGACAGAAGAGAGGCACAAAGATGACCCTGATTGAATGAGCAGTACATGGTTGCCTCTCCTGCTGGATTGCTCGCCAGTTTGGTCCATGGCGTCCTCCAAGAACTACTAGTCTTGGGGCAGGTAAGATGGTTTAGCAAGCAAAGGCTTCTTCCACCAAGCCTGACAGATGAGCTGACTCCATCTCAGGAGCTACATGATGGAAGGAGGAAGCTAACTTCCCCAAGGTTCCCTCTGACCTCCACACATCTACTGTGGTTCCTGAGCCAGTGTGTTGTGAACACACACACACACACACACACACACACACACACACACACACACACACACACACACACACACCCTTAAGTAAATCAACACAGTAAAAAGAAAAGTGATTAATGTCAATAAAGATTACCTCAGTCTCTGTTCAGTTACTGACATAAGTCCTATAAAATGCCATTAACCCAGGTGGGGGTGTGTATGTATTATCCTTCTCTTGGGAAGGCCACTTGGGGGTTAATTTCTCTCTCTTTCTTTTTTCTTTCTTTCTTTTATTGAAATAGATTTTTTTCATACAATATATTCTGGTTATGGTTTCCCCTTGCCCTGTCCCTCCCAGTTCCTCCCTACTTCCTCTCCTGGCCATAACCTTTTTGTCTCTAGTTAGAAAACAAACAGGCATCCAAATAATATTAAAATAAAATACAATAAACAGGATAAATAAAAAACAAACACATTGGAAGATGACAGTAAAATGAAACAATTTTCCTTGATGAATTTTCCTTCATTTCCCTCAGTTCTTTCCCTCAAGTCTTTATTCCCCATTGTATCAACATGAGAGGATGTAAACTTGAGAGCCCCTGGCTGAAGCAGGACAGAAAGCAGGAGAAATTATGGGGGCTCAAGAAGGAAAAGAAGCTCCCTTACCCTAGAATCCAACTGAAGCCTCTGCCAGCAGAAAAGCAAGAGTGCCAGCGTGATTACCAACCATGTAAAGTCCTGCTTTCTTCTCAGGAATCTCCCCAGGAGGCAACCAGCGGGGAAACTGCACCACTAACCCCGTGTGACCATCTCCATAATCCTGCTCAACCCCGTGCAGACCACCTCCATAACCCATTCAACCCCGTACAGACCACCTCCATAACCCACTAACCCCGTACAGACCACCTCCATAACCCTCTAACCCCGTGCAGACCACCTCCATAACCCACTAACCCCGTGCAGACCACCTCCATAACCCACTAACCCCGTACAGACCACCTCCATAACCCTCTAACCCCGTGCAGACCACCTCCATAACCCACTAACCCTGTGCAGACCACCTCCATAACCCACTAACCCCGTACAGACCACCTCCATAACCCTCTAACACCGTGCAGACCACCTCCATAACCCATTCAACCCCGTACAGACCACCTCCATAACCCACTAACCCCGTGCAGACCACCTCCATAACCCACTAACCCCGTACAGACCACCTCCATAACCCTCTAACCCCGTACAGACCACCTCCATAACCCACTAACCCCGTGCAGACCACCTCCATAACCCACTAACCCCGTACAGACCACCTCCATAACCCTCTAACCCCGTGCAGACCACCTCCATAACCCACTAACCCCGTGCAGACCACCTCCATAACCCTCTAACCCCGTGCAGACCACCTCCATAACCCATTCAACCCCGTACAGACCACCTCCATAACCCACTAACCCCGTGCAGACCACCTCCATAACCCACTAACCCCGTGCAGACCACCTCCATAACCCACTAACCCCGTGCAGACCACCTCCATAACCCACTAACCCCGTGCAGACCACCTCCATAATCCTACTAACCCTGTGCAGACCACCTCCATAACCCACTAACCCCGTGCAGACCACCTCCATAACCCACTAACCCCGTGCAGACCACCTCCATAACCCACTAACCCCGTGCAGACCACCTCCATAACCCACTAACCCCGTGCAGACCACCTCCATAACCCTCTAACCCCGTACAGACCACCTCCATAACCCACTAACCCTGTGCAGACCACCTCCATAACCCACTAACCCCGTGCAGACCACCTCCATAACCCTCTAACCCCGTGCAGACCACCTCCATAACCCATTCAACCCCGTACAGACCACCTCCATAACCCACTAACCCCGTGCAGACCACCTCCATAACCCACTAACCCCGTACAGACCACCTCCATAACCCTCTAACCCCGTACAGACCACCTCCATAACCCACTAACCCCGTGCAGACCACCTCCATAACCCTCTAACCTCGTGCAGACCACCTCCATAACCCATTCAACCCCGTACAGACCACCTCCATAACCCACTAACCCCGTGCAGACCACCTCCATAACCCACTAACCCCGTGCAGACCACCTCCATAACCCACTAACCCTGTGCAGACCACCTCCATAACCCACTAACCCCGTGCAGACCACCTCCATAACCCACTAACCCCGTGCAGACCACCTCCATAACCCTCTAACCCCGTGCAGACCACCTCCATAACCCATTCAACCCCGTACAGACCACCTCCATAACCCACTAACCCCGTGCAGACCACCTCCATAACCCACTAACCCCGTGCAGACCACCTCCATAACCCACTAACCCTGTGCAGACCACCTCCATAACCCACTAACCCCGTGCAGACCACCTCCATAACCCTCTAACACCGTGCAGACCACCTCCATAACCCATTCAACCCCGTACAGACCACCTCCATAACCCACTAACCCCGTGCAGACCACCTCCATAACCCACTAACCCCGTACAGACCACCTCCATAACCCTCTAACCCCGTGCAGACCACCTCCATAACCCACTAACCCCGTACAGACCACCTCCATAACCCTCTAACCCCGTGCAGACCACCTCCATAACCCACTAACCCCGTGCAGACCACCTCCATAACCCACTAACCCCGTACAGACCACCTCCATAACCCTCTAACCCCATGCAGACCACCTCCATAACCCACTAACCCCGTACAGACCACCTCCATAACCCTCTAACCCCGTGCAGACCACCTCCATAACCCACTAACCCCGTGCAGACCACCTCCATAACCCACTAACCCCGTGCAGACCACCTCCATAACCCTCTAACCCCGTGCAGACCACCTCCATAACCCACTAACCCCGTGCAGACCACCTCCATAACCCACTAACCCCGTGCAGACCACCTCCATAACCCTCTAACCCCGTGCAGACCACCTCCATAACCCATTCAACCCCGTACAGACCACCTCCATAACCCACTAACCCCGTGCAGACCACCTCCATAACCCACTAACCCCATGCAGACCACCTCCATAACCCACTAACCCCGTGCAGACCACCTCCATAACCCTCTAACCCCGTGCAGACCACCTCCATAACCCATTCAACCCCGTACAGACCACCTCCATAACCCACTAACCCCGTGCAGACCACCTCCATAACCCACTAACCCCGTGCAGACCACCTCCATAACCCACTAACCCCGTGCAGACCACCTCCATAACCCACTAACCCCGTGCAGACCACCTCCATAACCCACTAACTCCGTGCAGACCACCTCCATAACCCACTAACCCCGTGCAGACCACCTCCATAACCCACTAACCCCGTGCAGACCACCTCCATAACCCACTAACTCCGTACAGACCACCTCCATAACCCACTAACCCCGTGCAGACCACCTCCATAACCCACTAACCCCGTGCAGACCACCTCCATAACCCTCTAACCCCGTGCAGACCACCTCCATAACCCACTAACCCCGTGCAGACCACCTCCATAACCCACTAACCCCGTGCAGACCACCTCCATAACCCTCTAACCCCGTGCAGACCACCTCCATAACCCATTCAACCCCGTACAGACCACCTCCATAACCCACTAACCCCGTGCAGACCACCTCCATAACCCACTAACCCCGTGCAGACCACCTCCATAACCCACTAACCCCGTGCAGACCACCTCCATAACCCTCTAACCCCGTGCAGACCACCTCCATAACCCATTCAACCCCGTACAGACCACCTCCATAACCCTCTAACCCCGTACAGACCACCTCCATAACCCACTAACCCCGTGCAGACCACCTCCATAACCCACTAACCCCGTACAGACCACCTCCATAACCCACTAACCCCGTGCAGACCACCTCCATAACCCACTAACTCCGTGCAGACCACCTCCATAACCCACTAACCCCGTGCAGACCACCTCCATAACCCACTAACCCCGTGCAGACCACCTCCATAACCCACTAACCCCGTGCAGACCACCTCCATAACCCACTAACCCCGTGCAGACCACCTCCATAACCCACTAACCCCGTGCAGACCACCTCCATAACCCACTAACCCCGTGCAGACCACCTCCATAACCCACTAACCCTGTGCAGACCACCTCCATAACCCACTAACCCCGTGCAGACCACCTCCATAACCCTCTAACGCCGTGCAGACCACCTCCATAACCCACTAACCCCGTGCAGACCACCTCCATAACCCACTAACCCCGTGCAGACCACCTCCATAACCCACTAACCCCGTGCAGACCACCTCCATAACCCACTAACCCCGTGCAGACCACCTCCATAACCCACTAACCCCGTGCAGACCACCTCCATAACCCACTAACCCCGTGCAGACCACCTCCATAACCCACTAACCCCGTACAGACCACCTCCATAACCCTCTAACCCCGTGCAGACCACCTCCATAACCCACTAACCCCGTGCAGACCACCTCCATAACCCACTAACCCCGTGCAGACCACCTCCATAACCCTCTAACGCCGTGCAGACCACCTCCATAACCCACTAACCCCGTGCAGACCACCTCCATAACCCACTAACCCCGTGCAGACCACCTCCATAACCCTCTAACGCCGTGCAGACCACCTCCATAATCCTACTAACCCTGTGCAGACCACCTCCATAACCCTCTAACCCCGTGCAGACCACCTCCATAACCCTCTAACCCCGTGCAGACCACCTCCATAATCCCGCTCAAGGCATTCTGGGGCCACTTCATTCATCCCACTTAACAAAAGAGAAAAGACAAAGGTTTCCTAGCAATCCCGAGAGCCACTGAATTGCTGCACAAGGTTAATATCAAGACATTGATTACTTTCCCCTACTCTCCCTCAGGAAGCATATATCCACATCTGGAGGTGCCCTTTCTCTGAGTGCCTCTTTCACTTAACTCTTGTACTAACATATGTGAAAACAGCTTCACTCTGCTGCTTAGTCTCTTCATTGTCAAAGCCACCAATCCTGGTTAGGCGACTAAGGGTCCCTAAAAGTCTAGGAGGACTCCCTGGGCTGCTGAGGGTGAGCAGATAGTACTGTGTCTGTTTCTTCATGGCTGACATGGTGACTGCTAACCATCCTGTACCCTAGGACCCTGAATAAAGCTCACTAAGACCAAGACAGGCTCTGTCGTCCTTCAAGATGCAACAGCAACTGGTACCAGATGGTCTCGGGCACATGCAGAATCAAAACCAGAAAACTTTGTAAGAACCAAGAGTAGAGTGCCTATAATATCCAGATTGACTGAATCAAGGGTATTCTCAAAGACATCGTCCTCACTTTGGCTTTTAGGTGAAACCATGGCCTCCAAAAAATGGAATTCTCATGCTGGGAGGAGAAAACTACTGAAGCCCAGGGCCAGGCAGAGGGGAAACTTGTCTCCCAGAAGAAGACCTGCAACCTGTCAGAGGACCTTGCAGGAGAAACTGGAGCTAAGACAATGATGGGGACCTTGCAGGAGAAACTGGAGCTAAGACAATGATGGGTTAGTGATGGCGGGTCTGTGGACATGACCGCACCCTGACCACAACTGTTTAGTTGTGTATAACTTTAGCTATTTACTTAAACCTGTGCAGCGTGCCAGCCCTTGAAGATGGATTCAAAGCATGAGTGAGAGTCAGAGGATCTCTTTGTCCCTCTTCTTGGTCGGTGTGGCTATTCTGACTGGGTCTGTATCTCTCTCTCTCCTCTCTCTGCCTCTGTCTCTGTCTCACTCACTCTTGCTTTTCACTACACTTTGTCCCTGTAATTGGCTCTCTGTGGACAGCTGAACATGCCGGGTTAGGGATACCAGACCTTAATAACTCTGCTATCATCTTGGGGAGTATGGCGGTAGGAGAGATGGAGACAGGTCATGGTAGTGCACACCTGTAATCCCAGCACTTGGAGGTGGAAGCAGGAGGATCAGGAGTTCAAGACCATCCTGGACTAAGACATTGACTGAGACCTTGTCTCAGAAAGTGAAACATAACTAAAAGTGTTCTGGGGCCAGGGGAGGGCTCAGCAGGAAAGTGCTTGCCTGGAAGTCTGATGCTGAGACCACGCTGTGCCCTGCTCTAGTTACTCCACACCATGGACACAGCAGTTCTCCAGGCCATGTGTTGCCCTCAGACACTGACTCCATTACAAGGATAGAGGATGATTGCACACCTGGGTAGACACGCAAACCACACCATGTGGCTGGCAGCACCCATGTAGCACAGACTGAAAAGCGACTTACCCCGGGGAGTAGAAAGGGTGCTGTCCTACACACTTGTCAGGATGAATTGAGACTGTTATAGTACACATGCATATTAAAACTATTGGCAGAATCAGGACCAAGAGCTTACTGAACACACCAGACCATGGAAAGGGTATGACTCCGTCCCTGAACTACATAAAGCGGTGGATAACTAAGACTGTTGTGGCAACGGCCTCACTGACCTGTGATCAGACTCCCAACTGCCCTGGGACTTCAGCTTGGGTTGCCCACTGACTCAATTTATTCCTGTAATGTTCCCCATCTTAGCCTGCTACCTAGCCATCCACTGGTTCCCTCTTCTGCATTTCTTTTTGCCTCTGCAGCCAGATTCGACTAGCCAGCTTCACTAGCAAGTCTGTGTTCCAGAGTGGCCCGATTTTCCTCCCTGAGCATCTAGAACATGGTAGAAAACAAAATGCAAAGATGACCTACTCCACAGAAGTAAAAACCAGACCCCAAAGATTCAAATGAGTGCTCTCATGGAAGAAAGAGGCAGTGTGGACAGGTGCCAGAAGGTGTTAAACTATGTTTCATGTGAAGGGAGCACAGGAACCCAACAGCTGGGAAAGCGTGAGCAAGAGGAGAGGGAGAAGGTATGGAGTGGGTGAGGATAAAGTCCCTGGGAAGAAGCTGTGGCTACTGAGGCTGACTGACAGACCAGGACCTGAGTGATGTGCAAGCTGGAGTGCTGCAGGTCCAGCTGAGAGGGCACCTCACAGTCTGCGCTGTAAGACACATTGGTACTTCATTCTGCAGGGAGACACACACTGCTAGTGGTTGGTTTGTTCTGCAGTAAAGCTTCATTCTAGATGGCATCTCAAGAACACATTCAGAAGCAAGTAAGGCTCTGAGGCCTTGGTGTTTATACTGCTCCAGAGAGGAGACCATGTAGAAAGGTACCAACTCCATAAACTTGAGACAAGACTGACCCCTGACTAAACTGGAATGCCGACTGCCTTTGTTTTTCCTCAATACATAATCTGCCAGCTACAGAAGGCATGAAGACAGATCTTCAGGATGCTCATCCAGTCTTCTCTGGCTGTGGCTACTGAAATAAAATGCAGCTGAAAGACCCAACCGCTGGCTTTTCCTGTGTGGCAAGCAACAGGGCTCCTTACACACAGCTACATTATCTTGAGCCATCTTTGACCCCTGAAATAGGCCATGTCTGTGTGATCTAATATTATTGTGACTAATAGCTAAATCCTTTAGAAAGTGTGAACAGACCCCAAAGCTTAGAATGTTGTCAGGTAATAGCCAATGAGTCATAAAATTTGCTGGTAAATGGATGAAATTAAGAGTGTATTATACTCTGTGAGGTAACCCAGACCCCAAAGACAAAAGGGCAAGTGGTCTAGTATTTATGAGTTTTCACTCTGAATCTTAAGAAGTCAGTTTATAACCTGAAGTCACCAGGAAAGTAAAACAAGGACCATGGAGGAGAGCTCTCCAGAGAGGGGGAGAGGAGGCACAAGTGCTGTGTGTGTGTGTGAGTGTATGTGTGTAAGAGTGTGTGTGAGTGTGTGTGAGTAAGAATGTGTGAGTGTGTAGGAGTGTGTGTGAGTGTGTGTGAGTGTGTGTGAGTGTGTATGTGTGTGTGTGAGTGTGAGTGTGTGAGGGTGTGAGTGTGTGTATGTGTGAGTGTGTGTGAGTGTGTGTGAGTGTGTGTGAGTGTGTGTGAGGGTGTGAATGTGTGTGAGTGTGTGTGTGAGGGTGTGAGTGTGTGTGTGTGTGTGTAAAGAAGGGATGTCAATACTGAGAGGAAGTAGGATAAAGAACACTGAGGATAATTAAAAAAGCAACAGGAAAACATTTTATGCTTACTTAAAAATACATGTATATGTTGTACTGGATGGTAGTGGTGCACACCTTTAATCTCAGCACTTGGGAGACAGAGGCAGGCCAATCTCTGTGAGTTCGAGGCCAGCCTGATCTACAAAGTGAGTTCCAGGACAGCCAGAGTGGTTACACAAAGAAACCCTGTCTTGAAAAAACCAAAATCCCAAACCAAAAGAAAACAAACAAATAAAAAAAAACCCAAAACTAACCAATCAACAAAAATGTATACTATTTATAATTGTAAGTGTATACATATATAAATAATTTTAAAGAAGTTATGCCACTGGGTTGAAAATGACCCCCTAAGAGTCAGACATGAAAATCCTCCCTTTGGTCATTGGCCGGAGGAGTCCAAGAGACTCCCCAGACACTGTGGGGTACTGCCACCACCCTTGATTGCTTCCCAGAATGTGAATGTTAGACCCCACTCCTGAATACTACACACTCTCTCACACAGGACTTGGAAGAATCTAGCTGGACATTCATGGATTAAGGTTCACCCCAACATTTCCAAATGCAAATCAAGTCCCAGGGATGATGCTAGTCTGTTCACCAGAGGCAAGGCTTGGATGAGCTTTCCTTTTTTCTCCTGGTTCCTTTAATTAGCCTGGTTGTTTGTTAGGCAGGGAAATATATAGCCACAATATCACCAGAACAGATGTCAAAAGAAACAGCGGCTCAGAATGCTTACTCCAGTTGGACTGAAGGTGTGCCTAGGAGGCACAGACCCATCCACAGGGGTGAGCTTGCAGCTTTCCACAACAGCACAGGCCACTTAGCGAGGCTCAGTGCTCTCTGGCAGTGGGCAGCCGAATCAGCCTCACTGTGTGCACCAGGCTAACAGTCATCCCTTGTGCTCCCAGAGAACACCAGAGCCAACGTGAAGCCACAAAGGCAGGGAGATTGAGAGTGCATAAACAAAGGGGAAGAAAAACCATCACCATGACTATATTCAAATGAGATCAGAGCTATATTTCACAGGAGTGCAGGAAGATAAAAATATCTACATTTTACCTGTTTGTGCGTACACTCCTACACCCACCCACTGCCACTGCATAGCGGAGAAATGGCAAGTGGAGGCTGATGGGAAGCAGCAACCCCTCCCCCCATCACTGTCATTTGCTCTTTACTTAGTGTCCCTCTCCCTGACCAAGTTTGGTTCAGGCACTTTCTTGGAAATCTTGGAAACTGACTGCTTCATTGTTTTTATTCATGAAAAATCAACACTATTATTTATTAAAAGAAAGGGGGATAGGGCAAGGGTAAGGGGCTTCCCTCCTGGACACTGTGGACAGGCGGTGAGCTGCCACTGCCTTTAGGCTTCTGTTTGCCCCCTCCCTGCCTTGGGACACACTTCTGCCCTGTGAAATTTTTGGCCCCAAAAGGAAGAAGTAGTTTGTACACAAAATGAGTAGGCAAGGGTTAGACAGCACAGCTGCACACTTGGCAGGGAACTGCCAATTTCTGGAAATTGCCTTGGCTTTGTGCCAACATCCCAGGATGAAGGATGGAGAGACAGAAGAGGCAAGGTGGTCAAATGGATGTCTTAGGTCTCACTATTTTTCCCCATGTTGCTAATAGAGAAAAATGTTATTAATTGTTAAGCTCAGCATTTTACTTTTACATAGTAAGTAGGAATAAATCAAAGTTTTAGAAAATTCAGCACCACAAAGTCTTCTAAATTGGCATTTCATATTAATATCAAAATTACAAAGGTGTAAGATAGAAGGCCGGGGAGGAAGATAGACCTGGATTCATATTTTATTCATTATCTTTTTTGGCTTGCTTGGATGGAGCTTTTGTTGTCTGATGGGTTAGCTGGTTGGCTGGAGTTTTGAATTTGCTTTAGACAGGTCTCATTATGTAGCGCAGGCTGGCCTTGAATTCACAGTCCTCTGACCTCAGTCTCTGGGATGCTGGGATTCTAGAAATACACCACCAGGCCTGGCTAACCAAATCTAAAAATAAAAGGATACATACTCACCATACATATGCAATCAAGGGGAATAAAGAAAGAAGCAGGGAACATGAAGGAAAGTGAAAAAGAAAAGCTGGGATCAACCCATTGCTGGAGGTGCAGCAAGGGGGCCTTATGAAATGCATCTGGGCTGACAAAGGACACAGAGAGCCAGCAGATCAGAGGGAGGCCAGAGGAGAGACACAGGAAAAGAGAAACCCAGACACCTCTGATTTCTTTTTCATATTTCATTTCCTTTGTCTTTAACTACAGCAGCTATTTTTATACTCTAGGTTTTAATAAATAACCAAAATACAAGCAAGTTCAAAGCAGCTATGATATTTGGGAGAATATTAACAGCCAGTCATTGATACTTGAGAGGAGGAAAAATAATTCCCATAGTTTTATCTTTGATATGTTTTAAATTATGAGGTTATTTTATTAACTTAAGTAACTATCTCTAGGAAAACAGCTTATGGGAAAGGACAATTAAATTTAGCAATCTTATAAAACACAAGCTCTGGGCTCAAGCTTTCTGGGCCACTCACTCATCTTGGTTCCTATGCATCTGTGCAAGGCTCTAATGAGGGTTAAATAAGGCAACACAGCATGCTTGGCCTGTGACTTGGTTCAGAGTCAGGCACCAATTTTTATTTATACTTTAATTCATAAGTACTGAATTCTAAAATAAGGAAGCGTGCATGTGTGTGTTCGTGTGTGTAGAATGGCCTCAAACTTAGAATGCTCTGTCTCTGCCTATTGTATGCTAGGATCGAAGCCACCATGCCCAGTGAGAATTATATTATTTACTATTGTTAAATGAGACCATGGATTTCTTAAACTCACATTTCATTTATTATGTGTGCCCACTCCCACACCTACAGGCCACAGGGACTATGTGGCGGTCAGAGGACAACTTGCTGGAGCTAAATCTTTTCTCCCATCATGTGAGCCTGGGGATTTCATTCAGGTTGTAGGCTTGGTAAAGGTGCTTTTACATGCTGAACCATCTTGTCAGCTCCAGAATATGAATTTGAAAACAAATTTAAGTCATTGGAGAAAAGAACCTTAAAGTTCTTTTCACAGAGAAACTAGCCCACTGGCTCAGTTAACTTTGGGGCACAGAACATCCCTGTTGCTTTTCCTGCCCATTCCTTTGTAAATAATCTCTTATTTTATTAAACTTTCATTTGCCCCATTTGACAGGGCCATTTATTTCCTAACAGGAAGTAGACTGATGTAGGGCCCTCCGGAAACTTAAATGGCAGTGCTTGCCATGGCTACTCATTCATCATATAGACAGACAATGGTCACAGAGAATGGGTGTTTCCATTTTAAAGTGAAAAGACCATTTATTTCCAAGCAGTGCAGAACAGACTGCCCAGAAATAAGTGATGCCCAGGGTTCAGCATTGCTATTCATGGACTCTGGGTCCGGGACCACGATGACCACTCCCAGAGTCTCTGTGACTTACTTTTTTAGTTTTCAAAAGGTTATAATTTGAAGAATTATAAATATTGAAAGATTAATAGCTCCATTACTGGGGTAGAGTAGGGGTAGCACAGATATGTAATCTGATGATGAGAATAAAAACATTGAACAGTTACTTCTAATAAATGCCATGTTGTCAATATACACTTATGTCACATATTTCTTCTTTGCAGACTAAGTATGTTTCTAAAAAAGGAGCCACAGTCTAATCCATACTCCAAATGTACTAGTGAAGGTAACTTTGGGAATTGTATATAGTCACTTTTCTGAATTCAAATTTCCAATATCTGGGTGACCATTGTCTGTCTATATGATGAATGAGTAGCCATGGCAAGCACTGCCATTTAAGTTTCCGGAGGGCCCTACATCAGTCTACTTCCTGTTAGGAAATAAATGGCCCTGTCAAATGGGGCAAATGAAAGTTTAATAAAATAAGAGATTATTTACAAAGGAATGGGCAGGAAAAGCAACAGGGATGTTCTGTGCCCCAAAGTTAACTGAGCCAGTGGGCTAGTTTCTGGACAGGGGAAAGAATGATTGCCAGTCTTAGAGATCATTGCTGTTGGTCATCCAGTAAGAATGTTGGCATTTGATGGAATGATGGACCAAAGTGCGGAGACCTAAGAGTACAAGAGCCAGAGAATTAATATTGAACCACAATCACATACTCCTGCTCTCTGAGACCCCTTGGGTGTTCCTCATTGGTTGACCCCAGTAGCATATCAGAAGCCAGATATCTTTGCATGTCAGCCTCTGTTGGCACAGAATAGGGTATTGTGTGAAGGTGCAATTGTGACTAAGTAACATACCAGTGGTGATCCACTTCCAAAGACAGAGACGTACTGGCCAAAGCTGGAAATGCAAGCTGCAGAGCTGAGTCCATGCTCCAAGGCATTTCTTGATCTTTTGGTTTGTTACAAAAATGAAACTAGAGGACCCCAAGAGGGACACACGTGGAGGGCCCGAAGGAAAATAGTTAAGATGTCCTAAGTAAACTGGGAGGGGAGTAGAAGGGAGGGGGTGGGGGATGGGAACATGAGGGATCAAGAAGACTATGTTGGGGGAGGGGCAGAGAGGGGAGAGCAATGAAAGAGATATCTTGATAGAGGAAGCCATTATGAGGTTAGGGAGAAAATCTGGTGCTAGGGAAATTCTCAGAAATCCACAAGGATGACCCCAGCTAAGACTCCTAGCAATAGTGGAGAGGGTGAATGGACCTTTCCCTATAATCAGATTAATGACAATACTAATTGTCATCATAGAACCTATATCCAGTAACTGATGGAAGCAGATGCAGTAACTCACAGCCACTTGGAGTTCAGCTGGGGAACCTGCATGGAACCAAACTAGGCCCTCTGAATGTGGGTGACAGTTATGTAGCTTGATCTGTTGGAGGGAGGGGTTGGCAGTAGCACCAAGACCTATCCCAGGGGCATGAACTGGCTTTCTGGAGCCATTCCCTATGGTGGGATACCTTGCTCAGCCTTGATACAGCCGGGAGGGGCTTGGTCCTGCCTCAACTCCTGCCAGACTTTGTTGACTCCCAACGAGGCCTTACCCCCTTGGAGTAAGGGGTGGGAAATGGGGGAGTGGTAGAAGAAAAAGAGAGGGTACTAGGGTTGGTATATAAAATAAAAAAATAATTTAAATAGAAAAGAATTAAGAGAAATAATGCATGGGGTGGGGAGGTCATTCATTGACTCTATAGATGTGGGTAACCATTAGAAAATGTCCTTTTCTGCCTGAGCAGATGTGTGGGGAAAATACTGGGCATGGCTATGAAGTCAGGTGCTGGCTCTAAGGAGGTGATAGCTAATGTGTTACTTAGCAATAACTGCCTGAACATCCTTTCCCAGGGACTAACCAGATAAGTGTAGTCATCATCTCTCATTAAGGAAACTTATTTTTGCAACAGATGGAGACCATTTCAAAAACCACTGCCAATCAAAACCAGAATTGCAGTTCCAATTGTTCCAAATGACCTAAAACATAGCTCCTGCATTAAGGCTCAGGGATCATTGTAGAACAGGGAGTTTGCTGTGAGAGTGTCACAGGCTTGGAATGTCAGAGGCCACACCCGTACAGTCTCAACATTACTGCCTGTGGTAGTTTGAATGTAATTGGCCCCACAACCTCATAGGGAGTGGCACAATTAGGAGGTGTGGCTTTGTTGAACAGGTATGGCCTTGTTGGAGGAAGTGTGTCACTGTGGGGTGGACTTGAGGTCTCCTTTGCTCAAGTGTGACACTCAGATCACTTCCTGTTGCCTGTGGGATAAAGATGTATTCCTTCTCCACTTTTAGCTCCTTTTCCAGCACTATGTCTGCCTGCATGCCGTCATGCCCCACCATGATAATGGACTAAACCTCTGAATTGTAAGCCATCCAGTTAAATGCCTTCCTTTATCAGAGTTATTATGGTCATGGTGTCTCTTCATAGCAATAGACACTGCCTGAACATGACCTGAATGAGAATGACACCACTAGACAAGCTAACATGCAAGGGGGAGATCCCAAGAGGCCTCAGCCCTGGATAAAGAACTAAAGGCAACTAATCAAATCTGAGATGGAGAGAAACGGTCTTCCTCATGGAGGACAACACCAATTGGTATCTAATAGCAAATGCTCAGCTCTGAAAACACTCACACAAGTACCATTATACAGACTGAGCAGGTTGTGTTAATGTATTTGAGAGAGAGACAGACAGACAGACAGAGAGAGAGACAGAGAGAGACAGAGACACAGAGAGACAGGCACACAGAGAGAGACAGAGACACACACACATACAGAGAAAGAGAGAGAGAGAGAGAGAGAGAGAGAGAGAGAGAGAGAGAGAGAGAGAGAGAGAGAGAGAGAGAGAGAACAAGTAAGGAAAAATGCCATAAATTGGAAAGAGAGCAAGGACTCAGGATACAAGGGAGGGTTTGAAAGGAGGAAAGGGAATGGGAAAATGGAAATACTTATACTATAATCTCAAAAACATTTAAAGAACACTGTCTGGAACTACTATTAAGAGCAGCATGACTCTGAGCAAGTAATAAAGGAGGGAAATTACATTATGACACTTCTCTCACCAGACCACTGTCAGGCATGCTGACTGCTCCGTGGGACAGTGACCTTTCTAGCTCCCCTAGGCATCACTGTCCCATTGTCAATGGTTAACGTGTTAGGAAGGCCAAACAGTGAGAGACTGCGCTTTTAGACTTGTGTGTGCTTTCACAACACTCCTGCTCACAGAGCAGGTCTGGGTTTTAGTCTTCCTGCACTAATCCAGCACAGACAATGGTTTAGAAAACATACTAGAACATTTTGAGCTTTACCAAGAGGGGACATTTGAAACTGCCAATGATCAATAATTTTTATTTTAGAATATGAAATAGACTTGGTGCTAGGGAGTCACCCATATCTATTATTTAATTATTTAACCCATCCTATGCTTTATTCATTGGGGGAGTTTCCATTTCTATTCCCAACATAGCTGAGACTGTAAATTATTGAAGAGTCTTTGATAATCTCCACCAGCAACAAGGAAGGGCACCAAGAAGTACCATTTGCTCTTGGGTACAGAAAGCAAGTACACATGGTAGTTCTGATGGAAAGAGCATGTGTAGAACAGCGCATTATTCCTGGGTGGAAATACAATGGAGTCTTTCAATAGGAAGATTATTTTCACAGAGGGAAGAACTTAGAGGCATAGTCAGCAACTTCCTCTGGAATTATAACTTGAACTCACGCAAGAGTGTGTTTAATAAATGTATGCATACACATATGTGTACTTATGTTTACATGCCAGTGGAGGACAGACGGCAATGTCTGGTGTGATCCTCAGTCACCCTCCACCTTATTTCTCACTGGGAATACAGGTGTGTGTTGCCAAGCTCAGTGTTTTATCGGAATCTTCAGAGATTCCCAGAATGAGGTAAAGGCTAAGGACTGAGGTCTGGTGGTGGCCAAAATGGCTTAATAAGAATGACTGATCCCCACAGGTTCTCTTATATAATCACCAGCACAGGAACCCTGTCACTCACCAAAACAAACTGAGAAGAAAGTCTCTATAACCAGGAGGAGTTCTAATATTCTTTCATTGCTTTCTTTACTTTTAGGCATTTTTAATATTAATCTTTTACCATTATCTTACTTTCTTCTGGGATGACCTTACCACATCTCAGATTTCTAACTTTCATATTTTTTTTCCTCGTAGCAAAATAACTAGATTTATTGATGAGAATTATAATAGGGAATCCATCCAATCTCACTAGATTAAAAAGAACTGGATCAAAATGTAAACCAAAAAAACTGCAGCTGGTTGTGCTGGCACACGCCTTTGATCTCAGCACTTGAAAAGCAGAAGTGGGCGGATCTCTGAGTGAGTTTCAGGACAGCTAGAACTACACAAAGAAACCCTGTCTGAAAAAAACAAAAAACAAAAACAAGTAAATAAACATAACAAGAACCCTAAACAACTTTAAAGAAAGGGAAACAATCCAGCAGGCATGGCAGTTTCTGCCTATAGTTTCCAGCCCTGCTCAGGAGGATGAAGCAGACAATGGGTTAAACCCATGAGTTTTCTATCAGCCTGGGCAAATAGGAAGAGCATGTGTTAGAGAGAAAGAAAGAGAGCAGCAGAGGCCTTAATGCCCATGCTATTGGGGTCCTGTTCAGAAAGTCCTTTCCCGTGAAAGACTCAGGGTATCAGGTATCACGTCGAGGTCCTTTATTCTATAAAAATGCTAAAGGTTGAAGACCATGATCATAAAGTGCATGAATAGCAGTAACCACAGGGTGCATCACAATGTGGAAGGCTTTCAATACTGGACCTACACATTCCTTTTCCCTCTTCTAAAGTACTTGGCCTCAAATTACTGATTATATATGCAATAATCAGAAAGCTTTCATTCAAAACCACAGCAACTGGAATGATCAAAATATGAAGTTTCTAACTCCCTGTCACTATAGTAAATAATACATATATAATGTGTATCATATTGGCAAGGCAGTACTGAGGAGGTGCTTGTGTCATTTACTAGCAATGACACATTCTGCAAAGCCACTTTTCAGGATGTGAGAGCAGCATGGTAGCCTTTGGGCAGGAAGAGGCATGATACAAAAAGATGTACTATGGGTGAGAACACCACTGAAAAGCCTATGACATTTTTATATGCTGCCAACAGAACAGCTAAAATTTGTAGGGATAAGTACAATATGAAAATGAAGATTCCTTACCTCTCCAACAAGCCAGTTTCTGGATATCCCCCACCATCTACCCAGGTAAGTCCACCCGATCCTATCCTCCAAGGACCACCATAACCCCAGATCTACCCCCAAACTCTGGGCTTGGACCAGGACTCAGAGCCTGCATGTAAGTCCAGTCCCCTGCATCTATATGACTTCATTCCACTAAAGCCATATTCAACCTCAAGGCCCAAGCCCCACCTGTAAATCCTCTCTTTTGCTCCAACCCGCCCAAACCTATCAGATATAAAACTAACAGAAGTCCACATGCCCAGAACTCATTTGAAAAACACAAACATAAAAAAAAAAGATCAAAACAGTATCTCCCCCAAACACACCAACCCTATAAAATGTTTGCCAATGAGAATTAACTAGATGAATCTTAGGACAGAGAACTTAAAAAATAACTATAGAGTTCATCAAAGAATTCAAAGTATTTAAAGATGGCGCGATGGGCACTGCCTGTTCTTTCAAAAGTCCTGAGTTCAATTCCCAACAATCACATGGTGGCTCACAACCATCTATAATGAGTTCTGGTGCCCTCTTCTGGCCTGCAGGCATATCATATTTAAAATACTAATATACAGAACAAAGAAAGATTAGTGAAGGCTGCAAGAGAAAATCCTCAAATCATATATAAAGGAAACCCTATCAGAATAACTAGTGATTTCTCAGTGGACTTCGAAAGCCAGACGAGACTGAAGTACAGTCTGAGACTGGCAACCCAGACTAATATCCCCAGCAAACTATCTGCCTCAGTGAGGGGGAAAAAACAAAAACAAAAACAAACAAACAAACAAAGGAAAACAGAAAGAAAGAAAGAAAGAAAAAAAGAAAGGAAGAAAGAGAGAAAGAAAGAAAACTAGCCAGAATAAAAACAGCCAAAACCTTTTTATACGCAGCAAACCAAGCCTGAACATAATACTGGAAGCAATCAAGAAAAGAACAAGCATAGTCAAGAAACTGGAAAAATATAACACACAAATTATTAAAATACAAGTACTGAGAATATAAACAACACCAAAATCAACAATACAATGACCAGTGAACTCGCATCTTTCAATAATAACTTTATATATCAATGGCCTCAATTCTCCCATCAAAAGACACAGGCTAAATGGACCAAAACAAAATCCACCTATCTGTCATCCATAAGAAACATATTAGCTTTAAAAATAGGGACCACCTTAGAGTAAAAAGATTGGGCAAAAACAATCCAATCCAATATAGTGGAACAAGAAACAAGCAGGTTGGGCTGGAGAGATGGCTCAGAGGTTAAGAGTACTGGCTGCTCTTCCAGAGGTCCTGAGTTCAATTCCCAGCAATCACATGGTGGCTCACAATAATCTGTAATGTGATCTGGTGTCCTCTTCTCCCTTGTATACATAATAAATAAATAAATCTTTTAAAAAGAAAGAAACAAGCATGCATTTCTATCCAAGTATCTTAACAAAATAGACTTCAAACTACAACTACTCCAAAGAGGTAAGGAGGGACACTACACTTTAATCCGAGGAACAGTTAACTAAGACATTCCTATCCTAAACATATATGCACCAAACTCTAATGTAGCTCATTTCATTAAAAAAAAAAAAATGCACTACTAACTTTAAAGACACAGATTAACATCAAATCCCTAATGTAAATTATTTCAGCACTCCGCTTTCCACAGTAGAAAGGTTATGTGGACAAAATATGCACAAACCCATGAAGATTAAATAACTCATTATTGGATGATGAATGGGTCAAAAAAGAAATCAAGACAGAAATAAAATATGAAAACTAAAACACAACACAACAGAACAAAACCTCTGGGACACACTGAAAGTCATACAACAAATGAAATCAATAGCACTATGTGCCCACATTTAAAAAAAGGCAGGGGGGGGTGTAAGGAAGAAAAAAGAAAATAAAGAAAGAAGATGAGCACAAATACACGACTGAATGATATAACTCAAACATTTGGAAAAACAAGAACAAACCAAATCCAAACCCAGTTGATGGCAAGGCATAATAACAATAAGAGTAGAAATTAATGAAATAGAAACAGAATTCAAAGAACCAGCAAAGCTAAGAGCTGGTGATTTAACAAGGTAAACCAAGCTGATAGACTCTCGGCCTAACTAACCAAAACAAAGAAACAGAAGACCCAAATGAACAGAATCAGCAATTACAACAGATACCAAAGAAATATGGAATATTTTAAGGAAATACATTAAAAACCCATACTCCATTAAGGTGGAAACCTAAAAGAAATGGATGAATTTCTAGATTCTGCCAAACTACCAAAATTAAAACAAAAAGAAGTCAACAACCCAAAACACACCTGTAGCAAATGAGCAGATTTAAATAGCAATAAAAAGCCTTCCACTCAGCTGGTGATGTGGTGCATGTCTTTAATCCCAGCACTTGGGGAGGCAGAGGCAGGTGGATCTCTATTAGTCTGAGGCCAACCTGGTCTACAGAGATAATTCCTGGACAGCCAGGGCTGCACAAAAAAATCTGTCTCAAAAAAACAAACAATAACAACAACAACAAAATCTTCCAGCTAACAAACAAACAAACAAACCTCTAGAGCAGATGGGTTCACAGCAGAATTCTACTATGCTTCCAAAGAAGATCAACAGCCAATCATTCCTAAACTATTCAAAAAGCCAGAAACAGAGGGAGCGCTTTCAAACTCCTTCTATGAAGCTAGAATCACTCTAATATCAAAACCAGGTAGAGATGTGACAGAAAAAGGAAAGTACAGGCCAATATCCCTGATGAACACAGACTCAATAAAATGCATGTGAACAGAATACAGACACACATCAAAAAACATCATCCACCAAGACAAAGTTGACTTCATCTCTGAGACACAGGGATGGTTCAACAAACTTGTCAACAAATGTAATATACTCTATACCATAGGAATTGATTTAAAGGTTAAAAAAAATCATATGACCATCTCAATAGATGCAGAAAAATCCTTTGACAAATTCCAACTTGTCTTCATGATAAAAAGCCTAGAGATAGTAGGACTAGAGGAAACAAAGCTCAACATAATAAAATGTATAGATGAAAAACCCACAGCTAATTTTAGCCTAAATGGAGAAAAGCTTGAGTAAACCCACCGAAGTGAGAAACAAGACAGGAATGTTCATTGTCCATCCCTCTGTCCGTCCTCCCTCCCTCCCTCCCTCCCTCCCTCCCTTCCTCCCTCCTTTCTTTCCTTTTTTTGAGACAGGGCTTCTCTGTGTAGCTTTGGAGCCTGTCCTGGAACCCGCTCTGTAGACCAGGCTGGCTTCAAACTCACAGAGATCTGCCTGCCTCTGCCTCCCAAGAGCTGGCTGTGATTAAAGGTGTACACCACTACTGCCGGCCCCCACTCCTTTTCAATGCTGTGTTCAAAGAACCAGCTGGAACAATAAGACAAAAGAAGAAAATTAAAAAGAAGAGTTGGGGGCTGGAGAGGGCTCAGAGGTTAAGAGCTCTGGCTGCTTTTCCAGAGATTCTGAGTTCAATTCCCAGTATCCACATGATGGCTCACAACTATCTATAATGAGATCTGGTGCCGTCTTCTGGTGTGCAGGCATACACGCAGGCAGAACACTGTATACATAACAAATAATTTAAATAAATAAATAAAAAGAAGAGTTAAAAAGATGTCTTGATACACTACATGAGAGATCTCAAAAATTCTACCAAAAAACCTCTAGAAATGATAAATTAAGCAATGTGGCAGAATCAATTTGTCCAAATCAATAGCCTTTCTATACACTAACAACAAAAACACAGTCTGATTCGAAATAGCCTCAAAGAAAATACAATGTCCAGGAATAACCCTAACCAAGGAAGTGGAGGATCTCTACATGAAAGGGTTAATGCTCTGGGGAAAGAGATGGAGGTACCAGAAGATGTAAAGACACTGCTGATGGTTTTGGCAGCTTCAGGAATAAATGGCAATTCTCACATGGGGGGAAAAAGAGGGAGGAGAGAGAAGGCATTATATTATCATCATTCTGTGTCTCTGTCTCTCTCTCTCCCCCTCCCTCCCTCCCTCCCTCCCTCCCTCTCTCCCTCCCTCCCTCCCTCCCTCCCTCCCTCCCTCTCTCTCTCTCTCTCTCTCTCTCTCTGCAAGATAGGCTTTCTCTGTGTAGCTCTGGCTGTTCTGGAACTTACTCTGTAGTAAAGGCTATTCTCAAACTCAGACATCTCCCTGTTTCTGCCTCCCAAGTGCTGGCATTTTAAAAGCATAGGTCACCCACCAAGCCTGTCTTTAAAAAACATTTCTATGTGAGTTCAAGGCCACCCCGCTACTAGAGAGAAACCCTGTCTCAAAAAAAAAAAAAAAAAAAAAAAAGTTTCAAATTACCTGAAGAATAAAAGGAAGGAAGAAAGGAAGGAAAGAAGAAAGAAACTCCTAAGAACTTCTCAAGGATTTCATGAAGGGAACAATAGGGATTAAACCAAGCAAGCCTGGGACCTGGTACAAATGCACGGTTTATAGTATAGTCAAGCTGGCCTGATTGCCAGCCCTAACCTTTAGCAGTAATTTATTCTATTTCCATAGTCAGATAATGTGAAGCAACTCAGATTCAAGTATAAGCCCTGAATGCACTCTGTGCTATCTTCCTGCCTGGTAGAGAACAAGCTTCCGGTTCCTGCTAAGTCAGAGAACTTACTTCTGGTTCCTGCTATGTCAGTCTTAGTGGCAGAGAGACTTGGTGTCTTCTTAACATTTTGTGTTTCATATTCATCCTCTGCATAATATGTTCTCACTAATAGGGTAAACATTAAGTTGTCAACTTATCTATTTACTCAGTCTTAACTGGGTGCATTATTTAGGGTACCATTTACCTAGTGCGAGAGTGGCAGTGGTTGCTGTAGCTGCTGGTGCAGGACAGCAGGGAGCACATGGGCACTGTGTTTGGCCTTTGTAGTCCTGAGAAATGAGCAGTGATGAGCCTGCAGGTGTCTGATTGCTTTGATCTTCCTGCTGTGGTCCTATTCATCAGTACTTGGAGAGAAGAGGAGAGGAAGGAAGACAATGCTCAGATACAATGACTTTGATGCTTGTTAACAGTTTATGACTTTGGAAAAGATGTAAACTAATCCTCTAGTTACAGCATCTGTGTCATCTGAGCATTATATGTGTCCTCCTGACCATCAGCAGATAAACTGGCTTTTTAGGTGAGCCACAGAGGAAGACCCCATGCCCTTCTTGCTTTCCAGCTTCATCAGGGTACAGCAAAAGTCATACATAAAATAAACTGGCAAGCAAAAAGTGTGCGATGTGGTACTTTGTTATGTATGTACACTATAAAATAACCACAATGAATATATCCATTACTTCACCATGCCTTTTTAAATACAGTAGTATATGAGAATGTCAATGAGAATACTTAATGTCAATGAGAGCATTTACTGCAGCTATAATTTGTGTTCAGCCAATTAATAGGTAAGACTATAGTCCTGTAATGATATAACGTGCTATACTAAAAGGGTTTACAGTTTCATAATACTAAATGTACCATCACTGCCAAAGATCTTCATCAATCAAGATGATGGACACAACAGTAGATTCCGAGTGGGGTTGATTCATTAGTCTTTAGACTTTCAGGGCAGCAGCAGATTGGTAGATAGTCTCAACTGGTTTGAACTGCACTCCTTTGATTAATTACTATTTTTTTTTTTAACTAGACAGGAATTATTACAGTCTACTCACTGTTCCCAAAGCCCCATGTACATATGTAAAGTTAGCACAGAGCTTGTTCTTTGTTTCCACTGTCCATTCAAGTTTGATCTGGAAGACTATGCACCACAGGTTCTGCACTCTTTTTGCATGCATAACAAGATGTATCTGGGACCTCAGGGTAGTCTGTCTCCTGGGGCACAGCTTAACAGCAGAGTAAATGCACTTCAGCCAGAGGGGAACAGAGCAGCAGCTGAGTCAGTCTAACAATTCACACTGGGAAAAGCCCTTGGAATTCACAGGCACACTGCCCAGCTGGAGAGGCAAATCTAATCTCTGCTAATGATCTCTCTCTCCCTCTCTTCCCTATCAGGGCCATGCTTTTTACACATGTGCACTTAATTATATATGCACACTCAGAGGCCAGTGAAGCCAAAAACACAGCACCAGGATTAAATTACACAGCAAGACTTCCAGACATCATCTGGCCCCACATCCTGTCTAATAAATATTGTCTGTATTTCATATTGTGCAGCTTTCTGGTCTTCAGGGTTCAAAAGCATCTACAACTAAACACTAATATTTAATGATGCTAGTATCATGACTTTATTGTGAGACAGAATAAAATAAGCTTGGCTTCTGAAAAAGATTTAAATTAAAAGTAAACATTAGGAGAAGACACATAGACTTACCCTTAAATAGGATTTGAAATGTCTAACAAAAGTATGAATGGTGTAATTAAAAAGTTAAGAAAAATATAAATAAATATTTTAAAAAGTGATATAAAAATAAGTAGACAAAATAAAAAAGAAGTGTGCTAGCAACATGTGGAAATGACTCACAGATTTGGACCATAGCTTTCTATGCATCAAGGTAAAGACACAACTGTTCAAGTAAGATAAGAGCATCCTAGTCATCCAAGAGCAGTTCCTGTTTCTTCCGAGAGACCTTCCTTTCACAGATGTACCCAAATGAGAAAGATGATAGAGTCACAACAATACCCCTCAAATGCAGTACACATTTCCCAGTTACCTCTCCTGACCAGGTGACTTCCAAAGCCCCAGAGAAGTGTCACACCGTGAGAGATTCTGAGTCAGCAGCTCTATGAAGACCTGATTTAATCCATTAGGGCACGAGCCACAGCCCATTAGAAAAATCTCCCATTATTTTTCGTATGTGAGCTCTCAACAACACCAAGCAGTTAAAAATAATAGGTTGTGCTCTCTGGCTAGAACCTCAGTTCTTATGTAGGAGATGAGTCCATAAGCTTTAACGATTAGCCAAGAGGCTGGGCTGTGGTTCATCGGTGGTAGAGCATGCCCCAAAGACCTCAGCACTGAAAACACCCATCCAAGAAGAGTTGACACCCCAGGAAAATACAGGACTCTGACCAGAATTTGTGCCTTAGTATTTAATTTCCACAGAGTTAAAAAAACTTCCTAAAGAGCTTGACTGTTTCTATAATCCAAAATGTTCTTCACATTCTGATGAAACTTCATTTAAAATAGTATTTTGATAATCAGGAACATTTGTATATCGTCATTTGCAAACAGTACAGATTATTGTTAAAAGACAGAGGCAATTTAATAGCTAACATCCCTGCTGAAGTAAGTCGGGAGCGACGAGGTGGGAAGTCACCATCTGGGGCTATAAATTACAATCTTGCTACATGGTAATGGACGGAGGGCTGATCCATAAGGCTCCCCTAGGAGAGTTCATCTATCAGGGCAGCCATCCATAGAAGGCACAGAGGAAAGGGCAGTTCTGAATCTAGAAAGGTTCTCTGCTACAGCAGCAAAATACAGCCTTGTCTGGCTTTCCAATGCAACACCAGGACACCCACCTCTCCTATTTGAAGTCCTAGATTTGTTAAAATATCTCATGCAGAACTTAGGGGGTGGGGCGGGGATTAGGATTCAGAGAGCACTAGGCAAATATACTCAAAAGAAAAAAACAACAGTTTTTGGGATGTTTTGCCTATTTCTGGTCAACTTGCAAGTATTTCTTGACAAGAAAATAGCGACATTATTTACAGTAGAATGAGAATAGGATTAAGATGTTAACTTTAGAAGAGGCAAAACATTTGGTGTGCGGGCACTTACATAACCACGCATAGCTCCCCCTCCCCCCAAACACACTGCCCTAGTGGTTGATTATGCCCTTCTGTATCTCACTGCAAGCTAAGAGTTTAGCTGCCTCAGATAAATTCTCAAGATATGATACTTTAAAAGATGGGTTGGGCAAGGAAAAAGACAGAAGAAAATAAGGAGGTAATAAAGAAAACTTCTGAGAATTAAATTTATCAAGCTAACCAGAAAAGTATAGGTTGCAAGAAAACTAGCCTTAATGAAAACTGAGTTCACTCCAGGAAGAAAAAGAATACAGTCAGGAGTGCTTAGCCAGCCATTTCCTGCTTATTTTGGTCATAGTGGCATGCAGCTCGAATACTTACAGCTTAAGACCTGTCCTATCTTCCAAAAGATTCAAGGTCTCCATGCTAGTCCTCACTGTTGCCCTCTGACAAAGACACCCCTCAGATTTGCCATCCAAGTCACAAGACTAGAGAAAAACCTCCCCTTTTTGGTGAGGAGAGAGGCCACTTACAACATATTTCTACTTACTCATTTACCAATTTAACAAATACTTTGTTAATCATCGATGGTGTTGGCTTGGTATGAACAAAACAGTGTCTCTGTGTTCTGCATTGACTAGAGGACAATACACAAGTAAATAATGACTAGGTAGTCTGAGACCCTCTCTGAAGGACAGATAAGTTTGCGAAGTACAAAGGGAAGGTTGCTGCTCAACATGAGCATAGAGGAAGAAAGAGCATCATCGGGAGACGCACAATATGGATGCACAGACACACAAGGAGTCACAGGCCATGTGGTGACAGGCAGAAACAGCAGGGTGAGGGAGGTGGATGATAGGATGTCTGTCCTTCTGACGGAGAGAGGTGAGATGGTTAGATCTGAAAGATGATTATGTTTAAGAGTAGATAAGAGGGAGGTACAGCATGGGATGCAAAGAATGTCTAAGATCTTAGAGAAGAGAGCTGAAGGTGCCCTGACTGACTGGAGTCAGGGTAGAGGGTCAACTGCTGCACATCAGTGGGGGAAGAGTCATGGGAGGGGCCAGTCCTGGGTGGCCAGCAAGCAGGGAAACTAGGACAGGCAGCAGAAACAGAACAGGGAGTGGCTAAACTGAAATGGAGACAAGGATGTTAGAAAGGCACAACCGCAATGAGGTCAGCAGAGCTCACCCTTCTTTAATTTGGAGAGGAGTTTGATCATTTCCGGTGTCTTTTCTTGTCTTTTCTCACTCTGACATACACATAAACAATCTTCTCGTTCCGCCTCAACCTAACAGCACACTTTCTTCAAAGCTCCATCTTCTGTAAGCCACTCTTTGAACTCAACAGATGATAGCTAAAGGATGCAGGGTAAATGTGGGTAGCCAACTTTCCTGACCATGAAAGACAAGATGTGTACTCTCATTAGTAATATGGTTGACCTTCAGTATCTACAGGGATTGGTTTGAGGGCTCCCTGAGAAGCTCCTAACACAAAATGAAGGCATACTGGCCTACAAGGTATGCAATCCTCTGTATTTTAAACACTCTGGGCTGCTTATAATGCCTGATATAATGTGAGTGCAATGTAAATCATTGTCATGGGTCACTGTGTGGAGATCAATGACAGAAGTCTGTTCATGTGCACACGCTTAATCCAGATATACGTCACATTTTTAGGAATGGTGGAGCTCATGGCTGTGGAAGGCTGACTATACGCCTTTATTGTTTCACTGCATTGTAAAAGGGAGATAGGGTATGCTATGCTGCCCAGACTGTCCTTAGACAGGAGCACATGGCTGTATGCCCCCCCCACTGATTTATTTAAATGTTGAGTGTTCAAAGAAGAAAGAAGTCCTGACCACCTGAGTCCAAATGACTACCAACAAGTATGACTACTGTGAGCATCAATGATCAGCCATAAGTTTCATAAATACCAGTCTATTCGCACTGACCCTGAGACAAGGGGCCCTAGGGGAAAAGGTAATGATTCCTCATAATCTGCAAAGGATAGCAAGAAAACATCAGAATTCAATGAGCCTTTCCTGGGTGTTTGCTATGCATGGCATGCTGTGTTCCTTAACAGTCACATGCACACAGAAAGCTGCCACCTTGCTGCTCACTGTATTCCCGACATGTTATCATGAAAAATTGACAAACGAGAAACAGTATATGTTCTTCAGAACTCAAGTAGAGCCCTGCAGGAAAGATGGTTGGATTTACTGAGGAAACAACACAATCACTTTAGTGTGGAATGAAGGCAGATTAAGCACAGCCACAGTAAAGATGCACGGGACAGTGAGGTTTAACAAGGGCAGGGAGCTTAATCTTTCTGCCTCCAGGGAATAATGGCTGGCCATCTGTCTTTGGAGGGAAGTGCTCTCTGGTATGAAGTCTGGCTGGGAGGGTGCCTTTCTTGCTGATGGTTTGAAAAACTTCAAATGGCTAATCCATAGGTTTGCACACTTGAAGATGCTGCTTCTCTGTTAGGCATTTTGGTAATTCTTGACAGTTCTTGGTGTTCTTGACAGTTTCGGGTGTTTCTCTGTCTAACAACCAAGCCAGGACAAATGCCTCAAAGCCCTCTCACAGTTCGGTCTATCAGCATCTCTCATCACAGTCAATTAGTGGGCTGCCCTTTCCATTAATCCCTGCCCCACCCTTTCAGAGGAAAGGGTGGCCCTGAAGTTTCCAGGATTAATTTCACAGAACAAAAGGTCGCAAATTCCCTTCAGATACCAAGTCCTTCCAGGAGGCAGGGAGGCCAGGCAATCTTTCAAGTCTTCCTGGCATATGGCAAGGTTCTACTCCAGTCTCTGGCACATTGCCATTAACAGTGCCATGCCACAGCCCCCAGTCACATGACAGAGAGAACATGAAACAAATAATGAATGAACATAATTTAATAGTGAGGCCAGGGAGGGACCACCACCCTCTGGAGCAGCAAGCATTCAATGTATTGGGAGGTCTACACTAATGTAGTCAAGAAGGATGAAACAAAACAAAATGAAAAAACCCAATCTTTTGCCCTTTGTCCTCTGTGGAGTTTGAATGGGAATGGCCCCCATAGACTCACATATGTGAATGTGTAGTCATCAGGGAGTGGCACTACTTGAGAAGGTTTAGGAGGATGCCCTTGTTGTGGTAGGTGTGATCTTGCTGGAGTAACTGTATCATGGGGAGCCAGGCCCAGCCTCTCTCTGTCTCTCTCTCTCAGCCTGCTACCTTCAGATCCAGATGCAGAACTCCTGACTCCTTCTCCAGCACCATGCCTGCTTGTGTACCACCATGCTCGCCATCATGAGGACAATGGACTAAACCTCTGAACCTATAAACAAGACCCAGTTAAATATTTTCTTTTGTGAGCACTGCTGTGGTCATGGTGCCTCTTCACAGCAACAGAACAGTGACTAAGACACCCTCTAAAGTCAAGAAGGTCCCAGGAAACTGTGGGATATCTCTTGAAATGCCCAGTGGGAAATCATCTGTTCTCTTGTTCAGGGGGGCAATGGAGACCCCATGGCCTCTAACCAGTGTCTAAGTCTACAAAGAGGACAAATTTCTGTGCTTCCAAGCAAAACCACAGTCAAGCAAGGTCCCTGACTTACCCTTACACAAACAGAACATCCAGCAAAGGAAGGCTAGAGAAGACAGAAGTATACCCCAGCCCAAGTAACTTCTGAGAAAGAAACACACTCTCAACTAGCTTTGACAAAAAAAAAAAAACCAAAAAAAAAAAACCTACTAATTTTAGCAAATTACATGGTCTTAAGCATCTAGCAAGAAAATACAGCCAAAGATTATTGCTATGTTTCTTTAACAGTTTAAGGGACCACATTCCCTAGACAACAAACTTAAACCCAAATGAGATCACACTATCTCTCTAATGATTTTCTTCTAAATAAAGATACTGCCTAGATATAAGACTTTAGACCATGGCTCAATCCAACACTCCAATGTCTGCCCAAGAACAAGAGAGAGAGAGAGAGAGAGAGAGAGAGAGAGAGAGAGAGAGAGAGAGAGAGAGAGAGAGAGAGAGAGAGAGAGAGAGACTATTGTTTTAACCCAAAAGTCAAATGATGGCTAAATTTCTTCTCTATCCCTCTCTTGAAACCATCTTGTGGGTCCTGACATTGTTATTCTAGGCATTCCATACCCAAAAGAAGTTCTTGGGTTTATTACTCCCAAGTCAAGCTTTAGAGGCCCAAAGAAAAATGAGGACGACAGATGGACGCTCTTGTAAAATTATCAAGAAACCCTGTGGACTTTGATGGGGACATCTTTAAACCCTCTGTTCTGGCTTCTCCATGCTCCCTGCTCTATAACTCTGACCTTGACTTCTGCCTCATCTCTGCTGGGTCTTTTCGGTAAGTTCATGGGAGGAGCAAAACAACTCTCACACCTGACACCCCCTTCAGCTGACAGAAGCCAAACCCGCCATTGCCCCAGTTCCATAAAAGCAGGCAGGCAGGGGTGAATGATGAAAACAGGAAGCATCCACTGGCCCAAAGCAACAGGGCCAACCAATCATAGACCAAAACCTCTAATACTGTGAGCTAAAATAAAAATGTTCTCTTTCTAAACTGATCATTTCAGGTGTTTATGACAATAATGGAAAACTGACTAATAAAAGTAGACAACTATGTTGGGAATGACCAGACAGATGGATACAGGACCAGAAAATTGTATAAATTAGAGACCCTCCTGACATCAATGAATCAGAGCCAGATAATCTCATCCGGTATCGCATCCTCTTCTCTGTTGCTGTCTGTGACTTAAGACCCTGGTTTTACAGTCTGGTTTACAGTCCAATCCTTCTGCCTTGCTGTGCACTCTTTTCCCCACCCCAACTGCCATTCTCCCTTCCCTCAAAACTGTCCACTGTGGCCTCTTGAATTCTACTCATACAAACCCTCTACTCAACCTCCCCCACCTTGGCTAAGTGTCTCTTGACCTCCTCAAAGAATCACATTTGCCTTTTTCTTCCTTGTCTTCCTATGTCAACATCACCACAACAAATCAACTGCAACATTTCTGGGGATATGTTCTTACCAAGAAAAAGTTGTGAAAAACTTTGAAATGGTCAAAAAAGATCACTGGGCAATTTTCTAGGAAACCATTATTATTATTCTTATTTTGTGTGAGCCTCTCCTTATTTTTGAGACATTCATAACTTTGTAAACTGTGACAAGTAGATACTAATATAACTGGCTCTTTTTTTTTTTTTTTAAGCAGTAGTAACAGAATGAGTTGTAATGCAAGGTTTTAAGTCAACATTCTTAATTGCTTATACACGTGTTTAGATTTTTCTCATAACATCTTACAATTTTCAGGCTGGGGGCATGGCTCAGTTGGTGAAGTGCTTGCTTTGCAAACATGAGAATTTGAGTTCAATCCAGGAACCTATGTAAAAATACCAGGCAGGATTACTTGCAATCCCAGCACTGGGAAGGAAGGAAGGAAAAGAGGGAAGGAGGGAAGGAGGGAGGAAGATCCCTGGGGTTCTTGGCCAGCCAGCCTAGCTTAACTAGTGAGCTACAAGACAAAGAGAGACCCTGTCAAAAAGGAGGTAGACACTGTCCCTGACACCAAGGTACCAAGTACACACACATACATGCACCCATGTGCATGCACACACATACACATACACACTGAAAGATAAAGAAATGTAATTTAAAAAAATTATTTTTATTTTATGTGCATTGGTGTTTTGTCTGCATGTATGTATGTGTCAGGGTATCAGATTTTGGACAGCTGTGAGCTGCCAAGTTGGTTCTGGGAATTGAACTTGGGTCCTCTGGAAGATCAGTCCGTGCTCTTAACCACTGAGCCATCTCTCCAGCCCCCAAGAAATGTAATTTTAAAATGTAAAATTCTAACATCTCTTGAGTTTGTATGAGTAGAATTCAGCAGGAGAGGAAAAGGAAAGCTGGCCAACAGCCGGGCCCATGTGCTCCGCACTCACTATGGTCTGATGTGTCATACACCCTGGCCCTCTTTGTCCTCTCTTGGGGTTGTTTCTTGCCTCCATCCTCCTTCCAATGTAATACAGTAAGATACAACCCTATTCCATCTCTGCTAGGAATGACCATTTCTACGCAACTGTTCACAGTCAAAAAACCAGCGGATGCCATAATTTACTCTCACTCTATAAAAGAAATAAACTGAAGTGCACCCTATTTGAGTATAATCCATATTCTTTGTGGGGAAAGGATTGGAACTGTATTCTATGAAGTGTGCCTTTTCTGTTTTCACCCTAGACAACAGACCTTGGAGTGCACAATATGCTCTTATAAGTATGCCAGGCTATGTACCAGGGACACATTATGAGTAGAATGTGACTTAAGGAGTTCAGGGACTCACCCCAGATTGCATAGCTGTTAAAGCATGGAGCCCAGGATCCGTGGCACCTGCCCTCACAGAGCTTAGATGGGGGGGAGAGTGAGAGCAGTTGTATCATGTGTGATATGTGCTTTGCTCAGTGTGGTGAGGTACACACTCTAAAGGAGGGCGTACAGGGCTTTGTGTTGAGACCCAGGCAGACTTCTTGAAAGCACTGGTAACAGGTGAGCCTCCAGAAGGAACAAGAAGTGAACGAAGAGATGTGTGAAGTGTGCTGGTCACAAAGAGAAACACTGTTCAGACAGAAACACAAAAGGAAAAGGCAGGAAATATAGAAACCTCGAATGAGTCTCGTTGAGTTATGGGCAAATAGAAACTCAGGCAAGAAAGGCGAAGTGTTGTTGCACGTGGCTGGCTGCCTTTGTTCTAGAAGATTCTACAGAGTTGAGTGGGACTCTCAGAACCACATCCTGGAAAAGGCATTCTGGGTATAGAGATCATAGAATAGGACAGGAAGACTGGAGACAAGCAGGCCTTTAAAATAATGAAAAGACAGAAACGCAGTGTTTAAAGAGTTATCCAAGTGGATGCAAATACACAAATTCAGACTGTGAAATGATACTCTGTAAAGAAGTAAATGCTTCACATTTTCATGAAATTAGTATCTATTTGAGTCTGTCTTGTTTTACTATGATAAAATACTGTGATTTCACCTCCTTTCAGCTTTGGCTTCATCTGGAAAGTAGGAGCAATCAGAATAGTATCCACCTCCCAGAACTACTGTGACATTTAAAGAGCACATGGTGTGCTGGCAGAGAAGCCCACCACAGACGCAGCACCATCTTGGTTTTCACACTCATGTGCTATCTGTGGTGCTCATGGCAGGCTCCGGGGACTTGAGGGGACCCCAGACCTGTCAGGGGTCTGTGAGGTAAGAATATTTTCATAATGCCAAGACATTCTCTCCCCCTTTTATTCACATTTATTCTTGTGCAAGTAGTGGAGTGTCCCAGTAGCCACTATATGCCAACATATACTACAACAGTAATCAGTGAGTCCCCATCTGGCAAAACCTCTTCACAGCTAGTAACAGAAGCATCTGGACCCACATCTCAATCTGATTGACTCCAGAAACAAAACTACCAACCATGTTCAGGAGTAAGGAGGTTTGCAAGAACCATCACCATATAAAGCACAGTCCAGGATAGCAATATCATCACACATTCTGCCACTGCCTGAAGCTGGATTCTGGGCAACTCTGGGATAGTCACATCGTCACTTAGAGCAACATTTACTTAGTTGAATAAGAGAATATTCTTCTATATTAATGTGTATAAAGTCCTTATCCAGAATGTATGGCCTCTGCTGCTCAGGAAGCAAAAAGGGGGTGCCTCACAGTACCTCTGAAAGAGTGGGGAGGACAAACTTTAAAATAAAAAATATTAGAAAATTTGGAGAAATAAGAGAAAAACAAATAACCACTCCAAATTTTGGTGTACATCTTCCAATTTTTCCTACTTGAAAAATTAAATCTAAAAATTGCACTACATTTGAAAACTTGTTCTGTTTCTGCTACATCATACACCTTTTCATAAAGCTGCATTATGCCACTGTTCTTTCTAATGTAGTATATATTCTACAACTTGTCATTTGAACTGGCTACATTACATGAAGCCTCTTTGAAGACTGGATTAATGAACTCCGAACCTTTGCTCCCAGGCAGACACACGTAAGGTTTCTATGTGCCTCTGGTCACACATTCATGGCCAAAAACCTTGTTTTACCTATGTCCCTACCTAAACACCATAAAGTTAAATGTGTATATTTATATTATTAATTAATTAACATTAAACTCAGAGTCCAATGATTTATGCCTAAATAAAGATGATTTAACATATACACTTTTCCAAAAACACATATGTTATGAAGAATTACAGTTTTGGTTTGGGATGCTACCCTAAAGCCCTAGTGTTACGATGTTGGGCTAAGAAGAGGGTTACAATAGGTGAGTTGTTCTCAACCTGTGTGTCATGACCCCTTTGGGGGCTGAACCACCCTTTCACAGGGGTCGCATATCAGATATCCTACATATCACATATTTATATACAATGAATAACAGTAGTAAAATTATAGTTATGAAGTAGCAACCAAAACAATTTTATGATTGGGGCTGGGGGTCAGCACAACATGAGGAACTGTATTAAAGGATTGCAGCACTGGGAAAGTTGAGTTCCTTAGTTTAGGTCATTAGTAACATACGCTGAGAGGAGGTAATGGGAGGCCATCATGTCCTTTCTCATGGTGTTAGCTGCTCTACCACACACTCCAACCTTGATGTTCTGCCACCAAATGGACTGGAGTTAAAATCAGAGTGATATTTGAATATCCAGGTCTGGTGTTGTAAGGTAAGACCTTAAGGGATGATTGCTGTATTTCTTGTGAGACTGGGCTAGTTCTCACAGAAGTGTGTATGTTCTGACTCATGAGTTACTATACAGCAGGAAGACATCGGCCCTCAGCCACAAGAGTGCTGAGCCTTACTCTGTTCAGCAGCATAGGCTGACAGTATGTCTGACAACTAAGATGTTTGCTATTCTGTGCTTACCTGTGAAAACAATCCTAAGAGTACCAGGAATATTGACTTGGCCAAAGAATAAACTTTAATTACCAAGTAAATTTAGAAATACATCATTTGTGTGGAAGTAGTGTATTTTCCAATTATTGGATGATTAAGCTAGTTCTTTCTTAAAATGCTGCCGTGATCAATGTTGTGCACGAAGCTCCTTTTGAGAAAAGCCTTTGATGGAACCTCCTTAATTGTGCTATTCTTGGAGCATCCCATAATAGTTCTCCCAGATCCCGATGTATTAGTTCTCTTTCTGTTACTGTAACAATGAAGAGAAAAGGTTTGTTCTGGCTCACAGTTTTTGGAAGGTTCAGTCCATGAGCAACTGGCTGTCGCTCTGGGGTCTGTGGTGAGGTGGACCATCACAGCAAATAGCTCACCTCACCTTCTGAGAGAGGATCAGAGTGGTCTGTAATCCCTGCAAGGGTAGCTGTCAATGCCAAACATGCCACATTTACAAGCACCACCTCCTCCCAATAGCACCTAGCTAAGGAGCAAGTCCTTTAACATGGGGGGCCTTTGGGTGGCACCCCGGACCCAGACTTCAGTGAAGCATGTACCAGCCTCCACTAGTCAGCTTGCTGAACACAGCTGCCAGACCCTGCTGCCAGCATTTCTGACTGAAGACATGGAGTAGGCCCAGAACTTGCTTTTCTAACAAGTTCCTCTATGATGCTGACAATATTGAACTAGGTGACTTTTTTTTTTTTTTCAAGCCCCACTTTGGCTGGTTCATGGTAAGACTCCTTGAAGAATCAATGCTGTAAAGGTGTTAATGCATCCTTTTTAGTGAAGGATGCAGGGAATGAGTGGTTATAACTCAGCAATAGAAAATCTCACTTCAGAGTTGGGTCAAGTTAATTAGAGTGGTTAGGTCTGCCTCTTCAGCAGCTGCAGGCAATATGGAGGGTCAAATGAGAAGCACAAAAGGAAAAAGTTGTGTTTGTTTCTTCTTATTTAGGCATACCCTACAAAACAATCTATCACTAAGGAACTGAAAAACTTATTGAGTATTTGTTTCATCAACTATATTTACAGATATATATATATATATACATATATATATACATACATACATACACAGAAACATAATCTGAGGGATTTTCTAGGAAAAGTATTCTCTTCCCTTAATTTTTCAATGTCTTCGTGGTTGCTAACAAATCCTTGGCTCCTACCTCCCACTCAGAAAAATCCCAGAGTCTTTTTAGAAGCTCATACAGACATGTGAACACGGTTTACACAGATTCACGATTCTTTTGCATCGCAGAGTGTCTGCGTATAAGCTATTTCAGGTAAGTCACCATTGTTACTGCTCAGGAGCCTGGTAAGGCTTTGATGCAAAAGGCTGCTGTACAGGTGCTTCCTCCGAGTGTCTTCCATTTTCTCCTATGGTCCCCTTGACTTTGCAATAATATTTTTTAAATTTTATTTTTGAGACAGGGTTTCTCTGTGTAGCTCTGTAGACCAGGCTGGCCTCAAACTCACAGAGATCCACCTGCCTCTGCCTCCTGAGTGCTGGGTTTAAAGATGCGCACCACCACCACCTGGCATAATTTGGCTTTTCTATTGTTCCTCTTTACCTCTTTTCATTTTGTATGGATGGTGTGCATGTGTGTATGTATGTTGGCATGTATACGGATATGTGTGTGAGTGGAAAATAGAAGATAATGCTGGGTATTTTTCTCAATCATTACTTCCAACATTATATAGGACCTCCTCCTCCTCCCCCTCCTCCTCCTCTTTCTGTTTTTAAAATTGAGACAAGATCTCTCTGTGTAGCCTTGGGTGGCCCTGGAACTCACTCTGTAGATCAGGCTGGCCTCTAACTCTAGAGATCTGCCTGCCTCTTCCTTCTGGGTGCTGCAATTAAAGGTGTGTGCCACCATACCAGGCTAAGGCAGGATCTTACTATTCAGCCCAGAGCTCATGGCTTCAGGTAGTCTATCTAGTCAGCTAGCCGGGGCCTCCCTGCCTCCACTTCCCAAACACTGGGGTCACAGGCATCATGTGGGTGTTGGGACCAGAACTTCCATTTTTATGTCGGAACCAACAATCAACTTCCCCACGTGGCTTCTCGGAAGTAGACCACAGCTTCTTTCTCCACTGAGCACCTCATGAGTACATGTTACGTTGCCAGAAAAAGAGTCCCTAGGCTTTCTCTCTGTTTTTGTCATGCCAGCTGAGGTTGTCAATACAGTGGCTCCAACTTACCAGACAGGAGCAGATTATTCTGCCGCTGTTTCAGTCTTTGACTAGCACACCAGTTCTAGGCTGACCACTCCAGACTTGATTAACTTGCCTATGAAGTTTGCCACATCCCAGCTTCTTGATCATCAGCAGTCTCAAATGCGCCAATAGAGCGAATGAGAACCAGATGGTGACTTCAGGAGAGGCCCAGCAAGCACCTGGCATTTGCCTTTCTTCAACACTGTTCATGCTCTTGATAGCATCAGGCAGGAAACTCATTTACACCATTCTGGTATCAGAGAAGGGGAGAGGAAGGGAGGAAAGGGCTGGTCCAAAGGTTTTAGAACCTCACTGGATATTCTTTGCTTTCAAAATCATCCCATGACCTTTTAAATAGCAGGAAAAAAAAAAACCATACCAAAACTATTTATCAATGATATATGATCCAGTGGAAAGAAATCTTACATATGTTGAGGATGTGGCTCAGCGACAAACATTTGTCTGGCACACTTAAGGCCCTTCTTTAATCCCAAGCAGCACACACACACACACACACACACACACACACACACACACACACACTTTCCAATGTATATCATATCCCCCCAGTTTCCCCTGGAACTCATCTTCCAGCTTCCACCTCTTCAGAGCTAGGATTAGATGCCACCGAACTTGTTTAAGGTTTGGAACCTTGGGCTTCATGCAGGCTAGGCAAGTACTCTACCAACTAAACTATGTCCCCAGCCTCCTTCCTTGTTTCTGAGATGGAGCAGTGGGTCTTTTATGTTCCCCAGGATGGCCTCTAACTCAAGTGACATCTGTCTTGTCTTCCTGAGCAGCTGGAATGTAATGGTCAAAGAAGAGCAGAAAATGGTGAGTGTGTGTGTAGAGTCAGTGGCCATGGCAGAAGTCTTGATTGAAAAGAATCATGGTAGGAAACAGAAAAACAATGTGATTGTTTTCTTTCTCCAAGAAACATACTCTGGTCTTGAGGTCTCAGAATATTTAAAGGTATGGCTTGGGAAATTAGCACAAGCAATATAAAGCAAATGTTCAGTTATTTTTTTCATAGACCGAACAGATGGAAGGAATTCTACTGAAAATGGCAAGAGAAAGGAAGATGGGGGTAGGGAGAATGTGGCAAAATAGTAAAATCTGTCTTCATATTGGCTCTGGAGACTTAGCAGCTGCACTGTCAAGTAGGCATTTCCCAGAAGTCACTCTGCCTAAAAAAATGGAAGGAAGATTGTCATTGAGGTCTGAAAGTCATGATGGGGATAGTCATAAGTATGCTGCAGATGTCTCTTTTTCATATGCATCTGTACTTAAATTTGTTGTGATCTGGGCTATCATATAATTGCTGTGTAATTAGTGAAATGCTTACACTTACTTTGGCCAGAGATTATTTTCTCTGGAAAATGCAGCCCTGACTTGTGTTTGCTGTGCTTTATCTCACTAGACTCAATTACGAACGGTTATCCACGCCTGCAGATAGACTAATGTAGCCCATTAATGTAGCCCTGCCAGCCGCCAACAATGCAGGCACCGTGCCTGGGGGTAATAAGAAGCCTCGGTGGACTTATTTTGCAAATTGATCCCTCTTTAGTAATAAGCAACTGTGACAGTCCCCTTTAGGACTCTAAAACAGAATCTTTCTCTGTCTAAATCCCACATCAATCCCCCACCCCCAAGTTAGAGGTGAAAACTGCTATCCAGGCTGCCACCAGCCTTCTTGATTCAGCCACTGTCTCCTTGGGCTTTGCTCTGTCTTTTTCATCTTTTTCCTGTCCTTCATCTTCAGCCATTTCTCCAGTCCTTCACCCCGAATCAACTCAATCTTTCGCTCCTCCAACCTCTCACCACACTGTCTTCTTAGAGTAGTCTTCTCCATCATGGCCCCAGGCCAGGGAGTCACTGGGAACAATCAGTATCTGTCTGCAGAAAGCCCCACACTGTTTTTCCTTAATACTTTAAAACAATTAAAGCTGCAGTTATTGGGCATTTTCTCGGGGGTTTCTGAAACACACAATCGGTTTTTACAAGAAGACAGGTTTTTATCACACTGTCACACAGAGAAAGGTTGGTACTAAAGGCAGTCAACACACAGAACCCTTACAGCTGAAGACTAGACACCATGGCCTAGCACAAAGCACACACTTCAATCCCAGCACTGGGGAGGTGGAGGAGCAGGAGTTCAAGGTCACCACACCTACACGGTGATTTTTAAACCAATCTGCACTACATGAGATTTTTGTCTCAAAGAAACAAAAGCAAAAGAAAAAAAAGGCAGCAGCCTGCTCTGCTTGGCAATTGCACATTCTTCAGGCTTTATAAGTCTTACATATTATAATGTGTGTATGTGGGTGCATACGTGTGTGTAGGTGTGCTTGCTTGTGCAAGTACATGTGGAGGTCAAAGGTTGACATGGGGATGCCCTGAGATCTCTCACTAAGCCTGGAGACTGCCGCCTCAGCTAGACTGACCAGCTGGTAAGCTTACATATCAAGCTGTCACGACATTAAGGTTACAGATATAGTCCAGTATACCCAGCTTTTTTTCCCCTGCCATGGGCCCTAGGGATTTGAACTCAGATCCTACTCATTGAACTGTCTACCAAAATATATTTATTTTTAAAAATACAATTGAATTTTTTGTCTTGAGCAGAATCTACAAGTTTCTGACACTACTCCATCAACCAACTTGATACTTGGGGAAATATGAGAAAATAATTTTTCAAAAGCGAGCCACCATTATGCAAAATAATACTGTTTTACAAAGCATAACCACACTAATACAGATTTAATGGGTCTACATTTTCTTGTTTTTAATGTTTACTTTTTAAGCCGGTTGAGGCTGGCTGAAGGTAATGGGTTTTCTTAGGGCATTTTCCTTCCCAGGTGCAGTTTGACTAGGCTCTCACTCACTCCTGTCTCTTGTTGGCTTCCCATTCCCCTTACACTCCTCTTGCTGAGTCCCTCCCCCAAAATAGTTCTCACTGTCTCACTTACCCCACTGCTTGTGTTTCATTCAGTTTCAACATGAGCTAAAAGGACAACAGAAAGTAGCGAGAGATAGATGGCAGAGCCACCCAGCACAGCAAAATGCTTAAGCTCACTTTAACCATAATGAAACTCATAAATGAATGGATTTCTTCATTTGAATTGATGAATTTCACCTGAGAACGCTAAATCAAAGGAAGAAAAACTTTGATACACAGCAGATGGAGAGTGCTAGCCTGCAGCCACATCCCTCCCTGCAGACCTGTCCCATTGGTGGGAAGGAAGGTGCTAGTCTTTTGAGCACACTGGTAGCCGAAGCAAAGACACCCAAGGACAGCAAGATCGTAGCAGATCTGGACTCTGTTCAAGTCACAGCTCTTCTTAACCTGTGGGTCTTGACCCCTTTCCACAGGGGTCACATATCCGATACCCTGCATACCAGATATGTACATTTCGTCTCATGGCAGCTATGCAGGAGCTCTGAACTAGTTTTACGGTTGGGGTCACCACAACACGAGGAACTGTATTGACGAGTGGCGGCATTAGGAAGATTGAGAACTGCTGGTTGAGGAGGACGTCCTGGGACACCATGAGATAAATTTACCTTCTTCGGGCGCCTCCACCTGAAACAACCACTGCCTCCTCCTCAGCTGCAGCGGCTTTCCGGGGGTACCATTAAAGCAGTGTGAGAGGACTAGTGTCCGCCTGGATCTTAATAAGATTGCCTTAGAAATGGCCATTCCCCTGTTTGATGGTATTCTTTCGCAGCCAGGCTCCCACACTGTTGTAATTAGAAAGGTCAGACGAACACGACGTCTTTGTTTCACATGCTAAAATGAACACCAAGGAAAAATATAGCCACCAGGTGGTCAGCCCCACGCAGGCCTTTCACACTCAGTTCAATTCTTTCCACATTGTGCCACTGTGTCTCACCACAGATAAGCAAAAAGACATGCTTATTTTTACAAGTCCATATTATAAAGGACACACAAATCATGGGAGAAGATGTAAAGCTAATTGTTTTTCTAGGGTTTTTTTGTTTGTTTGTTTGTTTGTTTTGTTTTGTTTTGTGGGAGATAAGAACGTAAAAATGTAATTGGTAGTGAAAATGTAACATCCAAAGCAAAGGTCTACAGTCTTGGAATGGCTACTCTAACTGCACAGAAGTTCACTGGAATATTCAGGCTCTGGGTCTGCACCAGTACTTGCTTGAATAGCCATGTTCACTTATGATGTTTTTAGATGCAAATTCTTTACAATAAAGTGATTTTTATTTTGTAAATGTACTTTAACAAAGCTAAGTGATTGGGATAAAGAAGGCAGGTGAATGGTTTGAGGTACTGTGTGTATGAGAGAGTGTGTGTGTGAATTTCTTAGTAAACCAATAGAAGCTTAAGTGTCTGTCCTACTGCCTGATTCACTAACTGTGGCCTGCCGCATTATCTGCACTGGTGATGCTATGAGTGGACGCACACGCACACGCACACGCACACGCACACGCGCACGCACGCACGCACACACACACACACACACACACACACACACACACACACACACACACACACACGACGACGACTCTCAACAGAGCAGCAAGCTTGATCTGAAAGACTTCTTCAAGCACTATCCATGCTTGGCCCTCCATCTGGTGAGGAACCACCAGTGCCGCCCCTCACCAAAAGCACACTTGCCAACAGACAGTGTTCATGGAATGCCAGGCACTGGGTACAAATGATAAACCAAAAGGTTCCAGCTTAGTCCATCCAAGCCTTCTCTCTCCCCCTCCCCCTCCATCTCCCTCTCTCCACCCTGTCTCTCTTTCTCTTCTGACTTAGCCTCTGTTTAATGGTTCATTAATCCCTTTGAGGAGTCAATATCTGGGGGGGGGGAACCCAACCCAATTCAATTAGAAAAGATACTTCTTTTACTTTACCTCCCCCCAGCACTCTCTAATTCCTTCCCATGTTTAGTTTTCTCCTTTAAAACATGTACCATTAGATAGGTTATTTATTTACTTCTTGTCTCTTTTCTTTGGAATCAAATAAGGCCCAAGAGGGCAGGTCTTTTTGTCTCCTTCGTTCTCTGCTACCTAAAATACAGACTAGATACTCAGTACATACTTGTTGATTAAATAAATAAAAATAAATGACAACATTTCTATACCTGCCAATATTATTTGGTTCATTCGACTTTCTCTCCCATCCCTTCAATCACCTCTCAAGTCCAGCATATTAGCCCTTGATCTTCTTAAGAGTTTTTCTTGTTGGCTGCATCTCCGCAAAGTACCAGCAGTCTGGGCTCCATAATTATCTATGAGATGATAATCCTCTTTAACCCCACCCTCTTATCGTCCACTGCACCTGCTCTGCCAACCCCCAACCCTATATTCCTACAATTAAACTTACTTTACTCTTTGTCCAGCCCAGAGAAATATTATAAAAGATCTGAAACTCATGTTAGATTGGATGAACAAAAATTTACTGTACCATCCCCATGTTCAAATCCACAGCACACAAAAGAAAGATTAAGAATGAGAACTGGATTTGAAAATTGAGCACTACATATATTCTCTGATTTCTCAGTTGCAAAATGAGAAGAGTATTTACTTTGTATTATAAGGATTATATTCAAATGAAACACTATACATAAAATCCCTGAAGAGGTTTATAAGCACGTACAAAGTGCTAAATAAATGCTAACACTACGCTGTGACAACGCCTCCACCGTATGAATTGGTAAGAAAGACCGTGCTTTCTAGCATGAGTAGATTCACTGCTTTCTTTCCATGTCAGAACTGTTTTCACTCATCCTCTGTCCTTCCTCAGGACAGTGCCTCTCTTCTTCCCTAAGACTAGCCCTATGATGACCCACACTAGCAGTTTGCAACCTGTCCATGTGTCACAATCAGTAGAGGAGCTTTCAAAGTGCAGATGACTAAACTAATTACCTATGTCTAAGCCAAATAAATATGAATCTCTAGGAATGGAAGTATTCTATCAGGGATTTTTGTTATTGTTTTGTGAGACAGGGTCTCATGCAGCCAAGGCAGATCTCAGACTCACAATGTGGTTAAGGATGGCCTTGAACACTTGTCTTTCTTCCTCCACCTCTCAGACAGGATCACAGTACAGGCCACCACATGCAGCAGCATTTTGTTTTGAACATTTCCTGACAGAATGCCAAGACAAGTTACCAGGGGCAAAGGGATATCCTGGAACAACTGGATAGCTATATTTAAAAGCGAGCTGAATCCTTTTCTTATATCATATTGAAAAATTATCTAAGTTTTGAGCTAAAAATATAAAATGTGTAGATGAAAATATAGGAATGGATCTTTAATGACCTTGTTAGAGAACACTGCCTTTGGCATAACATCAAAAGCACATAAAAAAAAAAAAAAAGAAAGAAACTGAACTTCATAAAAACTAGTTCTTGGTATTCACCACTGACAAAAAGACTATAACAAAATATTTACCACCCACTTAGCCTGACACAGCTTGTATCCAAAGCATAGAAAAGACTTTCATAAATGAATAATAAAAACATAAATGACTAAGTTTTAACATATGTAAAGAGTATAAATAGATATTTCTCTAGAGAAGTACACACGTGGCCAGTAAACACATCAAAAGATGTTCAACATCATCAGCCATGAGGGAGGCAGCAACAAAGGCTCAATGGGACGCTGCCTCACACCCACTAAGGTGATACTCGCAATGTGATAGGTGACAGCTGCCATTTCCCGGGGTGAGGAGAGGTTTGAACTGTGTGTTGCTGATGGGAATGTGTAAAGGTGCAGCCAGCTTAGAAAGAAGCTCAGTGTCCATTCAGCTGTTCAGTACAGTTAGCTTGTGGCCACCATTTCTACCCAAGAGAAATAAAACTTGTACATAAATATCAAAAGCAGTAGGATTCCTAGTAGGTAAGAGTAGAAATAGCTCATATCCATAAACAGATGAATGGAGGTGATTTCCTATGTATACTTAAATATTATTGGGTAATATAAAGAGATGATACACCAAGGCATGTAAATCATGGGTGAACTTTGAAAAAAGTGATAAAAGCAAATTACAAATGCTCATACATTGTATGACTTCATTTATAAGAAAAGTCCACAATAAGCAAATAAATAAAAGGGGAGATTGATTGGTGGTTGCCTAATGTGGAGGGATAATAGAAATGAGAAGTGACTGTGCTCTCTCTCTCTCTCTCTCTCTCTCTCTCTCTCTCTCTCTCTCTCTCTCTCCCCTTCTTTCTTTGATAAAGAAAATATTCTACATCGACTGTGGCCATGGTCCTGATAAACATACTAAATACCATCCAATAGTGAAAAGAAAAGAGCGAGAATGGGAAAGAAAGGGGGAGGGAAGGAGGAAACTGTTGTGAAAGTCTGTTTACTGATTTTCCTTCCAGAGTTATTGGGAATAAAAACGGCATCTTCTAAAACTTTGGCTCCTCCATTTCTTTTCCCAGAATCAGAACTGACATAGCAGGAATGTGATATCCTTGGAATGACACTTTTTTTCTTCAACCAGCAGAGTGTTCCTAGGCAGTGCTCTTTAATTTTAACAAAAAAACACAAGTATCAGGCTACACCACCTGGCAGGTTTGATCACCTTGCCTATTTTGGCTCACGTGATTTCCTCATGTGACTAGTCAGCTGTAGCACACGGAGGAAGGGAAGTAGACAGTGCAAACCAAGCTCTCAGGTTCTGTCACCCATATACAGATGTTGTGTTATATGCCCGTGGATGTGGCCCCCTGCCCTCAGGAACCACTCAGATGCCAGTTCCCCAGGACACAGCTCTGCTTTGACTTGACTCTGTTTACTAAATAAATTAATTCCTAATCCTGGAGTAGTTTCAACTTTTAGACAAAAAGCCATCTATTGATAATCACTGATACACAGTATTTTATTGTTTGATATTAAACAATTAAGAGTTATTGTTTTATCCCACAAGTACGCTATACATGAAAATAAACATATCTACAGCCACTGGGAGTGGGGACAGTAGGTTCTATACCCACTCTGTGCCTTAGAGGGACAATTTTACTTCAATAAATCCATGTGCTGCCTAAATGTCTTTTATGGAAATAAAGCTCTGATGTGATAAAACACACATAAAGGCAGAACCTAATGAACATTCCTCAAAACAGTTTTGAATACATAAACATAAATTTTTTTAAAGGTTAAGGATTTGGTCTTCTAGAAGACTTCAACAATTTATCTTTAGAAATGCTCTCAACAGAGTCTTGAGAGGATACAGAACAGAAAAATGCTGCAGTATATCGAAGTATCTTACAATACAGGAAATTTTATCTAAATAGTATCGAATGTGTTCAACTCAGCAAGTAAGAACAGTAAAACATAAAACTACAATTGTGTGGGTAATTGTTCTGCAACTCTAGGACATTAGAATACACAGTGAGGACAAATGAGGATGTTCAATCCTAATTTGATAAAGAAAAGAAAGTATTTCAGTTTCAGGTATGATAATTTAAAAATGAAATGCATGTTCACTTGGAAGTTAAGAATAACCGTTCCCCCAAAGAAAGAATGATCTGAATGCTAACATGAGTGCTACAATTTAGAACCTCTGCTCCAGAAGAAAATTCAAAAATAAGCATTGATTGAGACAGACATGGTCGGGTGACAAGAAATAAAGGGCCTCTCTCTTTCTCTCTCTCTCTCTCTCTCTCTCTCTCTCTCTCTCTCTCTCTCTCTCTCTCTCTCTCTCTCTCTCTCTCTCCCTCCCTCCCTCTCTCCCTCCCTTCCTCCTTCTCTCTCCTCTCTTCCTCTCATCTCTCTCCAGAAAGAAACACCAAAGGCATGTTTCTGAATAGTACATCAGTTGTTCAAAGTTGGGAAATGTGACTAGATTATATGGGCTCAGAAACTACCTTGGACAGAATATGACATAGTGTCACACTTCTCCTAGAAATAAACCTGAGTACTGGAAAACAACCACAGATATTTCTTGTTAAAACTATAAACAAATTATCGAACCAATTTTATACATAGAAGACATCTGAACTTTCTCCAATTTCCAAAACCTAACAGAGTAAACTTTCCAACTGAAAGTTCATCTTAGAAAAATACTCAGTTGCATTTCTATACAATATAATTATGGAATACGATAAGAAATAACTTCATTAGAAATCTTTAAAAAATAATTATCCTTACAATTTATGTATAATTCTGGTTAAGCCTTCAGTACAGATTTTTAGGTATAAAATAATATAAAAACAAATCAACAAATATACCGCAACCGCTCTCATCATAAAAGCTTTTGAAAATGATTGAAGAAGTATTTATCTTCCCATATTGAAAACACAATATATTGATGTTACACGATTAGGAAACAAAGGCAGGGTTGAAGGGTAAGTGTGCTAGCAAGGACAGCACAGGAGACAAGAGCTGGGCAAGCGGGAGCCTGCTTGGTCTTGCTGGTCCCACTTTCTGCAGCTCCTTCCTGGTACTCTCCGAGCACCCCTTCCGCCCCCGCCCCCAACACATCCACATCCTCTCAAGACAATCCAAGCAAGCATCCAAAGGTAACAAGCAGAACCATAATCAAAAAATGTTCAAGTCCAGCCGGCAAACAAGCAAGCAAAGAAAAAAAAAAAAAAAAAAAAAAACCAAAAAACAAATAAATAAATAAACCCAGCTGTCAGTCCCTGAGTCGTGCCGGGGTTGTGGGGGGCGGGGGTGGGCAGCTCAGGTTTCCTTCAGCCTTTTTCGGTCTCTTTCACCTTGTGTCTCCCTCAGTACTATCAGTTTTCTAATAAGCTTAAAGCACAAATAAATTCTCCATCTGTCCTTGTGAGATACGTGCTGACGAAACAGGAAAAGAGTGTAATACTCACAACAATGAAGAATTCCTACACATGCTGTTCCATTTTCTTGCTTTAAAAAGATGGAAGGTTAATCTAAAGAGCCTTGCAGAATTGGAAAAATAAGGGGGAGGAGGAAGATTCTACCCACACAATCCTCCGGCCCACCGCAAAGGAGCTCAAAGCTTGCTGACGTCACACATTCATGAATGGATGTAAATTGGGCTGGTTTAGGATTCCGCACAGACTTAGTGGTGGTGTGTGCTGTGAAGGAAAAGGTGGGGGGAGGGAGAGGGAGGGCTCAGAGTATACCCAGCCAATAGGCTTTAGGCAGGTATGGCCAGCCCTCTTTTTAGAAAAAAAAAAAAAATCTGGTCACCGAATAAACAGAGCCCGCCAATCAGACATCTGTCACAGCCTTAAACCAAATCAACAGAGCTGCTGCAGCAGCAGCAGAGAGGGAGGGAGGGGGGGGGAGGGACGGAGGGAGAGCTAGCTAGAGCTAGTGCAAAGACAGGAGGAGGAGAAGGGAGGGAAGAGGAGACAGGGAGAATATTGGGGTGAGGGGAGAGACTGTAATTATCATAAAAACATTGTTCTTGCTACTGAATAAAGCAATCAAAATGGAATTTTGGAAGGCTCAATGTCCCAAAGTTAAATCACTAGAGCTTTTATGCATTAGGGATATTAGAGCTATTTCCCTTAAGCCCTTTCTTGATGTTTAATAACCTGCCTAATATAACAAAAAGAAATCAAAATCAGAGAATTAGTTCCTAAGTTTGGTGACAGGTCACCATGTACACCCAACAATACAATACAATACAATACAATTTGGGACACCAAAATAATAGGGCATGGGTGTATGCAATTATCTAAGATGACATTACATAAACCGAATTGCTTTTTATAACAATGTGTTCCTGACCTTTGTGATGTATCAAAAGGGGGAGGAGAAGGGTAATTCACTGTTAGATTTAAATAAAGTACAGCATTCCCTCATTAATTTTATTTGAAGTCCAATATTCAATTAAGACAAGGTCCTTAATGAATCTTGAAGCAAAGTTTGGCTTCACTGTGGAATTTTAGCAGCAAAAACAGCCATGTCCACTTATCAAATGGGCTTATGACATCTCTTTAGTCTTAAAATTTTTTAAGCACTATACCAAACTAATATAGTGGACTATCCCTTCCCCCTAACACTTTTCTTTACAATTAGCAATACTTTCCAAATACTGATTATCACTTTTTGTATTTGGAAAATGGTCCCAAACCCTTGAACCCAGAACAGAAGTGTCTGCTGTGTAGTCTCAGCTGTGAGATGTCTAGTGGCCGGGAGCCTTTGCAACAGATATTCATTCTAGTGCTCAACAAGATGCTGTGCACAAGAGAGAAGGAACGTGTTTGTCACAAAGAGACTTTCCACTATCATTTTACACAAGGAATAGAGTATCAGTGACAAAGAGGGTCAACAAGTCTCTGCAAAAAAAAGTTTGTAGAATATCACTGTGGAAATGATGGACCAAAGAAGCTTATCTATGTAGGTTAGGAGTGTTCATGGCTAATATAGTACAGAAATGTTGCTAGCAGGCCCTATGGGTACCACAAATATGCCAAATATCCATATATCAAGCTTATTTGAGAATCGTTAAATGGGAGATAAAGAATATGCATACTTGTTTTTTTTAAATAACAATCAAACCCAAAGAGAATACAATCGAACTCCAAGACTAATAAAAACAAACAAACAATTTTTCTCTTAAAATCATACAGGCTAATTAACAGAGGTTGTAGACAAAAGTTTCTGTCCTGCCTGGTCCCAAATAAACACACAGAGGCTTATATTAATTATAAACTGTTTGACAAATGGCTCAGGCTTCTTACTGAGCTAGAGCTCTCTTAATTATTAACCTATTTCTATTAATCTGTGTATCTCCATGTGGTCTTGGCTTACGGGAAAATGCCTGGGTGTCCTACCTTCCTGGTAGCTACATGGCATCTCCTGGAATCTGCCTACTATCTTTCTCTATCCCTGTTTGGATTTCCCACCTGGTCAAATTCTGCTTGTTCATTGGCCAAAACAGTTTTATTCATCAACTAATAAGAGAAACATATATTCACAGCATACAGAAGGACATCCCCCATCAAAGATAATTAACAGTCCACATGAGCTTACTGTGAATGGTGTCAATAAGATCAGCATCTAGCATATCAATCTCTTTGTATTAAAAGTGTACAGGGGTTCGCATGTAAATCATATCTGTATAAAGCTATTTTAAAAGCCAGTTGACTCTGCTCTATATGTTGCCACAGTCATAGCCAGGGTCAATTAGCAGCAGCATTTCTAACAAATCCACCAGTGGTAGGGATAGTCTTTGCAACAGTTCAACAATACAGAGCCTATACATGCATCTAAGAACAGCCACCCAAGACTGTTGGCTTAATACATCATCTGGTACATTAAACTAGATGGTTGCATGGACTCATCACTTTAGCCTGGTGACCCTGTCTGTGTAAGCATGCTTCTCTGTATCACCAAATCACCAAATCACCAACTGAGCCAACAGGATCCTCAAGGTCAAACATCATAGGAAGTCATTGGGAAGGTGCCTATCCAAGTTGTAGAAGATGTAGACATCATTCTCGGAAGATATCATTGCATATGAGGAAATGAGAGAGAAAGACAAGCACAAAGGTGTACAGCCTAAGGGGTCACCACCCAAGAGAACCTGCTGCAGTGGCATGAATGCACAGATGTGATCACCACAAGTGCTAATAATCATATGAAACATGCCAGGTGCACTTGAAGAACCAAATTCTTAAATTTTAAATTTTAAAAATAGTCACATGTGGCTAATGGCTAACACTGAACTGAATTCTGTCCTCATGAGTAGTTTTTAATGTCATCAATGTGGACAAGTGTGGGGAGCTATACAGCCATTAAAAGATAAGCGAGCTCTTTTAAGAACCAAATTAGACCCTTCAGGTTTCAGTAATGACTAGAAGATGATTCTAGTCTTCTTACCTAAGAGCATTTTCAAAATTCATTAGTCGACAAAAATCTAAGTGTAGAAATGAAGGTATGCTTTTTTCTTGCTATAAAAATATGAGCTGTTTTAGTTTTTGTTCTATGTGAAAACATTTTTTTTTTTTTTAAGGAAAACGGCTTGTAATAAAGCTAGAAACTAAGGCACATCTTAAGGACCAAGACTCAGTGGCTACTTTTAATCAAACATATTTTAAAAAGGAAGAATATAGTTAGTGCAAGTACTGATGCATGCGAACTTGGATTTCCACCCCAGGTACCAGTGCACAGTGGTCAACCCTGGCAAAGATCTGGGGACCACCCTTTCTTTACTGCCATTTACTCTTGGGAGCCTAGGCTGTCTGAGTTTTCGTTTTCTTCTTCATTAACAGATCTCTGTTAGATAAAATAGCATACACAGGGGTTAGCATAGTTACCAGCATATAGAAGGTAGGAAGCTGTATCAGTAATTGGTTTGTTGTTATTCAAACAAACAACAAGGGGTGAGGGAGTCCAGGAGTCCAACCTGGACTCCCTCACCCCTTTAGAAGAGAAATTACAGCAGCTACTCAGGTACAAGAATCAAATTATGGAAATAATACATTATCACCATTTTATTATAATAAAACAAAGAGAAACACACACACAAAATCAGTAACATTTTTTTCCTGAAGAAAAGGTCAACCAAATAGTTTTTCTTTAGGAGGCTGGTAGACGTCATCTGCAGTTCTGAACCGGGGGTGGAGGGTGGGGGGGAGACAGTGCTTCAGGTAGACAGGCTGGCTAATAAAGAACTCTATTTTAAGGCAGTCCCACATTAAGAAGTAGCTTGCACAAAATGGTATTGACTAGTATGGAAAAGATGCTACCAGCTGAGAACGCAGGTCTAATACTCTTATGTCAGAGTATTAACCCTAACCTACCTGCCCCCTTTCCAAAGCACATGCACTGTTATCAACATGGGAGTTTAGTATGCGAAGACCTGGGCAAGCTATTCAGTTATGCTTGCTTACTTCCCATTAAATGGAGAAAGTTATTTTAAAAATAACTAGGAAAGATAGTCTGAGACTCACTAAACTGTCCTTGTGTTAAGGGAGAGCGCCCCAAAGCCACATGTGCTCCAGTGTCATCAGCCTGGACCAGCTTGGCAGGGTTACTGCCACTTGGTCCTATGGTCTCATTTTTATAAAAAAAAAAATATTGTTATAAGGAAGACCAAATTGCTTCTGCATTGTCTAGCATCTTGAATGGCGTCTTCCAGAAAAAGAGCTCAGGCAAGGGATTTGTACGACAGCTCTGTACCAGGGAGAAGTTCTCTATTCTTAGAGAATTAGACACCCACACTGCAGGTGACTGCAGGATAATCCAATGAATTACCACCCCTGTCCCTGCTGCTGCAGTCAGAGCCTGCTATGTCTAATAAACATGCTTTTGTAATTAACACTTTGCTTGTTTGTCCTGGCTTTGAGTTTACTTCCCCCCTAACCTCAATATGTATATATGTCTTGATAAGCACTATGAGTCACTATTAATAAAATTTTAGAATCAAATATGTGTGAACATTAAAAAGATAAAAATCTCATGTAGATAAATTCCACAATCATCTTTAAGACAAAAGGAACTCCTTAAATGTATGCATAGTTATGGCAAACTTAAAGAGTATCGTCAGTTAACTGGATCTGAACACTGCAATATTTTTTCCAAAGGATAATAAAACATCAAATCAGCTATAGAAAAGCAACTTTTTGTAATGCTCTATGCTATCTAGATGAATTGTACCAGCATAATGAAGTTTTAATATATCATTTCTGCCATAGGGATGCTTATTAGTGAAAGACGTAAGAACTAATACTGCAAACGCACTGGAGCAAATGGCTTCTCAACTGATCAAATATTTAGCAACCGCAAAACACATCATCTACAATACAAATTATGGGGACATGCCATAGCCAAGCTTTCAGAGGTCTAAATATACTGTCTGGAATGTACGGAAACATTTTATACACTAAAAGAACAAAATGAAACTGTCACTGTGTGCGTCACATCATCCAGCTCAGGCCATTTTCTAGAGTGGTGCCATAGCATGAAGACTGGGTTAGCAACAGAGAAAGCAAGAAGATACTTCCTGAAAACTGGTGTAAAACCCAGAACTGGGTGTGTTGGTGAGCATCTCTAATCTCAGCCTTCGGAAAGTAGAAGCAGGAGGGTTATAAATTCAAAATGAGGGAAATCTAGGTACAAGGTATCATTCTCTACTCTCAAAGTAGAGACAAGATGAAAAATGAAAACAGGAGGTAGCGGACATCTGCCTTTTCCTTTTGGGTTTGCCCCTTCATCATCCCCATTTTGAGAGAACTGTCTCTCTTCCTACTTTCAACTTATGTGAGTTATGAATCTCACTTAGGTTTCAAAGAGTGAGCCATGGCATCTCATGTCCTTTGTCATGGTTAGTGAAAAAAGAACAGACATGTGGCATAAGTCAGCCAATGAAAATGATCAAGACTCAGTCCCAGGATGTTCACTGAAACTATTGGGAAGTAAACCAACATTTTTTTTTTTTTAAATTAGGATTCTAGCTATAAGGACAGTGTGAGCAGAGAACTGTAGTCTTTGTCCATACAAAGGGCAAGGATGAGCACACCAAACACAAAGACAGATTCCCAGCGACAGAGACCAAGCATCTAATAGACACAGTCTGAAGTATTTCTTTGCTGTACCTCCTCACTCCACAAGCCAACCAGCCTCACCCCTTCATTTCTTTAAAAGCTTAAACCAATTGCACATGGTTTTCTGTCACTTGCAGCCAAAAGAGACCTCAGCATAAAGTTACTGACATTGTTCTCATTCCCCCCACACTTAACAAAGCCAATTACAATCAGATCCCTGTGCCAGTCTCTTCAACACTAGTAACCTCTATATGTGTGTAGACTGACACTCAAGATCTGCCTTCTACCTTTGACATTTTTCACATTTTATTTTTGTCTATGATGTCTTTAGTATTCTCCAGTCAAGAGAGGGCTCTATCCTTGATTAATTTTCTTTTTCTTTCATTCTTTTTTTCCTGTCTTTCAAACATGGTCTTTCAATGCTGTCCAGACTGACCTCAAACTCTGTGGGCCAGGTATCTCAGCCGCCCCCCTACTAGCTATAGCTACAAGTGCCACATGAGTATCCCCTTGGATATTGTGACATTAGTCTCTAGTCTCATCACACATAGACACACATAGCTATAATTCATCTCTATAACTCTACACTGCATACATTTCTCATTGTTTGCTCTTCTTGTAAGACCAACAGGTTATACCTTTGAATCTCTGTCTATTCAAATAAATTATAAAAACCTGCTTGTCCTATGATCCTTTCCATGACATTGATTTTAAAGCCGAATGTCCATTTTAATGGATTACTTCTTCTATGAGTAGTCTGCATATACTGAAAGAAAAATGTTAGAATTACTCAAGAAAAATATTAGAGAGTAGAGACTCTACCAAATAATTTTGTGTTGTGAACACTTGTGTCATTAGCTTTTTCTTTGGTGGCAAGGATTATTATGGAGCACAATGATAATAGAGCTATAAATGATAGAGTTTTAGCTATATTTCAAGCATTGTGCTAAAAAGCCTCTGCTCCTATTTAGCTTCAGCTGTAAATTTGTCACATCTTAGTCAACTCTGGGGAACTCAACTGAGAGACCCTGAAGATCAGACTGACCTGCAGCCATGTCTGCGAAAGACTGTCTTGACAGATGGTTAATATGGGTGGGCACAGCCCACTGTAGGTGGTACCATCTCTAAGCAGGTAGGCCTGGGCTATATAAGAAAGTTAGCTGAGCATGAGACTGAGAGCAAGGCACAGAATGAGCCAGTAAACACCATTCCTCCATCAATCTTGCCTTGAGTTCTGGCCCTGACTTCATGAATTCTTGTCCCGAATTCCCTCAACAATGGACCATGATCTGAAATACTGGCCAAAACAAACCCTTTCCTCCCAAGTTGTTTTTGGTACATAAGCATCATCTCAGTGACAGAAAGGAAACCAGAAAAGGCCCACTGAATATCCCATTCAGTTCTCTCTCTCTCTCTCTCTCTCTCTCTCTCTCTCTCTCTCTCTCTCTCTCTCTCTCTCTCTCTCTCAAACACACACACACACACACACACACACACACACACACGTATTATACTCAGCTATGTTTAAAGACATTTTCAGTGCTTGGTATTACAAAGGTCTTAGTCCACACTGATATCACAGCTGTAAGGAACAAGCAGTATACAGAGGAACCACTCTGCAAGCTGAGCATCTTTCCTATATCCTCAATCACAGCTGTTAAAACAGCCAGAATTTCCATGTGTGTGTTTGTGTACATGTGAGCATGTGCTTGTGGAAGCCATCAGATGTCTTCCTCAGTTACATGCCATCTTATTGTTTCAGACAAGGTCTCTCACTGAGTTTAGATTCTACTGGACTGGATGGTCAGAAAGTCCCAGGGAGCTGTTTGTCTCTGCTGCCCATCTTCTCCCTCTCCCCCAACTCTATAGTGCTTGGACACACACACACACACACACACACACACACACACACACACACACACACAGAGAGAGAGAGAGAGAGAGAGAGAGAGAGAGAGAGAGAGAGAGAGAGAGAGAGAGAGAGAGAGCGCTAGGGTTACAGAGATTGGAATTATATGAAGCTAGTTGTGAGCTCTTGACATTGAAGGTAGGAACCAAATTCAGGTTCTTTACAAGGGCAGACTATTAACCTCTGAGCCATATCTCCAGCTGCCACGTTTACATGTTTTAAAGTAAACACTAAGAAAACAATGCTCGATGTGAAAACAAATATGTTATATCCACAGCCTCAAATGTTTGAATTCATGTTTAATACATTTTTCCCACTTTAGGGAAAAGAAATATTGATAGATTAAAAAACAATGACAGAAAATATGTCCGAATTATGTGATATATAAAGGGTGTTTTGAAAATGTTTCAAGCTAAGGCTACAGTTCAGTGGCAAGTGCAAGCCTTAGGTTCAAGACCCAGCATGGTATGGACACTCACCTTTTGGGTGAGGGGAGGCAAGAGGATCAGAAGTTCATGGCCATTCCTGGCTACAGAGTTGACCAGCCAAGGCTATATGAGAATGTTACAAAAATATTTTCAAAACTGCAATTATAATCCAGTAGAGACTATGAAGTTGTCTCAGTGGGTAAAGGGTCACCATTAAAATGAGATGAGTTAGTTAGAAGTACAGAAAGTAGAGCATCTCACAGGATAATCTGGGTATACCAGCCAAAGAAACTTGTTTGTCCTGTGCATGTGCACTAGGGTGCAATAGAAGTTATGTTTCTCACTCTGGGTCACAGCATGAAAAGCTACTCCATCTTAGTATACATTTAACACGTGCCTTCTGTTTGTTTGTTTGTTTGTTTGTTTGTTTTGCAGGGCAGGGATGGAACATTCTAGGCAAGCATTCTGCCACTGGGCCACATCCCTGAGCCTCTCGTTATTCTTTGTATTCATTTTACAAGCCATACCTTTTGTGTCAAGAATCTTCCTTACATTGGGATCTTTTAGAGTTTCAAGTTTCTAAATTCTAGAAAAAAATAATTGGGAACAAATACGGTCCTAGACATTCTTTGTAAATAATATTCTAATGTTCTTTACATTCACAGAGAATGTTGGTAGGTTCATACTAGCTCTGTTATAAATACATATGAAAAGTAACGTACTGGGGAGATTGGTATACCTACTCCAACAGTGTCTAAATCCTGTAGTATAGTGAAAACCAGACTTTTAAATTTCTATTTATTGCCCTTACCCTCTCTCCCCACAGAGGCATGTACTCAGTCATCTGGAGAGATGAACTTCTTTATTCTATGATGCTGGGATCCAAGCCCTGTCCCTACCCTGTGCCTGCCTTGTCCATGCTAGGTAAACCCTGTACCACTGCACTAGCTACATACCAGCCCTTAAAGGTGAGTTTTACAAAGTAGAACTCCAACAGTAAAAAACCAGCTTTTGGCATCAAGGAATTTTGATGCAATGAGTAACTTCACATATGGTGTAAATGCTAACATAGTGGGGCCAGAAAATTTCACTTGACATTGCAACATATTAGAAAGAAATTAACTGAAAACTGGGGCAAGAAAACCTTCCTGCGAGAGATTACACTAGACAGAGCAAAACATACTGGTTTTCAGCACACTCACTACCCGGGCAACCGCTCCTCTTACAGCTGAGAAGATCTCCTACACCTTAGTCTTCCCAGTCACCTGGGGACTGAGAAGTACCAGTTTGAGACCAGGTTAGCCTAGAGTGGTGCTCTCTGCTGTTCTCTGATGACACAAGGAGGTTAGACAAATGTGCCCACGTGCCTTAGGGAAAACATCAGTGCATGGAGGAAATACGTGGAAGACAAAGGTGCTCACAATGAGCCCCGGCAAAGAGCTGTGAGAATGGGAGAAGAGGTTGAAGGAAGGCCGGAATCCACTCCTCCTAGTCAAGAGCTCAGCCTGTACTTGTGATTCGCTTGTCTTTGGCGTGATGCATGTTTGTAATGGGAATAAAGGCTTGTCCTTACACAAACACACCCTATCCTTATGCTGCCGTTTGCTCTACCACTCCCAGTTTGCACTGCCGTCCTCTAAGCAAGGGCTTGGATTAAGTCTTCCTTTTCTTCCTAATAGAATGATCATTCTGCGTTGGGTGGTTAGAGCCAGTTACAACAAGAGGGTAGAGTGGACCTGTTGTGTACAGAGGAGGGATTTGGAGAAAACAGACAGGAGAGAGTGGGGACAATCCTGCCACGGTGGCCCACACCAGGTGTGACACTGGTAAGGCACACATTAGCACTTCCATTTCAGTGAAGACCACAAGGCACAAGGCGTGGTGCTGCACATGTAACCCCAGGACTTGGGAGGCAGAGACAGGAGCTCAGGTCAGTGGAACCATGACAACATAGTGAGTTTGAGGCTAGCTCAACCCCTTTGAGACTCTGGTTCAAAAGATAAAAAAACATCCCTCAGGTGGGATCATGATATACAAAGACTCAAAAAAAAATCAGGAGTCTTAAATATTATGATACAAATACTGAATCAGGAAGTATGGACTGTTTAAAATGAGCTTTATACAACTTCCCATAAACAGGCTATAACTGTAGAGTCACAATCAGTACCACTGCTTCTCCTTATTGCTGACAACAATAGGGGGCAAAGAAGACAGGATGCAAAAATCTCAAAATTAATTTTAATACTGACTCCTTAATATAGTCACATGCTATGTTCACCAATATACTTACAACCAAGTAACAAAGTCAGACAGGAAAGTTCTTGGCTTTCTGTTACATACAGTCACCCTACCAAAACAGGGTAGTCCTATCTTTACTAATAACAGACAGAAACTGCCGGTGGTTAAAAACTACTTCTGCCCAAACAACTTCGTAGGTCCCAGTCTAGTCTCCACAGACTGCGGGTTAAAGCGATGCAGGTGACATAGTAAAGGAGAGATCAGAACAAGTGTTCAGGAAGGGGACTCAGCTCAGTGTATTGCCGCCCTGAAAACCACCCAAGTAGGTTTCTACATCACATCCGAGATATCTTAACATGGTTGTTAGGTATCTGTAGACTGTCAATAGAATATGAACACTGTGAAAGTGAAATTTTACTAGTTGGCAATCATAACAGAAACACAGTGGCTGCTATTGTCCCCAGTAACCAGTCTTCTTCCTTCCATTAGAGACTCTCTGGCACCCCCATTGCCACATCTGAAGCTTTATGTGGTCCATGGCTACTGTTCTATAAGCTTCTTTACACACTGTAGATGTGACCACATGAGCAAGATCTACCAGTGCGATGCGTGAAAGAGTGATGATGCCTGACACATCTCGAGCCTTCCCACCTCCACGCTGACCCAGCTTCTGCCATGTAAATGTTCATAATATCCTAGACAACAGAGAGCAACACAGCATCAGTAACCCCGGGCTCTCCAGCATTCCAGGCAATCAAGCAAAGCTTTCTGCCCAGACCACCTAAGAGTCACGTGACAGTCTTCCTTCTACGAGCCGCCAAATGCTTTGAGACTCTGTTACTGCCGCTTCATTTGTGTCCCAACTGTATATACTGCTATGAGGCATTGTGTGATTGTTTTCTAGATTATGTAAATGAACAATGGTTATTCTAGACACTTTAAGAATGTCTAGACACTTTAGTGTCTCATAGATTCAAGTGTATGGAAGGAACCCTAAAACAGAGGCTTGAGAATTTTTTGAATTATATTTTGTCTTGAAATCTACAAACTAACAAAAGAGAAAATATTAGCAAATGTTATGAATCCACTGAAACTAAGGTGTGCAAACAACAATAAAACCATGTGCTGACAGGCAGATTCCAACAGGCCTGCAGAGATGGGAGCTGACAGAGCTTGTCTCTTGGGAGCCTCGGTGCTCCAGAGATACAGGAACTACTATGACGTGAGTGATGCTGGTCCTGGGGAGACACGCCCGAGTCAAGGGCTTCATTTTCAGTTTTCATAAGAATGCATTCATTTTCCTAAATCTGAAAATTCTTGGTGCTTTACTCTTTTAAAAATTCCTTCCAAAGCCTCCATCCCAGCTCTCCTGTGCTGGAGAGCCATCCCGCCATCACTGTCTCTGTCTGGCCATGGACTTGCTGAAGAGGAAGTATCAACCCGTGCTTCTTCATGTAGCATAGCCCACCACGGAGCATATGAAGAAAAGAGCCATTTTAAGAGATGTGATGAAAATGAGGATGGGGTACCAGTAAATGTCTTAATATGTCTTTACATACAGATTTCAGGGAGGATAGAATTTAAAGGCTAAAGAACATTTACCCTTGAACACTGAATTTCTGAGTAGGAACAGCTACCATAGACTACCTTTGCTTTGTTAAATATCAATGTCCCCATTTTTCTCATTCTGAGGCAATCCTAAAAGGTAGAAGTGGAAACAATTGCTTACACACTTTTGTTATGATCTCTGTTTGTTCCTAGTCTCTATGACAGCAATATTAGCTTTTGACTGGATCCACAGCCATTCAGGTCCATCTAACAGCACCTCCCCTGGCAATGTAGGTGTGTTCCAGACCCACTGTAGTGGTGGTTTGGCTTGCTTCTGTCCTAAATGGACTTCAGCTAAAGCCTAGCTAACTTCATGGGGAATACTCCAATCTAGAAACAACTATTATAAAAACTATGAGATAATATCAGCCCTGATATTAAAATCAGCAAAGCATGGCCCCACTGAATACCACTCGTGCTGGGAGCAATGACCTGACAAAGATTAGCATATCTCCTTAATACAGTCACAGGCTATGCAGGGCAGGGATGGAACATTCTAGGCAAGCATTCTGCCACTGAGCCACATCCCTGAGCCTCTTGTTATTACTTAGGGCTCTGTACTGTGTATCTTTGAAATGTGTGTCCTCCAGACAAGAGACTGGTGTCTTAAAGTGGCTCTCACTATAAATAAACACTAAACAAATGTTGTAAGGGGCATAGAGAGACGGTTCAATTAAGTACAGAGCCCTTCTGCTCAGACTCCAGGACCAACATAACAGGGCCAGGTATGGGTGTATGGATGCTTTTAACCTTAGCACTGTGGTGGGTAGGAACACGAGCATGGCAGAAGTGCTTGCTGGTCATAGCTTAGTTCAGACTTGGTGAGAAGCCCTGTGGGAAGGAAAGAGGGAAGGGAGAGAGAGAGAGAGAGAGAGAGAGAGAGAGAGAGAGAGAGAGAGGACCCCTGCACAGGCTTAAATACCCTTGAGCTAACCAACCCCAGTGAGCCATGTGGATCCTGCAGATAGACTACTCTAATGCGGAAGCAGACAGGCTGAACAGACTTAACCAATTAAGGGCTTGTTTACCCAGAGAGTCTTCACCAGCGGGAAGGTGTAAGGCAGAAGCCAGCGCCACTTTAAGGCGTGACACTACGTGGCTCTCTACATCAAAGGAGTAAGGAGGTCACCCAAAGTCACCCTATGGCCTCCACATGCATGCACTGGCATATGTACCCCCATCTATACACACAGATATGCACACATACCCACCCACCCACATACACACATATATCCTCACATACATACATAGTCACACACCACAATAAAAGTTGTGACTTGTGAAAAGTTTGAGTATATTTTCCCAGGGGAGTATTTGTTGGTGCTCATTGCTTAGCTGGGCCTAAGAAAGAGTCACAGGTCACACCAAATTTGCATTTTGGGAACAGCTCCACTACAGGCTCCTACATGTAAGGCAAGCACCTTTATATGCCCCCTGCCCATGCCTCATTGCATTCTGAACACAGGGAGAAAATCTACTGCTGTTACCCTAAGCAAACCTTAAGGATAATCTTGAAATACTTTCGAATTTGAAAGGGAAAGTGCAATGTGCTAATATTACCTGAGAATCATTGTCAGATAAGTAAAATGAGTTAACCTCTAGATAAATTATCCCAGAATCCTGAATGATGGTCAATAAGGCAATGTGTAAAAACTAAAGTGAGCTACACAGCACAGCCTTAAATGGCTTTGTTAAGTTACACATGTGCATAATCTCTTGTCTATCATCCATGCAGAAACATGAACCTGCTCTTTTGTACTGAGGAAAACTCTGTTTGAAGATATCAGGAAAATAAATCATAACAACTTCAGAGCATGCCCTCTCAGGGTCCTGACTGTAGACCTGCTATCAAGCTCCTGCTGCTGCAACTTTCTCACCACAGTGGCCCTGAAACGGTAGGAAAGGAGGAAGAAACACTGGTTTTCTTCTGCTGGTGCTGCATCTCAGCATCAGCACCAGGCCTGAAGTGAGCGATGACTGAGGCCATGGATAATTTGCATGAAAGCACATGGGAGTATTCTATAGAAACTAAGGAAATTAAACTCCTGCATGAGTGTGGGTAAGTATGTTACAATGGGTGGTGGGAACTAAGAAAAAAAGCTTATTTGGAAGAATTTACAAAATTAACAAAAAAAAAAAAAAAAAAAAAAAACCAGTCTGTACAATTGTGAGTTCAAGAATCATTAAGATAAAGGGATAAACTTGAGAGGATGGGGACGTGGGAAGGGTCTGAGAGGAGTTGGGAAAGGGAGAACATGATTAAAATAAATTGCGTGAAAAAATGCTAACTAAAAAAATAAAAAGAATCATTAAAGTGGGTAAATGTAGGAATGAGATAGAAGAAGAAAATTGGAAAATACTCACCTACCAGTTAAGTCAAAAATTAAAAAACACAAGGCTCATAAGAAAAATCTTCAGTTTGGGCAGTAACTAAAGAAATGGAAAGAAAGCAAGATACCACTTTCTCCTTGCAAAGTGGCTGAGATCATTCTGCTTGATTGTGTTCATATGGTAATATCCTACTTTTGGAAGCCTAAGTGAACAGGCATTTGCACTGCCAAGAGCAATAGGCCAAAGTGAAGCTATCTGTTAAGGAACTTAAAGGAACACTGTTACTGTCTTAATTGCACCTCGTGTTTCCCAGGCTGGCCTCAAATGGCTGCATGGCCTGAGATGCCCCGAATCCCTGAGTGAAGAGAATGGAAGCTGACCAAATTCCAAGCTGGTGTGACACAAAGCTGGTGGGGCCATGGGCCTATCCGATGGTACCTGCTGCAGAATGTGACACAAGGGCAGCTCTGCCTCTCCCCACTCTCTAGTCCTTTCCAGTTATGTGCCAGCTGACAAAGGCACAGTACTTGCCATCAACACCTGCAGCAGGGACAGAAGTATATAGCTCTCTTGCACATGCTATATACTATATTGAACAGAATCTGGCAACAGGAAGCCTGTGGGAAGTACTAAGCATGGGAGTAAATACCTGTATGAGGTGAACTTGGGATCTCGCACATCTACTACGACGAAGTATAGAGCTTCGCTCCCTGTATCTTTGACCTTGTAGATATGAGCTGTTTATAGACTGTCAGCAGCTGTATGACTGTATGAGGTACCTTGGGCTCCTCATACACAGGAAGCTTTTGCAGAGGTCTGTATACCTGCATGCACACCTAGCCGTTTCTAGTGACGGCGTATCTCAGTACTGACAGTGAAAGGCTATTCTTTACCCTTCCGGTTTTAATTGCCCCACTCCTAGTCATTAAAACACTTACAGTACAATGGAGGGAAATAAAAGGACATTGCAGTTGTGTTCTGGGTAAAGAAGCCACCTTGGATAAGGCACCAATGTCACACCATAGTAGATTTCCATGCTCCCTGGGACTCTGAGGTACTCTTCCTTGAGTATAAGCAGGACTTGATCCTCTCAACAGGGCAAGGAAGGTGCTGGGATGAACATGACTATATGCACATAATTATGTGACTGTCATAAAACCATGGCACCTGTCTGCCACCTCCCTTTTGCTCATCGTAGCTACAAGGAAGCATGTGACCATGATGGGGAATTCCACAAGGCAGGAAGTGTGGGTGACCTCTATGAGCTGAGAGTGGACTACTTCCTCACGGGCAGGAACAAAGGAGGTGGGGGTCCAGACGCTCTCAGACTGATAAGCATGATCCATAATCACAGGAATGGAATGTGTCACCCACCACAAGTCCTCCAGTTAGACCTGTAGGGGAGAAGGAACATGGCCCTGGCAATAGTCTTCACTGAAGCTATCAGAAAACCTCAGGAGAGGGCATAGCTTGGCCATGCCCCATAATGAATGAGTGAGTATTTTTAAGGCAGTAATTTTGTGATGATATCATTATACAGTAAGAGAAAAGCTGATGTAGCCACAGAATCTCATGGCATCCCAACTACAGACAACTTGGCTCATGCCTGTAGAAAGCATCTAAATCCTTTGAGGTATAGTTAAGGATGTAACAGCATAGTGCATTGCTCTTTTTAATACCGATAACAGAAATATATAATAAGCATCCTGCCTGGTGGCACAGGCCCACCTGGGCTAAAACCTAAAGTCAGTGGTAACTGGTCACACCCAGCACTGTGCCAAAGAGGAAGAATGATGGAGAAAATGTCAGAGACACAGCCTCTGGCTCAATATGACTTGTTGTGTCTGCAGTTACTAAAGGTTTGAGGTTTCTAGCCCAGGTGGACCTGAGTCATCAGGCAAGATGTTATGAGTTTCAATTGTTTATATAAAAGAAGTAATGCACCGGGCGTTGCAACTGAGATGCCATCAAAGGCAATGCTGAAAGTCCATGGCCACCGTCTCTTGTTCACTTCTGTTTCCCAGAGCTGAGGTGAACAGGCTCCTCTTGCTGGGCCACTGCTGGGCCACTGCAGTGAACTTGGATTACAGCCTCTGAGACCAGGGCCCCGAGCAGACCTCCCCCTGTTAAGCTGATTCTCTCTGCTACAGAGAAAGAGAGTTCACTAACAGCCTTTGAAGAGAGCGTTAGTTCAGCAAACAGAACACCATGCTGGATAACTGAGCCCTAAATCCAATGCTCCATGGTCTCATGAGGAGAGAAAGCACACTTAAGCCCTGACACACATAGAAGACGCCCCTCACAGTGCTCAGGGCATACATGTTTAGCCATTCCTCATCCATCCCGTCACCCCCCCTTTAGTCACTCTGGGCCTGTGCCTTCTTCTAGCCAACGTCCTATGTGACCTTGCTGTTGCTTCTGCCTAGGGCCCTTCACCCTCTTCCTGAATTTGGAGAATTGACCCATAATCTATTAAATAAAATAAGCTATCGATGAACGTAAACTGCAGATTTTATTTCAGACTTCTACTTTGTGCTCTCACACATTCAGTAAAACGAGTATTGACTCATGAAACTACCCAAAAAGCATCTCTACACCTCTGTCGTCTCTAGAATTCCCTGGTGCAACTTTCTAGCACAATTACATGTCTTCCCCAGTGATCTTCCCTCACCAAGATCATACCTTTCACCAAATTACCTTTTCTTTTGAGACAAGGGCTCACACAATGTAGCCCAGGCTAGCCTTGAACCAAGCTCACAGTCACCCCATCTCCATCTCCTGACTGGTGGGATTACAGGCATGTACCATCACTCCTGTATCACTATTGATTCTTAACAGTGCTCTGCATGGGTTCAGTCAATCTGATTGCTTTTATGATTCTATACTACTCTGCAAAGCAAGAACAATCTGTACTTTTGTTTTCTAGTAGGATATATTAATATATAAAATAATGAGTTTAATTGTGGTATTTTCATATGTGCATACATTGTATATTATTCTACAGTATCTTATAAAATTTTATGTGTATGAATGTCTTGCATGTATGTCTATGCACTACCTGTGTGCAGGGCCCAAGGAGTTCAGAAGAGGGCATCAGATCCCTTGGACCTGGAGTTAGACAGTTGTGAGCTGCCATGTGGGTGCTGGGAACCGAATCTGGGTCCTCTGCAAAAGCAGCCAGTGCTCTTAACTACTGAGCGTCTCTCTAGCCCCAATGGATGCTTTTATTATTTCATTTTTCATTTGTGTCACTGCCCCCTGCCCTTTCTGCACAGTCACACGTGGCCTGTCACTGCTCTTGTTCTATACTGGCAGCTAAGTAGCTGCTGCAGAGACCACCTGGGCCGCAGAGACCACAGTATTGCTTATTTCTCCTCTGTTGAACAAGCTCCCAAGTCTCTTCTCTAAGGGTGCAGTTCATGCGTGTTAGCATGGAGCAAAATCCAAGAGTATTGTGCTCTATCCTTAAATATTCTGATTCAGTCAGGGATTATTTGGAAGAGCCTGGGAATTTCATCTTGAACAAGGTCTCAGTCAATGCTACTGCTTGCGGTCAGCAGAGCACACCTTGAGAATCAGTTTTTAATTTCTTACCATCTATCTCATGCATCATTTCATTTCTGCATTCTTTGTGCTTTTTACGCATATATTTTATTTTTAGTATGCTTTTAGCCCTGTTGTTTTAAATTAAACAGGTTAGGTTTTTTTTTACTTTTTTAGAAATTAGTACTCAGTAAAACTTTTGGTAACAGTTCTACTTGTGTGGGTTGTATGTTTATGTGGGTGACATGTGTGTGCTGGTATATATGCACCTGTAAGGACAACCAAGGTATCATCTACTTCCTGTGGGTCTCTCATTGGATCACAGCTAAACCAATTAGGCTAGACTGGATGGCCAATGAGCCCCAGGGATCCTCCTGTCTCTATGGCCTCTCTCTAATTCTGTGGTTGCAACTGTGTGTCACCATACCCTCAACACTTTTATATGGGTTTTGGAACTCAAATCCAGGCCCTCATATTTGAAAGGTAAGCACTGTGTTAGCTGAGCCACCAGGATGCCTATCCCGGAGCTAAGACTTTTAACTTCTATACCAACTTTTGAAACTGCCATCATAATAATGTCCTGTGTTAAAGGGGCCAATAGGAAAAGAAGAATAGACAAATGAGGAATTTGACAACAGAGAGCAAAGGAAAACTAAGAAATGCTACAAGTCAAAGAATAATTATCAAGCTGAAAATTCATACTATAGAACAAAAGCAACTTCTGCACTGTGTTGTAAGATTCCCCCCCCCACACACACACACCCAGACAGGGTGTCTCTGTGGCTTTGGAGCCTGTCCTAGAACTAGCTTTGTAGACCAGGCTGGTCTTGAACTCACAGAGATCCACCTGCCTCTGCCCGCCAAGTGCTGGGACTAAAGGTTTGAGCTACCATCGCCCAGCTTCAAAACATCTTCTAATCAACTAATTTTTTTATTCAAAAAATTGGCCCTATTAATACTCACCTATGTGCTAACAATTCCCCAGTTGCTACTGTTTCTAATGTGTCTGTTATAGTTCTTTTCTAAGCTTTATCTTTATTTGTGTATGATCATGTGTCTATATGAATGAACATACACTGTATATTTATTTGTGTATGATCATGTGTCTATATGAATGAACGCACACTGTATCTTTGTGTATGATCATGTGTCTATATGAATGAATGCACACTGTATCTTTATTTGTATATGATCATGTGTCTATATGAATGAACGCATACCATGTGTGTGCAGAGAGTATCAGGTTCCCTGGAGCTGGAATTAGAGAAGGTATGAGCTGGGAACCAACTATGGGTCCTCTAGAAGAGCTGAGTGCTCTGATTTGCTAAGAAGCAGAGCCCCCACCTGCTTCTATGTTTCCTAAGTATGTTGTTTGAAATATTAGTTCTTAAGCCTTTCTCATAAGGAAACATTCTGGCAAATTCTCCCTGCAGTTTCTTGAAGCAGCCATGTAAGCCTCTTGCTTTCCATGACTAGACTTTATTAGCTAAGCACTTTGCAGAGAACTGATCATGTGGGTAGCCTTTCTATGTGTGTGTGGAGGGGGGGTTGTGCCCATGCCTAGAAGCCAGTAAAGGGCACAGGCTATCCTCTTCTATCACCTATCCATCCCTTTGAGGCAAATCTGGGGCTCACCCTGGGGGAGGCTAGAAGCCAGCAAGCTCCAGTGGTCCCCTGTCCTCCTTGGAGCTGGGTTTACAGGCACTGAAGGGACCAGACTCCATGGTGGGTGCTGGGAGCTAAATGCCTGGTCCAGGCACTGGGCTCTCCCCAAGCCTCACTTTGCACTTTGCTTGTTTGGATGGATTTGGTCTTGGTCCTGGAGACTAAGCCTAGAGACTTTGTACATGCTAAGCAGACACATCACCATTCTGTCACACACCCTCAGGTCAGGTGACTGTTGTGTTCCTCCCTTGGTGAGTTTGTCATCCACTGGGCTCCCTCTGCTCCCACCACATCACTAAAATCCAAAAGCTGGAAGGACAAAGGGCTGACAGCCTGGAGTAGGATTCAATTGTTCCTACACTTTTGATGTGATTATGAGGCTACGCTGGGTGGTGGTGGTGGTACAGGCCTTTAATCCCACAACTCAGGAGGCAGATGCAGGTGGATCTCTGTAAATTCAAGGCCAGCCTGGTCTACATAGTAAGTTTCAAGACAGTCAGGATTATTTCACAGAGAAATCCTGTCTAGAAAAACAAAATAAAAGTCTAGGGCTGCTTGGGAGAGGAGAGGTCACTAAGTGCTGGCCGTGAGAACCCTTTTGTGACGTGTCCAGCAGCCCCTACTCCTGTGCTCTGTGCCCTTCTACCTGGCATCTCCTGTTAATGCCAGCCCCAAATTGGTTTTCAAGTTCTAAAGTGCCACCTATGTGACTATCCTGCCTCTGCCTGTTTGTCCAAGTGTTTTTCTGGCCTGCTGCACATGGTGTGTTTACTCTGTATTGTATGCACTGAGAGGAAGGAAAAGGGTTGGCCTATGCTTCCCAGGTGTCCCATAATTGTCTTTGATGTCTGTAGAATATCTTGTGTAAACTGCTTCTGCTAGGTTTGTGTTGCCAGTGTGTTTTGAAATTAATTTTACAAGACTGATCACACCACTTTGCTATGGAAACCACTCACACAACACAGCCATGTTTAAAGATATACTCTTTAAACATATGGCTGAAGTAGTACATTACCTGGTTCCTATCACATTGATTGCTTTATGAGGAAGGCAGCATGAGAATTATTATCCCATTTTCCAGAGTAAAGAAGCAAGGAAAGAGACAAATGCTAAATGAACAGCACATGAGAAAGTGCCTGAGACAGTTTGATGTATGAGTGTTTACATGCACATACATAAACAATTCAAGCACATACATATAAAAGCACATACACATACATTCTCGTAGCAGGGGCGCTTGTAAACTCCCTAGACAGCTTTAGTTGGGTGTCATTCCCATATTTGGTGGTTAGTTTTCCATATTCAGGAAAAGTGGTTCTCTATGAAAGTGGTTCAGTTTTATTTATTTTTTGAAACAGGGTCTTGTTATATAACCCAGGCTAGCCTCATACTTCTGAGTGCTAGGACTACAAACATGTGCTATAATTCTAGCCTGGCAATTCCAAGTTACCCGAAAACACAAACACTTTAAAATACAACTTCAAAACTACAACCCAGAGAGCAGGGCATTGTGGGTCCTCACTGTAATGTTAGCACTGGGGAAGACGAGGCACACAGACTGATGCAAAGTCAGCCCGAGCCACAGAGTCCCAGAAGAGGGGGAGGAGAGCAAAGAACAGAACAGCTAAAGGAGAGGGAGGAGGGCTGTGAAGGGCTGGCTTCTGGGCATCACATAGGTCTCTCAGTAGTCAGTGATGGGTCAGGGAGGGTCTCGCACATCCCTACCCTATCCTGAGAAACTGCTGACAAGTGATGGGTGCTGGGGAAAGAGGAGTCATTGTCTGCAGTTGCAGCCACATGTGACCCTAGCAGGCAACAATGGACAGTTCCACACTCCACATGCTCCAAGACAATCCAGGTCACAAAACAAAAAGACACGAAGGTGAGAAAGGAACTTACAGAGGAAGAGCTGATGGGGGCGGGAATAAGAGAGGATGTAAATAATCAGAATGCAGTATGTGCATGTATGAAAATACCAGACTAAATTTAATATAAAACAGAAAAAACAAATGACAACAAATCTGCCTGAAGCTATTATGCCATGCCCTTAAACCTTATTTCCTTTTTTCATTCCTTCTGACTTACTGTTTTAATTTCTGAGCTCTCATTCCCTGAAGCACTCAGGAGGTAGAGGCAGGAGGATCTCTGTGAGTTTGAGGACAACTTGGTGTATAAAGTGGGTGCTAGGACAGCCCGGGCTATTACACAGAATAACAAAAATAAAAAAGAAAGAAAGACAGAGGGGGAAAGAAAGGAAGGGTGGATAGAAGGGTGGAGAAGGGCATATGGGGAAACAACAGCAGTGGCTGGGGCTCTAACAAGAACCGAAGCACCCGAACAGGGACCAGCTGAAGTGAGACTTTTCCTGTGCTGGTCTTAGAATCGTGTGACTGTCAGTTATTAAAGAAAGAACCCCTGTCTTTAGAATACATTTTAATGACACCATGTGACATTAATTTACCCATAAAATTATTTCCCAGGTATCTACTGTCTGACAAGAAGGCACTACTCTGGCCTCGTGATGGAGCACTGAACAAGACCAAAGTTTTTTCCTCTTAACACAGCCTACAGAGAGACCACATAAATACATAGACATATATCCATATGTATACTTTTTATGTTTATAAAATAATGTTAGAAACAAACAGCAAATCAATGCAAAGGGGAAAGGAGTGGAATAGTAGCGGGGCAGTACCCACAGGGAAGTCTGGAGGCCTGTTAGGAGACACAAACTGGGAAAAGAGCTCCCCAGGCTGTAAGCCCCTAAGGCAGAACAAGCTGGATATGTCCAAGAACCAGCAAAAACACCCTGTAGCTGGAGGGAACTGAGGAGAGGAGTGGCGGGGTTGGTGCAAACACGCTCAGGAGACAGACACCTCACAGGGAACAGCAATGGTGTGTGTTAGGTGACTTGCAGAAATGTATAGGAGGCCCACACAGGTGTCTGAAAATTTCCAAATGAGTATGGCTTTAAAACTTGCCCAGGGATTTTGGTTAAGATTCAGAAGAGGACATCTGTCTGGCCTTCCAGGTAACTAAAAGACTGAACAGCTGCTTCCCTGGTGACTGAGTTGTGTATCCCTCTGGTTCCTTTCCAAAGACTTTTACTCCCTCCCTTGTCTTACTTCATGGACCAACCACTAACCAAATAACTTCGACAGAGAAAGTTTATTGCCTTAAGGACATTAACTGCTCAGGAACCGCTGAGGTTCAGAACTCTGTCCTCACTTCACCACAACTCTGGGTGCTTAGAACACTGTCCTGAACTCTCGTCCCACCAGAACCAGCAGTGAGAGCCAGCTTGGAAACAAACAGGGAAACACAGTGGACTTCTACATAAACAATCTCAACATCCACCAAGAGCTGGCAGCGTTACTGGCCAAGAGCTAGCCTTTAACTCATATATGAACTATGTCCAATGTTATGTCCATATTCAAAACCACACAATTGTTACACATCAGTTTTTTTAAAATCCACTGTAGTAAAAGGAAAATAGAAAATTCCAACCCTTGTAACACCAAATACAGCCTTAACATCTTTTAGTTACATTACAGAGGTCAGCGCACTTATGTAATAATGTGCACTTCTAGGAATCCCAATCTCAAAATGAGGATAGTAGGAACACCAAAATTTCATATATGTGGCTTATTGTATATACAATAGGCCTGGGATTTCCACCTGACAAATCAGTACATATGTCAAAATCTTAAAATATTTCTCTCAAGTCACATTGTTTCTTGGGACACTTGTGCCCATCTCATTCGGCTGCTCCTATGTTTAGGATCCCGATATTTTGTTACATTTTAAGCACTGCTTTCTTATTCATTTCTTTGAATATACAAAGTTCTACCTCAGTCACCCCAGAGTGTTATCTGCCGACACAGCCTTAAAGCAGCTGTAAGGAATACTGGGTAGAAACAGGCATGACCTGCAAATGCCCCATCCCCATCTGTGCATGCTTCCCATTGCAGGCACCTCCACCCAAGAGAAGACACTAAGGACCATTTTCTATGAGCAGGAGCTGTCTGAGTGGAACACTTGCTTCTCACTTTTACAGCTTCTCTTCATTTTAAAGAACAAACTATTTGTGAAATGCTGAATCGTCCTAGGCAGGGCTAGTATAGAAGACACATGCAGAACTCAGTTAATCTTATGTAAATTATTCTTGCAAATCTTCTATATTAAAATGCCATCAAAGTTAAAAAACAAAAAACTACTTACGGCAAGCTGAAGTCTGGACAGACAGCCTGAAACTACTGGCAGCCAACTACTCCCTCTAATTAAACTTTGTCCCCTGCCTGGCTGTTTCTGGATCAAGTTCACACAGATACTGTGCTGTGGCCTTGGAAGCTACCGCCCTACAAGCAGGTAGGAGGGCTTGTTCCTTTAACTCCTGCCTGTCAGCAACATCCCAAATGTCAAGTTTAATGTGTTTAAAGAGGCAAATGTAATGAAGACTAGGGAAAGCCTGAAAACTCTCTCATTCCCGATGGCAGAGCTTGGGTCTCAGGAGTATTTCTTTTCCGTGTGTTACAGGGTGGGGAGTTCAGTCAGTCCTCGGAGCCTCAAGTATCTTGATTCTTACTTCAAAGTTTCTCTTCCTCCTTGGAATTGACACATTGTACAGTCACGGCAGAAAGAGGCCTGATGCTTGCTTCTCTGCTTGTACTCCATCATCTCACTAGTGGAGTAATGCAGGAGTCCTTGTATACTGAGCAGTGCTCTTCTGACACTCAAACCATCTGTTTCCACAGTTTGATGCTGCTTCTTTGGCTGTAGGCTTTCACTCCTGAGCAACTGTATGTCCAGTTCAAACCAGGGGCCTCTGAAGTGGCAACCGTCTGCTACAGGCTACATGCACTACCTACTCTGAGAACATTTTATTATTGTTTTCCAGGAAGTACATTTTGAAATCGTCTTCAACTTTTCTTAGATTCTCTGTGCATAACTTGACATCCTCCCATCTTGGTGACCCTTTGCAATGAACAGAATGACGTGTCCTCATCATCAGAACCTGTGAAAGTTACACAAGGGACTTTGTACATGTGATTGAGTTTAAACATCTTGAAACGACATTATTCAGATAGGGCCGATCTAATCACAAGAGTCCATTACACATGGCAAACCCTTCCCAGCTGTGGTCAGAGAGCGTTGCTATGAGGACTCATTAATCCCCACTGGCTTGAAAGTGGAGAAGAGGCACAATCCAAGGGATGTGGATGGGCTTGGAAGCTAGAAAAAGCAAAAATCCAGGTTTTCCTCCAAAGCCTCCGGGATGGGTCAAAGCCCTGAAAAGACATGGTTTTAAGCCCAGTGAGACCCATGTTGAATCATAATTTGTAATCTTGGTGTATTTTTAAAACTGTATGTGTACATTTGTGTGTATAGGGACATTTGCCCGTGAATGTAGGTGCCATGGAAGGAAGAGGCATGAGATGCCCTGGAACAGGGCTAACACGTGGCTGTGTACCAGCTGAACAGGAAACAAACCTGGGTCAGCTGTCCAGCTGTCCAGCTTCCTAACTGGTACTCATTTAAAACAGAAGTTTGTGGTCATTTCTGTAGGGTGGCAAAATAACAGAGGTACTTTAATTTTAACACGTTCCCTTTTAAAGTATATGCTCAAGGCTGAGTAAAATATTCTGAGAGCTCTGATAAAGAAAAAGATATCAAATTGCTTGGTCTGTAGATAAACACTGTTCTCACTTTTAATGAATTTTACTCAGCTTAGTAGATACCAATGATTTTGTCACATGAACTGTAAAGCATCAGGTACCCGACTTCACTCTCCTTTTAACTTTTTCCTTTCCTGTGCTGGTACAAAACATACAAACGGCTCTGTGTGAAAGCTACAACTGAGAGAAGAAACTGGGATTGTTTTCAAATACATGAAGGCACTCTGGTGGTCTAAATGAGAATGATGCCCACAGACTCTCAGATTTAAATGCTTGGTCACCAGGAAATGGCACTATTGCAAAGGATTAGGAGGTGTGGCTTTGTTACAGGAAATGTGTCACTGGGGTTGGCTTTGAGGGTTATAATGCTCAAGCCAGGTCCAGTGCCACTCTCTCCTCCTGCTGCCTGCCCATCTGAATGTATTCTCAGCTAATTCTCCATCACTGTATCTGCCTGCCTGCTGCCATGCTCCCCACCATGATGTAATGGATTAAGCAAGCCCAATTAAATGCTTTCTTTTATAAGAGTTTCTTTATTGACTGTGTCCTTTGCCTTACAGAAGCTTCTCAGTTTGAGGAGGTCCCATTTATTAATTGTCCATCTCAGTGTCTGTGCTACTGGGGTTATGTTCAGGAAGCAGTCTCCTGTACCAATTTGTTCAAGGGTAACTCCCACTTTCTCTTCTAAGAGGTTCAGTGTGGCTGGATTTATGTTGAGGTCTTTGATCCATTTGGACTTAAGTTTTGTGCATGGCAATTGACACAGGTCTATCTGCAGTCTTCTACACACCACTATCCAGTTGTGCCAGCACATTTGTTGAAGATACTTTCCTCCTTCCATTGTATACTTTTAGCTCTTTTGTCAAAAATCAGGTGTTCATAGGTGTGTGGGTTAATATCAAAATTTTCGATTCAATTACATTGCTCTACTTGTTTATTTTTGTGCCAATACCAAGCTGTTTTCAGGCCTGGGCAGTCTAAGGGACCTCTGACAGATGAACCAGGATGTATCCCTGGATGCACAAAAGGACTTTGGGAGCACATTCCCCATGGAGGGATACTCCCTTAGCCTAGAGGCAGGAGGGAGGGCCTAATCCCTACTCCAAATGACTTGACAGATTTTGATGATCCCTCCTGGAAGGCATCACCCTCCCTGGGGAGTGGAGGGGGGGAGTGGGTTGGGAGGGGGATCAAGGAACATGGGAGAGAGAGGGAACTGGGGATGATATGTAAAATAAGAAAAAAATAATTTAAAAAAATTTAAAATTTATGTTAAGTGAAAAAAAAAGAGTTGCTTTGGTCATGGTGTCTCTTCACAACAATGGTACAGCAAGTAAGTCAGACACTCAACTTCATTCAGCATGAGAGAAATCAAAGATCATCTTAATCTATATTTTCACTTTAATTTGGCAAAATTCAAAATGAATATAAGACATAATGCAGGTGAAGTTATAGGGAAATAATGGAAACAGAACTGTTAGACTGAAAACCAAGTGGACAAGTAGTGAACATATGGACCCATAGGAGATGCTTATAGGAGAGGTTAGGCTTATAGGGAGATTTTTGTACTGTCTTTGCAACTTTTCTGTAATCTAAGGAATTAATCCAAAAAATAAGCTTTATTCAAGTAATACAAAAGCCTTGTTTGGCTTAATTTGCTTTGGTTTGAGACAGGGTCACTGTGTGGTTCAGGTTGGCCTTGAAACTTGGGGCAAGCTCCTGCCTCAGCACCCTAAGTGCTGGGATTACAAGCTTGAGCCATTTCACCACCTTTAAATAGCCATTTTAAACATTATCCTGGCAGGTTGGAGAAAAGAGAGAACAACCAAAGAGGCAACAGGAAAAGCCATGAGAGCAATCTTGCCACGAGGAGATGATGGCTTATGTTTAGACAATGGTCATGACAATGTCTGCAGTAACTCCAAACGTTCTGGCTAGAATATCCAAACGGCATCTATTGAATTACTGTAAGATAAGGGTGCAGACAAGGAGGCAGACCACGGCAGGTGAGAAAACAGAAGATGGAAAAGCAGACACTGTGTCAGAGGTGGCAGGGGAAGTGGGCAGCTGGCTTGGGAAAGCATCAGGATAGAATGAAAACACAAGCCAAGGACCAGATACTGAAAAGGCCACCAGACACTGGTGTAAGGGATGAGGCAAGGGCACTAGTGTGAAGGGTACCTGAAGACCACCTCCACTTCCAGTAAAGCAGAGCTGGGAGCTGAGGCCCTGGGGATGCACAGCACCCATGGTCCTGCTTCTGACGCGTATGTGCTTGCTTAATGCTATTCCCAGGAGAACACTCCCTTTTTATTTTCCTCAGAGGAGCCATGTTGGAATATGTGCCTGCTTTTAAAATTTGGGATACATAGAATTTTAAAGTACCTATGAATTGTGCCTTCACATGGTAAATTATAAAATATGTTTCACTTTCAAGGAAGAAAACTAAAAAATGAAGTCTTGACCTGATCACATCTGCCACCATTTCTCTGCTTATGACCACTCCTTGTTTGTCCTATGCACCCATGGTGAGCTTCAGTCACACACTTAGTGTAAAGTTAGTGTTTAGTCAATAGTATCTCATGATGGCAAATAAGAGTTCTAACTCATGTACATACGTAAGAGTATATGAGATGTACATACCTGTGTGTGCCTGTGTCCCAGGGGCACACTATGGATGTGTCTGTCACCAGAAGAGTTGGTGACAATGCTTCAAATTCTAAATTACCTCAAATAATAAACAGGACACAAAGAAAATAGAAAAGCAGTTTTTGCCCAGAATTTTCTACCAATTAAAATGAAGTATTATCTTAACATTAAATCTTCTTAAGTAAAGATAATTATTGGCTTGACACCTTTGTTCCAATGGTCTCCACATCACTGCAAACACCTTGCTAATGGCTATAAGGCGATACTCTCACCTAGCAAAGACTGGGTTTAAACCTTTGTGTGAGAAGTCCTTAGAGTAGTAAAAACAGGAGCAGTGTACAGAGTTCCTAGAAAATATCATCAAAAACTATGCTAAAGGCATGCTTTCTTTAAAATAGTGTCTGGCTTGGTTACAGAGTGAAGCAAGTATTATTATTCATGGCTGATAATGTAACCCTCATAGAACTCAGCCACAGACATGCACACACTCTCATTGTAGTCACTCCAGAAATGCAAACATTTACGACCTACTCAGTACTTATTAATAAACACATCTTTAAAGTTCCTTTTTGTCCAAAGGCATCTAGCACGTGAACCCACCCCTGCAGCAGCAGGAGTCTGAGAATGGGGGACAGAAATCTCCAAATACCCAGAGCCTGCAGACCCATATACAACTTGGAGGTCTGCAGTTCCCCTAAACCTCAGAAGTTACAGGTATACTCCGGATCCTACCATCTAAAGAGGCACCGCATGTTTAAACCTTAACATTAAGTGTAAGTTAAAGATCGGGGCTGAAAAACTGCCAGCCAAAGCATGAACACCTGTCCTGCCACTTTCTAATAGACGACATTTGTGTCCAGACATTTACAGAGGGGAAATGCTCTTCCAACCTAGTGATTCCTAATACTGTAACCCTTTATTACATGTGTATTTAATACTTCATGTAATGGTGACCCCCCAACCATAACATATTTCATTGCTACTTCATAACTGTAATTTTGTTACTCTAATGAATTATAATGTAAACATCTGATATTCTGGATATCTGATATGTGACCCCCGTGGGCCTTGCCACCACCCATAGGCTAAGAACTGCCGCAATCTATTATATGCACTCAGCAATGTTTGCTCAGTCAAAAAGCCTGTTTACTATGTCATTTAAGGGCAGGTTTATAAAGCTTCAAGAACAATGGATTATGTTTCAACTGATAAAACTACTAAGGAAAAAACATACTGAAAATATTTTAAGAATCTCTGCTTGTAAGAGCTAGAAAGGGTAAAGGTGCACTCGTCTGCAGCCTGAATTCCAGCTGCAGGCCCCACGTGGTGGGTGACTGCAGCAAGCTGTCCTCATGACCACAAGCAAGGTGAGGCATGGCAGGCACAAACATGCATGCACACGCATGAATACACACACCATACACACATGCATGCATGCATACACATGCACACACATACACACTCCTGTATCTCTTCGTCTCCTGTTTTTAAGTACCACAAGAGATAATAAATCATGAAGGAATACGTTTTCAAGTTCCTTAAACTTATTTTTAATCAAGGCATAAAAGAAATTGAGTTCCAGGTCTCCCTTTTACATTAAAACAAACAAGATAAAAGGAGCTACTTAACCTGATGGGTTAATGTTTACACAGAGGCAGCTTTCCCTTTAAAGTCTGAAAGGTTGAATGGCCTTGCTGGAATTCCCCGTTGGCTGGGGGTGGTATCTACTGAACTTCTAGACAGAAACTGCTTTCATGTGACACATGAGAATGGCATGCCAATCGGCATCTGTCCCTGCACCTTGAGCCTGCCAGTTCAGACCACAGGTGAATCAATAAGCTTATACAAAGTGAAATGCCTTTGTCCTTTAGGCCACTGAAGGATCAAACTTCATCATGTTTCACATTACATACTTATACTCACAAGACATGGCTTCAATCTACCCTGACAGGCCTGTTTTCAAATACAGAGTACACTAAGATGAAGTGGGAATCTGAACCAGTGTGTGAATCCTGCTACTCCAGTGTAACTAGCTAAAATTCTGGATGACATGAAGCCTCCATTGTTTTCATTTGAGAATTTCTTAAACAGCCATGTTTATAGAAAAGGCCTCTGGGAACTGCTCTGAGGTGATCATGGAAGCTGGTGGTCATGTAAGCTAATTCTGAGGTGACCTGAGCACCACTGAAAACCAAGCCAGAAGGCCCAGAGGACAGCGAGCCGCTCACACACCACCCAGCCACACCTCCAGTGCTGCCCTGGTCGTTGCTCCTCTCATTTTCAGAAGTCAAAAATACAGTAAGCACTGCCCTGGAATTGTAGCCCAGAAATCTACTTGTCTTTCAAACACTGCTTTCAGGGTTAAGAAAAAAAACAAACATTTCACAGTCTGAGTTTCTACAGTTTATTGGTGTTTCTTAAGTTGAGACGAACACAGGAGTTGGGAAATTCAGCAGAGGATCCATGTGCTAAGAGATAACTTGTACTAGAATATCTCAATATATTATTCTAGAATAGTGGCTGACATCTTACATAGGTCATAAGTTTTATAATTGTTTTTTAATTTTGTAAAAATTTTTAAAGGGGGTGGAAAGATGTCTTTACCGTTAAGAACAAAATTTTTAATTTCAAATGTTTGTTTTAAAAATTATTTTTATGTGTATGAGTATTTTGCCTGCATGTATTGTAATGGTTTGAATAAAATTGGCCCCCATAGGCTCAGGGAATAGTACTATTAGGTGTGGCCTTGTTGAAGCAGGTGTGGCCTTATTGCACAAAGTATGTTACTGGGGGTAGGCTTTGAGGTTTCTAAATGCTCACACCAGGCCCAGTAGGTGTCTCTCCCTGCCTGCTGCCTGCTGCCTGCCAACCCAGATGTAGAACTCTTAGCTCCTTCTCCAGCACCATGTCTGCCTGCATGCTACCTTGCTTCCCACCATGACAATGGACAAAACCTCTGAAATGTGAGCCAGCCCCCTCACCCCATTAAATGTTTTCCTTTCTAAGAGTTGCCGTGATCATGATGTCTCTTCATAGCCAACTAAGACATGGTGTCTGTGCTGGCAAAAACCGTACCAGATTCCTAGGAACTAGAGTTATGCGTGGTTATGAATCCCATGTGGGTCCTGGGAACCAAACCTAGGATGTCTGTAATAGCAATAAGTACCCTTAACCACTTAGCCACTCTCCAGCCCCTTGTAATTGTTTCTGAGGCAGGATCTCACAGTCTAGTCTGACCCTGAACTCCCTTTGGAGCTGACAATGCCCTTCAACTACTGATCCTCTTGCTTCTGTCTCCTGAGAGCTGGGATGACAAGTGAACTCCACCACTCTGCATGTAGGCCAAGTCAGGGATGGATTCCAGGGCCTCGGCAAGTATGCTACCAACTGGGCTACATCCCGAGTCCTATTATAGGTTCTTAGAGAAAATTTTAAAGCATTGGCATATTAAATAGAAACTGTCGATGGCTACAGCTTCAGGGCTAAGCTCCTGTACCAGGACCCAACACACAAGGCTAAAAATCAATGGAGTCACTCAAGCTAAAGTTCAACTCAATGAAGTTGAAACTGGGCCATTTCTCTGACCAAACGAAAAACAGGATTTTCGAAATAAAAGGCAGACTTCCCAAAGAGGTCAGTTACAATTGGAGGAATTTAGTCTCCTCAGCTTCAATCCCCATGCCTCCTGGAAAAGAGCAATCCTCATAATAACCAGTGTTTTTCTGCTCTTCTGTCTCCTGTCCCATCTTTCAAGGAAATGACCAATCTTGTCACTGCTTTCTTGTTGGTGATGGTTTTTCGAGACAGGGACTCTGTGTGTGTAGACTTAGCTGCCCTGGAACTCAATCTTTAGACCAGGCTGTCCTAGAACTTATAGAGATCTGCCTGCCTCTGCCTCCCAAGTGCTGGGATTAAAGGCGTGTGCCACCACTGCCTAGCTATCCTGTCACTTTCAAGTCCTTTTCTGTCTCTAACACTTGCGCTCAGACCCTCAGAACATGTATTCTATTTTTCTGAATGAAATGTCCAGACTCTAGAATAGAAAGTATCTTTAAATTGCTGTGTCTCTGAACTTTGTGAAGTACGACATCATACTAATTACAGGGCTGGGCTGACTTGAAGGCCAGCTGTCTTTCCTGCCCAGGTCCTCGGTGTCTCATCCTAATACTGCCTCCAGTATTGAAGAACAATGAATGGGATACTAATTTCACAAGCACGTGCAACTCTGATCTTTCAAATAAAGATAAGATAAAAAATTTAATAATTGGGCAAAGAAAAATAGGTAATTAAATCATTTTCTCTCAAAGATTTTTCACCTCTACTTCTACTCTCCCATATTAGGCTACTCAGCAAAACAAAACAAACAAAAACTCTGAAATATAAAATTTATAATTTTTCCTAAAATCCTTGAAATCTTCAGGTGAGACTGTATGCATCTTGTATATTAATGAGCTGGCCAATGGCCCCTAACCCTAGGAAACTTAACAGGAACCTGACACTTCCAAGACTGAGAGGCAAGGTTAGAAAAGGAGGACACAGGGGTTTACAGCTAACTAAACCAACAAAGCGACTAATCCCAAATGAGTAATGAAGCTTTGGTAAAACCCAAAGGAATGTTCGACAGCTCAAAGTGTGGAAGTTTCTGGAGTGCACAGGTCTTCCCCCACCCATGCGCCAGGCTCCGTGTGTTTCCGTCTTTACTGGCCAGTACCTTTATGGTCATCCATAGGTGTGTTACTGGTTCAGTGGGAACTCTAGCAAATCGACTGAGTCGGCAGAGGGGTGTGCGGCCACCGCAACTTTCAGCTGCTCAGTTGATCAACTTGGAGCCGGCAGTTCATCTGAAGTATATGAGGTTAGTCTCTTCAAGGTGAAACCTCAGCCACAAGCCCAAAGCCAAACATAGCCACTTTCACACAGGTGTGAAATGCATTTTATTTCACCTGACACATCCCCCTTCACCGGGACCGAGTGTAACACATATCTAATGGGTCACCTGCTGGTGGGACTGCCTGTTTGGACCTCCTCAGTCAGCCAAGCACCTGACATGCACCTGAACACGCAGACAGAGGCTAGGCCAGCTTGGCAAGAAGTGTGAACCACACAGCTTCTTCCTTGAGAGGGAAGGGAAAAGAAGGTATGTCTAACTTTCCATCTTTCCAGGGGTCTTGAACTGTCATCCTGACTTGAAGTGCTGACAGAGTAAGTTTTGGATGCCAGGGGAGTGCTGAGTACTAGAGCACCAGAAAACCTGCAGTACCAAAGGCAGGCACCAGAGGGAGCAAGAACCCCTTACTAATTCCTGAAAAGAAAGTTCCCCACTTGGGAAATTACATACATGCAAAGTCCAGAGAACACACAGCCGTAAAAGATTTGAGAGGTTCCAAAACTATCTAGGCTGGTGGGTGAAGGTCCTCTATGTATGAAACTTGTCCATAAATGACTGGGAAAGGCAGCTGTTACTCCATTCTCTTGGTATGTCTAATGGGAAACAGATAACTGGGGGAAATGTCCTAGGAACCAAAGAAATCAAACCTAGCCAGGCATGGCACCTCCCTTCTGTAAACTCAACATGTGGGAAAGCTGCCCACATGAGATAAAGGACTGCCATGAGTAATAATATAGCCTTGCTACAGAGTAAGAGCTTGTGCAAACACAACAAACAACCCAACAACACATATAAGTCAAAGAATTCAAAGAGGGAAGAAATTGTACTAAAGAAAGTCAAGACATTACAAGAAACAACACAAATAGCTGAATGAAACCATAGAAGTGATGCAAAAACAAGATGAAAATACCAACAAAGTGACAGAAGTTATCTAAAAACCAAGCAAAAACTACAGAAATTGAGAACACCGAAACTGAGTTAAAATATTCAACTTTAGATATTTCAACTTTAGATTTCATTAAAGAACTCAGTAACCTTGAAGGGCCCTTTAAGACCATGGAGTAGAAGGAACAAAAAGAAAGAGCATTTAAGAAAAGTAACACTTGAGGGTCTGAGACACCATCAAGGTGACCAACACACGCGCACGCGCATGCGCGCGCACACACACACACACACACACACACACACACACACACACACACACACACACACGAAAGATCTAGTGCAGTAAAACAGAGCTAGCATAAAAAAAGCAATTATAATTCAGAATTTACTAAATGAGTGAAAGGAAATGGGCTTCTGCATTTTTATTACACTTGCAGTGGCACCTTGCCTTGCCAGTGAACTTGCAGTGGTGGACACACCCTTTGGGCATGGTTTCAGGTGCAGACCTGATCCATTATAAGGTAGAGGAGGGGCTGGCTGGCACTCTCTTGGGTTGGGGAGAGCACTGGAAGGGCAGAGACTGCATCTCCTGGAGCAGGAAGACCACAGACGTTATTTGCTCTTATCTGTGCAAGTGCTTCCCTAATAAACACCCATTTATCATTTATCCTCTGGAAGAGCAGCCAGTACTCTTAACCTCTGAGCCATCTATCTCTCTAGCTCAGATTACAGATTTTTAAGAGATGGAGACAGAGCCAGGCAACGGTGGCACACACCTTTAATCCCAGCACTTGGATGGCAGAGGCAGGCGGATCTCTGTGAGTTAGAAGCCAGCCTGGTCTACAGAGCAAGTTCCAGGACAGCCAAAGCTGTTATACAGAGAAACCCTGTCTGGAGGAAGGGGATAAGAAAGAAAGAAATGTAGACAGAGAAAGACAAAGAGACAGAGAACAAGAACACACAAGGACTGAGTTCTAAGGCACCAACATGTAGATGTCCAGGAATTAAGTGGGGAACAACCAAAACTAGAATAGTCAGAGGAGAACCCAAAGGTGAATGAGACATTCTGAAGGCCAAATAAAGGATGTTTCCAGGGAAGGGTAACGGCTGACTAAGCCAGTTCTATAAACATTGTTATGATCACATAACAATTTAATACAAATTTATCAATCCTGGAATAATTTTATTTTAGTACCTATAGGACATTTTATCTAGGACATTTTTAACATGTATTTATTTTGTATGTGTGAAGATGGACAGAATTCACAGAATTTCCATATTTCAGAGAACAATCTGCAGGAGCTGGTGCTCTCCCTATGTGGGTCCCAGGGATCATTCAGGGTAGACTTGGCAGGGGCCTTCATCTGCTGACCCATTTCAAAAGCACTTAAACCAGAAACATCTGAAAAGATTATTCTAAAAGGTATTAATAGTTGTGTGAACAACAACAAAAAGGTTTTAGCTACACTCATTCAGACAAAATTGATATTTATCATAATTTCCCAAAAATAACAACACTGCAATGTTTTGCAAAGTTACATCATTACAGAGTCCTTCCTGTGTTTGGAAAAGACTGAGTTAAAAGCTTTGGCATATTTCTTTCCTTACTATATGTCAAAACTTATGTCAGCAAACCAGTTGTGATGTATTTTCTTTCTGCTACTTCAACACTTTTACTGGAAATAAGACCTACATTACTCATGCTAGAATATATGATATTCTTAGTGTTATTTTTATACTGATGCATCTGCCTATCCTCAGGTTTTCTTATTAGTCATCAAATGCCAAAATGAAAATGCTTCATCTCATGAAAAACTGAATAGAAAATTGACAAAGGGTTTTAAAGGAGTTCTTACAGAGTATTGGCAACATATCATGTTGTTAATGCTTTTGGTCAAGCTTCCCTATGTGTGCTGCTCATTTTAATGATTTAACAATTTTGTGATGTTCATATTTATCTCTTAAATCTGTTCCTTGAAATGCGGCACATAACCTTGTGTTATAGACATTCCATATCTCTTCTCTCTCATTACTCTAAAGTCCCCTAATCTTAGTTCTTGTCTTAGTTAGGGTTTCTACTACTGTGAAGAAACACTATGACCATAGCAACTCTTACAAAGGAAAACATTTAATTGGGGTGGTATCAGTGTAGAGGTTCAGTCCATTATCATCAGAGTGGAACATTGTGGTGTACAGGCAGACAGGGTACTGGAGAGGTAGCTGAGAGTTCCACATCTTGCACACAATCAACAGGAAGTAGTCTGTCTCACTGGGTGTGGCTTGGGCATAAATGAGATCTCAAGGCCCACCCCCCATAGTGACACACTTCCTCCAACAAGGCCATACCCACTCCAACAAAGCCACACCTCCTCATAGTGCCACTCCCTCTGGAGGCCATTTTCTCTCAAACCATCAGAGTTCTCCTTTTTCAATTCTGAAAAATTATGCAGTATGGATAACCTGATTTCAAAAGGTACTATTTATCTCCACATCAAAGAAGGAAAGTGCAAGGTGAAAAAGAAAACATCACAATACAGTGTACTATTAATTCCTTCACAGCTAAATAGCATCGTCATTTCCCTCAAAATATCACTGTGTTTAGGAAATATGGTCTGCAGTCCATTTCTTTGTCCCTTACTGTGTCTGGCCTGAGCTCCCACCATTTTCATACTCACATGGCAAAATGGACAAAGGAGTATTAGCAAAGTGTACTTACCATGAACAGAAAGATGTGTGCTGTAAGTGTAATGTCTCATGGAACTCTACACTCAGACACAAAATAGCTCGGAATTTGATTATTGCATTAGTGTCAGAGTTCTGGAAACCTAACTTACCTCTTTACTCTCCCCTCCTCTCCAGTGTGGTTACTAATGTGTGAGAACCTACTCATAAGGTGCCAATTATCCTCCTCAAAAGCAGGCAGGCAAAACTCCTGGACTCCCACCTTCCTCATGGATGGACCGGGAGGAACTAGAGATTCAAGTGCTGGTTAAAGTCACTGACAAACTAACATTCCAAATTATCCAAGCACCAAGTTTGCATCAACCCCACAAATGTTTAGGCATGACGTCAGAAGCCACAGGGTCCAGTGACTGCCAGCTATTGGGTTCAGCAAGCTGTGACAATGAACAGACTTTCAGGAATTTAACATAGGAAGCTATTTCTAGAAGAGAAATTTCAAGCTTCCTCCTAGGTAAACAGGTTTTCATGGTTCTGAAACTCAAATATCTGTGTATAGAACAAGATTCATAATTCCAGCACAGCCATATCTGAGAAAAATAACTTCCAATGACTCCAATGTACAACCTGCCTTTTGCCACTGTGTAGGACCTTTTGCATATGAACATTACCCAGTTCAAAACTCTATTACACTCTATATTTTGTTCTCTGCATATGTCTTCTCAACACTGTACTAAAGCTACTTCAATTATTTTTAGAACAAAGTGGAATATAAATTTAATTCATTCTTCGAAGTAATTTTTAAATACAAGAACCTCAGTTTGGGTCACAGATATCACTGTCTTACATACATACCTGATAATACAGATTAAATTTATCCATTTAATAAACATGTTCTGAGTGTCTCTTCTGTATCACCGTTCACAGTTCTTGGAAAATATTAGTGAAGAGGATGCCAATCTGAGCTGAATCCATGAATAACTGTAGTGGTATCTTGTTTGTAGAAGTAAAGCCTGTCTGAAGATCAGAGAATGGAGCTTGCCACTAGCTAACCATAGAGGTCTGGAGGTCTGTACAGACAGACAGGAAGGAAGTGAGATGGCTGGGCAGAAACAGCATTGCAGAACAACCTTGAAGGACCATCCTGTCCTTTGGCAAGTTCAGCAGTCACTTTTCTTTGTAAACTGCATGTCCAATCTGGACAGCATACTGTCAGCAGCTGAAGCAAGGGCACTTTCTTGCCCAGTGGCTAACCTGTGCCACAAAAAAAGTAAACTCCATGTGGAGTTTCTTTGATGCCCATCATCTTCTCTAACATAGATAACAGAGCAGAAAAAGGGAATAGAAATGCTAAGCTAATAAAATAACATGGTTAGACAAAGCTCCACTGAAACATCCAAAGGACATGAAGAAGACAGTCATCTAAGATAAGAGCACCTCAAATGTAAGGAATCTCAAACACAGAGATTCTAACGCTTCAGAACAGAGATCTGGCATTTCTAGGGGAATTGCCTGGGCCACTATCCTGGTCACTATCCTGTTGCTGTGATGAATGCCCTGATAAAAGGCACCTAAGGAAGGAAGAATTCTCACAGTTCCAGAGTGCAGTCCACTGTGCTAATGTAATCAAGGCTTGAGGAGCTTGAAGCAACTCATCACACTGTGCCCAATCAGGAAGGGCAGAGCAATGAATGCTGGCACTTTGCCCACTTTCTTTTCCTGAGTCCAGGATGCAAGCCCTTGATGTTGCTGGCCACTTTTAGTATGGATCTTCCTACCTCCAATAATCTAAACAAGATAATACTGGACAGGTGTGCCCAACGGCTTGTGTCCTAGGAGAATCTAGATCCCATCAAGATGACTATCAACACTAGCCACAAGTCCATCCTTTGTGAACTTAATACCCAAACACATCAGTTTGAAGCTGTCTTTTTCCCAGAATTTCATGACCATCTGTTGAAATTTTTTTTTAATTATAGTCACTTGTGTGTGTGTGTGTGTGTGTGTGTGTGTGTGTGTGTGTGATGTGCATGCTCCACAACACACATAAAGATGTCAGAGGACAAGTTCCAGGAGTAGGTTCTCTCCTTCTACAAGTTTGGTCTTGGAGATCAAACAGGTCAAAAGGTAAAGTAATACTTTCTGTTTTCCTACCAGTCCTCATTGCCATCCTATAATGCAGAAATATGTTCAATTCAACTTCAAAAGTCCCTATAGTGTTCAACAGTTCCAACACTGTTCAAAAATCCAAAGTTTTATTTGAGATTTGAGGAAACCTCTTAACTGTGAGTTCCTAGAAAATAAAGAACAAGTTACATACTTCCAACATAAAATGACACAAGTAAACATTCCTACTCCAAAGGGGAGCAATAGAGGCACAGCAAGTAACTATCACACCAAAGCACTACTAAAACCCAACAGAGAAAACAGCAACCCTGCAGTACCAGTCTGGCATCTTCAGCTTGTGATGGGATTTTCTGCAACTGGGTAGCCACATCCCCCCCCCCAGGCATGCTGCCTTAGGCACACATAACTCTCTCTTGAGTCAGCTTCACTCTATGGATGAAGTTTTCCTTGGCAGAAGTCCCACAGCTCTGACATCAACATTACAACTTAGACACCACACTCATAGCTCCATGCAAGTGGCCTCTCAGGCCCCCTGTAGGGACTCTGACCTTGCTACACACTGCTTGGCCTCAGCTGCTCTCTTAAGTTGCATCCCTCAATCTTTCATCTTTCACTGATTTCAAAATTAGGAACCAGTGGACAACTATGCCAAGTTCTGCTAGCTCAAGACAGCTTGGCTCCCTGGACCACAGCCACCTCAGATTCTGTGTGCTGACCGTAAGAAACTCTTGCAGGCAACTGCTTCCAAAGGATTAAGAACCTGTTTGGTTTAGACTTTCTTCTTTTGAGTGAGTTTATACTCTCATAAAGAGAAGAATCTGATGGGTAGGATTTTGCCTTCAGGCCTTTCCTATTATCTAGTGCAGCCCAGCTTTCTCTTCAGTGATGATCTATTTAACAATTTCAAATGCTTTTGCAGCACCACCCTGATTGCTATCCTGTCTTGAGATTTTTCTCTGCCAGACAAGTTAGTCTATTCCCTTCAAATTCTACTTGACTCAAGTTCTCAGGATGTGGGCCCAAAATGTCACAGGAACAGTCCCAGCTTAGGTCATGACTGAATTCTTGTTCTCCTGTGAAACCAACTGTCCACATCTCTCTTTTCATTCCAGTCTACCAAGTTCCCAGCATAATGGCCATTAAGTTCTACCTATAATATCCAAAAATTCTAAGCTCTTCCACCTTCTTCCCACTCACTAGTTCCAAAGGCCTATGAGCAACATGTTCAAGTTTATCCCATCAAAGGCCCCACTTCTTGGTATCAACTTTCTTAGTTACTTGTCCTGTAGTGATGACTACCCCGAAAAAGCCACCTAAGGAAAGAGGGAATTATTTTAGTTTACAGTTCCAGGGTGCAGTCCGTCGTGCCAAGGGAGTCAAGGCTTCAGGAGCTAAAAAGCAGCTCCTCACATGGTATCCACAGTCAGAAAGAGCAGGGCGATGAATGCTGGTGCTCTGCCCCATTTCTTCTTTTCATGAAGTCCGGGGTACAAGCCCACAGAACAGAGCTGCCCACAGGGTGGGTCCTCCTACCTCAGTTATCTAGACAGGATAATCCCTGACAGGTGTGCCCAGTGGCTCCTGTCCTAGGAGAGTCTAGATCCTATCAAGTGGACTACAAACACCAGCTACCACAAGCAGTCTGTTACAAATGAACTACAATAAATAAGTAAACAAACAAACAAACAAATAAATAAATGACAGTAGTGGCTGATCAGGTAAGGCCCTGAGAAACTAGTATAAGGTTTGAGATGTACTTGTGGAATGAAATGTTGCTCAAGGTTCTGAGCAAAGGAAGTTACATGAGCTAGAAGTCACTGTAATCAGGTATCTAGATGACACTAGTACATGTAGGAAGAATTGGTTAACAAAAGCTTACTGAATCTCTACTACCTCCTAGTGTTCCCTAGAACTGGACATACAGTAGTAAAGGAGATAGGTGAGAAGGTGAGAAATAATATTTGGAGAGAGATGGGCAGTATGAGTTCAATAAATAGAGTTAAGATGCTGTATTAGTTACTTTCCTGTTGCTATGACAAAACACCATGACTAAAAGCCACCTATAAAAGAAAGTTTATTTGAGCTTACGTTTCCAAAGGGGTACGGAGTCCATCATGGTGGAAGGTGTGGCAACAAGCAGCAGGCCTGGCAGCAGGAGCAGGAAAACATAAGCTCACATCTCAACTGCTAGTACAAAGCAGAGAGAGAAAACTGGAAACAGGATAGGGCTTAGGCTCCCAAACGCTTCCCCAGTGACATACTTCCTCCAGCTAGGCTGCACCTCCTAAACAGTGCCACCAACTGGGTTCCAAGTATTCCAAATGCCTAAAGCTATAAGGGACATTTACCATCCAAACCACCAGAGACATGGAGAAAAAAAAAAAAAAAAAAAGGTACAGGGGAACTGGAAGATCATTGCTTAATAGACTAAACATTTGGGGCTGAATTCTAAAGGCAATAAGACATCAATAATTTAAATCAGGGGACCACAAATATTACAACTAAATTTTTAAAAGATTACTCAAAATGTAGTGAGATTAGAGGAAACAAGAATAAATATAGAAAACCAACCAAGAGATTTCACAGAAGTGCAGACAAATGTGGTAACAGAATAAAAATGTAGAGTTAGGCTTGAATAAGATACTTTAAAGATATTTAGAAAATAGATAATTAGAAAATAGAAAAGACAAAAGACTAATGTTAGATTAGATTTTTAAAGGTTGGATATAGACCAGTGATAGCCAAGACATCCAATTCATGTTTTGTGGGTTTTTTTCACAGATAGCTGATATTTTCTGCATGCAATGTTGTAAAGATCAATGTGAGTTTCTGGTTAGAGGAAGGGGCCAAGGAACAACAAAAAGTCAACACAAACAGTCACATGCCTTTTCATCACAGCTGCCAACTGTCATACACCTCACAGGCTTGGTTCTCAGAATCCATCAGTTTGGTCTGCCTCCACCAGTTAATGAAGCTTGGTCAGGACTAGGAAACAAGCAGTGAGTGTCCACATTTCACGACAAATATTTACATCAGCAGGATTATATGCACTTAGTAATTTGTATAGGAGAAAATCAGTATTTTGAACAGCCTTCTGTTAAATTTAAACAAGTAATTCCAAGACATGAATTAAGTAAAGTATTTAAGTGCACTAAAGAAAGAGACAGGTGCAGAGACGGTAGGTAAAATGCTTGGTATGCAAGTATGAGGGCCCTAGTTCAGATACCCAACACTCATATAAAAGCTGGTGGCACACACACTGGAACAGGCATGCACACATATCCAGTGAGTCCAATGCATCAGTACACACATAACACACACAAAGTCAAAACGTCCATACCATGTTCCTGCTTCTCTGTGGCCACAGAACATAACGCTTTCTGGAAAGTGTCACTTCTTTGGGTCTTGTCTACATTAATATAAGAAACAAAAGGGACCCTGAACTCATAGAAGCCCCATGTGACATCAAATCTGTAACCCTACATAGTCCCAAGAGTGTAAATAGGAGGATACTGGGGGCTTACTGGCCAGCCAGCCTAGTTCAAACTGTGAGCTCCAGGTTCAGTGGAAAATCCTGTCTGAAAAATAAGGTGAGAAGTGATTGAGGTACATATCCTAACATTGTGTGTGTGTGTGTGTGTGTGTGTGTGTGTGTGTGCGCTTTAATATTCTTTGTAATACACACACACACACACACACACACACACACACACACACGGTATTAATTAAACTTAGAAATAAGATGCATCTGTAATAAATCAGTTTACTGTGCCATAGTAAAAATTTTAGAATTTGATAAGGGCTGTCAAAATAATCTAGTGTACCCACCCCCTCCCTTACAATGCCGCCACCACCACCACCACAGCATTCCTGAAGCTCAGACTCACTCCGGCTACCCTAAGCACCTGTAGTTCACTGCTTCTCAAGCACAGTCCATCCCACTGGGCCTATTCAAAATTAATTCTTCTTCCATTCAGAATTAATTCTGCACTCATAGTGGACAAATGTACTTCCTAACTTTCCTCAGCTCTTGCAAGATCTTTTATTTTATTGAAAAAAACCAAACTAAACCAAACCAAACCAACAAACAACAAAAAAAGACAAAACAACAACAAAAAACAGTCCTGGTCCCCCTATGCTACCACACCAGGTCATTCCTTTCTATGAGCAAAACAATACAAAAAAAAAAAAAAAAAAGGAAAGAAAAATTAAAAAGTTTTCTTAAGCATTAAAGTGTGTCTACTAATTAAATCTGTTTGTCTATTTGTGCTTTATAGAGTAACAAGGTCTACTTAACCATATTCACACATAACTGAACAGCAGGAAGGATTATGGCCTACTTTAATTGATATGGAAAAGCAGTAAATCAAGCTTTTTTCTTTCCCTTTTCCAATACCATGAAACAGACTCTTAAGAAACCCTCAATTCTGTTTACTGGATGAGTCACCCTCAACCCAGTCCAATAGTTTGTTAAAGCTTAAAGCAATGATTCTCATCCTTCCTAAAGCTGAGACCCTTTAATACAGTTCCTCATATGGTAACCCTCAACCCTAAATCTATTTTCATTGCTACTTCATAACTGTAATTTTTCTACTGTTGTGAATCCTAATGTAAATATTTTTAGAGATAGAGTTTGACAAATGGCTTAAGAACCACTGGCTTAAAGCTTCTATTCCTGAGATATGTCTACTTTCCTGTCACTTGAACCTTTGGAATAATCCTTAAACTCCCACCACCACCACCACCACCACCACCAAGACAGAGTTTCTCTGTGTAGCTTTGGAGCCTATCCTGGAACTAGCTCTTGTAGCCCAGGCTGGTCTCCAACTCACAGAGATGCCCTGCCTCTCCTTCCAAAGTGCTGGGATCAAAGGCATGTGCCACCACCACAAAGCTATAATCCTAAAACTTCTACAATTTGTTAAGCTACTCTTAAAATCATGAATTAGGCCAGCACAGGCCCTGGTCTGAGCCCTTAAAATGGCTGATTTTTAGTAACTTCCTATCTGGAATTCTGGCTTTCCAGAAGCAGGGGAGTGGGGGAATGGGCGTGCGTGCGTGTGTGTGTGTGTGTGTGTGTGTGTGTGTGTGTGTGTGTGTGTGTGTGTAAGGGGGGAGGGACAGAGAAAACACTAAATACATAAACTAATGTATCTCTAGCAATTCTATGTTCTCCTCAGGAAACATTTATGTTCATGTCCATTTCCTTTATTTCTATGTGGAATCTATAGCCTTTAGCATCTTGACTCAGGGAAGCAATCTACCATTGGATTTAATTCAGTAGTATCCTTTTTTTTTCTTCAGCAAAACCATACTCCTCCTCCTCCTCCTCCTGATACCCTGCCTGTGGTTGTCCCTTGACTGTGAGGGCTAATGTTGTCAGCTGACGCAGTTAAAATCATGTAGGTGATGGGCTTCTTGGCAAGTGGATGAGGGATTACCTAGAGTATATTTAACTACGGTGGGAAGACCCACCCATTGCAGGGGGCCCTGTGCCCTATGCAGGGCATGTATAAAGTGGAGAGAGCAAGCTAACCTCTGTAATGTCTTCTTCCTCTCCACAGTAACAGACCACAACCCAGACCTGTGAGCTAAACCCTTTCTCCTTTAAGTTGCTTGTGTTATTTATCACCAGCAAGAAAAGAAAGTAAGATGGAGCCAATAGTGATTAATCCCAAAGACCTTAAGGGAAAAAAGTATCATTTAACAGAGATAACTACATGCAAAATGCAAAATACAAAATATTATGCTAACAGCAATATAAAACACAGCTCTGGCTAGGCATTGGTGGTGCACGCCTTTAATCCCAGCACTTGGGGGGCAGAGGCAGGCAGATCTCTGTGTGTTTGAGGACAGCCTGGTTTATAGAGTGAGTTCCAGGATAGGCTCCAAAGCAATACAGAGAAACCCTGCCTCAAAAAACAAAACAAAACAAACAAACAAAACACACACACATGAGACAGAGAGAGAGAGAGAGAGAGAGAGAGAGAGAGAGAGAGAGAGAGAGAGAGAGAGAGAGAGAGAGAGAGAGAGAGAGATCTGAGGCTGGAGAGATGTCTCAGGCTTTAGGAGCACAGGCTGCTCTTCAAGAGAAACTGGGTTTGATTCCCAGCACTCACATGGTGGCTCACAACCATCTGTAACTACAGCCTCAATAGATCTGTCACCCTCTTCTGGCCTCAACAGGCAGGCAATTCATGCACATGGTACACAGACATACATGCAGGGAAAACACCCATATATATAAAATAAAAGCAAATACATTTTAATACAAAGCAAAAACAAATAAATAGGCCTATAGCCCCAGGTATTCCAGAGGTTGGGAACAGAGGATAACTTGACTGTACTTTAGATAAATAAAATTCCAGGCATCACTGGGTGTGTGTCTCAATAATACAAGCATATGCTCAGCACCTACAATTCCCAAGTTTGATCCCCGGAGCCATAAATAAAGAACAAAACAAACAAAAAACTCTTAGATACCTAACACATTAAAACCTGTTTCTATTCCATTCATCATGACCTAGACCCTAGATTTAATGACTTTCACTGGATTTTTTTTAACAAGATACACAATCAATGGAGTCATATACTTATGTAGCTTGTATAACCTACTCTCAAACTAAGTCTCATTAATAAAGTCTGTATTTTTACATTCTTGGGAAATTCCCCAGTCCTATTGTAATGCAGCTAATGCTAATATTCTAAATGTCCCACAATAAAAGCCTAAAAAGCAAAGAACCTAGAGAAATAAAAGTCACCAGACATATTTGTTGAATCCAAGGTAATTGGCCAATTCAGTTTTCAGAGTAAGACTACCCATTCACGGTTCTCTGAATGTTCTTTCTGGCTTACTGGTTTTACTGAGAGAGAACACGTCATTCTCTGAAATGTCTTAAAACAGTTCCAAACACAATGAACAGAGTAGAGCAGCTGGGGAAGTGGCTCAGCGGTAAGGATTCTAGAGGACCCAAGTTCAATTCCCAGCACCCACACGGTGGCTTGCAATGTCTGTAACTCGAGTCCCAGGGGATCCAACACCTCTTCTGGCCTCCACAGGCACCAGGTACACACATGGTACACAGATATAATTACAGATAAAACACCTATATACCTAAAATTTTAAGACAAGAAAAACAAAGTGAGATGGTAAGTGTAAAACTTTGCTTAAAGAGTACAGAGTCCCTGGGCAGGGCAGAGTACAAGCCCAGAACAGGGCAGGGTCATGGGTTTGATCCTTTAGTACCACAAGTGTGCAGAGCACCCAAATGAAACAAATCCCATCCCATTCAGCGACACTGAGCCACTCAAAGAACCCTGCAAGTAAAGGTAAGAGCAGCCACTTCTCTTGGTAAGACCAGAGACAAGCCATGTGCTGCTCATGAGTACCGAATTCAGCAGCGTGAATTCGCACTCCCAACAATCTGAAAGTTTAAAACATACACAATGTCACCAAACCCTCCCTGCAGCTCTGAAAAGGCAGTGGAGCCCCAGTCCTAACAGTGCTGGGATAAAGACAGTCTCAAGGGTAATGACAGGCTCCTGTGTTTAGTGAACTGACCACAGCTTTGCTGTTTGTTTCATAGTGCTCTGAAAATACATGCACAAAGAGGACAAAGAGAACACCTAACCCTTCTTCCTACTTTACACATCTAGTCCAGGTTCTTTGTGTGTGTGTGTGTGTGTGTGTGTGTGTGTGTGTGTGTGTGTGTGTGTGTGTACACGCGTGCGCGCACGTGCGCAAAGATGTATGCTGCTTACAACCACAAATGAATCATGCTGCACACACAGCATGTATGTCTCTGGCACTTTTCTCAGTTAATAATGGACCTTGGTTTAATAGTGCATCTCTGGCTCCACTTCCTCATTTACATTGGCTGCCAGGTGCTACCCATGTGGACGTTTCTTATTTAACCAAACTTGTGTTGTAGCACTGCTTATTTCTAATTGTCCTTATTTTCTATTTCAAACAATATTGTGATATATAACTATATGCAGATATTTGTATGCAAACAGTAATTCCATGTGCAAGATGAATTATTACAAGTGGAGCCTGTTAACAGGATTAAGCAAATGCAAGCAAGAAACCAGCACATCTACAAAGGAGACAAGAAAATGCCATATATTACCAAAGTTAGGAGCTGAGTGATGAATTAGGAAAATGGAGATAGGGAAAAAAGGAAGGAAAGGAGGAGGGAGCAAAGAAGAGAGAAGACAGAAGGCAGAAAAGGAAACTTTATTTCTTGGGACAGAAAGAAAAAAGATTAAGAGAATAAAGAAATTGGAAAAGGGAGAAGAAATTACACAAATAAGACTAAAAGGGGGCAAGATAAGAGAAAAAAAGATATGGTTTCTCTTGTAAACCTAAGGCACATAAGAGGGTTACTCAACATTTGAGACACTCACTATTTCATAGATAAGCTTGGTTGCAGCATTATTTAGGTGAGTGAGTATTTGAGCCTTTATTTTAGGCTACTTCTACCAGGCTTGAAGCATGGGGAAGAGAATCTCCCAAAAAGGAAGACTCCATAGTACACCTGGTTTTCTTCCCTTTCATTCCTGAGCTCTGAACAGGGAAACAGTCACACTGCCTCATACAAACAAAGCATGTCTCTCCTTGAAAGATCCTGATTTTAAAAACAGAGATTTAGGCCTCTTTTACTGCCTTCTTAAAATTTCGTTGGCTCAACCAGGGCTATTCTAATACATCATCTAATATAAAACACAGACAACAACTCACCTCTTTCGAAGTGTTAGGATTTGAATGCCACAACGCAATTTGACTCATGTTTTGTCCGTTCATGTATCAGGGGTTTCTTTACATGAGGTCCATTTCAGAGTCCATAGGTAGCAGGGTTCTGCAAAACTGAAAACCTCAAAAACATCAATGGATAGCAGCTATGCCATGTGAACACTTAGATACGCAGTTTAGTGGACATGATTCTGAACATGACTTTAGTGACCAAGACTATATGAAAACAATAATACTGACCTAGAAGATCTCAAAATGTAAATGTCTTTTATCATATTTAAGTGTGTTCTATTATGGTGGCACAGTAACTACATATAAAATGGAGTGAATGGGATATCAGTACTGTCCAGGAATTGGGAAAATAAGATCTAAATGTAGACAAACATAAACAACTGCAAAAGGGGATTTGCATGTTTACTTTTGGAGTTTTCAACTGACTTGAAGAAAGGCTTAACTTGATAACCTAAAGATGCTTACTACGTTTCTTATATAGAACACCACCGTGCAGCATAAATTCATGGTTCCTACCTCATTCTATCCAATCTAATGACACATTTCTGGACCCTCTCAGGATCTGCTTTTCACCGGATAGCCATTGCACAGCCACCTCACTGGGACTGCATGTAGGTGATGCATCTGATTACACAGCACTATCAGCACGGTATTCCATTTGATACAGCCTAAACAAAGATGGTTACAGTACTTGTTTTTGTAGGGTGCATGATCACTTTTCATTACATTAATGGCGCTTTTAACAAAGGAAACACTTTAATCTTGAAAAGTTGTGGGGGTTTTTTATTTATTTATTTATTTATTTATTTATTTATTTATTTATTTATTTATTTTGCGGAGGGAGTTGTTACAATCGATCCTTGTGTCTATACACAGCAGGTGAAGATAGATAGATATTTATAAATCACTGGCTTTATATTCGTTGCAATTCTCATTTATCTTTCAAGTGTCGGTTGCTAATGTAAAACGTTTTTAAGAAAAAAGCTTACACCGCTAAAAAGAAAGCACTGATAACATCAACTACCAGCAGTTATTTATCACCTGCGGCTTATTTATTATTCGATAACCTCCCTGGTATCGCACCCCAGAAAGCTCTTCCCAGAAAAGAAAAGGTAGCTGCAGGAAGCCAGATAAGCGCCTAATCCTCTCCGCCAGGAGATTAGGGTCCTTTTGTAAATTTCACTAACTTTAAAAACCAGACGCGTCCTGATTTTCTTCTACACCCGCATCACAGGGCAGGGAGGGGGCAAGCGAAGTAAACTGGGGTCGCATGCATGCAGAGGCTGGATGCTGACACCCGGGATGCACTCGGCGGCCGCGCCAGTCCCTTCCTTACACAAGACCGGGTCGCTGCCCCTACTCCATCGCGGGCTGAGTAGTGGGCAGCGAGCTCTGCTGAGCGCACCTCGGCTGCCCCAGACGCCACGTCGCCAGCACCCGCCGGCGCCGCCAGGTTCCTAGAAGACTTACTTCTTCAAGGTTCCCGGCGGGAAGCCAAGTTCGCACGCCCGCGAGCCTTCCTCTTGCAGCTGTCCTCCGACAGCGCTGGACACGCGCCGCAGCGCGCAGGCGCCGCCTCCGCGTCAACGCTTCCGCGTGTGACGTCACTTCCGGCACCGGCTGCTCCGGCGCTGGTCCTGGCTCCCAAGGTTCCTTATTCGCTTGCAGGTCCTGGGCTGCCTGACCAGTCCACATTAGCTGGGCGTCTGGGCGAAAGGGGACCCAAGACCCCTGAGACTTTCAGATGTCCCTGCTAGGGGTCAGCCTCTGAGTCTGCGTTCATTGGCTTCGATGCTGCGCGGTTCACTTCCGAGGCCTGACCCAACTGTGAAAACCACTAGTACCCACATCTTGGGGCTGTTGTTACTTGAGATAGCGCAAAGAAAGTTCCAGCATACTGCAATAAACATTAACTCTTATGTTTCCCCCTAATGATGGACTCTCTTTTTCCACGCTGGAACACGTGTGAATGAAAGCCTGGAGTACTACTTTTTGTTCAGTGGTTACCTGACTACTTTCTCCTTTGGAACTGGATATAACATGTATATAGGAACCGACCCGAAGCCTAATTGAAAATATCTGCTGAATTACCATGCTAAGTGGCAAGGGAAAACTCAGGCTGTGCCGAGAGAGAGAGAGAGAGAGAGAGAGAGAGAGAGAGAGAGAGAGAGAGAGAGAGAGAGAGAGAGAGAGAGAGAGAGAGAGAGACAGACAGACAGACAGACAGACAGACAGACAGACAGACAGAGGGGGGAGGGAGGGAGGAGTAGGGAGGGAGGGAGAGAGAGAGAGAGAGAAAGGTGGAAAGACACACTTCTCCCTGGGAATAGCAGAAGTGGTGGACCATCGAAGTCTTGGTGGGAAATAATCTGGAGGACCTGCATGTTTCCTGGAGGAGGTGATGGGAATGGGGGGAGGGCTTCTTGGATCCCTGAAAATGCAAGACCTCTGGGGCCCCTAAAGGGGAGGGGGACAGGAAGAAGGGCCAGTGGAGGGATGAAGCCATGACCAGCTGTCTTGCATTCAGCAGGAAGAGAGTTGGGCACAGTTGATTTACCAGGATCATTTTGGTATCATTCTTAGTGGATTCCCTTTCTGAGAATACTGGCTCATCAGGTGGAGGGGCCATCATCCTTAGGTCTTGTTCTCATGGAGGTGTCAGGGATCTGTCAGAAGGTGCGCTGGGAGCATAAGGTAACCTGTTATAGCTTGAAAACTCAGTGTTCATGTGATGGTTCTGAAGGTTCCCAGGACCTCGTGAGCCTCTTCCTCCTCCTGCCTCTGGAAACAAGGGTGAGAGTCTGAGTGAGCCCTCCAACAAAGCTGGAGGAGAGAGAGAAAAAAAAGCTCTGGGTTCAGATGAAGGTTGGCCCAGTGGGGAGGGATCATATGGGAAGTGCTCTTGTAAGACCTGCAAGAGCGTGGTCCCTCGCACTCCCCCCAAATCACTCACGAGAAGCGGTCTTGATGCAAACGCATAAGGTTCTTTATATTCCAGTATACTGGGGCCGTAAGCCATACACCATGCAGGGTAGAGGGCTCAGCGACAACCCTAGCGCAGAATTGAGACAGCTTTTATAGGGTTACAACAATGCCCATGCATTGTGTACCGATCACCTCGTAGCATCCAGTGCAGACCAATTAATTTAAAGCATCCAAGCCCGCTCTTAGACCAGGAAGTCTGCTTTCGCACAGGCTTCTGGGTTTGGCGACACGGCTCATTTCCTGTGTCCATTCACTCACAGGCTACCGTAAACATTAAAGTAGGTGATCCTCAGTTTGGGACTTAAGACTCCCAGCTTCCTGGGGTCACTTGAGAATTAGACTATATTTTTCCATCCTAACACTCTCTGCAAGATGCTGTATTTAGAATATCACATGCATAAGGATCTTTTCCTAAAAGTTCAAATTTAAATTCTGTGTCTGTTCATTTTTGTCTGTTGTGAGCATTTTCTTTCCTTAAATCACTGAGGTTTCTTTCAAAAGTACACGCTGCCAGCCAATTATCGTGTGCCTTTCTTTTCATGTGCCCTTGGTAAGAGCCAATTGTTCTCTCCAGCTTTTCTTAGACATCCTTGGCACAGCCACCTGTAAGTCTCCAGCTCCTTGGTGGCATGGCTAATCCAATCCCTCTTGTCCCTTTGGAAAGTTCTTCGTAGTCTAATTTGCAGTTTTCTTCTGCTGTTGATTTCTTGTGAAGCTTCATTTCATTGTCTTGGTGCAGCTCCGTCATCACTGTGGGTTTCTGCTGAAGCTTCTGTTTCTCATTTTCAAGGTGTGTGTTACCTGACTGCAGAGACACTTACTCAGACTACAGACTTCTGGTATGCTCCATTAGATCATCGTTTGTTTTATCTACTTTAGAAAACTAAGTGTAAATTTGGTTTCTTTCTCCTTCTGAGGCTTTTAAATAAGCACTTAACTTAGCATAAATTAGCTTCTTCAAAGCTCCCTTCGGCTGGTTACATAAGTGCACATCATTTTCTAAGTCACTCCTGACTTCTAAATCCAGATCACCCTCATCTGTTACATCTTCTCCAAACACGGAAGTCCAAGCTTTCATCCTTAGGAGGCTCTCCATCAGAGACTTGATCTGATTTTCTTTACCATTTAGGACTTGCTTTGCCTGTACTTTGGATTCTTCAAATGTTACTTTCCTGAATTCATTTCTGAAACACATGTCCTGTATGCTTGTTTTCTCTTCTCTATTATCAGGGTAAAGATTATTGTCGACCCTGGCCAGAAACTTATGGAGGTTGCCCTTATTGGTCCTGTAAGAGACACAACGCATATTCAGGAACATACTATACCTTTTATGCAGAATGAGGAATTTTTATGTTCTGATTAAAGACTCATAGCACCCCAGATGGGAGACAGGGGTCATTGGTAAACTTTACTATAGTAAATATTACAGCTGCCCATCAGGCACGCTCACAGAGGGTGCACATCCCACTCTCTCAAACCCTAATATAGACATGGTAGAAGTGGTCCAAAGGTCCTCAAAGTTCGTACCTCCTTAATATCATCCCTTCTGATGACACTGATTCCACCTCCCTGTCATACCATCTCTTGTTTCAAACCATAATCTCTATATATCAGCTATTGAATAATGCCTTGCCAAACCACTTTGAAAAATGCTGGTTGTGCATCCCTCCTGAGTCAAACAACTGCCATTTATGGCCTCACCCATTGTCTTATTAGGCTTTCCTACTTTGCCATTAGTAAACTGCTCTGAGCCAAACACTACTACCACCCCCTATGTCTCCCATATCTCTCTCTTCCGTATTGCAGACTGCTTTAACTCCTCAGGAACACACCTTGTGGGCACTCTGAGTTCTGCAGATTGCAATAATACCACATTGCTAAGTACTACCACACAGCCCCTGTGTCCAAGCATTCACAGTGCTTTTCAGTTCTCTGTGGCACACAGGTAAACCACTGCCTACCTACCAGGTGGTCAGGGACTTGTGCTGGTGTTCCTTTTCCCTAAATTGGGGATGGTATGTGGTGAAGAGCCCTTGCCAGCTTCCATCACTGAACTTATAGCAGCACAGCATGACAAACAAGTAATCCAGGTCATACCCTTCCGGCAGCCCTGGAATAACTGCAGGTGTGGCCACTGGAGCGGCAGGACTGACTACTTCCCTAACTGTGTACCATAGGCTTTCCTTGTAGTTTGCCCAGGATTTCCAACAGGTAGCTCAGACTATCCTCACCCTTCAGTCTATGCAGAATGTTACTTCTATGTTAACCAATCAGGTATAACCTCAGAGGGACCTTCAAAAACATAAGGAACAGCTTGACAGCTCTGACCAGTGGGTCACTGGCAGTCCAATATGGAACTGGGTGCTACCTTTCTTTTGGGGAGGGAATGGAGACAGGGTTTTTCTGTGGCTTTGGGTCCTGCCCTGGAACTAACTCTTGTAGACCAGGCTAACCTTGAACTCACAGAGATCCATCTGCCTCTGTCTCCCAAGTGCTGGTATTAAAGGCATGCACCACCAACACCTGGCTGGATGCTACCTTTCTTAACCCCTCTTCTCTCCCTTTTCTTAATCCTACTAGTAGCACCCTGCCTTATAAACTTCTTGTCTAGATTCCTTCAACAAGTTCAAAGGATTTCTAACCAGACTTTCAACCAGTTGCTGTTGCAGGGTTACCAGTCCCTAGCTATGGAGCCAGAGGGCTGCAACACCTGGACACATCTGGACTAAGAAAACGAAGATTGTTCCATGAGCCTTGACACCCTAATTCGGCAGGGAGTAGTCTAAATGATAACACTGTCCCTTTTCCAACCCCCAGTTGTTTTGTTAATAAACAAAAAAGAGGTTAATGTAGGAGGAAAGGCCCAGCTAAAGAAACAGCCCTGAGCAGAGCCAAAGAAACACACTTTGGCCCTACAACCAGAACCAAAGAAATGCACCCTGACCCTGAAACCAGTGCCAAAGAAACACACTTTGTTCCTGCAATCAGAGCCAGTGAAAGAAATACACCCTGGCCCTAAAATTAGAACCAAACGGCTAAAAAGAACCAGTAAAAGAAACCTGACTCTGAAACCAGAGCCAAATCTGACCCCAAACCTGTGCAGAAAACCAACCAATCCCTGAGCTTGAGATCTAGCCAGTCTGAGCTCAGGGATTGAAATCTGTCCAATCCCTAACCTGGAAATCTCCCTGAACAAACTCCACCCCTATATAAAGCCTGTGTCTGTTCAGCTTGTGGGTGTCGGCTGTCCAGCTGTCCTTTGCTACCCTGGCAGAGGGCAGTCACTCTCCTGGGCCCTTCCCTCCCAATATATATCTTGAATGAGGTTTGGGTGAGATCTTCTTTCGCAGGAGCAGAGACCCTGGGCAGAGTGGAGCAGAGCAGAGCTGTAACACTTTTCACTGCTGGGGAAACCTTTGAAGCAGAGTTTTTACACTCTGCTCTTCAGGAGACTGGGGCCAAACTGTAACTTCACCAGGAAACCCTCTCCTGCTGGAGCAGAGCTGCTACACTGGGAAGCCTTTGACTGCTGCAGAGCCGTAAGCTGTTGTGCTTACTGTGACCTTCGCTCCTGGTTGCCAGAATACCTTTCCATCCAAGCTGTAACTGTAATGAAAAATTAATAACTAAAAGGTATAAATTAGGGCTTAACTCGAAAGGACAGGAACTCCAGCCAGTAGATAACTCCCTGATTGCTGAGTACAGGACCAGAGCCCACAGGCAGTTCTCAGGAGATAGAGAAGAAAGCCAGAGCCCACCACCAGCTGAGCCAACATCCTCTGTAGAGAGCCAAGAAGTGCCACGCCTTAAAGTGGCACTGGCTTCCGCCTTACATCTTCCCATTGGTGAGGGCTCTCTGGCGTAAACAAGCCCTTAATTGGTTAAGTCTGTTCAGCCTGTCTGCTTCCACATTAGAGTAGTCTATCTGCAGGGTTCACGTGGCTCACTGGGGTTGGTTAGCTCAAGGGTATTTAAGCCTGTGCAGGGGTCCCCCGGGTCTCTCTTGCGGGTCAGAGGAAACATGTTTCAAGGATCCTGATTAAAACTGCATGATGAAGATCTTCCCAGAGTTTCGTCTTCCTTGCTGGCAGGGTCAGGCGCGGTACAATCCTCTCTGCCCCATTATCTTGAGAACAAGGCCACTGAGCCTGCCGGTCTTAAAGAAAGAAAAGAAGGAAGGAAGGAAGGGAGGGAGGGAGGAAGGAAGGAAGCACACCGATGACAGTTACTATTCATTTTGATCCATGATGACCTTGTAAAGGCATTTTTGATGAAGGGTTCTATTTTATTAGAAAAACAACTTTTGTTTTCTAAGACAAGGTCTCCCTATATGGCCCAGACTGGCCTCCTACCTGAAACCCCCTAGAATTAGCCTTATGGGCATGAGCAACCATGCCTGATTTAGACCAAAGGATATTTGTAGTGCATTTTTTGGCTGTAAGGATTCTGTAATTTTGCCACAAGGCACAAAGTTAGCCAGTGATAGTTCTAGAATTTTAGAATTACATTTACTTTTCATTCACATAGGAGGCACAGAGACGTTAGAGATACAAAGATGAAGACAATGAACACTTGCCTTAGGGACAGTCCCTATCTGGTAAGGGATGCAGCCCTTTTAATGGAAAGATAGTTCAATGTTAGTATTCTCATAGGTACATCTAGTTCCAGCATTCAACACTTCCTCATTCTGGCCCCAACAAAACATAACTTGATTTTTAGAAATACACCTGATAATGTTTTCATCAAGTTAAGGTCATTAAAAAAAACAGACTTTGAAAACTTTCAAGCAATCAAGATTTACACCAATCTAATAATCAGCTAGAAGAGACTCAGACCCTGAACCCCTACGCCTTTGTCCTCGCTGGCTCTTTATTTGCCTCTTTAACTCCTTCCTAGTCACTCTTTTCTGTAATTACCTTAACTTCCAGGAGCAACAGGGAACCTCACAGGACAGATCACACCCTCCATGTATGTACCCCAGAGCAGAAATACCCACCCACCTTTTGTGTGGTGGTTTGAAAGAAAATGGTCCCCAAAGGGAGTGGCTTTGTTGGAGCAGGTATGGCCTTGTAGGAAGAAGTGTGTCACTATGGGAGTGGGCTTTGAGGACTCACATATGCTCAGCCCACACCCAGTATCTTAGTTCACTTCCTGTTGCCTTCGGATCAAGATGTAAGGACTCTGAGCCCCAGCACCAGGTCTACCGACATGCTGCCATGCTTCCCCACGTGATGACAATGGACTGACCCTCTGAAACTGTAAGCAAGCCTCCATAAACTGTTTTCCTTTACATGAGCTGCTATTCATAACCCTTCATTTCTCTTTTGTACAAAGGTTCAGTATTCTGTTAGCCCCTGGAAGACAGATTTGCAGACACAGAACCCACACTGATAAATCTCCTTTTACTGACCTTCCACACTACTCATTGCCTTGCTTGGTTTATTGGGATGGGTGGCCAGTTCTAATATTGGGGACTCTGAGCCAGGCCTATTGGCCTAAAGCCCTGGGAGCAGTGTTTCTTATCATTGTTCATTTTAACGAGGACATTTGATCTTGAAGATATTACAGTTCCTAATGTCCCTTCATGTCCATTTGTCACACTTGAGCAAGGAAGAAAACAACTTATTTTCTTTTTTAAAATAAAATAAGATTTTAAAATAAAAACCCAATTATTGTCTTTTCATCTGCACAGAACCAAGTTTCATTCTCTGTCTTCTATGATAGTTGATCTTCTTTGTCAGCGTGATTAGGTCACAAAAGTCAGTTATTGGTGAAACATTATTTTAAGTGTTTCTGTAAAATAATTTTTAGGTGAAAATAACATTTCCATCAGTTGATTTTATTTTTAGTTTTTAATTTGTTTTTATGTGTTTTGGTGTTTTGCCTGCATGTATGTATATGAACCATGTGCAAACCTGATGCCTAAAGAGGCCAGAAGGCGGTTCCAGATCCCTTGAAATTGGAGTTACACACAGGTGAGAGCTTCCTTACAGGTGCTGGGAATTGAGCCCTGGTTCTCTGGAAGAGCAGCCAGTGCTCTTAATTGATGAGCCATCTCTCGAGCTGGTTTTGAATAAATCATATGATGCCCCATAACATGAGTGGGCCTTGTCCAAGTAATTGAAGGCCTTAACAGGGAAAAGATTGAGGCAGGTGTACTAAGGGAAGGGGAACTCTTCCTCCAGGTATGTATCCACATTTGGACTTGAGCTGTAGGACCAGCTCTCATGGGACTCCAAGCTGCTGGTTTACCCTGGAGATCTCAGGGTTGCTAGGCCACACAGGTGTATGATACAGGTCCTCCTAATGAATCCATGTTAACAGCCATATGGCCTCCAATAAATCACTTCAACTTTCTAGGTCCTGAGTTCTTTTTTAACTCTTTTCCCAAACAAACACTATGATACGCTATATCATAGGAAAATAAGTAAAAATTACCACTGGATGACGGGAGGTAAAGTCAGTCTGCCTTTTTTCTCTCTGGCCCCTCCTCTACTCCCATCTCTCCTTTGGCCTACTGAACTATCACCTACAATGATGGCATTTGAATGCCTGACACTTTGGGAGCTAATAGGTCTTAAAAGTTTGCTGAGCAAGTAAAAAAGTAAATAAATTGCAGAAATAGTTCTGAGCTGTTTTACCAACCTCTAGTGCCCTTGTCCTTTTACCTATTAAAATACCTCTTTAAAAAAAAAAAAAGTATGGTGGCAGGTATAGAATGGTAAGATAACACAATAGAGAGGAATTGCGAGAATTGGAAATAGGTCACTACAACACCTTCAGTTGCTTGTTTTAAGACCTCCTCTATGTAGCCCAGGGTGGCCTCAAACTCGTGGTGATTCTCCTGCCTCGGCCTCCTGAGTACTGACTGGGATTACAGGCTTGAGCCACCATGCCAAGTACTGTTACCCTGCAGTCAGCAGAACTAATGCCAAAACACCACAGTTTGTGAGTTTGTGAGTGTAAGACACAGGAGGGCAACAATGATCTATGGCCACATACGGATATGGTTGTTTTACTATGTTCCTGGTTTTGGTGCACACTTGAAAACTTACATACTGCAAAGTTAAAATGAGAAGGATCATTAGTGACCCGTGAGCGGTTCCTTTCTTTCCCATGAGACTGAACTGGATCCTTTGCCTGATAGATTCTTCATATGGGGAGAAGAAACCACTCCTGTTCTTCCCATAGATAGAGCACAGATAGAGACCTGCCTGTGCCAGCAGGTAGAAGGCCAGGGTTTTCTATAGGGTTCACCATTTGCTGTCCGGGCACTGTAGCAGTTTCAGTGCTTACAATGATTGAAGTATTAATGAACCTGAGATGCCTTCATGAATTGTGAACTCAAGGCAGTGCAGTTGCTTCATGAAAGCAATGTACTTGGGCAAAGCGTGACATGCAGATAGTGTGCAGTGCTTATCCAAGAGGAACGATATCCTGTGAAGCCACCAAGCACTTCATAAGATAAATTAAGCATAACAATAGAAGGATATGGTAGTTCAAACCAATGATCAAAAGACTATCAAATAGTCAAGCAGTCTACAAATAGCAACAAGGTAGAACCTACTTAACTAGCAAATTTTACATCTATAGAGTCAGGAAATATGGAACCCATGCATATAGACAGTTTTGTACTACCAGGAAAAGAAAAAACAACATGCTACTACCTAGCTGCATCCAATGGTCTCTCAATGTGTAACATTTATAGAGGGAATAATTGATAGGACTGTGGGTGACCCTGTTGTTGAGGGTCACCACTGGGTGAACCTGATAGTAACTGCCCTTTGAAATTTGTCCCTTGAATGTCTCACTTGCCTCACACAGGTTCTGTCTCTGTTGAGTCACCAACTAAACAGCCAAGCAGTATATTTGATTTGCATAGACACCTGAACCAAGATCCCACTGTGGAGACACAACAAAAAGTTCTGTGCTCAACTAAAATAAAAATGCAGAGACACAATGGCCAAAGACTGGCTCCTACAAGATGGAGAGGACAAAGTGTCACAGGATGGCTCCAAATATGCTTATTGTCTCCCCCTGCTCCAAGGGGGTGGGGTGTAATAAGGCCAGTTAGTGCTATTAAACCTTGAACTCTACCTGTTCAGATTCCTAGGATACTGTGGTAGAGTGTGTTCTCCTAGATACCAGTATCTGAAGGGAAACAAAGCTGTAGCCACTGCTCCTCATAGGCAGGAAGACCGGGGCTGGCCATGTAGACTTCCTCCAACAGAACACACTAGGAGAGTTTGGGGACTAGTTAGAGTCTACAGATCAGGCATGATTTTAGAGGCAGTAGATAGAGGTTCCCCATCGCTTGTCCATAGCTGCTTGCTCCCATGAAGCTCTTGTCATAGCTGGCACCGAAGGAGTGTTTTGGGTGATGGGCTGTCCTTGACATCGGGACTACCATTATTGGGATGACTCTGAACACTACTTGTTACCAGGGCTTCTGGGGCACTCAGCATTTTTCTACTAACTAAACCATTTATCTATCTATCTATCTATTTTATTTTATTTTATTTTTTAGGTTTTCAAGACAGAGTTTCTCTGTGGCTTTGGAAGCTGTCCTGGAATTAGCTCTTGTTGATCAGGCTGGCCTCGAACTCACAAAGAGTTCGCCTGCCTTTGTCTCCAGAGTGCTGGGATTAAAGGGGTACGCCACCACCTTCCGGCCAAACCCTTTCTTAATTTAATTTCAAGAAGTAAAGAATATGTCTGGAAATAATCTTTACACATTGTTAAAACTTGGGAAACATCAGTGAAGATTTACGTGTGTGTGTGTGTGTGTGTGTGTGTGTGTGTGTGTGTGTGTGTGTGTGTTTCTTGTTCACTTGCACACTGTGAACTTCTGGCTACTTGGTGGGCTTTGGCAACCATGAAAGGCTTGTGCATTTGGAAAAACCCTGTCCAGGCTGAGCTTTGAGAGGGAAGAGAACAGGGATGGTTTATTGTCAGTACTTAGCCTACATCCAGCCCATAATAGGTGTGCAGTTCATGGATGAACTATGAGAAATCCCAGCTTTTAGAAGGGGACAGAACCAGAGAGACGGGCAGTCGGGGCACTCGGGGCTTCGTGCGTGGACAGGTGGCTGTTTTGGGAACACGTGTTGATTTCAGTGGTAACACCCAGCAGCTCGGCTTGCCTTAGGCCATTCTAGCAGAGGCGGACCACCCTCCCTGGAGCGCAGCCAGCGTTGGGGAGCATGTGGTGCAAGGCAGGAGGCGGTGGCAGCGGCTCCCATTGGTCCAGCGTGTGCCCCTCCTCTCGGGGAGGCCCAGAAAAAGGAGCTCCGGGCTGTCCCGGACGTCAGAGGTGCCGGATACCTTGAGAAAATGGCTGAGTATCTGAGGCTGCCTCACTCCCTAGCGCTGATCCGCCTCCGCAACCCTCCGGTCAACGCCATCAGGTAACAGCACCCGCTCAGGGGGTGTGGTGGATCCGAGGGGGGGGGGATCTCCTCCCTAGAAGGGCCGACCAATGAGCAACTGGCTCAGGCGGCCTTTCTTAGGTCAGCTGTCAACCTCATAGCTAGCTCAGGTCAGATTGTTTCTGGTGGGTCAGGAACTTACAGAGGCTTGGCTTCCTGCAACCCTACTGCAGGCTTGCAACCCCAGCGTCTCTGTGTGAAGCTCAAAGCTAGAGTTACCCGACTCAGAGAAAAGTAGAGTGTGGTCTCCAAGCCTGTCAACACTTCCTGACAGAGGAGGCAACTGAATAGCATTTTCTGAAAAGCTGAAGTTTTGCTTACTCCACCGGCGATGCCCTCCGTGCAATGCACTTAGCACATTACTTTTAAAAGTGAGATCTGTTGTCTTTTCGGAAAATGATCAAGTTGATTTTACCTTGTTTATTTCATATCACTGGCCAATAGAGTGTAATTCTGTGATAGCCTCAGGAGGAATTGCCGTACCCAGACTGCCGAAGTGGTGGACCAGATCATTCACTGAGATGTTACTAAAATCCCTTTCCTGGGGGAGACCTCGTACAGCACAAAGGACAGCCCTAGGTGTAGTTCCAGTCAAGTTCACCCTGGGGGGACCAATGGATTTATTAGGCTGTCAGAACAAGGGGGGGCTAGCAGCAGAAGCATGGGGGACCTTATGGTAGCCACACTGGAAAGCAGCCCTCCTTCCCAGGAGTCCCCTCCCCTAATCCTTCACCTGTGTCCTGTAGCCCTTCCCAGAGACCTGCAGGACCCCACTGCACAGACACCTCCACCCCCCACCCCAGAACACTGTTGCTCCTGTTCCAGTAACTTCGGAAGCAAGGAGTGGAGTGGGGGATGTGAATCTTGCAATTCTGTGAGCTTCCTGGGCATCTTAAACATTGGTAAATTTATTTAGCTTCCAGCACCTTATCAGTTTCTTTAGTTTCCTGAATCTTAGCCTTTCTCCTCCTCCAGGAAGAAATGCTTCAATCCCAGGTAATAGCTGTATTGTTATACAGAATAAATAAAGTGAAAATTCCCATCACAAGCAGCTGGAGCAAAACAAACAGATGCTGGGTTGGTACACAGCTGGAATCGCAGCACTCAGGAGGCTGAGGCAGGAGGAAGCATTGGTCTATTGAGACTGTCTCAAAAAAAAAAAAGAAAGAAAGAAAGAAAGAAAGAAAGAAAGAAAGAAAGAAAGAGAAAGAAAGGAAGGAAGGAAGAGAAAAAGAAAGGAAAGAAAGAAAAAAAGAAATATCAGAAAAGAGGAGACATGTTAATTTAAACTGACACTTTAAACCATGCTGCCAATAGGCTTTATTTTAAAAATGTTTAAATCATTTTTATTTTATTTTATGTGTATGGTTGTTTTACCTGCACATAAGTCTGTGCCCTGCATGCATGCCTGCAGCCCATGGAAATCAAATTTTTATCCTTATTATTAATGTTGTAATTTTTTTAAGACAGGGTCTTACTGTGTAGTCCTGGCTGACCTGTGAACTAAGTGGGCCTCAAACACACAGAGATCCACCTGCCTCTGCCTAGCAAGAATCGGGATTAAAGATGTGTGCGACCATACCTGGTTAATACAATACTTATTTTAATGTGAAGGATTACACTCACTAATTCATAAGCAGTATGTATTAATATGGTAAGACAACACAATATACAGAAATAAAAACACACACAAATATATCCACTTACTGGTCATTGGGGGATGGTGGAAGCAAAATACCAATGTCAATTTCACACTTGATCTCAGCCCAGAGACCAGAAAGTAGGCACCACACGTGTTTTCACAGAGAAAGCATAAGCAATATGATTCCTTATCTATTTGGGGTGTTCATGTGCTGATAGGTAGGTTTACTACATAGAAGATTCTGCTGAGTTTTCTGTTTATCAGGAGGTGAGGGGGAGATGTCTCAGCCTCACATCCACAGCCCTTCTGGTTCTGTCAGGTATGCTCCTGGCATTTCACCTGCTTGGCCTCTCCCCAGCCTGGAGAAATGTAAATACCTAACTCAAGAAGTGCCATGGGTTAAATGAAATGGAGATTGTGATGACTCACACTGGTGGTCCTCCTTGTATCCCTGAGCAGCCTGTAGTCAGGCCCCTACAGTGGCCTACTTTCTCAACTCTGCCTCAGCCTTGTGCAGATTCTTCCTCCTAGACCCTGCATGTTCCCATCTGTTTTACTGTGAACTTGAACTTCATGAAAATTGTTTACCAACTTTAACAGCTTCCTTGTTTTTTGTTGTTGTTTGTTTGTTTTTTAACCCTATTTTGGGGGGCTCACTCCCTCCTTTCTTCTTTCCTTACTTTCTTTCTTTCTTTTTCTCTCTCTTTCTAACTTTATGCAGAAAGCTATCTCTTTCTACATAAATGAGGTGTGTTAACTTGTTTAATTCTCCTTTTCCCCAGTTAATTAAAATCCCTCATTGCTGGAGTAGGCAGTCATGTATCCCTCCATTTTGGGAAAGTAAAATTTCTTCCTAACTACAGAACATGGCTGATTACTGAGCCTGTCTCACAGAGTGATGGTTTTCAACATTTTTTATTACTATAAGCTACCTAGTGAAAAAACTCTTATTTTTAAATTAAGCACATAAAATTTGAAGATGCATACACGCATGCACAATGTAGAACTGAGAGAATTTTGTGAAACCTAGCCTATTCTCACATGTTACAGATTCTGGAATGTTCTAGTGTTACTCCTGTTTCTTTATTTGAAAAAAAAAAAAGAGCTGATGGTAGATCACAAATTTGATTTGATAAGCTTTGGAATAAGTAACAACAGCAAAAAATTCCAGTAGGAAAATCAAGCTATGGTCGAGGAAAGCTGAAGGGTTAAGGCAGCTCTCACAAAATGTTATCTTGGGGTATATTTTTTGCCATTTTTTTAAATATATAGGTGTGGTGTCGAAGCATGCATGTTCAAGTGTACATGTATATGTGAGGGTATATTTACACCTGTGTGCCCATGTATGAAAACGGAAGCCGGTAGTTGACTTCAAGTCTTCCTTGATGGCCCCCCACCTCATTCATCAAGGCAGAGTCTCTCTATTGAACTCAGAGCTCACCAACAATAGGCCTAGTGTAGTTTGCTAGCTCACTCCAAGGACCCTGTCTCCTGGCCACCACGCCCACCCTTCGTTTCCACAGGCTCTGGTCTCCAGCCCTCATACTTGTTGCTCTGTGCTATTTTCTCAGCCAATGAATGTTGTCATCATGTGAACTCCACTTACCCATCTGGCATTGTAAGCAGGGGAAGGGTTTTCTTAGCTTGCTGGAAACTCTTAGTTGGTTGAATTTAATAGAATTTTATCCATTACAGACATTTTCCTTTTACTGTCCATGAGTTTTTTTTAGAGTCTACAAGAACACAGATAAAAGAGGACGATTGGATTGGAATGGGAGAAGTCCCTGTCTTCTCCCAGCCCTGACTGAGGTGATTCTGGCTCAGTTTGAGACTCTTAAAAACAGCCAGTCCTTTGTATAGCTGAGCTCACATCAGCCAACCATGGCTAGAAATGTCCTTTAATCCAGGATGCTTAGGTCTCTGTCACACACACACACACACACACACACACACACACACACACACACACACACACACTTTTTTTCTTATATAAAAACTATTAACAAGGCAGGGCATTGGTGGTGCATGCCTTTAATCCCAGCACTCAGGAGGTAGTCAGGCAGATCTCTGTGAGTTCGAGACCAGTCTGGTCTACAGAGCTTGTTCCGGAACAGCCTCTAAAGCCACAGAGAAACCCTGTCTCGAAAAAACCAAAGGGGGAAAAAACTGTTAACAAGCATTCCCATGTTATGGGGATTTCAATGGTCTAGAATTATAATTTATATGTAGAACAAGACTTTTGCATTAGGCACTTGAATATATGAGGAATTCTGGGAGAGATGAAAAGTCTTAGAACCAATTTCCCAAATATAACAAGGAGCAATTACATGTAACTTTTGGACTTGTATATATTATGTAGTGCTTTTTAAATTTATTTTATTATCAGATTTGGTTTCCAATTAGCCAGTGGAAAGCTAGAAATTCTGTTTGATTTCCTCTAGGTTAAAGGGTGAAAAGTAACTAGGAGAAAGGTAACTATCATACAAGGACAAGCATCTTCTGTATTCCCTGAGGTCATACGTCCTTTCTAGAAGTTGGTTCTTCAAGGACCTTCCCTTCGACAGCTAATTCACAAAGTATACAGATAACCCACTTAAAACACCCACTTTTCTTTCCTTCCTCTCTCCCTCCCTAACTCTTCTATTTCGTGTGTGTGTGTGTGTGTGTGTGTGTGTGTGTGTGTGTGTGTGTGTGTGTGTAGTTACTTCTTCCTAGCTAAGTGAGATATGCTGATTAGAATAACTTTGATTTTTCAGAAGTAGTTTAACACCTTCATTGCTAGACTAGCCAGCCACATTTGTGTCTCTTCACCAGTGCCAGCCCTGTTTCTATGTGCACAGTATTGAGGATTCTAGCCCTGCCTCTGAAACACTGACTTTGGCTTCTTCTGTAATTCACATAGTAAGAAACTTCATGTCTTATGTTGGAACTGAAGACACAGATTCATAATTGAAAACTTAGGTTTTGAAATCAAACTTACCCCTAGAGTTTACTTGGGCATGTTCATTGTGTTTCTGTTTTTGTAGAAATATTGATAGCGTTCAGAAGATGCACACTTGATAAGCTACAAGTTGAAAAGCACACAGTGGGCACTCAGGAAATGTGCCCTCCTTTGGTCCCCACTCAGTGGGCACTCCTCTCCTCACTCTGTCCTCTCCTCTGGCAGTGTGGTGGGGATGACACACTCCCTAGCTGCTGGGGTCTTCCCAGTGCTGCAGATGTGGCCCCTCCTGAGCCCCCTGAGTCTTTGAAGCTTGAGACTCCCTCAGTGGCTCAGAGAGTCTTGACCCCACATCTAACAATTACCTTTCCCCTAGTCACTGTTTTCCTCTTAAACTGGAGAAAACCAAACAAAGCCACTTTCCTTTTCCAGTTTTTCCTATTTTTGAATTTCTCCCCAAATTACCAAGAACATAGATAAAAGTGGAGAGGCTAGATATTATGTAACAGTTCTCAAGCTGTGTCATGATCCGATGCTAATTAACCAGTCAAAAGTCAGGGGGTTTGTTTCCTTTCCTCCAGGTCCAAGGGTAAACAGAAACTGGGGGAAAGGTAACTAATAAACATGCTTACTGGACTAATTTTGGTATTTGTCCAGAGAAATAGTTTAAATCATTGAGTCTAGCCAGACTCATGTGTTTGAGTTGGGGTGGGTGTTGGCATTGTGTAGAGTTAGCTCCTGGTTGCTTACCAGGCCTGGCCCTGGCAACAGTGGCTTTCATTCCCCACCCAACCCCTGCAATCCACGTAGTTAAAAATACAATGTTTTACTTTATCACTGAAGACAGGCACACTAATGCATTACTGAAATCACAGTTTTGGGAAACAAAGGCATATTTAGAGGTTAGTTTGGACTGTCTATTTTCTTTTCTGTTGGGGGGAATATTGGTTTATAAGCCTCAAACTTGATTTGATGAACTTCGATTTTAATTTTTAAAAACTGTTCACAGGAAAACACATGATATGACCAAAGATGAAGCATTTGCTTTGCATTAAGGAAAAGTTGTTTTTTCCTGCAGACTCCTTTATCTCTCTCTACTCCTCATATCCCCCACCCCCACCCCATGGCCATTCCCAGCTCCTAGTAGCAATGTCTTCCCTATAGCAGCTCGTTCTTTGTCTTTATTCTGGCTTTTTGAGTGTTTCAGTGTTACCCAGAACATAATGAAAAGAGAGGTGTGGTTGGAACGGGAAATGCTAGCCTCTTCTGGAGGCACCAACTGAAGTGATTTGGTGGAGGCCGATATTTCATTGTTGTTTGAGGGGTTGTTGGTGGTGTTTGCTTTAGATTTTTGAAACAAGATCTCACTCTGCAATTTAGGTTGACTTGAATTTGTAATAATCCTTCTGCCTCAAGCATCCAAATGCTGAGATTACAGATGTGAGCTACCACTGGCTGCCATTCTTTACCTGGAAGCAAAATACTATGGCCTTCTGTCCCATGTGCCGTTCAGCCAACTCGGATAAAATCAAAACAACCAACCAAAAGTAACCACACCCAGGGAGCCTGAGGCCCTGATAAACATAGGGGTGCCTCTTTCCCAGGATATTTCCAGTTCTGAGTAAACTAGAGATGGCAGTGGCTGTAGGCTTCATGCGGCCAATCGGCTCTCTTCCTGTGATAGACCTCCACATGTGGAGATGTTCATAGTCTATAGTGGGGTCTAGAGGGACACCCACGTCAACTGCGTGTGCCTGTGACCTAATGGCTCAGAATCTGTTTCCAGGATAGGATTCCATTTCTAATTAACCAGTCAAAGTCAAAAGGCTAAAGGGTAGAAATAAGGAGGTAAAAGTTAACTACCCTGTCTAGGGAAAAGCCCCGCCTTTCCTCCCTGAGGACTTTGCTATTCTGTTGCAAGGTGTTTTCTTACCGTTTGTGTTAAGAAGCAGGATATACCACATCGCAGCTTGTTCACCAAGTGAAATGCATTCCCAGTTTTTCTTTCGTTTGTACTTTTGCTCTTTCTTGTTTTTAATTTTTGTGGGGAATTATCTCTGTAGCTTATCCAGCCCCTCCCCATTTTTTTTTTTTTTTTTTGAAAGACAAGATCTCAGTGTGAGTGCTGGCCTCAGCCCCACAGAGATCCACTAGCTTCTGACTCTCAAGTGCTGAGATTAAAGGCGAGAGCTTCCCCATTGCACCACTGAGCTATTATTTAAATAATTCTTTTTCTCTCATTCCCCAAAGTATTATAAATCCTTAATTGCTGGCTTAGCCAAATTTCTTTCTATCCCAGTCGAAGTCTAGGTTGTCTGGAGAAACAGGGTATTTCTACATCTTTCCCCAGAAGAATGCCTTTCCCATCTCCAAAACTACCACTCTCATAAGAGGAGACCCTGTGTTTTACCCAGCAACTACAAACACACTACACAAATGCATAGCTGAAAATCGTGTTTCTTGAAATCAAAACCTAACATCATATGTTTGTCTTTCTTTTCTCTCTCTCTCTCTCTCTCTCTCTCTCTCTCTCTCTCTCTCTCTCTCTCTCTCTGTCACACACTCTCTCTCTCTTTTTGAAAATTGAACACATTTGATTTACTAAACTTTAGACCTTTTCTGTTTGGGTTTTTTTGTTTGTTTGGTTGGTTTTGTTTTTTTGAGACAGGGTTTCTCTGTATTGTTTTGGAGCTTGTAGACCAGGCTAGCCTTGAACTCAGAGATCTGCATGCCTCTGCCTCCCAAGTGCTGGGATTAAAGGCACGTGCCACCAAAGCATTACCTGGTCCACAACTGACTGTTGTGGGGTGTCTGTTTGAGAAGATAGAGACACATAGCTTAGAAGAGAGAAGACAGTAGACATTTCAAAATGGTGAGAATCTATATTGTTTTATCCTTCACTAGTAAAGGAAAATCTGTAAGATCATAGAAATTTAATTTTGACTAATCTGTTTAATGGATTTTTTCCTTTTAGCCCAGCTGTCCTCATTGGAATACGAGAGGGCCTTCAGAAAGCCGGGTCAGACCACACGATTAAAGCCATTGTGATCTGTGGGGCAAATGGCAGCTTCTGTGCAGGTAACTGCTGTCTCTGTCCACGTCTTTCCTGTCGCCTCTAGAATTATTCCCAGGACACAAGCAACAGTGTGTCGGCTGCCCCTGTGGGTAATGAATGGGGACAGTAGAGTGGGAGTGAGAAGCATCACTAGTGGAGGGACACCTATCCCAAGAGAGATGTAGGCAGGACTGTGGCTTTTGTCTCTTTTATGTGGACTGGACTCTGAAGGACATTTTATTCCAGCCAGTAGCTGCTGCCGAAAATTTGCTGTGTGTCTGCTCTGCGTGTGTCCCTTCGCCTGTGTGTGCTTGGGCCCACCTCTTTCATAGCCTTACCTTACTTTCTCTGCTTATAGAGCAGGGCCCATAGTTTGTAGCTGAATGATGTTGTATGGGTTTAAATGAGATGCCCTGGCTGAGCAGTCTTGTCAGTGTCTGTGCCCACAACAAGTTCAGGAAACATTGCCATTCTATTCGCGGAGTCATGAAGTGAAGTTCATGTTCCTTCGGGCAGCCCTTCCCTGGATGAACCACAGTATTGCTCTCCTGGGTCACTGCATGGCAATACACAACTTAGCCAAAGTATCTGAGGTGTTGATCATTCGGTGTAGTTTGTGGTACCGCTTTCTTTCTCTGCCCTGAAAATGAATATATTGAACACTTTGACAGAAGTCACATGGAAATGAGGGCCGCAGGGATCTGCCTGACCACAGGTATTTGGTGTTTGTAAATGGTAACCTGAAAATACACTGATGCTAGAATCAGGATAAAAACAATATAAAAGCATCCACCATGATAATCACAGCTTGCCTTGCCTGGTCAACACTATGGAGATTGTTTACTAATTTAAAAAAAGTGGCAATGATCTCATACATAATGTAATGTTCAGCAAATCCAGTTGAAGAAGGCCGAGGTAAAGACAGATTAAAATAATGCATCAACTTCCAGCCAGCTATGAAATGGCTTTCTCACTAGAATCCGAAGCTTGAACACCCACAGTGATGATCTGAGACCCAAAAGGGGCTCAGAATTATCCAGAACTCAATTTTCTGTGTGATGATGAGGTGAAAATTGGAATGTGATCCTGGGCTGAAATTTTTTTTTCGTTTAGTGAAGTATCAGAAATGATCCAGTTTGATTAGTAGAGGTGTGCAGGATGGTGCGTCTCTAAACAGCAAAAGGTGCCCTCTTGAACACATTGGCAAGTTTACAAAAATAGGTTGGTAATTGGAGCATACAATTTTGGGGTATAGCTGGGCAGTGGTAGTGTACCCCTTTGTAAGACCCTAATTCCGGGGTCCTGATGGGCCGATGGGAGAGCCCCGCGACACAAACACCAAAACCAGGAGATGCAACAAGCAAGAGGTGTTTATTGAACGAGTGCACTCGGGTGTCAGCAATCTTGGGAAAAGCTGCACACTCCTCAAAGGGTTTAGGCTCCTTTTTATAGAAACAAACTGCAAATCAGCATACATGCATGGGGCACAAGGTGATTGATTACAAAGTATGATCTCATGTTTGAGAGATCACCCAGGTATGGCCTGTTCTTATTCAAAGGATAAACCATAGAATGACTTGGAAAGTCCCCACACTGTCCATTGGCCAGGTATGACCCAGACAGAGCTGCTCATCTGGGACCATTTGCTCCAGGGTTGGGGACCCATTTCCTTGTTGTGAGCCAAGACCTGTGAGAAACTTCTTTCATACTCTGGCTTTCTCTTGGCTGTACATTTAGAGCCTTCAGTTATTCCACTAAGGTTTGATGATTTAGTAACTAGCCCTATTTAGCAAGATCAGCCTAGCATATAACCACTAGCCCCATCACCATAGTATGTTTCTTGTTCTCATAATTCCTGATCTTTCCACCTATGTCTACTTCCATTCTTTGTGATTTTCTATATTCTGCTTGCAAGAACTATTCTCCTGTCCCTTTCCTACATCGTTGCTCTGCAAACTAAAGTCTTTCACCTTTAATCCCAGCACTCGGGAGGCAGAGGCAGGTGGATCTTTGTGAGTTCTAGGACAGCCAGAGCTATTACACAGAGAAACTCTATCTCAAAAAAAAAATATTAGGGAGTATAGTTCAGTGGTGGGGTGCTTTGTAGTTTTAAGGCCCTGGGTACATTCCCAAGGAGCACAGAGCTTGTCTCTGTAAACTCCTGTTAGAATTCTTCCAGCCAGACTGAAAACCAACAGCAAAAACACAAGCGAGCTTCTCGTTTGTCTGAAAACGGGATTCCTTTTTAATCCTTGAGTCAGATATACATTATCAAGAATACAGTGACCTAAACAACAATAAAAACATCTGACCTGGCGTAGGGGTTAGCAGGAAGTTTATAGTTTTAAAGGGTTATTCTAGGGAAGAAAAAGACTGAACCACAATAAGCTAAGCACTGAACACTGTAGCTGACAAAGTGAACGGTAACACGTGACCAAATAACGAAGACGGAAAAATTAGCGAAACAGCAAGCAGACATAACTCAAAAGGAACAATAATGTGATGTTGGTGAGGTTTTTCGTTTGTTTGTTTTGATAAAAGTAATGAAGACTTGAGAAACCTGTGAAGAAATTGGTCCATGAGATGGGGGGGGGCAGCTGGAGAGATGGCTCAGCAGTTAAGAGCACTGGTTGTTCTTCCAGAGGACCTGGGTTCAATTCCCAATACCCACATGTTGTCTCACAACTGTAACTGCAGTCCCAGGGGTCTGGCACCCTCACACAGACATGCATGCAAGATGCTCATAAACATAAGATAAAATTAAAATTAAAGAAGAGAGAGAAAGCAAAACCAGTGCATTTGAGAGCTGTTGGTGGTACACTCCTACAGCCTCAACACTCGAGGCCAGCCTGCTCTCTGGGCCAGCTCAGGTTACACAGAGAGATAGCTCAAAAGAAAAGAGCTGGAAGGTGAGGAGAAGGGCCACAAAACAAAAACAAAACAAAACACCACCCAGCATGGCACAGTCACTGCAGTCACAAACTCTCAGCGGCTACAGCCACCTATACTGGACCTGAACAAGACCAGGGCTTCTCTTAGACAGTTATGGCTGGGGAGGGGCACTTGAGTCCCTGCCACTCCTACTGAACTGTTGACCCCTGGTAGATGCTGGGAGAGGGGGAGTCAGTGTCTTCAGCCTGGATTCCATAATGGTACACAGATGGCTCTGGATAAACCCAGTGGGCCATAAAGCAAAACACAGAGACGCGACGGTGGGAAAGGATTCTGTAGGGGATGGATGTTGGCGGGGATAGGGACATAAGAGAGGGTGAGGATGAGAGTGATCACAGTGCATTTTATATATGTATGAAATTGTCAAACAACACATTTAATTAATTTTTTAAAAGACAGCTGAAAAACAAAACAGGTAATATTGAAGATACTAGAAATATGGATTAGGAAAATGTATATCTACTAAAACTGACTCAGGGAGAAGCAAGGCCCAAACTGTTGTGTAACCATTATAGAGCTGGATGTGGTATTATGGGTCTGTAATCTCAACTCAGGAGTAGAGGTCCCCAAAACTATACAGAGAGTTTCACGTAGCCTGAGCTACATTAGCAACACTGTGACTCAAAATGGACAATAAATAAATAAATAAATTCAATTAGTAATCAGAAAACTCATAAAGTAAATTCTAGGCCCTGGTGGCAAACTCTCTTACAAATTCAAATATAATGATACTCCAAGTATATGAAAACATTTTAGGAGAGAAGGGACCTGGAACCTTCTTTGGATAAGTCTCCTGAGGCCGCTGTAACAACTTTCCATAAACTGCTTTTTTATTTTTTTTATTTGTTTTGTTTTCTTTCTTTCTTCCTTCCTTCCTTTCTTTCTTTCTTTGTTTCCTTGTTTCTCTCTTCCTTTCTTCCTTCCTTCCTTCCTTCCTTCCTTCCTTCCTTCCTTCCTTCCTTCCTTCCTTCCTTCCTTTCTTTCTTTCACTCTGGCTCTCTAGGAACTCTCTATATAGACCGGGCTGGCCTCTTGAGTGTCCATAATCTATTTTAAAATACTAGAGGTTTCCTGTTCCTCAGTTCTGGAGGCTGGAATCTTATGATGTGACACCAGAAGCCCCTCTTCCTCTGGGGTTTAGGGAGAAGCCTTTTGTGTCCCTTCTGGCTTCCTGTGGCTGGCACTGTCAATCTCTGCCTTGGAAGGATCACGCCCTACTCTCTTTCTGTCTTCACATGAGTTCTTCCCATATTGAAGTTCCCTGATCTTAGATAGCTCCCCATTGCCAAATGAATCTTTTTAAGAAAGATTCATTATTTTCACTTTATGCTTATGCTTATAGACATACATAGCATGTATGTCTATACCATATGCATGCAATGCCAGCAGAGACCAGAGGAGGGCGTCGGATCCCCTAGAACTGAAGTTAAGAGATGGTGATGGGACGCCATGTGGAACTGAACCAAAGTCCTCCTGAAAAGCAGCCAGTGCTCTTAACTGCTGAAGTCATCTCTCCAGCCCCTGTATCACCTCTCTGAACTTGAGCAAATGCTCTGCTTCCAAGTCAGATGATATTCACAGATAGTCTGTGGATGTTGCAACACAGTACCTGCCTCAGTTTGTGCTGATGCTAGCCTGAGCTTAAACCAGTACCCAACCAGGGTGCTGTGAGCTGGTACCCGACCAGGGCAGTGTGAGCAGTCAAAAGGATAGACCAACCCTAACTTGCTGTTATCTAACAGGACCTCCTGTTATATGAAAGATGTAACAACCACTTTTGTCTTAGACTACAAATGCTAAGGCACTCTATCAGTGCTATTTATGCCAGTAGAAGATTAAAAAGAACAATGATATGAGTATTTCAAGAGATGCAGAGGAAATTATCAACAACATGGAGATGAGAACCCTTGCTGACCTGAAGATGTTTACAAGATCAACAACAAGCAAGTAAATGCTGAGTTGGGAACTTTCTTCATGGGAGGAAGAGAAGGCTGAGCTCCACCCTTTTGGATTTAGACCCTTTGCCAGCCTACTGAACTAGAGAAATAAATCAATGGTGTAACAGTTGTGAAGGAAGATAAAAAACAATTCATTATTTAAAGACACAGTAATATTTGCAGGAATAGCAAAAGGCATTCATCAAAAACACATTGTAATTAAGAAGGGCATGAAGGCCCAGTGAAGGTGGTACACCTTTAATCCCAGCACTTGAGAGGCAGAGCAGGCAGATCTCAGTGAGTTTGCGGCCAGTCTGGTCTACAGAGCTAGTTCCCGGACAGCCAGAGCTGTTACACAGAGAAATCCTGTCTTGAAGAACAAACAAACAAACAAACAAACAACAACAAAACAAACAAAAAAAGGAATCTAATAAAACTTCTAGACATTAAACCATTACCCAAAATTTATTTTTTTTTGTCTCCAAGAAATGAAATCTCTACATCCTTACCTTTGGTTTCTGTGAAGCTTGTGACCACACTGCTAACTGTTTGATTAAAAGACTACAGTGAGATGTGGGCTTTGTAGTTTGACTGCCTGGGTTGGGAGCTCTATTTCATGAGTAATTGTGATTTTATTTAATTGCTGTCTCTGCCAATCAGTTTAATACTTCAAAACTTGAAGTTTTTGCTGGTGATGCAGAGGGTCACACAACACAAGCGAGTTGGCAGGAAACTTAAAGGCGACAGCATGTGGGACCATGGGGTGCAGGCCTGGTGTATTCACACGATGGGGAGCAGCTATTAAAGAGGGGAAAGAAGGAGATAATATGCTTAACACAAAATGATTCTTTTCGATTTAAATTCTTTGCAGTCTTGTGGCCTAAACAAGCTTTTGTATGCTATACCAGCATTCTGCAATCGAGCTGTACTCTCAGCTCCAGAAAGATTAATTTTTAAGTTTATACTGAGCTTACTCATATCAAAGAATAGATGATACCCTGTAGAAACACTAAGAAATACTGACACTGTCATGTGTTCTCTGTGTTAGAAAGACACACTCAAGTCTCTAAAGACATTCAAGTCACCGAAGATAGCATTGAGATGGAAAGGTTGAATATCACAGTCAGGCCACAAACCCATTTATATATTCGTGGGAGGACTTAGAATTCAGCAGTCTCATATCTGAGTGATGTTAGGTGGTGCTTTGTTTTTGGTGTTGTTTGTTTTTGTACAGGTTTTCCATTTTCATAATTCCTGTATCAATTTTATAATCCAGAAAGATAAGCTATGTTAATTTTGTTACTCATAAGAAATCTATCAGGGGCAGAAGAGACAGCTCAGTGGTTAAGAGCACTGGCTGCCCTTACAGAGGTCCTGGGTTTGATTCCTGCTCCCATCGGGATGGGATGACCATTCACAACTCTCTGTTAACACCAGTTCCTGGGAATTTATCGCCCTCTTCTGGCTTCCACAAGCACTGCAGGCATGTGGCACAGACAACAGGCAGGTAAAATTCACAAACCCATAAAATAAAATAAATAAGTCATTTAAAAATGCTTTCAGAGCCAGGCGTTGGTGGCGCATACCTTTGATCCCAGCACTTGGTAGGCAGAGGCAGGCGGATCTCTGTGAGTTCAAGGCCAGCCTGGTCTATAGTGGGAGTTCCAGGACAGGCTCCAAAGCAATACAGAGAAACCCTGTCTCAAAAAACAAAAAACAAAAAACAAAAAACAAAAAACAAAAAACAAAAAAAAAAAAAAAAACAAATGAATGAATGAATGAATTTAAAAATGCTTTCAAGGAATGAGTACATACTAAGTTGGTTACTGACATAACTTGCATTTAACTTTGTAATTTTACACTGTAATGGCTTTTGCTCTCATTGAGGAAAGGGTGGCATTCTTAAAATCTAGACAGATTGAGTAAAGAATCTAGTTCTTTTTCTGAGCTCTTAATTGTCTTCAAAGTTGGAGCTGCTAGCTACCAAATGGGAACACAGAATTTGGAAGATTATATGGTTCCCAGTAAAGGTTTGATTTTTCTCTCCTTCCCTTCTACCTACAGTCCGAGGATACAGCGCCTCTCAGCCCCAAGGCATCCTAGCCTTCTAAGACCTGCCAGGTGTTAGTGACAAGCTCCCCCCCCCCCCCCCCCCCCCCCCCGTCCTCTGAACCATGTCCTCTTTTCTGTTACTGTAGGTGCCGATATTCACAGCTTCAGCTCCCCCTCTCCTGGCCTCCGACTGGGGGAGGTGGTGGATGAAATGCAGAGATGCAAGAAGCCGGTGGTGGCTGCTATCCAAGGGGTAGCTCTTGGAGGGGGACTGGAGCTGGCCTTGGGCTGTCACTATCGGATTGCCAATGCTCAGGTAAGAGGGTTTCAGGGTTGGGGTTAGAATGGGTTTGTCTTCAGTGCAGACTGTAAGGTGGGCCAGGCCTGAGGCTGATGGTTTGAACAGCTGACTTACTCGTGATGACTCTTGCATTTCGGGTACTTGGGGCTTGGCTGTTTGCTTCGCCTAGATTCTGGGTCTGTTACCTCTAATTGTATTGCTCTAGACAATCTTTGTAGAAATACACTAAAGCGTTCTCTCTGTTCCTGTCTCACCTTGGTATAGGATTCTATCCTCTCCCCTGGTTCATGAACCTTATCCTATCAAAGCTGCTATACAGCATAGAGACAAGATGTGTTTATTATAGGCAGCTTGAGTTTCTGGGTCAGCATAAAGACCCTCACCAAGAATTTTATCTTGGGGAGCTTTATAACCTTTCTTTAAGTCCTGAAGTTCAAGAACTTTTGCTTCTTCCTTCCATAATCTAGGGGAATACTCATAGAATCCTTAGCTTATGAGAATGTGAATCCACAATGCAAACAGGTGCTTTGGCCCTTAAAGATCAGATCAGCACATTCGGATGAATGGGTCCTGTATACAGCCAACATTGAGTATAACGACTATGACACTGAAGCTTGGGGAGGAGGTTTTGAAAAGACATCAGAATACCAGATGTTTTAATTGTGGTAGAATAGGACTTCTAAGAAGAAATTATGGGCAAGACAACTCTGCATTTTGATTGGTTGTGATTTCCTGCATTGGTCTTCAACTGTTACAAAGAGAAGTTTCTGTGGTGAGGGGTAAGAACTACACTTATGCGGATATAAGGACAAATATGTAGAAAGGAGTTAGGAATTGTGCTGTTTAGTAAAGTGGTGGTTGTAGGTTCCCCTGCCACTTCACTAGCCCTGGGTAGCAGGCAACCTTTTGATTTCCCCTTTGTTGAACAGGCCTTAAATCCAATTAGAGAGCTATTGGTTGCCTTGGAGATGTGGGTGCCACTACTGCACCCATGATGTTTGTTATGGTTCTTAGCACCACAGCTGGAATGTTGGGTGCTTCCCTCCCTTGGAACTTGTGTTACCATGAAAGCTGGCCCTCAGGGAGGGGGCCTTCAGGTCAATTCCAGCTCCACAGCCTCTGGACCCTGTGTCTGAAGTGCATGGTGTCTTCAGCAATAGGGATGTTCCTTCCACCTCTGGGAGGCAACCAAAGGTAACCACAATGTCTTGTAGTGTTTGGGGAGTTTTTTGACACTCCTAATGAACTCAAGCAGGAACTTCTCATGTCTGGTGTTGGGTTTCTGTTAAATGGTCTGTGACTCTTGTGGGTATCATTGTCAGCCCAGATGGGAAAATACCATGTAAACTATATATGCACCCATAGTGTTATGTGTAAGTTTTGGTAGAGAGATAATAGCATGATGTCTTATGACTTTTTCAGACAATGTGTGCGTGGTGCGCGCGTGTGTTTATTCTTCTCCCTCTTTATTCTGTTTTTTTTTTTTAATCTCCTACCCACTTCCTAATATAAACTCCCCGCTTTTCATATTTCCCCCTTCGAAGCACTTGACCCCAATCTTCCCCTCTCTATAGAAAAGTATGGAATGCTTCACAAACGTGTGTCACCCTTGGCAGCTCCCATGCTAATCAGCTCTGTATTCTTCCAGTTTTGGCGCATGTGCTGCCAAAATGAGCACCTGCTGCTTTTGTTATATTCGCTCTGGCAGGCATCACATGTGTTTCATTGTAGCTTACATTTACATCCCCAATGGCTAATGATACTGAGCATCATTTGCCACTTGTATCCTTTCTTTGGGGTGTTGTTTATTCAGATAATCAGCCCATTATTAGTTGGTTGTCCTTTTACTGTTAAATTGTGAGCTTTCTTTGTAGAGTGGAGATACAGGAAGTTGTGTATCGTTCTCTCCCAGCCTCCGGGTTTTGTCTTCACATTCTGATGCTTGCATAGACCCTGAAAATGCAAAGGCTACTTTGTTATCTGAGAGGGGTACTTATAGAGTCAGAGAAAGAAGTGTGCTTCACAGAGGTGTGAAACACAGCACAGCTCTGCTAGTAATGTTGCAGAGGCAGCAGACACTGTGTGCCCTCTGCAGACTGTCGCTGATTTCAATGAAGCTGTTTCTAATGGTGTGGGAAGTTCTGGGCACCCCATGACCTCATCACATTGTTTCACGATGGCGGCCTTTTTGCATTTAATGTCTTGCAGGCTCGTATTGGCTTTCCAGAGGTCACATTGGGGATTCTTCCTGGTGCCAGAGGGACCCAGCTTCTCCCCAGACTTATTGGGGTCCCTATTGCCCTCGACTTAATTACCTCAGGTTAGTAGAAACCTTGCCTGTGACTTGGATCAACATGGAAAACAGGGCCAGTCTGCTCTTGGTCACTTACTACCCACACAGGTTCTAAGGAGCCTATTTTAATTCCTCTGACTCTAAACTTTGTCCTCTGTAAAACAGAGACAGTAATTTGCTTGAGTAAATGTTTCCGAAAAAAACCCTTGTGGTTGCCTTCTGAAGGAAAAGTGCATGCAAAGAGCCCCTCTGTTTGGGATCATGTTGTGGATTGTGTTATTCATAGACTACATATTCATATAGGAACATACTAATCAGATGTCATTTAGAAAGCTGAATATCTGGGGCTGTGGGTGTAGCTCAGTTGATAGCGTGTTTGTCCACCACAGTTGGTTCCTTGGCAATGCATAAAACCAGATGTAATGACTGGAAACTATAAAATCTAGCACTCAGGAGGCAGAAGGGGGAAGATGTAGAGTTCAGGCTCATCTTCAGCTATATAGTGTGTTCAGGGCCAGCCTTGGCTATATGGGAGGGAAGGAGGGCGAGAGGGATGGAGGGAGGGAGGGAGAGAGGGATGCAGGGAGGGAGAGAGAGAGGGAGGGCGGGGCATAATATCCAAAAGAATTGAAACTAGAATTTTCAAATTTCAAATTTAGGTACCAATGATTGAATTATTCACTTTCAGGGTATTATGATAATAGTTTAAGCTTTTTCTTTTTGAATGAGGAATATGAACCAACCACTTGACTTTCAGTTGAGGTGAGGTTGGGAGACAGGACATGCACAAGTATATACTCCAAACAAGAGTGGTTCATTATAAGCCTATGGGTGGTCTTTCCAGTAGCACACATGGGAGGGTGATGGGAAGATTGTGTAGGTTACCACACTAAGCTGAGACATGGTGCAAACTCCCTATCCATCAGCTCTAGCCTGATATTGCTGATGGAAAGATTGTGTAGGTTCCCACAGTGAGCTGAAAGACTGAGTAGGTTACCACAAAGAGCTCACACACAGTACAAGCTCCCTATTCATCAGCTCTAGCCTGATATCACTGTCTTTTTCTAAGTAAGACTAAGATGAGGCTCCCACTCTCAGACAATGTCTAGATGAATGAGCAGTGAACGAGAAAGGTTTAAAATTCAGTTATTTTAACAAAAAGTTGTGTTAACAAGTCATGAATTTGTCATCATTTTAAAATTATTTCATTCAGAAATCTAAGGTTCCCTACAGAAATTCCAATACAGAAATATTGACAGATACAACCAACATAAATAGTCATTCTTTGAAGTTCTTCATAACTTCTAAGAATGTGAAAGGAATTTATTTAGAATCAATAATACATATCTATATGCTCTGGTAAAAAAAAATGACACGAAAACATAGAAACCAATAGTCTATATGAATTCAAAGTAGCTTTGCTCTTTTAAATGAGGTGTATGAAAGGAAAATTAAAAGAACTAGGTGTATTGAATTGAAATTCACTCAAATAATCAAGTTACACATCATTTAATGACATTGTTTAATGTTTCAAAAGACCGTGAAGTATTTGAGGTGATTTCAATTTCTTCAGAGAATGCTTGTAACTCAGCATCATATAGAAATACAAAGCAAATGAAAAAAATGGAAGCAGAAGCATAAAATATATGAGAGGATGACAGTGGTGGGAACTAAGTTTGCAAGCCCTAGGAGCTGCAGAATTAAGCCTGTGAGGAAATTGAAGAAATTCGTCAGGAGAGCAAGAGTACTTAGAGAAAAAAGAGGAAGAAAACAACTTCTGTAACTAAGAGGAGTGAAGGGAACTCGGTTGGGTTTTGCCCGCAGCACTGATTCTTAAGATGCTGCTATTTAATCGTCACAAGAAAGAAGCATAAGCTCTGAGACTGACAAGTATTGATTTGCATGGCAAGGCCCCTGTGAATCAGCAGGCAAGCTGGTGCAGTTATCACACACCTGTCTTCTTCAGTGGACAGTGTGATTTGGTGGCTCGGGTTTTCTTTAAAATGACATTTCAGAAAGGTTCCATGAAGGGCCAGCCATTGGTGGTGCTCGCCTTTAATCCCAGTAATTGTGAGGCAGAGGCAGGTGGATCTCCGGGAGTTTGAGGTCAGCCTGGTCTACAGAGCTAGTTCCAGGACAGGTTCCAAAGCAATATAGAGAAACACTTTCTCAAAACAAACAAACAAACAACCCCCCCCCAAAAAAGAAAGGTTCCATGAAGACATCGAAATGTTAAGTTTGAGAAAAATTCTTGGAGAGATTTGGAAAGACATGAGCCAGCGCTGAGCGTATGAGAGGCTCTTCAGTCACTTCAGGGTCTCCCTGCAGCTCATTTTCCAGTGTTTTTGAGTTACAGCCTGCTAGACAGAGGTCCAGTCTACACTGTGCATGACCAGGGAAAGAACAAAGCCTTGGTGGTGGCTTCGGGTTCAGCATGCAGGGCCTTGAGTTTGCTCAGTAGCTGTTTGGAACAGAACTGGGTCTTTGTTAAGGTATTAGTAACTGAAAATGCAGCCACGGTTTTCTTTCTGAGACTCCAGAATGTGGCAACAACCATCCTTTCTCATGGGCTACTCACACTCCCCTGCCTTATTGCCTCAGAGATAGCTGAAGTGCCTGGATTTCATTTTCTATACCTTGGTCTCTTTGCCCTGCTTAAGCAGGTTCACTTACACTTACCCAAGGGTCCTTATACAGAGGACACATGACACCATTCGCCTGCCTCACACTCCACTGGATGAGGAGGTCTGGAAGGCTGTTGATGAAGCAGTAGCAGAACCCTCAGCAGAGCACTGAATCCACCAAGCTTAGGTTTAGGGGCCACACCTCACTGCCAGGGCATTGAAAGAGCAGTTGTCTAATGGTGTCTTCTTCCTTCTCAGCTTCTGTTGGAATCAGGGCTGCAAAGCTTGCCCAGTAGAGAGTCCACATGTCAGGGTCAAGGTGCTAGATAACCAAAAAGAGACCAAATTCTGTCCGATTCCTCTTATGTAATTTTCACTATGCTTTGTGGAATGCCAAATGAGTCAACATGGTTTCTCCGCTCAGTCAACTAGTTCTGCATTTGAGGACTGTCTCTGGATCAATACAGTCCCTGGTGTGTGGTAGGCATATGGTAGATAGTCCCGTCTATCTGTGACTACCACTTCCATCACAGTCCAAAACTCAACCAGTTAGCATACATCTGCAGAGATTTACAGGGTTCTATACCTCTGTAAGTATCTAAAGAAACCACGTTTATTTTACCTAATACTCAGAACTACTATAGTAAACATAATTACTTCCATTTATCAGAGATGGAATTTGAGTCCTAGTACACCTTCCTATGGTTCCTCTAATAATAAGAATTAGAGCTACAGCTTGAATTCAAGTGTCCTGGCTACATTTGTAGCGATGCTCAACAGCCCAGCTCCAGCGTGATAGAGCACACCTTTACTCCCAGCACTCAGGAGGCAGAGAGAGGTGGATGTGTATGGAGTTCCTGGCCAGCCATAGCTATGTAGTGAGTGTTGGATAAAGCAGGAAGGGAACCTTGGCAGCTTGATGGATACTATGGCAGGCGAAGGTGACCAAGGCAGAGGGACAAATATGCCAGGCAGACAGAGCTTAAGTGAGAATTTTTATTAGAAAGGGAGAGAAGGAGGAAGGAAAGAGAAAAGAGGTAAAGAGACACAGAGACAGAGAGAGAACAGAAGAGGGAGACAGGAAATAGAGAAAGAGAGAGAAAAAGAAAGAGGGAAAGAGAGCAGAAAGACCCTGGGGAAGGGAGAGGGAAAGAGCTTGTAAGTGGGTGGGATCTGTCTTTTAAAGGGGTCCTCTGCATCTGCATGTAGACTAATAGTCATAGAACCCTGGCTGACCAGGACACTGCCTGAATGCATCCTGCCAGGTGATAGAGGCAGACCAGCATAGTGACTGAATCCTTACAGTGAGACCCTGTCTCAAAACACAAAACATCAACTAGAGCAGTCAGGCTGATCTCATGCATTTGACTTACTAATCGGTATATCCAGGAATGGTCACCTTCCCCTCCAGAAAGAATAATGCCCTGGCGCATCCTCAGTGTTCATTGGTTTATTTTATTTCCTTTTGTTTCAGGAAGACATATTTTAGCAGGTGAAGCACTCAAGTTGGGTATCCTGGATGCAGTTGTGAAGTCAGACCCAGTTGAAGAAGCTGTCAGATTTTCCCAGAAGATTATGGGTAAACAATAATTTTAAAAAATAGCACACGATTGGGAATAAGCTAAATGTGCTTTCTAAGGAAGGACTCATTAAATAGCTAATGGGGCATCCATGTAGTAGAAAGTAGCCAAGCTTTAAATGCATTGATCTGGCATAAACTCCAGGGTATGTTGTATTAGGCAATGAAAAGAACATTATTTTAAGTGGTGTCTTGATAACGATGTAACAAAAAAGGAGGGTGTGAGGAGAGGAAAGAGAGAAAGTATGTATGCCAAGAGAGGGCAAGTGTTTCTGCTGTCTGTGCAGAGGTCTTCCAGAGGCATTCCACAGGAAGCAAAGTGATTGTTTCTGAAGTGAAACTGGAGGCATTCCACAGGAAGCAAAGTGATTGTTTCTGGGGGTGAAACTGGACATCTGCTGAAGTTTTAAGGAAACAGTTTAGAGTTTGTCTGCTGTACTTCTGGGGCATCATGTTTTTCTGGTTGAAAAATAGAATTAAGTTGAAACATGGGGACAAACATGTGGCTGGTCTACTAGAGGGTGGGACCCGCAAGGTGTTCCAAGAGGTCATGGCCTCTGGAGTCTTGGACGAGTGAGTTCTGTCCCTGGGGTGTTCCAGAACTGTTAGCTTCTTTGTTTTGTTTTGTGGGGATTACTTAAAATTGTGCCTTTATGCCAGAAAAAAATAAAAGTGGGACTGGTGACATAACTGGGAGATGAGTGCAGAGTCAATTCACAAAAGCCACCTTTCAAGAGATCACTATAGAAGCAAAAACTGTTCAGTGACCTCTATGGGAAACTCGAGGGAGGCTGCATACTCTTAACTGAGTGGGGAGCAGCTAAAAACTGCCCAACAAAATACTTGGGAGGATTGCTGGGCTCCAGGCAGAATGGAGTGTGTGCTAGTCTCTGCTTGGTGACAGAGAAAACTCCAAGACATTCCTATGAAAGACTGTTAGCCACCCCTGACAGTGACCATTGTTTTCCCCAAAACCCCAGCTAGTTGGAGTTTCAGTGCGGAGGTGGCACTCACACTATGAAAATGAGGTACTAATGGGAAATACTGCTGACTCCTAGTGGGTGTCAGCAAGTCCTGGCCCTTTGGGAAGACCATCCCTGCTGTGCTCTGCCTCCCAGGCTGCTGTCACAGCTCTGTGTCCCTGTGCTCCAGGGAGGGCTGCTTGGCTTGCGAACACTAACTCACAGTCTGCTTACAGAGAGTGCCCTAGGCCATTCTTGGCATCAAGCTCTCACTATTGATTTCTGTTTGTACTGTCCTTGGTTTTATGGGACGTCTATTCTTACCTGGTCTCCGTGGATTCTGTGTTGAGAGCTGAGTTACTTCCAGCAGAGGATAAGGATCCAGGTCTACTGCACTCCCACTATGATCTGGGAAAACCCTTCAGCTTTTAAAGTTAATTCTAAACATTAAATAAGACACAATGATGGTCAGTCTCAGTCAGCAACATTATGGAGTTTGTCCACTTGGTGGCTCCCCAACGTCAAGGCATTTTCTGCTTTAAAACTTAAGTCGCCTGTGGTTCAGTGACTGTTTTTGTCCTGAAAGGATGGAGATGAGAAAATATGCTTGTGATGTACAAATGTTTCAGCTGTGAGGATCTTCCTGGGGGATAGGTTCTAGCATAGTGAAACTGGGTTTGATCCCAATTCAAAACAACAACAACAAAACAAAACAAAACAAAAAACCTATAAAAATTTACTTACAGCTAGTTAGAATGTATATGAGTAAATACAAAAGTGGCAAGGAGATAATGACAAATGAAAAAGTTTTCTCCAAAAGTTACTATCGAGGGTTTGTTTTTATGGTGGTATGGTTTTCTGTTTGCCTGCTTGTTTGTTTGTGTGCTGTTTTGTGGAGAGGATCATTGGGAAATGAACTCTGGGCTTTGCTCATGTGTGACAGAGATATGTCACCAGCCCTTGTTTTATTTATTGGTTTTTCCTAGCTTAGATTATGCTAGTTTGACCAGATATTTCTGATTTTTTTTGGATGTGTTTGTGTTTTGTTTTATATGTTTCCTCGTTGTATAGATCATGTTAACTTTATTTACCATTCTCCATTTAAGTAGCAATCCAGATTAAGAACAGTTAGGATTTCCCCTGAGCTCCCCTGATGTTCCTTTATGCACAGTGAAATTTACCCATTTAAGTGCAGAGTTTGGTGAGTGTTGGTAATAGTTGTGTGATTACTGCCATGGTGCAGTGGCAATACACTTTTCACCTCGAAAAGATTGGCTCCTTCTGGTAGATGCTCTCCAACTTCAAGACAATGATGTTTTCTGTCTTCAGAGTTTTATATAGCTATAGTGTGGAGTCTGTGTGGCTTCTTCCACTTAGCGTGTTTTCTGAGAACCATCTGTGTTGTCTGATCTAGTAATAATGGACTACTTTCCATTACTGAAATGTGTTCCATACGACTGAACCACAATTTCTTTGTTTTTCTTTTCCTTTTCTTTTTTCTTTATTCTTTCTTTTATTTTGTTTGTTTGTTTACTTATTTATTTATTTATTTTGGTTTTTGGTTTTGGTTTTTTGAGACAGGGTTTCTCTGTAGCTTTCTTTGGAGCCTGTCCTGGAACTAGCTCTGTAGACCAGGCTAGCCTGGAACTCAGAGAGATTCGCCTGCCTCTGCCTCTGGAGTGCTGGGATCTTAAAGGCGTGCACCACCAATGCCAGGCTGAACCACAATTTCTTAGGCAGCTGATGGACAATTACATTGTTACCACTCTGTATCTTCACCATCTTCACTTTGAGGATACACATTTTGCTCACACACAAAACAGGACATGTATGTCCATATGTGCACACACAATAGTACCAAAATAAAACTATTAAAAATGTTGCTCTTTTCCACCATCCAAGCCACTGAATTTACCCAGAGGGTAAAAGAGAGGCCTGCCCAATGTGTTGGTAGGTACAGTCTGATACAGAAATGGCTGGACATCAGAAACATGGGTTTTATTCTCCACTTAGCCACTTGGACCACAATAGTTCTTTTGACTTTCTTGTCTCTTAAAAAGGAAGAGCTCCACAAAGTTAGTTGACTTTTGGCCATATTTTGAGAGAGCAAAGGCCATGCTGGTTGGGATTTAGTGTTTAGTCCTAAACACATCCAAACACATCCACCATGTCTATTTTGGACTTCAGTGAATAATAGAACTTTTAAATTGCTACTGTGTTTTTGTTTGTTTTATGTCTCTGTTCTTTTTTTTTTTTTAATCCCTTTTAAGCTTTTGTTACGTTTTAAGTGGAAGTTCTTAGTACCCATGTTGTTGGCACCATTTTGTTACAAGTACTTTCCCACCAGCCTGGTCCCACAGCCGCATCAGTCACAAAATAACACACAGAGACTCTACTAGTTAAAAGCTGCTGGCCAATGGCTAGAGCTTTTTATTAGCTAGCTCTGTCTTAACTATTAACTCATTTCTATCAATCTAAGTGTTTCCACGTGGTCTTATCTTACTGGAGAGAGGGTCCAGACCTCTTCTCTCATGTCCTACATCTTGACTCCTCCTACTACATCTCCTAGAATTCTCCTTGTCTCCCAGCCCCACCTATTTAGTTCATTAACATTTAGCAAGATTTAAAGAAAATATTCCATCTTCTATTTTATCTTTGTAATTATAAAGTCTTATAAGTAACTTATCTTTAGTCCTAACTAAGGAAAACTATAACCATAGCTGTCTTCAACCCCATCAAAGACCACAGAAGGATAATATATAAACTCTAGAAATGACAAAGACATTTGCTACCTGGACAGTCACCAGAAGTTCTTCTGTACTGTTGGGGCCCATCTTCAGCCCATAGGCCATAGTGTGTCTTACAGATTTCTCAGTGAAGCAGGAAATTGTAACTGTCTGCTTGTATTGGCAGTTTGTCAGTCATTTTTCTCTGTATCCTGCAGAATGTCTGGCAGACTCCTCCATGAAGCAGGAACCTTCAGGACTGCCCATCTTTTTTTTTTTTTTCCGAGTTTGGCAGTTATTTTCCTGTAGGTCCTGCATGTCTAGTTTATACAGCAACAGTCAAACAGTCTAGGCAAGGGTTGCAGTCATCACTCTTTAGCAATTTCTTGCCCAAATGCCTAGTCTTGCTATATCAAAAGCAAACTCCATATCAAGTTTCTTTGATGCCCATCTTCCTCTTAGACGTAATTGGTTTTGCCAGGAGCAGTTGTGTCTCATAGTCATGAAAAACCCTAAACCATTTAAAATGCTATTTCCAGAAGGTCTTTGAAAGTTTTGAAGACTATCCATCTAAAATATATCTCTGTATATCTAGAAATCCTAACTAAGTTTTGACTATTATAGGTGATTATATACAATCTGTATTTAATTATGCATTACATTTTAAAAGATCTGTATAAACAAAATACCTAAACAAGAGGAGAAATTTACATATCACAAAATTGACCTTAAATTTGTATCAATAAATGAAACTCCATGCTAATGCAAAGTATTCATTTCTAAATCATTCCCCCCTTTTATCCTTTAAAAATAGATTGACTGTGATCATTATCATGTATAACCAACCCCATGTAAGTGAAAACAAATATTCATAAATTATATTTGGGAAGGTGGGTGTTGTTCTCTCCAAACTACTTTTTGCTGGTAGGGGGTGCTGTCTTTGGGATCCTAAGAAGATGCAGAAATCCTGGCTGTAGTGGCCTGCAAGGCTGCCTGCCTTGTCCCAGCTGTTTTGAATGTTGGATTACCTGGGACATTGTTTCAGGGGGTCTTGCTTCATAAACCATATTAGTCTGGAAGGAATCCATAGCTTTTCATTTTCTGTGGAAACACAATAAAATCTCTTTTCCAAAGTAACATATCCTTATGCCTAAATTTTGAAGTCAAGGCATTTTTAAAATATATAAATTGGATTAATCCAGCAGCATTTCTTTTAGCAGTTGTTGCTATTTCCTCAGCAGTCAAACAATTCAAAGACAAATTCACACAATAGCATACAGTACCCAGAGTCTCTGTGTATTTTCCATCTTTACATGGCTTTTTTATTGCTCTATTTATTTTACTTTTACTTTTTCATTTTCTGAGGCAAGGTTTCTCTGTGAACTTTTGTCTGTCCTGAAATTCACTCTGTTCACCAGGTTCACTTTGAAATCACAGAGATTTCAAAGCTTTCCTCTGCCTCCTGAGTGCGGGAATTAAAGGTGTGTGCCACCACATCCAACTACTCTGTTTCTATTTTTTTTTAAACCACTTTATCGTTTCTTTTTCTTTCCCAAGCCTATGTATCTTTTAAAACACACTGTAAACCTTTAGAGGTTTTTCTTTATCTTAATCTGTCTTTACTGTAAATCTTTATCTTTTTCTGGCCACAAGTCTTTTATCTGCTAAATGACAACATTGCTAAATCAAAGCCGTGGCTACTTTAGCTGCCATCTATCCAAGATGTCTGGGGTATGTTTAGCGCCAGTATTGAGAGCTGTGCTCACTGCCTTGGTCTATGCTGCCATCCAGCAGCATGTTGCAGGCTTGGAGATGTGGTCACTGCCATTGCCAGCTCTCGTACACACCATTAAGTTGTTAGCGGGGTTTTCAGCTTATGCCAAGTCAGGAAACCTCACTTAAAGGAGCCAAGGGAGTCTCTGCTTGTCTCTAGCAAAATAGAGCCCACTCTAGAAAATGGACTGTGTGAATCTTACTATTTCAGGTTAGGGGTGATAGTGTGCTTATCTCACATATAGGGGTCCCCAGTTCAATCCCAGCAGTCATAGCATTGTGGGTGTTAGCACACTCCTGTAATCCCAGCTCCCTGGGGTGAAAGCAGGAGGGTAGAAGGCTGTTCTTGGCTATGTGAGATCCAGTTTTCTCCTTGTTGAAGGTAAATGCAATAGGGGAACAGTAGAAAAGCTGGCAGCAATAAAGGCCTGACTAAGAGCATCTTTCTATTTGTGACTTATTGTCTCTCAAAACACACCAGTTAGTGATGCCTGCTTTCCATTTTATTTAAGGTCTTATACTTCTTTTTATGCTTCCCTGCTTCCTCTCTCATTTACTCTTAAATGTAAGCTATTAGTATATAACCATTTGACAAAACAAAATGGGTAGATTGCCTTGATGGTCAGGTTCATAAACAGCCAATGTATCCTTAAACGTGTGTTTATGCACGTGTGTGAAGCTAGTTTTGATGCACAGCAACAGTTCTCCAACTTTACTATGTTGGGATTTTTTATCACATAGCCTGCAGCCTATTGCCACATCCACTATTCAAATGTTGAACTGAAACACCAAAAAGAAAAGATGCAAAGGTTTCATTTTCCCCCTCCCGAGAGTGAGCAGAGTGGTTCCCATTGTAGCAGTATTTTCGAGCCAGGGATGATCAAGAGGGACCTGAGGAGCTCTTGTGCCCTTCATATGCATTTTCTCTACAAATCTAACACCACATCCTGGAGAGTTGACTACGAAAGCTCGTTAAGCATCTTCATTTTCCTAACATAGGAAACCTTCAAGACTACAGAGGTACAAGAGATAGGGCAGTGCCTCCTCTGAGGAAGGGACAGGGGTTATAAAATGCCACTTCTTTCCACTTGCCTGTGACTAGCAGCAGCCTCGCCTTCCTACAGGGAGAACTCATCCCCACTACATGTTCCTGGTGTGAAGCTGAATATGAGGGATGGGCACACGGAGTGTCCGTCTAGGAGCCTCTGCTCAGGAATGGATGTTCTAGGGGGTTGGCTCATTTGTGGGATTGGGGTTTGATCTTATATTTTATATTATGTGTATATCTGTATGGGTTTGGGCAAATGAGAGCAGTGCCTTCAGAGGCCAAAGAGGGCATCAAATCCTCTTACAGAGTTACAGGTGGTTGTGAGCCACTCTACACAGGTGCTGAGAGCAAAACTCTGGTCCTCTGGAAGAGCAGCAAACACTCTTAACTGCTGAGCCATTTCTGCAGCCCCTGGTGTTTGTTTTGGAGGCAGAGTCTCTAGCCCAGGCTGGCCAAATGCTCAATCCTCTTGTCTCACTGTCTCAGGTTCTGGGGTGATAGCATACACCAGCATGCTTTCCTCTGGTGCTCTATTCTTCTCTATGTAATGAGCTCAGGCCCTTTGCCCTGGATGTTTGGTCCATTTTTAACAATTCTGTTTCTGTTCAAAGACTTTTGTTTCTGTTAGTTATTGTGGGTCTTTTCTTGGTCTTTCTCTTCGTAATTTATTTTCACTTCGTTTGAATATTTGTATGGCTGTGTTTCTATAGAATCCAGTGACCCTGTCCCACAGGGAGGCCTCCTCTTGATGTGACACCTACCCGTGAGTAGCCCTCCTGAAGTTGATTATGGGTAGTTGTGGGTGCAGCACATTAGGTCAGGGTAAGAAGAAAGTAGTCTTTTGTGTCTGAGAAAGCAATTTATGTGAGCACTGGGTCTCTTTAGCCAGACTGACAGTTTTCTCCTGCCAGGTTGGCAGGAGGGTGTAGGTGAGAGGACCACATTTGTGTCCTTCTGAGGTACAGCCCACTGTTTTGTCAGAACTTATGAGTAGAACCTAGGGTAGTGGCAATTATAAGCCTGTTGGAGTCACTGTTCCATCCCAGCCTTCTATTTTCCCAGCAGCTGATGCTGAGCTGGCCAGTGTTGCCCACTGCCCATCACCACCTGCACATTTCGTGGGTGATGTTTTTCTCCTTGGTGTCTGGATGGACTTGCCAGAAACTGCAGCTGTCCCCCAGAAGTAACTCCAGGGCTAAGATCCACTCCTGGACCTCCGTGAGACTGTGCATCAAAGTCAAATGCTAATGTTTTTCATATTATCCCATCCTGCCTATGTCCTTAAACCACTTAAACTGCATCTGTGATGGGATATAGCCATTTGAATCTCAACTTTTGAAAGAAATCAGGTGAGCAATGGCGTTAGGAGGCAGCTGTAGTGTTGGAGGCAGCAATAGCAGCTTCAAGGATAGCACTCCCTGTCTGAGTGTCCTGCATGAGTGAGGCCTGACATCCATCCTCCTTTCTCTTCCACTTGCCCCTCCCACCACGTGTTCTCTTCCGCCCGCCTCTTCTATCCACACTGTCTTCATTTGTCATCTATGAATGACACCAACCGTGGACTGCACAGGTCTCATCTTCTTCAGCCTCCCCTGCACTGAGGACTGGGCTAATGCATCGAATAACTGAGGGATGGCTGTAGCTCCTGTTTCTCCAAAGGAGCAGGATGGGAAGAGCCACATGTTGCTAACCCTGTCTGCTATGCTATAGCTCTGCTATGCTGGCAAATGCTCGTTACTACTTCCTGCAGGGTGGTATTCATTCAAAGCCCTTCTCACGGCTATGAGTAGTTAGTGTTTGTGTGTTCGAGTCATGGTCTTGGCATTTAGCTTAGAAAACCAGGATGAGAATGCAGAAGCCCAAGTGCATGCGATGCTATCGAGGCCATCCACTTGCCCCCTTGGACACTCCTTAGCACACGACTGTCATGCTCTGTTCTTCCATAATGGCCGTATGCCATAAGCTCCAGCAGGTTCTCTGTCTAACTCTCTTAGGTGTACGTTTTTGCCATAATGGTTCATTCTTGAGGTAGTAACCCTTTCTAGAACACATTATGTGGTAGTGAATTTTGGTAACTAATTTGTTGTATTTTTTTTATCTGATTTTAAAACCATTTTATTGAATCATTTTATAAAATTACAAAACCATAAGGTTCTGGTACCTAACTCAAGGTCACAGAGATGTCTCTTTGTTTTATTTTTTTCCCCTAGAAAATTTTATGGTATTAGGAGTATTGTGATTCATTTTGAGGTGTGTGTTTCACAAGGGACATTTCATGTACTTAGTACCTGTATGCAGTTGGCCCACCTGTGTATGCAATTACCCCACCTGTGTATGCAATTACCCCACCTGTGTATGCAATTACCCCACCTGTGTATCCAGTTACCCCATCTCCTTTTTTGGAGAAAAAGACCCCCACCCTATCCCTGTTGACTGCCTTCCCTCCTGTACTGAAAATCAGTTCACTATATTAGAAGAACTTACAATAAACTTCCAATGATCTTCCATCAACAATCACATTATATTACTTCCCATCATATTACTTCCCATCTGCTGTTATGGTATTTTAAGGTTTTGTAGTCCAGCAGGGGTGGTGCGTGTCTTTAGTCCCAGCACTAAGGAGACAGAGGCAGGCGGATCTCAGTGAGTTTGAGGTCAGCCTGGTCTACAGAGTGAGTTCCAGGACAGCCAGGACTGTTACACAGAGAAATCCTGTCTGGAACACCACCTCCCAAATGGTTCTGTCATTATTAAGAAAGGAATGTAAAGAATTTTGAATATATATATTAACTAAGAACTGGCATATTTGGAATAACTGACAGATTAATATTTAATCTATTATAAAGTTGTCTTGACCTCAGAATAAAAAGAGAATGTACTTTCCATGCCTGGATTAGTAGCTTAATACTTTAGATCTTCTAAATTTTACTTTATGGCCTGAAGTTACTAAGATAACAGATTTGGGAATTAGTGTTTCATTAAATAATAATAATGCATGGTGTCTAGTTGGGTCACTGGAACCATGCACTATTGTTCGGCTGTGGTGGGGTCCTTTTGCCTTTGTATTGTACTTGCAGTGCTCTGATCTTTTGCAATTCTATTTAGATAAGCCTCTAGAACCCCGCAGAATCTTCAATAAGCCAGTTCCAAGCTTGCCCAACATGGACAGTATTTTCGCAGAAGCCATCGCCAAGGTACGAAAGCAGTTCCCAGGCCGGCTGGCTCCAGAGACTTGTGTCCGTTCAGTCCAGGCCTCTGTGAAGCACCCTTATGAAGTGGGCATTAAGGAAGAAGAAAAGCTGTTCATGTACCTTCGGGCATCAGGACAGGCTAGAGCCCTGCAGTATGCCTTTTTTGCTGAAAAATCTGCAAATAAGTGGTCAACTCCCTCTGGAGCATCTTGGAAAACAGCATCTGCTCAACCAGTCTCCTCAGTTGGTGTTCTTGGTAAGGGCATTCTTCAAACCTGTGCATTTCTTTTAATCAATTGAAAATTTCATACATGTGAGAATTGGATCAAGTCCCCTCCGCCCCGCCCTGCCCCTGTTCCCTTTCTTTCAATCTCTCCCTTAGCCTCCTCCCACCACTATTCCCCAAATTTCATGTGTTCTCTGTCTTTTAAAATCACAGAGGCTTCTTACTGCTGCTAGTATGTGCATGGGTGTGAGGCCATCTACTGGGGCATCCTCTTGGGAGGGTGGGCTCATCCTTAAAGAAAACCAACTTTCCCTCTGCCAACAGCCATCAATGGCCAATAGCCCCTCAGCTGGGGTCAGACTTCCTGCCCCTCCCCTTTTATGCTGAGATTTTTGTCTGCTTGATCTTGTGCAGGTCTTTTGTGTGCTGTCAGACCTGTTGTCAGCTCATATGCACAACTACATTGTTGTGTACAAAAACCACAGCCCATTTAAAATGTCACTTTCCAGAGTATATGAACTCCCTCCATCCTGCAGGTCAGCCTCAAGGACCTTTCAACAGTAGTAGTCCTGTCCATACATGGGCCTTACGAGGGGATTTTTGTTTTTTGTTTTTTTGTTTTTTTCGTACTCTCAGTCAACTCCATCTGCCTTGAACACCACAGTTTTGTCATAATTATTGAAATTGGGAAAGGTGACTTTTCCAGTTTTTTGACTCTCCTAGGCTTCTTGCATTTCTGTATCAAGAATTTTTTAATCCACTGTTCATTTATGTAAAAATTGTGACGGCACAGAGAGTGCATTGGTCCTACAGATTAATTTGATGTTTCATCTTACCAATATTAACATTTTACTGGTCTGTGAACAGTGGATGCCTTTTGACTTACTTTGGTATTCTTTGATTTCTTTGTTTCCCTCCCTCTCCCCCTTTCCTTCCTTCCTTATTTTTTCTTGTTTTCAACATTAGGGACCAAACCCAAGGCCTTGTGCACTTTAACCCCGGCACTAAACACCCAGCCGTCCTTTCATTTTTTCAATAGTGCTTCATTAATTTTAGTGCAGAAACCCTCTTTGTTAAATGTATTCCTTTAAATGTATTCTTCTTTTTGGTGTTATTGTAGGCAAAATTATTTTCTTATCTTCATACAGACTGTTCATTGCTAATGTGCGGGAATTTTTTGAGGCTGGAGAGACAGCTCAGCAGTTAAGATACCTGCTTTGAAACATCAGGGTTTAGACCCCAGCATCCATGTAACCCCAGCTCCAAGCAGGACAAAGACAGGGATGTCACTGGGACTTGCTGGCTTCCAGTCTAGGTGAAAAGACACAAGTCCCCTCCCTTTTAAGAGAGGACCCTGTTACAAAAGTAATAGGCAGACAGTGACAGAGGAGAACACCCATTTCCTTCTTCTGATATCTGTGACATACACATACAGAGAAATAAATATTAACGAGAACCCAGTGGCTTTTATATGCAGATTTTGTATCCTGAAGCTTTCCTGGGCTTGTTCACTAGTTTTAATAGCTTGTGTGTATATATGAATATGAATCCTATGGATTTTTATTTCCTCTGGAGCACTTAGCCATGCATGAACTCAGAACATTTATGTTCATTGACCAATCTTAGCGTGCTTACTTATGTTTGGTGCTGGGGACAGAAGATTAGCACACACGGTGACAGCAGCAGCACTATGCTTGGGTCAGTCTACTTTTATTTTGTTAAAAATTTATTTATTTATTACAGTGTTCTGTCCGCATGTTTGCCTGCATGCCAGAAGAGGCCACCACATCTCATTACAGATGGTTGTGAGCCACCATGTAGGTGCTAGGAATCCAACCCAGAACCTCTGGAAGAGCAGTCAGTATTGTTAACCTCTGAGCCATCTCTCCAGCCCCATGGTCAATTTTTTAAAATGCCACTTTGCCACAGATGCCTTGTGCCAGTTCAGCAAATTGTGTTTTCTTTCCTTTGTTCTTATCCATAGGCTTGGGGACAATGGGGCGAGGCATTGCCATTACTTTTGTAAGGGCTGGGATCCCCGTGGTTGCTGTAGAGTCGGACCTGAAACAGTTAGATGCTGCAAGGAAGATGATAACTGCCATCTTGGAAAAGGATGCATCCAAAATGCAGCTGAGTGGCCAAGCTTCGGCAGCACCCAAACTTAGGTTCTCCTCATCCACAAAGGAGCTGTCAAGTGTGGATCTAGTGGTTGAGGCTGTGTTTGAAGATATGAACCTGAAGAAACAGGTCTTTGCTGAACTGTCAGCCCTGTGCAAGCCAGGAGCCTTTCTGTGCACAAATACTTCAGCCCTGAATGTGGATGAGATTGCCTCTGCCACAGACCGCCCTCAGCTGGTGATTGGCACCCACTTTTTCTCACCAGCACATGTCATGAAGTTGCTAGAGGTTATTCCAAGCCGATACTCTTCCCCTACTACCATTGCCACTGTTATGAACTTATCAAGAAAGATTGGAAAGATCGGGGTCGTTGTAGGCAACTGCCATGGATTTGTTGGGAATCGAATGCTGATTCCCTATTACAATCAGACGTACTTCCTGTTAGAGGAAGGCAGTAAACCAGAGCATATAGATGGGGTCTTAGAAGAGTTTGGTTTTAGAATGGGACCCTTTAGAGTGTCTGACCTGGCAGGGCTAGATGTGGGTTGGAAAATTCGCAAGGGGCAAGGCCTTACTGGACCTTCATTGCCACCAGGAACGCCTGCCCGTAAGCGAGGCAATAACAGATACTCTCCACTTTCTGATCTGCTCTGCGAGTATGGGCGATTTGGTCAGAAAACAGGTAAGGGTTGGTACCAATATGACAAACCATTGGGTCGGGTTCACAAACCTGATCCCTGGCTTTCCACATTCCTGTCACAATATAGAGCAACCCATCACATTGAGCAGCGCTCCATCAGCAAGGAGGAGATCCTGGAGCGTTGCATGTATGCCCTTATCAACGAGGCATTCCGCATCTTAGAGGAGGGGATGGCTGCCAGCCCAGAGCACATAGATGTCATTTACTTGCATGGGTATGGGTGGCCAAGGCACTTGGGTGGGCCCATGTTCTATGCTGCCTCAGTTGGTTTGCCCACAATTCTAGAGAAATTGCAGAAATATTACAAACAAAACCCTGATATCCCCCAACTGGAGCCCAGTGACTACCTGAGAAAGCTGGTTGCACAAGGAAACCCTCCTTTGAAAGAATGGCAAAGCTTGGCAGGACCCAGCCTCAGTAAACTGTGATTTAGCCTTCAGCATTTTGCCATGCATATTGGCATCTAATTTCAGTGTGATTCGCTCCTAAAATCCAAAGAGATTGCTCTGAGATACAAATGATGATGATAACGGTTTGCAAAAGCTCTTCTCTATATTTTTCTACCTCATGCTTCTATTGGTGAGATTTTAGGGATGTGTTTTCTATGCCTCTGAATGTACTTCTATGAGTAAAGTTCAGTGAATATGTACACACTACTAAAACAGTTCTTCTAATTTGGCTTTTTGGCTTGTATAACAAAATTTTGTACAAAATGTTGATAGTAGAATTATTCATAATAACCCCAAATTGACAACACAGATTGGCCTAGCAGATCAACAAAAAGTGGCATATACATGCAGTTGAAAATTTCCAGCCATGTGAAATAATTGACACATGTTGTAACATGATGCTGAGTTAGGACACTGTTCTGAGTGACAGGAGGCAGGCAAAAAAGGCCACATGTCATTTGGATATGGATATGAAATTACAGAATATATAGATTTGTGGACAGATGGTAGATGAGTGATCCAAGACTATAATTGTTAGAAGTTAAATTTACTGCTGATGGATATACAGTATCTTTGGGGGTTCATAATTTTTTCTAGAATTACGCTAGTGGTGGTTCTGTAGTGCTACAAATATACCAAAACATGACAAGCCAAAAGGTTCAAATGAACTATGTTGTGTATATGTTATATATCTCAATAAAGTGAATAAAATTAAGGGAAATAAAGCTTTGAATTATGTAAAAATGTTTTCACAATATTTTCACCTTTTAATGTAAGCAAAGTCATTGGAATTTCTGATGGGGAAATCTCAGTTGAATGGAATATAAATTTTCCATTGTAAAACAGCATGATGAGGTGAGGTGAGGTGATACCAGCCCAGGAGGATCAGAAGTTCAAGGACTGGATTGGGCAGCATGGAGCTCCATCTCAAAAAAAGAACAAAATAGCTCACACAAGCAGGAAACCAAGAGTGTGCCTTGCATTGTAGTTCAGTTTGAAATTTTAAAATGTGGATTATTACCACATCAACTTTCCTTATCACCATGGGTGAACTTTTTGTTGAGTTCTTAAAACATTTTCAAATAAGAATAACACCAAAGGGAACCGTGAGATGTCTCAGTGGGTGGCTCAGAAGCAATTTCTGGAACTCACATATAGGTGAAAGGAGAGAACCAACTCCACAAAGTTGTCCCCTGACCCTGAAACACGTGCTATGCTGTGCATATGCCCCTCATGATAATAAAAAACTAAACCTTATTTTCATCCTACACTAGCCATTCTTCATAGACATAGGAAAAAAACAAGCAATCTCACAATTTATATAGCAGCACAAAACACAAGACTAGCCAATACACTTTGAATAAACAGGATGCTATAGGGGCAGATTCACCATACCTAACTTCGAATTATACTATAGAGCCATAGTACTAAAAGTGCCATGTTACTGTCACACACAGGTACACAGCTCAGTTGAATGGAATTGGGGACCTAAAAGTCCATGCAGGTACAGCTACTGATCTTTGACAAAGATGACAAAAATAAACATGGGAGAAAAGATGACATCTTTAACAAATGATGCTGGAAACCTGGTTATCAATATGTAGAGATGTAAACAGATCCTTACCTCACACACACACACACACACACACACACACACACACACACACACACACACACCCTCCACTCCGTGTTGGTCAGTGGGGTCCATAGACACCCAAACATAGATGTAAACAGATTCTTACACACACACACACACACACACACACACACACACACACACACACACACCCACCCTTCACTCCTTATTGGTCAGGAGTGACCAGCAAGGTCCATAGACACCCAAACATTACAAGCTATTGCCATTGCTCTTGGTTGCCCTCCAGAACTTGACAGCAAGATTCTATTGCAGAAGACCTTGTACTTGAATCAGAACATGGTGAAACTGAACTGGTCCTGACCTGAAAGTTTCATCCCCACTAGCTAGTTGTCACAGTGCTAGAAGGTGCAATGCCTGATCCTGGAAGATAAAAATAATCTTCAATCTCACCTGGCTGTGAAACCAGTGACATATTGCAATAGTACAATAGTACAATAGTAGCATGAATATCACAGTAACCAACCATTTTCTGCATGGATTGAAGACCTGCTCCATGAAATGGAACTCATACCTGTCACTGGGAATGGAGCTGGCAACCTGTGGTTAGATCATAAGCCCTCAAGAAAAACTTATACTATTCTCTAAATGAACGTAGTACTTAAATGACTCCTGATGACTTATTGCTGAACCCATAGGTCAGTGAATCTCACAGTCTCCTTCAGAGAAGCTTCTAGCATTAGATGGCAACACAGAGACACCCCAACCCAAATGACCAATATGTAGAGTTTCAAAAGACTGTGAATGTTCAACCCTAAATGGACATACAGACCACACCACTCCCTACCAAAGCTCAGGTAGCTTCATGGAAGGGGGAGTCAGAAAGGTTGTATGAGGAAGAGGTAGTGATAACATCAGGGAAACTTTTCTGGGCACAACAAAGCAAATGCACATACAGACTCACAATGATTGCGACAGTGTGTATGAGACCACACAAAGCTCAAAGCTCAAACCAGACGAAATCCTACCAGTAGCTGGAGTGTTATTGGGATTTACTAGAGTCTAAGAGACAGAGAATTGGTTTTCAGTAATGGTGTGACACTGAGTACGTGGACCACACTCCAAGGCAAGCCCTACTCCCAAGAGTAGTTGAGCAACACAAAATGGATTCAGGTTCTTCTACAAAAAGAAAAAAGACTGGAAATTGGGTGGATAAGGAGGTGAGAGTTGAGAGGAGTCGGGGGGACTGAATATGCTCAAAATATATTGTGTGAAGTTCTCAAAGAATTCGTCAAAAAAACAAAACACAATACCTCAACTCTGGGGCTGGAGAGATGGCTCAGAGATTAAGAGCACTGGTTGTTCTTCTAAAGGTCCTGAGTTCAGTTCTCAGCAATCACATGGTGGCTCACAACCATCTGTAATGAGAACAGGTGCCCTCTTCTGGCCTGCAGGTAGAACACTGTATGTATAATTAATAAATAAACATAACAAGAAGAAGGAGGAGGAAGAGGAGGAGAAGGAAGAGAAGAAGAAGAAGAAGAAGAAGAAGAAGAAGAAGAAGAAGAAGAAGAAGAAGAAGAAGAAGAAGAAGAAGAAGAAGAAGAGCTCTCTACATTAAGAAACAAAACAAATGAACAAAACCAAACCAAAAAGCCTCAACTCCAAATGGGCCAAGGATCTCCATGTAAGACCTGATGCTCTGAAAAAGTAGAACACGTACTTCCAGTGACAGGCACAGGTATGGATTTTCTGAAAAATGAAACCAACAGTCAGCAAGTGGGACCTTGTGGCATCTATACAGCAAAAGGAAATGTGAAGCCAGTGAATGGGAAGCCCACAGAATGTAAAAAGGTCTTTGCCAGCAGTACACTGAAGAGGATAAACTCAGGAATAAAATCAAGAAAATAAACAACCTAATTTTAAAATTGGCCCTAGAATGACAGAAAATCCTCAAAAGAAGAAATAGAGATTGCTAGAATGCACTTGAACGGCTAGAAAGCCATCAGGGAAATGCAGATTAAAACTACACTAAGATTCCATCTCACCCCAGTCAGAATAGCCATCACCAGTAATACATATGATAACAAACGCTGATGTAGACGTGAGAAAGGGGGACTTTATACACTGATGGTGGGAGCATAGACTGGTGCAGTCTGAAAATTAGTCTGCACATTTCTTTAAAAACATGAAATATTGCTGCCATATGATCCAGCTACACCACTCCTGGGTGCACACCCAACAGAGTTAAATTCCACTACAGAGACACTTGAACATCCGCACACATTGCTGCTTTGTTCATACCTATGAAGTGGAAGAGACCTAGATGTCCACCAACAGGGGACTGTATAAGAAAAATATGGTTCAGCCAGGTGGTGGTGGCACATTCCTTAATCCCAGCACTTGGGAAGCAGAGGCAGGCAGATCTCTGTGAGTTTGAGGCCAGCCTGGTCTACATAGACAGACCTTGTCTCAGTCCATCACTCAATCAATAAACAGAGGGATTAGAACACAAGTGACATGGAGGACATAAAGGAAAACTGACTGGGGACCCTGCAGGAGTCAGGCAGGAAAATGGGCCATAAAGAGGTGAGAATGAAAACTCAGTTTGTAAACCTGGATCAAACCTCAGAGAGTCTGATGCCAAGTGGTTCACTGTAGCACATTTAAACACAGCACAATTTGGGGAAAGGTTTCCAGGCAACAGTCATTCCAAGTCCAGATGCACAATAAAGCTTAGGGTGTGACTATACAGAAATCCTTTGCAAAGTACATGTGTCCATGAAGACAGTATCTGTAAGACCTAGAATCCAGTGTGGTCTCTAACTGAGATAGCATAGAGGTCAGCAGGCTATAAAATATGTGTGACACCTCCCCTACGAGTGGTGTTTTAGTTTCAGTTTTATTGCTGTGAAGAGCCACTATGATCACGACAACTCTTAGAAAGAAAAACATTTAATTGGGGCTGGCTCACAGTTCAGAGGTTTAGTCCATTGTCATCATGGTGGGAAACACAGTGGTATGCAGTCAGAAATGGTGCTGGAGAAGCAACAGAGAGTTCAACATCTTGATCTGCAAACAGTAGAAGGATATTGCAAACTGTACTGAGTGTAGCTTGAACATATGAGACCTCAGTGCCCACCCCCACAGTGACACATCCTCCAACAAGTCCACACCTACTCCAACAAGACCACACCCACTCCAAGACCACACCCTACCGGCCTAATAGTGCTACTCCCTATAGGCTAAGCATTCAAACACATGAGTCTATGGGGCCATTCCTATTCAAATCACCTCAGTTTTATTAACTGATAGCTAAAGATGAAGATCTAGGGAGGGAAAAGTCTGGGATAAACATCTAAAATGAAGTGTGCCTTCATAGCAGAGGGTGGGTGAGGTCTGTGTCTACAGGAGAGGGAGGGTGGGGTCTGTCTTTGTAGCAGTAGGTGGGTAGGGTCTGTCTCTGTAGCAGAGGGTGGGTGGTGTCTGTCTCTGTAGCAGTAGGTGGGTAGGGTCTGTCTCTGTAGCAGAGGGTGGGTGGTGTCTGTCTCTGTAGCAGTAGGTGGGTAGGGTCTGTCTCTGTAGCAGAGGGTGGGTGGGGTCTGTCTCTGTAGCAGTAGGTGGGTAGGGTCTGTCTCTGTAGCAGAGGGTGGGTGGGGTCTGTCTCTGTAGCAGTAGGTGGGTAGGGTCTGTCTCTGTAGCAGTAGGTGGGTGGGGTCTGTATCATAGCACAAGATGAGTGGGATCTGCCTCCACAGATAGCAAAAGGGTCACCAGGTCATTAACAATGCCCACTCCTAGCTTTCTGAGCAGGAAAACTAGTGTTTTATCTCCTCCATTAAGAAGAGGCCCCTGCATGTTTAAAAATTCCCTAGGAATCTTTGAAAAAACACTTTTGTGCTCCCAACATCTCCTCTCCTTCTATTTTTTAAAAGAAAAAATGGTGGCCATATAATGGCAGAATGCATTTCCTCCATGGGTGATCCTCAATTCACCCATCTCTAGATTAATTTCTGCTGTTGTTCATAGTTTTACTAATCATCAAAAGTTTTGAGGAGAGCTCTCTTAATTCTATTCATTGGTTGCAAAGATTTACTGAGCAAAATGGGTATCATACAGCCTATTCCAAATAACCTTTATAAACAATCCTTAGTGTGGCAAAACAATATCATACTGTCTGCTATCACAGGTGTGTCTTTAATCTCACCTAACAAAAAACTTGGATTCTTCATAGACAAGCTGATAATTAACATGCAATATAGTCATTAAGCAGAACAGCATCATTTTGGGAGTCAGTCATATAATAATGTTCTTATTGTTTCCTTAAAGTCTCAGATTGATGAATTAAAGTCCTCGTGTCTCTCCAAGTTACCAGCTTCCTCTTCCTCCTGGGACATCTCTTGATAGGTTGGTTTGTGGTCTGCCTTCAGATGTTTCATTTCTCTGCTGGTCTCTGCATGTCCTGGGTGAAGTCATCAGATCAGGAGCCATCTGGGACGTCATTCATTTTCTGAAAATTCACAAGTATCACTCCACCTGGATGCTGTTAGAATGTAGGTTCTTTCTTATTTAGCATTGAATTTAACATTGACTTTAGGTTGTGTCTCCTTTAGGGCAAATGCTTTTGGGCAGCAGAAAAAGCATTATCCTTTACACACAAACAAACTAGAAGACTTCCTCCTGGCTGGTCAGCTTTCATAATTCTGGAAGGTTCTGTCCAGGTTGCTAGGGAGAAAAGACACCAGTGGCCTTACCCAGTACTGGACCCTACACACTGAAGTACAACCTGCCAGGCAAGATGTACCTACTGATGCAATAGTGGCATGACTGTTACAGGGGAAACAGATTTCTAATTGGATTTGAGATCTTCATCACAGAAAGGAACTTCATGCCTGGTACTGTAATCCTGGTCAAAAGGGGAGGTCAAAGTCCCTAGAATGTACTTTTGTTATTTTTGCTAAGTGGTCTTGCTATCAAACTACCTTCTAAATATTTATGCTGATAACTATAGATTTGGCTCCTCTTAGCTTTGGGCAGAGAGAATGTAAGAGCTGGAGGATGGGGAGATGCTATAGGGTGCTCTGTTCCAGTCATGACTTGGCTGTTGCAATCATGGACTCACAGAAGCTGTGGTTGCCAACACAAAAAGCAAATATCTGAGCGCAGATGATCCCCAGGTTCCACCCTTACTGAGCTGTTGACGGTGCATGGTTGTTGGAGAGGGAGAATATTTCACTTTGAAGTGTGGTCAGTTTCCCTTGGAACCTGCACTTAGTGGGTTGTCACAGAGAGAGAGAGAGAGAGAGAGAGAGAGAGAGAGAGAGAGAGAGAGAGAGAGAGAGAGGAGGAGAGAGTTAGGAAGGCCTGCGTTGGGGGATATTGGGGGAATAGGAGTGCGGAAATAAGAATTTATACGTGAGTATTTGGGTGTATTTCTTGGAAGAGGCACCATATTTGATATCACAGTCTTAGAAGTGTATTAAATAGAGACAGGAGCTTGGGTATTCTTATTTTTCATCAAGGAAAATGGAAGTGATCATCATTTCTGTGGCTGGCTAATGACCAAGTGTAATATAAAGTTTTTTAGGCCAGCCTCTCCTGTCTTTAAAAAAAAAATCACTTTTTTTTTTTTTTTCAGGATTTCTCTGTGTAACAGCCATGGCTATTCTAGAACTCCCTCTGTTGACCAGGCTGGCCTCAAACTCATGGAGATCCATCTGTTTCTGCCTCCTACATAAACACATGCACCCCTACACCACATCCCCGTCTAGCAAAAATAAGTAAGTAAGTAAGTAAGTAAATAAGTAAATAAATAAATAAATAAAGTCACATTCTTCATTGCCAAGTTTTTGTTGTTGTTGGGGTTTTTTTTGTTTGTTTGTTTGTTTTGTTTTGTTTTTCAAGACAGGGTTCTTTGTATTGCTTTGGAGCCTGTCCTGGAACTAGCTCTGTAGACCAGGCTGGCCTTGAACTCACAGAGATCCACCTGTCTCTGCCTCCCAAGTGCTGGGATTAAAGACGTGTGCTGAAAGACCCGCAGAGCGTGGACCTTTACTCTCCCACTGAGGAAAGGCGACACCCCAAATCACTCACGAGAAGCAGTCTTGATGTAAAAGCATGAGGACTTTTATATTCCAAGTACACTGGGGCCCACAGTCATACGCCACGCAGGGGTAGAGGACTGAGGACCCTGAGTACAGAATTGAGACAGCTTTTATAGGGTTACAACAAAGCCCGGGCATCGTAAACCAATCATCTCATAGCATCAAGAGCCCACGCAGTGCGGGCCAATCAATTTAAACCATCAAAGCCTGCACTTTATAGACCAATCAGTTTTCTATAGCCCTGGAGGTCTACACTTGTGTGGGCTTCAAGGTGGGGTGACAGATGGCAGTTAGGTTAGATCACTGGGGCAGGGGTTTCACAAGCAGTTTACAAAGACAGATAAGTGGCAAGGAGTGTGACCTTCTCTTATTTACTGGCTGAGGGCAGGGTCTGGAATTTAAGGTATTTAGTATTTTTAAATTTCTAGCTTCCTGGGGTCATTGAAAAGTTAGGCTGTATTTTTCCATCCATACAGTGCCACCAATACCCAGCTTCACTGCTAATTTTAAAACTGTTTATCTGTAAAGAGAAAAGTCTTGAATGACATTTTAAAAATTGGTAATTCACACTTAAAAGAACAATATATTGGAAACACCCTTGAAGCCTAGCCTGCAACTACAGTTTTAAAGATGGGACTGATAAAACTGCCCAAGGAACAAAGTCACAGTGCATCTGTGCTCTTGACACTTCCTGGCTAGTCGTTTCATGTGGGTGGGGGAGCGCCTGTGGTCTGCGATTTCTAGTAATAAAAGTTTCTAGGATCTCATAACCATCTTTAAAACAGACCCAACTTTAAGCCGGGAAATGGTGGCTCACACCTTTAATCCCAGCACTTGGGAGATGTCACACCTTACACTAAAGGGTTGTCAACCAGACAGAAGAAATAATAATGAGCTGCTGGGCTCTCTGGCAGTTTCACACCCTAAATTCTTTCGTCTATTGTTTTCCAAAGTTTTCTATGGAACAGTTGGTGGACAGTAGTGGGGGAAGGTGTCTCCTTGATTGAACTCAGGTATTTAGGAAGGGATCATATTTTGGTTATTCTCTTTAGTGTTTGTCTGTGGAGACTAAGAAAGGGAACGGGGGAGAGGGCTGAACAGAGCTCTGTATGCGTGTCCTATGAATTTTAGGCATTTCAACCCCTGGCCCCCCTTGTTCCCTTTCGCCTGGCTCAGTGAGACTGGCAGAATGGCTGTCTGGAGGAGCCCCTTCTGGGAGGACCTGAGCAGAGATGATGAGCTGTGTTGTGTAAACATTTTCCTCGCACCTAGGGCTATTCCACCCTCTCCCAAAGGACACTGGAACAGTTGCTATTTCTAGGCAGAATGTGATGTCCTTAGGGTGAGGTTAGGGCAAAACTGCCTTTAAATTGCAATCACACTTGGATGTCAGAGCATACAGCGGTCTTGGGTTTTTTTTTAGAATTTGGAAGAGATTGACAGCTGTTACCTGGTATTTCTCTGACAGTGGCTGGCTTTGTTTTTAGTTGTGCACATAGTTGCCATAATATAAAAACCTTGGTTAGTTTGTACTATAGCCAACTGTGGGCATGCTGATGGGAGACTGTAAATGAGGGTGTCTGGTGGCAGCTGTGGGAAGCTACCTTCACAGTCCAACAGTGTGCATCCTTTGCCTGTTTCTTTTTCTACTTCATCTTGCTGCAGGGGACACAGATGTAGTGGCTAGAGTTCTACCCACTGAACCATGAAGATAGAGCCCTCTCCACTGGGTCCCTGGGGACCTCAGAGAGCATAGTTGTCACTTCAAATGACCTTCCTGCAGTCACTCATGTGTGAGCTGTCATGGGCAAGCTAGTGTTACTGCAGGTCTTTAGTCACAGCTGACCTAAATCTGGACAAATACATGTAGGCTCCAGGAATTGGGGGAGGGTCATTTGTTCTATTCTTGGTGCACAGAACCAACTATATATATATAGTTCCTTTCTTTAAAATTTTCCTTTGCCTGATCTGATGTGTTTTTCAGCTTAATGTTGAATTGCTCAGAAATCTTTATGCCACACGGTACATATAACTGCTGTGGGAAGTTTACAGAGGGGCCCATTGTGAACACTAGAGCAAGCCTTGATGTCGGTATGGAGCAAGATGTAGTCTCAAAGGCCAGCTTGACCCACAAATTTCTCGCTCTGTAATTAAAGCTAGAAGCACAAGGAAATGCATCCCACCAGGGAGATGGTCAGCAGTGTCATGAGGGAGGAATGACTTGAAGCATCTCTCATGGCGCACCAAAAGGTAGGTACCAAACATGGGGCTCACAAGCCTTCTTGCAGCAGTTGAGGCAGCATATATTAGAACTACTGTTGCATAGCAGGCTTCCTTTTGGGCCACCAACCAGCTCCCAGATCATGATATGGAGACTTATTATTAGTTATAAATGCTTGGCTTAGTTTATGCTTGTCCCACTAGCTCTTTCTTGAATTAACCTGTTTCTCTTCATCTACATTTTGTCTCAGGGCTTTTTACCTTTCTTTCATTTCATATGTCCTACTCTGTGTCTGTCTGGCTGGCCCCAAATGTCACCTTCTCTTTGTCCTTCTTTTTCTTCTTATCATTCTCTCTTCCTGAGCCTAGATCCCTCATTTTCTCTGTCTGCCAGGCCTGCCTATCCCTTTCCTGCCTAGCTATTGGCTGTTCACCTTTTTATTAGACCAATCAGGTGCCTTAAGCAGGCAAAGCAACACATCTTTACATATTAAACAAATGCAGCATAAACAAATGTAACACAGCTTTGCCTAGCCAAATAAACATTCCACAACACAGTTGCCTCTTGTTTTCTTCTCAAACTAAAAAGATAACTCTGCTTAACATTTTGTGAGCCAGTAGACAGTTAGCCTTAGCAGGTGTGTCTCAAAAACCGGAAGATCAGGGACTGCACACAGGGATCAGGGACCTCTTCACTCAACTGACTTCAGAAATGCAGTGGCCTAAACCCTCTGTGTTAATTGGAAGCCTCTAGATAGGGTAGATCTTTGTTTATTTGTTTGTTTTGGTTTTGTTTGTTTTTTGAGACAAGGTTTCTCTGTATTCCTTTGGAGCCTGTCCTGGAACTTGCTCTGTAGACCAGGCTGGCCTCAAACTCACAGAGATCTGCCTGCCTCTGCCTCCTGAGTGCCGGGACTAAAGACATGCTCCATCACCACCTGGCTGAGCAGTGGTTCTTAATCTGTGGGTCAAGACCCCTTAGGGGAATCACATATCACATATTTACATTACTTATATGACATTCATAGCAGTAGCAAAATTACAGTTATGAAGTAGCAATGAAATAATTTTATGGTTTGGGGTCAAAGCATTAGGAAGGTTGAGAAACATTGCCCTAGAGAAACAGGACAGAAAGAATTAATACATATTCAGAACATAACAAATAGAATGAATATGTATTTATTCTATCATGTATGTATACACATATGTGCATATTTATACATATGTCTACATGTATATGAGGCTTTATCAGAGTAGGTTACTAATTGTGGTCTAGGTAGTCCAACAATGGCTGTCTCCAGATGGCAAGGCCAAGTATCCATGAGACTGAATGTCTCAGCAGTCCCAACCTGGTGCTGTTGTCCCAGGGAAGCCCTAGAGAACCACGTGTCCTCAGTCTATGCTGGAATCCTGAAGAAGTGTGTTCTAATATCAGTGAAGGAATGCCCCAGAAGCAGCATAGATGAACTTGCCAGCAGGAGTAAGAGCAAGTAGGCAAGAGCTTCCTTCTTCCATGTCTTTTTACATGGCCTAGAAAGAGTAACCCAGACTTATTGGGGGTCATCACATGTCAAATAATCTAATCAAGAAAATCCCTCGTGAATGTGCCCTGATGCTAGGGTTTTAGTTTATTCCAGATGTAGGCAAGTGGACAACCAAGATTAGCATCGAACTTCCCCATGCTTGTCATGAGAATTCATATTTTACAGAACTCTACAACTCTTAGAATTAAACCGTAGATTTGATTCCTCTGCTTTTTCTGCTCTGTGACTACAGGGGGTTCTTACACAATGCTAGGTAAGTCCTCTGGTATTCATATCATGTCTTACCTTAGTAATCAATCATCTATATACCTTTTGTTATATCTCTCTAGTACAGTAGTTGTCTCCAGCAATAGCTAGCCATCTCCACTTAACTACACCTTCTTCTGACCTCCAGTGCCTCATTATTTTCCAACTGTATCTTATCTTAACTTCTCCACAGGCAAACGATTCAATGTTTGCAGCTTCAGCACTCTAGGGACTAAAAATACTTTTGCAGTTGGTGATTTGGTTTCTTAGTACCTACCTCTCCTGCACATTGTTCTTCAGGGTCTACCCCAGTTAGTCTGCCTGAGCCTCCTCTGCCTCTCTCTGAAGCCCCCAAATCTGGCCCATGTTTCACATACAGTGCCCCAGCCTAGTCTACACCCTTGCCTTCAAAAGCACAATTAGCCTCTAGTCTGCCTGCCCCTGACACGACACACAGGCCCCTCCCATACCAGATCCAACATCTCCACCCAGCCAGATCTACTCCCACACTCCAGGCGTACAGGCCCCTCTGACTTCATTCTGCCTAAGCCATTTCCAACCTCTAGACCTAACCTGCCCATACATCCTCTGTTCTGTCCATATGAGGCTGACAAAATAAGTCCACATGCCCGGAACTTATCAAAAAAGAAAATACAAACATTATGAAAGATCAATACAGTCAACACCCCAGTCCTATAGAAATGGTTGCCAGTGAGGATTATCTAGCTGAATTATAACACAATGAAACCGATTAGTGTACTTAAAAAGAACACAAAGAGAGCAAATATCTGGGTGGTGCCCAAGAATACACAATGTAAGGCTGATGGACATGACAAAGACAAGCTAGGACCAGAAACACAGTTCAGTAAGGAGACAGAAACTAAAGAAGACTGGAGCTGAAGTGGATATGGAATTGAAAAAACTTGAAGTAAAGCCTTAAAAATAGACTGAATCAAGCAGAAGACAGATATCAGGACTCGAAAATAGAGGATCTAGATAAAAAAAAAAAAAAAGCAAGAAACATGAAAAGTTTAGCAACACAGGAAATGTGAGACACCAGGGAAAGGCCAAACCTTTGAATCACACACATAGATGAGGGAGAAGGATCTCAAGTCAATGGCACAGACCATATCTTTAACAAGAACATAGATGGAAACTTCCTCAAACTAAAGAAAGACACACCCATACAGCTACAGAAGAAACACACACAACCACATAGACTGTTAGGATGAGAAAATTTAGCCTAATTCTCCAGTGACCCCAGGAAGCTGGGAGTCTTAAATCCCAAGCTGATGGTCACCTACTTTAATGTTTACGACAGCCTGTGAATGAATAAACATAGGAAATGAGCCTTGTCGCCGTGCATGCGAAAGTAGATTCCTGGGCTAAGCTTGGGCTTGGATAGTTTAAATTAATTGGTCCACACTGGATGCTACGAGGTGATTGGTTCACGATGCAAGGGGCTTTGTTGTAACCCTATAAAAGCTGCCTCAATTCTGTACCGGGGGTTCCTCGGCCCTCTACCCTGCATGGTGTGTGGCTGATGGCCCCGGTGCACTGGAATATAAAGGACCTTACACGTTTGCATCAAGACCGCTTCTCATGAGTGATTGGGGGGGGGGTGCCTTTCCTGAGTGGGAGCACAAGGGACCACACTCTCATGGATCTTACAAGACAAGGCCAGAAATGAAAATCACCATGGCATATCATAACTAAAACATTAAGTATACAGAGAAAAGAAAGCTGCAAGAGAAAAAACACGAGTCACATATAAAGGGAAACCCATCAGAATAGCAGCTGATTTCTTAATGGGAACTTTGAAAGCCAAAGAAGCCTGGAGCAATGTGTTCCAAGTTCTAAAAGACCATAGGACCAACCTAGGCTAATATACACTGAAAAACTATCCACCACAGTTGAAGGAGAAAGAGGAATTTTCCATGATAGAAATAGCCTTTAAATTTTTTTATGTTTAACAAACCAAACCTAAACAAAATACAGCAAGCAATGTTTCAGAATGAGCACAGCCATTCGACTGTGGAGAGAAATACAAAGACTAAAACCAAAGTATCACTGAGACCACAAACACCACCACCAAAGACGAACAGCACAGTGACCACAATTTACACACATATTTCAATAATAATGGTCATGGCCTCAGTTCTCCAGGAAAAAGACACAGACTGTCTGAATGGGTGAAGAAATAAAATCCACCTATCATGTTATCTACAAGAATCACATCTCAGCCTTAAAAACAGGCACCATTTCAGAGGAAAAGGATGGACCAAGGTGCTCCAATCAAGTGGCACCAGGAAGCAAGAAGGTGTCACTGTCCTAACATATGACAAAATAGACTTCAAACTAACGCTAATCAAAAGAGATAAAGGCACTTCATTCTCATCAAGGGGACAATTAACCAGGAAGGCATTGCTACACTAATTATACTCTCTGAACTCTGGGGCACCCAATTTCATTAAACACATACTGCTGGGTTTAATGACACAGATTAATATTAATCCATTAGTAGTAGATGATTTCAATAATCTGTTTATCTAACTGATAGATCACTGAGACAAAAAAAATAATGGAAAAACATCAGGATTAAATGACAACACACATTACACAAAATTAACAGATGTTCACAGAACATTCCACCAGACAGCGAAGAAGACATTTTCTGCTCATCAGCACAAGGAAGCTTCTCTAAAACAGACCACATACTGGGACACAAAACAAATCTTCAGTATTTCAAAAAGATTGAAATAACTCCATGTACCCTCGCTGACCAAAATGCAATAAAATTTAGCATTGGCAGCAAACAAATCTCTAGTAGATACCCAAACACATGGAGATTAAACAACTCATTACTCAGTGATGAATGGTTCAAAGGACGACATCAAGAAAGAAATAAAAAATTTCCTGGAACTAAATGAAAATGTAAATATGATACAACAAAACTTTTGATACACACTGAAAGCAGTTCTATGAGGGAAATTTATAGCTCTAAGTGCTTGCACTTAAAAAAAAAATCAGAAAGAGAACATATAAAGAGCTTGATGATACAACTCAAAAACTTGGAAAAACAACAAGTTGATGCCAATAAAAAATAAAAATCAAAGCAAATAAAATGGAAACAAACAAACAAACAAAACAACAACAAGGAAATTGTTCTTTGACAAAATAAACAAGATTGACAGACTCTTGGACCAACTACTCAATTGAAAGAAAGGGAGAACCCAAATCAATAGAATCAGAAATGGACAGGGAAACATTAAAACAGACAGCAAAGAAATTTAAAAATTTATAGTTTATTAAATTGGAAAACCTAAAAGAAATAGATGAATTTATAGATTCAGCCAAACCATCAAAATTAAACCCAGAAATCAAAAGCCCAAACAGACCCTTAACAAATGAGGAGCTTGAAAAAGTAATAAAAGTAAGCCTCTAACATAAAAAATGTTCAGGGCCAGATGGATTCACAGCAGAATTCTACCAGCCTTTCAAAGGTTACAGCCAGGGCTCCTTAAACTATAGGAGGAGGAGATGACATAAAGAGTACTCTCAGAACACCTTCTTTTACTCCAATACTCAACTCAGGCAAAGACACAAAAGAAAAAGAAAATTACAGCCAATATTCCTGATGAACATGGACTCAAAAGTGCTCAATAAATATTTGCAAATAGAATATGGGCATGCATAACAAAAATTATCCACAGTGACTAAGTTGGCTTTGTCCCTGAAATGCAAGGATGGTTCAACATATACAAGTCAAGAAGGTAATAAACCACATAAATGGACTTCAAGACAAAAATCACATGATCATATCAATAGATGCAGTAAAAAGCTTTTGATAAAACCAACATGCCTTCATGATAAAAGCTCAGAGAATGAAGGGCAGAGGGAACATGCCTCCACATAATAAAAGCTATATATGAGAAGCCCACAGCCAACATCAACCTAAGTAAAGAAAACGTGAACAATCCCACTGAAGGCAAGAATGAGACAGGGATGTCCCCTATCCCTGCTCCTTTCCAATATTGTGCTCAAGGCACTAGCTGGAACAATGTCAAGAGAATAAAATTAAAGGGATAGATATAGATATAGATATAGATATAGATATAGATATAGATATAGATATAGATATAGATATAGATGTAGATGTAGATATAGATATAGATATAGATATAGATATAGATAGATAGATATAATCTTTATTGTAAATGACACCATACATTAGAGATCCCAAAATTCTAACTGAAATTTCTAGAAATGATAAATAAATTCAGTAATGTGGCAAGATTCACAATCAATTTGCAAGAACCAATAGCTTTTCCATATACCCACAACAAACACACAGAGAAGGAGACCATGGGCATAACTCCCATTCACAATAGCCTCAAAGAGGAACTGGAGAGATGGCTCAGTGACTGAGAGCACTGGCTGCTCTTCTGGAGGACCCAGGTTCAGTTCCCAGCACACACATGGCAGCTCACAATAGCCTCAAAGAAAACAAAATATGCAGGAATAAACCTAACCGGGCAGTGAAGGACCTCTACAATAAAAATCTTTGACCCTCTGAAGAAAGAGATGGGGATAGATACTAGAAAATGAAGAAACATCCTACGTTCATGTATTAGTAGAATTAATATCATGAAAATGACCATTTTACCAAAAAACCATTTGCAAATTCAATGAAATTCTAATCAAAATTCCCATCTTATTCTTCATATAAATAGAAAAAAATATCCTAAAATTTTTACGAGGTAGCCAAAATAATCCTGAGCAAAAGGAACAATGCTGGAGGGACTAAAATTCTAGATCTCTAGATACTTTACAGAGCCATAGTATAAAAACAATATGGTACTGGCACAAAAACGGATATGTAGACCAAAGGAACAAAACCAAAGACCCAAACATGGGCACATGTATCTTCAGTCATAAGTATTGGACAAAGAGACCAAAACATAAGCCATAGAAAAGGCAGCATCTTCAACAAATGGCTCTGGGAAACTGGATGTCTACATGCAGGAGAAAGAAAGTAGACCCATATCTATCACTTTGCAAGAAAACTGACGCCACAGGCATCAAAGACCTAACCCTGAAACCTGAAGCACTGAAAGTGCTAGAAGAAAACAGACAGTCCCTACATGACACAGGCGCGGGAAAGGACTTTCTGAACAGTACTCCATTTGTCCAAGAATCAAGGCCAGCAATTGACAAGTGATAAACCAAAAAAGCTTCTTCACAGATTAAGAGACAATCAACAAGGGAGAGGGAGCCCACAGCATGGAAGAGAATCTTTGCCAGATATTCATCTGACAGAGGGTTACATCCAGGGTATATAAAGACCTCAAAACACAGAGTCAAACAAACAAAAACAACGACCCATTCAAAAAGTGGGCCTGGGACCAGAACAGATAGTTCTCAAAAGAAAAAGAAAAATGGCTAAGAGATATCTTTTTAAAATGTTCATTGTCCCTAGCCTCAGGGAACTACAAATCAAATCTACTTTAAGCTTTCATCTTAACCTGGTCTGAATGGCAAAGATCAATGGAACAACCAACAAGAGATGCTAGAGAGCGTTTGTGGGGAAAGTAATCCTCATTCATTGTTGGTGGGATTGCAAACTGCTCCAGCCTCTCTGGAAATAAGTGTGGAGAGTTCTCAAAAGCTGAAATTAATCTACCATAGGGCTCAACTACACCACTCCTTGATATATGCCCAAAGGACCCGATATCCTACTCCAAAGATGCTGGCTCAGCCATGTTCACTGCAGACAGACTCTGGCTCAGCCATGTTCACTGCAGACAGACTCTGGCTCAGCCATGTTCACAGCAGACTCTGGCTCAGCCATGTTCACAGCAGACACTGGCTCAGCCATGTTCACTGCAGACTCTGGCTCAGTCATGTTCACTGCAGACAGACTCTGGCTCAGCTATGTTCACTGCAGACTCTGACTCAGTTATGGTCACTGCAGATACTGCTCAGTAATGTTCACAGCTACTCTTTACATACTAGCTAGGAAATAGAAGCCACCAGATATCTTCCTACAACTGACAAATGGATATTGAAAATGTGGTACATGTGCACTATGGAATACTATTCAGCAATAAGGAAAAATGAAATAATGAAATTTATAGGTCAATGGCTGAAACTAGAAATAATCATATTGTTGGGTTTTGAATTAAGGTCATATGAGGATATAATAAATTTGCGACATCCTATGTTGATATTTCTCAAGAAGGGAATCTGGAATGCCACTACAGTGTGCCTCAGACTCAGGACCCAGAAGCTCCTGAGCTTAATCTGACCTGGAAGCCTCTTCCCTGAGAACTTGCTTTCATGGAAGCAGCATGCAAGCTTCCCAAAGAGGGATGCAACCAACAGCCAAACACAGCTGTCATGCCTATGACCCACAATAATAACATCATGACAACAATAACATCATGGGTGTAATAGCAGCACCCATATATTTATATTAACCATAATTGGACTGAAGACCTGCTCAACAAGAGAGAAATCATGCCTGGTCCTGGAAACTTAGATAACTAACTACTAGGGCTTGTAAGTTTATGGATCTTGGAGGAGACCCTACAACCATTGCTCTACTGAACAACATAATCCCTAACTGCATTCTAAGTATCTGTCCATATACCCACAGATAAATGTAAACTTCATCCCTCATCACAGAAACTTCTTTTTGCCTCATACAGAGACCATTACAGAAAACACAGCCAATGAAAATGCAGAGTTGTGGGGCCCAGTTCCAAACATACATCTACAATACAACTCACGTATCTAAGGCTCAGGGATAATTGCTGTTAGTATTTAGGCATTTTACTGGCCTGCCTTTGGAGTTCTGACAAGACATGCTCTCAGCTGCTGCCACTAAAAGCACCACCTGTGTCTATTCAATATGTTCCCTTTAAAAAGGGCCTGGCCCACCTCCCATCCCTCTCCCTCTTTCTCTCTCCTTCTCTCTGTTCTTCTCTCTCTCTGTTCCCCTCTTCCTCTCTCTGTACCCCCTTCTCTGCCCCTCCCTCTCTTTCCTTTTTATCACTGCTGCTTCTGCCCCTGGAGGCTGATCTCCCCACTTCTGTTTCCTCTTTTTACAATCCTTTTCCCTTAACCCTCCACTTGAACTCTGTTTCATGGTGTCGTTTTTCTCTCTAGCTACTTTTTAAAAATTACAATTGCAAAGTGAGGGTGGAAAGATTGTAAGAGCCAGGGGATCAGGGAGTTTGCTGTGAGATTGTCTCCTAAATTGTCAAAAGCTAAATCATAAAATCTCACCAGCATGACTGCTTAAACATGAGCTGAACAGGACATTGGACGTGAAGCCTCAACCTAAGACAAAGTAATGGGAGGTCACCCCCCACCCAGAGACCACCTCATGGGCACAAAGCTGAGAAGAAAGTTTTTATTGCTGACCAGTGGCTGTGCAGGAAACTTACCCAAATCACGCAGCCCTGAGCCTCGCAGGCCTTTATCTTTTATGCACAAGCCCCACATCCTTGTTGTCATACTTCAGTTAGCAAGAAGCAGAACTACAGATGCCAGAAAGCAAGGTTAGTACACTTAAGTACTTTTCTAGAACTATATGGCGTAGGTCCTTAATGGATTGTTCCCATTTTGGCAGGTGTTGGGACCTACATGCTGGATTTTCGGGTCAGAATGGTGCCTCTAACGTAGTGACAGTTGTGTTGAGATCTGGAGATCTGTTACAAAGGAATTACAGGCAATTAAGGATTCCTGAGAGCAGGAGAAAGGGTCTTTTCTCCAGGAACTGTGTATCAATTAGTTATCAATACTAAATGGTCAGCCCTGAAAATGTATGTATGTGTGTATGTATATCTTTATATATGTGCTTAAGGATATATATGTATGTAATAACAATAAATGAAAAAAAACCAAGGCCATCATTTTGAAAGGGAGCAAGAAGGGGTTATATGTGAGGATTTGGAGGGAGGAAAGGGAAGGAAGAAATGATGCAAATATACTGTATTCTCAAAAAATTCAAATAAATAATTTTTTAAAGCCTGTCTTAAAGTTTGTCCCCTTGTATCATTTATTAGCCACTTTCTTGGACCAGGATCCCTTGGAAAAGCCTCTGAGGTCTGGATGCCCACTCAAAATATGCTGGTGAATGTAGGTGGGGTTTTTTGTTGGTACTGCCAGTCAGCCAGCTCTGTCTCACCAGCCACCTTCCCAAATAACCACACAGAGACTTAATATTAATTATAAATGCCTGGCCATTAGGTTAGGTTTGTTACTAACTAACACTTACAACTTAAATTAACCCATATTTCTTATCTATGCTCTGCCATGTGGTGGTACCTTTTTTCTTCTTATTTCTTTTTTCTTTCTTTCTTTCTTTGTTTGTTTTTGTTTTTGTTGTTGTTGTTTTTGTTTGTTTTTCAAGACAGGGTTTTGTTTCTCTGTATTGCTTTGGAGCCTGTCCTGAAACTCGCTCTGTAGACCAGGCTGTCTTCAAACTCACAGAGATCTGCCTGCCTCTGCCTCTCAAGTGCTGGGATTGAAGGCATATGCCACCAACGCCCGGTGTGTTAACAGTACCTTTTTTCAACGTGGCATGTTCAAAGAAAGTGGGGTGGACAGAAAGAAGATGCTGGACTGTGATCAAATGCTAAGGAAGCTGCAGTGGTCCCTCGAGGACCTCTGAGGCTCAAGATGCCCCTCAAGGTGTTTTGAATTGAGTCAAGGGAGATGAATGTTTACCCCACTTTGGGATTTTTGTGTATATATGTTTTTCCTAGGAACGGAAGGTGGTACTTGACATGCCTTCTGCCGAGGTAATATCCCCAGGGGAACTCAGATTCTTACATCCTTCCAAGTATGCTTGGCGGTGGAAATATTGAAGATGGAGTCTAGGTAGTTCTGCCTTGGAGACCAGCGTTGCTTAGGCAGATTTTACTTCCAGTTTTTCAATTTATGAGACACTTGAAGCTCCCTGCTGTTGCTCACCTGGGCTTTCATCCGTGTATGGAGTCCGTTGTCTCTCAGCTTTCCAGGACCTTCTTGTTGGCCTTCTAGAAATCACAATTTATAGTCACACCACCTGGAGTCTCAAAAAGTTCCCAGTATGTTCATTCACCTTGTCAAAATCCTTAGAGAATCTGATCTGTCTCCAAAGAATAACTCATCTTCCAGCTTCTGGAAAACTGGGAAGTATGCCAAGTCAACCGTGGAAGTTAAATTATCACCAGGGGTTTTGGGTATGGGAACCCTGTCAATTTAGGACTGTTGCAATAGGCAATCTGGCCTCCCCACATGGTCACAGTGGCACTGGACCACACTTACAGTGCCATCTTCCTATGTGCTGAAAGCTTGCTAGATATCTTAAGTCACTGAGGCTGTACCCATGAAAGGAATGTTGGGCAGTTCTCAAGTCCACTGCCCTCCCTCCATCCCCTCCAACTGCCCATGAGCTGAACAGCTTTGCTTCATCACACATCATGGTACGCCGTCTTCCCATGGACCCCAAAGCAGTGGGGCTGCTTGGTTATAGACTTAAATCCGCTGCAAGCTGAGACAAAGTGAACCTTTTCTCTTATTCAGTTGGTTATCTCAGGCACTTGCTATCGTAACAGATAGCTGATTAAAGAAGCAATTCTTCATTGCATGAAGTTGTCTCAGGACCTATCTGTATACTTAGAAAGGGGAAAGCAGATGTTTAGACACTCAAAAACAGACAAAAAGGCAGAGAATGTAGCATGTGCCGTGTGCAAATGAGCAGGGCTTGTCCTGGAACTTGGGGAGGGTGACAGCCACTAAAGATGGACTGCCCACCTTTACATTTTCCCATTCTTTCAGGTGACTGTCTTATTCCTGATGTCTTCCCAAAGCTTGTCACCTCATCTTCTTCTCAGCGCTGTCCTTAACACCCTTCCTGGACACATGAAACACCAGAGGACAAAGTCTGGGGGCTGCAGCAGCTCAATGGCGGTGGGACACGGTGACTAGAGGGCTCCTAATCAAAACCGAGGTCGCCATCTCACTTCAAAGAAAATAAGGTCAAAACAACAACAGTGTTTTAACCATCCTCGAGAGGCGCCACATGACTCAGCCCATGGCTTCTCTGACCCCATCTCCAGTTTCTCTGCCTGGCTCATTCTGCCACCACAAAGTAACTTTCTTGTTGTTCTCTGTTCATGCCAAAGAAGCTGTCACCTCAGGACCTCTGCATGTCCTATTCTGTGTACAAATTCCTCCCTCCCTGTTGGAACAGCCTTCTCTAATTCGCCCGCACATAGCATTGGTGATTGCCTCTCCTACATTAACCCCTACCACTGCTTCACACTGGCTGCTGGGGCGTCTGCAGCATCTCAGGATGAATAGCTGGAAAATGAAAGTTAGTTAGAGTGATAGACAGAAACTGCTTCTTACGAGAGAGGGAGGTTCTTGCGCAGTCCACTAGATGGTGCTGTTGAGCAGTTTCCATGAACTACAAATTGATTCATGTGTTCAGTTGTGTTTTTCTAAAATAACGTGTTTTATCAATTTAGACAGGCTTTTATGGGGCTCTTGAGACTTGTGGGTGGGCAAAATTTGGGTTACTTTCTTATGTCATAGGCAGAGGAGTGGATAGGTGGATATTAGTAATAGTATTTCAACAATCATCATGTATCTGACACCTCACAAAATGTCATGCATGTGTGTTTGTGTCCGTGTGTGTCAGTGTTTGTGCATGTGCACACACAGGCCAGAGGTTCACATATCAGATATCTGCCATCTGCCTTTCACGCAACATCTTTTTGTTTATTTATTTATTTATTTATTTATTTATTTATTTATTTTGTGACATTGTTTCTCACTGAAACTGGAGCTCACCAATTCAGCAAGGCTACCTGGCCAGTGAGTTCTGGGGGACCCTGTCCTCTGCCTCCATGCTACATAGGTGTGCACCATAATGCCCAGCTTTAAGTGGGTACTTGGGATCAATCTCAGGTCCTTATGTTTCCAGGGTAGCTGTTTTACCAATGGAGCCACTTCCTAGTCCTTTATTCCCATAAGGATTTTAAAAATTGAGATGTAGTCTTCTCATATAGCAGACTAGACTCACATTCATAATTCCCCTGCCTCAGCCGCCCAAATGCTGAGATCACAGGGATGTACCCAGCCGCCTTTTGATACCCTTTCTCAGACTGAAGAAAAAGTTCTGCGTGGCAGGAAGTGTAGACATCATCCCTCATCGAGGTATCTTCTTTTTGTAGTAGCTGGAAAACCCTGCAGCAGTGGTTCTTAACCTGTGGGTCACGACCCATTTGGGGTTAAATGACCTTTTCACAGGGGTCACCTAAGACCAACAGAAAACACAGATGTTTACATTATGATTCATAACAGTACCAAAATTCAGTTATGAAGCAGTAATGAAAATAATGTTATGGTTGGGGTCACCATGGCATGAGGAACTAGATTAAAGGGTGGCAGCATTAGGAAGACTGACAGCCATTGCCCTAGAGAATGCCCCAGCTAGTCAAACCGCAGAGAACAACGGATGGTGAGGTGCACTGCATTGCCATGTATTTATAACACGATCCTTACACCCAGGACTGGGGGAGCTTGGTGGGACAGGAGTTGGAAAGACTGTAAGAGCTTGAGGATCAAGAAGTCTGCTGCCAGACTGAGTCTTCTAACCATGACAGGGAACCTCCGCCTGTGAAATGGAAACAATGTGGCTACTTAAACAAGGCCTGAACAATGACAACACCAACTGACATGCAGGTTGGATGGGGCTCCAGCCCTCAGTGAAAGAGCTACGGGAAGTTAGAGACTGCCAAGAAAGGGAAAATTAGACTCAGGCATGAGTACCCTAAGTTGTTATCCAGTCCCAAGTGGTCAGCCTTAAATATATATATATATATATATATATATATATATATATATATATATATATATATATATGTGTGTGTGTGTGTGTGTGTGTGTGTGTGTGTGTGTGTGTGTAGCAAGTTTTCTCTATTCCACCAGCCAGATCCCAAATAATGACAGAGACTTATTAATTATGAAAACTCAGCCTGTAGCATAGGTGTGTTCTTAACTAGCTCTTATAACTTAACCTATTTGTATTCATCTATGGTCTATCACATGACACCACCACTCTTCAATTTTGCATCTCCTGTTTTTCCTCTCTGTGTCTCCTGGCTTCTCCTGCCCCTTGATTCATCCTCCTCTTCCTCCCTCTCCCTGGAAATCTCTCCTGCCTAGGTATTGGCTGTTCAGCTCCTCATTAAACAAGTACACAAATATCCCACAACATACACGCAACACTAAATGGACTCAGAAGGTTTGATCTATATGTTTATTCACACACGCAATAATACTAATAAATAAGAATATGAGGGAGTTGTGGGCTGAGGTCATGCAGGGATTCACCAGTCTGACTCAAGTTTCGGTTTTAGTAAATTTGAGGTTTGTTATTAAAAAAAAGACTGTGAGACTGCCCAGGACCAAACTAGAGAGAGTTCTCTAGGTAAGGCCCCAGCTATTGTTAGCTAAAGGATTATAATGGCAAAACCCATATAGTTATAATCTTGGGGGACCAAATTAGCTCATGTCCTGTCTACGTCCTGTGAGTCTTGCTTTATGACAGACGTCCAGCCACCCAAGCAAGCAAGCGTTTCATACGAAAGTAGAACTTAGCAGTCAGCCTGTTTAATCTTGTGATCCATTGCTTTGTAGGAATAGCAGAGGAAGTGAAATATTTTGTAACAGCCAGCAATTTTCTTTTTAAGAATAGCCCACCCGAACCACAAAGTGGTCCAGCTTGGGTCAGCTGACAGGGTATAGTCAAGGTAGGGACAACTTCATCATTTATCCTCAAGGGAGAAGAGGGTTGGAGAAAGGATATGGAAGGGGGAATGAAGCAATTATATTTTATATTTTAAAGAGTCTAACATAAAACTTACTGAAAGACCCCCAGAGTGTGGACTTTCGTGCTCCCACTCAGGAAAGGCGACACCCCAAATCACTCACGAGAAGCAGGCTCAATGCAAATAGCATGAGGACTTTTAATTCCAAGTGCACTGGGGCCCACAGTCATAGGACTGAGGACCTGGAGGGCAGAATTGAGACAGTTTTTATAGGGTTTACAACAAAGCCCACACATAGGTCACTGGGGCCGGGGCTTCACAAGCAGTTTACTAAGTCAGATAAGGGGTCAGTCAGCTCATTTCCTGTTATTTTACTAGGCCAAGATTACTTACTCAAGGGCCTGTCTGCCATAAACAGCAAGGAGTGTGACCTTGCCTATTTACTGGCAGAGGACAGGGTCTGGAATTTGAGGTTTTTAGGGCTTTTTAGATAGTATTTCTAAACTTTTAGCTTCCTGGGATCATTGGAGAGTTAGACTGTATTTTTCCATCCTTTCATTACAAGAAATGTTCAACACAAGGGTAGGGTAGACACAATGTAAATACAGTACTTATGTATGAAATCCTCAACAAAACCAATAAAAGAAACATGAAAAGAAACAACAAAAGAACATTTAAACACAGGAGAAATGTATGAAATCTCTGTAGTTTTCCTGAGGCTCTTGTTCGACCATACGAGTGAGCATTGCAGGGCTAGGATTAAAGTTCAGACATGTCACCGAGCATTGGTGGCACACGCCTTTAATCCCAGCACTTGGGTCTCTGTGAGTTTGAGACCAGCCTGGTCTACCAGAGCTAGTTCACGGACAGCCTCCAAAGCCACAGAGAAACCCTGCCTTGAAAAACAAAACCAAAAACAAACAAGCAGAAAAAGCTCAGACATGTACTTTGCATCTGCCAGGTCCTTGATTTGATTCCAGTGAACACACACAACACACACACACACACACACACACATATGCACACACATGCACCATAAAGAATGAGAGAGCATAATAATACCATTTCAATTTGTAAAACTTTGTTAATTATTCTTCTATGAGCCGTAAAAAAAAAAATGATTTTAAAATCTGGTCAAGAATTTAGAAACAACAGTGGCATTTCTGATTCTTTCTATGGTGATGATTTTTCTATTAGGCAATCAACTCAGGATTGTTTGCAGCGGACAATGCCCACATTAGAGCAATGCAGCAATTTCAGCTTTGATAAAACACGGTAATTAGTTCACTTGATCTTTTCTTAAGAGCCATACATTTCAAAGGGAAATACAGTGCACATAGGTGATTGGGTTTTGCAGCTTACCACACAAGTGAGGCTTTCACTGAAACCTGAGGTTTCAATGAGCTCCTACCCTGTTGGGGTACTAGTGGGATCCTGCTGAGAAATGGCTGTTGTTTTATAGTTCCTAGATTAAGCTCCTGTTTCCTTCCCTTTTGCATGCTGATTTTTCAGTCCACCTTTTAATCATGGCCACTTTCTCCCAGAGTTGGGATGAGTAAATAGGGGAGGCATCATTTATATAATCCTTCTCCTTATTGCCTGCATCTATTTGCATGTGTTAGAAAGCATCTGAGAGAATGAGGAGGCACCCCAAAGAGAGCAGCATGGGGGTGAAGGTCAGGATTTCCCAAAGGTCCATGCCAGAGAGGGATAGTAAAATGATACAGAAGTTGAAGAGCCTGCATCTGAGCTTGGCTGCAGTGGGGCCACTGGAAAGGAGACCATGGGTACCAGCATCAGAGGGAGGAATGTGGGCAGCATGTGCAGCCCAACCCGCCCCTTTCAGCCTTCATCTACAGCTAATGTTCCCACTACTCGGTGCCTTGGCTGGGCATGGGGTGGCCAGAGCTCCAAGCACGACATCAACAGCTGTTTGTCCGGCAGCTGATGGACGAGGTTGTCACAAGACAGAGAGCCCTTTCTTTATCCATGGAGGGAGCAGGCAGTTGCTGTGAGTGGAGCCTTGTTTTAGCCTGTCACAACCCAGTTGTGTGGAACCTCTGCATAGCACACCAGAGAGAGCAGAGGGCTGCACAAAGAACAATAAGCTCAAATGCTTTCACATCCTGTGAAGTGACACCACCTGGCTATGTCCGCTCAGTTCCAAGACCAGCACTGGCTTGGGCAAGGAGGAGACTGGGGAAGGGTCTTGGAGTAACAGTTTTGGTGAACTAGTGGAATAGTTACAAAAGTAACTGTCAAACTTTAAAAATTGCACACTTTTGGCTGGGTAGTGGCAGTACAAACCTTTAATCCCAGCACTGGAGAGGCAGAGGCAGGAGGATCTTTGTGAGTTTGAGACCAGCCTGGTCTACAGAGCTAGTTCGAGGATAGCCAAAGCTACACAGAGAAACTGTATTTCCAAAAAGAAAAAAAAAAAAAAAAAAGCACACTTTTATAGATAGACAAGAGTAGGAGAAATGGGGAGAGAGAAGAGCATCTTGACATCATTAAACACATCTACAGTTATTGATTTTGTCACAGGACAAGTTCACACTACATTTACTATTGCACTGTTCTAAATAATCTATTGCAGTATGCTAAATAACCTGTGCATACTGACTCACTCACTTCTCACAATAACGCTGTGCCCAAGTGCTCTTGTCTCTGTTTGGATGACAAAACTGAAGCACATGTGTGGTCTTTTCCCCATGGGTAATCAGTTTGCATGTGGGCACAGGCAAACCCAAGATTCTCATCCAGGTGATCTGATATAGAGAAGTGCCATAGATATGTACGTGTTTGTAAATCATGTATGTGGGCCGTGGTAGTTATTTCAACACGTTAAAACATTCTGTCATAGAGGAAAGCTCATTAAAAATCAGGAAGTTTCAGAGCCCAATGTGATGGCATAGTCCTTTAAACCCAAAACTGGGGAGGCAGAGGCAGGTGGATCTCTATGAGTTCCAGGGTAGCTTGAATAACATAGCAAGTCCCAACTGAAAATCAAACAACCCCCATCCATAGGATCATTGAAACAGTCCATCCTAGAGGGGGGCTCATCAAGACTCATTAAGTAAATAAATAAAAGTAGCAAGACAATGGAAGTAAACAACTCACAAGTCTCATGCAGTCCCTGAAACGTAGAAGAGTCACAAAGCTTCAACACTCAAGGTTATAGAAGCAGGAACACTTGCTGGAGAGAGGAGACTGATCTGTGGAGCTTCCTGAAAGTCATAGGAGGTTCTCTGGGAGTTTCAGGGATGCAGTGATCATTTGTCACCACCCAGGCTAGGGCGGGGTTTTTAGAGATTCAGTTGTCTTGGAGCCATCCATGTTTCTGTAAGTAATCCCTCATCATACTCCTGTATGTAATCCCAATACATACATTGGTTCTCCAAGTTGGACTTTGGTGGAATCAATTCTTTTCTTTTTGTGTGTATGAATATTTTGTCCGTGGAGGTCAGAAAGGAGCATCAGGTCTCCTGAAACTTGAGTTTCAGATGGTTGTGAGCTGCCATGTAGGTACTGGGAATTGAACCCAGGTCTTCTGAAAAAGTAACAAGTCTGTCTTTGCTGCCCTACCTGGGATGATAGGCATTTGTTCACATTCTTGGTTGTTACAAAGATGAAGACGAAAAGAATATAATAGAGTTCCAGGTATTTCTTTCTTTATCTCAAATGGATTGTCCTATATTTTCCCATCTTAAAGACCACTGTTGGAAAATTTGGAGCCCAAGGAAAAAAGGCAAACCAGGACAGGCCACCAGGGGAGCTGTCCCAGCTCACTATTAATATAGGTAGCATCCAACACTTTGCATTTCTGTGTCCTTTTAAACATAAAATAGATCTGCAGGGGGGCCATATCTTTAGTATCTTCTGATTGAAAAAGCACACAATGATTAAAGCTATTAAATATTTAATAACTATTTATCCCATAGCAGTGATACTATGTAATAAGAAGCAATATGCAAGTCATATTAATTTGGGGGACTGGATAAATGCTTAGTACCCACAAGGATTTACCTACTTGTTATAGTGGCCTGTCCTTAGGTTTGCAGTAGTTTTGCTGGTTGGTCAAAAGGCTTGGTTCACGAATGAACCAGAAATAGGAGTGGAGAGACAGGACATTCTTGTCTCGCCTCTGATTGTAGTGGGACACTTTGGCTATTGGTTTGTCATATAAAAGCTTTATGTTCCCTGCACCCCTGGTCTATTCAAGGATTTTGTCATGAAAAGATGTTGGATTTTTTTGTCAAAGGACATTTTTGCATCTATTCAAGTGATCACAGGAATTCTGTCCTTGAGACCATTTATGTCAATGCATTGCCTTTATTGATTTACATATGTTGAATTATTATGCATCTCTGAATGAAGCTAACTTGATCATGGTGGATGATCTTTTTGCATGTTCTTGAATTCAGTTTGCACCTACATTTGCTGGGGAGCTTGGTCTGTAATTATTTTTTCTCGTGGTAGTTTGAATGAAATTGACCCCATAAGCTCAGAGGGAGTGGCACTACTAGAAGGTGTGGCTTTGTTGGCATGGGTATGGCCTTGTTGGAAGAAGTGTGTCACTGTGTGGGTGGGCTTTGAGGTCTTTTTTGCTCAAGCTTCCCTCAGTGTAACAGTCAGTCAACTTCTTGTTTCCTCTCAGATCTAGCACCATGCATGCCGCCGTGCTCCCCACCATGATGATAATGGACTGAAACTGTAGGTGAGCTACCCCTATTAAATGTTTTCATTGTAAGAGTTGCCGTGATCATGGTGTCTCTTCACTAAGACACTTGTACGTCTGCATTTGCGATCGGTGTAATACTGGCTCCATACAAAGAGCTTGGAGTATCCTTCCTTTTCTGTTTTAAAGAAGAACTCGAGAAGCAGCGGTGTTAGCCCCTCTTTTAAATCTGGCAGGGTTATGCAGTGATACCTGTAGCATGTATGTTTCCGCCAGCCCGCCAGTCTGGGCCCATAGCCGTGCCAGCCCCAAATAATATTCAGAGACTCTGTATTTGATACAATTTTGTTGGCCAATTACCATTATTGTTTATGGGCTAGCTCTGTCTTAATTATTAACCCATTTCTATTTATCTAAGTATTTCCATGTGGTCGTTTTATCGGGGAGCCGCGGCGGGTGTCCTCCTTCCTCCGGGGCTACATCTTGACTCCTCCCCCCTATTTCCTCTTTCCTCCTCCTGGTCTCCTAGCCCCGCCTATCTTGTTTCCTATTGGCCACAGGGCTTTATTAACCAGTATGAGAAACATATATACAGAATAACATCTCCCATCATCTCCTCTTTTTTGTCTAAAGTAAAAGAAGGGGTTTAACCTTAACATAGCAAAATATATCATTTAACAGTTATCAAATAAGAATCATAGTTAATAATATTTAGTCCATTAACATTTTGTAAGATTTAAAGAAAATATCATTTATCTTTGTGAGTCTAAAGTCCTGTATGTAATTTATCTTTAATCTTAATTAAGGAAAATTATAACCATAATTATCTGTCTTCAATTCCTTCAAAGACCATAGAAGGATAATATATAAACTCTAGAAATGACAGAGACAATTCATTGCCTGGTCAGTCATCCGAAGTTCTTCTTAATGTTCCATCTTCAGCCCATAGGCCATAGTGTGTATCCAGATTCCTCAATAAGGCAGGAAACTTTTCTCTGTGTCCTGTAGATTGTCTGGCTGTCTGGCAGCCTCATCCATGAAGCAGGAATCCTGTAGCAATGTCCATCTTGCATCAGCAGTCATCTTTTTGTGGGTCCTGCATGTCCAGTTTCTATAGCATAAAGTCAAACAGTCTAGAAGAGCAGTATCTTGTCCAAATGGCTAGTTTTGCCATATTAGAAGCAAACTCCATAATGAGTTTCTTCAATGTCCATCTTCCTTTTTGATGCAGGTGGTGTTACCAGGAGCAGTTGTGCCTCATTGTCAAGAAAATCCCTAAACCATTTTAAATGCCATATTCTGTAGGTCTTTGAAAGGTTTGAAGAATGCCTATCGATGTCAAATATATCTCTGTATATCTAGAAATCCTAATTAACTTAATTCCAAGTTTTAATTATCATAGGTAACTCTCTTTAATCTGTATTAAATTATATATTATATTTTCCAATGAGCTATATAAACAGAATGCCTAAATAAGAGGAGAAATATACAAATCATAAAATTGACCTTAAATTGTATCAATAAAAGAAAATCCATTCCAAAGCAAAGTATTCATATCTATATTATAATTCCCTTTTTACCTTTAAAAATATTGCTTGTGGTTATAGCCATTTATAACCAAGTCCATTTAAATGAAAACAAACATTTATAAACAATATTTGGGAATTTGGGCGTCGTTCTTTCCAAACTACTTCCTGATGGTAAAGGGCACTGTCATGGGGGTTCAAAGAAGATGTAGAAATCTTGGCAGTAGTCTGCAAGGCTTTGTCTCAACTGCTTTGAATGTTGGATCATCTGGGGCACTGTTTCAGGGGGTTTGGCTTGATCAAACCACATAAGTCTGGAAAGAATCCATAGGTTTTCATTTTCTGTGGAAACAAAAATAGAAATCCTTTTCCCCAGTAACTTGTCCTTAGGCTTAAATTTTTGAGTCAAAGCATTTTTAAAATATATAAATTGAATTAACCCAGCAGCATTTCTTTTATCAGTAGTTGTTATTTTCTCAGCAATCAAATAATTTAAAGACAACAGAATTGCGTATATTATCCAAAATCTCTCTGTGTTTTCCATCTTTACGTGGCTTTTTTATTACTTTATTTATTCTACTTCTATTTTTACATATTTTGAGACAGGGTTTCTCTGTGTAACTTTTATCTGTCCTGGAATTCACTGCATACCAGGTTTACTTTGAAATCACAGAGATTTGTTTGCCTCTGTTTGCCCAATGCTGGGATTAATGGTGTGTGCCACCATATCCATCCATTCCATTTCCTTTTTTCTTTTTTAAACCATTGTATCCTGTTTCTTTTTCTCTCCCAAGCCAGCGTATTTTTTAAAACACAGTGTAAACCATCATTGCAGCTCTCCTACACAGCAATGAATTGTTAGCAGAGCTCTTTAAAAGCAAGGCTGTTTTTTTGCCGCTTATGCTAATTTTGGAAACCTCCCTTAAAGGAGCCGCGCAAATCTTTGTCTACAGCAAAACAAATCCAAATGAGAAAATGCTGCTACCAAGAAGTCTCGCTAGTCTCTGTTCTCTTGTTTCTAAAATCCATTTTTAAGCTCTTATTAGTTTTAAGTGAAAGTTCTTATAGCCACGTTGGGCGCCATCTGTAGCATGTATGTTTTCGCCAGCCCGCCTGTCTGGGCCCACAGCCGCGCCAGCCCCAAATAACACTCAGAGACTGTGTATTTGATACAATCCTGTTGGCCAATTACCATTACTGTTTATGGTTAGCTCTACCTTAATTATTAACCCATTTCTACTTATCTAAGTATTTCCACGTGGTCGTCTTATCGGGGAGCCTTGGCAGGCATCCTGCTTCTTCCCTGGGCTACATCTCAACTCCTCCCCCCTATTTCCTCTTTCCTCCTCCTGGTCTCCTAGCCCCGCCTATCTTGTTTCCTATTGGCCACAGGGCTTTATTAACCAGTATGAGAAACATATATATAGAATAACATCTTCCATCAGATACCATCTGGACCTGGGCTCACAAGTGTCACTCAATGTATTGGAGTTAACATGTGACTTTTATCTTGTAGTAGTTGTTTCATGAAACCTGTGTTTGGGGTATATATGTTTAGAGTGGCAGTGTCCTCTTAGTGGACTGTTTGTTCTATAATCAGAATGAAATAACCTTCTGTACTTCTTCTGACTAGCTTGGATTGGAAGCTATCTTGTCAGATATAATAGCACCATTGGATCCATTTGCTTGGACTTTCTCCATCCTTTTACTCCTTCTTTTGGGCGGGATGCATTTCTTGGAGATAGCAAAATCAAAGACTGTGTTTTCTAAACCAATCTGATAGCCATTGCATTTTATTTATTTATTTTAATTTTAATTGTGTGTATATGTGTGTGGTGGTATGTGCACATAAATGCAGGCACCCTGTAGGCCTAGAAGAGTGTGTTAGATTTCTCTGGTGCTAGAATTACAGATGACTATGAGTCAATTGACATGGGTGCTCAGAATTGAACTTGGGTCCTCTGGAAGAGCAGTACATACTCTTAGCCACTGAGCCATGCATGGCTCCAGCTCTGGTTTAAGGGGTTTCTTTCTTTTTCCCCATGGAGAATTGAGGCCATTAACATTCAGAATTATTATTAAAAGGTGACTCAGTCCTTCTCTGTCTTTGAATATGCTTTCTTCCTTCTATAGGTTTAGAATTTTTAACTGTAAGAAAACTTGTACGGTTCTTTTCTGGCCCTGTCTATTTGGTGTTTTGTCTTTCTCTTTGACCTTGATGAGCATGTCTTTCCCTTGATTTAGGGAATTTCCTTCCATGATTTTTATTGAAAATGTTTTCTATGCCTTTAGTATGAGAATCTTCTCCTATAATCATAATTCAAAGATATTTGTCTTTTTATGACATCCCCAAGAGCTCAGTTCATACCCAAATAAACAAATTCAAGCATAGTTTTAACTGAATGATTGAATTCTTCCAGCTTGTCTTCAAGCTATGATATTCTGTCGTCCATATGACCCATTCTCATGGTGAGGCTGTGTTTTATTTGATTTGGTGAAATTTTTACTTCTAGTATGGAGGGGACTCTAGCCAGCCTGAGCATGACAAATATGGCTCTGACAGGCCTTGCCCCTCTCTCACATTCCCTCTTCCTTGCTAAAAGAACATTAGATTATATTCCTAATCTACTCCCTTATTTGGTCACTTCCTCCTTCTGATGACAATTACCAAGATCCAGCTATCAAAGTATTAAAGTCTAGCAATCAAAAGCCCCCTTTGGCTCACCTAATTAACATGCCCAACTAAGATTAAACACCTCATCTTAACCTAACATGGAGTTTCCCCTTTAACATGTATAAACTACCGTTTGCTTATGGGCCTCATCTCTCTCCTCTCTATCCAGATATTTGTCCCTCAGGGCAAAGATTCCTTTCTCCTTCCCTTGTTGCCTCACCCTTTTCCTGGTCCACTGTCTCCTGTCTTTGTCTCTTATTCTCCACCATTTGTCCTCTGGGGCAAATAAATCTCCTTTGTGCTGAGAACTTAGTCTTGGAACCCCAGGCCAATACCAGTCCCTTCAAACTGAAGCATCATTTCAGTTTGTTTTTCTTCAGTGTTTCTGTACTTTTATTGGATTCTATTTTTGTATCCTGAGTTGATGTCCTTATTTCAGTCATTTACTTGTTTATGATTTCTTAAAAGTCATTCGGGAGTTTATTTCTGTCCTATTAAAATCTACTCAGTAGTTTATTCATGTTTTCTTTCGATTCTTTGAACATATTTATAATTGTTCATTTGGATTACAACTCTGGGATGTTATGTAAATTGTAATCCTGGTTGTCAACTTGACCACATCTGGAATCAACTAAACACCCAAGTATCTTGGAATGCCCATGAGGTACTTTTCTTGGTTGAATTATTTGAAGTTGGAAGACCCTCCCTAGAAGTGGGCCACATCTTTAGCCTATACAAAAGAACATGGAAGAAGGAGGCTTTTTCCTTTTGCCTACTTGTCCTTACTCTTGCTGACAAGATCATCTGTCCTGTTGCAGAGGCATCCCTTTGTTCATGTTAAAACCTACTTCTTCAGGATTCCAATGCAGACTGAAGGCCAGCTGAGACATCCATCCTGGTGGACGGAAGAACTGCTCCATTCTTGCCTTTCCATCATGAGATAACTATGGTTGTACTAGCCAGACCACAGGCTATGAACCACTCTACTAACCAACCCCTTTTTAATACATACAGATTCATTCTATCATTTCTGTTCCACTGGAGAACCCCAATTAATATGTAACTGTTACTACCATTACTAGAAGACTGATAATTTTTTCTTAAAGATTTATTTGTTTTATGTTATGTGTGAGTGCTTGAAAGCATGCACATTTACAGTACACATATATGGTAGCTGTGGAGGGAGCAGAGGGCATCAGATCCTCTGGAACTGAAGTTACAGGTGTTTGTGAGCTGCTATGTGGATACCAGGTCCTCTGGGAGAGCAGCAAGTACTCTAACCATTGAGAAACCTTTCCAGCCTCCAGGACTGGTAATTTTTAGAGAAGATACATGGCCTTTATTTTTGGAGCAGGACCTGCCCATCTGGAGTTATTTCATTGGTTGAGTCTTTTGGTATAATTTCTATCCCACCTGTTTTGAGTGGGTGTTTGGATCTATACTTGCTTGTAACCTGTAATATCTGGTTTTAGATTGGACAAATGATATCTGGGGGTTTGGGAAGGTGATTGGTTTTGGTAGGGTAGCTGAAGTTATCCCATTTCATTTAGGGGGTGGGCATATAGCCTCTGACTTCCTGGTGAGGTGTTCTTCATAGGTTTTGAAGGTGGCACCAGGATCTGTAGCCGTGTCTCCTCCAAACACAGGTGCATGCATGTTGTTCTTCCACGAAGAGAGAGGTGGGGTGCTGAGTCAGCTAGTGTGCCAGCCACTCACCTCAGAAGCAAGCAGGCTCGCCACACAATTTGATGTGGTGGGAGGCCTCTTGCCTCAGAAGCTGAGTTTTGGTTTTACGTAGAGGAAAAGGTTGTGGGAGGAACAAGAATTGTGCATAATTCATGAAGCTTCTGGTCAACTTTAGTCTTATTGACCACTGCCTCAATTCTGGTTCTTTGAGGTGGTTCTATAAAGTCCTTGTTGATTGATAGCAGCAATCTGAGGTCCAGAAGTTGATGGTTCCTACCACCATTTCAGAGAATGGTCTGTCCTGGGAGTCTATTCTATGTCTGGCATTCAAGATGACAGTTGAAGTAAAATGAAAGGGAACTGGGTGCCTGCTGAGGCAGCCTTCAGGGGGCTAAGTTCCAAGGGATGTGCTCCCCAGCAAAGGTCACATGAGAACACTTGCGTGTTGGGGTCCTAGGCTGTGGTAGCTGTAAAAAGTTGAAGAGATAGTATTTGTTGACTCCGAAGCTCCAAGAGTGGTCAGATCAAGTCAGTAGCTTCCTCATTTTCCCTACAACTTGGAGATGAAAGAGACTCTTGTCTAAGCTCTGAGAACTATTCTAAAAAGGGGGCTAAAAACTCTGGCTACATAGGAAAATCAACCTGGGGAGTTTTGAAAATATTAATATTTGGGCTGACCTCTGGAGATTTCATGATATGTTTGACTTTGGATACACAAACAGCTTTGCGTGAAGATTGAAGAGAGGAACCAAACAAAGTTGCTGGAGTGGGGAAGGAGTAAAGAGAAAGAGAAGAGACAATGAAGGAAGTGACAAGCATCTAGATGAATCAGAGGCAGAGAGAGCAAGAGAGCTCTGGGTGGCTGAAGGCAACTGCAGGGTCTGATCGATGGCTTAGAACTTAGCGGGCTGCACGTCTCGGTGAGTAAAGGGAGGTGGTCCAGCTGGTGAGTAACCAGGGAGAAGCACACATCCATCCGGCCTGCAGGAAGCTTCCTTGGAGCCCAGACAGAGGAAGAGACCACAGGGCTCTGACAATCTAGCTAGTGAATACAGGGACACCTTTGTTCCATTTCCCTACACTTTGGATATTATGGAAGGCCTGCCCATAATTTTTCTTTCCCCCTAAAATACCCTGAAAGGTTTTTGGCAATGGAGAGCCATCCAGACCATCCTGGAATTCCCCGCATCGCCTCTCTGGCCTTGCCCAGGTCATTCCGAAGCTACCCATTTTAGGAGCTCAATGTTTACCCTCCAAATGCTTTAAAATTATTTTGCTCTGATTTTAAAGTTTTTGGACATTCCTTTAGATCAGGCCATGCTCTCCCACAGTGCTCCCATCCCCCTGATAGGATTAAGAAGCCATGGGGTGCTGTAGTTTTCTAACCACTAATTTATGATTCTACCCAGTACCTGGCTCACCATGTGACTATCCTAGACTAAATCCCTGGTATGGAACTTCCCACCAACCCTTAAAAGGATATAAAAGTCAGACATTTTCTTTTGTTTTGGAGAAATTATCTAAAGGCTATTTTGGGGCCTTCCAGCCCTATCCCCCTCCCCCTCCTCCCATGTCTGCACCCCCATCCTGTCCATGGCTGTTACCTTTCTTTCATTGTGAGCTTCAGAGTTGTTATGGGTCAGGCCACTTTGGGTCACAGGTTTGCAGGTGAAGCTGTATGTGGAACCCAGGCAAAGCCATGAAATGGCAGGAGAAAGGATGGGCTGATGGATGGATAGCAGAGCCAGATGGGTGAACAAGGGTGGACTTGATGTGGGATGTTCTTCTGTATGCTGTAAATATGTGTTGCTTTTGTTGGTTGATAAATAAAGCTGTTTTGACCAGTAGCCAACAGAAAAGAGCCAGGCAGAAAATCCAAATAAAGATAGGGAGAGAAAGAAGGTAGAGTCAGAGAAATGCTATGAATCAGCCATAGAAATAGATGCCAGAACATTGCGGGTAAGCTACAGCCATGTGATGAAACACAGATTAGTAAAAAAATAGGATAATTTAATTGTGAGAGCTAGTCAGTAATATGACTGAGCCATTGATCAAACAATTATAATTAATATTAAGCCTCAGAATGCTATTTTATAAGCAGCTGCAGGAACTGGCAGGCAGGACAAAAAACATCCAAATACATGAGGCACCCAAACATTTGGCAAGAATTTCCACATAAAATCTGACAAAAGCTTAAAAAAGGATTCTAAATACAATAGAACAGAGTCAAGCATGGCTTCTTGGTACCAACATTTTCCTCAGGTGGGCTCTGTTTGCTGAAGGCAAGCAGAGACATGGCTCCTTTAAGAGACAGCTTACTGACTCAGCATTAGCAGCAAAATCCATGGGGCTCTTTTAAGAGGCCCTGCCACCAAACACTGATATGCTCCTGGTCAAAACAGGATTACAAATACACAATAAGGACAGATTCAGACAAAAAAAAGGGGGGGCTCTTAAATGGGTCACAGTGTGCATGAGCTTGAGAGAGAGAGGATAAAAGATAAAGTCATAGATAAAAAAAATAATTTAAGGATAAGAAGCTGAGGTCCTTAAAGGACAAATAGAGTTAAAAAGAATATATGGGCCATGTAAAGACAAAACATGCACAGAGAGTCTGGATTATTATAATATTGTGTTTTCTTTAAAAATTTTTGACTGTTAATTAGCTAACTGCAGAGAGACATTTGATTGTGGGGGCTGCTAAACCAACATATATATTTCAAAGGTGTCTTGACTTCAAAATTTGGGTCTAAGGATATGTGGCTTTGGAAAAGATATTCTGCTTTTATTTCCACAGAAGATGAGAGACTGTGGATTCCTTCCAAGCTAATATAGCTTGATCAAATAAGACCCCCAGCAATGACGTCCCAGGCGGTTCAGCATCCATGATAGCTTCAGAACTGCTGGCTGAGATGGACCAACCCTATAGGATATCCCAATTAGGACTTGACCATAACTCTAAATTTTCTCAATGCACTCATAAGATCACTGCACCCAACAATCAAGAGGAAGTAGTCTAGAAAACTACACTCAAATTCCCAAATATTGTTTATAAATGCTTGTTTTCATTTAAAGGGGGTTGGTTATAAATGGTTAGTGGTCACAGTTAATCTCTTCCTAAAGAAAAAAGGGATATGATAAAGAAGTGAATACTTTACATTGGTATGGATTTTGGTTTATTGATAAAAATTTAAGGTCAATTTTATATGTGTGTGTGTGTGTGTGTGTGTGTACACACTTGTTTCTACTCTTGTTTATTATTATGTTTATGTAGCTCATTTAAAATGTATAATTAAGAAATACAGATTTAGAGACAAGTCATCTATAATAGTCAAACTTATAGATTTTCTAGAAATACAAATATATTTCAGATAGACAGATAGGTAATCTTCAAACACTTGAAAGACCTACAAAATATGGCATTTAAAACGTTTTAAGAACTTAGACCTTTCTTAAAAGTGAAACATGTCTGTTCCTGGCAGCACCAATGACTTGCAGAGAGGATGATGGGCATTGAAGAAACTGATGGGTATCAAAGAAGCTCCTTATGGAGTTTGCCTTCAATATGGCAAGACTAGCTATTTGTGCTAAAATCTGCTCTAGCCTGGACTGCTCAACTGTATGTTGTATAAACTGGACATTCAGGACCCACAGAAAAATGACTGTTGAACTTGCAGAGACAAGATGGGATGATCCTTCAGGGTTGCTGCTCCACAGAAGAAACTGCCAGACACTCTGCAGGGAATAGAAGAAAGCAACCAATGAACTTTGCTAGTACAAGGCAGGGCATATCTTCAAATTTCCTGCTTCATTGAAAAGTCTGCCAGATACCATGGGCCTATAGGCAGAACATGGATACCACAATGTTACAGAAGAACTTTGGGTGACTGTCCAGGCAGCCAGATGTCTCTGTCATTTCTAGAGTTTTAGAAGTTGTTTACAATGCACTTCCAGTTTACTTAGGTAATATTATATCTGGGGTCTTTGATGGAGTTGAAGACAGATAGTTATAATTGTAATTTTCCTTAGTTATGATAAAAGATAAATTAGATATAAGACTTTAGACTCAAAAACATAGGATAGGTGATAGAGTATTTTCTTTAATTTTGCCAAATGCAAATGGACTAAATATTATAACTTTAATTCGTACTTGATACCTGTTTTGTTATATGTAATTAAACCTTCCTTTTTAATTAGACAGGAAAGGGGATATTATGTGGGAGGTTCTTTATGCTGTGAATGAGAGACCCAGGCCCTAGAAAATCTATGATTGGCAGCCCCTACACAGATCCTGAACAGCTTGGTTTCAAGCCCCAACCCAGTGAAAGAACACACCCTGGATTTGGACCTGACACTCTATCCCTAAGTCTAGAGCCAGAGGAAAACACCCCAGCTCTGAAACTAATGCCCAAAGAACACACTTTGCCCCAGAATCACAACTGTAAAAGAAATCCCCAGGCCCTAAATTGGAGCCAAAAAGCTAAAAAGAACCATAGAAAGAAACACAGTTTGGCCCTGAAACTGGAACCATCTCTGCCCCTGACACAAAACCAACCAATCCCTGAGCAGGGAAAATTGACCAATCCCTGAGCAGCAAAGCAATAACCTCCAGCCTAGGGGTGTGATCTTTTTGGCCCAGGGAAATAGGGAAGTAGTAACCTCTCATCTAGAGGCATGATCTTTTCTGGACCTCAGCTTAGGGAAGTGGTACCCTCTAGTCTGGGGGCATGGCTCCCTATAGATCTTAAGCCTAGGGAAGTAGTAACCCTTGGCCTAGGGGTGTCCCTCTGACTTTAACAGGGGGCAGCCTCTTCCAGTCAGTGAGGTGTGACTGCCCCTGCCCTTCCCTGCCCTTAGTTCATGGAGGGGCCAATTAGAAATGAGCAACACCTCACCCTACAGGGAGAGGCCAATCAGAAATGAGTGAACAACTCCAAGTACACTCATGCTGAGACAACCACGCTACAATTTCCCCAAGACCCAGGGCAGCCAATCAGCCTAGTCCAGATATCTCTAGTCAGGGTTTGAGACAAACCCAAGGCTGTAACCATGTAGTTTTGGAGGGCTTGAGCCAATCGCAAGCCTGTAGCTAGGCAGGTTTGGCGTTCCCTAAGCCTCTCCTCCTGCCTGTTTACTTATATAAACCCACTCCCCAGCCCCCACTCCCCCACCCCCACAGCTCTGGGTCTCTCTCTCTTGCTCTGCTCCTGTCGCCGCTGCTGCTGCTGCTGCTGCTGCTGCTGCTGCTGTCCTGGATTGCTGCCACTTGCAAATAAAGACTTGTTATTTTTGTATTGGAGTCGGTGTGGTGGTGATTTCGCTTCCAGATTTTAGGCTTAACAATGAATATGTGTTGCTTTTATTGGTTGATGAATAAAGCTGTTTTGGCCTATGTCAGGGCAGAATATAATATACCTAAGCAGGAAATCCAAACAGAAAGAAAGAAGGCAGAGTTGGGGAGATAGTCTTGGGAGATGCAAAATGTGAGGTAACAAGCCACAAGCCTCATGGTAATATATAGAATAATAGAAATGGGTTAATTGTGAGAGCTAGTCAGTAATATGCCTGAGCCATTGGCCAAACAGTTATGTTTAATATTAGCCTCTGAGTGATTATTTCATTAGCGGGCGGAACAAAAAGAGTCAAAAGTGGAGACCAAGCAAATCTGAAGCCCCAGACATAGTCGGGAGTCCTTTGCCTGACAGTTCTTGACAGGTACACTTGAAGTCTGGGTAGCAGTGTGGTGGGGACCATCACCACTGTTTTACAGAGTGTCTTGGAGCAGGACACAACATATTCATGGCATCTGGGACAACGTCTTTCAAGCTTTTATGCTTAGAAACTTGTTTGCTCTCTCCCCCTTGGACAGAAATGTTTTCCTGTCTGTATTTCTAGATCATTTAGCCAGTTTGTTTTTTGTAGTTTGTATTTAACACACTGACTCATAACAGTAACTGTTTTCTATGTTTCTGGTGTTGTGCTACATGCTGCGCATACAGTGTGCATGTTTTCCCTCAAACTACATTTAAGACAGGCATTATGAGTCCCACTTTACTGGATAGAGTTAAGGCTCTTAAGAGACGTGCCAAAAACAATCTGATTTAATGTAGTGTCTGTAGTATCACAGATTTCTTCTGTCTCTTAATGCCAACATCTAATTGTCTTAATAACATTTGTATGGACTCATGCCCTTATTCCTGCTGCTTATGACCTCTTATACTGTAAGTAATCTGTACAAATTCTATTGGGTCCTGACTCAGCAACTTTGTTCTGTTTATAGCAACATTCCACTGATTCGTAATTAACATGTTGACATTAATATGTTTCAAAATGCAGTAGTGAAAAACATTCAAAAATGCAAGCCAGTCTTGTACTCTGGCCTTTTACCCTCTAGGCATAACATGTTCACCCTGAGGCCGTCTGGAGTAGAGACTACCTCAGCATATTAACTGGCAACCAGTTACAGTGTTAGCCAGATCTGTGTTGATGATAATGGAACAACGGACAGTCAATAAATAGAAGAAGAAGATGCATCAGGATCCTCAGCTGGTAGCCAGGCCTGAAGCCCTTCCTGCCCTCCCCCAGCCATGGAGAATCTTGGGAAATGCTGGAGCCTATAGAAAGTGGAGGGCTAAGAGCAGGAAGTGTAGCTTAGCATGTGTGGGGCCTGGAGTTCAATCCCCAGCTCCATAAAGAAAGGCAGGGGAGGAGCTCAGTCTGTTCGATGCTTGGAGTTCAACCCCCAGAATCACAGTGAGATGTGTGTGGTGGTGGTGGTGGTGGGGGGGTCAATGAAAGGAGGACTCCATGGCGACTTTCATGAGGTCATCCATGTTGGGGTGGGGTTTGTTGTGATGCAGTTATAGGGAGAGCCACCCATCATAGTGGGGTTGGCAGTATCTGGAGCTGGCTCTCTACCTCCATGAAACCTACATTTACTAAAGACGACTCCAGAGGCGGAAGTGCACTGAAAGTCCATGGTGTATAGTACTTAAAGAGCCTTTTTTGTTTGCTTGATTTTAGAGACAGGGCTATCCTGGAAGTCACTCTGTAGGCCAGGCTGGCCTTGAACTCACAGAGACCCACCTGCCTCTGTTTCCTGAGTGCCAGAATTACAAGTGAGCTCCAGCTCCCACCTGGCTGTATTTACAGAACTTCAAGAGACTGACGTTCCAAATTCACCCCTTGGGAGAAGCAAGCCAGGAAGCAGCTATCATCCCTGGTTCGGGCTCTGCCCCTGCCCTCACTTCTCACCATGATCAGGACGTGTAAGCCAAAGAAGCTCCCTCCTCTGCTTTTGGTCAGGGTGCTCATCATAGCAATAAGAAGCAAACTAGAACACCTATGCTCCACCCACACACACTTGTGCTCTGTAACGAAGCCCAATAAACTGGTTTCCAAGTTGGGACTTTTGGGATTTACTTGTGTCTGTTTTTGGTGTGTCTGTTGTTGGTGTGCTCTCTAGGGCGAATGGACATGAATCTATCTCCCTCTCCCTAGGAGCAGCTTACATGCAGCCAGTAATTATTATGTCTTTTAAAGTGAAAGACTGTTACAGCAGGTCTCCCCGCCGGCCTCCCGGTCCCGCCGCCACGTGGGCCCACAGCCGCACCAGCCCCAAATAACACTCAGAGACTCTGTATTTGATACAATCCTGTTGGCCAGTTACCATTATTGTTAATGGGCTAGCTCTGCCTTAATTATTAACCCATTTCTACTTATCTAAGTATTTCCACGTGGTCGTCTTATCGGGGAGCCGCGAGGAAGGCTCTGCTCCTTCCCTGGGCTACATCTTGACTCCTACCACTTCCTCTCTCCTCCTCCTGGTCTCCTAGCCCCGCCTATCTTGTTTTCTATTGGCCACAGGGCTTTATTAACCAGTATGAGAAACATATATACAGAATAACATCTCCCATCAAAAGACCTCTTTCTTATTATATCAGATGAACTGAGCTGTAAAAATATACAAATAAGAAATTAACTTACTAATAATTTAAAATTTATTTTGTCTGTTTAACCTGCAGTTTGATGATATTTACTTTTCTGATCAGATACCACACTCAACCACATGCCCTGTAATTTCTCAGGATGGTGTTTATCAGACATTAACTCATTCCCTCTCTGCTTAGTCTGCTTTGTGAGAACATCAACAATAAAATCCATTTTATGGCATATGACATGATATATATCTGCACACTGATATATGCATATACAGTTAATACAATCATGAATTACAGCGCGCGTGCGCTCACACACACACACACACACACACACATACACACACACACACACACACACACACAGTTTCTGGAAGCCTGAAAAAGTCTGCTTTCTTTTTCCAGTATAGGTGATCAGATTCAGTCTTGTACATGTTATATAGAGCTCTATCATTGAGCTATATCCCAGCCCAAAGTCTGCATTTAAACTCATTATCACTCAAGATTTTTAGCTTAGTCCCTGGATTTTCAGGTCCTCTGCAATCAAATCCTCTGCAAAAGAAATACTTTGATTTCTTTACCTCTAACTCTTAAGTTTAATTGTTTTTAAATGATTGCCATAAGTTTGAGAATAGGTACCAAATTGAGGAGATGAACGTGTGTTTCATTAATAGACTGCTTTCAAGGCACACTCTGTGACCCTGAGCCTGGAGACCCAGTTGCATAATGCTGCCTCAGTTTCCCCTCTGTGACACCGAAGGTAGGTTAAATCAAACAGAGGACTTAGCAAACCTGTGTAACTTGGCAAAGTCTGAACATTTTGTTTCCATAGAATGTACCAGGTTCACCTAACAGGAATTTGCTTCTTTAATGCTTGAAAAAAAAAAAACTTAAACCAATAAAAAAGCAGAGTTTTGGGGGGATGGAGAGGGGCTTCTTGTATTCATTCCAGTTACTTGATCTGTCCTGGGGGTTCTTATTTTATAAGTGAGCACCCATTTGGCCATCAACATTTATTTACTACAGCAAACTGCAGTCTATCCAATGCAAATCTAACTTGTGTTCTGTTTTTATACACAGCCTTATTAATGTGTGTCCTCTCCTTGCTTTGACTGCAGGAGTAGTCTTATTTTGGAAAATTAACTTGTTTCATTTTCAGTGCTCTAACCTAGTTTTGATCTTCATTTATGTAGATCCTGACCCCTCTCTTTCTCTCTCTCTCTCTCTCTCTCTCTCTCTCTCTCTCTCTCTCTCTCTCCCTCTTAACTTTGGCTGACTTTAGTTCCTTGTGACTATTTACTATTTGTAGTTAATAAAGGCATTCTAAATGATTTTCCTTTTCTCTGGATTGTAACTGTTGTCGACATCTGAGGATCTGGGCTTGAGAGTATGGGCCCCACATGAGCCTGTGGTACAGAGTGAGTCTTGAGTGCCCCTCACAGGCCCACTTGTTAAAGGTGTGGTCCTCAGCCTGTGGCACTACTGGGAAGTGGTGGGACATTTAGGAGGTGGGGTCTGATGGAAGGCCATTATGGATGTGACCTTGAAGGCATAATGGAAACCCTGCGTTTTCCTATGTCTTTTGCTTTCTGGCTGTCGGTCATTGTTATCTGTTATGCTCTTCTGTGCTGTCATGACCCAAAGCAACAGTGCCAAGTGACTGAACTGAAACCGTGAGTCAAATAAACAAACATTTCCCTTCGGGGCACAGGGTCAGAAAAATGGTCCCCAGGCTGCTTCAAGTTTGAGCTTCAGACCAGTGCACTTGTGCTGTGTGAACAAGCTCCTCTGTTTCCATACCACAGCTTCTTCACTTCAAAGCAGGGTGCTTGCTTTCGTCACAACTGTGAGGCAGTGTGAACATTTAACATTGTACTTGGCACAGAGCGAGCTGCTAGCAGATGACGGAACACATGCTATGTGTTTGCACTCCTAGCCCCTTCCAGGGAGCACTCAGGGGAAGGAGGCATTTCTGCTGAGAAGCATGCGGAGAAACTGGCACACAGAAGGTGGTCTCGGAGTGAGGGTAGGAAGGCCCTCTGACTCCCAAGTTACTGCTTTCTAGTTTTATAGCTGGGAAACCTGGGACTCTGCTTCTACGTGTGCATGACACAAGTGAAGTCCAGGTAATTATAGCTTCCATCAGCTTTTCCTGTCTGCACAGCCTTATTCTCCCCAGCCTCTCTAGCCTACCTCTCATGCCCAATCCCTGTTCGATCCCGAGTACATTTCCATTAAGCTATAACTAATAAAACAACTTAGGTTTTATTTGAGCTGAACATATGACGTGATTTTAAGAGAAGATACACTTAACTACTCATGGAATGTACAGGTCATGCTGCATGACCTTTGAGGCCAGCCATCAATGTTGATGGAACGTCTGCTTGTCTGTCTCACAGAACAGTTGCTGCACGTGGCCCTTGTGAAGTGGTCATTAACCACACAGTCCCGGCCGGCCGGCCTTCCTGCTAAAGCTGCAGACAATGCTCACCTTGGCCTGCCTGGTTTGTTTTCCAGAAAGTCATAAAGAGCCAAGTGCTGCATCACAGACTTGGCGTCTGGAGCTAACCTCACTCCATCCCTCATACCTGATACCCAGGGGAAGGGAAAAAGAGAGGGACCTGGAGAAGCTATGGCTTGGCGGAGCTGCTGCTAACCTCTTACTCGGTTTGAAATGGCAGCATCCTATCTTTTAAGAAATATTTATTTTATTTAATGTGTGTACATGTGAACAGGAGGCTGTTCTAATTTTTTTCCTGTTGCTGCAATAAACACTCAAGTCAGAAGCTTGAAGTAAAACCAGTGGGGGAATGTTGTTTACTGTCTTACACCCAGTCCACAGGCAGCTGTGCTTCCTTCCTGCTTTTTCCTCCTTCCTCCTTCCTTCTTCTTCCTTCCTTCCTCCTTCCTTCCTTCCTCCTTCCTTCTTTTCTCCTTCCTTCCTCCTTCCTTTCGTCTTTCTTCTTCCTTCCTTCCTTCTTTCCTTCTTCTTTCTTCTTCCTTCCTTCCTTCCTCCTTCCTTCTTTTCTCCTTCCTTCCTTCCTCCTTCCTTTCTTCTTTCTTCTTCCTTCCTTCCTTCTTTCCTTCTTTCTTCTTCCTTCCTTCCTTCCTCCTTCCTTCTTTTCTCCTTCCTTCCTCCTTCCTTTCTTATTTCTTCTTCCTTCCTTCCTTATTTCCTTCTTCTTTCTTCTTCCTTCCTTCCTCCTTCCTTCCTCCTTCCTTCTTTTCTCCTTCCTTCCTCCTTCCTTTCTTCTTTCTTCTTCCTTCCTTCCTTCTTTCCTTCTTCTTTCTTCTTCCTTCTTCTTTCTTCTTCCTTCCTTCCTTCCTCCTTCCTTCTTTTCTCCTTCCTTCCTCCTTCCTTTCTTCTTTCTTCTTCCTTCCTTCCTTCTTTCCTTCTTCTTTCTTCTTCCTTCTTCTTTCTTCTTCCTTCCTTCCTCCTTCCTTCTTTTCTCCTTCCTTCCTCCTTCCTTTCTTATTTCTTCTTCCTTCCTTCCTTATTTCCTTCTTCTTTCTTCTTCCTTCTTCTTTCTTCTTCCTTCCTTCCTTCCTCCTTCCTTTCTTCTTTCTTCTTCCTTCCTTCCTTCTTTCCTTCTTCTTTCTTCTTCCTTCCTTCCTTCTTCCTTCCTTCCTTTCTCCTTCCTTCCTTTCTCCTTCCTTCCTTTCTCCTTCCTTTCTTCTTCCCTCCTTCCTTCTTCCTTCTCCCTTCCTTCTTCCTTCTTTCCTTCCTTTCTTCTTCCCTCCTTCCTTCTTCCTTCTCCCTTCCTTCTTCCTTCCTTTCTCCTTCCTTCCTTTCTTATTTCTTCCTTCCTCCTTCCTTCCTCCTTCCTTCCTTCCTCCTTCCTTCCTTTCTTCTTTCTTCCTTCCTCCTTCTTTCCTTCCTTCCTTCCTTGCTTCCTTCCTTTCTTCTTCCTTCCTTTCTTTTTCCTTCCTTCTTCCTTCCTTCCTTTCTTCTTACTTCCTTTCTTCTTCCTTCCTTCCTCCTTCCTTTCTTCTTACTTCCTTTCTTCTTCCTTCCTTCTTCCTTCCTTCCTTCTTCTTTCCTTTCTTTTTCTTTCTCTTTTTTCTTTAAATTTAAAACAAGTTTGTTTTACATGTCAATCCCGGTTCCCTCTCCCTCCCATCCTCCCCTGTTCCCCCCACCAACCTCTGTCCCATCCCCTTTCTGCTCTCCAGGGAGGGTGAGGCCTTCCATGAAGAGTCTTCAAAGTCTGTCATATCACTTGGCCCCCAACATAGCTCCAAGGATTTGTTTCTTTTATTGAAAATACTTTTTTTTCATACAATATATTCTGATTATGTTTTCCTCTCCCTTTACTCCTCTTAGTTACTTTCTCCTCCCCTCCCATCTGGAACCATCTTTATTCTGTCTCCCTCAGAAAACAAACAGGCATCTAAGAAATAATAATGTAATATAGTATAATATAATTATGATAAACAAAAAGAAGCAAGTTGGAATAGAACCAAACAAACAAACAGAAGGAAAAGAGCCCAAGAAAAGGCACAAGAAACAGATATAGACACAGAGACACACTTGGTAGAACACTCAGGAATCCCATAAAAACACAAAACCAGAAGCCATAAAATATATACAAAGGCCCTGTAGTGTAGAGAGCCATGTAGTGCCACGCCTTAAAGTGGCACTGGCTTCTACCTTACACCTTCCTGCTGGTAAAGACTCTCTGGGTAAACAAGCCCTTAATTGGATAAGTCTGTTCAGCCTGTCTGCTTCCGCATTAGAGTAGCCTATCTGCAGGGTCCACATGGCTCACTGGGGTTGGTTAGCTCAAGGGTATTTAAGCCTGTGCAGGGGTCGTGTCTCTCTCTCTCTCTCTCTCTCTCTCTCTCTCTCTCTCTCTCTCTCTCTCTCTCTCTCTCCTCCCTCCCTCCCTCCCTCCCTCCCTCCCTCCCTCCCTCCCTCCCTCCCTGCGGGCCAGAAGCAACATGTTTAAAGGATCCTGATTAAAACTGCATGAAGAAGATCTACTCGGAGTTGCATCTTCCTTGCTGGCGAGGGCTGGCGGGGGAGGGGGGAATCCCTGACTTGACATTATGAGACAAGGAACCTCCAAAGATGCCCTTGAGTTTATTTTCTGTTGGCCATCTGCTGCTGGGCATGTGGCTTACCCTTAAGAGTAGTTTGCTTCCCCAGTGAGGTGTCCACGGAGAAAACCAATTTTTCATTTGTAAGTGGTTATCACCTGGAGACAGCTCCAGTTAGGTTAGGGATGGGCATGTGCCCACTTCTCCTTTCAGCTCTAGGACCCCATCTGGTGCAGACCCTCAGTCTCTGTGAGTTCATATGCTATCAGTTCCAGTGTATTTAGATGGTCTTGTTTTCTAGGTGTTCTCCACCCCCTCTGGCTCTTATATGAATTCAGTATCATCGTCCACAGGGTTCCCTGATCCCTGAGGGGAAGGATTTGATGCAGGAGGAGAAGGATTTGATGCGGGCATACCATTTAGGGCTGAAATGTCCCAAGGTCTCTCACTCTCTGGCTGTGGGCCTCTATATTTGTTCCCATCTGCTATAGAAAGTCGCTTCTCTGATGATGGCTGAGCAAGGCACTGATCTATGAGTATAGCGGAATATCATCAGGAGCCATTTTATTGCTGCAGTCCTTTATTAGAACAGCAGTGTGTGGCTTTCCCCTGGGTCTCTGAACTATCTGGTCGCAGGTTCTTGATCCCCCTAGCAGCATCGGGTATGGGCTCCATCTCATGAAATGGGCCTTAAGTCAAATCAGGTATTGGTTGGTTATCTTCACAAGCTTTGTGCCACTACTATAGATGGAAGGGGTTGCCACTGTGCTGGTGTTTTTGTTTCTCCTTTGGTAGTGTGCAGAGTACCTCCTGGTACCAAGAACACTAGCCAGTAGGGGTGAAGGTTCTATGCAGGCATGAGCTCAACTTTTCCATGTTCAGTGAGTTGTGAAGGTGTTGTCTTCATCAATAGGGCCTTACTGTCAGCTTATGGAGAGCACCTATAGTCTTGGCAAAAACCTGTGTTGTTTGGGAGTTGTTGGCCATGGGACTGCATCAGTCAACAACTCATTTTGATGTAACCCATTTCTGATACTGGAAATACCATTTGGCAACAAGAAATGTCCAGTAGAGACTCTATTATTTAGCAATTTCATTTAGATTAACTTCACGTATGTATATATTTGGGGAAGTTTCTACTGTATTACATTTTCATACCACTCAAATGGCTCTTAATTTTATCTGTCCCTCCCAGTATTTCTTGCTTTGTTCCCTTCTTCTCTCCCCTCCTGTTCCACCCTGCCCCTCTGTCCATCCATAACTATCTGTTTTATTTTTCCTTCCTATGGAGATCTTAGCCTCACACCCTGGTCCCTTACTTTGTACCTAACCTCTGTGGGTCTATTGAGAACAGCAACATTTTTGTACAGCCTAGGCCTACCTTCTTAGGGATCAAACCACACACAGCAGACTGACATGCCCATAAGCCAAGCTGATGGGCACAATTCCACTGAGCTTTGTAAAAATTAAGCCAGTGGAGGAAAATGAAAGAATAGTCTCAGTTTGGTCTCAAAATGGCAAGAGCAAACTTGTATTGGTCTGAGAGTTTGGTATCCCCAAACACTGTGACTGGGATCTGGGTGTTCAAGGGAATGTTCTAGCCCCCAGCCTGAGCATCAATAAACCAGTTTCTGTATTTTGAGTAGGAAAGGGGAAGGGCCTGGATTTAACAGGCTCAGAAACTGTGTTTTGGATGAGCCGTTTTTCCAAAACGTCTGGATGAGAAGTAAGTCAGAGTGCTTGCTTCTGTGACTTCAGGGCTCTGTGTATGGCACGGGGTTTGGCTGCTTCCCAGAATTCAGTGTGTGGCAGCTTTCTTAAAGACAAGGGCCTGCTTTATGGCCCTGGTATGGGGTAGGGGAACATTTCCTTTAAGGTTGCTTCTTCCCAGATGTGTCAAGACTATCAAGATTAGCCACTACAGGGGCACCAGATCCCTTGAAGAGTTAACTGGGTTTGTGAACTACCCAGTGTGAGATATGAACTCTGGTCCTCTGATAGAACAGTAAATACTCCTAACTGCTGAGCCCTCTCTTCAGCTCCCAGCATATTTCTTTTCTGCCCTGTGACTCCCAGATTCCTGGTCTCCGATAATGTACACTGGCATAGTTACCAAGTCAGCCATTCAATCATGGTGCTTCCTTGTCCATCACCCCTTCTGAGGAAAATTGGTGACCAGTAGCTCCCGCTAATTCTTCAGTTTATTCTATTTTATCTTGTTGATTTTTGTTGTTGTCGCTTTGTTTTGAGGCAGAGTCTTACTTTGTAGCCTGGACTGACCTCCAACTTACTATGCAGCCCAGGCTGGCATTGCATTAATTCTCCTGCCTCAGCTTCCCAAGTGCTGGGGTTACAAACAGTAGCCAGTGTTCTCAGCTTTGATGCTTTCGTTGGGTGGCTATAATGTGGCATAACTTCCCTCCAAGCCATTGCTGGTGTGGTATAAAAAATAAACTCTTGCTGCTAAGCATTTGAACTTTGAGGGCAGAGGATATGGTTGGTCATATTGCAAGCTGAATTAGCAAATGGAGTTAAGATTTTGTGAGTCAAAGTAGAGGGAAGAAAATGCAAGGAGAAAGAGAAGACATGACAGAAAACGTAAGTGCATCAGTGGTGTGAGGCCTGGGCCAGGGTGACCTGTTGCTGTCACTCCCAGAACACCCTTGCCCTCTATCCACCTGCTGTCGGCCTTGGGTGACCCAGTACTTCTCTTCCTGGAGCCTCTTATTGCCTCTTGACATTCTCAACACTTGAAGTATTCATACTTCAGATATGCACACAGCCCTCCCGACACCAAGTGTATAAACTGATGATATGACCGCTCTGTGGTATGGTTAAAAGGGGAAGGTTTCTAGTGTAGAGATGAGAGAAAGCTAGAGATATCTGGAAGAATCCAGTGCAGAGAGAGAAAGAAGTAGATTGAACCTGGCCAGTAGACTGGACATGGCGGGGGCTATCTGTGAGAGAGGAGAGAATGTCAGGGATAGAGAATGGAGAAAACATAATGAGGGAGGCGGAGTGGAGCACAGAGTGAACATAACAGGAATAGCAGGGTTATAAGAGAAGGATGGGTGGGAAGCCATGAGCTGGAGGGAGTTAGGGTAGGGGAGGACCCGAGAAGGCTAGGATGCTAGCAAGGACTTTGAAGTGTGCAACAAGTTCTCTGCCAGAGAAAAGGGAAGTGATCCTTCTGGTAGCCACTGGGGAACTAGTTTGACAAGGTCCTGAGGATTGCTAGCTTTTATCTAGGCATCAGGAATCCTCTGTAGCCCAGGTTGAACTCAACATTTGGACTGCTTGTTGGAGTTTGGGAAATTGGAATTTCCTTTGGACCTAATGCCAATTACCTGGAGTCCTAGCAGGAATGTTCAACAGTAGCTCCTCCTCCTCTACAAGAAAAACAATATTTTATTTTGACCTGTATTTTTAGAGTGTGGGGTCCCCAGTGTGGTGGTAGGGAAGGCCTAGAAGCAGGGCCATGAGGCTGATTCAGCCATCGGGGAGGTGGAGGTGGCTCCTCTGCTCTCTGGATAGATGGTCCAGGACATTCTCTGTGCCGAAGTGTCCTTCCATGGGTGATCATCACCACCATTTCACTGCTGTTCTATTGGCTGCCACTTCCCAATGGCTGTCTTGTGCCAGGAACATGGCATTTAGCAATAATTTCTGCATTCTATTACAGCAATTCTGCAAAACTGATACTTTCAACACTTTATAGCTAAGGAAATGCTGCTTGAGAGAGAATAATGAACTTGGCCAGGGATAGCATTTTGGCAAGAGACAGACAAAAGATTTGAACTCAGTGTTGACTAACTTCCAAGCGTCTGCCTTTTTAGTCTTCTGGGGCAACTGGGTTAGGAGTGCCTTGGCTTCCTCTGAAGCAGAGTTAATCTTGCAGAAAGCAGGGCATTTCACACACTTGGCTTGGATGCCAGTGAGACTCCAAACCTGTCCCCAACACACTTGTTATATCACCCCCAGGACGAGATGCTCCTTTGTTTAACTTTCATTCCCTTGATATGCCACCTCACCTCTACCCACCACCACCTTTATCTGAGATCTGACTCAGTCACACTTCAAATTTAAGATATATCTTAACCAGCTAATTAAGAACTTAAGTGTATTGACAATTTCACACACATATGCAAGATACTGTGATCACTTCTACCTGCATCACCCTCTCTTATTTTCCTCCCATCCCCTCTAAACTGAGTGAGAAATGAAATAAAAGGGGAAGAACATGACTACTCCTGAAGTATGGAGATTTTTAATTGTAGATATAAGGGAGAAAGCAGGCAGAGGAGAGAGTCCAGGCTGAACATGGCTGGCAGACTAAACTGGACCATGAGAGGAGAAGAGGGAGGGAGAGCAAGAGAGGAGTCACCAACCAAGAGACCAAAATGGCTGAGTTATATAGGGATCAGGGTTAGGGAAGGGAAATGAAGCCCAGCTCTGAGAGGAAGGGATCTTTGGTGGTGGTGGTGGTGGTGGTGGGGAGCTGGGAAGAGTCACAATACTGAGTGATGCTGGGAGAGCTGGGAGGAGCCACGGGGGTACTGAGTGATGCTGGGTGTACAGGCCAGCTTTCCATTTTGATATGTTAATAGGCATCTGAGTTAGCCATTTGTCCGGTGTATCTGATCCCCTCTTCCTCTGTCTACTACCTACTTCCATATCTTTGTAACACACTGAGTTTGTTTCAGTTATTTGCATAAGCATAGATTGTGTTGAGGGTGTTATGGGGGTGTGGGCGACTTACCACAAAAGAAAATGAGTCCCTCAGGGAGGGGTGGGGCCTCACAATTCCCTCCCCTGTCTGTGAAAGGATGGAGAGTTAGATCTCAAACCCAGAACAAAAGGCTAACTGAGGTGCCTATTAATACATCAACACTTACTCTGGTCAGCAGGCTTTCCCAGCATCCCTCAGTCCCTACCTGTTACGGGCTCCTCCTGTTTCCATACCCTGGCCAGGGCTAGGCTGCCCTTTTCTCTGCTGATCTTCCCTGTATAATCCAGCCATTTGGGCTACCAAGGCCCTTTGTGGCCCTTACGGCCTCTTGGTCTTCCGGCTCTCCCATCTCTTCTCCCTGCTCCCCTTACATGGCCAGGCTCTGTTTGCCGGTCATGTCCACTCTGGACTCTCCCTTATATCTACAATAAAAACACCAATAGCTTAGAAGCAGTCATGCTCTATTTTTATTTTGTTGGGTTCTGGAGATGTGCAAACAACAGGGAACACACCACTGAAGTCTATTAACCAGGGCAAACTTTACTCCAAACACCTCGAGGCTGAAAACTTGTAGTTAGCCCGGACGGCAGGCAGAGTCTGGCTTCTGATACTGTGACCATAAGAGGAGGTTTCAAGTCTCTTACAGTAAAAGCCAAGCGGGTTTTACAATCTCGAAGTTAGACCTTGGGAGAGTCACATTACATTCCAAGATTTACAACTTTTGATTATAGGGTGTTAGTGCAAGACATTTGTAAAAGCCTGTGGCTGTCTTGACACAGCTGCCTTTCCCATAGGTCAGAGGGACACAAGAGGCAACTAACTGTTGAAGGTTAGGGACTGTAGGGCAGGAAGTCTCGTAGAAGCAACTGTCAACCTGTGTCCACAGAAGCTACCAGCTCCAATTCTCTGATTACGCATACAGGCTCTACAGTTTTTCATATTCCCGGGCTCTTGGATTACTTTTATTCATTCAGAAGCAGTGGTGATGAAGCTCAGTCTAGGGCAGGTCTGTGCAGATCGCCACAGCTGAGGCTGTGATGGGCTCCTGGCTGCAAAGGCCACTTCCTTCCCAGTCCCTGGGTTCTGTAGTACTCCTTCCTGTCCTTCTGTCTTTTACATTCTTTCTGTTCCTCCTCCATGATGTTACCTGGGCCTCAGAGGGATGCTAGTAGATGTCCTGCTCTGGCCCGAGGCTCCTTTGTTTCTTAGCTAATGATGCCATTGTCCTTCTGCTCCTTCTGTCCTTCATAGCACTTCTGCTCCTTCCAACCTAACCACCCAAGCTGCTGATTTCATCTCCTCAGGATTACCACTTTTCCTTGCACTCAGGCTCCCTGGACTAGCAATCACTCATTCTACCTTTGCCCCATTTAAGGGGTCCTGGGGCTTTCCAATATTAGTGCATAAAGTGCACATTTGACTCCAATGCTCCATCCTCTGTTAGTCACATACTGAGACATAACAAACTTCTTCATAACTTAGTTGGTTAACACAACTTAAACATATCTCCCAGTGTTCTGTGGGGCAGGAATCTAGGGGCACCCTAATCAGTGAGAGATCTCTCTAAGGCTACAGAACTGTGTTTTGATCTGAGGGTTCAGGTGGGCAAATCTGCCACCAAGCTTCAGTAGCTATTGTCAGGCTTGGGTTCTTGCCAGCCATAGGCTGGAGAGTTCCTGCTATAGGATCACTCATAATGTTCCTACAGTTGTTAGGGTCAGGGCAACTCTGACAAGTTAGGCTTGGCCATCACCTTAAATAGGCCAACTAAACTGAGAGGTAACAATGGGTCACAGAGAAAGGAGACTTACACAATGTTGGGAACACGCCAGAGGGAGGGACAAAGACGTCCAGTGATTCTAAGTCCACCTTCAAGGCCCTGGCATGAGGCTTAGATTTAAATGGGCATCTTGAGGTAGGCACAACTAAGCAGTCTTAGTCATAGTGCCCCTGCCCCCATCATCCACCCATCAATATCTCCAGCTCCAGTCTCTCCTGCAAAGTTGTTACAAGAGTGAAATTGGAGACAAATTCCTCCTCTGCTGGCCCCAGGCTTCAGCATTTTTGTTCTCTTAGCGTGAGATTCCTGGGGAATCCGATTTCTTGAGGGAACCATTATTTCAGCCAAAAGGAAGGGCACAGATGCCTTCAGAATATTTTGTTTCCGCCAGGCTGGTTCCAGGAGGGCAGTTGACAAGAGGCCAACACAAATCACATTCTTTGCAACCTAATCTTGGAAATGCTCCCACCTCTATTTTTGAAGTTGCAGTTGCTCCATCCGACCCATATTTCTTTCAAGGAGACGGCAGAGCTGGCCCAGGCCTTGCTGGCTGCCCAGTGCGTGCTGCCCTCTCCCTGGCCTTTGTACAGCCAGTGCATTCTTGCTGGGAAATGTGTTTTGATGGCTCTGGGCAGACTTGAGACTCTACCCTGTCCTTTGTGCTTTGTTTAAACCCTTATCTTTTATAATCCGATGCTTACTTTAGGTAGCCCCTTCAAATTGTCTCTAGGAAATGGTTAGGGTGCTGTGTCACTTTCCCTGGGGAGGCATGAACAGTATCTCCTCACCCCAGGATAGGGGTGACACAGTGCCTGGGACTACTTAGAGAAAGGATTCTGTGGAAGGCCAGCTTAGCGAGCCAGGGAGTTTTCTGGGGGTACTTATTGCAGCATGGGTGGCTTACCTGCTCCACCCCTGTGAATGGCCGCACCACTGAGAAGCCCACCCCAGAATGAGTCACAGAAGCTGCCTCCCTGGAGCTCCCTCAACACCATGTAGTCAGCTGAGTTGATTGAAGAGTCTCCTTGTTCAGTTGGAAGCTCAGCTTAGGTCCCATTCTAAACCCCACCCCCTCCTCAGAAAGCTTACCAAGCGGTGGCTCTGCCCGGAAATGCAACACCTGCTCCCTCGACCTGAGGCATGATTTCTCTTCTGCTTCCCCAAGATCACCTGGGAGCACTTCGCTCACATTAAACCCGGTCTTATTAATTTGGCTTGATTTGGCTTATTGCATCAGCAGAGCAACCCACTATGGAGGATTCAAAATACTTATATAAGTCCTGTTCACAGCAGTGTGAGTCTTGTCACTTTGGGGCCTCCCTTCTCATACAGGAGAGAAAGTCTACACAAGTGAGACCATGCCAGCCAGAAGGCACTCGGTAGGCACTGCATTGCACCTGAGTGTTTGCGACGTGCTGATGGCAGGCTTTGTGCTCCCCAGTTACCTCATTTATAACCCGGAGTCAATCACTGTATTCTAGGTTGTTCTTTACTGGTATTATAACCTCCCCCATGCTTCCTGAAATGGGTTATTAAGTCTTGTCTAGTTTTATGTTTTAGAAGTCCATCTTATTTTTACTTATGTGTCTGTGTCTGTGCAATGAGTACATGCATGTGCTTCTCAACGCCACTCCAAGGACACACCTCCTAACCCTTCCTAAATAGTCCATCAATAGGGAAATAGACATCCACATATGTGAGCCTAAGGGGCCATTCTCATTCCAAGCACCACAGCCCATGAGCTCTCAGCCCCAACTCACCCTGATAAATACACTTATCTACCCAGTTGCAGAGTTATCTCATTCCTCAAAATGGAGTCATAATTTGCTTGTACAATGGAGTATTTCAGGGCAAGGGGCAACCTGAAAAAAAAAAAAAAAACACTGTTTTATACAATATGGAGTCACTTAGGACAAGGTGCCACCTGATCTCAACAGGCTTCAGTGCAACCTGCTCATTCGGGGGGGGGGGGGTGTTGGATTTAAATATTTCAGAATACCTCTGTATGTGTGTGGGGGGTTGGGGTTGGGGATCCAATTCAATCCCCTCACATCTACCACTGAGCTATATCTCCAGCATACTTGTGAACATTTTGATGTATCCAGTTAACACAACTTGCCATATGCCTCTGATGCATCCAATACAATGCCACACTGGGAATAAACCGTACCTGTTAGACTGTTTGAGGTCCCACATATGGGAACAGCAATTTCTTAAGATTGCAGAGGAAGCTGGGCATGATGGCACAGATCTATCATCCCTGCTACTTGGGGTGCTGAAGCAGGAGGTTCTGTAAGCTTGAGGGCTGCCTCTGCCTCTTAGTGATAGCCTGTCTCCAAGTACAAACACCAACAGGGCTGGGGGTATAAACTATACGGTTGAGCACCTGAGGCCTTAAGTTCAACCTCCAGTCCTGATGATAATAATAACAATAATAATAATAACGGTGATGGTGACAACAACCCAGAGCGAATTACAAAAGACTTCAACAGCAACTGAGCTCAAACAAGATTCAGAGCCAAGTAATCAAGGCAAAGGGACAGAACTGGGAGGCATGAACACAGGCAGACAAGAATGGCATACTTCCAGAAACACAGCAACAAATAACGCAGGTTGGTGGGCTTTGGGGCCTAGAGAAGAGGTTCATTTTGAACAGATGCTGTGGTGGTTTGAAGGAAAATGGCCCCAAAGGGAGTGGCACTATTAGGAGGTGCGGCTTTGTTGGAGTAGGTGTGGCCTTGTGGGAGGAAGTGTGTCACTGTGGAGGTGGGCTTTGAGGTCTCATATATGCTCAAGCTACGCCCAGTGTCTCTGACCACGTCCTCAGTTACACGTCCTCAGTTACCTCTCTAGTACCACTTCTGCTTACCTGCTGCCATGTCCCACCATGATGGCAATGGACAGAACCTCTGAACTGTAAGCCACCCCAATTAAATGTTTCCCTTTATGAGAGTTATCCTGTCACAGTGTCTCTTCACAGCAATAGGAACCCTGACTAAGACAGTTGTTACAGACTAAGAGAGTTGTGCAGTCTCTTCACAGCACCTTAGAGGGAGGGTTGGGAAGAATAAGTCTCTGGTTGTGAATGTTTGAGATGCTATAAAAGAAGGGACTGTGTTGGTTAGTTTTGTCAACTTGACACAAACTCAGGTCATCTGGGAAGACAGATCCTTAACTGAGAAAATACTTCCATCACATTGGCTTGTAGGCAAGTCTGTGGAAGCATTTTATTATTATTATTATTAATGAATAATGTAGCCAGTTGTGTTCTGGCCAGGTGGTCCTGGGTTGTGTATAAGAAAGTAGGCTGGGCAAGCCATGGAGAAGCAAGCCAGTAAGCACTGCTCCTCCATGGTTTTGTTTCAGTTCCTGTCATGGCTTCCTTCAATGATGGTCTGTAACAAGGAAGTTAAGATAAGGTAAACCCGTTCTACCCCCGAGTTGCTTCTGGCCAGTGTTTTATCACAGAGACAGAAAACAAACCAGGACAGGGACTTATATGGAGCATCTGCAGTGGGCCAGGTACAGGGCTAAGGTGGAGTACAGGAAAGCAGGACTGTTTCTGAGTCTAAAGATGCTGCTGGTCTTACCTCAATACTGGAACCAACGCGGAGTCCAAGTTGTGCTAATGGCCTTGCTGAACAGACTTCTTCCTTCTTCACAGGCAGCTCCCAGTTTAGCTGCACTGCATTTGGAAGCTGTTGCCCCTGTCAACCCCACGATTGGTTTAATACAAATAGCAGATTGCTGAAGCTTGTTTATAACCATGGTGCTTGGTTTCTTGGTTAGGTAACCAAAACTGTTCCGTTTAGACTCAGTTTGTAAGTGTTCAGAGGGTTGGTGTGCAAATACAACTTACATTAACACAGGACAAAGAAGTACACTATGACAGGAACAAATTATCCTTTGAATTTGAACCTGAAGTGTTTTAGCTAAGTAGACAAGTCATAGCCTTTGTCAAGACTGATCTTTGATGGCTATGAGTGTCTGGCATCTTGGGTCTTTGGGTCATGGACTAAAAAATTGTGTTTCCTAACTAGTGGAATCTTGTGGTCCAGTCTGTAATAAAAGCAAGTGGGGTTAGCTGTGTAAGCGCTCCTGGCGAAGTCCTGTTATTTGGCCTTATATGATATGCCTGGTATTAGAGGAAGTTTATACATTGGAGGAGAAAAATAAATTAAAACAGATGGATGTACCCATTGTTTAAAATTTAGTTGGTGGGCCTAGAGCAAGGCTGAGAGGTTAAGGGAACTGGCTGCTCTCCCCAAGGACCTGGGTTCGATACCTAGCATCAGCAGGGCAGCTAATGAACCCTTGTAACTCCAGACCCAAGGAATCTGATGTACCTTTCTATCCTTGAGGGCAGTGCGCAGGTGGTGCACAAACAATACATGTAGGCAAAACAGTCACACAGACAAAATAATAAAATAAAATTTAGGAAAAATCGATTTCATAATATAGCAATAATGTAGTGTGGATTTCTTTGTTTTTTTGGGTTTTTTTCTCTTGCTGAAGTTATTTTGAGATGGCTATATTAGCAGCAGGGATGCATGGATGCTATGAGTCAGCAGGGAGCTGCTTTGGGACTTAAGGGGGTGGACACCTGGGAAGTAGGTAAAGCGATGACACCCTATGTTTGAAGCTGATTCAGTGTTGGGTCACTGAGAAGCCAGAGTTTGTGACTTAGAACGCACAGTCTGCCAACTTGATTTCCCTCAATCCCTGACATATGAAGATTTCACTAGAGTCAGACATATGCAAATTAGGTTTCCCTTCCTAAGCCAAGGTTAAATAAAAGGGGAAGTTATGAAAGATTGCTTATAACAGCAAAGATTTTTGAAGGCTTGAGGATGAATTTCCTTTAAAGCCAGGCTAGATCTCATTGCACAGCAGGAAGGGGAAAGGAGATCCGGGCACAGGCATGCGCCAGTTCAGCATTTGTGCTGAGAGGTCTGTTCCCCACCCTCGGTAATTACAGGCATTTTCATGGGCCTCAAGAAGCAGTTGGCAAGAAAGCCCAAGGAGGGCAGGGCGTTCCCTCCTTTCCGTGCTTCTGGCTGGGTCCTGGCTCCCGCTGCAGGGAGAGCCAGTTCCCAGCACGGCTCCCTGGGAAGTAATGATTCCTTTTCTCTTTCCTTGTTCAGCCTTGGTTGGAAAACCTTTTTGATGCAAGTTGTGGTCAGGAGGGAAGGCAAACAAGCGGACTTGGGGAGGTAGGAGGGGGAGCTGCAGGCTGAGCAGCCACACCCATTGACCAAGCTAGGCCCCAGGGCAGTCCCATCTGTGTGCCCATGGTCCGTGTCAACTCCATACATAGTCTTCACGCATAAACTCTCTATGCCATTCCAGCCCACCACACCGCCACACACACCCATGTTCAGCCTATGCAGTTAATCATGCTCACAGTGGCGTCCGCATCCTCCTCTCCGCTTTGCCTCCCCCCACTCCCCTCAACCATTCGAGTCTATACATGGGCAACACATAGACATTACATGTCACTCAGTGAACACCTCTTAACCCCATCAGGACCCAAACCTAACACATCCTCCCACCCTAGCTGCCCGACTCCCCGAGCCCAGTACTAGTTCCGGGCGGCTAGCGCTGGGAAGAGCCCGCTAGGTCTCGGGTCCCGGGTCACCGCCGGCTGCCGCTCCGCCGCTCCTGGACCGCCGCCGGGGCGAGCCCCGTAGGATGCCAGGGAGGGAGTGCCAGGGCCAGGCTGGACCGTGTGTCTAAAGGCTGCTGGAGAAGGCAGCTGTAGCCAGAGCCACCCCCACCCCACGAGAGCGCGGATGCGTGCGGGACGTGTGCGTATAGGGACCCAGCTGACCGTCCTCGCGGCCCGCCCTCCGCTTGGGAGGCGTGTGGGACCGACTCGCGGGGGCTAGGCTCGCAGAGGGGCGCGGCAACCTAAGTGTGCGCGTGCGCGTGCAGGCGTGGCGGCTCGAGGGGTGGGGGAGCGGAAAGGAGGGAGCAGCGGGGAGGACGAAAGAGAGAGAGAAGGGAGGTGGGAGCAGCGAGGAGGGTGCAGAGGAGAAAGCAGGGAGAAGGGAGCAAAGCAGAGGGCGCAGGAGAAGGGACCAGGGCGCAGGGAGGTGGCAGGCCCAGCCCGGTCGCTGCGCTCTCCCGGGGCGGCTCCTCGACCAGCCGGTCCTCTCTGCGCCTGCAGCCGGAGCTCGCTCGCGTGCTGCCCGGCCCGTGCCTCCGCTCCCGGGCTCCCGGGCCCCGCTCCGCACCAGCAGAGATGAGTGCGGCCGCGGCGCCCGAGCGCGGCTGGAAGAGCGAGAAAGTGGACGAGGCGCAGGCCCTGGCGCGGAGCTGCGCCGCTCGCAGACCCGACTTCCAGCCGTGCGACGGGCTGTCCATCTGTGCCACGCACAGCCACGGCAAGTGCTTCAAGCTGCACTGGTGCTGTCACCTGGGATGGTGTCACTGTAAGTGGAAACGCGTCGGCCTGCGGTCGCTCGTCTGCGGCCAGGTGCTGCTGGGACGACGGGAGGAAATCCCGGGGGAGCCTAGCTGCAGTCACAAAAGGGGACCTCTCTGGCTCAGGGCAGCCTAGGTCTGGTCTTCTTTGCTTTTTCTTTTATGTGCCTGCTCAGATGTGGTAAAACTGCCAGAGCGAGTGCTTACTGGCAAGGAAACCTTTTCCGAGGTGGGGGGGGGGGTGGTAAGAATATGCCCCTTTCACTTTCTTGCCTTTTCTTTCTGGCTGCTATTTAACAGAAAGAGCCCATAGAAGTTCAAGTGATTCTCATTTATTCAAACTGAGAAAGAAGTATGAAGGATGACTTCGAAGAAGTTAAAAGGAACAGTTTGAAGAGCAAACTCCTTAGACATCCAGTTATAGCATTTGAGCCTAGCCAGAACTAGTCTAGACCAGACCCTTTCTATTTATCCTGCACGTTTTAAATAGATTAAACTTAAGTATCCATTTAATCAGAATTCCACAATTTGATTACTTTGGCATTTAGCTTAATCTCACTGATGAATCATTTCTTTTTAGAAACATTCTAAAGCCTGTTTCCACATAATCTTAGATTAGAGGGCTTTAGAGTGTTTAAGACACATTTTCCAAGTGATCTTCAATCAAACTTATTTTTCCTGTTATTCAGAAGCAAGTGACTCACAAGGAGAGATATGATATGTAACAAATCTTTATTTACATTAGTTGAGAATATTTGAATATCTTAGTTGAATTTATGAATGAAAGGATAGAAAATCTTTGCTTTATAGATTCAAGGTCCATGGATTGAAAACAAACATTGATTTTTGTTGTTGTCCCCTCTGCTGATGGGGCCAGACAGAAAGTTTGGCTTCTCATCACAAGTGTGGCTTCAGAGTAGGAAATATGGGCACTAAAGTACACAAGAGGTATGAATTCAATGGGAGCCCACCTCAAACGTTCTGTTCATACTGTGATGTGGAGAAGAGAAGATGGCCCTGGCCATTACCGTCCCTTCCAGGTAGTGTTGACTCTTGGGAAGTGTGCACATAGTCAAGCAGATTCCCCCTCCTTAATGAGTGTGGATTTGCCACAGTCTTCCCTGTACATTCTTTCCTCTGCTCTTACATGTACCTTATGAAATCGTGTGTGCATGGGCACACACATGCACAGTTGCATCTGAGCCATGACTCACATGGGGAGGTCAGAGGGTAACTGTGGATTTGGGGAAATCCAACTTAGGTTGCCAGGGTTACGAGGCAGGTGACTTCAATTCAGTGAACGATCTTGCTATCTCCCTTCTTACTAAATCTTACACAACACTCTCATTCTTCTCAGATCATCTTGGTCTCCACTCCAGATATGCATATTTGGATATTCCAAGAATTTCTTGCACACATAGCCATTCTTTCTCTTCATCCCTTGCTATTCTTGAATGAAGTAGGTCTTCCAAAACAGGCTTGAACTTCATGTTCACTGAATGGTTGAGTGGAGATCGCCGCCATTTTCCACAGAGGCTGTTGTTGTTTTGTCCTGTTTCTGAACCACCCTTCCTGTCTGTCCTTCCCCTCATAGTATAGTATCCGTGGTTTTGCCCCAAACGTGTGTGCTGATGTTAGGTGAGAAGTACCTGAGTTCTGGTCTGGCCAGTGTGGTCCAAAACTTCCACATTTATCTTTGAGATGCCACTCTGCCTTTGCCTAACTGCATCATGTTAGCCTTTCTCGGACCTCATTGCACTAAGCTTGCTGCTGCCCCTGCAAACTGAGCTTGTTGTCTGCTAATGCCATTAAGTAAGCTTTAAAACTGGTAGCAATTAATGTACAGCTTGCCCCTCTCAAAGCTGTGTGCATGCTTTTGGAGACAAGTACTAATAATACCTTAGGGATTTATTCTCACTAGTTATTTTATTTGATGAGAATTAGCCCAATCTACGGGCATACCACCCTGAACGTGCCCGATCTCATCTGATCTCAGATGCTAAACAGGGTTGGGCCTGGTTAGTATTTGGATGGGAGAATTAGCCCACTTTTCTAAGTTATTGTGAATTTAGTCTTGGCTCTATTATTGGGTGTGTGTAGCTTTTGTATGTCTCTGTATATGATTCCTCCTGAGTTCATGTCATTGTGCCAGTAGTAAACTTCTATATCTTGCTCTAGTTACTGATAAAGTGTTTAAGAGGGAAGGACAGCATCCTGAATTCTGCTGATAGACCTGCACTTGAAGCTGATAGCAGCTCCTTAAGGAGCTCCTGTGGTGGCTTCTCCATGGTTACCTAGTTGCCTAAATGCCCTGTTATCATCTTGTGTTGTTTATGTCCATCTGGGTCAATGGGAACTTGGTCAACTAAACAACTGCTGCAGTCCCACCAACTGAGGCATTTTTACCACTGCCTTTTAATCTGTGCTCTTTCTATACGAAATCCTCTTTAAAAAGAAAATTAGACTGAGCTCAGATAACTCAAATTGGTTACATGATGCTTCCTGTTTTCTTTTAAGAGACCAGGAACTGACTTTTAAATAATCCAAATTTAGGAAAGGATTTCCATCAGGTATACTAATTAATATTGGTAGTTCTTTATGATTTATTTCTCTCTCTGTGTTAACAGTGTATTTGTAATTATATGTGTGTAATGTTTGTCTGTACACGAGTGTGAGTGAGGTTCGTGTGTATGTGTACATACATGTATATAATATCTGTGTCTGTTTATATGTGTGTGTTTGTGTGTGAGTGAGGGTGTGTGCTGTCTCTGTGTATGTAAGTATGTGTTGTATGGTTTATGTCTGGACACACTTGTGTTTTTGTGTGTGAGGGAGGATGTGTGTGAGTCCCCGGGGTCTGACCTTCTGCCTTAGGTCAGAGTTTCTTTGTTGTCTGCACACTGGCTGGACGGTGAACTTCTGCATACTCTTCTGTGTCCACCTCCTGCCTCAAGAGATTGCAGACACAGGCTTCCATGCTTGGCTTTTATGTGGCTCTGCAGATTTGAACTTGGGTCTTCTCACTTGCATGGCAAGAACGTGGCTCACGGAGCCATCTCCCCAGGCCTTCATCTATTTTTCGTGGTCTCTGCCAGGCTCCTGTTCTGTGCTCCTGACTGGCACTGATTCTGGGGCCTCATTCATGAGCAGCTGTGGTACCCAAAGCTGCCAGGTGTTCTGTTACTGTCCCCTCGCTTGGCTGGGTATCAGTTCTAACTGCCTTTATACCAAAATAAAATTGTTCTTGAAAGACGCAGTTAACGTATTTGAGAATCTTGTTTTCTGGCACAATTCTTATAATCTGTTGTATCTTACATATTTTTTCTTCATGAGACATTATAAAAACAAAGTACAGCTGCATCCCACCCTTTAAACAGAGTCTGAGGATGTGCCCCATGGATTTTTGTAATTCTTTTAAAGTCATATGTGATATAGATGAGGACAACATTGGTTTGTTCATTGAAGCTAAGAGTGCAAAAATGAGAGATATCATATTTGAGAAAGAATCAGAACAATTAAGCAAGTTCAGTATATATGATGGATGCTAAAGCTGTGAAGTTCATAACCATATAAAATAGAAAAAACTGAAAATATGTACATGTTTACAGAAGACATGTAAAATATATACTCATAGGTGCATTCTTGCATAATTATTGTGTTTGGTTAATGACTAGTTTTTGAGGGAAAAAAACTAGAACTCTTACTATGTTATTTAATGATTTACTATTTTAAGAATGATTTTGAGTTAAATAAATGAATGAATGAATGAATGAATGAATGAATGAAGAAAGGAAGGAAGGTTCCTAAGAAAAAGAAAAAGGAAGATGTGGCTTCGCCACAGAAGAGGGGTGGGAGAAAGAGAAAACTGTGAAAGTATTTGAAAGTAGACTTTTGTCCTTGAGTAGGTATTCACTTAGAAGGATGAGGAAAGTAGAGATGGATATAGGTGGGTGAACCTGAGAGATGTTTAAGGTGAAACCCATGGGTGTGAGTAGACTTGGGGTGGGGGAAGGAATGTGGTCTATTAAGAATAACTTCTAGGCTTCTGTCCTTTGCAGTTGGAGGAGAGCAAGTGAGATGGGGGTGATTTATGAAACCAGGTTTGGATTTGTTGAGTTTATGTTACCTTAGTTGCATACAGGGTTAGAGAACTCACAGGAAGGAAAGCTTTGGACTAGATAGAGATGGTATGGAAGTTTTCTGTTTACTTAGGAGTTGCAGTTGGAGCTATGGTGAAGTGTGGTATCTCCAAGAGCATGAAGACAGCACAAAAAAAAATAAAGATTAGGCTTTCTCTTTAGACCAGTGTTGAGAGTCAATGCATGAGGATAAAGTGCCAGAGAATCTGAGATGACTAGAGAAGAAACATCTGCAAAGCAGAGTGCTGAGAGGGCAAAGGGCAGTGAAGTCTGGAAGAAGGAACAGTAAGATGTAACCAGGACTCATCCGGCTGTTCCTTAGATACTGCTAAGAACACTCCTGATTTTCTTTTTTTGCTGACAAGAGGATGAAAGTTTTAGTTCTGGAATCATTGCTTCTGTCAAAGCAATTGGAGATGGATTCTTCCAGGCAAAAGACAACAGAGTCACGGAGTCAAGAATCAGGACACCGAGGCGATTGTTCAAGTGTGCTCACTGATTACTTGTGACAGACTAAACTGAATATGCTGAGGACAGTCTCTACAAGTGATGCTATTATGTCCATGTTAAAGACGATAAAGAAGACCCAGAGAAGTCCAGGAGCTTCCCCAGGGGCAGATAGCTAGTCAGGAATGGAGATTGTATTTGGATCCAAGTATGCCTGATGCTGCAGTCTTGACCCAGAACCAAAACAGAGAAACTTAGAGTTAATGAACAGAACCAACAGCTCAGGTCCATTTGAGCCATCGATGCAGAGAATGTTTTAGAAATGGGCAAGTGTCACTTACAGTAATGAAATCCAGAAGAATGAGAGCTGTAAAGAGGCTGCTGGATTTGGAGAATAAAATTCAAGTGAAGGGTTATGAAAGAGAAAGTGATCAGACAGTGACAGGTGGGGTTGAGTGGGTGTATATGAGATGATGGAGGTGTCACTAGCAGAACTCAGAGTTGGCTTCATAAAGTCACACAATAGATGAGCTTGATTTCCTGCAGAATGCATCTCAGAACATGTCTGTCCCTTTCAGCTTGAAAGTAGTCAGAGTGGGACTTAATGTCATCTAAGACGATATTAGCATATCTAAAGAAAGACTGTCTTCAGCGAAGGTGGAAGAATGGAGACATGGGCAGGGCTGGAAGTGATTTTTCAGGGCTGTTTAGGGAGACCATATGCTACCTAAAGAGTAGGAGGCCTGGTCTTCAGCATGGCACTCTGCAGCATTTGGATATAATTGAATCCCTATTTATCAATGTCCTATACAGAGATAAAGAGCTGATTAGAGAATTTAGCTGTTAAATCTTTAGAGCAAATGTACTTTGTTAGTAGGTTAGCATTGTAGTTTTGGTGTTATTCTAGTGTTCTCTTTTCCCATGTCCATACCACTAACTCTAGGAAACAGGTTGCTTTTTAGGATAGCTCTGTCATACCCACAACCCTGGCAGCTAATCAAGGAGCCACTGAAGGAGGTGACAGTGAAACAGCCAGAAAAGGGTAATGAGGTAAAATGGTCAACTTCTACTCCTTATTTCTTCAAAAGACTGAAGGGTTAGCTTGGCCTTGACTGGTAGTTGAAGAAAGCTCAGGTCTTGAGTGGGAGATGTGGACTAATGTTCTGGATGAGTCTATTTAGAGTTGTGAGAGCTGGAGAAAGCCGCTAGGTGTCCTCACAGCAGACTGGTGCTCAGGAATGTGTTGACCTCACCAACAGTGTAAACAGAATGCTTATTGAGACATGCTGAAGTCTTTCTGTATGGGAGTCAGTGTTAACTCACCTGCTGCCAGCAACACAAACTGAGGAAAACTGAGAACAGGAGTGTAAACATAAATATTTAGCAGATAGTTTGATACCATGTCCATTTAGCAAAACAACAGAAGTAGGTTCTTCATTAGGGCCTGTGACCTCAGTACTTTCCAACCAGGGTTATAATATATTGTGTGACAAAATAACTTGACAAGTGTGATGGTTTGAACGAGTTGTCACCTGTAAGTCTCATGCATTTGAATACTTCATTGTTCCCATTTGGTGGCAGGTGGCTGTCTGGGGAGGATTGGGTGTGGCCTTGCTGGAGGAAGTTATGTCACTGGGGTCTGGGCTCTTTTGAGTTAGTTCTCCCTACTTCCTGTTTGTGGTTTGAGATGAGATCACTGAGCTGTTCTTGCCACCATGCCTCTGCTCAACCATTAAATTAAATGCCCAATTAAATGCTTTATTTTATAAGTTGCCTTGGTCATGGGGCTTTATCGTAGCAACAGAAAAGTAACTAACACAAAAAGCACCTGTAGACAGGAAGAATTTATTTTAGCTCACAGTCAAGGCATAGCCCCTCATAGCAGGGAAGTCAGAGGAGCAGGATTTAGAAAAGAACAGTGAGAGCATATTGAGTTCAGCTCTCCTTCTCAATTTTATATAGTCCAGAATCTGCTGTCCTAACAATGACCCCACTCACAGTTAAGATGGCTCTTCTCACATTCAGTTAGTGTAACTAAAATAATCCCCAGTGGGCATGTGCAGAGGTCTATCTCCCAGAAATGCATTCTATCCCATGGTCCTCTAAATCATTTACAGCGTGGTTGGTTATGCCATAACAGTTATGCCATTATAGTATAAGTGGGCACATCTTGCCTGGCAGGCATTTATATATTTGTTTTTGGTGTTTTTGTTTTTCGACACAGGGTTTCTCTGAGGCTTTGGAGCCAGTCCTGGAACTCGCTCTGTAGACCAGGCTGGCTTCATACCCACAGAGATCCGCCTGTCTCTGCCTCCCGGGTGCTGGGATTAAAGTCGTGTGCCATTAACTCCCAGCCAGGCCAGTATTTTAGTATAGGTTTTACAGCTTCGTAGGACCATTGATGACTTTTCTCTGCCAGCAGCCCACATGGAACCTTATGGCATTACGGGAGCTGTCTAGCATGGATGAAGCTTTCATCTCATTTCCAGTGTGATTTTTCTATGTCCTGTAACCAAGATGTGTGGTGTCTTCAGCAATATGGTCTCACCATCAAGTTCTTAAGGGGAACCAAGATCATCAGCAATAACCTGTAATGATTTGGGGACCGCTTGGCCTGTGGGCCTCTGTGACCAATGCTCTATGGGGAAGTATCTTACACTTGGCCTGGTAACACATGGCTTTTGAGAGAAGGATCATCTACCCATGCTGGATATCTCCATTCAAGCTTTCTTTTTTTTAAATTTTGTTTGTGCTTTAGACAGGCTCTCACTAGATAACTGCCCTCGACCTTGCTATGTAGAACTGGTTGGCTTCAACCACCACAATTGACATTGCATTTTTAAGTTAGTTTACAAAACAGGTTCCTATGTGAGTGTTTCACATATCCTTAGTTTTGGCTGACTCTCTCCATCTCTCTTCTTTTCTCCTGCCATGTCCATACCCACTAAATCATTCTCTCTGTTAGTCTTCCTTCCCTGTGCCTTCATATCACACGTGTTCTACTGTCCCCTCTCTCCCAAGGTCTCCTCAACTAGCCCCCAATGGTTGTCCCTTTCTGGCTTCCTGGCTCTAAAGTCACTCCAAGGTAAGACAAACACCTAAACTCTTAAAGTTAGTGAGTGAAAACACAGTTTATCTTTCTGAGCTGGGTTACCTCACTCGGTATTTTTCAGCTCCATCCATCTCCCTGAAAATTTCCTAATTTGGTTTTATGTACCACTTATTCATTACCCACTCATCAGTTGGTGACATCTAGCTTGATCCCACTTCAGCTATTTTGAGCAGACAGCAGCAATGAACATGGATGTGAAGGCGTCCCTGTAGTAGGAAGTGGAACCCTTTGGGCACATTCTCAGGAGTGGGGTAGCTGAGTCATATGGTGGCAGTTCTAGTTTTAGCTTTTGAGAAACTTCCACACTGATTTCCATAGTGGCTACACAAGTTTACATTCCTGCCAGCAGTGAATAAGGGTTCCCCTCTCTCCACATCCTTTTCAGCATTTGCTGTCATTTCATTTCTCAACTTAAAGCATTTTTAGAGAATAAATGCACACTGTATTTACATAATTTTCATCTCTTCCTCTCCCAACTCCAACACCCATCATTCCCCTATTCCATCTCAAATTAATGATATCTTCTATAATTATGCACAGCAAACCAAACAAACAAAATGGCACCCGAATCTACTGTGTCCATTTAGTGCTGTACTCATGGGATGGCCAGCTGGGATTGGATAATTTATTAGGTGATTTGTACCTGAACAAGATTGATTCTTCCTATCTCAGAAGCCATTGCCAGTGGATGCTCATCTCTGGGTGGGGCCATAAGAAATTTCCCCCGTCTGCATTGGTGTGTCGATTGGTCTGTTACTGTGCAGGTCTTGTTTAGGGAACTGTATTGTTGCAGAATCCCTCCACATCTGCAAGACAGTACATAGCCTCAGGCATCCTGGTCCTGTGGCTGTTATAACCTCTGTCGCCTGTTCTGTGATGGACCCTGAGCCCTGGGGGTAGGGATTGCATTGTAGATGTTCCACAGGAAACCCCATTGTCACCTGTTCTCTACACTTTGACCAGTGGTACATGTCCGGCATGGTCTCTGTCCACTGAAAAAGCAAGCTTCTTTATTGAAGGGTGAGATCTATCTATAGTTATCTGTAGGTATAAAGATATGTACTTATAGTTATAAATCATTGGTTTATGAAGTGACGTCTCCTCTAGGGTCTATATTGTCTATAGCAGTGGCTAATTGGATAGGTTTACAGTCACAGACACAAATTCCCTACTGTTGGACAGGCCTAAAGTCCAGTTAATCAGCTGTTAGTCACTTCCAAGATAGATGTACCACTGTGGCACTGTCTTAGTAGGGTTTCTACTGCTGTGAAGAGACACCATGACCACGGCAACTCTTATAAAGAGTTAATTGAGGTGACAGCTTATAGTTTCAGAGGTTTAGTTTATTACCATCATGACAGGGAGCATGGCAGTATACAGGCAGACATGGCACTGGTTACATTTTGATATGCAGGCAACAGGAAACAGACCCTATATTGGGTGTAGCTTGAACATATACGAGACCTCAAAGCCTGCCTCCACGTGACATACTGTCCCGCGCTACCGTCTCGCCAGCAAGAACGACGCGGCACACTCAGGATCCTTCTGCAGTAAAGCTTTAATGCTCTTGAGAGGGAGAGCATAAGCTTACAGGAAAGAGAGACTCCAAACACACAAAACCCATCCCTTATATAGGCTAGCAGCCTCTGCCTTGGACGTGTCACCCCTGACTGGCTGCTGCTCATCGGCCCATATGACGCCACGGGAGAGGCAGGGACCCAGGGTTTGACAGTTACCCAGCGCATACGCATCTCTTCTGTCTACCAACGGTTTTGACAGTTACCCAGCGGTACTTGTAACGGCTCCCTACATCTCCCCCTTTTTTATTTATTTTAAACAGAGTCAATTAATAGGAACAGAATTAATGAGGCTTCCCAATTTTCAGAAGGTAGGTCACCCATATAACGAGGGATAGAGACAGAGGTTGTACCTCCCAGATCAAAAATTAAGACCATGTGAGAGAGTCGCTATGGGGCTGTCAACTCACCCCGAAGTGACCTCGACCTGTCCTCTGCCGTTTTTCTGGGAAAGGGACACTAGGGCAGGCAACCCTTATGCAGGACAACATGCCTCCCAGAGAGCCAGGCAACTCTCTGTGCGATGCTTTGCTCGGCATCCCTCATGGGCTGCTCAGACCAGACACTCTACCCTGTGCAATGAGCCTATGCTCTGGGTGTGCAAGAGCTGTCTGACCGGCGGCCTACTGCTTAAGCATTGTTAGCCAAATATCTGTGGAAGCCCCCTGTTCCAAAGCTACAAGCGCTTGGGCGATAACCACCTTGTCCCTTTTATTTTGAGCCCTGAGCCTACAGACCAGCCAAAGAAGCAACAACAGTCCGCAACAAACGGCTGCGCCAAACAATCCCACCCCAACCCATTCTTTGAAATAAGAAACAGCTGAGGCAATTCATGACGACAATCCATCCATCAGAGACAAATCAAGACGAGTGGAGTTGACCTGGATAATAGCGGCTCTCAGCTCCCGAAGTGTCTGCTCAAACTCGGAGGTTCAATTCTGCAACATGAACTGAGAAAGGCTTTTAGACAAATTAGCTGTTTTGGTAAAATTCTCATATTGGATGGAGGTGACATATAGGCCGGGGAGCTTTTGCTCACAGCCTAATTGGGCCATCTGCCACAACATGTCCAACCGCTCCTGCACTAAATCAATGCACTGGTTTACCAGCATCAGGCCACCCTGTATCTGAGTATTTGCAGAGGCCTGCTTATCCAGGGCCTCAGAGACAGTAGCCGACAAGCCATTAATAGCCTGTGCAGTTTGCACCGAGGTGGATAGTGCAAGGGCAGAGGCTGTCACTGCTGCCGTGACCACAGTAGTAGCCACAATGGCGACAATAATTGCTGAGATTCTAAAGTCCCTCTTTTCTCGAAATTGTGAGAGGGCCGTTTGAAACGGCTGTCTCCGAGGTTTTTTGCTATTTTGCATATGGTCATCTGGATGGTATCTTTCTTCCTCATATTTAGCAGCCTCCTCATCTAGCTCAGCTTCTTCCTCAGTATCTAAGACCTCATCCCCTGAGCTTTCAGAATCATTGGAGCTATCAAGAGTTAAGGCCTCAAGCTTACGTACAGGGTAAAAGCCAGTTCCTCTCTCTGGTTTGACAGCAGGGGGAGGATCCCTGTGATCTGGCGGATACACCCCCTTGTCACTAGACTCACCGGGGGGGCCTTTTTCCTTCTTGTGGACGATTTTTTTTCTGCGCGCGCCCAACCTCTCACTACGCTCGGTTTCTGACATGCTATTCTGGACCTCCTCAAGGGTACTTTGACACTTTGCTAACAGGATAGCGGAAAAGATCAAAATGGCCCCAAGGACAAGCACTAAAGCCTCGACACTACTGTCCCAAGGTGGCAACAGTCCCAAGCCAAAGTCCAGAAAAGACATACCTCTCCGAGCGTATCTACCTGCAGTTCTGAATCCTCCTTGTAGCCAAGGGGTCTCCGTGGTGCTGACGATGATGAGGTCTTGATTCCCGGGTTTCGGCACCAGATGTCCCGCGCTACCGTCTCGCCAGCAAGAACGACGCGGCACACTCAGGATCCTTCTGCAGTAAAGCTTTAATGCTCTTGAGAGGGAGAGCATAAGCTTACAGGAAAGAGAGACCCCAAACACACAAAACCCATCCCTTATATAGGCTAGCAGCCTCTGCCTTGGACGTGTCACCCCCTGACTGGCTGCTGCTCATCGGCCCATATGACGCCACGGGAGAGGCAGGGACCCAGGGTTTGACAGTTACCCAGCACATACGCATCTCTTCTGTCTATCAACGGTTTTGACAGTTACCCAGCGCATGCGCATCTCTCCTGTCTACCAACGGTTTTGACAGTTACCCAGCGGTACTTGTAACGGCTCCCTACAACATACTTTCTCAACAAGGCTACACCTACTTCAACTAGGCCACACCTCCTAACAGTGCCACTCCCTTTGGGGGCCATTGTCTCTCAAATCGCCATAGGCACCATTAGGGACATTGTGCCAAACTGGTTATTGTGGTTTATAGGCTTTACAGCCTGGTAGGACTACTGATTATCCAGTGGCAGCTTGTATGGAACATTCGAATACTATGAGAGTTGGTATTCAGGTATGAGTCTTCCCAGTCTTGTGTCAGAACTATGTAATATCTTCAGCAATGGGTCTTACCTTCAAGTTTGGGGAGGCAATCAAGGGCAATGACAGTAGCCTATATTGTTTTGGGAGTCTCTTGGATTCACCTGGCCAACAACTTGAAGGGAGATGTCTAAAGCATGACACTGGGATTTTTGATAGATTATCTTTGGCTCTTGGGGGGGGGTATTATCACTCCACCCTCATGACATAACTCCATTGTATGTATGTGTGTGAACATATTTATTATATATGAAGTTTTTAAAATAATATTGTCTTGTGGATTTTTCAAATATCACTAGTGTCACTTATCTCTCCTTCCTCCTCTTCCCTCTGTATTACCCTCCCTTCCTCCTCAGTTGGAGTCCCCTCCTTATTATTCCCCTTTCCCTTTTCATTGGACCTAAGTCTCTTTATCTCCCTCTGGAGCTCCCTCCATCCCATAGTCCCTTTCTACTTTCCTGGCTTCTGTATCACTCAGTTCAGGTTATATATTTAAATCTAAAGATTCAGAGCTCAGATCTACAAAATAAAAGAGACCATGTGGCATTGTTTTCCTGGGTCTAGGTTAACTCAATACAATATTTTCAATTTCCTTTCATCCATCTGCAAACTTTATAATTTCATTTTTCTTTGCAGCTGGATAGAATTTCATTGTATATATGTACCGCATTTTTATTAGCCACTCATCAGTTGTAGATATCTAAGTTGTTTCCACTTCCTAGCTATTGTGAATGAACATGGCTAACCAAGTGTCTGTGTAGTAGGATGCCGGGTCTTTGGGTGTATACCAAGGAGTGGTGTAGCCGGGTCATATGGCAGCTCTACTTTGAGCTTTCTGACTGCTACAGATTGATGTCCCTATCATCAATAAGGTTGCTCCAGTTTGCAGTCTTATTAACAGTGAATGAGGATCCCCTTTCCCTCATTCCTGTCAGCCTTTGTTGTTGTTTTCTTATCTTAGCCATTCTGACTAGGGTAAGATGGGCTCTCAAAGTAGTTTTAATTTCCATTTCTCTAATTGCTAACAATACAGGACCCTTTTTAAGGTAGGGCCATCTGTCTGAGTTTGGAGCCCACCACTGGAGACTGGTGGGCTGAAACAGTGGCTACACAACAGAAAACAATGGTTCCCCCCTTCACAAGATATCAGTAGCCAACAGATCAGAAGTGAGGGTAGGACCTCCTGAGCCATTTCCCCATGCTCAAGTGGTTGTTGAGCGGCCAGTCTTGTGCAGGCCGCATGCAGGTTACTGCAGTCGCTGGGAGTCCATGATTGTGATGGCTGTGCTGTACCTAGAGAATGACTTTTAACATCCCTTTCTCCTATCTCATGACTCCCAGTCTTCCTGCCTCCCTTCTACAGTGTTCCCTGAGCTTTAGAGAGGGTGGGGTTGTTGCACAGGACTGTCCTCCAGTCTTCATGACTTCAGCTGAGCCCAGATACAAAAGGTCATCACAGCCGGCCTTCCCTCATAGACGGAATGGGAAGGGTCGGAGACTCTTCCAGCCATTCCAGAGCTTCAGGGTTTTATGTTAAAAACTTCGATCTGTTTCAAGTTTATGTTTCTGTGGGTGACCTCGTGTCATTTTTAAAAATGTAGATACATAGTTTCCCCAGCATCATTTACTGAAGCTTGTGTCTCTTCTCCGGTGTATGTTTTTGGTGTCTTTGGCAAAAATAAAATGGACTTATATCCGAGGCCTTAGTTTGTTTATTCTATTGATTTATGTGTCTGTTTTGTGCCAGCTCCATGTTTTCATTGTTAGGGTCCTGTGGTATAATCTCATTGAGTGTGTTTTGCTCATGATTGCTGTGGCTACACAGGGTCTTTTGTTGCCTCCTTATGAACTTGAAGATTTTTTTCTATCTGTGAATAACATCACTGGAACGTTTTTATTGAAAATAGATTTTTTTTTCATGCAGTATATTCTGATTGCAGTTTCCCTCTATTCCTCCCAGTTCTTTCCCATCTCCCCTCCCATCCATATTCTCTCCCCTTCTCTGTCTCATTAGAAAACAAACCAGCATCTAAGGGACAATAATAAAGCAAAATATAGTGGATAAAACAAAAACAAACACATTGGAATAGAACAAAACAAACAAACAAATGGAAACGAGCCCAAGACAACTAACTCAGATATAAACACAGAGGCATACTCATTCACACTCATAAAGACACAAAACTGGTAGCCATAATATATATGCAAAACCTATAGGGGTAAGGTAACAATTATTAATAATAGTAATGAGTGAAGGTAGAAAAAGGTGCTGATATGGTATTATAAGACAGTTTTATCTATAGGTTTGTCACATGTAGCCTTTAATATGTTGAGTTATGTTCCCTCCATCCATAATTTCTCCAGGGCTCTCATCATAAGAAATGTTGGATTTTGTCAAATGGCTTTCCCATGTCTGTTGAGATGATCATACTATTTCTGTCATTGAGTCTATTTATGTAATGAATTACATATGTTGAGCCATTCCTGTATCTGAAATGAAGCCTTCTTGATGATAGTGAGTGATCTTTTTTCTCTTCTTGTGTTTTTGGTTTTTGTTTTGTTTTGTTTGTTTTGTTTTGTTTGTTTTGTTTTGTTTTTTATATCTGTATTCATCAGGAAGACTGGTCTACAGTTTGGGGTTTTTGCTGTCTTTATGTGTTTGGTCTGAGGGTGATACCAGCTTTGTAGAAGGACTTAGAAGTGTTCTTCTCTTCCTTATTTTATGGATTAATCTAGAATTGTTAATGTTAGTTTTTTATTTGAAGATCTGGTTGAGTTCTTCAGTCAGTTCAACTGGCCTGGAATTTTCTTTGTTGGTAGGGTGTTATTACTGATTCATTCTTGTTGCTTGTTATGGATCTGTTTAGATGATTAATCTCATTTATTTTAACTTTGATAGGTCATATGTATCTTAAAAATTCATTCATTATCCAGTTTGGTAGAACATAGTTTTTTAAAAGTATGTATTGGTTTTCTGAATTTAATTGACACACATTTTAATGTCTCCCCTTTAATCTCTAATTTTATTAATTTGGGTTCTTTATTTCATATCATCTTGCTAAGGGTCTGTCAGTCTTATCTTACAAAGAATAAACTCTTTATGCCATTGATTCTTTTCAGTTTTTTATTTCTTATTCATTCATTTATATATATATACATACATATATGTACGTGTGTGTGTATGTATGTATATATATGCAAAACCTATAGGGTAAGATTTTACCCTAATCCTAATTTTTTCAAGGTGTTAAGATGCATCCTTAGTTATTTATTTGATATCATGCCCATCTTGAGTTAATTAGACGTGGTGTGTGTGTGTGTGTGTGTGTGTGTGTGTGTGCGCGCGCGCGCTGCAAGCTTCCCTCGTTGCACGCTTATACTTCCTCCCCCTGTTAGAAAGTGCTCTGGCTTCCTGTACAGTATGTTACCTGTTTAGTGAGCAGCAGCACACATGTTAGTTTGGCATCAGTAAAATGAACACCAATCTAGTGAGGAAGTTCAGACTTGCACGAGTGTGTCTGTCTTTAAACTGCATACTAGAAAGTACGGAGGCCACAGCACTAAGCTCATCTGTTCCTAAAATAGTTTTCTCAGTATGCTTGTTCTATTCTGATTCTGATCAAATTTTGGATTTGCCTTTACAACCTTTTATCGATTTATTTAACTTATGTATGAGTGCTTTATCTGCATGTACAACTTTAAGCCAGAAGAGAGCATCAGATTCCACTAGAGATGGTTGTGAGCTACTTTGTGGTGCTGGGAATTGAACCCAGATCCTCTGGAGGAGCAGGCAGTGCTCTTAACTGCTGAGCCATCTCTCTAGCTTGCCTTTTTAAGCTTTTATTTGATGGTGGTTTCACCTAGGCTCATGAGAAATAATACTGAGAGGCCGTGTGTTCATTTCCCCACAAATTGAGGTGGATATAATCAAGGCAAAAAACATTTCCATTATGGCTCATCAAACCTTTGTGAAGTGTTTTTGTTATAAACTTCACTTAGTAATACAAAAATATCATTTGAATAACAGAGAACCATTGATGTCATTTCTTAGCACAGCGTGGAGCTGCGTTTTAGAATTAATGTAGATTTCACACTGACATAGTAAAATTATAGCTATACCTATAATGCTTATCTTCATATTTTTTTAGCTATGATTGGTAGAGTTAGTTTCTGCATTTAATTTTGGGTTCACGAAAGGATCCCTGGTGTCAGTTTTGCTTGGATAAATGTGTAAAAGTGATATTTGTTTGCTATTGTCATTTAATATTGAATTGTTCTCCAAATGGAATTCAAGGGTCCAGTTATACACTCAGAAGCTTTCTGTTAATGACAGGTGGAGACACAAATTCAGAAGTTGTGGTCCATGCTAGATACACAGTGGATATGTGTCAAGTAATTGACCTTAGGCAATATTGTTTGCAGTTATTAAACTGCGCATTCAGATTGCCCCAACATTTGTGCCTTGTTCTTCAGCAGAACCAACTCTATTAAGGACAGTCATAAAAGAGGTTTGTTATGAGCTTTGCCATATGTTGGGTACAATTGCACGGATAGTGTTTTATAACCTCACACATCACATGGTAGGAATATACCCATTAGTGGCTCTGCGTGTTGGAAAAGAAAGGTTGTCCCACTAGACTCCACAGCAGCGTCGAGGTTCAACAGTCAGTGTGGTCTGCTCTGGACTCCCTTGATACTTCAGTGAGGATGTTTACATCTGCTTTACATAAAGAGCAGAGTTAGGAAAATCATAAACACCACAGTTTGTGTTGACTCAGCGTCCTTCAGGGCAAATCAGATCCATCCATTTTCAGAAAAGAAGATGGCGAGCTCACACTGGATTATTATAGTGATCGATAAATACATGAGCAAAAATCCCTCTGGAACGTGTGTGTGTGTGTGTGTGTGTGTGTGTGTGTGTGTGTGTGTGTGAGTTTGTGTGCACATGTGGGTTGTCAGTGAGATGGATTAAGAGAGACTTGACTTTCCTAAAAGGTATTTAGCCAGGGGGTCAAGCACTGATGCCATGTGAACACATGGTAGGGGCAGGGCACTAGAGGTAAGAGCTTAAAGAGCTGCAGGTGGGGATGAGCTAACCAGTGCAGGTGAGTATGCACTAACTAGGGGGAGGTGAGTAACCAAGAGAGAACTACAGGGCTCTGGGAAGAAATTGTGCAGGACACTGTCACCTTTTAGCATATTTTTGCATCTGATGTAGCTAATAAGTGACAGACTGAATTGTAAGTAGTAGTGATTTTTAATCAGAAGCTGCCACCTATTCCAGAAAGGAGACCACCCAGATTATCCCACACACAAGGAACTAAGTCTGAGGTAACTAAGAAAGACTGTAGTTGCCTCTTGGTAGCTTCGATAGAGTTGGCTCACTGCTGAGGTAAGCTCCAATCTGGTCATGCAAGCATGAGAGCAAAGAGAGCATATTTCTATTAACTAGGAATAGACCCTGCCAAGGGCTAGGACCAGAGACACTGGCAAGGTCACCGCAACTACAAGGGTTTTTCTGGGCAAACAGACAGGAAGGCCTGTGAGAGGTGGACAGAACCCTGGCTAGGGAATGGTAAAAGGACAGATGCGCAGATGCAGTAAGTGAAGCTGGGATTGGATAGGGTTACAATACCCCTCTGACTACCGTAAAACTTTCATGGAGAGCACAGGGGAAGGCACAGTTGCTTGTCTTTGTGCACCATAATCAATCATTCATAAACACTCATACTTGCACTCCCCGGGGAAGCCTTGCCATTCCTCTTGAGCCTGGTCCAAATGGGTCGCAGCTTTGCCAAATTGTTCCATGGGTCAGTTAGTTCACAACATACGCTGTACACAGGTCAAAATACATGCTCACTCAGGACTTCACATGCCTACACATTTCAAAGCATGTCAACTCCCATAATTAAATGGACAGAACACATCCTCTCCCTGGTTCAGTTAGATTGAAGTGCATAGAGTATGTGGGTCTTCATTGGATTAATTTATGCAGTGCTCAGAGATTTAACCAGTCTCATTAGAAATGGCCTCAGTCTTTGTCCTGTCCCTTTTTAAAATGCTGTTTGAAATCCTACATGGCCAGCTTACCACATTTTCCCCCTCTGTTGGAGTCCCCTCTGGAGCTTTGCTTAACTCTCTGGAGCGCTGCTTTCTGACTTAAATCTTTCATCTCTCTGTAAGAATAAAACTTGAAAACTCACCCTTCAGTCTTTGCATTTGTGAGATGAGGGCCCAGAACCACTAGCTCTTTAGTTATGCACACCCAAGGACACTTCCTTTTCCCATTTCAATACTGGACAGAATTTACCGCAGAATATGCTAATTTATGTTAATCTTAGTTTCAAGCACTTTTTGATGTTTTTTATTTCTTTTAAAATGACAGACACTGTCAAGGTTGGTCAAAGTGACCAGCTCAGGTACTAGATTGATAGCTGTCAGGTGTGGCCCAGGCACAGCCAAAAGGCATCTGCCCCAGGACAAGCAGGGACCAGGCTGTATTATTGCAGGGTTACTGTCATATTCAGTCACTGAGTCTGTCTAGGCTGTGAATACATTTCTACCTGAAGTCCCATCTGTCTTAGTTTGGGTTCTATTGCTGTGAACAGACACCATGAACGTGGCAACTCTTATAAAGGGAAATATTTAATTGGAGTGGCTCCCAGTTCAGCGGTTTAGTCAATTATCATCATGGTGGGATGTGGTGCTGAGCATACACATGATCCTGAGATTTCTACATCATACAAGCAACAAGAAGGAGTCTGAGATGCTGTGCTGTATCTTGAGCATATAAGAGACCTCAAAGCCTGCCTACAAAGTGACACACTTCCTCCAACAAGACCACATCTACTCCACAAGGCTGTACCTGTTATGATTCTGCATGAGAGAGACCTTGGCAGGTTTGGTCCAAACCACCTTGTCAGGTTGAGGGACAAACACTCCATGCAGACTGAACCTATGTGGGAAGTTTTATTGGGAGAAGGGAAGGGAGTGTGGGAAGGAAAGGGAGAGATAAAAGGAGAGCAGAGGGGCCTCATGGGAAGAGGGAGGGGGTGGCAGAGAGCTAGAGAGAGAGGGAGAGAGAGACACAGTCAGGGTAAAGAAAGGAAGAAGAGAAGGGAATAGGCAGAATTCTGCCTGTTAAAGGGACCACACAGCAGGCCTGTCATGCGTGCAGGGATGATGTACTCTGTCATGACCCCAAGGGGCAGGCCAGGTGTGCCTAGATGCTATAAATACTTCCTAATAGTGGCACTCCCTTTGGGGCTCATTTTCTTTCAAATCACCACACCATCAGAGTCAGTAGCAACTGTTATTTTTGCAGAAGGAGCAGAACTGTCAATCAAGAGCCCCTGTTTTTGTGATCTGCTGAGCTGCTCACTTTACATAATCAACAACTGCTCAGTGAGGCTGGGATTCGCATGTAAACACCCTGACAGGACTTTACTGTAGTTATGGGAGCCCCAGGGGGACTTCACTGAAACCACGGAGACCTCTTCAGCTGTCATAGCTGCTGCATCTGCTCCAGGAGCCACCATGTTAACAGTTACCTTAACAGTTTTGCTTCCGCCATTATCACTGCAGATATCCTACTGTGGCTCTGGAGAAGGCACTTGGCCGTGACAACCTGTGATGATCCTACCCCACAGCCCTCCATACGTGTCCATTTATTGCAGAAGTCTCACTGCACAGAAAGAGCACTTCCTTACCCATGACCGCCAGGACAGCCAGGCTCAGTGCACCTCTCCACCTGGAGTGTGCTAAGTAGAATGTGCACAGCAGATAGGGGGCTCTGCCCATGAATGCCTGGCTAAGCAGCCCTCCTCTGTGCTCCTCAGGTCAGTCTAAGAGACCTATGCACTGCCCGCATGCTGCAGCATAGCTTCAATAATGCCTACTGCAGGTGGATGCTGCATACCTGTGGCCTTTTAGGTAGAGTGGACTGAGATGGTTGCATGAGAACAGACAACACCAGAGGCAGCTAGCTACAGGCTCAGCTAGTGGTAGGGGAGTGTGAAGGTTTCCTGAGAGTGACTGGGGTGGAGACTGGTGAAAGGGGAAGGGAGGGAGACGAGCTGCAGAGACTTGAGACCGAGCAGGGCAAGGATTCTGGAAGAGCTACTGGCCCCTACTGCTAGAATTCCATTCACAGTGCTGCAGAGTTCCCAGCTCCACCCATGGAAGGGCCTGCAGGAATGGCTGGAGTTGACTGCTGACACTCCTAGTGTATGGTACCTCTAGGTGCTGAGGGCTATTGGCACTCACAGGTTTGGAGTGGTAACTGCTAAGAACCCAAGGCCATTGCTATTCCGTGCACGAGTTGCCAGCAATGGAGGAGCTGCACTTTGCATATTCATGATTTGTGCCCAGAGTCAGTAAGAGACCTTCATCCAGTTGGTGACACCGAGGGTCAAATTTAGAGTCTTGTGTTTGCTAGGCAAATGTTCTACCACTGAGTTAACCCTTCAGGCTTCTAGTTTATTCATTTGCCACCTGGTAGTAATATATGGTACAATTGAGGGAATTAGAAATAATGTAATACCTTGTAGTATTGTCAGCTATTGTGATCAAAATAGACTTTATAGTCTTGATAAACCAGACTCCTAGCAATTAATGACTTAATAGGAATGCAGTGTCCAGAGCCTGTGGTTTGAGGGTCCCAGAACATAAGTCTGAATGACTCCATTCACCAGGACAGGACTAGTCACTAAGAATAAAGGAGTTCCAGGAAGCTTGTTAGACCTGTAAATGTAAAGTCATCATAGCAATTCAACTGCTCTAAATGCAGCATCTACCCTCCTGCAGTTCAGTGTTGGTGTGGCAATGCTGCAGGGTCTCCACAGATAATATAGCCCAAGACAGGGCCTTGACATATAGCCCGGGCTTGCCTTGAGCCTTAAGCTCACTGTGTACTCTAGACTAGTTAGTCTCAGACTTGTAGCAGCCCCCCTGCATCAGCCTCCTGCACGTTGGGGGTCACAGGTATGCACCACCAAGCGTAAGCAGCCAGTCCATACTTTCTGTTGGCTGCTCTGCCCTGTCAGTATGTGAAGTTGTGGATTTCAGCCTGTGAGCTCAGCTTCTGATATTAGGCATTGCCTTACCCATGAGATAGATTATGCAAGCAAAACCACTGAAATCCTACAAATCTAAGCATTGTTTAGCTGAGGCAGCAGGTGTGGGAGGTAAGGCGCGTCTCTGGCAGGTGCTTTGGGTGTGCTTCTGAGATGGTGGAGTTCGTCCCATCGAGTGTGAGAAGAGCTTGAGGGACAGCAAGGCAGCAACCGTAGTTTCCATTACAGGTTTGCACAGGCTGTGTTCTAAGCCATAGCTGACGTTAGGGGGGTCCTGTAGTGGGAGGTCATTCACTCCCATTTTCCAGCACATAGGAGATTGTGTGTTCATGATTTCTCCTTTTTAAGATGCTAAGATGTGGATGGGCTCAGTTGCTAAAATGCTTGCATAGCATGCAAAAGTTCAAGTCAAATGCACATCTATAATCCCAGTACTTGGGAAGTGGAGGGAGGTGATCAGGAGTTCAAGGTCATCCTTGGCTACATCATGAGTTCTAGGCAGCCTGGGCTCCATGAGACTCTGCCTCAAAGAAAAAGTTACTGAACATAAAATCTTTATGACAGTTTTTGTTGTTGTTGTTTATTCAAAGAATTCTTGGGGTAGGAATAGATAAATTATCCTATCATTTTTTGGCTTAACCATTCTTCTTGTATAAATTGAAGCAATTTCTTTATGAACTTTCTTGGTTTTTGACTTAAAACTAGGCAGAACAGATGCATACATTAAAATGCTGTAATTTATGTACAACAGAATGAAATTGAAAATGTATCTCTGGTTAGGTTCTAGAAACAGTTGTATAGTCTGTGTGTGTGTGGGGGGGAGTTGCATGTGGAGGCTAGGTTGATGTGGAGTGCCCTCCTCAAGTGTTCTCTGCCTGTGGTAGTTTGAATGTAATTGGCCCCTAAACTCAGGGAATGGCACTATTAGGAGGTGTGGCCTTGTTAGAGGAAGTGTGTCACTGTGGGGATGGGCTTTGAGGTCTCCTGAAGTCAAGCTTCTCTCAATGTGACACAGAGACATTTCCTGTTGCTTTCTGATCAAGATGTAGCCAGCACCATGTCTGCTTGCATGCTGCCATGCTCTCAGCCCTGATGATAATGGATGGAACTTCTGGACTGTAAGCCACCTCAGTTAAATGTTTTCCTTTGTAAGAGTCGCCATGGTCATGGTGTTTCTTCGCAGCAATAGAAACCCAGACTAAGACACTACCATATTTTATTTTTTTAACTAATTGTGTGTGTGTGTGTGTGTGTGTGTGCATGTGTGTGCATGTGGTCTCTCACATACAGCAGGTATATGTGAGTGCACATGCTGTGACATGCATACGGAGGCCAGAGGACAACTTGGTGGAGTTGATTCTCTTCTTCCACGTGTACCTATGTTCTGTGGCTTAAATTCAAGTCACCAGGCTTACACAGTGGGTGCCTTTACCCACTGAATTATCTTGCTGGCCTGTTCTACCTTATTTTTGAGACAGGTTTCTCAGCTAACCCTAGAGCTCATCAGTTCATCTATATTTGCTATTAGGGAAGATCCAGGGATCCTTCTGTCTCTGCCTCCCCAGTGCGGTGATTACAGATGTGTAATGGATCACCCTGCCTAAACAACAAAAACATGCATGCCTAGCAGTAGAGTTACTGGCTGTGCCACAGCCCCCAGCCCCTCAATTACATGTTCTTACACCACCTAGAAACTCTTCATAAATTTTGGCTGCTGTTTGGACCTTAAGTGGTTGTCGTGAGTTAAAGTCTTAGTGTGACCGGGAGGCAGTGTAACCTTTAAAAGGATGGTCTAGCAAGAAGTCTTGAGTCATTGCAAGTGTGCCTTAGAAGGCTATTATGAGTCCTGTGATACCTCAACTTGATTATCGACTTGATGGGATTCAGAATCACTATGGCAACAAATCTCTAGGCATATCTGCGAGCAGTTATCTTGATTGATTTAGGTGAGAAGATCCATTCTAAATGTAGTACCATTACATGGGTTAAGGTCAAGTATCTTATTGCAGTAATGAGAAAGTAATTAATACAGAGGAACTGGTACTGAGAAGCAGGGCCGTTTGCTAGGATAAACCTGGCTATGTGTGGCTTGTCAGACTTCAGAGCATGAGGCATGTAGTTGAGTTTGGAACTTTGGGCTGGGAAAGTCCTGGAGTGCTGTAAGCAGAGCTTATTGGGCCACTGGGATGGGGGTTTGGAAGACCAGAATGCCAAGAGAAATGTAGACAGTGGAGGCCAAGATCATGAGGTTTCAGAGAACATAGACTCCTTTAAGGACCCAGACTAGGTTCATTCCTCTTATATCCTGGCAAAGAGTCTGGCCACATTGTTCCTGGATCTAGAGAACTTCAGTGAGGTTAAATTTAAAGGTAATGTACTAATATACTCGGTGGAGTAATTTTCAAGCCAGGATAGCATTCCAGTTGTCATGGTTACTGTTTACTGTCTCATCCATGGTTACTTTTTCATCCAGCGCTAGTGAGAGCAAAAACTGGAGCAGGTCTTGGTTGCCAAGACACTGGTCACAGGACATGGAGAAAGCAAGATGGTACTGATCAGAAAGCTTACTCCCCACTGGCCAGCTTTCATGGTCTCAGAAGGTGCAGCAGTCTCTTGGAGCAGAGAAGTAATTCATAGTCATGCAGCCGTGAGCCCTGTGAGCTACAGTAATGACTGGCGTGGCAGGGTACGCCCCTGGCTGAAGTAGTGTCATGAAAGTTATGGGAATAGCCAACCCCTCTATGATTGGTGTAAGAAACATGCCATAGGAGGAAATGAATGACTGGTGCTGTACATCTGGCCAAGAATACATGGCTATCTTTGTTCTTTCCAAGGTTGTTTTAACTAAGTTCTACTGCCTTCGGAGGCATTCTAGGTTGGGATTTGATTTTGGATCCTGTTGAGTATGTAGGTCATTTGGGGGAGATTTGACTTTCTGAATGAAGGCATCTTGAAGTGCTATTGTTAGGTTTCACATGCATAGTGATGGTATATCTCTTGGTCATCTGACCTTCATAGCTATGTAGATTTTTTTTTTTTTGTTATTCTAGGGTAATATCCTTTGCTGTAAAACTAGTTTTACTCAAATTTGGTAGCTCCATCGTTCTTCTGAATAATGCCCTTTATAGCTTTACTTCTCAGCAGTTGGTGTATTTATGTTTAAGGTGGACTTCTTGGAGAGAGAATAATATTGTGTCTCGCCTTTGTAGACATTCTCACATCACCACTAAAGACTGTGTTGATGACTAAGGAAATAAGCATGGTTCTGCTATAAATAAGAAAGGCCTATTATAGATAGGGTGGCCAGGCAAGGCGCCTATTAAGAGATCATGCTGTAGTTGAGAAGGGGCTTGCAGAATGAGGAGTTAGAAGTGTATCTATCATGTGGGAGGCTGGAAGGAGAGTGAGGCTACTGCCAGAGTAAGAGAATGTTCAAGGCAGAAACACCAGCAAAAACAGTGGTCCCTGAAAGACAGGATTCCATGTGTTCTACAAACTGAATTACAGCTAATCTGATGGGAGAGCAGAGCGGATAAGGGAGAATGTAATGAGACTTGTGAAATTACGGGAGTAAAGCCAGGACATGTAGGTCATTCAAAGGACATTGCTGCATGCTTAAGTCATGAGATGACAAGTTATTGGGATATTTTATCCTAGCAATCAGAACAGATACAGGGGGGAAAAAAACTGTGCAAAAAATTCATTGTAAGCATAACAGTTTTTGTTGTTAAAAAATGAAAATTAAAACCCAAGTGACCCGGTTATCAGTTATCTTTTCAAATTTATTTGAAAGAGTATGTTGCTTTTACTTTAGTCCCTATTGGTTCCTACACCTACTATTTCTCTTTCAGTTTCATTTTATTCCATTCAAAATAAAGTTATGTGGTAGAAAAAGGCCAGAATCTTGATTATATAACTGAGAAACTGCTATACTCAAGGGGTGTGACTGCTAATACCTCACTAACAAGTTCATCATTTCATGGCACTGAGTTCATAACCAGAGTAAGGGATGAAGAGGGACACTGATTAGAAGATATAGTATAAGAAGACGTAACTGTTGTAAGGCTGGATGTGGTGGTGCATGACTTTAATCCCAGGCAGGTGGCTCTCTGTTGAGTTCAAGGCTAGCCTAGTCTTCATAGCAAGTTCCAGGACAGCCAGAGCTATATAATAGAGAGACCCTGTCTCAAAAAAGAAGGGAGGAAGAGGAGGAGGAGGAAGAAGGCGATGAAGGAGAAATTATTATAAATATGTGTGCACTGAATGCTGAGGCTGCTAAACTTAGGCATGAAATGTGTCAGGCAAATCCTGATGATATTGGTGGGTGATTTCAGTACTCTATTGTCATCTATAGACAGGTTTTTCAATCTAAATCTCAAAGCTAAATCATCACATAGATAATTGATTTTAACAGATATCTATGAAATATTCCATCTAAAAGGTATGGAATTCACATTCTTTTCAGTGGCCTGCAGAGTCTCCTCTAAGGTTGATCACATTGGGGCTGGAAGATGGCTCAGTGGTTAAGAACGGTGGCTGTGCATCCACAGGGCCCAAGTTTAAATCCCAGCATCTACATGGCAGCTCACAACTGTCTGTAACTCCAAGATTTGACACCTTTACACAGACACACATGCAGGCCAAACACTAATGTACATAAAATAAGAATAAAGAAGTTATATATATATATATATATATATATATATATATATATATATATATAAAAAAGGTTGATTACATTATAGACCACAGTGTAAGCTTAATAGATAGATACAAAGTAACTAAAATAATCCCTTATATCATCAAATTATAGTGGAACAGAACTAATAAGCACAGCAAGAGAAACCACAAAAGTGACACAGGTTCCTGGATACTGAACAATATATCCTTGAATGAACAGTGTCCTAGAAACAATGAAAATGAAAGAACAACTCACCAGGGCCTCTGGACTACAGCTAAGCCACCGTAGGGTTTATGGTTCTAATGTGTGCAGTGAAGAGCATAGGAAGTAATTGTAGGATGTACCTCGAGGTTTCAGGAAAATGAGAAGTCAAGCCAAATGCAGCAGGAAGAAAGAAGTAATATAGGCTGACAGGAGTGAAACAGAGACTAAAAGAATAATACAGTTAAACAAAGACTTGGTTATTTAAGAAGATCAAGTTACAGATCCTTACCCAAACTACCTAAAAGAAAGAGTTGCTCTGAAGAGACATCATGACAGGCAACTTAGAAAAGAAAATGTTTATTGGGGCTCACAGTTCCAGAGGATCAGAGTCTGTGACCACCATGGAGGGTGGGAGCATGTCGGCAGGCAGGCAGGCAGGCAGGCATGCAGGCATGCATGGTACTAGAGCAGAAGCTGAGAGCTCACATTTGAGCCACAAGCATGAGGTACGGTGGGTAGGGGTGCTAACTGATAATGGTGTGTGCGGGCTTTTGAAACCTCAAAGGCTCACCTGCAGTAACATACCTGCAACAAGGCAACACCTCCCAATCCTTTCCAAACAGTTCCACTAAGTGAGGACCAAACATTCAAATATATGGACCTATGGAGGCCATTTTCATTCAAATAAGCACAGGATCCAAATGATTAAAGGAACTCTTATGACAGACTGCAGTGAAATCCTGAGAAATAGTGGGGAATACTTGGAAACCTATATTTAAAAAAAAAAAAAAATCTAGAAAATAGAAGAATGAATAAATTCCTAAACACGTATAACCTTCTAAAATTAACTGATTTTCTAAACAATGTAAATGTACCCATAACTAGCAGTGAGATTGAAGCAGTCTTAAAAAACAAAACAAAACAGCAACAAAGAAACCCTCCCAAAATGGGGCCTGTCCAAGATGCTTTGGCAGGCTTTTGGGGTCATATTCCTCATAGTGGGTTGCCTTAATACAAGGGGAGGAGCTTAGTCCTACCTCAACTTGATATGCCATTCTTTGTTGACACCCATGGGAGGGAGGCCTGGTCTTTCTGATGAGTGAATTGGGGATGGGGGAAGAGAAGAGGGAGGAGAGACTGAAGTCTGGATGTAAAATAAATCAATAAATTTAATTAATTAAAAAAATCTCCCAAACAAAGAAAAGGTCAGAACCAGGAGGATTTATTCTAGATGTTACCATTTTTTAAGGAAAAGTTAATGTCAATTAACTTTTAATGTTCCACAAGGAGGGGGTACCACCAAGCTCATTCTAGGAATCCAGTATTGCCTTGATACCAAACTTAGAAAAAGACGGATGGACACACACACACTCAAAACAAACAAACAAAGAAACAAAAAACAAAAACAAACCACAAACCAAATTTAAGAGCATATTAAGAGGTACATATGTCATGGCCAAATTGATTTCATCCCAGGAATACAGGTAGTTCAATATATACAGATTGATACATATAACATATAAATAGATATGAGGACAGGAATCATGATTGTCTCAATAGACACAGAAAAGGCATTTGACGAAGTTCAACATGCCTTCATAATAAAAATGCTACATATGAAAAAAGAAGGAAAATATCTCAACACAGTAAGGTGATGTATGGCAATGCTGTAGGCAGCATACTGAGCGTGTGGGAGAGAGACTGAAGGCATTTCCTCCCAGCTCCGGAAAACAATAAGGAAGGCTGCCTACTCTCCACCGTTGTCATACAAGATTGAGAAATAACAAGGATACAGATAGAAAACAAAGAGATGACATGATCTTGTACACAAAAGACCCTAAGACCTCTCCAGAAAACTCTGAGATCTGATAAACATTTCCAGCAAAGTAGCAGAATACACACTAGGATGCAAAAGTCAGGACTTCTGAATGTATCAGTAATCATCTTGCCAAGGAAGAAATCTGGAAAAACCTTCTTTGATGATCATAAGCTTAAAAACAAAACAAAACAACAACAACAAAAAACCTGTCTTGGAATAAACCTAACCGATGAAGTAAAAGCTCAAAAATGTTAGAAAACTCCAGATCAGTGGTTCTCAACCCGTGGGTCATGACCTGTTTCCTTCATATAGATTTCCTTCATATAGATATTTACATTATGAATCATAACTAGCAAAATTATAGTTATGAAGTAGCAATGAAAATAATTTTATGGTTGGGGGTCAGCACAATATGAGGAACTGTATTAAAGGGTCTCAGCATTAGGAAGGTGGAAAATCACTGATGTAGATGATGATAAGACCTCCGTAGTCAGTGGATTGGCAGGGTTAATATTATTAGATTGGCCATATTTCCAAAATCAGTCTACAGATTCAATGTAAGCCTCATCAGATTTCCAGTGGCTTTCTTCACAGAGCAACAACAAAACCCTAAAATTCACATGGAAACAACAGTCCTATGCAGAGAAAATAATGCTGGCATTAGTACAGTACCTGACCTCAAATTATTTTGGCGTCAACCAGTTCTGGAAGCTGAAGCAGGGCGATAACATGTTTTGATGGAGCCTGTGTAACTTAGCAAGGCCCTAGATAAAATCAAGCACTATGAAGCAAAAGAGAAGGAAATCCAGGAATGTAGCTTAGTGATAGAATGTGTGTGTAGCAAGCACAGAGCCCTAGGTTCAGTCCCTAGTCCAAGAAGAAAGGAATAAAGGAAGGAGGGAAGTCCAACAGGAGTGACTGGAGATATTCACCTTTGTACACAGAGGACCTGGACCAGAGTTAGCTGTATAATTTAATCAATCAGTTCAGAACATATAATACACATTTGCCCTTCCGGGAAAGACCATTGGGGCTTCTTCATGCTGCCCTTCTTGCTGGTTACAGGACCAGTTTTGTAGAAGATCCTCCTCTTGTGTGTCACAAAATGGAGTAAGTTTGCTACATTTTTGCCATCAATGAGGTTAAAGATCATATTCGGTTCTATTTTTATTATCTTTGCTGGTCATTGCAGCCCCACTGTATTGGCCAGGACCTTGGCTAGTTATTTTGCTAACTTGATACAAGCTAGAGTCATCCAAGAGGAGTGAAATCCAATTGAGAGAATGCCACCATAGGATTGGCCTACAAGCAAGCAGGTATGGCAATGGTTTTCTTTTTATATTTTTTCTTATTTTACATATCGATCCCAGTTCCCTCTCCCTCCCATCCTCCCATATACCCCCCACCCCTCCATCCCATCCCCCATCCACTCCCCAGGGAGGGTGAGGCCTTCCAGGAGGAATCATCAAAATCTGGCAAGTCATTTGGGGTAGGGCCTAGGCCCTCCCTCCTGCCTCTAGGTTAAGCGAGTATCCCTCCATGGGTAATGTGCTCCAGAAGTCCTTTCGTGCACCCTGATTCCACTGTCAGAGGTCCCTTAGACTGCCCAGACCTCCTGAGACCCACATTTAGGGGGTCTGGCTCAGTCTTATGCTGTTTCCCAGCTAGCAGTCTGGGGTCCATGTGCTCCCCCTTGTTCAGGTCAGCTGTTTCTGTGGGTTTCTCCAGCCTAGTCTTGACCCCTTCACTCATCACTCCTCCCTTTCTGCAACTGGATTTCAGGAGTTTGGCTCAGTGTTTAGTTACGGGTGTCTGCTTCTGCTTCCATCAGCTACTGGATGAAGGCTCTAGGATGGCATATAAGGTAGTCACCAATCTCATTATCAGGGTAGGGCATTTAAGGTAGCCTCTCCACTATTGCTTAGATTGTTAGTTGGGGTCATCCTTGTAGATCTCTAGATATTTTCCTAGTGCCAGATTTCTCCTCAAACCTATGATGGCTATCTCTATTATGGTATCTCTTTTCTTGCTCTCCTCTATTCCTCCCCGGACTCAATCTTCCTGGTCCCTCTTATTCTCCTCTCCCCTCCTCTTTCTCCTAACTCCCTCTCCACTCACTGCCCCCACCCACCCCCACTCCCAATTTGATCAGGACACCTTGTCCCTTTCCCCTTCTGTGGGGGACCTTGTATGAATCTCTAGATTCCTCCTTGCATCCTAGTTTCTCTGGTGGTGTGAATTATAGGCTGATGATCCTTTGCTCTACTTCTAAAATCTATATATGAGTGAGTACATATCATGTTCCTCTTTTTGTGACTGGGTTACTTCACTCAGGATAGTTTCTTCAAATTCCACCCATTTGCCTGCGATTTTCAAGATTCCATTGTCGTCGTTCCCCCCCCTCCCCTCCCCCCCTCCCGCCGCCGAGTAGTATTTCATTGTGTAAATGTACCATATATTCTTTATTCATTCTTCAGTTGAGAGGTATCTAGGTTGCTTCTAGGTTCTTTCTATTATAAATAATGCTGCTATGAACATAGTTGAACAGATGTCTTTGTTGTATGGGTATGTGTCTTTTGAGTATATGCCTAAGAATGGAATTGCTGGGTCCTGTGGTAGACTGATTCCCATTTTTCTGAGGAACTACCATACTGATCTCCAAAAATGGCTGTACACGTTTGCACTCCCACCAGCAGTGGAGGAGTTTTCCCCTCTCCACATCTTCTCCAGCATAAACTATCATTGGTGTTTCTAATTTTAGCCATTCTGACAGGAGTAAGATGGTATTGGTATGGCATTTTCTTAACTGATGATTTATGGGTAAGGACCCAGCCCACTGAGGGTGGTGCCAACCCTGGAAAAGTGGTCTTGGGATGTATGAGAAAGCAAATTGAGCAAGTGGTGAAGAGCAAGCCAGCACGCAGTACTCCTGCATGGCCTCTGCTCCAGTGCCAGCCTGTGTGACCTGAGAGTTATAAGCGGAAATGTTTTTGGTCATTGTGTTTTATCCCAGCAACGGAAACCAAGAGAGCCTGTGTATTCCAGAGGAATAAGAGGAAGAGGAAGAAGAGAAGGGAGTGGTTCGCAGCATTCTGCATACTGACAAGTGTGGGAGCAGGAGAGCCTGTCTGGGATGCACTGGGAACTGTGGGAGGGGGCCCTGTGATGGCAGCCGTTGAGCACTTCCCTTCAATTCTCTAGTTAAGCAGATTAGATGCAACCTGTTCACGTGGACAGCTGGCTACTTACCCAAGTTCACACTGGCTTGAATATTAATCATGTCCAAAACCATTTTCCAAGCTTACATAAACTTAGCCATCATTACCTACCAAACAGCAAAATGACTAGTTAGTTGGGTTTCCAAGAATGTTTACTTTGAGGGAAAGCCTTTTCTGCCTCCATCACATTTTGTGAGCCTCTGAGGTTTCATGAGAATGCTGTAGATTTCTCTGAGTTATTAGCCTTCTCAGTGGACTCTACGTGATAGTCATTTTGAATTAATAGAATGTGGCCCACTTTTATCCAACAAGACAACAAAAGCCTCATTAATCCCTGCTGGAAACTGTCATCAAGAGGCATGGCTGCAGGAACTCAGAGCCCTGTGTCTTTCTTCTTCATTAGCACCTAATCCTCGGCTGCTGCTGCCTTCAGAAGCAGCGGGACACCTTTTAGGGCCTCATTTGTAGTCAGACTGCTCCCTGGGAGGGGTGATTGGCTTGGATTAACCCAGGTGCTGTCCAGAGCAAACGCACCTGGTGGCACACTTAGTCCTTCCTGGGGCCCATGGCTTTGTTTCAGTAATGTCACTTTCTCTTATCTTTTCTAGTGATAATTTTAGCACATTAAAAAAAATAATCTTCCTTGGTTTTGAAAATCCCTGTGGTCATGTTCCCACATGCCTGGTGCATCCACAGACTAGAACTCTCCACATACTGCAATGATCAGGCATTTTCACAGGCCCAGCGTGGACCAGGTTCACAAGCCCATCCCATGCCCACTGCCTCCTTTGGTTTCCCTCAGTGCTGTTCTCTCTGCCTTTGTCGAGACTCACATAAATCAGGGTGCCCTCTTGTGCAAGTCCCACTTGGCAAGCGGATAGCTTCTTCCTGTCTGTCCCTGGGGTCTGTCCTAGACTGTGGGGAGAAGAGCTTTGGCAGCCTTGGCCCAGCCACGGTGCTGTGCTGCCATTTAAAAAGCCATAGAACACCCTGATGATGCTTTTCATTCTGGATAAAGACAAACAACAAACATGCTCACCAACGATGAAGGGTGAATCCGGACTCACACTTGTTCAGGAAGCATTTGCAGTTTTCTGTGACATTGTTTTGGAAGAGAATAGTCTAGTATCATCAATAAAAGATTTCTTTGGTTTTTAAAAAAAATTTTTGTCATTAATTGCTGATAGAGAAATATGCAAGCGGCAAAGGCCATGTTCTTCAAAGAAATAGATTTTAGAATGCCATTATCTTAAATTTTTGCCTCATCAATATTCAAATAATTATTAAAACTATTAATTTATCTGGGCAGTGGTGGTGTATGCCTTTAATCCCAGCACCTGGGAGGCAGAGGCTGGAGGAGCTCTGTGAGTTCGAGGTCAGCCTGGTCTACAGAGTAATTTCCAGAACAGCCAGGGCTACAGAGAAACCCTGTCTTGAAAAAACAAAACAAAACAAACTTCCTCCTCACCCCCATCACCATGTCCAATTTTAAACATCTAAAATATTATTAGTAGTTATAGTATAACACTCATCTATCATTAGTATAGTTTCCAAATATATAAACTAGCAAGTCTCTTTTTGTTGGTTTAGTTTTAAAATGCTGGTGTTCAAGTCCAGGGTTTTACACATGCTAGGCCTATCACCAAGCCACATTTTCAACCTTAACTGTTGTGTCTCTCAGGAGACAGTCAGAAAATAACCACCTGCTACTCTTTCATGGTCATTGAACCAGTCTGTCCTATCAAGGGACAGGGACCATAGACTGAATGAAGAGGGCATCTCATAGAATGTAAAGGTTATTCAACAGACTACAATATATGAGGAAGTCATCGATGGTTCTCAGGGACACTAGGATAATGTTACAGGAAGGACAAACTTGGAAGGAGGTTTCTAGGATCAGGCTTTGAGACAGTTAAGTTTAACCCTGGCTTAGCTGCAGAGAAAGTTGAAGCTTTGCTGTGCTCGTATCAGAAACTTGTGCAGGTAGAGGCTGACTGTACAGGGGCAGCAGAAGATTGGCATGGCCAGAAGGGCTTGGGCATACTGGTTTCTACTGGGAGAGGGTCTTCGGAAGGCTGCTGCTGGACCAGGTTACCTGTTAGATTGCCAAGGAGCCACATGTCCTGGGAACATGGCTGTGGTATTTCTGCACGACCCCTGATATTAGCATGTGTCACCATCTAGCACTTTCTGAGAAAATGTCACATTGTGGGAAAGGACATGCATATCAGAGAATTCTGTCGATTGTGTTTGAGAGGACTCACACTGACAGCTAGTGCATGTGTAGTCTCCCTCTAATCTGAACTCTTTCTGGTTTAACGGCTGTTGGAGTGTCTACATGGTAGCATGAGGAAGATGTCCTTGGACATAGGACCAATCATGCTGGCTTTTGGTGCCTCTGAGCTTCTTTGTCTTCATGAAGTAGTGATTAAATGGACAGTGAAGGAGACACTACTTGTTACTTCTTGCCTCTAATTCTTGGGATGTCTCCAGTAGTACCAATTTTTAAATTGGGTAACCTAACTACAGGGTGTAAGAGAAAATACAGGTAATTACTACATCCGATTGAAAACAAAATACAACAATATGATAAAGGTTTTCTTTATTTAAATTGTATACTTTAGTAACATAGCTGGTAATAGTTTGACCTTAAAACATATCTCATTGATAGAGTGTATACTAATTTTAATTTAAAATTTATTTACTACTTTTAAAATGACATGTATTCAGTTTATTTTATGTGTATGAGTGTTTTGCCTGCACGTGTGTGTACCACATGCATATCTGTGCTGAGACAGTTAGAAGGGGGCATGGTGTATGCACCACAAGCATGCTCAGTCCCTGAAGAGGTCAGAAGAGGGCGTGGATCTCATGGAATGGGAATAGCAGGTGGATGTGAGCTACCACGTGGGGAGCTAGGAATAAAACCCTGGTCCTCTGCAAGAGTAACAAGTGCTCTTAGCTGTTGAGCCATCTTCCAGCCCCTGATTTTTACACATAAAGCTCCAGAATACTGTATTACTTTGTATAGTTTTGAAATGAGGCCCATGAATAATGAACAGTCATGGTATCTATAAACAGTAGCTTTTACAGAGTTATATTTAAAATGCAGTACACAACTCCTGAGCCCCTGATGATCCATGTTAAGTGTAGACACTTCAGGTTTCTGTTCCTGAGTCCACACGTCTGGTTAGTGTTCTTTTCTTGTGAATCCCTGCACATCAGTAAAGGGGTGTGGCAGATGTCTTGTGCCTGTTTCCCTTGCTTTGGCTTTTCAGAAGTATCTGTCTGAAGAATGAATGGCCTAGGGTAATGTCACTGGAGGTCTGTGGAGGTCTACTGCCTTGTGCTGGTGGTGACAGAGCACCACCCCAGGATCAGCAGGCTCAGATTCAGCCTTGCTTCCCACTGCAGGTATTTATTTACCTATGTATTTGTTTATTTATTGGTTTTAAAATGGATTTTCCAAATAGCAGTTTTAGACATCTGCTGTCCAGTTCGGTGACTCAGGCTCTGCGGAGAGGTCTTGAAGAGAAGGTAGGAGGCAGGAGTGGTCTTAGAAGTGTCTGTAAGATCGAGGAATATTATTTTAGAAGATTGGTGACAGACAGAGCCCTGCTGTATTCCTAACATCTCTCTCTGTCTCTCTCTGTCTCTCTCTCTCTCTCTCTCTCTCTCTCTCTCTCTCTCTCTCTCTCTCTCTCTCTCTCTCACACACACACACACACACACATAGCTTTTCTCACCGTTTATTCATCTTTCCCTCCATCCCACTTCTGAGTGTCTCCCTTCACTGCAAACTGCCCTACCATCTGGCTGTTCTCTGAACACAAGGCCGACCCCAATGGCCCATCCTGCAGAAAGGACTCCCTCAACTCTATGTTCTAGTCCCTACTCTCTTCCACTGGTCCTGTAGGTTAAGTAGACCTAAATGGAAAGAGGGAGACATGCCCCTATACAAAACCCCTATTTGCCTACTGTTTTGGCTTCATTTCTCTTGCTGTGATAAAATATCCCAACCAAAAGCAACTCAGGGAAGGAAAATATTTAGTTGGCTTTTAATTCCGGGCTACATTCTGTCACTGAAGGGGAGTCAAGGAAGGATCTCAAGCAGCTAGTCATATCACATCCACAGTCAAGAGCAGAGAAAAACTAATGTGCCTGCTTTGCCTGCTTGCTCACTCAGCTAGCTTTCTTCACTCATATGCAAATCAGTGCTCAGCCTAGGGAATGGTGTCACCCATAGTGGGTGGGGTCAGTTAACTAGCAACATAATCCCCTTGATTAGATCAGCCAACTTGGTCTAGATAATTCCTTAAGTAAGATTTTCTTCCTGCCCAGTAGTGGTGATGCGCACACCTTTAGTCCCAGCACTCAGGAGGCAGAGATAGGTGGATCTCTGTGGGTTCAAGGCCAGCCTGGTCTACAAAATGAGTTACAGGACAGCCAGGTCTACACAGAAAAACTCTGTCTTGAAAAACAAACAAACAAACTTCTTCATAAGAGTTCTAGGTTGTGTCAAGTTGACAATTGAAACTCCCTGCATAGCTACTGTGAAGGAACTAGAAACTTCTCCACACCATAATCGGCCCTATATAGCACTATGATTCTGAACTCTCACTCCAAATGGGGTCTCTTCTAACTGGAATTGCCCGCCCGTGTGTGTATATACTCAAAGGGCTCTGTCATGCTGATTGATCTAGCAGAGTGGCTGTTTTGTCACCCACGCATCTCACCATTGACAAGGAAGATCTTTGCTCTTTCTCAGCAATTGGGTGCTAACACTGCTCTTGGTCACGGGGGACTCCACTGCTCCCGCCTGGCTCTTGTCACCATTGCTTGCTCACCCACTCCTTCACACTAGGGGCTTGTGTGTGCGGTGTGTCACTTCCTTTCTTGTCCTCAGTCAGCTCCCAGCTTCCCTTCATTCCAGTCTGTTTTCTGTGCAGCCCTCTTTAGCTCTTCGCGTTTCTCTGAACATGGTATATAGTTTGGAGCCACAGCTCATCACTTCCCTCTGCTGCAGTGTGCGGGGATGCGTGTGTTTGTGAGTGGGATGCACTGTGTACTTCTGCTCTCCCAGAACCCAACACACCAGGTTTTTGCGTGTGTGTGTGTGTGTGTGTGTGTGTGTGTGTGTGTGTGTGTGTGTGTGTGTGTGTGTGTGTGTGTAAACCACATAGGCTTGCCTCAGCACAGTTGGAGGAGTCTAGTGATTCACCATCCTGTCAGTGGGCTTTGGGGAACTCCTGTGTGAGCTGGGCAGCCCCTGGGTGTTTGGCTTTGGCAGGCTTTGCTGGTTTCTGCCCTTGAGAGGGGTTGAAATGTGGCCCAGAGCATGGCGATGACAGAAGTCCATTGTTAAGGGCCTAGCCTGTTCCGGTTGCTTTGTGTGCCTGCTTTCCTGTCCTCAGACTGAAGTTGGACCCTGGAGAAGGGTGCAGTTCCATGGCTGACACCCGATTGGAGTCTGGGTGGATTTGTGTGAGGCCTTCGGTGAGAGAGTCAGGGGCAGAGGAAGACAAAGGCAGATGGGATTGCTTCTCCCTCTCCCTCCATTTGGCTCTCCAGTGACCGAGTGTCCCTCAGGTCTGCCTTGTCTGGTGTCCACCACCCTTTAATCCAGCCACTGTAGGCCTCCTCTGTCCTGAGGTGACATGCACTGAATTCTGCCTCCCCCAAGTTGTCCCTGGCTGCACAGGCCAGTCAGCAGTAAGTGTAGCTAGCTCCTGTGGTTGATTTTGCTGGGCCTTCCTGTCATTTTGTGCTCCTGGCTCTTGTTTGTAATTATGCCTTTTCCTGAGATAACCTGTTGAATGCACAGTGACTCAGAGGCCGGTCACGACCTTGGTCTTTAGTCCCATGTCCCGTGTGCCCGGCACACAATTAACTTTTACTTCATTAGCATGAAAGAAAGTGAGGGGCACAAGGGGAGGAAGTGCGGTGTCACAGTGCTGAGTCAGACAGTGGGCTGGAGGACTCTGCTCTGCATACAGGGTGCAGCAAGGGCTTGGAGGTCTGAGTCTGGCCACACACCATGCGACAAGGTGGGCAGTGCCACCTTCTATAAACAAGAAACAGTGAACTTACAGTGCTGGGTGCTAAGTGAGGCTTGGAGACATTTCTTGTTAGTCTTTCAGCCCCTGGCTGAGGTAAGTGTCTTAACCACTTGCACACTGGGGACAATTGAATGTAAGAATATTAACTTTAGGAGATCCAAGAGCATGTGAAGGGTGCATTGGGACTCATGGGTGTCTTCCGCTCCAGTCTTCACATCCTGTGGGTATGTCCTCATGTGCTCTTTCTCTACACATCTTAGACGAGAACATCACAGCCCAGTATCTGTTACAGCCTCCCCCCCCCTTTCCTTCTGATTCTCCAGCACACGTTCACTTATCTGTGTGCTCTTCCTCTCTGAGGTTCGCTGTGGTAGCCACATGGGTGCCCTGGTCTTGCACTCCAGGACCCGCCCAGCCACGGTCTTGCTGTCTGAACCTCCACACTGATCTGCCTCACCCTCACTCCAGAACCCCTGGGGGCGTGTGCTTGCTGCTGCTCAGCCTCATCTCCGGAGCCTTGACAGAGCTCCCCAGAGCCCCACTGCTGTTTCTCAGCCTTTTCAGCATTCCTCCACCTTCCTGTGCTTTACGATGCCCTTATTTGGTTTTACTTTTTTACAGATGCTTCCAGAAACACCACTGCCTGTTGTACTGCATTTTTTTTTTCCTCCTGTGTCCTGTGACTTATTAAAGAATGTGGCTATTTGATGAGTACTCTTTCAGTGAATAGATGCGTTATGCTCCTGCTGGTCTGTCACACTAGGGGTTGGCTTCATATTAAATGGGACCCACCAAAGATTAGGATCTTGCTTACATTTCTAATTAGGGCTGCAACATAAGTGGGCATTCTGTGAACTTTAGCATGCTCCTAGGGCAGAAGACGGAATGCCAGGATAGATGACTGCATGGGCAGTGTGGAGAGCCAGGCTCCTGTAAAGCTGTTCCCATTTGCATTTAGTGTGTGATTCACTTCTCATCTCAGTGACTGATACACACTGTAGAAATTACTAGACAGCATTTCTTTCAAAATATTGAATACCTCCAGCCTAACGTAAACAGTTGTGATCTGATGATAAGGAAGGACCCGAGCTGGGTGTGCAGTCCGCCTCAGGCCACCGGCTTTCCTTTGCAGATTTGCCTTTCTAACGATTTTACTCGGGCTAATTTTCAAATGACTCTCCATTCCTGAGGTCAATGTGTTTCACGTGTTAAGGGTGGCACACATTTAACACACAAAACGTGTCTGTAAGAGCAGAATGCTTATTTTCCCTCCAGAGGATTTTTTAAAGTTATCACATATATACATATATGGCTATAAAACAAACAAAGAACACATGTAGCCAGGAACATACGGCAGAGTAATGGGGTGTGGAAACACATGTGGCTTACCGTCTGGATTGGTTTTGCTGTTTCAGTTTGGTTGTTTTTTATTCCCTTTGGGTGGGGGGAGAAAGAAAAAGAAACAGCTGCAAAACACTGATTCTGCTGTGTCATCACACGGTGCTACACATGGGGTGTGGGATGAAGCGTGAGGCCCACCGACAGCCTGCACTAGCTCTCAATGGGCCCGAGAAGGAAGGAGGCTTCACTTTGCTCTAGACCACCCATCCACTGTCTATCTTATACATGAGCACGCCTGACAGTGTGAGGCTGTCTTACTTCTGTTTATGCAAGGTAACATAAATCTCTCTGTGCACGTCTAAGTGTCTTGTTGAGGTGTTGTGAGACAGTGTCCACAGTGTTATTATGGCCCAAATCAGAAGTGTTATCAATGGAGACTTCCAAAGGCTCATGGGAGTTAGTGGTTCTGACTGACCTTTGAGACATGGCTGAAAATGTTGAAGGAGATTCCTGCCACAGAAATGAGATGTCTGAAATACATTTTCCACCTGTTGGTCACTGTTGCTTTGTGTGTTTAATTGTGTCCCATGTTTTAATTAGCTTCATTATTTTAAAGGGTTATTAGTTTTGCTTTTTAAAAATTACTAATAAAATTATCTTTTGTTTGCTGGCCAGCCTGTAAATCTATTTTAAATGTATGTAGTGCAGTGTGACATTTCAGTGTGCTAATCAGATTAGAGTGACTGACGTATCTGTCACTTCTGACATGTTTTTTGTCTGAGAATTCCATTAGCTATTTTGAAATAGTCAGTGATTGTCAACTGTAGTTATTGTACCACGGACATCAGAAATTGCTGCTATCCAATAGCACTCATTAGCGATCCTCTGTCTGTCTACCCTCCTGTACTTTCCAATTTTCAGTTAGTGCTAAAAAATATTCTGGAAATACAAGTCACTTTTCCTCCATTGGCCCGCCATTGCATGACCAGTTTCCATGTCTTGGCTGTTGTGAATAATGCTGCAGTCAGCATGTAGGTGCAATCATCTCTCCACTCATTGATCTCCAGCCCATGGGATGTGTGCAGCCAGCAATGACATTGTGACTCATTTCTGCCAGGCGTGGTGGTGTACACCGTTAATGCCCGCTCTCGGGAGGCAGAGGTAGGCACAGGCATCTCTGTGAGTTTTAGGCTAATTTAGTCTATGCAGCCCAGGCCAGACATGGCTATACAGTTCAACCCTTTCTCAAAAACTGAAAACCAAACAACGAAAGCACACAAAAAGAAGTTCATGTCTAGTTGGATTTTGTTGTTGCTTGCTGGAGTTTGGACCCAGGCTTCCCTCTGGGCTCTCACACAAACCGAGCGTGCATTCTTGCACAGACATGCCCACTTAACACGTGTTGTCAAGGAAAGGCCATCCTTTGTTTGAGCTGAGTAACCTTCGTTGGTCTTCGTAATGATTGTTTTAATTTTCATTTCTCTTAGGGGTGTGGGAAAGCCCCCCCTTTTTTTTTTGACTTCCTGACCTGTGTTGGCTGTTTTTCTCCTTTGATAACAGCCATTCTGGTTCTTGTCATTGATTTGTGGGTCCCCGGTGATGGGTGTCATTGAATACTTTTTCATTTATATGTTGAGTGACATTCATATTGAACAGCTGCCACCACCATCCATCTTCACACCACTTTGCATCCTTTAAATTGAAGTTACTTCTATAGCTCCTTCTCATGCCCTATCCCCAGGAAACACATTCCGCTTTCCATCTGTATGATTTTAACTACTCCAGGCACCTCACATGTGTGGAATTATCCCATTCATCTTGCTGTGACTGGCTTATTTCCCTTGGCTTGTACCCTCCAGAGACACCCATGTTGGTTTGGCATGCTGAATGTTCCATTACAGGTGTACATTTCTGCTTCTTTTTACCTGTCTATTGCAAAAAGCCTGAATAACACTGCATGTGCAGAGTATGTAGACACTGCTCCTAAGACGCTGCCTCTAGTACTTCTCTGTGTGTATCCAGAAAGGGAACTTCTAGATGCATGACTCTCCTTCCACTCTACTTTAAGTCAGGACTTTCCTATTACTTACTTACTTACTTACTTACTTACTTACTTACTTACTTTACTTATTTTTGCTCATTTATTGTGGTGCTGGAGATGGAGGCCTGTGTCATGAGCCCTGCTCAGCAGGTGGATTTGCCACTGTGCCACACCTCCAACCATACTTACACTGCTTCTGTAAAGAAATCCAACAATGCAGTGTTATATGGTAATTTGTCTTGGAGCTGCAGGCTCTATAACCATCCTTTTTGTCTTTGCCATCTGTGTTCCCAGATCGCAGACTCGGCCTGGTTCAGAGTGAGGGGCAGGGCTGTGCATCTCCCAGCTGGTCCCTTTTCCTTTGCTGTACAGTTAGGTCAGGTCAGATTGCTGGAGTACAATGCCACAGACTGAACACTTGCTGTGCAAGATGAGCACCTGAGTTTGGGTCTCCAGGACCCATGGGGAAAAGCTGGGCATGGCTGGATGTGCCTGGAATCCCAGCATTGGGGGGGGGGGTCAAGCAGGCAGATCCTGAAAGCTCATTGGCCAGCCAGCCTAACTGAAACACTGAGCTGCTGCTTCAGTGAGAGACCCTGTCTCAAAGCAGTATGGCAGAGTGATAGAGCCAGGCACTAAAGGACGTCTCTGCCTCTGCATGCCTATACCTGTCACTCATGTGCATGTACATCCCACCATGTACCACACTCCACACATATCACATCGCACAAATAGCACACCCCACATCCCCACACACATATACCATAACTCACACACACACACACACACACACACACACACACACACACCACTACACACACATATATCACACATACATCACAGCACGTACACATACCACACCCCACACCGCCACACATATACCATGCACTCTCTCTCTCTCACACACACACACACACACACACCACCACCACCACCACCACCACCACCACACACACATACACCACACACACATCACAACACATATATATACCACTCCCCCCCACATATACCATGCACTGACTCACTCACACACATCATATCATACACAGACCACAGACACATATACCACATGCACACATTACCCCCCCCAAATACACACCCCCCACACATCACATCTCTCACACATTCATCACATACATTGACCACACACACACATACCACATCACCCCCCCACACACACACACACACTTGCCACAGACTGATGGCTTAACCACTATCTATTTCTTCAGCCTGGCTGGGAAGTCTGCTGAAGGTATAATTGATGTAGTGTCAGTTGAGGACACTCATCCTGGTTACAGAAGCTGAACAGAGAACAGGCTCTGGGCTCATCTTCTTCTTTAAGGAGATGAAGCCCACTGTGGCAGGGGAAGGGGGAGCCCATTCTTACCATCTCACATGAATCTATTTATTTCTCATGAAGGTCACGTTGGTAATAGGAACTTTAATACATGAATGTGGGAGCCCAGCATTCATAGAGTGTCATACTCCAAGGGGGGAAAACAGAGCTTTGGAGGACAGGAGCCCAGAGTGAGAAAGGTAGAACAAACAAGAGGAGAGAAACCAAAAAATAATGTAGATCACAAAGGAGGGAAGGGGGCAGAGTGGGCCATCGTCCCCTCACGCTGCTGCTCCTCCCTGTCTTGACATGACGAAGCCTATGATAGTCTTCTTGTGAAGGTAATTCCATTCAGGATTTCCAGTCTGACCAAGAAATAAAACATGAGTGGCTTCCCTGCAATGAATGGTTACAAGGATGGATACCATAAATACTCGATCCTCTGCTAGAAGAGGGCTACCCTTTGGGATATTGGACAATGTCTGGGTTTTGGCAGAGGCCAGGCTAGCTCTCCTGCAGTGCACAGGACAGCCCCAGAAAGGGATGGTTTGATCCAAAATCCCACTGGCACCAAGGCTTAAAAGCTGCCATAATGTGTGCAAAGGATGAAACCCAGCCTGACTAAATCCACTCATCCAAATCTGAAGAACACAGGGTTGCCCAGAGCAACTTCAGAGTTTTCAGGGCTTCTCCCCACTTTTAGCATTTAAAATAGATAGGATGGATAGATAGATAGATAGATAGATAGATAGATAGATAGATAGATAGATAGATAGATCATATATTTATAGATAGATGACATGATTGATACTATATTTTCAGATAGATGATAAAAGATAGATAATAGATTTATAGAGATGACTGATAGAGGATAGATGATAGACAGAAAATAGAGATTAGATGATAGATTTATAGATAATTGATGTAGGTAGATGGTTGGGTGGGTGGGTGGATGATAGTGTGTGTACCATCACCCACCCACATGTGGAGATCAGAGGACAACCTCGGGTGTCCATCACAGGCTTGTTTGTGGGAGGGTCTTCGTTGTTTACTGCTGTCCTGTGTACTCCAGGTTAGCCTTAAGCTCCTGGGAGTGTCTCTTCTCTCTGCCTCCCTTCTCACTGTAGGAGTGTGTGTCCACACATATGCTGTGACACCTGGCTTTCCCATGGGTTCTAGGAATCCAAACTCAGGCCATCAGGTTTGCATTGAAAGTGCTTTTATTATGAAACATCTTCCTGGACCCCTTTTAGCTTTGTGTTCTGAAATAATTTTAGACTTCCAAACTGGGTGTTGTGGCAACTTCTTTAGTCCCAGCACTGGGGAGGTAGAGGTATGAGTTTGAGGCCAGCTTAGTCTACAGAGTGAGTTCTAGGCCAGTCGGGCTAGATAGTGAAATCCTATCTCTAATAATAATAATAATAATAATAATAATAATAATAATAATAACAACAATAATAATAATAGTGTAATCATTATCATTATTGGAGACTTACAAACTGCATAATTTCAATCTATTAGCATTTGGCTCTTGATAAACTCTTCCTAAATGCATGAAACAAGTAGAGAGTGTGGGAGGGACACATGAAGACTCCTCCCTGTGAGGCTTCGCTCTGAGGAGCAGCCAAGGGCTGAGGGGAAGAGTTAACTAGAGCCACTTGGCTGCCCTGTGTGGGCATCTGCCTGGTTTGGCTTATGAAGTGGCTGTGGCACTGGTGTCTGGGAGACCCCTCCTCCTTATGCTACTGATTCACTTTGGGTCTTTAGACAGAGTCAACCATAGCCAACCGTGCTGGGTGGCCAGGACAACCACTAGGCTATCATCTACTCAGTGTGTGGATACTGGCTAAAATGAGTCACCTGGGGCCTCAGGTCTAGCTCATGGAAGCACACATGCTCACCTCAGGGTTCCATCCCTAGTAACAGAGTCAAAGCACAGACATCTAGGAAGGGAAGCCCCCATAGTTCTGGTGGTACCCGGAAGTACCTCTAGATGTTTTAAACCTATCAACATGTATTAACCTATTGTTAGGGATAAAAATGAAGTTGCAGTTCTGTAGTGTGTGGCTTTCTTTTCAGCCTGTATTTACCATGCTATTTCTGGGCATTGTGTCCATTGTGATGGGTGAATCATTTAAGATGAGGGCTACAGGATTGTCTGCCTAATCCAGACCCATGGGAGCAGCTCAATGCTTTTTTCTTAGTGTTGGTAGTTGAACCCAAGACTCTACACATGCTGGATAGCCATTCAGTGTGAGTATCTCCTAAGTTAAATTTCAGAATGGATTTTGGGTTTCTTGCATGGGAATTACTATGACACACTCGATCTGCAGTAGATATGACAGTGCTGAGTGATGATGTCGTCAACCCTTTTGATCTAGATGCTGCAGCGATGCTAATACAGTTTGTGCAGTGGTCTTAGATTTCACCTGTGTCTTGTGTGTCCCACAGGCAAATATGTATATCAGCCTATGACCCCTGTGGAGCAGCTCCCAAGCACGGAGATCCCTGCAAGGCCTCGAGAGCCCACCAACACCATTCAGATCTCAGTGTCACTCACTGAACACTTTTTGAAATTTGCATCTGTCTTCCAGCCTCCGCTTCCCCCTGACTCGCCAAGGTACTGTATGATTTCTGATCTCTTCATTGACAACTATCAGGTTAAATGTATCAATGGGAAGATGTGCTATGTGCAGAAGCAGCCGGCGCCCCATTCCCAGAAGATGAGCCCTGAGGAGGTCTCTGCACATGATGCCTTACTTTCTAAAGAGAGTGACACTCCGAAACTGGATCACTGCTCCTCCCCTTCCAGTTCTGAGGACTCGGGGATCAATGCAGTTGGGGCTCACTATGTGGAATCCTGTGACGAGGACACAGAAGAAGGGGCGGAACTGAGTTCCGAAGAAGATTACAGCCCTGAAAGCAGCTGGGAACCCGATGAGTGCACCCTTCTCTCCCCATCACAGTCTGACCTGGAAGTGATCGAAACCATGGAAACCACTGTGTAGTCAGCTGGGAACTGCTGGGATCTACCCTGAGCTTCGGGACTTGAATTTGATGTGTCCTTTTCCAACACTCTTAGCATTTTCCAAGCCCTATTACTAACGGTAGCAGTCCAGGGGTCTGCTAATTAGTGTTAAAATGATCTTGTAACTAGCACATTGTTTTCTTTTGTATCTTGCTTTCTATGTAGCATCTGGTGTCATAGCTGTGACCCAGCCTTAATTTCACTGGAACCTTTGAGAGTGGCGGTGACCACAGAATATCATGGGTCACATGGAAGAGCTCCCCAGAGTAGAGGTGACCATGTTTTACCCATAGCCCATCCTTTGTGGCAAAGGCTCTTGCCCAGCTTCCCTTTGGCTTGTCATGTGCCACCTCTGTTCTGTTGGTTTCTGGGTGGGGGAGTGCTCTCCTCAGCCAACAGTCTTGCTGGCAGTGCTCCTTCCCTTTCTCCTCCTGCCTGGCTCAGGACAACAGTAGAGCTACTTCTAGGAGGTCTTTGGAGATCCCCTTGGCCCCTGGTGATGGCCGTGTCACAGCTTCTGTGACTGTGAGGGGAGATGGACCTCTTCAATTTGTGTCTAGTCCAGCTTTCATACAGCAGGGTGGTGGGGATTCAGGAGGGCTCAGACCTGTTTCTCACCACAAAGGGGACACATTGAATTACAGGACATCATGTGGCTCACAGCACCCAGGAGGCCCTCGGAACTAGGGGAAGGAGAGGTGGACTTGGCCTAGGCTAGCCCAGAAAGTTGTTACAATGTCTGAGCTGGCCCCAGTGGGTTCGCCAGCATCCACTGCCCTTCTTGATTGTTCTTCAGATCAGGGAGAAGCATTTATGTTTTGTAGGTATTATATTTAGGAGCAGTGCATCTGACATCTTAAGAAAAAAAAACCACACTAGTTTTAGTTAGCATGGAAATGCTAAAAGACAAGTCCTTTAGGGATTAGGAATGAATCTAATAGGTTTGATTAATTCTGCTTCGTTTGGTTGTATGAAGCATTAGAATGGCTTAGATGAGAAATGGACTAGAATTTTGTACAATGCATGGATTTTATGCAAATGCAAAAACAGTTGATGTAGCTCACTGCTGAGTCAGGAAGATGTTTTATGTGACACTTCTTTGCTTTATCACACTGGAATCCACACACATTGTGTGTGTTCTTTCACACTCACAAAATATTGAGTAATTCTTTCTCATGCAGAGTTCTTCAAAGCTCTGTTCCTAACTTGCTATGTACTGGGTGTTCTCATGTGATCTTATTACCTGCCATTTTCCTAATTCTATCTATGAAGGATAGTACAAATCTGGGAGCTTTAGCATATGCGAGGAGAGTCCCAGAACCACAGGGAGGTGGCATCTCAGATCCTGGCAGTCTAGGCAGGTGCTGTGGCCTAATGGCCTTGTGCTGCCAGCATCCATCCCTCTCTCTCATTAGTGTCAACTCTTGGGAAGGAGAGGCTTGCCGTGCTCTTGGGGCCTCCTGAATTTGGGGTTCTTCATGATGTACTTCACGATGAACCTGCTTTCCCAACTGGTTATGGAGTTCCAGTGATTGATTCATCACTAGAACCTTCTTTAGGCTGGGAAGCTCAAAATGTCCACAGCGTTCAGAAGGCAGAATATGTGGCTTCCTTTGAAAAGCATTAGTTAAAACTTCCTGTGCTAGATGAGAGTGCAGCAGAGATTCCCATTTAGTGAAAGGTGAAGATAAACCGAGGAGGACCAACAGGCACAGGGGAGCAGCCACGACCTGGGGAGGGTCGTGCTGCTGGCCTGGGATGGCCTGGGAACATCTGATGAGCCCTGCCTGAGGTTTGTGATGCCTCACTGGCATGAAACCCAAATACCATGAGCCACGTATCCCTCATCCCTCATCACAGCACTCAGGGCTGTGAGGGCAACACCCCGGCCATCTTCAAATGCGTGGTGGATGATCTCAGAGCCCCAGGAGAGGCAGGCCCACCCCAGCCAGCACTCCATCCCCTCACCTTTCTGATACTTTCCGATGGGCTCACTGCCATGAGTATTAAACGAACCTGGGCTCCACGGCCATGAAAACACGTGGTCTGAGTCCCCGTTCTGGAGCTCGGCCAGGAGCTTGACTTGGGCCCTTTATCAGTAACATCTGTGACTTTTGCCCAGGGTCTTTTTTCTAAAACCTCAAACTGCCACTCAGCTGTGCCACAATTGTGATGGATGTTTTGGATTTAATAACAATTGATGATCACATTAAATATTTGCACAGTCTCTTTATAATTAAACTCACTAATCTGTACTTGCTGTCTTATATAGTTGGATACGTTTCCCTGCATTCTCGGATCTCCAAACAGCCTTTTATAAATGAGCATAACGGAGAGAGGATTTTGGTTTCGTTCTCCTGACACTGTTCATGCCAGTAACTGTCTAAAATACAACTAAGCCAGAATTACTTTCTATGCTTGCTTTCTGAAATCAGCGAAAAGAATATGAAAAATGTATAGCTTAACTTCAGTTCTAGGTCTATTCTGCTCTATGTTCTATGAAAGATTTTCTCTAGAATCCTGGTATTATAGTGCTGATTTGTATACTTGTATTCATAGGCACTTTAGACATACTTAGATGCAACATGCACTATAGATGGTAAGCACAGTCCTGTCAAATAGGCTTCTGACTAACACTTGTACAGAGAGAGACGAAAGCTTGCAGTCTGGACCTTGTAGAATGCTCACCTGGAGCAAGGCTTGAGCCACGGGGAAGGGCTTCTGTGGGAAACTGGCATTGTCGCCACTTTTCTGAAAGGTTGTTAGGTGCCAGCACACTCCCACTAAATGTGGGATATAGTTTTCTTGTCTAACCAAGATTTAAGTTTCAAGTGTGTCCATAACAAAGCAATTAAAGTTCTTTTGGGGATAACTATTTGATATCTTAAAAAAAAAAGGCTTTACTTTAAAATCTGTATATTTTCTTGCCTTGTAGCATTTAAAGTATAAAAAATGAGAATTTGAGGGCAACCCTGAAGAGAAGCAGTTGCTTTCCTGGAAGACATACCTCAAGGCGACACAGCACAGAACAGGGTAAAGCCAAGTCTTTGTTCCAGCACAAAACAAAGAAAAGCAATACAGAATTAGAGTAAAAGTGGAGCCACCATCTCCCAATACCATGACCTGCCCCGCCCCGCCCCGCCCCGCCCCACCCCGCCACACCACACCACACCACACCACACCACCACACAAAAACAACATACTACATGGAACATTGGAGCCACAGTGTGGAAACCCAACACAGCACAATGTAACACAGTACAGAGCCAGTGTCCCAATAGGCCACCGTACAATACAACACAAGACAATATGATACAATGCAGTGCACCACAACACAACACGATGTAACAAAATAAAACACAACACAATGTAAACCTCGAGCCATGGTTGTTTTCCGTCAAGTCCTTGGGATACTTTTACTTTTTAACCTCCCCTGCTTACCTGTTTGAAATATGTTCTTCTGGGGTAGATCAAGACGAAGTCTTCTTATGCAAATTTGGTTGTAACCAGACACTTTAGAAAGTCAGAATACCCCTATGAGCATGGCAGTGTAGATACTGCTGCCTAAGAAAAAAGCACATATTTAAGTAAAATACTGCTCATGTCATCAGCTCCTGATTGTCGACGGACCCTATTTGCACAATTTAATTGTCATGTTTTGGCTTTTTACTTGAGGGAAACTTTTAAACTGTTCCCTTTCCTTCCCCTTTGTCCAGCGGTGCTGCGAGCCAGAACAGTGGACTGTGGGGCTTCATGGGGGGCGGTGTCATTGCTTGCTACCCACGGAGGGGCAGGTGGCAGGCGAGGGGAGTGCCACTCACCTTTTCTGTACCACACAGCCCCGAAGGCCATCTTAAACCTCAGTATAAGCACAAGGGCATTTCCAAAATGATTTCGTTTCCAAACCTGACCTTGTCGTGATTATGACGCCCAGCATGGGTGTGCCGGAGCGGCCGGTGCAGTCCGTGGAGGAGCGGTTTGCTGCCCAGGGTGAAGTAGCTGGAGGTCTGTCTGGGGTTTGATGGTGCACCCAGGTCACTGTGTCTGCACATGTGTTGAGGCTCTTCATGCCTTTCAGTAGTCACTTGCTGTGCTGGGTTCTTCTGAACCGGTTTTCAAGTTTAAGCACAATGTTGACCCTTCTGTAATTTCCTAAAATAAGATTCTGTTTTCCTAAGACAGCTCAACTTTAGGAAAATACTGCTGTACAATAAATGTGGGTTTTTTTTGCACTAGAACGAGACACTGTTGTTTTTATCAGGTGCTTACAGTGCGCTAGGCAATAAGCAATCCATACCCCTTGCTCATTTAAACTTTCGGAAACTTGATGAAATGCAGGTAAGTATCGATCACGTGTCCACACTTGCCATTGGTGTTAATTCCCAGAACGCCTTGTGAAAAACGTTTGTGTTGACTCCATCAAGTTTCTATGGAATAAAAGTTGCATCACCTCATAAATAACATTGACCAAGTTAGGCCCTTTCTCCACAAGTGCCTTGTAAGAGAGCTGCTACCCCACCAGGCCTTGGGTTTACGTGATCACTAAGGTTCAGCATCAAAGCTCAGTATGGCCAGTCTAGAAACTCCACTTGATTCAGCATGCCAGCTTCTGGGGTTTACTTGATGGGACAGCCACCCTAAAGACTGCTGTAAAACACACCATCAGTGATGCATTCACCGACTGCCCTATGCTACCTTACTATTTCCTATGTGGTCTTCATGACATCCCATGCACAAACAAGGGCAGCTCGGAAAGTGCTACAGTGGCACCATTCACCATTCATTGGCCAGGTTGGGACCTGAACCCAGAACCCTGGCCCAGGAGTCCACACTCATGCCCTGTGTCTATATTATTCCATTGTCTGTAACTTGCTGAATGCTGCCTGAGCCTGGGGCTCACCACACAGTGCTACAGACAGCACTGGAGCTAGGCTGTGCTCTGGGTAGCAGATTACAGTGTGTGTGTGTGTGTGTGTGTGTGTATGTGCGTGCGCGCACACACACATACACACACAACACACACACACATGCACCACATACATGCACACACACACACACACAAATGCACCATAGAAATACACACACACACACACATGCACCACAGACATGCACACACACACATACTGTCAGGGACAGTGTGTGGGGAGATGTTTGTGAGCCTCAGGTGCTTAAAGCATGCGGTGTTCCACGTGTCAACAATGCTGGCATTTGTTGTCATCTTACAGGGAACCAGACTCAGAGGTCTCCCAAGGCCCAAGCTTTGTAATCCCTCATCTTCAGATTTCATGGGCAGAGTGTCTGGCTGGGAACACAGGAAGACCTCCCCAGGCCCACAAGCACCCAGCCATGGTGGGAGCACCTGTGGGCTTTTTCTTCAGCAGATGCCTGTTAGTTCCAGGCCCCCAGCAACTGCCTTTGTCTCTCAACAGATAATGCAGGAATGTGGCCATTGCCTGGACACCCACTTCTACCACAGACCCTGTGAAATGAGGTACTTACTGCCTGTGCTCAGTAGGACTTCCGTTTTCAAACTAAATGGCTTTTTAGCCATGGAAGTACAGGTTCATTTTAGAAAACTCCAAGAAGTAACAAAAACCACCTGAGTATCTTAGCATCTTCACTCATTCTTTATGCATACATAATTTTACTTCATGTGCAGTCATGTTTTGTGCACATGTTATGTCTGTGTAAAGGCATTGGATCCCCAGAAACTAGAGTTATAGGCAGTTGTAGGCTGCCATGTGTGTGCTTGGAACTGAACCCAGGTCCTCTGAATAAGAGGTCCTTCTGGTTAAGGGCAGCCAGTGCTCTTAACCACTGAGCCAGCTCTCCAGCCCACCTGTTCTTACTTCTAACATGCACTTCCATCCTGTCTTCCTGGTTCAAAGGACCTCCACTTGACCTTCTCTCCTCAAACTCAGCTGCCAAGAGGCAGGTCCCACCTTACCTCTTCATTCAGCACTGAGGTGGTCACCAAGAGTTAAAAGCATTCATAGTTCCCAGGACAAGATGCCAGCCCAGGGTACAAGGTACTGCAGAACAGTGTGGGCAGTCAGCACTTGTAAGGCTACAAACAAGAAGACGCCTTCCAGAACGTTGCAGTACAATTATGCAGCCTTAAATCGATGAACCACACATGCAGATGAGATCCACTGCCAGCAGGGATCCCCTAAGAAGACAAGCTGGCACTTTTGGAAGCAGAGCCAGACAAGTGTAAAGGCCAAGACGTGACTGAAATGGGAGACACCATGGCCTGTTTGAATGTTGAGCTTGCAGGAAACACTGCATGTGTGTGTGTGTGTATGTGTATGTCTATGGTGCATTTGTGTGTGTGTGCATGTATGTGGTGCATGTGTGTGTGTGTGTGTGTGTGTGTGTATGTCTATGGTGCATTTGTGTGTGTGTGCATGTATGTGGTGCGTGTGTGTGTGTGTGTGTCTGTGGTGCATGTGTATTTGTGTCTCTGTGTATCTGTTGTCTTTCTGCGTGTGTGTGTGTGTGTGTGTGTGTGTGGGTGTGTGTGTGCGCGCGTGCATGTGTACATGTTTGTGTCTCTGTGTGTCTGTCATCTTTCTCTGTGTGTCTGCTTGTATACATATTTTGTCTCTGTGTGCATGTCTGTGGTCCATGTTTGTCTCTCTGTGTGTGTGTGTGTGTGTGTGTGTCTGTCTGTCTGTGGTGCATATGTCTGTGTGTGTATGTCTGTGGTGCATGTATGTGTATTTGTGTCTCTGTGTATCTGTTATCTTTCTGCGTGTGTGTGTGCATGTGTACATTTGTGTCTGTGTCTGTCATCTTTCTCTGTGTCTGCATGTATACATATTTGTGTGTGCATGTCTGTGGTGCATGTGTGTCTGTGTGTGCCTCTCTGTGTGGGGGTATGTGTGCATGTCTGTGGTGCATATGTGTGTGTGCATGTGTGTGTGTCTCTCTGTGTGTGCATGTCTGTGTTGCATGTGTCTGTGTGCATATCTGTGGTGCACGTGTGTCTGTGTGTGTGGGTATGTGTGTGCATGTCCATGGTGCATGTGTGTCTGTATCTGTGTGTGTGCACATGCGTATGCCCATGTGTTGGCTGAAGCAGTTAAGACTTACTTCAGATGTGGCATGGAAACAGTAGGGACAGAGTCCCTGATTCCCAGTGCAGCCCGCACTGCTCTTCTGCCAGCAAACACCAACCATCCAGTTCCCTATCCCTCACCGGAGCCTGGCCCATGGCTGCTGTGGCGGCACACTTGGGTTTCCCAAGAGACCAGTCCTGGTTGAGTGTGGGGTACTGCAGGGACCATGCTCAGCCTCCAATGTTGTTGCCAGCTTACTTTATTTCCTGGCAGGCTGGCTTGATCTGGGTCTTGTCTCAAGACCTGGGTTTGGTCACCTCCTGGGTGTGGCATATGATCTAAGTGCCCCTTTGGGGACCTGGGCTTTAGTCTTAGCGCTTTGGGGATGAGCTACCGCCATTCACCCCTTCTGCCCTCACTGGGGCATCACGTCTATCTGCTTCCCTCCAATTGACTCCAAGTGTTGTCACACTTCACTCAGGGTTAGGACACTTCAAGCCCAGGGTTGGGCCCTGGGCAGAAGAGCTGTATTTCTACCTTCAGCTTAGAGTCTGCCTGTGTAGAGACCATGCTGCCAATGTTTATAAAGTTCTGGAAAAGCCTCTACAGCCTGTGTTAGTCAGCTCCTGTGATACAATAAACAATACACTAGTAAAGCTGTTTTGGTTCAGTTTCAGACATTCCAGTTAGGGCCAGATGGCTGTAGTCAGGCCGAGAAAGGGGAAGGGTGGATATAGTGAGGTACAAATAATGACAGAAGGGTGGCCATAGTCAGGCAGAGCATCATGCCAGAAGGGTGTGGTGGAGGAAACATCTGCTCACCTCATGGCAGCCAGGAAGCAGTCACAGGAAGGACCAGGAACAAGATGTATCTTTCTAGGGTGTGCCCCCACCTCCCAATAATGTTGTCATATAGAGAAAAGATATTGGAGTCCTCAGGATTCAGTCACCCCCTAGGTGCCACCCCTAAACATTGCTGCATCAGAAACCAAGCTGTCAGCATGTGGACTTTGGAGGCTAGTTCACAGCAGACTGTAAAGGTATCAGCAAGGCTACTTTAAGAGGCTGAACAGAACCCAAGAGCCCTTAGAAAGACAAGGCCACGTGGCATCCAGATGGCTTCAGCAAGTCCTGCAAAGCCTGGGTATGATGTGCATGGGGCATCTGTTAGACCTGTGGATCTAGAATACTGAGATGAGCCCAGCATAATTAGGAGGCTGCATTGAGTAGATGGAGAAGACGCCAACAATCTAGGTTTCTCAAGGAACTTTGGACCCTGGGTGAACATGCATCCAGCAGTGGGTGTCTGTGGACAGTCACTCCAAGGTCAGCTGCATCCAGCTAGAATTCACTTTGGTTCCTTCAGATTACTGGGAATCTGAGAGGGGTTGATTCTACCCCACAATTTGGTCTCTCTCTATAACCAACATGTCCAAGGGTCGCCAGAGGCCATGAATGCTGGATATGTCCTCTCCCTCCCATCATCTCTGTGGGCCCCAGTCTGCCTCAGCCCTGGAGGGTCAGCAGGGGCAAGTATGGCAGTGTGGGATGGAAACTGCCACCTTGGGTGAAGGTGAAGTAGGGCATGGGGTGTTGAATGATGAGCCATCCTAGAGGAAGAGGCCAGACTGGTGGGCAAGCTACAAGGTCCCTAAGTTTTCTGAGGGCTGAGATGTGGCCTTTCAAGCTCTCAGAACCAATTCATAACTTTTTTGTTCTAAAGCAGCAGATGCAGGAATGGTGTGTGATTGGCTTCTCAGATATGGAAAAGTGCTCTAGTGTGGAGCTACTGTCCACCCCACCCCTCCAGTCCCAGCTGTGCCCAACCCCAACCAGCAGCTTTATGGAGGGTCCTGCCAGGAGACAGGGTCAGTGATGTAGGACAGGAGGCTGATGACAAAGCCTTGCTTAGAGGTACACTCAGGAAAGACCTTTGGGTAGGTATTGTGTGGACCATTTCTATTGACCTATGCTTCTGAAGCTATCACTTCTTGTGGGCATTCAGAGAGTCACTAAGCATCCCTAACCTACCCCTTGGCATTGTGAAGTCATCCCTAAGTTTATAACTAATAGAGATAAATACACACATGTTCACAAAAGTAAGGCACAAGAATGAAAATAGGCTAGCACCTATTGCCCTAGAGGCCCACCTACAATGGAATGAGTTAGTTTAGTCACAATGCAATGCTGTTCAGGAGTCAGAGTGTTACACACACACACACACACACACACACACACACACACACACACGTGTATAATCACAGAGCATGCTATCAGGGGTCAGGACATTGATTGGCCCGAGGGTGGGCAATCTGACGTGCAGGTCATCTCTTTGTGGTTGACCTGGTATGTTCATGTTATACACAGGTTTGTGAACATTCTGTCCACACCTGGGAAAGATGGTGACTTTAGAAAACAGTAGTGACACCTGTTTGAAGCAGAGCCTGGCACATGGTTGGGGTTCAGAATCTGACTGTGCCAACAGAACAAAGCACACAGCCTCCTGCCGGGAGCAGAAGTGGAGGTAGGAGGGTTAACAAGCCTCACGAGCAGCACCATGGGGAGTGCTCCCTGGAGCACAGGCAAGGTGAGAGCCAGATGCTACCTTCCCGGTGTGTGTGTGTGTGTCTGGGAAGGGCTTCACAGAGGATGGGTGCCCTTGCACAGGAGGGGACATGCACTTCCCTGAGCCCCAGGACTGCATCTGAGCTTTGGCCTTCACTGGAGTGGCCCTGACCTACCCAGAAGGCCACACTGTAGGAGGCCTTGATTGTGCTCTGGGCTGCAGCTGCAGCTTTGGGAACCGTTTACCGCAGACAGTGCTGAGTGGAGACACCGCTCTGAAAGGATCCCCAGTGCTCTCAATTATTTATCCACAAAAGCATCCATCAAGTGTGAGCTGGCTTTCCTCTCACGGCACTCCTCCTCCTCCTGGCAGCCATATTGGGCCACGCCTTTGTAAAACATTTCTCATACATCCTGGAGAGCTTTATGGCTGGAAATTTTCAGAAGACCCCCACAGCCTTCTTTAGCTTTGGGGAGTCCTAAGGGGAGCAGCTTGGGCAGAGCCTAGAGTCCAGGTCCTGGGTGGCAGCCCAGTCAGTGCTGTCCCCAACAGTGTCTCTTGGCAGCAGCACTTCCTCTGGCTTTCTGCCCTCAAGGCCGGAGCCTCATGGCTGTCAGAAAGTTCTTTAGAGGGGCCTCACCCACCCCAATGAAAACTGTGACCAACGCTGATGTTTCTGACCATGTGGCATGCCCATGCCTCCCCAGAGGGGTAGGGAGATGGCTCTGCGGTAAGAGTGCTTGCTGGGCATAGCTGCATGGCCTGGAACCCCAGCATGGAGGGGCAGAGACAGGTGCATCCTGGGAGCTCTCTGGTCAGCTAGCTTAGCCAATCAGTGAGCATTTGCTTCAGGAAAGACATGCCCTAAGTAATAAAGCAGTGAGCAACCAGTCACACGCACACCAGAGAACAAATGGATGAAACAGAGACAGACAGCTGGGAGTCAGCCCTGAGTGGGAGAACAGCCTGCCCCTTCTGAGCTGGGCTTCATACCTCATGCCTCCTAGAAAGCTGTCACCAGGTCCACAGAGCCAACTTTTGTTGGTTCTAGAGACTACTGCAGGTAAGCCTGTCCCCAAAGCAGCATTTGAATTGGAACATCAAGACACCACTTGGTGGAGCCTGGTTAAGTGCTAGGGGACAGGGATGGGCTTCCAGATACAGGGGCCTGTGACCTCAGTTCAGGCCTGTGACAACCCCAGCACACCAGAGCCTGTCACTCAGATGTGTGTCTGTTGGCTAAGGGACTTATCTCCGGGCCTTGACTATGAGCAGTGAGTGTCCACGCATTCCCTCAGGCGAGAAGAACGCCCTGCAGTCTCTTCTGCAGGTGTGTGTGTGTGTGTGTGTGTGTGTGTTGGGTGACACTCCATGAGGGTGAGGGTGAGGTTGGCACCTCTGCCCTCATGAGCTGAGGGGCAGGCTCTGTGTTCTGTGTCTGTTCTATTCATCTATTTTCTGTGGGTTTGCTTAGCTGACCATGAGAGCTGAACCGGTGACATGGGCCATCTGAGTCTCTGGGCACAATGGCCTGCATGGCTGCTACACAGTGAGAGAAAGCTCCATGACCAACAGTGCAGGCTCTTCTCTCCTTGGCCCCCCTGACCTGGCTACAAGGGCACCTGGGTGTTCAGGCCCAAGCGGAGCCTGTGACGGAGCTGCTGGCCTGAACATTGTGAGGATTCCTGACTTGACAGACTGAGAGCGGGGAACGGCGGGCATCAAACACCGAGGGTTTATTGTTTTGAAGCACAGGTCTCCTGCTCTCATGGGCTTTAACACAACATCAACAGGCATGGCTGGCTCCCACACTGCTGCTCTTTCCAGGCCAAGCTTTGTTTTCCACAGCCGATGAGCCCCCACAACTTCCACGTTACCTATATGAAAAGCCATTGGGTGAATTTTATTTTCTCAAGGCTGGGCAGAATTCCAAGCAAAATGAAACCGGCCTGTCTCCTGGATTGATGCTGTACCAGCATCTCTGACTACACTGAGATGGGAGGGGGCAGGCCTCAGTCTTCGGCCACAGGTGGAGGTGCGAGCTGCAGCTGGAAGTTCTCATTCTGGAAGATGCTGTTGAAAGCAGGGCCACTCTGGGGACCCGCAAATGGCCTACAGCTGTCACCACTGCGGTTCTGGGACAGTTCCGTAAGGAGAGCCAGCTGTGAAGAAGAGGACACACGTGAGATGTGGGAGCACACAGTCCTTCAGGGGGTCAGAAGTGGAGAGCCTACACTGTCCTCTGCCTACAAGGAGTGAACAAACTCAGTCTGGACCCCAAGGTGGTGCCTCCGGAAAGGGTTGTGCCTCTGGGCACAGGAGGAGGCTGCTCTGCATGAGCACTCCAGGCCCAGCTGCCCTCCCTGTGCACAGCCTCCCTACAGACCACTCTCACATCTCTCCCACAGGCCCTCTGGTGCCTTCTCTCTGGGTGCACGGCCCAGTTATCACCACTGGCTTTGACCAAGTAGCACTGGTGGATCCCACCTCTCCTCTATACACACCGTCCCTACTTACAGCTGTATATATGCCTTGACACTACCCTAGTCTGCACTACCTAAACCACTACCCTAGTGGTTTAGGTCTGGAACGCCTGCCAGGAGGACACCTTCCCGCCAGCCCACTGAAAAGCCAGGCTGTCCGCCTCGGTTGCCTCCTCTCACCTAGCTGGCTTTCTGCAAGTAAGAGCCTGGCAGGCTGACACTCACATGCCCTTGACGATCAGAGGAGGAGTCCATACCCAGGAGCCGAGACCTCCTGCCTGCTAAGAGACAACACCTGGAATGTTCTATAGTGCTAACTTGAAGGGAGACTCAGGACCAAGATGCAAGTCCAGTGGATGGGGCCTGGAGATGCAGTGTGGTGTCCCTAGGCCACTCTTCTTGGGAAAGCTCCTGAGGCCTCACAGAGGGCGATGAACGCCTATCTGTAGGGACCGCCTAGAAGGGTGGTGAAGTAGCAAGTAAACCTTCGAACGCCTTGAGGCCTGTGTGCATCTGTCTCCTGGCACCAGTCAGTCCCCAGGAATCTCTGCAAGCCACAGGCAACTGTCTTTTCAGGGCCAGACAGGCTGGGTGCTTTCCCTGGGTGACATTTCTAGTCCTCCACGGAACACCAGAGTGACTCACTCTAGGCCCCCCCAGCTATGAGTGATAGGGTAGAATTCAAACTCAGATCCATGTGGCCATTTCTGTTCAGCCAAGCTGCCTATGGTCTTGCCTTCTGGAGGTTCTGTTGCCATCACCCATGCCCAGCTTGCCTGCCCTAACTTGTGGCTATTCTGATCTCTGGCTAGGGGTCCTCCCATCACAAACAATAATGGCACAGAGCCCATGCTGCCGACAACACAACCACTGGCTACAATATTTAGGGAGCCGAGTGAAGCCCTTTACACTCTAAGGACCAATTTATCAAAACCAACCCAGTCTTCAGTCCCGGCTCAGCAGCTCACACTCACTGTTGGTCAGCGTCAGCTGTCAACCTGACACAACTGTCACTTGGAAGGGGACACCTCAACTGAAGAACCACCTCCATCAGACCAGCCTGAGAGCATTTCCTTAATGGTTAATAGATGTGGGAGGGCCTGGCCTACTGTGGCTGGTGCCAACCTTAGACAGGTGGGCCTGGGCTACAAGAAGGGTAGCGGAGGAAGCCAGAGAGCATGCCAGTAAGCAGTATTCCTGCTGTGGGGTACAGACTCTTCTTGTTCAGCTTGAGCCACATCTCATGGTGCTTCCAACCCCGTACTCCACTCAGCTCATGAAGGGTCTGTGAGGAGATTATGGCCAATGTCTACAAGAATGGAGTGACAACAGGGCTACATGCCCAGAGGCAGCTGGGACTGAGGAGCTCAGAAAACCACCGGGATGGGTGGGATGTGGGTGTGACTTGGAGTACAGGAGCTGACATGGCTGGGAGCAGCATGGGCCATGCAGAAGGGAAGGCGTGCGAAGGGTGCCTGGCCAGGTTGGCATGGCCTCAGTGGTGACATAGAACTTTATCCAGAGCAAGGCAGTCTGGAGGAAAAATGTCTAAGAGAGCAGGAAAGATGCTGCCATGCTTCCACAGGGTGAGGCTGAGCTCAGGGCACTGCCAGACCTGAGCTCTCGATGACTGGATGGGATATGGGCCATCCCAGGCAAGCCAGGCAGGCTAACAGCCTAGGGAAACACTTCAGCCTGCCTTGCATGCCTGTGCAGGACTGACTGCCAGTAGCCTTCAAGTCTGCACCCTCTTCCCAGAGTTGTAAGAGATCAAGATTCCGCCATGTCCAATCTCCAGTCTTCACTGCAGCGTGTGGTGGTCACAGACCTACCTTGTGGACAACTTCTGGCCACTGTTCTTGAAGAAAGGGCTAGCCTCATCTTTCTTTCACTCTGCTTGCTAGTAGGCATGCAGAAGCAGTGGCCAGAGCTTGACCAACCATGCTGAACTACATGAGCATAAGCCTCAAGCCGGGGAGAACTGGAGGTTCAGGGATGGTGGTTCTGCATTTAAATATCCATCTAGTTCAAGCCCTGTTGCTTAGAATTGCTCTTTCATGGTTCAAATACAACTAAAGCAGATGTTGAGGAAGGCCTGGCTGTAGAGTAGGTTTGGCAGTCTTGGATATAAACAAAGTCCTTCTCAAGGAGGAAATAGGCTTCTAGTTTGCTCTCTCTGGAGACAGGCCATGCACAGAGTGCTCATGGCCCCTGGGGGGGTAACAGATGCCTCTCTATTGCCTCTCTGACGACTGGTGGGTCATGTGGTCAGAACAGGTACAACAGGGCACTTTCCAAGCTGGAGCTGGAAGCAGGACACCAAAAAGTAAATTTCAAATTGGAAATAGAAACATCAACCAAAACACATTACCCGAGAACTTCCTCGGTAGAGACGGCAGAGCTGGTCAAAGGCTTGGATTTGCTGTGGGTCCAGAGCAGGCTCTGAGTTTGCCTAGGGAATAAAGAACAGTCAGATCAGCAATGACACGCCTGTCCCTAGGCAGCCTCCGACCTTCTGAATCCAGACACTGTAGTTCCCTCATGCATCTGAACAAAATTATAGTCCTGGCAGCTGGGGGATTTGTCTGAGCATCCTTCTGAAGGCCCGCTTTGATGCTCCTCCCACCCCACCCTCTATCTGTGCACTGTTTTCCCACACTCGTGACCTCCCTGAGGCCCTGGGTGGAGTGCCTTTGGTCCACCCACTCTTGTACACCCATATCCATCACCTAATGTGGCTTCCACAGCCTGCCTTTCTTTGCCAGTTCCTTGTTTGTTATAACTTTGACTGCAAGACCAGTTTGCTGCAGTCTGAAGAGGGGACTCTGGAGCACTTCTGTCATCTGTCTATCTGCTGTCCTCTGTCCCCAGGGGCCTGCCAGTGCTGTAGCAGACCTTGCCTAATTCATGCCCGGGGAGAGGAGAGGGATTCCCGGGAATGAACCCTGGGGGCCAGCATATCTGATCACTAGCACTCACCCCACATGACCTCGGAGAATGTTACACTCCTCTGAGCCTGGAGGTGACCCTCTGGAGGTCACTGACAGTTAAGATAGATGACAGCCTGCCTCTCACAAGGTAAGGGCTCACTAATGTTAGCTGCTGTAACTACACCTCAGAGGTACCCTTGGTTAGAGGTTTATCTCCAAAGTGTTTTGTATGTGTGCATTAGGCTAGTAAAAACTCTGTTGTTGCCTCACACTACGAACCTCACACAGAAAGGAAAAAGGTTTCTCGACACACACCCGACATGAGTAACCAGAAGGGCTTCAGTGCTAAAGCATGTGAGGGGCTGACATGTAAGCCAGAGGGTAAGCTGAGGCCTGGTGCAAACACAACCACTAATAACATTCAGGGTCCTGGCTGCTTCAAGCCGCTAGTGGGCCATCTCACCAAGTCCTCAAAAGCCTTCTATGAAAAAGGTCCTGGAAGATTCATTTTCCCACCTAGAAGGTTATTAACTAATTAATTAATTAACCTGGGGCGTGTGTGCATGCCGTGGTTCCTGAGTGGAGGGTCACAGAACAACTTATAGGGGCCACTTTTGTTTTCCTCTATGTGAGTCCTAGGGATGGAACCCAGCTTTGTCAGGTTTGTGGCAGAAGCCACAGAGCTATTTCACTGACCCAGATGTGAACTTGAGATAGTATGAGACACAGAAACTGTAAGATATATGTAAGTTGCCTTTGCCTTCTAGAAACGGCTCTGCTCCTTTCCCCTGGGAGACAGCTGCCTAGGGCTGGGAATGGAAACAGCACTGTGTGACCCGCCTTGCTGGCCCCACCTGCAGGTACCACAGCTGTCCTCCAGCAGGAGGGAAGGAGAAGAGAAGGGGGCTCACAGCTCCCCACACATACTGCCATAGCTGGCCTAGCTTATGGCCGTCTTCTTCTTGATGCATGTGATAATATGGCTGGCTGAGGAGGTGGCTTGAAGTAGTGCAGAGTGGATGAGAAGGGTAAGGGTGACTTCTTGGGGCTCGCCCTCATTTGGCTACGCTCATTTCACTGGATCTTGCAGACAGACCTTGCAGACAGATAAAGGAGCCCACTACAACCCGTGTGTTAAAGCTGCCTTGACACTTGTTAAGAACCACTTGGCTTCAACACTATTTGGTAGAAAAAATTATACTGCAAAGAGTATATATCACACATCTGATAGGTTTTATAAGATGGCCAAGGAGGTTCTAAGACCTGAAGGTCTGATAAATACACCAAGCTTGACTCAAACCAAAGCCACCCATTAAGGCACATCCACTGGCAAACATGACCCTTAGCACCTCTTTCAGACCCCTTAGCACCAGTGCCCAGACCGGGAGCAGACAGATGGGGAAGGGTCACAAATCATGAACTGGCCATTATACACCTCTGCCATGTCCCATACAAGGGACCAGCCCTGATTATTGTGTGGCAAGGTATTCTAGCTTAATTTCTTCATTGTGACAAATACTCTGACAGAGAGCAACTTAGGGAAGATGGATTATTAGGTTTACAGTCCAGGTTTCAATCCATTAGTTCAGTGAAGTCAAGGCAGGAAACTAAAGCATTGAGTCCACAGTCGGGGCAGATGGCATGAGCATCCCTGCCTCCTAGAAGCTAGCTTTCTCCTCTCTTAAGTGCTCAGGAACGCCTGAGGGGGTGTGGGTGGGGTGGGAATGGGTGAAGGGACAGGAGTGGTAGGGATGTAATGGGAAGCCCCAAGGGTCAGATGTTGCAGTCTATCATAATTTAGCAGCTCTCCTGGGCCTAGAGACATCCTCCAGACAAGGCTAGGTAGACAGCAGGAATCCCTAACTGGCCCATTTGTCCTCATGGACTGGTGGCCAATGGACTTCAAGAAAAAAAGGGGACTTCATGGGTGGGTGTGGGGTGGGGAATGGTGTGGTCTACAGTGGGCTGGGCCCTCCTCCATCAACTAACAATCAAGACAGTCCCCTCAGACACATCCACTGGCTAACCTGATTCATTCTTCATTTAGACCCTAGGTGGTGCAAGCTGAAAGTGGAAACTAACTAGCATAAGAGGGTTCAAATAAGAAGGGCCCAGCAAGAAGCAAACAGAGAAGGGGCTTGTGGATTGTTCTTTTAAGATGTGTTACATTTGTTTATGCTGTGAAACATTTGTTTAATGATGCAAAGATGTGTTGTATTCTTTTATGCTACATTTGTTTAACTCTGTGAAGCTATGCTACTGTGTCTGTCTAAAACACCAGATTGGTCTAATAAAGAGCTGAACAACCAATAGCAAGGCAGGAGAAAGGATAGGAGGGCTGGCAGGCAGAGAGAATGAATAGAAAGAGAAGACGAGAGATCAAGGGGAAAGAGATCAAGGAGAGGAGGGTGCTAGGGCTGGCCAGCCAGCCAGCAACACAGTAGAAGTGAAAGTAAGCCGATACACAGAAGAAAAGGAAAAAGCCCAGAGGCAAAATGTAGACAGGATAATTTAAGTTAAGGAAAGCTGGCTAGAAATAAGCACTCATAGGTAATAATAAGCTTTCTTGTGTGATTTATTTGAGAGCTGGGTGGTGGATTCCCAAAAGAGTCAAAGAGCAAAAACAACCAACAACAGGAAAACACTGGGGAAGTAGGCTATTTAAAAAGACACGGCAAAAGCCAAAACACAGCAGAGTAGTGACAACAAGGAAAGCAGTCGCCCTATGGAGATACCCGTGTGAATTGGCCTTTGGCCTGAAGAGATACTAAATCATGTATCAAATGTCAGGAACTGCACTTCATGTAGAATCATAAGACCATGATGGAAAATGGAGAGGTACTGGCCACTCCCCAAGAGCTATTGAATTTCCCTCAGACCCTGTAAAAGAAAAGCCATGTTGGACACTATGATCACTTGAGTTGTGTTACTAATTGTCTTTCCTTCCCTCCTCATCCATTCATCCAGCATATGCCGCCTTGTTTAGAGTAAATGGGCTGCTGCCACAGAAACAGTGGCTGAAGAGAACTTGGTGGCAACTATTTCTGTGGGCTGAGACAAACCCTGGTTTTATAGTATTTCTCACAGTTTTTACAAAATCTAGATTTTCCTCATTTACTCATTTTATTCCAGTGGATATATTTTGGAAGCAATTACGATCTTTTTAGGAAAGTGAAGGTCATGTCACAGGGTAGCAGAATGCTACTGCTAAAAACAGAACCATGTCATCAAGCCCCTGGGATATACTGTATAGCTAAGCTGTGGGTCTATTCTGGGCAAGGGATACACCGGTGCCTGCCCTTGGGAGTTGCTGACTGAGTCAGAGGTGCAGACGTCTCAGACAAGGTCCATTCCAGCTTCTGACCCAGTGCATCTCACACTTCAGTGTGAAGGAGATTCGCTCGGGGTGTTATCCAATGCTGACTCGGGATGGCAGTACCCAGTGGAGACCCCACAACGTGGGAGGCCAAGGCAGGAGGACAGTTTGTCCTGAGCCAGCTTGGGTTACGTGGTGAGACTCTTCTTAAATGTTTTTATCATAAAAACCAGATCTGTGCTGGCGGGTATGGGATGGGTTTTAAAGACACACACCTCAAGCAGCTGAGGGGGATGGTGTCTGCACTGTTCCTTATGGTGTCCTGATGGTGACAGGATACATTTAAGTTCTAGGTATTTTAGTTCCGGGTTCAACTGTATCCAGCCAATTAATTAGCATATTTTTCCCCTAAGGTGACTCAATTAGGTAGGTTGCTTTCAACATTTGCTGAGTTCACATGGACCCTGGCAATCCTAGTTTAACCAGACCTTGCTAAATGGTTTGTTCGAATCTTACTGGATTGAAACTTTACATTTTTACCATATACACCGGTCTGTTGAAGTGCTTAGGACCTCACAGGTGCTCACCTGCCGTCCAATCTGAACTCCATACCTGAAATGACAGGTATTGGGGGTGGACAGAGCCTCTGCAAACAGATGTGCACAGATGGCTGTGCATCTGGCTGTGGCCATGAGGCTACTGAGGTGTTGACTGGCTCCCGTCCACTACCTGCAGCCTCATGAATTGGGATTCAGTTCTGTGGTTCAACAGGGATTCTGGAGATCCTACTGTGCCAGGCCATGACAACAGTGCCTTCTTTTGCAAGTTGCCTTGGACATGGGGTATCTTCACAGCAATAGCACAATAACTAAGATATCCACCAGCAGCCAATAGCTCCCTGGGCAGGAGTTCTTATTCTTAAAAAAAAAAAAAATCATCATTATCTTCCTACCACACTCTTCCCATCTTTATCAATCTTTTCCCAGGTTCATGACTTTTGGTTTGGTCACTGATGCATGTACAACTAGAGGCAACAAATTCTTCACCCTGGAACGGTCAGTAACAAACAGTTCGGCAGTGACAGGGTCACCATGCCTGGCTCAGCCCTAGCTCTTTATTTATTCTACCCTCAGCACTCTGGATTCAAAAACCCGTTCACCCAACACTCGCTAAAACCCACATCATGATTCATTCTGAGCTGTCAAGTTTACAGGTGGACTTTGTAAAGGTTCCTGTGATCACAAGTATGTTTATCCTACATGTCAGCCAAACCATTAATTGTATTTTATTTTATCCAGGTTGGGGAAAGTATTATTTTTAAATGTCAGGGGAAAAAATTACCAAACAAGGCCTGTGCCATCTGAGATGCTGGGGCTGGAAGTCTGAGCTATGTCCCTGTGCCAGAACTGATGTTGTCTTCACCAATCACTATGAGCACAAGCTTAGGTGAGTCCCCTGCTCTCTGAGCAGGGTGGGCTGCTCCTGACTTTAGGTGACACAGGGATACCGATCAGAGCTTCCAATATGAAATGGCTAGAAGGAAAGCCATGCCCAGGATTCTGATGGGAGCTGTCATTCTGTAAGTGTTTTTCTTATTGGTTAATAAATAAAACACTGGCCAATAGGAAAGCCAGATAGGTGGGACTAGGAGAGGTGGAGGATTCTGGGAAATGTAGTAGAGGTGTGATGTGACATCAGGAGGAAAGGACCTGAGTCTGGCATTCTTGATAAAATAATACCATATTAGTAATTATGGATTAATATTTAAGACAGAACTAGCCAATAAGAAGCTCTAGCCATTGGCCAACAGCTTTATAACTAATAGAGTCTCTATGTGTTATTTTGGGCCTGACAGGGCTCTGGGACCAGGCTGGTGGGAAAGAGCTCCAAGAGCTCTCACAGGGCTGGTACTTAGAGGACACAGAATGGCCTGCAGGCCCTGCATACACAGCCAGTCTCATCATGTGCCTTCATGAGACCTCGTCCTAATGTGACCAGAGATCCAGAAGTGGAGCACTGAAGCACAGGGCAGAGGCCACAGAGATGAGGCCAGGGAACAAGAACAGGCATGTTGCACAGGAGGTTATGGGGCAAAAGAGAATAGCACCTTGAAAATGGAAGCTATGCAAGGACTAGGCAGGGCAGCCTGAAGCAGCTTTGGAATCCAGATCTGCCCATCAGATGGCTTGAGGGATAGAAAGGTGAGTGACAGCATCTTTGCTTATTCGACAGTTTCCTACAAACCCTCTGCAATGCAGAGAACAGAGCTGGTTTCTGACAGCAATTTGCTCTACTTGGATTCTAGCTGAGTGGCTCTGGAGATACTTGGCTTCTCTTAGTCTGTTTTGTTATCTGTGAAACTGCTTTGCAGAATTATCATGAGACTTAAAGATCATATGGATCTGGTTCCCATTTGATGTTTAATAAGGTAGCAGTAACTGTGAATGAGTGTCTTATGCTAGAAGTGTCTGGTAGAAAGAACAATGGGCTGGGGTCAGGACACCTGAGCTCTCATCTGCTCACCAGCTTCCTGTGTAACCCATTGGGCCCAAGCTACAATTTATTTCAGAGTACTGCTACTATGGACCACATTCTACCATCCAGGGATGTGAGCACCAGGAGACAATGCGTATTTAGGACACAAGATCCTTAAGGAGCACAGTGGTGGTTACTGAAGCCAATCATGGCTTTTAGTGCACTGCCACAACACAGCCCAGAAGGGAAGTAAGACTCGGTGAAAAGACATTGCACAGAGAAACTGATTTGCCAAGTAGGTGTCAGGCATAAAGTGAAAGCAGGAGCAACGAGAATCCCACCCAAAAGCATCTAGAAATGAACATTCTTTGAGCAGAGGCAGGATACAAAACTAAGTTAAACCACAGCCTTTCTATACGCCAATAGCAGGGAATCTAAGGAACAGATCAGGGACATGCTCCCATTCACAATAGCCTCAGAAATTATATCTAGAAATGAACATAACTAAGTAGGTAAAACAATCTCTATAATGAAAACTTAAAAATCTCTAAGGAAAGAGGTTGAGGAAGACACTAGAAGATGGAGAGACCTCCCACATTCATGGATTAGAATTACTACTGTGAAAATGTCCATCTTACCAAATTCAGCGTAGAAACTCAAATCAACCCCAACTAAAATCCCTATAGAAAAAGAATAAAACAACATTCTAAAATTCTCCTACAGCATAAAGGTTCAGGAAAAAAATTATTTATAAACGGGACTCCATATGTTGAGGAGTTAAGGCCAACAAGCGACAAATGGGACTCCATAAAACGAAAACGCTCTGAACAGCAAAGGGGACAAGCAAGTGAAGAGGGCACCCACAGAGTAGGAGGGGTCTTTGCCATCTGTACTGCTGATAAGAGGATTGATATCCAGACTACAGAGAACTAAAGGAAAGTAGCAAAATAAACAAAATGACTTAATTTTAAAAATAGGCTATAGATCTTAACAGAGAGGTCTCAAAAGATGAAATCAAAATGGCTAAGATGTACCCTCAGAAGTCTTCAACTTGGGGCATGGTGGCAATGCCTTTACTCTCAGAAGGCAGAGGCGGGAGGATATCTGTGAGTTAGAGGCCAGCCAGTTAGGGCTATATAGTGAGACCTGCCTGTATTGCTCCCCCCCAAATGTTTTTAACATCCTTAGCAATTAGGAAAATGCAAATTAAAGCCTGTGTACTACCTGTACCCTCTCTAGAGTTCCTTCTGCACAGACCATGGTTCCTTTATACTTTGCATGCTTTTGTGGTTATTTTATGATATATACTTAATTCTAAAGCGACAGAGCTAGTGTCCAGATATGAGAAAGACTATATGGCATTTGTATTCACTCTGTACCATATTTTCTATTTCCATACATTTACCTGCAAAATTTCATTTTTCTTTTTTTTTTGTCTTAGTTTTTTTTTTATTTTACATATCAATCCCAGTTTCCTCTCCCTCCCATCCTCCAATGCATCCCCCTGATTTCATTTTTCTTTACAGCTGAATAATATTCCATAGTATGTATGTATATATATATATACATCACATTTCCATAATCTCAGCTGAAGGAACCTTTGAGTTGTTCCCACTTCCTAGCTATAGTGAATAGAGTGGGAATGAACACGGCTGAGCAAGCATCTGTGGAATGGGATGTTCAGCCCTTTGCATGCTGGGTCATAATCTACTTCTAGCTATTTTTGTTTTTTAAAGACCACACACTGATTTCCTCAGTGGAACAGCAGTTTGTAATGTAAAACCATCAGTAGTGAATGAAGGGTGTCTCTCCACATACATCTGTTGGTCTGACTGTGTTTATCAACAACTGTCCAATTGGACGTAAGGCCTGCTGAAGGAGGGAGCTCACTCCTGGTACCAAAAACCCAGCCAGATGCCCAGGGGTGGAGAGGTCACAGGCCGAGAGGAGAACTTCCCATTGCCATTTTCCTGAATCAGTGAAACACCTGCAGCAGCACCGGGTTGTTCATCTACAGGGCTACCTGTACACCTGAGGCTTTCGGGACAATCACAGAGGAGGGGGTGGGAAGACATAAGAGCCAAAGAATCATGATGCCTGATGCAAGACTGTCTTCTCAACATTACAGGGATGCTGCATCCATGAAATTCCAATAACATGGCTGCCAAAACAAGACCCCCATAATGACAATACAAGTTGACACGCCGATGTGGATGGGGACAGCGTTAAAGGACTCCAGCCCTAGATGAAGGCTACAGGCAATCAACGGCTACTGAGGAAGGAACATGTCCCTCAATAGGCTAGCCAATCCTAATGACCAACCCTACACACATGTATACAAGTGACACTAAATGATTCACTAGGTTATATGCATACATACGTGTAACAATGATTAAAGAAGGTCATGAGTCTGAGAGAGAGTGGTGGCACAAGAGGAGTTAGTGGGGAAAGAAGGAATGGTGGAAGAGATGGGCACAGTCACATATTTCTAAACAACAACAACAAAAAAATACAATTTAAATTAAAAAGAAAATGGAGGGGGGGAAAAGACAACAACCAAAAACCTGAGCAGTGTGGCAAGCCCTTCCCCATGTCCCCAACCATCCTAGCATGGGACTATGTAGGACTGATTCCCCTGTCACAAGGGGAGGAGAAGTGACTGCTGCTAACCTACATCAAGTCTTTCCAGGTGATGAAGTCAGTCCTCTGCTGAGGGCTGGAAATTAAACTGTAGCTGAACATTTCAGAGGAATAAACAGTGCTGCCCTGCAAATGACCTGCAATGCTCAGCACTAAAGTGAATCCAGTCGAAAATGAGGTCTTGGTGATCTGTGATGCCTGGGGAGAGGCATGTGAGGCTAGCACAGCATGCCAGCACGCTGCAAAGCTGGGTGACTCACAGATGTGGTGTGAGTGGGCTGTAATTACAGCCGGAGAGAAAACCAACCAGGGCATCCGGGACCACAGTCCTCTCGGCCACACAGCCAGCTTCACTGCAGAAGCATTGGAGCCCCTGCACCCTGAAGGAGGGGCGTGAGCCAGGGAGCCTGCACGAGAGCCTTCCAAGCACACACAGGAGCACCTACGGGCACAGAAAGATGCACCCTGCTTGTTCATTTCTTGCTCATAATCCATGTGCAAAATTTCATTTCCTAGTCGTCTTCCCACCCAACATGCTTTGGAGAGCCTTGGGTGCTCGGTGTACTGAAACAACATAGCTTGTGTCTTCCGTGGACAGAAACATAATTTGCTGGGCTATGAATGCAACAACAAAAAAATGTATTTCAGCTTTTCTCTTGCCTGTCCTCAACTTCACTTTGAAATCTGTTGGCATTATAATCGAGTGTTGCCCTCAGCTAGACTTTTGCTATCATCTGAGCCGTTACAACCTAGAGCCCTAACCATTTAAAGCTCTTTGTTAAAACAAAACCTTGGCCTCAAAGGTAAGAGCAAGCCTCAGCAACCTGCTTTGCAAACAGAAAGCGCCCTTCCTGAATGTCTAACATGGTATGCTCTCACTTCAAATACCTGACCCTTCAGGCCCTCTTACATCCCAGTGACTCAAAAATCCATAGGTCTCAGCTAATGATGGAGAGAATGAACTAACACATCAGGCTATTAAGCTGCCTGTGAGAGTGACAAACCTGAGGACAGGCTGAAGAAGCAATCAGGGCTCTAGAGTGACAGTGACATAGGCCTTTCACAGCACAATGGGTAAATACTGGCAGTGCTGGCTGAAGCTTCTGTGGTGCGTAAAGAGGGACAGACGGCAGGACTGCTGCAGCTCAGTGTCACTGCCGTGTGCCAGCCTGGTGCAAGGCATTCTCTGCACTGTCTATCAATCGCCACGGCACCCTACGAGGGACTTCTGTTGCTCTCACTTTACTGATGTGCCAAAGGGCACACCAGTGCTGGAGCAGAGATCTGAATGGAGGCAATCCAGTTCCAGGGACATCTTTTACTTGTCATGGTCTCAGTACCAGTCTGCAAGAAGCCTGACAAAACAGTCACAGGGAGCACAAAGAGCAGAAACGGGCCTGGCTGTGTCAGTAACACAGGTGGCCTCTGGTCCCCTGGGGAGTCTTCATGATTCTGCTCTGGAACGTTCCATCAGGCCTTCAGAGAGGAAGAGAGAAGGATAGCTGGGAGGAAAGCAGGCCGTGTGAAGAACCAGCTAACTGCAGGGAGGAACCTCAAGCCTCATGTAAACCAGCTGCGCCACACTGGTGCCAATCATGCATCTGCGGCCCCAGAGCGGACTCCCACCCTGGCTCTGACACTACGCATTAGTGACACTCATCAGTTGTGCTGCCGCCCTTCACTGTCATCCCATCTATGAAGTACGAGAAATGTCTGTGTAACTGCTTCCCAAGCCGCTGCAGGGGGAAAAGGGTGTGGGGGAAGGGGAGACGCAGGCTTCCCGCTGCCCAGAGAGCTCTTGGTCGCCTGTCAGATGCCTCCGTATGTTTAAGAACACAGTAGCAGCCCAAGGGGAAGTATTTACTGTCTGTACACGGCAGGACACTGAGGTCCTGGCATGCTAATGTTCTGTTTGTACATGACAGGGCGAGCCACTGAAACACGTGTGGCAGACGGGAGGTGACATGAAGTTATAAGGCGTTATGGGTTTCCACAGGCGAATTCAGCTGCCTATGGCTGGGGTGCCGACTCTGCACCTGCCAAGTGTCTTCCAAGTCACCCGAGGGGCAAGTATCACTGAACGCGGTTTTATTACGAAGGAAGCGCGAGCGTTTCTGTGTGAAATGGTGGAGGCCCATTCCCTCCCCCCCTTGGATATGGGTCTCTTACTGAAGCTGGAGCCAACTTCAGGGATCCACCTGCCTCTGCCTTCCCAGAGCTGGGCCTGCTCTGCTACTCAAGCCAAGTGTTTTTGTGTGTTTCGTTTTATCTACCCATTTTGTGCTCTCTCTTTCACTTGCATAATGTCCCTGAATTAGTGTACTGTCTCTAAAAGCCATATGCTACCCATGTACATACTTGGCTACTCCCTGCCTGACCTACTGTGAAAGACAGCAACTGGGGAACAATCACTGACGATCCTGTCAGGCCAGATGGCAAAAGCTGGTCTGACAACCTGAATGTACTGAGGTCTAGACATGTAATGTAGCATTTCGGTCAAAATCATTAAAGCCTGCCTACCATCCTGACGTTTGGGAGGGCTGGCCACAACGGCCTCCTAGGTAGGGGTGTCACCTCACTGTAATGCAGGCAGTACTCAGGCACCATAGCCCAGAGGGGTCAGGCTCGGATCACTGTAACGGGAATGGAAAGGACAGTGGTAGCAGTGGGACATGTGGTGAGGCTGGGGTCCCTAGTGCAAGTTCCTAAGCAGATAAGTTTGACCACAAGGTAGATGATGGCCTTCCTATGACTGCTTCCTGTTTTTGTCAGAAAGGGGAAAATTTAAAAAACCTATTAAGATTTCTTTTTAGGGGCAGCAGAGTTACAAAGAAGGCATCTTAGAGGATGGCATTGTTCCACTAGTCAAAAACCCTTTTTTCTTCACTGGTCAAATGTCTGGTCTTCCTTAAAAAATGATTCAAAATAGGGAAAGACTTCATTTTCATATATATATATATATATATTTATATTTATATATATATATAAATTAAGGCCTGCTATCCTCTGACCACCTCTGATTGTTTCTACTTAGGAAAAAGTCAATTATCTTCATGGGCTGCTCAGGGCAGTGACTGTAACAGGATTCCTCTAAGGGGCCGAATCCAGACTGTTCTATCAGAGTCCTGAGATCTGTATTGTATTTTGCTCTAACATTCCTGCCCATCAGAACCAAACATGCCTAGAAATGATGGCCCAATAATAAGAGATACAGAGAAGAAACCAGAATCATGGGGTTATAGCTCTAAATTAGCGTGATGAATAAGAATGGCCCCATAGGCTCATGTATTTGAATGCTTGGTCATCAGGGAGCAGCACTACTTGAGAAGGATTAGAAGGCGTGGCCTTGTTGAAGGGTGTCACTGAAGCTTTGAGGTTTCAAAAGGCCATGCCAGGCCTAGCTTCCCCACCCCCTTTGCCTAAGGATCAGGATGTAGTTCTCACTGACATCTCCAGCACCAAGCCTACAATACCTGCCCTGATGATCACGGACCAAGCTTCTGAAACTGTAAACAAGCCCCCAATGAAATGTTTTTCTTTTATAAGAGTTGCTGTGTCTCTTCACAGCACCAGAACAGTTGGTACTGGGGGATGGCGCATGGCTGTGACAGGTGTGATCATGCTGCTTGTTGGAAGAATTTACAAGACTTTGGGACTTTGATAAAAGTGGTTGGATGCTGCAGGGTGGGTCATCCTAGTAGAAACATGGAAGACAGTGTGAAGGCAAGTTGAACAGTGGGGGCCCAGTTCAAGAAGTTTCAGAGAGAAAAAATATTAGTAAGTGGCACAGAGACCATTCTTGTGATATTTTGGCAAAGAATGTGACTTTTTGTCCTTTGTGTTAAAAATGTGCCTGAGGCTAAACTGAAAAGTTTTGGATTAATGGCATTGGCAGATGAGATTTCAAGACAGCCCAATATTGACTCAGTCATGTGGTTATTAGTGAGCACCCTCAAGTAGATCAATACTGTAAAGAAACAAGATGAACAAAGAGAAATACAAAATGTACAGTTAGAGGAGAAAAGGAGCACCTGAAAGTCCAGTGTCCAATGAGATAAAAAGCTTAAAGAAAAGCCTGATGCTAAATGGAATAAAGGGAGTGGTGACCTCAGGGCAAGACCCCACCCAGCTAAGCTTCCAACTTGTAAAAAAGAAAGAATTAAAGAAACCATTAATCGGTGAAGGAAACCGAAAACAGAAACCTGACACAAATGTAACTGAAGCCGGGGCCAAGTCCCAGCCTCTTCAGGCAGCAGAGCTGGCAGCTTTGGCCACAGGGTTCTAGCTCTGCAGTCAAGGATACAAGAAGGGAGTTGTGGGATCTCCTCCTCTGGCCGAGGAAAGCTGTGAAGGCCAGGCATGTGTCAGGATGTTCCTGCATGGAGGCCCAGAGAGGCCACTGCATGTAGCTATGAAAGTGAAGCTTGGATTGTATAGGAGACCCCAAAATGTTGGAGATGCCAGAGTTGTGGGATACCTGCTAAGGAGAGCTGCTAACAGGGACTGGAACCAGCCCAGGAGACAAGTGTGTTGCAGTCAACGAAGCTGAAAGGAGTTGGAGACCTGAAGAGTGTTTTGGCATCAGACACGGAGATGCACAGTTTAGTGTTTGCCCAGCTGGTTTTCAGTCTTGCTTTGGTCCAGTATTTTTCAGTATGCTTCCCCCGCCCCTCTTTTGGAACGGTAATGTGCTGTTGTATGTTGAAAGTATGATCTGCTCTTTGATTTTGACTTCAGGAGGGTGTTACAGTTAGGAGATTGCCTCAAGCCTCAGAACTTTGTACTTTTAAGCAATCTTGAGACTGTGAAAGGCAATGGGGACGTCTGAAGTTGGACTGAATGCATTTTTGCATTATAATATAGCTTCAAGTCTATAGAGGCCAGGGAGTGCTTAGTCATCAGGGAGTGACACCATTTGAAAGGATGAGGAGGTGTGCCCTTATTGGAGGAGGTGTGTCACTGGGGTGGGCTCTGAGGTGTCAAAAACCCATGCTAGGCCCAGGCATTCTCTCTCTGCACACAGATCAGGATGGAGCTCTCAACTGCTACTCCAGAACCAAGCCTGGCACCATGCCCTATTTCGATGACAATGGACTAAGCCTCTGAAACTGTTAAACAAGCCTCCAGTTAAATGTTTCTCTCTAAGAGTTGCTGTGGTAGTGGTGTCTCTTCACAGCAACAGAACAGTGACTAAGACAATAAGCAAAACCAAGTTAACAATCCAATTACAAATTAAAGGGCAGTGCCCATCACAAGGCTGGGCTACAGTTGTCAACAGGAATTTGCTGCCTGAAAGACACAAACATGCCTGAACTCTTTCTGTAGGATTTGGTTGTTGGGATGAAAGCAAGAAGTGTATGCCTCTACCCCCAAACAAACAAACAAATAAATGTAAAGAAGTAAAATTTTAAAAATTGTAAAAGGAACCAGGGTTTCACAGCAACAATGTGAATTTGAAGAGGAAGGAGCTGGGCTCTAGAAATCAATAGAGGGCTGAATTCTCAACTCACTTGTGCAGGCTAGACTCCAGAGGCCTGGTGGGGAATGCTGCCTGGGACCCTGAAAGGTGTCTGCAAAGTGCCAGAAGACAAGAGAATGCTAATGATCCAGACTGGAAAGGGTGTGGATAAAGTGTGGATGTCAGAGGAGAAGCCCAGCCCTGAGTCAGGCATAGGATTCAGGATGCTTCAAACCTATTCCTAAAACAGCTGAGAACAAATTCCCTGAAAATTTTAACAGCAATTGACAGCCAAACTCGAAGATAAGAAAGTGCAGACACTCAACACCACTGCTGTCAATACACAACATACAATCTGAGATTCCTAGACAGGAGGAGCAGAACATGCGACCCACAGCCAAGAAAACAGCAATAGCAATGCTCAGAGATGTTGGAACTAACACACTAAGAATTGGAAAAATAAGTGTGTGTGTGTGTGTGTGTGTGTGAGAGTGTGAGATGTAAGTCAGAGGAAGTCAGCGGAACCAGCAGCTGTAGTGCCTGATGCATTCCAAGATAACAGACACGATGCTACAGTTTTGGTATGTACTCTTCTATTGGAAAAGAGGGACCTGCCACTGGCACCCAAACTGTCTACACACAGCCGGCCCCTGAGTCTAGAGGGAACCACATGAAATGCCCTGAGAGACAGAATGACAGGGATCTGCTGGTGAACTGGGGCTCAGCTGCTGGCTTAGTTCCAGACAAACTGCACGGACGTGGATAAAGGCAGGTGAGGCCTGTGTAGATGGGAAATAACGATTCCACAGGTCACAAATGAAGCAGTACCAGTACAGGCCTGCTGGGCTCTGCAAGGCAGGAGTGTATACATCCATGGCATGTGGGAGCATGCAAAATGGCTGCTGAAAAGGACAATGTGCGTTTGGTACCATTTAAGAAAAGAGAGCCTAGAATAAGGACAGTTTCATCCACCAATGCTCTCACCTTTGTAGCACGACAAAGGACAGAACTGAGTCTGCTCTTCAGAGAGGACCAGGGCCGGGGCCCATTGGGGCAAACAGTTGTGAGCTGCCCAGAGAAAGGGGCTGAGTAGCCTTTGTAGCTTCCAGAGAGCAACAGGACCAATGAGTAGACAGAAGGTGCCGCCCCGCTGAGACCTGGCTAAGCCGCATTCTACGTTACTCTGTACTGTGTCAAAAAGTAATCCAGGCTGAATGCCCCGAGACTCCATTTACAATCCGTTTCTACTCCATTTTGAGGGAGAAGGTTCACGCCAGGTCCTTGGTGGACCTAGAAATACTTCCATCCCTCAGCCACCTCCTCTCTGGAAGAGGATATTCACAGGATAATGACTTGTTCCTGTGACTAAAAAGGGGCCACCCTATAAATTTATTGGGGAGAATTGAAACTGAGGGCACATGGACATATTAAAATCCTCTTAGGGAGACCAGTTCCAAGAATGTATTGGATTCACCAAGTTTAGGAAAAAGCCCATACCCCATAAATATGACAGCATGGCCCCAACACCAACAGATCATCTGACACCAGGTGTGTGCATTAAGGGCCGAGTGTCCGAGATTCAGACAGGTCCCCCATTGTTAATGCAGCCTACACCACACCGCCTGCCCACCTATGTGCCCATTTGGACCTGGAGCTGGTGTAGCCTTATCCCTTCTCAGTCACATTCCGCAGCACCCAATCCTGAAGCTCCCTCTCAGCATTGTCTAGTTTGTATCTATGCGGACTTTCTCAGCTCACTGCCAAAGCCTCTTTACTTCACTTTGTATTCATTCTATAACACACACACACACACACACACACACACACACACACACACACACGCACGCACACACGCACGCACGCGCACATACACACACACTCGTGCACGAATACACACACACACACACACACACACACACACACACACACACACACACACACACACACGTGTGCTGTGTGATCTGAGAGTTAATATTAGTACCTGGTTAGGACTGGCCAGTGTTAAGTTTCAAACCCCAAACCCGGGACAAATGGCTGAGGTGCCTATTTAACAGATCAATGCAGACCTGGCCTCCAGGCTCTCCCAGCATCCCTCAGTACCTACCTGTTCAGAGGGTGTGGCTTGCATACCCTGTCCTCTACCCTGAACTCCCTAACCCAGGGGCTGGGCTGTTCTTCCCTATATAATCCAGACATTTTTGGTTACCTGTTCCTTTTTGTACCTTTCTTTCTTTTTCTTTCTTCCTTTCTTCTCTTTCTCATTTAGCCAGGCTACCAAGGTAGATGGATTTAATGATAAAAGCTGCCATTGAACCACTAAACCTTGTGATTTTATTGTATTCAATAAATTCTGACACTGTGGGAAGACATGGTATATTTGCATGTTTCTAGTAAAGCATGTTTAGGGCATGTCCACTCTAGGAAGACTGCTCTTAGTTAGGGCATCACCTTCAGCATGGCAGCCCAAAGAGCTCTACACATTCTGTTTCCAACTGCAACTGGTGAAAAGAATTAAAACCAAACACAACCAAACCAAAAAACATCATGTACATCTAGAAATAGTCTTGGTGAAAAGTGGCAAATAAAAAATAATTATCTGAAGAGAAAAAGAAATCTATGATTTCAGTGAGAATAGTGAGTTCTGAAGGAAACCTTTTTCTCCCCAGCATCCCGGCTCAGCAAGGGAGACTCCAAGTCAGACCCTGCACCAGAGAGCAGCACTCAGCTTGCCACACATGATGCATATCCTAGCTAAGTCCTAGATGGGCGGCCCTGGATTTGATGGACCGGTGGCTGTGTGCTGCCCTCCCACCCTTCTCTGGCTTGTGAGGCACAGCCTGCTAAGAGCTTATTCCTAAAGTAAAAACGCACCACCTCTAAACCCACCCAAGTATACAGGGATATCTGGGCACATGGGCATATGAAGAACATATCAAAACCCGGGCCCGACAACATAACAAACACACCAGACCAACAAAGGGTAAACATCCTCATCTGGGCCTTGTTATGTCCAAAGCAGCCCCTCCAAATGACATTGCTCCTGACCTAATGAGAGCTTGGGCTCAGTTTAGCTGGATTCTTGACCAGGTAAAGAGGATTGCTAGCTGTGTTAGTTAGGGTTTTCTGTTGCCGTGGAGAGATAACATGATCACGATAATTACTCTAAAGAAAACATTTAAGTGGAGTGGCTTACAGTTTCAGGTTTAGTGCATTATCATCATGGTGGGACATGGCAACACGTAGGTAGGCATGGTGCTGCAGAAGGAGCTGAGCGCTCTACATCTTGATCCAAAGGCAGCAGGAAGAAACATTAAGACACTAGAACCACCTTAAGCTTCTGAAACCTCAAAGCTTACCCCCGGTGACATACTTCCTCCATCAAGGCCAACCTCCTAATAGTGCCCCTCCCTGAGAATGTGGGAGGGTTGCAGAGATGGCTCAGCAGGCAAAAGTGCTTGCTGTGCAAGCCTGACCACCTGAGTTCCATCCCTGGATGGAAGGAGAGAACTGAGTCCTTCTAGTTGTCCTCTTACCTCCATATGATACCTAGGCATTCACACACCTCCCTCCCTCCCTCCCTCCCTCCCTCCCTCCCTCCCTCCCTCCCTCCCTCCCTCCTCCCTCCCTCCCTCCCTCCCTCCCTCCCTCTCTCCGTCTCTCTCTGTGTGTGTGTGTGTGTGTGTGTGTGTGTGTCTCTCTCTCTCTCTCTCTCCCTCCCTCCCTCCCTCTCCCTCCCCCCCCACCCCCTCTCTCTCTCTCTGACAAGAGTGACTAAGGGGTTCTTCAGAATGCAAATGATTCCAGCTATTTCAAATGCCCAAGGATAAACAAGGAGAACCAGAAGAGGTAGCTGTGTAATTGTAAAATACCATATAAATGCCTGTATTCACAGTCTCTCACAAGTGATTTTCAGAAAGGAATGGTATAATATGCATGCAATGCAAGTAGGGTCTATAACAAATCAGGCCTACACAACTGGAATTTGCTAGTTTAAATCAGAAACAGAACCAGAAAGGCTAAGATACACACCAAACACCGTAAACCCAAGAGCATAAAGCATGCCCCCAAAAAGAACCTTTAAAATGAAGACAACACAAAACACCCCAAACACACTGAGAAATCAACAAAGGTAATTAAAGAGTATACAGAGGACAGCCAAGACAGCAGGTGGAGGCAGCACCCCGAGGGAGACCAGGAGTTTGGAGGGAAGGGGGTCAGGATAAAAAGTCATCAACAGAAAAACAAGAGGAAGCATAAATAAGATAGGCATCATCTCCATGAAAAGCCACCTGGTATGCCCCACCACACCAATCTGCTTCCTCTGAGTTGGTCCATCCTGAAAGAGGCACCAAGATCCCTGAGCTCAGGAGCAAGTTCCCACTGCTGCTGAAAGCCAAGCTAGAGAGGAGAGTAAAACAGCAGCGTACCACCAGGCAAGGGCACGGGGGTTGGGGCTGAGATGAGGGAGGCTCAGCATCCCGAGTCCTGGCCATTGCCTGGACTAGCATGGCCAGGGGAAGAGCCTGGCAGAGGCTGATCTCAGCGTTCGGGGAGAAGAGAGAGGAGACAGCAGCCATGCTTCACCCAGGAAATAGGAAATAATTCTAGCGGCACATGGAACATTCTTGAAACCTATCAGGTGTTAGGAAAGAGGATATAAAGCTAATTGTTTTTCTAGTTCAAATTCTGTCATGGACTTGGTGATTTTGATGGTAGGTAAATACGTAAAATGTATTTGGTACTGAAAGTGGAAAATGTAGCATGAAGCTCCCCAGTGGCTGCTCTGAAGGCCCAGTCTAACTTTGAGTCTGCTAAGTTTTAGTGTGTTGTTTTCATTTATTTGCAATTTTGAATAGTAAATTCTATAAAAGTAAAAAAATGATCATATTAATGGCTGCTCCTGCACGAATGCATGCATGCACACGCGCACGTGAGCACACACACACACACACACACACACACACACACACACCTGCCAGCAACAAGTGTCTGCTGGATCTCAGGCCACAGCCACTAGAATTAGTCAAACAACCTTTTCTCTTTAGATTTGAAGTCAATCATCCTGACAGTGTAGAAAACAGAGTGTTGATGTATAACTCAGCAATCCACTGTATGACCTAGAAACATGTCTACAGAGAAACCTGCACAGAAGTCTACTGTAGCCTTCTGCATGGCTACAAAAACCTGTTTGCAACTAAGATGTCATTCAAGGTGAGTGGACAAAATGCTGCTCAAGGAAGAAACATTGACCACTAAGCCACGAAAGGACACCAAGAGATCTGAAACGCTAACCACTGGGTGCAAGAAACAGCATACTAACTACACAGCACTCCAGAAAAGGCAAAACCACGGAGATGGCCAAGAGATCAGTAGCTGTAAAATGGGGTTATCAATAGGTGATGCATAAGGATTTGGGGCTCAGTGAGACTGCCCTGTAGGATTCTCAGCAGTCCAAGTTTTACTTCACCATTTTTCCTTTTCTTACAGCCTCAGGTTAGGGCATTTTTCTACCTGGACAACTGTGCTGCTCTCTGAATTGGCCTCACTGCCTTTTAACTGACTGTGGGTGGGACTCCTACCCTCAGCTAAGTAGCAGCCGCCGCAGACTGGGCTCCTTGGGAGCTGGATCCCCGCAGACCCCCAGGACTCCCTTGTGCTTCTGTATTTAGGACCTATACAATTTGCACCCCTCCCCTGCACTGAGCTTTGCTTACTCGGTCTTCCTGGGACACGTTTCCCCTTATAGAGGCCAGATCAAGTTCTCCTTCCTCAGAGCAGCCTTCCCTGCCTATCCTGGGACAGGCACCTACATAGCATATATAATGTGGTGAAAAGATGTGCTCATACATCTAGGCTTCAACTCAGGAGTGGTCACTGGCTCTGATTAGGAATTTATATTACAGAAGTGGCCAGTTAACATGAATTCCCAATGGCAACTTCCAAAAGCCCCTACCTCTACCCCAGCATTTTATATATTGACCAATACTTAATACTCTGCAAAGGAACTTAAAAAAAAAAAAATCAAAATTCTTAACTGGTAAAACTAATGGCTTGTTAATCTGTACAGTGAATGCTGGAAATAGACTCTCATTGGTAAAATACAAGCTATTCAAGATGTGTAGGTAAGGAAGAATAGCTGAAAAGTTGTACGTACTCTTACACGGGGAAGGAACAGGTGGTATACACTTGGCCACTTAAGAATGACACCAAGGGCCATAGGGATGCAGTCCTGGCTTGCTAAGTTTCTTTTTTGACACAGGATTTCATTATGTATCCCTGGCTGGTCTGGGACTCACTACATAGACCAGGCTAGACTCGAACTCGCAAAGATCTGCCTGCCTCTGCCTCCAGAGTGCTGGGACTAAAGGCTCTCCCACACCTTAGCCAGGGGCGTTCCTTTAGGTGATGTGGTTTAGAAAAGTAACAGATGTCTGTGGTGGTGCCCTTCTCTGATTTTGTCAGATACTACAGAGCTGAGGCACCTGATTTAGTCAGAAACTACAGAGTTGAGGGGTTACCAAGTTTGAAAAGCAGGTTGCATCAGTCCACATCTAAACAAGTATTTCTCTAATACATTCCTAGATATCTGGCAGAATTTGCTTTCACAAGGGAGGCTGTAGAGGGGCAGCTAACCATCCCTCCAAGCCCTCACTGTTCTTCCAATCACAAAGACATGAGATTGCACTGAATGGCACAGACCTTCGAAAACAAGGCCCCTTCGAGGTGCTGGCAGAGCATCCTGCACACTTTACTTGGCACCGTCAAGCTGCACGGTGATTGTGAGGTCACCTGTCTAGTGTTGATATTCTTGATCCCAAAGACTGCATTTTCACCTCTGGTCCAATGCTTAGCTAGATCTAGTATCAAGAAATACTTGATGGCTGAATAATGATGATGATGATGATGTTGATGATGATGATGATGATGTTGATGATGATGATGATGATAAGCAACATGGTAAATAGTAGTATTCGCCACACTACTTGCTGTACATCAAACACAACTGTTCCGTGCTTCAATAGTACTTCAGTTAGTTTTTAGGGCAATTCTAAGATCATCACTATCTTACACAGGAAGAAAAGAGAAACCACAATTTAGAGTCCTGGTTGCAGGTGAAGCCTCTGATTTTAATCATCATGCTAGATGTGGGCTTCTACAAACCAATTTCCTTCTGTCTTCTAATTCTTTGGTGTTTACTGAGGAGACTGGCAAGGCTCTACTGTGACTAGCTGCCAACTGTACCAAGGGGTTCATGAAGGTCTTCACAGCAGTGTTAATAGTTGCTAGGGATGTTTGGGACGGGGCCGAATAGGAGACCTTTGTGTCCTTGGGAACGGAGGGACACTGGCTTCATCCTCTCTCTGCTGGCTCGTGATAGGGGCACCTGTTTCAAATGTGCGCCTGCCACAATGCATTACTTGCTCTTAAAGCCCACACCCACGAAACTGCCAGGAAATGAATCCAAACCCATGGGAAATGAAATCTCCTCTTCTCTGTAACTACATTTCACAGTAGTGACATGAACCTCACTAACTGCTCCAATTACAGCAAGGCGGCTCTGAGAAGTCACGCTCTCTCCCTCAGACTTGCCTGCCCATGATGCTTTCAAAGAGTAGAGATTCCTGTATGACACGTTTCAGGATTTTTCAGACGTTATGTCTTGTTTTTATCATTCTGGTTGAAAATGTCAGTGTTTGCAGGCAGAGAAAAGAGACTGGTGTGTGTCATACTGCTTTGAAGCTAAAACCAGCTGTTAGTAAACAGAGCCACAACTTGTCATTTTTGCTCCACAAATACTTGATGACATAATTGCTAGCTAAATTTAAAAAATAGTTGGGGTCGGGGTGGGGTGGGATGGGTGTGGGGCACAAAATCAAGGTAAAACACCAAGCCCAAGACTTCAACTATTAGAAAAAGTGACAAACGAAGGTGGCAGAATGCCAGGCTACTTACACCCCTCAGCACCAGTGGCTCTCAACCTTCCTAACACCGTGACACTTAATACAGTCCCTCAGGCTGAGGTGACCCCCCCCAACCATAAAATTATTTTGTTACTACTTCATAACTGTAGTTTTGTTACTGTTATGAATTGTAAACATCTGATATGCAGGATATCTGATATGTGACCCCCGTGAAAGGGTCATGATTGACAGGTTGAGAACCACTGCTTCAGCCAACAGCTACAGTGGCCTAGAGAAGGGGCTGTCGTGGTTCTTTGAATGCCATCTGGGCATTGTTCAGGTCAGAGGCTCAGCCCATCAGGGCCTCAGAGTTTACCAGCCGGAATAGTGGCACAGAACACGCCTAGTGTAGCATCTGCTGATGATCATGTATGTGGCACATGCTGACAAGCAGTATCTCCAGACAGTTTATTTTGGGCACAGCTATCTGGAGGAAAAACGTGTCCCTGAGAAAACTAGATAGCTTTCCCCTCAGAATATTCTCCATCTGCAACTGCCCTTGGACAAGAGGATGCCAGCCCTGGTAGGCTGTGGATGCTGATGCCACAGTGCAGACAGTTCTTAGTTGCCAGGAGACTGATTGCCGGGCCTGAAATCCTCCAGGGCTGGTCTAGAAGAAGCAAGGCATCCTAGCAACATATCAAAGTGTCCAATCAGGAGCAGCCTGAGAGCATTAACATAAGTAAGCAGCACTGCTATTTACAGAAGAGTGTGCAGGAGGAGGGGGCAGTTCTCTGGGATTGCCTTTAACACTCACCTTCCTGGCAGGAGGGTCCCCTTTGGGCTGATAAGATGGCGACGTTTTTACCTGGAAAAGGGGGAACATTTCAGTAACTTTTTAGATATGGTTAAACTTTATTTCACCCACATTGCCAAAAATTCAACTAAAATGGGCGTAGGTGACTTAAAACAACAACAAAACAAAACATATACCCAAGCTACTTTTCAGAAGAATAAATAGAATTTTATGGAAAAAATTTCTTCAGATCAAAAAGTCAATAATAAAGCAACATAAAAGTATGAAAAGGGTACAACAAATAGTGATGGTGTGTGTCCATGTGATTAGATGTGTGTGGAAGTGTGTGCATGGAGGCCAGAGGGCATGAGTGTCCTCAACCGCCTCTCCACTCATCTTTAGAGACAGAGTCTCTAGCTGCACCTGGATTGGCTAGACTGGCTGGCTAGTGAACTCTGTGGACCCACTTGTTTCCGCCTCCCCAGAGCTGGGATTACAGGAGGGTGACTTTTTATGTGGCAGTTGGGGATCTGAACCAGGGTCCTTCTGCTCACATGCCAAGTACTTCAACAAGTGAGCTACCACCTTTACCTTCAAATGGGTGTTGATCAAATGGTGAGAAGCTAAAGTGTTACGGCGCCTCACTGGTAATGTTGACCAGTGGGAGCACAAGCACTGCTCAGCGCCACAAAGGCCAGAGGAAAAGAAGGCTAAAATGTGGGTGAATCGTAATATGAGTTGCACAGAAGACAGACACAAAGCACAGATAGCTTACAGTTCTATTCATCTTTAATTTTGCATAATGCAGACTAATCTGGTGATGTCAAAGAACAAGTTTGTGGCGGCTAGAGTATGACTAGTTTGACATACTCTGTATGTCAAACTGATGCACATTATCTACAGTTATATCGATTATCATATAAAAACATTTAGGTAATTTGTAAAATACAGCGACATCATTGTTTTAAAGCTTTATGTGTTGTGTTAGAAAATAAGAAAGGCTTAAGAGCAAGATTCTGCATTTCAAATTACAGAACTAAAGGAGGATTAAAATAAAACCCAACTAACTAGAAGAAAATAAAAGCAGAGACACCTAGACACTGTGGTCCCCACTAGAACATGCTGGTGAGAGCCCACTGCTGAAGACCATATGTACTGGCCACAGGGCATGGAGGAATTTAGTTGGTACAGACCAGGAAACTCCTCCCTGCTCTCCTGCTTTCACAGTACCAAGAGATGCTATGTAGACCACTGGCATTGGGGCAAGTCATCAATAAATCTTTCCAGTTGTGAACCTTGTGAGCTATAATAATGACAGGAATGGCAAGACTTGTCCCAAGGATGCATGGGTGTTTATGGGGTACCAACTGCTTTCTGATTGGATTTAAGGCCTGCTCTCCAGGAGGAGGAGACATGTGTGGTACTGTAATCTGACTGAGAACCCATGGCCTGGGAGCTCACAGGCCCCGGGAGAGAACCCGTTGCAATTGTTTTTCTAGGAGGACACACAATCAAACTGCCCTTGGAGATCCAACATTAGTGCTGCTCTCAGGCTCCATCACAGAAGCCTCTCTGTGTAGTGGACTGGCATTTAGCACAGAAACTCACCACAGTGAAGGGGACAGCTACATCACCACCTACCCAAGGCTCAGGGACCATGTCAGAAGAGGAGAGAGGAAAATTTAAAAGGCAGAGAACCAGAGCAAAACAGTATCTCTGGACACAACAGGACCTTTGCACTCATGAATCCTGGCAGCTGGCAGCTGTGCTTGTCTGCACATGGTAACCCAGTCAGCACTCCAAAATGGACTGGGGAGAGAGGCTCATGACCCTAACTCCTATCCGAGGAGCTGCCAACAGCTGGCACCTTCCAGAGGAGAGAGAGTCAGTGTCTTTTAAGGATGTGGCCTCTGGTAGGGTGACTACATTCTAGTGAATGGTCCCATAACTAGCCGTATAGGGCAGCACAAACTGGGCCCAGTGGGTTATTTTAAAAAAAAGAGAAGATAACTGTAGGAGGGGTGGAGAGGAGGGATGGTAAGGAGGGGCAATATGATCAAAATAAGTCATATGCACATGCAAATTCCTCAAAGAATAAAAATATCACATTAAGTATGTACAAGAGCCAGCAGAGACCCAGCTGGCAAGACGCTATCAAAGCGCACGTGAACAGCACTGGCTGAGGAACACGTCTGAACATAGTTGTTTGTGAGTTAAGTTAGGCTGAGTCGGGATATGGATTCAAATTTAATCCAAGATGAGCTAGAAATGGTCAAATGACATAAATAAGACACAAAACAGAAGTATGGAACAAGACATGACAAAAAACCAAATGGAGAGCGTACGTTGTCAGGAGACTGCGACTACATCTCCCAGAAGAGTGTGGCTACCATCATGCACTGCAATTTAATACCCGAAGTTAGGCCCCTAAAGCGATAAAACACTTGCGCACACAAGGTTTAACTTCTGAAATGTGCAGGTGTGAAACCATGATTCAGAGTCTCATGTTTGAGATGAGGAAGCATAACTGTTACATTGTCCACAGCATATAGAATAAAGCTGCCGTATCTACGCAAACCAAGTTTCCCAGTGAGCAAGCATGAGCAACTGTCTTACTGTCTTACATGAATAGGGTCCTATTGCTGTGAAGAGATACCATGACCAAGGCAACGCTCATAAAGAAAAACATTTAAGGGGTTGGCCTTTAGTTCAGAGGATTAGTTCATTATTGACATGGTGGGAAGCAAGGCAACATTTAGGCAGACATGATGCTGGAGCTGAGAGTTCTATATATTGATCCCAAGGTGACAGGAAGTGAACTGAGACACTGGATGCGGCTTGAGCATATAAGAACTCGAAGTCTCCCACCCCCTCAGTGACATATTTCCTCCAACAAGACCACACCTCCTAATAGTGCCACTACCTTTGGGGCAATTTTCTTTCAAACCACCACATTCCGCTCCCTGGCCCCCAAAGGCTTCTGGCCATATCTTAATGCAAAAATGCATTCAGTCCAACTTCAAAAGTCTTGATAGTCTACAATAGTCTCAAACTTATTTAAAAGTCAAAAGTTCAAAGTCTCTTCTGAGATTCATGCAATTTCTTAACTGTAATCCCCTATAAAATTAAAAAAAGATCGCATTCTTCTAACATATAATGGCAAGGATACACATTACCATTCTAAAACATGGGAAGGGGCACAGTGAGGAAATAATGGACCAAAGCAAGACTGAAAAACAGCTGGGCAAACTCCAAACTCTGCATCTCCATGTCTGATGTCAAAGCACTCTTCAGATCTTCTACTCCGTTCAGCTCTGTTGATTGCAACACACTTCTTTCTCTTGGGCTGGTTCTATTCTGTTAGCAGCTCTCCTCAGCAAGTATCCCATGGCACTGGCATCTCCAACATCTGGCTCTCCAAGACAATCCAGGGACTCCATTCAGGGACACCCCTGACACATGCCTGGTCTTTCTTTAGTTGTGGAGGCAAATTCCACAGCCCCTTCTTCTCTCCTAAACTGCAGAACCACGTGGCTGAAGCTGCCAAGTTCTGTTGCTTGCTGGAGCTGGAAAATGGCCCCATTGATCAATCACATCTTCACCAGCTTTCTGTTCTTGATGATTTCTTTCACTGCCTAAGTTTGTCTGTTATGAAACTGGATCTGTAAACCAGGCTAGCCTTCACCTCAGTGATCCTTCAGTTACATCTGTACCAGCTTTCTCTTTTCAATAATTTCTTTCACTGCTCAAGCTTGGCTGTTTTGGAATATACTCTGTAGATCAGGCTAGCCTCAAATACATCATCCTCTGCCTTCCCAGTGCTGGGATTAAAGGTATAAACCATCACACCTAGCTCTAAACTGTTCTTCAATTCCTTTTCACAAGTTGGAAATTTGGCTGGGTGGGATCTTGCCCTGAGATCACCACTCCCTTTATTCCATTTCCTAATTTGTTTATCTGTTTGAACACAGGATTTAGAGCCATTCTGCTTTCTGGTGCTCTTTTCTCCTCAAATATTTTTCCTTGCTCAGCTTGCTCCTTTTCATTATATATGTATCTTCATTATCATTACCACTAGTAATCACATGACAGAGTCTATACTAGGCTGTTTTGAGATTTCCTTTGCCAAGAGAATTAATCGAAAACTTCACTCGGGCGAACTTTTCATCCAAGGGCAAAAAGCAGCCACAATCTTGACCAAGAACTACTTGGTCAAGAACTACTTCTAGGCAACATACTAAAATGATTCTCCTCTGAAACCTCTTAAGTCACCCCCCCCCACACACAGTTCAAATCACTCTTAACACCACTGTCTTCTATGCTCCTACTGGTATGGCCCATTAAGCATTAAATCATTCTATTGCTTTCCTAATGCAAACTCCCAAAGTCCAATTTCCTTCAAACAAAAGCCATGGTCAGGCCTTTCATGGCAATACCCCAGTGTGATGGTTTGAAAGAAAATGCCCCTAAAGGGAGTGGCACTTTTAGGATATGTGCTTTGTTGGAGTAGGTGTGGTCTTGTTGGAGGAAGTGTGCCACTGTGGAGGCAGGCCACCTCCTGTTGCCTTCCTATTAAGATGGAGGACTCAGCTACAGTACCGTGCCTTCCTGAATACCGCTGTGTCCCACCAGAATGATAATGGATTAACCTCTGAATCATAAGTGAGCCACCACAATTAAGTGTTTTCTTTTATAAGAGTTGCCATGATCATGGTGCCTCTTCACAGCAATAGAAACCCTAGCTAGGGCAGAAGTTTGTACCAGGGACTGGGTGTCTTAAGAGTTGCTACTGCTACGAAGAGACACCATGATCATGGTAACTCCTATAAAGAAAAACATTTAATTGCAGTGGCTTACTGACAGTTCAGAGGTTAGTCCATCATCAACATGTCAGAATCAAGGCAGCATGCAAGCAGACATGGTACTGGAGCTGAGAGTTCTTGGACCCACAGGCACTAGGAAGTGATCTGAGTGTCATACTGAGGGAAGCTTGTGCAAAAGAGACCTCAAAGTCCACCCCTATGGAGACACACTTCCTCCAACAAATCCAACCTATCCCAATAAAATCACACCTCTTAATAGTGCCATTCCCTTGGGGGTCATTTTCCTTCAAACCACACAGCATCCTTGTAGATTTTAAAAGTTGAATGCTAGTTTCCAGAGCCTGCATTAAGAACAGATACAGTGCTGAACGGTCAGCAAATATTAATACAGAAGACGGGGTCCCTATCTGTGGAGTGCTTACGAATTTTAAAGAAATGTAAGCAGTAGATTTAAAAGTGAGCAGTTACTTTACTAGACATATGGGAATGTACCCAAAGTTATGTCTCAATACTTACATATTTTTGCTGGTTGGTTCTTTTGTCAACTTGACACAAACTGAGACATATCTGCAAAGAGGGAATCTCAACTGAGAAAATGCCTCCACTGTGAAAATACCTTCATAAGACTGCCCTGTAGGCAGGTCTGTCAGGCGTTTCCTTGATTAACGATTGACATGGGAGGGTCCCGATCATGGTGGGTTGTGCCACCCTTAGCAGGTGGTCCTGGGTTGTATAAGAAGGCAGGATGAGCATGCCATGAAGAGAAAACCAGCAAGCAGTACTCTTCCATGGGTGGGCTCCTGCCCGGACTTCCCTAGTGCTGGGCTGTGACCGGAGAGTTGGGAAAGGAAAGACACTCCTTCCTCCCAAGCCACTTTTGGTCATAGTATTTTATCACAGCAATAGAAACCCTAACAAAGACAGTATCTCTTTTAAAAATTTATCATTTTTATTTTGTGTGCAATGGTGCCTGCATGTTTGTCTGTGTGAGGGTGTCAGATCTTGGAGGTATAGACAGTTGTGAGCTGCCATGTGGGTGCTAGGAATTGAACCCTGGTCCTCCACAAGAGCAGTGCTTTGAACTGCTGAGCCACTTCCCCAGTCCCTTAAGACAATCAATATCTTACTTCTCGTGGAGATGGTTAAGAGAAATAACATATAAGATACTTTGAGATTTTATGTGCTAATGCCACAGCAGGCTCGTTAAGAGCACAGTTTTATTTAATCCACACTACCTCTTCTAGTGTGGCTTCTGTTCCTCATTTTGGAGCTAGGAAAACTAAGTCCAGTGTTGAGGGAAGACTGTGTGCTCAGGAGTGTTGTCTACACAGATTCAATTGCCTGTCTCTAGGATTTGGGCTTTTAATTGCTACATTATCTAATATCTTAGCAGTCAGAAAAACAGGAAGGCTCCCATAAAAATGAAACTCTTAAAGCCTGTTGATAAGTTTCTAGGAAGAAATGGAAAAAAAAAATCCCTACATAGCATTAAAGAGACCCTTTCTGTCTTACTTCACTGGGACTGTGAGCCCATCATCACACCTCAAATATTTACCCTAAAGTTACTTGAGTTAAATGAAAGATGAGTTTTCTTCAATTACTTTTGTGAGGACCAAAGCTGCGAATACAGAGTCATACCTACTAAGAATTATGAATATACCACTAATTTCTAGTACTGTTTATTGCTTAACAATTGCAACCCTGGTGGTTCTATTTAAGCTGAACTTTGACCTGTGCTGACAACCACTGTCCAGCTGTGCCTGAGCGATGACTAAGAGACACAGCAGTCTGCTGTGTCTGCTGATACCAACAGCACCACAGTGGAGCATCTTACACCAGACAAAGGCCCGAATGGACAAAATGATAGTTTTGTCAGTGTCTTCAGGGTTTTCATGGAAACCCCACTCTGCAGATTTCTGTGGTTTCTTTACATTTCAACAAGGTAAACTGAAAAAGCACAACCAAACAATGAACACTGCTTTTGTTGGATTTGCTTTTTTCTTCTGTTATTTTCACTGACAATTTCATACATGTATATAGTGTATTTCAATAATATATTTCTCCCGTTATGCATCTGACATACATTAAGTCACTTCAAATCCTTACATGATAAAATATTCTTTAAGTCTGGACTGTTAAATACTCAAATGCAATTGGTCTTTGCTGCTATGTAGAAATACAATTATTTAATAATATTGAGCTTATAGTCTAAAAGTCTGCCAACAGTTATTTATAGATTCTTGTGGTAAACTCTTTGAGAGACTCCAAAAAACATCAAACATCAACAAGATTTATAACAATAAATCTAAAGGACATAGTTCTTCAAATATAGAACTTAAAAGTATACACCCAAGCACAATGAAACAGAAAATATGAACATCTTGTGGCTTAAAGAAATTCAATTGCTTATAGACCAAAATTCCGTATCACTAGTGAATTCCAGAACATACTACTGTCCCACTTGTGAAGCCAGAATGTACACTTATCAATTATAAATAAAAACAACAATTATTGTAGGCTGGCTGGTTAGTCCCAGGTTGTGTATCCAATGGTGGAAAAGAGGCCCAGGCACCTGTACTGAGTTCTCAGTCTCTGCAGCTCCTCCAGTCTCAGCCGAGGGCCCGCAGAACACACTGGTACGGACACATGACCATGCTGTACTTTCACCACCTTTCGGAACATGGTCCAGGAATGGACTTGTGTGAGGAGAATTCTTAGTGCCCAAGGAAAAGACAAGCGTCTAGAGACCTCAGTTTCCTTAGAACATGCAATTGTTCTTGGAATGTGCTCCTCCCAGATGTAGTGAATAGGAATGAGTTTACTTTAGATCATGGCTTGCTATTATTATACAATTAAATGTTTAAACTACCTATTATAGGCCTCTGTGGTGTGGAAAAACATGTTTTTGCCATGCACAGCTTGTACCTGTGACTGCATACAGCTTGAACTCATGAGAACTTTACCCATGTGATCTTCCTTAACCCTTGGGGTATATATAAACTGTCTGGGGCTCTGGATAAAGTTGGCTATCATATAAAACTTTTGTCTGCCTCATTTGTCAGCTCCAATCCCCCAGGTCCCACCACCTCCAGAGCAGTGATGCCATGTGACTTTCAGAATTTCATCAAGCATGACTCAGATTAAGGGGGAAGACTGCGGGCTCTCCAGACTGCCCTTTCAGGTTCCAAAGTCTGCCAGAGCTTAACTTGACAGTCCTTGGTGTGACATACCATGACATCAATACTCTGGAAGTCACAGCAGATGTATGGTGTGGCTTGCAGAAAGTGATCCGTTTTTAAATTCTGCTATGATCCTTTTGAAAAGGGAAAAAGAGAATTTCAAAGAGAAGTGGCTGTTTAAGTTTAAAAATGACCTCATGGAAGGATCTGCACATTTTAAAGCTAGTCTGGAACTAGATGTGGTGGTGGCAGCTCACCAGAGAGAGCTGTTCACTAGAGATTAAGTCTGGGAGTCTCTGATGCAAGACAGAAGGGAAAGGTCTTACTTTTGTTTAAAAGGATCCCTCTGGAAATGCCTCAGGCAATTCAGCTACAAATTCAGGCCCCGATAGCAGATCTGGGAATATGGGTGATGGGTTGAGTGACAGCTTTAATAATGATGAACATGCCAAACCTTTGTGAGCTTTGCTAACAAAATAATTCCTGACTCACGTAAAGTTTAAGTGAAAGAGGAATGTCACTGTTATTTTCTTTAAAAAGTCTTATGTTTATGACTTTATTAGAAGAAATACAGACACACTGATGGAAATCTAGAACCCAGAGCAGGCACTATAGACAGAAGACACAGTCAAACCCCACAGCAGTGACCGCTGTGAGCACTGGCAGCCGCACCCCTGCGATGCTTCCAAACGGACATTAAAGAGTAGTTCACTACATTTTATTTTCTTACTTTTCATGACTACAAAGTTCATTCACTGTATAGATGTATATACCTAATCTAACCAACTGTGGGCTACAGAGATATTTTGGTTCCTTTCAATTTTTTAAGTAGTAAAAACACTGTAATAAGCATGCAAGTTTGTAACACTTGACACACATGCTTGACTACCTAATAGATTTCTGCAATTCCATGCCTCAAGAGTGCAAGCATTAGCAAAAAATCATTGCCATATGTCTCCACAATGGGTCCATAGGCCTTTTCTCTAAACCCCAGAAAGCTCTGACACCAAAAGGATTGCTAACCAAATAATACGGTACAAAAGAAACCACAATGGTTTGGTATCAAGCCTCATCTGAGTCATGGCAAGCCATGAAGAATTTTTATTAACTGCACATGACCATTTGGTTAGGGGACGCTGCTGAGTTCCCTCTGGGACTACTGTGTAGCATACAGTCCATGGTCTCATGTCCTCACATCATCAGCAGTGTGCCAGACTCTCTTCTTCCTGTTGCTATGTGATGCTGTTCAAAAACTGTCCCTCTGTAAATGTCCACTCTGCCAGAAACCTTATCTTCAGTCTAGACAGTGTCATAGTCTCCACATGCCTTGACATTTTCTAACTTTCATACCTCTAGTTAATATGTTCAATCTTCCCTGAGCATATGGAATAAACTATGATAACTTTAAATGCCCTATCACCTGTATCATCTCTGGGTCAAAAATTGTCCACCTACCTTGTTAGGTGTTGTCTATGTTCTAAATTCTTAGTGGACTCCTTAGTTTTGTTCTGAATAGCTGTAAGAAGCTCTGTCTTTTTAGGGCTTCCCTTTAAGCTTTATTGGTAGGACCAAACAACACTTGGCCCTAACTCTTTCCTTTTCCTTCACTGTGAGACCATCTTTGGTCATCTTAACACACTGTGCTGATAAAGCTTTGCATTTGCACTGGGGAACAGACCTTACTGCTGGTGATACATCCGTTTAGGACACTGGACACTGTTCCATCTAATTCTCTTGGATGTGTGGTTTTCCTCTCACCTCTCTTGGGGCTGCTCCTGTCCTGACTCCTGCCAACCCTTCCCACCTCTGAGTTCTGGGGTTCTCTTCTTTGTTGAGTCTGGGGGGGGGCTGCCTCATTCATCTTTTCTAACTAATGACTTAGCAAGTTTCTTCAAGTGGTTTATGCACATTGCTATTTCAATGTACATTACTTGTTAAGATGAGTATTTCCACATTGTTGGACAGTAGAATTGCTTAAGTCCTTACTTTATATTTCCATCAAAAATTTAGTTATGCACTATGGCGATATACTATTTATGATTTAATAAAGCTTGCCTGAGGTTCAGAATGCAAAGCTACCCACAAGCCATAGAGCCAGGCAATGGTGATGCACACCTTTAATCCCAGCAGCCATACTAGCTAGCCAAAGAGCCAGGTGGTGCTGGCACACACCTTTAATCCCAGGACTCAAGAGACAAGCAGATGGATCTCTGTTCTCTTTAGGATCCAGTCCTAAAGAGAAACAGCTCACACAAAGGTGATCTCAGCACTTGGGACCACACGCCTTTAATCCTTATACCTCCCCAGGGAGGTATAAAAGGAAGAAGCAAAGGGTCTACATGTGCAGATTTAGTTTCCAGACAGGGAGAGCTATTGTTTCTGAGGAACTGTGGAGATAGCATTGCAGTCTGAGGACTCGTGGAGCCAGAGTCACCCTTTCAGCCTGAGGTAGAGGTTAGAGCTAATGGCTGGCTGCTTTGCTTATCTGACCATCAGCTTGAACCTCAATGCCTGTCTCTGGGTTCATATTATCCATGTTATAGTGCACAAAGGCTGAAAATTCTTTTCGTATTAACATTCTCAGGTGTCTTGAACACAAGTCTTTGCTGACTGGTAGAAATGCTAAGCCATTCATTACGGCAGATGGAAAGGAGGTGAAGACCGAGCGAGTAACAGATGACGCTACCTACCCTTGGGCCAGATCACCCCTTTGCTTTTAAACCCTCAGTGCTCCCTATAACCTTGAAAATGGAAACCAAACGCGCCTGTCACTGCTCTGCCCTTACCAGTTTCCACATTTACACCCCCAGCCCCCTTCTCTGTGTTGCTCAGAGGCCTTGCCAAATAGCTGGGCCTACAGGCATGTGACACTGTACCCAGCTCTTCCACTTCCCCCTAAGTCTCTTTCTGTTGCTTTTAATTTTTTTTTAACATGGATACTATCTTTGTATCCTTTGGAGATGCTCTTAAATGTTCTATCTGTAGATATGTATATTGTCTGCTGCTCAATTCAAGTTTCTCACCTTACACCATTCTATTCACCTCTCACATCAACTGTGTACTTAAGACAATTGAAAACCACCATGTCTGCAATACACTTCCTGGAAGTGTCTTCTGGATCCTTGCTGGTTATGCTAATGACTAGTGACTGCTAGTGGGAACTATGGCTTTGGTGTTTGCCAGTATTTACCCATCGGGGACCAGAGCTAGAGCTCAGTTGCTTACCTGACAAGCATGGAGCTCTGGGTTTGATTCCTCAGCACCATATAAAACCTGGCACAGTGCCACACGCCTGTAATCCTGGTGCTTGGAAGGTAGGAGTGGGAAGAAGGTCAAGGTCAGCCTGGGCCAAATGAGACTTTGTCAAAAAGCAACAGTAAAAACAAAACAAAGTCAAATCCAAAATGTATGCTATTGTGGTAGTTTGGAAGAAAATGGCCTCTAAAGGGAGTGGCACTATTAGGAGGAGGTGTGGCCTTGTTGGAGGAAATAGGTCATTGTGGGGTGAGCTTTGAGGTCTCTTTTGCTCAAGCTTCCCTCAGTGTGACTGTCAGTCAACTTCCTGTCTACATCTGCAAGATGTAGAACCCTCGCTCCAGCACCACATCTGCCTGCACGTTGCCATGTTCCCCGCCATGATGGTAATTGACTGAACAAGCCACCCAACCAAAGTTTTTCTTTATAAGAGTTGCCACTGTCATGGTATCTTTTCACAGCAACAGAAAACCTTAACCGAGACAGCTATAGTACCAAGAAAGACAAGTGGCCCAAGGTAGGTGTATGTTAAATATTGGCTGGAGTAGTGGTCACTTAGTGCCGTCCGTCCGTCCACCCACCCACGTGCACACACACTCAAGATTACTGGAAAATGAACAACTAGTTAACAAAGTTTCATTTATATTGGAATCTCTGATAATCTCTATGTATTTCTGTGTCATATTTGTTGTAATTTTAAAAAGAGAAAGATGCCATGTGAAAGAGTTCAAGCAGAGGGGCTCTTTTTACTAGGGGAAAGGGGATCATAAAAAGGGAAAGGGGAGGGGCCCAGCCTCTGGGGACAGGAGCAGTAGGAGAGAGGAGACAGAGGAAAGGGGGGTGGGGTGGGTGGGCAGGGCCCTTTGAAAAGAAGGAAACACTGAATAGGCACAGGTGTGTTATTAATGACAGCAGCTGAGGGTGTATCTTGTCAGAACGCCAAGGACAGGCCAGTAGAGATGCCTAAACACTAACAGTGTTAATACTCATATAAGTTTCATTTAGAAGACACTCTTGTCACTATTACCAAACACTGAGATCTCATTTTTAGTATACCTTTTTATAGCAGAGAGCTAATACTCTTTAGAAAAAGACTTCTGATTTTAAAAAAAAAAACAAGCTCTGACTTTATTAAACAGCAAGATGATGGACAGTTACACAGTATTGTGGAAATTCAAAATAGATAAGCATTGATTAATATTCAGAGAACACAAACATCATTTACTGAACGATTATTTGAAGGCTACAAATTCTGCCCACTAACACTGTTTGCAACTTCATCCTCCAAGATGAATGTGTTCTTAGATGTGTGCAGAGCTGAGGAATGAGGTCAAGGGGAAGCTTATGTGCTCTCCTTTGTGATGCACACAGTTATCTTCGTGTTAGGTGTGGTGATATTTATGATTTATTAAGCTTGTCTGAGGGTACAGAACGCAAAGTTAGCCACAAGTCATAGAGCCAGGCAATGGTGATGCACACTTTTAATCCCAGCAGCCATACTAGCTAGCCACAGAGCCAGGCAGTGGTGGCACACACCTCTAATCAAGACTCAAGAGATGTGCAGATGGATCTCTGTTAGCTCAAGGTCACAACGAGCTACACAAAACTTATCCAGTGCTAAAGAGAAACAGCTCACATGAAGGTGACCTCAGCCTTTGATCCCAGCACTAGAGAGGCAATACAAGGAAGACACAAAGGTCTTGTGAGAGACTTTTTCCAGCCACACTGAGGAGAGGCAGGAGTCTGACTGTAGTCTGAGGATTGTGGAGCTAGCTGGATCAACCTTTCAGCCTGAGCTAGATGTAAGAGCTGGCTGCTTTGCTTATCTGACCATCAGCTGGAACCCCCAATATCTGCCCCTGGGTTTTTATTATTCATGTTAGAAATTCTGGACATGAAGCATGAGTGTCTGTAATCCTAGCAACCCTATGAGGAGGTGGATGGTAGAGACAGGAGAATCCCTGCAACTTCACAAGCCAGCTGGCCTGTGCACACAGAGGATAAAGCCTAAGAGAGAGCATCCCAAAGAGAGGAGAAGGCATGGGTCAATGGGCAGGTTGCTTTTGGCTTCTCATGTACATGAGACAGACAGGCAGCAACACTGACATACACAGTGGAAAACACATGCCACAAACACATCAAGAAAAACAGAAACGAGGTGGGCCCTGGCAGGCACCACTGGGAGGAGGGAGCAGGAGATGAAGAGACGGGAGGGGAGTCATGGAGGAGCTGAGTGGTGCATGTGCTGTGGAAAGAGGTGGGGCTGGCGATTATGACAGCAGTGAGGGGCACGAGAGAAGGCTGAGGTCGACAGTAGATCACTTTGTAGCCCAGTGGGGAGGATGGGGTGGTATGCAGCGGCTTGGTGCTTACACAGATGCAGACTCAGCCCCTGAACAAGTTGCTGGGCCATGGGATCACCCTGCCACGGGGAAATGGTGGAGGCCAGAGATGAGGAATGGTCTGCTTTTGAGATTGGATGTCCTCAAATGAACACTATGTCCTGTGATGCTGCTGAGGGCCATCTGTGGGTCAGTTGCCCTGATGTGGCTGGGGTTTGGGCTGATGTCTGAGGACTGTGTTATTACCTAACTACATGTTCATGGCCTGTCCTTGATGGTGTCTGGGTCTGTGGTCCATGTTGCCACTGATGGTCAAGCTGAGGTCCCTGGTCTGCACTGCTGCCTGAAGTGTTGATGTTAGCTGCCATGCTGTCACGGGGGTCATTACTGATGTGAGCTCCCATCCGAGGCCAAGGTGATGTCTGGTCCATGCTGCTACAGAGGGCCACGTCTGTGATCTTACTGTAGCCTGATCTGTGTCCATGCCCATGATCTGTGCTGCAGCCTCAATCCATGCTGACATCTGTGGTCCCTGCTGCATCAGAGGGCCATGTCTGGGTCCATGGCTCTACCGTAACCAGGGGCACTGTTTGTGGTTTGTGCTGACACCAGAAACCACGTAGAAGCCCATGGTCCATGCTTCCAAGGACCATAAAGAGCACAAGAGCTACTTCGGCAGTGATGCTGATAACTGCAGACGCACAGTTGAGAAAGAGGGACATGGAAGTCTCCTGTGACAACCCCTATCTCTGCCCCAACCCCTCCTGCCAAAACAGTGATGGCCTAAACAAGAAGTGATGAAAAGAACTGTTAAAAATGGTAATAGGATGCTGAAGTGTCATTCTCTACCTTGGGTGGCTTCCAGCAGGAGTAAGGGAGGGGAAGTACTCAGTCTATTGTAAGGGGCAGGCCTCTCAGTATATAGATAACAGACTGGGTTTTCTTTTTCTTTTCTTTTCTTTTTTTTTTTAGCTGGAGGAGAGATCACAAGTGTGTGTGTGGAGGTGGGGGTGGGGGTGGAGGTGGGTGCTGTTAACAGGGAAGGACTGGGAAGCCATGTGATGGGGGGTATGATGGGAAATCCCCAAAGAATCAATAAAAATATTATGTTGAAAAAAAGGAAAATAGAACAGAAAGAAAAAAATAATAACAAAGAGACCATGGATATAGAAAAACAGAACTCTGAACTTTGTTAACAATGTGTGAGATCTAGTGAATCTGTTTTTCTTTGAACTTGTGCTTAAAATTATTTTCAATCATTTTCAAAAAATTTAATAGTGAGTTCACCTCGTTTAATGCTAACCAGTGATAATGAAGGTATTATTTGTTACTCTGAATTTAATAAATGGATAAATTAAGATGAAACTGAGTTTATTTGCTATTAATATAAATAAACATATTTCAAGACTAGGATGCTGAGTACTTCTACTAAAATTAGTTTCTCTTGTGCATTTTATCTGTTCATGGAGAAAACTAGAGTAAGTTAGACAGGCCAGCCAGGACAACACTGGAAACTCCTGAGAAAAAGGGAAGAAACTCATTTGGATCACTTCCCTTGGTTACACAGGATCAAATCCTTACCAGGAGAAAGAGGTGTTCTGGGAAGAACCCCTGTCATGGCCATGTAATTTGCTAGCAGACAATAGTATGTATTCTTTATTGGCTGTATATATCGGCTGACATGAAGTAAAGTAAGAATGGGAGGAAGCAACACTTGACCAGCCAGGACCATAGGTTTAGTGTTGCATGAGGTTGAACTGGAGTCTGAAGCTAGAGAATTAATTACCAGTTACTATGTTTCCCCAAGAGATAAAATAAAAAGCTATTTGACAGGATGGTGTTCCAAGGGCAATGGGCTATTTCAAACACATTCAATTACCCCGTGCACAGAGAGAAGAGGTGAAAGCTGAGTGGCCCTGCCATGATCTCTGGACAGACAGAAGCAGATGGACAACTCTTTAGAGAAACCACAGAGTCAAAGTAAAACTCTCAGACGGTGAACTCTGGTGAAAACCACCATACTATGGAATTGACGGTTACTACTTAAAGTTTTTATGATTAGAGATGTGAATGACTTGTGGGGCGGTGGTGGCTCACGCCTTTAATCCCAGCACTTGGGAGGCAGAGGCAGGTGGATCTTGGTGAGTTTGAGGCCAGCCTGGTCTACAGAGCTAGTTCCAGGGCTACACTGAGCAACCCTGTCCTGAAGAGGAAAAAAAAATGTGATTGACTATCAATTGGTCCTAGCAATACGTGTGCATCTGTTTTACAATCAGAGTTATCAGGCAGTTTCCTGGTAGGATTCAGTCCCAGGGGTGGGGGTGGGGGTGGGGGAGCTGTTCCTAAAACCATAAGTTCAAACATTGCCTCTCCCATCTGAGCTGCATCTAGTTCCTTCCGTTGTAAAATTAGGATGATCTCACCCTCATAAAGTTGTCATGAGGCTAAACAACACATGTGTCTAATATGGTTTGTAGCAACCCTTTTCCTTGTGAGCCACACAGAATAGAACAGCCACAGGGAGAAATGCTGTTGACATGAATGTCTGATTTTAAAGTATTCACCTTTCTTACATGTACTGAAGGAAGGCAGGCAAACCAAATGTTTTCTTTTTTCAATGCCTGAGGCATGGAGACGTAGAAGTGGGTAATGAACGTATTGTAGATGGTTTCAGAACTTAACATGGATTCAGAATTTTTTCTTATAGAAAGCAATAGGCTGCCTTTAAAATTTATGAGTATTTCAATGAAAGTGAGGGGGTAAGGGGAATTCCATTTTTTTCGCTATTTAAATTATAGAACTTGTTTCCATTGTGACTAGGTTTGGGGGTCATGTAGCTGACCCAGCAAAGACAAGTACAGGGTGAGCCAATCACAGCCTCCAGGACATGTGTCACAGACGGTTAAGAGAACATAAGCAGGGGTTGCCCAACCATAAGCAGTATTTTAAGATGTTCACTTTGCTCCTTTTAGCTACATAAAATTTTAAAGCTGGGATGCTGATGTAAAATAGAGTAGCTGTTATTCACAGTACATACTGTGTGATGCCCTGGGACTCTTGTTTACCATTTATGTTGCAAAACCCAGCACACTACCCATGCTAAGCTCACAAGCTACATCTGCCTTGGCAGCTCTTTGCAAAGAGTGATGAGAAACTCAATTTACACCAGATGGACTGGTGGTAACAAGGGCTTTTACTGTTCTTTTCAGTGGGATCTTTTCAGTCAAACTGTAACTAGCTAGTATTATATTTATATACAAGGTCTCTTTTCCTTACAGATGTATTTTCTTACTCAGAGCCAACCAGTCAATTCATTATGTTTCAAAAAATTGCAATGAGCTGAGTGGTAGTGGTGCCCTAGGGAAGCAGAGGCAGGCTTGTGAGTTTGGGGCCAGCCTGGTTTACAGAGTGAGCTCCAGGACAGCCAGGGCTACAAAGAGAAACTTTGTCCTCAAAAACCAAACCAAACAACAACAACAACAACAACAACAACAACAACAACAACAACAACAACAACAACACACACACACACACACACACACACACACACACACACACACACACACACACACACACTGAAAGGCAGCAGAAGCAGAATAGTCAAATGTTAGAAATAAATGTGGAGCTGAAGGACTCATAACTTTGTAACAAAATTCCCTCTAAAGTAACAGAACTAGAAAATTGATAGACACTTCTACCTCTAGAAAAGAGTTTAGAGTCTGTGCTAACCAACTTTTTACTAAGGTACAAAGACCATTCAATGACTAGGAAGTCCCCACTCCTGGTTCACACCCTGTATGCAAAAATGCAAAATTAGTCAAAATGCATCAGGAGCTTCTGGGGCTTGAGAGTGGGGAGGAGAGGCTGGGTTCCAGGAGACATGGCCCTTGCGAGGGAGCTCTTCACTTCTGGATCCAACCATGTCATGTTCTAATGCATGCCCTCTTTTGTTGAGAGCAGAGGTTTGTTCTCCAACACGTCTGCCCCATTCCTCCTTTTACCTATCTTCGGGTGCACCTAAACTTGCCAATCTTAGTCCCCTCCCCATTGTCCCTTGCAGGAGCAACTGACATGGCCTCCCATGATTCTTTGCATCTGCCTCAGGTACATTCGTTTTCCATTCTTTTGGCATGGTTCACCGGTAAATATTAGTCCTGAAGTAAGAATACAGATGATTGGCCTTTGTCCCTTGTTCCTGGCAAAGAACTTTTTAAAATATGGAAGTGGGGCTCCGCAGTTAAGAGCACTAATTGCTTTTCCAGAGGATCCAGGTTCAATTCCCAGCACCCACATGGTGGCTCACGACCTTCTGTAATTCCATTTCCAAGAAGTCTAGTGCCCTCTTTCTGCCCCCATTGGGCACTGCATGTACACGGTACACAGACATACATGCACGCAAAACACTCATATACATAAAAGCAAAACACTCATATACATAAAGTAAAAATAAATCTAAGCAACAAAGAAACCAATCCTACCTTCCAATCTCCACTGTAGAAGAACATTGTTTTGCTGCTGTTGTTTTTTTTTTTTTGGACAGGGTTTCTCTGTGTAACAGCCCTGGCTGTCCTTGAACTTGCTTAATAGACCAGGCTGGCCTCAAACTCAGAGATCCACCTGCTTCTGCCTCCCAAGTGCTGCGATAAAGGTGTGTGCCATCACTGCTCAGTCAAGAAAAACACTTTTAATATGCCAATAAGATGACTGGGAGCTGGGGACCCTATATAGTTTGGGGATGAGGACTTTCTGCCAGGGAGATTAAGCTAGGGGTTAAGGTTTCAAGCTTTGAGCTCTATTCTCCAACTCCACAGGCGAGGAGAAGTTACTGAAACGGACAAGCGGCACCAAGTTCTTTAAGGAGAGAAACACGCAGAGCACGCAAGCAGCGCCTTGTCCATCACCAGCACAAGAGATGCCACACTCTTGCCAGGTGACTTGCTATTCTGTCAAAATCCCTGACAGAGGGCAGAACATGATTCATCAGATTGTCAGTGCAGAGCAGACTTCAAACACTCAACAAGGGACATGCCACACTTTCTGTTTCTATCAGGTAACCTGGAGGCTTCTGGGACCTGACAAGATAGGCCAGGCCTACCAGATTGACAAGAAAGGCCACACGGGCACTGAAGAGAGTCCTACCTGCGAAGAGGCTAACCGTCCTTTCTTGTTTTCAGAAGGATTTTCACTGAGCTTGCCCGCTTTATTGCTTGAGCTGCACTTGTAACACGTCCATCGTGTTTGGCCTTCAGTTTCTAAGGTGCATTCCTTGCTTTGTAGGCAGAATGAATGATACAAGTGGCCACAGCTACAAAATGAAGACAAACAATTTGTACTTTTCCTTAGTATAAAGTCCATAAACATGAACCAGGATAGGGTAGGGTGGTACATCTGCATGTGATAAAGAAAACCCCAAATGAACTAAGGACAAGAACCAGAGGGGACATTGATGTCCTCCTCTCCTAAGAACCCAGTCGCCTCCTTGAATTCCTAAGTGGCGAGTAGGCATGTCTCCACAGTCCTTGAACTGCACAGGCTGAGACAAGGCAGTGTTCAATCTCAAACTGTGGCATTCTGAGAGCTGTTTTCAGGTGGTTTTGTTTGTTTGTTTGTTTTGCAATTGGGAAAAAAATCGTGAGTATTTGAGTGGCTTGGTAAAAACTCACCATATTCAAGGCAGATTATGACTTGAAACACTGACACAAATGACACACTCTGAAGCTGTGCCACTGTTCCTAAGGAGTCCTGAAGCTGGCTACTGAGGGTGTCTCTCAGTAGACATTTCTAGATCTGCCTTTTCTAACCAGAAACACTGGATGAGTGTAGAAGACAATCTCTTTCTTGTCTAGTTTCCCTTCTTGATGCTGTTTCTTTCTGTGTGGAACCTGCTTCTCATACACTTGTCTTTCCTCTTCCTAGACCTGCTCTTTTAGTTGTTATTTCTAATCTCAAACCTTTAAACACCATGGGCTCATGGCTGCCAGGTGTACATGGCCAGCCCAGGTGTCTCTTCAGCTCTATGTCTCTGTCTCCTTGAGAACTCTACCCTGATGTCTAATAGGAGTCTTCATTTAACATATCCAAACCCAAGCCTCTAACTCCCATGAACTCCATTTCCATAGCACAGCTATCCCTCTACATCTCAGTAACAGGGACTGCCTTCTTCCAGGTTCTCAGGCAGAACCTTGGTGTCCTCTAAACTGTTTTCTGCCTTGTACACAATGAAAGTGTCCATAAGCAAATCCTGTTGGTCCCTCGCTCACATGGTACCCAGAGTTCTCACTTCTTAGTTCTTTGCTAACAACTGCACTGGGCCATCTCTCATTACAGGTTACCGAAGTGCTCTTAACCACTGAGCCATCTCTTCAGCCCCAAGCCTGCTTTCTTACGAAATCCAGTTGTCACCTGCTCAAGGGTGGTACCAACCACAATGGTCTGGGCTCTCACACAATAATCAGTAATTAAAATAATGCCCCACAGGCTTGCCTACAGGTCAATCTTATGGAGGCATTTTCTCAACTAGGTTTGGTTTGTGTTAAACTGACAAGCAGGTTCTCAGTAAATGACTTCTGAAGCAGTGGGCTCCTCACTCACCTCCAGACCTGCCAGCTTTCCTGCACAGCTAACACTTACTCATGCCAGGCATTCGGTGACAATCACAAAACCTCAAGATGTATTACTGTTACTATCTCAACCCACAAACAAGGAAGCTAAGATAGAAACAGATAAAGTTAACTTGTCCAAAGTCTGAGTTAGCGCATAACAGCCAACATTTGAAATCAGAAGTTGGACAAACTCTCTTCGGTCCTGATCCTAACCTCGACACTGTGTCACTTGTATATGAAATGTCTCCTCTCTTTGTACTGCACTTTAAATATTATCTGTGTGTTACTGATCCCTAAGTATCTGTTTCTGGTCTCAATACGGCTCTAGATTTCTGACAGAAGCACGACTGTTAGATAATCCTACTCAGAATGGAGCAGCTACCCCACGCCTCAGATCTGCAGGACAAAGTTACCATTTCCCCAGTTCCTTACACTGGTTCCTCCTCAGATAAGGGTTTCCCGGGTCAAAGGCCTAGCTTCCACGTCCACGTCCAATGCACCAGCAAGCTGTCACCACACCTTTCAGAGTCCACTGTGAACCCAAACACTTTCAACATATTCACCTCTGTGTGTCAGTCTGCTCAAGGCCATCCCTGAGAGACACATTCATTCCCTTGTGCTTTCTTGACACAGCACTATTGTCTGGTACACACTTCATCCTCCCATTCTACAGCCTTCTGTGTAATTTTCATCTTAACTCTGATTATACAGATTCATGTAATGTCTGAGAGCCACCACCCCCTCCCCCACTCCCACACAGACCCTAAGGGCTGTGGGGCAGGGACTCTTGCCTATTTCAGCTGCTGCTTGAATGGCTGACCGTGCATGGTCACATGCACTGCTGCTTGGCTGCCCTCTCTTACCTAAAGACAATGATTTCATCAGCCATTTCTTGGCGTCTTTTGTACTGTTGTAAACATATAGAACAGTAGTCCTGTTTGGGGTTGAGTCCCCTGGAGACTGAAGCCCTCAGGTTACACAGTGACCAGTGGAGGTCTTGGTTCAGAAGGCTGGTCGTTGTTTCCAGCAAGGTCTACAGAAGGTCAAAAGAAAAGGTTAAAACAAAGGACAGGGACTAATGAACAGTACAACAGAAACTAGAGCACTCTACAGAGAAGATGAGATGACCCAACATCTCAAGCAGGACCCACACTCATGCACAGTGATGATGAATGTCCACATTAACTGCTCACATCTGTCACTAGCTCCTAGGAAATGTACTCTTTGCCTTCTGTGGCTCAATTCAGTACTGATGGCTTTCAGATGACTTCTCTCTTGATGACTCGGACAGTTGTGATAAGAACAGCCTTGATCCCTGGCCTGTTATGGAAACTGACGAATGGCAGTGCTTCAAATAACATTTCACTGGGAAGCTAATGGTCATTATTCAGTGTTCATTTCCCCTGGGCAGATTGCATTTTCTGATGAGCACTTAAGAGTCACTTGAGGTTGCCCGAGACCCTGTCATCTGTCATTAAGACATTTTCACCACTAACGCATTAGGTCACTTTAAGGCTGCCTATGCTGGTAAAGTTCTTTCCTACCATATTAATTCTCAACCTTCACATAGATCATTGAGACATGCAGTCAGGTTCTTTCTGTCAGTCCAAAAGGAAAGAGACCTGGACACAGCCCACCTCCCTGCTATACAGTTCAGCTCTTCAGCTTTACCTATAATGTAAAACTTTTACTTAACTGTCCATGAGGCATACTAACTAGCCTCGCCCTTCTCTCTACTTCTATGACTTCCCTGGTTGTTCTTAGCTTTCCTACCACTTCTCAGGGCCTGGGTCTGAGAGAGAATGGGGCCTCCCTGTGCCATCTGAACCAAAACTTCAATTCTTAAAGAAAACATTTAAGAAAAACTCTGCCTCTCACTCCTAAACTCTTAACAAAAAACAGACACTGTATCTAACACACTAGATGGCATTTCATACTTTGTTCCTAAGGGAAAAAGTGTACAACACCAAGCCAGCTCTAACTGAATCTTAACAGCTATAAGCACTCTTGAGTTAAGAGAAATATAATGACAGTTTCTAGTTAGTAGCAATATTGCTTCAGAATACTTGAATGAACATTTAGTTTTACTTTACTATTTTCTGTAATTCTCTGACCCCTTTTATAGGTTAAAGAATTTTTAAATTAATCATTTTCCTAGAAAGTTTAAAATATGGTAAATTATTGGTCTGATTGCTGATGAATCATAACACAAGATGCATTTCAGTATTCTGTGTGTATACATGAATGCACAAGCATGTAAATTAAGTTCATAGGAAACTTAGAAGTAGTGAAAGGTACATATGTATCTCAATCTACCTTATTTTTAGTAAGTTGTAATTTTCAAAGACAAATATTCAAGCAGAAGGAAAGAAAAGAATAGAAAAGGAAAACATAAGTGTTTTCTCTATTTAGACAAACTTGGATCAGGCAGCTCACTCACTTGCTCATAGTTAAAGGTGTCCAACATCCCCAGAATAAGGCCCTGGATTTCTCCAAGTTTTCCTTTCCCATAAATCGGGTCCTAAAAGGGGGGGAAAAATGTTAATTGTTATGGTTCTTGGCTTTTAATATCACAGTAAGTGCTTGTTACAGCTGGTTGGTGTTGATACCCCTGCGATAACAGCTCACTTTGTAGCTCAGGCTTGGAACTTGTGAGGTAGGCCAGACTAGCATCAAACTTGTAATCTTCCTAAGAGCCAGATTTACGGGAGTGGGCTACTGTGGCCAGCCTAAGCACTAGCCTAGAACATACTTGTTGTCCCATGAACCCTTCCCCAGAAGGTGCTTAATTGCTTTCTCTTTGGACATCTAAAATATTTTGGAAGATAAAATGGAGGTTACCCAAGTCCCTTCTATGAACATCTTTTTTGCAAGTCTAATCAAACATTTTATCACTTCTTCTTCTCTCAGAAGCTTCTTTGTATTAAATACCAACTCTTCCTCTCCAAGTTCTTATTTACTCACTGCACACTGCATGAAAATAATTGTTATGGAAGAATACCAGAATGTGTGTAACAATTCCTCAGTGCTCACATGTTGCACCTCTTGGTTAAAACTAACTAAATCCTAAGCTTTCAGTGTGTGTTTTTATTTTCATAATAAAGCCATTACTGACAAATCACAGCTATTTAGAAACCAGGTCTCTCTACTATTTTTATTTATTATGCATAATCCTGGAAACACTAGGTGAACCAAAATCTCTTCAAAACCTCTAAACTGCAGTCCTCCCAACCAGAGACCGATGACTCTCATAGATATGACTTCAGCCTTGTTTCTGGAAAGGATGCATTTCTTAGTGTTTACAATTGATCACCTTACATCTATTTTTTGACTTAATGTTATATTGTGAGTATGCTCTGATATTATCGAATATTTCTGAAAACTATAGGAGTAATGGTACAATACAATTGTTTACCTAGTCTTCCTGAGCCATTGCGTCCAGGGCCTCCTCTTCCCCAGCCCCATGAACTAGTACTCCTTGACTAGACTCTTGGTCGCAATCTTCGATTCTGTTTTAAGGAACATCTCCAGAAAGGGAATTACAGACTAGAGGACAGTTTTGTGGCTGCAGGTATATACTGTATTGACGAAGTGTTCTATCTAAAATGCATTATGCAGTTTTCCAGTTTCCCTCTTCAGCATATTTTGTACCCCCTTAAACCTTGTCTTTGACTAGACTGATAATTACAGTTTTAGGAATTGCTAACAAATGAGCATGTCAAGCCTAATATGATGTTATGTGAGACACAAATGAGTTTTGTCAAATAGAGAGACCTGGGCACACAACCATGATCCAAGTAGGCAGTACTTGTGAAAGGGGTAAGAAATGCCAAAGACAGCATGAAAACACCATACTGTCTGCTGCACCCCATGAGCCGACACTTGCATGTGATTCGACAGTGCACACTGTAAACAATAGAACGGATTGTGTCTGTGTATGTAGACTTTGAGCACTGCAACTGTTTCCTAGACAATGGTTTTATCACAACTACCTACATATCATTTCCACTGTGCTAGGTGTGGTAAGGGAGAGCCAGGCACAGTGATACAATGTGATCCTAGAGCTCGGGAGGTGGAGGCAGGAGGAAATTGAGTTTGAGGACAGCAAGAAGCAAGCATATGAGTAAGCATATAAGTGGGCAGGATGCACAGGTTTTACGCAAACTCATACTTTTATATAAGGGATGTGAACATGCAGACATCTGTTATCTTTGGGAATTCTCAGAACCCAACAGGTACAGCAGAGTCACTGAATACACTTCACTGGCATCTTTCAACACCTTCGGTGAATGAAGATGCTGAGTCTGGGAGAGCAAACTCTGCTAAAGAGCTGTTGTGTCAAAAGCTGCAATTTGTATCTAGAAACTTCAGAGACCAAGTTTTCATGGTCTCCCACACTTATGCTGTGCTCCCAAGTACAGACATATAAAAACTGAATGACTGTGCGAAATGTCTCTGGCAACTCTGGTGAGTCTGTAAAACTTGGTAAATTTTACGTTAGAGTTCGCTCCCTTTCAATCACAGCTTCTGGTGTCAGCTCTGGAAGGCTGGGCAGTGCAGCTTCTGATGGAGACTAGACCCAGACTGTGGGTTTTTCTGGAGTAGTATGGAGCTGTCTTTCATGGATTCGATTCCTCTTGTGCTTTCAGCTGTGAGATGATGGTGAAGCAATGGAAAGACAAAATAGCTCTGCATTTCTGAACTAATTACAATACACAAGGGCTTTACAGGCCCTATCAACTTGAGTCTCGGTCTCCACTGAAGAGCCCTGTACCAGTGGTGATCACTCACAGATCCAGCTCATATCCCAGATGTGGACTCTGGAAAAGCAACTCATACTACACATCCACCAGTCAACTTCCTCTCTTCATTTTCCTTGCATAAAAGTAAATCTGTGTAATGCCTTTCCTCTTTATTTAATTATGCTCTGGTGAAGTTCCCAATAGACACACTTGTTTCTTAGCCACAGTGTCTTCTGATAGTACAATACTATAAGCATCCAATTTAACATCTATTCTAACCTGCCAGTCAATGTGCTATGGCATTAATAGTTTTGGAGTTTAACAAGAGAGATCGAAGGATAAAGATACCCAATTGTTTGTTTGTTTTTTTGACACAGGGTTTCCCTGTGTAGCCTTGGCTGTCCTTGAAGTCATTTTTGTAGAACAGGCTGGCCTTGAACTTACAAAGATCCACCTGCCACTGCTTCCTGAGTGCTGGGATTAAAGGCATATACCATCACCACCCAGTGAATAAAGATGTCTTAAAAGGTTAAATTCAGAGAAAAAGGAGGCATCTTTATAGGTCATTTCTATATTTACTTCATTATACATAATTTAAAAGGGAAACCAGGAAAACTACTCATGCTGAGGCAACACATCAATTAGAGAATCGAGGTGAGCACAGGCTTCAAGGACAGCATCTGGCAGCCACCAACTCTCACAATTATTCTAGCTAGTCTTCATGAAAAAGCTGCTGGCTTTCCCTGTAAGTTGCCATTAACTGTGGAGGAAGACACACTTGGTGCCCACATACAGTTTCAAAAGCTCACTGGAAAAAGATGTGGTTGTCACTTTCCCCTATTGCTCTCTTGAACTCAGAGCTGGCTTTACTCTTGTACATTTACACAGGTTCTAGAACTGCCACACTCATTATGAAGCTTTCTTTCTCCACTGCTGAGCCATCTTGTGGCTACATCCACTGATGTCTCTCTAACTTAAGAGTTCGAATAAGCGGTCCTTACAGCTTCCTTCCTTACCATCCACTTAAGCTCCTGGAGAAGCTGTGCAATTCAGGCCTCAGGCATCACTTTGAGTAAACACACACCAGTTAAGACAGTCTGAATGTTCTCCACATGACTATCCTCAAACATTAATTTATTTCAGCTGTATGTAGGCAAATATGTGTCTAAATAACTGCCCCTCCCTCCCTTCTCCACAGGGGATTGCTAGATTACTATGAACATGAAAAATATATCAACTCATGTTAGATAGGGTAGAAGGACAGAGACGTGAAGCCAGAAGACCGGTTTCTCACCCAGAAGCAGTCAACTGGGGCAATTTCAGAATGGTACCTTCCTCTCTGAAATGTGATGCTTGCTGTTCAAGGATCAAAAAGACAACAACAAGGACAAAGACTCTATGATGTGGGTGTGGTTTATCAACACAGTGTGATGTGCTGGACACTCAACTAAGTCCTCAGTGCAGCAACCCTGGGCAATGTTGGGATCTATAAGAGGTCCACTGGTAAGTGTCTGCATCACTGTAAACAAAACCAACATAGTGAGAATATCAGAAATACTAAGGCAGTTCGATGCCATGCTGTTCCCCGGAGTACTCTACCAAAGACCTGTGGCCATTCTGCATTCTTTTTGGCTTTTGTTTTAGGAGTGCAATCATTCCCTCGTGCACAAGCCCTTCCCATATGATGTCATACACTATGAGGTCTTCACCGGAGTGAGACTGACATATGGCCTTGGTATCCTCAAACTGGGAGCTACATAACAACATTCTATTATAAAAGTGTCTAAGAGGTCAACAAGGAAAACCCACTGGAACTGAGGAGAGATTACCCAAAATCAAAGTCAAAAGGTCCAATGAGCTCATACAGAATTCAATTCTGATATGCCAATAACATACTGCTCACAGTGGTACCTAAAAGAGAACTATTTAGCTACATATTATCTATAAAGAAATATATGATGTATATGAGAAAATATCTACAAAACACATACCTGATCAAGGCCTTTATCAAAATGTAGAAAGAACATTTCAGAGGCCCAGACAAGAGAGCAAATGTCTCAAATAAAAAGCGAGCAAAAGTTCTGGAACAGACATCTCACTAACAAAGACAAACAGCTTAAGGAATCTATTCAGCATGTCACTGAGAACTGACTATTTAAAAAGAAGATCTGCTCCAGGTCCAGGCCAATCCTGCACATCTTGCAATGGGACCCAGCCTGGTGAATTTTACCCTCCCTAATCTTCTAGCCCAGGTGATTCAACCAGTGCCTGGCCTGGCTTGGGCCAGGATGCACTTCTTGTGGCCAATTCAGCCTCTCTGTGACCACCTGACCTCAGCCCTCCTGTACCACATCCAGCCTCCAGGCCCAGCATGCCCTGCTCTCATGCTGCCATCCTCTTGCTATTATGTGTGGACTGGGGATAAGCAATGGAGCTGTGCCAATTGCTCAGGACAGCAGACAGCAGACAGTTCTTAAGATGGACAGTGTTTCCCCATCTGTGAAAGACAAATCCAAACATTATCTCTCAAGAGAGCGCTTGTGGACACTCATTTATTTACACAAGCAATCAGTTGAACTAAACACATGATAACTAACTTGTTCCTCAAAAACACTTAAATGGAGGAAAATTTAAAATGATGTAATCAAAAAAGAGCATCAGGGAAAGGGAGTAGTCCACGTCTGTCACTCAGCACAGGGAGTGCATTTAGCTTCTCTATCCTTCGGATTTTCCCCTTTGTAGCACATGCATTACTTTTACTTTTTTGAGACAGGATCTATTGTAGTCCAGTCTGGTCTTGAACTAGCTATATAGCCAAGGATTACTTTAGACTTTTAATCCTCTTCCCCACCTCCAGGGTGACGGCTCTGCAGGCACACACCCGCACCCAGGGTGACGTCTCTGCGTGCACCTGCACCCGTGGTGACAGTTCTGAATGCATGCACCTGCACACAAGGTTCTGATGTGGTGCTGGGTATTGGAACCAGGGCTTCTTGCATGCAAGGCACGCAGGCTATCAACCAAGCTACACACCTGTTAGCCACAATCTGTATAAATGCCTTCCTCATACCAAAGGATTGTTATGAATAAAAGTATTTTTAAATAATCCTTGTCCATGTGCAGGGGCAAAGCTATTACAGTAAACAAAAATAGATAAGCTTAAGGAAAGAACACTCTCCTGATCAATGAGAAGCTAATTATTGTCCCAGTGTAAGTCAAAGCTGAGATTCCCAGATATTACATGACAGTTTGCAAAAGGAAAGACAGGTTTCTGTTATAATCTATATAGCATAGTGTGTGGTTAACACCCACCATAAAGCACAGTGTGTAAACCCACACTGGGATTTAGATTCCTTTCTTCTAGCATTATGGAGGCGTTTCTGTATGTTTTCAAACCTTGTGATTTATATTTTAAACACATAGAAATAGTCTACCTTGAAAAATCCTTCAGTATGTGATAGCTGCCAAGGATTAAATGTGGTAATGGACATCCAAGGATTGGATGTGGTGGTGCACACTTTTTAACTGCATGGTGTGTGTGTGTGTGTGTGTGTGTGTGTGTGTGTGTGTGTGTGTGTGTGTGTGTGGTGCTGAGTGTGTCTGCACTGGGAGGCAGAGGTAGGAGATCTGTGAGTTCCAGAGCAGTCAGGGTTTGTCTCAAAACACCAACCAGCCAACCAACCAAACAAACAAAAACCCCATATACAATACTTATTTTTTTTTTTCCCTTCAATACTGGGGATGAACCAGGGTCTCATACTAGGCAGGCAAGGGCTCCATGCTGTGCTGAATTCCTGCAGACATAGCACTTTGCCATGAGAGAGACTACAGCATGCAATGCTCTTCATCAGATGGACAACCCAGAGGCCCCAGAGCACACGGGAAGGAAGGAGCACTTGAGGAATCCTAGAAGGAGCTGTGGGGACATTCCAATGGATAAAATCGAGACCAGAGAAGTCCCATCACTATGTGTGTGTGTGTGTGTGTGTGTGTGTGTGTGTGTGTGTGTGTGTGTGTGTGTGTGTGTGCTGTGTGTGTGTGTGTGTGTGAGTGTGTGTGTGTGTGTGTGTGTGTGTGTGTGTGTGTGTGTGTGTCTGGGCTCAGGTGTGCACGTGTTACTGCTGCAGATAAGAGTGAGAGAAGAAAGACTGACTGGTTTAATTCCAGTCATCTCCCCAAGAATGTTCACAGGTTTTTCTAAAAATACTGCTTTGAGTATTTTTAGTGTTCTCTTTCTTATGAAGCTGGGAAGTCTCAAGTCTTTCTGCCAAAGAAAACAGGAGAAAATGTTCCTTACAATAACTCTGGACAAAAGACTAGCTAGAATTTACAGCCAGGGTGAGTTTTCAACTTAGAAGTATTTTTAGAATGAGCTAGAAAACTAAAATAACAACCATTACTTAGAATGTCTACATTCACTTCATTTTTAGAGAATTTTCTTTTAATCTTAAAGTATGGTCAGCTAGAAATAGGTGCCCACTGAGTCCCAGGGGCTACAAACAACAGGAAATGTGTATGTGAAGCCCAAGGAAGCAATGTCAGGGTAGGGCCAGACCTAACGGGTGACCCCATGCAAGGTCAGTTAGAAAGTTAGGTAATGCCAGAACATAGGTGATAAGCCAGACCTCAGCCTCATGCACTAGTAAAATCAATCAATATTTAGCCTCCCCGCCCCTTTGAGCTCACCTGCAGGATCCTTTGTAAGATCGATGGGAGGACAATGAATGCTGCCATGCTGTTCAGAACTTGCATAGTCAAAGACTTCAGAGCTGGTGAAACATAATGTTAACGGTAAGACTGGCTTTGCTTTTCTTTTTACTCTAGGGGGAAACAGTCTCCTTACACAGAAACTTAGTTTGATACCCAGGCCAGCTTGGTATCATAAAGTTGACAGTTGGTCAGCTGCAAGTTTGCAGATAAATTATATGAGGATCATACAGAGAGACAGGCACAGGGCGAGAGTCCAGCAAGGGCTCTGTTGGGGAAATTACAGGAGATGCGCTGGGAAAGGCCACGGCCTTGGCGGGCTGGTGAGTGGCCAGGCCCGGGCAGGCATTCTCATGGGTTTACCTTCACTGTGCAGAGGAGGGGCAGCTGAGCTGGACAGCTTCTGTGGTGCCATCATTGCCTCCAACAATGGAAACCAAAGCGCCTGTGGCATCAGAGGAAATCAAACCATCAGCACAGTGTTCATGGTTGAAATATATGTGTGCTGGCAAAAATGAGACAAAGGAAATTGGAATGTGACCAGGAAAAGACAGTAAAAAGCAGAGAGCGAGGCCAGAGGTCACCTTCGTCCGCTGTGGCAAGCATAAGGAGGATGGGAGATCACAAGTGTTCCTCTCTGGAGAGTGAGGGTGCAAACCAGCCCTGAGAGCTTCCTGCGAGGCTCTAACTAGCCACAAAGAGGGGATAAATCACCCCAGGGAGACTTGCCTCCACTCCTGCTCTTCAGGTTAACAGAAGATTTTCTACACATCAGGAGGAGAGGTAAAGATGAACTCATTAACATTCCAAACTCACCAAGAGAAGCAGACTTACCAGTTCTTTTTTTACTTCTACACGGATTCCATTTAAGGCCTTACACATATCTGTTTGCATGTTTGCTCTCATTAATAACCTTATGTCATAGGCATCTTCATTTGGATTACAGAAATTAAGTAATTTGCCAATGATAACAGTAATAATGCTGACTCCAAATTCTGTGTTATTCCGATCTTCCATCTACAAAGCCCAAGCTAATCCATTTTGACAACTCAGTCAATCATTTATAAATGCCTTCCAGTGCCTTGACAGGAACTTACTTCTGCAAGCATCTGGGAAGGCTCAGTATAACAGAGCAGGAGTGTGATGTCTCACAGTTCACCAACACCTACTGCCATTGAACATACATGTAATATGCTTTCGCATCGGGATCACCAGCCCACTAATAATGACACTGAGACTTATTAATTATGAAAGTTTGGCCTTTAGCTTAGGCTTATACCCAATTAGCTCTTATAACTTAAATAAATCCATTTATATTAATCCACATTCTATCACGTGGTGTTACCTCTCTCCATCTTGCACCTCCTGTGTCCTGGCTTCTCCTTTGTGCCTAGACCCTCCTCCTCTTCCTCTCTCTCCCTGGAAATTGCACCTATACCTCTTCCCTGGTTATTGGACATTCAGCTCTTTATTAAACCAATCACAGCAATATATCATCATACAGTGTATCAATATCTCACAACAGACATGTCTGGTGGCTTTCCTAGTGGGTGTCCACCGAAGAGGGTGTCTGGGACTGTGGTGCCAGGGTCCCAGAGAGCCCATCCTACCTATCTGAGCCTGAGGCAGGGAGCTGTGCTGCCCAAGCTCCCCTCTCCAACCTTCTCCACTTAATTCAGCTGGTGCAAGCAGCTCTTTGACTCAGAGCTGTATTTCCTTTAGCCAGTGATTTTGACCTGGTGTTGTATGTGCTCTGAAGTGTCTGATTTTAGTTCTTTATCATGTTTTCAGAGCTGCATCATGTATTTATTTTAGCCAACTCTTATTTCACAAGGCACACCTAATTTTTACTTTTGATTTATCTATTTATTGTGTTTAGACATTTGATTTATAAAATTATTTAATCAAGATGATTTTTTTTTTAAAAAAAAAATTCCTTTTAAAAAGGTTTATTCTTGCTTTCCAAACGGCAGATGATATATGTGTAGAGATAGAAGGCATGGGATGTATTCATGTCTTAAACAGGAGAATTATTCTTCTATTAAATCTCTACATTAACCTTAAACACGGTAAATGCCCATTTGAAGGGACTCTGGCAGGCCTGGGTGTGACAAACATGGCTCTGGCAGGTATTGCTCATTCCTTGTTCCTTCTTCCATGCTAAAATTCATTAGATTACATTCCACCAAGGACTACTCCCTTAGCTGGCCATTTCTTCTTCCTAAGGCCGATTACCAAGGTCCAACTATTTAAGTATTAAAGTCCAACAAACAAAAGCCCCCTTTTGGCTATCCTAATTAACACGCCCGATTAAAATTAAACACCTGTTTCCTTTCTACCCAGAGGCAGTCCTTTGTCCCTCTGGGGCAAATACCCCTCCCCCGTTCCTTCCCCCCCCCCCCCCCGTCTCATTTGCCTTCTACCTCCTGTCTTTGTCTCTTATCCCTGCCCTCTGTCCCTCCTTTGTCTTGGGGTGTCTGGAGGCAATGCCAGTTCTTTCACCCTTTACTTTCCACCTCTTACTCTATAATTCTGACTTCTAAGATTTAAAGTTGGGTAAGTCTAAAAGCCCATGTTAAAATAATGACCCATACTGTGATGATCCCATGGCCTGTGATGACACAGCTTGAATTATTGTCTTGAGATGCATAGCCAACAGCTGCTTTTAGAGAACCACATGATGCTCTCATCCTTGCTAACAGTAACCACGGGGCCTGGGACAGCATCATATAGAACGATTATGCAGAGGGGGGGGGACACAGCATATAGGAACTTTCTATACTACATGACTTTCTTTTTCTTCTTTTGTGTGCATGTATGTGTGTGCACACGGAGACCAGTAGTCAAACCCAGAGCATGTAGAAGGCTAGACCTCAAGCAGTCACCACATACACCTGGAATTTACATGGACTCTGGGGTCTGAACTCCAGCCCCCTTGCTCATATCAAGCATTTTAACTGCTTTGTCATGCCCCAGTCTCCACTACTGCTTCCACTAAAGCTTTTAATAAGGAGAAAAAACACACACACACACACATCTCTAAGTAAATATGTTTCTAATGCATACTTTTAAATCCCTCACAAAAATATAAGAGAAAAAATATAAAATTATGAAGACAGAAAACATTCCAAGATGTATTCCTTTAAAAAAAAAAAAAAAAAACATGTATAGTAAGTACATACACATGAAAAATTAACCTCAATTCCCATTTCAGAAACCTAGGATGTGGGACAAGGTCCTGCTACCAATACGATGGCAGGTCAGTTGTACTGGAGGGGTACACACAGAAAGTGAGGCTGTATGAGGTGCTACACACAGTGGAACACTATTATCTCTCCCCTGGGGCTGAACTCAGCCCCTCACACAGGCTAGGCAAGTGCTCTGCCACTGACCGACCCCAATCAACAACTTTACTCCTAAAATCACCAGAGAATTAATTCATCTCCATCCTCAGCTGCCCACAGCTTCTATTTCTCTGCACCAGATGTTTATCTGCACCCCCCTCGGTTTCATGCTTTAACTTCAGTCTGCATGGTTAGCAGCAGAACTTCCCAAGCATAGCTACTCAGTAGACTCATGTATGCAGACGTACTCAAGCCTGGGGGTTAGCTGCAGTTAATTACATGTGGTACAGCTAATGAAAAAGTTCAAAGCCCCAGGCCACTCCTGTGTGTAGCCTCAGCCAAGAATCACGATTCTGCAGCTTCCCTCTACCGCACGCGGCTGCACTCTAGGTACCCTTGAGGGCTTCGCTCTCACTCTTCCCCACTGTGAACAGACTCGATGACAACTGGCTACAAGTTCCTCCACCTGGTACAAACAGAAATTCCTCCCCACAGGCACCCAGCCTTCCACACCAATGCTCTGCAGCAAAACCGTGGGTGTGAGTCAGCCTTTGCGAAAGAAAGGAGCCAGAGCCTCCTGGTAATGACGTCAAGAGCCTCACGCGCTTGGGAACACTCAGAAGTGATTAAAGCTCAAACAAATTAAATTCAGGTTGCCAAGGGGGCAGTGGAAATAGAATTATCTGCGAGTTTCCACACACGAAGACATCAGCCTACCTCTCGTTGCTGCTGATTCAAATTCTGGGAATTCCTCTGGCAAAGGGCGATCGTCTCTACCATGGCATCTTCAACACCCTTCAGTGGGAAAGCCTCCTTGCTGTCTAGATTGGAAAGGGGATAAATGTCACTTAAAGATATGCTACTAGGACCTGAGAGCTTCTGTGAAACACACTTTTCCCTCTCCACGTATAGCTTTAGTTGCTTAATCTTCGTTGTCAATTCAACTGAATTCAGAATCTAAAGTTTTAACCGGAGATGGGAGAGCCACCCTGAACACGGGGTCGCTCCCCACACACTTGAGTGCAGACTTACAAAGGGGAGCAAGCAGAGAGCCCTGCTTTTCTCTTTCTGACTGTTCTTGCCTCTCACCGCCCCCACGTGAAGGACTGTACCCTCAAACTATGACCTAAACCCCTTCCTTCCTCAGTAACTTTGATGAGTACCCTGTCATAGCGTTAAAAAGGTAACTAGGGCTGGAGAGATAGCTCAGCCATTAAAAGGCTAGGTGGCTCACAACCAAAAACATAAGAAAGGTGACTGATACATATGCCAAGTCCAACTTATCATACTCACCTCACATCTGCTTCTCCCCTTAATTCGGAGGACTTACAGAACCATCACCTCCAACATCCTGACCTATGCATCGCTCCCATCTTTGGTGCTTCCTTCTCTGTACCCCTTGTTCATGAGGCCTGACCTGCTTGTCCCTCCCTGTCCCCAGATGAGGCACTGACTCTTCATTGCATTTCTGACTTCCTCAGCCTGCTTTTCTGTTCTATCCATACAGAAACCACCAGAGAGCCCCAGGCCTTAAGAACAGAGACTGCCTGAGTAACAGAGGAGAGACGGATTTATGTCACCTGGCTAACCACATCACACACTCCAGTCCTCAGCCTCAAAACCCCTTTCCATGCTCTGTATAGTACGTCTTCCACAACAGACACTGACTCCTGAGTTACCCTGAACTCTTGCAAATCCTTTGCCATTCCCACGGCACCTCTGACACACTCTGTTCAATTTGTATTACAAGTTTTATATCCTGTGTCTCCTTTACGAGACTAAAACTTCAGGTGCTACCCATGGAGGCTAAACACAAGGCCATGCACTTAGCAGAGAGCTGGGTTCCTTACTGGATGGGTTACGAGCTTGTGAACTTTAGAAAAACTGGCTTCTGGATTTGCTGCCTACACATTACCACAGCAATAGGGAAACAACCTTCCATGTTTCCCTTGGCCATTCATTTTTTGCAAAAGTTATCCTTATAACACTAAATTTAAGAAAAGTATCACAAAATGCACCAAATACAATATTATCAAAGTGACTGAGCACATACAGACAGTACAAAGGCGAGGAGAGAGGAGAAAGGATGAAGAGAGGAATGGACGGGAGTGCCCTGACACCCATCAAGACCGATAGAGAACGAAGGGAGAGAGGAGGGGAAAAGATGAACGCATCAGTGAGAATGTGGTGTGACTGACCTCACACGCGGCAGAGGATGTGAACATGGCCTGGCTGTGGCGAACCCTAGGAACAGGGTTAGAGCACCTGCCTGGAAGGCATGAGGGACGCCCTGGGTGCAAATCCTAGCACAAAGGAACTTTTAAAATGACTGCTTTATTCAGTGATCCCACTTTCGGTTCTATACTCAACAGACATGAAAGAGAGAAGCCCCAAAATATCTGCATGCTAAGGGTGTTCAAAGCAGAATTACCCAGCAGACCACAGGCAGGTCAGCCCAAGGGTCTGCTAAAGGGTAAACGCATGTGGTAGACACCCACACACGAACACTGCAGCTTTAGAGGCCCATTCTGACAGGTTTTCCGACATTTATGAACTGAGCCAATCACACTAGGACTTCCTTCTTATGCGGCAGGCAAACTCAAAGTGAATGCTGGAGAGAACGAGAGAGAACAGAAGGCAGGGCGCTGTGGGGGGCACTGCTGTCTATGGGGATAAAGGTCTGCTTGGGTGGTGAAGTGTGCAATGCAGTATGATAATATTTATTGCCATTGATACTTTTGGTAGATTTTTTTCTTATTTCACCATACTTTTTAAAAATGAAATGTCAATGAACACAATAAAGCTTATATATCTGTGTCAGTCACTCTAGATTCACTGTTTGGGGGCTACAGTGGGCTAGAAGCTCTGATCTGCTGCTGTTTGGCATAGGACACCAAGTTTAAGCACGTTAGTTAGGGACCGTCACACAGCCAAGTCATACGTTTACAAGCGCGATTGGAGATGACTACAGGACAGTGACAGGCACTGCATTCCCTGCACAGTTAACCTCATCCCACCACAGTGGTGCATGACTTCCTGCAAGCATCCTCAAAAGCCACTAAAACTGCAATCCACATTAAAGTGGATAAGGGTAACTGTGACAATGACTAAGTGCAGGTATTACTAAATTAAGGAAGTATGTTATATAACATTTTTCACACCATGAGGTTAGTGGAGGAAAAGCATTTTACATCCAAGAACTTACTTCCACCTTGCTGTGTTATCTCTTGCAGTCTGCTCTGCAGTCTCTAGGAGGTAAAAACATAGAGGTGACAAAACACTTTGTATTTTACCCACTACATACTTGCATTAACAAATTTTAGAGATGAACCTCAAAGAAAAGCTGGTGAGGTGGCTCAGCACCTGTCACCAAGCCTTGATGACCTGAGTTTCATCAAGAGTTGTCCTCTGACCATCACGTGAACACTGTGGCTTGCATGTGCCCACAGGCGCACGCATGTGAGTAAGTGACAAACAAATGCAATGTTCTCCTGCCATCCTTCAGCACTGACTCTTGTCCGCATAGCTCACAATGTAGGAATGGCTGCAAGAGATCGAGTGTCACCAATTCTGCCCATGTGTGCACCTCTGTACCACTGACCAGTCACCACTGATGTCCCTTACAGCAGTACTGAGGAGCTCCATTTGTCATGCTTTGGATGAGGGTATGACATTCTTACCAGGTCATAAAAAATGGGTGAGTTGCACAGGTATAACAAAGGACACAAGTCTACCCTCTTGCACAGGTCCCAGCCTTGGATCTGAATTTTCTCTAACATCCAGCAGCACTGTCTGCTGTTCTGTTTACTTCTAAATTCTTACTCCCTTAACTGATACCCACACAGCCTTCCTGACAAGCATCAGAACTGGTCCTACAATATCCCTCAATCTAAAATTCACTCCTTTTCTTGAGTGTCTTGGAAGCCAAAGTCATAGAACTTTGAATTCTGGATTTTCAGTTTATAAGTCAATGTCAACATTTACCCGTTCTCACTCCTCATTCCCTTCATATCATGATCAAACAATAGATAGCTTTCCAGATTCATACCTCTTCTCTCTCATTAGCTCATATGTGTACTACTGTAATCTGGATGCTGGGATAGTTCTGCGGGTGGATGCTGGCAGATGCCTAACAATGGAACCATATTTGGCCTTGCAGAATGGTACACATGCTACCAAAGTGGCGAATCTTATACTTTACAAGCATCTTTGCAATAAGGAATGTTTCTCTTTAAATTGAGAGAACCCCATACATTAATAAGAAAGGAATAATTTAAACTTCTATTACTAGGAGTATAAAATTGTATAGCCCTTGCAAGAAACATTAGCACAAGAGTGATGAAAACAATTTTATCCCTGAAGACCCCAAATCTAGAAATATGTCAGGTGTCAATCAAGAATGGAGGCACAATGACAGTTTGTTTGCTCATAATTAAATATTACACAACACAAAATCACTGATAAATGTAATAGAAGAGAAATCTGAAGAGCATCATAGTGTCATAAAAAAAACTACACCAAAGAAAACATACTATACATTGAAAGAATGCACAAGTGGTTTTCTCTGAAATATAAACCAAAGATAGTAATGACCACTATTTTCCTTACATGCTCTGCACAAATATGTGTATTTGTCAAAAAAGACTTCATCAAATGTTATAACTGTGGAGCCTTTTCATGTATATAAATTATAACTTTATAATGGTGCCATAAATAAATATGGGGCTGTTCTCAGTGAGCCCCATAATAAAACATATTTCTGTCTGCAGCTTACCTCGAGACACAAGAGACAGAGACAGAGTGTGAGAGCAAGCACAGTGAAACCCTACCTCCAGCAGCAGGAGGAAGGCACCATGAACATCCCCTTTTTTCTCCAATAGATACGCAGTGACTTCATGGAGCCGATACTTCTGTGTAATCTAGGGGAGAAAGATTACAGAGTACAAAGAGTGTAGCACACCAAACATACCTGACAGTCAGCAGTGAACCCGCGTCTCCGCAGTACCTACTGTAGGTACAGCATGTGACAGTCAGCAGTGACTGTCACCTGTGTCCTCACCGTATGCTACTGTGGAGTCTTCTTATAGTGAACAACTGGCAGTTTTACTTCAAACAAATGCATTCCTTCGTTTGTATATTTTCAAAATTTGTCACACATCTGAATGAGGCGTATGCCCCAGAGAAAAGGCAACACACATAAACAAGCAATAATGCTATAAGCTAGATAATGTCATCTGAAATTCTACATAAAACATTTAGAACAAAACGACCAAAAAGGCTAGATATCAACTTATAAGGGTTTTTGTAAAAATTAATAAACTAAGAATATCTAAATCAGTAAAAAGAATAGAGAATGTTCAGAAATAAGAAGGAAAATACAGAAAATGAAAGCAAGCAAATACCAGAGAAATACTGAAGTGCCACACTGACGGTTTCTTTCCCCGCTGCTCTGACGAAATGCCCAACTGAAGCAACTTACAGGGAAAGGGGTTCACTCCCGCTCACAGTTCTAAGATGTACAGCAGCAGGTAGAAAGCGGCTGCTCACCTCTCACTCCCAATCAGGAAGTAGGGCAGTGTGAGAAGTGCCTGCTGGTGCAAGGCTCACTTCCTATACTCCAGATAGTTCTTCCCATGCCAATTACCTAAGACACCCCTCACCGGTGCCCACAGGCCAAGCAGCACCTCACTCGTGTGCCTAGTGACTTATTTCCCAGGTGACTTGAGATCAAGCTAAGGACTGACACTGACTGACTCAAAGGAGAAAACATCTCAAGGAATGTAGAAAAATCATTTGTTAAAACACAACATGCTTTCATAGCCAAACAACCAACCAGAGCAGAATTTTCTTAAGAGACATCATCTCTGAATATCCTATAATAAACATCATAATAACTGCAAAGTATCTGGTTCCCTTTAAATCAGAAACAGGATGGAAGGCACACTACCAGACACCTAAGAACAAGACTGGGCTGTAGAAACCCCCAAACTATTGAATTAAATAAGAATTTAGGTGGTTGCTAAGTGCAAAACAGCAGAAAACGTTCCTCGTTTTGTAATGCCACGGCAGCATACAATGCAATGTCCTTATCGAAAGAGGCGCAACACGGTGGTGTACACCTTCCTATTCCCAGCACTCTGAAGGCAGAGGCAGGATCTCTGAGTCCAAGGCACCTGCTCTACATACCAAGTTCCAGGTTGGCCAAGGATACACAGTGAGGCTCTGTCTTAAAAGATCAAACAAGGGTCATAGACTCTTACCAACGACATAAAAGGTATCTTTAAAAGGCAAATGTTTCTGGATGTGCATCATCAGTGCCACAGAGCTGTCAATTCTCTCTGCATTGATGCAGTTCTCGTTTCATAGCCAAATCTGCAGAAGGTCTCTAAAGAAACTCAGTATTGCAATTCCAGAGTGACTCAGGGCTGGGAAGAGGCAGAAAGCTGCTGATGTATCATCTAGTCAGGGAGGGGCCATGGCTTTCTCCAGACAATAAGGATTCCTGTACAGACAGCTGCATTGACTAAAATGTGGTGTGTGTATAGGGAAAGACAACCAAAGGAACAGAGATCCACAAACAGATCTGTGTATGTGAAGAGTTTAATATAACACAGCACGGTGTTAAAAATCAGTAGGGAGGGTGTGCTGGCTAGTTTTATGTCAACTTGACACAAGCTACAGTCATCTGAGAGGAGGGGACCTCCACTGAGAAAATGTCTCCATGAGACTAGGCTGTAGGTAAGCCTGTGGGGCATTTTCTTAATCAGTGGCTGATGGGGGAGGGCCCAGCCCATTGTGGATGGTGCCTTCCCTGGGCTGGTGGTCCTGGTTCTATAAGAAAGCAGGCTGAGCAAGGCATGCGAAGGAAGCCAGTAAGCAGCTCCCCTCCATGGCCTCTGCATCAGCTCCTGCCGCCAGGTCCCCGCCCTGTTTGAGTTCCTGTCCTGACTTCTTCAGTGAACAGTGATGAGGAAGTGTAAGCCACATAAACTCTTCTCTCCCCAAGTGTCTTTGGTCATGGCATCTCAGCACAGCAGGTAGTGACCCTGACTCAGACGGAGGGAGGGCAGTGAAATGGTTCAGTGGGTAAAGGTGCTGCCTGAAAACTGATGACCTCAGTTCAATCCCCAGACGCCATGATGGAACGACTCCTGATAGTTGTCATTTGGCTTCTACATGTGCACTATGGCACACTAGTGCACTCGTGCATGCAAACACACACACACACACACACACACACACACACACACACACACACACACACACACACCACATATACAATGACAAGAGAATAATTTTAAAAACTTTTAAATCAGTGAAGAAAGATCATAAAATATCATAAATACAGGTCATTTAGTGTAGAGAGCTGCGAAGTGCCGTGCCTTAAAGATGGCGCTGGCTTCCGCCTTCCACCTCCCCAAGGGTGAGCGCTCTCTGGTATAAACAAGCCCTTAATTGGTTAAGTCTGTTCAGCCTGTCTGCTTCCGCATTAGAGTAGCCTATCTGCAGGGTCCACGTAGCTCACTGGGGTTGGTTAGCGCAAGGGTATTTAAGTCTGTGCAGGGGTCCCCCGGGCCCCCGCGGGTCAGAAGAACATGTTTCAAGGATCCTGATTAAAACTGCATGAAGAAGATCTTCCTGAAGTCGCGTCTTCCTTGCTGGCAGGGGTAGGCGCACACAATTTAGCATGTAAGGAAGAAGATATAACCCTTTCTCTTGATCAGCCTACACAGAGATTAAAGCCTAACGTATAAGATGTTAAATTAGTTAGAAGGGAAACCTTTTGTGTCATTAAAACAGGAACACACAAGCTTAAACCTTAGCAGAACAATAAATCAAAACAGAAGCAGAAGCCATGTTAAAGATGCACCAGACAGAATAGAGAAGAATCTGCAGTCAGCAAATAACAAGGGGTGCAGAAATCAGGCACAACATCCAGAAGTGAGTGAGAAGGGCAAAAACATAGCAGGAAAATGGAACCCATGTGAATGCCTACCACAGACACCACCACCCTCTTAAAACAAAACATACTAAATATATTGAGTGGAAATGTTTTTGTATAGGTTAAAAAATTAGGACTCATCCAGGCGGTGAAGAAATAACATGGAAACTCTCGGGGATACTGGAAATATCTTCCCTTAGCCACTGTAAGCAGGCATAGCCCACCTGAGGCACACAGGCCACATGCATCCCAGGACACCTATGGATGCATCCTAGCACATGTTTGGAAGGCATGTGATGTCAACTGTTAGACATACCCGGGAAAGGCCACTTCCAATGGGAAGCCATACAGGCACGTGAATGCATGCACAAGACTACACACTTGCAGCTCTGATAATAACAGCAAAACAAAACAAACAAACAAAGACAAAAGACAAAACCCAACAACCATGGAAGCCCCTAAACACTTTTCAACAAAGAAAAAAAAGCAAACTGGCAAATTTCCTTTAGTGGAAAACTCATCATTACACTGAAAACATAAAATCAGCTAATTAAAAACTAAAAACAAGCCAGACAGTGGTAGTTAGTTCACATCTTTAATCCTAGCACTCGGGAGGCAGAGGCAGGCGGATCTCTCTGAGTTCCAGGCCAGCCTAGCCTACAGAGCAAGTTCTTAGACAGCCAAGGCTACACAGAGAAAACCTGTCTGGAAGAAACCAAACCAAACCAAAACAAACCAAAACAAACAAACAAAAAAAAAACTAGAAAAAGTGATTTGAAATGTAACATGTGCCTTTTGACACCATTAATACAAATTTTAAAGCATGTAAAACTATTGTCTATTTTATAAGCATAAACCATGGGTTGAGGATAAAACCACAACGAGCATTTGGTTGATGGTGACCTCAGAGGAAAGGCAAGGTGAGAAAGGCACTTTATCTGTAAATTAAGTAAGATGAAGTTGGAACTGAAATTTACTTGGTGGCTACATATGGCCTTGATACCATGCACATCCCTCGATGCCTGAGATATTTCATAACTCAACATTTTTGAAGTGTGGAGGCACCAGAAAGTGGATACAGAAAGTACAGGTTATTGTTTGATAGGAGCCAAAGGAAAGAAGACATAATGGCATATCTAAAAGGGGAACATACAAGCCTCAAAACGTATGCACACACACACACACACACACACACACACACACACACACACACACACACACCAGCCTCTGTATGTCTGTCTGTCTCTGTCTCACTGGGGAGCAGAAGAAAAGGAGTTAGGAACTCAAGGCGAGCAGCATGCTGAATCTACTGAACTGTTACTTAGCCTACTGCACTTCACGGCATCTCGGGACTATTTAACCTTCACTGTCTGCAGGCAGGAGCTGCCAAGTTCCCTTTACCAGGCTTACTTTGCTAGTTAGAATTCATATAAACCCTGAATCACTGCAGGGATGGCCAAGTGTCGTTTCAAAGCAGCTGACTATAGCAGTGGCAACTCCACCTGGGGGTGTCAGTACTCATTACTTCCCAGCTTCTGCAAGGAATGTCACACATGGGTCTCTGTGCCCACCCAGGAAAGGGGAGACTGCAGGGAAAGTCACACTTGGCTTGTGCATGTGGCAGGCCTTACCTGAATGGTTTCCTCCAGACGGTAGCAATCAAGGACTTGCAGTGTCTCTATGACTTGGTCTGGACTGAACTGACACAGCAGCTCGATGAACTGCTCTGTAACAGATGGTGGAATCCGCAGCAATTCCTGATTGACATGAACACCCTCCCTGAAAGCAAGAGGCAAGAGGGCACACCTATAATCAAAGGTAACCAACATGTCATGTTAAAACAGGACCACCTCCTGAAAACAGGAACTAGAAAAGCCTACTGTGTTTGGAGTACCCTGCTGAACTATACAATGCATGGGATAGGCCTCGGTTCACATGGAACAATTAGCAAAAGTTATACTTTGTCCCAAGAAATAAGACCTAATTCGGGTTAAACAATGAGAACTATGAGTTGCTATACTTTAGTTATTAATGTGGGTGGCAAACACCCATGGGGGCTGTGGTCCTGGATCTTTATAAGAAAGCAAGCTGACACTCCACTACACAAGCCTGGTGCCTACTACATTGTACATCTCATCCTTAGAAACGGGCGAGTGCAGCTTCCACCCCTGACCAGCAAAGCTTCTCTTTATAGCAAATGGAGACAACGCAGAGAACCACAGTGGGTCGCAACTCAGAGATCAGGAATGGCAGGGAGTCGAGCCCCACTGGATACATTTACATTACAGCTCCTGCGTCAGTGGCTCAGGGAACAGGGTGGGAAAGGGGGCAGAAAGAGTATAAAAGCCAAAATACCAGGAATCTCTTGTGAAACAGTCTGTCCTAGAAATGGCTGCATAAACAAGGATGGAACAATGGCACAAGGGACACGGTAAAGTGGAAGGGAACTTAACACGAGGTCCCACCCCAAGACAAAGGACTACGTGAATCTATTGACTGCCAGGGGGAGAGTTAGCCTCTTCCAGAGATGAGCCCCTTATTGGTTGTCCAGTGCAGACTGGTCAGTCCTGAAACCACACACACACAAACAAAAATAGACTCAGCAGGTCAATTTGCCTATGTATTATGCATTTATGTATTGCATACATATTTACATGTTTATGTATGTAACAAATACAAATCAAAGAAAAAGAGGCTATCACCTTGAGAATGGAGAATAGGCACAGGAGGGGTTCAAGGGAGAAAAGGGATAGAAGTGATAAAATTCTATTTCCATTAAAAACATTGAAAAACTAAATGTAATAATAACTTTAAAAAGCAAGCTGAGCCAGGCGATTGTGACACACGCCTTTAATCCCAGCACTTGGGAGGCAGAAGCAGGTAGATCTCAGTGAGTACGAGGCCAGCCTGGTCTACACAGCAAGTTACAGGTCAGCCAGGGCTATTACACAGAGAAATCCTGTCTCAAACAAGCAAACAAACAAAACAACAACAACAAAAACAAAAAGCAAGCTAAGAAAGCCATGAAGCACAAGCCAGTAAGCTGCATCCTCCATGGCCTCTGATTCAGCTCCTGCCTCCAGGTTCCTGCCTTGAGCTCCTGGCCTGACCTCAGTGTAAGTTTAAGCTGGTTGTATAAGATGATTTAAGTGCCACTTTGATGACATTCTTTTACTCTTGCTTGCTACATGCTCAACAAACTTACTGTTCAAAACTGAGAACATGCTGTTGTGACCATTCTCCATGACAGGACTGGGGTGGAAAGGACTGGTCCACTCCCTCTGTGTGCTCCAAAACTGTGAAGGGGTCAGCCTGCACTGTTTCCATGGCTTTGTGGAAGTTTCACAATCACCCTCACTTTAATAAACTAGGATCACTAAGCTAACCAAATCTGTCTGCTTGGAAACTATTTGTCCCCTTTCTTGGGCGCTAAGTTTGTTCTTCTCAACAGGCCTGCTGTGATGGACAGGGCTGCCTCACACCCACTTGACTGATGGCCTGTGAGTTCTAATACCTCAGAGTGGCATTTGGGAATACAGTCTTTGCAGACTAATCAGTTGAGTAAGGACACAGTAACAGCCAGTGCACCTCTGACAAATTTCCCATGAGAAGAGAGAACCTAGATACAGACTCACACAGGGAAAACACTGTGTGAAAATGAAGTTTCTGGGTTCCAGGAATGCCTGACTGCCAAGATCCACCAGAGCTGGGGGAGGGGAGAGAAGGGCTGGCCTCAGAGGGGAAAACCCTGCCAGCCCAGCCTCTAGAACTGTGAGACGGTGAGCTTCTGCAGCTGCTGGGAAACTAGTGAGCCTGCTCCTGAGGAGCCCACGGATGGGGGCTTCACAGCGCTTCACTGATCTGGAGAAGCACGATGGCCAACTCCACCGTCTTGCCCCAGGTATGGAGCTGGGAGAGGAAGGCTGACTGCTGGGAAATAATCTTTTTGTACACTCTGTCACAGTGATTGGCTTAACAATGAAGCTGACTGGCCAATAGCTGAACAGGATAAAGTTAGGCAGGGAAGCCACACTGAGAATGACTCGAGGAAGAAGGGCAGAGTCTAGAGTCACCAACAGATGTAGAGAGCAAGATGGACATGTCATCATGAGAAAAGGCACCAAGCCACATGGCAAAGCCTAGATACTAAATATGGGTTAATTTAAATGTAAGAGTTAGCTAGTAACAAGCCTGAGCTATAGGCTGAGCATTTGTAAGCAATCTTAAGTCTCCCTGTTGGTTACTTGAGAATGGCTGTGGGACTGGAAAGCTCTGCCTATGGCTAACACTCTGTGACCACTAGGAGGGACAGGAGCTCAACAGGTAAAAGTCAACTAAAGAACACTGGTGGAAATGAGTGTCCCAGACTTTCCTCAAGAAGCAGCTTCTATGGGAGATGTCATTCTGTAAATATGTTTCTCTTATTGGTTAATGAATAAAGCACTGTTGGCCAATTGGAAAGCAAGATAGGCAGGACTAGGAAACAAGGAGGATTTGGGAAGTGGCAGGGAGAAGTCAACATGGAGAGACTGGAGAGAACAGAACGCCAGCCATCTCTCCGGTAAGATAAGACCACATTGAAGTACTTAGATTAATAGAAATGGGTTAATAATTAAGACAGAGCTAGCTAATAAGAAACTAGTAACTGGCCAACAGAATTATATCAAATACAGCGTCTCTGTGTGTTATTTGGGGCTGTGGGCCCAGGCTGGCGGGGAAAAACCTACTCCTAACAAAGAAGAGAAAAATAAAGGAAACTCCAGCCTCAGACATTACAGCTACAGCAAACAATAAATATAGACTCTTAACCAGATAAACATTAAAACTCTAAATCTGAAGGTATGCTTACTCCAATTTCTTTTACATGGAGATGTTTAGCTTTCATCCCAAAACATCAAGACATCCGTGAAGATAAAGCAATGCAGTTTGAAAAGATGCAGCAAGCAACAGACGCAGACTCAGCAGCAGCGCCAGGATGTGAAGTAATTAACACAGACAGGTTTGAGAGGAGAAGCAGTCAAGCAAGAAGAGTATAACATAAGCACACAGACTCGAAGATGCAATGAAAACCTAGAAAGAAAAGACAATTCACAAGTGAAGACAGCCTCTGATGCACTTATCAATGGCCCAGACACAGCAGGGGGCAGACCAAAAAAAAAAAAAAAAAAAAGAACAGAATACCCAAGAACTACAACTACAGAACTACAGTAAGGCCCCAAAGAATAAAACACATATTGGAACTGTGAGAAGGAAAACGAACATAGGAAAAGAAATAAACAGTAACTGAATCTAAACTAAACTATACCTTTGAGAAGAGTAAAGGCTACCAAGAAAATAAATGCTTAAAAACAAAACAAAAAACCCACACAGAGAAGCATCGGACTCCACCTAGTGGAGAGGAGGCCAGAGGGAAAACCAGAGACACAGATGGAGAGAATGATTGGGAAGTTCATTAGACTTCTTCAAATACCATGCAAGCAGAGCAGGAACAGTATTTAAAGTGCCAGAGGGAAAAGCAAAAACAGCGACTGAAAAGTCGTAATTCAGTAAAATTAGCTCTGAAAGGTTGAAAGGGAAACATTTTCTCAGACAAAGACAAACTGAGGGAAAGTGTTGCTGACACATTTGTTTTACAAGAAACCCTAAAAGTAGCTCTTCAGAGAGTGGGAAGACACGGGTCAGAGCCTGCACCTACAAAGGCAGAGCACTGGAGACTGACATGCTATCAGATAGCACCCAGCTCAGGACAGCAATGGCGGAGGCGGCACAGCTCACAGAGCAGAGCGGAGTGAAGGGGTGCAGAGGCGGCATAGCTCACAGAGCAGAGCGGAGTGAAGGGGTGCACAGCTCACAGAGCAGAGCAGAGTGAAGGGGTGCAGAGGTGGCATAGCTCACAGAGCAGAGTGGAGTGAAGGGGTGCACAGCTCACAGAGCAGAGCGGAGTGAAGGGGAGCAGAGGTGGCATAGCTCACAGAGCAGAGTGGAGTGAAGGGGTGCACAGCTCACAGAGCAGAGCGGAGTGAAGGGGTGCACAGCTCACAGAGCAGAGCAGAGTGAAGGGGTGCAGAGGTGGCATAGCTCACAGAGCAGAGCGGAGTGAAGGGGTGCACAGCTCACAGAGCAGAGCGGAGTGAAGGGGTGCAGAGGTGGCATAGCTCACAGAGCAGAGTGGAGTGAAGGGGTGCACAGCTCACAGAGCAGAGCGGAGTGAAGGGGTGCAGAGGTGGCATAGCTCACAGAGCAGAGTGGAGTGAAGGGGTGCACAGCTCACAGAGCAGAGCGGAGTGAAGGGGTGCACAGCTCACAGAGCAGAGCGGAGTGAAGGGGTGCAGAGGCGGCATAGCTCACAGAGCAGAGCGGAGTGAAGGGGTGCACAGCTCACAGAGCAGAGCGGAGTGGAGGGGTGCACAGCTCACAGAGCAGAGCGGAGTGGAGGGTGCAGCAGGCAGGAACGGGTGGACCTCTGATGCCCACGGGGTCTCACCGTGCTATGGTCTTGCTAAATAAAGGGCAACCACTGCAAAGAGCTTTTCTTTTCTAAATAACAATTTACATTTATTTACTTATTCTTCTGGTTGTGTTCGTGTGTGGGGGGGGGGGCGGCTAAAGTGTACATATGGTGGCCAGAGAGCAACCTGTGGGAACCGCTCCTTCTACCATGGGACTCCAGGGGCAAGTGCCTCTACTCTCACAAAGTCATCTCACAGCCCCAGGTTTTTGATTTTATGCTGGTTTTTGTTTTAATGGACTCACATAAATTATCCAATTAAAGTCAGGGAGGGCAGAAAATAAGTGTAGCTAGAAGAAGAATGGGGCAAAGAACAGCAATCTCTTCTCACAGAAGAGCAGAATTTTAATGAGCTCTTTTCATTACAACGTGGAGAAACATGAGTGTTTGCAGAGGGTTAAAAATAGCAGAATGTATGGGACTTCAGTTTGGTATTAAGATACAAGCTGTCACTGTGTCAGGAGTGTGCAGCGCAAAGGGCAAAACCTCCAAGTGTGTCGAGCAAGCCTCTGCTTTTCACGTAACTGGCCAGGGCAGACATCACGTGGCTAGCCACACCCATGTTCTCCTCTGATCAAAGCCTACGGCTAATGCACATCTTTCTCCATCTCTGGTATTCTTCATACATGCGTGCTTGTGATTTGGAGTCAATCTGACTCACAAGTGTTATTTAATTTGCCATCTTCCCCATTTCCTCCTTAGAATAGCTTTTCCTTTCATGAATGCTAAGATGGTTGCTTTTCTGTCAATCATTCTTTAGAATCAAATCAAAGCACATACATTGCTTTACAGCCTTGACCTACATGTTGGTGACTTGTGCTCAAGAAAGCAGAGTGGGACATAAGGGCACAGACACAAAGGGACAGAAATGGCTGGCGTCCTCTGAGCTGCATGGTTGTTGTGGAATAATCTTATTTTGTATGCTGTGAAGATGTGTTAATAATTTGATTTTTTAATAAAAAGTTAAACGGCCAATAGGGAGGCAGGACTTCCAGGCACAGAGGACACTGGGAAGAGAAAAAGCAGAGATGCCAGGAGATGCATAGGAAATACAGAGCAAAGCCACATAACAGAACATAGATTAACATGGGTTAATTTAAGTTATAAGAGCTAGTTAGAAAGAAGCCTAAGCTATCAGCTGAGCTTTCATAATTGACAATAAGTCATGGGGAAGAGCTTTGAATATGAATTCACTTGCACATTCTCGTGTCCATTGGTGGTGTCCACCAAGTATGCCCTCTGCACAGATGGCAGTCTGTCAGGAGTTCTGCAGGGACTAGTGGTCAGCAGGTGTCAGGAGGGAGGATGGAGTAGGCCCTGGGGAGCAGCAGGTAGGAGAGAAATGGAAGAAGATGCAGATCCCTTAGCTCCCGATGGATGCACCTCCACAGGGAAAAGGACCAACCTCTCCAACCATCAAATCTTCCCTAGTACAGACACCATGTGACGGAACAGATGTTTATTTGGGGGGAAATAACTTACAACAGAGACAGATGGACGCCAGCAGGTCCAGCCCCAAGGATGCCTCTGGATGCTCTCCCTCTCCATCCAGGAAGCAAGAGAGAGCTCCAGGGTTCCTGATCCCAGACCCAGTTCTCCCAGGTCAAATCCACCCCTGTCCCCACCCCCAATGGGTGTGGTCAGATGCCGGCGGGGTGGATATCTCACTACACTTAAAGGATTTGGGAAAAGAAAGATCTAAAAATTCAGCCAGACAATGTGTTCCTTTAAAAATGCTGTTTACAGCTAAGTGGTGGTGATGCACACCTTAGTCCTAGTACTTAGGAGGCAGAGATGGGCAGATCTCAGGGAGTTCAAGACCAGCCTGGTCTACAAAGCAAGTTCCAGGACAGCCAGAGAAATCCTGTCTAGAAAACCTCCCAAAAAATAAATAAATAAAAACTAAAACATGTTTACAGATTATGCCAATTATAAACAGCTCAAAATAGTGTTAGGTCAAATATGCATAAGATACACACACACACACACACACACACACACACACACACACACACACACACACACACACACGAGAGGACCCAATTAACTTGGGCCAAAGGCCAGTCTATCTTGATACATACAAACAAGCCATCTCATCTCTCAAAATGTTTTATTTTCCCTGCTCTCCAGGATGCTTGTATAGGTAGTTGTTTTCATGGAGGAATGAGAGGGCTAGAGGAACAAAGGCAAAAAACATTCTAGACTTGGCTGCTAGAGAGGTGCAGGGAGGAGTCAATCTGCCCATCTGTGAAGCAGATTGTTCCTGGCATTTCCATATTTCCCTAGTTTTCTACTTCAGATTTCCTAGAGCCTGACCCAAATCTAGTCTATCTATAGGTTAGTCAACAGGCACACACAGTCATAAACAGATGAAAACGGAAGCACACAGCCATAAACATGAGTGCACAGATGAAAACAGGAGTACACAGGCTAAACGGGGGTGCACAGGTCTAAACAGGAGTGCACAGTCAAAGGCTTAAACTGGGCATCTACACTACACCCAAAGGCTGGGGAAACTCACAGAAGAACAGCTAGGAGTGCAAAGCTGGCGTCAGGGAAGACTGCTGCAAAAGAGTCTTCTGGACAGACAGGACACCTGCAGTAGGAACTCAGAGCAGCTCTGACTGCCTGAGCCAGATGTGCATGAGATCCAGCCAACCCACATGTCAGTACGGATGGGGAAGGGCTTCTGAGGCCCCACCCTAGCTGAGGAGCTACTGGTGGCCAATGGCTGATGGCTGATGGCAGAAGGAAAACCCGTTCTCCCCAAAGGTGTGTTGTCCATGCTCCAGTAGATGGCTGGCATGACAACCACGCAAGTGGAGACGGTATTAACTGGGTCTCAGTATTTACAAAAGATAATGAAAATGAAAAACAGAGGAGGGAACATGAGGTAGGAAGGCGTACATGGTGGAGGAGGTCTGGGAGCATCTGGAGGGGGACATATATGATAAAGACACACTGTATGCATATATGAAATTATCAAAGAATAATTTTAAAAAGAATGAACTGCTCATAAAGAAGTTCATATCAAGAGAGATCCCAAATAATGTAATGATGTACCTTAAAGCCTTATGAAATGTAAGAGAGGGGAAAAAGGACTAAGAATCAATAAAACAAAGAGTTGGTTCCTTGTTTTTTTTAAGACAGACAAAAATCCACAAATTTTTAGTCAAGCTAACCCAAAAAGGGAAGATTAATGATATACCTTCAATCTTTCTGTACTGATAGAACTAATATTATTAAAATGGCTATACTGTCAAAAGGATTACAGATTTGATGTAAATCCATCGAAACTCCACTGACCTCCTGCAGAATAGAGGAAATACTAAAATTCATACGGAGACACAAAAAACTATGGATATTCAAGGCAACCCTAAGACAAAAGAGTGCTGCCAAGATATCACAATACCTGACCTCAAACTGTACTGTAGAGCTATAGTGACACTCACAGCACAGTACTGGCACTAAAACAGACATGCAGAAACAGAACATAATAGAGGGCCCAGAAACAAACCCATACAGGTATGCACAATTAAATTTTGACAAAGGTGTCAAATAACATACACTGGGGGAGGGACTTCCTGTTTAACTAATGGTGCTGGCAAAACTGGATCTCCACCTGCAGAAAAATGATACTGGATCCATATCTCTCAATTGAACAAAATCAACTCAAAGTGGATCAAAGAACTTCATTTAAAGTCTGAAACAATGACATTGCAAGAAGAAAATATAGCAAAAACATCTTGATACATAGGATAGCCAAGAATATTTTAAATGAAATCAAAGGGTCTATACAGTCAAGGAAACCATCAGTGGAGTTAAAAACAAACAAACAAACAAACAAACAAACAAACAAACAAAAACATCCTACAGGTGGGAGAGAACCTTTCCCAGCTACACGACAGGATTAATACTTGGGATGTATACTTTTAAAAATACAAGCTTAAATGTCAAAAGAAGCCCAAACTGACAATCAATAAATGGGCCAATGAATTAAACAGTTCTCAAAAGTGTTTGGCTGGAAACTCTGCTTAGAAACGCTACCTCAGCCCCACTCCTCCCTCTCCAAATCCTGGCCCTCAGAAAGACCACCAAAAGTCCAGGCTCCTCCCTCAAAGCTCAAGACATTGCCTGCAGGGAGACCTGCCATGTGATTTCTCTCCTGCCCCCTTTATGGAGAGTCAACTGGGAATGTTTTGCTCAGATTAAACCTGGTTCTTTAGTTTTAAATTCGGCTTGATCTGGCTTATCAAATCAGCAGAGAAACCCCCTACCAGGGATCCAAAAACACTACAAATATTCTAAAAAGTGTCCAACATTCTTAGGCACTGGGGAAATGCAGTTTAAAAATACTTTGAGATCCATCTCATATAAGTCAGAAAGGCTATTATCAAGAAGACAAAATCTGGAGCTAAAAGAACTATGATGGCACTCTTACCACGCTCAGTACCAGGCTGTATTAGCACTGTAAGGAAAACAGCCTGACACTGCTGTAACAGATAAAGGACAATGAACACACATAGAGGCACAGAATGGGGGAGGGGATCCTACATATAAACCCACACAGCTATAGCCCCCAATCTTTGACAAAAACATCAAAATACACATCGAAGAAAAGGCACATTTTCAACAAATGGCACTGGAAAACTGGGTAGCTTCATGTAGGAGACTGAAACTCAATCCCTTTCAACTCCAATGACCTCAATGTCAAACCTGCCTCTAAGACTGGCAGTGACAAAGTAGGACAAACACTCATGATGCCAGCACTTTCTGATAGGACTCCAGTCACCTGGAAATAGCACCAACAACAGACAGACTTCCAGAAATTAAAAAGCTCTGCACAGCAAAGCAAACAAACCGAGTAAAGAGCCTACAGAAAGGAGACCTGTGCTAGCCATACACCAGACAGAGTCTTATGTCCAATATACAAAGGACTAAAAATGAAGAGTATAGCCCATAAGCAAACAGAAACAGAGAAATGCAAATAAAAATTACATTGAGATCCTGCCTTGTCCTGGTTAGCAGGGCAATCAAGGGGACAGCCAGAGACAGCAAATGCTGTCAAGAATGAGGATAAAAAAGAAGCCTTATACACTGCGGAGCAGAGTATAAACTAGTCCTGCCACTGTGGACATTCCTTAACAATAAACACTAAAAATGCCCTTACCCTGTGTGCTGGATAGTTTTATGTCAATCTGACACAAGTTAAAGTCATCTGAGAGGAGAGAACCTCAACTAAGGAAATGCCTCCTTAAAATCAGGCTGTAGGGCATTTTCTTAATTAGCATTGATGAAGGAGGGCCCAGCTTAATGTGGGTGGTGCCATCTCTGGTCACGTGGTCCTGGGGTCTATAAGAAAGCCAGTTAGCAAGCCAAGAGGAGCAAGCCAGTAAGCAACACCCTTCTGTGGCCATCATCTCCTGCCTCCAGGTTCCTGTCCTGCTTGAGTTCCAATTCTGACTGCCTTCAATGATAAATAACCATATGAAGTATATGACAAATAAACCCTTTTCTCCCCAACTTGCTTTATGGTCACGGTGTTTCATCATAGCAGTAGAACCCTAACTAAGACACCATGTGACCCAGGTAGGTGTTTATCCAAAATATCCAACACATTAGAGAGACACTTCACATCAACGCTTATTTTAGCATATTCACAATAGCCCTGTGATGGAACCGATCCAGCTGTGAATCAACAGAAGAATGGGTAGGAAGTGTGGTTTATATACACACTGGTATTTTTTCAGCACAAAGAACAAGTCACACCATTTGCAAGAAAATGGATGCAACTGGAGAACATCAAATTAAGCAAATAAAGCCTCAAAGACAATTATTGCATGCTTTTCTCCTTTTCCTGGGTGCTAGACTTGGACAGCTGCTTAAGATACTGTGTGTACCGATGAGAAGAGAGTAGAAGCAAAACTGAGGAGCTAATAAGAGGGGAAGGAAGTGAGGCTTGGGGCATGCCCACAGTACTTTACGTACTTGTTTAAAATGCTTGATGAAACCCAGCACTGAAGACAGCTGTTTAGAGGCTATGACATGTCATTACACTTGATTCCTAAGGCAGTCCACCCGGTCACAATCGAACTTGAGAATCTCACATGAGGCCCTGATTTACTCACATATCCATTGATAATTCCACCATCTCCTGGGGTTTGTTTCATTGTGATTTGGTTATTTTTAGAGCAGCAACTGAAAATTATGTTTGAACTACCCTTCCTATAGTACCAAAACGTTAATATAAACTAAACATACCAAGCGAGGGTGGGTAAACTGACAGATGGGCTGGGAACAAGACATTTACCCCCATCTACATCAGAATAAGGACCAGGCTGGGGGAACCATGGATGGAAAGGGTCCTTCCCTGAATGGACGGTCTGTATGTAGGGCCTTGCTATTTATTTACACCAATGAGAACTCATCATATATGCATGGTGATATCTTGTTTGTACAAATAATCATGTCTGAAGATCAGAGGGTGGAGCTTGCCATTAGCTAACAGACAGGAAGTGAAATGATTAGGCGGAGACAGGAAGTGAGATGGCTGGGCAGAGAAAGAATTATAGGCGGGAGAAAACAGGAATTCGCTCTCTCTTCAGCTGGGAAGTTAGCAGGGTAAGGTGTGGCTGTGACTTGCTCCTTCATCTCTCTGATCTGTCAGCTTTACCCCTGTATCTGACTCCAGGCTTTTATTATTAAGACCAATTAGAACTCAAGATACATATATGCTTATGTTTGAATGGAAAGATAAGTACTGCCTCACATCTTCTTTCGGGGCACGGACGATTTATCTGTGCAATAATCACTCCTTCTCATATTAAATATAAAGTGCTATTTTCTGTTTGAATGCCAAGAGCCAGGATCTTAACCCCAGCTTCTTTCTTTCCATCCTTCCACAATTGTATTATGAAAACCAAAGTTTATTAACATACCTTGGGTCAAGAAGACTCCTCAAAAATTTGAAAAGCAAAACCTGGTTCTGAACAAAAAACAAAAAACAAAAAGGTACAATTAAATTTTGAATTTTCACAACTGTGCAATATTAAAGCATTCTCCAAAGCCCCTTCAAAGTGCAGATGCTGCCGCCATGGACCCTGTTCCTACCTCAGAGCTGCAGTCACTTGAGTGTGGAAGGTCACTTCCCAAGAAGCCCCTTCCCAAGCAAGCTGACCCCAGCACAGGGACTCAGGTGGCCAGTGTGTTGACAGTGGACCTGAGCTATAGAGGTAGTCTCAACCTGTCCTCTGCTTCTCACAGAGCCGTGAGACAGTTAACAGGGGGAGGGGAGGGCGGGGACACAACACACACTTGGGGAAATGTTCAAGGTCCAAATTAGCAATGACCTGCAAAACCCACTCATCATCTCTGCAACAGAATCAACCAACCACAGCTGCAAAGTGTTAGCCATCAGAACACCAGAAAACCTGGGTCCTATTCCCAACATCCATTAGCTGTATGACCGTGTGACTCAGTGTTCAGTTTCCTTATGTGGAAACCAAACCAAACCACTCCACAGCTACCATCCTGCCTTTGTTGTACAGTAATGACAATTCAATGAGATTAAACTTCTTCTACCACATAAATATAGTTTCAAAGTTAAGAAGTCTAAACAAAAATGAGTTTTTACATTTTTCTCTATGTATTCAAATTTCTTCTGTAACAAGTCTGGAACATCCAAAGTGAAAAGAATGGCATTTAAAATTGTGTGTGTGTGTGTGTGTGTGTGTGTGTGTGTGTGTGTGTGTGTGTAGCTCAGAGATAGAATCCTTGCCTACCATACATGAGACCTAAGGCTTGACCTCACACTGGAAAGGGACACAAACACACGTACGCATGCACTCATGTATATACGCAAGTATAGAAACATGTCATTTTTTTTAAAAGACTGACTCATATATAGTCATTAGTCTCCATCAGTTTTCATACCCTGTCTTCTCTATATTGCTTTGTTTTATTTTACATGACTTCCTCCTGGCTATAACTTAATATTCTGACTAAGTTTTCATTCCATGAGTTCTGGGAATTAGTCTCCAGAAGCAAACTGCATTAAAAGTAAAGGAACTACATAAGATCTGTAAAGGGTTTATATGATCACTAAAATTTGGTAGTAAAATACAATTTCTTTAAAAGAAGTATGTACAACTCAACAACCACAAATAGTCACCTTTTTCTTATACCCAGTTTTAATTATTTGACTGATGAATGATATTCACTCAACAGCCCTGTCTCTTCCTATGAGTGGGGGTGGGGTCCTGTCTTTGTTAATTCTACATTTTTAAAAACAATCTGAAAAGCATCAGAAAAAGCCAGGTTCAGCAGATGCCATTTTTAAAGAGTAGAGATGATCTGGACTTGAGTGGTGTAAGCAGAAACATTTGGCGCCCCCACAACTTGAACATGAGCCCTTCCCTGGGCTCAGCATCATTCCAGCCCAGTTATTACCCCCACAGCCTGGGCATGGACCCTTCCCTGCACTCCAGGATCCTTCCAGGTCAGTTATTACATACACACTACAGCCTGGGTGTGGTTCCTTCTCTGGGCTCCAGCATTATTTTAGCCCAATTATTCTACAACTGCCATTTGCTTGGCCTGTCTTCATACTCGTGAGCAGAAATCATATATAAGTTTTCCTCATTTCCATTTCTGTTTTTGTAGGTTTTCCTTTATATTTGATGTTTCTGGCCCCATGGCATAAATACAGATCGAATTAATGGACAGATCTCTTAGTTAGTAGGCCCATTATTAGATAACCTCAGAACAATTTTAAAATTTCCTTCCAAATTGAGCTATTTTCTAAGAACACAAATTCGTCTGGAACCCATCTCCTCTACTACCACTGACTTTATCCTGGCCTGCCTTTTAGCCTGGCCCTTTTGCCTTTCAAGTAGTTATTGCTCCATTTGTGTTGTTTGCCAAATTTACTTTTCTATAAGTTAGATCAAATGATACCATCCTTTGCTTAAGTCACTGGTAATTCTCCAGCACTGAGAAATATAAATTTCTTAGCATTACAGTTGGCTCAAGCCCCATCCATATTTTCTGGACTCTGTCACAGCTCACCCCTCTACACACTGCTTCACTGCACTGAAGCTGTCTACCCCACCACGCCCTCCACCTCACGTTTCCTACAGACTAGCGCATCCTCTGAACACAAGAGCTGTGCCATGTCTTTACGTCTTTCTGCACCAGAGCCCTCTTCATAAAGAAACCCTTTCCCAATTCTGTCATACTTCTGTCAGCTCTGGGAGCTGTTCTCTCTCCGTCACCATCCTCGCTCTTCTCTCACTCCCATGGTCCAGGAATTGTAGCTAGCTCTATAGCATCACACTACCGTCACAAAAGTGTTTCTATGCTCCTCAGAGCCTAACACTAAGTGTCCCGTGCTGCAGAGTGAGGCCACACAGGGTTAAATGAATCAATCCCAACTCTGTCTCCCGTCACTTGCAACTTACTCAACTTCATCTTGCCTTTTTGCAGTTATTCCCCATGGCTGCTGCTGCATGGGAGGAGTGTTCATTGTACTTCCTGTCTCTCATATTGTCCTATTGCCTAGTTCTCTCTTTTGGCCATCATGGAAATAAGCCGACTCAATACTGGCACAAAGGAGACCCTCACAAACAGGGAGGTCTCACAGAGCTCCTCAGCCTTCACCATGCATGCAGTCACATATAGAGAGGCTATTCCTTAAAAACTCTAAAACATCACCACTGGCCCAACTTGAGGACGGCAAAGCAACATGAACCATCAATAGACTAGGGTGGTGGGTCCTACAGCCAAAGATAATGGGAGGGTCTTCTACGGGTTATGACTAGTTTAAATCAGAGCTTCAAAATGTTTCTTTAAGCTGGGTGGTGGTGGCAGATCTCTTTGAGTTCAAGGCCAGCCTTTTCTACAAAACTACACAGAGAAACCCTGACTAGAAAAACCAGAAAGAAAAAATATATGTTTCTTTAATATCAGTATTTGTTATCCAAAAATGAACTCCCTTATTTCCATATTCAGAGATTAATATACAGCTGCTCCCACCCCCATAACACATACACAGTACACACACCACATACTCAACACATGCACATATACACAACACAACCCAATGAATGTAGGCGATAGCCACAGTCAGAAGACCTCAGACAAAGATGTCCTTTCCGTCATATGCTCGCAGTCCTTACTTGAAGCTGACCAATGACTACTTCAATCTGTCCAGAGAAGTGAGTAGCGACGAGCTCCGCAGCCTTACAGGGCTTCAGCGACACAAGTTCCTGCAGTCAACGGAAAAGACAAGGCGTTTTCTAATTGTATGCTTAGTGGGGTACAGGTAGACATGAGGCTTGATGCTGTCATGAGCTTCCACAGTGTACTTCAAGACACTGCTTTGGCCTTAATTTAGGGGTCACATTACCAATTAGCAAAGTTAGAATGACCCCACGCAGTAAATCAGAATTAAGGTTCATTTTGTAGCTACTCTAGGCTCTGGAGACAGTAGACGCTTTATGAAATTCTGGATTCTGGCCATGGGGCTGTGGGTGCACTGAAGAGTGAAAGCCTCCCACGATCCCAAGCTCCCCACAGAGTAGTGTGCTTTCTTTAGCTAAAATCCCAGCTTTGCCTCTGGTACAAACCAGAAGTGTCTGTGGAAACCAACCTGAGTCATGAGGAGACTGAAGTCTTAACCACTGTTATTACCCATTTAATAGGATCCACGTTTATCAAATCTAAGGTATCTATGTGATAGCGTCTCCTTGAACTTCCTTGACCCTTTTGGCTACTCTTTTCCTCTTTGAAACTCCCCATTCTGGGATTCTCTCAGCACTCTACCTGTACTGCTTAGCTTTTATTGTCAATTTGACACAAACTGGACTCAACTGGGAAGAGGGAATCTCAACTGAAGAATTGCCTAGATCAGAATTGCCTGGGCTTATATGTGAGGCATTTTCTTGATTGATGACTGATGTGGGAGAACCCAGGCCATTCTTGATGGCATGGTATCTAGACAGGTGGGCCTGGGCTGTAGAAGAAAGCTAGCTGAAGCTGGGTGGTGATGGTACACATCTTTAATCCCAGCACTTGGGAGGCAGAGTCAGGTGGATCTCTGTGCCTTTGAAGCTTGCCTCATCTAATGAGCAAGTTTCAGGACAGCTTCCAAAGCTACAGAGAAACCCTGTCTCAAAACAAAGCAAAACAAGCTCGCTGAGGGTCTGGAAAGATGGCTCAGTAGTTAAGAGCACTGGCTGCTCTTCCAGAGGATCAGGTTTTAATTTCAAGCACCCTCATGGCAGACAGCTCACAGTAAGTCCTGTCCCAAAGAATGTGATACCCTCTTCTGGTCTCCTCAGGTACTTCGTGCATACAGAAAATAAGTATTAATAACAATAACAATAACAACAACAACAACAATAATAATATCTCAAGGGAAAATAAACAAACAAAAACAAGAACAAAGGGGAGTAGGGAGAGGGGGAAAGGAAGGAAGTCGTCAGGCAAGCTCAGCACGAACCGGAGACAGCCAGACAGGAAGCATGGTCCTCCATGGTCTCAGATCAGTTCCTGTCTCCTCAGTGCTGGACTCTGATCTGGACATGTGAGATGATGAGCCCTTCCCTCCAAAGTTGCTTTGGTTGTGGTGTTTATCACAGAAGTAGAAAGAACCACAACACTGCCTTTCTGTGTGTGCCTGTCTCTGTGGGAATACTTCGCCCAAACGTAGTCATAATACATAGATAAATGCAAACACCAAGTGTAGAAGAACACAGCATAGTAATTCCACAGTAACTGATTCCAGTGAGAGTGACAAAACAATAAAGATTACAAAAGAATGATTGTAGGAATGCCCAATGAAATCAAAGAACACAAATTCTTTAGTGAATTCAAAAACAATACAAATAAAAAGCTAAATGAAACAAGGAAAATGATACAGGATAAATGAGAAATCCACTAGTTATAAAAAAAATACTGAAAAAAAATCAAAATTTTAGAAATGAAAAGCTCTACAAATTAAATGTAAAGACTGAGTAGAAAGACTCACAAACAGATCAAGTAGCAGACATCTTAGGACCTGAAGATGGGGGTGGGGTGGGGATGATTCAAAACATCAGATAGTAATGAAAATAAAAACAGCGTAGGAATAGAACTTGACAGATCTACAGGACACATTACAAGAACAAATTTACAGATCATACACATAAAAGAAAAAGGGAAACAACTATGGACACGGAAAATATATACAAAGCAGAGGAGATGAATCAAAGTATTTGCCATGTAGGCAAATGGTTGTTATCAGCTGAAGCACAAAAACCTGATTTTGGATGCCCTAGCACCTACGTAAAAGCCAGCATGCTGCTACAGGCATAGGACATGGGATGTGGGCCAAACCCAGACCCTAGTAGCTCACTGGTCTTCCTGTCTAGCCTACCGACAAGCTATAAGTTCAATGAGAGACCTTGCCTCAAAAAAAAAAAAAAAAAAAAAAAAGTTGGTGGGAGACAGAAAAACACACCAGGTTTATCTCTGGACTTCAGAAATGAGTGTGTGCATGTGAACACACAGGTGCAATGCACACAAACACAAGGGGGAGAGAATATAGTCAATAAGGTTATAGCAGGGGACACTAGAGAGATGGCTCAGCAGCTAATAGCACTTGTTGCTCTTGCAGAGGATTGGATTCAGTTCTCAGCACCCATGTGATGGCTCACAACTACATGTAACTCCAGTTCCAGGGGATCTGATGCCTTCTTCTGACCTCTGTGAAAACCAGGCACACACATGGTACACACACATGTATGCAAGCAAAATGTTTATATATATATGTATATATATATATATATGCACATATATAAATGAGACTTATTGTATTATATATGCATATAAAGTCTTAAAGCAATTTTTTGATCATAGTGAATTTTCTGAAATCTAGGGACAAAAATAGCCATTGCCATACAGAAAACATTAAGAATGCCAAACAGGTATAACCAGAAAAAGACTTCAACAAACCACATCATAGCATCCTGAACAAAGAAAGAATGCTGGAAATTCCAGAAAGTGAGCACTAAGTCACATATAAAGGTGTCAAGGCCTGTAGAAGTGGCTCTGTTCCCTCTTGACATAAGGCAAGCCTATTGTTGCTCCTTTCAAGGTTAAACAACAACATGTTTAGCCTAAGGTATGGCTATTGTATGTCTTCCCTAGACAACAGGATATTTGGCCTAAGGTGTAGCTAATGGATGTCTTACCTTAACAACAGGATATTTGGTTTAGGGTGTGGTTATTTGATGTCTTGGATATTGAGAAGGTAATTATGCCGACTTGTTCTTTGTCTTTTGGTAAGGAAGTCTTTGCCTCCCCCACTTTTGACTGGGGTGTATAAGAACTTTGAGTAATTAACCTGGGACAGATCCCAGTATTCACTGGATGCCCTCCTGACTCTATCTATCTCTTGTCTCTTATCTGTGCCTTTCCTCAATCCACATGCCTCCTTCTAAGCACAGACCAGATAAATCAGCTGGACCAGACAGATGGCTCCTCAACGTGGGGCCTGGACATAAAGGCAAAGCCTTCAGTATGCAGCAGACGTCTCAACACAAACACTAAAATCCAAGGACAAGGTATTTTGTGTTCCACATTCTGAAACAATAATTACTGCTTCCAGAAAAGCCTCCCTTCATGGTGGAAGCCCAATCTTGATTATCAACCTGACACGCCTGGGAAGAGGAAACCTCAGTTGAAGGATTGACTTCATCAGCTTGTCCTATGGGCATGCCTATGCCGCCATTCTTTTAATTGCTGATTGATGTAGGAGGGCCCTGCCCAGGGTGGAAGTGAGCCAGTGGAGGTGAGCCTGGGCTGTCTACGAAAGACAGACGAGCAAGCCAGGGGGTAGACAGTGAGCAAGCCGGGGCAGATGCTGAGCAAGCCAAGCACAGACGCTGGGCTGTGTTCCTATGTGGTCTCCAGTTCAGTTTCTGCCCTGCTTTCCCTCAATGACAGAGTGTGACTTGTAAGTCAAATGAATCTTTCTTCCCCTAAGCTAGTTCTAATCAGTGTTTTAGCCCTGGTGTCAGAAATAACTGAGCATATGCTGGCATTGATGAAACTGATGTTTTATGAAAGAAGATGAAGGTTTTGGGAACTCTGGGCTGGAAAAGCCCTTAAGATCTCAGCTTAATTGGCTGTTCTGTGGGAGCTGGAAGACAAGAATGCTGGAAGCCTTGCTGGTGATAGTTGCTGGCCTTGTGAGGCTCCAGAGGGAAGTGTGATACTCCCTCAAAGACTATCCAAGCTGTTGGTGTGATATTTCAAATTAAGAGTCTGTGAAGGGAAACCTTCACTTTACTCAATGATTGAGACTAGCATCACTGTGGTGAAATCTTCTGGGTCAGCACACAGAAGATGAGGTTCAAGGAGCTGAGGCTGCACCTCAACCTGGAAGTTGGGACTTAGCAATGTTAAAGAATCTTCCATGTGGTGTTGGTTTTGAAGGCATAAAGGGGTCGTGGAGAGTAGCTGAGGCTCAGCACTAGGAGAGGCCAGGGGATGCCAGTGGTGAAGGGGCCATTCTTAGTTGCAGTAGAAGACCCAGGTCTTGGAGAGCCACTGAGGCTTGGTGCCACAGCTTGGTGGCAAGGCTAGTTTCTGAAGAGAAAGGCCAGGAGGCCATTGCTGAAGGTGCAGCCTCAGCTGCAGTAGAGATTCCAGCAGACTGAGATGCTTGGACCATGGGATTTCATCAGACTGAGATGTCTGGACCATGGGATTCCATCAGACTGAGATGCCTGGACCATGGGATTCCATCAGACTGAGATGCCTGGACCATGGGATTCCATCAGACTGAGATGCCTGGACCATGGGATTCCATCAGACTGAGATGCCTGGACCATGGGATTCCATCAGACTGAGATGCCTGGACCATGGGATTCCATCAGACTGAGATGCCTGGACCATGGGATTCCATAAGACTGAGATGCCTGGACCATGGGATTCCATCAGACTGAGATGCCTGGACCATGGGATTCCATCAGACTGAGATGCCTGGACCATGGGATTCCATCAGACTGAGATGCCTGGACCATGGGATTCCATAAGACTGAGATGCCTGGACCATGGGATTCCATCAGACTGAGATGCCTGGACCATGGGATTCCATCAGACTGAGATGCCTGGACCATGGGATTCCATCAGACTGAGATGCCTGGATCATAGGATGACCACCAAGAGCAGTGATATTTGTGGAGTGGAGCTGGCCTGAGCAGAGGAGATACCTGTGTGTACTGTGGGTGGCAGAATGGAAAGGTAGTGCTACCCAAGTCCATCAGAGTTCAGAAGACCACACACAAATCTCATCAGAGGTATCAGACATGAAGCATTTTACACCAATGGGTTTGAGTTTTGCTTTGCTCTGATTGCGTTTATGCCTGGTTCTTCCTTCTTGGGTTAAGAAATATATAACTTATTTTTGGATTTTCCAGGTATCCACAGTTAATAGATTTTGGATTTTTTTTTTTCAATGAGAATTTGGACTTTTTAAACTGATAGGCCATGTTTTATATTGTGGTATCAATATTAACATGAGATCTTGAGTACAAACCAAAAAGGGAAAGTTATTATTTAACCATAATATGTTTGTACATCAAGTTGACAAGGAGTGAGTGGGCTCATGGCAGATAATCTTGCTTGTCAACTTGAGATACTAGGAAGAGGGGACTCAGCGAGAAACTGCCTGTCAGATGGTTCCCTGGGCATGTCTCTGAGGCATTTTCCTAATTGCTAACTGATGCAGGAGGGCCGAACACTGTGGGTGGTGCTATCCCTGGAGGGGTGGGCCTGTACTGCATAAGAAAAGCAGCAGAGGAGGACAGTCAGTAAGCAGTTTCTCCATTCTCTGTGTTGGTTCCTGCTTCAGGCCCCTGCCTTAGCTTCCCCACAATCTTGAGCGTGAAATGAACGCTTTGCTTCCCCAGGTTGTTTCTGGGCAGTGTTCTATCATAGCGACAGAGACCTAACCAGAACAAAGGACAAAGAACAAACTTTCCTGACAGACATAAACCAAATGACTTCACGACCACCATGGTCACACTACAGAAGACACTGGAGGAATTCTTCATGCTGAAAAGAGAAAGAAACATCAATGAAGTCATGCAGAAGGGAAGTGTAGAACAGAAGCAAGCAGGGAGAGCAGGACAGTCCCAAACATCACAGCAACAACAAAATGAAAGAAATGAATGAATACCTTTCAATAACTGTTAGACATTAATGGCTTCAATTCCCCAATGAAACAATGCAGACTAGCATATTAGATTAAAACAGGATCCATCAATTTGTATTTCTTTTATTCTGCCTGCTCACAAGGGACTAAAACAAGAACTCAATACCAAAGTGAACTCTAAGAAAAACAAAACCAAGCAAACAAATCCTCACAGAGACTGAACAACACACCAATGAATGATGAATGATTTCATAGAATGATCAATCCAGAGGGGAATTTAAAACTCCTAGACTCGAATAGTAATGAAAACACTACATACTGGATGTAACTGGATACAATGAAAGCAGTTCTAAAGGGAATGCCTACATTTAAAAATCAGAGGTCTCTTAGATAAATAATGACTCATTTCAGTGTATTTGAAAATAATAACAAAACAAATCCCAACCCAGTAAGGTCAGGGCAGAGGAGCTGGAGAGATGGCTCAGTGGTTAAGACTGCTTATGTCTCAATCATGAGGACCAGAATTCGGATCCAAGCATGCACATGGGGCAGTTCACAAATGCCTGTAACTCTAGCTCCAAGGGACCTGATGCCCTCTCTGAGCCTCTGTATACACATGTGCACATACTATCACATACATACATACATACATAAAATATTTTTTAAAACATTAGAGTGGAAGTCAATGGAATGGAAACAAAAAGAACATACAAAGAACCAATGAAACACAAAGTTGATTCTTCACAACATTGACAAGTCCATAGTTAAAACTAACTGAAAAAGATCCAGATTAATAAAGATCAAGATTGAGGCACTACAACACATCAATGAAAAAGTGAAGAGTGTGAGGGCATGCTCTGTAAACCTACATTCCAATAAACTGCAAAGCTTGCAAAAACAGATAAATGTCTACACATCCAACCCATCAAATTAAACCACAAAGGCAGAAAAAAGTAAAACAAATCTATAACCAACATGAGATTAAAGCAAAAATAAGTCTTTTTTTTTTTTTTGACTTATTGAAATAGCACAATTGAAATAGCACAGGCCTGGAAAGGGTGGCCGAGGTGGGGGCAGAGGTGTCTGCAATACCTTCAAGGATTAGCACCAATGCTCTCAAACTATCCCACAAAATAGGAAGAGGAAGGACACTGCCACACTTGTAACAAAAGCCAATACAATTTCAATATTAAAACTAGATAAAGATACAACACAAACTAGTATTTTAGTCAATAACTCAGATGAACACAAATACAAAAATTCTCAAATAGTGGAAAATTAATTTCAATACCCATCAACTGTACCACTGGCTTGATCTCAAGTGTGCTAGGATGGTCTACCATATGCAAATCATTGAGTGCAATACATTGCCTGAGTAGACTGAAGGAGAGAAAACACAGATCATATAAACATATGCAGAAAGGCTTTGCCAAAATACAATAGCATCTCTTCATGATAAAAACCCTGGAGTAAGAAAAAATAGGAGGAACACATACCTCAACATAATGAAGATTTGCTGCAGCCACATTATACTAAATAAGAGAAAAACTGGAAGCCATTTCCATTAAAATATGGAATGACAACAAAGTCAATTCACTCCTATTTGCAGACAGAATGACCTCATATGTAAAGATGGTCATAAGACTCTTCCAGAAAGTTCTTAGAGTTTATTTTCAGTAAACTAGCAGAATGCAAAATCAACATGAAAAACAAACAGTAGCTCTCCCTATATAACAGTAATGAACACTCAGAGAAATCAGGGAAACAATCCTATTCACTACAGCTAAAAACAAAAGAAATAAAAACTCTTGAAATAAACCTAAGGAAGTGGCAGACTTCTACAGTGAAAATTTTAGAGCAGTGAAGAAATTGAAAAAGATTCTGGAAGATGGATAGACCTGTCATATAGATAGATCTGCATAATATTATGAAATGTTTATATGACCAAAAAATGTTTTATGCCAGCTTGACATAAGCTAGAGTCATCTAGGAAGAACCTTACTTCAGAAAATGCCTCCATCATGCTGGCCAGAAGGCAGATGTGTAGAGCATTTTCTTGATTGACAATTGATAAGGAAGGGCTCAGATCACTGTGGGTGGTATCACCCTTGGGCAGGTAAGGTAGTCTTGGTTACTCTAAGAAAGCAGACTGAGCCCAGATACAGCACACAGGAGAGAGGGTCCTGCACCCTGCCTCACTGCACACTAGAGCTGACTGTGGTGTGTGTGTGTGTGTGTGTGTGTGTGTGTGTGTGTGTGTGTGTGTGTGTGTGTGTGTGTGTATGGGGGAACAGGGAGGCAACAGATGAGCCAGCCTCAAGGGCATGAGAGCAGGAGAGCTGACCCTCCCCCCATATGCCCACTACAGCAATCAGGAGAGAGGACTGTGCAAACAGTAGAACTGGCCTGGTGTTGTGACTGGCAATGTTGGTTTCCAAGTGCAATACCACCCACCTTTCAGGCCATGCCAATGGAGTAGCCTCACTGTCACCTGGGGCCATGGTGTTGTCCAGGCCTAGGGCTGTGCTGAGCTGGCCTCTGCACTGTTCCTGGGAGAGCTGGCCCAGGCCCTCAATAGACACTGCTACAGGAGACCTGCCCCCCCACGCTCAGGAGTGATGGCCCCACCCCTCACCACAGGCCTAGGAGAGCTGGCTCCATCCCTCACCTGAGGGGGCAGTCCCAGCAGCCCAGACTGATCAGCTCAGCTGCCACCCAGACCCCCATCCTGGGCCTTGGCTTTGCCCAGCCCAGCATCTACCCCATCTTTGGCTGCTGGAGTCCATGAAGGGACTGGTCCTGCAGGATGTTAGCTGTGGGACCTCCACAACTCGGGGCAACAGCAGGACCTCTAACATGAGTTTGGATGAGGCTCGAGTGATGATGGTGTACCAGGGGCCTTGAACCAGAACAATGACTCACTGCAGTGACATTTTGTGGGGGGGGGGGGGGCTGATTGGACCAAAGGGTGTACTGTGAGACACTACAGCTCCCGATGCCACTAGGATGAATGAGGAGGTGCTGGAAAGATGGAGGATGGGGTGGTCTGTTTGTCTTGCTTTGTTTTTAAATTACTTTGGAGGGGACATGTGCTGCAGGTGTGAGGGAAGGATATGGGGGGGGCTGAAAGGTGAGAGTGATTGGGGAGCATGATAGGAAATTCCCAAAGAACCAATAAAGAATTATGTAAAAAGAAAAAAGGGTACAAGAACTGAGGAAAACTCCTATAACATCCACCACTACTTAGTTAGCAAAAGTTAATGTGGAAAATACCCATTCAAACGGCACAGCTGTGGTCTGTATTTGAGGTAAGGAATGGGCCCATACTTGAGCCCCAGCTCCAAATGTCACTCACTAGAGGTTAGTGCTGTGCTCAGTCCTCTCCAGTCAACCTTCTTACAGCACAAACGCCTAACTGACTACAGTGCTGGGTAGAAGTGGAGGAGGCATGCTCAGTCCTACATGGGATGGCTCTGTCACCCCCTCCAGGACTCAGGGAACATCACAGAAGCAGTAGCAGGAAGAATTAAGAGCCAGAGGAAGGGGAGCTATGAAGCAAAAAGACATCTTTTGGACACAACACTGTCCATGCACTCAGGAACTTACTGGTCATCTGTGCAACACTGAGCCCATCACCATTTCATCTGGGAGGAGGGGCACATGAGGCTCCGTCCCACCCTTAGAGATTATGGGCAATTAGTGGTAATGGGCAATGGAGGATGGGTGTTATTTTCTTCCATGGTATAGCCATCGCTTATTTCACCCACACCTAGGCACTCAGTGGGTCACACACAAAAAGAACACATGAAAGTTGTGATCTGAAAGAAAATGGCCCCTAAAGGGAGTGACACTACTGGGAGGTGGCTTTGCTGGAATAGGTGTGCCCTGTTGGAGGAAGTGTGACACTGTGGAGGCGGGCTTTGAGGTCTCATATATGCTCAGGCTTTGCTCAATGTGATACACAGACTGCTTCCTGTTGCCTATAAGATGTAGGCCTCTCAGCTACTTCTCCAGCACCATATCTGCCTGCACAACACCATGTCCTGTCATGATAATAATGGACTGAAACTCTGAACAGTAAGTGAGCCACCACAATTAAATGTTTTCTTTATAAATAGAGTTAGGATGGTCATAGTGTCTTTTTACGGCAATAGAAACCCTAAGACAAAAGTATGAGGGGGGACTTGCGAAGAGTTCTAGTGAGAGATGGAGGGCAATGAGAAGAGAAAGAGGCATGAAAATGCTAAAATGCATTATATAAACATGAAACTGTCAAAAGAATCCCTTAAGGACTTGGAGTTGGTACCTCCATATGATCCATGGCTTTCTGCCACACAGACTGCTTCTCCTCAGCACTATGGCCAGGAATAGATAAGATGTTGTGGATATAATTGAAGACGTCTTCCTGTGGAGCACAAGACAATGCATTCAGCCCTTCACTCGGCAGAATTTGCAGAATGCTGCTATTGATACCAGCCTTGATAAACATCTATCATTAGGAGATGAAAAACCATTTGGATTTGGAGACAGTTTGTGGAAACTGGCACTAAAGAGGAAGAGTAAGTATGCAAGCAATTGGGTAGACTCTTCCAAGTTCTACATCTATCCCACTTAAATCTGGTCGCAATTTGCTAACCCTCAGTGAGCTAAATGGATGGCATACTTTTGCTTTTGGTAATACCTGTCCACACTCCCAATTTCATCTCAGACCTCTCCTGCCCTTGTCAACTCTGCCCCATCTGTACTGATTCTCATTTCACCCATGTGATCTCCATTCAGTTCCCTGAAGATGTCCATTTTACCCTGCTTTGGGACCTTCATGTCCACTCCTCCCTGTGCACTCCTCCCTATCTCGGCTCATCTTGGAGTGGCTTCTCTAATGCTAAAAGTCAGTTTGCACACTACTTCCTCAGAGACTTCTCTGCTTGCCATGGCCCTTGTTATCCTCCAGAGCCATACCCCACCCCTCTTCCATAGCACAATATTTAAGTCTACATTTGGTTATTGTCAGTATCTACCACTGAGTTACATACTCACACTTAGAAACCCAACAAAAACCAAGTGAATATGTCTGGGAAAGAGAGAATATGGGGAGGATCAGACAGGGGGTAAAGCAGTCCTCAAACTTACCTCCCTCAAGGGGTCATGGAGGTAGCAGTCAATGATTTTGTCATACTGGTGTGCTCGCTCATACATAAATTCACAAATTTGATAGCTGGAATGGGAAAGGACAAATTTCAGCTGCCAAACAGGCAGGTGGCGATGCCTTCTGACATTCAGAACTTTACTCAAGCGTGTGTAAAAGGGAATGATGTCATTTTCACTGCCAAATACGGGTTTAAGAATTTTTAGTACAAGGGCATCTCAAACTTGGAATCAGGGACACAGTAAATCACACACAAATATTTGAACTCTGCAAACCTCTGGAATCTGGTTCAAGGGAATCTGGTCCCGGGCATTTCAGGTGAGGGTACACTGCTGCATTTCAGGTAAGGGTACACTACTGCATTTCAGGTGAGGGTACGCTGCTACATTTCAGGTGAGGGTACATTGCTGTTATTATATATCTAAGGGTGCCTGCCTCTCTCCTGTCTCCTGACTGAAAATACTGCTGAATGCTGTGTACAAAAGCCTTAAAGAAACAGTGTGTTGTCTGTTTTCTAAAGAAATAGTGCTAGGTATCAATAATTTGCAATCATTTGTTTCTTTGTTCAAAACTAAATACAATAAACTAGGTAAGTGTTAGCACATTGTATTTTATTTATTATGCTAAACTTTATATTATTTCTATAAATATAACTGTGGTATTAATTTTTAAAAAGTCTAGAGCTGGGCATGTGTGTGGTTCTGGCACTTGGGAGGCAAAGACAGCAACAGGACAAACACAAGTCACACACTGCACACTCCAGGACAGCCTGGGGCTACACAGCAAGAACCTGCCTCAAAACACCAAAAGTAAATAAGTGTATACGTAAGGTGAAGCACGGGAAAACTGCTTCTTCACTTTCACGTTGAAACAAATATGCATTCTTAAAGTACACTATGCATTTCTGTACATTTTGCTAATTTTTAGAATTCATATGAAAGGAAAAAAACAAAAACAAACTAAAAACTATTCTTTGTTATTGAGATTGTTATTGTTATACACTTTCTTAACTAAAATAATGGAAATGCAAAATAAAGTAGGTTTCATATTAGAGAAATAACAATACGATGGAAAATTAATATACAGCTTTAAAACACTCACAATTCAGCCTTTTCTGCCATGCGGATGAGCCGACTTTCTTCAAACTGAACTATACCTCCAGCCTGCAGCAATTCTAAAAGGACCTGAAGATTTAAAATGAATGAGTGGAAATACTGTGAGGTCTGTTCTCTAAGAGTCCTTTCACCCATGCAGCCCATAACCTTTTTCTTGTGTATGATTACTTGATGGTATTTTGGACTGGGCTCACTACATAAGGAGATTTTGCTTTTCAAACATGGAAGGAATACCACAACATTTTCAGGTGCAGCCACACACACTCACACTAATCTCTAAACGCCTATAAATACCATTCTAAGAAGTTAGTTTTTTATTCGCTTGTATTTTATATGTATGTTTTTGCTGTGTGTATGTGTACCATGTGTGCATGGCTGGAACCTGTGGACACCAGAAGAAGGTGTTGGATCCCAGGAATTGGAGTTACAGATAGCTGTGAGCCACCACATGGATGCCAGGAATCAAACATAAGTCCTGTTGCAGGCACCTAGCTGAGTCATTCTATCTAGGGCAAACATCATAGCAGAATAGTTGTTTCCTAGCTAAAAGTATACAATGGGGGGAGGAAAGAATCTTCAACAAATGGATGATGGTGTGTAGAAAACTGCAGATAGACCCATGTCTATCGCCATGCACAAAACTCAAGTCCAAGTGGGTCAAAGACCTGAACATAAATCCAGCCACACTGAAGCTCTTAGAAGAGAAAGTGGGAGGCATCCTTGAACAGATTGGTATAGGAGACCGCTTACTGAACATTGCTCCAGTAGCATAGACACTGAGATCGACAATTAATAAATGGGACCTCCTCAAACTAAGAAGCTTTTGTAAGGCAAAGGACACAGTTGACAAGACCAAACAGCAGCCCACAGACTGGGAAAAGATTTTCACCAACACTATATCTGACAAAGGGCTGATCTCTAAAATATACAAAGAACTCAAGAAACTAGTCAACAAAACACCAAATAACCCTATTAAAAAAACATGGGATGCAGAACTGAAGAGAGAATTCTCAATAGAGGAAATCAAAAAGGCTGAAAGGCACTTAAGAAAGTGCTCAACATCTTTAGCTATCAGGAAAATGCAAATCAAAACAACTTTGAGATACCATCTTACTCCTGCCAGAATGGTTAAAGTTAGAAACACCAATGACAACTTATGCTGGAGAGGATGTGGAGAAAGGGGAACACTCCTCCACTGCTGCTGGGAGTACAAACTTTTACAGCCATTTTGGAGAGCAGTATGGTGGTTCCTCAGGAAAATGGAAATCAGCCTACCACAGGACCTGGCAATCTCCCTCTTAGGCATATATCCAAATGATCCACATCCATGCAACAAAGACACTTGTTCAACTATATTCATAGAACCATTATTTGTAATAGCAAGAACCTAGAAGCAACCTAAATGCCCCTCAACTGAAGAATGGATAAAGAAAATGTGGCACATCTACACAATGGAATACTACTCTGTGGAAAAAAACCAATGGAATCTTGAAATTCTCAGGCAAATGGATGGAACTTGAAGAAACCATCCTGAATGAGGTAACCCAGTCACAACAAGAGGAACATGGTATATACTCACTCATATATGGATTTTAGACCTAGAACAAAAGATTACCAATCTATAATTCACACCGCCAGAGGAACTAGGATACATGGTGGATTCTAAAAGATTCATATAAGGTCCCTCACAGAAGGGGGAAGGTACAAGTTCTCCAGAGCACATGGGGAGTAGGGGGCAGTGAGTGGAGAGGGAACTAGGAGAAAGAGAAGGGGAGGAGAGGAAAGCATGTGGAACTAGGAAGATTGAGTCAGGGGAGAAATAGAAGACAGAAGAGAAAGAGAGAGAGAGACAGAGAGAGAGAGAGAGAGAGAGACAGAGAGAGAGAGACAGGGAGAGACAGACAGAGAGAGAGAGAGAGAGAGAGAGAGAGAGAGAGAGAGAGAGAGAGAGAGAGAGAGAGAACATAAAAGAGGGAGCTGAAAACTGAACCTAAAGAAATGTCCAGAGACCTACAAGACTGACTCCAATTTGAGCAACAGTGGAAAGGCTACCATAAATGCCCTTCCCTGATAATGAGATCAAAGACTAACTTATCCACCATCATGGAGCCCTCAGCTCCTGTTGGAAACAGAAGCAAACACCTACAACTAAACACTGAGCCAAACTAGAATCCAGATACAGAGAGGACAAGACCAGGCTGCAGAAACACATAGAGACATTGGACCTGAACAAGGAGGTGCTAATGGGCCCCCAGACTGATAGCTGGGAATCCAGCATGGGACTGACTCAGACCCCCCGGAACATGGGTCTTAGCTAGAAGGCCTGAGCAGTCTAAGGGACCTCAGACAGTGGAACCAAGATGTATTCCTGGTGCACAAAAGACCTTGCAAGCACATCCCCCATGGAGGGATACTCCTTTAACATAGAGACAGGAGAGAAGTCTTAGTCCCTACTTCAAATGAGTTGACAGATTTAGGTGACCCCTCCTGGATGGCATCATGTGGAGTGTGTATGTGGGGATGGGAGGGGAGGGTGGTCAGGGTGCATGTTGGGGGTAGAGAGGGAAAGAGAGAGGAAGGGAGGGAGGGAGGAGTAGGGGAACTGGGATCGATATTAAAAAAAATAAATAAATAAATAACAGTTGTTTTCTAGAAGTACTTTGACCTTGAAGAAATCTTGGTGGAAATCGGTGCTTGTTTTCTGTGATTTTATAGAGTTGTTTTTTTGAAGTAGCTTTAGAGCCTTTACATGACTCTCCACAAGACAGTCCTAGCACACCTGGAGCTCTTGGGTTATTGGGTACTGAAAACAGCACAAAATAAAGACTAAAGCAGCACGGTGTGATGATCTTCTTCAGAAAACACACAGCTCAGATCAGGGACTCTGATGTGAGGAACTTGTTTACCCAAAAGACAACTTTGTGCAACAATTAATAAGTATGCCTTTGTATGGCTGTCTGAGGTTCAGTCCATAAGAGGCTAGACCTTCCTGCTGTCACACAGGCCTAAAATATTCATCTTGGAGTGACCTCTTACTTTGACCAAGCCACACAACACAGAACACCTGACAGGGTCCTCTGTAAGACAGCCAGTTGTCTGATCCACGGCCATCTCCCTAGCCCAGAGAAGTTAGTCTTGCTTGGTCCAGCACTTCTATGTCTTACATTTTTTAAAATCTAGTCCACAGACTGTGTCCAGTTTTACAGACTAATTACTTTAATTAAATACAGGGTACACACGCATGCACGCACGCACACATGCATGCACGAATGCACACCAATAATATTGGGTTTCAAAACAGGAAGAAAAGTTGGATATGTGGTACAACATGGATGAACCTTAATGATACTGTGCTAATGAGAACAAGCCGTAGTAGCTGAAGACAAACTCTGAGCAGAGCAATGGTGCAGTTAGGACCTCAGGCCTGCAGGGTATCTGGGGAGTCAGAGGAGCATGACCCTGGTCAGGGTGCCAGGAAACCTTCACCAGTAACATTTTGTTTGTTAAACAAAACTGATCTGGATTTTATATTCAAGGCCCAAATTTAATCCATTTGGAGCACTGGAATGTACTGTAATATGCAATAAAAAAAGAGTAAACTTACTGTGTCAGTTTTGAATAAAATAATGTAATGAGTTGAACACAATCTTACCAAATCATTAGAGCTGATCATCATCATCGGGGATTTTTGTGAGCAAGTTATGCAATATTATTAAAAATTAAATTAAACTAATGTATAACTATGTATGTTAAAAAACAAAGGTAATGAAACTCAAAACTCAACATTTCCTATTATTTTATTATATTTTGCTGCTCTATCTGCTCTTGGGGCTGTTTATGCTCAGTGAAGCTGTATTTGAATGGGGCACAACAGCATATAGGTGTTCACAAATGGGGTGCACCAGACAGGTGTGCATGAATGGGTACAGCACACATGTGTGCATGAATGGGGTGCATCAGATATGCATGAATGGGGTACAGCAGACAGGTGTGCATGAATGGAGTGCACAGACAGGTGTGCATGAATGGGTACAGCACACAGGTGTGCATGACTGGGTGCAGCACACAGGTGTGCATGAATGGGGTGTAGCAGATAGGTGTGCATGGATGGGTGCAGCAGACAAGTATGCATGAATGGGGTGCAGTGCACAGGTGTGCATGAATGGGGTGCAGCACACAGGTGTGCATGAATGGGGTACAGTGCCCAGGTGTGCATGAATGGGTGCAGCATAAATGGGGTACAGCAGACAGATGTGCATTAATGGGTGTAGCACACAGGTACAGCACACAGGTGTGCATGAATGGGGTGCAGCAGACAGGTATGCAGTGAGACATCTTCCAGCTCCATGTTTTGTGACAACACATTTGAAGACTAAATAAACCATTTGGAATGTCTATAAATCATCAAATGTTATTGAAAATCTTACTCTTTGAAGAATTGTAAAATCAAGCAAGCAAACAAAAGAAGACAGATCCATTTGTGGCCTACAAACTTTAAATGTTTACTCTTCAGTTCCTTGACAGAAATAGTTTGTCAGTCCATGGTAAAGAACATGGAGAAAAGATTAATGAGGCAGTTAAGCTAAAAAGTGTGAATTCCTGAGCTAGCAGATAGGTGAAGGGGCTTGGTGCACGCCTGACAGCTTGAGTTCAACCCCTAGACCCCACATGGTGGAAGGAGAGACCTGACTCCTGACGGCTGTCCTCACACACACACACACACACACACATACACACACACACACACACACACACACACACACACACACACACACACACACTGTGGCTCATGTTCACACACACCAAGTAAATAAATGTAATTTTTACATGTGCCTGTCTGTAGGCATTACATTGTGAAGGGGAAGAAGTGGTTACTTATTTTTATTCAAAACTGTCATCTGTGAGGAGTAACGAGAGAGGGTTATGGGTAGGGGTGGGGTATATTACTGTACAGATATGAAAAAGTCAAGGGGAAACCCATTATCTTGTATGCTTACTAAAAGAAAATAATATACAAATGGACTTTGGGAGCCCATTCCACACAGAGGGATCCTCCCTCAGCCTAGACACATGGGGGAGGGCCTGGGCCCTGCTCCAAAGGATATGACAGACTGTGAAGGCCTCATCCTCCCTGGGGAGCAGAAAGGGGATGGGATTGGGGTTGGTGGGGGGGACAGGGAAGGTTCCGGAACTGGGATTGACATGTAAAACAAGCTCATTTAAAATTTAAATTAAAAATTATATAAAATTTAAAAATGTAAGAAAAAAAATAATAAAAAGCAATGTGTTACCTGATAGGGCAGAGCAGTCATGTATTACTTTCCCCTTGTTCATCTACATAAATTTACCACTCATATCAGAACTATACTTGGGGGGCTAATTACTGACTATACACACACACCACTAGAAAATGCTAACAAATGCTGCATAAACCAAGTCTGCTTCGTGACAACTGGTATAAGGAGTCCTGGGTTGGCAGGGAAGGAAGTCACCAAGGCCTACTTTGAATTGTGATCTTGAAAAACTTCTTTATCAGCTTTCACTGTTTCAAACCTGAGGATGGAGAGCCATCTGAAGGGGGTACCTTTACAATTAGTACAACAAAGGTGCTGTAACTGTTTTTCAAAAATTCAGACTTGGCCACATCTAAGCACTACAGCCAAACCTACAAAAGTATACATACTTGCTGTGGAATAACCCTTTCGTACAGTGACTGTAAAGATTTGTCACTCAAATTGGTTTAATAAAAAGCTGATTGGCTGATAGCTAAGATTTTTGGGGCAGAGAGAATTATGGGAAGAAGGGTGGAGTCAAGAGTCTCGAGCCAGATGGGCAATGAGGTGAACAAACAAAATGAGATAAAGGGAAAAATCATGAGCCTCAGGTCAGCATATAGATTAATAGCAACGGGTTAAGTTGTAAGGGCTAGTTAGTAACAAGCCTGAGCTATTGGCCAAGCATTTGTAATTAATATTAAGTCTCTGAGTCAGTTATTTGGTAAGTGGCTGCTAGTTACTTGGTAGCAGGCAGTCAGGACAGGAAAACTCTACCTACACACTGTGTTGATTCATCTTCAGTCAATGAAGCTTTTTATACTTGGGATTATATGCACACACTATGCACACCACGATCTACCCTTACTGTGTAGACAAACAGGTGTAAAACAAAAGTTCCCTCCATGCTATTTGATACTCAGTGTAGCTTAACAGGAAACCAAAACATTGGCCTTGTTCTTGGGTAGTCTGCATGGGCCACTGGGTCCCAGCAGACCGGCTAAAGGGTTCACTGCTGCTAGGCTGCTCCTCACCAGGGTCTCTGTGTCTGGGTTATGCACCACACCCAGGAAAGCCAGCTCAACAGCCACAACTCTAAATTCTTGTGACTCGATTACTTACAAAGTTTGGTGTCAATGTGGCTTAGTACCCACAAGTTCAGTGTACAGATTTTTAAATCACATCTCACAAAAGTGGCACAAGAATAAAGAAAATGGTGGCCAGTTACTACCCCAGTGATTAATTGGGATTTGGGGGGCCGGGTGGATTCTAGTCTCCAGAATGGAGCCCTCCATGCAGCAGCACCATAGGACACCCCCAAAACTGAATGCGCCAACACATTCCTACAGTTGGTGGTTCTGGGACAGAACCATGAGCTGGAATGGCACAACAGACACTGACTGTTGATACATCATGAGGGATAGAATTTGCTGGATGCAGATAGCTCCACTGGAGTTGAGTGGCCAAGCTTTGCACATGTTCCTGCATCCGTGCTGATTGCCACTACCTGTGAGTCAGAGTTTGTCCAAACCATCCCCCTTTCCATTTAGTGAAAAGAACTCTTTCTGGCTCATTCTGACTGTGTGAAAGTACTGATTGACAGGTCTGGGGTCACTGATCAACTGGGGGTGGGGGTATCTGGCTGTGCCTGTGAGGCATTATCTTGATTATGTTTGAAGAGTGGGAAGAGTCACCCTAAAGGGGACAGCATCATACTCTGTGCTTGGGCCCTGGACTATACAAAAAGGACAACAATGACCAGCATTTGTCCCTCTCTGCTTCCTGAGTGCATGTTAACACAGAAAACTTCTTAGCCACAGTTAACTACATATGAACTAAAATAATTCTTTATCCCTTAAGTGCTTTGGTTAGAGCCTTTTATCAAGCAAGAGCAAAGGTAACTAAAACAATCTTTCCCCCAATCACTAGCAAAGAGTGTAGGTGCTCATACCTGCTGCCTTTCAGAGTGGCGGGAGTCATCGTCGGGGCTACAGAGGAACTCAAGGACCTGGCCAAAGGTAACAGCAAAAATTATCCTTCCGTGTCCACATTCATTCTCACTCACCTGTGACAAACATCCCTTTGTATGGTGGTGTCCCAGCTGATGCCTAACATTTAGCATGTGTCCTATACGCATCTACTTTATTTATCTATCTATTTATTTTTGTTTTTGAGACAGGATTTATCTGTGTAGACTTGGCTGTCCTGGAACTCATTTTGAGGACCAGGCTGGCCTCAAACTCACAGAGATCCAACTGCTTCTGCTTCCCAAGTACTGGGATTAAGGTGTGTGCCACCACCGCCTGGCTGCTAGTGCACATTTCTTTTCTATTGAGAAACAACTGGAAGCACTTCACTTTGAGGAGGCATGGACTTCAGCCACAACATGAATCTGAATCCTATCCTAACACAGGTAATAAGATTCCTGCTAGAAAAAAAATAATAATACTCTAAGTAAGGCCTTAGATGAGTTCTTCAACCTTTCTGAGCTTTCTTTGAAAACGGAGGATAAACAGACTGACTTGGGGACCTCTGGAAAACTTGGTGAACACACACAGCGCTCTCCTGACTCTAAGAAGCACTCAGTACAACACATTATGATCACGGGCTTCTCTAGACCGTGGGTAGTCTTCATGCTCCCTGTGGACATGCAGGGGATGTTTTGACCGTGACTGAGAAATGCCTGAAGAGTCAAACATTTATAAGGAGACGAGGACTTCCCAAAGCAACCTCTTCTCCAGACCATCAGCAAAAGAGATGCATCAAAATTAGCAAATTCAGAAGCAAGAAATTCTAGGCAACTTAGAGCAACCTAAACAACTGTTAAAACAGAATATTGATAACTCATGCTCCAATTATACTAGGCATCAGAAAAAAATCATATTGCCCAGAACACATCATTAAAACATACATCCCTAATTCAGATCCCAAACTTGAACACAGTCCCCAGAAGTCTATCTTATCTATGAACTGAGAACAGAACAACCAGGTCCTGGTCTCAGTGTTAAAAAAAAAAAAAAAAAAAAAAAAAGACACTTACTTGATCGAAGAGAGTTCTGTTCACAAACAAGGTATTGTCAGGTTTGGCAAGCTGCCGAGCGAGGAATGTAAAGAGACACCCCACTTGTGATGGGGTAAAATCTGAATTCTCCACCATAACCTGGTGAGCAAAACAAATCATTTTAGATAATACTCCATCTGGTTTCAATCAAAAGTGTGCGAGCGTGTGTGCGTGCACACACGTACACACACACATACACACATACACACACACACACACACACACATCTCTTCATTCATTAGTGAAGACTCACAAAAAGATTCTTTTATGAGCTGTGCAAGAACTGGGTTCCTTGCTTGCATGTCCTCAAAGAAAACAGTGTGGTGGCTTTTGTCATGTCTCTAGCAGATGATGAGAACTGCATTTCAGGAGGGCACAAAGAAACAATAAGCATTCTCTCTGGAAATCTTAGACACTACTACTAAAATAATTTCAATTTAATTTTGCTAACCTTACTGAAGGTCTGCCTATCATAAAGAAAAGAAGAAGGCTGTGCTGGGGTTTAAAAGTAAGGTGACCTGCCAGTGAAGGAATTCCAGGAAGGAAGCGTTACCCATGCCTGCGTGGGGCGTTGTTTTGGCCATATTTGCCCTGGAGTTGGTGGTTTGTGTATGGACTTTTACAGCCATGCACAACAGGCTACCAATGGCAGTCTTTCCTCTAACTTAACTTGGTTCTCATGTCCTATGTCCTCACAGTACATATGGTGTTATGACAGGGCCCTTTTATAGAGTATGACAGTGAGCACAGACTGTCAATTTGAGAGAATTTAGAGTCACCTGGAAGCAGAGCTCTGGGCTTTTGCCTATGGAGGATTATGCACACTGTGTTAAATGGGGTGGAAGACCCGCCCACCATGGGCACCACTACTCCCTGGCTGGGGTACTTTCTTAAATGGAGAGGGAAATGAGCAGCAGCTTTTGGAATTATGAACTAAAAAGGAAGGTGAGTCAGATAAACATCCTAAAACATATAATCAGATCACATCATTATAAAGGCTCAAAATTGTGGAGGCCCAATGTTAAAACAAAACAAAACAAAACAAAACAAAAATCCACAGCACAACAGCACATTAGATTGACAGCTACAGGAGGAGTCTGAGAAAATGAGAAACAGCTTCTAGGTAAAGCTCTCAAATCCTAAGTAGAATCTTTGCCAAGGAAATTACAACCAAGAGACATGAGAACAATGACATGTGTAGGGACTGGAAGACGGGTCTGCAAGGGAAACCCTACGTTCTTCTGGGATGCAGAGCAGAGAGGAGAAATCAGATGGCAGCTTCGGGAATCTGGAGCAAATGTGGGACAACTAAGGTGATCAGGACTGGGCGTGGGAAATGATCCTGTGTACAGCAGGGGATACAGCCAGGACCAGGAGTCTAGTATGTGAGGGACTGCACAGGCCCAAAGGAGGAGGCACCCAGCATGGGCCCAAGGGAGGAGGGGTCCTGCACTGTAGCAGCAGAGATTAAAATGGAGGCTCAGTGCGGAGAGCAGTCTGGATAGTGTTCCTACATATGGAAAATGTAAGTGACACATTTCCAGCATCATCAGTAGGTGGATAATCCTGCCATTAACAAAGAAAGAATGCAGACATTTGTGGTTGAAGATCCTGTATGCTGAGGGCTGTTAGCTTGGATTAACTGGGGTAAATTTACTTCTCATGGAGGTATAGTATCCAGCCATCCATTGTAAAACTTCCAAATTCCAAGCATTATCCTCCTCTCAGAGACAAAGCATAAGATTTTGCCTGCTATAAAATGTCCCCTGGGGCCTACTTTTTGACTTACCCGATTGCTTACTTTGTGAACAGCATACCCTTTCTTGGTCCTCCTGCTTTAGGATGGCAGTCAACAACTGTTCCAGTGTACTATCATTGCCAAGTTACATTACTAAGAAACATAACCCTGAGTTATACTTTCAGTTATGCACTCCCTCTACATCCACGCTGCCAGCCAGCTCCCTACACATAACACATGTTCCAGACTGTGATCTTCAGCTTTCCATGGCTCAACCATCACCCTGATTGCTGTCCAAGGTCCCTTTTCTAGGACCCCAATCTCAGGGCCCAGCCAGTGCCCCTCTGAGCTGTTGGCCCTTCCTTCTGCTCTATAAGGCCCCAAACTGACTTTACACATACCTTTTACAAAAGCAGTTCCAACTCAACTGCTTCCTTTGCCAACTCAGCAAATGTCTGATTCCACCTTACAACTTCTCCATTTTTTCCTCCAAAATATCTCAAAGGCCTTAAGAACCTTCCCAGGCATCACTTGGTTTCTTGAATGTTCTCTGTCTGTGACCATACAGCACACAAGCCCATCTACCTGTCCCCACCATGCACGTTTTCCTGCTTTCAACTGCTCCCTCCGAAGCACACTCCAACACATGCACAACCCTGCCACCAGAAAGCCTTGACCTCTGTGTTCACGCCTCACCGATCCAAGGTGAATTTTACGGTGACAGCATGAAAGCACAGCAGCCTGCTAACAGTCACAGGAAGTTTTGGAGCCCCAGTCTCTGCACACATATCGTCTTTCCAGACTAGCACAGATTCAAATTCCAACTTGACCAATGTATAAATGTTTCTTAAACAGCCATGAGGTTTCAGGAACTGGAGAATACATGCTCTGGGCATGCTACAACGATGGGCCTTGTGAATATAGTAAATATATTCTAGCATAATTACTAGAATTAATATAGTAAATACCACTGATAATAGTCCTTGGTTCCTACCTTCAGGAAGCTCAAGCTGAGACAGGAAAATCTGAAAACAATTCCAATATAATACACCAGTACAGCACAAAGTATCTTGAGAACATAAAGGAGTTCTAACCCACCTAGAAGTGTGTGGGAGGACATAGAAGGCAGTCAGGAATCTAGCAGCGAATAGGAGGGAAGAGGCATGGCTGGCTGAAGACTAGAGACTTTCGATGATTTAGCATGGGTGAAGAGTTTGTAGAACAGCATGTGTGCAGGGGTGAGGGGATGACAGGAAAAGGAATCCGGTATGAGTATATAGTCGGGGACTATAAAATATAGAGAATCTTAAATGTCATGTTAAACCACTCTGATGGATACAGCAAAATTTGCTATATGCTGGTCCATAGTTTAGTTTGTTCCCCAAGCTGTGCGAGCTGGAAACATGGTCCCACTTGTAAAGAGGGTGGAATTTTTGATAGGCAGAGTCTAGTGGACAGAAACGAGGTCATGGCAGACATTGCTCTGGGAGGAGATTAATGCTGAGCTGTCATAAAAAGAGCACGCCTCGTCCCTATAATATCTTCCTGACTTCTTGGCTCCCTATCACACTCACCAACACCAGGATATCATCCACCATGGTGTAACAAAGGCAAGGAGACCTTTACTGGAAGCCAAACAGGCAAGGCTACCCAATTTTATGCTTTCAGCTTCCAACACTGTAATCTAAATAAACATCTTTTCTTTATAAAGTCTCGGGTTTGTCTGATGGTAAAAGTGCACTAACACACTCTGTAGTATCTGTTCTTCCTTCCTAACTGATAAACACAAGTTCTCATTTATAGCTGAGCATATGGGAACCCAGACTGCTTTGGTCTCTCTTAGTAGCTCTCAAAATTCTGGATCATGTGCTATGAGCAGATTTATAGTACACAGCTTCGAAGGCATTTTCTTAAGGATGAAGCTCCTTCTGAGTCTTCCTGGCATGGGCTTGCTAGCTGCAGGGGAACAACTGGCCCTGACAGCTACACTGAACCAGACAGAAACCATGTGCTAAGTGGAACAGTAACAAACTCTCAATCACTGGGAGTTCTGAAGCCATTCTATTGGATCAGACTGCCTATCTCCAGCTTAAGAAAGAATAATACATTTCCATAATAGGCTACTGTCATTTTGAGTTACCTCACAGGTACAGTTTAATTGCAACTGATCTAGCAGAGAGCTACAGAAAAATACCAGAAAGACAAAAAGCAGCTCTACAAATAGGTAGACTACCTGGAAATGTAGATGAAAATTCCATATATTAACCACCTGGATTTAACTGACTTTACTTGGGAATTCAAAAATTCTATTCTCAACCCTCACTGCCTATCTTACAAGGCTAACAAATAGCTAAATTGAGATGCTGTATATACTCTGTGTGTGTGTGTGTGTGTGTGTGTGTGTGTATTACAAAGAATATTAAAGCTATAGTGTGGTTATGTTACATATATTAGAGAACATTTTAATACTGGCCTCTTGACCAAAGTAATCTAGAAAGAAGAAACCTCCATTTTGATGGGCAGATGAAGAGGAGTAACTTAAGCTTTCAACAAAAATGCTCTGAAGAGCTGCAAGATCACAAAGAACAGGAACCCGTCTGTCTCTGCACACACGCATAGCAGCAGCATGGAGCCTAAAATAGGTCTCAGCAGACTCTGAAGCTGGACTGAGGTAATCCCCATCATCTTAATGCCATGGCAAACATGGTACTACCATAGTAACCAATGAAGGCTGGAAAGAGTCGTGGATTCTTGGCATTAAGTATTTCTTAAGGCTGTCCCTATTATTACATACAACCTTAGTAATAAAGTAACTGTCACAATAAGCATTTCTTTACTCGTACTTTGTACCCCAGCATTCACTCTAACACTACAACACAATAAGCTTTTTCAACTAATTGTTATTATTTCATTCACCTCTTGAGGACCAAATACCATAATATATTAGCACTGCGACACACGGCTCCACTAAACAGATTATTTCAAATCCTGCTATATAAATATCAATTACCATAATATATTATCAACTCAAATAAAGACATGCAATCTTTAATACTTGCTTTCAGTAAAATGTCCACAATGCGCTGTTGGTATTCCACAGCTTGCTTGTCATTTTTAAAATCTTCAAAGGTCTAAAGGAGAGAAAGACAAATTTTGAACCTTAAAATAAGTGTTATTTGCTAATTTTAGAAGGAAACTAATTACTAAATACCCCCCCCTTAGCAAGAAACACCTGAATTTATTTCCTTTTATAAAATGATGGCTAGATGATCATTAAAGCATTTAAGAAAAAAAATGAGGAAAATCTTTGTATTCTAATTTTTAAGAAATATTATCCAATAGCATCCAGCAATTTCTTCACTTCAGATACATTTTGTGGAGAAAGTATACATTTGGAATGTTACCCATCTCAGCATGGTCAAATAACGAGTCTGGTACAGTGAGTTCAAATTTTTCAAATACAAAGAATGGCCACTCACAGGTGATTCAGCAGCCAAGCCAGGAATATGGACAGAGTTACTATCTTTCCACAGAAATGACATAGTTTAAAACCCACATAAATTCCCAAATAAAATAAACACTCCTCATCAGGTTCTTTTTGTTGTTGTCATTTTAAGATTTGTTTTGCCAGGAGGTGGTGGTACGTGTCTTTAATCCCAGCACTCATGAGGCAGAGGCAGGTGAATCTCTGAGTTCAAGGCTAGGTTGGTCCAAGACAGCCAGGGCTCCACAGAGAACCATCTCTCGAAAATAACAAAGATTTATTTTTAAAGATTTGCTTTTACTATCTATAATTAATAATTATATAATTGCCTATATGTATATACATATATAATTATATAAATGCACACACACACACCCCGGGTGGAGGTTGTCCACAAGAGTACAGGTGCCCGCAGAGGCCAGAGGTATTGAATGCCCCGGCACTACAGGTGGTTGTGAGTTACCTGACATAGGAGCTGGAAGTTTAACTCAGGTCCTCTAGAAGAATAACAGATGCTCTTAACCACTGAGCTGTCTCTCTGTCTCCTCTTCCTAAGATTCATTTTTTATTCCATGTATATGAGTGTTTTGCCTATATGCATGTGCATCCACCACATGCCCACCCAGTGCCAGTGGAGGCCAGAAAAGGATGTCAGATCTCCTGTAGCTGCAGTTACAGATGGCTGTGAACTGCCAGATATAAGTGCTAGGAATTGAACCAAGGTCCTCTGCAAAAGCAGCCAATGCTCTTAACCACTGAGCCTACCCCAGCACCAGTTATTTCTTATACTTAACAATCACATATGCTTTATGAAGTTAAGTAGAAAGCTATGGTATTTAATATTTCATGACAATCTAAGATCTTAAATTGAATATGATATATATAGTGTTATTATACAACCAAAAAGTGTTTGAAGGGATGGGGCAGTAGTGGTGCATACCTTTAATCCCAGCATTCAGGAGGCAGAGGCAGGTGGATCTCTGTAAGCTTGAGACCAGCCTGGGCTACAGACCAAATACGAGGACTGGCTCCATAGTTACCGAGAAACCCTGACTCACATAGATAGATAGATAGATAGATAGATAGATAGATAGATAGATAGATAGACAGACAGACAGACAGACAGACAGACAGACAGACAGACAGACAGACAGACAGACAGATAGGAAAGCTGGTATTTCAGAGTTGTTCTGATTTGCATTTCTCTGATATTTAAGGATATTGAGCACTTTCGTAAGTGTCTTTCAGCCTTTTTGGTTTCCTCTATTGAGAATTCTCTCTTCAGTTCTGTATCCCATTTTTTAATAGGGTTATTTGGTGTTTTGGTGACTAGTTTCTTGAGTTCTTTGTATATTTTGAGGGATCAGCCCTCTGTCAGATGTAGGATTGGTGAAGATCTTTTCCCAGTCTGTGGGCTGCCATTTGGTCATGCCAACTGTGTCCTTTGCCTTACAGAAACTTCTCAGTTTGAGGAGGTCACATTTATTAATTGTTGATCTCAGTGCCTGTGCTACTAGAGTTATGTTCAGAAAGTGGTCTCCTGTACCAATTTGTTCAACTCTGAGATATCATCTTACTCCTGTCAGAATGGCTAAAATTAGAAACACCAATGACAACTTATGCTGGAGAGGATGTGGAGAAAGGGGAATACTCCTCTACTGCTGGTGGGAGTGCTAACTTGTACAGCCATTTTGGAGATCAATATAGTGGTTCCTCAGAAAAATGGGAATCAGTCTACCACAGGACCCGGCAATCCCCCTCTTAGGCATATACCCAAATGATCCACATCCATGCAACAAAGACACATGTTTAACTATGTTCATAGCAGCATTATTTGTAATAGCAAGAACCTGGAAGCAATGTAATGCCCCTCAAAGGAAGAATGGATAAAGAAGATGTGGCACATCTACACAATGGAATACTCTGTTGGGGAAAAAAAATGGAATCTTGATAGTCTCAGGCAAATGGATGGAACTTGAAGAAACCATCCTGAATGAGGTAACCCAGTCACAAAAAGAGGAATATTGTATGTCTCACTCATATATGGGTTTTAGACTTAGAGCAAAGGATCACACCTACGAGATTCATACAAGGTCCCTCACAGAAGAGTAAAGGAACAAGATCTCCTGAGCATATTGGGAGTGGGGGGGGGGCAGTAAGTGGAGAGGGAGCTAGGAGAAAGGGAAGGGGAGGAGAAGAAAGCACGTGGGACTAGGAAGATTGAGTCAGGGGAGAAATAGATGAGAGAAAAAAAAAAAGAAAGAAAAGAGAGATACCATAAAAGAGGGAGCCATTAGGTTTCTAGAGAAAACTGACTCTAGAGAAATACCCAGAGACCTACAAGACTGACCCCCAACTAACAATTTAAGCAACAGTGAAAACACGACCATAAATGCCCTTCCCTGATAATGAGATTGATAACTAACTTATCCACCATCATAGAGCCCTCATCTAGTAGCTGATGAAAACAAAAGCAGACACCCACAGCTAAACACTGAGCAAAACTGGAATCAAGATGCAAAGAGGAAGGACAAGACCAGGCTGCAGAAACACAGAGAATGCTGACCTGAACAAGGGGGAGTTCATGGATTCCCAGACTGATAGCTGGGAATCCAGCATTGGACTGACTAGGAACCCCTGAATACGGGTCTCTGTTAGAAGGCCTGGGCAGTCTAAGGGACCTGTGACAGTGGAACCAGGATGTATCCCTGGTGGACAAAAGGACTTTGGAAGCACATTCCCCACAGAGGGATACTCCTTTAACCTAGGGGCAGGAGGGAGGGCCTAGTCCTTACTCCAAATGACTTGACAGATTTTGTTGACCCCTCCTGGAAGGCATCACCCTCTCTGTGGAGTGGGGGAGAGGGGATGGGGTGGGAGGGTGGTCAGGGGGCATAGGAGGGAGGGGGAACTGAGATTGATATGTAAGATAAGAAAATATAAATAAGTAAATAAATAAATAAATAAGTGTTTGAGGGAGACAATGCTACAAAACAGCTAATACCAAGGGGCTGTGGAGGGCGCATAGAGGCCCTTATGCTCACAGGCAGACACTAGGGAAACCTGGAATGTTAAGCACTCAAGGCTGAATGCAAGTCCTGTTATCATCTGTGCAGAAAGCTGGAGGCAGACATGCTCTCTAGCCTGGTGACCACACCAGACTCTCCCCAAACCATTACCATAAACTTGTTTATCTCGGTCAATCTACAGAACCTATCTCTAATGGGAAATGTTAAATATTTGTTATTTGCTAATTTTATAAGGAAACAAATTACTAATTCTCCCATCTCTGTACTCAATGTATAGAACCTATCTTTATAGAAGGTGTCACGGGTACTTTACAAAGAATTTCAATGTAGCCATATCTGATCTTTATTTAGTTTACTTTTTCCTCAAGGAGATTTACATATGATTTGTTGTTATATACATGGAATTGAATTAATTACCACTAGAAAAAATTTCACCAAATTGTTCTGTGCTTAAATATGCCTAAAATAAACCACTTGGGGTCAGACTCTTAGAGTTTGAAACATCAGCTACTGAACCAGCTGAATCAAAAACCTCCTTGCCTCCCTCTGACCATCTCTCTGTAGGCCTGTGGCGGTCACTGAGTCCCATGAAGGACTGGGCAACCTGGAACTGAGGCCTTGGGACAGAAGGGTGCGATGCCATAGGTTTAGTCATCATTCAGACTAGTACTTAGAAATAAATGAAATGCCATTTACTGTCACAAAAAACAATTTTCTTGATTTCTACAATTAACAAAAAGGATTTTTAGGAATAGCATTTTTAAAATAATTGTGGTTTACAGCTGTGCAATTTGCAATAGCCAGGAAATGGAACCTGCTTTGATGCCCATCAGCAGATGAATGGATAGAGAAAATGTGGACCATACACACAATTTTATATAGCCATAATGAAAAATGAAATTATGAAATCTCCAGGAAAATGAATGTAATTGGAAATCATTATGTGAAGGAAATAAGCCAGACTCACAAAGGCAAATATTGCATGCTTTCTTCCACATGCAGAACTAGTTTCACAGTGTATCTTCATCTGCATGAGTGTGTGAGTGCGTGTGTGTGTGTGTGTGTGTATGTGTGTGTGTGTGTGTGTGTGTGTGTGTGTGTGTGTGTTTATAAATGTATGTTTGTGAGACATAGAACTAAAAAGAGAGTCATAGGGAGGTAGAAGACAGACATGGTCAAGGAAGTAGGACTTAGAGAGGTGACAGGATACTCACTGGAGAAAGAAAAGAATTAGTTGGAAGGAGGAAAAAAAGAGGAGGGCCATGGGGAGAGGAAAACAAAGTATAACAAATGCATGCATGTATGGTGATGGCATGAGGAAACCGAGGACTTAATATGATTACTTAAGAGTTAATTTTACAGTGTATTTTAATAACAAAAAATAAAGAAAAATAATTATGGTAAAGCTTCCAAAAGGCCAAAATTTTTAAACTTAATTACCAGAATGAGTTACCATATCTTCCAAACAGTGCCAAGCTAGCATTTAAACATTTTATGTTATAGCTTAATGTGTTCCAAATATAATATGCATCAAAAACACTATATTCTGGGTGGCAGCATGTAACAGTAGTATGTTACAAAAGCACTAAGTCTATTCAGGACCACCAGAAAGGCACAGCAACTGAGTCACACTTGGGCCCACTGAGCAGGAGTGAGAAAAGACCCAGGCATCTTCTGCTGGTTTGCCCTTAGCACTCCTAGTTCCAAACAATGTTAACATAGTCAGAAGAGGGCGCCAGTCTCATTAGAGATGGTTGTGAGCCACCATGTGGTTGCTGGGAATTGGAAGACAGGTCCTCTGGAAGAGTATCCAGTGCTCTTAACCTCTGAGCCACCTCTCTCTCCAGTCCCCAGGCTGCTATAGTCTTAACCAAGGAAATAGACCACATGTCCCAGTGGGTGTGTTAAAAGGATCTGCACAGCCATGAGCTTTCAAGAATCTGTCAGTTCTAGTCAAGACAAAGAACTTGCTAATCTTTAATGACCGCGGATTTTCTCCAGCTTCCTTTACCTCTGACTGGCATGCCCTTCCCTTCCTATTTCTGCCTGGCACATGGCAGGTGCTTTTAAAACAACCATTGAAAACGATTGAAACAGCTTTTTATCTACTCTCTTTTGGGCCTCCTGGCTGCTGTACCTGGTCGTCATCTCCCCCCACACCTTCTTTTCCTTTCCCCCTCTCCTCACATGGCTCAGGGTCATGCCCATTTTTAACTCTCCCAGATGTCCCTGCCTCCGACTGTGTCTCCCTTTTATCCACAATAAACTTTCTCCTCCACTATTAAAAAAGAAAGGAGAAAAAAAAAAAAAAAAGAGAGCCATTGAATTATCTAATTAATTGTTTACACAAAAAAAATATGAAATCATAGAATGCTTATTAATCTGGAAAATTCAACCAGGAGAGATATCTAGTAATATGTTAAGTATGTTTTAAATATGATCAAGAGGATGGGTAAGAAAATATCTTAGTTCCATCTTCTGACATTAGAACATGAAGCACACACATGAACTCTCTCTCTCTCTCTCTCTCTCTCTCTCTCTCTCTCTCTCTCTTTCTCTCTCTCTCTCTCTCTCTCTCTCTCTCTCTCTCTTTCTCTTCCTTCCTCCCTCCTTCCCTCCCTCCTTCCCTCCCTCATCCCAGGCGGCTAAAGTGAGATATCACTGAATCCGAAGACATGGAGAATTAACAGGTGTTCTATAAATAGTAAAACATGAAAGGGAATTTCCACAGGCATTTCCCTCCTGGCAGTATCTAGTCACTACTTTGAAACACACACTGAAATCTGTTTCTGGAAATCTAACAAAATGTTATGGTACACATAGTGACATCTTTTGATGGGTGGCAGTAGCTGCCAAAGTGGCACGTAACTGTTAAGAGTAGCATTCCACAAAGACATGTAGATCTAAAACTCAAGTTCAAAGTGATCTGGGATTTTGGACATAAAAAAAGTAAAGATTAGTATGAAAGTCTGGATAATAATGGTTGCAAGGTAAACATTAACCAAGTCCAACATGCTTGCTGGTAAACATGGCATGCTTTGGAGACTGTAAGTGGTCTCTGTTACATATTCTTTTACTTCTTTTTACAACCCTAATAATACATTCTTAGCTTGTGCAGGATTAGGGTTAAATGGGGCTGGACTTAGTCCTTAGACAACTGTTCATAAAACCCTGCTCTATCTCTTTACAGAAGCCCCCCCCAAATAAAACAATGTAAAAATTAATAAATAAATAAAAAGAATCGCTCTCGGTGCATGTTTAAAGGCAAAACTCTAATGAGAGTGACTACCAGAGCCTTCAAATGAGATGGAAATGGATGGCAAATGTCTCCTGATTGGTCATACCTAACTGCCTGTTAGCTCTCTCCCCTTCCTTCATGTGCAATTAAAGGTACTACGATGCAATGATCCTCTCATTGCTTCTTAAAGTAATTTAATTGATTATATTGCTGTAACTTATAAGAGTGATGTGTGCACACAGAGAGACAGGCACCATCTGACAGTTGCTGTTGGCATTAAGATGCACATTTTCTCCAAATACTGTCTGTAAATGGGTTTTGCATACTTGTGAAGCTGATAACTTCACTAAAGACCGTAACATAAACACTTTCCATCTTACCAACAGCTAAACAAAACACATAAGAGCAAGACAATACTATCTAATTGGGAAGAGTCATTACATTTTATATGATTATTCCCTTAGATGATTATGTAAAACAGAAAACCCAGCTTATCTGAATTCACCTCTAATTAAACATTTATGAAGATGCTTTTCAATGGGGATCCTCCACTGTCTACTCAACTGTAGTTAATTCTACTGTACTCACACATCTCCCTCAGAGCCTCATCCAGACTGTGGACACCAGTAACACAACATATGGAATCAGAGGCCATACCACCTAGCCAAAGCTTTTTCAAAAAACAAAAATGATGGGCTGGAGAGATGGCTCGGCAGTTAAGAGCTCTGACTGCTCTTCCACAGGACCCAGGTTCAATTCCTAGCACCCACATCCTCTCACTGACATGCAGGGAAGCAAAACATCAATGCACAAAAATAAAAATAAATTAAGAGAAAAGAGCGCTCTGCTTTTTATAAATGCAAAAACAAACAAACAAAAATGTTCATTTTAGTTTCTGAGAAGAGACAACAGCAAGGGGAGGAAAAAGCTTTATGCAGAGTTAAGGGGCCCAACAGTCTGAAGCACTTAACTCCTGACTCACCTGCTAGAGTGTTACTGGGTGGGGTTCTTTACCTAATTCACACATATGCAGGCGTGCATGCTTCTTTGATCATTTGAAAATATCTAAGAACCACAATGTCCCTTACCAGTGCCAACACATTCAAAAATTCTCTTGTGTCAAAATGTAGCAAAGTCCGAACATAAGGATAGACTTCCTCCTCAGAGGATGCTTCTACAGAATGCAGACGAATCAGAAACTCAAACACCTGCAAGTTAAAAGCAACTGTCGATTATTTTCTATCATCTTACATCTTACTGGGGCAAGGATTCCCATACGTAGAAAGCAAAGGCAGGCCAACAGTCACTTTAAACTGCTTCCATGTCACACAATATTTCTTTTAAATCCTCTCTTAGCCAAAATGTTAAAGATAGTGACAGTGCAGATTCTTGTCCTTATGGTGGGGTTCCTGAGCTGTGTTTAATGTCCACTTGCACTCTGCCTTCAGTCATTACGCTACCTAGCTTTATGTCAACGTGACATGAACTAGAACCAATTGAGAAAAATGCATCCCTAAGATCAGGCTATCTGCAAGGCTCATTGTAGTCCCCCTGGGCTGGTAGTCCTGGGTTCTAAGAGAAAGGAGGCTGAGCAAGCCATGGGGAGAAAGCCAGTAGGCAACACCCCTTCATGGCCTCTGCATCAGCTCCTGCCTCCAGGTTCCTGCCCTGCTTGCATTCCTGTGCTGACTTCCCTCAGTGTGCTGTGTAACAAATCCTTTCCTCTAGAGTCAAGGGTTTGTTGATGGTGTTTATCACAAGAGATACCATCACTACAACAGCCATCTTAAGAGGTGAAGACAGGAAAAACACGGAAAACAATACTCACCTGGTTTTTAACCAAGGGAACAAGATCTTCAGGGATGTCACCCAGGGGATATGCACGACCTGCCAGGCAACAGCTGGAAAACAGGAAGAACATTTGATGCCTTGTAAAGGGTTCACTTCATGTGACAGTTTGTTCAGCCCGGAGATTCTGCCTCCTCTGTCAAGACACAGACTCAACTTTTGTCAGATCAGGATCAAAAACCAGGTCACTGCTGTTCTGCAGAGCTGAGAACAAGGTGCATACTACCGGAGGTGGTGAGAAAGGGTCAAAAAAGATGATGGGAAGGCTGCAGGGACTGGCCCAGAATGGAAGCTGACAGATAAACTGCCAAGATGGGGCCCCAAGGTAGAAAGAAAACAATAAACAGAAACAATTCAATAGAGAGACCTGAACGTAAAGGGGTCTTAAAGGGAAGGAGAGGTTTCCTTTAAAATCCTAGAGATGCCTTGCATTAAGAGAATGAGAGTAAAGGTAGAGAGGGAGGGGAGAGAGGAAGGGATGAGGAGAGGATGCCAGAGGAGCCACTACAGATGTACAGCTTCATCTCTGCTCCCTGAGGACTGACCCCCAGAACAAGGGTACGGTCTGACTTGATACATTTTTTTAAGTGCGAGGGGCTTAGCACCACTTGAGTCAGCACAGCATGGGAGACTTGACAGGGGAGTGTGGTGGGGTCAGGCACCACAAACTGACAGCTCTCAAGCCATAGCACAGCTTCTTAACTCTCCATTCCAGCCAGGGAGGTCTGGCTTCACTCAGAGTGTGGGGTCAGGTCTAAAGGTGCAGGTCTATATTCTAACAAAGTCTGCTCTGGATATTTTCACCAGAAAGCTTTCAGAGAGAAATGTATTAACACTTGACTTAAATATCACATGATAACCCATACGTGTGCATAATTTTTAATGTTTCCAAGTGTTAGTTGAAGGGGAAAAAATACCAGATAATACTCAGTTCAGAAAACACAGGTGATGGGGGAAGGGTAGCATTATGTATCCTGTGCCTGAGCAGGGGCCTCCATCCCTGTACTGCACTCAGGGGCAGAAGGGATGGGGACACTCCATCAAACACCTCCGACTTGGCATGGAGTTGAATGGTATCATTCAACTGCAGCTTGCCTGTCAGAGACCGGATACTCTCCGAGACTTTTAAACTAGAGATTTCAAGGTGGTGGGTAAAGCTCGTCTGGGGAAACCACTGCCTTTTAAGGAGAGTTTGCATCTCACAAAGAACTTGCCCTGTAGCTTCACCTCTGAATCAGAATGTTTAAAAAATCATAATAATAATCAATGATCTGAATTATTTATGAGCATCTGGAATACGTCCCTTAATTAACTCTTTTGGGGTGGGGTAGGAACAAACTTTACACCCCTAGGAATCTGTCATCAATTTCTAATAATAGAAACAACTTGGTACCAGATATTCTGGAGTTTAAAATATGATAATAAAGCGCTAGGTAACTGTTGCTACATTCTTACTACTGAATCCGTGTAAGAGGTGTGAAACTGGTCTCAATGTCTGCTCTAATGTCTACTACAATGCTACAGGAACTAAAATGATACTCTGAAGAGTACTGGCCACTTCCCCCACCCCCTTCCTGCCAAGCAGCTACATGGCCAGTTCTGCCAGTACTGAACCCTCATACTATACGGGGACAAACTCTCTTCTATGGGTAATGACATAGACAGTAGTTTCACCTCTGTCACTAATGTCTCTGTGATTTAAACAAACCTTGCCATTATATGTCAAACAGGAATACACTACACTGCAGGTCTCTTGACTTCTTCATGGGGAGTACCCTGGGTACTATCTGGTGTTTGCAATATGCTCGTCCTCTAGGCTTACCAAGAGTAACACAAAATGACTTTGGATATCGTCAGACATGGAACGGGCTCTACATAAAATAGCTCTGAAAGAGTGAAAAGCACTACAGATAGGGTATTGTCACTTCACTTCAAACATGGGGAGTTGGGGACACAGACTCATCAGAACCTCTCACCTGATGTATACCAGGAGCTTGTTGCCCATAACAACTTGCTCATCTGAAACAGAAAGAAAAGCACTTAGCAGTTCTCTCTCCAATTTTTCAGAACTGTAACATTTATGTGGGGGAAAACTCTCAATGTTGGCTTTAAGATGAGGTAAATATATTTCCAAATAATATAAAGTTAACATGACAAATCCCTGTCACATATTAAATTTTCCATTAGATCATATTTTCAGCTACATGAAGAGCTGTGTAGATGCTTATGGGTTGTTGACAACCTGAGCGTAGGGAAGGGGAGAAAAGCTGGTGAACTGTATATCATGGGTAATCAAATCACTACTGAGATGTAGTTATGGAGTGTTCTCATAGGTCACACGAACACTCACCATCCACAGTGCCTGGGCTCAGGATGCCATGTTTCCAAATGTTTAAAGTAAAAAACCTTGGCTAAATCGCCTATCCTAAACTACGGTAAGATTCTGTTATTTGGTGAGACTTTCAGAGCACCAAAAAGATAATGAGGAGAGCTTTTCGTAAGGGGTAAAGGCAGCACACGATGGCACTCCGTCAATAAGGTGAAGTGACTGTGAACACTATGGAGTGGAGACTGTAGGAGCTGATATTGGTAATGAAAAGATGAGACTTCTGATTTTGTAACATGAATCCTAGACAGAATTCAAGAAGGAAAATATTTGTATCAGTCATCTTCATAAATACGAAAGTCTGTGATGTTCCTACAAATAGAATTGAGCTATTCTACATGAATAGCTATGTTTTGCTTTAATTAAAGGTGTTACTTAGTCCCCAATCACCCCACTAACATGCCAAGTTAGGTTCATTAGTGCATGTGTGCATCTATGTGTGAGTATATGCGGGCAGGTTATATAGGAGTCAATCCTTCCTTCCACCATGTGGGTCCGGGGCTTGAATTCAGCCTTGGCAGCAAGAGCCTTTACTCATGGAGCCATCTTGCTGACACACAATTACATAAATACGCTAGTTGTTGAAAATCTCAGGAAGAGTATAGCTAGTAGTATATCCTAGAGAGCTGGATTTACTCACTAGCATGCTCCTCTCCACAGTCCCATTCCCAGGAGTGGGACTCTGTGATCTGTACTCTACAACCAGCACAGTGCCCTGACACATGGGTAGATGATTACTGCAGAGACTGCAGACAAAAATCAAGATTCACTCTCTACTGCTCAAGTCTTCCTAGTGTGTTCTAGAGTTTTCTGTTGTTAAAAACTCAACAACTCCATTTAGACTTTTCAGTGCTACAGTCCATATTCATTTATGGTAGCTACATGTGTGAAAGCCAACTTTCAAGCCTATTTCAAACAGATTTAGACTGAACAAAATGACTCCTGCCCCCCATCATTGTAAACAAACAAAAAACCCTTCCAGCCTGCACTTGATACTAACCATGTGGACTTACTGAGGAGAGTAGATGCTAACGCTCTGGGGACAAACAGAGTCCTTTTCTCCTGAGGCCTCTCCCTTAGGGTTAGCCCACCCTGACCTGCACACCTGACACAACACTCAGAAAGACTTCCAGTTTCTTTGGCCTGAGTGACACCGATTCTGACGAGGAGGGCTATGGATGCAGCGTGGGGGCACAGCACTGCCTAGTCTGCATGAGGCTCTAGGGTCAATGCACAACACCACCCTGGCAGCTCACTGAAGACCCACTCTCAATAAAGCTGAACAAAATGAAAGAGGAAATAGTGGGGGAAAGAGCAGAATCCAGAATCTCCTCAGCACCCTACCAAGAGAATAACACTGCACTTAGTGTATTTGTGGAAACAACCATAGCTTTCAGTAAAACACTCAGCTATCTGAGCCGGGCATTGGTGGCACACACCTTTAATCCCAGCACTCAGGTAAGCGGATCTCTGTGAGTTCGAGCCCAGCCTGGTCTACAGAGCTAATTCCAGGACAGGATCCAGTCTTGAAAAAACAAAATAACAAAAAAAAGTTCAACATATTCCTGGAATCTCAGCAACTCAGCAATACTCCACACAGGAGAGCTGCACACACCCAGGGAAGGCCAGAGATGCCCTGGTCACAACTGGAGGCTGACCCATGAAGGCCAGAGGAGAACTCTCATCTGTCAGAGAAATAAAAATTCCTAAACAGAAGGAAACAAGTCGGTCTTCCCAGCCTCTATTGGTGGGAGGGGTGTGGCCTGATATTCTTGGTTGCAGTCATGATCTTCTGCAATTATAGACTGCTGCTTCGATGTCCTTCTAAGTCCCAGCAAAGTCAGTGCCACACTACTGAACTTCCAGATCTGAGAGGTCAGAAAGAATCCAGACAACTACTGAACCAAACACAGGAAGGGAGAAAAGAACCCCCCACAAAACACACTATCTGCCATGACTGGGTCTAGACTCTGAGTCCCTGATGAGGAAGTGACAACTGGATTGTGGGTGGCACTTTCAGAAGGAAAGGTAGTGTGGGCAGGATGATGAGAGAGGAGTTGAGCTCTAGGGACGCTGACAGTGACTGACAGTAGAGACCATCAGAAACCCACAATCCTAGTCCTGGGCTGCCTTAGATGAACCAAGACGAGGGTTATACACCTCAGGACCCTGCCAATGACTAGGCTACACCGAACACTTCATCAGAGGTGTGAAGTCTCTATCTGTGCTTGTCGCCCACCAGTTTGTTAACTAGAAAAAATTTACAACAGGAGGACAAATGTCATGTGAGATACCTGGTCAACAAGGCTGTGGGAAAAAGGATCCAGATAAAGATCAACAGTCCTGACTGTCTTAATTAGGGTTCCTATTGCTGTGGAGAGACACTATGACCACAGTAACTTTTATAAAGAAAAACATTTAATTGAGGTGGCCGCTTACAGATCAGGGGTTTAATCCATTATCATCATGGCAGGGTGCAGGCAGATGTAGTACTGCAGAAGTAGCTGAGAGGTCTACATCTTACACAGGCTACAGGAAGTAGTCTAAGACACTGTGGCATGGCTTGAGCATATTAGACCTCAAAGCCTTCCTCCAACAAAGCCACACCTCCAAGTAGTGCCATTTCCTGAGTTTACAGGGGCCATTTTCTTTCAAACCACCACACTGACTTTGTCACTTTCTTTACAAATGACCCCTGGAACTGTACCACTAGAGAGTGTAGAGCCTGCACAGGCTTAATGAAAGCAGCCACAAGTCAGAGGACTAGAAGGGTGCAGAGGTATGAAAAGGGACCCCTTTTTCTGCACAGTTATTGATGGCAAGCAATAGGGAGGGATCCACAGAAACAGGCAGAGGAGCTCCAGCAGGAGATGCAATGACACCTCTCTCTGACTGAACAAAGACCACAGTTTTTAAACTGTGGGGAATGAAGCTCTTGTTCATGGCTTGATGGCCGAAGCTCATCTCTAGGTGGCCTGAGCAGAAGCCAGTGTTGCCCCTGATGGAGCAGATGGTCTCCGCATATGCAAAGTCCTTCTCGGGTCTGAATTTATTCCTGATGATACAGAATTAGCTTCTGTATTAGGTATACATTTGCCAGCTCCAGCACAGTCTTCCCAGTTTCCCAGGCTTTCCCTGTATAACTTAGCCATTTTCCCACCAGAAACTGCCACATGGAGTCAAAACCTTTGCCCACAAACTTCTGAAAAGCAATTAAAAACTAACTTACTCTGTCACTTCAGTTCAGCAAAATGGGAATTAGGTGAGTCTAGCAGGAATCTGCTTTCCCAATTGAACTAAAGTAATTTTAATATATAATGCCACCAGTTTATTTACCATTAACAAAAGACATTCTGATAACAAACAAGAATTACTTCACAAAAGGGGTTAGGCTATATTAAATTTTAAAAGTTAAACATCATCACAGTTTTAAGCGATTTGAAGATGTCCCATGAAACCATCACTCATCCAAGTGATAAACGTTGTCTGAATATCGGCTATAAAAACTGCAAGAACTGAGGCATAAGACAGAACAATGAAATAATAGTAAAGACCTCCATACCAGTTTTCAATAAAACAATTACAAAGACAGACAGGATAGGAAGAAACCATAAACTAATGCCACAACATTCTACTAAACAATACTTTCTATATGTTCTATCTGTTCTATTTGAAACACTCTAAAACAGATCAGACACTAAGCCATAAAACAAATCTCACTACAGTTTAAAAGGCAGATATATGATACTGTGCGTTTTCTAATGCAATAAGAAATCCATATCAGAAGAAATGTGGGAGGGGCCGGTAGCATGGTTCAGTGGCCGCTGTGCAAGCATGAAGGCCTGAGCCTGGATCTCCAAGCAACCACAGAAGAGCAGGAATGGCCATGCACACTGTAACCTCAGCACTGCCAGGCAAATCCCCAGAACTGGCTGGCCAACATTACCCCAATCTGACAAACTCCAGGTTCAGGGCAGGAGGGCTGGCAAGACAGCTAGCTCAGTGGTGAAAACACATGTTGTGTGAGCCTGGTGGCCTGAGTTTGTCCCTGAAACCCAGAGAACTCTACAGTGATGCCCTCTGACCTCCACATGTGCACTGTGGAGCATGCAAGCCCCCAATCAAACAAATCAGTCATAATGTAACAGAAATCTTTTCAAAGGAGAAAAAAGTCATACCTGTAAGAGTTTTTCCTGCATTCAGAGGAGGGGCGATGACTTTGAACAGTTTCTAAATTTCAAAAAGAAAAATCACCATCATTTCAAAGCATAATGTTTTTAAAGATAATCAAGAACATTAAAGTTATTAATCCTTTCTTTGATGGAGTTAGTTATTTGTTGTTGAGCTAAATTCAAAACTTACTATGAACAGAGCTATTCAGAAGAACCACCAGGGAAACACTGAAGCCACACCCTCATTTACTAAACACTAGCTACAGAAAGGTCTTCGTTGATATTGTGATTTCTGACATAAAAAGCATCTTGGGCTCTAAAAAGATTTTATTATTCAAAAGGACAGTAAGCACATGAAGGAAAGCCATCCCACCAAAGTGGCAAAGACGACTTCACTCTGTGAACATCACAGTAGTAGCCCCAGGAAAAGCATACCACCTCAAACAGACCCAAAGATCACTGCCGGGGTCTTCTGGAGGAACTCCTGTCTGGTTTTGGAGATAAGGTCTTACTGTGTAGCTCATGATGGCCTATAACTCATAGCAATCCTCCTGCCTCCGCTCTAAGTACATGGATTCTAGGCATGAGTTACCATGCCCAGCATTCCTGGATGGAAAGAAACTGACTTCTTACAAAAGACTTTCATGAATATTTATTACTTGAGATGCACAGAGTAAGCCCCCTAAAGTTGTTTATATTATTCCCTTCATCACACTAGACAAGAGTAAAAGCCGGTACAGAACCGCCCTGGTGGCTTCTGGACACTCAACTGCTTCATCCCCCTTGCTGCATTTGTCACTGAAACCAAACACAAAAACTGCTTACCATGACTAAGGCAGGTTCACAAGCTTTGTTTACAATTTATTTTCAGCCACCTTACTTTGTTTTTTAATTGAAAATAAATTTAATACAATGTATTCTGATCACACTTCCCTTCCTCGAACTCTTCAAAGATCCTCCCTTCTTTCCCACCTCTATGCCTTTAGGAACAGGAAAATAAAAACAAACCAGACTTTTTTAAAAGTAAAAGAAAAGAAAAAGTGTGATGCGCACACACACACACACACACACACACACACACACACACACACACTGCCTTAAGAACACAAAATGAGAAACCATAATATACAAGCAAAAAACCAGTAAGGTTAAGAACAAAAAAATGCCCATACAAAGCAATGTATGACAATAAATCTCAAAAGCTACCAGTGAGTTTGTTTTGGGTTACCATCCACTGTTGGGCATGGGGCCTGCCCTTCAGTGTGGCTTGTGTACCCAGTGAGACTCCACTGGACAGACTGTTAGCACCAAGACGTCCACATCCATCTGTCCATTAGCATCAAGAAACACATGCATACACACACACACACACACACACACACACACTCACACTCACACAAAATAAATAAATAAATAAATAAAGCAGACACCTGCAGTCCCCGCTAATCCCAGCTGCTAGGGTGAGAGAGGTACAGAATACCCAGATGAGGCTTGCCAATGTGGAGAGGTGCTCATATTATTTAAAGGGAAACAGAGCAAAAAGCTCTCTTCTGGAAGCCCTAACTGTGCCTACTTCCCTTTTGGTTAAGGCTTTGGGTGTGTCAGCCTTTGCTTCTATCTATTCTAATATCTAACCATTAGTAACTGGCTAAGTTCTAAGAATTAGCCACTAGTTAATTCCAACACACATTGGATGGATATCAACCTGCCTCCCTCTACACACTGCAGCTCCTCCTCCACTGCCTCCTTTATTCCCTACCACCACTCAGACCTAAATTAGTAGAGGTAAGGATTTTCCTCCCAACACAAGGCACTAGGGAGATTTCGCAGTCTTTCATTCTGGAAAACCCAGAAATTTTCAAAAGATGCAAACTGTCCATCAATGTAGACCTGTTCAGTACTGAAACAGCTAAGCCTGACACACTGAAAAAAGGGAACCACTTATGAACCTACAGCATAGTGTTCATGTCTCCAAATGCTCAGTAACAAACACCAGGCTGCTCCTGCCAAAACTCATCCAAGTTGGAAGCTCCTGTGAACAAGAGAGGCAAGCTCAAGCCTAGTGTCCCCCCTGAAACTTAGAGGCATACCCATAAGCCAGACTGTAATGAACAAAAGCATATAAAATGAAATTGTCAAAAGCAACATAAAACACAGCAACCACCAGTTTTTTCATTAATTTATTTCTAAGTGACCATTGTGGGCGGGGGGAGGGGAGGTTGTACCACAGGATGTCTGTGGGGACTGGTGCTCTCCTCCCACTATGCAGGTTCCAGGGATCAAGGTCAGGCTGTCCAGAGCCTTTACACACTGAGCCGTGTCACCAACCCTACCTTGATAACTGTTTCCCTCAATGTGGAATGAATGCCTCAAATTAGAACTGGTTTTAAGGAATTATTCTGAGAAAACCAGGAAACTGCATTCATTCTTCCTAATGGTGGTCTAGAAGTGGGCTGAGAAAGTTCTGCAATGTGAGGAAGGATGGAGCCTTACTGAGGGGACAGCTGTAAAGCAAAGAACAGATTCATGTTGACAGTTGGTTAGAAATTGACAAAAGAGAAAAGGTTGTGACCAAAACCAAAGGCGGTGTGCTCAAACAAATGGCAACTGAAGGACTACTGAGCAAACAATATTAAAGGGAATGTCTGCCTCCTTGGGGTACCCTGTCATACTGCAATAAGCTGGAACTGAGAAAGTCACATGTATCTGCAGTCTCATCAATCACAGTGACAAGACAGTTGCATTCAAAGCCTGTGCATTTCTAGATTCCCAGTGAGGTATCCTGGGAGACAGCATTATGAATGGCGTAACATCCATACTCAGCAAAGCAATGCAGTGACTCCAGGGAGACAGCATCAATGGTGAATGCTGAACAGTAACAGTCCTTACTCAGCAAAGGAACACAGTGTCAATTCACAGTAACTCCTGAGGACTCTCAGAACCTACCCACAGAACACCCAAAACATCACACAACAGCACTTTATTTCTACCATAACCATACAGATGTCATACACCTTCTGGAAAAGTTACATTAAAAAACAGAATAGAACTTAAAGTGAACAATGAGCATTATTTCTTTTTCTTTCTTTTTTTTTTTTTGTTTGTTTGTAGCCCAGACTTGCCTTGAACTCACAGAGATCCACCTGCCTCTGCCTCCTGAATGCTAGGATTTAAAAATGGCTCCACCATTACCCAGCTGCATTATTTCTGTATACTGTTCCTTGATATTTAAATATTTATATATGCAACTAAAGACTACTGAGGCTAAAGGTGTAGCTCTGTGGTAGAGAATACACAGGTCCTGAGTTCAATCATCTGGAACAAAAAAAATTTAAAATTTAAAAAATAAATACCACCTGAAAGTCCCAAGCTAAGGGCCAGGAGTGAAATGGCTCAGTGCTGAAGGTGCCCTAGCAGCCTGAGCTTAATCCCCAGGACCAATGTAGCAGAAGAAAGAGAATCAAACACACACACACACACACACACACACACACACACACACACTTCTTGACATGCACACACATGCATATCCCACACATAAACATAGACATGTATGCACACACAAAAAATGAATAAATGTAATAAAAAAAATCAATTTTTTAGAGATACGCATGGTGGCTTATGCCTTTAAACCCAGCACTCAGGAGGCAAAGGCAGGAGGATCTCTGTGAGTTTGAGACCAGCCTGGTCTATAAAGTGAGCTCTGAAACAGATAGAGCTGTTATACAGAAAAGCCTTGTCTTGGAAAACAAAACAAAAATTAATTTTTTAAAATAATGAATACAGTTCTAATAAACCAATATAAAATTTTTAAATGATCAGATGAAAACAAACCATTCCAAGCATATGGAGAGTAAGGGAATGTTAGGCAATACTGAATACGTTGAGTTAGAAAGTGTCTTACCTCCATGGGGCTAATGAACTCATTCATGCCTTTGTTATAGACATAGATCATGGCATCATACAGACGATTTTCCCAACACATGAGAACCACCTGTAAAAGGGAAAGGCTCCTGAGTCATGTGACACCACAACACCAAGGATTTTCCTTCAAACTCTGAGAAATAAAGATCTTTCTTTTCCCTAAGTTTTCTTCTTATTCCTTCTTCTCTGAAGGAAAGTGAAATTTAAACTCTCAAGACCAATGGAAGGGTGTTATTGTAGGTTCAGTATTAGTTCAAACAGTATAAGTGCTACTTTAAAATAGCCCTCAACGTCTAATTTTACTTCTTTGTAATCTTCCCTTTTCAATATTCATTTTACTTTTAATCATTAAAATAGTTCTTCAAAAAATTTACAAAACACCTCTTTAGCACTAGAATAAAGTGACAGACAAATTCAGCCTGGAGCTCCACCTTCCTAAACTTGCGCTCAGCTTGGACACCCATCCAACAAGACAAAATATGGTTTAAGTTAAGACTCATGAAGAGAAATATATGAGAGGGTTTGGAGGGAGAAGAGGGAAGGGGGAAATAATATAATTATAATCTCAAGAACAGAATAATAAAGACTTGTAGAAAACTTTCATTAAACACACACACACACACACACACACACACACACACACACACACACACACACTCCATTGTTTGCAGTTACAATAAGCATTCTAAAGGAGCCTGACTCTGTCTATAGCATTCAATGTCACTCGGAGCAACCTATGAGCTAGGACCTACAGGACACCTGGCACATGAAGCAAAGGAAGAAATGAACATGAGGGGTTGCATGAGCAGAAGATAAAAGTGGGAAACTACATGGAAAAGGAGTGTAGTGTGGATGAACAGAGAGAGGAAAGGAAACATTTAGGGGAAAGAGCAGAGGGCTAGCAGAATGAGGTCCTTGCTTTCTGTTCCCATGAGGGAGGGCTGTGTCATATCAGACACTGGACTGGAGGACAGATTGGCAGAGACGAGGCGAATGCCAGAGGCATAAATAGAAAAACAAGAGGTGTTTGTAGGCTTTTCACCATCTCTCTTGAATTCCCATCTCCAACTCTAACTTCCCTTCTGCCCTATCCACCTGCTTAATATCTTCACCGAGATGTCTAGCAGCTAGCACAAGTGGCAAGCAAGACTCCTGACAGTGCCTCTCAGACTCCGACTGCTTGTCTTCCAATCACCTTCAGGAGATCACTAATCACCCTGTCTGCAAAACATCTTTGAATTCCTGCATTCCCACATCACACATCCTCATACTCAACTTACAGTCTCCAAATCAGACCAAACTGACTCTCCATCACACTACTGTCCCTGGCAGCAGATTGATTTTGCTTAAAATAGTCTAATGATTTCTGTACAGCACTTAGAACACAATGAACAAGTTTTTCCTTGTCCTGTGAGCATCAGCTCCAGATCTGCCTGCCTCTTTCCCTGTCATTAAACCCTCAGGGCAGAATCTCCTCCCCCTTCCCACTGGTTTTCACCTAAAACGATCTTCTCACCCAAATACAAGCATTATTGATTTTTTCTTTCTGTGTGTCTGAATGCCTTTTTCTTTTCTTTCAAAGAGAGTCTCATGCACCCCAGGCTGGATGTAGTCTTACTTACTCTGTCCATAGTCCACAACTTGAACCACTAATCCTCTTGGCTTTGCCTCTACAACCCCAAATCCTGGATAACAGACACACACGCATCACCACCTCAGTGTTCTGATACCTTCTGTCAGTCAGAAAGATTTTCTACAGTTAGCCAACCCCACGTAGCCCATCTCTACTATACTGACCTTTTTGATTTGTAATGTAGCACTTGTTTTCAAATAATCTCTGATTTGTTTACTATCTTTCTGCTCACTTCTCTCCTTAAATTTAAGCTTTATGAAGAGACACTGGACAGCCAGGACAGCTGCAGTACCCTCAGACCTTGAAACACAACAGTACTCTGGAAGGAATTAACAAATGCCACAGAGAAAATAAAATTTATAAGGATTTAAAAATACTATTAGGGGCCTGGAGAGACAGATGTCAGTAAAGTGCTTACCACCCAAACTTAAGGACCTGAGTTTCATCCCCAGCATCCATGAAAAGAGCCAGGTATGGTGGTGTACTTACAATCCCAGCACCAGGGAAGTGAAGACAGGAGGATCCCCAGAGCTCTAGCCAGCAGCCCGAGCTCAGGCCCCAGTGAGAAGCCCAAACAAGCTGGATACTTCCTGAAGAACAATACCCAGGTCTGAGCACTGGCCTCCACATCTAAACATACACACTACAACACACACACACACACACACACACACACACACACACACACACACAGATAGACAGACAGACAGACAGACAGACAGACAGACAGACAGACAGACACAGATCAGAACATATTTTGAAATTAGAAAAGCTTAAAATACTGGGAAGAAATAAAAATTTCTCCTAAATGTCACCATCAGATAAGGACAAAGTGATAATATGTTCTCAAGACATTGGACTATTGTCAGACTGTGTGGTTTACACCAGATCACCCACATACCAGAAAGGCATGTGCACAGAGTACCCTGCCTTACCTCAAATGCTCAGTAACATTAGGGAAGTAATAACAGCGTTTTCAAGCTTTCTTTCTGTGGGATCTGTACCTTTAGAAAGGAACTGGTCCTTCTAGGCCATCTGAAAGCCACTCGGCTGGAGGTTTGGATACTTGAGGAGTAACACGTTCATTGTGAGAACTAATGTGACTAAAGAATTAAACTGCCACTGGGTGGTAACACATGCCTTTAATCCCAGCACTAGGGAGGCAGAGGCAGGCAGATCTCTGTGAGTTCGAGGCCAGTGTGGTCTACAAGAGCTATTTCCAGGACAGGCTCCAAAGCAAAACAGAGAAACCCTGTCCTGAAAAAAAAAAAAAAAAAAAAAAAAAATTAAACTGCCAAATTGTCAAATGCTTTGATCAACAAAAATGACCCTTAGCTCACTGGACCTCGGATATACCATCTACTACAGCTGCCTGAACCCCAGATACACAACCAGTCACAGCTATCTGAACTCCAGATATGCCATCAGCCACAGCTGTCTGAACCCCACATATGCCATCAGCCACAGCTGTCTGACCCCACATATGCCATCAGCCATAGCTGTCTGAACCCCACATATGCCATAGCTACAACTGTCTGAACCCCACATATGCCATCAGCCACAGGCTGCTGACTAGTTCTAAAATGTCTGGTCATTTTTGTCTCACATAATCCTCTCCATTTCAAAGCTCAATTCCGCTTCATGTACTAGCTGATTTTTGTTTTGTTTTGTTTTTCAAGACTGGGTTTCTCTGTAGTTTTAGAGCCTGTCCTGGAACTTGCTCTGTAGACCAGGCTGGCCTTGAACTCACAGAGATCCACCTGCATCTGCCTCCCGAGTGCTGGGAATAAAGGCAAGCGCCACCAATGCCTGGCTATACTAGCTGACGTTTAAATGATATCATTCTCTTAAATGTAAAAATGGTCCATTATGAATGAGAAGGTACCCGTGGTTGAAAACAACCTGCCAGATGAAAGCCATGTTAGTGAGCAAACTGAGTAAGGGTCAGGCAAAAAGCATTCACTGGGAGATAGAAAGAAAAACTACCACAAGCTCTGAGGAACAGTCAAGAACACAAGACATGCTCTCTGGCTTGGAGGCAGTTGTCACCTAATTTTTACTTACATGAAGTCCTATTGGTCGGGTAAGTATGGTTAGTGAAGGAACTCGAGTGCGCAGACTGTCAGCTCACCTGCTGAATATCTAGGCTGGTGATGTCCATGTGTACAATGAGGGCTTCCACGTTTTCCATTAGTTTTTTGTCTTGGAAATGAACAATCAAGTCTTTCATGACCTGAGGTGTAATCCCCACCAATTTATCACTTAAAATATATGGCTCGAGGCACTCCAAAAACACTCCTTTTGCCACTGAGTTTTCACTTAATTTGTCATACATCTGGCTAAACAAAAGATCCCTGTAACAGAAAGGAAAAAAAAAAAAAAAAAAGTAGCTTTAGGAACATTCCAAATACCCATTAAATTTAGTCTAAGTAAGTATGTCACATCTTTTTCAAACTTCAATTTACATCACTTTAATAGAAACATTAACAATGTTTGCATCAAACTTTACATTGCAACACTGCACAAAGCAACAGTTCTTTAGGTATGAGACACAGTGGTGCACTCCAGTAAGCCTAACACAGGAGGCAGTGTGATTATCGATTCAAAGCCATGTGGGACTAAAACCAAAACTGCCTCAAAACAATCAGGGCCAGCAAAAAATGTATAAGGGAGCTTGTCACCAAGCTCAGGTCCCGCAGGGTAGAAGGAGAGACATGACTCTACAAGTTCCCCTCTAACCTACACACTCAGCCTGTGGCAAGTTCTTCCCACCAAAAATAAATACATAAATAAGTAAAACATGAAATTGACAAAGTTCAGCTACTTGCTGAAAAGCGTGATGGAGATATCAGTCAGAATCCAAACCCAGCTCTCTGGCCACTGCGACTTAAAGCCATAGATAGAGCTGACAGGAGTGGGTAGGTGAGAGAGAAGACGAGATGAAGGGGGAGAAAGATCAAAGGACCATGCCCTTCTCCCGCTCTGGCCCTAGACACCCCTGGTGAGCGGCAGGTGAGCTGCAGGTGAGCTCCCTTCTGCAGGGAAACTACAAGTGCAGCTAACAGCCCAGACATCAACAGCCCAGACATCAACAGCAGCGCACAATGCTTGCTAGACTAAGGCAGACCACTTGCAGGAGGCTGGGGTCAAAGGAGAACTAGACTCAGTAACTCCTATCCATATCACTACCTCAAAATAAAAAGGAAACAAATTCTACAACGTGATCTGGTTATTCTGGGAGAAAGATGGGAGAAAGGCACGCACACAGAGTTTTCACACTTAGTCTTCACTCTCTGGGCTCCTGATGTGTTTCCTGAAGGACTAACTTCAGTCCTGATGGGCACTATTTCCAACCTTGCCTCCTATAACAGCACAAAGTCCACTAGGGATAGGCGAGGTTCTAGAGACATCACTTTCCCTAACACTCACATTAATAGATAGATTTTAGAGAGTTTTGTCTTTTGCTGCAAACAGGAAAAAAAAAAAAGTTAAAGGTTAAACTCATCTTATACATTATCAGTTCTATAGCTTTTTAATGTAAAGAACTTAGTTGATTATAACTGCAAATTCTGAGAGGAAAAAGAGAAACGGGTATTGTCAAGCAACAGACTTGCCGATCTACACTAAGTACATTGAGCCAGAGCGTGTCCATTTGGGCCGACTGAAATACAGCTGGCTCAGCTTCCAATACAATGGAGTCATTTGAGTTTAATCACTTCAGATACTACTCACATTGATGGAAACTCAATGTAGCCAGCACCGTCATGCTTTACTGAAATACAATCCAAATACTGCACCCATTTTTACACGATTTTTAAATTATGACTGCCTCACACGGGCTCTGGACCACTGCTGACATTAAGTCTGTAAAATGACATTTGCACTGTACACAGTTTGCTCCTACGGGGAATATCAATGGCATGAGTCCTTTTCATACTTGGAGTGAAGAAGGAAGACTAAATGCAGAGCAAGCGGCAAATACTAGTTTACGGAGAAAGATGGGAAAGTCCCACACATTTAACAGCAGTCCTCTGCTCAAGCAAAAGCCACTGTAAGTTGATTATCAATGGCTCCTCTAAAATGTTATAAAACTTCCAGCACTTATGATTGATTCACTTAAGTACTTAATTGAACACTACATATTCCCGTCCAATATTTTAATTTTCATGTTTGAATGGAAGGAACCTAACTGATAGGTTGCTTAGGAATAAAGAATTGATGTTGATCAAACAGCTTATTCTATTCTCCCCCTAAGCCCATGACTAGACAGGATCTTAGTCTGACTGAAGAGAAAGCCAGATGGGAAGAAACTAAATCTAGAAGAGCTCAACCCTGGAACAGAAAGGGGAGATCCAAAGCTTGCACAACCTCAGGCCTTTGCACCATGGTGGTGACACTGCCCTGGCCCTCCTGTGGTTGCTGGAACTTTTTTAAAAAGCAGGCTGACCAGGAGTGAAAGAAAGCAAAGACAGGTGAGGCCCTCATCAAGCAAAAACTGCACCAACACAATGTAGTTTTGAGACTTGGGAAACAGAGCTGAAAGACAAGGAAAATATAGTATTTATGCCACAGACAGACAGTGAGGAACAAGTGCACATTAGCAAAAATGGGGAAGGAGGGGGCGAGGTCCAAAGAGGAGCAGACCCACGGTGACTCCGCTGTTCCTCTCTGAGATCCCCATGACGGCACAGCCCAGAAGAAAACATGCTCAGCTATCAGAAAGAAATGAATGGAAAGGGGTTGTTGAACACAACAGAAGAGATTCTAATGTGACTAAAAAGGGGAAGTTCTGTCTTCTGCCAGCGTGCTCAAGTTCAAGGAGAAATCCCTGACGGCAGCCTAGCTGACACACTGGAGCATATTTTCTTTTGAGTTCATACACATAAGAAATGTTTACCTGCCGAACATTTGGGGGAATATCACAAAATGTTTCTGACAAACATTTCTCTACCCCATCTTGTCCTTCATTTTACAACTGCTGGGGTCATTTTAACTTTGTGTCCCTGTGTGAGTGCTTAGAGCCCCCGAGACTGAGAGCCCTGTTCATTCAGTCATCACGTATTGAAGAGTCACTGTGCACCGAGTACCACTCTTTCTTAGTACGGAAGCGTGCCCTACTGTAATTAGAATTCTCTGAATGTGAAGATTTAGTGTAGGAAGCCTCTTTCCCTGTGCTACCTGATATGGAAACAAGGTTGGCATTACCTCTTCAATAGCAGAGTTAAATGAACCAAAATATATAAACCTACAGCTGCTAAGGTTATTGTAAAAATTAAAAACACAACTAGCAAGAAAGTGATCGTGACAATGGGGTAACAATAACAATCAATTAAGGATGCCGAGGGCCCAGAGGGCCCACACAAGTGTCATGGCGTTCGGCCTTCTAGGTTTCTGGGGAAACTTCTCTTTTCAGCACTTACTTATAAGGAGGAAAATGTACAATACAGCACTATCAACAACATCTTCACTGCGGCACAGTGCATGCCACTGGTGACAGCTAAAACCCTGGGGTCACTTTAAGCTGCAAGTGCATGGGAGGTATAGATCCCTACAACACAATCAAATGTAGACATGGGAAACAACCGCCCCTAATAACGGTCACTTCCATTTCCACAGTACGACACAACCCGGCTCCCAAAAGGCATGCAGACGCATACGCCAAGTGAGTGTCGTCAGGGTTTTACTGTGCGTGAACCACACGCTCAGATCTTTACCGGAAGAAAGGGGTCTTAGCCATTGGCTGAGACAAAGAGCTAGACACCTTTGCCCCAAAAGCGCCTGTGTGAAGCTGACAGGTTTCTTGTCACTTGCTGCCCATGGAACACGGTCTATGAGACAGATGAGCAAGGCTTACCCCACCGTTATACACATTAGTAAGGTGCTACAACAACTAGAGACACGGACATAAAGGGCCTAGAGGTGCTTGGCTATTACAGTGAGTGCCAAAGACTGCAAACTGGCACATGCTGGAAGGTAATAAAGTTAACACTGAAACCTAAAAACCCTACTCTAGAGTTTTATACTGCCTTTAAGTAAAAAGGCTCTAAAGAAAACTAAAGGTGAACTAGCAAAATGAACCTAGCCTCTTCGGAAAGATATGAAATATTGTGGTGAATGACAGCCCATAAGAGCTGCACCACTCTCCATGATGCCTCTCCCCTCCATTTCTGTAGAAACAAGCACAGATGATAAGCACATGCCCCTGTCTGGGAAAAGTTAACTGTATGAAGGATCTGGAAATGAAGTTTGTGCAAATTAAGAAAAATCCTAGTTCCAGCTATACAATTCCCAAGCAAGACACTGGCTGGGTTGGAAATGACTGCGCTGACAAGCAACGGGTACTCACTTTCGCTGAAGCAGGAGGCAGTAGTCCACTATGACGGGCACCGTATCCTGGAAGGGAGCATAAAAGAGCATCAGCTCGCCCGACCTGCAGCCCACTGGGGAGAGTGATGGTCAGCTTCGGGTGCTGCGAGACTCCTAGGAGGATGCAACTGTGGTCGGCGCTGTCCACAAGCAAATCTGCACCCACAATTCAAGGATGGAGGGCCTATTTATTTTTTAATTTTTGTTTTATATTTATGGATGTTTGCCTGCGTGTATGTATGTGGACAGCATGCACACAGCCCACTGAGGCCAGAAGAACACATCAGAGTCACTGAAGCTGAAGTTACAGGCAACACTGCACTGCCATGTGAGTTAGAGGAGTCAAACCCAGGCCCTCTGGAAGAGGGGCCAATGCCCTTAACTGCTGAGGCATCTCCAGCCTGCAAAAACAATGTTTACATCCATTTCAGGTGTTCCATACAGAGAGGGTGGTAACGGGCAAGGGAGAAAAGCAGTAAGAGATCGCATTAAATTCAATACAAACATATAGTCAAGTAAAGTCTTCTACTTATAGCTTATCTATAGCACAAGCTTATAGCATTTACAGTGACAATAAACAACAGACATCAAATTGAAAATATATTTAGTGCTGACAGTGCTTCAAGTGACTTAAAGATATCGATTTTTTGCTTAATGTTCTAAACTAACTTTATAGTTGATTTAACTTCTCAGTTTCATATTTCAGAGTTTATCATGTATAGCCTCACATCAAGTAGGTGGCAACGCATAATTGTGGCCATTTTGAGTAGCAGGTCATTGTGGCTGGAAAATGATGGCCTGGGTTTGCTATGTACAGGACACCTACATCCAAGAGACCTAGAAACTAGGCGGAGCAGTCCCATCAGATCTAGCGGACCACACAGGACACAGGACACACTTATTGCACAGAGGTCACAACAGGAGAGCCTTCTTGCCAGAGGGAAGATCTAGAGAGGACCCACAACCCTGAAGGGATCACGGGGTTGTCCTTGGGCCATCCCACTTTCTTGTCACTATTCCTCATGACCAGATTTAGAACTTCATTTAGACTCTTCCCAAATAGGAGCTGTGGGCTGGAGAGGTGGCTGGGCAGGTTAAAGTGCTTGCCACCTGGCCTAACGGCCTGGTTCAAGTCCCTCATTCCTGACTCCCAAGGCTGTCATCTGACATCCACACTTGTGCCACAGTACCTGAATGCCCACACATACATTCACACAGAATAAATAAATACATACTATTTAAACCCCGGAATTAAATTTAAAAATTCACTAAGAATTAGAGCTATATTATATTAGATCTCAACTTTCTGGAAGGAAATACTACAGGCTAGATAATTGGAGAGTTCCTAGAAATGCTGGGGGAGAGGGGGTCTAATGATACCATTTAAAATATGCAGATAAGGGCTGAAAATCTCTCAGCAGTTAAGGACCCAAGTTCAGCTCCCAGGACCCACATTAGGTGCCATGAAAACCTCCTGTAACTCTAGTTCCAAGGGATCCAACTTCCACCTCCATGTGCTCCTGTGCTCATACACACATCCACACTTAAGTATATATAATTTAAAGTAATAACACATCTTTCAAAAGTTACATAAATAAGTAGAGTACACAGCTGGACTCTGATAAAAGAAAGGACAGAGTCTAAAGTGGACATAGGACTGAGAAGCAAAGCAAGGCTGGAGAGATGGTTCAGCAGTTAAGAGCACTGACTGCTGTTCCAGAGGACCTGGGTTCAATTCCCAGCACCCACATGGCAGCTCACAGCCACCTGTAACTCCAGTTCCTGGGGACCTGACACCCTCACACAGACATACATGCAGGCAAAACACCAATGCACATGAACTAAAAGAAATAGATTATAAAAAAAACAAAAACAAAAACAAAACCCTGCATCCACAACAAAAGGAAATTTGAAGAAAAAAACCTATCTCCTGGCATGGTGAGATGATCAGGAAGGCTGTGCCTCATGGCTACGTGAGCCATGTACTCTCGGGGACTGTCTCTAAGGCCCTGATAACAGGTGACTGTCACTACCTCTTTAGAGTGGGAACATCCAGGCCAAGAAATTAGCAGTGACTCGAGGAAAAGGCATATATGGGCCACATGAAAGAAACAAATTCCCAAGCTTCCCCAAGGCAGAGTAAATACCACAGATAGAGCCCCCCTTAAAAGGATGCTCAAAATTAACAACTGAACATGTCCTGAGATAATGCACCATGAACAAGTAGTACTAGGGACTGCCGAAGCCTGCAGCAAACCCTAAAACGTACCAGGCAGAAGCTGTTTTAAAAACTATTAGAGGAAAAAAGGAAAGTAGAACTCCATCTAACGAGTCCTTAGAAAGTATCATTGATTATTTTCCCATGCCTTGTCAGTTCTAAACTCAATAGAGTTTAAAAATAGAAAGGGGGGAGGGCATACACTGCTGTTTTAACACAGCATTGGGAATTACCCAACGATGCTGCTGGATTCCATGGCTGGGAAGTTACTGGCTCATGTACTGAGGAATTCATCTTCCCAGTGATGGTGAAAGCCAGCCGCAGAGGCTGGAGCTGTGAGTGAAGTGTTTGGGATGAAGGACACAGAAGAGGCAGAAAGGGGAAGAGAGCAAGAGGAAGAGAGCAGACAGAAGAAACAAGAGTGCTGGTGTGTGCGTGACTGCAATCCCAAATACGAATATGGAAGCGCTGGAACACAGCTGGTAGCGCCACAGGGAATTCAATAAGGTTTCTGAAATAAAAGCACTTGCATCTCCACACGAGGAGGAAGTGGCCCGAAGTGACCCCCAGGGATACAGTGGGTTCTAAAAATAAATAAAAGGCCAGGAAGTGAACCTGTCATCTGGGAAGGCAGAACTCTCCCGGGCTAGCCCTGATTTACCCACGGTGACATTCAATGCTTGCGGTGGCTGTTTCCTAGACCCTTAATGAAATGGCTTTTCCATATAAAACCTGGACGCCAGCAACGTGAAGACACAGCTCAAAGAAAGCTGTTCTCGCAAGCCTTCTTAAAATGCTTTTTTGTTTTCCAAGACAGGGTTTCTTTGTGTAGTCCTGGCTGGCCTGGAACTCTCTCTGTAGACCAGGCTGGCCCTGAACTCACAGAGAATTGCCTGCCTCTGTCTCCTGAGTGCTGGCACCACCACCGCATGGCCTTAAAAATACTCTTAAAGTAACACAGTGCTTTCTAACTCCACCTCCCACTTTCCCATTCCCCCTTATGTTACTACAGGGATCTCGATACCTCTGTCCTAAAAGAACTACAAACTACATTCTCCCCAACCAGTACCCTAATGCTGTAGTCTCTGAACTTCATAGGGGACACAGGTGACAAGTGTGTCCTCCTGCTGGGACTGCTGCCAAGCCAGTGTTGCTGCACTTGGATTCTCCTCCAAATGGACAACACACCAGGATGACTCATGCTTAAGAAAACACAAACAAATAAAAGCCAATGAGAAAAGAGGAAACTAAAAATCAGAAGATATATACATCCAACAGATACTCAAAAAAGAATACACACACACATACACACATATAAATAAATTAAATAATAAATAATAGATAGATAGATAGATAGATAGATAGATAGATAGATAGATAGATAGATAGATAGATATAGATAGATGTATGTGGCACCTCTGCAGGCTGATTAACTTCACAGTACTAAAAGATGAGATGACCGAAAAGGCCAGAAATAGGGGAACACTAAGCAGATGAATAGAATAGTTATACTATGAAAAAAGTTATAAAATGAATTTAGAAGACTCCTAAGTAGATAAAAGAATGAGTAACTGGATTGTACAGATGGCTCAGTAGCTAAGGCCATTGGCTGCTCTTGCAGAAGACCTGGGTCCAATTCTCAGCCCATGTGGCAGCTCACAACTGTCTATAACTCCAGTTCTAAGGGACCTGACACCCTCTTCTAGCATCTGTGGGCACTATAGGCACATGGTACACACACATCCATGCAGGCAAAATACCTTTGCACATAAAGCAAATATTAAAAGAAGAATCACTAACTTGAAGATAAAATTTGAAACCATAAAGAAAAGCCATCATGAAAACTGAGATGCTGAAGAACCAAACAAAAAAAAAATGGGAAATCAAAGAAAATACAAGGCAGAACCCACACAAAAAACTTCGGACCCAGCCTGGGAACATTTCTGCATGGACAGGGAAGGACTATGAGGTCTTGGGACCTACAGGCAGTTAATGGCTGTGGGACACAGGGGCTCATCTGTCTTTAGAGATAATAACCACTGGTACACTCCCCACAATCCGGTAAACACCCGACACCCAGGCACGTGCAAACAACCCTGATTAGATTTAGGGGATTATTCAAAAGCAAACAGGCACTAGGCAGACTAAGAAGAAATGGAATTGCAGAAGGAGCAGAAAGAGACAGGAGAGGAGACAGAGTATCAACGAAGTATGTTATGCACATGAAATAGTGAAAATGTAAAAATTATCGTCAAACAAAAAAAAAAAGTGGGGCTGGAGAGATGGCTCAGAGATTAAGAGCACTGGCTGCTCTTCCAGAGGTCCTGAGTTCAATTCCCAGTAACTACATGGTGGTTCATAACCACCTGTAATGAGATCTGGTGCCTTCTGGTGTGCAGGGATACATGCATGTAGATGTAGGTAGAGCACAGCACACATAACAAATAAATAAGTCTTAAAAAAAATACTAAGTGTTGTAGTAAATTTAACCTTTAACTCTAGCACCCAGTAGGCAGAGGCAGGTGGAACTCTATGAATTCAAACCTCCTGGTCTATAGAGCAAATCCCAGGCCAGTCAGAACTACATAGTGAGATCATGTCACAAAAACAACAACAAAATCAAACCAAACAGCAGAAAATACCAGCAGAGACATGATCAAGCCCAAGAATGAATTCCAGGTAAAGGGGACAACGTCAAGACAACAGTACACAGAGATGTATATAAAGATAAGGCAATTAATAATCACAACCCAGGGCTAGAGAGATGGTTCAGAAGTTGAGAGCACCGACTGTTCTTCCAGAGGTCTTGAGTTCAATTCCCAGCAACAACATGGTGGCTCACAACCATCTATAGTGAGATCATGTGTTCCCTTCTGATGTGTCGATGTACATACAGATACAGGACTCACATATATAAAATAATAGGTAAATAAATAAATAATCACAGCCCAAACTTCCAAGAACTCTGGGATATGTTCAAGAGACCCAACCTACCATGAGGTAGAAGGAGATGAGATAAAGTCTAAAGGCATACACAATGTATTCAATGAAAGTATAGTGAAGATTTCCCAGAGCTAAAGAAAGACATCCAAACCCAAAGACATTTAGATGTGACCACAGAAGAACCTAGTCACAGCATGTCATAGAAAAATGCCAAAAGTACAAAGCAGAGAAATAATACTAGAAGCTATAAGAGAACTTCAAATCACACACAAACACTGGGATAACATCCGATCTGTCACCAACACTGAAAGTCAGGAAAACATGGCTTCTATAGATTTCAAGCTCTAAAAGAAACTGTCAACTAAGCTTACTGCATGAAGCCAAGCTCTCTCTTAAAACTGATGGGGAAATAGTACTTCTAGAACAAATTTAAGGCAATCCCTGACAGCTGAGCCAGCACCATAGAAATGGAAAATTGTTTCACCCACAAGGACATAGGAGAGAATGCATTTCACAAAGAAGACAGATAACGGAGCACAGCAAGGATGAAATCAACCAGCAAACAAATGAGAAAAAAAAAAACTAACAATGATTGACCCAAACAGAATCATAACAAAACCACAGGAAGCAGCAAATCCCACCTCAACAATAATATTATAAGCAAGAATATTAGGAAGAAATTAGGTGAAGATACAAATACATCATACATCATATTTATATACATACATACACACACACTCGCGCGCGCACACAAACACACACACACACACACACACACACAAGACCCAGGGCTAGGGAGATGTGTTAAGAACTTAGGCCATGTTAAGCACTTAACTCAGTGCTTAAGAACACAGGCCATGCAAGCACAAGGCCAGGAGTTCAGATCCTGAAAGCCCACACCATGGACCAATTGTAATTTCAGCACAGTACAGGCCCAGCTAGCCATCTCAGTGAGCTTTAGGCTAACCATCTTAGTGAGACCCTGCCTCCATGAGTAAGACAGAACATGGAAAGACTCCCCACATCAACCATGGGCCTTCACACATACATACACATGTGACTACACACCCACAAGACATATGCACAACACACATATGCACAAGAAGAAAACAGAATATACTGTCTCCAATAAACCCATGCGACTAGCAAAACCAGCCAAAAACTTGAGAGTTAAAGGTCAGAAAGCAACAGACCAAGCAAACGCAAGCGGTAAACAAGCAAGCTTAATGACTTCCATATTTGATAAAGTATACAGCATATCAAAACTGGCCAGAGGAAATAAAAAGACAAACACAAGAAATAAAGGGAGCAGCTAAGGAAGTGCGTGGAGCTAACATAAATGTGCACCAAAACCTGGGACCCATTAAGTTCTCCTCTGACCTCCACACATGTGCTGCGGCATGCAGGAACATACAGGCCCACCCTGACTCATTCCCCTACATGTAAATAAATGTAATTAAAATACACATTTTTTAAAACTGAAACAATTCCTTGTTTCTTAGCAGACCACAATGGAAACTAGAAATCAACACTACAGGAGACCTCAAAAATTTCACAGATATATAAAGATGGAACTATACACTTTTAAATTAATAGTGGTCCCTGAAGAAAATGGAGAGGAGATCTAAAAATCCCTATACTCAAATGAAAATAATGATGCAACCTACAGGCCAAGGCATCCCTAAAAGGAAGGCTTGCAGCTCTAAAAGCTCACATTAAAAAAAAAAAAAAACATAGAGATTTCAAAGTCAGTAACTGAATGATGCATCTAGAGGTTCTAGAAAAAATAAAAAGCTATTAAGACCAAACAGTAGACATAGACAGCAAGAAACAATAAAGATTAGGGAAGAAATTAATGAAGCAGAGGCTAAGAGAACAAGACATAAAATCAACCAGCACTAGTTCTTTGAAAATATTAGCAAAGTTTACTATTCCCTAGCCAAATCAACTAAAGCCAAGATAGACAAGACCCAATTTATGAAATTACAGATGAAAGAAAACTGTTACCAATAAAATACAGAAGAACATGAGGGAATACTTTAAAAATGTATATTCTCAAAAGTGGAAACACCTACAGGAATATTTGTTTACACTGTGTGAAGATGTGTCAGTGTTTAATGATGAGCTGAAGGGCCAACAGCCAGGTAGGAGAGAATAGGCAGGACTTCTGGGCCGGGAGAGGAACTCTGGTGAACCTAAGCTCAACAGAAATGTCAGCGAGACACTGAAGAATCTGGACATACGGTACAGAGAGGTAACTGAGCCACAGGGCAGAATGTAGACTATCAAACACAGGTTAATTTAAGTTATAAGAGCTAGTTGGGGGAAAGCCTACACTAAGGTCAAGCTTTCATAATTAATAATAAGTCCCCATGTCGTTATTTGTGAGGTGATGGCTCAAAGGAAAGCCTGACAACATGTGTTAATGTCTAAATGTGTCTCAACATGCCCAAATTAAAGCCAGATGATACCAACAATGTACAGAGACCTGTAACAAGCAATACGACTGAAGCAGTGGTACAAAGTTCCCACAGGCTCTAGCCAAAGACCAGACCACGCCAGCCTGAATCCTACCAAGACTTCTCAAACTGTGCCACAAACAGGAAAGGAAGAACACCATGAAAGTCCTTCTAAGAAGTGGGTATTTCCGACTGCCGAACAAGACAAGGACACACATAGCTGTCACACACACACACACACACACACACACAAAACAAAATACAAAACACAACAATTTCCCTGATGAACACAGGTGCAAAGGGGAAGATGTCAGACTGCCCCTATTTGGAAGGTGACATACCTAAACAACACATGGACTCCACCAGAAAACTGCTAGATCTGACTGACAACACTTCCAATAAAGTTGCAGGATACTAAATCAAAACGCAAGATCAGCTTTTATACACACCAATCGCAAATTTGCTGAGAAAGAAACTATGGAAAATACCCCATCCACACTTGAAAAGGAAGAAACATAATCAAGGAGGTAGGGGTCCCCACAATGTTCAGACACTAGAAAGGGAATTGAAGAAGATACCAGGCACTGACGATGTCTGCAATGCTCCTGAGTTGGCAGAATTAATATTATAGAATGACTACATTACCAAAAGTGGTCTACAGACTCAATAAAATACATTCAAAATTCCATCAGCTGGCCCTTAGAGGAAGGCAGAATTACTGTAACAGCATTGAATACTGACTCCAAAAGAAATGTGAGATTACAGGCAGCAGGCACAAGGCGCCCCCTGCTGGCAGATCATAAATTAGCACTAATGACATTTGAAGTAGTTGGGTTAATTTTCCTGTTTCCAACAATAGCTTGACTGACTGACTGACTGACTGACTGACTGATTGATTCTTCCAGACAGGGTTTCTCTGTATTGCTTTGGAGCCTGTCCTAGAACTAGCTCTATAGACCAGACTGGACTCGAACTCACATACATCCGCCTGCCTCTGCCACCTGGCTAATAGCTTTATTTTTAAAATGTGTTTTTTCTTGAGGCAAGGTCTCACTCAGTGACCCAGGATGGCCTTGTACCTATGATTTTCTGCCTCATATTCCTAAGTATGGGGATTAAAGATTAAAGTAGAGAAAACCTTCTAGACACTAATTCAAATTATTTCACCCAGCAAAGGAAGTCTTTTTAAAAAGTATTATTCCTGAGTCTTGTGTATGGATGGAGAAAACTACTCCTGGAACATAAAGCTAGCAGATGAAAACCCCAGGGGTCTGGGTAAATGGCTAAACAAGGAACTGAGTACAATGCCCAGCACCCAGGTAAAAGCTGGGCATGCCAACATGTGTGTAACTCCAACACACTGGAGAGGCACAGACAGCAGCGTCCCTAGGGGCTGCTGTCATCACTCTACTCAAATCAGGGATCTCCGGGTTCAGTGAGAGACCCTTTGGGTAACAACTGAGGAAGACAGCCAGTGTCGGTCTCGGCTTCTACATACATACACACTCACACATGTGCACACAGAAGGCAACGCAGAAACAGACATAGACGACACAGACATGGGCAGGAAGCAAGGAGCCAATAGGCAATTATGGAGATAAGCAGCTTTGCTCTGAGTTGAGGCCTGCTCTGCTAGCTCTGCCAGCATTCTTCTAGCATCTAACTTTAGGTAAATGCCTCTCTCCATATCTGTAGATGTTGTGATTTATAAACTGTTAAAGTTTGGATACAAAATGTCATTTACCGGTTCATGTGTTTGGGAGTTGGTCTCCAGCATTGTGCTATGTATGAATATATGTTTTTCTGTCTCTGTTCCCTTCTCAATTACTTTCTCCCACCCTTCCCCAATGCTTCTTTTTAACAAAACACACTTTCTGAGAAAACCATCTTACCACCTCTTGGTGAAGTATGTTCTATCTATATTCCTCTGCACATTTTTTATTACTGTATTGTACATATGTATACAAGATGTAGGGAGGCACATGTGTGTGCCATGGCTTACAAGTGGCTGTCAGAACCCATGGGATCTGGGGACCAAACTCAGGTCATCAGGGTTCCACTGCAAGTGCTTTCCTCACCGGCCCATAAAACACCAACGCATACACGTTATTATTCCCAAGCCAGTCTGTTCCATTTCTTTTTGCCATGTGGTTTCCTCCTCGGGTTACTTATTTCATAACCTGATGTGAACTCATTTATCCTTCTCTACTGACAAATCTACTAAGGCCCAGCTGATGGGAGAGGTCATTCTGTAAATATGTTTCTCGTATTGGTTAATGAATAAAGCACTGTTAGCCAATAGAAAAGCAAGATAGGCAGGACTAGGAGACAAGGAGCAGAGAGGAAGGAGAAGGGGGAGATCCAAGATGGAGGACGAAGAGAGCAGAACGCCAGCCCCCCTCTCTGGTAAGATGAGACCACGTGGAAATACTTAGATTAATAGAAATGGGTTAATATTTAAGACAGAGCTAGCCAATAAGAAATTAGTAACTGGCCAACAGCATTATATCAAATACAGAGTCTCTGTGTATTATTTGGGGCTGGCGTGGCGGTGGGACCAGACCGGCAGGGAAAAACCTTCTCGTAACACCCAGCCAAGCAGCAATTGGATCTGCACTGAACAGTGGAGCTCAGGAAGCCAAATGCTCTCTGACACCATGCAACTCTTAGATGCCATATGTATGCTTATACTCTACGTTCTGAGCATCAAAGAGATATAAAACTATCAATATCAAAATCCAGTACTCGGGAAACAAAGGCAGACAGAACTCTGTGTGTTCAAGATAAGTCTGGTCTAAGTAGCAAACTCCAGGCCAGACACAGTTACACAGTGAGACCCTAAATTTATTAATAATAATTAATGATAATAATAAGTTCCTGCTCTGTAAAAATCTAAAATTCCTAAATTTATTTTAAGTATTTCCATTAATATATAATAAAAATATTTCAGCTATACTATACTCTTTAAGAAAGGAAGAATCACATATATTGTACTATAACTTAGAGTTTAATTTATATGAAATCAATGGACATACACTCAAGCCAATGGGCCAAATCCTGACACAACAAAGAATGGTTCTCAGCTAGGCCTGGTGGCACATGCCTTTAATACCCACACTTGGAAGACCAAGTGACTCTCTGTGATTTTGATGCCAGTCTGGTCTACATAGCAAGTTCCCACCTAGCCAGGGCCACACTGAGACCCTGCTTCAAAATAAACATACAAACAAAACAGGCGGGGACCAAAAGGATGATTCAGCAGGTAAAGGCACCTGCTACTAAGCCTAATGACCTGATCTGGGGCCACAGGACACACATGGTGGAAAGAGAGAACTCCTAGGAGCTGTCTTCTGAATGCTACACATACACCATGGCGCATACAAGAAACTGGGAAGCTTGCATGCAGCTCGGTGGTGCAATGTGTACTTGGTGTGTGCCAGGCTCTCAGTCTGGTTTTCATCAGCAAGAGGAAGAGGAAGAGTGACAGAAACCATGTGTGACTTAAGACACCTAAAATTTACTGTCTAGCTCTTTTTACAAACGTTTGCTATTCCTGATACCCAAATATTTACCTAAAGAAGACTTAAGACTGGCTAGGGAATGTGGTTCAGTGCAAAAGTATTTGCCCGTGGGGCTGGAGAGGTAGCTTAGTGGTTAAAAGCACTGGCTGCTCTTACAGAGGACCTGAATTCAATTCCCTGCACAAACATGGTGTCTGGCAATCATTTGTAACTCTGGTTCCCTGGGGAGCCAACACCTTCTTCTGACTTCCATGGGCTTGACACATACATACTTGCATGCAAAACATTCATACTCATAAAATAAATAAATAAATATTTAAAAGATGTCAAATTATTTGCCCTATATGTGAAAGGCCCTAGATTTGATACACAGGCACCCGCAGGCACACACACACACACACACACACACACACACACACACACACACACACACACACACGCCACAAAATACAGGCAGAGAGCTGCTGCTGTAGAGGCTTGTTGTAAACAAATTTCAACAAATATAACAAGTTCACTTCAAACAGAAAAACCAACATAATACATATGCATATCTTTAAGCTGTTCCTTAGCTTGCATTTCCATTAAGGCCTAAGATAATCTGAGCATCTGACATTAGCATATTTTATAGACTATAATATACATACACATGCATATATTTAGTTTATATGTATATCTTGAGTCACAGGTGTTTGGGAAACTAAATTTAAACCTTGGCAGCCCACTCCCTCCTTAACAACCCTAGTTAATATAAATGTGAGTCATTAGCAGTCATCCACAGTAAGGTGTCAAGTCACAGGTGTGTCCCTTCACACAGCAGTGAGCAGCAGTGAGCTCGTCTCTTCCCATCTACAAGACATTTCTTTAAAATTTAATCTTGTATGATTTTCCTGCAAACACTGAAACAACACTCTCAACACTAAAGGATGCTTAACAGCCAAAATCTGGAACTCACATCCGCAAGGCGGAGGGCACGCGTGAGAGCATCATATCCACAAGGCAGAGGGTACGTGAGAGAGCATCACATCCGCAAGGCGGAGGGCACACGTGAGAGAGCGTCACATCCGCAAGGCGGAGGGCACGCGTGAGAGCGTCACATCCGCAAGGCAGAGGGCACGCGTGAGAGCATCATATCCACAAGGCAGAGGGTACGTGAGAGAGCATCACATCCGCAAGGCGGAGGGCACACGTGAGAACATCACATGCGCAAGGCGGAGGGCACGCGTGAGAGCATCTGCAGCTAGCTGTTGTGAGCTGACATACATGCAGAGGCGTACCTGAAAGTGCTGCTCCATCACTTGGATTTTACCCTGGTCTGGGCATTTTTTCAGAGCCCGATCTGCATAATGGAACAGAATCTCTACCATCTGCAGGAAAGAGAGCTTTGTTTCAGAATCAAAGGTGTGGCTGTACTTGCTCAATATTTAGCATACATGGTTAATACTGAATCATGCTTTATCACTGTATTAGAAACACAGTTGGGATTTCAGTGTCTTTATTTTCTAATTCTCTCAGATGAAGGGCTAGTATTAATTTGCTAATCTTTCCTAAGAACTGTCTGTATGTTCCAGACCTCAGTGGTATTATATCACTCAGGAAATGAAAACCTGGAGTTAAGTGCCTCAGTAATCCTCCCTGCAGAGGATGGATAAGCCATTTGTGAATCTGGATCCCCAAGTATTCCTTCTCCTCGGTGCTCTGACTGTTTTTCTGATTTACCATCTCCCTGAGGGAGGGCAGTGCTGAAACTTTACACAGCACTGCACATCATACCTGGGACTTACAGCCAGACCCACGTCTCTCCTTGAGTACAGCCATTTGCCTGATCATCCCCAAAGACATTTGCAAATATAAAAAGCAAATCTGCACTATGACCTCTTGAAGACAGCACTGAGATGCTTACCCGATCAGCAACGACAGCCTTTCTTTTACTGACATCCCCCGACAGCCCTTCAGAGAAACAAAGTCCAACAGGAAACAAAAGTTAGTGCTCAGCTCTAGAAGAGAACCTGGGTTCTGGTCTCCCCGCGACAACCCAGGCTAACAGCACACACAATTATAGCAAGCCTCAACATCAAAGGCCGGGTAACTGGAATAGCTCACACCCACTAGCCTCGCAGCTTTTTGGTGTACTTCCCACTTGTTCTCACAGTACATTTCCCTTATGAAAAGATTCGTTACGACGGCACTTCCAATTCCACAGCATCTATTTACTTACTTACCCACGACTGCTTTTGCCTTTCCCTCATGAAAAGACCACGCAAGAGCCAAGGCTTCTGTAAGACAATCCTGTTTCAGGAGATGATCCATTCTCTGAAATGAGTAAAGGAGACAAGCCAGAGCATTTTATCTGACAACGACCCATCGGAATTCCTATTCTACATTTACAGAACTGCTGCTGGGGAGCAAACAGCACTTCGACAGCATTACACATTTCAGCACGGGACTTTAACTAAGCAAAGCGCTTCAAAAAGTACTGAGCATCGCATGCCTGAGGGCTTGACAGATGGCAGAAGAGCCTGCACACAGAAAGGAAACAACAGGACTACCATAGGAGAGATGGATGGTTGCTCAGCACAGTGGGCACCTGTCCCCCTTAATAACAAGCTCCGAGCTCGCTAGAGACAAGAGTACACCAGCTAAACACAATTGCTACGATTCCCTTGTATCTTTTGCGGGCAATGCAACTAAACTCTGGTTAACAAGTGGAAGTATTACCTGGTATTTCTAAATGTTTATTATCTTTAAACATTGGGGTTGGCCTTTGTTTTCTTTCCCCTCCTTCATAGACCCTAGACATAACAGTTGGAGCCTCTAGTACTATCCTGAATTATAAAGTGAGTTTGAGACTGGAATTCAAACACATAAATGGTGATGTGAACAGCATTTTACGACATGAGGCTCCCACACTGGCTACAGTCTGCCTGTCTCTAGATCATTCAAATGGGAGTAAACTCTTGATGAAGCCACTGTTATCTTTTTTCCACACTTCCTTGTTAACTTAAAACAACAGATCACTTGTAAACGAGGATTTACAAAGCTATCACCTTCTTACTTCCATAGATTAATAAAGCATTCTTCCTGGTGATACGTTCTCTTTGACAGCAGAGCAGTTACAGCTGGCAAACCAAATTCTGATACAATCAATCGTCTTTAGCAAATCAAGTACCTAACAGTTAAAGCAGCTTTTATGCATTCTTCTGATATTAAAAAGTCCAAATTATCTTCTACAGAGTCAACAAAAGCATGAGGCTGCTGACGCTTCAGTCCCCACGCAGGAAATCCCTGTGAACTCACCTCCCTCCAGCCCCTCAGCATCATCACGTAAACAGACTAGAAAAGGGAAGGAAAGGAAGATGACTGTTAGCATATTCGCTCGGAGACACGTTTGTTCCAGCCGCACATCTCATTTCAGATCTCTACGTAAAACACATTTCACATCTCGGACGGAAGCAGACCCTGGAATTTACTGGAGGGAACTCAAGTTACACCTACTGAAGAAGGAAGCAAACCCTCCGAGGAAACATGGGCCATCCAGGCTCACACCTTGCACCTACCTGGAACTATTCTGGCTGAATTTTAACAATGAAGAAAACTGTCCATTTATAATAACGGTTATTCTAAGTCAAACACCCCAAGGCCCTTCACTATATCTTAAGTTGATCTACGTTAAAGAGCACTTTAATCATAGGACAAATACACATACTTAGGTCCTTCCTGCCTGTGCTGCCTTCCATCAATGGTCAACATGATAGACGTGCCTCTGAGCATGTCAGTAAGAGACTCTCTGCGTTGCATTACCTGTTGTGGGATCCCTGCCCAGGGGACCCTGCACTATGTAAGAGAGAAAAGGAACTGAGCAGCAGTGCGCATTCGATCACTCTGACTGGGAACACAACATGGCCAGTTGCTTCAAGCTGCAGTTGGCCTGACCTCCCTGCCATGATTGTACCATGAACTGTGAGCTACAATCAGCCCCTTCTCCCTTATGCTGCTATTGCCACAGCACTCATCACAGCAACAGGAAAAGGAACCAGTAAATTTGCTGAGGAAGCTGATCTTCAGCTTCCCCATCCCCCACCCAAATGATAACTAAACAAAGTGATTGATATTTAATTAGCTCATTATGATAATCATTTTACAATGTATATGTTGATCAAAGCAAGACAAAAGTTCTAATTTAAAAAAGAACTAGATACTTGACGTTAAAGCAAGTGTTAAGGAAGGCTATAAAAGCATATCCCTAAATCAAGCAAATAAGTGTCCTATTAGTACCTACACAAAAGTAAAAAAAAAAAAAAAAAGAAAATGCTAAACAACTAAAAATCTTTGGCTATATAACTATTATAAGACTTGGATCAATACTGATGAGAATTCACTTTGCAATGCACTGCTCCTTATCAGCCACCTCCTTCCTCAGCTGCCCTGATGACATACAAAGCAGAGTGAAAAGAGCTTACCTTTGTCCCCAGATAGAAGATCTGACCACCATAGCTACTGATGGATTGATAGCAAGCCTTCTCTCCAACCAAAGCCTGCCAAATACGAGAACAAGGTAAAATTACACATACTGGAAGTTCCATTAAGAATGTCAATCATGGGGCCTGTGAGGCTCAGTGGGTTAACACTCACGGGAAAGCCTGATGATATAAGTTCCAGCCCTCGAACCCATTAAGGGGCGGAAGAAGAGATCTGACTCCACAGAGTTGTCCTCCAGTCTACACAGCATATGTATGCACATGCACACACACACACACACACACACACACACACACACACACACACGATAAATTTTTAAAAAATTGTAAAAGAATGCTGAATCCAGTGTGGCTGGAGAGATATCTCAGAGGTTAAGAGCACTGCCTGCTCTTCCAAAGGTCCTGAGTTCAATTCCCAGTAACCACATGGTGGCTCAGAACCATCTGGTGCCCTCTTCTGGACTGCAGACATACATGCAGGCATGGCATAACATTGCATACATAATTAATAAATAAATAAATAAATCTTTTTTGGAAAAAAAAAAAAAAGTGCTGAATGCAGAGACATTTTAGGTCAATACAATTTTAACCTGTTGCTTGACTGCCAGTGGAAGTGACTAAAAGACAAAGATCAAGAAATCATTCCCCACTTCTAAAAACAACCTAATGTGGAAAAGGAAGGAAATACACTAACTTATAACTGCAAGCTATTGCAGCCTGCTACTTACTGAGTGACAGCTACCCCTATCTACGGGCATAATGATGATAACAATCAGGAAGCAGCTGGGAATGTACTGGTGCAGGAAGTGGCAGCAGTAGCCCTTCCTCTGAGATCTATGCCTTCACTAGCCACGGGTGGCCGGCTACATTTTCAGAACCAGGAATGAGTTCCCTCCCCGTGAGTAGGTCTTAAGTCAAGTGAGAAAGCTGTTGGTTGCCACCAGGACATGAGTGCCTCGGCTTTATTTTTAGGAATATCTTGTCCTGCTGGTCACTGTTGTGCTGCAGGTGTCACAGCTGGGAGGGGTTATTGAATGCTTCTCCTCCTTTAGTAGCTTGCACAGCCCCCTCCCCCTCCCCCCCCCCACTTCCTTATGGAAGCTAGTCCTCAAGGAGAACAAGAGATTCCCTCCTCCTGTGATGGACAGGAGACTTCTGATTCACACACTGCATTCTTGAACTGGGGATAGTTACTACACCTCATGACACACAGCTGTGTTCCTGAGGGAGGAGCAGGACAGCTGTTCACACAGCTGGATATGGTCACACAGCAGCAGCACCTGATAGGGAGTGCTGAGCAGAAGGATCTCTTAAGGCTTAAGGACTCCAAAACTGCTGCAAAAGAAGCCAAGTTGTGGGGTTAAGGATTTCATTCAGTGTTGAGCTCTTGCCTACCAAGTAAGTGCAAGGCCTTGGGTTCAGTCCTCAGCTCCAAGGGGCTGGGGGGGGGGGGATGGGATTGTCAAAAATAAGAAGCTAAAATGCTTTTTGGCCATTTTATGCCTGGTGATCTGCATGACTCGCTTGCTCTGGCTGAGGCCACCAGCCCCGGCATCATTATTCTGCACACCTTAGTACTAGTGTCAAAGGTTTCTCCAGGAAATCTCATCTTGCATCAAGTTCATTCATTTTTCATTCTATAATCTCAATCCTGCCATCAATCCCTTCCAGCAGCTCCACTTTCATTTCAAGCACGGTAGTGTTCACCATCTGATTTGTACCTGTTAAAGTGTCTTCCACGTCTTCACTTAAATTTTATGGATGCATGGATTATGATTGTATATAGCATACACAGCACAGAGACTTGCACATCCCTGTTTGTCGTCACAATATTGACAACAGCAGAAAATGGAACCTGCCCAGGTGTCTTTCAATAGATGAATGGATAAAGAATGGTCCATAGACACAGGGAGTTTTATGTAACCATAAAGAAAAATGAAATCATGGCATTTATAGGAAAATGGATGCAAATGGAAATCATTAAGTCAGATAAGCCAGACTGAATGGTTTCAGAACTATGTAGTCTCTCTCATTTGCAGAACCTAAATTTAAAATTTACATACCTCTCTCTCTCTGTGTGTGTGTGTGTGTGTGTGTGTGTGTGTGTGTGTGTGTGTGCTTGCATGCTCATAAGGGACAAAACTAAAAAGGAAATTATAAGAAGACTGGAAGAGAGCTTAAGGGAGGTGGAAAACAGAGTAAAGGAGAACATGTAATAAGAAAGCAGAAGGGGAACAGCTGGAGAGTGGGGAGGAAAGTGGAAAGAGAAAGAAATGAGGACTAAATATAAGGACATCTATGTATGAGATAACATGATGAAACCATTATTGTTATCAATGCTTTAAAGATTAATACAAGACAAAAGACTAGGGCAAAAGCTGCTGTACCCTTGTCTGCTCATCTAACCCTGTGTCAGTGCTGGGCCGGTCTTGGCTGATTCCCCCTTTCCAGTCTATGTTTCCTTCCCTCCTAGGATACCATGTGATCTCTAATCAAGGCACACACTGTGAGCTTTACTGGTGATGCTCAGGAATTTCTATATCAATATTCTTGTGTTTTGTTTGCTCGGCTCCTGGCCTCTGGGGTGTGCTTGCTTGCTTGTTATTCTGGGGACTGGACCCAGGGCCTCAGGGGCGCTGCGGAAGCACTTGCCACTGAGCTGTACCTACAACCCCTTCTCATCCACTTTTAACATTTGTTGGTGTTTACCAGCTCAGCATGTTCTCTGCTTCAAGGGCAACTCTGCTTCAAGGTGCAATGCCTACGTACCGTGGCCAGCACCCGTTCTAACTGGTCTAAATAAGCAGAAAGCACAGTGTGTGGGTGCCCTAGATGTAATTCCCTTTCAGTCTCTCTAGTGGCTCTTCCGTCCTTGGGCAATGTCCTTACACGTGCTGAACAGCTGTCAGCAGACTTCTCGTGTCTCCCCAGCACCATCCACAGACATGACCCACCTTGCTTTCCCTGTACCCTCAGCTCTTTCCTCAGGGACAGCGTCCACCACGTCTACTGTGTTCCTCTTCCCTAAGCCAAAGCCAGAAAATCAGAGGACCGGAAGGTAAAGAATTAACAAGCTCGAATCGTTTGTTTCCTGCTTGGACTAGGACCTGCTATCCATCATCACTGTGGCCCAGTGTACTGAGAATTCTCTGCTTTGTTCCTAATTGTTCCTGGAACAATTAGTGGTTTTGCTTTTTGGGTTAATTTAGTTTTTTGTTTTTGTTTGTAGTTTAATCAGTTAAGTAAATCTAATTCCCTGTTCTCTATCATGGATAAAAGTGCAAGTTTAAAATCTAAGACAAATATAGTAAATACTCACTCAAAAGTGGGTATCAGACATAAAGCAAAAGATACCCAGCCTACAATCTACAACTCCAGAGAAGCTAGATCCCTCTTTGAGAAACAGATGGAAGCAGATGCAGGAATCCACAAGTAACCATTGGGCCAAGCTTCTGGAGTACAATCGAAGTGAAGAAGGAGCAATAATATGAACAAAAGAGTCAAGACCATGATGGGGAAACCCACAGAATCAGCTGACCCGAGCTAGTGAGAGATCACTGACTCAGGTCTGACAAATGGGGAACCTGCATAAGATTGAATTAGACTCCCTTACTATAGATGACAATGATGCAGCTGGGACAATAGGTGAGGCCACTGGCAGCGGGTCCCAGATCTTACACTAATGCACAAACTGACTTAGTGGAGCCCATTCTGTATGGAGAGATACCTTGCCCAGCCTAGACACAGGTGTGTGAGGGTGGAGAGGTGCCTTGGTCCTGCCTCAATGAGATGATGGGGCAGACTTGGTAGACTTCCTAGGAGAGGCCTTACTGTCTTCCAAGGGGAGATGGGGGGGTGGGAGGGAGCAGGAGGAGAGCAGGGAGAGGAACTGAGATTGGAATGTAAAAAATAATTTTTAAATTGTTTAAAAAATTAAAATGAGATGAGGAAAAAATAAAATCTAATAGTAATCTTTTTAAGATTCATTCATTCATTTTTGTGTGTGTGAATGCTTTGCCTGTATGAAAGTATGTGCACTGTGCATACCTATCACCCTGGGAGGCCAGAAGACGGCACTGGATCCTCTGGAACTGGAGTTAATGTGTTTGAGAACCACCATATGGGTGCTAGAACTCAAACCACGGTCTCCTACAAGAGCAGCCAGGGGTCTTAGCCACTGAGCCATCTCTCCAGCCCCCAACAGCCACCCTAGCCCAGGAAATGCTGCATTTGAGACACTGGCAGCTGCTGCTTTAAGCGTGCTCGCTGCATGACCTGTTTTGTACGTTGTGTGGCTACAACACTCTTCACATATTGCGTGCTCTGAAGTTACAAACAGGAGAAAGACTAGAGCAAAACCTAGAACTGTGCCTTCGACACTGAAGATGATCATTATTACCCTTTTCTGTAAGAAGTTTCCCACGGATATCCCACAGCAGTCCCCTTTTCCTAAAGATGAATGGCTTGGGAAAACACATGATCACAAATTCACAGTGCTTAACTACACACTACTGACAAAAATTACTTGAGGCATTATTGTTGCTGTCTTTCATTAATACCAATATGAGCACGTGCCTTCCTCCTCTATGTTCCTGTCTCAGTTCCTAAAGCATCTTTTTTCTTCCTATCTGAGCCATCTTTGCCTTCTAATGTCCCAAGCTGCCATACTGGCCCACCTTCTGATATATCTCCCAAATGCTTCTGCGGTGGAGATAAGAGGCAGGCACGGCCCCACTGACTCGTGTGGTTGAATGCATGGCCCATAGGAAGGGGCACTATGGGTGGGGTGGCCTTGTTGGAGGAAGTGTGTCACTGTGCAGAGCAGGCTTTTGAACTGCGGTTACAGATCAGTTGTTAGATGACAAATCAGAGTTGGGAATTGAACCCATGTCCTAGAGAATGCTCTTAACTCCTGATCATCTCTCCAGCCTATTCCTCAGTATTAAGTAAGAGGAATTGCTGTTTGGGGTCATAATCCTGAATCCTTACAAACACATTCACACCCATCTCAACACACCCAGGCAGGAAAACCTTAGTATTCCTTCTTTCGAACAAAACAGTGATTATACACAAAAACAAAAACCCACCACAGTGATGAGAGCAATGCTGGATAAGGACAGCACTCACCAGCGCCTGGCTAACGTTCCCTCCAGTGGCCAGTGACTTGAAGTGGCTGCTGTTATAGACCAGTTGGACTTCTGAGATCTCCATTGTCTCTAGTTCCTCCTGCGTCTGCCTGTCAATCACGTGCAGCTTCTCCACGCTGTCTAAAAGCACAACTGTGCGTGAGTTTATCCACTGCAATTCAAGCACATAACAAAGTGAGAGTGAAGACCAGTCCAAACCCTTCTGACAAAGGGGCTTGGCCACTCAGAACATGACACAGAGGACCTTGGGCATTAATAGCTTAAATAGCAACAGAGTCACAATAGGAGCAGCTCTTCGATGGCCCAGAGAAAGCAGTACTAGATGTCATGGTGTCAGATGACATTCTGCTGGTAAAAGGGAGAGAGTGCTAACACAGTGCAGAGTGTTGAATTTTTTACAGGATTTTTTTAGAGGCATATTGGCACAAATGACCTCAGTACAATAACAAATGTATTTCAACTTTTTATATTAGTGAAGCAACACAGCGACATAAACCTCACAAACCTAGATGGTTAGAGGACAACTCTTGGCACTGAAATAATGCACATTTTTTAAGAGACCAGCTAAGACATCCAGCCTCGTGGACTGAACAACTCCTGGGTTCTCATACTCTCTGTTAGTAGACAGCCATTGTTGGACTAGCTAGACCATGGCCTGTAAACCACTCTAATAAATCCCCTTAAATATAAATCCATTCTATCAGTTCTGTTCCTCAAGAGCAGTGGTTCTCAGCCTTACCAACGCTGCCACCCTTTAACACATTTCTTCATGCTGCGGTGACCCCAACCATGAAATTATTTTGTTGTTATTTCATAGCTATAAGTTTGCTATTGTTATGAGTCATAATGCAAACATCTGATATGGAGGGTATCTGATTGTGATCCCCGGAGGGTCATGACCCACAGGTTGAAAACCACTGCTCTAGAGAATCCTGACTAATCCACACAGCCGTTTCACTGCACCTGCCTTTGGATTACAATTCATTCCGTGAGCTCAAGTGCGGTTTCCCAATGTGCTACCATGTTGGTCCTCAAGAAGTCTTAGATTCGGAGACCTCAGCTTCTGTACTTTGATCAGGAATGGGTGATGGCTTGAATGAAAGCAGCCCTCACAGGCTCACATATCTGAATGTTCGGTCCCAATGGGTGAGACTGTGAAGGCTTGGAAGGTGTGGCCTTTGTGGAGGAGGAATGTGTTTTGAGGTTTCAAAATTCTACATCATTCTCACTTAGCTCTCTGCCTCCCACTTGTGGATCAGATGTGAGCTCTCAGCTACTGCTCCAGCACCATCCTGCCTGCTGCCATGTGCCCCACCACAATGGTCACGGACTCAGCCTCTGAAACTGGAAATGCCCCAATTAAAGGTTGGTCACAGTGCTTTGTCACAGCAGTAGATGACAGGTAACTACGGCAGTATGTTCAATCTGCATTTCTAACTTAATAGAGTATGAGTGAGTTTACAAGAGCAATGTGGGCCAGGCACGGTGGCACACTCTTAGAGCCCCAGCCTGTGGGAAGCTGAAGCAGGAGGATATTTGAGCTCAGAAGTTCCAAGCCAACTGAAGCAACATAGGAAGACTTGGCTGAAAAATGCAACTAAGTCTGTGCATCATACATTATTTCTTAAAATCTGACTATACCAACTATACCCTAAGAACTTGTGTATTAGTGAATTGAAGGGAAATTTTTTCAGACTTTTTACTGGATAAATGAGCCATTACATTATAATTAAAGCCAGCTATATTCATGATATATACAATGTTTCACTGGATGTCAGTTATTAGATGCTAAAACCAGTAAATTCTGAAACATAAAATATACTAGTCTCAAAATCACCCACTCCTGGAAAAGAAAACATAAAATCTGATTCAGAAAAAAAAAAAAAAAGGGTCTTTTTTTTTTTTTTTAAACCAAGGCACTCTAAGGACTGAGAAGTGAGGTAAAATTTGGCAAAGTTGTAAGTCACAAGAAAAGAACAAGCTAAATCCTTTAAGAGAAGCTCACATGTGCAGACATATCTATACAAAAAGCAGTGTAACCACAACCATGAAAAGACCTGAGCTCTTCTGAACCCAGACTCCCCTCTGAGGTATTAAAGCACTCAAGAAAACTCTACCTTCCCCTGCCAGTGCTCAGTAGGACTTTGTGCAAAAGGCAGCCAGGACCTGGCATGACACCAAAGTCAGACTTCAGGCACGCCACAGCCCTTCACACTGGGTGTGTGCACTAACGTGCCCTGATGCCCTGCCCCGATGAAACCCTAGGAGCTGTAATACACCCAGACTCAGAATGAGCACATGAAATAATAGGGCGTGGCTTAAACACTACTCACGGTAAAGTTGATCAGATCGTAGTACAGGTGAAGGTGCTTTTGCTTGGTAACGTGAATTGCGCCTGACTCGTCCCTTTTGACCTGATGAGGAGAGTGAAGACAGCCTGGATATCAAGCAATTCTTGAAAGAATTTTTTACAATTATACTCTACCAAGAATATGATTCTCATTCTGTATAGCTAAACCAAAAACACTGACAAAGAAATTACTATAGAAATGAAGACACCTCAGCTGCTGCATGGTCTCCCCTTGAAGAGAACTGAGCGCACACGCCTGCCTGCCTGGCACCTGGGGTGCTGGCATCCACTTCCCACAAGCAGTGTGCCCGACGTCTTTCTTCTCGTGTCAGTGCCCTTCCTCCTGTCTAGTCCCACCTCTTGGCCAACTGACCTCAAGTAGTGCCTGCTTCACTGTTAATCAGACACCTAACAAGGACCTGGCAAGCCATTGTGTCCCATGCTCATCTGTCCAGCCTGCCTTCCTTGATCATTCTGTATTACCTCAGAACTGATCCTGTGCCAGAGCTGTCCTTCAGCCCTTCTCCTCTCCTTCTACATGTCTTTAGAAGAACCTCCTTTCCTGTTGCCTTCTCTTTTTCCTCTGCCTTTCATGAGTGTCCAGCAAAATCACACGCTGTAGTTTAGTTACGTCTCCAAAGGTCCATGTGTTAAACACTTGGTTACTGGCCTGTGACACTATTGGGGGTTGAGGGAGGAGGTGGGGTAGCATCTTTAAGACAGTGCTTCCTGGATGGAAGTCAGGTTATTGCAGATGTGTCCTTTCTCTGTTTCTGTCTGCCTTCTCTGTCTGTCTCTCTGTCTCTGTCTCTGTCTCTCTCACTAGCTGCCATGAGGTGGGCAGCTTTGCCTACTATATGTACCCACTATGATGCAGCACCTTCGCCACAGATCAACTGACCCAAAACCTCTGAAATGTGAGCCCAAATGAACCCATCTCCTTACACTGACGACTGCAGTTACTGCGCTACACAGCTGCTGACACTCTTGCCTTCTCTGTCCTGAAAGGTTCATCTGCATTTTGCCTTACTGTCTGCTCACTGGGCATCCAGTGTGTAACACTTGCAAGTCTCACCTGCATTTCCAACTCAGCATGTCCCTCCTACCTTCGAAAAGCTACCGATTGTCCTACTTCCAGACTGATCCTAAAACTGCACTTCAATTGCATCTTAACCTAGAATCTACCCATTACCAATCCAAGTCAATCATACCTGCATCAGGGATGCTCCATCAAGGACTGACAAACTCCTCTGTAAAGGGTTGTACAGTAAATACTTTAACCTCTGTAGACCATATAGTCTGTCAGACCTACCCAACTCCACCACTGCAGTGAGAAGCCAATCATAGGCAATGTGTTCTGGGCATGGTGGTACCCATAATCCTACCACTTGAGAAGTAAAGGCAGAAGAAACCAGAGTCTAAGGTCAGCCTTAGCTACAGCGTGAGTTTGAGACCAGCCCGGGCTACATCAGTTTGAGTTTGTCTCAAACAAATAAATAAATAAGAATGAACATGACTATATTCCACTGAAAATATACTTACCAAAACAGGTAACTAACCATATTTGGTACAGTAAGTTTTCCCCGCTCTGATCTAAATCCACCCGAATATTCAATTTCAAATTTCACACCCTCCCTGACATTAGTTCTATACACATTTACCAGCCACCCTTTATACAGTGCTAGCCGAACAGGACAGTCAGCTTCTAGCCTGTTTTCAGCTTAGTAGGGGAGAATTTTAGGCAAGGATTTACATGTGCTCACTGTTGTGACAGGGAAGGTCTAGAGTGCAGAGCAGGATCAGGGAGGCAGAGAAGGCAGCAATGACCATGAGCTTGGGCAAGTGGCAGACAGCACAAGCTTTGCAGACAGAGGTGTCTGCAGGAGTAGAGACTGCGGAGTCTAGGACAAGCACGTATGAGGTTTACACTGGGGAAATGATCGACCATGATGGGGTCAAAAAGAAGAAAGGCAAGACAATAGGGAGGAGAGTCAAGAGGACACCATGATACAGCACATTTGAAGGGGGAGAGGGGTCCAAAAGGGTTCTGGCTGGAGAAATGAGATGCTCAGCAGTGCACCTGCCTCACACCCAATGATATTATACAGACACACGCTTAGCTGTGTGACTGAAGTTCACTGCCTTCCCCTCCAGATTCACAGACCTCTCTAAATGTTCTATGCACTCTTATTGACAACATTTAACTCTCATCAAATAGTCCAGCACTTCAACTGTCCTCTCCAGCAGGAACTCTGGTTTTGCTCTTCTAACAGTACATAAGCTGTGTAAAAGAATGCTTTATACTTCCTTCATTATCTTTGTGTGCAATTGGTGCTTGCTCTCTAACAAATAAATACACAGACATGCACAGACTGTATTACTACAGACATATTCTCAATCATACATGCACAATTCACACATACAAACAAACCATTAATTATGTATTAGCTAAAAGAGAAGAAACCAAGAATTAAAACCATGATGATTAAGGAACCAAAAGTTCAAGTTTTTTTCCATTTTTAACATTAAAACCTTAAGTACAAATTTGGAGAGAGAGGCTACACATTCTCTCTCTCCAAAGACTTTTGACAGTGATACAGATTTTTTTCTGACACAACATTAAATTACCAGGGAAAAATGCATGTGTGCATGTATATTTGTGTGTGCATGTGTGTGAATGTGTACATGTGTGTACGTGTGTACACGTGTGTGTGCATGTGTGTATGTGTGCGTGTGTATGCATGTGTGCATGTGTGTGTGGTGTGTGTGCATGTGTGTATGTGTGTGCGCATGTGTGTGCATATGTGTGCATGTGCATGTGCGCATGTGTGTGTGCGTGTGTGCATGTGTATGTGTGCATGTGTGCATGTGTGTGTGCGTGTGCGCATGTGTGTGTGCGTGTGCGCATGTGTGTGTGCGTGTGTGCATGTGTGTGTGGTGTGTGTGCATGTGTGTGTGGTGTGTGTGCATGTGTGTATGTGTGTGCGCATGTGTGTGCATATGTGTGCATGTGCATGTGCGCATGTGTGTGTGCGTGTGTGCATGTGTGCATGTGTATGTGTGCATGTGTGCATGTGTGTGTGCGTGTGCGCATGTGTGTGTGCGTGTGTGCATGTGTGTGTGGTGTGTGTGCATGTGTGTATGTGTGTGCGCATGTGTGTGCATATGTGTGCACGTGCATGTGTGCATGTGTATGTGTGTGTGTGTGTATATGCATGTGCGTGCGTGTGTGCACGCATGCATACGTGTGTGTTTATATATCTGAAGCTTTACAACAGACTCACTATCACGTTGTGGCTTACCAAGAGAAAATGAACCACATCTCCTCTGCAGAAGGCAAGCATGGGATTCACACAGTTATTCACTGCCACAAAGTGCCAGGCCAGCAATGGAACGCTGGACGGATCCATCTAAGTCAAAGAAAAGACAGGAAAATATTCATCACTGTTGACCAGCAGAAGAACAAAGTAAGAAATCTGTTTAAGACCTAGTTCCTGACTAACCACTTTGCTAAACCTTCCCTGGTTTCTCGCAAGGCTTCCAGTGAGCAGGGATGGGTGGAAAGAGACAGAGAAGTGTCTGGGTCATGTTTGCCATCTTCCTTGCTCAGGGTTGGGTTATAGAAGTACATGCATCTGCCCAACTTCAACCAATGTACACTCAAGATTTGTATAATTATTGTATAGGAATTTATACCAACAAAACCTAAACAAATATGAAACTTTAGCCTATTATATCCATGCTGAATGCTGAAAGCAGAAGGTCCTGGTTTTTGTACTTTACTCTGAAATCCATTAAAAAACTAAAGTATCTTGGTGGGTACAAAGATGGATAGATGTGCAGATATGTACTAAAGGTAATACACTAAAGTGATAAAAGTAGCATTTCATTAAAATTCTTTAGGTATCTATTTGAAAATGTTCATGAATGAAAACATCAATAAAACACTCAAATAGATGCAAATGTCCCAATGAAAAACCTCACTGAGTCAATGAAGCTATCCTAAGAAATGTTAATGATGTTCTCTACTGGTTAGTCATCTGGAAGGACAGACCTGTTTCTTCGAGTGCCCAAACACAACAGGACACCTGCAAGGAAACAGAGCCATCTCCTCCATGTCTGGGCTGCTGCTACCTAGCCATGCCTCTGTATCACCACCCTCTCCGTGGCTGTCTGCTTAGATGAGAACTACACTCCCACCCCAGGTTCACACACTTGAATACTTGGTCTCCACTTGGTATGGGAAGGATTAGAAGGTGTGGCCTTAGTAGTGCCACTGTTTCAAAGGCAACACCAGACCCACTCTCTCTCTCCCTCCCTCCCTCTTCTCCCCCCCCCCCATCCCCTGCTTCTTAGGGATCAGATATAAAGCTCTCAGCTATGGCTCCAGCACTATGCCTGTCTATCTTCGGCCATACTTCCCACCATGATGGTCATGGCCTCACTCTCTGAAACCGCAAACAAGCCCCAATTAAATGCTTTCTTTTATAAGTTGTCTTGGTCTTGGTGTCTCTTCACAGCAATAGCACAGTGACTAAGACAGCAGCATCTCATCAACATCCTTCCAAAGAAGACCCCAAGTCTCTTACAAACAATATCAAGAACAAAAGGAAAGGGGAAAGGGATGTCCACAGGAAATTTTCCAGGTTTACGCCATATATACAGTGGCAAAGTATTTATATATAACCTATGAACATTCTCCCATGTACATTAAATCATCTCTAGAATACTTTACAATTCAATTAACTGCTATGTAAACAGGTGCCACACTGCATCATTTAGAAAATGATGACAAGGAAACATGTCTGTCCACATTCAGTATGGGCCTAAATGTTCCTGAAAATGGTGTGTGGCTGGTTAAACCCACAGATGCAAAACTCATAAAACCATCTGTACTTCCTGAAAAATTACAACTTCTAAAGTGACACATCAGAGACAAAAACCATGGAAAGCATCCGAAGTACTAATTCACTATGGGCTTTATGGTGGGGTATGCTCACCCATGGAGTCATAGAAGCAGACAGTGAGCATCACCCTGCCTCAGCATAGCTGTCACCCAGAGCGGCTGTCACCCAGTGTTCTTGGACACTGCAACAAGGCTGTATTCAATACACCAGCTTGCCCATCAGTTTTATATCCAATGAGGACTGATCTCAAAAGAGCAGTGAATGAAACTAAGAAAATTAGCGCATGAGAGCAGGTATAACCATGAAGAACCAGGACAGCAACACACACAGACTGTCGAACAAGGTTAGAAACAAGCTGAATATGCTGTTCATGGAACAAAAGCTTAAGACATTAAAGACACCAAAGTACAACCTAGCTTGACTCCTAATCACCACCTTGCCCTGCTTGGTTTTCTTAAGCCAATGTCATTGGGAGCTCACTTCCATTCTACAGCTAGATTTTTGGACAACTGCATAGAATTCACCCTACAGATCACCCTCTCCACCCTCCTGACGTGTCCTTCCTTTCACCAACAAAACAAGAGTCATGCTTACCCGTCCATAGGGAAAAGTCATCCACACTTTCAGGGATGGTTTCAACCCAATGACCAGTATCTACAGGAGAAAATAAATATTACTTTCAAAATGTACCTTGCTATTCAAGCTGTGTTCAATGTCTCTAAGAGTTAAGGGTTCCGTCTTCTGCGTGCGCCTACCTTAGTTAAAGACGCCATGGCCAATAGTGAAAACTGTGTGATGGGGTGATCCTTCAACTCGGGCTTAGAATGCAGGGGCTCAATGCAGCAGACTTCACCCTTGGAGCCGCTGAACAGACACCTGGACTCACAGGTCCTCACTCCCATCACTCTCCTGAAAGCATGAGACATTCACAATCAATTCAGGGATGACCCGACACTATTACCTCCCGCCTGACTGGCCAGCCACTCCTATCTACACGGTCACTGCGCAGGACAGATCTCCCTGACTTACCTCTGTATGAGAATAAAATCCCAACTCTTTACCCATGTCTCAATTCTGGGAGATCTGGCTCTTGCCTTCATCGGTCTCCTACTACTGTCACCTCTGGCAGCCACACTCCAGCCACGCTGGCTCCTGTGCACCTCCATGTGTGCCTTGTGTTGGGGTGTCTGTCCATTTCCACTGTATTTTTCATTTGCTGAGTCTCTGATCACTCAGCTTTCTTCTCAAATGTCACCTCCTACCAAAAACTTCCAGAGTTCCTCCAAGTGCAGGCCAGCACATTGGTCTGCCTCTTCACACCTTTCAAACCTACCCAAGTTATGGCATTTCAGCTTGTACCTGACTCCCCGTGCTCACCACAACTATTCTGTAAAGAGTCAAGACTCTGACTGGTTCATAACTCTAACTCTGTGTCTGGACAAATGTCTGCACAGTTTTTACTACTGTTTAACAAGTCAAACAGGACAACTCTAGGGCAAGAAAACCCTTTTGTACCTGGCCACTATATATATAACCCAGTGGGCTTGGAGCCCAAACTAAAATTAGTCCCGCATAGTTTCTAAGCTGGGAGCAAGGAAGGGTCTCCCGGGAAGCCCAAGTCTTGAATCCAGATTCAGACCTAAGATAATCATAGAGACCAGGTCTAGATTCCCACGTGTCTTGTTAGCACCCCAGGTAACAGTAACACAGCCAGAGCCTATCTGCAAACACCTGGACTTTCCAGGCCTCCCTCTCCATGTTCAATTTCAAACATTAAACAGCTAATCATCCCACTTTCCAACAAGCATCCATTAGTCCCTTACTTAAATGTTAGTTCAAAAACAGAGCCTCCGCTGTCGTTGCAGATTGCAAGAGTTGGGTCGTCTGTAAACTAAACAGAGAAAGAGTTTCTTGTAAATTTTAAACAACCCGACAAGATAAGTATTAAGTAGATCATGGTGGCAAAATGATAAATTTTTTTAAAAATACACATTTAGAACATGAAATAACCCATATTTGGTTCATCTCTTTAAGCATTCAAAATCGTCCTTATTTCTAATAATATTAGTCAGCATCTTTAAACAAGTGAGGCTTTCAAAAAGCAAAACAGGGTGGTGAGATGGCAAAGGCATCTGTCACCAAGCCTGAAGACACGCATTCCACCCCTAGGACTCACAAGGAGAAGTAGAGGACAGACTCCCACAAGCTGGCCTCTGAGTCCCACAAGCTCAGGATAGTATATGCCCTCCCCACAACATACACACACAATACATAAGGTTTGGTTTGGTTTTGTCAAAAAAAAAAAAAAAAAAAAGTAAAACAACCTTTATCAGGATAAAAGAAAAAAAAATAACTTCAGATGATGAAAAAGCCTGATTTCCTGGCTTGGTTATTACATTAAAGTTTTATAACTTGGTATTAGGTAAGCAGGACCATTCAGATACACGGGAGTTAATGACTTTTTAGTAAAGACATCCACAGCAAGATTCTTGGAATATCTGGGAAATAAACTTGTTTGAGTAAGTAAGAGACTCTTCCTAAATGGGTAGCCTTTTTTCTTTTTCTTTTGTGGTTTTTTGAGACAGGGTTTCTCTGTGTAGCCCTGGCTGTCCTGGAATTCTGTGTACACCACACTGGCCTCAAGCTCACAGAGATCTGCCTGCCTCTGCCTCCTGAGTGCTGGGATTAAAGGTGTGGCCACCACTGCCCAGCACTCCCTGACCATTTTTAAGAGTATATTTGAATGACTGCAACCTAACTTGGAAAACTCAGAGCAATGGCTTTCACCATGATACAGTCCTAAGTTCGGGTGTGTTACAGTAAATGCTACTGGATGCAAAAAGGAACTGCATCCTTTTGCAATTGCACCAAAGGATGGTGGAATTTATAACATTTACAGAGACTTGCCTTACACAGCCTGAAGGAGACACTTTTACTCAGAGATAGCTGAGATACAAGAGGTGACTGTTCAACTCTCCCTCAGACACCGCCCCACACACACAACAAAGAGGTCTCCATCCTTTCTCTCACAGCCTGGATGAGCAGCATCAAGGGGGGAAAGCAAATGATGTCCGATGTATCTGTTTCGCTTTTCCTTTCTGTGTACGAACTTTTTAAGACTGGCCCAGAACACGGGTAGACTCACACATATGCTAGAACACAGGATGCAAGCCTGGACTATTGTTGACAGTATCAGACTGTCTGGAGAACAATGAGTTAGTTACTCAAAGGCAAGCAGACTCCAATTAATACTGAGGCCTGTGTCTTCCTCTTGTGCCAGTGTCTGCAAAACCCCACCTTCAAACCATTCCCAAACAAAACAGCTCTGGGGGGTGCACCTTAACCTCAGCTGTGTCCTTCTCTTTTTTCTATGCCTTTAATTCTTCTGTTACTTAGCATCTCACCCAATGATTTCTTTTTTCTTTTCCGCTACAAAGAGACTAGTTATTACTTCAAGCAAACATTTATTGAGCAGCTACTATGGGGAAAACACAAAAATAAATGACAAATAGAATCTGATTTCAAAGATCTTACTCTGTTAAGAGACAAAAACATGTACAATGATAACATTAGAAGCTGGCATGTGCTGTAGAAAAAGAGGCTGAGATAAATTAGCTCTGTGCACAGAGCGGAAGGACTAACTCGTCTTGGCTGTTTTCATCATTGCTAAATGCTTCAATGCTGTTTTGTCACAGAACACTTTCTGTGACTAACCTAGATGCAGATATATAAACTCCAGATGCTTGAGCTTTAAAAAGTATGTGTGTGGATAAGAAAGCCACATAGCTAAGCAACCAACTATGCACATGATTAAATCTAGAGGAGCTGGTTTTAGAATCCCCTTGATAGAGTCCTCTACCTTTTATGCTTCTGAACATGGGCTTGCCAGCATGAAAAGGCAGGCTTTACATGAACTATAAATGAAGCCTGTTACCTAAGTCAGTTTTATGTTTTTCAGGTCTGAGAGTAAAAAAAAAAAAAAAAAAGAAGAAAAAAACCAACAGGGCGACCTTAATGCTTTTCCGATAGAGGGCTGAAGGAAAATAAACCAAATGATTTACTTCTAAATATACTCCAAACCCTGGCTCTTCCACAATTGCTGCCTGGAGCCTCAGGCACCTCCCAACAGTGGGCAGCCATATACCCCTCGGCAATAAAATCCTGGCCAACTGAACAAGGTAAAGACACTGTTTAAAATCTCCATATGAGGTTTTAGCAGGGTATTGCTTCTTGGCTCCCAAACCCCTACTATGGGATCAGATCAAGTCAGCCTTTTTGCTGCTAGACTTCAGCACAACCTGAAGCTCAGTATCTTCATTCTAGCACATTTCTGGCTTTTAATTGGAGAAAGTCTCTTGTTGGGTTCATCAAATAATGTTCAGCTTCATGTTAAATAAATTCAGGGGATGTCTGGTTATCAAAATGTTTAATGTGGCTACAGAGGCATGGTAACAAAGTCGGTTAACACAAAAGGAAGAGAAGTTGTCACCTTGATGTGCAAGATGGCTGTCCCTGGAGGATGAGCATCTGATATTGACCTGAGAAGTTTCCCGCTGGCCAGATCCCACATGGTGATCTGTAAGACAGGCAAAGGCTTTAAAACAAACGGATTGCTTTTCTGGGTTTCAATATCCTGCCTTTTGGCTGAATAACCTATTCCTTGTCTATAAATGTTGCAAGAAGAAAGCCATCAAGTTAACACAGCTACAGGCTGAGACTCCATTAGAGCCCTGGGCCTTTTTTCACCTGCCCTCCCTCTGCTGGCCCACTTATCACTTAGAGTTTGTAATTACTGATAAGTCGATCTATTGAGCACTGACTAAAACCACATACAAAAGGTATCATAGCAAACCAGCTGTGATGTACAGGTCAGGGAATGAGAGAAACCATGACCTATCACCACAACCAAGGAAATGTCAGAAGTATTGTCCAGGAACACAGAGATGGGAACAGTATATTTAAAAGTGGCCACAGGAGGTGGGGGAGGCTCAGTTGGTAAAACACTTGCTCTGTAAAAATGAGAACCTGAGTGTGATCCTAGAACTATAAAACCACCAAGTGTTGAAGCAAGAGAGCAGGCTCTGCAGTGAATAGTGCTTTCTCTCACAGAAGATCTGAGTTCATTTCCCAGCACCCACACAGGCCTGAAACAGCTCACAACAGCCAGAAACTCCAATTCCAGGGAAATCCAATGCCTCCATTCTCAGTGGGTGCCTGTGCTCATGTGCACATTGCCACACAGAAACATATACATAGTTTAAAATAAAATAAATCACTCGGTGGTGGTAGTGCATGCCTTGAATCTTAGCACTCAGGAGGCAGAGGCAGGTGGATGTCTGTGAGTTCGAGGCCAGTCTGATCTACAAAGCTACACAGAGAAACCCTGTCTTGAAAAATCAAAGAAGAAAAAACAAAAAACAAAAAATGGATGGATAGATAGATAAGACAGACAGATAGATAAACAGATAGACATACAATTAAATCTTTAAGAAAAGAAGGGGCTAGGTACTGTGGCATATGGGCTTGTGATTCCAGCCCTGGGAAGTGGAGACAAGCAGATCCCTGGGGCTCACTAGTTTAATATGAGTAAGGCTGTCCTTCAGACTCCACACATATGCACACCCCATGGGTGCATACACACACACATACACACACACACACACACACACACACACACACACACACACACACACTCTCACTCTCTCCTCTCTCTCTCTCTCTCTCTCTCACACACACACACACACACACACACACACACACACACACACACATCAAAAAATAAATAAAAGCAACCACAATTACACACTACTACCGTAAGAGGATATATTTTATAAAAGCCATCTACTAAGATGGACACAATTAGAATATGAAAACTACAAACTCTAGTTCAGTCAGTAACAATTATTTTAAAAATCTAAGTAAGACAAAGGTCAGACTAGCAGACTCCAGGTTGGCACTTTTTAAAAATCTAAGTGAGACAAATGTCAGACTAGCAGACCTCCAGGTTGGCACTAATAGGCATATTATTTTATAACACATAACATGCATTCTGCTCTTCAAAATAAATACCTAAAAATATTCAGATTTTTCTTTAATGTCACCTTGAGGGTAAATGAAGCTGTCACCTTACCTGTCCTTTAGCAAAGCCACAGAGAAGTCTTGAGCAGTCATTGTTGATGCTGAGGGCAGAGATGGCTCCATACTGGCTTCCGACACTTGTGCTGCCAAGGCAGAGCCTCAGAGCTTGATTCTGATCTAAGGAAGGCAAACAAATCAGACCCTGAGATAAAACAGTCTGACCTACAACAAAACATACTTCAAAACTTGCTGGTGACAAGTCAGAAATCCATAAGAAAATATGTTCTCTTAAACAAACCATCTCCAAGCTGCCTCATCCTACAATTTTTTTTTTATTGTTGTTGTTATTCCTAAGATTCCAGGGTACAGGGAATGCCACCTTCTTTGTGTGTGGTGTTTGTGGGGTTATGATTGTGCACATGCACATACATGCACGTATGTGATGTGTATGTCTGTGTCTATGACTGCAGGTGCAGATGCCTGTAATTCATATGCAGAGGCCACAGCAGGATGTTAGGCATCTTCAATATTGCTCTTCCCCCTGTTTCTTAGATGGACCCTCTCACTGAACCTCAAGTTTGCCGTTCAGCTACACTGGCTGCCCAGAAAGTTGCACCTGTTCCCACCTTCCAACACGGGATTAGAGGCAGACTCGGCCATGCCAGCTTCTACGCCGGCGCTATGGACTTGCGCTCCCATCCTCTTACTCATAATGTGCGTATGTTCTGATCCACTGAGTCATTCCCAGCCCTGAAGACCACTGTCTGAAAACTTCACAATTCAAAATGTACTAATGTAAAGTTTGGCTCAGTGGTTAAGAGCACCAGTTGCTCTTCCAGAGGACCAGGTTCAGTTCCCAGCAGCCACATGGCAGCTCAGAAGAGTCTGTAATTCCAGGCCCCGGGGATCTGACCCCCCTCTTCTGGCCTCCACAGGCACTGCACACATGTAGTACACAGACACGCATACAGGCAAAAACACCATATGCACAAAATATTTTTGTTATGAAAATAGACTTAAAGAGAAAAGAATTTGTTTAAATTTACACTTAACGCTATTCATATAGAAAAGGTTGACCAAGCAAATGAATTGAATAGTGAAAGCAAAACAAAAAAAAAGTTAAATTACCTTAGAAAAACTGTTTTTTTAAGTTTTCATAGGAAGTACTAAAATATTTATTTATTAAATGTTATTACCTAACAATCAAATGCAATTATCCTAGGTCCTCTCCTAGGCAAAGCTCATTTTGTATAGAGTTCGTGATTATACCATCTTGAAAACAATGAGGTAAGAAAAAGGGATGGAGGTTGGTGGGATGGCTCACTGGCTGCTCTTGCAGAGACCCAGGTGTGGTTCACAGAGCCCACAGCACAGCTCCCAGCTGACTATTACTCCATCTCCGGGGGATCTGTCGCCCTCTTCCAGCCTCCATAGACACTGCATGCACACTCACACCACAAACACATCCCCAAGGAATTTTAAATGTAAGAAGGTGTGCCTATAAAAGTTAACTGCGTCAAAGAACAAAAAGCAAATGTGCAGGGCTGCCCCACTCTGCTGTGCCTCTGCCACTCCTGGGCATCTGCACGTACCTCCCTCCTCTGTTAGGCATGAACTCTCTGGGGGCCGAGGCTGTGAGTGAATTAACGCTTCTGGGAATGCCTCGCCTGACAGTTATCCCAGTGGCTTTCAATAGTACAGACCTAGCTCCTTCAAGAGCTACTGCCTTTTACCAAAGGGTCTGGAGGATGCTCAAGTAAGAACTCACTCCCATCCAAAATGAACACTGCATGAGTCAGTCTGTGTTCATAAACTGGCTGTGATGGCACTCAAGGGGGCTGAGACAATTAATGACTGCATTGCATCTGGCACACAGAAAATGCTCAACAGTTTGCAAGTTATTGTAGATTTCAAACTCCCAAGGTAAATATTCAGAAAGAATAAACCCATAAATATACACGGTCATGTATGTTTTAAAAGTCCTACCTTTATTTCACATCCAGAATTATATAAATACAATTTCCACGTGCACATTTAAACTAGCCTCCCCCTAATTTTTAACTTTACTTTAATCCCTATTTAAAAAAAAAAAAAAAAAAAAACTTTTATTCTAGAAATTTTTGGCCTCCAATATGGCATTTATGTTTGTTTTGCCATACTGATCTACCTTATACATTTAGTAGACTATTCACACACCTGGATCACAAACTGACTATGATTGCACAATGCTATTCTATGTGTATTACTAATCCGAGTCACATGTGCAGGCAAGAGAGAAAGTAAAGAGTAAGAGAGAAAGAATTGACACTGAAATTTCACATTAACTCACAAGTCCCAGGTCTGGGCTGCTGACCTTGTGGGCACAGAGTGATGGCCACACAGCAGCTGCTGGGACCTTCCTCAGCCCTGCTTTGGGATCCACGCCGTGCAAGCTCCGACACACCAACACACTTGCAACTGCTCTGGATCTCACAAGCCTCAAGTTTGGAGTTTTTGTTGTTGTTTTGGTTTTTCAAGACATGTAGCCCTGTATATCCTGGAATCCACTCTGTAGACCATGCTGGCCTCAAACTCAGAGATCTGCCTGCCTGTGCCACCAGAATGCTGGGATTAAAGGTGTAAACCACCACTGCCCAGCTTACGTACTCTTATGCAGCAGAGAAAACAGGAAAATGGGGAAATCTGATCAAATAGACAATATACAACTTAAGAAAAAAGAAACTACAAGAGTAGCAATGGAAGAAAGAAGGTAAAGATGTATCTAAAAAACCTATTCATGGCCAGGTATGATGGTGCATACCTACTATCCCAATGCTTGGAGTTTAAAAACATCCTCAGCTACAAGTTCAGAGCCAATCTGGGCTACATGTAACCCTGTCCAAAGAAAAGCCAGAAATGCCTATGCTTCCCTGCCTACAGCTCCCACATAACAAAAACTAGTTACGAAAGGAAAGAAACTAAATTACCAAACATGATCACTCCTGCAATATAAACTTTCTCAACTTTTCCCTCCCCCCACCCCTGAAATGTTTTTAGCTTATTCCTATAACTTCTCTAATAAGGTAGCATGCCAGTGAAGCTTTGATTTTAATTTCACTTCTACTAAAGAGTTACAGGCACTACACAATGGGCAATATTAGGGCTGTTTCTTACTTTCACTTAACCTCCCCATCTTCATCTATGTGATGTAGAACAGCCCATCACCTTGCTGTTCCACTGAAAGAATAATTACTAAAGTGATATGTACAAAGGACAAATTCAATATCCTCCAATATGACTAGGTTTCCACTGAAAACTAACTTTAGATTATAGTTTTATACAATATTTTTAAAGTAGCAAAGATGGTGGCATGAGACGGACTACATACAAAATATAATCTACTTTGACACCAGGAAGCTATCCTTCAATTTCTGTTCTGCATTTATACATCCTATTTTTATGGTATGCTAAGCATGCTATGGGTAATCTTTTAAATTCAGCAGAGGTAGCTATTCCATGCAAAGCAGTGAGTTTCTCCTACTGCAGGAGCTAAACATTCTGTAGTCCATATGAAGCTGCACAAGTGGGGGAATGGTCAGCTGAAATAATGTACAACCTCTTTCAAACAGTGACAGCGTGCAGTTCCGGGGAAGGGAAAAGCACATATACAGAAGAAAGAGGGAGGGTAAGAACTCTGCCCAGGCTCCTGTCCGGTCATTAATTATAAAAGAAATTAAATAGCTCTATTCTCCCCTGCATTCTAGAGCCTCCTCTGTCTAGCATTGAAAACAAATGTACTAAGTTTATAGTAAATTCATCTACTTTCACATACAAAGCAGCATAAAATTATGTCTGGTTAACATTGTCAACTTAGTATTTTAAAAGTGTTGACATTATGAAGGAGGTGACCCAGCCAAGAAACATAAAGTGAGACATCACTTTCCCTGCATGGTTCACAGAGCTTAAAATTTGAACAACAAGATGTCTATGAACAATCTGAGAATTATCAAGTGACACAAATACAAGAAATTAGTATTGGCAGCAATAAAATGGTTTAAAATTTAGTTAAGAGAACTCAAGGTCCAGAATAACCACAAAAACACAAAAGCTGGGTGAGGTGTAGCACAAATAAATTAAAAACCCAGTGATAGATACTAGGGTTCAACCTGAAGATCAGGGAAGCAAAGCAGCCAATCTATAGAGAGCTCTCACCTCTAACAGGGCTGGGGTGTTTTTATTCTCTCAACATGGCTGGAGAATGAGTTCCTTCTATCCTCAGTGTGTGTGCCTGGAGAATCAAGGTCTCATACTGAGGACCTTGCTCCTCCTGTCTCTCATAAATCCTGGGATTAAAGGGGTGAGCTATAATTCTCTTTCAGACTGATTCAATTTTGTGTAGATCTGGTTGGCCTTGGACTCACATAGATCCATCTACCTCTTAACCCTGAGTCCTAAGATTAAAGTTGTGTACCATTACCTCCTAGCTTCTGGCTGCCTTCTATGTGTTCCTGCCTTCTATGGCTTGAGGCTGATGTTGCTTTCTGAATTCTCAGGCAAGCTTTAATAAATCACAAATAATATATCACCGTAGTGAGGTGACCTATAATCTCAACACCCAACATCGGAAGCACAGGCCAAATTCAAGGCCAACTTAGTCTACTCAGTGAGTCCCAGTGCAACCAGAAATACAAAGTGGTACTTTGTCCTAAACCAAGGAAAAACAAAACAAACAAAAAAAAAAGGCTATTTGCCATTGCAGTGAATTACCCTTATTTTTTATTAATACTGGATGTGCACCCCTAATCCAAACAACCAAAATCTAAAGTATTGCAAAACTCCAGTCCTTCCTGAGCTTCATCAAACTGGCACTGTAACGCTTTAGAGTTTTTAGAGATGTTCAACCAGCAAAGTCTAAGCAAACATTCCAAAATGCAAAAGACTCAAAGTCTGAAGCACTGCAGACACCAAGCATTTGGATAAGGGATGCTCAAAGCACACTTTGCTTAGGGCAGGCCTCATGCTAGGCTTAACAGTCATGTGAAAAATAGCAACAAAAAGCCACAAACAATACCTTAAAATCTAAAGGTGAACATACTTCAAGAATTCCACAACAAATTTACTTGTAAGCAGGTAAGTCTAACCTTAACCTGCCAGTAGTCACCACTCTCAAGTGCTGTTTCGTTTTGTTTATTGCGGGTGGGGGGAGGGGATTGGTTTCTCCAGGCAAGGTTTCTCTGTGAGGCCCTGGCTGTCGTGGAACTCGGAGAGATACAGCTGCCACCACGCCCAGGCTGAGTGCTATTGTCTTTTCCTGTATTTATTCACACCATAATAAGCTCTAGGGCCAAGGAAAAATTAACAAGGAGACCTCATTATAAAGCATTTGTCATGTTTGATACAAAATAGTAGATGCACTTTTACCTGAGCGGCATACAGGCAAACCTCACTCCTCCGCGAAGCTTCCTAACCAGGACAACCTGAATCCCTGGCTGGCTGACTGGCTACCTTCTAGAATGCTGCTTCTACAGAACCGTCAATGTTCATTCCCAGGTACCCGTGACACTATGATGTTAATGAACTTTCACTGACAGACCAGAGCACAAACAGGGAGCTCTGGTGTACCAGGCAGACGGTTCAGGAAAGCCTGGAGAAGGAGAGTTACTCTACAAAAGTAACAAGAAACAGGGTATCAACAAGAACAAGATAGTGTTAAATAAAGCACCAAAGCAAGTTTTCTTAGAATCCAGAATTCTGCACTCATGGATTAACTGACCGGGTTGAAATTCTTTGTGACAAATTAATTGTTAAAGTTTATGACAAAAAAAAAAAAAAAAAATGTTGCAGCACACCTTCGTTGGCAGACACAAACTTCAAAAAGAAGCTCAGGGCTGTATTAAAAGATTGGAGGAGGCAAAACGTACTGAAAACTACCTGAAGGAATTCCATATTTTCAGCTAAAATAAAGCATTGAAAATATGCATACATTTTAATTTTTCACAATGCCTGTTTTAACCAATTTTAGGTAGCTATTTATTTTTCTTTCATAAGAAGTCATTAAATGTAATTGACAATACTCTCTTTCAATGCTAAAAAGCTCAAAAGAAAAGGAACTATTCATGCATAGCAAATGTACTATACCTTTTCCTTTTGAATCCATGGAGAAAAGATCGAAAGAGAGGGAGAAAAAGGAAATCAGTTCAAAAGTTCAGAGAAAAATGCAGGCAAACTCTGAAGCGTCTAAGTGATGAGTTTTGTTTATCTATGGGAGTGACAGACGCTGAATTGGATTAGGTGATGTTCCTAGCATTTGTGGTTATAATCAGATACTGGTTCTGGGAAAAGAGAAAACGTGCAACATTCAAATTATAGCACAGTCAGTAAACCCAAGTTTCAGTTAAACATAAACAAAACTCTTTCGAAGAGACACATCACCACAGAACACTGAGGACAGAGTAAAGGGAAGAGCGGGACCACAGGAGGGAGGACAGCTGTTAGATAAGAACCGCACGCTGCAACTGTACAAGTCTTCCCGAAGTGCAGGGCTACGGTTTTAATGACTTAAACGTGATTCACAAAGAACCTAACAGCGCTCAAAGTTAGTCCTTACTAGGTTTCTTCTGTGATAAACAAAGATATTTTTAAAAGACTAGATCTAACCCAGACTGCTAGTCTAGACACTTCATGGTGTCTGCCAGTTGTTTCTGGGCTTTTAGCAAATTTTAATGCATTTGTTATAAAGCATTGTCCAAACATCTGTCTCCTACAAACAAGTGAAATTTAACTGTACTATTAAAACTCAGTCAAAACCAGATATTATGGTTCTTCCACAGAATGTCCTCTCTGGCAGACTTTCTTTCCTCTGAAGCCATAAGAAAAGATTAATGTTTCATCACTGCTCCAGGGAAGCTGCTGAGAATTTTAGAAAGCCAGCAGGCAGGTCGAGGAAGTGAAGGAGACAGCATCGAGGGTGATGCTCTTCCACGTTAACATACTTGTCTGTAGCGAGCACTTCGTGCATGACTACAAGCACTCCTGGTACGGAACGGAGACAGTGGGCAGAGCAGAGGAAAACCGACTACTGCTAAACAGGAAGGAAAAATGAACATATGCACACACTGTCCTGTCACCTGTAGACCTCGTCTCTTCTTAGGGTTCTGCAGTTCTGCCTCATCTTCTCTCAGGGAAAAGACCGATGTAGGAGCCAGTGTTACCTAACTCTGAACTTGACCCTGTGTGTCACTTAAGCCCTGGTTCTCAATCACTTCATACACTTAAAATCAGAGCACTGAGACACAAGACTGTGAGACCCTTCCCCTGAATGACGACATAGCACCAATTACCCCCTTAGAGGAAAACAAGCCCGCCACACCTGCTGCACACCATGCTCCTACAGTTTTCTGGAATTCAATTAGACAAGAACATGAAAAATCTTTAGTGCTCCTATCCCAGCCCAAACAATTTCTCTTGCAGGAATTTGTTCTAAATATTACCATATGAAAAAAAAAAAAACACAGAAACAAAGCCATGTATGTTTAGACACAGCTTAAATGGTTTCCTTGAGCAAAAGGTTAACTACATTTTCATGGATCCATTTGAAAGGCCACTGTATGTCCAATAAAATGATTTCCACACCTGCACTCTCAGCATTGGGAAGCTGAGGCAAGATGATGCCTCGAGGCTATGGTCAATCCAGGCCACATAAGCAAGTTCTGGGCAAGCCTAAGCTACACAGTCAGACATCTCACATGAACAAAGATGCCACATTCAAACACAGAAAAGCATGGGGAGGTGCCCACCAGAATGAAAAGCAGGCTCTAAATTAGCATGTTCCTCCTTGGGAACATGCATACAGCTATGTACGCGTGTACAGAAGGGGCTTGGTGGCTTACAGAAATGCTAAAGACTAGTCCTAGTTATTTTATATTTTCCAATTTGCACACATCTGTGTTTTGTACATTTTCTACTATGGATACATATCAATTATATATATAAAAAAAAGATTCCATTTAAAGATTCAATTCTAAAATTCTCTCAGGGAAATTACACTTTTGTTTCTCTCCTTCTGCTCTTCAAAAAATAAAACTGTGTTATTTAAATCAACCACATTTGAAAAGATTAGGTAGTATAATTACATGTTAAATAAAGCCTTTTGAATAATGGTACATTTATAAATGGAAAGTCAAATTGTTCAGTAACAATGGCAAACAGCTAGCTATGTGCACTGATGGTAAAAACTGTAAGACTCACAGAAACCAAACTACGGTTGTACTAATAAAGCACCCTCAAGTAACCCTTCCCCAGCAGCCCTTGCTACTTCCCAGGTCATAAGACTCCAAGGCAAACACCCACACACAGAAAGCTGAGAATGCTATCTGACAGATTTAAAGTTTTAAAAAAGATCAAAACAGTCTGCTTGATTCTAAATTCAAAAGCAAAAGACTAATGAAACTGATTACTTAGTCTCAGAGAAAAATGAAAAATGCAACTAATTTCTACTATATAATTAATCTATTCATGTTCCCTTAACTCAGAAAACAAGGTAATTACAGGCTAACTTTCTTCCCCCCTCAGTTTAGGAAGATTTACAATGGAAATGACTCAGAAACCTGGGGACCCCTTTCCGTGGAGACCTTTTCGAATACCCGTGACTGGAATATGACTCAGAATAAAGTTATTACCACCATCAACCAGAGGGAGACATGTTGACAAGGCGAGGTTCTTTCCAACATTACTCTCCTGTCTACAGAACACCAACAGATGTGCTAGCAGCAACACCTTACATATTCATAAGGAAGGAGAGAAACGTGCAGGGAGTAGTGACATGAAGCCATGATTCAAGTCGTTTTTAACTATAAATACCAAATGTTACTTCTTCATGTTTCCCTTGTGTCCTCAAAAATCAAGTCTACCATACAAAATAAAATTAAAGGGACATTATAAAACCTTGATTTTATAATGGAATCTTGATTTTTAAAATAAAAAAAGTACTTAGAAAATTACCAAATATTAAAGCCAATCCATGAGATGTGCCCACCGCTATCAGACTGGACACTGCCTGGAAACAAAAGGGAAATGGTCAGTGTTGAATTCGCTGGCCTGCCTCTTTCCTCTAGGCATCAACTGATGCACCAACCACTAAAATACGTAATATCATCCCAAAAGAAAAATCAGAACTCAGACCCAGAGCATTTTCATTTTTAAGAATTCTAAACTTAAGAGAAATGCTATCAAAATATCACCTATTCGGTACTACATATGAACTGCATCATTTGCCTTCCTTTCAAGCAGTGCTCCTCTTCAGCAAACGTCTATCTCCAAGAATGTTCTTATTACAATTCATAACAGTAGCAAAATTACAGTTATGAGGTAGCAACAAAAATAATCTTACGGCTGTGGTCACCACATGAGGAACTGTATTAAAGGGTTTGCAGCATTAGGAAGGTTGAGAACCACTGCTGTAAAGCAACTTTAAAAATTTAAAAAAAAAAAAAAAAAAAAAAAAAAAAACCACCTCTCAGGCTGAAGAGGAACTTTTATATGGCCCACCCAGGACCTCCTAGTAATACGAGAGTACTTTTCTCCAGTCTATCACCAGCAGGCAAGAGACACCAGAATGTTCCACTTGAGCCCACTTCCTCACCAGTGACGAATGAGAAAGCCACAGAGGCAGCTGAAGAAAACCAGAAGACAGGTTCTTAATGCACTTTCAATCCTCTTCTGGCTTGCCACAACCACTCCAGACACTATCTGCAGACCCGGCCCTGGAGTCCATAGCTGTGGAATGTGGACTGCCAGAGTGAGCTCACTCAATACTATCCCAGTCCTTACAGGCGAAGGGACACAGCTCACAGGGGAACTAATGCTGGAAAGGTCTGTTCCTCTATTACCTGCTCTCAAGCAACAGCCTAGGAGCTAAACAATAAAAGTAGAAAAATCAAAATCTAACATGAGCAAGTTTTAAACTTGATTACTAACAGTAAAATGACTTGAGAATTTATCATAATGGAACTGAATATTTTGATGATAAACTTGAAAACTCAGTGAAATTAAAAACCTTACCTCAGGGGGTTAAAGGTATACTTACAATTGCTGTGGGCAAGCCGGCATCTACTTTGTCCTAAAAGAGATTTTGAAAAAGAAGGGTTTGAAGAGATACTGGTATTGAAAGTAAGCCTGCAGCCCCTCTATGCACACTCAGACCTGAACAACCTGGTAGGAAGTGCACCCTTCACCTCCCCTCCAGTAAGCGCAAATGACAAAGCTGTAGACGTGAAAACAGGTGAGCATGAGAGAAGACTGAGTTATTTTACTAATGGTAACAGATGCTTTGGTGCTGATTAGAAATGGAAATTTAAAGAAGACAAAAGTTTGTTTCCTGTAATGTAAAGACTACGAGTCCCACAGGACCAAAATGGTAGAATCAAAGATCCAAGAACGGGGGCCCTCACTGCAGGCACCCCGCCTCTAAGTAGGATGCTCCTCTCCAGAAGACTGACTCCAGTGGCTGAATGAAGCCCATCAGTCTGCTCTCAAACAAGCCAAATGCCAAGTACCATTTCAGATCCTGGTCAGTAACTGAGACAGAAATGTCACCTACCGGTTCTGACAGTGATCTCCACACATTCAGAAAAATAGCAAGTACTGCTCTATTTATCCTAACACGCTGTCCTGTGGACCAAACTAAATGCAAAGAATGCTATACAGGTGTGTCTGTCTGGGGCTCAAACAGCTTTAGAGGTAACAGCCGCCTATGGAGATACAGCACTGTGACAGCATCTTCATCCAGCGTCCTGTTGTGTCAAGGGGGAGCAGAGCTAACACATGCCTGATATAAATATTTGATATGCAATTTCTGTTCTGTTCTGCATAGAGAAAAGCAGGGATGAAAGTGCAGATGAAAAACATAAACTACATTCAAATGAATGTTGAAGCCATCTGTCTTCAAAAGGCATAAATGACAGATGTGGGAAACATTTTAGCATCAAAATTGGAATCTTACTGGGGGCGGAGCAGGGAAATGAGGGAGAAGAGTGTAGGGGATGGGTCAACCAAAAGTGAATATTATGAAAATGGCATAAGGAAGCCTGCAATTTTGTATGCTAATTAAAAACTAAAAACACCCGTGAAGCTAAGGTGAACGGAAACACACAGAAGAAGCGCGGTGGCAGAGCTGAGCAGTGAGCTATAGCAAAGCAAGGGGTGAGGGCAAGGGAGATGATGAAGGGGAGGAGGGCAGGGACAATTAATTAAGTTATGGAATTGCTGATGATCAGGTAGTCAGAGGCTCAAAGCCACACTGTGATGTCCCCTAGGAGGCTCATTAGAATGCAGCTCCCTATGCTGCTCAGTTCAGGTGTGGGTGAGCTCCAACAGTCACCCCAAGACAGTCCAGCACAGTACATGCATTTTTAAACAATAATAAAACGTGCTGAGGTTCATCCTTAAAAATGATAAATTCCTTTTTTAAAAACCTAATTTGAATTCATTTTAAATATAGTCATGTGTCACATTACTTTGAGAAGGATCCCAAAATTAAGCAATAACACTCAAAAAGTTCGTGCTTCCTAAGTGTTTTTCATGCATGGACTCCAAAGTAAAGACGATCAAGGTCCAAGCAGGGCTGATACCATCACTGTCCACAAGGCTGAAGCAACGACTCAGGAAAAATACCCCAAACAGAACCAGCTCTCCATGTTAACAAACGTGCCATCGAGGGAAGGCAGGAGACTTGAATCGGCTGGTATCCTGGGTTAGGAAAGCACAGCATCCTGTCTGGCGCAGGGAGAGCAGTGTTATCTCAACATGCCAAAGTGGCTCTGCAGGAGCGGTGCAGAGAGAACAGAGCGCAAATCTCTGGCACTTATTAGAATGGCCTCCTCGTCCTCAGGAGGGAGACCCCTTTAAGGAACAGGTTTATCTAATCAGCGCTCAGCGTCTACGCTCCAGCTCACTCTCCATTATCCAAAATATTTGTTGAACTGCACAGGTGGGTCAAATGACTGCTCTGGTTCATCTTGATTTTGGGAGGAATGAATTTCATCACCTACATAAGGATTAGATTCAGAAAATGTCATGGAAACATGATCCTCAACAGGTGGTTTCCATTCTGGCAAATATGAACTACTCTCCACCAAAAGGAGGAAGGGCACTGCCGGCGCCTGGCATCTCTCTAGCTAACATCACCTCCGATGCTATGTGCACCCACTGGGTCAGGACCGCCAGCTGCCCGGGAAGAGCATTATCCCGTCTGCAAAAGAGCTTTAGAGAACAGAAACACAACTTGATGATGTCCTGACTCACTGCCTCACCTCTCGCTTTCATTTACATTAAACATGCAAAATGCTAAACACCATGGAAAGAACATGAAACAGTATGGAGGTCCCTGCTGTCACCATCATCATCATTATACTGTTGCCCTTATATATAGAACTGCTGAATTCAGAGGACAGACTTGACAGACTAAATGAAGGTACGGGCTGTGAGGTCAAAGTTAGAATGTGCACACTGCCCATTGTCTTAAATATTACTCTATAAACACTTTTCCACTATAACCCAGGGTCTTTTGTTTGCTTGTTTGTTTTTCAAGACAGGGTTTCTCTGCATAGTTTTGGAACCTGTCCTGAAACTCACTCTGTAGACCATGCTGGCCTCAAACTCACAGAGATCTGCCTGCCTCTGCTCCCGAGTGCTGAGATTAAAGGCCACACCGCTTTTTGTTTTTTTAAAGACCACAGATATTCCACCCCAGCCATTGTACGAGGACCCCCATCACCAGAGCTGCCTCCTTTCTCAGCCTCTCACAGCAGTGCCTCTCCCTTCTGAGCTGCCTTCCAGTGGCCAAGCAAGGGCACAGCTCTCCCTTCTTTCACAAGGGCACACGGAGAAGACTGCTGAATGAATGCGTTTTCAATCGTTTGATTGTGATCCTCACCAATCATCTGTCCATACAAAAGGGCAAAAAACAAGCCACCTCAGCCAAACGATGGCAACTAGCCCGGAAAGCAAAGGAGGGACAAGGCAGACAGCCACTCTCTCCACTTTGCCACGATTCATTCAGAGGCACCACAATGTCCACAGACCTTTACTCTCAGGGCAGCACTAATTCCTATGTCGAGATGTGCAGCCGTGTCTTACAAGGCAAAATTAATCGGAAACAAACATAAAACTGTATTTTCTTAAGCTCTGAGCCAAGGGAAGAGCCGGGCTTTGTTGGAGCTGACTCCACATCATGCATGCCACTACAGGTCATCAGGCTGTGGCAGGAACAGACACTCACGGCGGCAGACACAATCTGCGCAGATATCCCCTTCAGAAGTGAATGCCGCATAACCGACCCATGCAGTGAGAAGGAGTCAGGCAACTTCTTCTTCCTAAGAGACAGTGAGGAGGAGATATTTAGCAGAAGGGTTGGAAAGGTGGGATCCCAAGGCTCTGAAAGAAAAAAAATACATTTTAAAAGTAGAAAATAACACTGTGCAGGTATTAATCATCAAGAATTATGTAATTATTATTAACTGTTTTTAAAAGCAGAATAGACCAACATTCAGATGCGCCCTCACCCTCGAGGCTCAAAGAGACTGAAGTAAGAAAATAAACTAACATTCTTCTACTGCTCAAAACGCTCCCTGCCCACCTGACCCAGGGTTGGCTTCTCCTGCGGTCTGGAGGGCTGCCCAGACCACTGCTCACTCACTCCGCTCACTCCTCCCAAAGAACCTGAAACCCCACCTACCACGCAACATCTGCCTCCCTCCCTTCCCCAACCTGCGCTTCCTGGCCACTCCTACTTATGGCTCCTTTCGCTTAAAACTCCTCATCGCCAAAGAGGAATCCTTAAACTTTTACCAAGCATGAATCGGTGTGTGCCCATTCTGACTAAAAACGTACTCTGCTGAACCCAAACCAAGGAAGGCGCAGGTCCTGTTATGAGGATCCCACACTTGAGAACCATGTATGTCAAGTGTGACAGTATTGAAAGCTTAGATACACCTCACAGGCTACACGAGAACTCTGTCACTTTTAAACAGGGGGAGCAGGTCAACAAAAGCATCCATCTGTTTGTAAGACACCATGACAATGAGGTGAGCACACCTACAAGGATCCCTGTCCCACAGCAGCCTAAGGAAGACAGCGCTGACACAGGAAAACTCTACAGAGGAAGGAAGAGTGCCGGTCCCTAGGTCAGCATTCAGGTCATGCGTAGTTTCCGTAATCTACTTTACATCATGCCTCCTCCACTTCTCTTCCTTCCCCCCAACAGTTTGGAAAGAGAAAAGCAGACTGAAGTTATTTAGAGTTCCAAGTGCTGTGTGTCATCCCACCTCTCACTCCTTCCCTCCCACCCACCCCCTTTTTAATGCACTTTTTAATGGAGACACTGACTTTTAATAATCCAACTAGACTGCACCACAATTACACTGCTTTAAATAATCAAATTAGACTGTCTCATAAAGAAAGCGACTTTAAACAATCATATATTTTAACCATATACAAGTATGATCCACAAGCATACTCACCTCTTTAAGTTGGTCCTGTCGCCGCTGTCTGAGCTTGCCACAGATGAGGTGTCATAAGAGTGAGAATCAATGGTATCGATGTTTAGCAACGTAGGGTCCTCAAGAACAAAGGACTCGTCTTCATCATCAGTCTGAGTTGAAAGGAGACTCGGTCATAAACTCCAGACTGCAAACATGCCCTAAGACAGGTGAGGTGGGCACCTCTGGCTTTCCCACAGTGCCCCACGGCCTGCTTCTGCTTTCCCCTTCGCCCCATGCATTCTCAGCCCCCAGAGGGCATGGCAAGGACTCCCAGAATCACTCTTTAAAGACTCATGTCAAACCCTCTCTTGTAGCAGGAAAAAGCAGAGACAGTTAGTTGTGCAGGTCATTGTTAGCTGGAGTCTTTTGAAATCCCAAGCCTGTACAGATGCTTCACTGGTAAACTAACAAGCAATGGCTAATTAGAAGAAAACAAACGTCTGCCATGAAAATATAACAGGTCCACAGAAGAAAGGTATTCTGAGTGAGAAACATGCACAAATCTTGATTTTATAACATGGATTTTACTGGGGGTAAAGGAAGCCTCCATAAGGCAGGAGTATATGAATAAAAGCTGAAGACGGTCCAGGAAGATGAGCCAGGGTCCAGTCTGTAAAAGGCATTGTTTCCCTTCAGGTTTGGTGGCAGCAGGGCCTACGCCTGCCTTGTCTGCCACTGTAGTTACAGTACCTGCTACAAGGCCTCCATGTAACCGCACTCATTTAATTGTCTATAGCAGCAGCTGGAAGGGTGTGGAGACTTTTAAAAGACAAGATGGAAACTGTGTTTTAGGAAGATAAATGGGGACACATGCAGAGTGAAGGGGGGAGGGAGAGGCTGTGGTGGGGGACTGTGAAGAACCAGCTAGAGGACCATCTGAATACCAAGGTAGAAGAAGAGAGTTCAGCCAGGACTGCAGAGGCCAAGAGAGGCCATGAGGGGGGAGACATCACTGAGCTAAATCAAGCCCCTGGATATCCTGTAAATGAGGAGGGGGCTGGAGAGGTAAATGTCTTGGGGGACTTGCCGCTGGCCACTCCTGGCCTTCAGTCACAGATGACAGATAAAGGAGGTGAGGAGCTGGTGTGTACGGCTGCCTCTGAGCCAAGAACACCGCCTCCCTGGCAGGCCTCACCTCACATTTCCAGGCACTGTTCCAGGGCATGCCATCCATGCCCATTTCCTCGGCTTCCTCCTTCACTCTGAGCTGCTGACTACACTGGCCACTCTCAGGTGGTCTCCCTCTCCCACTGACAAAGACTCTCTCTCCTTGTCCCAGCCTCACCTGGGTCCTCTGCCTCCCCTCCCCCACTGACACTCTCTCCTTGGCGGACTCTTCGGGTCCCATTCCCTAGCTTCTCCTCAGCCCGCCATTAAACTCTGTAAATCCTCAGGAATAGTTGTACTCTCTCCTGCCCCTCAGACACTCCCTACTGAAGCAGCTTTTTCATAACCACAGCTTCAAGTGCCAAGTGGTAATGGCTCTGAAATCTGTCTTCAACTTCAACATTAGTCTATAATTTCACGACATTCCAGAATTCTCCACCACCCCTAAGTCTGCTAAGAGTGAGCTTGTACTTGGCAAGGAGACAGTTACTTGACAACTGTGAAAGACTGTAGCAATTGCTGTAGGAAAAGGAAACAATTTGGAAATAAGAACTGCAGGGCAAAGGTCAGAGGAACAGAGTCAATCGAAGCCTTATTTGATTTCTTAAGTAGCCTGGACACATAATTAAATAAAACAGATCAACTGAGAAAAGCCAGGCTTGCAGGACAGCTGAAAGAAAAGGTGAAGGAAATAAAGAATTGAGGAAGTCAAGAGGAATTTAAAACTACTGCTACATAGGAAAAATAACAACTTTCCATGAACTGTGTAAAATCCACACACTCTTATCAAGTTTAACAGACTTGTGTGTGCCCCTGAACCTGATGCAGTGAAACCCCAAAACTGAGACATCGATCTCCACAGCGACAACAGAGCTGGGACACCTCAAGCACTGGGTGTCAAGGCCTGTATTTGTTTTGTTTACTGACTTGTATTCTAGAGGGTGTGTGTGTGTGTGTGTGTGTGTGTGTGTGTGTGTGTGTGTCCACCGACACGTGCCCATGCGTGTATCTGTGTGAGTGTTTTTTCTGCAAATCTGTGCAACCTGTGCATGCAGTGTCTGCAGAGACAAGAAGGCAGCATCAGATCCACTGGAACTAGAGTAAGACAGTTGTACACAACCACCATGTGGGTGCTGGGAATCAAACCTGGGTCCTCTGTAAGTGGACCCAGCATGTGTTCACAACCACTGAACCAACTCTCCAGCCCCATACTTTTTTTCTTTTTCAGACAGGGTCTCATGTAGCCTATGCTAGCATTGAGCTTCCCATACAGCTGAGAAGAACCTTGAACTCTTGATGACTCTGTTTCCCAAGTCCTTTCCTTCCCCTCCATCCCACCTCCTCCCCTTCTTCCCTGCTTGCTTTCTGTGTGTGTGTGTGTGTGTGTGTGTGTGTGTGTGTGTGTGTGTGTGTGTGTCTGCATGTGTGTTACTGGTGATGAATCCCAGAGCCTCACATGCTAGGCATGTGTTCTACCATTGAGCTACATTCCCAGACTTAAAACCTAAAGTCTCAACCCATAGATTGTGATGAGATATTGGGGCAGCCCAGACAGAACAATTAAATCAGATTCCCACTAATATGTGATTCCACAACCAAAAATATTCTTTCCAGGAAATGATATCAGATCATCCTCACATTAATGGGGACAGAAAAAAATTACAGATGAGTTACAGATCTAAATATAAAAGGAAAAACAATAAAGATTTTGGAATAAACAGGATAATAAGATCCTGGCCTCAGAATTGGCAACATTTTCTTAAACACAGGAAACACAAATAACTAATCACAATAGGAAAGTCTAAAAAGCTGAACTATATTAATAACCTCTGGGCATCAAATGAAGTGGTGTAAAAAGATACATAATGAAGGAAGAAGTTTCAATAACTCTATTAAGATAGGTTGCAGATTGCATGGCATATACAAAGAATTCCTGGACTGAAGAGATGGCTCAGCGGTTAAATACACCAGCTGTTCTTCCAGAGATTTTGAGTTCAACTCCCAGCACCCACATGGTGGCTCACAATTACCTATAACAGAATCTGATGCCTTCTTCTGGCATGCAGATGTTACAGTAAAATAAATAAATCTTTAAAAGGAAGGGGGGAGGGCTTTTCACAAAAGAGATAACCAAATGGCCAAAACGTACTTGGAGACATCCAATGCCATCGACCTTCAGAGGAATTCAAATTAAAGTCACTATGTATTTTTCATTAAGTGTGAAAGATCAAAGAAGGATGAAGCAAAAGTCAACAGTTAGGTGTATAAACAACCAGATATTTCACAACCTGATGTATCAGACAATTCTCCTAAAGAATACATTAAAACAACCATGGCAGTGTTCACAAAAGCTGAGTTATATGCCCCGATTCCAAGGGGCATGCACAAGAAAAATGTGAGGATATAGTTGTGTGTGCACAACAGCAGGATGAGTAGATGAGACATATAAAGAACGACAGAGTAATGGTGATGAATGAATGGTTACAAAATATGGCAGAACCTCAGAACAGAGTGCTAGAGAAAATAAGTCATAGATACAAGCATGTGTGCTGTGTGCATGCGTACATACACTACCCTATGTATGTACGGGCAAAGCGGCAGTTACCGAAGGACCAGGCGCTGCAGCCCAAGAGGAGTTTTCGGGACAGGTTGTGCTTCTGCCTCTCTCTGCATCCTGTTGCACAGGCTGTCAGCCGGTAAGCTGCCTCCGTGCTGCACTCTTAACATTCGTTCACATTTCTGTACTCTCACTGTAAGTTCACTAGATACTCCTGGCTTCCCAACAGCAGAACTGAAGGGAAGCCAACATTCTCTGAAACTGGGAGACTATGACAGGTCAAGAGACAGGTCATGATGAGGTCAAAGTTTAGTGGAAGGAAGGGGCTAGTTACAACAGTCAGAGAAGGTAATTTCCAACATAGAACTTCAGAGGCAGTGATTTCCAAGCCTGGCAATGGTACTTCCTATCCTAAGTCTGGATCCAGAGCATCTCAGAAGTTTCTATCTTTCCATTTTAAAAACACCAGAGGTCCATTTTCCCAACCTTCCCTGAGGTTGGTATAACTGAACATTATAGAATATATACATACACAGAAGTATTCCGGAGGAAGAGTTATGCTGCCTTTTGTTTTTTAAATCATGTCCTTTAAAAACCAGTGGTAAGTCTTCACAGTGATTTTATTACTTTTTTTTTTCTCTTATCTACCTGCTAGCTCCCAATGCCTGCCCAATTTTGAGTCCCAATCATTTCTCTCTCAAGGACAGAGGCTGCCATATGGCACTATTTGATACCAGCATCTACCACAGAGCCCTAACATGGTGGGCACCAAATTATACCCACGGTGGGAACAGTATTACCTTCTTGATGAGCTACTTCAACAATGACACTCACTGTCCCTCAGGGACAAAATGCTGTGCCAGGATAGTTTGCTTTCATGATGAAAACAGTCTCATTCATAGGAACATTTTTTTTTTCAATGTATTACCTTTCCAGACTTATTTTTATTCTATGTGTATGAGTGTATCCCCTCGTGGATATATGCAACCACGTGTGTGCCTGGTCCCCAAGGAGGGCCAAAAAGGGCATGAGACCCCTTGGGACTGCAGTGAAGGGTGATTGTGAGACACCAGGTGCTGGGAATTAAACCCAGCTCCTCTGCTGAGCAACAGGTGCTCCTGACTGCTGAGATGTCTCTCCAGCTAACAGGAGCCTGAAGAACACAGGAAGTAGCATTCCTCCACAGTCTCTACTTTGGTTCCTATTTTCAGGTTTCTGCCTTGAGTCGTGGCCCAGGCTCCCCTCAGTGAGGGACTATAAAGTGTGAGTTGAAATAAACCCTTCCTCCCAAGTGGTTTTTGGTCAGAGTGTTTGAAGGGACTCTAGCTTACACGAGCATGTGCTTATGCTCCCTGAGTCCCTCTGCCTTGCTAGAAACCATTAGATTACATTCCTAAAGCTAGCCCCCAAGGTCTATTCCCTTATTTGGCCACTTCCTCCCCCTGAGGCTGGTCCAGCTATCAAAGTATTGAAGTCCAGCAATTAAAGCCCCCTTTGGCTACCCTAAGTGGCATATCCAATTAAAATTCAACACCTCTTTTTACAAATGAACACTTACATGAAAAGATTAATTTTTCCCTTTTTTCATTTCATTTTCTTTCTCTTGAATTTTGTTTGGCGAGGGGAGTACAGGGGCAAAGGGAAGATACAAAGGAACAAGAAATGAATGGGATCAAGATACATGATGTGAAAGACACATAGAATAAATTTTTAAAAAGTAAACACCTCATCCTAACATGAGGTTTTACCTTTGAGCTTTATAAACCACCATTTTCCTGTATGCCACATCTGTCTCCTCTCTATCCGGAGACAGTCAGTCTTTTTGTCCCACCTTTGGGACAAATACCTCTTCCCCTCTCCCTTGTTCCCCTCCCTTTCTCTCTCATCCCCCATCTCCTGTCTTTGTCTTTTATTCCCTGCTCTCTGGGGCAAATAAATCTCCTTTGTGGTGAGAACTTGGTCTTGGGGGTCCTGAGCCAATGGTTTTCCTTTCAGTGTTTATTAAACAACAGAAACAGAACTAGGACCCTCACACACCTTGGTCCCAAAGCTGGGTAGAGCAGCAGAAGCCATCCTCACTGGGAACTCACTAGAAGATAGGAAGAGGCACAGTGCAGTGGTCCCATGGCAGTATCCACAGTAAGGAGGTGAAATGACTTATACATAATGGTTATGGATTACAGAGAGCTAAATAAGGTAGCTCCCCCATCCACACACGTACTATTGTATCCAACATTGCTCTTTTAGCACACGCAACTGAATCAAACTGCTAAAATTAATGACTGCTGTGGTGTGGTGGCCCAATTCTCAGTATACAGTCATAATATCACCCCTTCCAAACCTCAAATAAGACAGTGGGCGAGAGGAAAGGAAGCATGCAAGAACCACGGGAGTGGAGTGGAGTGTTGTAGTACAGCTTTCACCTCTGGGGAGATAACCCTGGCTCTGTAGTTCTAGTGCAGGAAGCGAGAGGGCCATCAAATCCTCGCCTGGAATCTCAGTTACTTTCCCATTGTGATAAGATAATGTGACCAAGGCAACATACAGAAGAGTTTATTGGGGGTGTTTGTATTTTCAGAGGGTTGGAGTCTGTGACTATCATGCTAGGGAGGATGATAGCTTTTGAAACCTCGAAGTCCACCCCCCCCAATGACACCCCTACTCCAATAGGGTCACACCTCCTAGTCCTTCCTAAACAAGTTCTACCAACTAAGGACCAAGCATTCAAATACAGGTGCCTAAGGGGGCCATTCTCATTCAAACCACTATAGCTGGGGTTCTACCCACATTGTCCTGCTGCCTCACACAAAGGTCCCAGAGTTCATAGGAGGTGGAAAGTCAAGTGTGATGGATGTTCTGGGTTGTCAACTTGACTATATCTGGAATTAACTAAAACCCAAATGACTGGGTTTACCTGTGAGGGATTTTTTTTTTTATCTTAATTAAATCATTTGAAGTTAGAAGATCCATATTTAATCCAGATCTTTTGAGGTGGAGGAAGATCCACCTTTAACCTGGGCTAACACTCCCTAATAGCAGCCTATATAAAGAACATGAACAAAGGAAGTTTGCTCTTAGCCTGCTTGTTCTTGCTCTTCATGGCAAGTCTGTTCCTTCACTGACATTGGAGCCTACTTCTTTGAGATTCTGGCATATACTGAAGACCAGCGGAGACATCCAACCTTATGAACTAAACATCTACTGGATTCTGAACCTTCGGTCAGTAGATAGCCATTGTTGGACTAGTTGGACACAGCATTCTAATAAAGTGTGTGTGTGTGTGTGTGTGTGTGTGTGTGTCTTTCAGTCTATAAGTTCTATTTCACTAGAGAACCCTGACTAATGACCAACTAAAGACAGGACTTCTACTGTAATACAGCTTTCATGAGGGATGCTGGGGTGGGAATTTTGGTGATATAACCAATTTTGAGTCATGTATTCTCTTAAACTAAGCCAAATAAAGTCACTGGCTCATCAGGGTTAACTTGTGTAGAATCTTTTCTTTGGCCTATCACTGGCACCTTAGCTCATGTGAATTCACAGTTGTTCATGGACTCCAAGGAAGGTAGCAAAACAGGTGGGCACAAAGACAAAAGATGAGTAAGATACAGTTTCTACCCTTGAGAAATTCAAAATCTAGACCTATGCTGTCCAACAGAGCTTTCTGCCCTGATGAAGATTACTGTGTGTCTATGCTGACTGCTTTAGTAGCCACTCGAAACTGGCTACTGAGCTCCTGAAATGGGCCTTGTGCAACTGAGAAACTGAAGTATTAGTTAGCTTAAGTAACATAAATTTTAAGTTGACACATGTAACTAGTGGCTACCATACTAGACAGTATACATCCAAATATATACACTGTAACTAACCCAAAAGGTATGAAAAATCAATGCCACAAAGTGGTAGTAATGAGTAATATTTACCTACCTCATTAAGTATGCTTTCCAGAGTTGGAGGGGTATCCACTTGAGGAATATCAAACTCCTTGTCATCAATCTAAATAAAGAAATTAAAGTTCACAAAGCTTTTTCTCCTGTATGTGTGAGATAATTTAAATAACTAAAACCACTGTCAAAGGACAAGCTTACCACTGCCTGGATCATGAATTCACCTCAGTAATCCCCATCCATGCATTCATCGACTCTCAAGGACAAGGAATGCCCTGACTATGCCACTCTGACAGCCCTAGAACTTTCTGGAAAGTACAAGGACTCTTGTACCTCCTTTCTTAGGATGACAAAACACTACATCTCATGCTAGGCCCTAAATGACATGCCAAGGCATAGCAGAATTTCCTGGTTCCTTCATGGTGAGGGACCACTGGCTTTTTAAAAAGTTGTTATTAAATACTCTCACAGTCACAGAAACCATTAATATTCAATCAAGAAGGAAAGCAAATAAAGTGTAAGGTAAGAATTCTAACACTCCCCTCAGCTCTGTGACCGAGAAGGCACTCAGCACAGCTGCACACCCATGTCTCCATCTGTAAAGTGATTACCAGTGTGAAGTAAGTTCAAGGACAACACCAGAGGGCTCCATAAACAGTGCTGGACCACACAAGTAAGAGTGGCGGGACCCCAGAGTATTTGGGTCACACAGCACACTAACCCAAGTTTTGTTCAAAAGTTAAATGTTTACCAGATCATTTTTGAACTCCAACTCCTTATCCAGATCTATGCAAGAGAATTTTGAGAGAGAAGCTTCTAGACTAAAAGACTTGTTCAACTCTTCCTCAGTAGTCCTGGCACACAGGTTCTGTTCCAAATTCTCCTGCTCTGATTCACTTTCCATATTTGCTTCCAGCAACTGTATTCATCCAATCCAAGCAATTATGTTTCTTGCTTTTGGCCTCAGATTGCAGTGATCCAAAAGATGACCTCTTTGGTAGGGAGGTAGGTGTTGTCTAGATAGGCTCTTCTCAGCTGGACATTTCAGGGATATCCTTGGTGATGTTCTACTCAGCCATCTGTTTGCAGGGAAGAAGAAATGGGATGGAGGAAGCACACGGGTGGAGGGGCTCCTATGAGAATACAAAGGGGAAACTTAGCGCAGACTTGGAGAAGTATGGGACTGGAGTCTCCACCCACCCAAGTCATCAGACAAGCAAAAGATGCATGAAACGTGGTGGGTCCTAGACAGTACCAAAGCAGATTAATATAGCTACAGCCAGAGGGCAAACTGGTGTCAAAGCTTCCAAATAATCGTGTTCTTCTACTCTGGGACCTCAGGGTAGTTCTCCGGTTCCCCTGGCGATAGCACAGAGACTGGCTTAGCCGCCATCACTTTGGACCAGCTGAGCATACACATCCAGGATAGACAGTTATTTAATACCACCTTAGCAAACCTAAGAGCTGACCGATTTAAAGGAGAGTCAACAGTTACCCTAGGATAAAACAATTGCACAAAGCCAGAGTCACGGAAAACATGGCTATCTTTAAGAATAAAATTCTGAAGAAATCTAGAAATACATACAGATGCACTGTGTCTGTGTGCTGAGCAGAGGCCAGAAGAACACATCAAGTTTCCTCCATCTACTACTCTCCATCTGTTCCTTTGAGGCAAGGTCTCTTCCCCAGCCCAAGGTTTGTGTTTCCCAGATAGGCTGGAAGCCAGCAAACCCCGTGATGCTCCTGTCTCCATTTTCCTCAAAGGAAACATAGCTGCTATGTTACAGTCATGTGCAGTATGCCTGGATGGTTATGTGGGTGCTGAGAACTGAACTCCGGTCTTCATGATTACACAGGAAACATTCTTAACCACTGAGCCATCTCTCCAGCCCTTAGAAAACTGAACTTTTTAAAATTAACTTTAATGGATTCAGGATACCATCTGCCACTGGTAAGATTATTTGCCCAGTATGTTCAAGATCTTCTCTTTTACACACACACACACACACACACACACACACACACACACACACACACCAAGAAAATGCAACACAAGTAAGCTTAGTTACCTTAAAGCAACATGCCCAAACCCACTGACAAGTTTATCGTTTTTTAGAGCCCATGATTGGGTTATTAAAACATGAACAGCTGATAAACTGACATGTGGACTTGTGAAAACTGGCTTTTCTCAAGCTGAAACTGACTCTTCTATCCCAGCTGGACTAATTTCTTTCAAAGAGACTCTAATGTTCTATCTACAAAACACATGCTATCAAAACATTCCTAGAACATAGCTGAGGACATTCTCCCTGGCAACGTCTGAACACATCAAGCCCGGCACTCAGCACATTGCTCCTTATCACACAGACACATGTGGTGGTGGGAACACTGCTGCCACACGCCTTCCTCCAAAGACTCGGGGCAGTTACTTCTTTATAGTCTTTCACTGTCTGTACCACCAAGCAAAACTGGCCACAATTATTCAAATACTCCCCAAAATATGTGATTCTTCCGCAGCTCTTTTATTCTTTGAGAATTTCATGCACGAACACTGTATTTACATAATTTTCCCTCCCCCACCTCCAACTCCTCCCATCATCCCCTGCACCCACTAGGGCACTCTGGGATCCGGGATCTCTTCTTCTGCTCTTATCACATGCACACATACACACACCCCACACTAAATCGTTTAGTGTTTCTTATATGTACATGTGTTTAGGATGAAACCTATCCAGGGCTCGTGCCTAGAGAAAACTGACTGCCTACAGTCCTTTATTTAGCTAGGGTGGGCAGCACCTTGTGGATTCCCCCTATCCCCACTGGCATGGACAACCATACTGTTAATATTTCAAGAGTATATCAGCCCCTATTATGTTATAAAGTAAAATCTCGCAGCTGGCATCCTGGTCATCTAGAACTTACAAAGCTTTTCTAAAGATGTATTTATTTCTATTTTATGTGTATTTTTGCCTACATGTATGTGTGTGTACCATGCACATGCAGTTCCCTCACAAGCCAGAAGAGGGTTTTGAACTCCTGGAACTGAAGTTGCAGACTGTTAGTTGTGAGCCCCCATGCTGGATGCTAGGAACACAACCAGGTTCTCTGCAAGAGCAGCAAGTACTTTTAGCCAAGGAACCATCTCTCCAGGCCCTGGTTCCCACAATCTTAGGCCTCTTCTGTGATGTTCCCTGAACGTGAGGTTTAGGGGTTGTGTTACAGATATACCAATTGGAGCTGGGCACTCTGCAGCTTTTTAAACAGTGGGAAGGACCACACAGGAGGAAGGAGGCGGCAGGAGGATATAAACACGGTTGGGCAGCTAAATGGCTGACCGTCTCAGCCCATAAAGGCACTGCCACATGAGCCTGATGACCTGAGTTCACTTTCCAGAACAATGGTGGAGCTACAGACTCCCACACATGTGCGCACATGCATGCCCCAACCATAAATGTAAAGCCAGATATGGTGGTCAGCATCTGTAATCTCCAAAGTCATATAGTGAGATGAGAAGGGACAGAATCAACTAGAAGCTCCCAGGCCAGCTAGCCTCAGAGGACTTGGCAGCAGAGACCCCATCTCAACAAGGCAGAAGTCAAGGCCAACTCCTCAAAGGTTGGGAACTGATCGCTCTTGCCCACTCACCCTTCCTCCCGCTCTCCCTCCCCTTCTCGCCCTCTCTCATTCTCCACACTGAATCAGTAAATAAATAGATAAAATCTTCTTTAAAAACAAAGAACCTGAGATAGATGTTCTCTGGCCTCCACACATGCACATGTTCACACGTGCACACACACAGCAGGTTTCAATCTGGACTTTACCAGTTCTCTCTGAGACTCTGGGCAATCTGGTTCCTCTGAAGTCCTTTGATTTCTATGTCTGTATGAAGAACAGTGTGAACATATGTGTTGCTTGCATTGCTTTCCCAGAACAGCAATTCTTGTTCTGGAAAGAGTTCCTTCCAGTGGTGCTTTCTGTGGGGACGGTTAAACATCAAGGGGACTTGGGGAGAAGAGGCCCAAGTAACCTCTGTTATACAGAAGAGTTCTACAATAGTTGTCCCCTCTGTTATACAGAAGAGTTCTACAATAGTTGTCCCCTCTGCTATACAGAAGAGTTCTACAATAGTTGTCAACTAAAACACCAGACCAGCTACATGTTTGTTACTGGCAACCTGCCTCTACTAACAGGACTTTTATTCTAAGTACTCCATACTCCCCAGCAGGAATTAAAACAATCTTCTAAAAAGTATAGCTGGGGGAGAGAGAAGCCAAGTTCTAGTTTTCTAAGTCAGCTCTGCCCATGGCTTCTGGAGTTCAGCTACACAGACAAATATACCCCTCCTTCACATCTTCCCTACCTTTCTCTCTCCCTACCCTTCTTCATCCTTCCCTCCCTCCCACTTTCCCCTCCCTCCCATCCCTCCCTTCTTGGGGCTTCTAGGACTCCTAGGAGTTCTGACATAGTAATAAAGGACACACTGACTGCAAAGCACAGAGTGATGCCTTGACATAGTAATTTTTCAAGAAATAATATATATTATCATTTATAGGTTCCTCAAGATTTCCAAAATCTTCAAAGTTAAAGACTCTAAATAGAGATCAGTAGTTTTGCAACTATCACAGTATCTTCTGACATATCAGCAGTTTGGTCAAGTGGTGAATGTCAACAGCTAGCCTGATAGCACAGCTATCAGACACCCTCAGGACCTTGAGTGACACTGAGGATTTCTTACACTAACTACCTCATTCTGCCATCGTGCTTGGCCCTGTTTCATTAACACTACTCAGTTTCCACTGGTGAAGTGAACTATTTCCTCCTCTTCACCTGTCACTTACTCTTGTTATACCTTTTTTTTCTGTGTTAGCAAATATTCTCACTGAAGTAGATACGGCTGATTCAAAAGTCACCATGCTGATTTTTCAAAGGTTGCTAGAGGCTGGAGTGATAGCTCTATCGGCAAAATGCTTACTTTGAAAACCTGGAGACCTGAGTCTGGATCCCCAGCACCCAAATGAAAACCTGAGTACAGTGGCATACACCTGTGATCCCAACCTGTGTCACAAGATTGAGGGGGAGACAGCAGGAGAGTCTCTAAGCTTCCTGAACAGCTGGTCTAGCTGAACTGATGAGCTCCAGGTTCAGGGAGAGACCTTGTCTCAAAATTAAGCTGGAGAGTGACTGAGGAAGACATGGGACATTGACCTTTGACCCACACATACATATGAACACATCTAGACTATACACACACATATGCAGACATACACACATCATGGTGAGCACTTGTAATCCCAGTACTGGGGAAACAGAGAAAGGCAGGTCCCTTAGAGCTAGGCACAGTCTAGTCTACTTGGCAAGCCCCAGGCCAGTAAGACCATCTTATAAAAACAAGGTAGGTAGCTCCTGAGGAAGAACACTTAACATCTTTCTCCAGCACGTGTGTGTGTGTGCGCGCACACACACACACACACACACACACACACACACACACACACACACACACACGAACGCACGCACAAATGCAAACATGCATATGGCAAAGGGAACTTGGTTGATGTAACTAAATAAGGACCTAAGTCAAGTGGTCGTGGTGCACACCATTAACCCCAGAACTCTGGAAGCAGAGGCAGGAGGATCTCTGTGTGTGTGAGGCCAGCCTGATCTATGGAATGAGTTCCAGGAGAGCCAAGGATACACAGAGAAATCCTGCCTGGAAAAACATAAAACAAAAAGAGCCCAACATCTTAATAATTCTCAAGGTTATTTCCTCTTAAAGTTATTCCCAAAAATTAACAGCCAGTGACCATTTTTAAAAAGGGGAGAGAGATGGCCCAGCAATTGACTACTCTTCCAGAAGACCCAGGTTCAATTCCCAGCATCCACACGGTAGCTCACAACTGTCTGTGACTCGAGTTCTAGGGGATCTTATACAGACATGCATGCAGGCAAAACAACAATGCACATAAAATAAACAAAAGGAGAGAAATGTACCACATAAGCAGCAATGGTACCATTATAACAGTGCTCAACTAAAAGCTAAAAATCAATCTTCCTAACACCATGACCCTTTAATACAGTTCCTTGTGTTGTGATGACCCTCAATAAAATTATTTTTGTTTTGCTACTGTTATGAATTGTAAATATTTGTATTTTCTAATGGTCTTAGGCTACCCCTATGAAAGGGTCATTTGTTCTCAAAGGGGTCATGACCCCCAGGTTGAGAACCAGAGCTCTCAAATGTGGCCTGCACTGGACTAGTTTCTGACTGTTCACATCCATCCTCCAAGTCCCAGGAATCTGCACAGTGCCAAAGTTCTTTTCCTTCTGAGTGTGCTAATAGGATGCTTGTGGAACCTTGCATAAGAAATGCTTTTCTAAACACTGTTTTGGTACTTCCCTTTTTTTGATACACTAGTTAACTTACCACAGTAAACATTAAGTGGGTTTATTTGTTTGTTTGGTTGGTTGGTTTGGTTCGGTTCGGTTTTTGGTTTTTTGAGACAGGGTTTCTCTGTATTGCTTTGGAGCATGTCCTGGAACTAGCTCTATAGACCGGGCTGGACTCAAAGTCACAGAGATTTGCCTGCCTCTGCCTCCCGAGTGCTGGGATTAAAGGTGCACCACCAACATGTGCACGCCTAGCGCCTAACCTCGCCAGCAAGGAAGACGCGACTCCAGGAAAATCTTCTTCATGCAGTTTTAATCAGGATCCTTGAAACATGTTCTTCTGACCCGCGGGAGCCCAGGGGACCCCTGCACAGGCTTAAATACCCTTGCGCTAACCAACCCCAGTGAGCTACGTGGACCTCAATCGCAGGCAGCACCAGCAGTCCCTCATACCACCAATCACCAAGGAAAAGATTCTCTCCTTCCTTGGCCTGGCAGGGTACCTTAGAAACTAGAATCCTAACTTTGTTCTTCTTAGCTAAGCAGCTAAGGCAACCCCAAGTGATCTTGTAGATTCTACTAAGCCTGCCATGTCTGCTCTCTCTCTCTCTCTCTCTCTCTCTCTCTCTCTCTCTCTCTCTCTCTCTCTCTCTCTCTCTCTCTCTCTCTCCCTCCCTCCCTCCTTCCCTCTCTCTGTCTCTCTCTCTCCTCTAGATGCACTCCTACAGGTCCTTTGCCCTGGCTCTCCCTGACCTTGACCAACCCTTTATCTTCTACACTACTGAAATTTGGGGAATGGCTCTAAGAGTTTGGGACATAAGACAGAATCCACCTTTGCTCCTGTTGTCTACGTTTCCAAACAGCTGGATACAACAGTTAGGAGACGGCAGCCTGGCTCACAGGCACTAGCAGCAGCCTTCCTACTGGCCCAACAGGGATCTATCTCACTTTTGGTGGCCCTCTCTGTGTCTTCTCAACACACCAGCTCAAGGACCTCCTATCACACAAGAGTCTCTCCACTGTGTCCCCTTCTAAGCTTATTCACATCACCTTCTTGGGAAATCCTGGTATCTCACTTGGTTCCAGCCCTCCATCAAACCCTGCCACACCCCTTTCCAAGGCCACCACCTTCAGCCACTCCTGCATAGAGTCACTTGAAACCCTTAGCTACAGAAACCCACACCTTCCCATCTCCCCTCTGACATGCCCTGACTGTCCTTGGTTTATAGATGGGAGCTGCCTCTCAGCTTCATGGTTCCACCGAGCAGGCGGTGGTAGAATCTACCGCTCTACCGCCAGGCACTCCTTCTCAGAAGGCAGAGCTCATAGCCTGGCTAACGCTCTCACCTAAGGTCTCACAGGACAAAAGCATCAGTGTATACTCAGATTCTAAGTACGCCTCTCACATTCTAGGCCACCATGCTTCCACTTGACAGAAGGCGTATGTATCCATTACCAATGGGCCTCTGATCCTTAAGCTGTTAGACGTCTCTGTTATTCACTGCTGGGGTCATCAGGCCCCTACTAATGATACAGCCTTGGGTGATGCTTTTGAAAACCAACATTCCAAGCTAAGGAAGCTGTCGTGTGCCCTCAAGGTTTGCTCCTCCTATAGGACAGGGCCTGTCTCCCTGACTCTACTCCAGCCTTCCACTGTCCCTAACACTATCTATCTGTCACCCAGGAATGTTCCACATGCACTAGCACCTCCCCACAGTGGGCCCTGAGGCCCCTCCTTCCTTTAACCCACACCAGTTTCAGGGTAGTTTCCCAGGGGAGGACTGGCAGATAGATATCACATAATGCCTGCTAACAAAAACCACACACGTCTTCTTACTATGGTAGGCACTTTCTCAGGGTGGGTAGAGGCTTCTCCTGCTACAGCTGAGACTGCAGGAGTGATCTGTTCCCACCTCATGAATGATGTCTAACCCTCATTTGGTTTCACCCTGACTCAAATCAGGGCCACACCCGGAACTCTCTCCTTCCTCGGTCCTTTTGAGTTAAATGTACGGCTGTCCATTTCTTCTATGAACCAACCTCACCCTGTGTCTATTTACCCTCCCACTCTCTTGAGACACCTTCTCCAGGAACACACTGATAGTATTCTCTCTTGACACTCTACTGATCCTATCACCCAAATCATATTACCAGGAGATTGGGTTTATTTGAAAGCTCTTGCCCACAGGCCTTCAACCCATGCTGGACTGGTCCACATCTGGTCATCCTTACCACACCAACCATAGCTAAACTTCAAGGAGTTACAACTTGGATCCACCTGTCACAGCTCAAACTGGCTCCTGAGCTCTTATCTGGTATGTACGGCTGCCAGTCTAGGTTCTTAAGCTGTCCCACCTATCACCCTGAAAATGCCCCCTTTCTCACCCTTCTGCTGGGAGCTCCCTTTTTCTCCCCACCTCCCACATAGGAGCACCTGACAAGCCTAGTCCTGGATATATGCCATACAAACTGAAAGTCTCCTTGGTCTGCCTTCTGTCCAGCCCCGGCTGCCTCTCTGAGAGCTCTCTAACTTTCCAACTGCGGAAAGGAACAGCTCCACTTCCTGTCAACCCGAGACTCTATGTTTTCTCCAACCCAAACAAACCAGCCTGCACTGAGGATCCCTCCGGGGCCAGGGCCATAAGTACCATTACTCTGAACCAGGATGGGACACACAGCCTCACCAACTCCACCATGGTCCCTGCCAGGTATGGTCATCTTCACCATGCAGGACCCCTTGGGTAAAAAGTGGCTCCAAGGGACTGTGGGGCAGATCTATACCTATATAGCAAGGACCAGCTCCTCTCACAGAAGGGGAGTGGTAATTTTTAGATCTCTGGAGGAAGTGCCAGCCACCCTTGTAGATGACATGGTAGAAGCTATTCAATGGTCTAAGTCCAGGCTATGTGACCTCTCTTAACCCTGTGTCTCCACATTTATGGCAGTAACAGTGGGTCACTTAATGTAACTCCATGTCCCTTTGTGCTCCCTTTTGACAATCCCTGGTGGCAGCTTGTACTACCATGTCAATTTCAGGACCCTCATCAGCCCCAGAAGGAACCCTCTCCTGGTGCCAATTCAGTTTTACCAGTGTGTAGACAAATCACTGGTGATCCCCGTTTCTCCACCCTACACAGGGAAGGAGAATTGTATACTCCCCCTAAGGCTCACCTAGGGATCAACAGGCCACAAACTGTGGTCGGAATTAGTGTGCCAGCCTCAGTGGCTGCTGTGAGTTTGTCTGTAAGTGGCTCAGGTCACAGACTGTATCTATCTGAAAAGATGCCCACCCAGCTACCAGGCTCCCTCCCTCCAGGGATGAACACTGGCTCTGCAATTTCTCCAAAGCCAGCTCACTTCTCTGCCTTCCGTGGTCCTACAAAAGTAGAAGGGCCCTCGATTTGTCAACTGTTGAGAGGGGGTAGGGGTGGGGCAGCGACCTCTTCCTCAAAGAATGATACTACTATGTAAACCAGTCTGGCCAGGGGAAGGAAAGAATTATGGCCACTAGGGGCCAGTTCCTCTGTAGAACTCTCATTTTCGTCTCCCATGAGCCCTTGGCTCCTACAGCTCCTTGGTCCAGTTCTTGTAATAATAACCATCCCCTCTCTCTTCAGGTTCTTCTAGGAAAAATTACTAAAATTACCCAGCCATCACCAGGCCTCCTACCATTCACTGCCTACCAGCCTGAGCCCTTGCTTTGGAGCCTTGCAGACTCCTTCAAAGCAGCCTAGCATCAGAGAATCCCGCAGAACCTGAGCAGTTAGTGGAAAACCAGATGCTTCTGGCTGTTGCCTGACCCTCTACCTCCCCAGCCTCTTGACCAACATTTCAGCCTTCCCAGGCCCTAAGAACTTCACCCCAGTTCAGCAGGAAGTAGTTACAAAAGACACTACATGCCCCCTTCATCACCAACAAAAGGGTGGAATGCTTTCCCAGCCCTTTTCCCAAGGTCAGGAATTTAGACAGAGGCCTCCATGCCCTCAGGGGTTTGAAGAAACCCTGCTTACTAAACAGGGAGTCATTGTCCTTATCTCTGCTAGAGGAACTTGTGACTCTTCCATTAACAAACGACTGCACCTATCAACTTGTCAAGGGCAAAGCTAACCTCTGGGCTCCCTCAGACCCTGCTCACAAGCCTCACCCCAGCTCACAAACCCCCATTCTCCAGGACCCATCTAACCCTAAAACCATTCCCTGTCACTTCTTGCTTTCCTGAGACAGTCTTGGCAGTTTGGAAAAAACTCTTTTCACTGAAGAAGCGATTATTTTGGTTTCTTTACTTTGTCCATTTTCATTCATTGGTCATTACCTTCCTTTCTGAATCATCTTCTATATCTTATAAGCTCTTCCTCCCTCCCTCCCTCTCCCTCTTTCCCTCCCTCCCCCCTCCCTCCCTCTCCCTCTCTCTCCTTCCCTCCCCCTCCCTCCCTCTCCCTTTCTTTTCCTTCCTCCCTCCTCCTTCCTCCCTCCCCCTCTCTCTCTCCCCTCTCTCTCTCCTTCCCTCTCTCGCTCTTGTTCTCTTGAACTCTCTTCCTTGCTCCTCTCCTCTACCTTGAACCTTGAAGCCCAGACTGGCTTCCAACTCATTAGAAGCCCAGGCTGGCATTGAACTCATGATCCTCCAAGCCTACGGTCCAAGCCTACGCTCTCAAAGTGCTAGGATTATAGGCATGCTCAGTGATACTCTGCTTAAGGCATGTTTTCCTTAGCCCTGTCTTGGTACCTTCCTTTTTTTGATTCACCAGTTAAATTACCAGATGACTATATACCTTTTCTCTCAGACTACAAAAGCCATACGAGATCTAGGATCCATGCTTCTAGATCTCTGGGCTTAATACCTTGTATACTGCAGACATTTAATAAGTATTTGCTAATCAACACAAGAATTGGAAGACAGGAATAACACTGGTGCTATAAATTAAACACACCAGTGTTGTTACTTGTGACTGTTACCCACTTGTGACTGCTATGTTACTCCTTCTGCCTCCACACGGCATCTTTCCTCGAGGCTTCTCTCTACTCCCCCCTCCCCCCCCCATTCTCTTTGTCTCCTAGCCCCACCTATACTTCCTGGCTACTGGTTTTATTCATCAACAATATGAGAAACATATATACAGAAGGACATCCCCCATCAACTGATAAGTCTCAAGGACAGCATTTGACTCAGAGAATATAGAGATCTGCACCACAGTCAGACAAATTACAACTGGGTTCTACTTCATGGACACAGCTGGACTCTTCCCAACTACTGCTACATTTGAGGTTCCCCGAGTTCTGCTTTTAAGATTTAGAACCTTGAGCAATTTCCAGGATGATCTCTCTGCTTCCTGTTCGCAGTTAAGATATGAACTCAGCTGCTCCAGCTGCCATGAATGCCTGCCTGTTGCCACACTTCCATGACACAATGGTGATGGGTTCTTAATAGCTCACTGTAAACCCAAATAAGCCCTTTCTTCCCCCAGTTGCTTTTGATGTTTTATCAGAACAGTAGAAAGTAATGATACCATTCTATTCAAAAGCTTCCCACCTACATCTAAGAGAGTTCTTAATCAAAAAAAAAAAAAAGTTTTTTTAATGATCTTTCAGCTTTTGTATTACATGACACAAACTCCACAATCTCTAGATTTTGCATTTATTTGGCTTATTCATGAAAATAATGGATCATGAATCTCTTTAATTTAAAGGAACTCAACCCTTATCTACAGAAAAGAGAAACAAGAAAAGGTATGATTCACACAGCCAGGGTATTCCATTCAACTATGTGTCCCGTGAGTGCAGAATGGGAAATGGATACCTGCTGTGCTTTTGGTCAGCCTCAGCACATGCATGCCCATGTAGAGAGAGGCAACTGACTTTGTGCTAACAATGACAAGCAGCAATGTTCCACCATGGAGCGAAAGCCAGCTGCACTGGGATTCTTAAGAGTGCATGTCAGTCTTCCTGGAATGCCTCAAAGGTAGGTACTCAGCTGGGGAAGCCATTGCAATCATGTGACTTTAATGGTGCCACCAATCATGTGCCAGTGAGTCTAACAAAAAGAAAGAAAGAAAGAAAGAAAGAAAGAAAGAAAGAAAGAAAGAAAACGAAAAGAAAAGAAAAAGAAAACAAGTATGCACAGGACATCTGTCTCCAATATGGTCTCAATCAAGGTTCTTCCAGAAACATATAAATACTGAAGGCAAGAGTTTTCTTTCAACTCCGCAGTACACCACCTTGGAGAGGTTATTAGAAGCCAGTTTTTCACACTAAATTACAAAATAGAATGAGATCTGCAATCAGAGAAACAGAGATGGGGACCAAGACCTTGGAGGTCCTTTGTGAGGGGGGACAGGTAGTGTAATGACACCCTCTGGTGACTTGGGTTTGTAAACTAATAAATCTCTTTTGGCTTAGAGCATTTGAATTGATTTTCTGACACTTGGAACAGAAAGAGACCTAACTCCGAAAACTATACTGTTACCAATGTGAGCCTAAGCCATCATTACCAGTGAAAAGTAAACCTATAGCTGCTGACTCGAACACACGGTGCACTTACTATGCCATACACAGTGAAGGAGCCCAAATGATAACCCAGTACAATCTAAAGGGGATTAGATTGGCCTCGCAAATGTACATGAGAGTGACTGGGAACTGTGGGGTAAGAAAAGATGTCATCCAACATGTCTTAAGCCTAATAAACAAATTAAAGGTTAAAACATATTTCACACTGAACACGGAAGACAGCCCATTCAGTACAATGCCTGCCATGCAAGAGGACCTGAGTTTAGTGATTTGATGACACCTATCATTAAGTCCCCAAGACCCAGAAAAAGCCAGGCCAATTGTGGCTCACATTTGTAATCCCAGCACTAGGGCCCTGTGACCTATCAGCTCAGCCTACGCAGCAGGCTCCTTCCGGTCTCAAAAGCAAGGTGGAAGGAAGGAGGCATCAAGATGGCTCAGCGGGCAAAGCACTCTTGTGTGAGCCTGGCAACGTAAATTTGATTCCCACATAAAGGGGAAGGAGAGATTCTCACTAAGTTGTGCTCTGATCTCTACATGCATGCCTTGGAAGGCACACATACACACATAATGATAATTAAATTTAAAATTGTTGTTAAAAAAACAAAAAAGGTAAGTCTGGGGATATGACTCAGTAAAATGCTTGATGCACAGATAAGGGGACCTGAGTTTGATACCCCAAAACCTACATTAAAAAGCTGAACATGGTGGTGTCATCCTGAAATCCAAGCTCTGGAGAGCGAGATCCCTGAGGCTGACTAGCTCATACGTCTACCTGAATCAGCAAGCTATGCATTGGGCAACAGGTCTTACCTCAAAAAATAAAAACTGAGGGAATGGGAGAGATGGCTCAATGATTTGGTTGAAAAGTATACTAGTCTCACAAAAAACCAGGGATTGGTTCCCAGCACCAAACAGGTAGCTCTGGACAGCAGTGGAAACCTCTGCTGGACTCTGGAGGCACCTGCATTCCCCCCTACACGCGCGCGCTCATGCTCATGCACACACACACACACACACACACACACACACACACACACACACAGGTCTCACTTCTCCCATCACATGGCTAAAATGTCTACAGAATAGTGGGATAAAGCTAAGAGTCACCAAAACTACTCCAAATGCTGGAAGACAGAAAGCACTTACGGCTGCCAACAGTCCAGTTACAAAGAAACAAAGAAAATAATCAGCGTCTCATTCTGTTGGAGGTCTGTAAAGAATTTTCTCACATAGCTCAGTCACTTCAACCATACAAAGCCTAACAGTTCAAACAAAACTGCTCCATTTATCTTTATTGTGTATTCTACAAGCCAGGTCAGCTATTGCCAGATGATTCAATAGTTTTCTGCTTAAATGTCAACATGAGCAAACCCATGACTTAAACACATGTGGTCCCCCATCCTCTTCTAGATTGGAAGCACTTCAAACACATAAGTGTAACACAAACCCACACACCACGACGTGTAATTTTCTCCCAGAGACACCTGGAATAGTTAGCAGCACAAGGTAACATCTGTGCTTAGGTTACTTGGCACTTTGGGGTGGGGGGGAGGATGGTGAGAGGTGCAGAAGAGTAGGCAGTTCAGCAGTCATAGCAACCCGGGCAAACACAGCCCCGCCTCCTTAGGGAAGGCTCTGAAGTCACTCCGGATAACCCAGGACAAGCCTACTTTCTTTGAAACGCTCTCATTTAGCACACCCAAACTCTGGATCGCTGCGTCCTCTGTCCCCGAACGTCACACCTGGACAACTAGCCACGGTACAGCTTCCACCTTGCGGCCCTCGGGCCGGGACACACTTGGCAAGGGGCGAGGAGGAACCGGCCCCACGGGCTGCGCGTCAGTCCTGCGGGGTGAGCGCCTCCATCCCGAGCAGCGCGGGAGGGACGGCACCCACCTCCTGGCAGCAACCCCAGCGCGGGTGCGCCTGTCCCACAGCCTCACAGTAGTGCGGACCCGGGTGGACACAGCTGACCCGGTCCAAGGCCAGTCCGAGGTGGCCGCGGGGTCTCCGAGAGCCACCAGGGCGCAGGTCCATCTGCGCACCCCTGCTGCGCTGCCCCGCACCCGCCGCCCCGCCTCTCCCCTCCCGTCCCCTCCCCTCCCGGATCCGGGACACGCGTTACCTGAGCCTGCGTCCGCCTTTTCGGGACCCCGGTCCACGTGACCCCACAAGGCCAACCCACGCACGCGCAGTCTCTGCAGCTCGCGGGCGCACTTCCGCTCTCTTCCCGATCGGCGCTGGGCGCTGGGCGGTGCGAGGTTCTGCGCCACGCCCTCTTTAAAGGGAGACTGTCCTGCCACCAGGGGCTATCAGAAGGGAAAGGAACGTCCCTGAGCAGTGAGTTCACCTGACCTCCCAGAAACTGACCCCAAAGCCAGCTGTTTTGGATACAGAGTGAGGCCAGTCTCAGATTGGATGGATGGATGGATGGATGGATGGATGGATGGATGGATGGATGGATGGATGGATGGATGGATGGATGGTGTGTGGGGGGTGGGGGTGAAGTTAGAACTGATTTCGCTGGATTTGGTAGTATCTAATTTATTTTTTAAATTGGTATTTAGCCTGTATGTGTGTCTGTGTGAGGGTGTTGGATCCTGGAGTTACAAACAGTTGTGATCTGTCATGCTGGTGCCGGGAATTGAACCCAGGTCCTATGGAAGAGCAGTCAGTTCTCTTAACCATTGAGTCATCTCTTCAGCCCTCCAGTTTACCACTTTTAAAAGTTCATCTTAACATCAGAAATACAGGTTGGGTCACATTACCAAACAAAGAAAGCATCTTCACGATTCTTTTACTAATTTGCTACGGAAACAGATGAAAACTCTCAGGACAACTTGGCTTTTACAGTTGCCACTGTAGGTATCATTAACCCCAGGAGGCGGCACTGTACTTGATGGACCTGTCTGTGGTCCAGAATAGGAGAAGGAGTTGAGGAAGATGCTTTGGGGGGAGCTACGGAAAAAGCCCAGCATGGCTGACATCAATCAGGCTCACTAAACGTCTAAGCTGGGGACAGAGTCACAAGTGAAGAGCCTGTCCTGTGGGTACTTTGGAGCTAAGAGCCTGATGGGCTGATTGCAGTGATAAAAAGAAATTATAGGACTGCTTAGGATCATGGGTGAAGGGAAATAATTAACTTACCTAGAAAGTGGGACTACTCTAGGCAGGAGCCTGAGAGACTGTCTAACTGAGGGAGGTGCGATCAGTTACAGTCCATGGTGAGTTTAGGGACCAGTGCTGGCCTGATGTGGCCAGGGTGTGGGCAGTGGCTTTCAAACACCATTAATTGTCACCCACAGAAACACATTTCAGCCATGACTAAGCATGTGTATATGTGCACTGTGTATGACAGGAGGCTGCCTAAAGCAGGGTAGAGAGTTTAGTGACACCAGAGCCCTGAGTGACAGAACTCAGGCAGTTCCAGGAAGAGAAATTCAGCTAGTGGACCTTTTCAAAATAAGTTGCAGTTGTGCAACTTATGTTTCTGTGGCAGTCATGCACTTATTCTGGATAACTCCAGAGAGCACACCTAAGATTTGTGGGTCATAGAAGAGCGGATTTCAACTCAAGCTACCTCTGGAATCCCTTCAGTGTAACAGCCTTTCACATACCCTCATTCACAGTGTGGAACAGTTGGAACACTTTCACATGCTTGCCTGTCCAGTGCCACTTAACTAAAAATAAAAATAGTATATGCTTACTATAGAAAGCTTGGAAAACTCAGGAAATATTTAAAAAGAAAAACTACCCATTTTCCTCTTTTGGGCCTACTTTCGTTAAGTCTTTTTCTTTGGATAATTTTTATCATTTTTTTTTTGTTTTGGTTTGGAGGAGACTTAGCAGTGAGATTTTTATTCTTTTATTTATTTGTGCTTTGACATGTGTAGAATACATTCTGCTTCCCTCCAACCCCTGCCATGCCCCCACCAGTCCCTTTCCCAGATTCATGACTTCTGAAATAGTTTTAAATTTTATTTCTTGCATATGAATGTTTGCCTGTATCTATGTATGTGTATCATGTGCGTGCCTGATGCCCTTGGAGGCCAGTCAGATGGTTGTGAACCACCATGTAGATGCTGGGCACAGAACCTGGGTCCTCTGAGAGCAGCAGATGCTTGTAACCACAGGTCATCCCTCCAGCCTAGGTCTCTCTCTCTCTCTCTCTCTCTCTCTCTCTCTCTCTCTCTCTCTCTCTCTCCCTCCCTCCCTCCCTCCCTCCCTCCCTCCCTCCCTCTCTCTCTCTCTCTGAGACAAGGTTTCTCTGTGTGATAGCTCATTTTGTGGACCAGTCAGGCCTCAAACTCAGAAATCCACCTGTCTTTCCCCAGGGTGGCCTTGAACTCACAGAAATTCTCCTGACCTAGCCTCCCAACTATTGGGATTAAGCATTAAGCCCCTATGCCACGAAAGTCTTAACATTTAAGAAATCTTAAGCTTGGGAGACTGCTCAATGGGTAAAAGCACTGGCCACCAAACCTGGCAAGCAAAGCTTGATCCCAGGGACCCACATGGTAGAAAGAATTGTCCTCTGACTTCCACCTGTGTACATATGCATCACATATACACAAATAATAATGTAACTTTAAAAACCTGTATAAATAGTATGAAATATATTCTGTGGCGTTGAGGGTTTGTAGCATGGCGGTATAGTGCTTGCCTAGTTTGGAGTTTGAGCCCCAATAGTGAAAAACAAGGCCATACAGTTTTGTTGGTTTGTTTGTTTTTGGTTTTTTATTTTTAATAATGGGTTTCTCTGTGTAGCACTAGCTGTCCTAGAACTCACTCTGTAGACCAGGCTGTCCTCAAACTCACAGCCTGCCTCTGCCACCTGAGTACTGGAATTAAAGGCATGTGCCACCACATTCAGCTATAAGGCCAAACATTTTATAAAGCAAAGGCTACCATAAATATTGAGTCTTCTGATGGATCTGTGCAGAGTAAATTGAAAAGCATCAAGAAAATCTAGTTACTGTACATGACATTAACAGCATTTGTGATTCATCAGAGGAGGTCACAATACCAACTTTACCAGTCATTTACAAGTTAAAAAATGCCATTGAAAAGTTCAAGAGCTCAGGGAAGATGTAACCACAGGTATGGTAGAGACAACCTAAGAAGTAAAGTTTGAAGAGGCAGTTGAATTGATCTCATAACAAAACCTCAACAAATGAGGAATTGCTAACTGTGATGAATAGAATCCAGTTCCTTGAGATGGAATCTACTTCCAGTAAAGGGTTTGTGAACACAGTACCTGGAATATAAATGTAAAAGCAGGGTTTGAGAAAGTAGGTTCCAATTTTGAAAGCATTTCTGCTGTAAAATGTTACCCATGCTAAGAGAAATCTCCATTCAATGCAGAGCCACTGACTTTAGGAAATGGATAGCAGCCATCCCAGTCTTCAGCAACAATGATGAGTCAGCATCAACATTGAGGCAAGACCCTCACCAGCAACAGTGTTACCACTCCCTTTATTGTTAGCATGTCTTAACAATAAAGTAGTTCTAATTGAGGTATGTACATTGTCTTTTTATAATGTGATTGAATGTTGACTATACTACAGAACAGTGTAAATGCAACTTTTACATGCCCTGAGAAACCAAAAGTTTGGCATGGCTTAAGTCCACCAAATTGCTTTCTATGAAGGTCAGACAAGATTCTATTCCTGAAGTAAGTGCAAAGAGTATCCATCACACATGCCCACCAGCATCTATCTTAAAAAAAAAAAAAAAAAAAAAGCTTTGCCAATTTAACAGATGAAATGGGCTTTTATATTAATTTGCATTGCAGTAATAGTAAGTTAGAAAATCTTTTTTAAGAATCTTTACAAATGTATGAACCCTTTATAGTTTTTCTAAGAGTAAAATTCCACTACCTGTGTTTAGATACATGGTGTCAAAGAGAACTAAGTGAATTGTTCCAGACTTGAGGACAAATAAACAACAGAACAATTTAAAAATAAATGATGTGTTCACACCAAGGCATAGTCAAATTGTTTTTTTATTTTAGGGGTGAGTTGTTTGAAACAGAGAGTCTTTATGTAGTAGCCCTGGCTGTCCTGGAACTCACAAAGATCCACCTGCCTTTGCTTCCTAAATGCTGGGATTAAAGGCGGCTCAATAACACCTGTCCAGCACAGTCAAACTGTGTTGTGGTGTGCCATGTTAACAAAGATTGGTGGGAGAGTCCAGTCATCACATAGTATGTGACTGAATAGACCTATGCTGTTGCAGTCAATGTGGTGTTGGGGGTTTCTTTTTGGTTTTGTGTTGTTTTTTGTTTTGTTTTGTTTTCAAGACAGGGTTTCTCTGTATCTCTGGCTGTCCTGGAACTCCCTCTGTAGACCAGGCTGGCCTCAAACTCACAGAGATCTACTTGTCTCTGCCTCCTGAGTTCTGGGACTAAAGATGTGTGCCACCAATTCCCAGCTCAGGGTTGAGGTTTTGAAGGTGTGTCATTCCTTGTATTAAATCAGTATGGCAGATTTGAATTTCTCTTTACTTGGTAGTTTTATTTGTTTTTAATTAACAAATTTGTTTTAGCTTCACAGATGTATAATCTGCAAAACTGAGTCCATTCCTTAGTTTTATGTTTGTATGTATATGCATATGTGTGTGTGTGTGTGTGTGCAATATTATGAAGAATATCCTAAGTCAGCTTGTGGTACTTGTGAGAATCAATTTTGAAAAACATTGTTATAGGAAGCTTGTCTTGTGATTCTGTAAACATAGGCATTAAGGGTTTAAAGAGAAAGGTGAATGTAATGTCCACTTATGTACTAAAATTTTCTGTACATATTATTCTTATTTATCCAGCCTTTGGAATAGCACCAGAAAGAACTGCACTCTGTTTAGAATTCAGAGACTGCTTTGAGTTAAAGCACACTATTTGTCAAAGTCACCTCATATAAGTTGGTGGGATACAGGAGTGTGTCCGCACTTATCCAGTGACTAAGTGGGGAGTATGTGACGTGGTGAGCAAGCCTCACATGAACTGTGGAAACCAGTGAGGGCTGACCACCCTGCTGCACAGCAGTCAGGGAGGATGGAGAAGCCATGATCCTGGGAAGCCATGATCCTGACACCGCTGCTAGCTCTCACGGTAAGCCACCTCGCCCTGAAGGCAGAGGATGCCTGCACATCTCCAGAGAACAGCATGGCTGGAGCACAGAGAGCTATGCAATTACTCTATATGCTACTGAGATGGCAGCTAGATGTCAATATATGTTACTGGGTCCTAATGGCTCCCTCGGGAGAGGAGGTGAGAAAGGGCAAAGTCAACAACACAGACCCCAGGAGTCAAATGAAAGGAAAGACAGCAGACTCATTTATTTAGCAATGGGTGGAAACACATACACCCTGCCAGCACCCAGGCCTTCTGTTCTGTTGGCATTGTATAGTCGCCCTTCATTGGCTAGGCAGGATCAGGACTACTGACAGCAACTGTCAGACTCCAGGGTGGCTCAACTCTTAGCCTGGTAGGCCTTAACTTCCTGCAAATACACATTTGTCAAACCCATAGGACACCAAGAGTGAGCCCTGTTAGCTATGAACTTGGGCGATATTGATGTGTGAATTCAGATTCAGCTGTCTTTAGCAAGTGTGCCACTCTTGCAAGGGATGTTGACATAAGGGGGATTTGGGTATATGGGATAGAGGCAGGAAATGCATGACCTAGCTCCAAAACCTCCTCTCAACCTCACTGTGAACCTGAAACCGATTTTTAAGAAATTCTATTTAAAAAGGGGCTGGAGAGATGGCTCAGAGATTAAGAGCACTAACTGCTCTTCCAGAGGTCCTGAGTTCAATTCCCAGCATCCACATGATGGCTCACAACCACATATGATAAGATCTGGTACTCTCTTCTGGCCTACAGGCATACATGCAGGCAGAGTACTGTATGCATAATAAATAATCTTTAAAATAAATAAATACAAATAAAAAAGAATAAAGTTGAGTACATAGCTTCTTAATTGATTCAAGCATTGTGGTCCTGGAAAGTGAACCTGGTTGTCAGTAAAGTAGCCAAGCATGCACCATGCCAGGGTTCTCTGCCTGCAACATTCCTGCTCACTTCCAGCCAGCTCAGGACTTTGTTCAGGTGTCTTTGCAACTGTCTGGGCAGTAAATACAAAAAAAAAATGGGGACAGCCACCCTCCTCCACCCAGGTCTCCGGGATCATTCCATCTGGTGACAGTCTCAGAACACAGGGCCTTGGAGTTCTCCAAGAAGGAAGAAAATGAGAAGAAAGCCACTAGCTACGAATTGCTTTGGACTGTAAGACAGACATGCTTGTTCTGTTTAGTCTGTTGGCCAACACCAGCCACCTGGCCCTGCTTCGCTGCAGGGGCAGAGGAACATGGAACAGAATAGAGCAGACTCGACTCACTGATGGCTGCACCACCAGCATCTAGGACAACCTGGTGTGTGGTAGGAATTCCAGACATTTTTATGGAACCAATGAGCAAATTCTGCAGTGGCAGTCTGTGTTCCATGGGGGAGGAGGCATATTAATGACCTAAGAGTGTGTCCTAAAGTAGGTTTAAAACAATGAAGAATCTTTTCTACCCAACAGTTTATTGAATGCTTATTATGTACAAGACACCATATTTGATGACAGGAACAGGTATGAATGAGAAGTAGTCCCTGATACCTAGCGGGAATACAACACTAAAATATGCAATGTTTATCCATATCCATAATAGAAATAAGCCATGGGAGCTCAAAAGGCCCAATTCTCCCGCATTTTAGTAAGAATGAGATTTTATATCTGCACATTGCTGGCGTAATAGGCAAAGTCACTCAGAAAGAATGGCTTCCAGCAGTCATGGAGGGAGGTCTACATCTACGGTTGTGTCCTTGGTATCAAGCTGCCTTTGGGCTTCTCTTTCTCCCATTATTCTAGCGAATCCCTCACCCCTCTTCCACTCGGTGGAGAGTAGGCTGCAGCCCCTCAGTACTGAAACTCAGTAGCTGAAACCTAGGTTGCTCGAGTATTTCAAGAATTTCTCCTAATCATTTCAGAAGTCCACTGGGTTTCTCCCTGCTCCACCACCCATCACCCCGCCTACACCCCTGCAAGGAAAAAGGCAGACTTCTTGAACTCTGCCAGAACTAGGTGACAGAAAGAGGCTGGAATACGGAGCTCAGGGCATGGCTCTGGGTTATTGAAGCGCCAAGGCAGGGGTAGTAGAGGATTGGGAATTAGACACAAAGACCAAAAAAAAAAAGCCAGGAAAAAGGCAAAGGTGACCCACAATGTGGACATCAAAGGTAAACTTGACCTGCCTTACTTACTACTCTGTGTGGAGACAGTTTGCTTGCACAAAAACACATGAAAATTTACAGTCAGCTAAGATTACAAAGAAGTTCAAAGTCATAGCAATGTTCCCTCGTGTTGGGCCCACACTCCCGGAGCTAACCCTCCTTCCATGTGAGGCCTTCTTAATCAGTTTCGAAGTTCAAGTTGTCTATTCCAACCATTTGTCTATTTTTCAACCTGTGGCCAGTCAAACCTAGAGGCTTTTGACCTTACAGTTCCTTTAGATCGGGTCCAGGCACGGTCAGGCCCTCTGACTCAGGCTCTCTCCTAAGACAGCAACCAAGGTGTCAGCCCAGCTGCTCAAGATGGGGGGATCTGCTTCCAGGACACCCGGTTTCTAGTGAGACCGTGATCTGTTAGCTGTCAGACTGAGGGCCTCTGATCCTCACTCACCACCGGCCAAAGACACACTCCAATCCTTCTGGCATGGGTGTTTCCGTAAAGCAACTCACCACATGGTAGCTTCATACGAGCAAGCAGAAAGCACCAGCAAGGGTGGGAGTGAGACCAGCCTTTTGAAAGCTGGTCTTGGAAGTGACTCCCCATCATCATCTCATGCTACATCTGTTCATTTAAAACACTAGCACGGCCCACACTCAAGGTTAGATCATACATGACTGATGTCCAGGAAGTGGAATCCCTGGAGTGCTCTTATTTAGTTTTTGTTTATTTCTTTTGTATGTTAGTGGAAGTGTGCGTGAATGCAGGTGCGCAGAGGCTGTGACTGTCAGAGAATTGGCCTTCCGAAGTCTCGAGAGGCGGGGGTTGGAGGGGACAACTCTGGCTGACAGTCTGCACACACAAATACCTCTACTCCACAAACCAACTTGCCCACCCTCAAGAAACCATTCCAGATGCTGTTAGCAAAGAAAGTCTGCCTAGTCCCTTCTAAGACTTCCTAAAGTTATACACACCAAGTCTGCTTGCTTAATATTGGCCCACATTTGGCTTCAATGTAGGCTAGAAAATAGAGTTCTGGTTGCCAGTGGGCCCATCTAAAATTGAAAGCTTGAGCCAAGGAGATGGCTCGGTCAGCAATGTGCTTGTCTTTCAAGCATGAGGGCTTGAATTCAATCCCAGACCCACCTTTTTAAAGCCACACACATGGCAGTTTGTGCTTGCAATTCCGGTTTGAGGCTCCCTGTCCAGCTATCCTGTCCTATTGGGTGAGCTCAAAATTAGTGAGAAACCTTGACTCAAAAATAAGGTAGTCGTCGTTTCTGAGGAATGATATCCACTGACCTCTGTGATACATCTAGAATGCAGTAGGGCCAATATCTATCAAGAGCCCAAAGAGGCTGCTCTGTGAATAAGGTACTTTCCTGAGTTCAGATCTCTGGCACCCACGTAAAACCTGGGTGGTGGTATAATCCCTCAGGAGACAGATTCAGGGGATCCTCAGGGTAAAGTGGCTAGATAAACTTGCTGAAATGGCCAGCCTCAGGTTCAGTGAGAGACCATACCTGACAGCAACGTCAATCTTGGACTTCCAGATACACACACTCCTGCAAACGGCTATTAAGCTGGACTTTCACAGCCAATGAGTTGTCCTGTGCCTCCATGCCATTCAGCTAACCTCTCTGAAAATTAACTTCCTTGTTCTACTTACCTTGTAAGGAAATATATATATATATATATGTATGTATGTATGTATGTATATATATATACATACATATATATATGTATATGGCAAACTTTGTGGCATTAGTGTCCACCAGGTGGCAATGGGGAGCAACAGGCTTGGGTCGTGGCCCACGGCCACCAGATGGTGCTGGTATTCAGTAGATGGCACCTGGCTCTTGGAAACTTTTCAAGGAGCCCTGGAAAGGTACTTGATAGCTGGTGTCACACCTCAGCCAACAAGAAAGGGGCATGATACCAGGGTGGGTGGGGACATAGGCGTTCACGAAGCGTGCCTGGCTGTGCCTTGGCCCCCTGAAGCTTAGGCTAGTGGCTCTTAGCCATACACTATGAGGATACTTTCACATTCTAAGTTTAGAGCCCAACTGAGTCTACTGTCTTCATAGTTACCAAATCTGAGAATCCTGAGAAATGCACACAAACAGCATCTGTCTGTCTGACTGTGTGGAATAACAAGGGCATGGCTTTAGAGTCAAGGGAGACCTCCATTTCTACCTGTAATATAGGCTGCAAAGTTGGCATACGAACTTTACCTCGGGGCTGGACAGATGGCTCAGTGGTTAGGAGCACCAACTGCTCTTGCAGAGGACCCAGGTCCAATTCCAAGCACCCACATGACAGCTTACAACTGTCTGTATCTCCAAAATCAGATAGGCTCACACAAGCATATATGCAGGCAGAACAACACCAATGCACATAAAATAAGAATAAATAAATTATTATTAAAAAAAAGAATTTTGCCTCATGGACTTGTAAGGATTAGATCAAATGGGATTAGTTATGTGATTAGAGTATATAACAACAAAAGCACTTACAAAGTACCACACACATCTAAGCAGTTTACGTGTACTTAATTCACTTAATTCTCACCACTACCTCATGTATCTGTTGTTATTAGTAAGTCCATTCTGCAGAGGAAAAAAACAACATACAGAGAGATGCTCACTTACCCCACTTACAGCTAATAAGTGGAAGAGGCAGAATTTGAACTGTCTTCAGAGCTGGTATCTTTAGAGCATAACCATGCTAAATGCTCAGCTGAGAGGAAATGCCCAGTCAGTGACAGATACAGGTCCACAGAGCAAGCTGGGGACCTCAGTTTTGGGAACAAGATTTGGAACGAGAAAGTTAGCCACACTACCCTACTCTTCCATAGCAGTGAGAGTAAGGCATGTGAAGGAAAATGCTGAGCACTCAATTTTAACTAGGATGGACACACGTTTTTAAAAAAGAAAGCAGAAAGCAGCCACAACAAAACCACAGACAGACTTTCGGACCAGAGACCAATGTGCTAGTTTGTTGCTGCGGCTTGCTGGCTCTGGGGCGTTGGCACGTTTGTCTAACACAGAGGAGTATTGTGTTCCTCTTCTGAAAGTGGAAACCCGTGATCTGCCTTTCAGAGTTACTGTGCAGGCGGGAGAACCGTGTGACTAAAAGGCCTTGGCACCAAGGGGCAGAGGCTTAATTTTTACTATTCCTGCTATTTTACAAAGACACACACAACATATATTGCTTCACAATGGAGCTATAGTCAGAGAGACTGCCCTTTCATCTATGTGCAAACCAGCAAAGACACTGACTAAAATGGCTGCATAGAACTGCCATCATATACAAAAACTCGTCATACACGGAAACCGATCAACCATTGGTAGAAAGGGATTGGGATTCAAAGACATTATGCTAATGTGCTTTCCTCCAAGACATTTGCACAGCAGAGTGATGGGTGCATGTACATTTAAATGTGACAGGAGAGATGAAGTCTACAGTGTACATCAGAAGGCACTTGGTACAAAATGGCAAAACTGGTGAATACAATACTTTAAAATTAGACTTGGAGAATGGAAAAAGATTCAAGAAACATTCCAGAAACCATCAAAGGCAAGGGGACCAGAAAAGGTAGAGCTCATTGGAGAATAAAAAGCAGTCCAGATTGGCAATTGTGGAAGCAAGAAGTGAGTTGCAAGTAAGGTGGTGGTGGCACACACTTCTACACACTTACAATTCTAGCACTCAGGAGGCAGAGGCAAGGGGATCTCTGTGAGTTCTAGGACAGCCAAGGCTACACAGAAAAGACCCTGTCTCAAAAAAAAAAAAAAAAAAAAAGCGAATTGCGGTCTGAGCTCGGCAGGTTACACATGTACTTGACTGTGTCCCTAAAATGACAGCAAGGTAGTACAACACAGACGCACTGTAAACATGAGAAGAGATGGAGGCTATGGAAACGTCAAACGATTTGGGGGAAAGGATAGTAGTTGGATGAATGACCTTGAAGAGAAGAAAGAGTTACCTGCCAGGCAGGTGAGGTTTAAAGATGCTTTCACACAAGAGCTGCTTTGTTATGAAAAGCAAAACCAAGGTAATGATAACCACACATGTGGGGAATGGGTACCCTGACACCTCTGACGCTAATGGGATGGGGTGGGGCTGAGAGCATAAGGATGAAATGAAAGTCTGCCCTGCACTCCTGAGCCTTGCTAGCCTGCTATTCGGATGGCTTCCTCCATTCTTCTCAGAGAAATAAAAACAAGGGTCCAGAGAGACTGAAAGTGAGTTGCTCTGCGCTTGAAGACACCAAGGACAGCAGACAGATAGATATAAGGTATCCTACTGAGTGAGAGTAGGCAGATTCAGCAAAAGCATCCATCCCTCCTAAGGAAAAGGGGTCAGGGAAGCCCCTGCTGTATAACTGATCTAAAAGAAAGACCTAAAGGTAGCACCATAGATGGGAAGTCCCCAGTGAAAAATGGCTTCTTACCTGATAGCGCTAAGTGGTGGCTTACCACTCAGACAGCTCTTCACACACACCACTCACACACACACACACACACACTCCACTCACACAGATCTACATATACACACCACTCACACAGATCTTCATACACACACCATTCACACAGATCTACACACACACACACACACACACACACACACACACACACACACACACACCACTCACACAGATCTTCATACACACACCACTCACACAGATCTACAAACACACACACACACACACACACCACTCACACAGATCTACATACATACATCTACACACACACACACATACACACACCACTCACACAGATCTTCATACACACACAACACTCACACAGATCTACACACACACACACACACACACACACACACACACACACAGGTATATATACACAGAATGGGTGCTTTCAGTGAGCACTGTAGGCCTCATTAAAAATTATCTGAAATGAATAGTCAGGAAAGTTAGGAAGCAAAAACAATTCAGAAAAATACAAAAATTAAACAGCATAATTACTACCTTGGAAAGTTAGAGAACCATTTTATCCATGAAACAAGATGTGGAAGGCTACAAAAAAGAAAAAAAACAGAGCATATGGAAGGTTCTCAGGATAGCTGAAGTATGAATATGTATATGTTTAGAAGAAAACGAATGAAGACATCTCCTGAAAGTAAAACCATCAAAACACATGTTCAGAGAACTTGTATGACTATTATTCCAGAGAGCTTATTAATGTCATCATAACAGGATTCTAGAAACAAGAGGTGGGTAGGGGGAGGCTGGAGCAATACTTGTAAAGACAGAATTTAACTTTTTACTAGGACAATAAAAGAAACAATATCACATTAACTTAAATTATTGTTATATTTCAGACAAAAAGAAGATACTTAGATCTTTTAGGAAGAAAAATTGGATCACCTACAAAGGATTAGGGTTCAGAAAACATTAGAAAAATGATGGCAGAGTCATATGGGTTCTAACTGAGTGGGGAAAATGTTCTAAAAACTGGTTTGTAGTGATTATTATTTAGTAAAAAATCATTACATTTGAAATTAGTGAATTTTAGAAACCCAAAATTATACTTCAATAACATTGTAAAATACAGAATTCATAAGATAAAAATCTTGGGACCTAAACACATAAAACATTTTAAGTATGACATGTACATTTCATACTTAAAATAGTAAATAATACATATGCAATAGTAAATAAACATCATTAAAATAAATTACCATAAAAAGTAAAACAAGCTGGTTGTCATGGTGCACACCAGTAGGGTTTGTTGAAGGAGGCAGAGGCAGGTGAATCATGAGGTTTGAGGCCAGCCTGGTCTACATGGTTAGTTCCAGAACAGCCAGGGCTGCACAGAGAAACCCTGTCTCAAAAAGTACCCCCCTCCCAAAAAAAAAAAAAAAAAAAAAAAAAACAGAAGGAATTCTGGTACTGGTGGGATAGTTTAGTAGGTAAAGGTGCTTACTACCAAGCTTAGCAATCCAAGTTTGATGTCAAGACACACATGGTAGGAGATTGCCAACTCTCACAGGTCGTCCTTTGACCTCTACACACATGCATACATGTGCACACACACACACACACATCTAGAGGCAAACACACACATACATGAAATAAATGTGAAAAGGAATACTAAGAGATAACAGAACATTTTCTTCTAAATTCTGAAAGATACTATTTTGTACCTGGGACTCTCTAGTTATCAGAGTCTCTACATTGCCCACAAAACAAGAATGATGTTTTCAGACTTGCCAGGTTTCAGAAAGTTTGTCTTCTATACCCACTTGTATAAAGCTATGAAGAAACAAACCAAATGAGCCAGGCATTGGTGGCACACGCCTTTACTCCTAGCACCCAGGAGGCAGAGGCAGAGGCAGGCAGAGCTCTGTGAGTTCAGGCCAGCCTGGTCTACACAGCTACACAGAGAAACCCAGTCTGGAAAAACAAAAATAAAAACAAAAACAAATGAGACCTAGGAAAAAGAAAAGCAATACAAGATGGAGACAAAAGAACTTTCAAGAATGAAGGGACCTTCATTCTAGATAACAGCCGTGTGAAGAAGCAGGAAAGCAGCCCATCCTGCTGGAGCAGGAAGACCATAGACTCCATTCAGTCTGAGTGCTGTTCCTGAGAAAATACAGACAGTGTAGATGGCATGGCTCCTTTTGCATTATTTTCATCTCTAGAGGGGAAATGTAGGTACTTATGGTAATGCATGCTTATACTCCCATCTACTTGGGAGCAGGTGAAGGATCAATTGAGTCCAGGAGTTTGATGCCAACCTGGACAACAGAGCAACACCCTGTCTTGAAAATAAATAAAATGGAAATGTAATCAGACTTTATTATGTTGTTTAAATAAGAGTAATATTAACATAGTCATAATAATGTAAATTCTGAGTATTGATTCAGCTAAAACCATGCTCCAATGTAATAGGTTTTCTGTTCCCCAGTAATAGGTTTCTCTGCCAACACAGTAAGCCAGGTCCAGTCAAATTGAAAAAGTAAGAGAACAGGTTAATTTAAGCAAAGCAACTCCTGGGCTGGTTTTCTAGCCCCAGAGATGGAGGCTGGAGAAGCCACACTCCTGAACTAAAGCAGGGAGGTTATATAGCCTGTAGACAAGGGGTGATAGTGTGTCCACCACAAGCTAAGTTTGTGCCCAAGTATGGTCAAAAGCTGAGCACTTCAGGGGAGGAGCTGCCATAGCCACCAAAACTGTGGAACTGGGGTTTTGGTACCTTCCCTTTGTTCAGAGATTATCTGAGTGGGCAGGGTTTAGAGAGACAGGAATGGGGCTTTCTGGATCATGCGGGGGTGAGCTACAGGTTCCCACCAAAAAACAATGATGTGGAGAGAATGTGGTGTTGTATATAAGTGTGTTTGTAAAACCTAGTTTTCCCAGCAGCAGACCCTAGACAAGGAACTGTTCAAGTTACTTACACTGATGAGAATGCAGGGGACACTTAGAAAATTGAGAAAGCATTAGAGGAACAATACAGTAGGTGATTAAAACACAAAAAGTAGCTGGGTGGTGGTGTCACAGGTCTTTAATCCTAGCACTCTGGAGGCAGAGGGAGGTGAATCCCTGTGAGTTCAAGGCCAGCCTGGTCTACAGAGCTACACAAACCCTGTCTCTAAAAACAAAAATAACAACAAAAATCAAAGACAAAAAAATCCACAAAAGGTGTGGTTAAGGCAAAGGCTGTGGCTGTGGAACTTAATCTGCAGGGGCAGCAGTGAGATGGGGCAGCAGTGAGAGATGGGGCAAAGCACACACACTGGTGGTGAATGTTTATGGGCCAACTCCTGAGAGTGCAGGGTGTGAGGGAGGTGACATCAACTTCCAGGCCTCATCTATCTCCTCACCTGCGTAAGAAGGCAGAACTCCAAAGCCAAAAGTTTCAGTTATAGAAATGAATACCTTGGCCATTGGAAGTGAGGACTAATGCTGCATGAAATATATAAAGAATTCAGGTGAAGTATAAACAAAATCATCATGAGAAGACATAGACCATGTCAGTAATGGAACAATACAACAATGCAGCCATGGGGGTAAATACCTGAAGAGGGAGAAGATGGATGGATGGATGGATGGATGGATGGATGGATGGATGGATGGATGGATGATGGATGGATGGATGATAGATGGATGGATGGATGGAAGAATGGATAGATGGATGGATGGATGGAAGGAAGAATGGATGGATGGATGATGGATGGATGGATGGAAGAATGGATGGATGATGGAAGAATGGATGGATGGATGGATGATGGATGATGGATGGATATATACATGTTTTATATATAACACACACATATACACGTTTGATATTTGTTAGGCCCCAGAAATGGCTAAGCAGGTAAAGGTGCTTGCCAACCAAGCCTGACAATCTGAGTTCCGTCACCAGGAGCCACATGGTTGAAGCAGAGACCTGACTTCCAAACCTGGACTTTGCACCAGGCAATCAGTCTATCTAGGAACTTGTGAATGGTAGCTCTCTAGTAAGCAAGAAAGAGCTGCTTTGGGAGGATATGTGATTCCTTTGGGGCACAGCACAGTGAGCAACAGGCCAGACATCTGGAGAAAGTCAAAGGCCTCAGGGGTGGCTGGAAACCATTCCCAGTTGGGGAACAGAGGCAGTGTGGGAATCCTTGGAGGGAAGACACAGATGAAAAAGTCAAAGCCAGGAATTTAGAGACAGGATCTGGACACATTCGGGAAGTGAGACGGGAGATACTGAGCAGATAAGAGACCTAAAGACAGAAGTGTGAAAAAGATGAGGTCAGAGAGCCATTGACACAGCCCCTGCCTTGCTCAAGGAGCCCAGATCCTGAAGTCCGGTCCTCTTCTCATCCCTCTGCTGACCCCAGTCTGCACATCAGCATCAAACTGATTATCAGACCACTCTGAGCTTGGTACAGTTAATGCCTCAGAAGCAGAACTGCATCCAGACCGCTCAGTAAATAGACACTCCCTGGTCCTTACATGTGAGGTCCCAGCCCCTGCCTTCAGCTGTCCTAGTGTCCCTGGTCCCTCTACAGCAGCCCTGCCCCCCAGCAGCCCTGCCCCCCAACAGCCCTGCCCCCAGCAGACCTTCCTGCAATAATGGAGGGAGGAGGCTTCTGGGGCCTCTCTAGGGTCTGTATCTATTCCAGTTGGTTGAGCGTACAATATAGCGGCTGTTCAATATTTTGACTGTCACTCCTGCTAATAATACCTTCTCGGCCTATGTGACAGCAACCTGGTTAGGATCAAATGGAACAGCAGACATAAAACGGCCTCTGCAAAGGCTCCAAGTGCTGCCATGTAGTGGGCAAAATATTGTTTTAACATCAAAATGCAAAGGTATTGCCGGAGAAAGATGTGGTCACAAAGGGCATGAACACAGAACCATGATGAATTGCAGGCTGGGAGCAGCAAGGGGAGGGGACAGGAGGGGGGAGCAGAGAAGAGATGGGGAGAGGAGTGGGGAGGGGAAAGGCTGTAACCAGGCCTGTGAGGCCTCCATTCTAGGTCACTGTGGTGCTATGTGCAGGAAGAAGGGATTGCGTTCCCTGTGTCCCAACCTAAACCCAGAAGCCATCAGTCGGACTCCATGCTGGGCCACTGCCCTGAAGCACATGGACTCAGGGGTTTCACCACCACCACCACCACCCACTTTCTCCTCTTTCTCTCTTCCCCTCCCACCCACCTCCTCTCTCCACCCCCCTGCCTCCCTTCTCTCTTTGAAGATTGGCCTGGAAAAGCAGGCAATCTAAGTCCTTATGCTGCTTGATATGTTTTGTGTCACTGGTAAAAGTCCCAGGATAGCAGACGCCACAGCTACCTTGAAATTTGTGCCGCCTCTATGCCTGATGCTTTCTGAGCCAAGCTCTTCATGTGGGTTTTTCCTAGACTATTAGTTCCAATAATTGTCCTCTCTCCCAGGGCCCTCCCCTGATAAACATGCGGAAACATTTTCTTCCTTCCTGTTTTAGAGCTGGGAAAAGCAAGGTTCAAATTCACTTGCCAGAGATACACAGGGGATGAAAGGTGAAGCTGGGGCTCAGATACAGGTTTGTGTGTTTTCTTCTTTAGCAGCAGACCAGACAGAACATACTAGAAGAGGTAAGTCTTCTCTTTCAATTCAAACCCATTACGTGCAAGCCCAGCGCCCACCTCTGAGACATCTGCACTGGAGGAATTGCTCGTGACTCAGTGGTATGGCACTGTTTCCCCATGTTTGTCTTTCTTGTGTTTTATTCTCATCCCATTATATTATGTTTAAGGTTCCTGGCCTCCTTCAGGATAAGAGTTCAAGTCTTTGGCATGCACACTTGGCCCTTTGAAACTGAGTTGCAAACTCCAAGACCCAGAAGAGCATGGTAGGTTAAATAAAAGACTGCCACGGGCAAGTGCCCGTGAGTGATGGGAATGGAGTCACAGCCAGCACGTGTCCAGCAAAAGTGGCCATGTAGAATACAACCCTTGACTTAGGGAGAGCTTTTCATGAGTCCATCAATTTTAAGTGGGTATGTGTGCCTGTCTTTCCCTCTCTATGACAAGATTTATCTGTAGGGGACTTGAGAGAGATCTGAGAGTGAGTGAGGTTTGCCCTCTTCTTCCCGCTCTTCTCCTGGAGCCAGTCCGCCCGCCTGCAGGTCCGGTACCAGCCAGTCCCCAGCACTGAGGACACAGGGGTATTGTGCTTTACTTTCTACCTGGGTCCCTAGTGAAGGAGGCTCTCCTGAGACAACACAATGCAGGGTGCAGAGTGAGGTCTGCAGCCAGACTGCTGAAAGATTTGAGCAAGTTGTTCAGTCCCAGTTCCGACTTCCGTAAACTGTGGTGGCCAGTGTTCAGGATCTGTTCCAGGGCCAGCAGCACATCCACAGGTAACTGCTTCAGTTAAAATTGGGGACTGAATGCTCCGCCTTGTTTTCTTCCGTGCCTTCTGTTCTATGGCTCCAGTCCGAAACCCCAGAGTCACCCTTTCCTCTGTCCACACTTGCAACCCCTCCACCATCTCTGTTGACCTTGAGCCCGCTCTCCCAAGTCTGGCCACAGCTCACGTCCACTGCCTCCTCCCTGCTCTGAGCTGCTGTTGCATTTTCATGATCATTTCTTCCTCTGCTTCCGTGTTTCTCTCCCATACTGCATTTTTAATCCAGTAGGAGTTCATTAGACATTAACTGAAATCATGTCACTCCTCCAATCAAAATCTTCCAAAGGCTTCTCGTCCCCTATGGGAATGTAAGTCTGTCTTCGTGATGTTCCCTGAGGCCCACAGTTGCCTCTCCCTATGCCGCCACTGTGGCCTCCTTGCTGTCCCTCAAATGCAATGGACATACTCTTGTCTTAACCTTTGGCACTGGTTGTGTCCTGCCTGGGAATCTGCCCCCAGGTTGCCATACAGTTTGCTTACTGAGTCTTTGTTCAAATGTCATTCTCTTACCCAGGTCTCCTCTGGCCACCCTATTTCTAATTGCATTGCTCCTCCCCTGTGTCACTGTCTCCCTTATCTTGTCTCAATTGGGCAAAGGGCCACCAGGGATGCTTCGAAGGAGGGATGCTTGACTGGGCAGGAGTAGGCCCTGAGTCTGCTTGCAAAACCATACACTGGACAAAGGGTGCCTCAGCCCTCGGAGGTTCGCCGTTACAAGGTGCACAGGGCTGTTATATAAGCTAACAGATACCGGGAGAGGAGGTGTTTTCTTTCTTTTGTTTGCTTGTCACATTTTCAGTCTTTGGTCAGGAGTAAGAGCCTCAGGGACAGGAGGGCTTTTTGGTCCCTCCTGTATTCCCAGGCGGTCTAAAGGCTCTAAGCACACAGTATGTGTTTAACAAATCAGTGAAAAAAAGAACTACTTGAAAAATTTTATTGTGTCCAGTTGAAAGTTGGCACTAAAAATAAAAGTTAGCTATGCCTTTATTGACTTTTCATCTCCTCGGATCACTTAAAATCCCCTACCTCCTGGTGTTTAGAGCTTCTAAACATCCATTACCACCTTTGTGCCATCCTCTTTGATCGCTTTCTGCCGGGCCTGACAGTCTGGGGTTACTGCCATCCGATACCAACTTCATGTCTCCTGCATTCATCACACTCTGCCTTGCCAACTCCAGCACCACCAGCCAGTGTCTCCTGCCATTGTGCTCCCAGTGATGGGCTGTCTGCAGAGCAGACTAGAGGAGATGGACCTGTGGCCAACAGCCTGTCTGGATCTGCACATCCAGGGCCTGCTACTCTCTGTGGACCTGGAGCCTCTCGGCGTGTTCAAAACATGTACTTCAAGGTTGTTTACCTAAACCCAGAAGAAACCTAAACCCGGAAGAAGCTTCCCCTTTCCACATCATCGCAGCTCCAGGCTGGCTCTGAGGACCCAACGTGGTCACCCCACTCCTTCATCTCCACACGGCAGTCACCAAGGCCTCCCGGATTCTTCAAAGATTCCCTCCCTGCACCACCTAGGTTCTGTTTTGTGTTGCCTCACTGTGCACTGCAGAGCGGCCTTCTAACTGGACTCTTTTGCCCAATACCCCATCACTCCTGCAGTCAGAGTAACCTTTAAAGTGTATCTGAGCTGGGCAGAGGTGGCACATGCCTTTAGTCCCCTTACTCAGGAGCAGAGGCAGGTGGGTCTCTGTGAGTTCGAGACTACCCTGGTTTACAGAGCGTGTTCTAGGACAGCCAGAGCTACACAGAAATTGTCTCAAAAAAACCAAAACAAACAAAAAAGTGAGCATCTCTATTAAAATCTATAATTGGTGTCCATATCAAGAGCATGAAGTTCTAAGCCCCACATAGACTAGGACCTCTGCCTGCTTCTCCAAGCTCAGCTTCCATGCTGTCTGGCTGTTATTCTGCTTCTATGAAATTGAGGCGTCGTTGTTCCCAAACCTGCTGTGGGGGCTCACATTCTGCTCATCCTGTCTCATCTTCCCAGGAGATGTTCCTTTATCCTTTGCCATTTTCCAAGAACAACCAGAATGCAGTGGCATCCAGTTTTCCTAACTATGTAGGTTGGAGTTGCATTTCTAAACCTCCAAGCCTCTATTTGCTCTTCTGTAAAATGGGACTAACAGGGTCTGAGGTCAGAGAAAAAGACAGAGGAATCATGAGGCCAAGAGGAGGGAGAAGAAGCCCATCATCCCAGTGTCTCTCCAGCTGAGAAGCAAGAACTCCTGCACAGTTGGCAACATTTGCTGTGAAGACTGCCTACATAGTGTTACACACACACACACACACACACACACACACACTATCAAAATAGCAGTGCCTCTCAGGCTTAAGGGTGTCTATGATCATCGTAGGCATCATTCCATTTCCCCAGACAAAACTGCTTTAAGATATCCCACCTTCTCATCCCACTGCGGTTTGATTTCTCCGTCTTGATCGTCCTCCTGTGAGGTCCCCTCAGGAACTACCCCATGATAAGACAGTCAGTTTGAACACCATCAAAGTCCCAGACCCGACAGAAAAACGATGCACTCTCTGTGCCACTCTCGCGGAGTCCATGACCACGCTGGGTGTGACTTATTTCTGAGCGCCTCTCTTCCTCCCAGCATTGTGCTTAAGCCTGTAATAAAGCATCTTTAGTGAAATCTGTTCTGCCTCTTAAACTGGCTGCACCCAAACTTCTTTTCAGCCATGCATGCTGGGTTGGTCCAGATCTCAGGGAGCTTCTCAGGTTGCAGGGGGTGACAATGGGGAGTGGTGCTTCCTTTACCTGTACCCCAAACACTGACAAACCTACCTGCTAAGGTGTTTCTAACAGGGGAGTGGAGATGGAGAACCCTAACCCTGCAGCCGATGTGCACATGCTGCCCACCGTCATCACCCAAGTCCCCTCACACAGCCACTCCCATAGCTATTCCCACACCTGTGGCTGCAGTTAAAACAAGACGGTGGGTGCCCTTGGTCAGTGCCACACACTGGGCAACTGGATCCGAAGGTCAGCCTTTACATGACAGCAGGTAAACACCGGCTCCATTGAAATAAAAGCTGCAGTTGGGTAAGGCGTTCAGACCGATGAGCTGGTTAAGTGAGTGAAGACCGGGCTATGAAGCCTAACAACCTGCCTACCTGCCTGCTCTGCCTCCGGGGATCCTCACAACAAGAGGCGATAACTGACCCTCACCCATGCACCATGGAGCAACAGCAGCCACACTCAGAAGTAATTGCACGCACTTTTCTTACGCTGCTATCAGCAGAGCCCCGCTTGCACCATCATCTCAAGGTGGCCTGGGAACTGCTCCACCTCCAGACTTCTGGGCCTGCAGGACTGCTTTGCCAAGGATTGTCCAGGCAGGGGGCCTGCCTTCCATTCCGACAGGTAACATTCCAGAGCCTGTGCTGACTGACATCCAGGAAAATGCTGATGAGAGCACTCAAGAAGCCGGGAGCAGGACTGTGGTGGGTCCATGTGTGGCAATGTAGATGGCTAAGCCTTCTTGAGTTCTCAGCAACTTCGGCTTGGCTGGAGCTCCATGCCTCCTTAGCTCTGTTCGTCTGCTGACCTCTGGAGACACACTGAGTTTCTACCTCCGTCATTCACAGTGTTGTGTCACATGTATTGGGTCCATACTATCATCACACATCAACACTTCTTGCGTCGATGGGCAAAATCCATATGCTTTTCTCCCTCAGCCACCAAGAGATGTGAGAGAGCCCCTCCTTCTTTACATGACATAGTACGATGCACCATCGCCTCCTCTTTTTAAAATCCGGAATCCCCCAAGGTCATTGATGAATAGCCATAAGAAACTTGCTTCTGAACAAGTTTTGCAGTGTGAATTTTCTGCTAGTCTGTTTTTAAAAAATGAGTCCCCTGTTGTGTCTAGCTGTGTCTCTGTGCCAGCCTCAAACCACACAAATGATGTCTGGCCAGAGCCACCGTCAGACCTCAGTGGGCATGCTGAATGTGCTACCCAAGCACTGAAACCCATTGAGAAGCACAAAGAGCCCACCACTTGGTTAGCATTTTGCAGACCCTGATATTCCCCATCTGACTCATATTTTCAATTAGCCCTAAGAATTGAAGTAGAGGGCAGGGTGCACCTAGAATAATAACCCCAGTGAGAGAAGGAAGCAGCTTGGGTTCACCAAGTCCTACAGACAGTAATATAGTAAGAAGCTCTGTGTGTGTGTGTGTGTGTGTGTGTGTGTGTGTGTGTGTGTGTGTGTGTGTGGTATATGAGTGGTATGGGGTGTGTGCACACTCCTGTGTAGAGCTGTGAATGGCATGAGAGAGAGAGAGAGAGAGAGAGAGAGAGAGAGAGAGAGAGAGAGAGAGAGAGAGAGAGAGCTTGGCTTGGCTCATCTCTGGGCAGGCCCTCTGCCTCCCCCACTCTTCTTTTACCTAGCTCTGTGTTTCTGGCTGCTTTGGCTTTCTGAGAGGCCGATCCTCTTCCCTACCAGCTGCGGTCTGTCCCGCTTATCTTCCTCCTCAGCGCCTTTCTCCAGAGACCCTGCCTCCCCTCTGGCTGAGCTCTTTCATTCTCCATCTCCTGCTGGCTCTCCATCCTTTCCTTCTGTGCTTCCCCCTGTCACCACTCAGTCCTGCCTCAGTTTACTCTTCCTTTGTCTGAGTTTCTGAGTGTCAGAGCCTGTGGGATGCTCCTCTCCTCAGGAACCTACTCTGAGATCCATACCCTTCTGGGGGTCAGTGCCTGGTAAAGAAGAGCGGAAATCCAGCTATTGTTCTGGGGGAACTAACCGCCATGGACTGGGGCCATTGAAAGGCTGCCCAAGAGTGGGAGGCTCTCTTGGCTACAAAAGCCTCATTCACTGTAATCCATTTTGCAGACATCCCGGAGGGCTGTGGGCATCTCTGAACAGACATCCTGGTCCATGGAAGAGAGAAGCCCCGGCCAGTTCTAAATCGTGGATCTAATTCCCTGGGGTCACCACTAATTGCCAATGTCTTACAGACAGACAGACTTCCTGTAGCCTCTGTGCAGGGCAGACCTCCTTCCCTGGAAGGGGTGAGCTTGAGAGATCAGCTCACCTTTCTGCTGCACCTAATTCCCTGGCCCCTTTCTTTCTAATCATGTTTTTTGTGAGGGCAAGAATATGGGAAATGTCAGAATGTCGTGAAATGAACGTATGGTCTAATTCACTTTTGCAGAAGATAAAATCGGGCCCTGAAATACCGATTAAGTCAGATGTTGAGAACGGTTAAACAAGAGGACTAAGAAGAAGATCTATGTGTAAAACATAGCTGAAGAGGCCTGGTGCCACTTACTACACTGAACAAAGTGAATAATTTATCTCATTTCACCCTGTATTAAGAACTTGGATGATTAATCTTCAGTTTGTTTCAGAACACATCAACCTGCCTCAGTCTACCACTTCCTGGGGGGAGGGGGTCCTGGGAAACCTCTCTACTGCTCTTGTGCTAGACAGTAGTAACTAGCCTAACCCCTTAGTCCCTTTCCAGGAATCCACAAGGAACACAGAGTGACAGCCAATGTTGCCTATGTATGGGGGCACTCGCCCCCTCCCCCGTAACCTCCAAATCTTCCCAGACGTGAGCTGGCTTCCTCCTACTGCCAGTCCTTCCCATCTCTTATTCGTCCCTTTAGTGCTAAGCCAGATGCACAGCCCAAACCTCATGCCCCTCACACTGGGCTCATCACCCCTGAACTCTGACTTTTCACCATTCTTCCTCGGTGTGGAAGGACATAGCCTTCTTCGTCTGGACGACCAGGCCGGCACCACCTCTCCACATCTACCCTCACCTTCATGCTTAATCCCACATCTCCTTCCACACAGTCCAGATCGCCCCGCAGCCATCCCCCATTTCCCCTTTCATCTTTGCCCTCCTCTCCAGCAGAGATGCATGTCACTTCGTGAGCTTGTGACCACATTGAGCTAACCAGCAGCAGCACAGAGTTCTCCTGGAGTGGGGACACTAGGACGTCTGTCTAGCAGATATGTGGGCACGGTAACCCGGTTGGAAGCGGGGCCTTGGGGACGCCCCCAAACTTTTGATGGGAACCCAACTGGGATGTTACTGAGCAATGAAAAGAAGAGCAAGCTTCTCTGACAGGCATGTGCTCACATTTTCCATATGATTAAGAAGGCATTGATTGCCTGGGGCAGAACCATGCTTTTTAACCTAGGCTTTTGGGAGGAGGTTTATGAGGGGTAGGCGGACTTTCCAAGCCGCTCCTTCACATCACTGCTGCCCTCATCCCATTAAAGGAGGTGTAAAAGATGCTGAGACAAGTCCTTTGTCTGTAAAAGTAAGGGACAGCAACGAGGGGCTCAATGAATGCACATTTTTTTGGACCATTTCTGTGCTTTGGATCCTGCCAGTTGGTACTCTAGGCGTCTTAGACTATCCTGTTGTGCCTGGTGCAGCAGCCACTGAGACTGGACAGCAAGAACGTGCAGCCCTATCCACCCCTCCGTTCTCCAGATGCCCCCACCTCCATCCTGGAAGGTATCTTCTCCCTCTTCCTCCTCGTGGGTGAGTCTCCTAGCTTTCTACTGACTTTCTCCACTTGAGACCACCCCAGACCTTATCTTTTACTTTATAATCTCAAAAAACTTTCCCTTTGTCCATTTCCCAGCTGTATCTCTTGCCTTAATTCCCTTTCAGAATGAGGCAGGGCAAGAAGGAACGACCAAATGATATCTCTCTCCCTCCCCCTCCCCCTCCCCCTCCCCCCTTCTGTGTCTCCTTATCTGTGTGATAATATCAGAATTGTCCCATAGGCCTGCATGTAAATTGTCCTGTGACAGCCCCTATCAGAAGGATGATGTGGACTGCTTGGGTGAGGCAGCCAGCTGTAAGTGGGCCACCCTTTCTTAGAGACTTTCAAGAATCCTGTGTCTCTGATTAAGCTTCTCACAACAAATGACCTTGTCCGGTACTGACCTACATGCCCATCGGAAGGACAAAGTGGGGACAGGTTTGTCATCCTAAACAGGATGGATGACAATTTTCAAGTCATTCCTCTATGTGCTAAGTAGCTCAGCCTTCTGCCAAGACCTTGTCAGTGAGCTGCCACCTCATTGATGTCCCAGTTATGGGGTCACTCCCTTTGGCCCCCTGTTAGACTCATTCCCAGCTGTGGATTCGGCCCACAGGTCCAGCAGACATCTGGGGAACAACTGTAGGTGACCCATATGGTTTGTGGTCAGGCCCTGCCTGCAAAAGGTAATACATAAAATCAAAGACAGTCCCCAGGGACCCATCAGCTGGCTGGGGGGGGGGTCAGTTAGGCAGCCTGTTTCCCCAGGGCTGCATCCCAGGCTCAGAAAGGCTCTGCTCTGGAACTGCAGGGGTCAGATGGACCCAGGGACCATCACCTCTACAGCAATGCCTTGCTGTGCACATGGACAGATATGGTCCTCTGCTCCTCCAGTCTGCATCTGAACGAGCATCCTACACAGACTAAGATGATTCAGCATGGAGGGAGCAGATGTGCAGGAATCTGGGTATCTTAATGAATTCTCAGCACTGGAAGAGAAGATTGGCATCTAAGTGAGGAGGAAGGCTGACAAGAGGGGGACCCTCAAGTATGACAAGAGATGCAGTAATTAAAATAGATTGCGATTCCGGAGGGTGGGGGGGAAGGCTGGAAGGGGGCAGGTCTGTGTGAAGACCAGGGGGCACCCAGGGAAGTGTCTGAGAGGAATGATTCCCAGGGATGTTCTGGGGAGAAAAATCCATCTGGAAACAAGAATTTGCTGCATTATTTAGAGCTTTCTGGGGGAGGGGGGCTACTCAGGAGAGAGGAGGTTAAAAGAGAAGAGAATGAAATTGCTTTACCAACGGGGATTAAAGGAATCATAAGGGCTTTTTAAAATGACTCAAGCAAAGAAAAGAAGGGGGGGATGCAAATAATGTAAGCTGTGAAATTAATGGCGGCCAAGATTCTTGGTTCATTCCTGAAATCTGCTTAACAGGAAAAATGAAAGAGGGCCATTGGCATGCTGGGGAGCGCTGGGTTCCTTGAAAATGCAGTTCCAGAGATCATGGACAGTGCTGAATGTAAGGTAGGGAGTGTGTCCTGGGCTGGGCAGGGCTAGCCAGAAACCTGGCCTCATACTGGCCGGCCGCAACCTGCTTACGTCGGAATGCCTGCTTTCTCTCCTTTGGATTTTGGCTTCCTGAATACTTCACTCTCTCACAGGGGACTCCACATCATGTCCAGAGTCAGCAAAGTCAGAAGATGCCCTTGTAAGACACCATGCTGACATTAGGAGGCCCGTTTGTGGGTGCTATTGCTTCCTGGCTTTGTGACCTTGGGCTGTTTCAGGACCTCCCTGAGGGTTGTCTGCAGTGAAATGAAGTAGGATTAAGTCAGAACAAGTGGCTATCAGCACTGGGCTGTGCTGGCTGTGAATGAAAGCTCAGTAGATCTACCTGCGCCGCCTCTTGCCTGTGTCTTTGCTCAAAAGGAACTCCTGTCCTTGGACATACCCCTGCCTGGGATTTCTATCGTAAATTAACAAGAGAATACTTAGTCCTAACATCCCAGGAGTGGTAAAAGCCAGCAAAGCATGGACACACCCTCTCACCTGAATGTCCTTCCACCAAGCCTCTGTACACAGCCATCTGTTAACACTCCAGCCCCACCCACAAAGATGTCCGTGGGGCCAGCCTTCCCCAAGAGCCCCCTAGTGCTGGTGAAGCACTGGTAGGATGAGCTGCATGCCGAGGGGCATGGCAGGATGTGAAGAAGACAGGGAAGGGACCGACCATCTAGAAATAGCTGGATTCCTGAGCACAGAGCAGCAGGATCCCTGTGGTACTCCGGGGAGGAATCTGCAGGGCTCCATTGGAACCAACTCTAGGGCAGAAGGACAGGAAGAAGCCTACGTGGTCCCATCCCTCTGTGGCCCCTTTGTATCTGTGAGGCTGGCAGTGGTGGGTGATTTCCAGACTTGGACTGTGCTGTGAGTCATTTACATTTGCCTGTTTCTAAATAACTGCACTAGATACCACCCACCCACTCCCCAAATAAAAAACAGGGTTTCTCTGTGTAGCCTTGGCTGTATGGAACTTGCTCTGCAGATCAGGCTGGTCTTGAACCCAAAGATGCCCCTGTTGTTTCCTTCCTAGAACTGGGGTTAAAGGTGTGTGCCATTACTACCCAGCTTCACTAGATTTTTCATTCCTCTTTAACAAGGGGACCTCTAACTTGTACTTGACAGCGAAGATGATATAGAAGATGAGGCCAGTGCCTCCCAAACCCCAAAGCTCTTTACCTTTGCCCAGGTTTTCTAGTGTTCGCCAAGTGCTCTAACCTCTCACCTACCCATGTACCCAACAGTGGCCAGGAAGACACTCAGCACTCCATCCTGTCACTCCAGGCTGTGATGAGAAGTGTCATAGCCACCAAGCCAAGGACCCTGTACTTGTATGTGTCTGTGTTAGGCTCCCCAGGCATCACTGTATAACTTCAGAAGAGAACTCTGCTCCCTGGAGGTTGGGAGAGAGCCACATTACGGCCCAGTCCCCCAATTCACCGACTATTTTGTGGCAGAAGGGAATGACTCCCACCTGCAACCCTAGCCTAGTCTGCCCACCTCCCAGAAGGCCATCTGGCCCAAAAGGGATCTGTGGTCACTAGATGGGAGCCTATTACCAAACTGCAACTTGAAGCAAGTCATTTGGGTTCTTAGACCCTCTGTCTGCTCATCTCTAAGATGGGGACAATTATAGATAGCTCATGGGACTTTAAAAGGGCAAGCTAGGAAGTGTATAAAATGTTTTGTAAATGCGAATCTTAGACAAAGACTGATAAGTGTTGGTTGACTATGCATGAAGCAAATCAATCTATACCGCTTATAAATTTTTTTTTCTTGGTTTTTCAAGACAGAGTTTCCCTGTGTAACAGCTCTAGCTGATCTGGAACTTGATTTGTAGACCAGGCTAGTCTCGAACTCACAGATATTCAGCGCCCTTGACTCCTAAGTGCTGAGATTGAAGGCATGTTGGATTTTTGTTTTTAAATGAGGCCTTATGATATTGCTCAGGTTGGTTGATTCCACCGGCCTCAGCCTCCTGTGTAGCTGGACTATAATGTATACTCTACCATGCTCAATGCAAGGAAGTATTTTTAGATACTATATCTAGAAGCTGGAATGCAACCTCACTCCTTTTTCCTTTTAGCTTCTATTATACCCGGGGCTAACTTCTGCCATAGCTGCTTTACATATTAATATCCTCAGTCCCCTGCTGACCTAGTCTTGGGTATATGGTTCATCCACTTAAAAAGGGGGAATCTCCACTCCCCACCTCCCCAGTACACAGCAGGGGGCCTCAATACGTATTTGATGAAGAGCTGGACCGAGGCACTGGGTGGAGGGGGTGGAGCTGGAGTCGGAGATGTGAGAAATGGCCACCAGGGGGCGGTCGAGTTCTTCTAAGCAGGACCACTTGAGTCATGGCAGAGTCCTTTCTCAGGCAGAGAGGGCTCTGCAAAAATTACTCTGGCTAATACAGGCCAGAGTCTAGCGCCTGAGTTCTCTCTTTGTGTCTGGCCCATCTACCATGATGTCCTGAGCCCTGTTTTCTGCCTGTCCCCTGAGTGCCCAACAGTCGGGAGGAGTAAACCAGGCTGCTCCCAGTGGGGAGAACTGATGTTCTCTGGTGGGGGATCTGAGGGCCAGTGTACACAGAGTCCGTGAGTGGCATGTCTACTGGGATTCTCAGACCTCTTCATGCAGATCTGGCCATTCGCACACTGTTAAACGGGGGCCAGCACCAAACGAGTGGAGGTCCCGTACAGGTCTAGCCTACCCACTGACTCGATTGTGGCCTGGACCAGTAGCTTTCTATCTCTGAGCCTCACCTTTCCTCACTTATAAAGTAAGGGCTTTGGGGGCTGGAGAGATAGCTCAGTGGTTAAGAACAATCGCTGTTTTTCCAGAGAACAGGAGTTTGATTCCCAGCACCCACATAGTGGTTCAGTCATCTATAATTCTAGTTCCAGTGGATCCAACGCCCTGTTCTGGCCTTCACAGGCATTGCATGTGTGTGGTGCAACAAACATACAGGTAAGCAAAACATCCATACACAAAAAATCAAGACAGGAGTTGGGGGCAGCGGGAGGATTGGGGTGGGGATGGGGGTGGGGAGGGTGGGGGTGGGGGGATTCGGACTTTAGGCTAAGTGGCTAATGGCCTTTCAGGCTCTATGTGGATACTTTGTTAATGTCAAAGCATATACCACCAAGCTGAAGGCAAGGACATATTTTTCGATTCTTTATCCAGGAGCTAGAATGATGCCACCCCTCTTCCTTTTCTTTTTAGCATCCATCTTATCCTAAGCCTACCTGTGCAGCAACACTAATCAACCTGTTTTGTAATTGCTTTGCATACTAACCTCCTACTGACCTGTTCTCCAGGCTTCTGTGACCTCTTCCTGTCTCCAAGGTACAGACTAATTCAAGCCCGAGGCCTCCAGGGGCTGTTGTGGCTCCTCAGCCTACACTGGAACTTGAACCCTTAGGAGGGGCCTCTGCTAGCCCTGGCTTTTTACCTGACAAAACCCAGCCTCACTTGGCTGGACACTGACAAATGCTGCTGGGTGAAGGCTCTCAGTGGTTCTGGGGAGGCTGTCACTCAGCTCTCTGTGTGTGGATGTTTACCAGGTGGAACTGCGCCCACGTGTCTCTCCTTGACCTCAGTTTCCCAGGCCCTTCCCCTCTTCAGACCATCAAGGGTCCCTTCTGGCCATCTACGTTGCCTCAGCTGGTAGGAAAAGGACCTGGGTCAGAGCCACTGGTCCGGGTTTCTCTCAGCAAGTCGGAACCTCTGGCTCCCCAGGCTTCTTGGGATTCATGCCAGCCTTCTCTTTTCACCTCTAGGAGGGGCAGGCCAGATGACAACCCACCAAGCACAAGCTGCTGTTGAAATGAGGGGAGAGATGTTTCTTTATAATTTCCCCCCTTGAAATAAACCCAGACTTAAGAACAACAGAAACACGCAAAATGTGTTTTTAGTGGAACCCAGATGGAGGGCTAAAAGCCCAGCGGGCTGTCTCCTTAGAGGATTCTTGTCTCTGGAATTTTGCCCTCTCCTCCCCACCCCCTCAGGCACATCCCCTCCCAACCTCTGAGCTTTCTGTTCTGGGGTAACCTCCCCCTTGCAATCTTACTGGTGGTGTTTCAGGCCGGCATGTGATGGGAGAGGGGGGGACATGGTCACCTCTGGACACAGCTCAGCCTGGGGAGATCTATGGTTTCAGAGATTTGGGGAGACAGGAGTGGGGATGGGGACCAACTCCATCCAAACACCTGGATCTGTTGAAATACAACAAAGAGTAAATTAAGACATCTGAAAAAAAATACTCCAAGGGATTCCACTCACCCACATGGCCCACTGCTTCTCATTACAGTTATAGTTTTCCATATTAACATATGCAAATCCAGCCCAGTGCGTGAAGATTTAGGATACAAAGGCCTTTCCCCTTCCCCCAATTTGGTCCCAGGATTTCCCTGTGGGGTGAAGAACTCTCACCAGTTCCATTTGGAGTTCACTAAAACAGAAATGTTGGTGCCGCCCCTGATGAGAGCTGTTTTGGGGAGGAAATAGGGAATCTGCCCTGTGGAAGGTGCTGTTCCTGTAAGTGATACAGTCATTTTGCAACAAATACTCCTGAGTGGCCACCATATACCAGGGACTGATGTGCAAAGTGGAGACTAAGGCCAAAATCATCGGCACTGGCCTCTGACTGTTCATGGTCTTCTAGAGGAGAAGAAGAAGAAAATCAGAGATGATAACTAACCAGCTGTGGAAGGGCTAGGTTTGGTCAAGGATGAGTTACCTCAAGATGGACACAGTTGAGAGTCAGATACCAGGGGTGAGGTTTGGGTGAGACATGTAGAGAAAGCCAAGTTATCTAAAGAAAATCATGCAGGGCAGAGAGCCATGTTTCAGGGAGTGAGTATCTCACTGAGGGAACAAGGGGAGGGGGGCATGAAGAGTCAGATGAGCAAGGTCAGAAAAGTACAAGGAGGAGGGAGACAGTATTGAGGCCAGCGGGAGATGCTGGGAAAGGGACAGTCCAGAGGGCCAGGAATAGCACCAGAAGGACATGTTCTTCTGAAGCTTAATTAGGAGACCACCTAGGCTCCTGACCAGCAGGATGGGGGAAGGAAATTAATTGGAAATCAGGATGAGTGCAGCCAGGACCAAGACATATCCTGCAAGCTGTTGCTGAAGACAGGAGTGCCTCTCAGTCCCACATCCCAGGAGAGTCAAAGGCCATCTTGGATAAGAAAATGGCGAGAGGAGGTGTGATCTTCTTCTGGTCACTGAGTGCATGCTATGGAATGAACTCAGTAGCGGTTGCCGAGGATGAAATAGAGAAGGAGGCCCTGGGGTCCTCCATGGGCAGGACTGCCATTCTGAAGGCTGCCTCTGGGCTGTGCTCTCTGCAGACCTTTCCAGTCCCTGACTTTTGACCTGGCATCTTGGGGGGGGGGGTGATTTTGTCTATGGACTGAAGGACCTTGGCTCAGGCAGCATCCCTGGGGTGGGAGACCGTCTGTGTTCAGAGATGACTCTCAAAGACAAAAAGCAGCAGAATGCCAAGAGGATTCAGAGAGGGCAGGGCAGGTTTTGTTTGTTTGTTCATTTGTTTTTAGCAGAAGGGAAGAGGTATCTTTTGGGCTCCCCAGACCATTCGGAATCTTTTTCTATTTCACAGCCTCTTACATGGAGGTCATCCCTGCCTTAATTCCCAACCTAAACTGCCCTCCTATTTCTTATTCCCCCACCTCTCTCCTTTGCCCATTTGACAGTCACCTTCTGGAGGACAGTAAGAGCAGAGCTACAGCGGAGGGAGGTGCCCTGAGGACAGGGGGTGTGCCTGACTCTTTGCACACAGTTGATTCTCAAGCAAAGAAGGGAGAAAGCAGACAGACCCTATTTCTCGCCTCCCTCAAGGCCTGTGGGGAAGGCCTTGCTGCCATGAACTGGAAGGCGGGCCCACAAAGAAGGTACACAGTGCCTCTGCCAAGGCCCAGCAGTGGGCAAAAAAGCCACATCCGCGTGTGAGCTGCCAGGTCTGCTCTCAGCCATGACACTTGGTGTGAGTGTAGCCCTGTGCTAGCCCCTGGGATCTGCATACAGGAGCCCTGATGCATATGCATGGAGGAGTGGAAGGAAGTGCCGGGCAGAGGGAGAGATTTTAAAATCTCACTGGTGGACCTATGGGAGGTTTAACCTTCCTCCTCACAAGTCTTGAAACACATCACCCTAGCAGCTGAGAAACTGACGCACTGCAGCCCCTTTTCCCCCAGAGCCCAGGGTGGCTGAGTCCAATAGGGACAGAAAGCAAATGACCCGGATTTCAGAGGCTGCAATCAGGGGAGGCTGTGGAGAGGGCAATATAGAAAAGGCCCGAGGCCACACCCCCAGTCTGGGAAGCCGGTCCCTTAAGGATCTGTCTCCGGGTGGAATTCTGTTAACCTGGAGGGAGAAATTCGTTCTCTCTCAACGGAAAGCTCTGAGTGTCATGTTGCATATGTCTTTTGTTAATAAAAATGAGAAAACTGAATCATTATTACTACATAATTGTAGTTCATTTGCTAGGCCAACTCTTTCAAAGCCTGGGTGTGGGGCTTGGGCACCAGGAGATGAAAGGGACCTTCGTATGATCTGCTTGGGAGGCACCTGTGTAGGACGCACCTCAAGCAGCTGCATAGGGAGCCTTGCCTTTGGAGAACCTCAGAGCTTCCTGGCTGCACCATAGCCCTGGCGCCAGCTCCAGAGGTCAGGTGATCTTAAAGTAAAGCCCTGTGCTCCTGTAAGAACTGGGGGGGGGGGGGTTCTTCCTTCTTTCTCTCTCTCTCTCTTTCTTTCTTTTCTTTTCAGGAAGTCAGACCTCATATCTCATATTCCTGTGCTGTTGACTTACACTGCTGTTCTGAGAATCAAATGACAAGCCCCATGGACTGTTTTTCCTTCATCCACAACCACTTACCCAGGCGTGCCATGTGACAGGCACTGTGCTAGGTGACAAGAATGAAAAAAAAAAAAAAAAAGTGTAGAATTAAAACCTTGCCTTCAAGAATCTCACAAACTAGTGAGGGCACCCAGAGAATTCTCGGATGTCAACATACTGTACACAGGGGAACCTTCGAATACCAACTGTGCTTGAGAGACCTTATGGAAAGTGGAGGTAACACACAACCCCCCATGTAGCTATGACTGTGTGTGGGACCCTGATAACGGACTTGGACTGTGATCTGAGTAAAGTTATTGTTGGATACATGTGATGGCTGTGGCTGCCCAGGACAAGCATAAAGGGAGGGCTGAGGGCAGGGGACTTTGGTCAGACTGCTTCATTCCATGTGGCATTACCCTCACACAGACATTACATGCAGGCAAAACACCAAGGATCATAAAATTTTAAAAATAATATATATACATATATTATACATATATAATATATAATATATATTATATATATGGGGTCGTACATGGAGCAGGAGGAGCCGAACCAAATGCTTCAGGTCTTTAAAGCAAGGACCGAACCATGTTTACAGCAAGACGCCTCTGCTTGGAGATATGCCTGTCCCTCTGCTTGCAGTGTTTTCTCTTCATTGGGGACCTCCTTTGGATTTGATGAGGTTGTTCTTAAGATGTCAATCTGTCCCAGCCCTAGGAAACTGGACTATAATTTCAAAGGAGTGGACTCACACACTTGGAAACCAGTGACAGAATTAACGGGAGGAAGACGGTTCACAAGAGGCCAAGGTCAGGCCGCATCAACTGACCGAGATCAAGACTGTCTGTTGTGCCCAAATTCTGAAATCCCAAATCACCAAGAGACCCGATCTGATGCACAAGCAGAGTCTTTAATAAATTAGCAAGCTAACTGTATTAACTCAGGACCTCCCTCTGTCCAACATGGCTGGTAGAAGAGAAGGACCTGGAGGGATGGCGGGGGCAGGGGATTTATTCGGGTAAAGCAAGGGGAGTGTCTGGGTCCGCAACAGTCTCAGGATTGGTGCACATCCGGGCTTGGGCGACCTGTCCTGTGTTAATTGGTCAACTGGTTGCTATGGCCTATAGGCCCTCCCAGGGTGGTTGCTATGCTCTGCACAGCACTTTAAAGCACATCTAGAGCCCATCAGCTAACTTCTGATTGGTTCCTTGCAACATGGAGGCATCTGGCTTCCTAGTGACTAGGAATTCGGGCAAGGTCAGGCCTACTCTTGCCTGTCATGGCTGCTAAAGCAGGGGGCTGAGTGAGGGCTTGGTCCTTCACTGTCCTTCCACTATTCTTGGTCTGAAACTTGGGAAACGGTCTGCTTCTGTGCGTCTTTTTCATGGGCAAGTCATTTTGCTTGCACCATCTACATGGAAGAAGACACAAAACCAATCAGAGAGAACCTCCCTCCTCTAGTCAAGTGGGCTGCCATTCACGGGCAGGCTCTTCATGACTTCCTGTTCTACTGGGTCCTACTGGTGTCACTACTAATGTGGTAAGAGGGACCAGCTCCAGCCAGAGCTGTCGACAAGACTGGATCTGTTCCCCTGCGGAACTAGGGAGAAATGTTTATTCCTCATCTCTAGGTCCCTAATGAATTCTGATTCAAGCCACACAGGCCTAGGGATCAATAGTTTTAATCATTTCAAAAACTAGCCCCACTCTGGGTAAAATTACAATGTGCAAAACACTCAATGGAGCTTAAAGGCCACAACCTCATTATCATTTCATTAGATTCGCATTTCAGTGAGACAGAAAGAAATGTTCTCACACACCACCCACTCCCCGGCCCTGGCCCTCCCTCAGCCCTGTAGAATAACTCTGGAGGACAGCGGTGGTTTACAATAGTTGTCAGCCTCCAAAGCCACTGGCCCACTCCCAGCATGCACTCTGCCTGAAGAGGAAGGTTGCTGAAGTCACTGGGGACCTCAGTGCAAATCAGCACAAATGTCTCCCAAATCAAGTTTGCGATCCTGGGAAGTTTAGTGAAAACAACCCTGCTGTCAAGGTTTGGCCTCTCACAGCTGTGGGGGTTAAGTTATCAACACAGTATAAACCCAGGCCGGTAGAGCCCTGTCCTGCCCCAGGCCCTGGACGCCCTCTGGGATACAGAGGATTTGAAAATGTCTTAAAACTTTTCCAGTTTGTTTATTTTCTGATGTTTAATGATATTGTCCATGCAAGGAGCAGACCCAAGCTCTTGCTAACAATTAAAGTTTTCTAATTTAGGAGACATGATTTATAAAGAAGAAATCAAGCGTTCACACAGGAAGCAAAGCCAACATCCACGCCAGCAGCACACGTGCCGGGACCGTGTGAGCAAAGAAGCTGTTGGCCCGGTGAATGTTCAGAGGGAAGCTGTTTGGTAGGGCAGTACCAACCTGGAGCCAGCTTCAGAAAAGACCTCACTGTGCTGCCACTCCTGCCCCCAGTGTCATGATTGGGTATGCATTGATCTGTGTGAGTGGGAGATTCCCTGGGGACCCCCCCCACCTGCTTGTGAGCAGCCAGCATTGAGAATGGGTGTTATGTCCTACCAAAGTGTGCACTCTCATCTGTTCTTGTGTGCCAAGCTGCCCGTAGCCACTCTAGAGTAGGTTCCAACACTGGTTTGTCTAGTGGCAATGCTGCTTGCTACATGTAGACTCTCCCTGACAGCCACAGCTAGGGCTCTGGAAAAATCCAGGAGTCTCCATGCATCCTGGTATGTCTCACTGCCCCTTTTGTCACCTGGATGCCCAACAATGACGGGAGACGTCATTCTGTAAATATGTTTTTTGTATTGGTTAATGAATAAAGCACTGTTGGCCAATAGGAAAGCAAGATAGGCGGGACTAGGAGACTAGGAGGAGAAAGGAAGAAGTAGGGAGGAGAGTCAATATGTAGAGACTTGAAAGAACAGAGGTCCAGAGGCCCTCTCTCTGGTAAGATGAGGCCATGTGGAAATACTTAGATTAATAGAAATGGGTTAATATTTAAGACAGAGCTAGCCAATAAGAAATGCTAGTAACAGGCCAACAGCTTTATATCTAATATAGCATCTCTCCATGTTATTTGGAGCTGGCACAGCTGTGGGACCAGACCGGCAGGGAAAACCTACTCATAACAAAATGGCACCGGCAACATGGCTACTAAGAATTTCCACTTAAAATTTAACAAAAGCTTAAGAAAGGGTTTTAGAAACAAAAGAACAGAGACAACCAAGGCTTCTTCGTAGCAGCATTTTTTTCAGTTAGGCTCTGTTTTGCTAGAGACAAGCAGAGATTTGCACAGCTCTTTTAAAGGAGGTTTCCTGACTCAGCATAAGTGCCAAAAAACCAGAATGGCTTTTAAGAAGCACTGCTAACAATTGAATGGTGTGTATGAGCAGCTGGCAATGGCAGTGACCACATCTCCAAGCCGGCAGCATGCTGCTGCGTAGACAAAGGCAGTGAGCACAGCTCTCAGTCTGGCGGTGAAAGCACCCACCGCCATCTTAGATAGACCACGGCTAATACAGCCGTGGCTGTATTATTGTTTACCAGATAAAAGACTCATGGCCAAAAAAAAAGATAAAGATTTACAGTAAAGACAGATTCAGATTAAGAAAAACCGCTAAAGATGTACGGTGTGTGTTAAAATATATGTAGGCTTGGGAGAGAAAAAGAAACAGGATAAAATGGTTTAAAAAAAGAATAATAAAAAGAAAGAAAGTAGCTGGATGTAATGGCACATGCCTTTAATTCCAGCACTCGTAAGGTAGAGGCAAACAGATCTTTGTGATTTCAAAGCGAACCTGGTATACAGAGTTAATTCCAGGACAGATAATAGTTATGTAGAGAAACCCTGTCTCAAAAAATGAAAAAATAGAAGTAGAAGAAATAGAGTAATAAAAAAGCCACGTAAAGATGAAAAGCACAAAAAGAGTCTGGATACTGCATGCTATTGTATTGTCCTTAAATTGTTTGACTGCTGAGGAAATAACAACAACTGTTAAAAGAAATACTGCTGAATTAATTCAATTTACATATTTTAAAAATATTCTGACTCCAAAGTTTAAGTCCAAGGACAGGTTACTTGGGAAAAGGATTTCTATTTTTGTTTCCACAGAAAATGAAAAGCTGTGGATTCCTTCCAGACTAACATGGTTTGATCAAGCAAGACCCCCTGAAACAGCATCCCAGGTGATCCAACATTCTAAACAGTTGGGTCAAGGCAGCCTTGCAGACTACAGCCAGGATTTCTGCATCTTCTTAGGATCCCCATGACAGCACCCCCTACCAGCAGGAAGCAGTTTGGAAAGAACGACGCCCAAATTCCCAAATATTATCAATAAATATTTGTTTTCATTTAAATGGGGTTGATTATAAATAGTTAATGACCACAACCACTCTCTTTAAAGATAAAAAGGGGATTATGGTATAGATATGAATACTTTGCTTTGGAATGGATTTTCATTTATTGATACAAATTTAAGGTCAATTTTGTGATATGTATATTTCTCCTCTTGTTTAGGTATTGTGTTTATATAGCTCATTTAAAAATGTAATGTATAATTTGGTACAGATTATAGATAGTTACCTATAATCATCAAAACTTATAGTTAGGTGAGTTAGGTTTTCTAAATATACAAAGATGTATTTGAGATGAATAAGCATTCTTCAAACCTTTCAAAGACCTACAGAATATGGCATTTAAAATGGTTTAGGGTTTTTCTTGACAATGAGACTTAACTGCTTCTGGCAACACCACCTGCATCAGAAAGGAAGATGGACATTGAAGAAACTCGTATGGAGTTTGTTTCCAATATGGCAAGACTAGACTTTTGGGCAAGAAACTGCTCTTGTCTGGACTATTTAACTTTATGCTGTATAAACTAGACTGCTGGACCCACAGAAAAGTGACTGCTGATTCAAGATGGACATTTCTGTAGGGTTGGTTCCTGCTTCATGGAAGAGTCTGCCAGACAATTTATAAGACACAGAAAAAAAGTGACTGACAAGCAGCCAATACAGGTGGACAGTTTAAACTTTCCTGCTTTGCTGAGGAGTCTGCCAGACACACTATGGCCTATGGGCTGAAGATGGAACTTTACAGAAGAACTTGGTGTAACTGACCAGGCAAGTTGTCTCTGTCAATTCTAGAGTTTATATATTATCCTTCTGTGGTCTTTGATGGAGCTGAAGACAGATAATTATAGTTATAGTTATAGTTTTCCTTAGTTAGGATTAAAGATAAGTTACATATAGGACTTTAAACTCACAAAAATAAGATAGATGATAAAATATTTTCTTTAAATCTTGCTAAATGTTATTGGACTAAATATTGTTAACTGTGGTTCTTATTTGTTATCTGTTTTGTTATATATTTTGCTATGTTAAGGTTGAAACCCTTCTTTTTATTTAGACAGAAAAGAGGAGATGATGGGAGATATCATTCTATAAATATGTTTCTCATATTGGTTAGTGAATAAAGCACAGTTGGCCAATAGGAAAGCAAGATAGGCAGGACTAGGAGGACAGAGGAAAAAGTAGGGAGGAGATTCAATATGGAGGACGGAGAGAGTAAAATTCCGGGCCCTCTCTCTGGTAAGATGAGACCACATGGAAATACTTAGATTAATAGAAATGGGTTAGTATTTAAGACAGAGCTAGCCAATAAGAAGTGCTAGTAACAGGTCAACAGCATTATATCTAATACAGAGTCTCAGTGTGTTATTTGGGGCTGGCGCAGAGGTGGGACCAGGCTGACGGGAAACCTACTCATAACACAACAAGACCGGCATCTTTGACTCTCACAGTCGTGCACCCCCACCCCCCAGTCCCGTTTCTTCCTCCACCTCTAAAAGATGTGGGTGCCCCTCACTTCTCCAAATCTGATGTATCTGAACCTCAGCTGTCAGATGGTTGAGGATTACAATGGACTTCTTCCTCATCCAGATTCTTCTGAATCTTGGCTGCCTGACAGAATCACCACAGAGCTTGCTGGAGCCACATCCCAAACCAAAACATCAGAATCTTTGTGCATGTGTAACATTCCAGCCTCCCCAGGCAATTACTGTGTGTAGCCCAGGCTGGGCACTACTGCCATAGATGTGGAGCAGGAAGGGGCAGAAGACGAAAGATGTGGGTGGGAGAGAGGGACTGATGTAGGATAGACCCTGTGCCACACCTGGGTACACACCAAGAGTAGCCAGGCTGCCAGTGACTCGTGCTCCTGCTGTCAGTGTCTTTCAGCTGAATCACACGGGGAGGGTCCAGTGAGACAAGTGCAGGAAAAACTCAGAGCCGATGACTTTCCAGCTCAGACTTGGTAGGACTGAGATCCCTGAAGGGAGGAGGCTAGGCAATGGCACGGGTGGAAATCCTGTAATTGCCAGGACTTTGGGGCCACCTCTGATCTAACCCTGTGGAAGTTTCCAAAGGACCCGGGGCAGCTGGCCATCTGTTGCAAACAGGTGTGACCGGGAACTGACCTATGTTAGCTAGGTGCACAGGGTTTACTACACACTTATTCTTCATTCATCTCTGTCCACTCACAATTCTCAGAGTGTATGGGGGAGCCCAGATGTGTACATGTAGTCCCACGTTTCTTGAGCTTCCTTTTTTTTTTTTTTTTTTTTTTTGACTCAGAAATACTGGACCTATGTGAAACTCATGGGGGCTGAGGCAGCTATGAGGCTCCAGACCCAGCCTGCTCACCTACTCATAAAGGACAATACCAGGTTCTCCTGTTTCCAGGAGAAGCCGAGGCTGGAGATCTCTCACTCGTAAGGGAAGATGTGCAGCAGGGTGGTTGGTCCTTACCACAGACGCAGAGTCCACATTGCAGATGTGACTGGCTAGTTGTGGGTGAATACAGAGCCTGCTAAGACTGGCTTCACAGCAGTCCCCCCTACACCATCTTGTGTGCTGAGGTGAAGCCCCCATTGAACCAGGAGACCTGGCTCTCTCAGCTTGGCTTCCCTACAAAAGCACTGGCTAGGATGCTTTCTCAGAACATGAGGACCTTTAGCTGTGTCTTTAGGCTCCAGGTCTACTGGTCAGCTGGGGTGGATTCCTTTGGGGTCTTTGATGCTCACCTGTTTGTTTGCTTATTTGTCTGTCTGTTTTCAATATTTTAGTATCACACTTCAACTCTCCATCCAGGTTTTCAACATGTAACAGACACATCAGTGGTGGAGACTCTAGGCCCAGCTTCTCATTGCTCCTATTCTAGGCCACAGCTGTCTGAGAGCTTCCAGAACAAGGAAGATCATTCCTTGCAGGTCTAATCCAGAGTGGGATTTTTTTTCCCATTCATATCCAAGGATGTTCCTTAGCCCATAGGGAAAACCCTCACCTCTAAGATATATTAAAAGATTTAAAGCCACATCGCCTCAGGGAGAATCCTGTGGGCTTTAGAGTCAAGGCAGGCCAGGCAACATGCTTCCTTGGGGCAGAGCTATGCTCAGAAGGCAGGTGGTCCTCTGACCTGCAGAACAGTGTGGATGCCATCTCTTCCAGGAGATGCCCTTGGATGAAGGCAGGCCCCCTTCCCAGGGATACACAGCTACAATCCATTGCCTTTAAGGGGGTCCTCTTTAAAAGGTCACCAAGCTTTAGTGCATTCCTTAGGAACAGCTGGCCCTTTGGCTAGCTGGCAGCAGTTTCTCTGTGAGTAACACCCAGCTAACCTACCCACAGGTCTCCCTCTCAACCTGCCCTCATCTATCTCACCCACGAAACGGAAGCAATGCGTCCTGCCTTTCGGTGCTTTTCTGAAGGTGACATGAAAGCGTCACTCAAAGGAAACAATTGACACACTTTAAATCTAGGAAGTGACCAATTCCTTTCTGGCATACTGTCATTCAACCCCTCCCCACAACACACACCACACTCTCGCGTGCACGCACACACACTCATACACATGTACAGGCATGCACATGCACATAAACAACGTAGAACTCTGTGGTCTTTGTAGCTCTGTAGATAGCTGGTGCATTGTACCATTGCCACATGACAGGACCTGTGTGTACCAGGTGCTCTGCAGCATCCTAGGAAGGGGAGTGTTTCCTGGAACCCAGAGGGCTTCAGAAGGGACACTGGCTACAGCTTTAAAATATGGACAGAAACTGAGCAGGTAGGAAGCATAAGGGTGGCGGTCCTGGTCAAGGGGTGCTTGAGCAGTAAGCTGTGGAGTTGAAAAACAGGAGGCATGCCTGGGCCAGTCCTCCAGGTAGGCTGAAGATTTCATGAGAAGGTGAGGGGTGGAGCCAAGGGTGGGAAGAATGTTCAGGACCTAGCTGGGTGAGGCCCTGAGTCTTTAAGAGAGGCTCCCGAGATTCTGCTGGGATGCTGAGAAATAGAGGAGAGCTTCTACAAGGTCAGCCATGGGGAAAGATCTGGGTCAGGGCACCAGGAAGAGGTCGGAACAACAGCAGGCTAGCGAGGACCACACCCTTGTTGGGGGATTGGTAGACCATAATCTCAGGACAGGAATGCTGACCTCTTTTGAATATGGCTCTTACTGCAACCTACCCCTGTGCAAAAACTCTGAGCTGGTGATCTTATAATGGGTAACAAGTGAGCTCACTCCCCAGCAATTGTTTGGGGAAGTGAAAGAGGAAACTGACCTCAAAATAAAGATGCCTGACTCACTGTCTCTGAGTGACCTTGTGCTTGAACATTCTCTGAGTCTACTGCCAGACACCTCCTCTCTCCACACCTTAGCTCACAGGAATGTAGACACCCTAAAGGAGTCCTTCGTTCAGAACACCTACAGATCTCAAGAGCAGAGCAGACTAACACCGACTTCCCCATTCCGTGCTGGAGGGCCTTCCGCAAATCACTTGCATTTTTCTAGGCCTTGATTTTCAAATATATAAAATGGTAATCATAGCCATCACCACCCATTTGTGGGACTTTTACGAGGTCCAATAACCTAATAAACTTGAATGTGCTTGAAGCTCTTTGGAAGTGGGTGCTACAAAAATTCCGTCTATAATTGTTGTTATTGTTGTGTAATTGGGCATCGATATTGCCCCCCCCCACCTTCCGCTGCAGAATTTCGTATCTCTGCTTAGAGGTCAAGTGCTGTTCATCGTGTTTGAGTAATTCTCTTGTTTAGACATGGCCCAGACCCCAGAAGGATCCACAGATACTGCCTACCTGAAAAACGGGCCTTGCGTCAAATCTTAGGAAAAGCCAAGGGCCTGGCGAAGAGCACCCAGGAGAGGTGAGTCAACCCTGCTCAGCAGGGAAGGTGCCAGGGTGCCAGGCAGGGAGAAAAGCATGTGATTCAGGGTGGGGCTTTCGGGGTGCAGAGGAACTGTGGTCATTCATTCCTTCAATGCCTCCAAATACTGGGCTGCATCCATCCGGATCGTGCTCCCTCCTCCCGATCCTTGCCCCCTGCTGATTCTCCGCCCTAGAAATCTAACACTGCAGTCAAGTGACTCACCAACCACGTGACTGAACAACACCAAGCCATTCTCCTTTGGCTCACCTGGGAAATGGGTCTGCCTGCTATTCAGGGCTGAGGCTGGGGACGGTCCGTGGGCTGAGACGGCCCAGTCACCTAAGCTGTTGCACCAATATAAAGGATTGGTTGAAGACTTAACTGCCTTAGATGATGTCAATGCCTGGGATTGAGTGGTGGTGGCTGGAAGATGCTCTTCTGTAACCACGAGAGAAGATGTAGGGGACCCGAGGAAACAGGTCCCCAAAGTTTGAAAGTTTAACAGAAAGTATTTCTGGGACATAGCTTTGAAATATCTCTTAGCACTAAAAGACAAAACTAACCCCCTTTAAAAAATAAATAAATAAATAATAAAAAGGAAAACCAGTTTAGGAGACTAGTACAATGTGTGGATTGAAGTTTCTGTCCTGCCTGGTCCCACAGCCATTTAGTCTCAAATAAACACACAGAGGCTTATATTAATTATAAACTGTTTGGCTGATAGCTCAGGCTTCTTATTGGCTAGCTCTCTCTTTATTAACATATGTGTGTGTGCGTGTGTGTCACACGCACACACACACATACACACACGTACATACTCATGTATGTACATATCCTTGTGGTTTTGGCTTACCAGAGAATGCTGGGGCATCCTACCTTCTCAGTAGCTACATGGTATCTCCCTGACTGCCTCCTCTATTCCTGTTTTGAATTCCTGGCTGGCTAAATCATGCCTGTCCATCGGCCAAAACAACTTTATTCATCAACCAAAGAGAAACATATTCACAGCACACAGAAGGGCATCCCCCATCAACAATGTGTGGTAATTTTACTCTTCCCAAATGTCCCTGAACTTTCTGGAAGGAGGCAGAGGTTGGCTGCAGCATGGCACCCCAGAACTACCAAAAATGCATGCATGGGAGAAGGAAGCCACACCAAAGGAGTGGCTCCCATCCCAAAGAGGCCTGGATGGAGAAAGAGGGAGCCAGAGGCCACCACTCACCAGGACTGCCCTGACCACAAGGCAGCAGGCAGTCCGCAGAAATAACACCAGGCCAGGGGAGGCCCTGAAGGCTGATGTGGTCTGCATGCTCTGCGCAATGCACCATGAGAGAGAAACAGATACAAGCTGTCCAGAAGCCTGGGAGCCACTTTGGGGGACGCTGGGACAGGGTAGACAGGTTAGTGAACCTCAAGACCCCTGAAATTAAGATAGATTATTCATGGACACAGAGGGAACCTCACTTAAAGTGTTCCCCAGCCTTAAATGATTCCTGAAGTCATTGGTGTGTGTATGTGTGTGTGTATGTGTGTGTGTTGTATATGTGTATAGTGTCTGTGTGTGGTGTGGGTGGGGGAATGTGTGTGTATATGTGTGTGTGTAGTGTGTATGTGTGGTGTCTGTAGGGGATATGTATGTGTATATGTGTAATGTCTGCATGTGGTGTGGGTGGGTGGTTTATGTGTGTATGTAGTATGTGTGTATGGTGTGTGTATGTGTGTTGTGTGTATGTGTGTATGTGTGTAGTATGAGTGTGGTATGTATGTATGTGTATGTGATATGTGTATATGTGGTGTGTATGCATGGTATGTGTGGTATGGTATGATGTCTGTGTGTATGTGTGGTGTGTGTGTGATGTGTGTGTGTAGTATGTGTGTATGTGTGGTGTGTGTATGGTGTATATGTATGTATGTGTGTGTGGTGTGTATATGATGTGTGTGTTGTGTTGTGTGTGTTGTATAAATGGTGTGTGTTGTGTGTGTGTGTGTGTGTGTGATGTGTGGTGTGTATATGGTGTGTGGTGTGTGTGTGGTGTATATAGTGTGTGTGTGTGGTATGTATACGGTGTGTGTGTATGTGGTATATATATGGTGTGTGTGTATGTGGTATGTATATGGTGTGTGTGTGTGTATGTGGTGTGTATATGGTGTGTGTATGTGGTATGTATATGGTGTGTGTATGTGTGGTCTGTATATGGTGTGTGTATGTGTGGTCTGTATATGGTGTGTGTATGTATGGTGTGTATATGGTGTGTGTGTATGTGGTGTGTATACGGTGTGTGTGTATGTGGTGTGTATATGGTGTGTGTATGTGGTGTATATATGGTGTGTGTGTGGTGTGTATATGGTGTGTGTGTATGTGTGCTGTGTATATGGGGTGTGTGTGTGTGTATGGTGAGTCTGTGTGTGGTGTGTATATGGTGTTATGTGTATTTGTTGTGTGTATATAGTGTGTTTTGTGTGTGTATATGGTGTGTGTGTATATGGTGTGTGTGTATATGGTGTGTGTGTATGTGTGCTGTGTATATGGTGTGTGTGTGTAGTGTATATGGGGTGTGTGTGTGTGTATGGTGAGTCTGTGTGTGGTGTGTATATGGTGTTATGTGTATTTGTTGTGTGTATATAGTGTGTTTTGTGTGTGTGTATATGGTGTGTGTGTATATGGTGTGTGTGTATATGGTGTGTGTGTATGTGTGCTGTGTATATGGTGTGTGTGTGTGTAGTGTATATGGGGTGTGTGTGTGTATGGTGAGTCTGTGTGTGGTGTGTATATGGTGTTATGTGTATTTGTTGTGTGTATATAGTGTGTTTTGTGTGTATATGGTGTGTGTGTATATGGTGTGTGTGTATGAGTGGTGTGTATATGGGTGTTTGTGTGTGTGTATGTGGTGTGTATATGGTGTGGTGTATGTGTGTGTGGTGTGTATATGGTGTTGTGTGTATGAATGGTGGGTATATGGTGTGTGTGTATGTGTGCTGTGTATATGGTATGTGTGTGTATGTATATGTGCTGTGTATATGGTGTGTAGTGTGTGTGGTGTGTATATGGGGTGTGTGTGTATATGGGGTGTGTGTGTGTATGGTGTGTATATGGTGTGTGGTGTATGTGTGTTGTGTATATGGTGTGTGTGTGGTGTGTATATAGTGTTGTGTATATGGTGTTGTGTGTATGTGTGCTGTGTATATGGTGTGTTGTGTGTGTGTATGTGTGTGTGGTGTGTATATGGTGTGTGTGTAGTATGTATATAGTGTTGTGTATATGGTGTTGTGTGTATGTGTGGTGTGTATATGGTATATGGTGTGTGTGTATGTGTGCTGTGTATATGGTGTGTGTGTATGTGTGCTGTGTATATGGTGTGTGTGTATGTGTGCTGTGTATATGGTGTGTTGTGTGTGTGTGTGTGGTGTGTATATGGTGTGTGTGTGGTGTGTATATAGTGTTGTGTGTATGAGTGGTGTGTATATGGTGTGTGTATGTATGCTGTGTATATGGTGTGTTGTGTGTGTGTGGTGTGTATATGGTGTGTTTTGTGTGTGTGTGTGTGCTGTGTATATGGTGTGTTGTGTGTGTGTATGTGGTGTGTATATGGTATGTTGTGTGTGTGTGTGTGGTGTGTATATAGTGTTGTGTGTATGAGTGGTGTGTATATGGTGTGTGTATGTATGCTGTGTATATGGTATGGTGTGTGTGTGTGTGTGTGTGTGTGTGTGTGTGTGTGTGGTGGGATTAAGTCTTTTCTTTCACTTGACCCCTCACATCCTCAATCACATCTGGATCACACTCCCAGGTACCAGCCTAGGCTGCCTCCATCCACCTCTGCATGTTAGGGGACTTCCATTACCACACTGTCCCTCGCTGATGTCCTGGCCATGAGCACAAACTCATCCAGGTTGATTACCAGCCAGCCATGTACCGTCATGGCAGGTCATCTAACATTTCTGAGCTTCTACCCCACCTGTATTTGTGGGTCACGGGGACACATGCTACACAGCTTCTTTGAAGAAATGCGTGTATTGATGTTTGACAATCCCATGGCTGTGGAAAACCTTTCTCCTTGAAGAGGCTGCAGGGCTCCAGAGGCCACCCTGGTTGCTCTGGGTTCCCATTGTTTTACTGCCCAGGAGGACCGTCTGTCTATGCAGGACAGTGATGGCACACAGTAGGCACTCAGTGGCTGCATCTCTTCTGTCCTCACACCTTGTTCTAATAGCACTTCCTGTTCTCTGTGCTCCAGCTCCTAATATCAGCACCAGTCTCCCAGTTTGTCCATGGATATTTATCATCTGTTGGTTCTTCTTTGGGCATTTACTATATGTCCTAGGCTGCACTAGGAAGGGCTTTGGCAGAATTCTTGCCCTGAGTGGTTCATAGGAAATTGAGTGATCACATGTGTAATCTTTGGGTCCTATGGTGACTGGTACTGTAGAGATGTGCATAAGGTACTTTTGGACCTTTGCTTTCAGTAACTTAGGATCTTCATTTAACTCAGTGAGCCATGGCTGAGCCACACTATGTCCCAGGCACTGAACTAGGCACTGGGCATTCGGGATGATGGTACCTTCATCCTCAAGCAGTGCAGGGGCCAAATGTGGAAGCTAGACAGTAGGTCTAAGGGCTACACCGTGTAGAAACATCCCAGACCACAGGTCAGTGAAGTGTGAGAGCTAAGTACTGCATGAAGGAGGCAGTACCCGGGACTTGAAGGATAGATTGGCTAAACAATGGAGAGGCTCAGCCTATGCAGCTTGTGGGAGGGAGCCCAAGCATGGGGCCCAGGACACCACAAGTCCTGGACAGTTTGATACATAGGCAAAACACTCAGAACTTCGAGAAAATTCTTGTCTTTCTCCTCCTAGCTCTGCCTCCCAGTCAAACCCCTTAGTCCCAGCTCCAGAGTCCCCCATTGCCCAAACCTTCAGCTTCTGTGATGACAAGCCCTAGCTCAATGGAGCCATGCAATCAAGTCACTTTCTGAGGGACAGAGACACAGGGAGAGTAAAGATGGAAACTGGGGTGGAGCTTAGGCTGGGCTGGAAGAGGAAACATTTGTGACTCCCAGTGCCCACCCTTCCCCACCCCCAGGTGCTGTCAGGATACTAATCCAGGCTCAGGTGCTATGGTTCCTCAAACCAGCAGTAACAGCTGGCAACATCAGGGACAATCCCATGCCCCTCACCTCCTCTTACCCACTTTGAGTTGCCTCAGGTCCCTGCTTGGCTGAATCAGTTCCCACTAATTTGATCAGGGTGATTGGTCCAGGTGCCTTCCTGGAGCTTTCCCTCACCAACCAGCAGGTTGCGATATACCCAGCACATCTCACATGAGAGACAGATGGGTGCAGTTACAGTGCTCATGTGTGTACACGTGAACACAAATACACACACTGGGTAGAGACCGACACCACTCACCCAGTCTGCTCTGACACTCACACCTGGATGCCACAGGGCCAGCTTACCTCAGCTTCCTTTGGAACGTTCTGGACCTCCAGCTCAGGGACAACAAAGCACATGCCAGAAAGCCCCAGTATCTTTCATTGAGAGGGCACCAAAGGGTTAAGAGAGAGCGTTTCCAGGGAGCCTGCCTCTTAATCAACACAGTTAATTCTTTTCCTTTTACAAACATAAATTCTTGGCAGTCAGTAACCAAAAAAGAAAGGGGTAAGAAAAAAAACTTAACCCAGCATTAGTCAAATCTTTGCCTCTTCCTATTTTTTTTTTTTCCAAGTTAAGACCCAGGGGAATTCAAAGCAATGAGAGAAATCCCAGCCCAGATGGAATGTTTTTGCTAATATACGTCTGCAAGTTATTTAAGTGTGTGTGCGAGTGTGTGTGTGTGTGTGTGTGTGTGTGTGTGTGTGCACATGTGTGACCAGCCACACACAGCACTGAAGAGCCATCGCCGCCCTCTCTGCCAAAGTCCCAGCTGTCCCCCAGCCCCAGATCTCCAGTCTAGACTTGAAGAAGACAAAGCCATTATCCAGTACGTCTTTGTCCTTCAGCCCAGGTCTTTGTCGCTGAGACTCAAGGACAACCTGTGACTGGCCTCTTGTTTCCCAGTAGAGCTTAACATTTGACTCCAGCAGTGTTTCTTCTTGGCCCTACAGAGCACCCCTAAGTGACAGGCCTGGGCTTCACAGTGGATTCTAACCTCAGCAAGAACCTCTGCAGCCCCCACCTGCCCCTGCCCCCCTTCCTGAGAACCTCTGCAGCCCCCACCTGCCCCTGCCCCCCTTCCTGAGAACCTCTGCAGCCCCCACCTGCCCCTGCCCCCCCTTTGCTCCCTGAGAACCTCTGCAGCCCCCCCTGCCCCTCCCCACCCTTCTGAGAACCTCTGCAGCCCCCACCTACCCCTGCCCCTGCCCCCCCCCCCGTCTGCTCCCTGCGAACCTCTGCGGCCCCCTCTGCCCCTGCCCCTGCCCCCCCCCCCCGTCTGCTCCCTGTAGACCTCTGCAGCCCCCCTGCCCCTCCCCACCTTTCCGAGAACCTCTGCAGCCCCACCTGCTCCTGCTCCCCCCCCACACCCGTCTGCTCCCTGCAGACCTCTGTAGCCCCCACCTGCTCCAACCCCATTGTCTGCTCCCTGCTGAGCTGACTTTAATTCTTTTCATCTTCCCTCCTAAGTCCCTCCTCTGGCCCTGTAATCAGCTGTGTGGGTTCCAACTTCTGATTTCCAGGGAAAGATTAAGCAGTTTTCCATCCAAAGGCACTTGGAGACCTGGCCACCCCAGGGCTAGCTCAACCCCTCTCTAGCCCGGGTGGGGAGGGGGGTGCAGCTCTCCCTCTACTGAGCCTCGGCCCACCCTGAGTCCTGGGCCTTCCATGTGAACCTTCCCATGCTCTACCCTGCCCTGGCTCTCCAGAGTCCAACCGCCCATCACTTCCCCTCCAGTGTCTCCAGCTGGGCCCGGGGTGGGGAGCCGGCTTTCTGTGCCACGAGCTTCAGGGAACAGCAAACAGGGTCTACTCTGATTCTGGAGAGCCCTCGGTTGACCACATCTCTCCTCGGGCCCTTTGCCCCTCCCTCTCACTCACAGGATTTGGAGAAATGGGACCACTCACAGTGTCCTCTAACTGAGTAGGGGCTGGGATTCTCCAGCCATTTGCTCTCAGAGTCCGCTGTATGCACATTTCTGCTGCTGTCACCTCAGTTCTGGGTCTCGGCTCAGCCCAGCTAACGGCACAAATTGAGCCAGGCTTGGGCGCTGAGAAGAATGCTGCGGAAGAGGGTTCAGAGACAGCTCCCAAGAGGCACAAGAGAGGAGATTGGGGCAAGGTGTCATTGGCGCCTGGATGTAAAGCTGGGCTCTGCATCTTAGCACCGAGTTCCAAGCAGGAAGGAAGACTTGCCTAGAGAGAAACCATTGAGGCAGGAAGAGGGAAAGAGGGCCTCCCGTGTGTGGAAAGTGTCCTGGAATGGCCCACTGAGGCGGGTGTGGCCCTGGCCCTCCACACATGGATGTTGGCTTCTGAAAGCCTGAAGATTCCAGAAAGATAATTCACTCTGTCTTGGATTAAGGAATTCAGGGAGTCCACGAGTTTTCCAACACTGTAAGCAAAAATTCTTGCAAGGGAGACTCTGTGGCCATCCTCAGTGCTCACAAGAGTCATTCCAGAAGACAAAAAAACGCTGAGCTGAAAGTTAACACAAAGGGGACCCTTGGAGCTGGCCAGTGTGGAGTGAGTAGTCACTACCTGAAACCAGGAGGCTGAATCAAGCTCAGGCAGTAGGACATGTGTTTGTGCACAAGAGGTGACCTGGTGTTTGGAGATGGCATCCTAACTATGCAGTAGATGGCAGGTCTACTCCTGGTGCTCGAGCTCGCTGCTGTTATCTGCTGGGCACTGGCACTCATGTCACTCCCCAGAGACAGGTAGCAGCCTTTGTGAGTGGGGATGTTTGCACAGTGGGCCAGTGCCCGCATCTTTCCCAATGGACACGTGGTTCATTAGTGGCAGAGTAAAAACAGGACCCACTTTGAACAGGATGATGAGCTTGTGCCCAGCTCCTACATGGGTACCTCAAGGGAGTTCTGGAAACATCACCAATGCCAGGGGATGATTGGGAGCAGGGCAGAGCAGCTTGGCAACCAAGGCAGCACCATTCTCCACCCTGAATTCCTTTTCCTACTAGAAGACCCAGAGGGCCGGGGGAGGGGGGGAATTCAGTGCTGTTGTCTTGGGTTTTAAAAAACACCCTTCACGTCATCTCTCCAGAGTTCATTTTGTGGGGGTATAATGTGAACATCTCAGCGCCTTGGGAGCTTCCCAGCTGTCCCAGCTATTTTCCAAGACCACCCACCCAGAACTTGGAGTGGGTTCCTTCCTCCCCAAAGTCAATTTCCCAGAGAGCAAGCTATGTAACAGGAAAGGTCCTCCTCTCTGCTTGGTGGTTTGCTTGCCCAACTGGATATCTCCATTCCTGTGGGGCAGAAAGTGGATGGCCAGACCCAGTGAGATGTGGAGGAGCATCCTGGCTCTGAGGAGAAGCACGTGGAGCTGTGTGATCCTCTGGACCCTCTGAGGCAGAGACAGACACTGGAGTATAGACAATCCATAGGTCTGCTCTCAGAGCTGGAGACATCTAAAATGCTCTCTTCTACCCGGCATGTTCCTGTGTGGTGTGTACACGTGCAAGGAGTTACAGTAGATTGCGCAAGTGTAGATAGATGGATACACTGAATGGTGCATGAGGTGGGCAGCCATGCTATCGGCCGGCCAGCTGCCAAGTCCCACTGTCCTCCCCTGCTGGGTAGCTTGGCTATCTCTCTAAGCTGATTTGGTTTGTCCCTTCCTCCAGTAACTCCTTCCCAACTCCCCAGCGTCAAGCTGTCGTCCTCAACAACTCCTCCCTACAGCCAGGCTGTTGCTATATCCTCACTCTTCCTCCGCAGCGCATCGACTCTGAAATCTGTTCCTTTCTTGGTCTCCACCCCCTCTGTCAGCATCCCCCCCAGCCCCCCCCCCCCCCCGTGTCCCCATCTCTTTCCATGTGCCCCTGTCTCCTGATCTCTGCTTCGCTTTGCTTTTCTCTTTTCCGGCTCTGCGCCTTGCCCGGCTCACTGTTCTACTTGTGCACTGATCTTGTGTAGAGCCCTGCAAGTCTCTCCCACGGGTGCATTTACGTCTCCATGCCCTCTGCAAGTAACTGCACCAGGAAGTTTCTTTGGAGAGGGAGAATGTCTAACCCATTTCCATCCCAGCTGTGTACTCATAGGCCTGGGCTCTGGGCCCAAGCTGGAGTGGAGACATCACAGGTTCGAAAAGGTCCCCAAGGCCTGCTCGCTGAGCTGAGAACACTGGGCCTTGGGAAGAACAGCTAGGCAGGGGAACCAGTGAAGCAGCCTGTTACTAAAACAAGTGTTGGGACTGTCTCATTTGCATGTTGGGTCTCTTTTACATAAATCTGCATGTCAAGCTGGAGGCCCTGGAGCCAGGTAATGTAAAAGGATGCAGAATAAATTAATCAGCATGCCCTACTGCAGGTGTCAGCCAGCCCTGCCTTCCCACTGACAGACAACCTAGCCAGCTAGATAGAGGCCCTCAGGGTGGGGATGGTGCAGGGCAGGGAGCTCGCTTGCTGCTGTGCTGATGGGAGGCAGATGTGCTTTAAGCTGTGGCTGGCTCAAAGGGCAGCCTGCTACCAAGTCAGGCCAAGAGAAGGCTAACAACCTGGTCTAGAAGGGGCTAAGGAACCTAACTGCTGTCTGGGGTGCAGGAAATGCCAGGAGCTTTCAAAGGGCACCCAGTTCTCAGCAAGGTTGCTTTCCTGTGCCTCGGCTGCCTGAGAGTGGCTGGGTACAACTGCTCCATCTGAGGATCTCTGGGAAGACAACCTGTCCATCTTCATCCCAGCCCTCGATGAACACCGCCTCTCCTCCAAATGCGTTGGGGTGCTCTCCAGCCCTTCCTTACCCAGACACCAGATCCAGCTTCCCTTCTGGAAAACACAAGGGTGATATAGGTAGTGGGCATTTCTACTTCAGGAAACGGTGACTCCTTGGCTCCCCTGGGATTGGGAAATGGCTCTGGGAGCCCCAAGACTACAGAGAGACCCTTCCACCCACAAGAGGATGGAGCAGGTCACTAGCACCAGAGCTGAGACCTGGTTCCACTTCCGAGGCAAAGGTGACAAGCCACAGCCTCCCAGCCTCTCCAGACTCTTCCACACTTTGTTTAGAGGGGATCCCCAAGTATACACCTGCAGCCAACTGTGGCTGCTCCATCCTCCTCTGGGCAGGAGGATGGCTGTGGTGCTGGTGGGCCTGGCCCTGGGATGTGCGCCATCTCGGGGACAGGAAGGGAGGGGGTGGGGGTGGGCAGAGCGACATTGAGTAAAACAGGAACTGGAATCCCAACACACTTCTGCCTGGGTCCTAGGCTAGCTACCACTGCCAGCCCTGTGACCCAGAGCATGACACTTGGCCTCTCTGAGCCATGTTTGCTCATCTACAGAAGAGTTTCTCCTCATAGTGCTCTTGAGAGAGATGCAGCATCTCACAGCACGCCTAGTGCAGATGGGCATCTCTAGTCGTTTCAGTACTCTCACTGACCCAGGGATCGCTACCAGGTGGCCTGCGTCTGAGGAAGGGGTGGGTCTCTCCCGCCACCTTCGCCTCTTTCTACTGTTCGCTCCCATCCATTCTCTGCTGGATCCAGGGAACATTTTAAAGCACAAATAGTATCAGGCCACACCCCCTGCTCACACCTTACTGGCTGACCTTCTTGACAGGGCTTTCCCAGGCTTTCTGGGATCTGGTTCCTGCCAATCTTGTCCCCATCTTGTCCTCTCATCCACCCAGCTTGTCACCTGCACTGCCCGTAGCTGAGAGCCCCACTCTCCTCCGGGTCCTGCACAGAACTTCCTGATCTCAGCTGCCCTTTCCCCTCAGTGGTGCAGAAATAGCTGCCAGGCCCTCTGCCTTCTTACAAAGTCTGGGAGGGCAGTCTGGAGGGCCTCACATCTCAGGGGTCTGCTTGAGAAGTAAAAGAGGAAGCCCAGAGAACCTAGGGTGACACTCCCCAGGCTCCTCCAGACTCCGCTTAAATGTGAAAGGAGCCACCACCAACTCACCTTTGCCAGCGAGGGCCTCATAGTCTTGGCATTAATCACCTCTCCAAATGAGTACTGAGGACTGACTTTCAAGCCACACAAAGTCACCTCCTACTATGCAAGCATCTGGGGGCAAGGGCTATCTCGTAACCCTACCCTTCTCCACCTACTGGCTCACTTTGTAAGGCACTGGCCTGTCGCACCTTTTAGAAGTGCAGGGCTTGAGTGTGGAAGACTGGGCATCCCAGCAGGGGCCTCTGGGGAGCTGCATATTGAAGGAACAAACGGTCTGGTGAAAGCTTGTAAAGGTCACCACCAGCCTAAGGAAAGCGCGCACACTGTGGAACCTGGAGACTTCAGCTTAAGGGCCTCTTTCTAGCCAAACAAACCTACTTAGCCTCTTTGAACCTCAGTCTTCAACAAAATAGCTCTCTCCTTCAGGCAAACACAGGCTTTGGGAGGTGATAGGTGTGAAGTGCCTGCTAACCCGGTCAACATGCAAATGTGAGCACTTGGGGCTTTGCTGTTGCTGTTTTGAGACTGGGTCTCACGTAGACCAGACTGGCCTTGATCTGAGAATTACTCTGAAGTCCTGCTCCTCCAGCACACACAAGCAGACCTGGTTTCATGCAGTGTTGTCAACCATACTAGGCAAGCATTCTACCAACTGATCTGTACCCCAGCTGCAAACTGATTTTTGTTCTGTTTTGGTGGGCACTGGGCCCCTCCCACTCACTAGGCAAGTGCTCTAATACCAAACTATACTGCCAGCTCTCATTTTATATTTTGAGGCAGGGTCTCACTAAGGTGCCCAAGTTGGCCTTGAACTCACTCTAGTCAGGCAGACTTCAACCTTGTGATCCTTCTGCCTTAGCCTTCTGAGTAGCAGGGTTGAACCTCTAAGCCAAGCTGCACCTGTTCCTTATGAGGTGGGCGGGTCCAGTGGATTGCTCCGCCCACCTCTGGCCCTGCTCACACTCTGTGTTTGATCTGCTGTGGACTGAAAGGTGGCAGGCTTACAAATATTTGTTCCTTATGGCCCGTCTTTCATGAGTTCTATCAAGCTGGCCGATAAGATATCCTGCCCTGCTGGCTGGTACTGGCACCTGGCCTTTTGCGTGGCGGGTCACCTTGTGAGCCACACTCTTTAATACCCAGAAGTCAATACAGAAGTTCTCAGTTACCGGTGGCAGGGGCACAGCCAGGGGGGCTCTGAAATTAGTTGTCTTTGTTCTGACTGTGATGTCTAGAAGTGACCCAAGATTCCAAGTTAGCACTTTTCATGCCAGGTGGTGACTGGCTGTGCACTCAGGCCACGGAGCACTGAAGCAAATGGCTTTGAAAAGACTTGAAGTGACAGTCTCCTTTAATTATGCACAAAGTCTCCAGATCTATTTCAGCCTTTGAAAAGTGAAACCCAGGAAGGCAGGTTCCCCGACAGAGGGGAGAGGTCCGTGCCATGAAGTTCCCACCACCGTTTCTCCTGTGTAATTTAATGAGTTGAGAAGGCTTATCAGCTAGGCTGCGCTGGCTCCAGACATGCTGCACCCTTCAGTCAGTAAAGGTCACATTAGAAAGGCTGGCTGGTCAGCCAGCCGCTGGCAAGGTGAGCCGGGTCCAGGTGAAAAGCCAGGATCCTGTCTCCTTGCTCAGTCACCCCTCTTCCCTTGTTCAGGCCAGACCAACACGATGTCCTCTGCACCCCCTGAGCTGTGCCTGCCCTCCTGGCTTTGAGTCTGGGGCTCCAGGGGTAGCTGGGGCTCAATGCCTGCCAACTCTGATAGCCCCAGACACTCATGCTCTCGTCTTCCTCCTTTGGCAGTCTCTCCCATATCCCAGGCTGGACTGGAATGTACCCTGCAACAACTGAGGATGGCTTTGAACTTCTGACTCTCCCGTACCTCAGGAAGAAAGCTCACTGCCTAGACTAGCTGGCTCCCCAGTGATCTCTGAAGACTCTCCCCCAGCCAGGGACCAACCCCCAAAAGCATGTTCAGGGAATCTGATTCAGAAACAATTTAGTGAGCCCCACTTGAGGCTTGCGAGAGCGCTTCTTGAGGTGTTTGCCTTTCTCACTGTCTATCAAGCTTCATATCTGGAAGATGTACTTGGTTAGACACAGTGCACCCTATTAAATAGATTTTCCCAGTAGTCACCAGATTCTAGAACAGAACGAAATTGCAGGGTCAAGGAACCCAAACCCCTTTCAAAGTAAAAGAAATAAAAAACGGTTTCAAACCGTTATTATGTAGCTGACCTTAAAAGCATGCCCTTTCTGTCCCCCTTACCTCCCTGAATGCTGAAGTTACAGGCACAGCTACCACATCAGCCCTAACTTTTCAGTTTTGGAGGTGGTGGTGTAGAACAGAGGCTCCTGTAACTCGGGGCGGCCTCAAGCTCACTTTATAGCCAAGAATGACCTTGCATTTCTGTAAATATTCTGTCTCCCTAGTGCTACAATTACATGGATGCACCACCACACTTGTTTATCCAACCCAGGGCACCTGCATACTGAGCAAGCATTCCACCAGTCCCTTTCCAAAAGTCTAACAGCTGCGTTCCATCCACCCTTTTATAAGTGGCTAGACATATAAGGGGCTTCAGGACCAGCCATGGTAATATCAGTTGGAACAGCTAAAACCCCCGATGAGGAGATATTCAGAATGTAAAGAGAAGAACAGGGGACAGAACCCTTCAGGAGGGGAGGGAGGGAGGGAGGGATGGCACACGACAAGCAGAATGGAGAAACAGTTCTCTGGGACATAGCCATGCCCAAGAATCCCCTCTGTGGTCATCCCTATCAACATCTGACCAGATCCTGCTCCTGTCAAAGGAAAGGACGTGCAACTGGACATTATACCAGTTAGGAGTGGGGCCCTTGAGTCTGCCTGAGTTCAAATGCAGTGTGGGAGAGCCAACCACACTGCTCCGCCCTCTCTGTGCCTCAGTTTCTTCAGCTATAGAACGGACACAACAGCAGGCCGATAACAGATTGTGCTTGCAACCTGCCTGGCAGTTGTCACCCTAGGCTACCGGTTCTCAACCTTCCTAACTCTGCAACCCTTCAATATAGTTCTTGTTGTGGTGACTCCCCCACCCCCCACCCCCTTAAAATTATTTCATTGCTATTTCATAACTAATTTTGCTCTGTTATGAGCTGTAATGTAAATATCTGATATGCAATCTCTGCCAGGGTCTGGAACCCTTGAGAACTGCTGCCCTAGATTTTAGGGCCTAAAGCATAAGCTCCACAAAGTCAATGGCTGCACTTCACTTCCTGCTGGATCGTGAGGGTTTCAGTCAACACAGCCAGCTTCTGTTTGTGTTTGTCATTACCTGTCCCCAGGTATTACTCTTTATACGGCCTGGGGTTTTCCTGCTCTTTCTCCATCACCTCCCCTGACTGTTTTTGGTCATGGCCAGTTTTGCCTAATTCCCTGTCTGCAGGCGTGGCTCCCGCACCCTGCAGGCTCAGATGCTGGGCTTCCGCCTCTCCCACCTGCAGGGGGAGTGGAAGCACCACCCAGCCTGCCCGTCCCTGCCCTCGCTGCCCATCCCCCTCCCACCGCTGTCCAAAGTGCCATTCCCTTTCCGATATTTTAAAATCCTGGCCATGGTCCCCTGACATACTGGGCTCTGCCTAATAAGTCAGGAGTGGCAAGGGAAAAAGAAATCCACATTGCTTTTCCCTAAGAAGGTTGTCCACTTATTTTTGTTTTGTCTAATTCAGAACTGCCTGATGTAATTCCCTTCTGCTCTGACAAATGGGACCCTCAGCAAAGAAGGAAACAGAGCCAAAGCAAGAAGGGAAGGGGCCAGAGGCTTTCTGGAGGGTTATGAGGTTCCCACCAGAGTGCAGGCAGCTGGACAGTTCTCTTCTGTCTTGGGGCCTTCAATTTCAGGAAGACAAAACACCTTCTTCTGAGTGATTCTGGCAGGGCTGGCTTGACTGTTTTCTCCCCGTTTGCCTCTGCTTCCTGAGGCAGCACAGAGAAGGCACTGGCGCCTCCTCCCACCCAAGGGTTCACCATAGAGGAGGCAATGACTGCTCCCTTCCACCTGAGGGTCCAGGATAGAGAGGTCCACCTTGGAGACAGTCCCTTCATCATCACAGACACCCGCTCACCTTGTATTTTCTCAGTGACTAAGGATTTGCCTTCACTTTGATTTAGTGAAAATCAGTAGGATTTAGGAAAATGTAGGTAATTCAACGAAGGCTGGAAGGGTTGGTGCCCTTCCATAACCTCAGCATTCAGGAGGCCAAGTAGGAGGACTGCCACAAGTTTGAGACCAGCTTGGTCTATTTAAGCGTTTTCCTATATTGTTCTATTATTAATTAAAAACTTGGGAGTCAGATATTGTGGTAAAAACCTGATAAATCCTCTTCATACTTCCCACCTGAAAGGCCTGCAAATCTCTCTAAGCCCCTCCCTATATCTTCCTGTGTACCCCACCCGTACCCCTACCCCGTCTGGCCCCTCCAAAATCTTTATGGCTAATTCCGGTCCGACAATCACTGACTCCACCTCCTAAGTCAAGGTAAACTTTATTATTAGCAGTCTTGGAGTGTCAGTGCTAACAAATATCCTGCAACATTCTATGTAGCAAGTTTCATGTCCACCCAAACAGCAAAGCAAGATCCTGACTCAAAAAAGTAGAATAAAATAGGTAACATGTGCCCACAGGCCCGGACCTGAGCGGATCAGATGATGCCGAGTAATAAATCGCTGAAGGAAGGAAGGAAACAGTAGCTGGGCACAGTGGGACCCAGAGTAGTTCAAGGTCAGTCTCAGCTACATAGAGGGTTGAAGCCTGGCCCGCATGACACCCTGCGTCAAGCAAACAAACCAACAGATGCACAAACAGGCAGAATAGAAACTAGGAATCAAAACAGGAGCTACAGCCTTTGCCATTGAGCTAAGGGCTGCCAGAGGTTAGACTTCTGCCACCTATATGGGAACTGCAAAGTAAAATTCTCAGTAGCAAGCGCCTGCTGTTGCTCTACGTGTCCTTTAATACAGACAACTGAAAAAGCAGGAACAAGAAAAACAAACCCGATTCTGTTTACTTTCATGTCTGCGGTGGCTGAATGAAACCGCCCCCCCCCCAAGCTCATATATGTGAGTGCTTGGTCACCAGGGAGTGGCACTGCTCCAAAGGATTAGAAGGATTAGGAGGTGTGGCCTTGTTGGAGGAAGTGTGTCACTGGGGAGTAGGCTTTGAGGTTTCAAAAGGCCAAACTAGCCTCTCTGTCTCTCTGCCCACAGGCCAGGACATAGCTCTTAGCTGCTGCTCCAATGCCTGCCTGTCGCCATGATTTCTGCCATCATGGCCATGGACTAACCCTCTGATAGTGTAGCCCAGCCCCAATCAAATGTCTTTGGTTTTTTTTGTTTTGTTTTGTTGGGTTTTTTTGTTTGTTTGTTTGTTTTTTTTTTATAAGTTGCCTTGGTCATGGTGGCTCTTCACAGCAATAGAACAGTGACTGAGACAAACCCTTTGTAATGACAATCAAACAAGAGTCCGATGAACTAAATAAACAGGGATGTTAGGTCTGTGCAATGATTTTAAATTGTGTTATTATTTGGAGGGGAGTGGGTGGGCACATGCATCACAGCACACACACAGAGGTCAGAGAATAACTTCAGTCAGTCTCTCTCCTTTACCTCTACAGACACTCCGAGGGAGGAGCTCTGCGCGTAGGCGTGCAGAACATGTACCTTTATCTGCTGCCTTCAACTTTTTTAAAAAACATTTACTTACTATTTATTATGTGTGCAATCTGCATGCTAGAAGATGGCACCATATATCATTATAGAAGGTTCTGAGCCATCATGTGGCTGCTGGGAATTGAACTCAGGACCTCTGGAAGAACAGCTTGTATTCCTCTGAGCCATCTCTCCAGCCCCCGGCTGAAGTCATCTGACTGGGCCCAGGTAAGTGTTAACGTTGATCTCCTGCTGTCTGAGTGCAAATCTTCTCACCAGTACCCTGAAATCCAGCAGGTGGCAAAGTGTCTCTGACCACAGCCATAGAACCTTTGTGAGAAGAGAGGTCTTATGTTCAGTCTGGAAGAGGAAGAGACAGGTCTTGGTGTGACAGACTTGGTCCTCTCTGAGGTGCACAGCTCAAGGCTAGGGTATGAAGCTACGGGGTCCTAGAGCTGGAACCATGTCCATAGGCAGAGCCCAGAACAGCTCAGGGGAGCTGGTGTGTAAAAGCTAGTGCCCAGGGCTCCAGGGCTCCCGGGCTCCATGCATGGCCTACCACTTTGTCTCAGGCCCTCTACCTCATCTTTACTTGATATGGTGTCTACTGTCAGCCTGTTTCACAACTATCTTACAAATCTAAGAATGCCCCCCTTCTCTGGGCACCGAAATCACCTCAGTTTCTGTAGCTGAATCCTGCCCAGGGCCTCAGGTACTCACTGGAGCACCAGGCCAGGGGACTGGCTGGGAGGGGCGTGTGAAGAGAAGGAGAGTTTGGATGATCTTAGATAAAATCGCCTCGGTGACATCATCGAGATTGAGACTCCGCACTGGTACTGATTTACTGACCCTGTGAGATAAGCCAAGACCACCAGTTGTGAGCCTCGTGACCCCTGCCTCAGCTTGGTTCTTTTGACTTTCAGATGCCTGTGGCCTCTGAGGAGGGAGAGCAGGGAAGGTGGCTCTAGAAGAATCGGCATTTTCAAACTCCCAGCAGCACCTCGGCCCAGGCAATCCTGGCTTTGCTCTCCCCCCTGACTCCCAGGGGCCTTTTTCTTGCTTCTGGGAGGCTCAAGGCTCCGTGACCAGCCGGCCATGCTCTGGCCTGGGAGTGCTGACCTTATCACAATGGGCATTGCTGCTTTCTGTGATATTCTCTGTTCCATCCTGGGTCATTGTCACAGGGGCTGCACAGAAAACAGAAAACAATTGGCTTTGGTCACCTGAACACTATCAGTATTTGCCTTCCTGCCTCAGGCAGCAGGCTCTGGCGCACAGGTGATGACGGTATGTGTGACTTCACCTGGTTACCCAGCCACCTGCATCCCAGAAAGCCTGGCCCTTGCCTGCTCTTGTCCATCTCAACAGAAAGTTCCCTTGGGAGTGCGTTTATCTGTACCCCATCTTTCTGGGCAAACTCGACCGCAGAAAAGCTGTCAAGCTTTTAAAAATAACTGATAACCTACAAGGGTGCACAGATGGCACCGTCATCTAACTCCAGGCACTATGGGCTGGAGTGTAGCCCCATGCATGAGACCCTAGGTCCCATCTCTAGCATGGCAAAATAAAGTAAATGAAGATTTTGAATGATAATCCCTTTAATCCATGCATTCAGAAGGTAGAGGCAGGCAGATCTCTGTGAGTTCAAGGCCACCATGATCTACAGAACAAGTGCCAGGAAAGTCAGGGCTATGTCGAGAAACCCTATCTTGAACATAAACAAACAAATAAACTATTTGTACAGAATCCCTAAGTAGGGTCAGAGAGTAAGGTTTCAAGTCATCCTTACATTGAAACAAGGAACTAAAAATCAAATTTAGTGGCAGCAAATAGGAACTCAGGGAACTCAAACCGCTAACTATTCAGCTGGGTGGTTTCAGTATTTGGGCTGGAATCTGTGTGTGCCAGGAATGCGGCACACACTCAGCAATCACAGGGGAGTGAGGCTGGTCATGTGAAGTTCCCACGGAGCAGGTAAACAGACAGTGTTCTTAGCATCGCTGACCCAACACGGTGGCATCCACATGACCAGACGGTACACAAGAGAGTGAAGCAGCAGCATGTGGGAATCTAGAATTCAGACAGATGCCGGCGATGAAAGAACCAAGCAGGTTTAAGACCAAATTTAAGAACAAAGAAAATATTTAAAGGGAACACGAACACTATTTTTAGTGCTGGAAGGGCTGTGCAGGAGATGAAGCAGCCCGACTCCAGAGGACAAAGTAGGCCCATGGGAACAGAGAAAAGGCTCTGGTGGCTCAAGCGAGGCACCAGTGGGGCTGGTGCAGAGACAGCACTCATACTCAGCAGAGGACTCCAACACTCTGATCCAGGGTGTCTATCACAACCGGTTCTTCCCCACACACACGCATGCGCCCAACACTCTGCCGCTGGACTTTGGCAGCGTTTCTCAGCTGTTTTTAGACCAAGTTTTAAGATTTCAGATAAAGGGCTGGGGAGATGACCCAGTAGGTAAGATGCTTGCCATGCAAGCCTGCAGACCTGAGTTTCATCCCCAGCACACATATGTTAATAATAAAAAAGATTTAATTAAAGAGAAAAATTCTAGGAACAATTTAGGAGGAAGACAGTGGATCCCTGGGGCTCAAGGGCCAGCTGGCCTAGCCATATCATTAAATTCTGGTTTCCAAGAGAAGTCCTGTCTCAAAAACAAACAAACAAAAACAAACAAACAAAAAAAACAAGGTGGAGAGTGGTTAAGGAAAACATTGGATGGCAACCTTTGACCTCTACACACAAATATACACATGTGCACACAACAGTACATGCACTCAGACATGAACACATACAAAAATAAAATAAGACAAAATTTCAAATAAAAGACACAGCTCCTGGGGATAACCTGGGTCCAAATCTTGACTTTGTTGACTTTTTAGCTGTGTGACCTTGAGCAAGTCAACCTCTCTGGTCTCTATTTTACTAGTTAGCATGGTAGGGATAATTATAGAGTTGTTAGGAGGATTAAATAAATTAGCCTTTGGGAAGCAGTCGGAACACTGTGGGTGCATCACATTGTAAATGTGCTTGTTGCATTCAATAGGCATATCTAAATGGCTGAAGACATATGGTACAAGGTCCTCTTTACCTGCTCTGCAGCAGCATCTCTAGCTGTAAAGTCAAGAGCCCAGGGGCAGCAAACAAACAAACAGAACTACAGCAATCGCAGGCACACAGTCTGCTTGACCCAGACATGGAGTGACCCTCCCTGCTGTCAGGGTGGCCCACTCCCCCCCCTTCCTCTGGAGCTCCGAGCAGTCTGAGTGCACCAGAGGGCAGCCTGTGTTTGTTCCAGGGAGACACGGGGTCTGTGCCTCTCCTTGCTTGTAACTGTCCGCTTGGCTTCTCTACGTATTAGCCCAAATTAGTAAAAGGACTCGTAAAAGCATTTACTAGGCTCAGACAGCAGAGCCACTTTCTCTGGCTGCAGGGCTTGGCAGCCACAGCTGCTGGTGCTAAGGGCTGAAGGAGGTGCCCATTGCACCCTGAACCCAGCCAGGTCCCAGCCAGCCAGCCGTCTCCCCCAAAGGACCATCGCTGGGGAGGCTCTGCCGTGGCACACCGTGGCGTGCCAGGTGGAACTCTCATCGACTGCTGCTGCACAAAAGGAAAAGTCCCGTAGTCAGACTTGATATTCAGGTAGGCCTGAGTATCTGAGGCAGGATCTCCCCATGTGTGAGCCAGGCCTCGAACTCCTAATCTTCCTCCATCTGCCAGCTTTTCATCTTCAGGATGTCTAGCCCATTTTGCAAAGAGTAGAAAGGGAGCACGGAGGATTGGAGCTGGCTCACGTAGAGGACATAGGGCACACTGCCTGGAACTGACCAGAAGCCTGCATTACCCCCATCTAATCCCACAGGATTTGGGTATAAAAAGAATGGGTGAGGCCATCCCCATGGGGCGGGCAAGAGCGTGATCATTGCCATCACGTCTCTAAATTATTATTGTTGTTATTATAATAACTAGTGGGTTGAGTTGAGTGGGTGGTGGATGCCAGATAATTACTAAGACCCCCAAATTAAAGTGTGCAGTCTTAACTTTTCCACGGCTGCTCAAAGAGGAAAATGAAAGCTGGCCTCGGGGAGCTGGGGAGGAGCCCTAATCGGGAGGCAGAGAGCTAGGCTGGAACAGCTATGAAGAAGGCCAGGCTAAGGTTGAGAAAGCTGGTGTGAGACCTTAGGATCCTGGGCTACAGAACATCCTGTGTGCCCTGGGATCACAGACTGCAGAGAATGTGCCCTAGAGCACCGAGAAGACGGCCACACCGCCCAGGGGCTGCACCGAGATGGCCACACCGCCCAGGGGCTGCACCGAGAAGAGGGCCACACCACCCAGGGGCTGCACTGAGATGGTCACATGGCCCAGGGGCTGTCCTGCATTTGCACTCCCTCATTACTGGAACCTTAGATTCCTTGGTCATGAAGTGGAAAGAGTACTCACACCTGCCTTGAAGGGCTATGGTCAGCAAGTAAGGGCTGGAGGACTCTGAGAAGTCAAGAAAGCTGGGTCTTTGTCCCCCTCAACTTTGGCCAGGACCACAGACTCCCTTGGCATCTGGGTGACATTAGGAGTCAAGGCTCTCTACTGAGTTCAGTAGAAATGCTAGACTTAGTTTCCTCCTGCTTAAGACAAAGCGACAAAATCTCTGCCTTTGGCCCCTCCCTGGCCCTGAGGACTGTGAGATGGACAGAGATACTGTCCTGGGAGGCAGGGTGGGAGCTAATGACAGTGGGCTCTGTTATTATTGTCATTACTGCTCTGTCCAGCAGGCAGCAGGAGGTGATTCACAGTCTGCATTCTGAGGCCTGTCAGGACCTGCCTGCCAGGATCCCAGCCGTTCCCAGCTCTCTGGCAGCTTAGGGGCCCTCCACTAGAGTACAAGGAGGTGTCAGATTTAGGCAGTCAGGGTGTCCAGCTCTGAATCAGGAGCAGCAGCAATAGCAGGACTCAGGCAAGAGGTGGCAGGAGCAGGCTACCGGGGGCTGTGACTCTAGCTCCTAGGGAGATGGTGACTCCTTCCAAAGAGTCAGGGAGGAAGCAAGAACATGGGCCTGTTGGGCTCCTCTCTACCGGGAGCCCATTCAAGGGCCAGCCCTGCCCTTCTGGCCTGAGAAGCCTCTAGAACAGTGTTTCTCAACCTTCCTAATGCTGAGACCCTTTAATACAGTTCCTCAAGTTGTGGTGACCTCCAACCATAAAATTATTTCATTGCTAATTTGTAACTATAATTTTGCAACTGTTATGAGTAGTAATGTAAATATCTGATATGGAGGTTATCTGATAGGGGACCCCCAGAAGGGTTGAGAACCCAGCTCTAGAAGCTGGGTAGGGTGGCTCTTGCACTGCCCCCTCAGCAGGGGGCTCCTGGCTCCCACCACCCGAACACTGGCTGCCCCTGTAGACACAGCAGAGGTCAGGGCTCCTCCTAGCTGGGGCTTAGGGAGGAAAGGAGATTGCAGTGTAATCTCCCAGACCACAGGGTGGGAGTTCACAACATAGGAGCTCTGTCCCGAGGAGGCATTGAGGCCGGGGTCAGTGCTGGGTGGGGACCAGTCACAGCTCTCCCTCCCAGGTCTCTGCTGTGGTTCCTCAGCTGTCGGAGAAAGTGACTTGAGTTTTCTTTTAACTGAATCCGGGAGGGATCAAATGTGACTCGCATCAGTACACAGGAAATATGAAGGCCGGAGACTCCATGACAGAGGGCAGGCCCCAGTGCAGACCCTGGGGTCTTCCCGGGTACCTCTGTCCGTTCTGACTGAGAAGTAACAGTGGTGTCTGCAACCAGTTGCTAATGAAGTGGGGGGAGATGGAGGCTCTGGCCTCCCCTCCAGGCCGAGGCACGTTTCCACACGGCCTTTCACGGTCATGGCTGTTTGGGCATCACTTGCTTTATCCATTGCTCTGGAACTTTGTGTTGTTGTTTTTCTAGACAGGGTTTTTCTCTGTGTAGCCCTGGCTGTCCTAGAAATCTGTAGCCCAGGCTGGCCTCAAGCTCACAGAGATCTGCCTGCCTCTGCCTCCTGAGTGCCGGGATTAAAGATGTGTGCCACCACTGCCTGGCTTGATCTGATACTTAATGCTGAGAGTTTCATTAGATCCCAGGAATCCAGAGACAGAATATGTCCGGATCCTTGATGGTACCCTAGATTAATAGTATGCTAGAGTTATAGACTAGTGATCAGGGATACAGAAGGGTGGGTGAGCTCCCAGGAAATGTGGAAGGGTTCCAGATACAGTGGCATTTCAATGGGTTTTGAAGGGTAAGCAGGAGTTTGCTAAAGCAGGGGTGAAAATAAAAGAGGTGCAGTAAATGCAGAGAAAGTGGGCACGGAAGAGCTGGTACAAAGAGTTCTGTGTATTCAGGAATAATAAATAGTTGGACAGGCTGGAAAGACAAGCTCACAGTTAAACATACTTGCTGTACTCCTAGGGGCCCAGGTTTGGTTCCCAGCACCCATGTTAGTGGCTCAGAAACTCCCAGCTCCAGGGACTCCAATACCTCTTCTGAACTCTGTGGGCACCAGATCTCATGTGGTCCATGCAGCAGGGTTGGACCACAGTGCTCCCGTTTCCTGGTCTGACCCAGCTCTGTCCGACCTGACCCCCAGCTGCACTCCAGAGTGTCATTAATCTCCCTCTCAGGCCAGGGCGGCAAGCCTCCCTGCTTTCTGACTGGTGGGCTTTGCAGCCCCTGCTCTGGGAGCCTGGAGTATGATGGCATGCTTCCGTTTGCCTAACTAGAGAAAGAGGGCTCTCTGGCAGAGGACAGAGGTGCATTTTGGGAGTGACAAGCTTGAAGTGGGACTGAGTGACGTCTGACTGACCACTTCTCCTATCTAGAATATTCTCACCCGCAAAATGGGGACCTCGGGCCTCTCTGGGCAGGAGTTCAAAGGGATCACATGTGCCAACCAAGGCAGGGCAAGATGGGTGAGAGATGCAAGCAGAAACACATTTTACTGCTTCTTCTGAGATTTAGCTTCCGGAGAGACAGGAGCAAAACAAAGCAGCAGCTACAATGAAGCTCTACACTGTGTGGCAATGACTCAGGAGCGTGGCAGGAGGGGAAGGCGCCCCATCCCGAAGGGCCAGAGGAGCCTCCATAGTGGAAGGAGATAAGCACTTCATATTCCCGAAGGAAAGACTGCAATGTGGGCTGTCCCCTGAAAGCCTCAGACGGGTGACTCTTCCTGACCTGGGCCAGGCCGACCAGGTTGCAGACTCACTCACTGCCCAGCCCGCAGGGTGGCTGTGGAGCTGGTTGGTGGAGTTGGCTCAGGGAAGACTATTTTGTATCTGGCTTCAGGAATGACTAATGAATGAGCTGTCTCCACTGCGGGAGAATTATGCCACTTAAGCAAAACCCGGCTGGCCGGGAGCTGGGCGGCTCAGAGATAGCGAATAGGAAACGCCTGTCAGGCTGATGCTTCAAAGCCAAATATACTCTCTGCGTAGCTCTCTCTGTTTGCTAAGTTTACTTTATGCAAAATATAACTCAGCTGAAAATATGTAGATGGCAATGAGCTAGCTCCCTCCCCCAGAGAAGCCGGAAGGCGGGGAGAAGAGCCATCCTCAGGCAGCCTGCAGGCCTCTGCGCAGGCCTCAGGGAGGAGCAGCCAGCCTTTCTCCAGAACCAAAGACAGGGTCTGTTCGATAGAGCACAAGTACTGTGGGAGAACAAGGGAGCTAAAAATGGGGAACTGGCCTAGGTCACTTCTAGCAGCACTCAGGACACAGTGGAGGCAGGCGTGTCTATAGGTTGCTGAGAGACCTGTGCATAAGGATAAGATAATCTTGAAAATAGACAACATGGATTTCTCAGTCCATGGTGCAGAGGATGTTCTGGAGCACAGAGCAAGGCATGCATGCAGCTCCCTGGGGAACAGTCCGAAACCAGTGATCCATAGTCCTGGTGGTGGCTCATACCCTTTCCCACTTAGGTTTACCCTTGGGGAAGGAGATGGGATAAGGTGACTGGCTCCCAAGAAGCAGTCGAGGTGGGAACAGACCAAGTGATCCTAAGAGGCCATGTAAAGTACAGCCAAGGCAACTTCTCTTTCTGAGCCTTGGCCCCAGTCTAAGACAGGGACAGTGGTTGCCAGTCCTAGGGGAACAGAGGTGACATGTAGCATGCTCACCTCAGTACCTGGCACACTTCATCCCTCTGCTAAAGGGGGCAGCTATATCTTTATCTCCAGGCCTTACAGATGCGTTCTTAACAGGCTAGGCACCGGTAAGCTGAGGCTAGGTACCATTTCATTCTCTCTTCAGGCAGCTCTCCCCACCACACCATTTAACCCCGTGTGTCCCCATGCTGTATAAAGATCATAAGGAAGGGTTAGACAGATAGCTCAGGCAGTAGTTGCATTAATATGCGAACATGAAGAGCTGACTTCAGACTCCCAGAATCAACGATTTAAAAGAACTACATTGGGAAGCCCTGCCTTCTCTGCAACAGGAGGCTTCAGTGAGCTCAGGGAACTCTGAGGGGAGGGAGGCCCTTTGTGCTGTAGAACAAAGAATCACACGCAGGCTGGTGGTGGTCTACACCTTTAATCCCAGCTAGGAGGCAGAGGCAGGCAGATCTCTGTGAGTTTGAGGACAGCCGGGTCTATAGAGCGAGTCACAGGACAGCCAGAGCTGTTAGATAGAGAAACCCTGTCTCAAAACAAGCAAACAAACAAACAAAAACCCAACAACAACAACAAAACACAGAAAATGACAAGCTAAGCAGGCACAAGAGTGAATGATGGTGGTGAGTCTGGATACAGAGGGCTCAGACCCTATGCAGACCTTGTATGTGGAGGCCCAGTGCCTGGAGCTGCCTCAACTGGAGTGGAGGCCCACTTCAAGAGATGTTGCAGGGAAGGCAGGGGTGTGTCCCCTGAGAGAGGGGGAAGGACTAGGTAGGACTTAGAGCTTGTAAGCGGGTTGAGACTTAGGGGTTCATTCTGTACAAAGGTCAGAGCAAGCAAGCAAAAAAATTGCAGGATTTAGGGAGGTCAGGAAAAGGTCGGATTCTCGAGGCAAAATAGGTAAGACTGGGCCCCAGACTGGGACAGCTGGGGAGGTGGACCCAGCCATCGGGATAAGGCTTTGTCTCATTACTGCCACGGCCCGGTGAAGCCAGGCAGAGGAACTGAACCCTATTGGGTCACCTGAGAAAGCCCAGTGCAGTACAGGACAAATTGTGGCAAGAGGACAGCAGTGTGGCCGTAGGCAGCTGGATCGGGTGGAGTACAGTGGGGTGGGGGCTACCGGACTCAGCTCTCGGGGAGAAGGCTTTTGGACTCAGATGAGCTTGACTCCTATCTGCAACCACAGCATGACATCTCTCCACTTTCCTCTCTGAAGAGTGAACATAGTCATAGCACTTTCCCAAAGATGCAGACAGAATGAGGCCACTGTGGAGCTTCTGAGGAACCCATGTCCATGCGGCCAGACCTATTCTAACCACAACAGTTCACCCTGGGTGGGCTTCAGAGGCATCCCAGGCAGGGAGCATGTGGCTGAAGCCCGAAAGGGGAAAATCACAGTGGTTGTGACAACATAGAAACCCTATTCGCCCTGCCCCCCAACTGCCTATCTGTGAGTCCTTCAAACTTCAGTATCCTCGCCTGTCCAGGGGAGGTATTGACAGCAGCCTTGCAGGGAGATTCAATGAGAGAGAGGCTTGTGCAGAGTCCATCCAGGCAGTGCCTAAGCAATTGCTACGCCACGGTCTTGGTGGAACCATGTGGGCCCAGAGAGTAACGGAGCCCAGGGCTCACCTCCCCCTCTCCTGACTGAAGAGCTTCAGCAATGTAACATTTTTGCCCTTGCAGAAGTAACAGCAGCCAAGCCAAGGGTACACAGAAGGCCCTGGTAGGCTGCCCCAATGCTCTCTGACAGACCCCTCCTGCATGCAGAGGGTTGACTCAACCAGGCGAGCCTTGTGGTGAAAAGTAGCAATGGCTCTAGCTGGGAGGGCCTGAGAAGACAGGACTGAGGGAGCCGGAACAGAGCGGGGAGGAGATGCTTGTATGGGTTCAGTAAGCAAACAAGTGATTGTCTTAGTCAAGGTTCCTACTGCTGTGATAAAAACACCATGGCCAAAAGCAACTTGGGGAGGAAAGGGTTTAATAAGCTTACACTTCCACATCATGGTCATCATTATAGGAAACCAGAACAGGAACTCAAACAGGGCAGGACCCTGGAGGCAGGAGCTGATGCAGAGGCCATGGAGGAGTGCTGCTTACTGGCTTGCTCCACACGACTTGCTCAGCCTGCTTTCTTATAGAACCCAGGACCATCAGCCCAGGGATGACCACGCCCACAATGGTCTGGGCCTTCCCATATCAATCAGTAGATTTTTAAAAATACCCAAAGGCTTCCCTACAGCCCAATCTTAGGGAGGCATTTTCCTCAGTTGTGTCTCTCTTTTCTCCCATGACTTTAGCTTGTACTAACATACAACTGGCTAGCACAGCTGCCGTGTGCACTTCTATATAAGAGACTCAGTAGACAACAGGAAGAGGCAAATAGCTATGACCTCTGCATCTTCAATGCAGGTTAGTGGGGCAGTAAAGAAAGCTGTGGGGAGGCCATCCCAAGGCCAGGTGCTGGCTGGAAGGAAGCAGGAAGGAAGTCAGGCAGAGGCCTGTGGGAGAGGAATGAAGGCAGAGTGCTGGCTGCCAGGAGGAGCCTGTGTCCTGGAATGAAACAGCTCTGCTCAGCTCAGCAAGAAAATGTTAGGGTCTCTGTAAGATGAAATTAATGGTGTGTGCCATGCAGGGCTGTCGGTGACTATTAGGTGATACATGGGAATTTGTCCTCTCAACAAATGTCTTACACGTGGTAACTATCATTAGTAAGAACATTCATTGCAGAGAGTTGGAAGGAATGACAGGATTTGGGAAAGATCGGAGATGACATGTGCGTACCATTAGCAAGGTTGAGCGTCTTCTGTAGGTCTTAGCTAGGGGCTGTAGTGTGGGATGGGGGAGTCAGCTCCTGCAGAAGGGGAGCCCCATATCACCTGAGCAAGGGATGAAGATCAGTTGAGGGGTATTTAGGCCAAGTGTTTTCACCTTATTTTCTCATTTCTTCCCAGACAGATGCTCTATGGGCTCCTAGAAATCCACAATCGGAGCCAGGGACAGCTTGCCCTAGCCCTGGCCATGCTGAGGCCCCCCAGTGGAAACACACACACACACATACACACACACACACACACACCATTATCACCAGTTCTCTTGATAGAAAAGAACTGAAAGTCTCAAGAAGCTTCAGAGGATGCAGGAAATGCAGTGTGCTGTGACCAGCCCGAGAATCGTGTCCCCCCAAAGCCACTTTCTCTGTAATCTGACAGTGGAGAGGAGATGATGCTAAGAAGCCCCCACTCCACCCTGTGGGTTGCCATGACTACCCAACTTCTTAAAACAAGCAGGAACTACCTCAGCATCTCCTTATAATACAAAATAAAATTATTGCAGGCCTATTGGCAGAGACCCCCAAGGAAGGGAACCTGTTAGTACAGCTGACTCTTCAGAGTGGCTGGAGATGAAATAATATGAGCCTGGATGGATGGGCCTTCTGCTCTCCCAGCCCACGGAGCCCTGCTCTGCCATCTTGCTGGTGCTCTCTCCTCATTTGCTTGTGAAATGAGCAGTAAAAGAACTACATACCCGGTCCACGTGAAAGGATGAGGGACCTAGGTCCCACGGTGCAGTAGACCCCAAAAGGAAGCAGAGACAGGATTCATGGGAAGCCTGCTGGAGCCAGAGATCTACGAGACACACTGTTGCCTCCCTTTGTGATTGTGATAAGAGCTGGTGTTTCCAGAGCAGGGACTCTGCTAGGTCACAGAGAAAGCAAAGAGGAAGCCTGCAATCTAGGAGCATGTCCACCTGCAGCAGACCCGTGCCACTGAGCACGAGGACAGCAGGAGAGGGTGTGTTGCTTCCTTTTTCAAGATCTTCCTCCACTTCCTGGGGAGGAGTGGCCACCTTCCCTTAGCTAGGGGGGAGACGGTGGACAGGCTTCACCTTGAGTTTCACCCCTAGTGAACACACTCATTTATTGAAACAAATTACCGAAACTCTAGGACTTATTCCAAAGGGCCCAGCACTGCTTCCCTCAGCACCACACATCTAGATTTTTCCAAAAGAAAATGGTTATTTCCCTCTTTCCAAGCTGTGTTCCCTATGAACCCTGTAGGAGGCCTCCAACAGAAAGGCCCTGAGGCATCTGAACAAGTCTTGAGAGATGGACATATAGGTGTCTTATTTAGGTTTCTATTGACATGACAGAACACCATGATCGAAAGCAACTTGGGAAAAGGGGTTTTCTCTTGTTTATACTTCCATATCACAGTCGTCACTGGAGGAAGTCAGGGCAGGAACTGAGGCAGAGGCCATGGAGGAGCCCTGCTTGCAGTCACGGCTTGCTCAGCCTGCTTGCTCCTAGCACCCAGGAACAACAGCCCAGAAGTGAGCCTAGCCCTCCTTCATCAACCATCAATCAAGAACACTCACCACACGCCAATCTGCTGAAGGCATTTTCCCCACTGAGGCTTTCTCTCCCAAACTGACTCTGGCTTGTGTCAAGCTGGCATAAAACTATCCGTACAATAGGCACATAAGAAAGTGTGAAGAGAGGGTTCTAGAGTACCAGCTTCACTTTCTTCTGGATATGGAAGCTCAAGCAAGTTACCACACCATTGAGAGTCAGTTTCCTCCTTTAAAAAATGCTGGTAAGCAATAGGACCAGCTGTAAAAAATGAATGGAACAAAATCTTCTCCATGAGGTCACCCAGGGAAGAGTGCCCCAGCCATGCACGGCCAGTGAGTCCCTTATACAGAACCCTTCATAAGACCATCTTTACTATTCAGAAATGAAATATGTAGATACCATAACATATGCTTTGAAAATCAATCACAATGGAAGACAGATAACACAAAGGAAACAACAGAGTGAAACAATACACATATACATTGTCAACAACACGTGAGCAGCCAGGTCAGAAGGCCACACGCTTCTACACTGCCTCTAGGGGGCAGTACCGCCTCCTCTATAATCAGCAAGGCAGCGATAGCACAGGACGTTCTCCATGGATAGAGTCACACAGCCTCAGGAACACAACACAGTCAGCATTAGGAACTCCATCCCATATCACTCCAAATCCTGCTCTGTGTTGTATCCTGCCTTATTTTTATTTGTTTGTCATCCCTGGCAATGGCCATATCCTGATGTGAGTGTCTGGAAGAGCTGAAGGGAGAAGACAGCAAGAAAATAGTGTGAGCAACTTGGTCCACAAAGCTGAGAGTGGCCCTGTTCCTCCATACATACAAAAAGCATCAACCTGCGTAAAGGATGGATCCTATATTACTTCCCTGGGCAGGTACTGACCTCTTTTTTGTTTTGCTTTGTTTTGTTGTTTTTTTTTTTTTTTTTTTTTTTGATACAGGTTCTCTGTATAGCTTTGGAGCCTGTCCTGGAACTCGCTCTGTAGACCAGTCTGGTCTCAAACTCAGAGAGATCTGCCTGCCTCTGCCTCCCGAGTGCTGGGATTAAAAGCATGCTCGATCACACCGAACATGCTACTGAGCTCTTTAACAAGAGAATCAACCGCACTTTTTACAAGGTCATCCCCCATTTGCTCACACACCACCGGCTATGTCACAATGGTGGAGCTTCTGGTGTCTCCATTGAATGTACCTGAAGAAAAGCCACTGCCTTCTCTTCTGTGGACAGGGCCAGTCAAGGCACTGGGGTGAGGTTATCTGGTACGCCCCATTGCCAGCTAAATCTTGCCTAAGTCTCAGATCTTGTTTCCCACAAAAAGAGCCATCATTTCTAATCACCTGGAAAAGGGCACAATTCTGTACAGGAAGTGAATTCCAATGCGGACGCTGCAGGGGGACTCTAGCCTCTACTACGTGATTCCTTTACTAAAGTGGGTGCATCTAACTTCCAAGTGCCAGCCCTTGCTGCCAGCCCCTGGTTGCTGCTGTCCTGACCACACAGGGCAGAGCCCCCACACTGGCAGAGCAGTCCTGAGCCTAGGGACCAAGCCGTGGCTTGTCAAGGAGCTCTGATAAGGTGGGATTTCTCTTTCTGTCTGTTGGCCTTTTGTTTTTCCCAACTGCCGTAAAGGGTGGCCCGGAAGGATGGATCCAGTCTGATCTTAGCTGCCCTGTGTGTTTTGGGGGATGAGTTAGGGATGTTGGGTGAGAAATTCTGTCATGTCTCTAGCACAGATTCTCCCTTCTCGCTTTGCTTGGTGGGGGCACGTTTATTCTTAGAAAAAATTAGGTGACTTTCCCTTAGATACCAAACTAGATGAATCAGGAAAGGCATGGGGAAGGAGTTTGAGGGTTGTACATTAAACTCCCTTGAGAGTAATATGAAAGCCAATCTCATTGAAGATTTGAGGTTCACACAAAGCCCCACAGAGCGCATTTTGTATATCCATTTTGTCAAGAGACAAAGTGGCCAACCAATAGCTTATATGGGTGAGCCTGTGTTTGGGAAGAAGTGGCTCCAACCACACACAGGTGAGTCTGGGCACAACGCAGGCCTGACATGTGTCAAGGGGGTAGGGAAGGGGCCAAGAGAAAGAAAGAGCAAATAAGAAACAAAGCAGGAATGCTGACGACACCTCTGGGCCACTTTATCATGGCCTGTTCCCTGAGGAGTCTCTGATGGCGCTAAGAATTGTACCACAGAGGTGCCTGGGACTGTTGTAGCTTTTGAAGAGGAACTGGTGTTTCCTAATGTGCACAGGGGTGTGCCTTTCAGACGTAATTTCTCCCTGACACCTCCACCATTGGCCTCCCCAACTTGGGGCACACTTCAGGAGGATGCAGAGGGGCAGACCTCTCTACAGTGAATCTGACTCACACAGCCAGTGTGCTCACAGGTGGCTGTGTGTACATGAGAATCACCTGCCAAGTATTTAAGCCTCCACACTGGGTCCCACTGCCAGGGATTTTGGTTTAATTGGTCTGGGCCAGGCCTGGGGCACAGGTGTGCTTTAAAGTTCCCCAGGAGATTCTAATACATGCCAGGGCCGGGGATCACTTGATTACAATAGAAGAGGGCCTCAGCTTCGCATACAGATCTCAGCCACCTTTCATTTAAACATACTTCTAATAATCCATTTGTCTGGATTCTAGCTGGCATGAATGAGACGCAGCAGGACACAACACATCAGGTCTGATTACAAGGTAAAGATAAAAAGCAAACAGCACCCAGCACCCCCCTACACACACACACACACACACACACACACACACACACACACACATACATACATTTGCATGCACACACACACATACTCTAGTATGTCCTATTTACAGTAAGGCCAAGGCAATCACTCCTGGAGAGTCAGGACAGTGAAGGTTATAGTGTCTCAAGTGAGTGACACACACACTATCTGTGATGTGTAAGGCATGTGTAGACAGGTGCCATCAAGACAATGTCACTTGCTTCTTACCACAGCCCTCGGACACACATGTTAGCCCATTTTACAGATAAAGGAGCCAAGACTCAGGAGGCTCCCTCCTGACTTGATCAAATCTGAACCACCAGCAAGCTTTAAAGTCAGACCTTGTTGTTACTCTTTTTCAAACAGGGTTTCAATATATACCCCAAGGTAGTCCCAGACTCCTAATCCTCCTGCTTCAGCTTCCAGTCATGTGCCATCATGGAGGGACCACATCCGAGAAAAAATATCAAATGTGGCTCCATTTGATTTGAAAGCCCATTAGTTTAGCCCAGCAATCACATGTGTTTGGATGTGCCATATCTGTTCTGTGCAATTACTGACATTCTTCATGACCTATGCCTAGCACCATATAATCTTCGATATCCATCTGCTCAAGATGTTCTCTTTAAGAACAGCTACACATGTGCACATGAGCACACACACACACACACACACACACACACACACACACACACACACACAAATACGTGCTTTTTAACAGTGATGAAAGAACTGGGCATCCATTTGGGAAATAAATAATACAAGTTATTTCCCAGCTCTCACCATTCATCAAAATGGATACCAGATGGCTAAAGGCGGAAATGAAACCATCAAGGTACTAGAGGAAAATATAAGTGAATATTTTATAATCTTAGGATGGGGAAGGGCTTTCTAAACATGTCAACAAAAGCAGAAACCATAGAGGAAAAGATTGATAGATTTGACTACATAAAAAATTAAAAACTTATGTACATCAAAAACCAGCATAAATTGAAAAAATACTCAACCTCACTAGCATTCAAAGAAAGGCAAATTAAAACAGCAATGAGGGACTCTTTTTTTTTTTTTTCTTTGCTGATCAGATTGGCAATGATTAAAAAGGATGATAATGCTGAGAGCTGGGGAGGGGAACCAGCGCTCTCACACAGGGGTGGGGGCAGTGGGAATCACTACATTCCTTCTGGAAGACATTTTGATTCTAAGTATGAAAAGAGCCCAAGGTGGCCCACACCTTTGACCTAGTAATCCTACATATAAAAATGTATCCCATGGACAGATTTGATGTACTACACATGCATGCTCGCTTTTGGTTTGAATACTGAAAACCTGGAAGCTGAATGTTTAGCAAACTGAATTAGTCAAATAAATCGTGATATAGCACACCCAATAGAATGCAGCACCCAAAAGAGATGCCAAGGACAGTGACAGATCATTGGCACAGGAGAGAGAGTCCCAAACATCCTACATGCAGGTGTGACTCCCCTTTCTCAAAAATAACAAACCCAGGAGGAGCTTAGCTAGTTGGGAAAAAAAAACTGTACCAATATTTCAAAGGAGTACAAAAGGCTAACATTCAACTAAATCTAAAACTTAAATGCAGCCAGATAGGTGGCACACACCTTTAATCCCAGCACTTGGGAGGCAGAGACAGGTGGATCTCTGGGAGTTCAAGGCCAGCCTGGTCCATAAAGAGTTAAACTTGCCTCAAAACACACACACTAAAAATTAAAGTAGCATATGTATGTGGTTCTCATATCTATTGAGAAGTAGCTAAGTTCAGAAAGATATACTAGAAAATATTGATAGTACCCATCTCTAGTAGGTATGATTTACACTTACTTCATTTTAATTATTTGTATTTTCTACTTTTTCTGAGATGATTGCATTTCAGGTTTTTTTGTTTGTTGGTTGGTTGGTTGTTTTTTTGTTTTAAGATAGGGTTTCTCAGTGTAGCCCTGGCTGTCCTGAAACTCATTCTGTAGACAAGGAGAGATCCGCCTGCCTCTGCCTCTCAAGAGCTGAGATTAAAGGTGTGTGTCACCGCTGCTGTCACCGCCACCACTACCAGCACCCGGTGTACATTTGTTTTTATAACAACAAAGTAAAGAGAAAAACTTACCTTAAATAAACCTCAAGGTTATTATTATTTTTCACAATTAACTTATAAAACAAAATGTATTAGTGTGGTTCATGACATGTGAAAATATGCACATATTATAGATATGCAAAACAATGTATATAAGATGGCTATTTTCAAAAATAAAAATGTATGTAACTAAGATTTCAGGAAGTATGCTACCAAGTATTTGTTCGCTGTATGTGTGCCCCTGTGTGTGTGTGTCTTTCTTTCTCTTTCTTTCTCTCTCTTTCTCTTACGGTCAGCAGTATCTCTGTTCTCAACAATGAACAACATGGTCTTTAAATAATTTTTTTTAAGGCTGGGCGATGGTGGTGCATGCCTTTATTCCCAGTATTCAGGAGGCAGAGGCAGGTGGATCTCTAGTTTGAGGCCCACCTGATCTATAGAGTGAGTTCCAGGACATCGAAGGCTACATAGAGAAACCCTGTCTAGAAAAAAAACATTTAAACAGAGCCCTCAAGAAACATTCTAAACTTAGTAATAATTTACCCATCCTAGGTTGCTGTATGTGTATGGGATACTAAGTGGATGAGCTGTCTGTGCTCACTGATCTAAGCAAGCAGTCAGCCTGGCTATGGCCCTCAGCAGAGGTGGGTACTTAGCCTCTCTTTAGTTCTCTTGAGTATCCCTGAATGCCATGGTGTCAGCTGCCATGCTGAACACAACAAAACTATCTGTACTTGAAAGCCCTTTGCTCAGGCAAGGCCAGCTTCCTAAGAAAGGGTCATTTAGCAATTTGTCCTGCAGCAGGTAAGTTACAAATCTCTTGGAACAGAGAGCAAAATGGCCACAGGCAGCAAGGGTTGTCTATAAGAACATTTTTCTTGCTCAGCCCCCCCCCAACTTCTGCTACAGCCTGCTTGCTCTTTCATCCTACTCTTCTACCCAATTTGTTAAAAGAAACCTTGGGAGTGGGGATGTATAGCCTGTGTTACAGCTCAGAGAATCAAGCCATTGCCACCAAGCTTAGTGAACTGATTCTTGGGACCCTCATGGTAGAAGGAGGGAACCAACTCTGAAATACTGGCCTCTGGCATCTAGTTATGAGATTTTGAATTCATGCATCTCCTTCCCAAACAAATAAAGAAATAAAAATATAGAGAAAAAGAGGGCAACTCCAGGAAAGCCCCCTGCAAAAAGGCCAGGACAGGGCTGAGTCCTGAAGTCCACAAAACCCCCCATGCTCTTCATTGTCCCTAAGAATGTACAGCAACAGCCTCCACAATGTCTTCTTGTCCTCCATCCCTGCCCTGTCCGGCCCATCCTCCAAGTCCCAACACCCTCCTGGAAATATACTAATAATTTTGTTGCTGGGATCAAAACAGTATGTCTAACTCTACCACTGAAGTCCACCAAACAGCAGACAAAAGAAAGAACCTGTCTCCCATACTCCCAGGGCACTGAGCTGCCTGAAGCCCCTGCCAGTGGGTCCTTGCCCTCTTGGAAACCCTTTTGTTCCTTTAGAGATTCATGGGATTTTGGCATTCTGTTGCACAGACTATCTGACTTTCTTCTATTTCAAGTTGTTTAAAATTATTCACCTCAAGGAAAATTGATGCTTCTGAAGGAAAATTGTGTTTATGCAGAGGCTTCAAGTGTCCTCTTGGGAGACTACAGTGGGGTAAAATTCAAGCTCTGACAAGCAAGGCTGTTTATGGTTTGAGCCTCCCAAAGCTTCCTGGACTTTTGCTATCACTCATCACTGGGCCACCTGGACCCCTGCCTGCTCCTGATATGCCATCTTCCTCCCAGTCCTGAGGGAACACTGTCCACTTGTTGACAACCAACCCACTATCCCAAAGGCCTTGAGGGACACCATGTTATGCCCATGCTTTAGAAGCCTGGTGTTCAAATCCTGACTCCACTCTTCACACCAGACACGTTTACCTAACTTCTCCATCACATCTGTTATAGGGATGACATAGATTCAAGCTGCTCCATATGTAACCCAGGCTCCTGGACCCTTTCCCTCCCTGCCCCTGCTGAGCTGTGTATACACACCACCAATGCTTCACGTGCATTCACTGGGCCACTCTCCCCATTTCCATCAAAATCAGTGTCTCCTCACATCTCGGAAGTTCCTTGTATTTGCATACAATCTCATGATTTGGATATTATGAAATAAACTTATGTCTCTGCATTTTGTTTGTTTTTGGTTTTTGTTTGTTGTTTTGAGACAGGGTTTCTCTATTATGTAGCCATGACTGTCCTAAAACTTGCTATGTAGACTAGGCTGGCCTGGAACTCGCAGAGACCCACCTGCCTCTGTCTCCTGAGTGTTGGGATTAAAAGTGTGCACCACAATGCCTGGACATTAAATATACTTTAAATAATAGCTTCCTTTACTAATGTTTCGTTCCCTTAAAAAACTAATTAATTTGGGGGGGCTGTAGAGGTGAAGGGTGCTTCCTGCTCTTCCAGAGTTCAGTTCCTAGCACTCACCTTGGGTCGCTCACCACTGCCAGTAACCAGCTCCAGGTGATATGAAGTTCCCCTCCCCCACAAACACACAAATAAAATAAAAATTAAACTCTAAAAAAGGAATTGATCTATTCAGCGTGTGTGGTACATGCACATGTGTGTATGCACAGGCAGGTGCACTTGCCTTTGCATGCATGTGTGGAGGTCAGAGGGTCAGCTTTGGGTGTCTTCCTCTATCGCCCTCTATCTCCCCATCAACCATAATGACTGGCCAAGCCTCATCTGGCACTGGAACACATGCTACCCCTTGTTTTTACATGGGTGTTGGGGATCTGAACTCAGGTCTTCATGCATTTACCCACTGAGCCTCAGGAGTTCTCTCAGGAGTATTCTCAGCCATTCCTTTTGGTTGGCTCCAGAGGAGCTGGCTGGGAGCCGCCCCCCTGAGACCATAAACACCTCCAGAACACAGCCCGCCCCCTCCTTCCCATCGCACCTTACTCACCCAGTACTTAGAACACACCTAGTAACTGCTTATGGCACAAACAAAAGCTTCACATACATGATGTGGGTGGGGAAGGGGGAGGGGGAGCCCTCTCCAAATGAGCCGTTATGCAGAAAGGGTCATTGTTACAGGCGGCAGAGCTGGAGGCAAGCCCTTCTCCCATCCACAAGGACCAGCGCCCCCAATTACACCAGCTGGCCTCCAACTTCTGTGTGAGCCGATTAAAAAGCACCCTTTCTCTAGTGCCTGGAAACTCCTGCAAGGAAAGTTTGCTGCCCAAAGTTGGCTTTTGACTAGAGTCTTAACAAGAGGCTTCAGCAGGCTGTGTGGAGAGACAATGTCACTTCAGAGAAGCAGCTGGAAGCGGCAGTTAGAAGAATTACTTTAATGAATACATTTCCTTTCAATTGTATGGGAATATCAAGATCCCATTAGAATGGGGAAGCAATTAGAACTAATAAAGATGAATGCACAGTGCTCCGTGCATTCGGAATAATAAGCAGCCAACAAAGGGACTCCCAGACCAGGCTCTGATCCAAAGGAGCCCACAGCCAGCAGAGGGGAGCGGCCCTGCTCAGCGCTCAAAGCCACCGTGCCCTGTACATTCTGATCACGGCCTGGCCCACAAATGGCGTGAGTTGTGCCTCCGAGGTGTGGGGTGGCCCCCACCCCCTCCTGGGTCAGCCTCTTGGGGGTTGAGATGGACTGTTGGCAGCCCCTTGGCAACAGCCATTCAAGCCCAGGCTCTGGCTCCTAGCCAGCTTCTAGCCTGTCCCTCCAACTAGGCCTCATTGTGTCCAGGTGGCAAATGCCTTCTCACCAACTCTCCTTAGAGGTTTGGAGAGGGACTGGGACAGTGAGGAGGGAAGGAAGGGTGAATGAGAAGGGGCCTTCTGCCCTGTATCTCTGCTCCCCCCTCCTCCACTGCCCACAGACTGAACCTCCTCTGAGTCTGGGGTTATGTTACAGTCGGTGGTGAGTCACAGGCAGCCAAACACAGGAGTACTGTTGCTTACACAATTGCTCTTCAAACAGCAACAAACAATTTTCATTACCCAAGTCAGATCAAATCATTCGCCTGGCCATCCTGCCTCAATCCCAGCCACACAAACAGGCCTGAAGTCTCATGCTTTTGCCTATCCCACTCTGACAGCACTGGGCTCCATTCTGCCTTGGGCTTTGGGGACAGACAAAGCTTTCTCTCCTTTATTTGAGCTGGGGCCATTGCATGGCTGTCAAGACTAACAAGAGGAGCAGAGGAGACACAGGCATCTCTGCAGTGGGGCCCACTCAGCTGTGGGCCAGAATGCTTCTTAGCACCTGTGCGAAGGAGCAAAGGCTGCTGGACTCCCGTGCCCAAGTGTAGGAGGCGTCCAACAAGAAAAGCCTGGCTCACCACCAGAGTATTCTCTGGCCTCTGAGGCAGTGTCTGTACTTGACGTTTCTTTGTTTAATCTTTTTTGGCCAGACATTTTTTTTTGAACCAAGAATGTGTAAACTCATTCCGAAATGTCTGTATAAGAGGTCAGCTACACATTCATTACTGGGATTTTTCTATCTTCTATCTTCTCTTAAAACAAGACAAAAACACTTCACAATCTTATTTGAACCTCAAAATAACCCTGTGGGGTGGACAAAGCTAGAGTCACTGAGCCCAGTGATGAAACACACAGGGTGCAGCCCTGTGCGAGGTCACAGGGGGATGGGTTAAGAAGCTGCCTCAGCACACTCTGACACCTTTCCCACACCTCCACTAATGCCAGGCATTCCAGGAGACTTCACCCTGGAATTCTTTACTTCCAGTGTAACTCCTTATCCCCTCCTTAGCCACACTGTGCTAAGAACCATTGGCTATGAAGGGCCCTCAAGCAGATTCTGATCTACAGTCACCAGAGTGCTTGCTTTGCCATGCCCCTGCCAAAGAGAAGCCCCTTCCTCTCTTCCCATGGCTAGGATAAAGATGGTTTGAAAAGTTTCTAGGACATGGCAGATACAGTAAGAACTGGGGGGAAATTGCTGCTTATGCCCTTCAGTTCAGCACTATAGTGTCTAGGGACTGTCAAGGATTAAAAACAAGTCTATGCACCTACCATGCCCCCCTCCACCCACCACATGTAAAGGCCTATTCATTTAATTTATGAGTTTTTGTTTTTATAATTCTGCAGTGTAATTTGTAAGCTGTGAAATGCATAAGTAGTAAGTGTATGGTATGGCAAATTGTAACCAATGTATTCCTATAATAGAGATACAGAGAATTTTCATCTACCCAGAAGCCTCTATCACCCCTATCCAGTCAGACCTACCCACAGTGTCCATTGTCCTAATTATATCATAGATTAAATACACAGAATCCTACCATAGCTATCTCCTTGAATACAAGGAATTCATCTGTATCTATTGTGTCTTTCATTTAGTGTAATGTCTGTCAGGTTCACCCATGTAGTGTCAGTAGTCTGTTCTTGTTCAAAAAGTAAGTATTGAAAAATGAAATCATAAAATTTTCTGGTAAGTAACTGGAGCTGGAAAAAATTATACTGAGTGAGGTCACCAAGGCCCAGGAACACAAACGCCGCACATTCTCTCTCATAGGCTGATCCCAGTTCCAAATCATCTGTTTTGTGTGTTTAACTCAGAGCACAAGTGGAAGCCAGGAAACTAGAAAGGGACATTCGCTTTAAGGGAGAGGGAGAGACTATAAATAAAACAAAAGCAGAGAAGGAGAATACTGGGGGCGTGGAAAGGCTTCAGCAGGGAGGGAATGGGGAATGGGGAGGGGAACCTAAAGAACTGGGCATGAAAAAGCCATGTGGATCCCCACTGTCCCACAACCAGCTCAAATTATAATTGGAGGGGACAGTAGAACACATGTGATATGAAGAAGATGGGAGGTGGGGGGCAGGGACAACGGAGGTTAAGGTTTGAACTGGGACAGTGCTGGGTGGAGGAAGGGGATAGGAGTTAACCACAATTAAGGATATGTGGAAAAGCTTTGTGGAAACCCTTCAGTATGTAAGTTCATATCAAAGTACATTTTTAAAAAGGTAGTCAAATGTAAGTACCCTACATGGATGGCCAATGTAGCTCCCAAATCCATGGGTTATTAAATAAAAATCGCAGCTCCAGAGGCATGGAATACCTCTCTAGGAGCTATTAGTCAGGGAGGCCCCAGAGGTCTCCAGAAAAAGCTCAAGCTACTGCCTTGATCTTGGTATTCCATCACAACTACATGGTAAGATCCTATTGCTGAAGACACAACACACTTAGCTGCAGGCCATAAAATCCTCAAATGTCCTCCTTGCTGCCCAGCTTTCCCAGTGCTGGAAGGAGCAATGCAGGCTGCTTCGGGGGTGGGGGGATCAATGGTTTTACCCAGCACCAGACCCTGAATGCTATAATCCTAACCTGATGAACAAAATGTGCCCACTGGTGCCCAATAGTCAAATGACTGTTGTGGGGTAACTAACTGCTGTTTTTGTTTGTTGGTTTGGTTGTTTTTTTTTTTTTTTTTTTGAGGCAGGGTCTCTCTACATGGTGTTATGTGCAGATGTTCCAGTGCAGGAAGGGCCACCCATTGCTCTGTAAGGAAGCCTAATAAGCTCATTGGTTTCCCAGAGTGAACTGTGGTGGAATTGTACCTCAGTTTACTACTGAGATCTGAGGAGTAAGAGCGGACTTTATGTCTCCCCTATAGATAAGGAATTTCAACAATACTGTACACTCGTGAACTTTCAGCACCTGGGGTTACCTGCACAAGACCAAGCTAAGCAAAATTCCAGCATGGATGGGAGGAGGTGCTCAGGAGCCAGCCTTCCCCCTTCCCCCCCTATTGATAGTTGCTAGTTAGCTGCTGGGAGTACAGGCAGGGATAAGTTGCCCACGTTCTAGTGGATAATCCCATAGCCATGCATACATGGCAGAAGTAGTGGCACTTAGCAGTTATTTATGAGGGAAAAGAGATGGAGGAGGAGGTAAAGGGGAAGAAGAAATGAAATAGGAAGTGTAGGGTTTTGAGGGAATCCAAAGGGAGATGGAAAGAGTAAATGGGAAGTGGGTATGACCAAATTTCATTTTATGAGTGTGAAATTCTCAAGAAATAACTTGAGAGATACAGTAAAGGTAACACTAAAGTGAGGCTACACATTAATTTGGAAAGTGGGGTTGGGGTGACTTTGGGAAGCTTTGAAGAAAGATTTAAACTAGCTATTTTAATAAAATAATAGTTCACTTGAAATAAACAACTAAATTATTGCTAACGTGTCTCTTAAGATGCCTTCGATCTGTCCCATCTCCTGCAGGCTCCCTTCCTCAAATATTTCTCCTCCACCTTTCCTTGATCAGCCTTGCTGTAGCAGGCGCATTATTTTATCTTCAGCACTGTCCTATTTAGGAACGGCACTAGCAGGACAGTCCAGCCAGGATCATGGACTCGGAGACGCTTCAGAGATCTGGGTTTGCATTTCCAGTCTAGCACATAGCAGATGAGTGGTTTGAGGCAGGTAATTTCACCTCTCTGTGACTGTTTCCCATTTGTAAAATGAGGATAATAATACTTTGCTAATAGGGATTTGGGAGGACTCAATTACATTGTACATAAAACGTTTGGCACAATGCTAACAATTGCCTCAAGCTAGATTATAATAAACATCTTCCTGCCTCATTCACACACTTCAGTTTTTGTAAGTCATATGATATCAATGGGTATATATTTTTCAATTTATTTTATTTATGTATGTATGTATGTATGCACTTATTTATTTATTTATTTATTTATTTATTTATTTATTTATTTATTTATTTTGAAACAGGCTCATGCTATGTAGCCCAGGATAGATGTGAATTCTTTTGGTTGTTGTTGTTGTTTTGTTTTTTTCAAGACAGAATTCATCTGTGTTACAGCTATGGCTGTCCTGGAACTCAATTTGTAGACCATGCTAGCCTCGAACTCACAGAGATCCACATGTCTCTGCCTCCCAATTGCTGGAATTAAAGGTGTGTGCCACCACAACTGGGTTATTATACCTATTTTTATCAATAATGCAACTGAAGGGCAAAGAGTTTTAGTTAACTGTCCAAGGCTATGTATTTGACAAACAGCAAATGCCACAGGAAAAATACAACCATTTGTAAAAATGTAGGTGGTTAACAGCAGTACTTTAATGAGAATCAAACGAATATTGGAGAAAATGCTTACAGAAACAAAACCTAGCACAAGGATGTTAAATAAACATAATTGCTATGGTGACTCAGAAATATCAGTGAATATTGAGTACTTGGGTGTTAAATAAAATATAATTGCTGTGATGACTCAGAAATAACAGCAAATAAATTCTATGCATGACATCCAAGGAAGACTTGGAAAGGTGATGTTTAAATGTAGACCTGGAGAGCAGATAAGATTTAAAAACATGGGGGTATTGGTAGGCGAGGTAATTTCCAGAGTGGGGAGGGGAGAGGGACATGAAGTGGAAGAGAGGTTAAAAGGGAGAGAAATAAAGAACAAAAAAATTTAAGACCGGGTGATGGTGGTGGCGATGGCACATGCCGTTAATCCCTGGACTCGGGGAGGCAGAGGCAGGAAGATCTCTGTGAGTTCGAGTCCAGCCTGGTCTACAGCGTGAGTTCCAGGACAGGCTCCGAAGCTACAGAGAAACTCTGTCCTGAAAAACAAAACAAACAAAAAAAGAAGTGGGAGGGGGTGATCGCATTTCGATGGGGGAAAATGTTTCCTTTCCTCAAGCCAGTCACCACCGCTGCTGTGCGTGGTGTGTGCTTTCTCCTCGGTGCATCTCTCATCACCACGGAGTGTGCTGTCCTCACCTTGCAATTAGCCACTGACCAGTATTTGGGATTGCTTCCAAGAGCCTCTTCCGCACTGCAATAAGCATCCTCTCCGCATGCCACCGAGGCCGTGGACAAAGACTGCAGTCTCTCCCCAAGTGTCCTGATAAATTTTAATGCCTCTAGCATTCTGTCGAGGCCCTTCTCTAACTTAACCATCCTAGCCGTGTCTCTACGCACGCTGCACAAGCGTGCACATCTACACAAGCGCTTACGAAAAGATTATGCCCGGACTCGGCTTCTGACCTATTCTCGCACACAGAAGCTTCCCTGCCCTGAACGGCAGCTTACAGCGTTTACCCCGAGGCACAGACTCACACTCCCCGCGGCGCCGTGCACCTGCAGGAGCCGGTGCACGCCGCCAGCCCGGGAGGAAGCGGAAGGGTTGCGCGCGGCGCGCGGACGCCATCTTGGCCGAGGGAGCCGGAAGCGGCGAGCATGGACTGCGGCTGCGCGGCCGTGGTCGGGCGTGGGGCTCGCCGCGACCTCTTGATGCTCCGGCCGCCGTCCTCCCTGGCCTGTTCGCGCAGTCTCTGGGGTGGCTCTCCCGGCACCGCCTGCCCGAAGGCATGTGGCGGGAGCCCGAGAGTGGGTCAGCCCTGCCTCCTCCCGCCGAGGTTGAGCAGAATGGCGAGCCTAGGCCCTGGCCGCCTCCCAACGCCAACTGATCGGATTGCTGCCTGCCTACTGCGTGCAGTTTCTGCGAGTAGAGGACAGGAAGAAGGGCCTCGCCACACGCTTCCAAGACGGTGAAACACGTTTTCGAAACTTGAAGGATCTGCACCGTAAGATCGCCTTAGGACCGTACAACATCGCGGTACGTCTTTGCTTTCCAGCTGAGCAGGTTCACCGCAAGCATCACACTTAACATCTTGACCATCAGGTTAAAAACCTCTTGAGGGGTGGAGCAGGCTCTGGGAAGAGATGGCTCCAGATTAGGTCTCTTAGCGATAGTAATGGATCTTATCTACAGGAAAGGTAATAGCTCCGGGGGTGGGGTGGGGGGGAACGGTAATAGCTCCGGGGAGGCTCAGTTCTGGGAGATGCAGAGTCGGTTGGGGGGGGGTGCGTCCATCAAAGAATGGGTACCTGAGAAGGCTCATTGGGGGAGGTTATGTTCAGCAGCGATACCTTAGTTACAGACAGGTTCCTTGCACCAATTCATCAGAATATGAATGCCCTTGGAGTCCCCGAAGCAACCTGGAAATCACCAAGATGAAAGCCCTGGGGTTCTCGGCCAGGCTTCGGAAGAAAGAACCGCAGTGTTGTCCGGAGCAGTACGAGGTCAACAGAGCCAGAGCCAAGCCTAATTAGGGCTAGTGCTAGGGCCATGCTGGTGAGGGTGGGAGGAATGATAGCCACTGAGGGCATAGAAGAAGTGTCATTTCTGAGAAAGTTGTGGAACTTTAGTTTTTAAATATTGTATCCTGCCAGGTTTTGTTACTTTCAATATATTAAATTGCTGTTTATAAATGAGGCCGTTCTTTTTCTTATAGAATTTGTTGTAGAGTTCTGTGCGTTTTGTAAAATGAGTTGAAAAAACATTGCATTTTATTCTGTGATACAGAATGCAGTGTGCAGCACTGTAATGCTGACTTTGTTGACTCGAAGGAACGCAGCAGGTTCGGTCTGGCACCAGGGGGGGAAAGCTTATTTCATGCTAAGACTCTAACATTTTTGTGTTTTATTAAATAAAAAGAAGACTGGTATGTACTTCTATTTGCTTAGCTATTATAGTGGTGCAGTAAATGAGAAGCATATCCCGATACACTTAATAAACTTGTTGAGCATCTTGTGTTTTGTGCTGCGCAATTTCAGGCATTCGGGAATAGGATGCATCCTCTACTTAGTGGAAAGAGTAAATAAACCAGAAATTACAGTACAGTGAATGAAAGGCTACAAAGGAATGTGTGATCTAGCTGAGGTGGTTGAATGAGGCTTGCTTGAGGTTGGTTACCTTTAGTAAATCCCCTCAGACTTTGGAGATGGAGGAGTTGGGGATGGTATAAAAAGTGTTGTCAGAGCACTGATCATTTTCAATAACAATACTCACTGGGAGCTCTTGTTTCATAACAGTCGGTTATAGAGCACAATGATTATGACCGTGATCAGTCTGGCCCTCGCTGCTTTCCTTCGATCAACCTCTATAAGGGTCCCTCTTCTAGCAAAGCCTTCAAAGGCCAAATACTACCTGAAATATTATATAGAAAGTGGGAACATGTATCCTTTCCTGCCGAGAAGCTCCACTTAAAGACCTGTCCCCAGCACCAGGAAGCCCTGTGCTTTTGCATGTTCAATCTGCTGCTTTCCCACTCCATGGAGACATGTAGACACCCATGGGGCCTCTGCAGTATAGACCACCTACCTTCACCCTGAGAATAAACACTTTAGAAAGTAAAATCAGGGAACAAAAGGAGTGGGAGCCACTAGAGATGGGCATTAGGGAACTTCGTCCTTAAAGCGGCATACCAGTAGAGCTGTTTTCTATTTGTCACAAGTTTTCTCCTACCATTATGTTCAAATAGCATTAAGTATGGTAAGGTTGTCAAGGAACACATTTTAGGACACAAGGTCAGGGATTCGATGAAGCAGATCCAAATCAGAGTAAAATCTGTCAGTAGGCAAGTTTGCTAATTATTAAAAATGGCCCCCAAGTAGTCTATAATTCATGTGGAGATGACCTTGCTGGGTACCAAGTTAATTAAATGGGAAGACTGCCTTTGCCTTTAAAGAGCAATTCTTTCTCCCGGGCAGAGGTCAGATGCATAAGCATCAAGGGTCAGATTATTTGATCTTGCCTGCAGTCATTTGGTTAAAATGTCAAGACAAAACCCAAGTCTCTTGCACCCACTCCAGAGTGTTTCATTCTAGCACCGTGTCCCCATTCCTGGTCATCAGTAAGCTGTGTGTGACTTCAGTTATCACATCTCCAAGAACAAGTGAATCGTGTAATTATCTTCAGTTGCCACTCAGTCTTTCAAGGACTGAAATGGAATAAAAGCACTCTCAATTTTACTGGTGACAAAAAAAAAAAAAAAAAAAAAAAATGGCTTTGCTCAAGGTCAAATGTACAAAGACAGGGCAGAGACAAGACTAATAAAAGTACCATTCATTAACATGTTACCAGCCAAAGGTATTTCCTGCTACTTTTTACAAGCACACTGCAAAGTATCACTAAATATCTACATTTTAGATACACTAATGACAATAATGCTACTTACTCGGTTGCCCAAATGAACCAGGTCTTTTATGCTTCCCATGTTTGTAATCATCTTAAGGGGAAGATAGGATCTTGCCTTCAGAGCTCTCACAAGTAGCTTGACAGAACAGGATTAGAGTTGAAGCCTCAGTCAAGAGTTTGCACTTTGCATTACTGTAGATTTTCTTCTTAGAACTCCTTCCAGTCTTGGGGTGTCTGACACCAGACTCATCTTTAAGCATCACAGTGTTTCTGGAAATACAAACAAGGACTCTGTTGCCAAGGTAATTACAATAAGGTAAAAGCAGGCAAAATAAAGTTGGGGTGTTATTGGTGGACTTTGATCCCAGCTGTGGATACTTACAGTGTTGGCAGTGTTGATTCACATAGAAAATGCAGTTTTGCTCAGTCTTAGTTTTGCCCTTTTAGACCGTGTTTCCTCAGTCTTTAGTCTTCTATTTCTAGTAAGTCCCAAATTAGTCTCTCATGCCATTGAACAATAGTAGTATTTGTGACCTGCAAACGTGACTCCTGGTGTTGTTTCCATATGGCAGTAGAAAGGCTGGCAGAACTTGTACCCTTGCCTCAGGATGAAAGACCTCCCATGTCACAGATGCCATCAGCTTTTCAGAAGGTCTAAGCGATAGCCTCTGGGTCCATGTGTGCAGCAGATACTGGCCTCGGTAAGGGCAGGAGATGAAACCCATTGTTCATGGTCATTCACATGAGTGGGAAGAGAAGCCAGTAGAGGAAATTGTGAAAAGAGTGGCTTTCATTCCTGGACAGCAGGAAGATATCTCAGCTAAAAGAACTCTTAACAGATATTTACTTAGTGGTGTTAGTATTGAACCCAGTACCTTGGGCATGCTGGGTAAGTACGCTACCACTGAACTACATTCCCAGCCCCTAGAGACAGAATCTCAGTGTGCGCCCAGCCTGGCCTGGGGTTTGCCCTGTAGCCCATGCTAGCCTCAGACTCCTTCTCCATGTTGAGATTACAGATGTGGTGCAACACCCAGCTCTTCAGGGATTTTGATGCCAGAGTCAGGACTCACAACCTACTGGTACTTGCATAACAGGTGTTTGGAAACGGCCTCAGGTTGACTGCAGCTGTCCCGAATCCAGCAGGCACATCGTGCCCCAGAGGTGGCTGCTCATTTGTAACTCATGCAAGTCAGGCCTCAATTCATAGGCCCAACCCCAGTTTCCACTTGAGGTAATTATTTTTCATGCCTTGGTCATGGTGGCAATTGATACTTAAGTAAATTATACCTCAGATTGTGCAGCCCAGCAAAGATGGCAACAATTACCTCCCGGCAGAAACAAGCATAATAAGGAAGTTGGTATCCTGAAAAGTATCCTGATCAAGGCCTTTTCGAAGTCATGGCCATGTGACCTTGAACAAGGAATCCTATTCTCCGTGCAGATCCAGGAAACAGTTTAGTGATTGATTGAAGGTAGGGGTCAGTGAAATCCATACCCCACACTCCAGTCCACCAACTGAAATCAAGCATTGGCCAGCTCCCAGTCAATAACTATAGCAGCTAGCATTTGCTAAGCCTGTGTGCCAGGCGTGGTACTGAGAATGATAACCACATGGTCTCATGCACCCGCACAACAGCCCTGTGAGGCAGATTCCACACTGTCAACATTAAGATCCCGTAAGAACACCACAGGAAAGAATATTTCTACCATTCTCTCAATACTCAAGTTGAATGCCTTGGCTACTTAGCAAGGTACTGCTCACTATATTACAACTTGAGCATCTGGCCTGAGCTGGGAAATAGACTCAGTGGGCAATGATGGGTATCTGGCAAATTGGCTTCTCTGGTTGAGGACTCTTGATGGAGAGGGAAGCCCGCTTTTGAGAGATGATGCCCCAGACACTTCCAGACCTGTCGTTGGAGCCTGGTGTCAGCATTGTGGGGGAGGAGCATCCACTGCCTAAGCCACACTCAAAACCAAAGTAAAAGGCAGACCCCTGACCCCCTGAACATGAACACTTACATCTACTCCCACCCCTGCTTTGCCTGTGGACAAGTTGGCCTGAGCTGGGTTTTTAACCTCTCCTACTTTGACACACAGTGCTACCTACCTGAAGACTAGGCATAAGAGGAGAGCTACCAAAGCTCCTCCCACCTCATCTGCTATATGGTGAATACTGTTATGATATTTAACCAGTCACTCAACAGATATGTATTGAGCAACTTGAGATGGCCCGTGTACACACAGGTGATGAGATTACAACAGTGAGCAAATTGGATAAACATCCTTGTCCTCCTTGAGCTCATACGCTAGAGCAAGGAGAATAAGGCTTACAAGAGCTTACATAGCACGCGGGACAATGGCCTGTGCTGTAAGGGCAGAGGAAGTAAGGACTTGACAGTGCTGGAAGATGGACAGTCTCCAAGAACTCAGCCAGAGAATTGCTCCCTAGAAGTGGCCTTTGAGTCATAATGAAACCGGAAGCACAGAAGCTAACTACAGGTGTGTGTGTGTGTGTGTGTGTGTGTGTGTGTGTGTGTCTGTGTGTGTCTGTGTGTGTCTGTCTGTCTCTCTGTGTGTGTGTGTGTGTGTGTGTGTGTGTGTGTGTGTGTGTGTATCTGTGTTGGGGGAGGGGATGGGAATGCCTGGCAGAGGAAATGCCAAACCTGAAGGCTAGGTGTGTTGGGAAACAGCTCCAGCAGGAGGCGTCAGTGGAAGGAGTGGGTGAGAGAGGTTTCCTAGCTAAAGGGGCAGCAAGATTGGTAAGAACTGGCTGCAGACCCAACCTTGGACCCCCATCTTGGGTGGGGCACAGCTTCTGCTGAGCCTGGAGGAGGGAAGATGAAAATATTTTTTGTGGCTTTGGCTATCCTAATTCTGGATTCTTAATGATGGGGAAATTGGAATGTTTTCTGAAAATACAAAAAGGGGGTGGTGTGTGTGTGTGTGTGTGTGTGTGTGTGTGTGTGTGTGTGTGTGTGTGTGTGTGTGTGTGTTATCTCTACTGATAGCACTGGGAAGCAGTCACGATTAGCAATGTATGATGGTTTTCCCTGTCCAGCCTACTTTGTTTTCACTTGCCTGGAATATAAATAGTTTTGGTTTGTTTGTGTAGTTTTATTTAGTTTAATTTTATGCATATGAGTGTTTGGCTACATATATATGCACCACATGCATGCAGTGCCCTCACAGGTCAGAAGAGAGCATCAGATCCCATGGAACTGGAGTCAAGATTGTGAGCTATGGCGGCTGTTGTGAGCTGCTGTGTGAGTGCTGGGGATCAAACCCAGGCCCCCTTCAAGAGTAACAAATGCTCTTTACTGTTCTACCTTTATCTCTGTTTGGATTCCCTCCTGGCTAAAGCCTGCCTATCCATTGGCTGAAACAGCTTTATTAATCAACCAATAAGAGAAGCATATTCACAGCCTACAGAAGGACATCCCCCATCAGAGATGGGCACAGTATTCTTAGCCACCCCCTCCCATGTCACAGTATGTCATGGCTCCCTCCTACTTCCTCAGGAGGGCCACTTGTTTCTGCTTACTATCTCTTAGAGCAACTCACCCAACTGCAGCAGAAAACACCATTTTCATGGAGCCAGATTCAGACTCCCTCCCTTGTCAGTTCTCAAACTGGGAAGAGAAGGCCATATCCTCTCCCCAGGCATGGCTATGTGCTTTGCTGAACCACAAGAGTCAGCATTTGTTGAGGCCAACAATAACTATTCAGTCATCAGTTTGTGACAATTTCACCAAAACAAAGACATGTACCTCAGAGGTGAATTGAACTCTCTAGTTCTAACAGATTGCTAGCAACCTTGAGCAGGTTCATCCTAAGCATCCTACGTGCCAAAGCCGGGGCTTTGATGAGGTTCAGTCCAGCCTAATAGCCACTTAAAGACTGAGAATTTTGGTAAAAACCTGGAGTAGGGGGAAAAGGATTCCAGGCAAGAGAAACCACTAAAGTTAGGGTGCAGGGCTGCTCAGTGTCCTGGGAACAATGAGGACACCCCTTGGGATTGAACCTCAAGTCTTTGGATGCAGAGAGCAGTGAGGGGGGCATTGGAGGAAGAGAGCATTGGGCACTTGATGGTGCTGGAAGGAATGAGTGGGCTGGAGGTAGGGGGTCAGTGGGTACCTTGCAAATATCCAGAAGGAAAGACGTGACAGCGTTACCAGGGTGACTGTGGCAGCAGAAGTGGGGGTGGGGAAGGGCTGGTGAGGGCAAACAACTAAAAAAGATCTGATAATTGGTTACATGTAAGAGATGAATGGGAGTTGAGGAACAGCCCAACGGTGAACACTTAGAAATAAGACAGAGGAGGGATACGGAGGGGTAGAGGATGCTCAGAGTCATCCTACCAGGGGACATAACCTAAATCAATGGCTCTATCTTAGGGAGAGCATAGGATGCAGGACACTTCTATTCTCTGTTGCTCTTGAAGAAAGCAAAGGTCTTGGGGACACCAGGATGCTCACCAAGCAGTGTGGTCCTTCCCGCTCTCTGCAGTGTGGTTCTTCCCGCTCTCTGCAGTGGGGTCCTTCCTGCTCACTGCCTGTTGGTCCTGGACTGAGTTCTAGATCACTTCTATGAATCATTGGGGGAGTGGGGTTAGGAGAAGGAAGTAGCATGGTCAGGTCATTGTAGGGCCGGGCAAGAGACGCTAGGTTGTTTCTGGTGGGTGTCAACAAGGGGGTGGCCAATGATTATTTGAGGGAATTTTGAAAAACATAACTGGAAGCCGCAGAGTTGTTTGGAGGCCAGAAGGCCTGTCAAGGACTTAAATGAGTCAGTTCGGATGAGTCCGGGTGACCAGCCTTTCACTCCCGTCATGAGTTGCATCTTTGCTTGAATGAAACAATTAACCAGACCTTGGGTATTATAACAGCACATGGTCTATATCTTGAGGAGAGGAAGTTCTCACTGGAAAATAATGCCCATGTTCCTACCCCAGGGACACCTTCTGCACACATGGAACAGAATCCCCTCCAACTCTAAAGGAACCCCGAAGAGAACTGATCGTGAGGCAGTGGCCACAGCCAGGCACTTTGCTTGGTGAATTCTGCATGTCTGCGCATTAGTCTAGTGACAGTTGTGAGATCGAGAGGTTGTTTTACTGACTCCTGAAGCTCAGCAAACGGTTTGCCTCAGATGACCTAGCTGGAAGGTGGCAGATGGTTCCTACCCCAAGTCTGCATGTTCATGCCCATGTTCCTCTTGATCCTGTGTGTGTGTGTGTGCACAGTGGAATCACATGTGCAAACACATGTCAATCCCCTCAGGATGCAAACTCTCTGGATTTTCATTTTCTTCGTGTGAGTATCCCAAGCCACGAGAGCCAGGGCCTGGCATATAGTACACACTCAGTAAATACATTGTTGTTAAATGGATTAAGTGGGTGCCCACAGAGATACTCACCTGTACCGATGGACATCTCCGTGCACTGTGCATGTGCTCACGTGTAGCTCTAACTGCCTGAAAGGCACTCTCAGAGCTTCCCTGCTGGAGGATGACCTGGTGCCATTAGTCCCATGGTGGTCTCTCTCCTTTCCAAGTAGGAGGCTGGCCCACCAGCCCTTCTCCCAACCTTCACACATGCTTCCTCCTTTCTTTGGCTCAGACAAAGACACAAAGAAAGTTTCTGAAAGATCTTCACTGAGAGAGAGAGAGCCGAGGAAAACAAACCAAGTGATTCCCAGCTCCTGCTTGGCTAGTTTACAGAGCTGGTTCCTAAGCCCTGAATCTGGCTGAGCTGGGCTTTGAGGCGGGTGCTTGGGGAGCTGGCACAGTTGCTCTGTCTGGGAGTGGGCTTGTCTCTTCCAGATCCTGATTCTGCTGCTGAATCCAGGGCATAGACCTTCTGCTTTTCTGGCCGTGAGCTAGCTGCCAATTTGTACTGTCCTTACCATCTACCAGGCTCTAAGTTTGGACACCATTCAGCTGGACTGTGCCCGTCCCTTTCTTAAAGTCTGAACAAATCTTTACTGTCATCCAGCCCCAAGTTATTCCTGGAGCAGCTCCTGCCCACCCCACCCCCTTGGCCTTATACCACTCTGCCCTTTAGGTCTCTGGTCTGTTTGTCAAGCAATACTAAAGGATATGCCCAAGCCCAGAGAATAACTCAGTCCTTCTCAGCCCTAGTCATTAATATACCTACCACCTTTCTCCAGACCACACACACACACACACACACACACACACACACACACACACACACAAAACAACAACAACAACAACAACTCGGATGACTCCATATCAGACTCTGGGCCAGTATGTCAATATCGCTAAGGCCTCTGGATTCAAATGTCAATTCCTAAGCCCACCCCAGACATGCTGAGTCATAATGTTTGTGGGTGAGGTTCAGAAACCAGCCCTTTCAACAAACAGTTTTCACACACCAGAGTCCAAGAAGCACCACCCCAAACTAAGATTCCCCACCTTCCATACACACATAGCAGCTAAAACATTTATTGAACATTTACTATGTGCCAGGAAATATGTTCTCATATTTCACTTGTTTAACTCTTAAAATAGTCCCATGAGGGACTGGTGGGGAAGTCAGGATGGAACCTCAGGGTCTTGGAACTTCTAGTATACAAATGTATACTGACTCCAGCATCTGCCACACAGCATCCTGCTCACATCTCACCAACAAGGACAGTGAGACAGAGTGTTTGGGGAGGGCCTTGATGTCTTCTATGCCCAGAGTCTGTCCTACACATATGTAAGCTAAGAGCCAGTAGCCACAGCCAGCAGGACCAGGGACTTGGCAGACTGGGGCTCTGGCAACCTTCAGGTCCAGCCCTGGCTGCTGTGGTGGGCATTGTCCACTGCAGGCTTCACCACCAAAGGCTCTGGGCCCTTCCCATAGCCTCCACAGCCCAGCATACCAAGCCCTGAGCCCTAAGACCTCTGACAGGACCCTCCTGGAATGCCACAGCCAGAGAGCAGATGTGCTCAAAGTCTGCTCCAAAAACTAGTGTTCTTAGGAATCTGCCGCGGGGGTTGGGAGGGATGGAAAAACAACCCAAATGCCATAACAGAGAAAAGTGATCCTCATACAAAGCAGCAACTGTGTATCTGGAAGGAATAAACTGAGGAGGAGAGGCGCAGAGTTGTGCAGCGTGGCCACAAGGCTGCCAACCTTGGCAGCCAGAGGCAGGGGCTGCGTGGCGCCACCAGCTGGCCACAGGGCTGCCCCAGCCAGGGCTAGGCTGTGGAAAGAACAGGCCTGGGCCTACTGAGCATAAGGCAAGGGTCCTTGTTCCCAGGAAGTCCACACAGAGTATGTTCTGCGGCACCCAGAAGGCAGGAGAGGAAGTGGGGTTTAGCAATGGCTTTTGGAGCCTCAGCCTCTGCACAGCCTGTCTGGAGGGTTCTCCACGCATTTCACTGAGAGGGCTGTTGGGACCTAGCAAGAATGATGCTGTGTTGACTATCATTTGGGTGCTGAGGGTGGGCATTTGCAGATTAGGGCTGGGAAACCGTGGCCACAGGACAGGGTTGAGCAGGCAGTTCTTATGACCTCCAATCTCCTGGCTGGAGAGTCCACGGTGTGTTCTTCTTCCTGGGCACTTTGGATCCCAGAAGTGGTGTTAAGCTGTGGAAAGCTGCAGCTTGGACTTTCCCTTCTCTCCAGAGCCAAGGCACACACACAGAATGGAGTATCTGCTCACACTGGTGCTTAGCATTGTTACCATTTTCCAGATGAGCAAAGTAAGGAGCAGGGCGATAAGGAACTCTGACTGCTACCACCAGAGAGAGGAGTTGAACCGTGTTGCTTCGGAACATAATCGAACATTTCAGCCCAGTGGGTAGGGATGGGCAGTATTATGGTGAGTGAGCCCAGTAAAGGGTCATGCCTAGACAGCCTAGCAGAAAGACTGTACCTACACAAAGGCTGCAGGTGTCAGAGACTCTTGGGCCCTAGGCAGAATAGGAGGCTTGGCTAGTCCTGAAAGAACTAAAGCCCTGGGGGGTGGGGGAGGGTGTCTGTGACAGCCCAGAGGCTAGAATGACCAATCAAGAGCCTGGGGGTGCAAAGGCTTATAACCCACCCTGGAGCCATAATTTATACCAGGCCTAGGAGACCCTGCAGTGGCTCAGCAGAATACACAGATGAACTTGGGGAAGAAGCTGAGCTGAGGGCTCATGCCAGCCTCGAGAGTGGCCCCAGGAATAAACAGGCAGTCATGTCTCGGTCCTCCTCACACTCGGCCCACATTTTCCCTGATACTTGGGGGTGGGGCTTTAAAAGGCTTGACTTGAGGCTAGAGAGTTAGCAGTTAAGAGCACTGGCTGCTCTTCCAAGGACTGAGACATAATTCCCAGCACCCACATGGCAGCTCACAACTGCCTGTAACCCCAGTTCAAGTGGCTACAACACCCTCACAGACTGTATGTGCAGACAAAACACCAATGCACATATAAATAAATTTGACTCAAGTGCAGAAAGAGAGCGGAGGAATGGAGTTATTAAGTCTGTTACTAGCTGTGTGACCTTGGAGTAGGCACCTACCCTTGCTCTGCTTAAGAGCCAAATTTAGGAGTAGTGCCAAGGACTATTCCAGTCATCCCTGTTCAGCCTTGTCCTGGCTCACTCTCTCTGTATGGAGCCTGCTTCTCTGGAGAAGTAAGCAGCTCCCTCCCCAGGGCACTGAACCCGCATGATCCCTTCATTCTGAAGACCAGCAGGGGTGTCTATTACCCTGTCAGGATTGTAGGCTTCTTCTGGAGCTGACAGAAGGCCTGACAAACCCCACCAAAAAGGCTTCTAAAAGTATAACAAACCTGGCCACCTGGGTCTTAAGGAAGGCATATGTTTATTGTACTTTTTCTTTAAAGAAATTGAAGCTTTTCTTGGCTTGTAATGCTTGGGGTTGGCCATGACAGTCTCCAACAGTATTGAAAGAACTCTGTTGGTCTTTGCCCACTCATTCCATAAGTGTTTGTTGACCACGCACTACATGCTCAGCTGGAAAGCAAAAGCTACGAACCTCGGGTGTAACAGTGATGTGGACAAACCTGGGCATAGGTAAGTGAGTTGCTTCTCTGAGACCATCAAGAGAATTCTGCAGATATTGAAAAGACGCCCACTCAGTCCAGAGAGGAACAAGGAATCACAGAATTGCCACACATGATGATGGTTCACATACTATGTGAGCCAGCATGCCTTGTCCCCTAGGCCAATAGTATCTGTAAGCCTCGTGGCAGCCTACTTGCCAGCTCCAGTCAACCTAACTTATCCCAGAGAATCTTTGTCTTCTGGCTTCTTTCCTACCCACAAATTCCTTTGTCCGGCCTTCCAGAAGTTTCTCCAGAAGAGCACTCCATGTGTTCTTGCTGTCCCCCTCCCTGCTGCCAGCTCTATAAAGCAAGCTGGCTCCTCTAGGGGGTTTTACATCTTGGGGAAGTGTGATTCATGGAGAAAGAACTCTTTCTAACCTCTTCTCTGACCCCCAAAACCTGTGGCTAATACCGAGTGATCTAAATCTCACAAAGCTCATAAAAGTGAGGCATTGAGCCGTGAAGGAGGCCTCTGGCCAGCCAGCTCCTGCCTTCCCACTGGCACCAGTGGCTTTCCTTGAAACCCTGCACTCTGTTGGTAACTCCTTCTGGGGCCCACAGCTCAGAGCCCCTGGCTGACAGGGTTGCTTGCCAGAGCCTCCGGTGGCCAGCCAGACCATAGCTGGTTCTAGAACCGTCGCCCTTCTCATCCTGGCAAGAAAGACCTCAGATGTTGAACAAGCGAGAGAAAAGCTGAGAAATGGGCATCTTAGAAGACATTCTTGGTGGCAAAAACAGTGGGACATAAAGACATTGTGAGTTATAGATGACCAGTCTAAAGAAGTTATTATGTCTACTGAGGACATGGCTGCCATAGGTCTGGCTCAGACAGAGCCAGGAAGTTTCCCTGTAAAACACAGATCCACACCCCCCCAAAAAAGAAACAGTACTTGGTAGCTACTGTTATTAACAACAAGTATGACATGCTCGTTCCTAACACAGCATACCTCTCCTGCAGTAACCAAGGAGGCAATGTCCGTGCAATGCTTGCATAGTGCCTGACCTATAGTAGACAATCCACAAACACTCACATTTCATTTTATGACTAGCCTACTGCTAGGATAGGAACCAGCGGGGTGAGAGCTGTACACGGTCCAAAACCTTGTCTGAGGATTTGCCTGTTGCACCCCAGGGCGCAGGAGACCTGGGGCTAGGGTTTCACGTCAGGAAGTTGGCTGGCTGTGCTGGGCATTTGTGCTCGTGCTGAAAATAGTGCCTCTGCACAGCTGGTCTCTGGGTGAAGGGACGGGCAGTGGCAAAATTTAACTGATGGTGGCTTCAGGACACACAGCCGGGTACACCCGCCCACCCCATCCCCACTGCTGCCATTCCAATAACAACTTGGAAATCAAAGGCTCTTCAAACACATTTTCAACTTGGGTTGCCCCTATTCCCACCGCTCCCCCTGAGTAGGCAGCCGTGAGCCACCTGTCCCTGAGGCAGGACCATGGAGATATATGCTAGGGGCCATCGACACCTCAGGTCTTAGCCAGCCTGCACCTGTGTCACCCATCCTATCAGGGAGCCAACAAGGACCCTTGGCTCAGACTCCAGACAGAAGAGGAAGTTCCCTTCGTGTGCCCGTGAGCATAGGTGGCTAGGAGTGACATCTTGCTTCTGGGAAACCTTTCTGAGATTTCTCTTCCCTCTGTGGCTGGGATACATAGAAGAGAAATGAGGCAGGGGACTTTGTTTTTTGTCCCAAAGGGTGAGGCTGGCTTTTGGAGAGTACTGGGTTGTGTCCCGCTGAAAGCCACCTCACGGTGCAGGTGTGGAACCGGGGAAGCGCCACACTCCTGAACCACCTACTTGGTACCAAGCCTCTCCAGCTGACACCAGCATGTGTGAGACTACCTGCTTCTGTTTTTCTCAGACACTCACACTCTCCACTAAAGGAGCAAGAGGAACTAACTGCCTGACAGGTGCTTCATGCAGAAGGTGCCAAGAGCTCCACACAGCTGGGCCCTACCACACTGTCACGTGTTCAGGTGGTTTTATTTTGTTACGGAAGATAGACAGGGCTTCCCACAAGCTGGACAAGCATTCCACCACTGGGCCACACCCCTGCACTCTTTAACTTAATTTCAGGATCTGGGGTTAGGGGACAAGATTTAATCGCTCACGCTGTGTCATCATTTACCCGTTTGAAGCAGAGCCATCTCATTTGTCAAAGCATGAGAATGTGCTTTCCAAACTGTGGAGTGCCACATGACATCAACTGTGATCACCACAGTACTGTCTGAGTCTATAAAAGTAACCATTTCACCCTGGGAGTACGCTGGCTGCCAGGCTGGTGTGTGTGCTCCAGAGCAACACCACCAGGCCTTCCAGCGTGGAGCCTGCTTCCTGCGTCTCAGGTGAGGCGGCACCAGTGACCAAGAGAGAGGGCCAGTGGGACAGCCTGAGTCACATGGCTCTTCCAAAAGAGGCTGCCTCCTAAAGTTGAATCCAGGGTCTTCCCATGCCCCAAGAACCTGGACAGGGGGCCAAGAGGGCCAAAGCCCCAGGAATAGATACTGTTTGTTGAGCCTGTACAAGGCTCTTAACAACTGTTGTTTTTGTGACGGGTTATTAATCTCTTTCTTGGATGAGACACTATCTGATGTGACTTTCCCAAGAGTCCTAATTTAGCAAGTAGCAAAACTGAACAAGACTCAGAACCAGGGTCTGAGCAGGTCCAAAGCCCAGAACCACTGGATCTTTTGGTCAGCAGCTCTTCTGGGGGACCAGCCCACTTGGCAGCTTGGGCTGGGATGGAGATGAAGTCACCAACCGCGTGCAAAAGAAGAGAGAACCACAGAGGGAAGGCACGTCTGCTCTGGACTCCCACTAGCCTGCATACCGCAGGCCAGTAAAGCTGCCCTGCCCTTGGACCCACTCAAGGCATGTCAAGGTTGTGTGCTCCAGAGCTTGGGCCCACAGGGGGACATGGCATCTGTAGTGGTGGCTTCCCACCTCCCCTTCGCTGCATGCAGAGTGACAGGGGCCTGACTCTGAGTTCAAAGAAGCCTGCCCCAGAGTAGAGCTTAGGAGTAAGGAGGATGCCAGTGCCAGACTGGCTGTGGGGGGAAGCCTGAGTCATCACCACAGGGCTGGCACTGCAAACTCTCCAGCAGATCTGTCGAGCTGGCCACCTCTTTACTTGTCATCACCTAGGAAAGGATAGTGTTCAAGGAGAGCAGAGGATACCCTGCCTCAGAGGATAGGGTATGGTCAAACCTTGTGAGTTTTGTTAGAATGGACACCATGGACACCAGAGGAACTTTGTTTTTTTTTTTTTTTTTTTTTTTTAAATATTGCAAAAGTCAGTATGGAATGTTTGGCAAACAGAAAAAGAATTCTGGCAAGACAATCAGAGGATACAACTGCCAAGCCTGAGTTCTATCCCTGAGACCCACATGTGGACTGACAGACCTGACCCCACAAGTTATCCTCTGACAACCACATGTGACAGGACACACATGTTCCCCCCACCCCCACACACAATTAATTCATCAATTAATTGTTTTTGTTTTTTGAGCCAGGGTTTCTCTGTGTAGCCCTGGCTGTCCTGGAACTCACACTGTAGACCAGGCTGGCCTTGAACTCACAGAGATCCACCTACCTCTGCTTTCCAGGTGCTGGGATTAAAGGTATGCCACACTGCCTGGATTGATTAATTGATTTTAAAGTAATTTTAAAGAAGAAAAGATTGGCTGTAGTTTCGTGACAGCGTGGTAACATTCTCACGGCCTTCCCTTGTCTCCTACTTCTCTTCCCTCTATTCCTTCTCTTCCTCCTTCTTTATTTTAAACACTGTCCTCAAGGGCTGGAGTGATGGTTCCTGGGTTAAGAATATTGGCTATTCTTCCAGGAGACCCGAGTTCAATTCCCAGAACCCACATGGTAGCTTGCAATTGTCTGTGTCTTCAGTTCCAGGGGATTCGACACCCTCACACAGACACACATGCAGGCAAAACACCAATGATAAAGTCTTTGAAAGTAGAACAGTGAATCACATTTACCAAGTTATAATAGATCAATCACTCTTTGTCTGGTTTTGAGGTGGGGTCCTATGAGGTCCAGTTTGGCCTCTCAATTCCCTTATCTCAGAGGCCTCCTAATGATGGGATAATAGGCATTCAACACCACCTATTTTGACACGATAAAATGACATGGACTGAGAGCTGGTCCAGAAAATCCAGGCAGCTCTTGGTTGCTGCAGATTAGTAGGGAAGCACAATTAATGTGGGGTTGAGGCAACTCCCGCCCACCCAGGAGCCCCAGAAGCATATCCACTTGCCTTTTTGGCCCTGCAGGACGTGGGCTGACAGCATAGCTCGCCCAGGATCTGTCAGGAGACCCTGGCGGTGAGAGCATGTTAGGCTAGAAGCCTTGGAGCCTGCTTTGCCATCTGCCTGCTGTCTTTTTGAGAGCCCTCCTGCATCTGTGACAAAACTGGAGAGGCAGCCCCAGGCTGTCTTGGCCACTGCTGAGCAGTAGCCTCCATCCTCAGGAAGCCTGTCCCAGGGGCCACCCTGCTCAGTGATCTTACCCCCAGGTGCTCTGAGACTTGTCCACTACTATCAAAGCCTGCTGACTAGAGACCTGCTGCAAACAGGAAGGACCCATCCTTGTGTATATCCCACTTACAGAAGTTTATATTCCATTTACTCAGGAATTTGAAGCCGGCACCACCTGGTGTGGCAACCAATGGCTTACACTTTGGAGTGAGACTGGCCTGGGGTGAGCCCCTCCCTGCCTGTTCTCCAGACACATAAGGGGTAAACCCTTCCACCTTTCTCCAGCCCGGCTTTCTCATCTTCAGAACAGAGCTGTTGGGGGGAGGAGTCCAGAGAAGTATCAAACACCACACTTTGGTCAGCTTTCAGAAATTCTGGCTATCAGTAAAGTGGCACAAAAGCCATGTAAGTTACTAAAGGCCCTCATGGAAAGCTCTGAGCACTGAAGGGTGAGGGTGGACAGCACCTCTGAGTTTCACGCGCTCCGCAGTGCCGGAGACCAGCAGAGACTGGAAGATTTGCCGGTGCCCAGGCCTATCCTGACCAGGAAATATTTTAAAACCTACCCAGGTGACATGCTGTCCCCAAGCTAAAAAAACTAGTGTGTGAGAAAGTGTTTTGAAATGTGATGTGAGGGGCAAGGGAAGGATACTAACCTGAGTTGACTGCCTTATGTTGTCAGTTTCCAACCCTCTACTTCCTGGTTTTCCTGGTGACTAAAGCCACATTCAACCTGAAATGGGAAAGGAAACATGTTTGCAAGGTGACACACAAGTATTACTGAAAGGGAGCCCCCAGCCCAGGCACACCGTGTCACACGGAGCCCCAGAGCACACTATCTAATAGAAATACAATGTAAGCAGCCATACTGTAGAGCTGGATGCATTAAAAAAAAAAAAAAAGCGAAAAGAAACAAGTAATTTTAAATGATATATTTTATCTAGGCCACTCTATCCATAATATTACCATGTTCATGTGGAAGATGTACACACACAGACATATACATATTTCATTTTGAGTTTTGAATCAGGTTTCATTATATAGCTTGGGCTGGAGTTGAGCTTACTGTCCCTTGAACACACAAACTTTCTACCTTAGATCCCAAGTGCTACCATTGCACACAATATAACAATTAAGCTATTCTACATTACTTTTTTTGCATACCAAATCTTCAAACTCTGGAATGCATTTTACACAGTATATTTCAATTGAGGATAGCTGTGTCTGGTGGCTACCTCATTGAACTAATAGGACAGCTGAGCTGGTATGTGACTGGATAGATCATAAAATGAGCTGGAAAGGACCCATGCATAGGGGCTCGAGGGTTTTAGGTTAGCCGAGAGGCAGCAGGGACTAGCCACAGGTTATTGAGACTGTCCTGAGCAGTTCTGAGGTGGCCTGCTCGCTAGAACAAAACATCCCAAAACAATGCAGACCTAGGAAGAGAACTCTGCCAGGGGGGACAGGGAATGCTGGCCTCTGGCCTCACCTGAGACTTAGGTCATGTATAGGGTCTACAAGTGTGAATTCCCCTCCCCAGGAAGGTGGGTGGGCAGGTCATCCCTAGTTCTGGTCGGAAGAAAGGCGGGGTAGGGGGGGCGGCGTTTGGCTGTTTTACGATTCCTCGCCCTTCTCTCTCAGGCAGTCGCACCAGATCCCTTCCTCTGCTCCCCCACCCCTCCCTCAGCCCATAAAGGGTAATGAAGCTGATGTTAAAATAGTTACATGAAACCCACTCATTTGAAAGGGCACCTGCTTTAAAGGCCAAATTTCCTGAGCCCAGGTTTATACATTAAGCTACAGAAAGCCCTAATTAATTCAGACCCCACTCACTCTGTATTTGGGAGAAATTCTGCCTCCGGCTGGTCTGAAGTCTTTCCTTTTGCACTATCTATGAAGAAACGGTTTGCTAAGCAAATAAATAGTTCAGGCAGGATCACAGACGAAGGGCTGGCTCCCTTCACTGTTTTCTAGAACTTTAAAAAGTCGCTGAACAGTCCTATTCCCAGAAAGCTAATGAGGTCATTACAGCTGGTCCCTATCTTTAAACATTTCTGTTTCCCAAACTCGCTGTGAGCTGATGTGGCCCTTGGAGGGGACCCCAGTGTGCTCAGCTTCCAGCAAGGGATTGAGCATATTAACCAGAGCGGAGTAAGTGATCAGTGTTTGTTGAATGAGTAGGCACGACAAATACTATCATATTTCAGGTGAGAAATCTAAGGCTCAGAGAAGTTACTCGGGAGGCAGCCGGCCAGTGCTAAGGGACTCAGGGCAGCCCGAGAGCCAGACCTGCCAGGCTGCTAGGAAACGATGAGTCCCGAGTTTAAGGCCATGCTTGGTACAAGGGACACCTCCACTCTGTTATTTTATAACACTATAGTGTTAACCCAGCAACAATGGATTGGCGGAATTCTGAAGTAGCATCACCAGCCCCCCCCCCCCGCCCCCGATTGTTCTCTTATAAATAGCCTTGCCCCCTGGGTACGAGAATCAGCCCCTGACTGTGACCCCGCCTCCAGCCACGTGTAGACTTTGGGACGTCAGGGACAGTGCAGATCCGGAGAAGAAAGGAAGGCTGCTCCAGAAGGATCTGGACCCGGTGTCTCCAGGGTTCTGGTTCCCTGGGAAGGCTGGTTTCTGTTCTCCAAGCCTTCGCTGGCCCCAGATCGGGGTGGGGCCGGCTTTTGTCGTCTTTCCTTTCCCCTGATGAGGGGCGGGTGGAAGAGAAGGGGAAGACAGCCTGCGTGCTCTCGCTGCCCTTTGTTCTGAAGGCTTGCCCTCATGGAACACCGCACAGGGAAAATTCCCTGACCGTGAGATCTGCAGGCTGCAGGGTCCCCGGGGAGGGCCAGGCCCCAGGCTCTTTGGAGTTGCAGCTGGAAAGAGGGGTTGGGTTTCAAGGAGCGGGGCTGGGGGGTGGGGGGCAGCCTGCCTTCCCGGCGGTGAAGGAGCTGGCCCTGGGAGCCAGCGGTGCGGACAGCTTCCTGTCGAGAGCTGGCGGCCCACGTGACCGCTCCCCACTCAGTGGATTAGGGGGTGAAAGGCCCAAGAGGGAGAGAGAGCGGGAGGGGCGCCCAGGCGCTATCTGCTCGTCTGGGGGAGTGCTTGAGGGGCAGAGCACCAAATCCGCTTTTGCTAAATGAATACGGCTGGCTCCTTGTCACACGGTCCAGCGAGCTGCCTCTGCCTGAAGAGGGAAAGGGAGAATCTGGGCACTGACTGGGGCTACGGGCTGCAAGTTTAAAGTCCCCTCCTCCCAACCTGGCCACACACATCCCACAGTGCCTGTCAGGGAGGAAATGCAATAGTCACAGACCTGCCGGGTGTTGAGGAGATGGGATCCGGCTGCGACACCGAGAAAGCTGTGTGGTTGGCTTGAAGGGCTGCCTTGTGTAGCTCTGACCTACTGTCCTCTTGACCTTCCCGAGCCCCCACCCTCCCCTAGGTCAAGTGCAGCCACCCTGATAAGGACATCAGGCTGATCTTGGAGCCCTGCTCTGTTCAAGCAGTCATTGAACCCCTGCTGTGTGCGGAGATGGCGCAGAAATAAGTTGGATACTGATCTGCCTGAGATGAGGTTTGAGCATGGCATGGTACCCTACCTAGGCTTGGGTTCAGAGAGAACATAAGGGCCCAGTCTAGTAGATAGCTTGGGGTGACAACTGTAGATGCAGCCTGCTTCTCCTCCGCTATGCTCCTTTGATGTTCTCAGAGGAAAGAGGTAGCCTAGAACCCCACAGATCTGCGGGAGGAGGGTGCAGGCTATGTGGAGGTTTCCCACTCGGCTGAGCTCTGTTTTGGATGGGGGGGGCGGACAAGGAGGATGGGGTGTTTGGTCGGGAAGGGAAAGGGACCGGACTTGAAGGGGGGGAGCTGACCCCGAATTCAGCATGCAGTTTACACACAGAGCTGGCCTTCTCCAAGGAGGACTGACAGGTGTAGGCAAAAGTTCACCTTACCTTCCAACACCTGAGCCACTGACCCTTAGTTAAATAAAGACTGCCTTGGGCTCGAGCAGTGACAGCCTGTCCTTAGAGATCTCTGGTATGACTCCATTTGCCCTGTGGGTGATTTTTGTTCCAGGTTCCATCTCCATTGTTTATATAGTTCAGAGTTCTGTGAAGTTAGAAAAATATGCTTTCCTTTCCACTAAAGGTGACAGGAAAAGCAGCTGGGCTGTGTGTGTGTGTGGGGGGGGGTTATGGTTGAATGTGAGGTCTTGTTGGTCACCTCTTTATTTTGATGGGAGTCTGTAGAGATCTCTCACCTGCAGAGATCCCATTCTGGGGAGGAGCCAGGATTATGGAGTTCCAGCTGGGTGAACTGTCATCTTTGGGAGTCGGATTGTCCCTGAGGGGAAGCCTTTAGACCTGGGAAGCTTCTAAAAGATCAGCCGCTGGCTGAGGACTCTGAGGAGATAGGAAGCAGGTGCTTAGAAGTTAAGAAGGACAGCAACAGAGCAGGCTGGGAAAGAGTGATTAGGACAATGGGAACACTGCCACTTGTCACCTTGATGGCGCGCGCGCACACACACACACACACACACACACACACACACTCGGCTGTCACTCTCACTGGCTTCATTTAAGAACTGCCCAGTGCCATGGCAGAGGTCTCTGAGGACAATTCAGGATCTCCTCTTAGGAATGTGCGCAATGCAGGGCTGGAGAAATGGCTCAGCAACTCAGAGCACTGACTGTTCTTCCAGGGGTCCTGGGTTCAACGCTCAGCACCCTCATGGCAGTTCTCAACTGTCTGTAACTCTGGTTCCAAGGGACCCAAAACTTCCTATGATAAAACACTTATGTACATTTAAAAAAAAAATTGCTTAAGGGGCTCACTTTTAATCCCAGTACTTGGGAGGCAGAGGCTGGTGGGTCTCTGTGAGTTTCAGGCCAGCCTGGTCTTCATAGTGAGCTCCAGGACAGTCAGGACTACATAGTAAGACTCTGTTTGGGGCAGGGTGGGATGGGGGTTCCCTTTGCATCTTGGAGTCTCCTCCACTCCCCGTCTGGTGCTCCTACCCAAACACCAGCCAACAAACAATAATAGGTCACTTCATTCCCCAGGACTCGGTTTCCTTGTCTATAAAATGGTAAAAGTCTTGAGAGCCCCTACAAGCCTGAGACTAGAAGTCACTATTTATGGATCCCCTGGTGCCTGGTGGAGGCCCTAAGGCCCATTCACCCAGACCAGCCTGCAGAGAGGAGCGGTCCCCTGATAGCTCAACTGCTGCAGGTCAAATGCGGGTGAGGCACAGCACCGTGAGGGAAACCCCAGTAGGAAGAGAAAGAGCGGGACTGAATGGAAGGGACCTCCTACCCTGCCTCACTGCCCTGACTACTCCACATAGTGCTGAAAAATCCCCAAATGTTTCTAAGCAGAGAATCCCCCAAAGGAGTGGTTTGCTGTCTGGGGTTACAACGACTTTGTTACTTCAGCAAAGCACAGGACAAGCCATTTACTGGTTTAATTTAATTATTTATGATAACACTTCAGAGTAAAAACTACACTTGTCAAAATAAAGGGGACTTTGTGTGGCGGTGACCCAGATTTTATTGTTGCATTGCCTAATGCCCCAAAACTCGGTAATCGGCACCAGATCTCCCTTCCACCCAGGCAAAGGAGTGTCGAAGGAGAAGGGCTCACACAGATTACTGCTTCCTGGGGGAGTTATTCCAAACTATCCTAACAAAAAGGCATTTCAGTTCCGTCTCCTATCTCCTCATCTTCTATACATCTTCTTCTTCTCTCCAGATAAGCTGGTTTCTATGCTCACTTGACCCCTAGCCATTTCCTGCGTGTTCTTGGGTCTTCCTTTCCTTGCACATGCAGACCCTTCTGGTAGCATGTTTTCTCCATGTCATCTACCGTGCTAGGGGGTCATAGTCCTGTCTGCACCGCAGATTCTTGGATAATCTAGGACCTCATTTGGATGGCCGGGACAGCCTGTGTGTCCCCCCCACACCCCCTGCCTCCACAGGGTTGGGCACGGCTTCCTTTGAGGCCCCACAGCCCTTGGCTCCTTTCCTAACCATGTTATCCAGTGAGTTCTTGTACGAAAGAGCTTGCCTCCAACCCCTGTATCTCAGCCTTACTCAGCCACATGGAGGGTCTGCCTGAGTCAGTGCAGTGAAGGGCACCTGGGTGGGACTTTGAAGAGCCGAGTTTGCTAAAGTTATGCAGACACCAACTCCTAACCTCACCCAGTGCCAAGGCCCATGCCTCCACACGCCTATGGAACATTCTCTTCTTTTAACAGAAAAGGTCTTTTTAGACAAAAGACTTTTGAGCAGGAAGCCTTCCCAGTCACACTGTGTGATGGGCCACAGAGAGCTGAGAAGGCACAGTAAAATATAATGAGCTTGGAATCTGGCCTCCCTCTGCACAGCTAGGTGGCCAGGTCCAGCCTCGGGTGCTTTTCTGTATTAACAGCCCTCCTGGGATCCCAAGGCTAACACATTCTCTGACTACCTGATACCTCCCTCTGCCACTGCCCTCTACTGTTCACAGTGGTGACATAGGTGGTGGCAGCCTAGATGACCCACAGCCAAAAATAGTGATTAGTACCAAAACAAAGGATAGAAGACTGTACATCTAGCTATACATCCATGCACATACACACAGACACACACAAACATACACAGATATACACCCATACACACACATAGACATACATACATAGAAACACACAGACACACACATACATATACAACACACACACACAAACACACATATACACACACAGATATACACCCACACATACACAGACACAAAGACATATATACATACACAGATATACACCCATACACACACATAGACATACACACATAGAAACACACATACACAGACATATACATATACAACACACACATACACACACAGAGACACACATACACACAGATATACACACACACAGACATATAAACATACACACATAGAAATACATTCACAGACACACACATACATACATACACAACACACACAAACACACACAGATATACACATACACATACATACAGACACACACAGATGCACACACATATACACACATACACACACACCACAAACATAGACACACACACACACATCCACAGACACACATGTACAACATACACATACACGCACATACACATTTATCAGTAAATGTACCAGGAAAAGAAAAACCTGGCCCCTGCCCATAAAGGGCTTATAAATTAATTGAAGAAACAGAGAGCAGTTATAATTTTGGTCGTCTTTTATCTAGTCCTCAACTAACCATGTGTAGTAAAAACACTCTCTCAACTGGGCAGTGGTAGCACACACCTTTAATCCCAGCACTCAGGAGGCATAGGCAGGCAGATCTCTGAGTTCAAGGTCAACCTGGCCTACAGAGTGAATTCCAGGACAGCCAGGACTGCACATAGAAACCCTGTCTCTTAATTAGTAATTAATTAATTAATACTTTCTCACACTAGTCCCTAGTTTTGCTGTTTGAACCGAGTTGCACCAGATATGCCAGGGGCTCTGCCTGCAGACCCAGGTGGGTCTGCTTAGGCAGGAATTCCTGGTAGAGAAATGTCAGGGGCCCACAGCCTGGAAATTAACCCAAAGCCACTTCCTGGAGGTGTTTCTAGGGACCCAGGCATTTTCAAGGCAGATTAATGAGCCACAGAGCCAGAGAGACTTTGGGAACCACCCAAATCCATGACTCCCAGACCTGGATACATATTACAACCACTCAAGGGCTTTAGGGATGAAGTGGAGGTGTCGGGAACTCAACCAGATCTGTTTTTCTTCAAAGTACTTCGGGTGCCCGTTTTCTGCAGCTAGGATTGAGAACCACTGTGCTAACAACCGGTGTATTCTGTGCAGGACAGATCTGAGTCTCGGAGCAGCAGAACCTGAGCCCAGACACACAGAAAACGGCAGTGACAGATACCACACAGCCAAAGCCCCACCTTCCCATGATGCCAGCTATTCTCCATGCCTTCTTTAGTTCTTTTCCACACACAGTTAAGGACTGCGGCGTCCCCACTGTCCCTGGAGATTCTACTCTGTCCTCATTCTGAGAATGCTTAAAGGGCCTGGCTCTCTGTGTCCTTTCCTAGTATTCAGAGACAGAGGGACAGTTTGGTGGCAGGTGATTCCAACTTTCCTCAGAGTAATTTGTGTTTATCCTAAACAAACAAGAACTTGTTCCAGGAAAGAGTTTGTCAGCACAGGGAAGGAGTCCCATTCATCATGATGGCTGAGGGACCAAGAGCAAGAAGTTAGACTTTCGGGGCCCTGACCCACAATGGAGGAGCTGGGGGCAGCTCCCCCAGGACCAGCCAGGAGGAGATGTCAGGAAAGCTAATGAGGGACCAGACAGCTGCAACTTGTTAAAAACAGTGCTCCGGGCCTATTGTAACTGAGACCTTTAAATATACATCCTAGTCAAATAAACAGCATCCTCCCGCCCACTGGCTGGTCCCTCCAGGGCCATCCAGGGCTGGGCTGGTCCAACACAACCCAGCTCACATAGCCCACCCAGCTCCTCTCCTGCCTCCCATGCACATCCCCATCCCCACGCGGAGGGGAAGCACTCCCTCCAGGCTAACTTCTCTCCTTGGCTAGAAGTGAGAAGGTATGCCTAGAAGAGGTGGATGCAGCCAGATTCCCAACCTTCCTTCTCCAGTCTTCTCTAAAGTAAAACACCAGAGACCCGGTGTCTCAGAAAACCATGATGGAAACTGTAGGTCACTGGAGGTGCCATCTCTACAGAACACACCACATGTCAGATCCATCCTGGGACACCTCACCAGTTGCCTCACCTTCCCACACAGAACTCCACCTTTCATTGGTTTCCCACTTTCACACACTGTACCCCTTGCCAGTGGTCCCAGACTGCCATACACTGTACCCTAACTTTTCATTAGTCCCTCTCCTCCCCTCACTGTACTTCACTTTGTCACTAGTACCTCATCTACACTGCCTCAAGCTTGTGGATCAAGATGTAAGCTACTGCTCCAGGGCCACATCTGCCATGCTCCCAACCATGATGGTCATGGACTCTGACTCTGTGAAACTGTAAGCCCTAAATAGATGCTTTCTTCTATAAGTTGCTTTGGCCATGGTATAGCTTGGGAGAGGGGAGTTGGTGCCAGGAGTGGGGTATCACTAGGCCAGGCCTGACAGTGATGGGGTTTTTTTGTTTGTTTGTTTTTTGTTTTTTTTTTTTTTTTTTGGTTTTTTGGGTTTTTTTGAGACATGTGGAAGACTTTGAGACTTTGTACTAGAAAAGTGGTATCCAGAAATTTCAGGTAGGAACGAAATTAGCAACTGAGCTAGAGACCACTGAAGATGGAAGTTTCTGTCCCGCCTTTTCCCACAGCCACTTTGCCCCAAATAAACACACAAAACCTACATTAATTTATATACTGTTTGGCCAATGGCTTAGGCTTCTTACTGGCTGCTTCTCTTTTAATTATTAATCCATAACTATTAATCTATGTATTTTCATGTGGTCTTAGTTTACCAGAGAATGTCCTAACCTGTTACTCTTTGGCAGCTACATGGCATCTCATCTCCAGGCAGCCCCTTTCTGCCTTCCTCTTCCCAGCCTTCTCCTCATCTGGTAGCCCTGCCTATGCTTTCTGCCTGGCTATTGGCCAATCAGTATTTTATTCATCAACCAACAAGAGAAACATATACACAGAAGGACATCCCCCATCAGACCACTCATGATATTTTGGCAAAATATGTGGCTATTTTCTGCCCTTGTCCTAAAATTTTTCCTGAGGCTAAACTGAAAAATATTAGATTAGATTGAGGAAATTTCAAGTGAGCCTACTATTGACTCTGGTGTATGGTTGTTAGTAATCACTCTTAATGCGGGTCTACAATGCAAAAGAGCAAGTGAGGCAGAAAGAAATACAAAATCTACAGTTTGAGAAGAACACCAGGAAATGTAATATTGGAGCTAAGGCATGTGCTGAAAGAGATAAGGAAGGGCCTGATCTAAAATGGTATAAAGGGAGGGGTGCCCTCGGGCTGAGACCCTACCAGCTAAGCTTCCAACTTGTGAAAAGGTAATGCCTGAGGAATTTTCTGCACCTAAAAAGAAACCAAAGGAAAGCTTATACAAATGTGATTCAAGGAGGGGTCAAGTTCTATCTCAACTGGACAACCAACCTCTCAGTATTGTTCATATAGTTCTGGCTTTCCTGTCATGAATCTACATGAGAGAGATGTTGTGGAAAGCTCCTCTGCAGCTAAGGAAGGCGACGAAGGCTAGGCCTGTGGCTGAAGAGTCCCTGCATCCAGGCTCTGAGAGCCCAGTAAAGATGTAGAAGTAGAGGCTGGATTGTGTTGGAGACCCCAGGTTGTTGGAGATGACAGAGTCTTAGGTTATCCACCAGGGAGAGCTGCATATTGGTAGCAGAACCGGCATAAGAGAGAGAAGTGCGTGGCATTCAGCAAAGCTGGAAGGGAGGAGCCATCTACGCATCCTGACATCAGACATGGAGCTACAGGATTTGGAGTTTGACATACTAGGTTTCAGTCAAGCATTTTCCCAGTATATCCTCACTATGTCTCTCTTCTCCCAATCTGGATGGTAATGTGTAATATGTGCCATTGTATGTTAGGAGAATATAATTTGGTTTTTTTTGACTTTCACTTTACAGGAAGTTGAGAGATTGCCTTGAGTCTCAGGAGAAATTTTGGACTTGGGACTTCTAAACTGAGTTGAAAAACTAAGACTATGGGGACTTTTAAAGTGGGAAGAAATACATTTTTAAATATGATATGGCCACCAGACTATAGAGGCTAGGGAGTAGAATATGCTGGTTTGAATGAGAATGCTCCCCACAGACTCATAATTTTGAATACTTGGTCTCCAGTTGATAGAACTGTGTGAGAAGAATTAAGAGGTATGGTCTTGCCAGGCCAAGCTGGTGGCATTTGCCTTTAATTTCCAGCACTTGGGAGGCAGAGGCAGATCTCCATGAGTTTGAAGTCAGCCTGGTCTACAAAGTAAGTTACAAGACAGCCAGGGCCACACAGAGAAACTATGTCAAAAAAAAAAAAGAAAAGAAAAAGAAAAGAAAAAAGAAAAAAAGAAAAGAAAGAAAGGAAAAAAGAAAGAGAAGAAAGAGAGAGAAAAGAGAGATATGGTCTTGTTGAAAGAAGTATATCTTTTGAGTTTTCAAAAGGCTGGCTTTTGAGTTTTCAAAAGACTCCCATGATCTCCATTTAGCATTCTCTGCCTCATGTTTGTGGATCAAGATGTAAACTCTCACGGGGTGATGGTGGCACACCCCTTTAATCCCAGCACTTGGGAGGCAGAGGCAGGCAAATCTCTGTGAGTTTGAGGCCAGCCTGGTCTACAGAGTGAGTTCCAGGACACAGGACAGCCGCCTGTCCTGTCTCAAAAAAATCCTGTCTCAAAAAAACCAAAAAACCAAACAAAAACAAACAAACAAAAAAGGATGTAAGCTCTCAGCTACTGCTCAGGACCATGTCTACCATGCCCACCACAATGGTCATGGATGTTAGAAACCTGCAGTCTCACCATGTTGGGCCATGCCCAACCCCCACCTTTTTAATAGTAATAAGAGGTGGGAATGTTGAGGCTCGGCAGTCTGTGGGCCCCGCCTCTGATGGGCGGGACGTGTAATCAGGCCTTACCTGGCTGGGCGGAGACTGGGTTACGAAGACCCCCCTACCCAAGCTACCTGGCCGCAGAGACTGGGATACGCATGTGCAAGCCCCCTTAAAAGCAAGCGCCCCACACCCCACTCTCTCTCTCTCCCCACTTTCGGTTGGCCACCAGCTACCCCTCTTTCCTCTCCCCTCTCTCAATAAACTCCACGTGGGCGCTCAATCTCGTGTTTGTGTTTCTTAGGCCATAGCAGCTGCAAAACAACAACAATGGACTATAACCCTGTGAAGCTGTAAGCCCCAAAGAAACTGTCCTATAAGACCCTTGGTCTTGGCGTGGTGTCTTATCGCACCAACAATAAAACAACTAAGAAACTTCTGTAGATGGATTTTTCTTTGGGCTGCCAGCTCCCAAATAATGACATGGAGACTTATTAATTATGAGAGCTCAGCTTTGGGTTAGGCTTATTCCTAACTAATTCTTATAACTTAAATTAACCTATGTCTTTTAATTTATGTTCTTTTACATGGCTCAGTTCCCTTTACTCTGTACTGCACAGGCTGCTTCCTTCCTGTCTGGCTTGTGACTCCACCTTCCTTCTTCCCAGCATTCCTCTCTGCCCAGAAGTCCCACCTATCTCTTCTGCCTAGCTAATAGCTGTTCAGCTTTTTATTACACCGATCACAGCAATATATCTCCACAGCATACAAATATCCAACCACAATCTTGTGTAAAATTTCCCTATGTTTTACATCTATTACCATATTTGTTCTTTATGGGGATGGCATCATTAAACTCATCTTACCGATAAAGAGACTTGAGGGAATAGAGTTTGCAGTTTGTAGAGTTGGATTTTGAACTCTCCTCAATCCCCAAACCATTATTCAAGTCCTCAGATAACCAAAAGCTCATTGTCATCTGCTAACAGTCAAGCAGGCAGGATGTACCCAAAGTGGTGACAGACCAGACAGCCTCTGGTCAAAACTGTAAAGCTGACAACAGATAAGTGTACATTTTGAAGGAGATAGTAGAAAGGGTTTTAAATGTTCCCAAAAGAAAAAAATGGTAAACAGCATGTGAAGTGATCCAACTGTCCCAGGCTGAATACAAGCACTCAAATATCATCACACTGTACCTCATACTTTTGTGTGAATGGAAACACTTTAAAAACTTACAGGATTTATCCCAGGGGAGTCTAGAGATAGTCAGCCTTGGTCTTACTGTTCTGTACACCCAGTGTATATAGACAGGCTTCCCTGCCCAGGGTACCACCCTATCATTCCAGGAAAAGCTTCCTAAGCACCTTACAGGAGGCTGCTGGTCTCTGGTCACTTCCTTAGCCTGACCAGACTCCCTCCATTCCTGGAGCACAGGCCAACCACAGCCACATGGTGATTCTTCCCCATGCCTTTGACTCCTTGACTCATTGTGCCTGCAATGCTAAGACCCAACCTCAATCATCCCTACCATATTTTCAGCGCTGCTTCCTGGGCTTAGAGCTTGGCAGAAGTGAAATACACAAGGTTTAGGGTCATGCTATCCACTGGAATGGCTCTGCTCCCTCAACACAAGAAATTTTGGCTACTTTGGGGCAGGGCTCAGAAACCTTTGCAGGTGGGTAGAGGTGTTGGGGGGGTGAAGTACAGTGCCTGTCTGCAGGCCTGAAAAGCACAAGATACAGATACCCCACCAAGTGGTCTGGGAGGAACTGAAATGCCCCCTCCCAGAGCCTGTCTGAGCCTTATAGTCAGTCCTGAGGCCAGACCTGCCCTGGAAGGAGTAGGCAGAGCTTATCCCCTAATTCACACAAAGATGCTGATGGTCCCACTGGCACCAAAGCACCACTAAACCTCACTGAACAAAGACTGGAGTGCAAGGTCTTCCAGCCAGAGCAGGGAGTGCTCTGGTGGATTCCCATACCTTCCAGCACCTGTGTCCACAGCTCTCACTCCCCATTGGCCCAAAAACATCCACAGGAGCCCCTGCCCTTCAGGAGTCTTTGCTTTCCCTCCTTCCCTCGGAAGGGAGGGGTATTAACTCTATTTATTTACTGTTAAATTGTGGTCAAATCCAGCTGAAGAGATGCTTCAGTGAATAAGACCGCCTAACGCTTTTCTAGAGGACCAATTTCTGTTTCCAGCTCTTGAGCCAGGTGGTTCACAATGGTCAGTAACTCCAGCTCCAGAGGATCTGACACCTTCTTGGGTTTCCACGAGCATCTGCACACACACACACACACACACACCACATACAAATAGATAAATACATAAATTATAGTAATACAGCATCAAGTTTACTGCTTTTTAAAAATGTACCTCTTTAACCCGTCTCCTTTTTGCTTTTCTTTCTCTTTTTTCTTGTGTGTGTGTGTGGGGGGGGTGGAAATCAGAACTTGCATTGTACGTCCCAGTGGTATTAAGCCTGTTGTCAATGCTTTGTAGCTGTCAGCCCTGCCCATTCACTCCAGAACTCCCATTCATGCTCTGAAACTGAACTTTACTCAGTGACCATTAAACAGCAACCTCTATTCCCCTCTGGCTGGCTCTTGGCAATCTTCACCTTGACAATCTCTATGTTAACTACTCTGGTACCATACGCAGGTGGAGTCATGCCCCCATTGTTCCTGGCTTCCTTTACTTGGCATGATGTTCTGCAAGGTGCATCTGTATCACAGCATGTGTTAGAACTGTCTTATTTTTTAATGGCTAAAATAGGGTCCATGCTACTGTTAGACCCTAAATGAACCTGTAAGCCCCACTTCCCTAGCACAAGTTAACTTCCTATGATTCTGGGAGCTGTAGTTCTTGGAAAACAACAACAAAGTCTCATGGGAAAGTACAGTGGCCTATGGGTTTTGTCCATATAAGCCCCACCAACATGTGTCTCAAGGCCACTCACCTGGAAAGTTTCCAGGTGATGGTCCTGACCAAATTCCATCTGAATCAGTATTTAAAATTTTAATAAAAAGCTTGCTTAAATTTGGCCAAAATGGTAGAACTACTTTTTTCTGGCGAATTTCAGGATTAACACTGATGCCTATCCAGTCATCCTTTTATGGTACTTGAGTTTGTCTACTGCTGGGAATATAGGTACCACCTGCTTCTCCCTCCCCCCCTCCCTCCCTCCCTCCTTCCCTCTCTCTCTCTCTCTCCCTCCTTCCCTCTCTCCTTCCCTCTCTCTCTCTCTCTCTCCCCCTCTCTCTCAAGATGGAGTAATGCTATATTGAACAGATTATCCTCCAATTCCAGGGCTAAAGCAATTCTCCTTCCTCAGCCTCTTGAGTAGTTGGATTCTGGGGCTATGGCATCAAGCTCTGATCCTATTTTCTGGTATCTTCTTCACCTGCTCTTTCCTCTGGAAGTAGAAACCCACATAATATTCACCTTGTGGATCCACAAAGCAGTTTTCCAGAACCATCCTAGTTTCAAAAATTATTTCCTTAATGGAAAAAAACTAAGTAAATTTTCTCTCTCTTCAATCTAGACAAGAGACACAGGCTCTTTATAAGAGCTTGCTTTTTATACTCAGAAACAGCATCACTTTAAGTCTCTTCCATGCTCAGTTAAAAAAAAAAAAAAAAAAAACCTTTGCTCAGCCCATGGCCTTCCAGGTGCCATCTCTGTCCTTCCATTTCCTGCCAGCGCTCTCTGAATGTTCCTCTCTCTTCTGCTCCGGCACCCCCTGCCACTTTCTTAATGCCCTGCAATCTGGCCTCCAGAACAACTAGCACAATCTGCTCCTGCAAGGTCACCGTTTTAGCCAGCTCTGAGTGTTGTATGCCTGCATCATCAAATAGATGTTGCCTGTGGGAAAGTGGGCAAGGCCAGTACGCAGGAGCAGGAGCGGTGAAAGGGTCACTCGCTCCGCACACCCCAGGGCCAGCCACCGTTAGCATATCAGTGCATTTCCTTCCAGTCTTTTCTCTGGTTCCTAGCCTTTTCTCACTTTTCACAATCCTGACCCCTCTGGTCCCTTGCGTGACTGAATATTTACTCCTCTTTGATCTCTATCGGCTCCCTTTGCCTACTATTTTTCACTGATCCATGCTAAGATTTGGATGGCCGGTGAGTTGGGATTCCTAAGAAAGCCAGGTCCTCCTCCCAAAAGCTAAATAGTGATGGAGCACACCACTACCAGAAACCAGGAATACAGTTCAGGCAGGGAACTCATGCCAGCAAATGTTGAAGCCAACAGTCCTGGTACCCTGACTCTCATCCTCTCCATCCTCATTCAGACGCGTCTTCCCAGCCTCCATTGCAGGCTGGCCTCTGTCTGTCACTCACATCTCTGTTCCTCCCAGGTTCCTCCCTGTCTGCTGTTCATCCTTCAAGCACACAGTCACTGCCTAAGTACACAGCTGTCCCTTTGCATGGCAGTGTCCCCATCTAGCCTGTTTCTTAGGGGCAAAGGCCCTTCCTGAGCCCAGTGGAAGACCCAGTAGCCAGCCCAGGTCCAGAAGGGGATCTCAAACTCCCCACCAGACCAAGAGGCCATGGGGGACCCCCAGTTTTTTCTATGACATCACACAACTGCCCAGCAGTGACATGGGTGCACAAAGCTGGGGGCTGAATATTTCTAAACAAAAAGGAACAACTCAAAACTGGCAGGGAAGGTGACAGAAGGCAGAGGTGTGACTAGGGTTGCTTCTGGCACCTTGAGTAGGTGAGCCTCCCTGCTGTGTCACCCAGCTCACAGACAGAAACACTATCCCATGACTCACTCAACCTTCCAGGCTGTATCTCTACAACCCCTGCTCTGAAACTTCACCTGGGAATCCCTTTCTTCAACCGACTTAGTCTCTCTCCTCTAGACAGTTGAACCACATAGACAGGAGACACATGGCGTCCTACCTGCTACACAAAGGGTGGCCAGAGAATTCACCATGGACTTTGAACACAAAGCAAATGCAGGTGGAAATCCTAGCACCTAATACTTCCTTTAGGCAAGTCACAATAGTTTGGGAAGTTGGTGTTGTTGTTGTTGTTGTTGTTGTTGGTGGTGGTGGTGGTGGTGGTGTGTGTGTGTGTGTGTGTGTGTGTGTGTGTGTGTGTGTAGCAGCTGCTCCATAAATGCTCAATGAACAGCACCAACCTCATTATCAGCACTATTTTGAGAGCTACCACTTCACACATATACAGCCACAGAATGGAGGCACTGTCTCTCAGAATTCTCCACCCTCACATCTGGCTCCAGTCTTCCTGTTTGGGATATGGTGAGGTGGAATCAGACAAGCCAAGTTCTCATCCACGTGTGAGCAAAGAACTGCAATCCAGTGTCCCTACCTGGAAGGCAGGTCTAGTAACTTGTGGGGTTGAGGAAAGCTTCAAAGCACCCAACTGTCAACCGCCCCCCCTCCACTGGCACACCTAGGGTGATGGATATTCCACAAATCCTTCCACTGTCCCAGGATCCTATGTGGGGTCCAGGGCTGGGCTGTGGATCTGAGTTGCTGGGTGGTGGGGTGTGGGGTGCGTAGAGGTAAGACCAAGAGATGAATGCATAAATAACTAGTCCTGGTCTCTTACCCTTTAATCATGGAGCTGCTCTTCCCTGGCCACCTTCCAGGGATCCGCCCACTGCCTTCCCGGAGGAGCACCGGTGCAGGGAGCATGTCTGCTTCACATGGCATGCTTCTAATAGATCCCAGGAACCCAGGGTGGGGGGATGGGGACTGCATTTCTCAGCTGACTCATCCCGTGTCCAACATCCCCTACCCCACGCAGCTCCCCAATCATAGAACTGTCTTTACCCTCTCTACTGCCACCCGGTCCTCTAACCTGACCTGCCCCTAAGCCCTGCCATGTTGGAAAAGGGGTCTGTCAGAATAGTGTCCTCTCCTCAGTGACCACAAGAGCATCAGTCCCCAAGGCCTGATAGTTCCAAGAGTTCTCATGGGACAATGGAAACCTAATATTAGAGAGTGAGCCGATCTCAGAAAATCCAGGACATGTGTTTGCCATGTTGGTTAGCAGCAGCTCCCCCTCCCCAACCCTGCAGGCGAACCTCTCTTTATTCAAGGCGGAGTATTCCTTAGGGATCAAGGGTGAGAAGTATGTTGGGGGTGGGGAGAGGGATTGCATGTGAAATCACATTTGGCAACTTGAGTTGGATTTTAATGCACTAATGGAGTTGGCTTCTTGAAGAAAAGAGCCAGTGAGTCTTTCTCATATGGGAATGGATTCATATGGGAAAGCATTCCAAAGAGCGAGCTATTTTTAGATTTGGATATACTGGATTTGCTTAAATTGAGGCACACCGGTGTTCAGTTTGCAACCTTTTCTGTTTGAGATCTCCCTCCCTGGGTTACCTCAGTACTGGAATTCAACCACCAGTTCTGTCTTTCACTTTCCTCCAGTGAAAGTGAGGTTGGTGGCATAGGGCACTGGGCAGCATCCTTGAGCCTAGCTTAGAGTCTCTGTGCCATTTCCCACCACGTGACCTCAGTTACAACAGTGGCTCTGGGTTGCCTGTGGTGGAAAGAGTAGGAAAGACCTGAGTTGGTGTGTGAGCGGCAGTGATATTTTCCCTCAATAGATTGGGTGAGAGCAATGGACCAGGTCACAGGTGGGTCATGAGATACCCACCTCCCAGATGCTACCCCCAGAAGTTCTTAAAAACAGTGCCTGCCAGCTTGCGGAGAGCATGTGCCCACTCCAAGTACTCCATTAGGTCTGCAAACCTAAACACAACTTGCTTTTGTGAACCATCTTCACCCAGGGCTTTCCCTCCTGAGCTTTAGGCACTGAGCTCTGGCTGGAGGGTGAAGGTGAGCGAGTCACTGTTGCCAGACCGAACTGTCCAAACACACCTAGCCTGTGCCACCCTCAGAAGTTGTAGATCCTATTAGCAAGCACTTCACCTCCAGATCCTTCCAGACATGTGAAGGAACTAAGGCCAAGAGAGGGATCACCGACGTGGAGTCACATGGCTCCTTCAAGATACAACTGGGCCCCCCTCCCCCACTTCCTCTGGAGGGTTGCATATCTGGCCGCATAAAAAGCCTCCATTCTGTCTGGGCAAGGATTGTGTCCCTCATTAGTCCACGCCCAGAGCCCTGAGTAAGTGGTGTTGGCTGACGGCTGACAGCATTCTTCACAAACAAAGACAATTTGAGAAGAGCTCTGGAAGCTTCTGGCTTCCCATCCTTGTCTTTGGGAGGCAGTGTGCTGCAGGGAAGAGGTCCACCTGTAGCCAAGAAACTTGGGTTTTGAAGGAATCGGGCGCTCACACAAAGAACCTGACACATGGCAGGTGCTGTAGTGGGGCCCATTTCTGGAATGTTACTCCTAATTCTGCTACTGTGTGTCCTTGAATAAGTCAACCAATGTCTCAGGGTCTCAGCTATGTGGGACATAGGACTAACCCTGCTTTTAACCTTGGGGGAGCCCATTCTCATAGAAACCTCACAGGGTTTCAAAGATACTAAGAGATGAATTTACAACAAGCTTAAGGATGAGGAGGAACATGGTTGGGGTGGTGCTGGAGAGCGTGGTTAAGAGCTTGTACCATTCTTGCAGAGGATCTGCTCAGGGCCAGGCCCACTAACTGCCCATTACAGGTTCTGTAACCACTTTCAGAGAGCTCTGTGGCACTGGATAACCCTTTAACCCTGAGCAAGGCGTGTAATGAAAGCACCTAGGGCTCAGAAAAGGAAGGCTCCCGCCCTCAAGCTCCAGGTGTTCCCACTCCATTTTGATGGACCAGCCCTGTGGCCTGTTTCTTTCTCCCCCATCATCTATGGAGTCAGAGTTCTGGGTCCAAGGAGGTCTAGCAAGGCTGATGGCTCTGAAGGACAATCTGAGGTCTGGGTTTCTGGAGGCATCCAGGGTGTGGCATGTTCCAAGAAGAGCAGCTGGGCCCAGGCTGTAGGTGCTGACAGAGCAGAGGGTCTGCCCTCCCCCTTCATGAGTGAGTGACAGCAGCAGGTCCGGGCCAAGTGGCCTGATGGGGCTGTCAAGCCTCTTCAGCCACCATAAGGTCCCGGAAATACCAGGGCTGGGAGGGGCCATGAGGGGGACAGAGGCTAACCTATCATTTGAGTCTCTGCCAGAGTATCCTTCAAGTCTTGGCCACACTGACTGCCTTGCCTAGCACCCTCTGCTGCCACCAGCCCCAGCCTCTGTCCCAGACGAGCCTGAGCTTTCACTCCTATCAAGCTCTGACACCATACTCAGACTTTGTGTTTTTCAAATTAATGCAATTAAGAGCATTAAAGTTTGTGAACGATAGAGTTTTTCATTTTCTTTTATTTGATTAGAGAAATTCCCACCGCACAGTTCCTCCAAATGAAACCCAGACCTGAGGCCCATTGTTCCGAAGGCTTCCATGAGAATGTGTTACCTTTCAATCTCACACACTAATGTGTTTAGCGTTACAGTCCCCCCCAGGCGGCTGCAGGAAGGGTCTGGTGCCTTGATTAAAGGGGCCTTTGCTGGGCAGGAATGTGGGCTTCTCCACCAGGGAGTCACAGGGCTGGGTGCTTGCTAGGCAGAGCCTCTGCTCAGATGGCCAGCAGGGGACTCAGATCCAGGGCAGCTGGGCCTGAGTGTAATTAGGCCTTTCCCCATCGCTGCTGTGTGTCCTGTGAGCCCCCCACACCACCCTTAGCCCTAGCACATTCACAGGCCTACAACACAACACAGCACACACACCTCCGTCCCATTTTTGTCTCCGTTTTGTTGTCCTTCCCTCTGTTCTTTTTGTCCTTTCTTCTTCCCACCTTCCGGTCCCCAATTGCCATCTGGGTCTCGTGGCACAGAGAAATCACACTGCTCCTCCCTCAGCTGGGCCAGGGCCCGAGCTCCAAGGTAAAGATCAGAATTAGAGTCAAAGCTAAAACTGATTAGAGGAATATGTAAGGAAGGCCTGGGAAAGGGAGGATGGTGGGTCATAACCCCTGTTAAAAATCTTGACTAGTGCCAAATTTAAACAGGATGTTGAGTCGACACCTTCCTGCCCCAAATCACCAAAGGCTCAGGCTTAGCACTAGAAGGCCAGGTTATTTCCTCTCTCTCTCTCTCTCTCTCTCTCTCTCTCTCTCTCTCTCTCTGTGTGTGTGTGTGTGTGTGTGTGTGTGTGTGTGTGTGTGTGTGTGTGTGTGTGTGTGTGTGTGTGTGTGTGTGTATCTAGGCCAGTGTCCTGCTATAGAAATCAGGTAGCATTTCCCTATCTGATAGCTTCATATCTTTAACAGCCCAAGCAGAGACCTGGCCAAAATGATGCAAGATTTGAAAGCAGATTTTGAGCTGCAACTCACACTCAAATCAAGCCTGTGGACTCTCTCTCAGACGCAGCTTGGCTACACTGGGAAGAGCTTGGGGGAAACGTGATGCATACTTATCCCTCTCCCCAGCCCCTTGGCCTGTTGCATTCCTAGATACTTCTCCGTCAAGACTCTAGAGACCACACATCATACAGCTTTGATCCAGCACTTGAGGCAGAGGAAGGTGGATCTCTGCGAGTTCCAGGCTAGCCAGACCCACACGAGAGACTGTCTGAAGAAAAAAGAAAGAAAGAAAGAAAGAAAGAAAGAAAGAAAGAAAGAAAGAAAGAAAGAAAAGATGGTGAGTGGTGGTGGTGGGAGGCTAAGGTGGGCCTTGTTTTACAATCCTTCAGGGTTCTGCAGCCCCATGGCTGATTGTGCCTGTGTGAACCACAAGCCATTGGCATGCTTGGGTGTGCTGTTTAAGAAGGCTGCCCCGTGGAGAGACAAGAGCAGAAAACAGAGGAGCTTTGGGTCAAAGAAGATGGAAGCCAGTTTGAACCTCCAGCTGGAGAATGGGGAGATGGGAGGAGATGCTGAAGCCAGGTTCCACCTGGCCCTGCCCCACCCCCTTCTATCTGGAGCTGCCACCTGGGTCTTCCAGGAAGAACAGAACACCACACACACAGGAGGCTGGGAAAGCTACAAGACTGAGTGCAGGAGTTCACGGTCCTTTTGTTCAGGCAGACACTCACTCGGGCTGGCAATACTTGGCCGATGAGATAAGTCCACCTACACCTTTAAGTTGCTCTGCCCCACACAGGGCCCAGAAGCTCTAAGCCTTGGACCAGTACCAGGGTTCTGCCACAAACATCTGCCAGGGCCAACAGCCCTTGGGGAGCAGATACATAATGCAAACGGCTTTCGGATGTAGGAGTTGGAGAAGGCGGAGTGAGGGAATCTGGGTAGCAGAGGGAACTCACAGGAATTTGGCTTCAATCTCCGTTGAGTCTGCCGAGGCAATCACCTCAATGTGAGTACCTTGTGCTTTCCCATGCTTCAGGAGGACTGGGGAAGGGTGGACGGCCCCCAAGGTGAGCAACCCTGGGACTGCCTGACTGTTTCAGAGGGCCTTGCCAGTTGACCTTTATCCCCCCTGCTGGGAAACTTGCTTCCCTAAGCGGGATTCTCTTCAACTATTTTTCAAACTTTACTCATCATTTCCAACCATGAGCAACACTTCCCCAAGATGGCCAGGCCTGGCTTTTGCCTAGTTTCTCATCAAACCTCACACACAAAGAGCAGGGGGAGTGGGGGAGAGGGGGCGTCTCCAGGACAATACTGGGCCAAGGCAGCATTTTGCACGGTCCAGATTGGCTGTGGACAAGACTCAGGGTCAAGAACTGCCAGGGCAAGTTGTAGCTTCAGGAGTGCCCACTATTGCCATCTTCATCTACTCTGATGTCCTCCACAGGCACGGCCATACAAGTCCAAAGCTTTAGTGGTGTCTTGGTAGGAGGGAGAGTGTATCTGACCGAGGGAGGGATAGCCCAAGAAAAAGACTGCCTGCTCAAAGCTGAGAATCTGATTGCAATTTCTTGGGACCCTCCTGCCACCCCCCCCCAGCACCCATATGCCTGTTCAGTTGCCTATACGGGGCCCCCAGAGAGGGAGAGGGAAAGGCCTGCTGTCCTGGCCTGTACTAGTCACTCACCCATCACAGTTCAAATGGCCGCAGCAAAGATTCATCTTTGAGTTTCACTTTTCATGGAAATGAACCATTTTATCTCAGAACAGGGGGTGGTGGAGGGATGAATTCCCTTTCCTTAATGCAGATGAACTAAATCCCCTTCGCTTGCTTTCTTGCTTGAAAAAGGAAAATTCAAAAGCGGCTGCCATTTGCTCTCTTGGACAGTACCTGATAAGACTGAGCTGCTTGGCTCCGTGCAGCAGCCTCGCCCGGCTTTGAGTTTGATGGGGGCTCGAAGCCTGAAAGCAGGCCAGTGAACTGCCCAACACAGCAGGAAAGGGTCTAAGGAGAACCCTGGAATGTGCTGGTATCCTCAGGGAGGCATTCAGAAAAAGCTACAGACGAGCGGTGCTAACCCACCCACGCCACGCCCACTCAGAGCCTAGGTCCGCGGCTCAACTCTCTGCGGTTGCTGGCAACCTGGACTGAGTAACAGCTGTGCCAGGGCATTATCTGCACTTTCTCATTGGAGAGCCATTTTACAGATTGGGGAAGTGAGGCCCGAGTGTTCAGGCAGTCTTTTAGATAGCACAGCTAGGGCTCAACAGGAAAAAGCCCATGCTGCCAAGCCGGATGGCCCAAGTTCCATCCCTGGGATACACGTGGTGGCAGAAGGGAACTGAATCCCACGAGTTGCCCTCTGATCTCCCTGTACTGTGACACATGACCCTCCCCCAACCACACTTCATACACAAAAATAGATAAAAGTAGATCACGTGGGATTCGAACTCCTGCTTCTGTTGACCCTGTGTTCTTCATTCTGAGTGAGGCCCTTCCTGATTTGGGTTGCCTTTACCTAAGTGTTGACATTGAACGCAGAGGCAGCATGCCAAAACAGACTTTCCTCTCCTAGGCTCCCTGGGCTCCTTTAAGGGTGTCCCCAGATTGGCAGCATCATATCCCACCCCACACCTGCTGAATCACAAACTCTGGTCACAGGGCCCGGCAGACTGCCTTAAAGAGGGTTCCTCTGATCGTGATACATGACAAGCTTAGGCACTGGCTGCCTCTTGCTTCTCCAGCCCAAACAAATCACAGATGACAACTGAGGGCAAGCTTGGCTCTTGCTGTGGTCTTTGACACCTGAACCACCTCATCAGCTGTGTTACAAATGGACTCTGAGCGGCTAATAAGGAACTAGATGTGGCTGTCTTGGCCTCCTTCTGTGGCTTTAGTATTACTCTAGTTCAGGAATAGCTGACAGAAGAGGCTATCAGCCATGGACATTATCAGCACCCCTCCAGGAAACAGTTTCAATGGCTCAGTCGGAAACAATAAAAAGTCACCTGAGGCTGAAGATGTGAAGGGAGCTTCAGAGCATTGCTGCTCAAGAGGACTCTGGTTTGGTTCCCAGCTCCTATATTGGGCAGCTCATTATGCAGCCTTAACTCCAGTTCCAGGGACCCTGACACATTCTTATAACTTCTGCAGGCACCAGCACACAGAGGTATGTCTGCACTCTCAGCTACACATAAAACAAGGACAAATACTTTTAAATCCCCTGATTTGGAGGGACACATCACCTGGGACCATATCAGTTCTTGACACATCCTAACAGCTTGCACCCACAGTCCATAGCCCAGCCCAGGAAATGAGTTCCAAAACACACTAATCCTGCCAGTTAATCAGGACAAATGACAGTGACTTTTGACCTTACTAATGAGCCCTCTAATTATGGAATTTTCTATCTTTTCCTTTGACTCTGTCCAGTTTTGCTCCATATATTTGAAACACTTTATTGGTTGCATGTATGGGTATGATTATTTTCCTCTGCTATTATTTTCAGCTTGTGTCTTTAGATTTGAATTACATCTCCTGTAGACTGCAAATAATTAAGTCTTTTTTAAAAAAAATCTCATCTGACAATCTCTGCCTTTTAATTGGAATGTTTAGTCCATTAACATTTAATGTAATTATTGATATGGTTGAATTTAGTTTTATTTTGCCCCTCTGTTTTTTATTTCTCTATCCTTCCTTCCCTGCCTTTTTTTTTTTTTTTTTTTTTGGAATTTTAAAATTCCATTTAAAGTTATCTATGGAGTTTGTAGCTATACCTCTCTGCATTAATTCTTTAATGATTGCCCCAGGGATTACAATGCATCCTTAACTTTTCACAGTCCACTTAGAGTTACTATTTCAAGTAAAACGTAGAAACTTTGTAACTACAGATGTCCATTACTCCCTGCCCCCTTCCTTCATGCTGTGAATATCATATGTATTACATCTACATAAATTATAAAACCCACATACAATGTTATAATTTTGTCTTAAACAGCCATGTGAATTTCAGAACAATTAAGGAGGCTTATTGCCAAAGGGAACTTCAAAATTAAGGGAATTCTTTGGAATTTGATTCTCATCATAGTTAGAAAAAGGAGCCTGGATCTTTCAGGATTGTTTGTCCCTTCCAGGTGAAGGTAATTCTGGGACCACAGGAAGGAACCACAGCTGGTTCATCTGTAACCCTGTCTTTGTTTTCCAGTCTACTGGGACCCAATTATCAGACCCAAAGTCATCTTCAGAATATCCACAGGCCCTATGGCATAGACCTGAAGACCCGGCTTCTCTTTTGTCCAGGTTTCCTCTGCTTCTCTATGAACCCCTTGGTGTCATGGTCTTTTACTACTGTGTTTTCTTTTTATTCTGTTATAAATCATGCAGCTAAGGATTAGTCTCCAAACATAATAGGTACACTGGTCAACTTTGCTAAATGAGTCCATGAATCCCAGACAGACCTTCTGTTCCATTGGAGGGCAGTGGGGCACAAAGGCTAAGATACACTGGGGAGGGAGGAAAGCTCCTTCCATTAGTAGTGAGTGGTGGGAAATCATTCCCAGGTCAGGACGCTGTGTAACTGTCTCCTCCAAGACTGAAACACTCTGCAGGGATCTCTTTAAACAGGAAGATAAATAACTCAAAATAGCTTCAGGAACTCTCTGAAACCCACCAGATCCACTAAGGCCCTCCCTGCCAGATTGAGCAATAAAAGCTGAGTGTCCCCCCTCAAGACAAGAGAGCAGAGCTGCAAAAAGACCAGACCAGCTGCCTGGAAGAAGCAGGAACCAGCTGAGGTGCCCGAAGACGTTTACACCAGCTGAGTCACTTGGAAAGTGCATTCTCCAACCTGTCGAGCTGCCTGCAGGCTGTGCAGGGTGCTCCAGGTTCCCAGCTTATGTGATCTGTCACCTATGCTGGGGTGGGCTTTGGTGATGCAACTGTCTGAGTCATTTCTGCTCCTGAAGTAACCCCTCACCCATATTCCTGTAAGTAACACCAATACAACTAACTCATGGTTCACCAAGTTGGACTTTGGTCTGCTGTGAGACTTCTCTCTGGGTTGAGTATATGTGTGTTGGTCTCCCCAGGAAAAGTCTTGTCACAGAACACCTGGGTATAGCCAAACCATCACTGGGGGGATCCCAGAAAGTTGGAGTCAACTCTGATGGGATGGAAACGTGAGGGTTGAGGTTGTAAGGGCTGGGAAGTGAGGGAAGGACAAGCGTGGTATGTGGGTAAGTGGGTGGGACCCGGATTTTCAGCTCCTGTGTACCTGGAGGAAGTGAGCATGCACTGGGCCACCCAGAGCTGCTGACGCTGCAGCCTGGAGGCCTGAAGCTTTTTGGAGAAACCATTAGCGACAGGGCAAAGAATGAAAAAGCTCCCTGATTTGGGGTTCGCAAGGCTGTGGGCCCCACTGTAAGGGAGGCAGAAACACATCTGGGTTTTTCTGGGGCTCACTCTGGGGCTGACCAGAAAAGGCCCTTCATCCCAGAATAAAGACGCCTGTGTGTGGAATTTACCCTAAGCCTCAGAGGAAGAAGGGTGGCTTCCAGGGGTCAGGACAGAGAGAGGCTGCCAGGACTGGATGAGGGTGAAACTGGGAGGGCCCCTGAGTCATGCCCTCCCTCACCTGTGCCAAGGCAAGTGAGTGCCATGGGACCTACAGTACCTAACCTCCAATATAATCATTGATAATGGGGCAGATTTTTGCATGAGTTTTATAGGAAGCTCTGTGGGAAGGGAGATGGAGCAGGAGCAAGCCATGGCATGATTCAGCCCATAGGAGCAAGTTAGCCACTGTGCCGGGCGCTGCCAGCTACAGTGAGGCTTCCCCCATCTGAGCGGTGGGAATGAAGCAAATGTTCAGTGAGACTTGACCTGTTATAAACTGAGATTATTGGGCCCATGCCAGGAAGGAATGAGAAGGCACTGCTGCTGACAACATCTATTGTACACACACCCCCAAGACAGGCTGGCCACTAGAGACATTAGGTGACATTGGGCTCTGTGGCCACTACAGCTCAGGGCACCTTGAGGTTTCCAAGACACTGGGATTTCCCCACTTCCCAGGTTTTACATTTTACAGAACACTGTGCTCTTCTCTGCATTTGGGCTTCTTTCAGACACAAAATAGGCAGCACCATGCCTCCCAGTCAGTTTCTGGGGCTCAAACCAAGAAGCACGTGAACCCCTCCCCTCCTCTTTCCCTCCAAAGAAACCCCAGGAAACTGGAAATGCACTTCTTGACTCCCCCTCCCTATCCACCTCAGCTCTTACCTACAACTGATGTGACTACCATTCATTCCCAGTTGCTTAAGGGCCTAGACACACTAGACCTTCAAAGAGTTCAAAGCAGATTCTACAAATCCCCGTAGGAAGCCTGGAATCGGGGACTGTAGAGACCACTGTCCCAAGCCGTCCTCTCCCAGATGGCTGGTTTCTCAGCTTCTGGACAGATGTGCAAGTTCATTCTCCCTGCCCCCTACAGAAGAAAGCAGTCTCTTTCCAGGTCTGTGCATCAGGGTCAGCACTGTGCCCCTCTTCACATCCACGGGGCAGCATGCTCCTTCCGGGAACGGTCTGCTGGACACATGGATGTTTCTTGGCAGGGCCAGCTACTGGACAGTCCTCGGTGGGATTCAAAAAGTAATTTTTAAAATTCTAGTGAATGGCCAAGTCACAGGAGGGGTTGGCTGGGGCTGCTGTTCTAGACAACTAAAGAGTGTCTGCCTAATTACAGGTGTGAGGCATGGCTGTCTTTCTAGCTGGAGCTGCCATGTCTGTTCTCGAAGGCAGGACCCAGTGAGCCCAAGGCCTTGGCTTCTCCACATCGCCTGTTTGTCTTCCTCCCTTGCCCAAGCTGCCAGGACCTAGAGCTGCATCTCTAGCTGCTGGCCACCAATGCAGCAGTGCCAGGCCTTACGGTGGGCACAGGACTCCTGAGAGCCCCTCTGCTGCCAGGCTCTAGCTGCTCTTTTGCCCAGCTCTCAGCATGTCCCCTTGGCAGCCAGCACTAGTCAGTGCCCCCTCTCAAAGCTCAGGAAGTCCTCTTTGAGGCCCTGACACCCACACCTAAGCCGAGAGGCCAGATCACCGATACACAAGAATCCTCCAGCCAGGCGTGGGGGTCAGGCTGGCAGTGGGCAGGTTGATGCCTGTATACTGACATGGGCAGAGGCTAACTCAATTCTTCTTTCCCATTACATATCATTGCTGTCATCTATTATAGGCCTCAAATGCTCTCTGATTCGTCTACTGGAGTGGGGGTGGGGAATTCTTCGGCAAAGCATATTACAGTGGCTGTTAGAAACCATCCCAAGCCACAAGCTTCTGCCTCTGCTGGGAGTTTGATACTTAGCCAAATTCTTCTATTTTCAACAATTAAAATGATTAATAAGTCACTATTATGACCAGCCTATGTTTCTCAACTCTCTGAGAGTTTCCCAGCCATCAGAAATGGCACAGTGTGCACAGACTACAGGGTAGAAGAACTTGTCCCCAGCATCCACAAGCCTTGTAGTTCCTGTTGGGCTCTCAACGGACATCTTGTACCCTAGTACCAGGGACTTCCTGCACCTCCTCTCCAAGGCTGTCTTCATATCTCAGGGCCATCACGTATTCCCATACACACACACACACACACACACACACATCACTGAGTACGGGTTAGTGGGTAACCCCAAAGAAAGAGGAGCAAAGCTGAGCTGGGACAGACAAGTGTGTGCTGGTGTGTGGAGGGTGCCATCCTGGTGGATCCTACACTGGCTCCCACACACTGGCTGTTTGTAGGACAGAGGCAAAGGAACAGGGACAGGTCCCACAGGGTACTGCCTTTAACAGCCACTTCTGAGAGGGTCATGCTCACTGCCTTCCACCAGTGAATGGGTAGGTACCAGCCTTCAAACTCAGATCTACTTACATCCCAGCGTCTGAGAGAATGACCCCCACCCCCAGCCCTGGGAGTCCCTAGGCACATTCCTTGGGTACACATGGCCTCTAATGGATGCTTGCCATCCCCCAAGCTCCAGAGGCCTTGGGAGGCTGGGGTAGTGTTGAAGGCCAGGCCTATGAGCACACCTGGATCATTTCATTCTTCGGGACACTCAGATGAAATGCGCCGGGGTCGGCAGATTCACTAGAGTTTTGCAAGCTATTCCACCTGGCCATGTCCCTGTACAACCTGCCTCTGCCCCACCCCTACCAGTAAGTTCTCGAAAGCGAAGGCCATGCTTTCTCAGTGGTCCCCACTCTCCACAGCAACCCCCCACACACACACCACCCACACACACACTGAAGGTTTGCCTCCTCATTTCGGACAACCTCAGGTTAGAGGGGCAGAACACTGCATTCTTTCCCTGGCCTTGCCTGCTCTGTGGCTGCAGGCAAGTTGCACAATCTCTCTGGGCCTGCTTCCTATCTGACCTTTATTCCTGTCCTTACAAAGTGAGCCCAGTTCTCCTGAGGGTATTAAAGGCATAAAGCTCCAGGCCTGGGGCAGGGACTCAGGGTTTTCTCCTTTGCGTGCGTGCGTGCATGCGTGCGTGCGTGCGTGCGTGTGTGTTTCCCTACTGTGAATTCTGAAGGGGCTGAACCAGGCTCCCCCTGCAGAGGGCTATAGGGGCTCCACTCCTGTCTCTCTAGCTAGCTCTGCAGGGAGCAGCCACAGAGCACATCCTGGGGCTGTTTCTCCTTGTGATGTCCCATCAGCAGGATTTAGATCATGGCTGGATTCTACTAGAATGAGGCTTCAACAGATGAGCCAAAGCACAGGAAACAAATCTTTGCTACTCTCATAGCAGAGCCCCCCACCCCACTCTTCCTAGGCCTCTGTTCCCAAGAGAGAATTGTGGGGTCCTCCCATGGGACAGGCCCACTGGCAGCAAGCCCTCAGGGCTCAAGAGTAGCCTCTGTTACCAGAGTTCACCCACATGGGTCCAGCCAGCCTGCTTCTCTAGGGGCTGTCATGGGCTTGAATCAGGATCCAGTATCAAGCTGGGAAACCACAAGCAAGCCAGGCAGGCTGCTTCTCGAGCCAAGCCAAGCTCCAGGTAGTGAGAGGAGAGCTAGCATGCCCATGGGACCCTACCAATCAGGGAAGCAGGTATGCTAGCCCCCATCCCCTTCTTACTTCTCCCATTCCCTCTGCTCTGTCCATTGCTCCAGACCACCTCTGTCCTGACCTCCACCACACAGTACAAGTAGGGAAATGTTCACATCACTAGTCATCTGACTAGTGCTGGCCTCTGATGCAGGGTTCCAGCTCCTGGGAAGATATTGGTCCTAACTTCAGCTCCTCCCAATTAGGGAAGGATGCTGGAAGTAAAAACAACCTCTTTGGGGGCAATGATAAGAGGAATAAGGCAGTCCACTCCCCCCATCCCATATCTTTGCTCCCTGTGCCCCAGCCCAGAGGGAAGTCTTTCCTTTTATCTAACTTAGAGCCTCCTGCTGTGATTCCTGTCTGCTTCCTCTGCCTGCACATGGCTCATCCGTCCTGTGCTCCACCACAGGCCTTCTCTATCCTGTTCAGCTAGAAGCCCCAAGGGAGTGAAAGTGAACTTTAGGAGGATGTTTAAAGTTGAGCTTCTCGTCACCACATCTCAGCCGAGTCCATAAAACCTCCTTATAAAGCCCACTGGCCACACAGCTGCCCTCCGCCTCCAGGCCTCCCTGTTTTATGATCAGCCCCATTCAGACACCAGCTGGATGTAGGAACTCGGGGCTTTTATGGAGAGATGTTAACGAGAAGCATCTCTGCCTGGCCTGTTTCAGCATCCCCCTCCTGGCCTCATTCACAGCTCCTTCAGTCAGTGCTGGTGCCAGGCTCCTTCTCTGGGGCAGGTGAGAACTGCCGGAGCATCCTTCCGGGAAGGGAGCTCCCAGCTCACTGCAGGACGTCACAGTCACAGGCGGTTTGCCGGCTGCCGGGTAATTGTGAAGGTGTTGGGAAAACAAACATTACCAGCAGAGATAAAAGATGGGGAGGGGCGGGGCGCGAGGGGGACGGGGCGCGAGGGGGCGGGGCGGGGCGTTGAGCTCCCTGGTGGGTGGGGCCTCAGTGCAAAGGGGCGGGTTGGGCTCGGTGCTGATGCTTTTGAGTACAGGCAGGCAGGAGTGTAGGCCAAAGCTGCAGGAGTAATGCAGGGTCGAGATTCTCCAGAGCTCAGTCTCCATCTGTCAAGTGGAGATAGCGCTAGTTAGTTAAAAGAAGAACCCGTTGCGATATTAGCGGGGCATTGGCACAGTCCCCCTTCTTGTGTATCTCCCTCCATCTGCAGCAAAGCAGGCCAGCCCAGAGTCTCGGTCCCAGCGAGACGCAGTGAGTGGCAAACTCAGGTCTCTCACAGCTACATGCCCAGCACCCCCCCTCCCAGTTATTATTGTTGTTTTCAGACAGGATTTCTCTGTATCCAAGGCTGGCCATGAACTCACTAATTAGCCTGGGGTGACCACCCTCCTGAGTGCCAGGAACTCTTCCTAAAATACTCTATTGGGCTACCTGGGGAGGTGTGGGGGCAGGGGGGTGTAAGAGAAGGCTGTGGGGAGGAATGGTAAGGTACATCTATGGGTCGCCTTAGCCATAACTTTGAAGGGGGAGGCAGTCCCGGCAAGTAAGGGAACATGCTTCCACTGAAGCAGAGGAAGGAGAAAGGGCCCTGGAAGGTATAGCCCCCCAAGGGTCCCGGCAAGATCAGGCTCTTGGGGTAGGGGTGGGAACCTGCTGGCAAAGGGAGGGGCAGCAAATAGTGAGGCAAGGACGCAGTGTCCTCTGTGAGCTCTCTATGAGGCTGCTGCAGCTTCCTGCTGTGCCCCAGGTGGGGAGGTACCCTTGTCTTCTCCTATGTCCCAGCCTTCATTGACTGTTTGAGGCTGTACTCTGGGATGAACTCTAGGCTGGTGCTCACAATGGAGGGGCTGAGGGCAAGGGCACCCACATACAGGGTGAGCCAAGCATGTCACACAGTCCCAAACACTGCACACAGAACTGGACAAGTGACGATCCAAGCTCCTCCTTGCCTCCCTAGTAGTAGATGTGTTCTCTGCACACTTACAGCTCCTCTTCCCACCCTGAACACACACACACACACACACACACACACACACACACACACACACACACCCACTGTAATTAGAATGGTGGCTCCCAGCACCCAGGATAGGTTGTGATTTATGAATGGGAGTAGGTATGAGAGATTCCAGCTCCATCTGCTTGGGAGAGAACAGGAAGCCTCAGTGGTCTGCAGACCTGGGGGAGGAAGCTGCCTGTTGTCGGAGGCTCATAAAAGCCTTCCTAAATGGTCACAAGTGCTCTCAGCCAGCCCAGTCCTCAGAACCCCAGGCCCCATCAGGCCATCCCCCCTGGGCATAGTCTCGGTCTCTGTCAGCACCCTGTGACAGACTCCCTGGCCAAGTCCAGGCAGCCGGCAATGGAGGAGGAATGCAAAGCACAGTGTGGCAAAGCTGAATGTGAACCGCTGCACTTGGTGACACACCCACACGGTGGGCATGGTGGTAGTCCAGGAGCGAGAACGTCAGCTCTGCTTCATAGGCAAGAACACCTGCTCAGCTGCCACACAAGGCCCTTGAGTGCAGATGTGGCTGCAGGGCCTGGCTGAGGCTGCCGGAAGGCTCCCAGTGTCAGTATGGGCTCATTTATATCCTATCACACGGCACACTGACTGATGCCCAAAGCTTGTTCTTCCCACCGTGTGTTTTCACCGTGTTCCTCAAAGTCCTGCTCACTAGAAGTGCTGTGGAATAATCCTTTGGTATGCTGTGAAGATTTGTCGCTCTGGATTGGTTTAATAAAGAAGCCAACTGGCCAATCACTGAAAAGGATAAGGTTAGGGAGAAAGAAGGGCGGAGCTGGGGAGTGGCCAGCAGATGCAGGGAGAAGCAAGATGAACATGCAGTACTGAGAAAAGGTACCAAGAAATGTGGCAGAGTGTAGGTAAGAAATACGGTTTAATTTAAATGTAAGAGTTAGCTAGTAACAAGCCTGAGCTATTGGCCAAGCATTTATAATTAATGTAAGCATCAATGTGTTTATTTGGGAGCTGCTGGCAGGAAAGAAACATTCACCAATACAGAAGTACCTGAGCTCTCTAAAACTCTCAAGGTCCTGGCCCACCTCCATCTACCACCCATTACCTCAGAGCCCTGGGCTGGCCCAGTGTCTTCAGAGTCTCTTTGGAAGCTTCTGGAATCCTCCTCAACTCCCCCCCCTCCCAGCCCTATCTTGTCCTTACCAGGGCCATTGGTCCTCCTTTGGCAAGTCCTCATCCTAGAGATGCATGCATCCATCAGGATCTGCTGACCCCATGACCAGAACAGGAGCCACTCCATTTGTAGAACCCTGTTGTGTTGTCCCCAGACCTCCTTCAGTGGCCTTGCTCCAAAATGAAATCTTTAGAACCCAAGCAACCACTTGGAAGACTGGTGGTGGTGGGCTGATGAATGGAAGGACCAAAAGTCTTTATCTCATCAAAGTAACTGATATAAATAAATGGATGAAGAGGGGAGTGATGCCCTTGGCTGGACCTTGGAAGCTGTGAAGACTAACTATGTATATTGATTGTCCTTCCTTTCCTGCTGGCCACAGTCATCAACATCTCTGGTTGCTTTAACTCTCTGTGGGCAGCTTGTAGGATAAGGGAGGGCTGTGTGCCCCAGGGAGATGTGGACAGGGCAGAGGCCAGAATAGCCCCACACTTTTGCCATCTTGTAGTCCTATGTCCTCAACCCATTTCTCGGAACCTGTGAGACCACAGCATACGGGGGCTATAATTTTCCTGCGACGGGAGCCCTGCACTGTGGTTTGCAGGGGAGCAGTATCAGGGCTGTGCTCATGTCAGAGGAAGTGATACCTCTAAGGCTCAATGCAAGTCCAGGACAGTGTTCAGAGGAGCCTGCAGGGGGTCAAAGCCAGCCAGGTGGCAGCGGCAGCCTTCTTCTGTCTTTACCACCTCAGTCCCATCCCCTTCCTCTCCCACTGAAGGCCACGTCTCCAGCCACAGCACTGGTGACAAGGATTATCACTCAGGGGCCCCCTAGCCACGAGGACCTAGTAACAGGTCCTGCCAGCTTCCACTTCCTGCTGTCATCCTGGGAACTTGCACGAGCCCAGGTGTCCATACATCCTCAAGCCTTATCTCCTGTGCCTCCAACCTCCAGTGATCACCTCTCCCTCTCAGCCACCCATAGATTACCTGGTGTCTCATAGAAGACCTTTTTGCCGAGGCCAAGGGGATGGCACAGCAGTTAAAAGCATGTGCCACACCTACAGAGGACCAGAGTTCAATTCCCAGCACCCACATCAGGCAGCTCACTACTGTCCTGTCTGTAACTCCAGTTCCAGAAGATCTGACACCGACACCCTCTTCTGGCCTCATTGGGCACTGCATTCATGTGCACAAACCCACACATAGCCACATAATTAAAAACAAGATAAATCTTTTTTTTTTTTTTTTTTTAAAGATGTTTGTGTTGTTGGGTTGCATTGGGTTGATAGGAGATGTTGGGTTCTTTTATTTCTGTTTCTTTTTTGGAGCCAGGGTCTTACTATAGTCCAGGTTGGCTCCCTAACCTCCTGCCTCAGCCTCCTGTAAGTGTGGGATTGCAGGTCTGAGCTATCACACACACTGGACCCCCATGAGCTATCACAGACACTGGACCCCCATGTGCTGTCACACACACTGGACACCCATGTGCTATCACACACACTGGACACCCATGTGCTATCACACGCACTGGATACCCATGAGCTACCACACACACTGGACACCCATGTGTTATCACACACACTGAACACCATGATCTATCACACACACTGGACACTCATGTGTTATCACATGCACTGGACACCCATGTGCTATCACATGCACTGGACACCCATGAGCTATCACACACACTGGACACTCATGTGTTATCACACACACTGGACTCCCATGTGCTATCACACGCACTAGACACCCATGTGCTATCACATGCACTGGACAACCATGAGCTATCACACACACTGGACTCCCATGTGCTATCACACACACTAGACACCCATGTGCTATCACACGCACTGGACACCCATGTGTTATCACACACACTGGACACCATGATCTATCACACACACTGGACACCCATGTGCTATCACACACACTGGACACCTATGCAATATTAAATGCCAACATCGCCCTTGTAGTCCAAAACATACTTCCCTTCTTTTCATGAGTCCAGTCTCCATTCACAGATCTCTCCCATTCTCTCGCATTCTGCTAGGGAACCAAGTGCCGACTTCAGACTCTGCCAAGCTGTCCTTCTTCCCTGCTCTCCTTTCTCCTTCGGCGATGTGCTGCGCTCTGGCACCACCATTCCCACGGCCCTGTGCCCTGCCTTTCCCAGCCCTGGAGCACCCAGCCATCTGCTTTCCCCATCACGATTTCCAGGCTCCTGGAAGGCACAGGGAAATCAACCGACCGTGTAAACTGGTACCACCCAAAATTTATGGTCCCTGACTTCAGCCTGGCCTCCAGGTCCCAGCGGTCAGCTTCTGTTCCAACCTTCACCACCCCTTCAGCTTCCGGGTGGCCCCTGCTCTCACCTATAATTGGTAGGAAAATAGAGAACTGAGACCAGGAGTGCCCTGCCCCTCCCTCCTACTGGGTGCCTTGTTTCCTGTGATCCTCCAGCCTCAGACTCAAGCTCGGTAGCTTCTCCAGGTCTCTCTTCACAGGCCACTCTTACTTCGGCTTCTCCTGGATTCGGCTGTGGGGCACCCATAGGCTACTGCTCCTTTTTTTTTTTTTTTTTGGTTTTTTTTTTTGTTTTGTTTTGTTTTGTTTTTTACAATATATGACAAGCTATGTAGCCCAGGCTGGCCTTGCATTCAAGGTCCTACTGCCTCAGCCTCTTGAGTGCTGGAATGTCAGACACGCATCAGTCACCACACCTGGACACACACACACACACACACACACACACACACACACACACACACGGCTTGGCTTCTTGCTCCAGTGTGGATCTGAGTCAAAGTGTTACATCCTGGTGTCTGCCTCTGCGGGCCCCTCTGAAGCTTCATGTCCCAGCCATCCTCTTCTCTGTGCTGCTACATTTGGTTACAACATTCCTATCCCTTGTTCCCAAGCCACACTGGGAAGTTGCCTTCTATCCTTCTCCTATCCCCAAATGCCACATCTTGTGGGCAGTGTATCAGAGTGGTCCTTCCAGCTTGCCCGTCTCTCTGGCCACACTGTACTCCTTCCCAGTGCCTTCCACTTCCTGCGAAGCATCCTCCTGACCTCCTCTGTCCACCAATCCTTCTAACTACCCCCCACCCACTGTGGGACTTCAGCTAAACTTCGTATGGTGGCCCATGTGGCCACATAATCAACCTCTGTTCCTCTAGCCATCACTTCCTGCCCTATGCCTGCCTTTTGCACATCCTTCTAACCTTTCCCTCTGGGATGCCCTCCATTCCTTCCCCTCTGTTATATAGGCATTACCAGGTGTCCTAGCTGCTCTGGCAGAATAAGTCACCCTCTCTGAGAGCCTCATTTTCAGTCCTCCCAATCCATAGCTCTTGAATATTTGCCAGTTTCTGTTGCAACCTCCGTGAACAATACCTGTCCAGAATAATCCTGTACTTGCACTTGAGTCTGGGTTCTGTGTGCCTGGGGTCTCAGTGCTGGCAGCCGCTTGCAAAGACACGTGTTTTCTGTGACTTTCTCATTTTTACTGATCTGCCCAGGGTATTGGTTACAGAATCTCACTGGAATTAGATTCCTAACAAATTCACCTGGTATATCTACTGGCCATTTGGATTTCTGAGAGTATTTGCTGCCCACCTCCACCCATTTACTGCGTTGTCCATCTCCGTCTCATGCTTGTCAGACTCTTAGCACGCTCTAAGATTGTTTTTTTTTTTTGTCATCTGAGTGCAGAGCAAGTCCTTCCCCTGGGGACTTCCTTTTACACTCTTACTGCCACTCTTTTTAAAAGTAAAATATCTTAGTTTGACTGTGTCCTTCTTGTATCTCCCACCTGGAATCTGCAGCTCATGGTGACTCCATCTGTTTCCACCTCCACTAAAACAGACATCTTTGTATTCAGTGGTCTTTTGCAACTGACGACACACAGTAGGCACCCAACTGACACACAGTAGGCACTCAGCAAATGTTCACTGAATGTATGGGGGTGCAGAATCCAGGTTCAGATGTTTCCTACCAGAGGAACCCTCTCTCCCCAAGCCTCTCCCACTTTGAAATTTCCCCTCCCTTCAAAGGCCAAATGTTCATGGTACAAGTGTACGGGTAGCACCAGCTGTATGCAGGCACTGGATTGTTTTTGTTTTAATGGTTATTGGGCTGGAGAGATGGCTCAGCCGTTAAGAGCCCTGACTGCTCTTCTAGAGGATCTGAGTTAAGTTCCTAGCACCCACATGGTGGCTCACAACTGTTAACTCCAGTTCCTGGACACTGATGCCCTTTATGGGCCTGCACAGGCACCAGACATGCACACAGTGTGCAGACATACATGCAGGCAAAACTCATACACCTAAAATAAAAGTTAATAAATCTTCAAAACGCTTCATTTTTGTTTCTAAGATAGTAAAGTCTCTCTCTCCCTTTAAGAAGCTCATGGCATGGCCCTGGTTTCCCAACACTCAGCAGACACATCTGGGCCTTAGAGGGTTTGGTTGGTCTGGCTTTTACAATTTTTGAGACAGGGTCTCATACACAGGCTGGACTTGAACTCAGTCTCCCGAGTAACGGGGACTACAGCCGTATGCCACAGTTCAGAGCCCAGCTCTGCCATTGTCTTGTGATTTTGAGAGAGTCACTTCAGTAGATGGCTTTCAGCTTTCTCTTTTGTTAGGAGGAGCAGTAATGGTAACTTAGTGGGTCCTTGTGGGGATGGATTGAAAAAGTAAATAGAGCAATGGCAGGCAGGTGCTGGACACATGGCAGGTGTCCATAGCTTGTTTAGTGTGTAAATGACAGAACAGGCACAGGGTGAGGGGGGCTGCAATTAGGAGAGGCAGGGGGCAGGCAGGGGCTGTCTGCTGGGCTGATGCAGGCCCTCTTGGTCGTAGTAACTGCTGTCAGCGAATGCTTCCCAGACAGGAATCCCCTTCAGGGCTCCCTTCCTCAGCCTACTGCATTTGTTGACTCAAAACCTTCCCACTGCCAATTTAGCCTGCAGTAAGGGGGGGGGGAGGTGTGGGAGGGGGTGGAACTCCACAGAAAGGGGTCTTTGTCTGAGTGCTGTGTGGCATTTCAGATTCAGCAGTGTGTGTGTGTGTGTGTGTGTGTGTGTGTGTGTGTGTGTGTGTGTGTGTACACATGCATATGTTTTAATCTCCTAAAGAGTGGAGTGGGCCAGGCATGAAGTAAGAGGCATCTAAGCTAGGCAGCAAGACCTTCCAATGGGCTGTCTTGTTTTGTGAGATAAGTCAATGGGATGGATTGGCAAGGCCCTAGAGAATCTTCCCGAAGCTTGGACCCAGATGAGGCAGAGGGTTCCATGTTTGGGTGATCTTCTGCAGCCAGTAGCCAGTGGGCTTACAAAGTGGGCCTTAGGTCCCCTCTGCTTCAAGTAGCTGTGGCTTCCATTGGGGTGACCCTGGATCCTGGGGGTTAAGCTTGTTAGGGAGGAAAAGCCAGGCATCTACTTTACTCATTTAAAGCTGAAATTCTGAAGCACCTCTATCCTGATAAAGCAACAATCTTCCTACGTACTGGAGATTTTTCAAGTCACATGAACTTGAAACGCACCTGGGGGGGGTCTTCTTTCTCTAAAAGAATACTTATTTATATAGGCACCCCAACAGTTTCATGTGGGCACCCCCCCCCTCCAACAGTTTCACTAGACCAGGCTGGCCTGCAACCCTTATGTAGCTGAGAAGACATTGAGTTCCTGATTTTCTGGCCTCTACCTCTTGACTACTGGGGTTACAGGTGTCCACCGTGCCTGGCAAGCCCTAATTATGCAGGGCTCTTTTTCAACATAATCCAACGATATCAGAGAAGATAGGGAAATATCACACTGACATGAATGGGTACAATTATATCATCAGGAGCAGACCTTCTGAAAAAAAGACAGCTTTCTTCCTAAAGTGTAGCCCAGTGCCGGACACAACAATGTCTGCCCACAATTTATTTTTTGTTTGTTGTGTTTTTTCTGAGGTAGGGTCTCAAGATGGATTGAGCTTCCAATCCCCCTGCTTCTGCATCACAAGTGCTAGGACTACAGGCATGGCCGCCATACCTGGTGTATGCAGGGCTGGGGACTGAGCTCAGGGCCTCATGAATGTTAGGCAAGCCTTCTACCAGCTACCAGGAAACTAATTAATGGGCCCTACCAGGCAAGGCATCAAGGAAGATTGAGAGTGTGTCAGTACTAGGAAAGCAATCCACAGGCAGACTGGGACGTGGAGGTTTCCAGGTGCTGAGGGCTGCCGACAGGACTCGGAATTTACTTAGGTGAAGGAGAGAGAGAGGTCTTCCAGGGCCTTTGGGGGCATAGAAGTGGTCAAGGTGAGACAATGGGGAGCTGGGGGTGTGTCACCCCCTGGAGGGTCTGGACTCAGGCAGACCCTGGGCAATGCTCAGGGGAGGGTGTTGTGATAAAGCTCGAGGGGAACCTTGGCAGATAACATGGCAGGCAAAGGTAACCTAGGTGGAGGGACAAGCGTGCCAGGCAGACAGCTTAGTGAGAAGTTTTATTAGAAAGGGGGATAAGGGGGAGAGAAAAGAGGTAAAGACACAGAGAGAGGGCAGAAGAAGAAATAGGAAAAGTCCTGTCTGGCCCAGGGGAACAGCAGGAGAGAGAGCAAAGAGAGAAAGTGGGTGGGGTCTTTCTTTTAAAGGGTCCTTTGCACCTGTGCACAGACTACCTGCAATCATGGAACCCTGGGCTGACCAGGGCACTGCCTGAGTGCATTCTGCCAGGTGACAGGGCAGGCCAGCATAGCGCCTGAGTCCTCACAGAGGGGAGAAGAGGGGACACAGACGGACACACGATGACAGTGATAGCACATGAAACACGTCTTCAGAGAGAGGTGAACTGGCTGGAAGGTGAGGGCAGGGAACACACTGGGGTGCTCTGAAGCTGGAAGAGAAAGATTCCAGGCAAGTTGGGCTAGAACACCAGGAGCTTTCTGAGGTGGAACCTCCTTCTGTCCCCTCCTAATAAGGAGGGAGGCTGAGAACCAGCTTGCACCAGAGGTCTGGGATTTAATGGTTTGTGAGACAGAAGCCCATATCACCCATGTATGCTTTATGACCCCAGGCAAGAAAAGAGTGAAAAAAACGGTGAAAGAGAGAGCCTGGTGAGCAAGGTCAGAGGCCCAGCTTCTGGGGGTGCTGGGGAAAGAGAACCTCAGTCAAGGCTTGACTCACTTGAACAGAGTGAGTTCAAGGCTAGCGGGAAGGACACGGTAGAAGCTTGTGTCAAAAGGTAGCAGGAAAGCAGAGGGTATAGGACAGTGGGAGATACCTTGCTTATCATTCAGGGAGCCTAGGGGTCAGTCCTTAGTACCTTACCAAGGAGGGAGGGATGGGGGAGGGGGAGGGGGAGGGGGAGGGAGAAAGAACACATAAAAACTGATAGGAGCTGGCACCAAGAGCTTCAGACCAGCAAGTATTTCCATTGCAAATCCCTTCCTCCCCCAAGTTCCCAGGCAGCTGCTCCCTGAGCACTAGATGCAGATCAGGAGAGGGACAGGAATAAATCCCATTTTCTGCTCCTTCCAAGTGGCTGCTGCAACCTCCTCCCACCCCCACCCCCACCCCTACCCCCACCCCCTGCTGGACTCTGCACCAAGGAGGGATCAGCTGGCCTCTGGCTCAGGGGAGGACGCTAGGCAGGCAGAGACAGAGTTGGGGAGGGGAGGTGTTCAGTGACAGGGCTAAGAATAACAGCTTCCATCAGGCCTCACACCCTCTCCCACTTGCCATAACTCAAGTTGTTGGTGGATGCAGGAGACAGACAGATACAGGGTGTCTGCAAGACCAAAGCTGGTTTGGCGGCAGGAGCGGGGGCAGGCTGAAGTGGCACAGAAGTGACTGGGGGAGGATGGAGAGGGACTCTTGTGACAGCAGATTGTGAGTTTGTATGCATGTACATGCCTCCCGTGTGTCAGAGATTGGGGGCGAAAGTCTGACTGCGTTGTGCCCAACATGTGCTCGACCAGCACATTTGTGACTAGAGGTCGGGTGACAGGGGCAGATTTGGTGAGAGTGATGTTCTGGCTGAGACATGGTAGCTGAGGCAGGGTCTGAAGGACAACCAAGGATGGAAGGTGTGTCTGAAAATGAGTGTGTACTGAAAACAGTATAGCAAGGCCATACCTTCCATGTCTGTGCTAATGTGTGTGGCCATGTCCATGTCCCAGTGCCTGGTCTTCCAAGGAGTGACTTCTGTTATTGTTGTTACACTTTATTTATTTATTTTGTATGCCTGGTGGTGGATACCTGCTACAGTGTGTGTGTGTGTGTGTGGTGTGTGTGTGTGTGTGTGTGTGTGTACAGGTCAGAGGACAACCTGTGGCAGTCAGTTCTGTACTTTTAGAGATTGAACTCAGGTCATCAGGATTGGCAGCAAGTGCCTTCATCTGCCAAGCCATCTCACTGTCCTATTTCTGAGTAGTTGTGAAGGTGTGTGTGTGTGTGTGTGTGTGTGTATGTGAATATGTTTGTGTATCTATGAGGCAGCGTGTGCATACAGAGAAATGTGTGTCTGTAAATGGTTAGGAATGATGTGTGCTTCTCTGTACGTGTGCTGTGTACCTTTGTGACTGTGTGTGGGTGGCACAGCAGTAAGGTTGCGCCAGGAAATGTGTGGTGAACTGCAGCCTCACCTGTGTCTAGCTTCAGTGGACCCTGCAAAGACCGGCAGGTTGCTATTATTATTTGTTTCTTTGTGGCGTTTTGTTTGTTTGTTTGCTTGTTTGTTTGCTTGCTTTGTTTTGTTTTCCAAGACAGGGTTTCTCTGTGTAACAGCCCTGGCTGTCCTGGAATCCCTTCTGTGGACCAGGCTGGCCTGAACTCACAGAGATCCCCCTGCCTCTGCCTCTGCCTCTGCCTCTGCCTCTGCCTCTGCCTCTGCCTCTGCCTCTGCCTCTGCCTCTGCCTCTGCCTCTGCCTCTGCCTCTGCCTCTGCCTCTGCCTCTGCCTCTGCCTCTGCCTCTGCCTCTGCCTCTGCCTCTGCCTCTGCCTCTGCCTCTGCCTCTGCCTCTGCCTCTGCCTCTGCCTCTGCCTCTGCCTCTGCCTCTACCTCTGCCTCCCAAGTGCTGGGATTAAAGGCCTGCCCCCACCATTGTCCAGCTCTTTCTTTGGTGTTTGATATTTAGTCTCAGATGTAGTCTACACTTAAATTGCATTAATCTTCCTGCCTCAGCCTCCCAAGTTCTGGAATTGCAACCGTGTGCTTCCATGCCCAACTCTGAAGAAGTCATCTATTTATTTTAGTTCTGGGGGTGAAACAGGACATCTAGAACTCCACTTCTGAGCTACACCTCTGGCCTTTTTTCCATGTTTTTATTTGGACACTGTAAGCCTAAATTGCCCAACCTCTGAGTGTTTGGAATTATCAGGCTAGTTATGGTCTTGCAGTTGTCCTGTCTCATCCTCGGAGTATCTGGGCTTAACGGAGTATGCTGCCTGCCCACATACTTGTTTGCTCTATAGCTGTCTCCACATCTCCCGTGCAGAACAAGCTAAAGCTCACAAAGGAGGTCCCCAGAGGCTGCTGCATGTGTGTGAGTGCTAGGGTTTGGCATCTCCCCGCCAGATTGCTGGAGGTGCAGCCATGCTTCAGTTCCCTGAAAATACCTGACTGGGGAAAGGCTTGCTATCTAATTACTGTTACCACTGATGCCACAGCAGAACCTCAGAATACACTCTGACCTGTTCAGCTGGTGCTGCAGTAGAGGGTCCCACCCTTGCCCCATCACAAAAGCTGCATGGGAGGATGTTTCCTCCTGGGATTTTTCCAAGTTTGCACCCCCAGCCTTGACATCAGCAGCCAGCAGAGTCCCCGAGGTACAGGTACCCATCCATCTACAGCATCACCTACAGGAGTTCTTTAATTCAGGACGTTTATGAGGCCAACTAAATGGTTCATTGAGAATGACTAAACTGAACCTTGGAAAGAAAATTATAAACATTTTACTACTTACTAAGCCAAGCATGATTGCATATGGAAACTATGGACACCGCTCAGTGGGATTTTAATATTAATTTCCAGTTTCCTTTTCACTAAGGAACTGATGAAAACTCAGGCTCTCTGTACTGTTCAGGCTAGAATCAACATTTTGCACACTAGTCCAGACTGCCGCTTGTCCTCCACCCCTAAGCCCAGTGCCACTCTTCCATTGGCTGGCCCTTTGCCTGGTCTCTGGCCTGCCTGCTGAGGGTGCCCATGCCCAGTCCAATCTCTGCCACTTCTACTAAGGAGAGTGGGGTTGCTCTGGGGGCTCTCCATTAAGTGCCATCCAATCCGCTGTCACCAGGCCTCCCTGGTACAGAGCAAGCTAAAGATCACGAAGGAGATCTCCAGAGGCTGCTGCAAGTGTGTGAGTGGCAGAGTTTGCCACCTCCCCTCCAACTGACTGCTGGCAGCACACTCATGCCTCGGTTTGGAGAAAATGTATGTTTGGGGAGAGGCATGCTATGTAACCACTGTTATCATTGATGCCATAGGGCCTTAGGGTATATTGTTTGATTGTCCCATCAAACTGACTGTGCCACCTGCTCGACATTCACTCCAAGATGGGGGGCACGGGCTGTGTGTTTCTAGTTGCCCTTGTGCACCTCAGATTTTATCTTGATCTGCACAGGAAGATGGAAACAGACAGCCCCATGGAGCAGGAACAAGACGATACTTCCTGTCCTCTGTGACCAAGGAAGCTTCCCCATTGTGTGCAGTTCAGGGTGGCATCTCTTAATAGTGTGGGGGACAAGAAGCTTCAGAGGGGACCTGCCTTCGGGGATGGGCCCAGAAGAGGGTTTGGAGACAAGTGTGACATGGCTTTGGGCAAGTACTTAACCACCCAAGCTTGAGTTTTCCCATCTACAGAAGTGTTTTCAGATGGCTTTTTGGTACAATGTATAGCACTGCTGTGACAATGTACTCTGCTCATAGGCATGCTATGAGAATTAAGTTCAACATCACAGCTCAAGCCCCTGCACCAAGCAGGAAGTGGCAGACCCTCCTCGTCCTAGAGAGTCTGAGGGCCCCGACCTCAGCTCCTGGTGTGCCACCAGCTACTGGGAAGCTGTTTAAAAGGCAGACCTTTGGGTCCTCACAGGCCTCTGCCTCAGCTTCAGAAAGTCAGGGCAGGATGTGAAGACGGCGAAACCGCCTGCCTTCTCCCTGCTTCCTCTTGTCTCCAAATGCACCAGAGATCCCAGGCTCCTGTCTCAGTCAAGGGTTGAATTGAGTTGGATGTGGCCTGTACCCAAGACCAACCTACATGCTGCTTTGGTTTTAATTATAGGTGGCCTGGCACCGAGTAGCTGTGGCCTGTTCACCTGGACTGCCAGCACAAGGCACAGATGCCAATTACATGCGTAAGGACATGCAGATTTCCCAAGAACAACAAAGATAATTTGTTTTTGCCATGGCTTGTTAAGAGGTGGCTCGGTGGCTTGTTCGATAGGTCCATGGCCTCTCACCTCTCCCTGCCCTTGCCTGCTGGTTCTCCCAGCTTTGTTGACTAGAAGTAGAAGAAACGAAGGAATGAAGATACCGCCTCATTCCCTGTAACCAACAGGGTGGAAGAGGTAGCCTTCACGAGACTGAGAATGGCTGGGCTGTCCCCACCTAACAATGGCCTCTGCAGTATGTGCAGACGATGAGCAGGAGGCAGGAACTTCTCTGTCTGCATGTGTCCCTAGTGGCTGTCATTGCTGAAGTCAATGCCAGAAAGAGGCATTCTTGGAATCACAGCTGCCAGAACCCAGCAAGGGCTCACCCACAGGACTTTGTCTGGTGGGGCAGGGGCGGCTGGCAGCAGTCACCTGTGGCAGCTCTGGAGGTGGCCTTGAACACTGTGGGGTGGGCAAGTTGAAAACAGAGCTGTCCTGTCTCCTGGGTGTGAGTGATGCTGCGGTAGAGGAGAGTCACCATGGAGATCGGCCCAGCTGCCAAGGAGCAGCATGAACAGCTCTACCGGAAGTCAGTCCCAGGGCTACTGGGAGGCCTGTGAGAGTAAGAGTCCTTTCTCTGGGCTGAGGAAGTGCTCAGTGGGCAAAGTGCCTTCTGTGCCAGAACAAGGAGCTGTGTTTGATCCCTTGCACTCACATAAAGGTCTGAGTGTAGGTATACACACACCTATTATCCAGCCCTGGAGAAGCAGAGACAGGAGGATCCTTTGGGTTTGATAGCCAGCTAGCCAGCCTAGCAGAATGGGCGGGCTCCAGGCTCAATGACTTTGTCTGAAAAAATAAAGCTGTTTTTGGTAGCTTCCTATGTGCAGGGCAGCATGAATGTGAGGCAGCTCTGAGAGGCTCATCACTAGATCCTTGTTATAGGGGAGGAAATGGATGTTTGGGTGCTGGGTGAGATGGGCAGCCTTGGTGGAGAGCACAGAGGAAGGCACAGCATCACAGCATGAGGCTTCGCAGCCTGCCTTTCCCTGGCAGGCTCCTCCCCTAGAGGAGGGGCCAAGTCAGAAGTAGGACATATCCAAGGTCAGGGCTTTCCTGATACGGCTGGTGAATAATGGAGATTGGCAGTGAGGCTGGCAGTCTGGTGTTCCCTAAAGCAGGGTTTGAGGGTGAACAGATTCAGAGGATTCCAGCCTTATTGTGGGATGGCCGGACCCATTGGAGCACCCTTGCTATGCTGCACAGGGAAGAGCTCTTACACTGGCACCTGCACCGTGGGTTGCAAATAAAGGGGTTGCAGTGGGTACCCAGGTGCAATATAATTTATGTTAGTAAACTGTTGTGTGCTATCTGTGTCGATGGGAACAGACCCTGGGACCAAGGTGGGGCCCCTGTTTAGACTCAGGCATGTTCATTTCAAGTATGCTCCTCCAAGGCCCTGATTTGGGACAGACTAGCCCCCGGTCCTATAGTAGGAAGGAGGAACACAGTACAGCCCAAGGACATTAAAACCTTTGCACCCTTAAGAACTGCAGCAGAGGTTGGTATAGCCCCTGGCATAGAAAGGGAAGATCTGTGGAAAGGTCTGTCTGCCCCGGGTCTGATGGGAACTCTAGCATGGCTGCATCAATCTACACATCATTTCTGGTGGATGTCAAAAGTGCTCAATTTGATATTCTGTTATTTTTCTGTGACTTGCTATTGATTTTTTTTTTTTACTTTATGTTTTGTCTACATGTATGTCTGTATATCATGTGAGTGCCTGGTACCCTTGGAAGCCAGAAGAGGGTGGCAGATCCCCTGGAAGTGGAGTCCTGGACAGTTATAAGTTGCCATGTGGCTGCTGGGATTTGAACTCAGGACCTCAGGAAGAGCAGCCAGTACTCTTAGCCACAGAGCCATCTCTCCAGTTATTTTCTTTTCTTAAGTATGACACATGCTTAGTAAGCTCAGCCATTTGAAATCCAAATTATGACTATTGTAGATCATTGTCTGGATAGACCAACAGGGCAGTCAAGAATGGGTGATGAATGAAAAACAGAAATAAAAAGGAAAAGAACATGACTACTCCTAGGTATGGTGGAGGAGAAAGTTATGAGGGCATAACCAGAGGCAGAGACACGGACATTTGGGAGAACCCAGATGGTCCGTGACCCTGAGCCATGTGAGGAGATGGGGTGGAGTGGGAGAGAGGAAGGGAGAGGTGAGAAAGGGGACAAGAGTGAGGAGGCGTAAAGAGCAGAAAGGGCCCTGTAGCCAAAATGTCTGGATTACATAGAGAAAGGCAGCTGGGGGAAGGGCAGCCCAGCCCCTGGGCTGGAGAAGTTTGGGGTAGCGGGCAGGGTATGCCAGCTAAGAGGGCCCTGTAACAGGTGGGGACAGAGCGATTCAGGGAGAACCTGGTGTCCAGCATGGGCTTTGCAATGTCAAATAGGCACCTGGCTGTTTGTGCCACGTTAGGCACTTAGGTGGTACATAGACTGACATGCAGGCAAAACATCTAACCCTGAGCTCCTCAGCTCCCTTCCCCCTGCGCTATGGCCAAGGGCAAAGTCACTTAGCACAGAAAGAGACTTATCTCCCTCCCATCAATCCCTCAGGCCAGGGCAGTCTGTTGTTGAGATTTTTGTTCTTTTCTTTTTTCACAAGGCAGGGTTTCTCTGTGTAGCCTTGGTTATCCTGGAACTTACTCTGTAGACCAGGCCGGCCTTGAACTCAGAGATCTACATGCACTCTCTCCCAACTGCTGGGATTAAAGCCTGTACCACCACCACCAATGTCTGTCCTTTCAATTTAAGTGGTTCATTAGTGCTCCATAGATTTTCCCTTTATTCTTTGATAACAACTTTTAAAGAAGTTTGTAATTGTTGTTGTTTTGGTTTGGTTTTTTTGCCAAGGAAAAACACATTGAGAGAGTTATGGCCTCATTTGGGCCAGGGTGAGTGATGCCAGCCAGGGCACACAGGAGAGATGCCCCTCCTGCACTGCAGACTTGCTGGGACGGCAGTGAGCAGCTGATTTTATTCTAGCTGTGCCACGGCCTCTGGGGATGTTCGTCTCCACCCTACAGCCTGGGACGGTGCTGCCAGCATCAGCAGGCCATCAGCCCATGCCCAGGTACCAACCTTCTCTATGCTCCAAGCTGCCTACTGGAGACAACTCTGCTGTTGATTCTTCTTGAGTGACCAGTTCGTTTCAGGCCTCCACTGAAGTGGCCATAGGGCTCTGGGACCTCCCAAAGGAAACTTGAGAGATGCAAGCCCTCTCAATGAGGGGATTCTGGGTCCTTGTACCCCACTCATCACCTGGGGTACAACTTCACCATCAAAGACTTTAAACAGGCACATACATGTAATCAGATTCACGATGCTAAGCTTGCTGGTGACCCTGGTCAACACTTACTGACCCCAAGGACACTGCACTAAGATATTTAACCACGCCTGACAACTGGTGAGGGAGAAACCCGAAATGGACCTTGAAACTAATTAACTATATCGGGTCCTCTATTCAACATGATGGGTGGAGCGAGAAGGACCTGGAGGGACTGTGGGGCAGGGAATATATTGGGGCAGAGTAAGGGGAGTGTCTGGGATCTGGATCAGTCTCGGGATTGGTGCACTGCTGAGCTCAGGCAATCTGTCCTGAGTTGATTGGTCCACTGTAGCTGCAGGTATGTTGTTATGGTCTATAGGCCCTCCCAGGTAGTTGCTATGCTCTGCACTCCACTGTTACTGCAAAGCACATTCAGAGCCAGCCAGCTAACTTCTGATCAGTTCAGCCACATGGATGATATCTGGCTCCCTAGTGGCTAGAATGTCGGGCAAGGTCAGGAACTCAGCACATGTTACTGAATCAGGGGCCTTTGTCTTGTTGGATCTTTTCTGCAGCCTGTCATGGCTGCCAAAGCAGGAGGCTAGGTGAGGGTCTGGTCCCTTCAATCCTATGGCTCAGTAGTAGAGTGCTTCTAAAAATGTACAATGTCCTGGGTTCAATCCCCAGCACTATGGAGAGATGGGCAGTGACCCGAGTTTCCTGAACACAAGGACAGGAGTGTGCCCGAGACCATGAGGCCTCTGTGAGTGAGACAGGAAGAGACTCCCACTGTGGTGGACAGGTAGTGGACAGCTGGGCTGCAGCGATCCGAGTCCCAGGAGATGGTATTACACTAACAGCACAGGAATCTGAATCCTACAGTTGTGTGAAGAAGCCAGCACATGGAGATGCAGCCGAGTCTGTTAGGAAGCAAGTGGCCTTAGAGACAGAAAACCTAAGGAGGTTTTAGGTAATCAGGGGTTTACTTCTTCCACTCAGCAAAACAGAGGTAGGTTGTGGGTGGCGTTGAAGCAGCTGCTATCAAGGATCCTTCCTGACACCTTAGTGAGCTGATGCTTTGTCATTTGACTTTACAGCCTTAACCAACTAAGCACTGCAGCTCCAGGGCTGGAAACATTCTGGGCAGGAAGAAGAGAGATAATAACAGATGATGCTTTCTTGTCTTCCTCTTTCAGGAAACTAAAAAAACAAAAATTCAACTCTGGGCCATTGACAATGACTCAGCTGGTAAAGCACCTGCCACACAGACCTGGTGACCTGAGCTGCCTCCCTGGATCCCCAGGAGAAAGCGTAAAGACTCCCGGAAGTTGTCCTCTGACCTCCATACTTGTACCCCCAATAATGATAGTAATAATAATAAATTAACAAAAAGTTAAAAGCCTTTAATATCCTTTACAAAAGTGAAGGAAGAAAATAGGAAGGAAGGAAAGAAGGAAACCAGAGGAGAGGGGAGGAAGAGAGGATGAGAAGGGGGAGGACAGGAAGGAGAAGAAAGGAGGTGGGGTGGGAGGGGAAGGCATCCTCCCAGGGCCCAGAATGGAGTTTCAAGGCACTTGTACCGAAGCAGAGTCTGGGGAGGTTAACTAACTTTTACCTTCTGCAGCAAGACAATAACCACAAAGGACTGTGGCATCCACAGGCTAAGTGACACGCATCTGTCCTAGTCGATGTGTCTTCTTAGTCGTTGCTTCCTGGACTCTGCAGGACACTTTCCTATTTGCCCAGTATGTATGTTCTGCACCTACCGTTTTCGAGTGACTTGGCAACCTGTTTCAAGGGCCATAAAAGTGTTAATAAAACTTGATCCAATATTTCCACTTCTGAGAATGTATTTGTTCCAGGAAAATAACACGGATAAAAAACAAACGAACAACAAGAATTCAAACAAACAAAACCAGTTCACATTCAAGGGAGCTCTCTGCAGTGTGTGATTAAAAAGGGTGTAAACATCCAGTGGTAGAAATGGATGGCCCATGTCACCATTATAAGTGCCCTGGTAATGCCCAAGGGACCTATGGTATGGTAGAAAAGTTTTGTTTTGTTTAACTTTATTTGTGTGTGTGTGTGTGTGTGTGTGTGTGTGTGTTTGTGCGTGTGCGTGTGCCTGTGCGTGCGTGCACGTGCGTGTGTGAGTATGTGTGCGTGTGCGTGCGTGCATGTGTGAGTGTGCACGTGTGCACGTGCATGTGTATGTGTGCTTGTGCGTGTGCGTGTGCATGTGCGTGTGTGTGCCTGTGCGTGTGTGTGCCTGTGCGTGTGCGTGCGTGCGCGTGCGTGCGTGTGTGAGTATGTGTGCGTGTGCGTGCGTGGGTGTGTGAGTGTGCACGTGTGTATGTGTGCGTGTGCCTGTGTGTATGCGCGTGTGTGCGTGCATGCGTGCCGTGCGTGCGTGTGTGTGTGTGTGTGTGTGTGTGTGTGTGTGTGTGTTTCACATCACATGTCTCTAGGCCGTCTCCCACACCTACTCTTTCAGGGCCATCTACTGTGTTGTTCCGGGTGGAGGAGGGGCCACCCTTGCAAGTGCTGCAGCCAAGGAGGGGCAGGGCTAGCTCTCCCACCTGCCTCAGGTGTTAGTGGGCAGGTAGGTCAGTGGGGAGCAGCCCCCTTGCTGCCACAGGACAGATGAGTAGTAGGGACAGCTCTCCCATGTCCACAACTCAGGGCTGGCTCACCCACACCTCCTGTGGTATAATGTTAATTAAGAAGCAAAAACTGGAGCTGGAGAGGTGGCTCAGTGGTTAGAGCACTGGCTGCTCTTTCAGAGGACCAGGGTTCAGTTCCCAGCAACCACATGGCAGCTCACAACTGTCTGTAACTTCAGTTCCAGGGGATCTGACACCCTCACACAGACATGCATACAGACAAAACACCAGTGCACACAAAATAGATTTATCTTTAAAAAAAGGGGGGGGCTTTGGGATGGCTCAGGGTGCACAGTTCTTGCCATATGGGCCCACTTAAGGCAGAGCACTTAAGGATAAGCAGCTATGCAGAACTGTAGAACTGTCCTTTGACTCCATACACACCATGGCACACACATACCCACACATGTGTGCCACACAGCACGGCACACACATACATGTGTGCCACACAATACGGTACACACATACATGTGTGCCACACACCAAGGCACATGCATACCCACACATGTGTGTCACACAGCATGGCACACACATACCCACACATGTGTGCCACACAACATGGCACACACATATGCACATCACACACAGGACAATAATAATAACAATATATGTAATAAGATAGAACATTTGGACCACAGGTGTAAATCATGTTCCTGTGGACAAAGAATTGAAAGGGATTTATAGAAGTTGGTGAGGCCAATGGATGCAGAGGCTAGACAATCCCTGTGAGTTTTGAGGCCAACCTGGTCTAAATACTGAGCTCCAGGACAGCCAAAGCTACACAGTGAGACTCTGCCTCAAAAACCCAAATGCATATATACATACTTACTTACATACACACACACACACACACACACACACACACACACACACACACACACACACACAAAATATCCATCTTTCGAGCCCCAGCTCAAAGGTCACTTCCTCCAGGAAGCCCTCCCTGCTTTCTCCAAGTGTCTTTTCTTAAGCTCATACCTTCCTGGCATATGTGCTCTCTCAGGGCAGTGATTATTTCTGGCCTGGGACATGTAGCAGGCTTCAAAAACCCAGACTAAGAGCTTCCTAAAGGGGGAGTTCAGAGGTCAGAGATATGACCAATCAGAGCTGGGCCTGGATCTCAACCACAGGCCCAAGATAGCAACCGTAAGAGGGCTTGGGAAATGGGAACACACAGCAGACGAGGGTCACAGTAGGCTGTTGTAGACATTTGGACTGCATCACTCACAAGTGAGGCATGCATACATACTCACTGTGAAACAGTGGAGTAGCTCGGATAAAGCCCCCGGATTCCCACTCAGCCCCACTCCTCTCCCTTAGGACTGCTGGTTTCCCAGCAGACCCTGCAGAGGCATCAGTGTTTGTGTAAACTTAGGGTGAGTGTCTGCTTTTTGTTTTTGAGACACCGTCTCCTGTAACTCAAACTGGTTTGAACTCACTCTCTAGCCAAGGATGACCTTGAGCTCCTGATCCTCCTGCTTGACTCCTGCCTACTAGATCTGAGGGCATGATAACACGTCTATAAAAGTAGGCTTGACGTGTCATGTCACCTTTCCCACAGCAGAGCTGCTGTTTGCTGTTAGGTTTTTTTGTTTGTTTGTTTGTTTGTATATGTGTTTGTTTTGAGATGGTGGTCTCACTATATAACCCTGGCAGTTCTGGAACTCATTAAGTAGACCAGTCTGGCCTTGAACTCTTGATTTCTATGTTTTATGTCTAACAAAAAAACAAACGAACAAACCAACAAAAACCCTTGTTGGTTGGTGGCAGCACATATCTTTAATCCCAGCACTCAGGAGGCAGAGGCAGGCTGATCTCTGTGAGTTTGAAGCCAACCTGGTCTTCAGAGTGAGTTCCAGGACAGAGCTACACAGAGAAATTCTGTCTCAGAAAAAAAGAAAAAAACTAACAAAAGCCAAAAGCCTTTTTTACCCAAAGTTTATAAACCAATTCTGCTATATTGTTTTCTTGTAATAATTTGATAGTTTTGTTTTTTTACATTTAACTCTCAGAGGATGTTGTAGAGCAGGATCTAACTTTACATGTTTCTTTGCAAAGATCACTAGCTGCCTCTACAACATTCACTTTGAAAGTCTGTCTTTGCCTACTACTTTCTGCCCAGCTTTATTGATGTGTAACTAACAATGAACATTTTCTGTATTTAAGGCACATCGTATGATCTGACGTGTCTTCTACATTGTAAGATGACGACCACAGCCACACCCGTGTGCAGCTCAATCAAGTTCATTGGTGTAGCTCTTTCTGCTTCTTTTCTCGCTGTGTTCTCTGAGCCTTGGAGTGGGTTTATGTCACTTATTCCCGGCATTCATCCTGCTAGGTGTCTCCCTATTAACCAGCACCCACTGCTGGGAGCATTTGACATTGTACAAATCATTTAGCAAGCCAGAAAAAGTAGATTTGTCCCTGGGGCCTCTCCAGCTAAGGACTCTTGGCCAGATTTACTGTATCAGACATGATTTCCCTGTGGATTGGACTTCAAATACAATCAGAAAATGGTCAGTTGCCCCTGTAACAATCAAGCCACTATTGCACCAGCAGATACATCTTGCTTGGCAGGTTGGTGTTGCAGCTCTCAGGGTTAATGGTTGTGTACGACCACTGAGATTTTTTTTCCCCCAGTGGCCTGTGTAGCACCTGCCAGGGCTTTGCAAACTCCAGCAGGGAAGAAGTTTCAGCTCAGTCCCAGCTTGATCTTCTTATGTCCTACAACCGAAGGGCTTGGTGTCTTCGGCAATAGGGTCCTTTCAAGTTTTCTTTTTTGGGGGAATGTGTGTGTGGTGTTTTTTTGTTTTGTTTTTGTTTTTGAAACTAATCTCCATGTATCCCAAGATCGCATCCACCTGAGATAACAGTAGTCTTGATCTTCTGATCCTCCTGCCTTTACCTCCTGGGTCCTGAGGTCACAGGCACACACCACGCCACCGTGACCAGATTGTGAGATGGTGGGGATTGAAGCCCAGCATCTTGTGCATGAGACAAGCACTCTACCAGCTGAGCTGCATGAATCTCAAGCCTGTTATCTCCACTTTATGAGGAAAACAAGACCAGCAAAACCTCCTGCCTGGACTCAAAAGTTTGCGCTGAGAAGCTGCTGCCTTCTCCAGCAGCTCTTTCAGGGTGGAAGCAATCGGAAGCTCTCCATGAAGCCACAGTCCCGTGCTCTCTTGTCCTTGCCTGAGGCTAATGAGCCCTAATAGGCAGCTCAGGACACCCTTATTGTCATTCAGCTCTTCACACCATGTCAAACACACATTAGAATATGTAGACAAAGGCCGGATACTCCAGGCCATGCTAGATGAGTTCAAAGGTAGAAAGAGGCTCTGGACTGAGACCCTGGGGAGGACTTCCAGAAAGAGGAACCCTGTGAGACCAAGACGACCTAGATAGGCATAGCAGGGAAGGGAGCCTTCCAGGGTCTGAGATACTGTGGACAAGAGTGAGCCCAGCTGCTACCCAGTGCACAGCAAGAACCAACATTGGGCTTGGTGAGGCTGGCCATTATCTCCAGGTTGGAGTGAGGCTGAGGGTGGGAATTTAAGGGCTGGGATCCTCTAGGTTTGTGCTCTTCACAGTGCTCTGGGGCCAAGCTTCATGTCACCCCCTCATCCTTCATAGCTGCAGCGCAGGTGTCACCCCAGATCCTGACCTTGTGTCACCCCATTTTATGCATCTGTGTATGGGTATTTGTGGGCAGACTGGTGTGACGTGTATGCCCTCTGGATCTCAGCTTCTGGGTTGACCCAGGTTTACCTAGTCACAGGATATTTTGTCTTGTTCTGGGGACAGAAATTGCCTCACAGCATGTCCACTGTCACCTGTCACCTCACACTGAGGAGAAAGAAAAAAGAACCCAGTATGTGCCAGGTACTTTATAGACAGTCTGCCAGGTTAATTAAGTTTTCAGTTCTTTCTTTCTTTCTTTCTTTCTTTCTTTCTTTCTTTCTTTCTTTTCTTCCTTCTTTCTTTCTTTCTTTCTTTTTTTTGTTTTTTTGTTTTGTTTTTTGAGACAGGGTATTGTATTACTTTGGACCTTGTCCTGGAACTCGCTCTATAGACCAGGCTGGCCTTGACCTCACAGAGATCCATCCACCTGCCTCTCCCTCCTGAATGCTGGGATTAAAGGCGTGTGCCACCAACGCCCAGATCATGTTTTCTTATTTAAAATTAAAATTTAATTACATCATTTCCCCCTTTCCTTTTCTTCCTGCAGTCCTTCTACCTTAGTTAGAGTTTCTATTGCCGTGAAGAGACACCATGACAACAATGGACTAAACCTCTGACATTGTATGCCAGCCCCCGTTAAATGTTTTCCTTTATAAGAGTTGCTGGCTTACACTTTCAGAGGTTTAGTCCATTATTGCCATGGTGAGAAGATGACAGCATGCAAGCAGGCATGGTGCTGGAGAAGGAACTCTACATCTGGATCCTCAGGCAGCGGAAGGAGACGCCGTGAGCCACATTGCGTGTAGCTTGAGCTTGTATGAGATCTCAAAGCTTGCCCCCACAGTGATGCACTTCCTCCATCAAGGCCAAACCTACCCCAATGAGGTCACAGCCTCTAATAGTGCCACTTTCTAAGGGCCAAGCATTCAAACATATGAATCTATGGGGGCCATGTGTATTCATCAAACCACCACACTCCCCTACGTACCCTCTGCTTGCTTTCGGTCAGATTCATGCCATATGTATATATAGATTATATATATACACACATACACACACACACACACACACACACACACACACGTTCATACGCATAAATACTGCCCCCTCATCGGTGATGCTCCCTGAGGTATGTTGTAGACATTATCAGCTCGGGCTGCACACACCACTTTCACTTGCTCTGCATTTTAATCAGTTGTGGTTTTCTCCAGTGGCTTCCATCCAGCTAGACCCTGGCACAAGATGTGCAGGACCTGGCTTGGAAGAGAGATTAGACATGGTTCCCGAGGAGCCTGTGAGTTGTTGTTATTGATTTAGGCTTTGAAAGTCAAGCATGGACTAAGGATGCAACTTGGAGGTAGGATGCTTACCTAGCATGTATGAGACCCCGGGTTCAACCTCCAGCACTTTCTGTCTCTCACAGAGCCAGTATTTTGTGTGCTTTTTGCTGAGTGTGATGGCAGAAGCCTGCAAGCCCAGCATTCAAGAGGCTGAGGCAAAGGATCGGGAGGCAGAGTAAGACGTCTTAAAAACCCACGTTAAACAAACAAACAAATAAACGATAAATAAATAACAAAGACCCTAAATAAATGATCAGGGCCCTTAAAGAGCCAGAAGCCAAGACAGAGTTAGCTTTGCAAGAGACTGAATGGGAAAGCATGTGAGGAGAGAAGGCTGAACAGCAGCACCCCCAACTCAGATCCTTTCTCGGACAGTTTGGTCAAGGTTGTAAACCCTGGGGCCATGGCTGTCCTGAGAGAGTCCTGCACCTCTGGCAACACTCTTATCTTAGAGCTCCCATGGTGCTTAGCTTCTAGTAAAGATGTCCTGGTGACCACAGAGTCACTTGGTTACATAGCCTGTTGGAGATGAGAGTGGTGCATTTTCTGACCTGAGCATCCTGCTACCCTCACACACTCCATCTTGCCATCATTAAGGCTAATAGAGGCCAGGTGAGCTTGGGAAGATGCGGCTGGGGGCCCTTGTTTCCATGTGACCTTGTTTTAACCCTACAGTGTCTCAATTGACTTAGGCTGACTGACCTGGAACTTGCTATGCAGCCAATGACCCTGAGTTCTTGAGCCTCCTGCCTCCACCTGTCAAATCCCAAATGCTCTGTGGAATCTTGATCAAGGATTTGAATAATCTGGCTTCTTATTTTTCTGTACACTTTCTGTTGCTTTCTCTTTTTGTATTTTTTTTAAATGTATGTGTATGTGTGTGAGCATGCACATTTATATGTGACACACGTGGGCCCAAGCATGCAGAGGACAGAAAAAGGCATAGGATTCCCAGGAACTGGAGTGAGTCACTGATGGCTGAGGGCCTCCATGTGGGAGCTGGAAATTGACCCCGGGTCCTCTTCCAGAGCAGCAAGAACTCTTAACCACTGAGCGCCTCTCTCCAGCCCCTCTATAAAATTGGTCTTCAGCAGCTTCTTATGGGTTGCTGAAAAGTTCGTTTTAAGACCTGAAACCAGTTCCTTCCGGTCCCAATGGGTGGGAAAGCAGGAGTAGACAGACTGAGAACCTGTTGGGAGCCAGGAGGAAGCTGCTCCTGTGTCTTTGCTAGAGGAAGGTCAAAAAGGACAAGAGACAAAGAGGGAGGTGATCCCTGGAACCACACAGGAGGGATATGCTATGGTGGCTTGAGCACTGGACCATCATGGAGATTCAGTGACTAGTAGTCTCATTAAATGCATAGGTTCAGGGTGCTGGGGAGATGGCTCAGTTGGTAAAGGGTTTGCTGTATGACCATGAGGACCTGAGTTTGATCCTCAGAACCCACTTAGGGAGCCAGACATAGCAGAGTACACTTCTAACCCATACACTGAGGCTTTGAGGCAGGGGTGTCCCTGGCGCTCATTGGCCAGCCAGCCTAGACCTATCAGTGCTCCAGGCCAATGAGAGATCCCATCTAAAAACCAAGGCAGACAGCTCCTAAGAAACAACACACAGATTCATGTACACTTATAACCACACAAACATGCCTCCTACACACATGTGGATTCTATAATTACCTCAAAACGAAAAGTTTACTCTCAACAGGTATGGTTGTGCATACCTTTAGTCCCAGATTTCCGGAGGCAGAGGCAGGCAGACCTTTGTTGTGGAATAATTGTTCCTATGGCCATTCTACTGTGCCAATAAAACCACCTTGATTCAAAGGGCAGAATCAGCGATTGGTTGACCGAGATTTGCCATAAAGTTGTTGGAAGACTGAAGAGGTCTGATGGAGATAGATGGACATGGAGAGAGAAGGGGGATTTCTAGGGAGAGTTCTGGGGCTGGTGGATGGAGAAATACATGGAGATAGGGTCAACCAGTTGACTTGCCAATGTTCCTTGGATTTATCAGGTCATTTTTTTCTTTTTTCTTTTTTGAGATTGGGTTTCTCTGTGTAGCTTTGTAGACAAGGCTGGCCTCAAACTCACAGAGAACCACTTGCCTCTGCCTTCTGAATCCTGGAATTAAAGGCATGGGCCATGGCCCGGCTCCATTTATCAGGTCTTTATCTCAACTTCAGACTCCCAAGTTTTTATTATACTAGAACAATTCAGGTAATCATTACAGATCTCTAAGGGTTCCAGAGGTCTACACAGTGAGACCATGTCTCAAAAGCAGAAATTTTTAAAATGACTCACAAAATTTATCAGTCAAGAAGACCTTTAGCCCCAAACATGGGTACAGGCCTGCCAGGTGAGCACATAAGTGCTTCAGCGTAGGACAGAGTAGACATACTCTTAGAATGAGACAGTCCTATGAGTATGTCTCTTAATGGACCCTCTCATTGATGTGACTGAAATATGTGACATAACTTAAAGCAGGAGGAGTTTAATTTGCTCATATCTGGAAGGGTTCAGTCTACTGCTGGGTAGGGTTTGGCTGAGCTGTTGTTCACATCATGGTGGACCTGGAAGCAGAGAAAAGACGCTCAACTGTCTTTCTCCTTTCTCTTTTACTGTATCCCCCCACCCCCACCCCCGATGCAGAGTATGGTGTTGCATGTAATCAGAATGGGTCATTCCCACTTGTTAATCCGCTCTGCAAATGCTTTCACACACCCAGAGGTGTGCCACATCTGTATCTCAGGTGATTCTAACCAGTGGAGAGGACAGGGAAGATTGTCACAGTGTCTTAAACGTGGAATCTATTAGCTCATTAAAGAGGAGGCTGAGGGGTGGGGGACCTGCTTACCTTTCTCATTAGTACTCGTTCTGGGTTGGTGAGTATACTTTTATTTGACCTCTGCCTCATGGCCACTGCTATCAATGCAAAGCACACCCTCAGGCAATAGTGTCCCAAACTTGAGGAAGTAGGGAGGTGGAAAAGGGTTTGCTACTTTGTCCTTTGCAGGAAGGGACCTTCACAGATGCCCCCTCTATTTGTTCCCCATGTCTGTGTCGGTGGCCAGAACTTGACATATCTCCAATAATCACCAACAAAGCTGTCTCCAAGCTCTAATAAGGTCAGCCTCTATGAGCAAAGATTACTTCAGGAAATGGCTCCCTGGCAGACGACAAGAGTGATTCCTACAAGGAGAACGAACTTCTGGAAATACAATGAACCTTTCTATTCCTCTGAGCATAGCCAAAGTGTTGCAGAAAACAAGATATAGCACAAGATGAAATAATGTGAGATAAATGGGGGTGGGGCTGAGGAGTGCAGTAGCAAAGGGTGTGACCGGGTGCCTTGAATAGTGGTATAGGCTTGGGAGGTGAGCTGACAGACACTTTGGCCACCTCTGAGATCTTGTCAGGTGAGTAGGAGTTAGCCAGGCAAAGAGCCTGAGAGACGGAAGACTCCTCCAGCAGCAACGTCCACCCACAAGAACCTCACGCGTTCACTCAGGTGAGCAACCAGTTTGGTATGTAAGGAGGTTAAGGCCGATGGATGATGGGCAGCCTCTAAGATGAGAGCAGATCATTCAGGGGCCCAGAAGTTAGACAATGGAAGGTTTCTATGCGAGAAGACTTCATTAAAGACTTCGATGATTACGGTGACAAGGCAAAGGACTCCCAGGATCATTTGTGTGACAGAAAGAATGCAAAGTTCCATCGGCGAGGAGCTCCAGAAAAGAGTGGAGTAACCAGGGAGATGGCCCACGGGAAAGGGCTGAGTGTAAAGGCTGGAGGGATCCTAAGGGATGAGGGTTTCCGGAATCTTGAGAGTGGTGTGTCTGCAGGCCTAACACACTTATTAAAATTCATCAAGGAGTACCGTTAGAACGTACCATGCATTTACTGAATGTAAATTATGCTTTGAATTGTAAAAACTGTTACAATGGTAGGCAGAGGAGACTCTGAAGAGGGGACTTACGACAAAAGCTGCAGGCAGAGTCTTGGAGGGGCACACAGCCTGAAGCAGGTGGATGGGGCACAGAAAGGATGGCCCTGGCTGCAGCCTTGGACTGTGAGTAGCAGCCACCATCAGCACAGCCCAGAGAGAAGAACTGAGCTCAGACGGGGAAACACTGGTGGAAACTGGTGGAAACTGGTGGAAACGCTTTGGCCTTTTGCATATGTGGATCTTGCAATGGGAACTATGGTGAGGTGGGAAGAGGCAGGGATGAAAGAGCCAGGGCCATTGCGCCCAGGAGGACCAGCTTCTTAGTGATTGCTAGAAGAAAAGCTCCATTCCAGAGACCAGGGAGGAAAATTCAGATACCATGCTGAAGGGTGTGGTCATCAGGGGACAGTCAGGGAGAGTGAGTGAGCTGTTATATGAAATTCTTCAACTATGTCTGAAAGGCTTGGCTTGGAAAGACAGCAGGGCAGACGGCAGACTCACAAGGTGGGTGTAAGAGGCGTATTTACACTCACACTTCCTGACTCTGGGACCAGTGTGACTCCTGTAGTGCCCCCACCCCAGGACACTGAGGATCATGGGAATATATAGTCTGTTATCTCAATACAGTGACAGAGATGGGTGATCCCCTGGGAAAGCTGGCCAGCTGAACTAGCTGAATTGCCAAGACACCCTGCCTGTCCCAGTAAATCGAGTGGACAGCACTTGAGGAAAATACCTGCTGTCAACCTTTGGCCTCTACATGCCCACCCACACACATGTACACACATACATGCAGAGACACATACACAACACGCACACCACATGCCCCCCTCAGGTGCATGCATACAAAATAAAAATAAGTTATACATTTGGGAAGAGATATATGAAAATATCAATAAGGTAAACTGAGAGGCTTATGCGTAGTTTTAAAAACTTCATTTTTTTTCAAGACAGGATTTCACTGTGTAACCCTGGCTGTCCTGGAACTCACTTTGTTATAGACCAGGCTGGCTTCAGATTCACAGGGATCTGCCTGCCTCTTCTTCCAGAGTGCTGGGATTAAAGGTGTGCATCACCATGGCCCTGCTTAATTTAACATTTTTTGGTACTCTATACAGTTTTTAGTTTTTCAGACATAATGGTTAGTAAGCTCTTGACCATCCAGAACTACATAATTAGACCCCAGTCAGAGGGAAGAGGAAGAGGAAGAGGAAGAAGAAGAGGAAGAAGGCAATCTTGCAGTAAACTTGTAACGTGGCCACACCTCCCTGGGCATGGCCTCAGGCACATGGGATGGGAAAGCGGAAAGCTTGGGGCATGGCTTTCCTTTTCCTGGTCTTTCTGGTGAGTCACCGGATCCGGTAGGAAGGGGCAGAGAAAAGCTCCTGCAGTTTTGTTATTTTCTGTGTAAGTGTTCCCCGATAAACACCCACTTATCATTCATCTTGGGTCTAGTGAAGTCATTACATCCTCGCCTTCAGAAGACGAAGAGGAAAGGAATTATCGCAGAATACAGAGGATGCTGTTGTGGTAAGACGTGGAACCATAAAGAGGTGGAGCCTTGATGAAGGAGGTGGAGCTTCCAGGATGGGTCTTGAGGTTGTACAGCTTGGCTCTACTTCCTGTGTGCTCTCTGCTTCCTGGTTGCACACACACTGTGACCAGCTGCCTCATGCTCTCACTGTCATGCTTTCCCTGCCACGATGGACTGTACCCTCAAAGTGCAAGCCCAAATCAGCTTTTCTCCCTTTAAATTGCTTCCTTTATTTGTCTTCCTATTGATTTATTTTATTTTATGTCTATGAATGTTTTGCTGGAATGCTGTCCTTGCACCACATCTGTGCCTGGTGCCCACAGGGCTGTGAGACCCCATGGAACTCGAGTCACAGGTGAGAGCTGTCATGTGGGTGCTGGGAACCAAACCTGGATCATCACAAGAGCAGCCAGTGCCCTTAACCACAGGGCGCCTCTCCCGCCCATTTACCTGGGTTCTTGTCAGGTATTCGGTCAGAGCAACAAAAAAAGTAACTAATATGGATGTTAGGGGGGTCCTGAGCAAGAAGAGAAAGTGGGTGGCCAGGTAGGGCTTCTGGAGTTATCACTGCTGCAGCCATGATGAAAGGGTGGGAGGGTCTGGCTCCCAAGGCCCCTCTCAGGGTTTACCAAGTTGAACGGAGAAAGCCTCCACTGAAGAAGCAAGTGTTGAGATGACAGCAGGTGACATATAGGAATGTGGGAACCCATAGAAACACTGAACTCTGGGCAGCAGATCAGACACCGATTCCCCTCATGGTTCCTGAGCCAGGACTTGGGGAGAAGGTGCTGACCAAGTCGGACATCCAAAGTAAAAGCACTGGCCAGTGCGAAGGAGTGATAGGAAAAGCTGTCACCTACAAGGAAGGAACAAAAGCCACCCAAAAAAAAAGACACCGCCTTTGCTGAAGCCTTGTGCACCAGGCCCTGGGAAGCCAGACAAAGCACACAGCACGAGTCCCACAGAGAACAGGACAATTCTTCACCAGGCAACCCACTTAGGAGAAAAGACCAGCTTTTCAGATGGCAGATGCACTGAAGGGGCCTGCTGATTCCTTGTGAGTCCCGCAGAAGGCTTCTCAGAGATGAAACGGTAATGGGCATGCCTAAGAAAGTGAGAAAGAGGCCTGGTTACAGAGGAGGGGTCCACACAGAGAAGCAGCAAAGGCAGTGGAGGCCGAATCAGAAGCATCTCTCAGAGGAAGGACTGAGATGGGGGCCTGTATAGGCAGCAAAAGAACATGAAAGACATTTTCTGACTGTAACAAGTCAAGGAAGGGGACAGACAACTCGGGATCACATTGAGCAGGTGAGGGACAGACTCTATGAGCAACGACCCTACAAAGAACAGGCCTTTTATTTTTTCCTCACCTAAAAAGGTCAGCTGTGATCTGAAAACTGAGAGGCACCACGTGGGATCGCGAGAGGGCAGGACGCCAAGAGGACATGGAAAGAACTTGTGTGTGCACATCCACAGGCCCGGATGACTTACACGTTTAGGTACTTAAGGAATTGGCTCTTCTTGGAGTTAAATCACTAGCTCCCACTCGGAGGGGGATTTATGGAGAACTGGTGAGGAGCCTGGAGACAGAGAGGCTCAGGCAGCCCAGCCCTGCCTCTCTTTAACCCCAGGAGAAAGCAGATGCCTCTAGAAGTACCGGGCCTATCAACTGAGCAGCTATAATAGAAAACTACTGGGACACGTCGTCAAAAAAATCAATCTCCAAACACTAGGTCATAAGGAATTAGGTAATAGCCAGCACTGCCTTCCAAAGAACACATTCTGTCAGAGTAATCCAATTTCCTTCTAGGACAGAATGATGGGCCTGGTAAATCAGGAGCAGCAAGAGGCACATAATCTTCCTTAACTTAAAGAGCAAGGCATTTAATTCCATCGTCCATGGGACATCTCAAAGGAAATCTCCAGGGCAAGAGGATCTAGACGTGGCCCTTTCTGAGGTTAGGTGAAATGAAGAGAGGCTGGAGGACCAATCCAAGAACTGATAATGTTCTCGGAACAATAAAGTCATGAACAAAAATGGGCAGAGGCAAGGGTGGGGAGTGGGTGGGTAATTGTGCTGGTGTTACAACTGGGTGGTCAAGGAGGCAAGGGGGCTGATGGGGCTGGACGTGGACATGCCAGAGCCATGGCAGTAGTTGGGTAGTGATGGTGTGAGCCGTAGGGCTCTGGTGATGAAGGTGGTGATGCTGACAGAGATGGAGGTTGTGGTAGAAAAAGATGCAGTAACAGTTGGGAGAGGTGCCTGGAGTGGAGATGCCAGAGGCAACGGTGACGGTGACGACAGAATCAGTGTGAAGTGGCGATCTGACATGATGGTGGAGGTGGTAACCATGGGAGCAGTTGCTGAACCTAAACTAGACACGGCGACTTAGTCTACTTTTCGTTGCTATTAATGAAATACCACAAAGGGAACCGTAAACATGAAGAATAGAGATATGTAAAGGCTGAGAAGTCCAAGAGCAGACAGCCCACGGCCGAGGTTCCAGAGCCTAAGGAGGGCAGACTGTTGGTGCCTGTAATTGGAACCTATTGCCTGTTAGCTGAAGGTAGTTGATGCCCAACCTTGCCCCCAGCCAGGAGGCTGAGCAAGCTGGGGTTAGAGAAGCACCTTTGCAAGGTGGAGTTTTTATACTGCTACCTACCCTCCATTCTGGCTTCTATTACTGATGCCTAAGGACTAAGAACTTTAATGGTGAACTAAAGACCTCTTCCACCTGCAGAGATATGACTGATTCATTGAATGGAAAGACAATTAAAATGATACCCAGGCTTGGGGACCTGCTGCCTAGGAGCCCAGCAGGCTGGAGAGATGTGGGTTGCTGGAACCCACAGGTAGTACCATGGAATGTGTGGTAGAAGAGGTTGGAGAGAGAGGCCAACTTGGGTTGGACTCCTGAAAACATTATTGAGGCTGGGAAATCAGCATTAAGCGGTGGTACCCTTTCAGGAGGCCTTAACCATACAGGTTACATGATGGTCCCCTATTCCTTAAAGTGGGCCAGGATGAACTATGGGGTTCCTCAGCTCCAGGTCTACTCCTCTAAGCCTATCTCCCATCCAGGCTCGCTCTCCAAGCTCACTCCTGCTCCACGTTCATGTTTGCCTGCTGGACCAGAATCCTTGCACTAAATGCCCAGCTCATGGCCAGACCTGCTATAAACCCTGAAAGTGTTCCCAGAACACACAAGGTCTGCCTCAGAAGAGTCTCTGCCGCAGGCCACCCTGTTAAGTGCTTCACTTCCCATGTAGGACTTGATTAGCGCATGTCCCCACTCCTCCCGGCAGCTGCACAGGTCTAGAAGAAAGCTACGACGTGGGAGAGTGAGTGAATTTCACTCACGAAGGACCCGAGGCATGCAGTGACCTGGGATCTGATATCTGCAACCTGGCAAGTTGACCATTCTGACACCAAGGGCTGGAAAGGCCCATCAGAACGGAGCTCATCTCTGCCTAATGTCTCCCAAGGCTGTGTAATAAATCACCTTTCAGAGAATAAGAGAGCAGCATCAACCTTAAGGACTGAAATTCTAGTCTAAGAAAAAGTTTGACTGAAACCTGGGTATGGCACCATCCTGTAATCCCTGCTCTAAGGGAGATGGGAGTAAGGGGATCAGGAGTTCAAGGCCAGTCTGGACCACATGACACCTTGGAGAGGGGTGGAATGGGGAAGGAAGAGTTAATAGTTAACTGCAAAGTTTTGTCTTTGTAACTGCCAAAATATTTAATACTGTTGATATTTCAACCCAAATTTAAACCATATTCTAAGAACTTAGGAACAATGAAAGGAGTCTGTGGAGAAACATTGTCTGAACTGATAAACCAATTGACAAGAAGGGTCAATGCACTGGGGTTTGGGTCCCCAGGACCCATGTGGAAGTCAAGTGGGAGTAGTGGCCTTCCTAAAATCTCAGCACACAGGAGGCAAGACAAAAAGTCCCCAGACCAAGCTAGCAAGCCAGGCTAGCTAAAACCAGAGCTCGAAGTCCAGTGAGAAACCCTGTCTCAATATAGATGGAGAGCAATTGAGGACACCCGATGTCTGCTTTCGGCCTTCACACACGTGAACACAGACATATCCACACAGCACACATGCAGATGCACACCACATGCACACACACATGCAGAAAGAACTCAAACCATAATGCATGGTGGGAATCTGACCTGTCACTGTGTAGGAATGGACAAACCAATCTTGATAAAGGTAACTCTTTCCCATTTGTTCAGAAGCAGCATTCACTTTGCTTTCCTGTATCCCTGCTCAGCCCTTCAGTCCCTACCCTCTCCCAGGAGGAGGAGTCCCAGATCAACTTCCTACTCTGAGCAACGGAGATGAAGGCAGCCATGAGGCATCCCAGCTCTCCTCCCTCACCCTCAACCCTAACAGACCTCCTCTGTTCCTTCCTGCAGTGTTCCCAGAGTCCTTCAGGACCCGAGGGACACCATCGTTATCTCGCTTCCTGTCTTTGAACGCATAACTCCACACAACAACTGGTGGGTCCCAGCATAACACACACACACACACACACACACACACACACACACACACGAGAGAGAGAGAGAGAGAGAGAGAGACAGAGACAGAGACAGAGAGAGAGGAGGCACTACTCTGCCGCCACCCACTTCCCATGAGTCTTTACCGCCAAGCCACCTCCTTCTAACATACCGCCATCAAAATGGAGATATTTATTCAGCATCCCTCTCCCTCATCATCATCCCTTCACCCCCACTCTGGCAACAATGGAAAAGAACTTTGGGAATATGGTCCTGGCTCCCCTGACTGGATCCTCTGCGTCCCCCAGGACTCCACTGTGTGACACACATCTCCCACTTCCTGACCCCACCTATACTCCAGAACACCAAAGGCCAGAAGGTCCATCTTTTTGCTGGCAGAGAGTGTCTGAGCTTTTTAAGAAATCTGACCCATATCCTCTCCTTAGAGAAGGAAACTGAAGCTCCACAAGTCCCCAAGTAACTTCCCCAAGGCCACCCAGCAAACGAGCCGTAGAATTGCCTTTTATCGAGGAATCAAGAGCTTCCGGAAGTTTCCGGCTCTCCGGAACTTCTTCCCCTCTAGTCTTAGTCCTTCTGCTCACAGCTCGACCAGGTGCTTATTAGCATAAAAACATCCCTAGGTGGGATTCTTTCCGCCCCGGCGGCTCCCACGCCTGCTGCCAGGCCACGGCCTCGGCCTGGGTACCCTGTCCTCACCCGCGAAGGGTTCGAGCACCGGCCGGGAGGCGCGGGAAGCGCTCGCCCGGGGCACCTTTCCGGGCTGGGCCCTCAGCGCTCCTGAGTAGGGGGCGGCTTGATTGACCTTGGCAAGAGGCAGCCAATCTCCCAGAAGCCTGACCCCGACTAAGCAGCCCCCGCGCCGGCGCCAGGGCTCTGGTTTCTTCAGACACCACCTCTCGTGCGCGCCCAAAAGGGACTTGGGGGGGGGGTTCCTGGGAGGAGCCCTGTCTGACCCCCGCTGTGTCTGGGGCGGCTGGAGACAAACTAGTGTGAGCATCTTCCTGCAAATTGAGTCAATTCGGGACTCTCCATCGGGACTGCACTAGGTCTCAGTACACCCGCTATTTTGTGAACCAAACAAGCCAGTTCAGGGTCAAGAGATTGTAACAACTGTGGCCTCCACTAACCACTAACGCGGATCTACCTAGCTACCAAAGCTTTCCCAGAAACCTCAGCATCATCAGCACAAGCGGCCAGAGAACAGACCCAGATCACCGGTGTCATTTTTTTTTCAGAGACGTCGGTGGTCCGCAGGCCACGCCGCTTCTGTTTCCCCACGTGTGAATCTGAGCAACAGCATTGCCTTGTTAGTTTGGCTGGCTGATTTTCCTGAAGATCCACTAGACCTGCTCAAAGCATACTGCAGGGCCTTCGCATCTTCATCCAAAGGGCTTCTGGAACTCTGGGGCAGTTCCCACCGCCTAACAAAGTTACCCGTGTCTACCTTTTTATCTGCGAAAAGAACTTGAAGCCCTCACCCTTTGGTAGAGGAGGGATGAGAACTCAATTCGCTTTAAAGAGTGAGATAAAAAATTTTGGAACACAACTATTCCTGGGGGGAAAAATTTCCAAACTCCAAGATTTTCCCAGGAAACAAAACTTGAGTGCCATTTTACAAGCAGTGTGGTTTGTTGTTGCTTAATTACGATCAGACCCATTTTATAGAGGGGACTGAAGCCTGTAAAGTGACGCCCCAAGATTACAGGCTTCTAGAAACAATGGTGTTAATGATAGAACCCACCCATTGCATTCTGAATGTTGTGCTCGCCTTTCCTGCCTTTGGGCATGGCTGTTTTGTGAGGGTTACCATTTCTGTAACTTACCACTTTCCCTTTGGTGTTGATGATGAAAAAAAAAAAAAAAAAAAAGAACAGGAAAAGTCTACAACCTGCTTTAACTGTGCTGAAGGAAGCAGAATGGGAAGTGTTTTAACTGTCCCTGAGTTTAAAACAGGGAGGTTGTGGCTGGGGCCTGGGGGAAAGTGAGATTCCCGCAGCTGGAGTTGGTGTCTTAAAGCCCCCAGAGCCCCTCTGGCTGTAACCAGGAGAGCCTCAAACAGTCATTAAAACCAGAACTGGGACAAATGTCATTCTCCCAAACATTCTATACTTGAGACTGTAGTCAGCTCTCAAGGTGTCTAGCCACGGGGCTTGACTGACTCAGGTGTGAGCAGGATGCTGGGCTTACCGGTGGCCCAGCACTAGGACTGTACTTGGGGTAGGTGCCTGGAAGCCAGGGTAGGAGGCACTTCCCTGAAGACAGACAGGGAGGCATTCAGAGGGTGAGGCGGAGAGACAAAGGTGGCGAGGAAGCACTAAAACGACACGGAGGAACAGGAACCCCCGGGGGGGGGGGTGGACAAGGGAGCCATTCAAAGGCCAGAGAGCAAAGGGATGCCCCTGGGGAGAGAGGGGAGACAGAAAGAAGGGAGAAAAGAGACAAACAGACAGGCAAGGGAAGGAGGAGGGAGAGCCAAGTGTGGAGGAGTGGGGAGCTCAGGCAGAAACTCAGACCTGGGAGCCAGGGAGAGAGAGAGAGAGCAGAGAAGGGGGAGAGGGCTGCAGCAGAAAGGAAGAAGGGCGCTTAGGGAAGAGGAGAAAGCCGAGGAGAGAGCGCAGGGAGGCGGGGGGAGGGGGGGCACGGGACGGCGGGAGAAGGACAGAGAAGGGAACGGGAGAGGGAGCGATGCCCAGGAGAGCTGAGGGGCCCAGGGGTGGGACGGCGTGCTAAGTCTTTCTTTCTCGGTTTTTGGGGTGGGCGGCGGATCTCCGCCGAGATAACCCAGCCAAGCCCCCTGCCCCCAGTCCCAGCGAGAGGCCGCAGCTGTATAAATACCGGGGGTGGGGGGAGCCGGGCTGCTGCCCAGGGGTCAGCGACACCGGAGAAGGCTTTGCTGTCATTAGCTAATTGAGCCCCAGATGTTAAGAAAAGGTTACGTCCTCCTCCGGAGAGTTTTTCTTTTTAAACACTTTACACAGAGTCCCCGGCCAAAATGTCCAGGAGGACGCTTCCCACCGGGGCCTCGGCTCCCGCTCCGCGCGGCTCTGCCATGGAGGAATCCCAGTGGCTTGCCCGGAGGCGTGGTGGGGACCACCGGCGGCGGAGCCAGCCCTACGGCCAGAGAGCAGGCGGCGGGGAGCGGGGACCCGGGGACCCCGGCTCGCGAACTCCTAATCCCACTGAAGGCTGCAGATCAAAGGAGCTTGTGCGCGCAGAGGGAGGGTGGGGGCGGGGCGGGAGGGCTGGTGGCCTCTCCGGGCTCCTAGGCTAGGGATCCGCCCAGGACCCAGACTGTCATCAGGGTGAGCTGGGCCGGCTGCCTCTAGCGGCTCTCCCAAAGTTGTCAAAGCGCAGGCAGGCATGGGGCTTTCACCCAGCAGGAGAAGGTGGTGTGGTGCCTGTCTTCTAGAGGACCACACGTTAGGAACTTGACAAGTATTCGTTCAATTAGTCCTCACAGTAATCGAATGCTTTAAAAATCCTTATTATTATTAGTTCATAAAAGAGGAAACAGAATCCAAATAAGTTAATAAAACTTTGGTCCTAGAGCACTCTCTTGGATGGGGCAATGCTGGAAATTCTACTCTAAGAGACATCACCCCTGCTTTCAACTCAGTTCATCCAGGTCCTCTGCCTTTCCCTCTTTTCTCCCTTTTCCCTGTTTTGTCTTTCCAACCCCCCCACCCCCAGGCATTACAAGAACAGAGCCACCCACCTGTGGCCCTGGCTCATGGGGCAGAGAGGAGAGGAGAGCACGATGCCAAGGGCGTGCCCATCGTGGCGACAGCTACAGGCTAAATGTGAAGGATGGGGCTGGGCAAACATGTGCCTGGGTTGAATCGCAGCTAAAAGAATGTTCATGCTCCCCCCTCCCCAGAGGTGGGGCTGTCTTCTCAGAATAGAACCAAGCAAGTTGGAGCTGGAAGGGACCTTCAAGAAGATGGGAGCCACCCTTCTTGTATGACAGATGTGGAAGCCAAGACCCGGGAAGTTAGTTCCACCCCACACCACATAGCTAGTGGATGAGAGCAGGATTGAGAGCCCAGGCCCACAGCAGTGGGATCTTAACGTCGCCCTTCAGCAACACCCCAAGGTAGGGTTATCACCTCCATTGTAGAGATAAGGGAGATGATTTGAAGAAGTAAATGGGCCTAAGGTCCTAGGGTCAGAGGTGATGGTTGCTTGACAGCTTAGGTCATCACCAGTCCAGGAAATGCCCCTTTCCACACACCCAGAAGTAGGATTGAGGAGTGTTGATTGGGAGGTAGTGAGGAGAGAGAGGGGACACATAGAGAGGGGACACAAGCTGGAAAAGATCCATTCTATACTTTAGAAACCAGGTCCTTGCTCCAGCAATTCCCTCAAATGGCCCAAATACTGACACCTTTTCAGAATGTCCTTTTGCTTAAAGTGTGTGGGGGGTGCAGCTGGCTTGTGATCCTTCTGGGTTATGAGGGTCTTACGATGCAAGACAAACCTGGACCCACCCACAGATCCCCTCAGATTTCCTGGGGCAGGAGGCATAGTTCCACCTTGTCCAGCTGCTCTGTCCCAGAATTGCCCTGCTTCCCCAGAGGATGCTATCTCTCCACTGCCGGATGTGCCCTCCTGGCTCAGCTGCACAGACTTCAAAAGCTTCACCCTCATTCTGTTTCCTTTCTCAGCCACCGTCTATAGTCCTGTCTCATCTCTTTGTACCTCCCTACTGACTGAGTTTCAATTGTTCATTCAGAAATGCAGTCACCAAAAATTTACAGTGTATCTACAACTCCATGCAGGAAGCTAGCATACAGCCAGCTGCCTTTTGGGAGCCACCAGTCTGGAGGAAGGCAGGCTTAGCCAAATAAAAAGATAACATGTTTGTAATTACACCCTGGTGTTACACTCGTAGTTAGTAGGCTCTTTAAGAAGTTATAGCAATAACACTGTATTATGGGATGACTATCAAGAGTGTAGTGGCTAAAATTAATAATGGTAATAATTTCAAAAAGAGTAGGGCTGAGGCAGCCCCTCAGGTGCCATCATGATCACACACAAGCCCACATGCCAGTTAGTAAGCAATGGCTGTCACACGATAATTAATATATAATGGCTATAAAAGAAACCTCATTGGTGCCCTCTGGGTTCCCACCTGGTTCCTGGAGCCTCTTGAACAGTTGACCTCCCACTAAGTGAGTTTTATGGATCTGTGAAAATTGTCTGGAGAGCTCCCACCTCTGGAGGTCAAGGCAGGAGTCTGGCCCCTCCCCTGTGTGCTGCTGCATATAGAAACAACATCTCCTGGCTTTGAACCATAGGCCCTCTGGGCACATGGCTATTAGCTATCCCACCATTCTGGGTATGGCCTGATCCAGCTCTACAGTTGGCAAAGCCAGGCTAAAGGGGTCTGGCCTCACTGAGCCTTCCCAGGCAGTGGGGCAACGTTACAGCCACTATCACCACAGGGCACAGGAGGCAGGGCATAGAGCACACCTGGAATCCATCAAGCCAGCTTTTTCCCTCTTGGCACAAACAGAGAAGTGGAGGGTAGTTTTGATTACCTTAAATTGTCCAGATTTTAGAGCTCGGAATCAAAGCCCCCCAAAGCCCTAACAGACAAACAGGCAGAGAGACAGAGCTGTGACAGCAGGGACAGGTCCAGACTCATCCCAGCTTTGGCACCTGTGCCTAGAAGGCCTCTCTGATATCCATCAGCAAGGGAACTCTTCCCGGAGCATGCATTGTAGGCAGCCTGTTTGCTCCCTGCAGCTGTGCAGAGTGGACATCAGAGTCACTGAAACCCCAGATAAGGAAGGCCAGTGACTTGTCTAAGGTCACGTGGTTTGTAGGTGGCAGGTCTGAATTCCTTAACAGACCTGTTTGACACCAAGGCCAGTGGGGCCCTTGCTGCTAAGGCCGCTGCTAAGGACGAGAGACTTTGAGTCACTGTGAGAGACACAAAGCACACAGCTTTGCTGCGGCTCAACATGCCAGCTCCTGACCCCAACTGTCCCAGGCAGTTATGCCTCCCCAGGTCAGTGTCTGCTTGACCTTGCTGGGGGAGGGGCTGTGGCTCCTGCCAAAGCCTGGAGAAATGAAAGGGGATCTTGTCCCGCCCCACACAGGGTTCATTCTGTCTAGCCAGCCCGGCCCCTGCAGACCAGTGCCAGATATTCAGACATACAGAAGAGTGGCTGTCACCAGGGGAAGATCCCTACACTTTTGTAGCTAGTGGAAACTGAGGCTCAAGGGAAGAGGAACTGTGTTAAGGCTACACAGTGAGTTAACCGTGTGAAGCAGTGATTCAAGCCCTGTCCTTTGTCTTCTAGCTGGTAGCCTTTTTTCCAGAAGCCTGGGCCTCACCCAAAGCAGGCTGCCCTGCCCTGCCCACCTCCCTCCCTCATGGATGTCTAGCCACAGCTGTGCTCTCTGACCCCTCTTCACTTCTACAGAGGGATCAGAAATAAATGCTTGCTGGATATCCTCCACTTTGAACTTCTCAGTCATCTCAGCTGCCCACCCTACATGGAGCTGCCTTGACAGGCCATGGGTGCCCGTTTCTGGGAGTGACCAGAGCCTGCAAGCACACCTGTTGTGGAGGTTGCGGAAGGACCTTGCCATTTGAGAGTTGGTGTCTCTAGCATTTCACAGCTGAGGTGGCTGGAGGAGTCACAGACCTGGGGCAACCCAAGAGAATATGAGATTTAGCAAACAGGACCAAGAGGCCAGCGCCAACACCTTGTGCTTCAGAGGCTGGTATCTAACGACAAGACGATCTTAGGCAAGTACTATTTCCAAACCTGTCATCAGCTATCCCTCCAGTCTCCTCACATGCCCACAGACACCAAGAGCCTGTACCTTCAGACTGTAGCAGTCTGCCCTATATGATGGTCAGCCAGCAATCTGGGAGCCCATGGGTCTGATTCTGTTGTCTCCTGAACCATGGGACATGTACCCTTGGGACTGCAGCAAGATGCAAAGTCCTAGGGATTATCAGTCTTTGGGAAATGGATCTAACAACAGATTCAGAATGTTTAAAGGAGGTGTTAGATCAGGGCCCTGCTGGCTCACTCTGTGAACTGGCTTGATCCATACAGTAGTTTGAATGTAACTGGTCCCCATAAACTCATAGGGAGTGGCACTATTAGGAGGTGTACCTTTGTTGGAGTAGGTGTGGCCTTGTAGGAGGAAGTAGGTCACTCTGGAGGAGGGTTTTAAAGTATCATGTATGTTTAGGCCACACCCAGTGTCTCAGTTCACTTCCTGTTGCCTGTGGATCAAGATGTAGAACTCTCAGCTCCTTCTCCAGTACTATGTCTGCCTGTCCTGCCATGATGATGATGGATAGAACCTTTGAACTGAAAGCTGCCACCTCAATTAAATGTTTTCCTTTCTAAGAGTGACTGTGTTCATGATGTCTCTTCACAGCAATAGGAACCCTAACTAAGACAACCCAGAAGGTTTGTTCAAACTCAGAGGCTGAGGCCTATAGTAGTCAGGGCCAGTGTAGTGTCTGCCTACCCACTAATCACCCACACTTACACCCCAAGGATTTCCCTTGAGGAAGGAGTCTTGAAACCCTACCAAGGGACGGGAATCACGGCGCAAGAGACAGGTTGGCCTCAGTTTCCTGCAAAGTCATAGATTAACATAGTTACAAGAAAATATTAATCTAGGAACTAAATGGATGGCTGTGCTTTGCAAGTCTCTCAGAAGGGCTATCTCAGTATACCCTTATTAAGAATATGATTAAAACTGAGTGAGGCCTGGACCTAACAAGGACAGGAAGGCATCAAAAGCAGGTATTGAGTGACTTTGCCAATCACCACAGGGCCATGGATAGGACAAAGAGAAGAAAGGAAATGGGATATTACGCCAGGTGTGGTGTTACACACCTTCAATCCCAGCACTTGGGAAGCAGAGTCAGGCTCATCTCTGTGAGCAAGGCCAGCCTGATCTACAGAGTAAGTTGCATAGGATGAGGGCATGGAGGCAAGGCCAGTGGCTGCTTAGGACAGCTCACATCCAAGCATGCACCGTGTCGATGGTGCAACACCTTGGTAATAATGACCAAAGCTCAACCCAGAGTTGCTCTGTCCCAGGAGTATAGCGGCCAAGTGGGGACATTGGCCATGGTATGGCAGGTAGGAACAAGAGATTCAAAGATCACTTATGAATGGCGAGGACACTGTGGAGTGGGTTTCCCACACTGCTGATCTGGGCACTGAAGGCGCTTCGCTCTCATGGATGACTGAGCATTAAGGGAGAGAAGCCCCTTTCAGAAGGCTGAGACCGGCAGACATCTGAGAGACAGACTCTGGAAAACAACAATCTTACACTGGGAATGTGTAGTGCCAGCACTAAATACAACATCTCACTGGCCAGGCAGCCCTGGAAAAGAGGTATTTTGACATCCACCTCACGACATAAACTGTGAATCCGAGGGGCTACAACATCCCACAAGGCCACCTTTACCACGTGGTGGACTCTAGACTCTTAACCTTTGACCCATCAGCTCCAGACAATGACCCTTTTTCTGACCAGGAAAGAGAAAGCTACAGGAGATGTCAGGATGGGAAAGTAGGATGTGGCCTCTGAAAACAGTCATCCCACCCTCCCAAACCCCACACGCTGCAACTTCTCACTCTGAGGAGATGGAGGCCTGGAAGGTAAAATAAGTTAACGTCAATGCCTTAGCCATTGAGCCAGGCCTGAATTGAGGCAATAAAAGTGTTTGAGTGGCAGACCCTGGGGCCCCTCCCCTGTCAGTCTGTCACAGCCACCCCAGTTCTTCTGGTAGCCATGATCTTGTTTTCTGGAACCCTCCCCCATCGCACACACCTGTCATTGGGGTGGGGGTGGGCTACTGCAGGGGGGTGCTGTCCTCAGCCCTTCCTCCTCTACAGCCCATCCAGGGTCTGTGTCCCTTCCCCAGCCCTGACCCCCAAGGGATCCTGGGTCTCTGGTTTTTGTCAGGCCAGAGAGGCTGGTGGGATTGATTTATGAAAGGAGTCTCCACCTCACCCTGAGCCCTGGTCCTCCTCCCTCTCCTCCTCTTCTTCCCCCAACTCCTCCCCTGCCTAACTGCCTGCTCAGTTTTCCACAGAGTCAGGATTTCCCTGGGGCTGGGGGCTCCACGCCAAGAACAACACCAGACCGGTTCCCCCACCTCTTCTACCCCTCCCATTCCCCTCCAACTCTCTCACCACCCCTGTGGCCCTCCTCAGTTAAAAGGAAGGGTTGAGAGGAGAGGTTTAAGCCCAGCCTGATCCCAGAGACAGGGCCAGAAGTAAGGTCCCACCCATCAGGAGTCAAGAGGGTCCCTTCTCATTCCTTGAGAAGTTCCTTTTAGACGCTTGCTTTATTGGGAACTGCACAGAGGGCTTGGGGAAGGCAAAGAGAATCCTGGGAAACTCTCTGGGGTAGTTTAGGAGTGAACAAGGCTGAGACCTACACTGAGGGGAAAGCCCCTGAGGTTCGCATGTAGAAAAAAGCAGAAGGGATTCTGGAAACCTCTGCTGGGATGGAAGGAATAGGATGGAAAGATGGAAGCTGTGGGGGCTGTGGACTCCTGCCGTGGGGTAATGGGGAGAAAGCTCTTCTATGACGGATAGCAGCTCAGAAAGGACTGAGGAGCCCTTACAGGCTGAGCCACAAGGCAGGAAGGCTTGTCATGGAACGCCAGCAGAACTGTGAATGATGGGTAGTGTTGGCAGAGCAGGATGTCAGCAGACCCCCAGGGTGGCGCCAGGACAGGAGCCTTCAGCGGGACAGTACACGGCAGCTTGTGTTAGAGCCCTACTTTACCTGGGTCTGAGGCTGGGGCTTGGCCCTTGGTCTAGGAGAGGGAAACCAGGGCTGGCACGGCAAAGAACACTGCCTTCCCTTAGGAGAGTCTCAGACACGTGGTGTGACTGCTGGACTGGACGTTAACAACAGATGAGGAACCTATTGTCCTGGACCTTGTCACTGGCCTCTTGCTCTGTTCCTAGCCACCTCTTCACTCTCCTCTAGGCAGCAGGAACCTGGGTAAACTCTCCAAGGTTACCGCCCTCACACGGAAGTTCTGTTGAGGGACGTCTAAAGGCAATGGTGTCCCTCCACACCTGCTCTTGCCTGTCCCCAGTGACCCCCCCCTTGGCACCCCTTCCCCCATTTCTGCTTGTCTCTAGGCATTCAGGAGTGCCAGGTCCTGGCAACTGTGCCCCATCGAATGACATCAAAGCCTTCTCTGCAGCAAAAGAATGAGAAATACCCCTCCCTTGGCATCTCTTAAAGCCTCAGATAGGGACAGCTTCCCACCTGGTCCCTGGCCAGATTTTGGAGCCTGGGCCTTAAAGGCCAACAGAAAACTTGAATAGTTGGTAAAGTGGGGGATCTTTGGGAACCAGACAACAGGAATGGGGCCAGGAAAAAGAGGTGGAGTGCCACAGCAGTCTTTGAGGGCGTCAGTAGTGGCCCAGACCCTCCTTCCAGGTCAGACCAGGTAGATAGCTTCCCTCTCCTTAGCCCTGACAGGCATCTCAGAGGTGGTCAGAAAAGAAATGGGGATAACTGCCCTTTTTACTCATCCAAAGCCCAAGCTCCTGGGGCCACACACTGGAGTTCTTTCTGTAGTCGCTTCCCCTCAGCCAGGGCCCAACCTCCTCCACTCCGTTTGCACCCCGGCTCCAGGCCAAATCTGGCCAATTTGTTCTGAGACAGGGTTTTGGTTTCATAGCCTCATTTGAATGATTTCCAACAGAATTCCTGCCTCCCCCTCTGCAAAGTTCTGCCCACCCCTTCCCCCAGCCTCCTTCCTGCCAAGCAAGGCTGGTGTAGGAGAAGGATAACCCAGACAAAATCTCAAAGTGACACTTGCTGGACCTCCACACTGCTCTTCCCTGGCAGTCCCAAACACAGGCTCTAAAGTCCAGCTGCTACCATCTCCACGTCTCCCCACCGAGCCGCTGGAGCTGGAGCTCTACCGGCTAGCCATTCCCTTTGGAGCCTCAGTTATCTACCTGGACCAGGAGCAGGTGATGCTAGAGCCTTGCACAGCTGTATCCACAGTAGAGATGACTGCCCATCGCTATCCACTGCCACCCTGCCTGCCTTGACACATTCCCTGTCCCAAGGAGCTGAAAAGACTGCATTTCAGATGCACGTGTACCCCGAGAAAGCTGTCCTCAGGAACAGCCATACTTGTGAAAATAAATTACAGGCAGCCCCCAGGGTGCTCTTTCATGCTTCCTAACACTTCTCACAGATGCACCATGCAGAGTACATGCTCCCACCTCTTTTCAGAGACTATGCCCTGACCCAGCCTCAGAACCCCAGGGGCAAGAAAGAGCATTCCTCAAGCCTTCTTTTATCCAGAAGACAGGCGGGAAGACAATTTCTGGTTTACAGGCACGGAAAAAGCCCTGAGATATTTAGCAGATTGTCTGGGAACACAGGGTAGGACCAGAGCCCAGGACTTAGAGACCTGCGTGCCTACTACACTGTACTGTGTGGTAAGCCTGGAAGGCAGCCTGGAAGTGCTGTAGGAGCTTTAGGCAGCCATCCTCAAACCCCTGCCCCTAGGAGGAGATGCCTGGTCTAACAACAGCTCAGCTGTATCATTTCCTGAGCTCTCAGGTTGGGGCGGGGCCAGGGCTGGCCCCCACTGCCATTGTTTCAGCTTCGTTCCTCTTACACACAGCACTGGGGATCCTGGCACAGATCGGCCAGCGAGTGGAGGGGCCCTGGTGTGGCCTCTAACCGTCTCTCACCTCCACCTTCAGACCCTCAGAGCCACCCCCCTAAGTCACTACTCTTTATTTATGTATGTATGTATGTATTTATTTATTTATTTTGGTGTTTTGAGACAGGGTTTCTCTGTATTGCTTTGGAGCCTGTCCTGGAACTCGCTCTATAGACCAGGCTGGTCTCCAACTCACAGAGATCCACTTGACTCTGCTTCCCAAGTGCTGGGATTAAAGGCGTGCGCCACGCCTTAGGTCACTACTCTTAATCAGGATCAGAATCATGAGTTCAGATCCAGGCTTCCATTCTTACCACACAACATTGGAAAAGTTACTGCTTTTGAACCCCACTTTCATTAGCTGTTAAATAAGAGAGTGAAGTCATCCTTGAGGGGTTGCTATGGGGGTGAATATACACAAGAAATCTAGTACAGGGGGCTGGGAGAGGGATCTGAATGCAAAGTACATGCCTCTGTAACCCCAGCTGGGTGGCAGACATGGACAGATCCCAGGACTCAAGAGCCAGCCAGTCCAGCCCAAGCAGCAACCTCCAGGTTCAGTGAGACTGTCGCAGAAAATAAGTGACCCAAGAAGACACCTGCTGCTGTTGACACTGCTGGCTTGCACACATGCTTGCACAGGTGAGTGTATGCACACCCAAACAGAAGTCTGGAATGATGTTGGGCATGGTGGTGCATGCCTGCAATTCTGCCCACTCTCTCTCTCTCTCTCTCTCTCTCTCTCTCTCTCTCTCTCTCTCTCTGTCTCTGTCTCTCTCTCTCTCTCTCTCTCTCTCTCTCTCTCTCTCTCTCTCTCTCTCACACACACACACACACACACACACACACACACACAAAGTGCTGGAATTAAAGGCAAGTCTGCTGTCACCACTGCTGCCACCACCCAGTTTATCTCAGGGGTTTAAAAGGACCTCCTTGGGGTCTTGGCTTCTGTGGTGGTGTGAATGAGAATGACCCCCCATTGGCTCACATATTTAAATACTTAGTCACGGAGTGGTACTGTTTGAGAAGGATTAGAATGAGGTGTGGCCTTGTTAGAGGAAGTATGTCATGGGGAGGGGACTTAGACAGCCATCCCAGGCACAGTCTCTTTCTGCTTACAGATCAGGATGTAGAATTCTCAGCTACTGTTCCAGTGCCATACTTCCTTCCATGATAAATAACTGACCCTCTAAAACTGTAAGCCAGCCCCCAATCAAATGCTGCCTTTTGTAAAATTTGCTGTGGTCATGCTGTCTCTTCACAGCAATAGAACAGTGACTAAGACAGTTTCCAAATGTAAAATATAAAACAATAAATAAATTATGCCCAAAGGGGTTATGGTCGTGTGCAGTCTATTCAACGCACAGACCGCCTGAGGCACACCCAAGAACAAAACAATTAAGTTTGTCTTGAGCTGGGCAGTGGTAGCATTCACTTTTTATCCCAGCATTCAGGAGGTAGATGCAGGAGGATCTCAGTGAATTGGTGGCCAGTCTGGTCCACAAAGTGAGTTCCAGGACAGTCAGGGCTACACAGAGAAATCCTGTCTCAAAAAACTAAAACAAAAACAAAACAACCCCCCTCAAAGAACAAAAATCAAAACAAACAAACATAACAACAACAACAAAAAGTTTCTTGCTTGAAATATAGCCGAGGCCTTAGCTGTCAGGGACATTTATGAAGAAAGTGTCATCTATATTTGTTTCCTAAACTTGTATATGCTGTTGTGTGAGCTTTGCTGCCCACGGCAAGGTGGTCTGGACTCTGTCTTGTGAAATCCAAAAGTACCGAACACCACCCCTGTTGATTCTGCCTCATGATCTTCACCAAAGCCTATTCCAAGAGCTGAATTCTTAAGGACAGAGGAAAAAATATCTTCTGGAAAAATAAAATAAAATGAAAACGAAACTTTTCAGATCAAGTCCAGTGGAATCCAGCTATGCAATACTGCATGTATCTGTGACAAGCTTTCAAGCTACTTTGCCATGTGAACTCAGGTCAATTTGGTGGAGAGAAAATGGACAAGAGAGGTGAAAGCAAGCAGTGGGAAGGTGACAATTAGCCAGCTGCACCTCAGTGAGGTTCAACTGTAGGGTTCTCCCTGATTCAATCTCCAAGAATCTCTTTTTTCTCTTGTTCTGGGAACTGGTTGTCCTGCCTTGGCGCCTGGTGCTGGGTAGGGATGAAGGCTGGACTGGCAGAGGAATTCTGAGGCTAGCCCCTGCCAATCTGAGTCTCATGCTCGCTCGCTTGCTTGCTGCTTCTCCCCTGCTCAAGCTTTGGAATAGCTCCAAGGGACTGAGCCTGCAGGCCAGGAAGCAAAATCTGCTTCTCAAGCTAGGCTCCACAAGGTTGTCCCAGTGTCCAGTGCCGCAGGAGCCCTAGGCCCAGGATGCTAGGAGTCATACAAACTCATACTTCTTTTTTAACAGAGCCAGAGCTTGGGTTTCTTGGATTCTTCCTCCCATGAAATCTACACACTTGTTCTTTCTTAGAAGCCTTTGGGCTTTCTCTGCACCTTCTTGCCATTCTTGGCATCAGATGAAGTGATTGCAGTGAAGATAGAGTCAAGAGGACTAAGAATGAATCCCCCAAGATTGCACACACCTAAAGTAGTAGAACCCGAGTGAAGTTCTGCAGTTAGATTTCTCTGAGTCCATGGTGGGGAGAGGCAGCATCTTTACTTTTCTAACTCTGCCTGAATGCTACTTCCCAGACTACTTCCCTGCAGAATGATGTGGCTTTCCTTCCAGCCTATGGAAATACCCTCCCTTCTCCCATCACTGTGCCCTCACCACTTCCCATTGGGAAACCAACCTCATCCCTGACATCCACCTGGGTATGGAGATCAAGGGTTAAGACATTGAGAGACAACAGGGAACAGGGAAGATTTCCCAAAATCACCACTTACCATCATCCGGCACTGGTTGTGTGAAAGTACTTTCCCAAAGCGTCAAGACAGAAGAGCAAGGAATGAGGATCCCTGCACTTAACCATCTATTCATCCAGCTACCTTACCATCTGACCATCCATCCTCTACTGCTATTCACCCATCTTTTGATCCATTTATTCATCCATCCACTCTCCTATTCATCTGTATAGCTATCGTTTTGTTTTGCTTAATTATTCATCATTCTATTCCTTCATCCTCTCTCCTATTCAGCACTTTATTTGCCTATTCTTTTACACATTGTTGTGTAAGCTTGGAGAGCTGTGAACAAACATCTATTCACTCACTCCATATGGGGCAGCAATGTAATGATTTCACTCCAATCTGGCTTAGTGTGAACTGGTTAGTTTATTATGGTTATCTGTAAGCACACTCAAAGGCAGCTAGCTGCATCATTGAAAAGCCCACTTCAGCCTAGGCGATGACTCTTGAGATTCTACTTTTAAGTGTGTGTGAGTGTGTGTGTGTGCATGTATGTGTGTGTGTATGTGTATGTTTGTGTATGTATATGTGTGTATGTATGCGTGTATGTGTGTATGTGTATATGTGTGTGTATGTGTGTGTATATGTGTGTGTATGTGTGTGCATATGTGTGTATGTATGTGTATATATGTATGTGTGTGTGCATGTATGTGTGTATGTGCATGTGTGTATGTATATGTGTGTATGTATGTGTGTGTGCATGTATGTGTGTGTGCGTGTGCATGTATGCGTGTATGTATGTATTGCATGTGTGTGTATTTGTGCATGTCTGTGTGTATGTATGTCTGTGTATGTGTATGTGTGTGTGTGTGCATGTGGGCATGCTTGCACATATGCATGTGCTCATACATGAGTGAGGTTGTTCACAGAGGTCAGAAGAGGGTGTCAGATTCTGAGGTAGGAGTTACAGGCAGCTGTGAGCCTCCTAATGTAGATGCTGTGATCATAGTAAGTGCCCTGAACACTGGCCATCTCTTCAGTCCCTGCCTCTGCTGCTAAAGACTTCGACTTCTTCTTCTTCATCCTCCTCCTCCTCCTCTTCTTCCTCCTCCTCCTCCTTCTCCTCTTCCTCTTCTTCTTCTTTTCTTCAGACAGGCTTTCCATGTGTAGTATCTGACCTTGAAATTACCTTTGTAGACAGCTTATTTTGAACTCATGGAGACCTACCTGCTTCTGCTTCTGGGGTACTTGGATTAAAGGAGTGTGCCACTACACCTGGCTCCAAGTGACAACTCCAAGCTATGTTCTTGGTACTTCTGCACAGCTTGTAGGCAGCTACACTAGAGATTGTAGGGCAGCTCTCCCCAGAAACTAGTACTGTCCATATAGCCTAAGGGAGAACCTTGGGACTGAGTTTTATAGGTTTCATTTACTTCCTGAGTCTTATGAGCATCCTTCCTCCTTCCAGGAGGAAATCCTTCAATTTAGAAGACACAGCTATACAACATCTTTCACACACCCATCCATCCACCTGCCTGTGAATTTGCTCAGCCATATACTATTTGTCTATATTCCATTCATCCTGGCATTCATTTACACACCCATCTACTCACATATACCTTTCTCTGTTTATTTGTATACCCATCACTCATTTACACAACCATTCTTCATCCATACATGTACTCACTTGTTTGTCTACTTCTCTGTACATCTTTGCACTCATTTCTAACTTTACCATCTATTCACCCATATTTTCCCATAGATGTAATATATACATACTTTAGCCACCTATCCATCCAGATACCATAACCCTTAATCCATCAATTCATTGTCTCATAAATTATCTGTATTAGATTCAATGACCAATAAAGTTCTTGGCACAGGACTCAGCACAGATGTAGCTTTTATTTTAAGATTTTATTTGAGAAGCAGAGCACTATGGGAGTAAAAAAGTCAACTCTGCATTCAAATCTTGGCTCTTGCCCCCTTACAGATTTTATGACTTTGAACAAGTTATCTAACTGTGATTTGCTGAGATTTCCTATTTGTAAAGCTGAAGTGGTAAGAGTGCCTACTCCTGTGGTGACATTTTGTTTATGATCTGACAAATAAAGATCAGATAGCAAAGCTAGCCACACTAGTCAGCCACAGAGGCCAGGCAGTGGTGGCACACACCCAGCAGCCACACTAGTTAATCATATAAACTAGGCAGTGGTAGTGCATGCCTTTAAATCAGGCACTTGAAAGACAGAGGCAGATGGATCTCTGTGAGTTCAAGGCCACCCTGGAATACATGAGAGTGAATCAGTCTAAAAGAGAAACAGAGCTCACACCTTTAATCTCAGCACCAAAGAGGAATATAAGGCAAGAGCTCAGGGTGTCTATATTTAATCTGTAGTCATGCTGAGGACAGGATCACCTCAGCCTTGGTAGAGGCAAGAACTCTCTACTGGCTGGCTGCTTTGCTTTTCTGATCTTCAGCTTAAACCCCAATATCTGTCTCTGGGTTTATATTATTCATGCTATATACTCTCAAAGTTCTTCTGGAGATTAAATGAATCTCTAAATGTAAATACTTAGAATTATAGCTAGCAAACAGTCAGCATTGGAGAAAACAGCTCCTGTAGGAGTAATCAGGAAGCAACATACTCACCTCATCCTTGTCTTTCCTCTGTCCCCTCCCTCCCCTCCTCTCTTCTGTCCTTTCTCTTGAACAACTCTGAATACATCACGTACTTCTCTATTCCCATGTTGTAGCTGCTGACTCCAGCTCAGCCCCACTCCTGAGCTCTGAATCCACATAGGCTTACTGGGCATCTCTCCTTAGGCTGAACTTTTCCCCCTTCACTCATAACATTCCTTTTCTTGAACTTTCTGTGTCCATAGATGACACTGAAGCATACCCAATAGCAACTCCCAGAATCACTCAGACTTTGACATCTATCTTCCCATACCCCTTCCACAATTAAGCACATTGTTACTCAACATTATAATATTCTTTGCGTCTGTCACCTCTGTAATACCTCTTCTTCATCCCATTTTCAGCTCCGACCAATTGTTCTTTACTAAGACTTACATCCTTGCTTTCCTGTCAACATCTCTGCATCCACTGGTACCTCCTATTTCTGCTTTACTACACTCCTCCAAAACCCGTTTTCATGATACCACTCTTGCCCAAATGATCAGTGGTACCTTGAATATCTTATCTCACTCTACCAGACTAAGTGCTCCTTGAAGATGTTGTATAATAGTCTCCACTGCAACTAAAACATTAAAACATTCCATCCTGCAGGGAAGCTCCTTAAGCAGGGAAGTAAACAACAACAAAAGAAGCTTCAAGGACTCCCTGAAACTGAGCAGATTCACTAGGCCCCTCCCTGACAGTCAACAAAGCCCAGCTGCAAAGAAGTCTGGGACCAGACCAGCTGCCTGGAAGAGACCAGAGTCACTTGGAAAGGACACTCTCCAACCCGTTGAGTGCAAGCTGTGCAGGGTGCTCCAGGTTCCCAGCTTCTACCTATATTCCTGTAAATAACTCCAGTAAAATTCATGGTTCACCAGGCTGGGCTTTGGTGGTATCCGTAGTTTGATCTGTTTTGGGGAGCCACATGGCCTAGTTTTAGATCAGCATATGAACGCTTGTCCAGTGAGTCTCTGACAGGCAGAGCCTGTGGAGACAGCCTCTCACTTGGCATGACCCAGTGGGCCTCTGAACAGCACAGAATACTGCTGGGACTGCAAGGTCTGCACACTCTCTCCTCTCTTTTAATGTTGGTGAGCCTCTTGGTGGATTTTCATTTCACTTTGTTAGTCATTTGTGGGGCAGATGTGATCGATCCTGGAAGCCCCATTTCCCCCTCTATTTTTCCCTAAAGTTCTGTGGAAACAAATGCTTCTCAGATTCTTATCTGGAAATACCAGCTGTCACTCCAGACCCTTCTGATTCAGTGTGGGAAGGATTAGAGACAATAAAAGATTAATGGGCACATATAAGAAACCAACACAGGGGACATTAACTACATCTCCTAATTCTGAGAAAAAAAACATTGGTGCCTTATCAGCATGCACCCTTTATAGAAAGACTTAGGCATACAGGGTCCTTTTATAGTACAAGAGAACAGTTAGAGAAATACAAGCTGTCTGCAAGCAGTTTATGGCCATCACTCCTATTTCTGCAAGTGTGCATTGTTAAGTTTTGAATACTATTGTTCTTGAGACTGTGTACCTATGTTTATCACCTTTTAGCTCTGTAAGGACAGGGCGTGGCTGGTTCGATATTTAGCCAAGCTAATGAAATGCTGAGCATTGTTTTGGGTTTAAAAGTTGTTCAGTTGGCGGGACTGAGGCAATCTGTCTTGGGTTCCCTATCTGAGATGAGTAGAGTATGCTTCTTCTTGGAGAAAGTTTTGTCACACAGCATGTGTGACAGGCACATGGCAGAACCAAAGATGAGACGAAGGAGGAATGTGTGTATGGTCCTGGCTGTGGGTAGCACAACAGGCAACTGAGGCTGAGCAGCCTGAGTGGGGAGCATCTGTGAGTAAATTCTCATCAAGTTGTCCTTTTCTGTATGGTGTGTGTTAGTGAGCCTTGTGTACAGCAGTTGCATGGTTCTTGATATGGGTAGTGAGGCATGAAACTAAGGCTGAGCCATCAGGACTAGGAATGTCTGCAGGGAAGAGTCCCAGGATGCTAGTCTCCATCTCTATGGTATGCTTGCTTGATGAGTGAGGTGTACCACATGAATACAGATGCCCTCAAAACAGTTTAAGGTTTAGAGGAGATTTTGCAGTCTTTGAGATTAGTGCACAAGCATTGGGAGTGTTAGCAAGGATCCCCACAAGGTTGCCTGCCTTCTGTTGTGTGGAGTTAGAAAGGCATCTGAGGCCAAGATGGTGGCCAAGTAGGGGCTAGTTTGTGTAAAGAAGATAGAGCGATGCATCTAGCATCCTCCGTGTTAGCTTCTGACTTGGCAACTAAATTAGATAAAGAGGATGAGACACAGAACAATAGCAAAGGCAACAAAAGACACACCTCAAGTCCAACTTTTAGTAGAAAAAGAGGGGAAATCCATAACCGAGCATGTAGATGGGTGCATTAACCATGGTCCGAAGCAAGCAACCGGTATGAGCAGGTAATACAAAGCCCTTGAACTGCTAGGTATAGGGAAGACTTTTTTCAGTTTGTTTGTTTGAAGCAGGGTTTCTCTGCATAGCCCTGGTTATTCTGTCACTCACTCTGTAGACCATGCTAGCCTGGAATTCACAGGGATTCATGGAGGCATGAGAACTGAGTAAGGTTCATCTCTGCAGAAGGCAACAGCTGCATCACCTGAGGCAGCATGAGGGAAGCCAGTTCCTTTTAGAGTGGGTTGTCAGAACCATTAGGAACACTTGGTTATGTCCATCTGAGGTCCCCACAAACATCAGGAACTGGAGGACCACAGAGGAGGGTCATGACTATTGAGGGAACTGGAAATAAGAGGAGCTGTGTTTGGATCCCAGTTCACTCTACCAGATAATAGAACTGTGTTCTCAGAAGAGATAATGAAAAGGTTAATCCAGCAGGGACCTTGTGCTAGTGTGAACCATTAGTGGTTTTGCTAAGCCCTTTAGTGGGGTAAGATCTTTATACAGTAGGAAGGGCTCTGGCATGTCTCAGTGACTTAGGCCAGCATGTAAAGACAGTAGTAAAGTGTGAGAGAGAGACCTAGAAGAGATAGTAAGAAGGGAAAACAAGGCAAGGAGGATCTGTATGGTCTACAGGAAGGCAAATGTGGCAAGAGTGGTTCTGACCTGGCGTTCCTGAGGAAAGCATTGGTAGAAGCCAAACTGTGTGCTAAGGAGACTTAGGAAGGCTGCAAAGCCTGAGGAGCAGGAGATATCCATGATAGAACACACAGGTGACAATAATAAAACCTGCCCCAGGGGTGGGTAATTATCACACCAGACTAAGGAACTGTAACTAGTCTTTCTCTGTCCTGCCAGCCAGCTCCCAAATAACAACATGGAGACTTAATATTAATTATGGAAGCTCAGCCTCAGCTTAGGCTTGTTTTTGACTAGCTCTTATAACTTAAATTAACCCGTTTCTATTAATCTCCAATGCTCTCATGTAGTTCGTGGTTTTTACCTCTCCTCCTGCATGTCCTGCTTCCTCTGCATTGGGCTGATGACTCTCCCTTTCTTCTTCCAAGGGCTATCTCTGTCTGGAAGTCCCAATTACACCTCCTGCCTAGCTATTGGCCATTTAGCTTTTTACTAACCCAATCACAAGGACATATCTTTGCACAGTGTAATCAAATATCTTACAACAAGAAACTCCTTCAACAACCAATATGGTGGATGGAGAGGCAACAGCTACCACTACATCCACAATGCTGACCCATGGCAGCTCTTACCCAGGGAGTCAGTGGGTGATGCTGCAGAGAGCAGGGCTTGGCCCTGAGCAGGTCTTAGCAGATTAAGTCAGGCCCACTGAGTTTCTCAGGTGTGGAGAAATGTAGGGAGCAGCTTGGTGAACCATGAGTTCTGGAGGAAGATATGCAAATGTAATGGCTGAGAGAGAATGACAAAGGATTACAGGGAGCTAAGGCAGCACCTCTTACCCTTGCTTTGTCCCCAGCTTTGATCTGTGGAGGGAGGAACTGATACAAATGGGTGGAACCTCTCCATGCTGTGTTAGACACTGCTTATGTTTGACTTTAGTATCTTCTTAGTTGTGAATGTCTTGGGTCACTTGACACCTGCTGAGAACAGATGACAACAGACCTTCAGAGTGTTTCACCAAGCTTATCTTTGCACCTCCATTGTTTGTTATGGGATGGGTGTTGGGGACGCCACCTTGCCCTACCCACCTTCTGGCAAAAGTTTTGCTGTATAGATGACATAATGCTAACCTCTGAGTATTTTGCAGATTTGGAAAGTCATTGGAGAGGCAATGACTTTCCTGTAAGCTGTTGGCCAGAGCAGCCTCTGAGGCCCCACAAACCATAAAGACTATTGCTACTGCTATTGGTTGTACGCCAGAACTAGATGGTAAGAGCTTATTGCTGAAGACACTGCTTGTGCATGTTTTGACTGTAGGACTGGAAATTCCCAGGTTGCTGGCTGCCTTTAATAATGCCAGAGGTGGCCATGAAGGCTGCTGGTGGGAAACTGTCACCAACATTCCTGCTTCTCTATGGACCCTAAATGCTAAATTCTGACACACCAGGCAAGACATGCCTGACTTTGCAATAGTGGGTTGGCTATCATGAGTAAGACTAACAGCCTTCTGATTGGGTTTAAGGCCTGTTCCGTAAGAGAGAGTTCACATTTGCTACTGTAAGCTAGGGCAGATACCTGAAGCTTGGGAGGCCATACGTCCCAACAGGGAAGCAACATCTATGTCCTTTCTAGATGGATGTGATGTGCCTGTCAAACTGCCTTCTACACGTGTAATGTGTAGGCCCATACCTCACTGTTACTATCAGTCTCAACTCATAGCCACTGATGAAGCTCCTCAGAACAAGTTACTGTGGCATAGTGACCCATTTCTTAGTCATAGGTGGACTTCTATAGTCACTCCTTCCAAGACTCAGAGACCACTGGGGAGAAAGGGGTAGAAAGGGTATAAGAGCCAGGGGAAGTGGTGTAGTTGTGTAACAGTTTCCTGGCAGTAAAACATTCCATCCTGCAGGGAAGCTCCTTAAGCAGGGAAGTAAACAACAACAAAAGAAGCTTCAAGGACTCCCTGAAACCGAGCAGATTCACTAGGCCCCTCCCTGACAGTCAACCAAGCCCAGCAGCAAAGAAGTCTGGGACCAGACCAGCTGCCTGGAAGCAGAGACCAGAGTCACTTGGAAAGGACACTCTCCAACCTGTTGAGTACAAGCTGTGCTGGGTGCTCCAGGTTCCCAGCTTCTGAGATCTGTCACCCATGCTGGGGTGGGCTTTGGTGATGCAGCTGTCTTTGAGTCATTTCTGCTCCTGTAAGTAACTCCTTACCTATATTCCTGTAAATAACTTCACTAAAACTCATAGTTCACCAAGCTGCTCTTTAGTAGTATCTATGTCACAAAATGGTCTGTTCTGGGTTCTCTATCTGGGGCATTTTGTCTCCCCAGGAAAAGTTTTGTCACACAACAGAAGGCAGCCACTATGTCACTTACCAATAGTAAAGCTCAGGGACTGACGAAAGAGACCTCTGTGAGAGCCTGTTCAGAGCATGCACTATTTCAGTAAACTAAAAGGGAGATGCTGAGAATGCAAGCCTGTGCTGCGGAGGGCTTGGTACAGTGAAATGTGCACGGGTTGTTGTGCTGGTACGTCCCTGGAAATCAGCAAAAAAAATGAGAAAAGGATAGCCAGAGCCTGAAATGGCATCATCTGCCTAACCTATGGTGCTGCTTAGAAGCTCTCCCTCAGCCCATGGGCGGGCAGGGAGAAGCAGTTTAGGGACCAGAATGGTTTGAAATAAGAGAGGAGGAAGCAGGTAGGAGCCTAGGTTATCAGAGGGGCAGTTCTGGAGGAAGCCAGCTAAGTGATGGTGGATGCATACATAGCACAGTATCCCAGAAGGGCAGGAGGCCATTGGAGATGAATGACCAGCATCTAGGTATGAACTCCGTGGGGCTGGAGCCAAAGACTTGGTACCAAGCCTCAGAAGCCCAACTGTGATGAAATGGTAGGAATGGGAAGATGTCAGCCACGGAGGCACCTTCAACAGTAAGTGGACAGGCTGTGTGGAGAACCGTGGCCCTGCCTGGGGGTGCAGTGTGTATTGTATAGGGGACAGTAGCGCTCCAGGTCCCCCACATGCACATGTGTCCTTTCATGGTCTCCTAGGGCATGTTCTGTGTTTCCCACCTGCCCCAATTTAGCTCCCATAGCATGCAGGGAAAAGTTAGGACCAAGAGCTGCCTTCTGCCTCTCTTGCCTCTGTGTCTGTCCCAGGTCGGCCAGGCCGGTCATATTGATGTCACGGCAGGCCTCCAGGCAGATCCAGAGTCTGTTGTCATTCCTTCTCCATGAGATGGGAATGACTAAGGAGAAACAAGAGAGAAGGGCATGGAAGGGAAGTGGAGGGAGAGAGCTACCTTCCCACTCTGGGCCTGCTCCCCGCCTGTGCGTCTGGTGAGTACCCCCTGCACCTGGCTGCCCGGCTCCGCCTTCATGCTATCCAAAAGACAAACACCGAGGCGGCCCTTGGCTGTGTAACAGCCCTCTCGTGGAGGCAGGTGTCACCCCCTGAGTGCCATCGGGTGCATTTCTGGATTTCCTGGGCTCTCTTTCAGGTTATCCTAACAGAGTGGAGGGAACCCAGAATTGTGACCCATTAGAGTGAACTTAGATTTGGCCATTGCTGGTGACTGCCTCTTTGGCCATGGGCGACTCAAAGCCCTTCTGGGAGCACTTCCATAGACAGACTAGAAGTATGTAGTCAGAAACAGTCACAGGCAAATGTTCCTTGTGGCATGGAAGTAGAGCAGAGGGCTACGGACGCCAAGTGGCAAGCCCAAGGAAGACTGTGACATTGCGAGATCAAGGCTGGCACTCCAGGCTGACAGAAGTGGGTGGCCCCGGTCCTTAGCTGCCTCACAGGAACTAGAACTGGTTTGTAGAGGAAGCTCCCACCCCCATCCCTGCCGCAGGTGTGTGCTGAATAAATGAATGAGGGAATGAATGGAGAATGCTCAAGGTCAGACACTAGGTTAGACACACAGAGGCACCCCGATGGTAATGGGGGCCCCCAGCTCCCTCTGCTGGGCGTCCCATAACTGCTTAGAGCCCCCAGCCTTGCTGTCGGGTCCCACAAAACTGAGCTTTGTTTCTGTGGCATTTCTTGGCTTGTAATTATATGCAGCTTCCTGTGGTTATTTGAATCACGTTCTTATCCTGTTCTCTAGGCTCTTGGGGGCATTTGGTGCCTCTGGCTTCTTGGTGTCTTTGGTGCCCACCCTAGTGCAGGAGACATCCAGCGGATGCTGGAAGATTGAGTGCCCCCCTCAGCTACTTGCCCTTAATCAGCTTCTGAACTCTTACTGACTTTAAACCACCCAGGCCCCAGCAGCTCCACCCAGGAGCCAGGGCTGGGCTAATCCTGCAGTAGTAGGTCCAGTATCCCTCTATGGGACACCTTTTTCTTTGCACAGGCTGAGGCTGGCATAACCTCTAGTGCCTTGTTGTATTTGACCCTGCTATATACCAGGCGCTATCCGTTATTTTTCTGCCAGATTCTATATTTTCTTCAAGTTTCACATTAATAAATAATGATGATTGAAAAAAAAAGAACTTTTTCTTTTTTTGAGCACATACTACCATCTCAGATACAGGCCTTACATTTATTAATGAGATTGAGCAATTTAACAATGTCGTAGCATAGAGACGATTCTTATACTTCTTACAAATGACAGCACTGATGTCAGCCTGCCGAGGTCACATGTCAGAGAGCTGTCCTTCGCCCCACACCTGTCTGTGCTGTGTGGGCTGCGCTTCCCACTTCACTATTCCAGGTCTTCCCGGCTCTTACTCAGCACCTGGCCTCAGCGGGAAAGGGCCCTTCCCCCACTGGCTTCCCTTTTAAATCATTGACTCCGGGAGAGCTAATCTTCTGCCCCAGAGTGTGTAATTAACAGAGACTAGACAGACTAAAAACTCCATACCCCAGTCCTTATCTGCCTGCTGGGGAGCTAGACCCCCTCCTGGGGTGCTCTCTATTCCTCTGCCAAGGCTCCGCTTCTCGCTTCTCAGAACCTTGTTCTGAGGTTCTGAGGTCTGAACACATCCCAGCCCTCTGGAAAAAACACCAGTTGGCTGTATCCGCTGGCAGGAACGCAGTGGGCCTTGTAGGCAGGCCCCTGTTACGAGCAGCTTCCCCTCCCCCTCATTATTTCTGACTCCTAGGAAGCCCTGGCTAGAAGTGGGGAGGCCCGGGTGAACAAACTGTGGATAAGAAAATGGGAAATATGAGTGTGTGTGGGTAATGTGATGGGCTTGAGTACCTGTACATGCCCTGGCTCTGATTCCGGACAGTGGCAAGAGACAGTGTGAGTGCAGGGGGAGACATCTGCACACTGGTGGAGAGAAATGCACGACACACTGGGCTGGACACAGCCAGCAAAGCGCTTATGTTCCCCTGGGCTTAGGCTCAAGTTGGCCCTGAAGATCCTGGACTCCCTCTGTGGGTGGAGGCCCCCAGTCAGCATGGTGGGACGGGGCATGGGCCACAGATCCTTCCCTGATCCAGAGCTCCTGGAGAAGAGCAGGAGTGGACATGGGATCTGTGAGAGAATGCTGCCCCAAGTGTGCTGAAGCCACTCAGGCCCACATCCCTTCTGTAGCATTGACAGCTTGGGATGACTGAGGTGCCCCTGCCCATCCCCCTCCCTGGAGCCCAGGGGCTGCTGAGGCCCCTTGTTAGGGGTGTGTTCCCCTCAAGGTGATGACACTGCAGGTCTCTGGGTACCAAATGCAAGTAGTGTGGGGCTGAGAGGCAGACTTGGCATTCTTGAGAGCCTGCACTGCCAGCAGCTTGTGAAGGGACCCAGGAGGAGCCAGCAACCTTCCCAACCCTGTACCACCTGACTTTAAAACCTCAGTTGACACCTTCTAGGCCTGCAGCTCTCTGTTCCCACCTATATTTCCCGTATAAAGCCCTGCCCTGCCTGGAGACAATGAACCCCAAGCCTGAGGGCTCCACACTTGAACCAGAAGTGTGTGCTTCTAGGCCTACCTGGCCCCTCCCTGTGAGGGAAACTCTAAGTTAGGATTTGCAGAGACCTCAGAAACCTGTTCTAGGAAGCACCTAAATTTACTGCAGGAGGATAGCATCCCTATACCCTACCCCCTTATGTTTGTTGCCAAAGGAACCTGCATTTCTTTGTGCGATGACCTCCCCTGCATGCAGACGCAAACCCTCTCCCACCACCACTGAGGAAAAGAGGCAGGACATATACACTTACCCAAGCCCATTCCAACACCCAGAAACCACATCCCTTACTCGTTTTCATGTTCTGGCACCCCCACAAGTATTCCTTTGATTCCAGAGACTTTCTTGACCTCTTCCTGGCTCTTGTTATGTATTTCCCAAGCCTTTCCAGTCTGCAGGCATGCTGTAGACAGAAACCCCAGCCTCTACCTCTAGTGTTGGTTTGGGACTGCTCAAGTCACTGAACATCTCCTGTCTGGGTTACTGAGCTGAAATAAGATGTGGACACACCAAGTGCTTAGTGAAGAGAGGCCATGGCTGGGTTTCTGCCTGTGAAGGACTCCTCTTACACTTGGTCAGGGGATCCTGGGAGCTGACAAGCCCTGTGGCTCTCTGGGACTCTACAGGACACCATGCAGACTCAAGAGGGTGTTCACCTTGAGCCACAGAAGCAAAGAACTCTAGGACGGCTTGATCACTTCAGTTAACACATCCCTTCTCAGAAGTCTGTTAGATGCTCAAAGCTATGGGGCTGAACTACGAATGAGAAATTAGGCCTAGCCAGGCCTTGGTGTAGTTCCCCAGGGACTCCAGGAAGGTGTGGAGGTCCAGCAGTCAGGGATGATCAGCATGAGGAATCAAGCAGTCCTGCTTTGGGAGGAGGAATGAGAAGCGGCAAGAGTCATCTTATTGCCTTTATTTCGCTGTCTGCCCAGCTGGCCCCACTATAGGGCACAGGGCCAAGCTTGTAGACACTCATGCTCTCTGTGAAGGCAAGCATGTACACAACATACACATACATACCGCCCTCTCTCGTGCGTGTACACACACACACACACACACACACACACACACACACACACACACACACACACATCTCTGGCTCTGTGAGTCAGTCTGCGGGAGGCAAGGGTTGCTCCTCAGCCTGCTCCTGCCTGCCCTTTTATGACAGCACCAAGGGCAGGGGTAGGGCAGGGCCCTCGGCCCCCATCAAGTCCCTGTGCAAACTGGAGGTACCAGCTGGCTTCAGGATGGGGCGCCGTATTTCCCCGTTCCTGGAGTCCCCTCATCCACTTCCTGGGGGAGGGAATACTCTCTGCTTACCTGGTGGGGGCAGACCCCTGCCAGGGCTGGGGCCTGAGGAACCCAGGCTTATCCCCACCCGCCCCTACCAGGACCTCCACTACTGAAGCACAGCCAAATCTGAGTTGTGAAGATTTCCCACTGGAGAGCAGGAAGGTCTGGGCCCCGAGGCATCTGGGGAGGGGTCATCACCCCTTCTTCTAATCCATCTTCAATATGAAGAGGTTTGGGGCACACTTCCTGGGAGGGAGCACAGGCCTGGAGAAGACTCAGAAAGGGTCCTCCCCAAAACTTCCATCTTCTGGACCACAGCCAAAGGCCAGACATCCAAAAGTCCAGCAGGCCAGTGAGAATCCTTGTGCAGTCCTGGGGGGCACCCTCCCCCAGCTGGAGCAGAGTGTCAGACCTGCACGGGCAGTGTCTGGTTCATCTGCAGCCGCATGTCTTGGATACTGCTAAGGATCTTCTTCTGGTGGCCCGCCAAAGTGACCCCGATCCTTAGTAGATCCCTAGAGATAGAAACACAGCAGTTAGTCCCTTCTCTTCTGCTTGCGATGTTGGGCTCAGTTAGAGCTTCTGCCCAGGCCGTGCACCTTGAGGGGTACTTACTCTGCAGTCATCTGGGCCACCAGGTCAAACGACGCGAACCCAGCGCTGACAAAGCTCTCCTTATACCTCCCCATCTTGATTGCATCTAGCCAGTCACCCACTGTGGTGAAGGTAGTATAATCCGGAACTGTGCGGTCCAGGAGGGGCTGGGACATGCTGTGGACAGAAAGAAAAGAAAAAAAAGAGTGACTTGGTACATCCAGGGAGCTAGGGGGCAGGGTTAGGGTGGCCAGTCTGTGGGAGCTAGGACACTGACCCAGATGGGGCACTGGCGATGACCTTGAGGCTGGCAGCATTTCGGATAAGCTTGTCTAGTGTGTTGACGATCTGGGAGAACTTGGGCCTGAGGTTCCGGTCCCTCACCCAACAGTCCAGCATGAGCTGGTGCAAGGCAGTGGGGCAGTCCATGGGGGGTGGCAACCGGTAGTCTTGCTCTACAGCATTGATGACCTGGATCATGGTAGAGAATGTGAAATGAGCTCCCCTCCACAACCTGCCAACAACCACAAACCCACCACTCTCCCTCAGTTCTACTCACATCCTGGTTACTCATGTCCCAGTAGGGTCGCTCTCCGTAGCTCATGACCTCCCACATGACAATTCCATAGCTCCAGACATCACTGGCAGAAGTGAACTTCCGGTAGGCTATGGCCTCTGGGGCGGTCCAGCGGATAGGGATCTTCCCTCCCTGGAGATGGGGCGATATGCTCTTTACACCTCGTGACTCAAGGCCGACCCCCAGCCCCGAGCCCTCCCCTCCTTCAAGTCCCTCCCAGGTGCTTCCTGTACCAGGGAGCTCGTGTAGGTGGGGTCTGAGGGATCATCTTCCAGGAAGCGGGAGAGGCCGAAGTCAGACACTTTGCAGACCAAGTTGCTGTTGACGAGGATGTTGCGCGCAGCAAGGTCGCGGTGCACATAGTTCATCTCGGACAAGTACTTCATGCCAGCAGCAATGCCCCGCAACATGCCCACCAGCTGGATGACTGTGAACTGCCCATCATTGAGCTGGAGGCAAGAGGCAGGCTCAGATGGGGCCCGCTGCGCCTCCCCACAGGCCCCTGGCTTGCCTGCCTGTTCTTCCTGAGCCCTCTGAGACCAGGCTTTGCAGCGGTGTCCAGAATGTGCTAAACACAGTTGCTAGCTGCCTACTGTGTGCCACACAGCTTGTCTACAGCATCCCAGTGGTCCCTGTGAGACTCTAGTATGTGTTACTAGCCCTGTTTTGTAACTGAGGTAGCTGAGATTAGGAAAGGCTAGTATTTGCTGGACTGAGTTCACATAGGCAGTTAGGAACAGAGTTGGCACTTGAAGGCCAGGTATAGGAATACCATGTCACCTCTAAATACGTGCAGACTCTGAATAGGGTCTCTGGCCTGACATAGCTGTCTGGGAAAGAGTAGGATTGAAGCAGCTCTTACCCGGAGGAAGGAGTCCAGGGCACAGTTCTCCATGAACTCAGTGAGGATCATAACTGGACGACTTTTGGTGACCACACCCTCTAGACGGATTATGTTGGGATGGTCAAACTGACCCATGATGGAAGCTTCACTTAGGAAGTCCCGCCGCTGCCTCTCAGTGTAGCCCACCTTCAGCGTCTTGATGGCCACAAACACCTCCCGACGGCCAGGCAGTTTGAGCCGGCCCCGGCACACTTCCCCAAACTCCCCTGTAGAGCACAGGCACAGGTCACAGGGCTTTTCTGGGATGGTCCCAGCATCTCTGTGTGGCACGCCCACCGTGCTCCCAGGTTACTCACCAGCCCCAATCACCTCCTCGATCTTGACACAGGACACATCAATCTCCTTGGCGAACTCTCGGACAGCCTCATTGGGATCCTCATAGGTAAAGGGGTCAATGTAAACTTTCATCCCAGGAGCAACTACAGGGAAGAGAGGAAGGCACAGCCATGGGCAGGCAGCTCACAAGCAGGGTCCAGCCCTGTCGGGCGCGCACCTGACAGCCTTCCTGCTGAGCCTGCCTCATCCTCTGTGCCGTGCCCGGCACCCTGCCCCTCCTCCATGAGAATGCTGAGGAACCACATGAGCTAGGCGCCCAGGATTCCTCTTCTTGTCTTTCTCCCTCGTCTCTCATCATGTTCACCCTTCCCCTTCCCACTGCCCAGCCTCATCCAGGCCTCCCAACGGGGGGTTCTCTGCTGCTGCACTTTCCCCACCCAGCTGCCCTGTGTCTTTCTTGAACAATACTCTCACTGTCTTCCTTCCTAATTACCGGTGGTAGAGTCAAGTCCAAACTCTGCCTGCTGTTCAGGACCCTCCAAAGGGCTGGCCACACTTCTCAGCCTGGCATTCTCACAGCTGTCAAACCAAGCTTCTTACTACCCCCACAGCCAGGCACATTGTTGGGCACTCTACACTATTCACTTCCTTCCAGAGGCTCCTTAGGCTAGGAATGCCTCCCCCCAACCCCCCAACCCCCCCCCCTGGCAATCCTGTTCATCCTGCCACTTCCTCTAGGAACCCTTGTCTTTGAACTCTTAGTGTCCTTTGCCACAGGAATTAACACCTAATTGTTTCCTATGTGTGAGATATCTTGTTCCCACAGAACTTACTATCTTTGGGACAGGGGTTACATCTTAGGCTCTGGGGCTAGCAGGTAAGGGAGAGCTCAGGGGACCCTGAAATGGTACCCCATTAGAAGTAGCCAATCAGATGGAAGGGAGTTGGAGGGGACAATCTTGGCTGAGCCTACAGGAGCTGGACACTGGGGAGGGTGACACTCACTGTACTGCTGCAGTTTCTCTGTGTACTCTGCGTCAGGGCCATGGCGCTGTTTCCTGCAGGGGCAGAGGACAGAAGGCCTAAGGCCAAGTGCTACAGGACCCTGGAGCCCACAGACAAAGCAAGGGTATGGGAGTGGGAGCCCTCGCTGGTGGTCACTTCCCAGGTCTCTGGGAGCAGGAAACAATACAGAAAGCAGGGTGGGTTGGAGTAGGCCTTCTCTGGCAAGGAACACCTAGGACCAGGATGGCTGTGGCTGTGAGGGAGGTGACGGTTTGTGAATGTGGCTGGAGAGTAAAGGAGGGCCTGAGTCAGACTGAGGGGTAGCCATGTACCTGAGACAGACAAGAGCGATGACCACCACAACCACCATGAAGACAAACCCGGCCACGGTGGAGCCCACAATGAGGGGAAGCTGCTCCTGAAGATGCTGGGCACCTGAGCCTGGAGACCAAGGGTGGGCAGTGAGTGTAGGAATGAGACAGGAGCCGGGGCAGGCAGGGATGGCATGCAGTGGGGTTGTACCTCTTTCACTCGTGGTCTCAAACTCAGCCGGGCGGCTATACTGTCCATAACCTGCTACTGTGCGAGCTCGGACCTGAACTACATAGCGGGCATCAGGCTGCAGCCCGTCCAGCTGCACAGAGTTCTTCTGGCTCGTTACAGTCGAGGCGATGCCTTTACTCTGCAATGCCACGAGAACAGAGGCATCGTCAGGTAGGTCTTAGTGCCAGCTGACCCTCATCCATGATGACGCTTGCCCTCTGCTGAGGCTATGATCCCAAAGGCCCCTCATTCTATCCGGGTGTAGTCTTGCCCAAGCCTCTTCCTGCCCCTTGCGATTCTTACCTTCTCAAAGTACTTCATCTCATAGTCCAAGATGACTCCGTTAGGCCGCTCCGGGGGTGCCCAGGACAGGGTCAGGCTGCTCCCCGAGCTGCTGTGCAAGTGGAGTGTAGGTACTTCAGATGGGGCTGGTGAAGAGAAAAGGACACTAAGGACTCCTGGGCTCAGGGATCCTTCCAGAAGACCAGTTTCCACAGGACCTCTGTATCTAGGGCAAGGTGACCCAGGTCCCCCTCTTTTGTCCCATTCTCACCGGCCTGGTTGGTGGTGATATTCACAGCTGCATAGCGGGGTGGCAAAGGGCTTTTGCCCGAGACACCGTTGACTGCCTGCACCTCAAAGGTATAGCGTGTATGGGCCAGCAGGTGGCTAATGTGGACCCGGCGCTCTGTCAGGCCCAGCTGGCGAGGCACAAACTCCACGTTGTCATCACACCGTGAACAGGTCACGGGCCCCCCAGCTCCAGAGCGTCCATGACACTTCTTGCAGATAACGTTATAAAGGAGGTCATCTCGTCCACCAAGGTCCCGGGGCTCACTCCATTCGAGGATCAGTGAGGTCTCATTCACATTGGAGATCACACCCCGGGGTGGAGATGGCACGGCTTTGGGGACATAAAAGGAGAAGTGAGTTGGAGGCCTAGGACCACCTTTCCGCCCACTCTGCCTTGGACACTTAATTCTACCACTGCTTTCATGAGCACAAGTCTTCCTGCACTTCTGCACGGGGAGATAGGTAGCCTGTTTATCCTTCAAGACCCACAGCAGCGTTACTTCCTCTTAGAAGTCTATCTTGATTGTCTTCTCCTATTCCCTGTACCCTGTATCATCATTCCTAGGCCTAGTACTTAACACATTATACGGTCATTATCTGTTTCTACAATTTAATGTTAAGGTCCTTAGTGATATCTCACACTCTTTTTTATCCACTGCACCTGGCACAATGCCTAGCATAGCAAAGACAAGGACAGGGAGAGAACAGGGACAGCACAGCCTTAGGTGGTATGGCCTCTTATGGCTATGACTGGGCTGAGAGTATAGCAAAGGATCAATGAGCTGGCAGGTCCCTAGCCAGCTCCTGACACCTGCTAGCAGCTAGTGGGACCTTGTTAAAATGCAGGTAGCTGCGACAAGCTGGATTCTATGGAGTTCAAGAGTGACCACCTTCTTGGTGACATTCCCTGTCTAGGAGGGGCTATCTCACTGCCTTAGGCTAAGCTCCAGTTTCCTGTCTATGAGGGCTGGGTATCTCGCTGCCTTCAGCTCCCTAGGCTGGCCCTGGAAGGAGAGGCCTGCTGAGGGAGAGAGAGCACAGGGGCTCACGCACTGGAGCAGGCACTGTCTGCAGAGTCTGAGTCCGCACGGTAGAAGTTATTATGGCAGGTGCAGATGCTGGCAGCAGGAGAGGTGGTTCGGCTGTTGGGGGGACAGGGGAGACAGGGTCCCTCTCCTTGCTTTGCCTTGTAACTCCCAGGGGGACAGGCTGCAAGAGAAAAGAGGACGGCACATATTATCTCTCTTCTCTGCAGACACCAAACCTTCCCTCCTCTGAGAGAACCTGCCCTTTTCCCAGCCTATGCTTTAGCCGCCCCCAAACTCCAGACCATGGGGGCAATGCTTGCATTGCCCAACTCCAGCTCCGACTACAAAGGGCCCTTTTGCCCCACAGACATCCCATGTCAGCAGATTCCTCTCCACTCCCACCCCACTCCCCCCAGAAGATGTCAGCTCATCACCTGGACAGTCTGGCTTGTTGAGGCAGGGCGGGAAGAAGAGGAAGAGGAGGGGATGGGAAAAGACCACCAGTGGGCCTCAAAGCCTGTACCCTGCTGAGATGCCCCAGCCTTCCCTAACAAGACACTGGGAGAGTAATTCCTGAGAACCTTCAAGGATGCTGCCACAGCCAGGAGGTAGGGCCTCCTCTACAGACAAGCTTCCAGCTTCTGGTAAATCTCTGCCCCACCCACCAAGGAGCAGGGCAGGGTTGAGAGCTGGGCAGGAGTAAGAAGAGGAGGAAAGAGGGGGTAAGGAAACAGAAAGAAGGCTGGGGTCACCTGGAGTTCAAAGGCCTCAAAACCCCCAGGGGCCCCATCCCCAGGGATCCCAGAGCCCAGTGTCTCAACATCCCTCCCCATCTCTTCTGTCAACCACATTCAGCTCCTGTGGTACAGGCTCTGCATATTCCCTATGTGTAGTGTGGCCATGATATTTATTATTAAAAATCAGAATATTTGAACATTTAAAGAGTGAAACTAGGATTGATAGGATAATGGGCATAATAGGAGATTGTCCTGGCCACACTGAAGTGACTTGTCAGTCCCATGTGATGGCCTCTGGAAGGGGGTCGCCAAGCTTTCCGAGGCTTGTTGCTGGGGCTGTGCTCTTCCTTAGGGTTTAATGTCCCCTCATGAAGGTGATATTCCATCCTAGCTCTTTGAACCAGTGGGGGAGGGGGCAGAGGCCAGGCCAGCCTGGTTGCTATGGGAACCAGCCTGCACTTCCTGCCAGGGACCTGCAGAGTGTTAGCCCTTCTTCAGGCTGTCAGGCTCATCACCCCCACCCGCTTTCCACACTTGGGAAGAGGAAGTTTCCAGCAGGTCCCTAAAGAGACACAGGGGAGGGGGCAGTGAGGCAACCCCAAACTGGGGCTTCAGGAGGCAGACCAGGCCTCCTCCATGACCTCACACAGAAGGCTATGGTAAGAGCACTCCCCACTCTGGGAGGAACCATCACAAGTCCCATGGGAAATGAGCAGAGAAGAGACAAGACCCTCACACCTTCTTCACACCTACTTCAACTCTGGGTGGGGATTCAACGCCAGCTCCCACACTCCCTAGCTGGGAGGCCAAGACTCCAAGTTTTTGTTGGCAAAATAGGGCAGAAACTGGAATTGCTACCAGTGAGACTTAAGTGAGACCGCCTCATCAGGGGGTTTACAGCTGGGAAGCCATCATGCGGTCTGATGAGACCCAGCTAGTCTCTGCCCATCTTGTGAATAGGCACTTGGACGAGCCCTATCCTCCATTTGTCCCCACACTCCTGGGACCAGTGGCTCCCATCAGATGGTGACATGAGGTTCTAGGGCAGGGCATCACTTGCTTAGGAAATGGTCCCTAATACTGGCCCATTTTGCACGACGTTATAATGGTTAAATAACTGGCACAGGCTCACACAAGCAGTTAAAAGTGAGGATTGAGTACTAGAGGGACTTGTCCTCTAACTACTGTGCCATACACTGCCTCTCAAGAAACACCAATCCCCAAGGCAGAGTGATACCCACAGCAGAGCCCCCTCTAGAACTTCCACAGTGAAGTGTAGGCTGGGGGCCGGACCAAGAGGGCATCCCTGCCAGCCTCAAAGGTCTGTCCAGGTTTGAGCTGCATACTCGTCAAGCATTCACAAGGTCTCCACTCTTTTCATTTAAAGCCTCCATCTTTCTAGTTTCTCCCTTCTCTGGTGCTGGGGACCACAGGAAGAGCCTTGTGCATGCCAAGCCAGAGCTCCACCACAGAGAGCATCCTCTTCCTTCCTGTGTCCCTCTTTGTAGGATGCTCTCTGCTTCACAACAAGCTGCTCCTCCCTCTCCTGCCCTCTAGTCTCACCTGAGACCATATGTGGTCAGAGAGGAGGCCTGGCTATGGTCAAGGCTTCCCTCCTCAGGCCCCACTTACCCCGACACTGGGACTCCTTGGCAGCTGGCTCATGGCCCGTAGCGCAGGTGCAGGCACCAACAGGCACCATCCACTCCCCGTCACCATTGCAGTAGAGTTTGAGTGGCACCGACACCTCCACAGCATTGGCGATGCAGGTGCCGGGGGCAATGACCAGCGAAGTGGGCTCAGCCCCGGTGAGGGTCTCGGGGAAGAGAGCGAAGCCTGCGGTGGTGGATGCACACTTCTTGTAGAAGGCACGCACAGAGATGAGTGACATGCACGCACCCTGGTCCTGGAAAGCCAAGTAGAAGCCAGCCTTGGAAAGCGGCCCAAAGCTGCGCACCTTGGTGTTAACGCGACCGGCATCGAGCCGAGAGAAGCTCTCATCTGGTGCAATGGTGTCCACTTTCACATAGGGGTTCTCCATCCAGAAGGGGGAGGAGGCCGAAGCCACATCACTGTCAGCCTCGTAGTAGAAGAGGTTGAAGGTCTCCTTGCAGGAGCCAGGGATATTGGGGATGCTGTTGCAGTCTCGCACGGTGAACTTGAGCTCCACATAGACACGCTGCACTTCCCGCCGCCAGATAAAACCCGTTCGAAGCCAGTTGTTCTGACTGGACTCACGCACGTTACACACCTGATATGTTCGGATAGGGTTCATGGCTTCATCGTAGCCACTCACTTCTTCCCACTGAGTGTGAACAAAGTAAAAAAGAGAATGAGCCTCTAGCCCAGTGTCTGGGGCTGCTGCATTTACCTTGCAGGGGTGCCTCTGTGATGGGTGGCTGAGCATGCCACCTCACACCCAGCTTCCTGACTATGTCACTTAGCTTCTCTGTGCTCAGTTTTGTAGTCTGAAACCGAGGGGTAATTAATATTCCCGAAGAATACAGAGCTAAATGAAGAAAGCACCTAGAACGAGAACCCTGGGAAGCCTGAGGTGAGTCCTATGTGTGTATTTTGGGACCTCAGTTTCATCACCTGTATAGTGGGACTGGAATTAAGAGGTTATGAGGAGCTAAACAGTACAACACAACTTGGCTAATCTTGCCTGACAGAGAGAGAGCATCTGGTGGACACTGGCTATCAACACAACTGACACATCTCATGGGTACAAGAATTCCACAAGAAATCAAAAGTTCATAGAAGAGACAGACCAGCCCAGATCACAGTTGGTCTGAGGACTGCAGAGCCTGTACTGCCATCACACCTAGGGCTCCAGGGCTCAGCCTAACCATGAAGACCACCTGGAGATGTTAATTCCAATCGCTGAGAGACATTACAAGGGTAGGAATTTAACAGTCAGGGAATAGAGGCCAAGAAAAGTCAACTGCCCTGCACAAAAGCACATAGAGAGACCTGGGGCCCGGGCTTCCTGGTGCTCTCCCTCCCTCCCTCCCTCCCTCCCTCCCTCCCTCCCTCCCTCCCTCCCTCCCTCCTTTTAAGATAGGTTCTCATTATGTAGTCCTGGCTGTCTGGAACTATGTAGACCATGCTGTCCTGGAGCTCACAGAGGTCCACCTGCCTCTGTGATTAAAGGCATGTGTCTCCACATTTGGCTTGGCCTCCTGGATCCTGAGCCAGCACTCTTTGAGGACCCAGGTGAGGGTGATGCTCTGGATAAACTTGGAAGGACCACCAGGTCAGGGTGATAGGACAAAGACAAAGCAGCAGACAGAAGAATGGGAGACACAAACATTCACATATTTGGGGGATCAGGCTATGACTGTGACAAAATGGATGGGAATGAGAGGCCACTGGTGAGGACAGAGGCAGTGATGGCCAGACCTTGGAGGGAAAAGGCCTAACAGCAACCAATATTCAATAGAGAAGATGGAGAAGTCTTACCCCACTTTCTGGATGAGATGTCCATGCCAGCTCGGATGTCACCCACTTCGTGTCCATGAGGGTCTCTGGGGAAACAACAGAAGGAAAAGGTCAGGGTCAACCTCAGAGTGAGGAAGTCACCCAGGGAAGGACAAGAAAGCAGTTCCTGTCAGGCACAACCTCTCCCAAATCTCCAAAGACCTCCTCCCTTTCTCTTAGGAGAGCCAGAACATCCCCAGAGCTGTCACAACTCCAAAGCTGTCAGTCTAGCTGGCTGGGGGTCTGCCTGTGACCCTGGGCCTGGGTTAACGTGGCTGGAGCAAAGGCTGGCACACACATCTCAGGCTCTGCTAATCTCCACACAAAGGGGCCAGCAGGGCCTTTATACTGGAACAAAGGGCTGTGGGCTTCAGACCCTGCAGCCTGGGCCTCCTCTGACTCCATTCCCAGCACAAAGGCCCAGCCTCACACACTGCCCTGGGGAGGGGAAGGGAAGAGTGGTGGCAAGCTGGGGCCTGCTCCCAGCCTCCCACTCAGCCACCTGTGGGGGCTGAAGTAAGGGTGCTCTTTGAGGTAAAGGACCACTGATGCCCAGAACTTAGTTCAAAGCTTCATGAACTCCAAGAAGAAATCACTGCTCACAGTCCTCTACGGAAGACTGATGCCTAAATAGAACTGGTATATTCTGGTAAAACTGTTAGGACCTGGGACAAGGGGCTGGAGGTGTAGCTCAAGTGTAGGTCTAGCAGTCTCAGTAACAAACCCTTTGAAGGGACCAGAGAGCCAGGCGTGGAGGCACATGCTTGTAATCCTAGCACCAAGGGGTTGAGGCTGGGGGATGGGGAGTTTAGTATAGGGTACATGGTGAGACCATCTCAAAAAACAAACAAACAAATCTAGGAAAAAAAGGGCTGCATGTCCCAGTCAAGTAAGGTGAGTTGCCTTCCTCTCTGTCAGGGCTAGCCCCGTTCTGTTCCTAACTCCAGGTTTCCTGTCAGGTCAACTTGCTCAGTCAGGGGATGGGCACCTGAATGTTCCACACAGTTCTGAGCTTTGGTTGGACAAGTGAAGACAGTGTGACTCCAAGATCAGACCTAGCATAGGGACCTCCAACTTCTTCCCTGTAGCCTGAGAGCCAAGGCAGCCTCAACTTTGGGCTTGATGGGGTAGCTGAGAGTCACTTGAACCGAACCCCACATGTTCCTGCAGAAGCTGGCAGAGAACCCAGTGTATGGGCGGCATAGGGGCAGAGTGCAGTAGGCACTCACTGCAGGAAGCCATGCTCTAGAGCTACATAGCTGGTGGCTCTTACAGGGCTGGACGCGGGGCAAGGCTGTCCCAGCGTCCTGTGTGAGACAGACCAACAGACACACATCTGGCAGGTGGTCCTTCAAGGAAGTAGACAAGGACAAAAGCAGGGGCCCAGAGATAGGAAGGGGGGTGTGTTGCTGAGCCAGAAGATGCAGAAGATGGGCCAAGTTGAAGCGACTCTGGCAGGCTGGGACCAGACAGCAGGGATGCTGGGCAGCGGACTACAACAGACAGTAAGATGAAGAGACAAGGAGGCCCAAAGAGACATCGACAGAGAAGAAGAGTGCCAAGTGGCCTCTTCCCCAGTCGGCAGCCTGGAATACTCCTGTCCCTGGGAGCAGCGATCCGCGCAGAGTCAAGCACACCCCCCTCCCCCAGCCAACCAGCCGGCCAGTCCGCCTGCTTGTCTGCCCGCCGCCGCCCGCCGCTGCCCGCCCGCCGGAGCAGGCAAGGGCTCCCACTGCTCCCGCGCGCTGCCTCCCTCCTCCCTCTCCCTCACTTCCTTCTGCTCCGCCTGTGCCAAACCCATCTGGAACTGTTTAAACCCAAATATTCAGCCCCCTCCCCCTCCAGCCAGATTCCTCCACAGTTTAAAACAAGCCCTGCGCTGGCTCCGGGAGGAGGGGAGGGGGAGGAGAGAGGGGAGGGCTGGAGGCGGGCGCAGGAGGAGGGAGAGGGAGGCTCTTCATTTCTGTTTAATTTCTGGAGAGGGAGGGAGGGGATCAGCCTTTGGCCATCGCTCAATCTCGGCACATTTTTCCCATTAATGAGGAGAGGACTTGGGTTTCCAGGCCTGTGTGCCTGAGGAAGGGCTCGGGCTCCGGTCACCCGGGTGGGGAGGAGGCGGGCCGCTCTGGTTTCCCCACTTCTCTGGGGAAAGGAGGGGCCTGTTCTTTGCAGTCTGCCCCAAGCATGGGAGGGAGGTCTAGGGCAGACTGAGTATCAGTGCCCTGGCCTCAGAAGAACTGACTGACGGTGTGTAGCACCCATCTGCCCATGGTACCGGGAGGGAGACCTTTTCTCGGCTGTGAAGGCACGGGGGCTAAGAACAAAAGAACAACGTGAGCAACCTCCAAAGACTCCTAGCTGCTGCTCATACACCGAGCCCACCCCCCACCAGGTGGCTGTGAAGGGAGATAAGAGCGGAGGGCCACCCCGCGACACAGGGCTCATATGGCCCTTAAAAACCACTGGGAAGCTGATGATCTGGAACCGGGGCTTCGATGCAACACCCTTTCAGTTTCCCACAGGGCCATAGCCATAGCGAGTGTGCTGTGGCAGCAACTTTGTAACTCTCACCTGTGGACAAACACAGTAATTGTACAGGCAGTACCCAGTTCTCAGGGCAAGTCAACACATATGGTGGACAAATACACACAGCCCCAGCCACCCGCAAACACACACATGGCCCCCCACACTGCTAGTCTGTCTTTTTCAGACACAGATGCATATGGCACAAACGGATTAGTCCCCTTAGACACTAACATACAGTGAATCTTTCTCACACACAGAACCAGCTTGACCTAGGCAGACCCTCTCTTAGCCACACAGCCTTTCTAAGGACGGGAACACCCAATCCAACAGTACAGCCTCCTCACACACCCAACTGCACAGCGACAAGGCACACACAGTCCTGCATATAAAGTACAAACACAAGTACTGATTTTCCTGCATAGACCTGTAACACGCTCCTACACAGTCACATGGAAATTCGATATAAGGATCAACCATTAGCCCGGAGGTGGTGGCGCACACCCGTGATCCTAGCACTTGGGAGGCAGAGGCAGGAAGAGCCCTAGGAGTTGGAAGCCAGAGTGGTCTACAGAGGTTAGGGCTTCAAAAAGAAACCCTGTCTCAAAGAAAAAAAAAAAAGAAGAAGAAGAAGGAGGAGGAGGAGGAGGAGGAGGAAGAGGAGGAGGAGAAGGAGAAGGAGGAGAAGAAGGAGGAGAAGGAGAAAGAAAAAAGCTCCAATAATCACTAAAGTTAGTGTAACAACTTGAAGGGTTGGAGGGTCTACATACAACAGATACACACTGCAAGCATGCTCTTCTTTGGGATATCTCAGTAGAGAAGGGAGAGCTGGGGGAAGGTGCTATGTCTCACCCTGCCTTTTTGGCAACCCCAGCCCTGCTTCCTGTTGTCCTAGCTAAAACAGGAGCTGTCAGGTCACAGGGCTGGGGGTGGGGCAGGGGCATTGAGATGATTCTGGGTGTGGTTGGGTGCGGCCTCCCCAGGTATAGCCCCTGCCTAAGCGGCAAGCCACTTCCCTGGCAGCAAAATGGCAGTGTGTGGAGGATTCCTAGGCCTTGAGGAGGAAAGCACCATTCGGCAGTCTGGCTCAGGAGCTGGCACGATGGGGGCATTGTGGGCGACCTGGCTTGCCTCTGAGGGTCTCTTCTGACAGAACCAGTGCAAGAGGACAAGCTGAGAACCTTGCTGCCTGACCCGGTGAAGGGCCAGGCCCCACAGCTCCTCCAGGTTCCAAGTCACTTGGAATACTCCATCTTGGAGCAGAAGTGACACGAGGGTCCAGAAAACAGCAGACAAGAAAAGAGACAGAACCAAGGAGCCTCTGGCCTAAACCCGGACTGAGGACTCTGAGGTGGTAGGAACGATCATATTTCAAGGCTAGGGAAACAGGGTCTGGGTAGAATGGAGTGCCCTGAAGTCTTGTCTGTGACAGGTCAGAGAAAACCACCCCTGCTGTCCTCATCCCCATTGAGTCCCTATCTTGTTCCCAAGCAGGGAATAAAGTTTCCCCTTTTCTTATTCCAGTCCTGTCAGTTTGTATGCATGTATATACCAGCTGGAAAGGCCTGACAAGAGAGGGTTTGGGGGAATTCTGCCACACACACACACACACACACACACACACACACACACACACACACACACACACACACACACGCAGGTAGTTGTAATGGGTTGTTGTTGGTTTGTTTGCTGTTGTTTCTTTTTCTTTTTTGTTTGTTTGTTTTTTTTCCTTTTGCTTTGTTTTGAGTTGCTTGGCTTCCCCAGGGCCACTTTCCCATCCTTAGCTACAGCCCTATATCAGGGATGGTGGGGAGGAGACCATCACTGAGCAGAGAACACATTTTGTTTTGCATTCTTCCCCTCAAATCATGGGGATTTATAATTAAATAAGCCTGAGAGGGAGAAGAGGGGAGAAGCACAGGGCAGGGAGCCCAAGGGCCTCAATGTTCCCACCCTGGCTGCCCCTGCCAGCTAGCCTGGACCATAGACAGCTGGCCTTGGCATGAGGCCTCCATCCCTCCCTGGATGCTGGTCCAGTGGCCTGACCAGGAGCTGAGGCAGAAGACCATGGGAGACTTGGCCTTAGGATAGCCCTTGGGCCAAGGGGCCACTCCCACCCCATCAGGTACCCAGCTGCCACCGCCCCCCCACCCCAAGCCTGACAAACCAGTTTGACTCAGCACAACAGGCAGGTCTACAATTTTCAAACTATGCAGGCCTGGTGATTCAGCCTCTTCTGCTGTTTGGTTAGTGGAAGGCTAGTGGCGGAGGCCTTGCCCACAACACCTAGGCTTTAGCGCTCAGCTGCTTGGGCCAAAGTGGCAGGCAGCGGTGGCAGCCCTGGCAGAGAGGAGGGCAGGGCAGTTAGGAACAAATTGTTTCTCCTAGATGCCTGCTGCCCTTTCTCCTCAGATCTGAAGAGGGGTGAAGGAGTGGGGGCTGGGGGAGGGGGTTGGTGGTGGAGGATTGCCAGAGACAAGAGAAAAAGGCAGTAAGCAATCCATGGTGATCCCGGCTGTCGACCCCTGGCAGCTCCCACATCCTCAGGGTCACACCAGCTAACCTCAGAGGACAGAGGCTTCTGTCGCCCCCCCCCCCCAGGCTCCTCTGCAGCGAGGACTTAACTAGCATGGCTAAGTGGGATGTCCCACCCCACCTCCTACGAGCTTTCTCTTTTCACAGAAAGGCTTACTCCCAGATGGGGCTTTCTCAGATACATACAACCGACCTGTGGTGCAGACATCATCCCTCATCCCAGGTCCCATTCTCATCTCCTTTCACCCAACTGAACACCCCTTTCCCACTTATTCATGGTCGAGAGTGATCTCTGCTACGGGGAATCAGAGAAACGTCCTTAAAGGAAGAGTGATGAGGTGGTCTCACAGGTCCCAGGGCAACCTCTGTGTGTATGTGGGCGAGTATGTGCAAGTGTGGGGTAGTCAAAAGGCGAGGGGTGAACAGTAATTTTTCAACTAGAAAGGGCGAGTAACATCCTGATTCCTAGCAAATGGGAAACGAAGATGAGATCCTGGGATCTTGGTAAACTCCAAGTGTGTAGAGAATGAACAGGGACCAGGTGCAGGCAGCACCCAACTTGTGGGTACACCATGGGCAGCACCCACAGCTCAGACACTCCAAGTCTACATGCAATGCCACTGTTGTGGAGAGCCAAAATACAAGGGCCAACCACCGGAGAAGCTTGGGAGCTGGTGATGGACCATCAGGCCCTGCTCACTGCTCTCCAGCCAGGACCTGGATGTCCACCTTCAGACCCCACACCCTAGAGGGCAGCTGGTACTTAAGCAGCACTCTGCTCTCTCTCCTTCCTCCTCAGAGCTGCATGGAGACATGCCCCAGCTTTCCAGTCCAGCTCCCCCCCCCATCATTCCTTCCTTTCTGCCCCTCCAGCACGGTAGGGATACTTCTCACTCTTCTAAGGGTAGACCCTGGGGTAATAATAGTAATAACAACAGCTAATCCTTGAATAGCACCAACTGTGCTAAGCCCTTCACACATAGTAACAATTCAATCTGGTTGATACCATTCCCATGTGAGAGCAGGAAGAGAAAGCAGGCAGATCGTAAGGGCTGAACCTGCTCAGCACCTACATGTCTCTTCTCTCACACAGGGTCTGAGGTGTTGAAAAATGAAGGCAATGATGAGAGCCATGCTTGCAGGCCGGCCACTTTCCAGGGGCACCCTCACTGGCCCAGCATCTCTCAGCCTGGCACTACTCTGATTCACAAGGGCCTCTCAGTCTGTCCTGGGCCCTAAGACGGAGATCAGCTACTCCATAGGGTCTGTCTCAATGGGTCAGAGGAAGAGAAGGGCCTTCTCAGGTAGCCTTTGCTCATCTCTCCCAAACCACACTTCCCCCACACACTCCACTCTCTGCACCACTACTTACCACACTCCACAAAGGGACCGTAGGACAGGTGACACACAGTTCTGCTAAGTGTATGTCCCAGAGTTCATGTGCCAGTGTTGCCTCTCCTGAGCTAAGATGTCACAGACCTGGGAACTCAATAGGCTCCCTGGCTCACACACACACCCTTAAGGCAATCCACAACAAAGCCCCACACTGGTTTCTCACGCCTGAGATCCTATCACACACATGTGGGTGAGTGTGTGTAAGTGTGGGTGCAACCTCGGTGTATCTGTCTAAATTTGCATGTGTCCACCCAGTTGAATAAATCTGTCAGCACAGTGGGCTCCAAAATAATAGGAGCAATTTCCTCACTGGAGGAAATTCCAAAGCACCTCTACGAACTGTTTTACCGATTTTTTTTTTTCCTTTCAACCTTTAACTATGAACTTAAGGAATGAACCAAATTACATAGGGTTCATGTTTTTGTTCCTCAACTAGAAAAGTGTCTGGATCTGTTCAAGACACCAGGCATTAAGTACTGCCTATACGCCAATTTTCCTTCCAATTCTGCGCTGCCCTCCCCCCCCCCCGCACTATGGAGGGCTTTCACACCTCACTTAAGGGGCTCACAATTTTTGTAACACCAGGACGACTGTATGTGCCTCTAGACTGTGTTAGTGACCTGAGCTGGTGTTCCCTGTGGGTTCATGTCAAGTGGCGTAAGTGTGAGCTCTCGTCTGGGCCAGTAACACTCGGGCTGTTTGTTTGTTCAAGTTGAATCTTTTCTCCGCAGCAGCCTTAGTAGGTTTCACAGAACCCACAGACAAGGCTGACCTTTTTCCGCCACAGATGACTAGTAGCCACCCGGCTCAGAGCTTGCCCCGCAGACCCTCATTTGCGAGGTTCAATGGAAACCCAAGCCCTCAGAAGGTCTGGCTAGAAGTGGGGGTGGGGTGGATCGGAGAAGGTACACAACAAGACACACACCTCATGTGTTGTTGGCACTTGAGAAACCATAAACAATGACAGGCCCCCTGCCTCTCCACCCCCGCAGCCATCCTCTGACAAAGCCGGGTGCACACTCACGCTCACAGTTAACTCCAACGGGTTCCCAACCAGCGCAGCCCCCCAACCCGGGGGAGTCCCGCAGCCCCCGCCTTGTCTGCTTGGTCGCCCACATTCCCTTGCCTTCTAGAGGTGCGAAACCCCGAGGGTCTCGTTTCTCTGTTGAGAGTCTAGGCTATTCCTACAAAACCCCACCGCCGAACTGCGGCTTTCGGGAGTCCGGCTGCCAGCAGTTCCCCCAGCGAAGGCTGCGGAGCCGGCTAGAGCCCAGAGCCTCCTTGGACGTGTGATCAGCCCGTGGCCCCACACGCGGGGCTCCCCCGTGGCGCGCGGGACCCCGACGCCGCTCACCTTCCAGCGCCCAGCAGCCGGCGGGCAGCAGCAGCAGTGGCAGCAGCAGCGGAGAGAGCAGCGGCAGAAGCCCCGGCGGCGAGCGGGCTCGGGCCATAGCCCGGGGCGCTCGGGGGGCCGAGCCGGGCCGCGCCGGCGGGGCTGGGGGCGCCCGAGGAGAAGGCTCGCACACAGTCCAAGAGATCCCGGCAGGGAGGGAGCGCAAAGCAGACGGGCGGCTCCGTAAGCGAGGTGTCGCCCAACCCGGCGCTCCGGGGAGATGCCGGCAGGTCGGTCCCGCGGGAATCTGGACGGACCGGTCCAGGAGGATCCGGGGCGCTGCGTGACTCGACGCCGGAGGACTCCAGAGGCAGAGGGCGCAGGTGGTCGCTGCTCTTGGGGTGCAGTCCACGGCGGGCCGAGCTCGGATCCCAGGCTCCGGGTGCGCGCGCCGTCCGAGGTAGGAGCCGGGTTCTGGCTGCGCCGCTCACGTACTCACTTCTGCTGGTCCTCGCGTTGGAGCGGCCGCTCTGGGCGAGGGGGGCGGGGCTACCAGCCTGCCCGTCAACGCCCAGGCCACGCCCTCAGAGGCCGGCCGCCCACTCACAAACCGCCCAGCCAGCTGGTTGTGCTGCGAGAACACTCTGCAGGAGTTCAGTGGGCCGCTCCTCCACCGAGCCCACCCTCGGTGTCTTGGGGCCTGGAGCAGGAGGAGCCAAGGAAAAGATGAATTAGATTGGGCGGAGCCACACTGTCCGTCAACAGAATAATCCCGCCCCTTTCGCCCATTGGCGATTAGTAACCAGCTCGAGTCCTAGGCGATGAGAACCAGATAGAACGAGCTGGGGGCGCCCTCCTGTGGCTAGCAGACCCCTGGGACTTTGTCAAGTGGCTTTTTCTCCCAGTCACGTCCAGATCCAACATAGGCCTTAGCGAGTGGGGAAAGGGTTTACCCACACCAGCAGAGCCCGCTCTCAGGATTTCTCAAGGGTTATTTATTTGTCCATTGAGATGTGATAATTTTCTTCAATGAATACTTCTGGGCACCCACAATGTATCAAAGAATGGCTAGGGCAGAGAAGCCTGTGTTATCCAGGAACCATGTACGCCTTGGAGGTAGATTAGAAGCTCACAGCAGGGGTAACAAGCATTCCTGCAGAGAAAGAACCTAGATTTTTCGAAGCACACATGAGAGTCATTGCTAGCATGAGGTCTAAGGAAACGGCATCCAAGTGACAATATGAAAGATGAGTAATAAATGTATTTCCGGGCAGAGAGAGCTCACACTTTGTGTTCAGACCTAGAATCGAAGAATCTGGAAGTTCAGAATAGCTTGGGTGTGGAAGCAGAGATGAGAGAGGCAGAAAGAGGCTGAGAAGTATGTGTGGAGGGACCCGGAGAATGTTTTTTTGGACTCATTATATGGCCTTCCTCAGAGCTAGTTTGAAACAGCAGGGCGGGGGGTGGGGGGGAGGTGGGGGGTGGGGGGGCGACACGGGACACGGACAGACTTTGCCCTATCAGATTGGCATGGCTGACTGGGGAGGGTGAACAGGCAGAAGCAAGGGTAGAATCCTGGGGGCTAGTAAAGGGGCCTTGAGTGATCAGGAAGGTGGCTTAGACTGAGGTCATAACTCTAAGGAGGAGCCAACAAAGACAAGTTTGAAGCGTATTTAGGGGATAGAGTTTGCCAGAATTTGTGACTAGGTGGGTGAGAGAGGTAGTCAGAAACATCAAAGGGAACCTGCAGGTTCCGGCAATGGACTTCCGCAGGCTCATTTCTTAGAACATTTACAAGGTGCAATAAACACCCTAAACAATAGCTCACACTTATTCAAGGTAGGTGTTATTGTAGCCTTATATTACAGACACACTGAAGAAAGAAAAAAGAAAATACAGAGACAAGTTGATATGTACAAAGACTTGGCAGCGTGCCCCAAGTCATACATCTAAAAAGAGGTAGGAGCTGAACCCAGGACTGCATGGCTACAGACACTCATTCCACCTCATCAAAGAACTAAGGAACATCAGTGTGTGTTCAGAACAGACCTGTGAGCTGTCCTTCTTCACCTTCAACGTCAGGACTCAGAATTTCTGCAATGTGGAGCTCAGAATTCTTTGTGGTTCTGATGTGTACTGAATTCTGGTCATGACCACCATGCATACTCTCACTGTGCTGAGTGGGTAACGATCAGCTCATGGTCCCTCAGAGCCTTCCTTACCTTACCTATGGTTTTTGGACCAAAGAATGAGACTTAGGTTCTAGACAGCCTCCTCGGCATGATGGACAGACCTGTTCCCCTGGACATGAAGCACTGCAAGACCCCAATTCAGGAAAAACCCAGCAGGGTAGGTGAGGTCATGAATCCCGAGCCTGGGAATATTGCTTTGTTTCTCTGGGTAGGGACAGCCGTGTATGTGGGTCCCTGAAGCTGGGGTGGGGACATGGGGGAGTATAATGCCTTATTCAGATGCTTGATCTGTTCTTAAGTTCTAAAAGCTTCCAGAAACCTCTAGCAAAGCTCTAGTCCACAGAAGGGATCTTAGAAACCATATTACCCAACTCTCGATCGTGGGCCTGGAGATCCTGAGGTAGAGAGAGAGGACTGCTTGCTCTCTAACCCTCTCTGTTCTGGGAAGCTGTTTGGTGTCTTCACCAGGGTGAATTTTCAGCAGGTGGCCGAGAAGCAGCACAACCCGATTAAAGAGTTGCTTATTGAAAGGCAGACTAGTGAGCTTGGCACTCCTGTTTACTCAACATCTGTGCCAGGCTAGGCCTCACCCTGGACAAACAGCCCACCAGGCGGCAGGCACCAAGCTCCTTTGTTCTTGAGTCTGATAGCAGAGGCAGTAGTGGTGGCAGGTAACGGGGGCCTGTCCTCACCGGCTGTTGGCACCATGGTTCCCACGGGAATGCTTCCTGACCTAGATGTTGACAGACTGGACAGCCCTCAGGAAAAGGTGATGAGCTGGCGTCAAAGGGTACAGGACATGGGAGCAGGTGGACACAATGGATCTGAAAGCCAGATGCACAGAGGGCCCAAACTGTCTCCTCTTTCCCAGATGAGACACCAGGGCACCCAGGGAACAGGCTCTGGCCTTGGACTTTGAAATGGAGGGGAAATAGCAAGGCTATGGTAGAAAACATTTCTCTGACCACATCATCTGTCATTTGTCTGTTTGATTTTAAGAGGAAGCTTGATGCTCAGAGTCCAAACTGGCAGGCCTGTACGTCTATAAGAAGATGCCGAACTGTCTGAGCCCAAATATCTGTGTGAACGTGGGTGGGTAAAGATCTGAGGAACCAAAATAAGTGGCCCCCTGATAACAAATGTCTAGCTCCCAAATGTTCTCTGCAAGCATTGTCGCTTCGGAGACAACTGAGGGATGGGTGTGGCGGTTAACAACCCTTTTTTTTTTTTTTTTTTTCAGCATAAGTGCCGGATGAAACAGAAAGAGAACTTGGGGTGGGAAGCAGTGCAGGGACAAGTCTGATAAATTCTGCAGAGGCTTTCTGCTGTAGACTGGGGGGAGACACTAGTGGCCGGGGTTGGGCCCTGGTGGTCCACATAAGGTAGACGGTAGCCTTCTTTAGATAGAAGGGAAAGAAAGGACTTGGAGATAGTGGCCCTAGCACAGGAAGGGGAGTGGAGATGATGTCATGATGGGGGCGGTGACTGAGGGGTTTGTTCTGTTTGTACTAGCTGAGCATGGGAGACCTGTCAGACATCCATGTGGGCACATCTCCGCTCTCACCCCTACCTGCCCTCTGAGTGGCCAACTCTGTCTCCCTGGCACTTGAAGTCCTACTTGAGGATTTCACACTGTTTCTTCTGCCTAGAGTACTTCTATCTTAGTGTTTAGATGTCAGCTTAAATGTCACTTGTCTGGCCTCTCAGTTTTCCTCCTTCCTCTCCACACCATTACTGTCTAGCCTCTGGCATGGGTCACACTGGCTAAGATTGCATTATTAACCATCAGTTTACACAGATGTTGTCTCCCAAGGGTAAGGACTTTTCTTTTTTTTAAGATTTATTTATTTTATATATACTAGTGCTCTACCTGCTTGTATAGCTTTGTCAAAAGTGGGCATCAGACCCCACTATAGATGGTTTGTGAGCTGCCATGTGGTTGTTGAGAATTGAACTCAAGACCTCCAGAAGAGCAGCCAGTGCTCTGAACCCCTGAGCCATCTCTCCAGCCCAGGACTTTTCTTATTTGCCACTGATCTCCAATATAAAGATGAGTGTTCTGCATGAAGTACCTGCTCACTAACAGCTTACTAAGTGAATCAGTATGTATGCAAGCACCAGGTACTTTTAGCCACTTCCTTGTCCCAAACCAGAGGCAGGCTTTATTAATCAATCCCAGACTCTTTCCATCCATGTGATGTTCCATACAGCCATTGCCAGTCAGCAGAGAACTGGCACACAGAATTATAATCATCTGCTATTCCTACTTGCTACTTACACAGCCTTGTGTGAGCATTTTGAAAGCTCTTTGAGCTCCACTAGTCTCCATCCAACATCTCATACAAGATGTGGAAATAGCCTTTTCATCTTTCTTTTCTACATGGGCTCCCAGTCTGGGTATTACTGTGCTGACAAGCATGATAGCTAAGATGTCAGGTGAGCTCAGGTCTGATTATCCTCTTGAGCCACACTCACTCCTGGGCCTTTCTGCTTTCCTGTTTAGCACCAGTCCCCTAAAGGAAAGGCTGAAGGAACATTTGATATCTAGTTCAAAAACCCCCTTATTTTCAGATAAGGAGCCTGACCTCATAGAAAGAAAGTCAATAGAGACACAGCCCAACGAAGACTAGTGGACCATACCTAGCATTTAACTGAGCTGCACCTCAGGGACCAGTTGATTAATTCTTCCTGGATAATGGGGACAGGATGAGAAGACTGCATGGTTTCAAAGTCCTGAGAGGCAGCAGCCTGGCTTTCTTGAAGATTCTGAGCAGTTGTCCTTGGGTAGCTCTATCTTTCTCCTACTTCCTGGTCACCCACTCAAAGGAGGTAAGAAAGGCAGGTCTCTCCCTGCACAAGTCAAGGAATTGCCTTGAGCTGTTTGGGCCATTGAGATGCTTTTGGCTGTTCCAAAGCCTGTTGGTGACTCTTGGAAGCTTCTTGTTTTTCTCTCTTTCTCACCCAACCCTCATCACTCTCTAGAAGTTATTCTGCAGTAGTCCTTCTAGAGCAAGAGTTCAGTGTGGGCTTCCCTTGAGGGAAGGTAAAGGAGGGAATGTTTGAGTGTTGACAAAGCCTCCCTGTGCTCTTGGATATAAAGTTGTTAGACATCTTCCCGAGAGGGGAACACTTTGGGGGCCTTTAAGCCAGCCTGGGTGGTGTGTTTGCAAGTAGCCTCTTTGTGCTGAGAGGTCCATATCTTTTTTTCTAGGATCTATTTGAAGAAACTTTGATGTATGAAGGAACAGAAAGGCAGATCCTTGCTGAGGAGGACAAGAAGAACCCAGAGGAACTCAATGGTACTAATTAAGGACCAAAATCCACGGCCATCAGAGGAAGTTAAGAGCTGAGCTGGAGGTGACTTGGACTTTGGGTTTAATTAGGAAGGATGGAGTAACAAGGGCCAGAGGGAGAGTTTAGGAAGACAGATTTCAAAGTGATATTTAGTGTTCAATCAGTTTATTGAACAATTATGAGCCAGGCACAGAAATGCAACTATGAACCAGTAAACAAAGGAGATTATGTCAGGGGAGACAGGGGGAGTGTTGGCTTCACAGCATAAGCACAGGATACCACAGGAAAGAGGGAGGTATAGGCAGGACATCTGATCCAGTTGCCAAGGACAGCTCCTGGTGAGGTCTGTGGAAGCCTCCTCAGGAAGGAGGCAGTGTACAGAAACCCAAAAAAGGCTGGGGAATCAGACAATGTAGTCAGAAATGAGAACAAGGGCATGGGCTGTACAGCATGGAGCTCAGCCCCTTCTGGGTCTGGAGACACTGACTGGTTCCAAAAGGAAGAGCACTCATCCCCACAGTTCAGAGGCAGGGACTGCAAGGGTGCGCTTTTAAAGCTGCCTGCCAGCATCCAGCCTCAGTAGGGTTCAGGTCCTGAGACAGAGAAGGGACACAGGCACAAGGAAAACTTCTGACCACCTAGTAGATTACACTCAAATGGCTCTGAATAGCTCAGGCTGTCTTTATTTATACTTAAACAGATTTTTCTCACCAGGATTACATGGACAGCTTTACTACTGGCATCTATTATTGACTTTAAGAAATATATCACAATTTAAGGAATACACCGTGATTAGTATGAAAGCCACCATTGCTCCCCTTTATGCTTCCCCAATACACCTTCCCCCCCCCCACATAACCTTATTCTAGATAGAGAGTTCAGCATTTTTGCAGGCCTTAACCAAATATCGAGACAGACACATCCTGCCAATCTTACAGCACTTATGTTAGCTGGCAGCTACTTGTGGTTACAAAATTAAAAGTAATAGACATGGGCACAATACTTTAAGGACAACAACATTCAATTCCAGAAAATTATTTCCTATCTGTAAGATATATTTTTATACAATTCCCTTTTCTACAAGAGAGCCCCATGTCTCAACTCACTATATTTCTGTGCCATCAATATAAGCTCCTGTGCATGGTGAAGATGGATTTATCCATCCCATATTTTACATTGTGTTATTTCTATTAGAATATGCTAGACCTTATCATTAATTCTATATGCTTGGTGCCCAGGGAGCTTACTCTCAACAGGAGGCACTGTGTGTATTCCCGAGGCTTCCCCCCATTCTGTGTGTGCATGCCTTGCTCTCCTTTCCAGAACTGTGAGACATGGTTAATGTTCCAAGTGTTGTTTTCTCTACTGAGTCGGATAAGGAGTTATAGTTAGTAATTCCAGATCAAAGATTTGAGAAACATTAGTCCCCTGTTGAATCTTAGAGGAAAATACTTGAAAAGGAACAGAATTTCCAGGGAAAATTACAGCCATTGCATGTGTGACTAACAAAGTAAAACTAAAAATCACCCAAACAATCACCAATATAATGAGAGAGAAAAAAGCCTTTAAGCTGCATGAAATTTGCAAATTCCTATGCTGTCCTGTGCAGTAGTGGTCTTTGCCAAGTGAGAGTCTGTTTCCATAGGCACTTTGTCCGGAGGAAACCCGTTGGACAGGTAGTCATATGCTGATCTGAGACTAGGCTGCACAGCTCCCAACAACTGCCCATTTGTTGTAATGCTGGGGGCAGAGAAGGGAGAGAACAATGGATTTACAGCTGGGAAGATGGCCCCAGTAAAGTGCTTGCCTCACAAGAGTGAATACCCGAGTTCAAATCGCCAGTACCCATGTAAAATGCTGTGTGCCAAGGCAAGTGCCCAGGATCCCAGCAATTAGTGAGCTCTAGGTTCAGTGAGAGGATCTATCTAAGAAAAATTCAAGGGGAGGCAATATTGACATATGGCCTGTCCATGCACACACACACACACACACACAAAATAAAAATCAAAAGACAAGTACTGGTCATAAAAATACACATTGTAAGGTAGGAGGTGTGGCTCAGAAGGCGATCAGTCAGCATTGTGTCCTCTGAATTAGGGCTATGCAGCCCAGAGGAGGGATGCAGGAAGCCATGACGACAGGTTTTAAGGTCTCAAGCAGAGGCAGGTGCTGGCCGGTCGGTGGCTTTGTAAAATCATGCTTCCTTTCTCCCCTCAGAGCTGTTGTAGGAGTAAAGGATTCCTCACTCCTTACAAATGTTCCCTCTGGGCCGTCAGGGCTAATGTGACTCTCAAGGTCTCCTGACCCAGCTTCTCCTAGAGGTGGTAGGTAGAGTGGTGCTGCAAGCCTGTGCCACCCCTGCTGTGTCTCTAGAAGCCCCAGTCCTCCACCCCAGCCTCAGGCGGGTAGCGCTCATCTGAAGTGCATGGGCCTTCTCCCCTGTTGGCCCCACTCCCCGCTACCTGTAGCCTGGTTTATTCCAGGTAGGGACTTCTTTCCCAGCACGGACAAAAGTGACATAGGTCCACTGTGTCCAGTTCACACGGTGGAAGTGAGATGCTTCTCTTTGCTCTGCCCACCCCCAAGGCTGAGCTTGACAGCCTTTTCCTGCTCACCTGCCTCTCCTCGGGCCTGTGGTGGCTACCGCTGCTGTTCACTGAATCACGCTGCACCTCAGCCACCAGCTGGGAGGAAGCAGAAGGCACAGAGATAGGTAGGTGGGTAACTTGGCCCTGCCTATGATTTTCAGGCCCCCTCATCTCCTTAATTCTCCATTTCTCACGTGTAGGACAATGACAACAACTCCAGGACACGGGCATGAGGATTACAGGAGAGATTAAAGCTTTACTAGCCAGAGTACTGTTAGATAGTGACATTCACTATTTATTTACACTTGCTATTATCAGTTAATGCTCCACTCTATCCCCACTTGTGCTGGGTGCTCTAAAATCTTGAGCTATAGCATTCTTTTTTATCCAATAAGTAAGAAGGGCCTATAATCCCAGCATTCCAGGAGGCTGAGGTAAGAGATGGTCGTGAGTTTTAAGGCTAGCCCATGCTACAGAGTAAGTTCTAGGGCAACCTTGACTAGAGTAAGGCCCTACTTGAAATTTTAATTAACTAATTAATTAAGGGGGAGATGTAGGCTCCATATGCAGGCAGACCTTAATTAGATCTGAGGGCCACCTAGTGGCGGCTGTTGACCTTTCAGCTCTACTGGTTAGGTAACAGGTTAACCACTCAGCTGGCTGACGACTGGCACTCCAAGAAGCATGAAAACAAAGCATCAGGAGTGCCAGATCGTGGTTTCCCTGGACACAATGTATCGTGGTTTCCCTGGACACAATGTGTAAATTATGTACCCAAGAGCTGACACAGTGGGGCTGATGAGATTGGGCCGCAGCCATGAGAGGGAGTTGGCCTCTGGGTCCGCAGAAGGTGAGAAGTAAGCAAATAATGTGCTTAGAGGAGGTGGAGCGCAGAAGGGGCAGGGCAAGGCTCCTGTCCTCTTCCTATGGGGGCTCTGCAGGGAGCAAGGTTGGTGTGTCTCAGTTTTCATGTGGCTGCTGACACCATCAACCCATTAGAATACAATGGTATCTGCTGTTCTGGGAAACAAGGGGAGCTTTACAAAGGGAGGCCAGGTGATGTGACACTGGGGAAATACTGTGGATGCTGAACTGTCAAGAATGACTGATATGGGCAAGGCAAGTGGCAAGAGTAGATAGGACAGGGAGAGGAGCGAGTCACACCGATGTACAAGCATGCAAAAAAATACCGTCCCAAGATCCCAAGGCTAGAAGTGTTCAGCTATCCCTAGGCTCCAACTGTGGTCCCCAGGCTTTGTCCTCTGTCCTTTGAGTTTCATACCACACAGTACCCTCAGGGAAAACAGCTACCTACATGGCTCTTTCCCATGCCCTGGTTCCTGGGCATCTCTGTTTGGGCATCCTTCAAGTGCCTCCAACCAGGCATGTGCAAATTACAGCCACTTCCACCATATCCCACCTCACATAGTCTTCACCTGGTTTCCATGGCACAGTGACACAGCTCTAACACAGTGCTATGATACTATGGAGCCCCTTTATCCTTCCCATTAGCTCTCAAACACAATAGTGTCTAGGTCCACATTTTCTTTCTTGCCTGGCATTTTTCTATCTGTGTCCTGCCACCATAGCTACTATGTTGGTGTAGTTCAATCCTTTTCTTCTGCGTGTTAGGTCTTGGTTACCTTTTAACTGGTTCCTAAATGCCTAGTTGCTGTTAGGTTAGTGTTTGTTACTAAATTGGCCACTTTTCTGTTGCTGTGATAAAATACCACAATCAGGGCAACTTGTAGAGGAAAGAGTTTATCTGGGCTTATGGTTCCAGAGGGATGAGGACCATCATGGTGGGCAGACATGGCGGCAGGAACAGGAAGCTCACATCTTGAACCCTTAGCACAAAGCAGAAAGAGAACTGCAGTGGTGAGCTTTTTTCCCCAAGTCTACCCCCATGACACACTTGCTGTGGTAAGGCCACACTTGCTAAACATCCCCAACAGCAGCATCAACAATCCTCTCAAGCTCCTCAAAAAGAACGTGGGGTATGCAGTCAAGAAAACGGCTTATATGTCTTCACACACTATTGATGGGACCTCAAACCTCTCTAAACCCCAGTTTCCTATCCCAAAGAATGGAGATAATAACAGCTCCTATGGACCATTAGCTGTAAGTACCATAACTACTGTTTCCATCTGTCCCTAGCAGCCTCTCTTTCTCTCAGCTGTCCTTAGTGACCTGTCTTTCATCAACTACACAATTGTAGGCAGCATAGGCCCAACCAAAGCTAGCCCATTCCGATATTTGTGTTCCGGTAGGAAATAGCTGGTTACTTTCCCTACTCCATAGCCGTAAGGATGATGGAGGGACATGGAAAAGAGCATTGAGTTGCCTCCTCCCAGAACTGAAGTGTTTTAATTAGGAGTTGGCCACCTTCTCCAAACACAAGAGAAACTCGTTTGTAATTACAGAAAATGGAACAGAAGAAGTGAATATGGCAAGAATAGACAAGTGTCATTTGGATTTCCTGTCCAGTCTGCTTCTGGGCCTAACCCCCACTATTAGAAGACTGACCCACCTATTTCTGTAAAAAAAAAAATATTGAGCTACTATAACACAAAGAGGAGTCTCAAAATTAGCAGAGTGGTGCCACGGTTCCTGAGAGGGTAATTATTCTGTTACAGAACATACATATGTGTGCATACGCACACACATACTCTTTATGTGTTGCTCTTGCCCCCGCTCTCTGCAAGGACCTGAAAAGCAAATGGTACGACAATCACCTGAGACAACACCAGGAGAGATGACATCACCAAAGGTTTGAAAGTTTGTTTTTTTTTTTTTTTTTTTTTTGAGCTGATGACCCACAGAAGAGTCCTGAACCTTCACTAGCAGGAGACCTGCCCTTCAAAGTAAGAGCCTAGGTTTCCAAGGCTGTCTACTATCTGGAAATCTTTTGTGAATTCATTTCTAAGGACAAACCTTTGACCCATGAACACACTACAGTAGAAGGCAACCTCTGAATGCTGACATCCTGAACAGACTCCCACACATCTCCCATTGTGTCATGTCATTCCTTCTGGAAGTTTTGATGCTGGAAGTCTACCCTGACTTTCCTCTTTGGGTTGATCAAATAGCCTGATTGTCTTGAGCTGAATGGATGGGGTATGCAAACATGGGTGGGTGTGTAGAAAGGAATGTGGCAGAGGAAGTCCAGCCATCCACGTGTTGGCTGGAGCCCACTTCCCACAAGGATCCTTTTCATTCCAGGTGTCATGAGATCTTGACAGTCCCTTGTGATGGAGCCAGGCATTTTCAAGGATGGGCTCCTGGGCCGTGGTGAGTTCCTCCTTTGGAAGGATCCTGTGCTTTGCATCTCATGGGCTCCATGCCACCATCAGATCAACATGGACCCCAAGGAAATATGACTGGATGGGGAATTGAGCTGAATTGTCCCTTTTCTAGCGGACAACTTGTATAAATTATCTTTCAGGTGTGAACACTTGAAGAGCTGAAGGAGATGCTAGAAATAATTATACCAAACCAACTGGCTTAAACTGCCACCACCCGAGGCAAGCCCAGTTCAGACTCCTTACTCATCAGTCAGATAAAAGTTCAAGACAAAGGGGCGATGCCTTAAAGCAGATCGTTGGTTGAGTTGGCTAACAAGTCTTTCCAAATCCACCCCCTCCCCATTGTCCCCAACGTCACACTTTATGCAGGATGCACTGTTAACAGTGGCATAGTTTGCCGGGGCCGTGATCTCCCAGAACACAGACCATGAGAGCTTCTCTGTGCCATTGTACTCCAGGTTTTGTTTTGTTTTGTAACCACAAAGGGCTATTAAGTAGTGTAAAGAATAGGGTTTGTCTACACGATCTGTCACTACTGAGAGGGCATGGAGCGACAGAAACTGTCATGCTGCTGGCGTGAGAATAGACCTAAGGAGCACAGTACCTGCAGCCCAGAGAGTGCCCCTGGGAAGCTCTTGCGTGTTCCAGGGTACCTGCTGGCGGCCTGAAGGCCTTTGACAGGTTCGTGGCTTCCAAAAGCCATCAACAAGCTGGAGGTGTAGCTCAGAAATTGGGCAGGGGCCCAGAGCAGCTAAAAATAAAGATAGCAACAAACAGCAAGAACACTTTAGAGAAAAGGGTATGCTGCGGGGCTTCCTGTTGGGCAATACTACCTATAAAACAGACCCAGAAGTACGCCGGATGCAGTAGCCACACTAAACGTGTCTGCCGTCACAAACTAGGTTGGGGCAGTGGCTGCGGGAAGACAGGAAAAGCATGGGGACCAACAGGAAGAGTGCAGCCACTTGGATTGTCTGGAATGTTTTCTGTTTTAGCTGGTGGCGGTATACCGTGCTCATGCTGGGCTTTTCGGGTGACAGATCTGCTTTCTAACTCCAGCCCTGTACTTGGCTTCAGGTGGCCTTAGAGGAACGTCCTTCTCTGTAATGGAGTTCTCATAGTACCCACCTCAAGAGCGGCCATAGCTCTTGCATTGCTAGACAGGGATTTTCTTTGTTTCCTACCTCAAGTGTGATCTTGGCCCCTTCTGTAACGAACCCTGACAGCAGGGGCACTGGATATGAAAGCAGGACTTGGGGGTTGGGTCCGTGTCTGCTCGGGCAGGCCTGCAGTGAGCTGGTGGTGTGTGCCCATCTACTAGCTTACCCTGGTATTTCCTGGTAGTGCAGAGCTCAGAATGCCTCCCTTCTCTTCCTTACCTTCACTTCCTGTGTCTCCTACCTGTGTCCCTTTACAGGACCAGACAGATAAATGCCATTCATGGTCACTCAGCTGTGGGATTCTGATCCAGGGATCTCAAGAACAACACACTTCCAAACTAAACCAAGTGTTCACACTCTTAGGTTCCATTTAGGAATCCTTTTTTGTCTTATTATCCCCCAACCCTCAACCCCTGAGAAAGGGTCTCCCTGTCCTGGAACTCACTATATAGATGAGGTTGGCCTTGAACTCACAGAGTTCTGCCTGCCTCTGCCTCCTGAGTGCTGGGATTAAAGCTGTGCACCACCACACCCAGCCCATTTAGGAATCTTATAAAAGTGACCAGAAACTGTTTCTGGTCTCTGGCCACATGCTTGGCAACTTTCAGAGATTCTGGGTGGTCAGGTGCCATCCCTGCTGAGATTTTCATGTAGCTGTGTGGGCATGAGCGCAGGTGAACAGAATTGGAGTTGTAGGCTGTTGTGAGCTGTCTGACATGAGTAGTGAGAACTGTGCTTTGATCCTCTGCTAGAGCCATGTGAGTTAACCGCAGAACCATTCCCACAGCTCCTACCCTTTTGCTTCATATTTTACTGCACAAACAAACTGCTTCTAAAAATATCTGACCATGTAAACATTTATTTCATCCTGCTCTTTCTGCACAGACACCATTGAAGCATTTTGCCTGCAAAAAGAATGACAAGAAAAAGCCTGATTTCCTCACATCAGCCCTCCACATGGCTCTGGTTCACTAGTCCCACTAGCTGCTCAGCAGTGGGATGGCAAATGTCAGGTAATGTGGAAGAGACCCCCCCCCCCCAGGTCTCAGGGACCCCGGAGCCACCATCAGAGCCTTGAGAAGTTCAGAGAAAATGCACTAGAGGGCACTACAACACTGCCCTAAGAAAACCATTTCTCCTGCTTTCTGTTTCTTCCTTTCCCAGCCCCTGCTGCCCCCACCTTCAGTGAGCACAAATAGTACTGTATTGAGCACCCGTTTAGCACAAAGCCCTAGGCTAAGAGCTGACACTCAAAGGTCAGGGATGGGTATGGCCCACCGGCAAGCTGAAAGGAGGGCTGGGAGCCCAGAGAGGCAGCGCCTCTGGCTTTCTCCTGCTTCTGAGGACATAGAGCACTTTTGCACACACAGCACGTATGTATCATGTCAATGACAAGAATTCACACACGCATTGAATGAACAGTCTATGACGGTAGATTACTTTTATTTTTCCCCCATAGGTGTGACCTGCAAGAAGGATTTTAAGCGGGAAGGCTTTATTTTGGCTTTAGAAATGCAGTCCTTGATGGCCAGAAAGGCATGGCGGTGGGATTGCGAGGCTCCTGGTTTTGTCACATCTAAGTCAGGAAGCTGTGGGAGATGCTCACCCAGATTCCTCCTTTCCTCCTTTATAGTTGGTCTGGGACCACAGTCAGTCGGATGGTGCTACCCACATTCAGGGTAAGAGCCTTCCTCCCTCCTCTGTTAAACCTCCCTAGAAACACTCTCAAGACCTCAAAATGTGTCTCCTAGGCGATTCCAAATCCAACCAAGCTTGCCCAGTTAGCGAGTATATGCACATCTTGCACATGAGCCATGGTTCCCACTACCCCCACTCCACAGAAAAGAGAAGAATGTGGAATCAGTAGCGGTAAGTTTACAACTTGAGAGAACAACCCACATGCCCCGGACAATCCACAGAGCATTAGAACCACTGTAAAAGAGTCTCATTAAAATGCACACGTGTTAACCACATGTTCCCCGAGGGCTACACGCACTCATCCATACCCACTGGCATGTTAGCTGATTTACTAGGTGCTGAGGCTGGGGTCCCTGAGCATTTGTTAGAGCTCTGAATGAGCATGGTGCGGGGGAGTGCTGAGCAGGCACAGAGGGCCAGGGCCTGCTCACCACCGCACTGTGGATTAATTACTGTCCCAGCTTTTTAGGGCAGGACAAGAAGGCTCCGAGATGAAAAGTACATTTTCTAGGCTCAAACAGCAGTAGGTAGAGGAGCTGGAATTCTGATTATGCCCTGACGAAACTTGGTATTCCGCAGACGTGGGAACAAAAGATCCGAAATAAGCCAGGTGTGGTTGTCCCTGCTTGTAATCCCAACACTTGAGAGGCAGAGACTGGAGGGTTACTTCATGCTTAAAACCAGTCTGGCCAGTTCCAGGCCAGCCAGGGAGACCCTGAATCAAAACAAAACAACCCTCAAGATGACAATGATAAAATTTAAAAGAAAAAGATGAGGACATTGGAGATGAAGGCCTGGAGAGATGGCTCAGTGGTGAAGTGTTCTTCCAGAGGGCCGGGATTCAATTCCCAGCACCCACATGGCAGCTCCCACCTGTCTGTAACAGTTCCAGAGCTCTGACACCCTCACACAGACGAGCATACAGGTAAAAGACAATACACATAAAATAAATAAATAAATAAATAAATAAATAAATAAATCAATCAATAAATAAAAGACCAAGTTGTAAAATAAGTAAAAGGCACAGAGTCCTGCAGAGCAGCAGCTCCGTTTTCGTTTTCCTTTTGCTGTGTCTGCATTCACAAGAGTTCAGTGCTTGGGCTGCGCTCACTAGTGTTTCCAAGAGCCCTGTTAGCTGAGCCTAGACCCAGCAGACCCTAGAGCACTGAAGAGATCAGTGGTGGGTAAAGATGCCTGGAGAGCTTGTGGCAAGCTCTAGGGGACACTCACAGTGAGACCTCACTGCCAGCAAGTGAGCCATCTATGGAAGAGAGCTGTGTGTCAACTAAAAGATGGGTATAAAAGACAGGCCTGGAAGGTGCTGTTGCCAAGACGATGGCTTGAGTTCAGTCCCAGGAGCCATGTGAGAGCAGAAGAGAACTGGACCAACAATTTGCCCTCTGACCTCCACACGTGTGCCCCCATGCCCTCACTAAGTAATGTACAAATGCAATAACAGCAAAACAAAGTGAAACTTTTGACCTGGCACCAAGTGACCATCCAGCCAAGATTGCCAACTGGGAGGTGGGACCGGTGAAATCTACCAAGATATAAGGTCCACCAGGCCCATTAATAGACCACTATAAGCTTAGAGTGGCACATTTGACCAAACGTAGGTAGATCTGAAGTCAGACAAACTGCATAAAGCCTATACCATCCATTCTCACAGTATCTTTGCCTCAGTGTATGCCAGTGGCTGGATGAGCTCCTGTTCTGACAGCTAGAAGAGGAAGAAAGGCCTGAGCTCTGCTCACAGAAGGTGCAGGCCTGTGTTTGTTTGCTAAGTGGAAACTGTGCCAGCCTTGCTGGAAGGCAGCCTGGAGAGACCAAGCACCCCCGCCCCAAACATAAAGTTTCAAATGAAACTGTTAATGATCTGCATTGTGCAGAAAGAACAGTGCCCTGAGGTTTAAATACTGCAACTCCTGGGTATGCAACAGTATCTGGGGTCTGGACAAAGTGTGAATATCTTCAGATCACAGAGAAGCACCCAATAGGGATAGCCACTATGGAGAGACAGACAGAATGACCTGGCTGGTGACATCAGACAGCCTTTTGGATACCCAAGTGCCAGCACAATGGTACCATGACCACAGTGCAGTGATGGCTACTCATGAATGAGCTCAACAGCTTGGCTGCTCCATCTTCATACATCAGGTACTTCCTTCTCTTGGATGACCAGCCAGCTACAGCTGTGGGTGAGTGTGTGTCTATCAGCAATGCTGGAGACTCCTCCAGTTCTGCCTGGAATGGTTGAGTAAAGAAGACTGCCCAAGTTGGCAGAGCCATGTGACTGAAGTCCCCTCTCTGTCTTTTAAAAGGACATTATGTTATGCCTTTCCCTTCTAAGGTGACTGGGTCCCCCAGGAAGGGAGTTTCTGCAAATGCATCTTGCCAGCCTTCTAGTTCTGTCACCCCAAACCAGCACCTTCTCTACCAGGCCCTCTAAAAGCTGTGTGATTAAGCACTCCCCTCTCCCTGCTTAGGAAAAAAAAAGTGATGTAGAAAGATCTGAAGACCTTCACAGCATTCCTTAGGGATGTCTTATTTCACTGGGCTCAGAGACTTTGTAGTTCATTTTGTCTCTGGTCACAAAGGGACCTGAGGGTGGAGCTCCCAGGACTCTGCATGTTCAATGGCTGAACTGGACTCAGCCTTGGCCCCACTGGGTCCATGGTGAGAGAACTGGCCTTTCTGGGGTTGTCTCATCTTAGTGAGGGAAGCTGATTCTGGAATTCTAGGAGCAGGGAAGTTGAGACAGGGTGAAGATCTGTAAGCAACCACCCAGGGGAAGGGCTTCTGGGTGTATAATTATATTACCTTATCAAGGGGACGACTACTTCTACCTGCTTATGTCTGTGGTCAATCAACTTTTCTGAGGGATGATCTCTTGCTCACATGGTTGATAGGTCCAGTTGGGAGGAGACGATAGTATGCATTGTTTTGGGCAGTTTAGAATGTCATGTCCCCACCTAGAGTCAGGGGTAGAACCCAAATTCTATTCTTTTGACCAGGAGGAAGTAGTTTTCCTTTTAAAAAAGTTTTTGTTTGTTTGTTTGTTTGTTTTGTTTTTGTTAATGTACTGTGTTCTAGCACGCGTGTGAAGTCAGGAATGGTCAGGAATGTTATGTTGTCACTTTCCACTCAAGGGTCTCTCTTGTTTCTGCTATTGAGGAGTTAACTTCACGCTATCTGCTTCTCTGTTAGCTGGTTCTCCGCTTCTGGGACTTTCTTCTGTCTCCACCTCCTTTTAGGGCTTGAGCCCTGGGAGTGTAGATGTCTGCCACAACATTGAGTTTTTATGTGGGCTCCCTGGACGGTTTCTGGTGTCGGGGACTCAGGCTCACACAGCAAACCCAATCCAAAGTAGCTTTCCTTCAGCAGAGCTCATCAAAGTCCTCATACCTCCATATTGTAAGAGGGAGTTGTGAAGCCAGGGTTTCCAAGGTTTCCAGGGTTTCCAGGGTTTCCAAGGAAATGAGAGGTGGGGTCCAAAGCTGACTGTGAAGGAAGGGTTATTCTTCGTGACCTCTAAGGTTGCCGATGTCTGTCTAGTGTAGGCCCTGCATGGACCCCGGAGGCACCTTGAGCAAGCCTGAAGCTGTTGGCGGGAACTTCTTGCCCCAGAGCTGTTATTGGTACTCTTTCTGTTTTGCTAACACACACCTAGCCTGATAATCCTGTTACTTTCCACTGTGCTGTAAGTCAGTTTATAAGCCCACTCCATCCCCTCAATAAATGGCACTTGGTATTCCGACATTGCTGTTGCACGAATGTCTTATCTCTTATTTCAATCTCTAGGCCTTCACCTGATTCGTGGAACAGATTGTAGTGCTAGCACTACAGTCTAGTAACCTAATAGCCACACTAGTTAATTCTCCATCTTACTCTTTTAATTAGGAATTTCAGGGTACTAGAATCACTACCCATGTGGAATCTCACACTCTACTCCTAGCCAAACAAAGAATCTAAGCTATACATGAGATCAATCACATTACATGAGCTGTTTTGCCATGTACATTTTGCTGCTTAAAACATGGTAGTTGATGCCAGGCATGGCAGCACATCCCTGCAATTCTAGTACAAGCGAGGTGGATGCAGGTAGACCAGGACTTTAGAACAGGCTGAACCAAAACAAACAAACAGCTAACAGGGATACAACCTCCACCAGCTGCCTCAAGCTCTTAGGCTCATTTTTACAACTACGACACACAGTGTCTGCTTTAGGTTTGTTGCAAGGATGAAAAGAGAGAAATGGCATATTGTGCTGGGCACGGGGCTTGATGTACAGTAAGCATCCAGGCAAACTGTGATTTCCTAATAGATCTCTTCAAAAGTTGAGTGATTTGTCAGCAAGCAGTTTGGTCCCTTCCTGCAGAGAAGGCTTTAATGGCTGCTGATTGCTCACAAGTTATATCTCCACTTCCAGAAGCATTTCCATGGGCTCTGAGAGCAAGCTTGCCTGCTAAGTGAGAAAAATGTGATTCAATTTATAAAATTTCTATTTCCATCCAGCTGCTTTTAGAACCCTCTTTTTCAATCGGTTGAGGACTTGGACCAGATAAGCTGTGATATGCTTTGCCAATTTAAAAAAAAAAATCATTTCCTCTGTTATATAAGACAAGGAAGCTGTGTCTGTCTACTCAAGTATTTTGGGGGCTCAAAAATAAACAAAAGCAGATTAATATTTTACAGAGGATAATTTTTAGACTGGGAGAGCTGAGCCAAACATTTAACCTTCAACAATGAATGTCTTGTCAATAATGAGGTTATTTGTATGCAGGGTGTAATTCAGAGAAAAACAGATGCTTTCAGCTCATTCAGCAAATGAGAAAATAAAGAAAAGCAAAAAATTAATTTGAAAGAGCCAATATATACTATGCAGAAAAATTTAAGGTCTCCAAAGTGGGCATTTACTGTCTGACTTTTCCTGGGGACATGTTAGTAAATATTCCAAATATAGCACCAACCACAGACCAAGAAATGTGTCCACCCAAGTCTAGATTGGCAAGCCAAAGAGATGACTGAGGGGAGCGTTACTTAGGGGAGTGTGGGTTCGAACAGCACCCCAGGAGCTTCCTCCCAGGCTGGCTGGCAGAGCCACTGGACAGGCTCTTCTCCTGGCACCTGGCCACTTTTAAAACCTTGTCACTTTCTGAGCTCCCTGTGTCCCAAAATTTTGGTTAGCTTTGGTCTTAGAAGCCTTTCTCCTCCTAGTAGGAAGTGCTTCAGTTAGAAAGGAACAGCTACACAGCAGAATCAGCATTTGCAGAGCATCACAATGAAATGGCTAAATACAGCCCAGCTGACCCAAACACTTAGAAAGTATGCAATCTTTAAAAAAATTTTTTTTTGATCTTATGTGCATTGTGAGGGTATCAGATCCCCTGGAGCTGGAGTTGCAGACAGTTGTGAGCTGCTGTGTGGGTGCTGGGAACTGAACCCTGTCTGCTGAAAGATCAGCCAGTGCCCTAACCACTGAGCACCTATATAATGCAATCTTTAGATGGTGCAGCATTGACTAGTTGTTGTAGACTCTGGCTCTGGAGTTCAAACCAATGCCCAGGCACTGTACCAGAAGCAACTCATCTTTCTGCCTCAGTTTTCTCATTGGGAAACAGGATGAACTTACATAATACCTCAAGGAATGTCTGGGAGGGAGGAAGGAGGGCAGTACCTTGTGTGGGGTGAATAAGAACCAAGTGTAATGACATATATTTGCAAGAACCATGGAGAAACCCATTGCTCTTTATCTAACTTTTGTTGTTGTTTTTATTTTTCAAGACGGGGTTTCTCTGTGTAGCCCTGGCTGTCCCAGAACTCACTCTGTAGACCAGGCTGGTCTCAAACTCAGAGATCTGCCTGCCTCTGCCTCCCATATACTAAGATTAAATACACCACCACCCAGCTGCTTTCTAACTTTTAAATTAACTTTTAAAATGCTGGGATTTGGGCTGGACTGATGGGTGAGTGGTTAAGAATGATTATTGCCATTGCAGAACCCAGGCTTGGTTCCCAGCACCACATGGTAGTTCACAACCACTTGTAACTCCAGCTCCAGGGGATCCAGTGCCCTCTTCTGGACACACACATGAGCATAAATGAAAATAAAATATCTTTATTTTTAAATTATTGGGATTAAATGTAAAGTTATTACAACAGTTTCCAAAGGATAGTGTTTAATATGAGTTAGGTTATGTACAATTCAATAACATATGGATAGCCTCCTCTCACTGGACTCCAACATCCATGGGCTTAGCTGACCTTGGATCAAGCATATTTGTGGAGGGCTGAAGAGATGGAACACTGGTTAAGAGCACTAGCTACTCTTCCAAAGGACCTGGGTTCGATTCCCAGAACCTACACCATGACTTACAACCATCTGTAACTCTAATTCTAGGGGATCTGACACACTCTTGGGACTCCCTGGGCACTAGGCACACTCATGGTAGACAAACATATACACACTCACACACATAAAATAAGAATGTCTTAAAATTGTTGTGGAATAAAAATTGTGTCCGTACTGAACAAACACAGATTTTATTTCTTGTTATTATTCCCCAAGTAGTTCAAGGTAACAATCAGTGAAGTAGACTTGTATTATATTAGGCACTGCAAGGAATCTGATTTAAAAGTATATGGGAGGGGCTGGAGGAGAGCTAAGGAAGAGAGAGAGAACTTTAAAGTTTGCGGGAGGATGTGTGTAGGTTGTATGCAAATGCTGTACATCATTTTATAAAAGGAAGTTTGCATTTGAGGGTTTGGTGTATACTGGCAGCAGGGATCTTGGAGCCAGTCCCCTGTAGCTGCGGAAGGGCAATGGAACTGCGGCAGAACTCAGGTCCTTAGTTAACAGTTACAGTTTAACTTCTCAGTTGAGCTTCCAGGTTAAAATGTAGCTTCTAGCATCTCTTTCATCCATCTGGGAAGCCACGTGACCAAATTACGGGGAAGCCCAGGCACTTTCTTTGTTTAAGCTCTGGGGTGGTCATCTCTGCGGGAGAACACGCCCTGGAGGACAAGAAAGACTTAACTAAATCTCTTTTCCTAACCTTCAGTGTTTCCCAGGAGGAGTTCCTAAAGAGGTGGGGGAAGAGCCCTGTCATCCCCGCCCCCTGAGGTGTCTGCAGGGGGCAATCTCAACAGAACGTCTGGCTCTTTAGGGCAGTTCCCCTAGCAGTGGAGAGAGGAGGTGGCAAGTTACCTATGCTTTGAGTGCTTGGTTCCATGTGAGATCAGAGGCCCTAGACCTCATTTACTCTAGTTTATCTGCATTGTATTCCCAGCACCCAGATTTGACAGGGTTCAATGGTCTTCATTTGCCCTTAACGTGCCCCCTTTGTCAGGACAACGTGCAACTGAAAAGTTATATCTCATCTCACTTGTGCTCTGTATTCTTGGTAACCCCTTCTTTATTATGAAAAAGAAGTTGTGCTGGTTAGATTTTGGTCAGCCTGACACATGTGTAAGATAACCTGGGAAACAGAAAATCCCCATCAGACTACCTATCAATAAGTCTGCTGGGCATTTTCTTGATTGATGTGGGAGGGTCCAGCTCACCGTGGGCAGTGCCTAGGGCCCGTGGTCCTGGGCTGTATAAGAAAGCAGGTCGAGCCTGGGCTGTATAAGAAAGCAGGTCGAGCAAGCCACTGAGCCGGAGCAAGTAATCAGTGCTCCCCCATGGCCTCTGCATCACTTCCTGCCCTTCATAATGGACTGTAAACTGCAAGCTGAAACAAACCCTTTCCTTGCCAAGTTGCCTTGGTCAGGGTGTTATCACAGCAATGGAAGGCAAACTAGCAAACCTGGGTTCCAGGGATCAGACTCAGGCCTTTGTTTTGTTCAGAAAGCATCTCCCCAACTCCTGCTTCTGTTTCTTTCTGATCTTTATGTCTTTATTAACCTTTCTCTTCTACTACTGGTCAATTCCCGGCCTTCAGAATTCTAGGAAAACAAGCAGCTGTGCAACAGCGCTTCCTTCCTCCTATCCTTCCTCTCTCTATCTAAGCCTCAGGCAGCTAGCTATGTAGCAAGAACGGACCTTGGGCTCCTGTAGTCCATCTCCAGAGAGCTCAGATGACAGTTATGTGCTGGCACACTTTGTGAACTGTTAGAGCTAAACCCAAGGCGTTGCCATGATAGGCAAACACTCTACCTACTGAACAACATCCTCAGTCCTACCCCCTACTCCACTTCCTCTTTCCTAATGTGTGACCCCATATCACTAACTTTACAACCTTTCCTCCTGGTGGCTGTTGTGTTTTCTGTGAAGTGCTGTCCAGATACAGCTCATACATTTTGCTGTTTTTCTATTTTCATTATCATTCGGTTTAAAATATTGCCTCTGCTAATTTCTTCTCTGACCCATAATCTGTTTAGGAATATCTCTTTTTCCCCCACCCCCAAATATTTTGAATTTTCTAGCTACCTCATTGTTATGACCTGTCTTAGTGACTTTCTATTGTTGTACAACATGTAAAGGAAAATGTCTATCTGGGGCTTATAGTTTCAGAGGGTTAGAGTCCATGATCATCATAGTAGAGAGCATGGCAGCAGGCAAGCATGGGCCTGGAGCAGAAGATGAGAGCTCACATCTTGAGACACAACCCAGAGGCAGAGAGCTCTAACTGGAACTGGCAAGAGTCTTTTGAAATCTCAAAGGCCACCCTCAGTGGCATACCTCCTCCAACAAGGCAGGTTCACCAACTGGGGCCACGTATCCACGTATATGAGCCCATGGGGGCATTCTCGTCCAAACCACTACAGCGTCTGTAACTGCATCTTTGGACAGGGTGAAGTATGTGCTCCAGCACATGGTCTGTCCTGTGAGCCATATGCATGCACCTGAAAAGAAAATGACTAACATGCCACACAACTTTCCCAGAATCTGTGTCTAACAATTACCAAGGGAGACATGTGAAATAGAACCTCCAGTTTTAACTATGGATTTATTGGTTTTCCCCTTCAATTCTGTCAAGTTTCACTTCATGTATTTTGAGGTACTGATATTTGATAATATATATTTAGGATATTTATATCCTAGGTCTATCTCTATAAGTGGACTCTTTTAATATTATGTCCTTATTATATCTGCTTCTTTGATGCAAATACAGGCATACTAGAATTAAAAACAAACAAACAAAAAAACAAGGTCTCACTTTGTAGTCCAAGTTGGCCCCAAGCTGGCAGTTTTGTGACATCAACCACTCAAGTACTTGGATTAGAGGTGTTTCTCATCAGACCCAGCATACAAAAAAAAAAAAAAAAAAAAAAAAAGCAGGGATGCTGGATAAGTGTTCTAACATGGAGCACCACCTCCATCCTCTGTCCAGCTACTTCTTTGCTTTTCAAGATTATTGTATATACAGTGTTTTGCCTGCATGTTTGCCTACATGCCAGAAAAGAGCACCAGATCTCACTATAGTTGGTTGTGAGCCACCATGTAGTTGCTGGGAGTTGAACTCAGGACCTCTGGAAGAACAGTCTGTGCTCTTAACTTCTGAGCCATTTCTCCAGCCCATCTAGCTACTTTTAACATGCTTCGTTTGTATTTGGTTTTCAGTACATAACCAGGATCAGCTTAGACGTGGTTTCTTTCCTCTACTCCCACTTGACTCCATAGATTCCGGGGATCCAGAGGTAGATCTTTCCTTTACATTTTGAAATAACATAGACATTACAGCTCTGATGGAGCAACTGATAGTAGATGCCAGTCACCTCCGGAAAGAGCAACTATAAAAGCAGGCAAAGTATAAGACAGAGGCATCAAATGAGAGTACCAGACGGTGACCCTGAGAGACAGGAGTCCCATGAGTTGAGCTCTGCTTGACCCTGGTTTTCTCTCTCTTTCTCTTTATTCATAGCACAGGGAGGTGACGATCACAACAGAGTTTCTTGGATGGCTAGAAAAACAGAAGGCTGGAGTGCAGAGACACAAAGTTTCAACTTGTAGAACAATGTGACAGAGAAAAGAACCAGCACCTGTGAGAGGGTTAAGTGTTACAAGGCTGCACTGGGTTCTACTGCCTTTGGTTGAGGGCCCCCGAGGGCATGTGCAGACACCATGTGTTGCAGGGCTGAGTGGGATGAGTGGGAAGACCAGAGGCTGAACAGTGCTGGAGAGACAGGCCTTTCAGCCAATCCAGAGTCAGTGGTGAGGACCAGGCTCTAGGACTGGGGAACAATAAAGTCTATCAGCAGAATTAACTAGACTACTGTCTTCCAGGTGAAGCAGACAGAATCAAAGCCAGCAAATTGAAAGTCAGGCGAGGTGGTGCTTGCCTGTAATTCTCACACCGGGAGGCCAATGCAGGATGATTGTTGTGAGCTCAAGGCCAGCTGGAGCCACAAAGTGAGTACCAGGTCAGCAAGAGCTACATAACAAGATTCTGTCTCAAAAGCAAAAATAGAAAAACCAAACCCAGAAAGAAAGGAACAGCATTTGGCAACGCTTTGACTCTGGCTATCTCTGGTTAGTTCTAGAACGTAGTACAGTCAAGAAATACACAGACCAGAATGTTACTAACTCCTGTGAGAAATTTTAATTGACATAAAAAATTGCAATTATGGCCCTCTAATACATGGGATTTCATTGACTTCTCAAGTAACTTCTAGGTCCCCAAAGATCTGTGAAAGAAATAGGCTAGAAATCCACAAAGCCGGTAGAGAAGGCTTCTTGTCCCATAATTCCATTTCCTATTTTTTTTTTAAATTTAGAAACAATCATTTTACATATCAATCCTACCCTCTTCCCCCCTCCCCCGCCCCTCTCCCTCCCATCTTCCCATGCTCTCTACCAGCCCCTTTACCTCCATCCTCCACCTTCTTCCCAAGGACTATGAGGCCTCCCATGGGAGATCATCAAAGTATATCACATCATTTGGGGGAGGGCCTAAGCCCTCCTCCATGTATCTGGGCTGAAAGAGTATCCCTCCATAGGGAATGGGCTCCCAAAGTTCATTTGTGTACTAGGGATAAATACTGGTTCTACTGTTAGAGGTCCAATAGACTGCCCAGGCCTCTTAATAGGCACCCACATTCAGAGAGCTTGGTTAGGTTCAATGCTGGTTCCCCAGCTTTACAACTGGGGTCCCTGTGTTCTCACTAGGTCAGGTCATATGTTTCTGTAGGTTTCTCCAGTATGGTCTTGACTCCTTTACTCATCCCTTCTCCCTCTCTACAACTGGAATCCATGGGTGTCTGCTTCTGCTTCCATCAGCTACTGGATGAAGGCTCTATGACACTATATAAGGTAGTCATCAATCTTATTATTGGGGAGGGAATCAAAGGCAGCCTCTCCACTACTGGCTATATTCTTAGTTGGGGTCATCTTTGTGGATCTCTGAACATTTCTCTAGTGCCAGATTTCTCTTTAAACCTACACTGGCTCCCTCTATTAAGGTATCTCTTTTCTTGCTCTCCTCTATCCCTTCCCTGACTCAGTCTTCCAGATCCCTATTGTTCTCCTCCCCTCTCCTCTTCTCCTCTTTTTTTTCCTACCCCCCCCCATGCTCCCAATTTGCTAAAGAGTTCTTGTCCCTTTCCCCTTCTTTGGGGGATCATGTTTCCTAGTTTCTCTGATGGTGTGGATTGTAGGCTAGTAGTCCTTTGTTCTATGTCTAATATCCATATATGAGTGAGTACATACCATGGTTGTCTTTCTGTGGCCGGGTTACCTCACTCAGGGTGCTTTTTTCCAGTTCCACCCATTTGCCTGCGAATTTCAAGATTTTGTTGTCCTCCCCTCCCCCTGTCCCCTTGAGTAATACTCCGTGTAAATGTACATATTTTCTCCATCCATTCTTTGATTGAGGGGCATCTAGGTTGCTTCCAGATTCTGGTTATTACAATCAACGGTGCTATGAATATAGTTGAACATATGTCATTGTTGTATGAATGTGCATCCTTTGGATATATGCCCAAGAGTGGAATTGCTGGATCTTGTAGTAGACTAATTCCCATTTTCCTGAGAAACTGCCATACTGATTCCAAAGTGGCCGTACAAGTTTGTATTCCCACCAGCAATGGAGAAGTTTTCTCCTTTCTCCACATCCTCTCTAGTATAGACTGTCATTGGTGTTTTTGATTTTAGTCATTCTGGCCAGTGTAAGATGGTATCTCAGAGTTGTTTTGATTTGCATTTCCATGATGGCTAAGGATGTTGAGTACTTTCTTAAGTTTTTTTTTTTTTTTTTTTTTTTTATCCATTTTAGATTCCTCTATTGAGAATTCTCTATTTAGTTCTGAACCCCACTTTTTAATTGGATTGTTTGGTGTTTTGGTGACTTGCTTCTAGAACTCTTTGTATATTTTGGAAATCAGCCTTTTGTCAGATGTGGGGTTGGTGAATAGCTTCCCATTCTGTGGGCTGCCATTTTGTCTTATTGACTATGTCCTTTGCCTTACAGAAGCTTCTCAGTTTCAGAGGTCCCACTTATTAATTGTCGATCTCAGTGTCTGTGCTAATGGTGTTATGTTCATGAAGTGATCTCCTGTGCCAGTTTGCTCAAGGGTACCTCCCACCTTCTCTACTAAGAGGTTCAGTGTGGCTGGATTTATGTTGAGGTCTTTGATCCATTTGGACTTAAGTTTTGTGCATGGTGATAGATATGGATCTATTTGCAATCTTCTACATGTCAGCATCTAGTTATGTGTGGACTAATAATTGGATCTTCAATTTGATTCCATTGATTCCATTCTACTTGTCTATTTTTGTGCCAAATACCAAGCTGTTTTCAGGACTGTAGCTCTATAATAGAACTTGAAATCAGGGATAGTGATGCCTTCAGAAGTTCCTTTATTGTACAATGTTGTTTTGGCTATCCTGGATCTTTTGTTCTCCATATAAGTTGAGTATTGTTCTTTCAAGGTCTGTGAAGAATTATGCTCTGTACCTCTGCCTGCTTCTCTTCTTTGCCGTCTCTGAGGTAGGGATGGTTCATCCTAATTGCCTGTTTCTAGCACACACCCCTGGATAGACTTTTTTGATCAAATCCACCCCAGGTAAGCCTTGATTTACCCAAGGGCCATCTTCTAGAAAAATATCTTTCTCCAAAAAGGCTGACTTTTGAGATTCTTGCCTGGATGAAGGGGTGAAGATCAGTGTGGGCTCTTTCTCCCAGGAGCTGTTAGTCCTAACTAGTGCCTGCCCTTTCTTTCCCTAGCTCAGCCTTGGAAGACAGAAGCGGAAAGAGTGTGATTTAGAGAGGAAATAAAAACACACGGTTTAATATTGTTCCTCTTGCATATTTTATCTGTTTGTCACTCATATTTTTACTTTGTTTATGGTGGCCTTCAAGGACAAGGTTCTTTAGTATTTATGATGTCGAAATCTGTCAGCTTTTCCTTAATGACTTCTGTGTTTGGTGCCCTGAATAAGAAATCTGTCTCTATCCTAACTAAGGCTGAACGTAATTTCTAATGGCTGCAAAATTGCCATTGTGTAAGTATGCAAATAGGTCCTAATAATTTACAGATACATATTTAGGATGTTTCTTCCTTGTAAGTCATTGTAAACAATGCAGCAGACAGCTTCATGGATGCATTTTCCTGCTGTGATTGACAAATGACCTCTTTAGAATGAATTCTTAGGGGTTCACAGGCTTCTTCACAATTCAAAAGCCTTAACTACAATGAAATGTAGTTAAGCGTGACAAAACCAAAAGAGAAAATTTCTCTTTTGTGTAGAAATGCCACTCAGTATGTGGCTCTACACACATATATACACAGTATGTGTACATGTATCTAAGGTTGATTAGAAGTTCTCTTATTGCCGGGTAGTAATCCCAGCACTCGGGAGGTAGAGACAGGCAGATCTCTGTGAGTTTGAGGCCAGCCTGGTCTACAGAGCAAGTTCCAGGACAGGCTCCAAAGACAGAGAAACCCTGTCTCAAATGCCCCACCACCCAAAAAAAACAAGTTCTGTCATTGATAAATGACTCTGATTAATAAAAATAATAAAGAATCCAATTATTATCTAACAAATACAATTTATTTGATAAACTAAATCTTTTCAAAGACTGAAGAAAGCGTCACATCTCTTGTTCTATAAAGGAAAATACCAAAGAGAAAAAAAAAAGTCTCCCAAACCAACCAGCTAATCCCAGCAACCAGTGCCTAGATTGATGTGTGTGTGTGTGTGTGTGTGTGTGTGTGTGTGTGTGTGTGTGTGTATACATGTATATGCATGTGCTTGTGTGGCCAGAGGACAATCTTAAGTGTTTTCCTTCCTCAAACACCATCTACTTTTTTTTTTAATTTCTGTGCTGGGAATTGAATTTAGAGCCTTACACATTCTAGGTACATACTCCCCAGTCCTTGGTATGGGGGACATGATCTTTTGTTGACCGGAGGCTCACTGATTAGGCCAAGGAGCCCTGAGATCTATGGGCCTCTGCCTCCCCAGCTTCAGGTCCATCCCCCCCACCCCCCACCTGTCGGGGACTCCATGTTTGAGCAATGGCAGCTCAAGCCACACGATGACATGAGCACCCACCCTCCTGTTGCTGGGCAGATGCAGGCCATTAACTCCGGTTAAGGGACATCTGAAACCGATTTCTCTCTTTAGGTTGGAGAGATGGCTCAGCCACTGAGAACACTGGTTGCTTTTGAGGCAGGGGTTGAGTCCCACCATGCCCATGGCAGATCAAACCCATCCATAACTCCAGTTCTGGCAGCGGGGGAGGGGGTGTCTGATGCCTTCTTCTGCCCTTTGACCTCCATCTCCAGGTACCCAGGTGGTGGGCATACACACCTGCAGGTAAAGCACATAAAATAAAATGACCTTTTAAAAAATTTAAAATGTACACCTGCAGGTAAAACGCAGAGGGTAAATTGATCTTTAAAAAAATTTAAAAAGTAGCATCTATGGCTGAAAGAGAATCTTTTTTTATTTTTCCCCTCACGATACGTATCTGTTGAAGAAAACAGAGCTGAAAAAGGAAAAGAGTTAACATGCCTTGCAGTCTTATCTCCTAGCAAGAACAGTAACTCCCAGTTTCTTGGGACTTTATTTCTTGTGTGTGTGGACCTGTTTGTGCGTCTGTTCCCACCCAACTTGGGGTCACAGCCAGCGCTCCAACAGCCAGATTCTGCCACCATTCCTCAGAAAGCCAATTTCAAAAAGCCAAATTAATAGAGAAAGGAGACTTATTAAGTGTGGCCACCTTGGCGGGGGGGTGGATAGGGAGTGGGGACAGCGGGCTCCCTGAGCAGGCTGTGGGCTCCTAAGCTTGGTAACAGCATGAGACATGGACTTTTAAAAAGCTAAAATGGTGATGACCGCATATACTATCATCCCACATAAGCTGGACATACTGCCTCGTGATCCCTCATACTGTTGCTCTGCCTAGTGTGGTCCAGAGGCAGGGGCCCGGGCTTGCTTCCGGAGCAAGGCAGTGTCCCACCTCCACCTCCACCTGAACCTGTATTTAGGAGGCAAGCCAGGAGGCTTGTCTGTCCCATGGCTGTGTGTAATCTTGCAGCATTGGTTTTTGGTTTTATTATTCTTATCTATGATCAGTTTTATTTTGAAATCATAGTTACATTGCTTACCATTTTCCCTTTCTTTCCTTCAACTTGTCTTTCTTGTACTCTCTCAAATTCATAGCCTCTTTTTCTTTAATTGTTGCTAATTTTTGTGTGGGTATGTGTGCATAAAAACAATCTGCCCTGTCCACAGAATGTTACATACATGTATATGATCTCAGGGCTGAACACTAGCAACATGGCTGCCTAAACAAGACTGAATAGAAACAACATTGAGTCTGCTAACATGGGAGGGGGACGCCCTATGGGCCTCAACCCTAGACAAAGAGCAGCTGAGGAATGTTGAGAGTGGGAGAGCCTGGGGAGAGCCACCCTCACCCGCACCCCTGCTGGTTATCTAATCCCAAGGGCCTTGTTTTTAATAGCTGCATAGTGTCCTGAAACTTACCCGTTTTATTTCTCAGTTTTGAGGGTGTCCCCGGTGGGTCTGGTAATTCTTCACTCTCCCAGCCCTGGCACCTGCCTGTTGCTGACCTCAAGGTCCTCTTCTAGACCCTGTCCTCAGCAGGGACCTGGGCCTGACACTGTGCCCTTGTCAATGCTGCAGTGTGGCAGCATCCTGGCACTGCCCCTGCCCCTGGGGGATTTTCTCCCTCACTCAGCATCCTTTCTCCCCAGTCCCACAGCCTGGTGCGGTGACATTCCCCAGACACCCTCCCCCCATTTCCTCTGTCCCTGTACCACCCTCCTCCCAGCCCCACCGCCACCCACTCTGCCCCTCCTTCTCCTCCCTCCTCAATTCACACTCACCCCCCACATTCCAGTCTCTGCGGGAAAGGATGCTGTGGGTCCTCCCCGCTGTGTGTTGTGTGTGTGCCAAGGCTGGGCTGGGGAAGGTGAAAGGGCCCTGTGTGCAGCTTGGAGAAACCTACAACATGTGTGTCATTAGACAGCAAGGCTTGCTGAGAAACAGTTCAGGGCCCCAAAACCTATCCCACGCCAACTTGACAAATCTGACCCTGTGACCTCTTGGTGGCAACTTATGAGAAGAGGGGAAGGCACTAGGCTTGAGAGCCTGCAGGGGGCTCCTTTAGGACTAGACAATGGGTCCTCCTTCCCACAGCACTTATGGGGTTCTCTCTCTTTTTGGTTTTTCGAGACAGGGTTTCTCTGTATTGCTTTGGAGGAGCCTGTCCTGGAACTCACTCTGTAGAATAGGCTGGCCTTGAACTCACAGATATCCACCTGCCTCTGCCTCCCAAGTGCTGGGACTAAAGGTGTGCACCACCAATGCCCAGCTTAATGGAGTTCTCTTAAACATATATGGGCATGCATTTGGGGAACACACCATCAGTAAACCTCCATTCTTGAATAAAGGGAACTCCTTCTTGCCGACCTGGCTGGGCTGCAGAAGGAGGTAGTCATGGTGCCCAGAAGGAACGTGATTAGAACAGCTCTCGACAGACTGTCGTGTGATAGAGGAAGAGTCGGATGCTTTGCACCTTTTGATTCTATCATTCTACTCATGGAAATGTATCAAATGAACCTAAATATGGCCCAAAGCTTTCTGTACAGGCAGCTATCCTCCCGGTGAAAAGCCAGAGAATGGTACACTTAGGAATTAGAAGCAACAAGGCAGGTGTGGATGAGTAAGTACTACAGACCATCCCAGCTGGGACAGCATGCTGCTGTTAGGGACACTTTGAAGACTTTTAAATTATATGTGTGAACTTCAGTGTGAGAGAAGTAGAACATAAATATGTATACACGGAGTGATCACAGGCATGTATGATAAGAATAGAAGCCTAGAGGGAAGGAAGCAGAGTGGGCGCCTTCTCTTTAGAAAAAAAAAAAAAAAAAGGAAGGAAGAAATAGATAGTTCAGAGCTATATTAAGGCCCATGGAATAATCCACCCATCAGCCAACACTAGGGCTGTAGCTTCCTCACTGCTAGCCTGCTTCCCCGCAACCTAGCCTCGACCCTGAGTGAAGACTCCTGAACTACAGGATGGGGATTTGGGCTAATGATGATCTTCAATTCCTGCTCCCCTTTCCAGTGTTGGGATTATAGGCTCTTCTACCACCACACCCAGCTAGAATACAGTTTTCTTGTTTGATTTTTCTTTTTCAGACAGAGTCTCACTATGTAGCCCTGGCTGGCCTGGACCTCACACCACCTTCCTTCCTCTGCTGGGATCAAAGCCTTGAACCACCATGCTGGGCTGATGTAGAGTTTTAGCAGCACTTATAAGCTTGGTCCTGCTTCACACACATGGTCAGTGAGATACTAGGGAGCTTTATTTCCATTGTTAAATCTAGCTCAGTTCATTTAGTAAATGATTTAATATTTATAAGGAAACCTAGAACATGGTCCGGGACATGATTTTTTTTTTCTACGTATTTTTGCTCGTTGCTTATTTTTTCCCCCAAATTTTATTTATTTTATAATATGGGAGGAGCATGTGCATATCAAGGCATGTGTGTGGAGGTCAGAGAAAGTTGGCTCTCTCCCTCTACCATGAGGGCACCAGACCTGGTAGCAAATACCTCCACCCTCTGAGGCACCTTGCCAGTCTTGCTTAACGTTGATTATAACAAGAAAAGATCATTTTTGTTGCAGAGGGGTATAATATTGTCAATTAACTGTATTTAACATACCAGGCGTGGTGGCACATGCCTGAGATACCACCCTTCAGGAAGATGAAGAATTTGAGGCCAACATCAACAACATAGTGAGACTGTCACCAAAAAACAAAGGCAGAAAGCCGCAGCTGTCTTCATTATAAACCACATTATACACCAGGTTCTGGGGGACAATCTGGTCAGCATCTCCCTGTGTGTGTGTGGTTTCTGCAAGGTGCACAGCCAGCTGTGCTGTGCTGCAGACTTGCAAGACATGTGCCACGAGTTGCTGCCTGGTCTTTCCCCATGGCGCTAAGCGGTGTCAGCAGTCCCTGGCACGCTCAGCTTCATGCTGTGGACTGCTGTTTCACTATGGTTTCAGTTTGCATTTCTCCAATGACCATGGCTTAGAGGTTAGAGATCTATTCATTCACATTTTTGGTTCTATTGTCTTCTTTTCCTGTCTTCCTGTCCACTGCTGTTTTCTTATTGCTATTTATGAAGTCACCTTTATTCTGACATGTTCATTGTGAGATTTTTAAAAAAAGGTCTGCTGTGTTATCCAGGTTGGTCTTGAACTCTTAAGTTCTCATTAAAAAAACAAAATTTATTTGTGTGGGCACAGTGCATGTGCATTGAGGTCACAGGACAATTTGTGGAATTCTGTTCTCTTTTTCTATCATGTGGGTCCCAAAGATCAAACTCAGGTCAGCAGGTTGGCGACAAGTGCCTTTACCCACTGAGCTAGAACATTCTGATTTTTCTCTCTTTATAATAATTGCGTCAAAATACTCTGTGAGTGTATGCTTGTGTGATTTGTATGGTGTTATGTGTGTGTGTGTGTGTGTGTGTGTGTGTGTGTGTGTGTGTGTGGTGTGATGTGTGTGTGTGGTGTGATGTGTGTGTGTGATGTGCTGGGGCATGGCCTTCTGTATATATGCTTCTCTTATTGGTTGATGACTAAAACACTGTTTGGCCAATAGAGGCAGGAAGATAAGCAGGGCTAGGAGACAAGGAGAATTCTGGGAAAGGTAGGCAGATAGGGAGCACAAAGAGACACCATGTAGAGACCAGGAAGATAGGATGTGTCAGGCATTCTCCGGTAATATAGGGCCATGTAGAAATACGTAGATTAGTAGTTATGGGTTAATAATTAAGAGAGAGCTAGCCAATAAGAAGCCCTAGCCATTGGCAAAGAGTTTTATAATTAATATAGCCTTGAGACTGAAGCAGCAGGACCTGGAGGGACAAAAACCTCCAGCAACAGTAATGTCTGTGTATGTTTGTGTGTGTGTGTGTGTGTGTGTGTGTGTGTGTGTGTGTGTGTGTGTGTTGCTGTCACAGGGTCTCACACATGTTAGACAAATGCTCTATCACTAAGCTGTACTCCTAGCCCTGAAATACTATTTCTTGTTCCTTACATTTTCTTCTAAAGGTTCAATGCCTTTTGTTGTGGATTTGAACCTGTATCCTCTTGAGCTTGATTCTCTGCAAATGGATAACAACTGCTGGGCCACTCTTTGAACACCCACCATTTTCTAACATGGCTTCATCATTAATCAATGCTCCCAGTAGGTGTGATGGCTCAGATGTGAAATCCCAGTAAACTGAGGTCATGCTGGGTTGCAGAGTGAGATTCTGTCTGAAAAAAATAAACAGACCCTGCATGGTGGTGGACAATTTAGTAGCAGCTGTGAGGGAAAGGCAATCTACATCATGAGTTCAAGACCAGCCAAGGTTATCAGTTAGGCCTAATTCAAAAACAAAAAATAACAATTTCATCATAGCCAGTGAAATTTCATATTAATTAAATACTAGCTCCCATTTCTTTCTCCCCTATGCTTTGTAGCTCTTTTCCCCTTTTTTCACTAGTCACAGAAAATTTATCATCGATTATTTGTTCCTTTAATCCCAGCACTTGGGAGGCAGAGGCAGGGGGGATGTCTGTGATTTTGAGACCAGCCTGGTCTACAGAGTGAGTTTCAGGACAGCCAGTCAGAGCTACATAGTGAGACACTATCTCAAATATGTATGTATGTATGTATGTATGTATGTATGTATGTATGTATGTTTATCCATAGTATGTATATATAAGTTCATCTTTGGCTGATTTAATTCAGCACAATATTTTGAAGACAAATATATACATAGTATATATCAGATTTTAACTGTCCTTTGGGGTATGGGCCAAGTGTTTCCCTGTCCTTAAATAAACAATAATGGCACACACAGGTTGAAAAGTAGTGAGGACACTTTATTCAAAGCAGAGTAATAATATAGGGTAGAAAGGAACAGGTTAGTCTAGAATGACAGCCAGTCATAGGAATGGGGATACCCAAGGCCCCAGGTTACTGCCTGGCTCCTCTTTTTATATTTTTAAAGGAAGGAGGGGATGACTACTAAGGGGTGTAGTTTGAGTGTTTCTCACTTTGATCAACATATTAGGCCATATAATCACTTTTCTACTGCTCATGTTTCTTCCCTAAAAGCATCTTTTAATCATATGCACACCCAAATTATACATAGGCATATAAACCAATAGGGGACTCTCCCTAAAAGTTCAGTTTTGCTTTATTGTGCATGTGTCCCAAATCAGCCCAGGACAGACTGGCCTTTCTGGTCTCTTACTGGGCATAAGGAGAGTACGATTTGGATAGAATCTGTTTAAGTTGGTAATGGCCAAGGGGAGAAGAAACATATCCTTTGCTCAGAGAGATGTGCGCACAGCTTACAGGTGGAGTCCTGGGCTATGTTGCTACGTGATTTGCTCAGAGAGGATGTGCACAGGAAGGGGACATAAGCAAGCCTGTACATCTGGTGTGTGGCATCTGAGATTACTAAACTAGTCTCTATGCTTGTCACTGCCAGATGCAGCTTAGCAGCAAAGTACTTACCTAGCACCCATGGGGCTCTGAGGTTATCCATAACACCAGGGGCAAGAGCTGTTTCCGAGTTTGCCACCATGAACACTGGTAACAAATAGCTCTGACAGTCTCTGATCTCAGAGTGTGTACCTAAAATGATGAATGAATTTTGCTGGGTCATGGGGTGGTTACACCTCTATGCTCAGCAAGCGAAGGGATCTGAGATGTGACAGAGAATGTCCACCAGAAGTGAAGGTCTAATCTTACTAAAGCCACAAAGCTCTCAGATTATTTCTAAAAACATCACTATCAGTAAGGGACACTCACCTCAATCATCATCACTCTGTATTCTTTTAAAGCTCATTTGTGTTAAGAGAAGGAAGAAAAACTGTACTTGTAAAAGATGGGATTTTATATTAACAAGAATCTGAAAGACAACAAATTCTGGAGGTACAGTCACACCTATAGTTCCAACACTCAGGAGGCTGAGGCAGGAGGATTGAGCTCAAGACCAGCTTAGATTAGAGTGACAGCCTATGTCGAATTAAAAAAAAAATACTGAGACAAAAATAAAAATCAAATAAATGTGCTAGATATTAAAGATTGTAATAAACATTAAGCTGGAAACAATGGTGATTAGGAAGAGCAGGCGAAAGGCCCGGCCCTGGCAGTGCTGGCCCAGAAAGGCTCTTCAGGAGGGAAAGCGCCTGCAGCAGGACAACGGCATTCTGGCCATGGGGGAGAAGACGGAGAATCAGCAAGAAGCCATGTGGCAGCAGTTGGATGGGGCAGTGTGGGAATGGGGCCTGCGGGCAGAGAAAGAAGGCATAATTCTACTGTAGGACAGAGGCCTTGAAGGCCTTCAAACACATTTATACCTTTAAAATCTGGTGTGTGTGTGTGTGTGTGTGTGTGTGTGTGTGTGTGTGTGTGTGTGTATACTTTTAAAATATGAGTTTCCTCTCTTTCCTCTTTTGCATCTCCTCACCTCTGTCTTTTGTTCCTGAATCTTGAAGAGCCGACAGAGGAGGATGATTTGGAAATGGGTTTTGTTTGCTGGTTTTTCAGAGTTTGGGAGGAACCCAGGGGCCTGGGAGAGGCATGAATCTACCTCGTGGTCCCCTCCTCCAGATCCAGGCCCTTCATTAGAACCAATTTTAAATATTAACTACAGTCTCCTCTACATCCCGCCATCCATTATTTCCTCATAAATCTTTGTGTGCACTACGCATCTTTCTTAGAAGTAACGAATTTCCAGAAGTGAAGCTCCTGATGACATAGTTTGGAAATTTTGTGGCCTGCACACCCCCAGGAGGATGAAAAGCCCGAGGAGCTGGCTGTATGGAAGGAGGGGACTGAGAAGACAGAAGGACAGGACTGAGAAGAGGACATAAGGGACCCCCACATCCACCCCCGAGGCTGACCCACATCCACTTCTCCAGGTCTGTCTCCATCTCACTGCCGGCGCCCTGCCCCTGCATCCCAAGTTGAGGACCCTTACAGCAGGGACTTGGACCAGAGCCCCGGAGAAGTTCCCAATCTTACCACTAGAGGGCACACGTGTGCTTCGCAGAACTGAGAGATTGGGCGGAGCTTCGGGCGTGACACAGACTACTGGGGTGCAGGAAAGGCCCTGGAGCCTTTCTTCTCCTGGGTGCATGGACCCTCCAAGCACCTCCTCACGCATACACCCATGCATCCCAGAGACTGCAGGGGCCAGATCCGCAGGAGCTGAGCCGGCCTGCCGACTGATGGGTGACAGATGTCAATCATCGTCACATCCTGCACTTGGAGGTCTTTAAGCCTCTGGTCTAGGTTCTGAAAGGTTCCTTTCGCTGATTGTTAACTCTTCTACTGACTTCTTAGCTGGCTCCTGCGCTGTTTACAGTTCTATATCTAGGTAGCTCATTTCTTTATATTAATTAAAAATTTTCATTCCTTTTACATCTGGACTTTAGTTTCCCCTCCTTCCTTTCTGTTCCAACCCCCAATCCTGTCCTTGTCTATGTCTGTTCAAATGGGTACAAGCCTCTCATAGGCGTCAACAAAGTATGCCATATCAAGTTGAGGTTGGACTAAGCTCCTCCCTTTTTATTAAGGCTGGGAGGGGCAACGCAGTATGGAGAATAGGTTCCCAAAAGCCAGCTCAAGTCTTAGGGACAGGCCCCACTCCCACTGCTAGGAGTCCCACAGATAGGCCAAGCTACACAACTATCACACGTATGTAGAGGACCTAGGTCTGACTATGCAGGCTGCCTGGCTGTTGGTCCAGAGTCTGTGAGCTTCTATGAGCCCAGGTTAGTTGTTTCTGAGGGTTCCCAGTGATGACCTTGACCTCCCTGGCGCATACAATCCTTGCTCCCTCTCTTCAACAAGATTGCAGGTAGGTAGTTCATTTTAAATCAAATGTCCAATGTTGCTTCCAGGTTTTCCCTATTCTTACATAAAAATGTAAATTCAGCCTTTGTCTCCATGGACACAACATCACGTCACTTAGCCTGTATCAAATAAGCACTGCAGCTGGGATGCTCGGGATGTGATACCGTCCAAAATGCTGTCTGTCCTTTCTGCTTCCTGTGTTTTTTGTTTGTTTGGGTTTTCTTTGTATTTGTTTTTTTTTCTCACGTGCTTTAGGCACCACGTGCTGTTCAGCAGTCTGTTTGGAATTAGTATTTTGAGAACTAATTTGAAAGAACACCTTCCTTCTCCCAACACCTGAGGGCACCAAGAAACCTAGGAAAGGACTTGAGAGTGTTCTGTAGCCCTTTGGAGCCAGTCCCAATGTGTAGACACAGCCCAGAGCAAAGGGTCCACTTTGCTGGGTGGCAAACACGTCTGTCCTATCTGTGAGTCCCAGCAGCCCCTACGGAGTGTGGCTCTTATCACACAACTCAGACATGGTGGCAGGGGTGGGCCACAGGCACTCGGAAACTGAACCACAAGCTGGGCCTGTGAACTGCCTCCCCCATGGACAATCACACTGCAGTATGGTTCCCCTCCAGGTTCTGTTCTTCTACTCTTTCTACAATGTCCTTATTGCTGGACGCTGCACACCTTTAACCTCAGCACTCAAGAGCCAGAGATAGGCAGCTCTCTGTGAGTTTGAGGCCAGCCTGGTCCACACAGTGAGCTCCAGGGCAGTCAGACTCTGTGAGAGACCCTGTCTCAAAAAACAAGACAGAACATCCTTCTCAGTATGTGTCCCTTATACATGACGATGGGCTTCTCAGTGCGACACTTTAATACATGTGCATAATGTGTTTGGTCACCTTCACCCAATTACCTGCTTTTGTCCCTTCTCTTTCTATGGATCACCTTTCTCCTTGTCAACTAACCCCTGACCCTCCTATGTGTCTTTTTAAACACAGAGACCCCGTTTTCAGCGCTAGTGTATCTAGCTTCCGTAGTTGTCTTGGGAAGGCCAGCTTTTCCTAAGTTTCTGGTTGCTGGAAGCAGAAGACCGAACCCATACCTTGGGCTCTACCTCTTTCTACTTGAACTTGGATCCTTTTTTTTTTTTTTTAAGTATTCATTGTTGAGCTATACAAGTGTACTGCAGAGAACAGTGCAACATGGATAGTAATCTAGAAGCAGCCACTAGAGATCACCAGGCCTGGGCCCTGGACACAGCGCAAAAGCTACTTTCCTGTCTCCTTGCTTATCCGCCCACACAGCAGCCACCTCTGCTGTAGTGCCAGGAGTCTGTCCTATGTGATGCCATGATGCAGACCTCTTCAGAGAGGTCTGTGAGTGAACTTGTCCTACACAAGCTACCTGGGAGGAGACGTGCTCTTTAGCGGCCAGATTGACACAGCCAAATACCCTCACCGTTAGGCCAACTCCGATTTTCCTCTTTGCCTGGTCTCAGGTGTCCCTCAGCTGTGTGATTATTTGTACACTGTTAAGATTTGTACACGTCATCCCTTCCCTTGTCTTGTGATTGTTTCTGTTTGCTCAAGCTGAAGAGGTTGGAATTCTTCTCTTTCTGTTTTTTACATATGATTATTATTGACACAAGTTCATTTCCTTATTCTCCTTTATTCTTATTCTCCATAGCTCTCCCTATCTTCATTCTCCCCCCTCCAAAGGTAAATATTTTATTACAGTAATAGACATATGTTTGAATGTATTCTTATTGGCAAAATGTGTACTGTTGGTGATGTGCCCATGTAATATTTTCTCAGTTTTCAACATCCAACCATATTGTAAACATCTCATTCAGAACGTCTGACCTCCATATAATAGTCCATCCTAACAGCAGACACTTGGTTGCCCTTAGTTCTCCCCTACAGAAACTTATTGCCATGAACATCTCTATGTTCTCTTATGGGCCTGGATGGGGATTTCCTGTCGAGAGAATGATTGCTATGGCAGAGGCAATGCACACGAAGAACTGAGTTCCACCCAGGAGGAACTTTCCACTCCTTTCCACTCCAACAAGGCTTCGCCTCCTAATCCTTTTCACAGCCATCTATGCTTCAGTGATGCAAGATTGACGTCTATAGACACTTAAGTTCTTACAGCTTAGTGTCAGCTAGCTTTCCAACAAAGGCCAGTCAACACACGTAAATGTGGTATTATTTGTATCTCTCTCATTTTTTAGTATCTTTTCATATGCTTACCAGCTTAGATTTCCCATCTGTTTGCCTGCTTGTGGCTTGCCCACTTTTCTTTGTTAAAAAATTTACTTTATGTGTATGTGTGTGTGCCTGAGTGTGTCTGTCTACCATATGAGTACAGGAGAGGGCATCACATCTTCTGGAACCGGAGCTACACATGGTTGTTAGCCACCATATGTGTGCTTAGGAACTGAACCTGAGTCCTCTGCAAAATCAGTAAGCACTGTAAAACACTGTCCATCTCTCTAGCCCCTTTCCATTTTTTTCTATTGCAGTTGCTGTCTTAGTCACTGTTCTATTGCTGTGAAGAGATACCACAACCATGGCAACTTTTAAAAGAGAAAACACTTAATTAGGGGCTTGCTAACAGTTTCAGAGCTTAGTCCATTATCATCATTTCTGGGATCATGGCAGCAGGCATGGCCGGCATTGTACTAAAGACGTAGTTGAAAGCTACATTGTGAAAGAGAGAGGCACTGGGCTTGGTGTGGGCTTCTGAAACCCCATGCCCACCCGCAGTGACACGGTTCCTCCAACAAGGCCACACCTCCCATCGCTTTCAAATAGTACCACTCCTTGATGACTAAGCATTCAAATATATGAGCCTATGAGGGCCATTCTTAGTGAAACCAGCACAGTTACTAAGGGTTTTTTTCTTACTGTTCTGTGAGAGTTTTGTGTATAGTCTAAAGCAGGGGTTTTCCTTTTGTGGGTCACAACCCCTTTGAGGAATCACATGGCCCTTCCTCAGAGGATGCCTAAGATCATTGGAAAACACAGATATTTATGTTGTGGAGAAGCAATGAAAGCAGTTTTATGGTTGGAGGGACCAGCACAGCATGAGGAACTGTGAGCAGGGGTCGAGGCATCAGAGAGGTTTAGGGCTGCTGCTTTATAGACTCACTCATCACTTTGCTGGCTTCAGGGTTACAACATCTTCTTTTGTTTTGATGCTGCCAATTAATTTTGTCAGTTTCTTCATAGACATAAATTTTCATTTTATGAGTCCAAGTTCATTAAACTAATTGATCATTTCTCCACGCAAATTGAACTTTTGAAACCTTAGGAAGTTCATTCTTATCTCTATGATGTATTTTTTTTCCACTTTCTTCTCCTAACTACATATTTCTTTCTTTCTCAGTTCACTCTTTATTTCTTCTAATGTTTTACAGTCCATTTTCATACATAGTGTTAGGTAGGTATATAGTTTTATGTACTGCCATAATGTGGGGTGCCATATAATGTGGGGTACCATGTAATATGTTAAGGTTTTTGTAGTCAGGTAGGTCACCTTAAGGATTTCTATTGCTATGCTAAAAAAACATAACCCAAATCAGCCTTGGAGGGGGGAGGCAAAGGGTTTATTTTACTTTAAAGTTCCATATCACAGCCTATCATTGAAGGAAGTCAAGGCAGGCACTCAAGGCAGGTACCTGAAGCAGAAGCCATGGGGGGGGAATGCTGCTTACTGCCTTGCTCCTTATGCCTTGCTCAACCTGTTTTCTTCTACAGCTTAGGACCACCTGCTCAGGGGTGATGCCTCCTTCTATTGGGCTGGCCCTGATGTCAATCATTAATTAATCAAGAAGATGCCTCCTTGCAGAGACTTGCCTACAGGCAATCTGCATGGAGGCATTTTCTTAATTGAAGTTCCTCTTCCCAAATATGTGTAGGTTTGTGTCACAGTTACAAAAATCAGCTAGTACAGAGGTTGTGCACCTCCAAAAAAGAGTACACCCAATTCTTTATACAGAATCCTGCCACATTCAACAAGTCTCTCTCTTTCTCTCTCTCTTTCTCTCTCTTTTTCTCTCTCTCTTACACACACACACACACACACACACCACAGAACACACTGGGCTGGATCTCTCTCCAGAGAAAAGACTGTTCACAGCACCCATGACCCCATGAGACCAGAGCACAGCAGGAACTAGACCTTGCTGAACTCCAAAAAGACCTCCAAGTTAACACATCTGTAAGAAGCCACAGGAGGCTGAGGAAGTCAAGCTGAATTAACTGTAAGTTTAGAAGCAAAGGAAAAGAAAGATCCTGTGCACCACAGAAGGAGGGAAAGAGAACATGCCTCTCCCCAGAGAACTGAGGCCGAGGGCCAGGCAGAGAACAAACTGTGCACCTTCAGCTGGTGTCTTTACCTGCAAAGCCCAGAAATGGCCTCTGGCTACTTAAAGCATCGTGCTTTAAGCCTGCTGCCTGCCTGTGAATGAGTGGGTGTTTCTTAGACTCAGGAAGGGTCCTGGGCTGCCAAGCCCATTCTGGACATCTGCATTGACAAATCTCCTCCCATTGTGTGGGGCTGAATGACACCTAGAAACTACAAACCTGAACTTGGCTGATAGTTAGGGCTCAGAGACAGCTGAAAGCCCACATATCCCAACAAAAGCCAAAGAAGCCTGGGATTCTTCTCTGGACCAGAGATCCTGCGCTACAGGAATGCTGTCCTATGAAGGCCCCAAGGGTTGCAGTTGCAACCCATAGGAGAGGTGAGGGAAGTGGTTAGTCCTCTCACATCAGCCTTGCTGAGTTCTCTGGTCTGTTAGGGGCTGCAGGGATTAAAGGTGTGCATCACCATTGCCCAACCTCTACGGCTTAAGGCTAGCTTTGCTTTCTGAACTCTCAGGCAAGATTTAATAAATCATAAATAATATATCACCACATTTCAGTGTCCCAGATTTCTTGGATTTTTTTTTTTTACCGGATTCAACATTATTTTCTATCTTGTCTTCGATGTCTGAGAGTCTGTTTAACCTCTTGTACTCTGTGGTGAGTCTACCTCTGAGGTTTTAGTTTAACTTCCTAAATTTTTTCATTTTCAATTTTATCTTATTGTGGGCTTTCTTTAGTTCATCATTTCTTTGTTAAATTCTACTGTACATCTTGAATTGTCTTCATAGTTTCATTCAAGCCTTTGTGTTTTCATAGACTTCATTGAGGAATTTAGTCATATCCCCTTTAAGGTCCTTGAGCATATTCACAGTTACTATTTTGAAGACTTTGTCTTGGGTTTCAGCTATATTGCATTTCTCAGGGCCTACTGTATTAGGGTCATTGCATTCTGGTGGAGACATACTGTCCTGGCCATTAATGATTGTGTTTTTGTGCTGCTATGTAGGCTTCTAGGGTTGAGATGATTAAGGTGAAGTTAGATGTTGATATCTGAGGACTGGAGAGATGGCTCAGAGGCTAAGAGCACTGACTACTCTTCCAGAGGACCCAAGTTCAATTCCCAGCAACCACACCATCTATAATGAGATCTGGTGCCCTCTTCCCATATGCAGGCAAAACAACACTTTATTATTATTATTATTATTATTATTATTATTATTATTATTATTAATAATAATAATCTGTTTTGTCTTTGTTGGGTGGGCGTTCATTCCTTGGTTTCTGTTGCTCTCTCTGGATCTTAGGAAAGTGTGATAGCTTTGGGTTGCCTGGTGCAGAGAATTTTTCAGATCAATGAGTGGTGAGAGGAATGGCTTGAGCTAAGAGGGCCTCAGGAAAGAGCTAAATGGTTCTTCTTCCCACCTATATGTGTGCTCCTTAGGGAGTTGGAGGTGTGTTGTAGGATTTCCAACCAATGATTTTGAGGGGCAGCAAGCCCTAGGATGTGGTTTATTCTGCCTGTGTGACAACTAAGGGGTAAAGTCTCTCAAGCTCTTGCTGTCTTGGGTTGTCTTCACCCCTGGGCACACAGCTGGATCAGAAGTGGTGCCTAACCTGTTCTGTATCAGTGAGTGTCAACCCCTATTTTATATCTAAATAAATTCTTGAGAACCTTTACTAGACTCTCATGGATTCATGATACAGAGGTGAGCACAAAGCCCCCCTCTGAGCTAAGAGCTGCCGGAAGACCACTCTCCAGTAGAGGCTACACTTCTAAGAGTATGTGAGCAACACAAATAGTACTTGATGGGTTAAAATAAATACAGTGACACAGTTGGCTGGATTGTGAACAGGGGATGGATCTGGGAGGAACTGGGTGAAAAGGGTGAATACATCATATGAAAATACATCACACATACACACACACACACACACACACACACACACACACACACACACATACAATTTTAAAGTTGGTCTCATAGCCCCACCTCCCATATTGCTTATGGCCATATTGTGTTATCTGCAGTTTCCCCCAACAGCCTGGTCCCAGAGCCATGTCAGCCCCAAATAACACACAGAGACACTGTATTAGATATAAAGTTGTTGGCCTGTTACTAGTGTTTCTTATTGGCTAGCTCTGTCTTAAATATTAACCCATTTATATCAATCTAAGTATTTCCACGTGGTCCTATCTTACTAGAAAGAGGGTCCGGACTTCTTCTCTCAAGTTTCTACATCTTGACTTCCCCTCTACTACATCTCCCAGAATCCTCCTTGTCTCCTAGTCCTGCCTATCTTGCTTTCCTATTGGCCAACAGGGCTTTATTCATTAACCAATAAGAGAAACATAGTTACAGAATGACATCTCCCATCATCTCCTTTTTTCTGTCTAAATAAAAAGGTTTTAACTTTAACATAGTAAAATATATAACAAAACAGTTATCAAATAAGAACTATAGTTAACAATATTTAGTCCATTAACATTTAGCAAGATTTAAAGAAAATATTCCATCATCTATCCTAACTTTGTGAATCTAAAGTCTTATATGTAACTTATCTTTAATCCTAACTAAGGAAAATTATAACCATAACTATCTGTCTTCAACTCCATCTAAGACCACAGGATGATAGTACATAAACTCTAGAAATGACAGAGACAACTTACTGCTTGGTTAGTCACCTGAAGTTCTTTTGTAATGTTCTGTCTTTAGCCTATAGGCCATGGTGTGTCTAATAGACTCCTCAGTAAAGCAGGAAACTTTAAACTGTCCACCTGTATTGGCAGTTTGTCAGTCACTTTTCTCTGTCCTGAAGAATGTCTGGCATACTCTCTCATGAAGCAGGAACTCTGTAGTAATATCCATCTTGTTTCAGCAGTCACTTTTCTGTGGGTCCTGCGTGTACAGTTTATACAACATAAAGTCAAACTGTCCAGACAAAAGCAGTTTCTTGCCCAAATGGCTAGTCTTACCATACTGGAATAAACAGCATAACGAGTTTCTTTGATGTCCATCTTCCTTTCTGACATAGGTAGTGTTGTCAGGAGCAGTTGTGCCTCACTGTTAAGAAAAACCCTAAACCATTTTAAATGCCATATTCTGTAGGTCTTTTAAAGGTTTGAAGAATATTTATCCATCTCAAATATATCTCTGTATATCTAGAAATCCTAACTAACATAAGTTTTCACTATTATAGGTAACTATCTATAATCTGTACTAAATTATACATTACAGTTTTAAATGAACTATATAAACACAAAAGGAGAAATATACATATTACAAAATTGACCAATTGTATCAATAAATGAAAATCTACTCCAAAACAAAGTATTCATTTCTATACCATAATCCCCTTTTTACCTTTTAAGCGATTGGTTGTGAGTGTTAACCATTTATAACCAACCCCAATTAAATGAAAACAAACATTTATAAACAATATTTGGGAATTTGCGTGCAGTTCTTCCCATACTGCTTCCTGCTGGTAGAGGGCGCTGTTTTGGGGATTCTAAGAAGCAAAAATCCTAGCTGTAGTGGTCTGCAAGGCTGCCTTGTCCCAGCAGTTTTGAATGTTGGATCACCTGGGAACACTGTTTCAGGGGGTCTTGCTTGATCAAACCATGTTAGTCTGGAAGGAATCCATAGCTTTTCACTTTCTATGGAAACAAAAGTAGAAATTCTTTTCCCCAGTAACCTGTCCTTAGACTTAAAATTTGAAATCAAAGCATTTTAAAAATATATAAATTGGATTAACCCAGCAGCATTTTTTTTAATAGTTGTTGCTATTTTCTCAGCAGTCAAACAATACAAAGACAACACAATACCATACAGTATCCAAACTCTGTGCATTTTCCATCTTTGTGTAGCTTTTTCACTACTATATTTCTTCTACTTTTATTGTATTTTTTTTTCATTTTTTGAGACAGGGTTTCTCTGTGTAACTTTTGCCTGTCCTGGTATTAACTCTGTATACCAGGTTTGCTTTGAAATCACAGAGATCTGCTTGCCTCTGCCTCCTGAGTTCTGGAATTAAAGGCGTGTGCCACCACACCCAGTTACTCTCTTTCTTTGAATTTTTTAAAAAACCACTTTATCCTGTTTTTTTCTCTCTCAAGCCTAAGTATATTTTAAACACACTGTAAACCTTTAGAGGTTTTTCTTTATTTGAATCTATCTTTTCTGTAAATCTTTATCTTTTTCTGGCCACAAGTCTTTTATTTGCTAAATTACTAAAATGAAAGCCACAGCTGTTTTAGCTGCCATCTATCCAAGATGGCAGCAGTAAGTTTACCACCAGCACTGAGAGCTCTGCTCACTGCCTTGGTCTACACTGCCATCAAGCAGCATGCTGCCGGCTTGGAGATGTCATCACTGCCACTGCCAGCTCTTGTATACACCATTTAGTTGTTAGCAAGGTTTGCAGTTTATGCCAAGTCAAGAAACCTCCCTTAAAAGAGCTTCCCAAATCTCTGCTTGTCTCTAGCAAAACAGAGCCCAAGCAAGAAAAATGCTGCTAGCATAACTTGTTTGTCTCTGTTATTTTGTTTTTAAAATCCTTTCTTAAGCTTTTGTTAAGTTTTAAGTGGAAGTTCTTAATACCCACATTGTAGGTTGCTACAATCAGTTTTCCCGCCAGCCTGGTCCCACTGCTGCATCAGCACCAAATAACACTGTATAGATATAAAGCTGTTGGCCTGTTACTAGTGTTTCTTATTGGCTAGCTCTGCCTTAAATATTAACCCATTTCTATTAATCTAAGTATTTCCACATGGTCTTATCATACCAGAGAGAGGGTCTGGACATCTTCCCCTACATCTTGACTCCCTTTTACTACATCTCCTAGAATCTCCTTGTCTCCTAGCCCCGCCTATGTTGCCTTCCTATTTGCCAACAGTGCTTTATTCATTAACCAATAAGAGAAACATATTTACAGAATAACATCTCCCATCACCCAAGGGCCCAGCTGTGGAATTTACTTAGGGTAGAGTTTGACCTGTAGGATGAGGATATCCAGGTTCTTTGGCCCCTAATTGTATCCTCACTCCATGATGAATATTTATTTTATTTATTGTGTATATAGTGTTCTGTCTGCATGCTTGCCTGCATGCCAGAAGAGGGCATTAGATCTTATTGTAGATGCTTATGAATCACCATGTGGTTACTGGAAATTGAACTCAGGACCTCTTGAAGAGCAATGAAAGGTCTTAATCTCTGAGTCATCTCTCCAGCCCCCATGATAAACATTTGAAGATGCCCACAGATAAGGTAGACTGAGGTGTCTTAAGATCTAGCTTGGCTTCCTAGCCTATAAGCCTTGATCTTTTACTCAAGATGCTGTTAGGCTCCTGGCAGGCTTCTCTGGAAGGTTATTGGTAAGGCTAGACTCTGACAATTGTGAGCTCAGATGGATGTCTGCTAAGGAGAGCATTGTGGGAACAGGGCAGTTGGGTGGTCTTTTTAGTGTTATGTGACTGCTGCTGGGTATATGCAAGTCTTATCTGCATGTTTTTCAACAGTGACAATGCACTGTGGTGTGCTCTTCTCTTGATCATATTTTGAAAACACTAAACTAACCATCTGACTTCTGCAATAAAGCCTGGGTGGGTGGGGAAACACTGTTGAAATCTGTAGCAAGATCTGGGAGGAGAAATAGCTGAACAACACACCTGTGCATACAGTTGTGGAAGGGATTCTTTGTAATGAGTCTTTCTCTGTTCCACCAGACACTCCCAAATAATTATACAGAGACTTATTATCAATTATAAAAGCCTGGCCCATTGCTTAGGCTTGTTCCTAACTAGTTCTTATAACTTAAATTAGCCCATTTCTACTAGCTACATGCTGCCATGTGGCTCATGGCTTGTAAGCTCCTCTCCATTTGGCTTGTGACCCCCTGGCACTTCTGCCTTTCTTCTTCCCAGCATCCTCAGTACCTGGAAATCCTGCTTACCTACTGGCCATTTAGCTTTTAGCAGCACATCTTCACCATGTACAAAAAGATAATTCCACAACAATCTTTTATTGTTTAGTTTATAATGTATGCTGTTTGCAGAAGCACAGTACCAATACAGAGAAGCACACAGCTCAGTGAGTGCCCCCTAAATTGCCTGTGTATTCAGCATCTAATCAAGAAATGGAATTTCATTAGGCCCTCAGAAATAAATTCAGGATTCCTCCAAACGGCAGAAAAACTGATCAATTCAGTTTTTAGTTGTTTCTTTGTTGGAACATTGAGGATGGAGACATAGATGGATGGCTAAACATGTTAGGGCAGTTAGAGGTCAAACTTGGACCTTAAAAAATCTGGTAATACCATGTCATGGAGATGCCGTGTCTCCCTGAAGCTCCATTATCATGGGGTCAAGCCTTTGATAAATGAGCTTTGGGTGACATACGAGATTCAGACCATACCAGATTAGATCAGATAGCTTTCACCTCAGGCACTCTGGGTGTGTGTGTGTGTGTGTGTGTGTGTGTGTGTGTGATGTGTTTGTGTGTGGTGTATTTGTGAGTGTGGTGTGTGTGTGCGTGTGTGTGGTATGTATTTAATGTAGGTGTGTAGTATATTTGTGTGTGATGTGTGTGTATGGTGTGTGGTGTTTGTGTGTGTGTGTGTGTGTGTGTGTGTGGTGTGTATATGTGTGTATGGTGTGTGTGTGTGTGTGTGTGTGTGTTCTCTCTTCTTCAGCACTAGGGATCTCACCCAGAGCCCTGCAGCATGGTTGACAAGTTCTCAACCAACCACTCAGCCATGTTTGCAGCCCTGAGAACTTTAAAGCTGAGCTCTCTGCCCAGCAGTGTTGGGTTCGCGCTGGCCTGGGGTAACTCACATCAGGGGTGGGATCAGTCCCCTCACATGAGCAGGCGAGCACCTGCTCTGCAGCTTCTGTGGGCGGGTGAATGGCCCTCGTCATGGTCATCAGTAGAATCATGGGGGAGGGGCTTATTCTTCACTGTTCACTTTTTAATGATTTTGGTAAATATCTACAGACATGGCAGAAGACATGCCCCTCAAACAATTTTAGGCACACAGTTAATGGCAGGAAGTTGTGTGCCCATCACTACCCTCTGTCTCCAAATGCTTTCATATTCCCAAGGAAAGTCCACACGTATCAAACAATGATGCTTTCTTAGGGTTTCTGCTGCTGTGAGGAGACATCACAGCCATGGCAGCTCTTATAAAGGAAAACATTTAACTGAGGTGCTGGCTTAGTTTCAGAGGTTCAGTCCATTATCACCGTGGCAGGGAGCGTGGCAGAGTGCAGACAGACATGGTGCTGACTACATCTTGATCAGAAGGCACCAGGAAGTCAACCCAGCACTGGGAGAAGTTTTAGAACTCAAAGCCCACCTCCACAGTGACACCCTTCTTCCAACAAGGCCACCCCTTCACTCCCTTTGGGGACCATTTTCTTCAGAACCACCACCGATGTCTATCCCCATCTTCCCCAAGCTCCCAGTGACCAACATTCTATTTTTTTGTCTCCACAAACTTGACTGATTTAGGGATCCTTTGTAACTGTCATGGTGGTTCAAGTCTGCAATCCTAACACCTTGGAGGCTGAGACAGGAGGGCCTCTGTGAGTTCAAGATCAGCTGGGCTATGGTGTGAGACCCCCTCCTCAAGAAAAATAATTGAACTGGGTATGGTGCATGCCTTTAATCCCAGCACTCAGGAGGCAGAGGTAGGCGGATCTCTGTGAGTTTGAGGCCAGCCTGCTCTACAGAGAGAGTTCCAGGACAGCCAGGGCTACATAGAGACACTCTTTTCCCAAAAAGCAAGCAAACAAACAAAAACAGAAAAATAATTGGAATCCTATGGAAGTTATCCTTTTGTGTCCTTAGGAGAAGTCTAAAAACAAAAGGACAATCAAATGAGAATTTTGGATGGTGAATCCTGAGCACTGGTGGTATTGTTACAAGTTCTGGTGATTCTAATGGACATCCATGGAAACAAGTGCTTTGCATCTGACTTACTTCCCTGAGCCCCTCCCTATCACAAACACATCCCAGCACCTGCTAACAGGTCTCCCTTCACGTGTGTCAGTAAGTGTGTGTTATAGCAACACGGTTGTGATTTGATGGCATAAACCAGGCCTGTGATTTGGACACTTCCTCTCTACTTGCTAGTTAGGAGACTGTGGAACCTCTAAGAGGTTTGCTTAACTGGCAAAAGCAGGGGGCCAGGCCATGAAGGGTCTACCAGTCTGTCTGTTCCCTGGCTCACCACAAGGCGAACAGCCTCTGCCACACACTCCTGCAACTGAGAAATGAGTTGTTGGCTCAGCCCTGCTCCTCCACTGTGGGCTGAGCCCCCTGGAACCTGGAAGCAAAATAAATCCTTTAAGATGCGCCTGTCAGAAATTATGAAAGAGCGATTTGAAAGTAAATCATATGAACAGCTCCATGGTAACAAAATCCTGTCTTCCCCAGCATGGGATTCGATAATCAAGTGACATGGAATGGGTCTTAGACAAAAGGAGTCCCTTCTCAAAAAGTCCTTCATGGATGTAACTATGTGTGTGTGTCTATGCACCTGTGTAGGAGTGCCCTAGAGGACCAGAAAAGGGTGTCAGATCCCCCAAGATGACGTTGCTGGCAGTTGTGAACAGGTGGGTGCGAGGGACCAACTCAGGTCCTCTTCATTGGGCCATTTCTCCTGTCCCCCTGCTGAGGGATTTGAAGAAGAGAAATAGTTACACTATGCCTGGCAGCGGCTGGCAGTAGTAGAGGCAGCCCACCACTCTGTGAAAGCCCCTTTGTCCTTTCCCCGCCTCTCTGTGGACAGCTGGAGCATGGGGTAAGCCAGGTCTGCAGCGGTAGCCCCCTGGTACAGAATCTGAACTCTCAACCCAGCACACTTCAGTCAGGAACGTTCTACGATGACTGAAACCCACATCGCTTAGAGGCCCCGCCCTGGGAGTGGCTCAGACATCCGCGATGAGGAGATTCTTGCATGTGGGTGGCAGGGCCAGGCTGCTGGAGGTCTGAGAACCTCTTGTGAGGCTTTTGACGACAGCCAGTGAAGGTGTGCGTGCTTCCTCTGCTGGCTCTGGTCCGGTCGGACTCAACACACAAAAGCCATGGGATCCCTTGAGGGACACCTACTGCCGGGACTAGGCTTCTTTCTCTACTCATTGTACTACTCGGTGCTAACATCCTTGGCCCTGCTACGGGAGCAGAAGGCCCTCAAGCACCCCATGCTCCTGAGGAAGCTGTGGGGACACAAGCTGTTTTGGCAGGTATCGTATGAAGCGCTAGTGAAGGTGCTTGTCCCCTTCTTTGGCATTATCGGTGAATTCTTCTACCCCCTAGGGTTAAATCGTCTGCAGATGATAGACTGGAAGGACCCTCGGCGGCCATTTGTTTTCAAGGACAACTGGCAGCATGCAACTATGTTTGGGTTCTTTGTTCTCAGTGGCGTGGTGGATATAGTGAGCCAGTCACGGCTGTCACATTGGGGTGTGAAGCTGGAACGCGCAGCCGAAGCCCTGGCTTTCTATGTGGTGATACTGCTAATGGCAACCCACATCGAGAACAAAAGCTCCATGGAGATCCGAGTGCATCTTCTGTTAATGGTGCCATCCATCTTGCTTGCTCTGGTGATCACTGTGGAGATCTGGGTCCCCAACCATCCCCCACTCTGGATCCTCAAGTGTTGGCTGGGGCTGGTGTTCAGCAACTGGATGTTTCAGATCTGTGAGATGTATGTGCCTCCCACTGGACAGCCCTGGCGGTCAGACAGCCCTACAGACCATGCATTCCTAACTGTCTTCTTCTGCTGGTACATGGCCTTGGCGGCTGCCATGTTCATCACCATCTATGGCCTCTGCAGCCTCTGGCACTGTCGCTATTCTTCATGGAAAAAGACTCCTGGTGCTAGGTACCAGCGGTGCCGGATGGAGTCCACTGGTGAAGAGCTAGAAAAGCTCAGGGCGGAAGCCCTGCCACAGGACGGAGTAGTGTAGGCACACAAGCTGTCCGGAGTGCCGAATGCACGATCTGAAACCCACATCGTAGCTTTCTACCCCAGGACTAGCTTCTCCACCCTAAATAAAACTTCTAGCTCCAAAGATGACTTCTTGGTTGTCACTCTGTTCCATCCAGGTCAGTGTCTTACCTGTTTCCTTATCTATATGGTTTCTGGTCATTCAAATGCAAAGATCAAAGCAGCACTTTACTGTAATAGCTTTGGGTAGCTTTTCTTATAGAAGAAAACAAACTTAAATTGAGTCTACTGACTACTGAGAAGGGATGAGGAACTTGGTCACAATGAGGAGGGGTCAGGCAGTTTACCAAGGGCTCAGGCCAAGGAGCAAGAAGAGTCTGGGGGGAAATTCTTGGAAGTGGTTGTAATAAGGTGATTAAAACACAGTTTTAGGGCTGGTGAGATGGCTCAGTGGGTAGAGCCACCTGATGCAAACCTGAGGACTGAGATCTGTCCTTGGGACCCACAGCGTGGGAGGAGAGACCCGACACTTGAAAGTTGTCATCTGACAATTCTGTGGCACATGTGCCACCACACACACACACACACTAAAAGTGATAAGATGTAATTAAAATGTTTAAGCAAATTTAAGCACTGGGGATTGTGTGCCTGGGGCTCTGGGTTCAGTCTCTAGCCATACAAAATAAAAAAGCAATAATAATAATAATAATAATAATAATAATAATAATTTGAAGTGATACAAATCAACTTATTCCAATCCCTCCAGAAAGTCTATTGTGTGCACTATACCCTGTGTGAGTGCTTCTGGGGAGAAACCGAAGGGAAACATGGATCTTCCTTGAGAATGGGGATGGGGGGAATAGCTGTGAAGTGTGGTGGGTACCAATGATCTCTGTGGACATCTCCAAATGAGATGCAGACACCCGACATCTGAAGTCTGAAGCATGGCAGGGTGGGGGGAGGCAGGCATGTGGAGAAAGGAGAGACATGGACACCATGAGGCTGCTGCATTTACTGTCTCCACACAGCCATGGATGCTCTCCTTGAAGGACTGAAAGCTACTAGAAGCACAGAGGTTTGCAGATAGCAGACAGGAAAGCCGTTTTTAAATGCCACAGGCACCCTGAAAAGAAATGGTGATATGCAGTGTATAGATAACATTCTCCGGAGGTCAGTGGAGACTGCTGTGGAGTGTGCAGGCTGATGCCAGCAGAGGCTGATCCCCTGAATGAAACAGCAGGATCCAGGCCTCCTGACCCCCACCCCAAACCTTCTCCCCCTAGTGTAGCAGTAACCAACCCAAGTACAAACCATTTTCTACCCCAAAATCCCAGAGGCGCGGAACCTGATTCTGAGACTAAGAAAACTAAAGCTTTGAAGGTCCCCGTGAGCCTGGGGTGGTGTTCATATTATCACTGATAATCTGTGTATCACAGAACATTCACCAAAGTAAGGATTTGAATTTCTCTCTCTCTAAAAACTGTTCTCCAAGGTGCACAAACTATGTTCTCCGAAGAACAACCTGGCTCTGCCTCACCCCACAGACTTAGCACGGGTGTGCTGTCAGGACACGTCAGACAAACCCATCTCTTCTGGATTGACAGCACACATTCTTCCTGAGAGGGCAGTGTTAAAACTTGTCCACATGCAGCCTGAAAGTAAAGGCTTAGGATGTGAATTGTGTTACACACAAGTTGAGAGTCACTTGCTAAAGTACAGTTCCTAGACCAACAAATATAAAGGAGGGACTGGGGTGGGGAGAAGCTAAGGGGTACTGTGCTTACTTGGTATGTTAGGAGGCCCAGGGTTATAGCACCACCCTGGCACCACACAAACAAACATGAGTGTTAGCAGATCCTAATCACGGTTTAGAAAATGGATTAGAGTTAAGAGAAGATGGATCAGGGCAGGAGGCAGGCATAATTTATACAGATTGACTACTTATGTCTCTGTGCTTGGGTTTGTCTGCATATCTGGACCTTGTAGAGTGAATTGGTCACCAATCTCTAAAGAAAACAGGATGTTGAAATAGACCGACAGACAGATGGACAGACAGACAGCAAAGTGTGGCATGTCCAAAATCTGTAGGACAAGACAGTAGGATGGAGGCCGAGTTCCTCAGTTTTGTACAAATAGAGATCTCTCAGGGGGCATTTGTCTTTTCTAGGACCTTCAGTGGCTGCATGAATGAAGCCTGTGATCAATGAAAAGGTTGATCTTCTCATTCAAGTGCTGTTTGAAATGTTAATAGAAAAATACCATCGCAGTGACATCCACAAGGATATGTGACCGGACATAACAACTGGATAATATGGCCTAGCCTAGATGACATAAAACCAACTGTCATACCCAGAATATCAGAACATCACCACTCACTTGGACATGATTTTTAACTTACAATTTTTGGAGATTTTCCAAAATAACATTACTAATTTCATTTTAGCTGAATGTCATCATTAAGGCTCTGATTAGTATGTTAACATACATGTAATCTATCCTGAACTTTGGTTACAAGCTTCATCTAGTGGGGGAAGGGTTCATAGATAAGTGACAGTTACCTTTTTGCATGATTTCTTGACACAGGGTTTCTCTGTGTAACAGGTGTGGCGGGAACTCACTCGGTAGATCAGACTGATTTCCAACTCATAGAGATCACCTGCCTCTGACTCCTGAGTGTTGTGATTAAAGGCGTGTGCCACCATGCCCATCTGGTGACAGCTACCTTTAAAGACTAAAAATCAACGTTCAAGAGATTTTTAAAAATTATTAATGTGCTGTGCACACATAAATTTGTTACTATACATTTTACATTTCAGACATCTTAGAAAATGTTGAAAAGTGTTTTGAAATTTGGCAAATGCCATAATCCCAAACTAATTATTGCCCAGAGGCTAGATGGGTGGATGGCAGGGCTTTCATGCCAATGACTCAAATCATGCTTGGTGACTAAGTCAAGATAAGTCAAGAGGCTTAGAGGCAAAGATGGCAAAGGTGAAGAAACCAAGAGTGGGAATCTAGTGTTGTGGGAAGGGAATTGAGAAAGCTTGACCACAATATGAGGAAGTGACAGCCCTGGGTTGGGGAATCCTGGAGTCTTTGTCCTCAGTCAATTCTTAGAGGTCACTTTTTGGCATCAAGAAGCATAAGAAGGAAAGCACTAGGGATAGGATGACCTTCAGGAGGGGAAATGTTCCGGGTTAAGCAGGGAGTGTACCACTCAGAAGCAGCTGTGGTGATTCATACCTGTAATGGCAGCAGCACTCAGAGGATCGGCAGCTGAGCTACTCTGGGCTACAGGAGCCCCTGTTCCAAAAATAGCAAATGAGAGCCAGGGAGATGGCTCAGTGTGCTCTGCAAGCATGGGGCCTGGGAACCCTCAGCATGTAGGCACAGGGACACGGCTGTGTATCCCTGTCACCCCAGCATTTGGGGCAAAGACATCAGACCTCACTGTCCAGACAGCCAGCAGAAATGGTGAGTTTCTGGTTAAGTGTCCTGCTTCAGGACAATAATGTGGAGAGGGTTAGAAGAAACCCACGGGCACACACAGGTACACACACACACACACACACACACACACACACACACACACACACACACACACACAGTAAAAACTGAGACCAGTTAAATTTAACAACGTACACTGGAAACAAAGATGCTAGAGCCAGGCAGCATCCCAGACCAAAGACATTCTAGAATGACTCCTCCCACCACAGGCTATATTTATTGCAGAGATGACATACAGAAACAACCTGACTAGGGACTTGGGTTCAGTCAGCCTGCCCTGCAAGTCTGAGAACATGCACAGAGAAGCCAAGTATGACCACACGTACCTGTAATCCCAGAATTGCAGGGACAGAGAAGTGGATTCCTAGAGCTAACTGGTCAGGGAATCTAGCCAATTGGCACACTTTGGATTAAGTGAAAGACCCCATCTCAAAAGCTTACTTGTGGAGAATAAGAAGGACGCCTGACGTTAACCTCTAGCCTCTACATGCATAGACACATATGTGTGTAAGGATAGATCCACAAGAACACACCCACACAATCACATACATATTTTATATACGTGTTATAAACACCCTCTCTCCCTTCTCACCCCACAAGAAGGCAACAGCCTCATTGACTGCAGTTGTCACTTACTTCATATGGTCATATTTTAAACATTCTTTTACATTTACTTATGGGCTTGTGTCTGTGTGTGCATAGACATGTACACACACACATATATGCAGAAAAATGCCATGGTGTGCACATGAAGGACAGAGGATGACTTTGGGGGGGGGCGAGGTTCCTGGGAATCAGTTCTCTCTTTCCACTTTGTGGGTTCCAGGGTTGAACTCAGGTCATCAGGCTTGGTGGCAGGCACTTTTACCCACTAAGCCATAACATAGGCCCCATATATAGACATATTCAGGTAGCTTTTGGTCTCTGAGTGGCTGGAAGTTAGGTGCTATTATTGGCTAAGATCAAGTTACTTGGTTTCAGACTTAGAGTCAGGTTGCTATAATTTGTATATAGGCCAGCTCTTTTAAAGGTCAGATTCATTTGGGTTTATCATACCTATCCATGACAGTTAATTTGTAACTCAACTGGGTTTGGAGGTCCTAGGAGACACACTTCTAGGCATGTCCAAGCGGGTATTTCTGAGAGAGATTTGAAGCAGAGTGTAGACTTATCCTGACTTCAGGCAGCACCATCTGGTGAACGGAAGCCCTGGACTGACTAAAACAGAGGGGAAAACGGAAAGAATGAACAGCTGCATGTGCCTCCTTTCTAACTCTGAACAACTGTGACCAGCCACCTCATGCTCCCACCACCTTTGCCTTCCCTGCAATGGCGGGCTTGTGTCCTCTCAAACTGTGAGCCAAGACAAATCCTTCCTCCCTTCAGTTGCTTCATCAGGTATTTTTGTCACAACAATGAAAAAAGTAAATAATACATTGCCCCACAGAGGTATCAAGGGAAATAGATGAGGCACTTCATTTACACATTTATATTTAGAAATCATGTTGCACAATTGGTTCAATAAATGTTAGGTTGAGAGATGGAATATACAAGTGGGCAATGTTGGCCAGACTCTTTACAAAACAGAACTATTATTTGAAATCTGCAGCAACCCAACCCAGTAAGTTACCTGCTACCTGCTGAGCTAGGAGTTAACCCTCTACTCACAGGAAATCAGCTTACTACCAACAGCTGCCAGCCCAGACAGTCTGTGAGCTACCTAAGTGGGCCAGGAAGTCAGTGGGCTCTCTAAATTCTAGACAAGCTGTAGACGTTAGTTAGCTATTTCGGTCAATTAGTCCAGAAAGCCAAACAATAATGCCTGCACCAACTGGCCCCAAATGGCAAGGACCTGATTAATAAGACCTATCAGCTTTCCAATTTTTGCTTCATTTTCAATTACAGACCAAGCACACAAAATCAAATGTACACCCTGGCCAGTCACATAGGGTGCCGTGCACCCTAGTCAGACCATTTCCAGGTTCCCCAACAGACTCAATCAGGGCACAGCGAAGCTCTGTTTGCGTTTTCACCTCTCCATGGACTTTGTAGTCTCTGCATAAACACAGGCTGACCTGAAGGTGGCTGCCTCCCTGGCAAGTCAAGAATAGCCTTTGCCTGTTCCCATTTGATTGGTCTCTGTTTATAGCCTCTATCAATTGATAGTCTGTTCCTCCAAGTAGTTACTCCATATTTACAAAACACCTTTTGCAGATCAGGTTCCATGATGGGCTCTGAGAATAAGGAAGTGACTTGAATGCAAGCTTCATGCAGTTCAATGGGAGGAGGCAGCTATTGAACAGTAAGCCTCAGTAATGTTTGCAAGCCGATAGTTGAACGGTCTGGAGGTTAGAGAAGGGAACATGCAGAGAGGAAGGTGTGAGGCCATAAGCAAGTGTATAGCTGTTCAATCCACAGAGATGGGATTGAACCAGGAAATACCATGCAGGGCTGAGAGCTCAGAGCAGAACTCTGGCAGGCATCACCTTTGCCCCGGGAGAGGAAGAGACATCTGTGAGACAGATCAAGAAAGAGCAGCCAGAGAAGAAGCCAAGAGCATGTTGTAAGACAGCAGCCAGACACGGACATGTCCATCAAGGTTCTCACAAAGCCTCCCTTCTTACTGTCCCACCCTTCTCTTTTTCCCCTCCCGGATAAAGATGGCTTCAGGATTAAGGAGGAGCAGCTCTCAAATGAGTGGAACTGGTTTTACCTTTTCCTGTAGAGCTGCCTAATTTACAGCAACAAGGTGGTATTAGTCAAATAATAGACCAGATGATGAAAGAAAATGGAGAAGAAAGGAACATTCTTGCGACAAACACTTCCCACTAAGTCATACCCAGATCTGGATTGCCACCTACATCTTGGTATGGTAGGACATAAGTTCATTCCTGGATCACACGGAACATTACAGTGAGTATGCTAGGTAGAAAATGGAGTCAAACCAGTCTCCTTACTGGCCTGTGAAGACTACCACACCATTGACTGTCCCCCACCCATCACCTACCTGAATTCCCATGGCTCCCCCATCCTGACTCTCCCTACTGCTGTGCAATGCCTTCTGGTAAACCTCTTTCCTCATTACTGAAGATGTCCCATGCAAACAGAGCTCTTTCCTCCATCTGTAATTCCTGGGTGACAGAAAGCACTACTAGTGTTGTTCCTCCTCTTGGGGTACCTGACCATCCCTGGCCCCTGGTGAAACAGCCCCTCCCCCCTGCAAACCATCTCTCTGAGGATGCAAGAGCAGGGTATCTCTGAGAGTTGCAACCGCGTTGTTCTCAGTCTTGCAACTCAAACTCCCAGGAGTGAAAGCTGCAGGACAGGGAGAGACTTGATTTTCATTTCCTTTTTGAGGGGGTGGGGAGTTACTTTTACTTTTCTTATCATATACAAGAGAAAACATACCAGCAAGCAATGAGCTTCATTTTTTTTCCAATTATTATTATTATTTTTTTTTTTTTTTTGAGGGTCCTATGTAGGCGGCTAGCCTTCAGGCTGGCTTATGTTGGCTGAGACAATCAAACCCGGGGCCTCGTGAATGCTAAGCAAACACTATACCAACATAGCCACAGCCCTAGTCTTCTTTAAAAAAAAAATAGAAATCAGACTTTAAAGTGTAGCCAGGTGATGTGGCATACTACTGTAATCCCAGCACTTAGGCTAAGGCAGGAGTATGACAAGCTTAAGGCCAGCTGAAGAAACCTTTTGCTGGTAAACAATGCCAGAACTCAGCTCTGTCAGGCTGTCCTTGGCTTTATCCTGTGCTCCACCATTTTCTTGTTAAAGAGGGCATCGGTCCTGAGAATGAATGGCTGTAGCCCAGGCCCTCCCGCCAGGACCTCTGCCGGGAAGGATCAGCTAAGGGTGAGGTCCTGCTCGGGTCTTAAGGTGTGAGCTGCTATCCAAGAGAGAAGTGTGTTCCACCCAGCCACAAGATGGACCACACCTCTAGATAAGTTTTGACAGGATGGCAGTTTAATTACATGAAGTCTACCTTGCTTTTCCTCCTGGAGTGGCGCCAAGGACCTGAGATCCCGACCTGCTCAGCCCTTGGGAGGCAGAGGACCCACCGTGGAAGGAAGTGTTCCACTATCCACCTGAGGGCCGAGGATATACGTCCTTCCTCTGTGTCTTTGTGGACAAAGGCTCACATGCCCAACTTGAGAGGAAGGAGGAAAACAAATGGGTGGCTTAACTGTTGGCTTCAGTGTTTAGGAGATGCAATGGTTATGCACTTCTAAGCTCTTGGAAGGCATGAAAGGACAAACTGAGGTCCCTGCGCTTGAGGAGTTAGGGCAAAAAAATGGTTTGATGGTGAGTTGGTGGATTTACTAAATCACGTTAACACACAGTCCTGAATCTTAACTACCTCCTCCTACACACTGTTCAACGCTCCAATTCCCTGACAAATTCACCAAAGAGCAGCATGTAGCATGGAGATACAGAGTGATCACGGATGTGAAGGTTACATGGATGGAAAGTGAAGCCTTCCTTGGCAGCTCTGTTCTTCCATGCATAAAATCACATCGTCCTTAACCCCTGGAACTGTGCACCGTCCTGTGCCTTCACCTCCTTAGCCTGTAAGTTGTGGAAACAAAGACAGGATGGCAGTTTAATCACTCAAGGTCACAAAGCCACTTTTGTGCATTTGTGCTGTCTAACAGGCAGTTCCTGGCAGGTTGCCTGAGACACCAGACACGCAGACAGAAGCAAATGATAGGGATATGTGAATGCACTAAATGGGAGCAATGAGATGCATTGACCGAAAACAGTGCTCAACATACAGTGCAAAAGGCACCGAACCAAGAGAATAGGGTGGACTTGCAGCTGGCCCCTGTCTGCCATTTCCATATTTAGTATGTGGACAATTCAGAGAGAGGGATGGTCTATTTGACACTAAGCAATCACTTGAGGGTGTCTGTATGCAAAGCCAGCAGTTACTTAGGGTCCATCTGCAAACAACAACACATCTTGATTTACCTACAGACAGATCATGATCAGATAATTTTTTATTATTTATTTAAGAACATGATCTTTAATATTTATTGCAAGGAAAGAGGACCATATCATGGGGAAGAGAAGTGAGGGGTTATTAGGACTAGTTACAGGGCTGAGTTTTTATTGTCAGGAGATTTAGGGAAGCAGTGCTTTGCTTTGGGTCAGGTGACTGGAGTAGTGTAGATGGAGGTTCTGTCCTACCAGGTCCCACAGCCCTTTAGTACCAAATAAATACTCAGAGGCTTGTATTAATCATAAACTGTTTGGCCGATGGCTCAGGCTTCTTATTGTCTAGCTCTCTCTTAATTACTAACCCATTTCTATTAATCTATGTATTTCTACAAGGTCTTGGGCTTACCAGTGATGCCCGGTTGCCTTTCTTTCTTGGCAGTGACATGGTGACTCTCTGACAGTTCCTCTCTGCCTCCTCTCCCCAGAATTCCCCTCATCTGGTAGCCCTGCCTATACTGCATGCCTGGCTACTGGCCAATCAGTGTATTACTCATCAACTAATAAGAGAAACATATATACAAAAGGATATCCCCCATCAGAGTAGTTCTGTGGCTGGGATCTTTGAGAACAAAAGTTAAATTCAGGAGCCTGTTTATGTTTTCACTCTCCTAAGAAAGTATGTTTGATCCATCTGCACTGGATGTTCTTGGTCTTGTGGGTGGGAGTTTGTGGGCTGGAAATATGTCAGGATGTATGCTCACCTCTAACTGGATGTAGATGGGAGTGGGGTGGTGATGGCGGTGGTATGTAGGTAGGAAATATGTCAGGATATATGCTTGCCCCTGATTGGATATATCGGGAAATACTGTGACCTTGTGAGTTGCCTTTCTACGCCTCTGCAAGGCATGACTCATGGCCATTTTCTGGAAACCCAGAGATGGACCTGGCCAGAGAATCCATTAATCTGGCCAGTATTTAATTAAAGCTTGCTTAAAATTTGGCTTTAAATTGTTAACTGGTGGGATTAACAATCTACTACATGCAATCCAGAAGATGGAAGACTGGAGCAAGACCATAGCAACAACCTTAAACCAACAGTAGCCACTCATATTGGCCAAGACAAGGGACACCACCGTCCCTGAGGCCTTGCCTATGTCCAGAGCTTGAGAAGAGCTCTTTGTGTGCTAGGCTGTCACCAGCACAGAGGACTTCTCTAATGTTAGCTCTCTGTGAGCTTGCTTGTATGTGAGAAACAAGAAAACATTGGAGCCTTTTGAGTACCTGGCCCACACCCATAAGGCAGCAGCTGTCATTATCCATAGCCTAACTGATTACAAAAGAAGAAATAAAATGATGTGACCTTCCCATGGCAGTGATCCAGACAGTTGTCCCAGGACAGTACAGCAGTGGTCACATGGTTGCTTGACTTCATCTGTACTTAAAAACAATAATATGGAAGAATGAAGATTGAGAGATAGAGGTTTGGGACATCAGAGTTAAAATTAATTTAAAGATCTTTAATGACACACTAGGATCATTAGCATATGATAAGAGAAAGGAAAAATGACCCTAAGGGAATCTGGTATCATGCCAAGCAAATTACAGGCTACCATAAAAGGAAACTAAGATCTGTGTTCTGAATACAGCAAGGGACTTATTGCTAAGGTCCTGCTGACATTCTCTGTATATGATATGGAATAAGGTAATGATTAAATCCATCTCCTGCACTAATGTTTATTTAAAGGATGTATCTAGGTACTTCGAAGGTCTTGAAGACAATATTCAATGGCCTTAAGATAATTCATCTTTTACTACAGATGGATTTGCTCTGAGCACTGCTCAAGTCCCACTCAAGTCTGAGTCTAGCTGAAGTAGCCTGGAGGGGCTAAGACAGTTATTCTGAGATAAGGATAATGTGTGGAATGCACTGAGCTCAGGGTGCCCTGTAAGTAGGCACTGCCATCCCACTCACTGGGACAGAGAGAAGCCTGGTACCTGTGTGGGTCTCCTGGGTTGCTCTGGGAGCATTTGACTGAGCAGAAGAGCAGTAGCACTTCTGTAGGCATTGGGTAAAGGGAATGGGCCTAGAAGGAACTGGATTAGCTTGCTCACTTGGCTGTATAGTTTGACAGCATGTTTCAATGGTAGTACAGACCTCCTGAACAACAGACTTTCATTTGTTTACTAATCATACATTTGACATGGCTCCATTCTGAGCCATGCTTGTTTTATTATGGCCATTTATGTCATTTGTCTTATCAAGTAGAGACTAGAGGCTGGAAGAAACTGTGAACTAAGAGGAGAGCAGATCTTAGATTAGGCTCTCAGAGCGGAACTGCTCCCCCAAATGTGCCAGAGTAATAGTGACAATCTCAAGCACAGCAAAGAATCCACTCCCCTCAAAAAAAGGTAACATGCAGTTTTCACAAAATGCTTTTCTTTGCATTGGAATAAACAGCTGTTTTTTGTTTATTTGTTTGTTTTTGGGGTTTTTTTTTTCTGCTTTTGTTTTTGAAACAGGGGGTCTCTGTACTCACTTCTGACTGTCCTGGAACTCCATCTGTAAAGCTGGTTGTCCTGGAACTCCCAGAAATCCACCTGCCTTTGCCTCCCGAGTGCTGGGATTAAAGCACCATACCTAGCCTCAATGTTCATTATTTTAGTAATATGAAAGCCCATTTGGCCAACAAATCTTACTTGAGACTAAACGTCAGGAGCAACCTAACAACGCTGGAGAAGGAATTCCTCTTTTAACAACGTGGGTTTTAGCAGGTACAAGTGCTCCCCAAGCCTTTGTGTGCGTCGACATTACTGTTGAAAGTGTGGAAACTTACTTTCCTTCTCTGTCCCCACCGTACAGACTCTCCCATCAGCTCTCCCAGGGATACATCATGCCCAACTAAGCGGCTGACACACAACAGTTTTTATAGAACAGCATCATCGGAATTCAACACAATAAAGATTATTCTATTAATTTTTGTTAGTCATGCTAATAACGTCTCATTCTTGATACTTTGAGTTTTTTCTACAATATTAGTTTGTCACTGAAAGACCCCCCACCATGCATTTCTCCTGCTTGAGCTGCTTTTGCAAAGGGTCAAGGTGGGGACAAGTACAAGAGGGAACAGAGGGTCCTTGAAGCGTCTGCGAGTCAGCAGAATGTTATCTGGGAACAGAGGGTCCCTGAAGCGTCTTATTGTAACCACCAGAGTGCTGAAATAGTCATAAGTAAATTCCTTGTACCTGATCCAAACATCAACTCTGCCCCAGGCTGACCCCAACCACTTTATTTGAATGAACCAATGAAATCCCTGTAACCATGCATCTGCTTCTGTGAGCCCGCTTTTTGCTGCCCAAACCATATATAATCCTCTGAAGTTTTGTCCTGGAGCGCTCAGTCTCCCAAAAGACTGAAGCGCCCACAGGTACCTATGTAAGCAATAAATAGCCTCTTGCGCTTGCATCTAATGGTCTCTGTATTGTCTCTCGGAGAAAGGGGTCCAAGGTTAACGGGGTCTTTCAGTCACTAATCTTATAGACTTCAGGGCTTATCGCTCTTCTGAGACAGATAAACAAACCATACTTTGTAGAGCATCTTCTACTGCACTGTGTCTACTGCAGTGAAAACAGATGGTCTGTTATCTTATGTGAAGAACGTGTTTGTTTGGAACCTCCAGCTCACGCCTGCCTGCATGATCCGGAAATCCCCATTCTTCTCTCTCTCTCCAAACCCTGCCCACTCAGAGAGTCTCCAAACAACAGGAAGCTGCCAAAAAGCCCAGTTCTGAATTCTTGGCACTGTTGCAGCTTCCTCCCCTGAAGTTGCCAGTTGACAAGTCTCCACCTAAAGTGCTCAGCTTTTGACCATACTTGGGCACAAACCCAGCTTGTGGTGGACACGTCATCATACCCAGCCTACAAGCTATAAAGTCTCTCTGCTCTAGTTTGTGGGCCAGGCTTCTCCAGTCTCCGTCTCTGGGACTGGAGAACGTGTCTGAAAGTTACTTTGCTCAAATAAACCTGTTGTTACACTTTTTCAATTAGGCTTGATCAATCTTATGGTGTGGGTGGAGAAAACTATTATTGGGGGGGCAGGCTAAAGGCATTTTTGTTTCTCTCTCTCCTGTCTCTCTGTCTCTGTCTCTGTCTCTGTCTCTGTCTCTGTCTCTCTCTCTCTCTCTCTCTCTCTCTCTCTCTCTCTCTCTCTCTCTCTCACACACACACACACACACACACGCACACACACACACATTGCCTTTTGAGACGGGGCTTCTCTGTGCCCTGGCTGTCCTGGAACTTGCTAAATGAGGCAGATCTCAGATATCTGTCTGCCTCTGCCTCTGCCTCTGGAATGTAGGGATTAAAGTTGTGCCACCACTGCCTATTCTCTTAAGCACAGTAATTTAAATTTATAACATAACTTTAGCCCTCACAGAATGTTCTGGTCTCACAACACATAAAAATAAAGAAATCTAAAAAGAAAGTTAATTTGGTTCTTGACAAACCTTACAATAATTCGTTTGCAAATGGAATTGGTTCTAGTTTCAAATAATTATTTTTTTAAGACAGGCTCTCACTAAGTAGCCAAATTAATAATCCTCCTACCTCATCCTCAGCTGAGATTAGTGGTATTTACTGCAAAATGTAGCACATACATAATTTTTACCTAGGAATTCTAGGGTCAACTGTACTTGAGAATCAGTTTGTTGTTTTATATACTGTGTTTGAAAGTCTCGAAGGTAGCTAGGAATGGTGCTGTATGCCCTTAATCCTATCATTTAGAAGCCAAAGACAGGAGAATCTCAATTTTGAGGTCAACAGGGGCACAATAGAGTTTTTAAAAATCTAAGTAAACAAAACAAATTTGGAGGACATTAAAGAAGTTTTTGTTGTCCCTGCAATATGCAGCAGTAGCCTATTCATTGTAAGTCAGATCAGAGGCAGACAGGGTCCCAAAATGCTGCAGGAAGCAGGTTGCCTGAAGAGAGCCAGCCAATACTTGACGGTACACTCACGCCTCAGGCTCACCCATGCCTCAGGCTCACCACCCTAGCTTCACCTGATTTACTTAAAAAACAGGTGCACACAAGCAGAAGCAGGTCTATTTTAAGATCTTAGTGAGACAAACTTAAGCACTCCTGTTTTGAGAGTCTCTATTATACAAAGCATATTAAGATATGCCCTCATTTCACAGAAAACCTAGCAGTGGTCAGATGTGGGGATCCGCGACGCCGCCGCCATTACTAGATGGTGACCGCTCCCCTACAGGATGCAGTAAACAACTCCATATTAGGCAATGCCTCCTCAGACTACGTGTCCCACACTTCCCACATGCGCAGTAGGAACGGTGTCTCTGGCCAATCCCAAGGCCTCGGGTGTCTGCAGTTCGGCTGTGACCAATCAGGGTACGACCCGTGTCCTTTTTCCCTATATAAGCAGCTGCATTTGGGTTTTCGGGGCCCCTCGCTTCCTGCTCTCCCTTCAATCAAGAGGCTCTCCAATAAAGTGTGATTTGAGAAGAATCCTCAAGGTGTGGTCGTTCTTCCTCGCTGGTCGAGGTGCGTGCCCCACTCTAGTGCCGAAACCCGGGAATCTGGTGCGTGCCGCAGTCAGACTTGCTATGTGCCAGGTACCATTGGTTTTTGCAACAATTCTCTGAAGTAAAAACTATTAATATTCATTTTACAAATGAGAAAATGGGCACAAAGGGCTGTGTAAAGAACAGCGACAGTCATTCCCAAAGAGAGGCTGACACGGATGTTCCTTTCAGGAAATGAGCTTTATTTAGGGCCTTGCAGCCATAGTTCGAGCATTTGACAGAAGCAGTGCACTATATGGACATGTGAATATGATGGGGCTTTAACAAGAACGAGAGACTTCCCTTCATAGCCTGTAAAGGAGCTTCATTAAGAGTGAGAGCCAGGGTGGAGGAGAGAGAGAAAGAGAGACAGCCACTATGAGAGGGCTGGCTTTTTACAACCTCTTGGGCATGGGGTAAGGCTTACACTACTGATTTAGCTTTGCATAGCATACTTGACAGAGAGCACAAAGGAGCTAGGCACTGCACATTAAGAATTGTCAAGTCACAACCCAGATCGCTTACTAACTCTGTCTCAGAGAGAACATCACCTCATTCACCTAAAGGTGCAGGCTAGTGTTCACACAGACAGGTACAGTCTTGCCCAAATCACATAGGAGGGAGTCAAAATATAAAGTTTAACAGTAATTATGATACCACCTGTGAGTCGGCTCAGTAGCACATCACTTTTTATTTCTCCTTTGTAAGTTTCAATTGTGTCTTTGTTTAGTATTCTGAACCCATTGTTTAATTTAGGATCTCAAACATGATTGTAAAAGTGATGGTGTACAGCTGCGATCTCTGCATTCGGATGAGTACAAGATCCCATCTCCAAACTAACTGTGAGTACCAAGCCTGTTACCTGGGATCCTCCCCCAGAGTTCTCCAGATGTCCTCCATGCTAACATCATCTCAGTTTAGGGACAGGGAAACTGGTGCCAGATGATTAGGTACATGACTCCTCTAGTGTTGTGAGTATGGGAAAGGAACTTAATCCTGGTCTTAATAGGTGCAAAGTGTCTTTCTCTACCCTGCTCCTAATGGGCTCAGTTCTATCATTTGGGTCTTCCCGTCTACCACTCCCCCGCCCCCCCCCCAGGGACAGGAGCCCAGCAGGCTCCCACTTGCCTTGTCACCAGTTCCCCTGAATCAGGAAGCCACAGGGACTGGCTCCTCTCTGGAGCTGCTCGGCCTGATCCAGAACAGGATCAAGTCTTCAGCTTCTTGTATTTCACAGCCAACTTGAGAGAGTCTCTCTGGATGGGAGCTCCAAGGCAGTGGCCTCAGTGTGGGCCTTTAGTACCTTTGTCTAGGCACTGAACCACCCATCACTTCTCTCTAAGTTATGTGTCTCTGACAACCTTGGGACCATGACTGGGCCAAGTTGCCCTTCATCCCAATTGCCTGAACCCCAGAGGGCTTGGTGAATGAAGGGTGGAGGTTACTAATTGCTTCTCTGACTTCAGATCTTTACCTAGTTATCAGAGGACACAGGGGTAGGGCGAACATTTTATTGGGCATGTGATAGAGAAGAGTAAAATGTGTGGGGGAGGAGATAGCATAAAAAACACGAGAAGACACTTGTTGCTTGCATTTCTGGTCCCCAAACCCTTAGGCTCCACCAGTATTCTTCTTTTACCACAAAGTTCCTCATTTGTTCAGCCTCTGGGCAAGGATGATGAGGAGCATCCCATGTCCCAGTGGCCCCCTCCCACCCCACTGGCACTGAAGTGAGCTGCCTGAGGGCCGGTCACATGATCACCTCACAACTACTTGCCCCTAGAGTCTTACCTGAGTGTCACTTGCTTGAAAAACAACCAAGTTTTGAGGTGTGCATCTGCCTCTTAGCCCCTCCGGTCTGGCCCAAGACCCTCCTGAGCCTCTGTATGACCAGCTCACCAAGGACCAGCCCGCTGTGCTCCTGCTGTAAGCTGCTTGCTGAGTGCTGGACCTCCTCTCCACATATTTACTCTGCCATCTGTACATTCAGAAGTGACACAGACAGTTTAAGGTCTGCCTGGGGCCACCTTCCAATGCTTCAGAGATATCTCTATTTACCAGAGGCTGCTGAGCTACACAGTGAAGAACCAGACAGCAGGAATGTGACCAGGGTCACAAGTCTGCATCATGGATAACAGACATGGAGATGACACATCTTCAAAGGAAACAGTTGAGCAAGTATCACATGTATGTGGTGTGTGTGTGTGTGTGTGTGTGTGTGTGTGTCTTTTTCTTCTCTTAAATACTGTTGTTCTGGTCCTACTCCTTCCATGGATGGATCTTACATACATAATGATGAACAACAACAACAAAAACAGATACCAAGAGTGGATATTACAGAAATCTCTATACATGAAACCTCAGAGTAGGTTGAATGCCAGCAGGCTATGCTGACTGGGAAAGAGAAATCGCTCTAAGGTGTTGTCTTTAGCTAGGATCTGGTCATGTGGGTTGATGACAATTGTTTTAAGCTGTACCTATAATATTAAGTGAAGCTCATTGCATATTAAATTATACATCAATCAAAAGAACAGCAATAAAATCTGTCAGGAGTATTGCCCCATACACTGTAATCCTCATACTTGAAAGAATGGGCAAGAAGGTTGAAAGTTCAAGGGCAACCTGAACTACTTGTCTCAAACAAACACAACAAAAAATAACTACAACAACAAAAATAACTTGATAGGACCCGCTCCTCCCAAAATTCTTAGGTCCATTCTCCTCTTTCCCATGCCTGAAAATTGTTCTTCCTGGAACTGGTTTGGGCCGAGTGCTACCAAATGGAACTAAAATAATCTTAAGCAAAGGCCTCCGGTTTCAGAGCTCCACACTCTGTGGTGGGCTTGCCTTCCAGCGCCATGTGTGATGCTAAGCTGGGAAACACCCCTGGGATGAAGGTAGAAGTTGATGAGGGTGGATTCCCCTCCAGGTTCTGGCATGCTCCTGGCCACATTCAGTTTCTGCAGCCAAGAGCAACCAATAGCAGGTGGCCTGTCTCTGTCAGCAGTTAGCACCCATTCCCAATCCCTGCAGCTGATTCCCAGTGAGGAATGCTGACACTCCCACAGTCCTCCCACTGTCCCCTGAGCACAGATGCACCTTCCTCAAGGAGGCCTGGGGAGGTTTGTGCACTCCCACTCAGCTCGAGGGCCAGTGGCTGATGGATCATCTCATCTGTTGCTCCAGTACACATCTAAGTGTTCTTAGAAATCAGTGCTTATAGATTCTTCCTACATGCCAGTCCACTGTTACAGTCAGTTATGAACAAGAACTCCTGGAAAGAAGCTGTGTCTGATGGATTAAGATTACAGTTCTGTGGAGAGATTGGAATGCTGCAGGTCCAGAGGCTGTTTACTGTATCTTGGGCTAGTAACCTTATCGTCTTATCTAAGAGGGTTTCTATTGCTGTGAACAAACACCAGGACCATAGCAACTCTTACAAAGGAGACCATTTAATTGGGGCTGGTTTACAGTTCAGAGGTTTAGTTCACTATTGTCATATCAGGAAGTATCGTGGCACATGGGCAGACATGGTGCTGGAGAGGTATCAGGAGAGTTCTAAATCAGGATCCACAGGCAGCAGGAAGAGCAAGTGAGCCACTCGGCCTGGCTTGAACTTCTGAGACCTTAAAACCCACCTACTAGGTGGGTTTTAAACTGGCATTCTGCTGACCCCACCCTCTAAAGATGGGTGGGACACGAATGCCACGTCATGGCTATATCACACCTTACAGCGCTGCATAAAGACTCAGTACACATATGCAAGCCCCCTTTTAAGTGAGCACCCCCCCCCTCTCTCTCTCCCTCTCTCCCTCTCTCTTTCTCCTCTTCTGCTCCCAGTCCTTCCTCCCCCTTTCTCTCTTCTCTTCTGTTCTGGTGTCTCTATGTCTCTTTACCTCTTTTCTCTTCCCTCCCATCACTTCCGTTTCTAATAAACTTTCTTACTCAAGCTCTGTCTGCCTGGTGTGTTTGTCCTGAAAGATCCTATGAACGTGGACCTTCACACTCTGACTCAGGAAAGGTGACACCCCAAATCACTCATGAGAAGCGGTCTTGATGCAAAAGCAAGAGGACTTGTTTATTCCAAGTGCACTGGGGTCCACAGTCATACACCAAGCAGGAGTAGAGGACTGAGGACCCCAAGTACAGAATTGAGACAGCTTTTATAGGATTTACAACAAAGCCAGTGCATCGTAAACCAATAATCTCACAGCATCAAAAGCCCACGCGGTGCAGGCCAATCAATTTAAAACCATATATAGTTTTTAGACCAATCATTTTAAATTATCCAAGCTCACGCTTTATAGACCAATCTGTTTTCTATAGCCCCGGAGGTCTGCATTTGCACAGGCTCCTAGACCTTTCACCTATTAACAGGCAGAGGACAGGATCTGGAATTTAAGGTATTTAGTATTTTTAAACTTCTAGCTTCATGAGGTCATTGGAGAGTTAGGCTGTATCTTTCCATCCTTACATTCCCCACGTCTTCTCTTGTTAATAGTTCTAATCTTAGAACTGGGAGGACTAAAGGGCAGCCTCCTCTTGGCTCAGAAGGTCTTGTACTGTTGTCTAAGTACCATAATCTGAACCGTACTCATTCGTTCCCTAACAAAAGTAACAACTTTCCAACAGTAAGCAACGAGAGAGGAATAAAAATGACTGCTGAGCAGTTGTAAGAGGCTGTCCCTGAGTCTTATAACCTCGAGTGGCATGGGGGTGGGTCCAGGGGAAGAGGAGGACATATTCTGCACCTGCCACAAAGTGGGCCTTTTCACCGAGTCTCAAGGTTTCCTGTGCGGAAACATCAAACAGACCGAATCTCCAACTTGGAAGCGATGAGGAACTTCCAAGTCCCCTTCCGCCGAGTAGGCCTCCCGGAGCTGCTTCCATGCTCGCTGTCTCACCCACTGGAACACCTTGAGCCTAGCAAAGAGAGGCAATTTCCACCAGTAGAAGGGGCTCCCCATAGAGCCATTTATAAGGGATCAGCCCAAATGGTCCAGGGGTGTTCCTAACCCTGAAAAGCACAAAGGGTAGGAGAACTGTCCAATCATTAATGCCTGTCTCTGCGGTCAATTTAGTAAGGATCTCTTCAATGGTTCTAGTCATTCTTTCTACCTTTCCTGGGCTTTGGGGTCTATATGCACAATGTAATTTCCAATCAATCCCCAACGTCTTGGCCAGTCCCTGACTTACCTGGGCAACAAAAGCTGGACCATTGTCTGATCCTACTACCTTAGGTATTCCAAATCTTTGGGAAATTTCCTTCAGTATTTTTTTTAGTCACCACAGTTGAGGTCTCCTTCTTGGTAGGGTAAGCCTCTATCAATCTTGAAAAAGTGTCTATAAAAACTAATAAGTATTTATTACCATACTTGGCTGACTTTACCTCCGTGAAGTCCATTTCCCAGTGAGCGCCTGGGTGGCTTCCCCTCAGTCTCTTCCCAGGAGGCATTCTTGCAGGATTGGCATTAACCAGCTGACAAGGCACACAATGCCTTCATCTCCTGCTAGTCTTCTAGAGTATACATACTGTCGTCCCAGTTCTGGGGTTTTGGACTTCTCTACTACAGGCAGCAGATTGACATTCTGGGCTGTCTACTTGGCTACTTGATTGGCCATCTGATTCCCTTTCAAGATGAAATCTTTGGCCTTGTGGTGCCCAAGGCAATGTATAAGGTCAGTCTTTTTGGCAAATGTAAGGCTTTCAGCAAGCTTAGAGTTTTGTTTGTTTGTTTTTGACTTCCGTGCTGAAGTAAGCAGCCCCCCTTGTTTATAGATAGCCCCATGCACATATGCAGTCACAAAAACATACCTGCTGTCCGTGTAGATGTTTATGGATTTCCCTTTGGCTAGCCGCAAGGCTTGTGTAAGGGCCATGAGCTCAGCTTTTTGTGCTGAGGTTCCTTCCAGCGGGCTGCTGGCCCAGACCAGGCGGGTTCCGTCCACCACCACCGTCCAGACCTTCTTTCACCTTTTATCACATAACTGCTCTCAGGTCAATGCCTCCCGGGGCCATCGGGATGTCCGTAAGATCTTTGCGAACCCCAGTCTCTTTAACCACGATGGCAGTCATGAATCACTGGTTCATCAGTCTCCTCAGACAGAAGATTGGCGGGGTTGAGGGTGGCTGGTTGAGTGAACGCAATCCTCTCGGTGAGAAGTAGGGTTTTGTAGTGAGTCATCCATCGGTCTGGGGGCTGCCAGACAATGCTCTCTAATGCATTAGTTACTTTTTGCTCCCAAGTTAACTTGTCAGCGTCTTTGACCAGTACAGCCATGACCATGATAGCTTTTAGACAGCCAGGCCATCCACTGGCTACAGGATCAAGCTTCTTTGACAGATAAGCAACTGGTCTTTTCCATGGCCGTAGGGATTGGGTCAAAACTTCCCGGGCTATGCTTGTCCACATAAAGGGTAAAAGGTTTAGTTACATCAGGGAGGGCTAGAGCAGGTTCACTCAGCAAGTCCTTTTAAATGGCATCAAATGCCTCCTGATGCTCTGGGGCCCAGGAGAATATTTTCCTTTTTCTTTTTTTCTTTTTTTTCTTTAGCCAGCAGGTAGAGTGGAGCTGCTAAGGTCATGAACCCAGAGATCCATAGCCTGCAAAACCCAGATGTCCCCAGAAATTCTCTTACTTTCCTGGCCATGGTCAGGGCCAGTATCTGGACTAAAGTTCTCTTCCAAGCCTCCATCAGCCATCGTTGCCTGTCCCGTAGACTGTAACCCAGGTACGTTACCTCTCTCCTGCAAATCTGGGTCTTTTTGGCTGAGGCTCAATAGCCTAGGTCAGACAATTCCAGCAGCACTGCTTTTGTTCCTTCCACGCAGTCGTGTTGGGTGGCTCCTGCTAGAAGTAGGTCATCCACATACTGGAGGAGGGTCACCTGAGGGTGTTGGATCCTGAAGCTGGCCAGATCTTTATGAAGAACCTCATCAAAGATGGCTGAGGAGTTTTTGAACCCTTGGGGCAGTCGGGTCCAGGTGAGCTGCCCAGTTGTGCACATGTCGGGGTCCCTCCATTCAAAGGCAAAAAGTGGTTGGCTGGTGGGATGTAACCTTAGGCAGAAAAAGGCATCTTTTAGGTCTAAAGGGATGTTCCAGCTCTGCTCAGGTGGGAGGGCACTCAGAAGGTTATGAGGGTTTGGGACAGTTAGATGTATGTCCTGCACCCTTTTATTGACCTCTCTCAAGTCCTGCACCAGCTAATAATCATTAGTCCCAGGCTTCCTTTCCAGGAAGATTGGACAGGAATCAGGATGCCTTGCTGGATTAAATTTTGGGAAGGGGATTGAATTCCTTCCTGAGCTTCTCTACACATAAGGTACAGTTGCCCAGGTTTCCTGGCTGTCTAGGGCCTGTTTTAAATTTAACTTTTCTCTCTCTTTCTCTCTTTACTTTTCCCCCTATAACCACTGCGGCCAAGATTTTAGTCAAATTCTTTTCCTGTCTTCTGTCATGCCTTTCCCCCCCCCCTCTCTCTCTCTCTTCTCTGTCTCTCTTTTTTCTGTCTCTCTCTTTTCTCTCTTTCTCTTCCTTGGTCTTCCTTTTGTAATATACTTTCTTTGCCTCTTTCATTAAATCACATAACTCAGCTTCCTGTAACCCTTTCCAGTCTCTGGAGTTTCTTTCAATATCCAGGGGCGACTGCCCTATGAAGGCCAGAGCCACCGAAGCTCTGTGGGCTTCTGAGGTAGGGTCAAAAAGAGTCCTCTCTTTACCTTAGCCAAATTGGTGGGCCGTCTCGAGGCACCTTGGCGAGCTGCCATTAGAGCCTGGCGATAGACTTTCAAGCTCTTCCTACCTTTAGTGGTGTTGAAGTCCCAACTGGGACGAGGCAAGGGGAATCCCAAGTCATCAATCTTGTTTTGCAGCTGCACGGGCCGCCTGTCCACCCCAGGGACATTTTTTTTTTCTAGCCTCTAGTAGCAGCTGTTGACAGTCATCCCAATTAGGCTGGTGAGAGAACATAAGGGACTCCACCAACCCTGTAAGGTGTTGGGGATCTTCTGAGAAAGGAAGGTGGTTAGTTTTCCAATTATAAAGATCTGAGGGGGAGAAGGGCCAGTACTGGAGAGGCTACAATCTGGCCACCCGACACTAGGGGGCCAAACATGCTCAGCTGCAGGGACACAACCCTGTCTACTCCTCTCCTGCCGCTGGAGCCTGAGCTTCCGCGGTGGGGGGCAGAAGGTCTCCCTGCGGCACCCTGGTCTCTAGCTCATCCATCCAGGTGAGGGATCAGAACTGTATCAAGAATGACTTTGAGAGACACTGAGGAAGGATAGTGGTAGCCTGTGGCTGGTCATCTCACGGGGGCCAGAGTGGGGAGGGAGCCTGGTGTCTGCCCCTTGCCCCGGGCAGCTCAGCTGTGGCTAGGCTATTGACTTCTAATATTAAACTATGGTGATCCAATAAGATACATGGGGTTATTCCAATATTTTTCTGTTGAGGTTTGCTATGTTATTGAGTATGTGGTCTCTTTTTGAGAAGTTTCCATGAGGTGCTGAGAAGAAGGTATATTCTTTTGTTTTTGAGTGGAATGTTCTAAAGATGTCTGTTAAGTCCATTTGAGTCATAACTTTTGTTAGTTTCCTTATTTCTCTATTAAGCTTCTGTCTGGCAGACTTGTCCAGTGGTGAGAGTGGGGTGTTGAAGTCTCCTACTATTTGTGATAAGGTTTAATAATGTTTCTTTTACAAATGTGGGAGCCCTTGTGTTTGGGGCATAGATATTCAGAATTAATGAATTTTTCATGTGAGGAATATGAAATGCCCTTCTTTTTGATCAATCTTTTTGATTGATTTTAGTTTGAGGTCTATTTTGTTAGATATTAGGATAGCTACACCCGCTTGTTTCTTAGATCCATTTGATTAAAAATCTTTTCCCAACCCTTTACTCTGAGGGTAATGTCTGTCTGTGACGTTGAGGTGTGTTCTTATAAGCAGTAGAAGGACAGATTCTGTTTTCATATCCAATCTATTAGCCTGTGTCTTTTTATAGGTAAGTTGAGTCCATTTATATCAGTGGATATGAATGACCAGTGATTGCTAGTTCCTGTTACTTTTGTTTTTGTTATTGGTGATGGCATTGTGTGTTCAATTCCTTTCTCTGAGATTTGCTGCTATAAGCTCATCAATTGCCCATGTTCTTATTCCTATGAATGTAGGTGATTTCCTTGAGTTGGTGTTTTCCTTCCAGTACTTTCTGTAGGGCTGGGTTTGTGAATAGGTATTGTTTAAATTTGGTTTTTATCATGGAATATCATGTTTTCTCCATCTATGGTTATTGAAAGCTTTGCTGGGTAAAGTAGTCTGGAATGGCAGTTTTGGTCCCTTAGTGTCTGTATGATGTCTGACCAGGACCTTCTGGGTTTATTGTTTCCACTGAGAAGTCAGGTATAATTCTGATAGGCCTGCCTTTGTATTTACCTGGCCTTTTTCTTTGCAACTTTTAATATTCTTTTTTCTTCTATACATTTTCTTGTGTTCCTTCTGTGTTGGCATGTCGGGTCTTGCTGTTGTAGCACCACTACTTCCTAGTGGTGCTGTATTGCTCTTTATGTTGTTGAATGTGTTCTTACCTTGTTGTCTACACATCTTTTCCTCTAACTGGTATAGTAGAGCCTGTGCTTCAAGGGGTCTCTCTTTCTCCAATTGGTCTAGTTGGGGGCTGTGACTCTGCAGACCTTTCCTTCAGGCACAAGCAGAGCACAGCCTTTGGTGATGGCTCCTTCAGTTGCAAGTGGCCCAAGGCTCAGGTGGTCACGCCTTGAGGTGCACGTGGGGCTACAGCCCCAGTGGGCTGGATCCTCCTCCCAATGGCTCTAGTGATTGCTCCTCTAGGTGTAGGTAGGGCTGAGGTTCCAGTGGTGGCTGTAGTCGTGGGGTATCTAGTACCAAGAAATGGCATGGATGCTGGCTGGGGCACAAGTGCTCTTTCCCAGAGGAACTTCTTGCCATAGCTCCTGGAAGATGCTGCTGTCGTCTCTCCCAATGGTCACTCCCTGCTCCTGAACTGGTAGCTTGGGCCTCCCTTTGATGCTAATGGCAGTGGGCCTCCCTCTGACACTGCTCCCAGTTTCTTACCAATGCTCAGACCAAAGTGGTGAGCCTGTCCTCAGACTGCATCCTCAGACTGACCGCTCCACAGACTGACTGCTCCTCAGACTGACTGCTCCTCAGACTGACTGCTCCTCAGACTGACCGCTCCACAAACTGACTGCTCCTCAGATTGACTGCTCCTCAGACTGACTGCATCCTCAGACTGACTGCTCCTCAGACTGACTGCATCCTCAGACTGACTGCTCCTCAGACTGACTGCTCCTCAGACTGACTGCATCCTCAGACTGACTGCTCCTCAGACTGACTGCTCCTCAGACTGACTGCTCCTCAGACTGACTGCTCCTCAGACTGACTGCATCCTCAGACTGACTGCATCCTCAGACTGACTGCTCCTCAGACTGCATCCTCAGACTGACTGCATCCTCAGACTGCATCCTCAGACTGACTGCATCCTCAGACTGACTGCTCCTCAGACTGACTGCATCCTCAGACTGACTGCATCCTCAGACTGACTGCATCCTCAGACTGACTGCATCCTCAGACTGACTGCATCCTCAGACTGACTGCATCCTCAGACTGACTGCTCCTCAGACTGACTGCTCCTCAGACTGACTGCATCCTCAGACTGCATCCTCAGACTGACTGCATCCTCAGACTGACTGCTCCTCAGACTGCATCCTCAGACTGACTGCTCCTCAGACTGACTGCATCCTCAGACTGACTGCTCCTCAGACTGACTGCTCCTCAGACTGACTGCTCCTCAGACTGACTGCATCCTCAGACTGCATCCTCAGACTGACTGCTCCTCAGACTGCATCCTCAGACTGACTGCTCCTCAGACTGACTGCTCCTCAGACTGCATCCTCAGACTGACTGCTCCTCAGACTGCATCCTCAGACTGCATCCTCAGACTGACTGCATCCTCAGACTGACTGCATCCTCACACTGACTGCTCCTCAGACTGACTGCTCCTCAGACTGCATCCTCAGACTGACTGCTCCTCAGACTGACTGCTCCTCAGACTGCATCCTCAGACTGACTGCTCCTCAGACTGACTGCTCCTCAGACTGACTGCTCCTCAGACTGACCGCTCCTCAGACTGACCGCTCCTCAGACTGACCGCTCCTCAGACTGACTGCTCCTCAGACTGACTGCTCCTCAGACTGACCGCTCCTCAGACTGACTGCTCCTCAGACTGCACTTGCAGGAGGGATTTTTGACCTTTGGACTTTGAAACAGCATTGAGGCTGAAAGACTATGTGGACTTTCGAAGCTAAACAAATGTACTTTGTGTTATGATATGGCTATGAGCCTATGGAGTCAAGAAGTAGAATGTAACCATTTGAATTGTGAGAGCCAAAGTTATGCTTTAAGTTTTACTGTGCCTAAGAGAGCCAAAAAGCAAAAATACCTCTAACGTGTAAGCCCTTTGCCCAAACATAGATACTTCCTGAGTTGCTGGAGGAAGTATCTCACATAAGATAACAGCCACATGTTTTCACTTCCCTCAACAAGTTTGGTTGACTCATCTGTACCGGATGTGGTTGGTCACACACAGGCAGGAAGTACATCAGGATATGTGCTTGCCCATGATTGGATGAAGGCTGGAAGTGTATAACCTTGTGGGTTTGTCTCTATAAGCACTGGTCAATGTAGCTCATGGCTATTTTCTTGGAACCCCGGAATGAACTTGGCCAGAATCCATCCTCCTGGCCTGCCTGTCTGTGTTCTATTTTGCTTGGGTCTTGGATTTCAGGGTCCATGGAAGAATTAGGGTCACTCCAACATGAATTAGGTTTAAGCAAAAGCAGCAGGGAAAATCAGCTTCTGGTGAACTGACTACTGATTGCTTCACAAAAAAACTCTTTTATTATTATGCAATTTACACCTTTAGCAAGAAATTTCCAAATACCAAAATCTCTTATCTGGAGTTATTTGAAGTAATTATTTGCCTAAGCAATCTTTAGCCATGAGACCTCCTGGTGGCCTGTCATTACTAAGTTATGCAAAGGCTCTGGAATCCTTCAGAAGAGCTCAGATAAGAATCAAACACTTCAAACAAAAGATAACAATCACAAAAGGTAGTTCAAAGCCTAGGTGCTATTCTAGAATCAAGCCAGATGCAATGTCTCTGTGGGATTTCTTGCTGCACTGGCCAGTATTTAATTAAAACTTGCTTCAACTTTGGCTCAGAATTATGGTAGTGGTCTTATTCTTATCCAGTGGAATTGACAGAATGAGGATGGTTCCCATGGGCTTATGTGTTTAATATTTGATCCCCCAATTGGTGGATGTATTTGGGAAGGACAAGGAGGGGTGGTTTGTGGGAGGTTGTAGTGATATTTTATTTAAACTAACAAATAAGTTTGCCTGAAGATCAGAATGCAGAGCTGAGCCACTGGATAGCCACTTAAGCCACTAGTTAGAGGACAGGCAATGGTGGCTGCACCCAGGAATCAGAGGCAGATAGATCTCTGTGAGTTCAAGGCCACCCTGGTCTACATGAGAGTGAATCAGTCTGAAAGAGAAACCGAGCTCACACCTTTGATCCCAGCACTAGAGAAGAATATAAGACAGGAGCTCAGTTTCAAATTTTATATATTGATACAAATTTGAGATTAATTGATTAAAACATACTGTACATATGTTTCTATTTTTCTTTTTCTTTCTTTCTTTCTTTTGTTTGTTTTTTTGAGACAGGGTTTCTCTGTGTAGCTTTGTAGACCAGGCTGGCCTCAAACTCACAGAGAGAGATCCAAATCCACCTGCCTCTGCCTCCCAAATACTGGGATTAAAGGTGTGTGCCACCACCACCCAGCCTGTATATTCATTTCTAATCTTGTTCAAGTATTGTACCTATGCAGTTAATTTAACAATGTAATGCAAAGTTCTAGTCCTTGAAAGTCATTATCGCCAGCTGAGCAGTCTGAGGTTGGTGAAGAGCACTGTAGTCTGCAATCACTCTGGGAACAGGGCTGCCCTGCTTTGGCCTCAGCTTTGGTAGAGGTAAGAACTCTCTAGTGGCCTGGATGCTTCGCTTTTCTAATCTTCAGCTTGGACCCCAATAACTCTCTGTGTCTTCATTACTTATGCTACACAGACGTGTCTACAGGCAGATCGGATGGGGATCATTTTCTTAGATGGAACTCTAGCTTGTGTCAAGTTGACCAGAACAGGCTTCATCATGTTTGGCCTCTTCCAGATATTACATTGTATGTGTATACTGCCTGTCCTGTCATTTTGAGGTCAAATCATGGCCTCAAGGTTCTTTTGCCTGTTAAACTGCATTTCTGCCCGGATTTTGCATCAGATATCTTTCCCTGACCGATCATTGCTCTTCTGTTATGATTTTTAATTACATTATTATTATATTAACAGTCTCTGTCTTGGGTTTCTATTGGTTGTGATAAAGGCCATGACCACAATCAACTTGGGGTAGGAAAAGTTTAGGCTTAGACTTCTGCATCACAGCTCGTCACTGAGGGAGTCGGCACAGAGACTCAAGGCAGGAACTGAAGCAGAGGCCTGGAAGAATGCTGGCTTCTCCCCATGGCTTGTCGAGTCTGCTTTCTTACTCCAAGCACTGTCATCTCCCCACGGGCAGTACCACCTGACATGGGCTAGGCCCTCCCACGTCAGTCATGACTACAGGCCAACCTTGCCGGCTGTTCTCTCAGTTAAGGTTCTCTCTTCCCAGATGGCTTTAGCTTATATTAAGTACGTAGAAAACAAACAAAAACATAGCAAGCACAGTCTCATTCTTTAACTTCATCCTGATGCTTGGTCATCAGGGAGTAGCACTACAAGGATGGATTAGGAGGTTGTTGGAGTGGATGTGTCACTGGGGGTGGGCCTCAGGTGTCAAGAGTCCAAGCCAGCCCCCCTGTCTCTCTCTCTTCTGCGGCCTGCAGATCCAGATGTAGAATTTTCAGTCGCCATGTCTGCCTGCTTCTCTCTGTGAGGACAGTGGACTGAAGCCTGAAACTGTAAGCCAGCCCCAATTAAATGCATTTCTTTATAAGAGTTGGTCATGGTGTCTCTTCACATCAATAGAACACTGACGGAGACGAGCCGGAAGTGTTAGTGAGCTTTACTTGGTTTTAAGCGTATTACCACATTGCCTATGGATTGATGTTGCTTCTGGGCACGGTGGCGCATGCCTGTAGTCCCAGTTACTTGCGAGGCCGAGACAGGAGGATCGCTTGAGTCCAGGAGTTCTGGGCTGCAGTGCGCTATGCCAATCGGGTGTCCGCACTAAGTTCAGCATCATGCAACTGTTCATTTTTCATCCAAACTGGCAGCTACTGGGCACCAACCTCCCAGAGAGGATGGCTCAATAGGAAGATACCCCCTTCCAAAAAAATATACAAAAGAGAGACCCACATCAGCAGATATACATATCACAACAGAAACACAGGAGTCATGCAGATGCTAAGCAATGCAAATTCTCCTAGCACCACAGCTACTAAGATGAGAGCCTGCTCTGGGTGAAATGCCAGGTGAAGATTTCCAAGGCTGTCTGGTAAAAATGACTACTGGACAAAAGAGCACACAAATGAGCAGGTGTACTCAGTCCATGACCTGGAGAGGAAAACCAACACAGAATGTCAGCAAACGGATGAGGAAATTAGCTGTAAGGACTAAAAGTGGGCAACAAGGAAGAAGAATTCAGTGAGGAAATTGAGGGTTTTGTTTTGTTTTGTTTTGTTTGGATAAAAATAAATGAACATGTTGGAAAGTATCAGCAATAGACTCAACCAAGCAGAAGGAAGGGAGAGCAGGCACAGAGCATATAGTTGCAGAAATGCTGTGTTCAAATACCAGCAAGGAAAAAAAAAAAAAACACAAAAAACAAAAAACAAATGAGCATGATTACAATGTCCAGGAGTTCTGGGATTCCGGACAAAGACGCCATGGAATGGGAAAAGAAAATGAGATATACAAAGACACAGAGAGCCTATTCAATGAATTACAGTAGAAAATTTCTCAGATCTGGAGAGAGAAATAAACATTCAAACAGGAGAGACATTTAGAATTCCAAATAGACATGGCCAGGAAAGTCTCCATGACCAACTACAGTCAATACACAAATGCAAAGCAGAAGAGCTGCCTGACACACGCTCAGTGTGCACAGCTGGGAACTCATGTGGAGGTCTGGGTAGAAGCAGGTGTAGTGGATCCAACAGAAGGAAATATGGCTGCCAAAGCGTTTGCACATTGGAAAGCTGGCCTTACTTTAGCCATCACAGGCAGAGCATTGAGCTCTATCTTACATAGTAAGGATGCTGGGCACAAAGCTGTCATCTTTGACTGATTCCGTGCAGACAGATGGAGGGACTCACTGTCTCATCCCTTAGGTACTTCCCTTAGGAACCACTATGTTTGACCTCCTCTCTTGCACAAGCTCAAGCCTGTGCAAGCTTGAGAATGGGAAGTGGGCACCACGTTCTACCTCTAAACAAGAATTTAAAACCGATACTTCTGGGGGCTGGAAATCAGTTTTCCTCAATGGAGTGACACAGGGTACATCAACCACACTGCAGGGCAGGCCCCATGCTCGGGAGTAGTTGGTCAACACACATTGGGCTACATGCTTTTTAATGGCTTTTTTTTTCTCCTTTGCTTTTAAGAAAGAGAGAGAACATGAAGTCAGGTGGGTAGGGGGGAGGGGAGATCTAGGAGAAGCTGGAAGACAGGGAATATATGACAAAAATGTACTGTGAAATAAGAAAACAAAAAGAGGGGGGGAGTCTAAACTTGTCAGGCTAGGGAGATGGTACAGTTGTTAAAGAGTCTGCTGCTCAAGCATGGAGACCCCCAGCACACAAAAAGCCAAACTTAGGATCCGAAGAGATGGATTGTAAGTGGGGTCTCTCTGTGTCTCAGCAGCCACTTCCAAACCACCACACAGAGACTTATTAACAGTTATCAATGCCTGGCTGATAGCTCAGGCTGGTTACTAGCTAACTCTTACGTTTTAAATCAGCCCGTATTTCTTATCTTCCCTCTGCCACGTGCCTGTACCTTCTTTCAACATGGCATGTTCATCTTGCTTCTTCTAGCATCTCTCAAAACTCTCGAGTCCTCACCCTTCTTCTTCCTAGAATTCTCCCTGTCCTAAAAATCCTGCCTAATTATTGACCAATCAGATTTTTATTAACAATGAGAGCGACACAATCACAGTGTCCACAGCAATGGAATAATCGGCTCTTCCTGACGTTTAATTCCCTGCATTCATAGAGTGGCTTGCAATCACCTGTAACTCCATTTCCAGAAAATCTGATGCCTTTTTCTGCCTTCACAGGCACCAGGCCTTCAAGTGGTGAATAGATATACATGCATGCAAAACACCTGTGCACATAAAATATAATCTGAAGGATATATATATTAATGCCAGGCACGGCAGTGGACACCTGCAAAGCTAGCATTGGCAGGGGGACACAGCTGAACAGATTCCTGGAGCTCACTCACCAGTGGGTGCCAGGTTCAGTGATGGACCCTGTCTTAAAAAATAAGGTGGATGCCCGGTGTTGGAAACCAGCAGTCTGCTGACCCCGCTCCCTGATGATGGGCGGGACACGCATGGCCATGTCACTCATTATGGGACTGCATAGGGGACTCAGTTATGCCCAAGTTTCCCTTTTAAAGCAAGCACCACACACCCTTCACCCCCTTCTCCAGCTTTTATTCCTATAACTGTAACGAAAGAACAACACTGGGCATTGATGGCGCACACCTTTAGTCCCAGCACTCAGGAGGCAGAGGCAGGCGGATCTCCATGAATTCAAGTCCAGCCTGGTCTACAGAGTGAATTCCAGGACAGGCTCCAAAGCAATACAGAGAAATCCTGTCTTGAAAAACAAAACAAAAAAAAAAAAAAAAAAAAGAAGGTGAATAATGATCCAGGTAAAAAAGACCAAAAGACCAACCTCCTCTGGCCTACATGCATGAACACATGAGTACATACACATGTTCACACACCCATGTGAACATACACCGAAAAAGAAAAGAGATTACTATGGTCAAATAGGGTTTTAAAAATATTGTTTCCAAGAATAAACAATAGATATGAGTACACAGGTGGCTGAAACTGGAATCATAGGAAGCTGGCCTGGGGTCTGGAGAGATGGCTCAGTGGTTAAGAACACTTTTGCTCTTTCAGAGGACTGGTATTCTGTCTCAGGCAGTTCACAACTGCTTACAACTCCAGGTCCAGGGTATCTGACTGCTCTGGTCCATATGAGCATTGCACATACCTACACACATATACATAATTAAATATGATAATGTTTAAAGAAGGAAAGAAATATACCCTGTGATGGCACAGTCCCCCACAAATACTGTGGGTGGCTGAACTTAGCAGACATCAGAGCTTCCTTTAGAAGTGTGCTGTTTGTTGCTGCTGTGTATGGGTGCCTGTGTACTATGGATGCACCTGTGGAGGACAGAGGACAGCCTTGTGGGGTTGGTTCTCTCCTCCCATCTTTATGGAATGAACTCAGTGTGGACAGAGGATGAAGTCCTATGTAAACTCGTGTTGTGTGACACAAGCTTGGCCATGTCAAGGACCTGCAGGAATAATGAAACCATTCCTCTGGTCCTAGTGGATGTTGACAGTATGTGCAGGAAATGTCCCCCATGGCTCCCTCCTCCTGGACATTTACAGCCCGAGACAGCAGAGACCTCCTATGGAGGTGAGCTATACCTGCCTCATGGTTCAGCTGTATACGTCTATTGTACATAATAGACCAGCCTCCTCAATTCACTTGTATAAGAAACATAACTATTTCTGCAGTGCTGCTGGTGTCTCTCTATCAGAGTGCATGGCCCACCCAACCCCAGCTTTTCTGTATGTGTGTCTGTGTGTCTGTCGTTTCTTCATTTCCTATTCCCCAGTTAGGTCAACCCCTAAGCTGCACAAGTGGAGAAAACTCAGGACAAGCTGCTTTCCTCCCCAATGAAGTCATCTCACTGGCCCTCGTGGCTCTTCAAACTGTGAGCCAAGATCCCATACGACAACAGTAAACAGTTTCTGAACATCAACGATTAAAAGTTAATTTGAAACCAAATGCACACCACACTCATATTATCCATCACCCTTCACAACACCCTGGAACATTTTACTCAGATCCTTGTGTCTAGAAATTGCAATGTTTTTCAGGAATTGTGTCATATAATATGAGCATACAAAGCCTTCTGCTTTAGGCCCGACAGTGATAATTTTTAATCCCATGCACTCGGGAGGCAGAGGCAGGTGGATCTCTGTGAGTTCAAGGCCACACTGGGCTACAAAGCAAGTTTCAGAACAGTTTCAAAAAGCTACACAGAGAAACCCTGTCTCGAAAAACTAAAAAGTCCTTTGCTTTCGTAGAGATTTAAAGATTTAATTACAAAAAAAAAAGAGAAAGAAACCTTTTAATTTTCTCTTACCATCATTCCTCAGGATGCAAGCATCAAATTAGTGTCTTTGAACTGTATTATTAAAGTGTTTGGTTTTTCAAATTGCTGTTTGAGTTACTGACAAGTTTTGTTCATAAAAGTTATTAAATGAGCTGGGCAGTGGTGGCATACAACTTTAATCCCAGCACTCGGGAAGCAGAGGCAGGCAGATCCCTGTGAGTTTGGGACCAGCCTTGTCTACAGAGTGAGTTCCAGGACTACAAGAAGAAACCCTGTCTTGAAAAACAAACAAAAACAGTTATTAAATGAAATTCTGTTTACCGTTAGGGCAGAATTTCCGACTGTTTCTGAAATGGCACTAAACATACTTTCACCATGTAGTACTGTGTAGCACTGCACCCTGTAAAAAAAGTGCTTTCAGCAGTGACAACTGTTAGGTCTCAACCCCAGTGGGAGCCCTGGGACAGAGGTGCCTGAGGTTTCTTCCTAAAGAAAGACATTGTTGCACAGAAAGAGCAGGACCACCCATCTCCCAGGAGGACAGCGCCAAAGCCAAACCAACCCTGCGCACCACCCAGGCTCAGCTCACCTCACTTCCGGAAGCTGGGCAGCTGTTCCTTCTCAAAGAAGAGTCAACTGTGGCAGTTCAGTTCTGGCTTTGGGAACAGCTTCCTGTGTCTCTCTCTGGGGTTCCCTAGAAGAGAGAAATTAAGGGCATAAAACACAGAATACATTCACTGTGACTTAGAATTACATGCACTTGAAGCCACAGCTTGTTTCCCATCAGTATAGGTTTAATTTCTGTCTTATCTAGAGTGTGTGTTGCTGGGATAAATACCATGACCCACAGCAACATGGGGAGGAAAGGGTTACAGCTTACAACCCATCCTAGGGGACCCTGAATAGGAACCTGAAACAGAAGCCATGGGGAAGTGTGGCTCATTTCCTCCTTCCCTGTGACTTACAAAGCAAGACCACCTGCCCAGGGATGACATTGCCTCTCATGGTCTGAGCCCTCCCATACCAATCATTAATCACAAAAATGCCCTGCAGGCTTGCTGCGGGCAATCTAATGGAGGCATTTCTCAGATGAGCTTCTTCTTCCAGATAACTCTAGCTCATTCAAGTAGGCACATAGTCACGGTGTGTGTGCGCATGTGCCTGTGGGTGTGCTTGTGTGCATGCACGTGCGTGCGTGCATCTGTGTGTGTGTGTGTGTGTGTGTGTGTGTGTGTGTGTGTGTGTGTAATTTCATGTGTGTATGAGCACCTACCTATATCTGTGTATGCCTGGTGCTTGAGTCAGCCAGAACAGAATACTGGATGCCCTGGAATTGGAGTTAGGAACTATATGAGTTGCCACATAGGCGCTCAGAGCTGAAACCAGGTCCTCTGTAAGAACAGCAATTTCCCTTAATTATTCTGCTCCCCTTTGCCCCAGCAGCCACCTTTGTGAATTAAGTGATTGTCTTCTTCGTTCTTTCTTGAGGCATTTGGACCTCTGCTAACAAGGAGGACACACCAGCCGAGTCTTTTGGAGGAAAGCAAAGGGTGGCATGTGATGGCAGGAGTGTGGCAGAGCAAAAGAAACAGAGGGAAATGACCAAAGTCCCATGGTCCTCTCCAGGGCATGCTTCCAATGACCTCAGGCTCTTCAACAAAGCCCCATTTCCCAAAACGTGTCACCACCCTGTGAGCCAAGCTTTCAACAAATGGACTTTTGGGAGCATTTATCCATGTGTGTCACAGCCACTGAGCCCCCACAGGCCTGGAAATTAGCAGCATCTAAACTAGAAGACTACATCCCCAGCCTGTCTTCTTAGCTCATTTGTCACAACTATGTGCAGAGCATGTAGAATGACCCACCCTCTCCGTGCAGATTTCAGGAAATCCTGCCAGCAGCCTTTTTACTGACCCCCAACAGTGCCAAACCCAGAATATGCTCTTTTTTAGGGGCGAGAACTCCAAAGGATGTTACCTGAGTGTTCCCTCCCCCCCCGCCTCCACCAAGGACTCAGGATTTGGTTCACAACTTCTGGAGGTGAGCCAGATACCAAGGTGTTCCTGTAGTGGAGGATGCCAAGGGATAGCCAATTCCTACAATTAATAGAGAATACCTTCAAGTCTGATTACTACCCTGTGCTTTAAAAGCATAATAAGAATTGCAACAACATACACATGTTGTTTAATTTCACTGAATTTCTAAAAGGTTTTGAGCAGACAGGTTTCACTATCAGACAGAAGGTATGAGGTAGTTACATTAAGTCCAGCTTGATGACAACTATAGACCATTAAGCCATAACTGGGAAGGTTGGCAATAAAGCTAACTGGTTAGCCTGGTATTTGTGGTCTTTGCAATGCTACTATAATGACAGGTTTTTATGTTTAAGAGTTTATTTCAGATTACATTTGTCATCCATCATGAAGGGAAATCAGGGCAGGAGCTCAAAGCAGGAACTGACAAGAGACCTTGGAGGGATGGTGGTTTCTGGCTTGCTCCCCACAGCTGGCTGAGTCTGCTCTTGTACAACTCAGGACCGCCTGCCCTGAGTGGCAGGCAGCACTCCTAGTGGGTGGACACTCCCACATCAATAATCAATCAAGAAAATGCTCCACAGACTTGTCCCCAGATCAGCACAAAACTCATTTTCTCAATTGAGGTTTGTTTTCCCCCAGATGATCTTAGCTTGTGTCAAATTGATAAACCGAAGGCAAGAGTTCTCCATGATGGCAGATGAGATGAGTCTAAAGATGCCTGGGGCATTACTGAACGTGGCAGTGTGTCTGTGTACAGAAAGCAGGCCCTGCGAGCCATGTGACAAACCGTTAAGAAAGAGAAGTAATGGGGGAATGAATAGAAGAGGAGGCAGGAACCCCTGAACCCTCCTGCAGGAGCAGGCTCCAAGTGGGACAGGCTAAAACATGCCTCAATCCAGACCTGCCCAAGCCTGACCCCACCCTCACCTCCACAAGCAGGGAGTGACCTAGGGAGAGGACCCACCTTCTCCTTCTGATCCTCAGGGTGTGGCCAAGGGAGGCCTCGAAGAACAACACCCAGGACAAAGTGGACCAGTGGATCAGGAAGGTACTGTTATTTCATACTTGAAGGGTCAAGCGATATTCTGAAGGAAGCATAGAAAACTTCTAAATAAGGTTTCCCTCCTTCTGTCAACTGTAAACTAATACCTGTATTATTAGTTGCAAGTTGTGAGATGACATTTTTTTAAGTTAAACAATTTTTTTTAAAAAAAAAAGAAATGTAATATTGTTCCTTATCGAAAACCATCTGCAAGAGGGCCATGAGATGGCCGAGGGCTCACCCTGCAGAGTCTGAGTTCCAACTGATTCCATGAAGCTGTCCTCTGACTTCCACATTCATGGTGTGACACACGTGTACCAACACATAGATCATACACACAACAACAACAACAAATCTGTAAAACTTACAAAGAGAGAAAACCTGGCCAGGAGGAATGTAGGGAGACTAGTCTCTCCCTTTAGCTGCAGCAGGCTTGCCCTCCCTGTGGCCAGCTCCTCAGTGGCTGTGCTCAGACGGCAGACACTACTGCAGACTGCTCTTCCTCTCTAACCCTTGTCATTAGCAGTGCCCCCTGCTGGTCAGATCTTCCCTGCTACACAAGGAAAAGGACTTCACACACGTCCAGCCAGCTCTCTACTCATCTGTGGGGTGCTTCTCTGTCTGGAAAGACCTGCACCCCATCTGGCTTGTCACTGAGAAGGCTAGAAATAAACAGAAGTCTCAGATCCCCAGAACGTAGCCTTGGGGAGTTGATCACCCTGTTGAGACCTAAACTTATTTCCTGGAAGTAAAGAGAACACTGTGCTTGAGGCTTATAGGACTGAGACACGTAGGCATGTGCAAATCATGCTGGGAAAGCCAGGCCCAAGAGCTTGCTAGACACGGAGAAAAGACCTTCACCTGGCCCCCACAGTGAGGTGTCCACCTAGCACTGCAATGACAGCCCCAGCAGCTTGTCACTGACTACCCAGTGAGGCTGTCAAGGACTGACAGGCAGAGGAGTCCTGACTGTCCCTGCAGCTCCATCTAGGCTTTTCTCCCCACTATTGACACAGCTGCTCATCTGGACCCGGCCCTTTAACCTCTTCAGCTGTGCTCAATGTTATAGCTTCTTCATCGTGACTCCACAGATGCAGCGAAGCAGCCAAGGCGCCTCTGAAGACCTCTCACTCCACCAGCTCCTACCCGTTTCCCAAACCTGACTTCTCAGATCTCTTTTCCTCTTTAAACTCTTAGAGCCATGAGAAACTGAGATAGGTGATAGACAGACAGACAGACAGACAGATAGATACACAGACAGACAGACAGACAGACAGACAGACAGACAGATGCCGTGGAATATTACTTTACCCTGTGTAAATATGTCGCTGTGATTGGTTTGATGAAGAAGCTGACTGGCCAATAGCTGGGCAGGAGAGGCACAGTGGAAGAATGCAGGGAGGAAGGAGGGTGGAGTCTGGAGTCACTAGCAGAAACAGGGAGACGCAAGATGTGCGTGGCAAAGTGCAAATAAGAAATATGGGTTAATTTAAATGCAATAGTTAGCTAGTGACAAGCCTGAGTTATTGGCAAGGCATTTATGATTTGTATTAAGATTTTGAATGATTATTTGAGAGCAGGCTGTAGGGACAGGAAAACTCCACCAACAGCTAGCTATACGTTATAGATATGGGAGATATACATTATAGATGATAAGAAAGATGAGTCTTAGTTACTTTTTTATTGCTGTGTTAAAACACCAATGCCAAGGTAACTTATAAAAAAAGGAATTTAATTTGGCTTATGGTTTCAGAGGGTTAGAGTCTGTCTCCATTAGGGTTTTATTATTGTGAAGAGACATGACAGCCATTTAGTTGGTCTGCCTTACAGTTTCTGGGGCTTAGTCCATTATCATGTGAGAAAGCATGGCAGTGTGCAGGCAGACATGGTGCTGGAAAAGGAGTTGAGAGTTCTACATCCAGATCTGCAGGCAGCAGTAGGAGGCTGTGAGCCAGGCTGGGTTTAGACTGAGCATATGAGACCTAAAAGCTTATCCCCATAGTGACAAACTTCCTCCAACAAGGCCACACCCACTCCAACAAGGCCACACCTCCTAATAATGCCATTCCTTATGTGCCAAGCATCCAAACACATGAATCTATGGGAGCCATCCCTATTCACACCAGAGTTCATGATGATGGACCAAAGGAACAGCTGAGAGCTCATAATGAAGGGTCCTGACCCTCACTCGGCCCGCTGCTTTGGCAGCCTTAACAGGCTGCAGAAAAGACCCAGCAGGGCGTAGGCCTCTGACTCAGCAACAAGTGCTGAGCCCCCTACCTTGCCCTAATCTACCAGACACCCTCCAAATGGTAAGGAACCAATCAGAAATTAGTGGGCAGGCTCTGCATGTGCTTCACTGGTAATAGTGAAATGCAGGGCATAGCAGCTGCCCTGGGATGGCCTCTAGGTATAGCATCCTTTCTGCACCTGCAGCTGACCAATCAGCTCAGGACAGGTTGCCCAAGCCCATAGGTGCACCAGTTCTGAAACTGTTGCTATGTAACTAGTGAATAAACCTCCAGATACTCCCATTGCTCTATCCCAGTATATGCCGTGCCCCACTGCTGCTCGAGGTCCTTCCTACTCCACCCACTATGTCCGGTGAACAGAGGACCTGAGTTAACTCATAATTAAAAAGACTCTTTGCTTTTGCATCAGATCTGGTCTCTTGGTGGTTTGGGGGAGGGGGTTCAGAGTCTGGGCACAACAATATCTTGTTCCATAACCACAAGACACACAGAGACCCTGGGAATGGCAAGAGTCTTTTGAACTACTGGGAATGCAGATTGAGACACATCTCCTAATCCTTACCAAACAGTTCTACTAACTAGGGACCGAGTTCAAACATAGAACCCTACAGAGACCATTCTCCATTCAAACCACACCATTCTGAAGGGACCAGACCCTCACCCAGCCCCATGCTTTGGCAGCCATGACAACCATACAGAAAAGACCCAGCAGCAAGTAGGCCTCTGACTTAGCAAATGTGCTGAGCTTCCTGACCTTGCCTGTCCTCCCCATCACTAGGAGGTCAGATATCCTCCACATGGCAAGAAACCAATCAGACATTAGCTGTGGGCTATGGATGTGCTTTATGGTAACAATGGTGTGCAGAGCATAGCAACCACCCTGGGAGGGCCTTTAGACCAGAGCAACTAGACCAACATATTCAACATAATCAACACAGGACAGGTTGCCCAAGCCTGGAAGTGCACCAATCCTGAGACTGTTGGGTACCCCTAGACACTCCCCGTGTTCTACCCAATAAATTCCCTGTCTCTTGGCTCATTTGGACCTTTCTTGCTCCCACCCACCATGTCAGAGGGATGGAAGACCCAAGTTAACACAGTTAATTTGTTAAATAATAAGAGTCTTTGCTTTTGCATCAGAATGGGTCTTGGTGATTCAGAATTTGGGCACAGTCCCACTCCCTGACCCATATAGCCTGGTGGGTATATTGTTGGTATCCTGGCAGTATGCTGACTCTGCCCCCTGACAACTGGCAGGATACACACACCGGCATTCAGATACTTAGACAGCTCAAAGGGCTCTGTGTTGCATGGCTACGCCATGACTATGGCATGTGTTACGTGACCACATAAGGACTCTGTATGCATGTGCAAGTTTCCCTTTTAAGGGAGCACCTGCCACCCCTTCTCTCTCTTCCATCTCTGTTCCCAGTTAGCTAACACCTACCCCTCTCTTTGTTCCCTTTCCCTAATAAACTCCACGTGGGTTATGTTGAGTTTTGTGGTTCATGTTTCATCGCCTGGAGCCAAAACTGAGCAAACATAACACCACATATCATAATTCGAAATGCATTTAGTCCAACTTCAAAAGTTTACATAGTCTTTCAGTCTCAACACTGTTTAAAATTCTAGTCTCTTTTGAGATTCAAGTCAATTTCCTAATTGTAAACACCTATAAAATAAAAAAGTAAATTATATACTTCCAACATACAGTGGTGCAGAAAATACATTACCATTAAAGGGAAGAAAGGGGGCATAGTGAGAAAGTTACTGGACACAAGGAAGACTAAAAGCAAGCAGGGCAAACCCCAAACCCTGTAGCTCCATGTCTGATATCACAGAGCTTAGATGGTTCTGCCCTTCCAGCTTTGCTGTCTGTGACATGCATCTTTCTCAGGCTGGTTCTGTAAGGATGGAAAAATTTAGCCCAACTCTCCACTGACCCCAGGAAGCTAGAAGTTTAAATTCCAGACCCTGTCCCCTGGCAGTAAGTAGGCAAAAGGTCACATTCTTTGCTGTTTACGACAGCTCCTGTGAGTGAGTGAACACTGGAAATGAGCTTTGTCACCCCACCCAGGAGCCTGCGCAAATGCAGACTTCCAGGGCTAAGCGCGGGCTTGGATAGTTCAAATTGATTGGTCCGCACTGGATGCTATGAGATGATTGGTTTACCATGTGCAGGCTTTGTTGTAACCCTATAAAAGCTGTCTCAATTCTGTACTTAGGGTCCTCAGCCCTCTACCCATGCATGGCGTATGACTGTGGACCCAGTGCACTGGAATATAAAAGACCTCATGCTTTTGCATCAAGACTGCTTCTAGTGAGTGATTTGGTGGGGGCACCTTTCCTGAGTGGGAGTGCGAGGGTTCACGCTCTCTGGGTCTTTTAGTTCCACTGTCTGCATGCACCTCTTTTTGGAAGATATGTCCCAGCTCTGGCACCTCTGGGGTCTCAAAAGAAGTCTAGGCTTCACACACTGACCTTTGAAAACTGAAGGGACCAGTCCCCTGCTTTAGCATCCATGACAGGCTGCAGAAAAGACATGTAGGCCTCTGACTCAGCACATGTCTGACCTTGCTGGGCCCGCCCTAGTCACTAGGAGGTCAGATAACCCCCATGACAAGGAACCAATCAGAAGTTAGCTGGCAGGACTTTGGGGCTCTGAACATGGTTTATGGTACAAATGGCACAATAATGATATGCAGAGCATTAGCAACTGCCCTGGAAGGGCCTGCAGGCCATAACAACCAGTTGACCAATCAACACAGACAGATTGTCTGAGCCAATCCTGAGACTATTGTGTAACCCTAGACACTCCCCTTTCGCTGCCCAGTAAGTTCCCTGCCTCATGTTTCCTCTGGGTCCTTCTCCTGCCATCCTCCACCATGAATGAATGAAGGGCCTGAGTTAATGCAGTTAGCTCATTAAACAACAAAAGACTCTTTGCTTTTGAATCAGTAAAGGTCTCTTGGTGATTTTGGGATTCAGAATCTGGGCACAACAAAGCCCTCTTGCCCTCCAGGAGCCTCCATGCAGTTCCTGCCATTACTCATTGCCTGGCCTCAGAAACTCTCCTTCCCCACAGAGGAAGAGTCCACATCCTTTTACGACTGTGAAGCCAGTGGACAATGCTGACAGGTTTAGGGCTGCTTGGGTGGAGCCTGGGCCGCTTAGAACAACATTTGCATAAGCTTTCCTGATGGTTGCTTTCCAGGAGCAGAAAATTTCCTGTTCACAAGTTGGAAGCTTAGCTGGGTGGGGTTTGGGCCTAAGGGCACCCCTCCCTTTATTCCATTTTAGATCAGGCCTCTCTTTATCTCTTTTAGCACACATCTTGTCTCCAACATTACATTTCCTGGTGTTCTCCTCAAACTGTAGATTTTGTATTTCGTTCTGCCTCGCAATAAGAGTGATTGCTAATAACCAAGCACTAGGCTATCTTGAGATCTCAACCAATGAATTTAGTCCAAATCTCTTCAGTTTATCCTCAGTCAGATCCTCAGACAAGGGCAGAAGCAGCCACATTCTTTGCCAAAATATGACAAGAATGATCTCTAGGCCAGTTGCTAATATTGTGCCTCTCTGAAACCTTTTGAGCTAGGCCTGCATCTACATGGCTCTCAGTACTGTCTTCCAAGGCCCTGGTGGACTGGCCCATTATTCTGTTTAAAGAACCCAACCATTCTCCTAGCAGTTCGAAGTCCCAAAGTCTTCCACATTCCATCAAAAAGCAGCAGTAGCTCACTCCCTGGTACCAACTTCTGTCATAGTTATGTTGTGCCCAGATTCTGAACCCCCAAATCACCAAGACACCTATTCAATGCAAAAGCAAAGAGTCTTTATTATTTAACTAGTTAACTGCTTTAACTCAAGTCTTCCCTCTGCCCCACATGGTGGGTAGATGGAGAAGAACCTAGAGGGACCAAGGAGTGGGGAATTTATTGGGGCGAGCAAGGGGAGTGTCTAGGGGGTCCACAACAGTCTTAGGACTGTGTACTTCCAAGCTTGGATGATCTGTCCTGTACTGATTGGTCAACTGGTTTCTATGGCCTATAGGCCCTCCCAGGGTGGTTACTATGCTCTGCATTTTACTGTTATCATAAAGCACATCCAGAGCCCACCAGCTAACTTCTGATTGGTTCCTTGCCACTTGGAGGGTATCTGGATTCCTAGTGACTAGGAGGCCGGGCAAGGGAGGGAGCTCAGCACTTGTCGCTGAGTCAGGGGCCGTTGTTTTGCTGGGTCTTTTCTGCAGCCTGTCATGGCTGCCAAAGCAGGAGTCTGGGTGAGGGTCTGGTCCCTTCAAGTTACTTTTTGGTTAAAAATATCATGCTTAATTTGGTTTACTATTGGAAGGGCTAGAGTTCATGATGGCAGAGTAAAGGGTAGTTGAGAGCTCAGAGAGAAGACTAGCAATGATACGAGTCTTTTAAAAACTTCAAATCTCACCTCCGGTGACACACTTCCTACAACACAACACACCTCATAGTCCTTCTCAAAAGGTTCTAGCTCACAGACTGGCTTCTGAAAGAGCGTGGACCTTCACGCTCCCACTCAGGAAAGGCGACACCCCAAATCACTCACGAGAAGCAGTCTTGATGTAAAAGCATGAGGTCTTTTATATTCCAAGTGCACTGGGATCCACAGTCATATGCCATGCAGGGGTAGAGGACTGAGGACCCTGAGTACAGAATTGAGACAGCTTTTATAGGGTTACAACAAAGCTCGAGCATCTTAAACCAATCATTTTATAGCATCTAGAGCCCTCCCGGTGCGGGCCAATCAATTTAAACCATCCAAGCCCGAGCTTTATAGACCAATCAGTTTCCTATAGCCCCAGAGGTCTGCATTTCTGTGGGCTCCTAGGTGGGGTAACAAATGGCAGTTAGGTTAAGTCACTGGGGCGGGGGTTTCACAAGCAGTTTACAAAGTCAGATAAGCGGCAAGGAGTGTCTGGCTGAGGGCAGGGTCTGGAATTTAAGGTATTTAGTATTTTTAAACTTTTAGCTTCCTGGGATCAGTGGAGAGTTAGGCTAAATTTTTCCATCCTTACACTTCCAAATCATGACACAGAGATTTCTTATTAGTTATGAATGCTTGCCTTCATTCTAGCTCTTATTTTAATCTGTTTATTTTTATTTTTTTATGCTTTTTACCTTCTTTCTTTATATCTTTCTTGATGGAGTTGACCTTCTATATATATGTTTTTCTATTGGTTAATGAATAAAACACTGATTAGCTGATTGGCCAGGCAGGAAGTATAGGCAGGGCTAGGAGATGAAGAGAATTCTGGGAAACATAGGCTGAGCAGTGGTTATGTAGGTCACCAAAGGAGTAACAGGTCCGGACCCTTCTCTGGTAAGATAAGACCACGTAGGAATACTTACATTAATAGAAATGGGTTAATAACTAAGACAGAGCTAGCCAATAAGAAGCCCAAGCCACAGGACAACAGTTTTATAACTAATAGAGCATCCGTGTGTTCATTTGGGGCTGAAGCAGCAAGGGAAACTCCACGACACTTTTTTCCTGCTGGCTGACTGTTGGCTGCCTGGCATCTGGCCCCTGGAGTGTCCCTTTTTCCTTGTTCTCTTCTCCCTCTTCTTCCCTTCTTTCCAGCCTCCTACTTATTCTCTCTGCCTGCCAGCCCCACCTATCCCTCTTCTGACTACCTATTAGCCATTCAGCTCTTTATTAGACCAATCAGGTACCTTAGGAAGGCAAGGTGAAACAGCAACACATCCTTACATAATTAAACAAATGCAGCATCAACAAATGCAACACATCTTTCACATCTTTGCCCAGTTAAAATAATATTCCACAACAGTTCTACCAACCGGGGACCAAGTATTCAAATATGTGAGGCCATGGGGGCTGTTCCCATTCAAAATAACACATCGAGTAATGACTAAAGAACATGTATTTATTTAAATAATAACCCTGAAAGTTGGGAAGTCTTAGAACATGATCCTGCGTCTGTGTGGAATCTGGTAAGGGTCTTTTCATTGCATTATCTCAGGGCAGAGGTGAGATTACCATAGCAAGCAGCTAATTAAAGTCTCTCTCCCTTTTCTTATAAAATCATGTTCATGGGTTTTTCTATCCCTAATTACCTCCCAAAGGCCTCACCTCCAAGCACTATTAACATTTGACCTCAGAGATTATATATCCAACCCATGAAATTTGGGAAAACATTTTAAACCATAGAACTTACCAAAAAAAAAAAAAAAAAAAAAAAAGTCAGCCTCACACTGTCTGTCAGAGCCCTGCCATTTGTAAATCTCTATTTTGGTTGAATTGTGACAATTCTGGGAACAAAAGTAATTCGTTTCCTAAAACTAAAGTAACTGTTTCTCTGGATTACCACCCTCCCTGTTCTTCTACTAGCCAGGAGAGATGGCTATTCATCACCTGCCATTCCTTAATTCACCACCCCGGGTACCCCTAGAAACAGCCACCTTCAGAACCACAAAACTTTTTTTTTTTAATCTCCTTCCCACTCTGCTTCCTGTGAAAACCAAAAGAAGAGACCGTCACTCTGCCACACGGACTTGAACTCTCCTCAGAGCCCCCATAATGCTTCTGTCTTCCTATCTATGGTATTCATAACTCTTCTTACAAATATCTTACCCCAAACAACAATCACACTTAGAATCTCTCCTGAAACTCTCCACATACCTGTAATATCACTTGATATCGGGATTGGGAGGGGACCTAATTAGAGGTTCCCCAGATTCTTTATGTCCGTAAACAAAGAATTGAGCAGACAGTTTATTAGGAGAAGCTATACCACCAAGGGAGGAGGTGGGAGAAATAAAAAAAAAAATCCAGTAGTTCAAGCTGCCCTTTATACTAAAGATTTATGCCTTAATAGCTTATGCCTTCTCCTCCCTCTAATCTCTCCCATGTCCTTCCCTCAAATTCATAGCTACTTTTTAATTCATTTCTGTGTGTGTGTGTGTGTGTGTGTGTGTATGTGTGTGTGTGCATAAGTATATAAATACAACCTTCTCAGTACATGTAGTGTTATTTGTTATGTATATGATTTTAGGACTTGGTATTGGGTAACTAATTACAGGACTCATTCCTGGGAAAGACAAATTTTCTCTTTCTCAAGAGTTAGTCAACTAGATTACAGGACCAGGGGAGATTTTTTTTCCCTTCTGTTGAGTGTGCCTAAAATTGACCTAGACAGCTGTTGGTCACTGCCAAGATAGGAGTCACTATTGCACCATTTGGGATATCTCACCAAGCTGGTCATTGTTGTGGTTTATAGGCATCACAGCTGGGTAGGACTACTTACTGCTTTCCTCCCTAGGCAGCTTGCATAGCATTTTCCAGTATCATGAAAGCTAGTCCTCAGAGAGCAGGCTTTCAGATCAGATAAGTTGTGTGTCTGAAGTACAGGGTGTTTTCAACAACAGGGACTTCCTTTTAACTTCTGGAAATCAACCAATCACAGCAGCAATATCCTATATGATTCTGGGATTCTCGTGAACTCTCCTGATCAACAATTCAAAAGGTGATTTCTCATACCTTGTAATGGAGTTTTTGTTAGATAGTCCATGGCTCTCGGGGGAGCATTGCCAGCCCAAGTATTACACACACACACACACACACACACACACACACACACACACACACACACACACACATATTCTCACTCATATGTATTCTATATAAAGTTGAGTAAACAAAATAATGCTTCCCTATGGCTTTTTCAAATATCTTTAGTGTTATTTATCCCTTAGCTCACCTTCTCCTCTCATTAGCATTTTAAATGTCCACCTGGGTATTATAATCAACCACAGGTCACCTTCAGACACTCTGGAATTGCCTCTGTGTCCGCAGCAGTAACTGGTAATCAGCAACCTATAAAAAGAGGGACTCCCCCAACCTTCATTTTACCAACTCGGTTTTTATATGCTAACCACATACCTGGAACACTTGCCAACATATTTGCAATTTGTAGTCTCTCTCTCTCTCTCCCTCTTTGTGTATGTCTTATTCTCTCTGTGTATGTCTTTGTGTATGTCTTATGTCTTTGTGTATGTCTTTTAAAAAAAATATTCGTCTTGATCCTTTTCATCTCTTTCCCAATTCTTCCCACTTCTACAACCCCCTCCTCCCCACCTAATTTTTGTTTTGTTTTTTTTTTTAAATATCAATTTGTGTTATCCAAATATCCTTGGATATGTAGTTTTCTGAAGTATGGTTGACTTGCCAGGGGCAATAATATCAATGAAAAGTATCTCGACCTCTCCTAACATCTAATGATTACCAATAGCTTCATGTCTAGGGATGGGATTTTGTGCCTAACTGTAGACAGAGTTTTTTGTCTGAACCATCAGCTAGCTCCCAAAGAACCACACTTATTACTAATTATAAATGCTCAGCTGATAGCTTAGGCTTGTTACTAAGTAGCTCTTGTAACTTAAATCAACCCATAATGCTCTTCTACACTCTCCCATGTGGTAGTACCTTTTTCTCAGCATGGCATGTTCATCTCCTGCTTCCTCTGTGTCCCCTGGCCATTCCCTGTGGCCCACCCATCTTCTTCTCATTACCCTCTCAGTTTGGCTCTCCCACCCAACCTCTCCCTGTCTAGCTTTCAGCCATTTTAGCCTTTTATTAAACCAATCAGAAGGGACCTTAGCGAAGATACATCTTCTCAGTCTACAAAATGTTTATTTCATAATGTTCCCCCTTTTTGTCTAATAAAAAAGAAAGGCTTTAGCCGGGAGTTGGTGGTGCAAGCCTTTAATCCCAGCACTCGGGAGGCAGAGGCAGGCAGATCTCTGTGAGTTTGAGACCAGCCTGGATTATAGAGCTAGTTTCAGGACAGGCTCCAAAGCAATATAGAGAAACCCTGTCTTGAAAAACCAAAATAAAATAAAAAAGAAAGAAACAAACAAACAAAGAGAGAGAGAAAGGTTTTAATATTAACATAGTATGAGAGCAAGTTAAACTGGAGAGGATGGAGATAACTCCATCCTCAGAAAAAGCTACCTTGAGAAATTCCCTGCATGGCACGTGGCTGATTCAGCTCCAGCCAAGGAATAGCCAAACTGTGCCCACCCCAGACAAAGTGACTCCTTCCAGGTGGTCAGGCAATGATTAATTTTGGTAAATAACATCTTATTGTCCTTGTGGGCAACTGTTAGTAACAATTTTGAAGTTCCCCTAGCCCCCATGTCAATGAACCTAAAGGTCACCTACCCTTACCCAAACCTGAACAGCCAAGACATGTACCACCCTGCTTTCATCCCCTTATAAACCCCTTGCAATTGAGGCCAGGCACCCTTTTCCTGCAGCTGCTGTGCCAGTGTGCAGTACAGGTTCCCTTCTAAGGCTTGTAACTTAAAAATAAACAAACGTTGTGAGTTTGCATCAGTGAGTCAACTCCTTGGTGGTCCTTTTGGGGTCTCACAAACTTGGCATAACAATAGTAAAATTATATACAATAAAACAGTCTAAAAGAAAAACAGTTCACACAAGTGATCCCAGCACTTGGAGTGGCATGCCTTTAATCCCAGCACTAGGGAGATGGAGACAGGAAGGGATATGGCTGATGAAGAGAGGAACATAAGGGGGAGGAGACAGGAGCTCAAGGCAGTCTTAGGCGTAGTCTGAGGGTTCACAGAGAAAGATGTAATCTAGTCTAGGCAGTCAGTCTGAAGAAGTTTGGGGATTCAGTCTTTGAAAGCAGTCTGGGGACAGGGTAGCCCTTTTGGTCTGATGTAACACAAATAATAAAAACCCAGAGACAGATATTGGGAGTCAAGCTGAAGATCAGAGAGCAAAGCAGCCAAGCCACCAGAGAGCCCTTGCCTCTACTAAGTCTGGGGAGATCCTGTCCTCAACATGGCTGGAGACATGAAGGGACCAAACCCTCACCCAGCCCCCTGCTTTGGCAGCCATGACAGGCTGCAGAAAAGACCCAGTAAGATGTAGACCCCTGACTCAGCAACATGTGTTCAGCTCCTAACTTTGCCCAACCTTGCCCTCCATGAGGCAAGGAACCACTCAGAAGTTAGCTGGTGGGCTCTGGAATGCAGAGCATAGCAACCACCCTGGGAAGACCTATAAGCCATAGCAACATATCTGCAGCTGCAGCTGACCAATCAACTCAGGACAGGTTGTCCAAGCTCGGAGGGGCACCAATCCTGAAACTGTTGCTATGCAACTAGTGGACCCCCAAAACACCCCTCCTTGCTCTACCCCAATATAATCCTGCCCCACAGTCCCTCTGGGTCCTTCTTGCTTCACCTGCTGTGTCGTATGGATGGAGTTAATACAGTTAACTCATTAATTAATTAAAGACTCTTTGCTTTTGTGTCGGATCAGGTTTCTTGGTGATTCGGGGGTTCAGAGTTTGGGCACAACAACTGGTTGCCCTGAGACTAAATACTGGATGCCACAAGAGACCCTGGGCTCTTTGTTATACATCTCTCTAGTGCTGGAATCAAAGGTATGAGCTCTGTTTCTCTTTTACACTGATTCACTCTCATGTAGCCCTGGGTGGTTTTGAACTTACCAAGATCCATCTGCCTCTGTCTCCTGATTCCTGATATTAAAGGTGTATGCCACCCCTGGCCAGCGTCTATGGCTGACTAATGTGGCTAACTTGTGCATTCTGATCTTTGGTGAATATTGTGGTTTAATAAGGATCAGGAAAAACAAATAGGCTGAATAGATGTTTATTCAGGGAGAAATAACTTACAACAGAGACAGATGAACACCAGCAGGTTTCTGGTCCCAAGGATGCCTCCGGATGTTCTTCTGTCCCCATGCTGCAAGCAAGAGAGAGATCCAGGAGCCCCTTCCCCAGACCTCACCCCCCCAACGTAACGCCTACCCCTTTCTCCACCCCCAATGGGTGTGGTCAGTGCCATAGATGCGACAAAGTGAATATCTCACTACAATTCCCCTTTTAGTCTAAAGATTTAGGCTTGATACAAAGCTAAATACAAAACAGTGAATAACAAGTGTGCTCTAAGAAAAGGAAAATCGAGAACATATAAACTTAAGACCTACATATCTAGTCCTAGGGTGAAGGCATAAGAGAGGTTACAATAGAGTTGTCCTAAGCTGGAAAGCTTAAGTCTAGTACCTAATATATCTAACTAGGAAGACAGAATAATAGTTGTGATAATTTAATCTTCAACCTCATCAAAGACCTGACAAGGAAAATAACAATACTAGGGTAGACAGGAAGTGCAGATGGGCAACTTCCAAACAGCGCAGCAAGGACAGAAACAGCATGCTACCTGGACAGTCACCCACCCAAAGTCTCACAGCAGTGTTGGTACAGTCAGTTTTGGCTAAGGCCTAGAGTACCTGACAGACCACAACAAAAGCAGGGAGGTAGAAAGACTGTCTTACCCTGACTTGGCAAGGTTCAGCAGTCTTCTATGTTTGTCTCCTGCAAGCACATAGGACCGCACATCCAAATCAGTGATCAAGGTGGGGGCAGTTCTTTGCCCAAGAGGCCATTAGCCGAAGTGAGGATGGACTCCAGAAAGAGCAACAACAGTGTCCAACATATTTCCGGAAAAATGCATGGTGCTGTCAGGAGCAATAGTGTCTCATGTCAACGGAGTACTAATATTAAAACATTTAAATGCCATGTTCTACAGGTCTATAAAGTCTTTGAAGATTAAGCATCTATGTCTGTCTAATCTCATAGGTATAGGAAACATGGGTGAAAATAATCTGTAATACTCAGGAACCTAGCTATAGGAATATAATTAGCAAAGACAATAATTTTAGCAATATAACTATATACATATACGCATATAAATATACATAAAAGAAATGCTGCTGGACTAATTCAATTTATATATTTTAAAAATGCTTTGACTTCAAAATTTAAGTCCAAGGACAGGTTAGTGGGGAAAAGGATTTCTATTTTTGTTTCCACGGAAAATGAAAAGCTGCGGATTCCTTCCAGACTAACATGGTTTGATCAAGCAAGACCCCCGAAACAGTGTCCCAGATGATCCAACATTTAAAACTGCTGGGACGAGGCAGCCTTGCAGACCACTACAACCAGGATTTCTGCATCTTTTAGGACCCCCATGACAGCACCCCCTACCAGCAGGAAGCGGTTTGGAAAGAATGACGCCCAAATTCCCAAATAATTGTCTATAAATGTTTGTTTTCATTTAAATGGAGTTGGTTATAAATAGTTAATGACCACAACCAATCTCTTAAAAGGTAAAAAGGGGATTATGGTGTAGATATGAATACTTTGTTTTGGAATGAATTTTTATTTATTGATACAAATTTAAGGTCAATTTTGTGATATGTATATTTCTCCTCTTGTTTAGGTATTGTGTTTAAATAGCTTATTTTAAAATGTAATGTATAATTTAGCACAGATTATAGATAGTTACCTATGATAGTCAAAACTTAGAGTTAAGTTAGTTAGGTTTTCTAGATATATAGAGACATATTTGAAATGGATAAATATTCTTCAAACATTACAAAGACTACAGAACATGGCATTTAAAATGGTTTAGGGTTTTTCTTAACAATGAGACATAACTGCTTCTGGCAACACCACCTACATCAGAAAGGAAGATGGACATTAAAGAAACTCGTTATGGAGTTTACTCCCAATATGGCAAAACTAGCCATTTGGGCAAGATACTGCTCTTGTCTAGAATGTTTGACTTTATACTGTATAAACTGAACATGCAGGACCCACAGGAAAGTGACTGTTGATACAAGATAGACATTGCTACAGGGTTCCTGCTTCATGGAAGAGTCTGCCAGACATTCTACAGGACACAGAGAAAAATGACTGACAAACAGCCAATACAGGAGGACAGTTTAAAGTTTCCTGCTTTGCTGAGGAATCTCACAGACACATTATGGCCTATAGGCTGAAGATGGAACATTACAGAAGAACTTCAGGGGACTAACCAGGCAGTGAGTTGTCTCTGTCATTTCTAGAGTTTATATATTATCCTTCTGTGGTCTTTGATGGAGTTGAAGACAGATGGTTATGGTTATAGTTTCCCTTAGTTAGGATTAAAGATAAGTTACATAAAAGACTTTAGACTCACAAAGATAGGATATAAGATAAAATATTTTCTTTAAATCTGGCTAAATGTTAATGGACAAAATACTGTTAACTGTGGTTCTTATTTGATAACTGTTTTGTTATATAGTTTACTATGTTAAGGTTAAAACCCTTCTTTTTATTTTAGACAGAAAAGAGGAGATGATGGGAGATGTCATTCTGTAAATATGTTTCTCTTATTGGTTAATGAATAAAGCCCTGTTGGCCAATAGGAAAGCAAGATAGGCGGGACTAGGAGACAAGGGGGACTGGAGAAGAGGTAGGAGGATATTCAAAATGTAGGACTGAGAGAGCAGAACTCCAGACCTTCTCTCTGGTAAGATAAGACCACATGTAAATAGATTGATAGAAATGGGTTAATATTTAAGACAGAGCTAGCCAATAAGAAACGCTAGTAACCGGCCAATAGCTTTATATCTAAAACAGCTTCTCTGTGTGTTATTTGGGGCTGATGTGGCTGTGGGACCGGGCTAGTGGGAAAACCTGCTCGTAACAGGTGAATTTATTAGATCATAAACAATTTATAACCACAGTCTGAGGATTCAGTAGAAGTAAGAACTAGTGGCTAGCTGGTTTGCTTCTCTGATCATTCAGCTCCACTCCCTGCCCAAATATCTGACTCTGGGTTTTTTGTTATTCAGACCAAGTGGAATTTGTGCTACCTCTGGTGCACAGCTTCTGGGGTACGAATACAACATAGGCTAGTACTACATGCAGCTAGAGTCACCACCCTACCAGCAAGGTTTTCCTTTCTTCCCTCTTACTGGGCTTTCCCTGGATTCACTTCTCAGGCTGCTGCCAAACTAGGCAGCTGCCTTGAAATCCGGTCAAGTTTATACTGCTCTACACAGCAGCAGTCAGCCTCACATCTTCATTGACATCATCAGTAGATTTGCTGAGAAGGGAAGAATTAGTTAAAAGAGTTTTTTTTTCCCATGTTAAAAAAAGGGGGGCACAATTATGATAAAGTTATGTTTGTATGCAAGATTGAAAAATTGAACAATTAAGTGGAGATAATCAACTTAACTGGGATTGACATACTGTTAATTATCATCTTGATAATCCTTGTTGTCATTTTGATAATTCTTACTTTATCTCTTAAAAGGTTGTTTTGTATGAGTGCCAAGATATAGGCCTTAGAAAAACTTAATAAAACAGATCATAGAGATATTCAAACCCAGAAAGAGGTATTTAAAGGAGAACCATCTACAGTATTACATTATAAGGTTAGAGAGGAACAGCCTAAGGTTTTCCAACAACCAACTTTAACATAACTAGTACCCTTACAGTAATTGCTTTTCCATATACATTTTAGAAAAATCTTGATGTACTTTTTGGGGGTGGCTTTGTAAGGATGGAAAAATACAGCCTAACTCTCCAATGACCCCAGGAAGCTAGAAGTTTAAAAATACTATCTAAAAAGCCCTAAATATCTTAAATTCCAGACACTTCCCAGAACAATTAAAAAACTTAATGCCTATTGTAAGAAACCATACTGCTCTGAATGATAGAACAAAAAAATCAGAAGAAAACATAAAGCAAATATTTTTGCAACCTTCTATAAATGAACAAAGACCAAAATAAAAATATGAATAAATCACATTATCATTGAAGATCTGGTAGACACATTTGAAGCTGTAATAATAATTGCACCTGAATCTTGGTATCCAAATTGGCCTCTTCAGGAAGTAAATGTTCAGCTTTTAGGAATTGGAACTTTATCTCAGGTAAAACAGAACACCAGATGGGTAGAATATACAGGACCAGAAGGACAGAGAGAAATATTAAAGCCATATGTGGCTAACATAGGAATGGATTTATGGGGATGTGATTTGTTACAGCAATGGAATACTCAGATTAACGTTCTCCAAGTCTTAGAAACAAACCATAAATTAATGTATGTTCCTGTGGAAAATATTACAAGGTATTATAAAGAACAGTCACTGACTATTCAGGTTGTACAAGAATAGGGCACAACAGCTGCTGATCTTTCAAAGGTACCAACAGCCCTACCTTTAAAACAAGTGATGAACAAACCTGTATGGGTTGTGCAATGGCCTTTAACAACAGAGAAACTACAGGCCTTAGAAAAGATTATTCAGGAGCAAATAAATGCTCAGCATATTGAAGAATCAACCAGTCCTTAGAATTCTCCTGTATTTGTTGTTAAAAAGAAATCTAGAGAATGGAGAATGGTTGCAGATCTAAGAGCTGTTAATAAGGTGATGCAGCCAATGACTCTCTACAGTCTCGAATCCCTTTGCCTTATTTACAGATATTAGTTTAAAAGATTGTTTTTTCACGATATGTTTACAAGAAAAAGACAGAGGGTCCTCTTTATTCAAAGCCAGTTTACATATGACTGCCAATGAAGACAGACAACCTTCCGAAAACCTTAACAAGTGCATCGAGTTGCCACTATATAAATTCCTGTAACCTAGAGGCCATCAAACAGGAAAGTATAAAAATCCAAGTGAGAATATGCAGGCTTGGTGAGGCAGAAACAAAGTCAAACCAGAGTCCCAAGAACAGAAAGACAATTCTACCTCAGGACAAACAGGAGGCATTAGGACCCAGTGTAGTGTCAACACTGGGCTTCCCTTCCAAGTCTCACAGGCAAGGGACTCTACTGCACAAAAAAAACAAGAAGCCAAAACAACTTGTCTTGCATAGAAATAAATTTATCTTGCACTGCACACTGTGGCTTTTCTGACATGGAGTCCTATACTCACTGGTTGGCAGGGCTGCCAGGATGCCTGGGTTCTCAGGGATGGCAGAAGTATAAAAGTGGGAGGGGCCGTTCTGCTTCTGTACACATGACCCTGCAGCCATTATTCGCCCTGTTCCACATGCTGTCCTGGTTAGGACATTATCTTGACTTAAGTCTACAGGATGGGGTGTAAGGATGAAAAAATACAGCCTAACTCTCCACTGACCCCAGGAAGCTAGAAGCTTAAAAATACTAAATACCTCAAATTCCAGACCCTGTCCTCAGCCAGTAAATAGGCGAAAGGTCACACTCCTTGCCGCTTACCTGGCTTTGTAAATGGCTTGTGAAACCCCTGCCCCAGTGACCTAACCTAACTGCCATTTGTCACCCCACCTGGGAGCCCGAGCAAATGCAGACCTCCAGGGCTATAGGAAACTGATTGGTCTATAAAGCTCGGGCTTGGATAGTTTAAATTGATTGGTCCGCACCACGCGGGTTCTAGATGCTATAAAATGATTGGTTTAAGATGCTCGAGCTTTGTTGTAACCCTATAAAAGCTGTCTCAATTCTGTACTCAGGGTCCTCAGCCCTCTACCCCTGCGTGGCATATGACTGTGGACCACCATGCACTTGGAATATAAAAGACCTCATGCTTTTACATCAAGACTGCTTCTCGTGAGTGATTTGGGGTGTCACCTTTTCTGAGTGGGAGCGTGAAGGTCCATGCTCTGCGGGTCTTTCAGGGGGAGCCTTTGGGAGAAGGGGAATGGGAGTTAAGTTCAAGATTTTGTATGTGGTTGTAAGCAGCTGAGTGGCCCAAAGGAGAATGATTAAGATGAGTTGAAGTTTATGTGGGAAGCTGTCTTTTCAGGGCTGCAGTAGAAGCCAGTTGACCAGCCCACACACGATTCGTACCTGAGAGAGGGAGTGTCAATCAAAGAAAGGCTAGCTAAAGATGTTAAAGAGGGAGACACAGAAGTCAGGAGGGCAGATTCAGTTAATACTGAATGCCATGAGTTTATTTTTCACCACTCTTATATACCTTAACCAAAAAAGAGGGGGGACATGGTATCATGTATATGGAACAAACAGACTTTTCTTCCCCATTTCTCCAAGGATTCGGTAACCACACCTTAGATTCAGCTTCTCCTTGCCTGGCCTTGAGGGTCAGGAGTAACCACACTTAGACCAGGTCTGTTGTTATTTAGATAAGACACCCAGGGCCAAGATCAAACATCTTCTGTAGGTACACTTTTGACCGTTAGGTCTTATGACTTACTAAGGACAGTTTTTGAACTCTCTGCCCTTGAGCCAAGACGGAGTGAAGCCATCTTTATGAGCACTGATAGGGTCATGCTGGGGAGAGGCTTCAGATCATTTTCCATTCCATCTTATGAAGTTATCTAATTTAGTTTAGATTTTAAAATTGAAAGTTCTGAGTTTGTTGAGTGGAATGTGATGGCAGAAGCCTTTAATTGAGAGACAGAGTTCAAAGTTAGCCTGGTCTACAGGGTGAGTTCCAGGACAGCCAGGGCTACACACACACACACACACACACACACACACACACACGAAATAAAAATAAATAAAAAGAAGAAGAAAGGAAGGAAAGAAGAAAGAAAGAAAGAAAGAAGGAAAGAAAGAAAGAAAGAAAGAAAGAAAGAAAGAAAGAAAGAAAGAAAGAGAAGAAGAAAGAAAGAAAGAAAGTAAGTTCTGAATTCAGGCCAACAGTGGCCATTGTCCAATGTATATTGAAGTCATATTGGAAGATCCAAATAAGAATAGCAAGTCTAGGTCTCCTAAAAGGAGGTTTTGCTTGTTTGCTTGCTTGCTTGTTTGTTTGTTTAGGTTAACCCACCAACAAAGGAGTAGGTTTTGACAGACAATTTGGAGCCCATGGTGGACATTGAACAAAGGTAAAAAACAGGGGTCAAATCCAGCACAGCATCCCTGGAGTGCCGGAGAGACCTAACAGGCCTGAGAGGTAAGCGGGCATCCCCAGACTCAGTACCTTCCAGGAGTCAAGACATCACAGGGTCATGCAAAGTTCCTGGAACTCTCAACCAAAGGAGTCTCACAGGCTCATGCAAAGCTCCCAGAACCTTAGGCTAAGTCAAAAGATGAAACCAAGGAGCACCCCCTTGAGTCCCTGAGACCTAACCAGGCTGCCTCTGAATTAGGTCCTACAAATTCTCTTGTCCCAATACTTTGGCTGTGTTGGATGCATGGTCTGGTTAAATGGAGAAAGGGCCTCCTATCTGTAGGTCAGATAACATCAGAATGAAACTGAGGAATGAGATGATAGAAGGTAAAGATTTATAGTGAAAGAAATGGCTGCCTGAGGGACACAGGTGGCCCTGCCAGGCCTCTTCAGAGCCAGGACCAGTGAGTGGATGAGAAGGAAGGCGCTCTGAGCTGAGGGCTTGGGCAGAGAACCCTCCTGGGTTTCAGCACCAGATGTTACATTTCCAAGGCAGTGTAAAGAGGAAGGCAAAAAGAGAGCAGAGTGTGACCTAGACTGATGAGGTCACATGTTTATTAGGACACTCGGTGAAGTGTAGCCTCTCTCCTGCACGAAAAGAGGGTCTTGCCAGGGAAAGGGCCAGCTGCAACCCTTTATAGGGACAGGGCTAGGGGCTTGGGAATGAGAGATTGCTGTGGCTTGGTCTGCAGTCTCTCCTTCCTGAGAGTATTTGCCTGAGGGAGACTGGCTACCTTGGGAGCTGGGCTGTGCCCACAGACATTCTTTTCTGTGTTGACCTAAAGGCTGAGCAAAGTCACCTGCAATCTCCTAGGAATCCTGTTTTTGCCACTGAGGCACTCAATCAATGTAGACATCTATTTAACACTAATAATTTTCTTCTTGGGAAGAAAAATGCTACCCATATAAGATTTCAGACCTTGAGCCACAGACCTTGAGCCACGCATGGTGATCCACACCTTTAATCCCAGCACTCAGGAGGCAGAGGCAGGAAGATCTATGTGAGTTTAGGGCCAGCCTGGTCTACCCAACACATTCCAGGACAGCCAGGGCTACATGATGAGACCCTGTCTTAAACATTAAAAATAAAAAAAAAAAAAAAAAAAAAGATTTCAGTCTTTGGCTCAAATAAACACTCACCTATAGCCCAGAGAAACAGGCCACTGTTTTAGCCTAAAAGTCAATGATGGCCAAACTTCTTTTCTCTCCCCATCTAGAAAACATGTGGGGAGAACATAACAGCCACTCAGCAGGTCCTGGGTTTGTCATTCTAGCAGTCAGTTTTTATTCTATAACAGGTACATTCTATAACAGGCATAGTCTATAATAGATGTATTTTATAACAATGACTGTATTTTCCACACTAGCTCGGGTCCAACTGCACAGTCTTTCTGGATTAGTTAGTTTTGAAATAATTGATGCAAACGAAATGAAGAAAAGGGGGAGAGGTCAGCTTCTCCAAACCAGAAAGTTCCTGGAATGTGAGAAGTATAAATCAAAGTTCAAACCAGTACCTTCAAGCTGGGATTGTGGGGAGTATAGCTGACTCAGCATTCTGTAGGCAGAGTTTTCCTGTCCTGACTTCCTGCTCCCAAATAAACAGTAGCCAATTCCAAAATTGTTACTAGCACTTTCCCACCAACCTGGTCCCAGAGCCACGTCAGTCCCAAAATTACACACACACACACACACACACACACACACACACACACACACACAGAGAGAGAGAGAGAGAGAGAGAGAGAGAGAGAGAGAGAGAGAGAGAGAGAGAGAGAGAGAGAGAGAAAGAAAGAGAGAGAGAGAGAGACTGTATTATACTGGCTGGTTAATAGTGTTTCTTATTGGCTAGCTCTGTCTTAAATATTAACTCATTTCTATCATCTAAGTGTTTCCACTTGGTCTTATCTTACTGGAGAGTGGGTCCAGTCCTCTTCTCTCATATCCTACATCTTGACTCCTCTCTACTACATCTCCCAGAATCCTCCTTGTCTCTTAGTCCCACCTAGCTTGCTTTCCTATAGGCCAACAGGGCTTTATTCATTAACCAATAAGAGAAACATATTTACAGAATGCCATCTCCCATCACCAAATAACTAACTTAGAGACAATATAAATTATAATGCTCAGCACATATCTCAGGCTTGTTACCAACTAGCTCCTACAACTTAACTCATTTCTATTCATCTGTGTGCTGCCCTGAGGCTCATGGCTTTTACCTCTATTCCATTTTGAATGTCTGACTCATTCTTCATCTGGCTGTCTTCTTTGACCCTGCCCTTCCTCATCCCCTCATTCTCAGTTTGGCTTTCCCACCTATCTTTATCCTGTTCAGCTATTGGCCAGTCAGCTTGTTTATTAAACCAATCATAGTGATATATATTCATACAGTATACAGCAAAGAATTGAGAGAGTTACCAAATAACAGTGTGGAGAAACCATAGCAGATGAAGGAAGAGAGGTCCCCAAAGTATAATCCATTTCAGTGAAATATCATCCAAGTCACAGGCACCATTATGAGAGGTCCTAGGTGGGTGTCTGAGAGGGACACTGGGACAGACTGCTGGGACTATGACGTTTATTAGATGAGTTACTAAAGCCATGGACAAACAGAGAGAGAGAGCTCACAGCATGATGGGGGCTCAGAGCAGGGCTAAGGGCCCAGCAGAGACAGGCAGCACAGCAATGCACCTACAAAGCCTGTTAGCTAGAGATGCAAGACAATGGTGCCTGCCAGTTTCTACAGGAGAGGGAGGCTGCTACAGGTACTGCTTAGTCACAGCTTTCAGGCTCCTTTGCTGCCCACAAAGAAAGTCTCTGGAAATGTAACACAGCAGGATTTTTGTTGCTACTGCTGTGTTGTTTGAACACAAAAATTAGCAATTTAGAGTTCATAAATACTTGTCTAATCCATTGTGTATTTCTATGACAAAATACGTATGTATGTTCAGAGAGCCAGAGAGCCAGAGAGCCAGACCAAGACCATGGCAGGCTCCTAGTGGCCCTGCCAGGGACCAGGCCTCAATTTACTGGAACTGAACAAGCAGTTCTTGGAAAGACCACAACTCAAGGGCAACCAATGAGCAGGTGCCCCACAGTCTTCTGCTAGCTAAAGATAGATTTCCCCACCCTGCTGCTCGAAAGTCCCTAGCTACTAAGGCACCTACCAATCCTATAACAACTCTTAAACCTTTTTGTTTAAACCCACCAATCAGCTCCCAGAATAACCTCCCCTCCCTGGAATTCCCCTAATCTTGCTTAAAAGGAGCCTGCAAGCTTCTCTCAGGGTCACCATTTTGCCTCTTTGTCAGATGGTTTGGCCACTGCATTCAGGAATTAAATACTCTTGTTGAATGCATAGTGTCTGGTGGTCTTTTACAGAAAGTCTCCTGTGTGTGTGTATGTATGTGTGTATGATAATATATGCAGAGGAGTGCAGAAGATAACGTCAAATCCCCTATAGCTGGTTAACAGGTGGTTGTAAGCCACCAGGCACAGGTGCTGGGAATTGAACTCTAAAAAGCAAGAAGCACTCACTCTTGACCACTGAACAATCTCTTCAATCCTCTGTATAACTGTTTTTTAAAAATTCTAGTAGCCAACACTGTTGCATTGGCAATTAGTTTTCAAACACATGAACTTTGGGGAAAACATAAACTAAATGCCCCCACAGACTTGCCTAGAAACTGATCTGATGTAGATGTTTTCCTCGATTGAAGCTCTCTCTTCCCAGATAGTTTTAGCTTATATCAAGTTGACAAGCAACCAGGAAAACTGACTCCTTGTCAACTTGACACACCAATACATTATTAAACCACAACTCTGCCTTTCTTGTTTATCCCCAAGAACCCATATTAATATTAATATCACAATATAAAACATAAATAACTTTTTTAAAGCACCACCATCTTTAAAAGTTAAAACCCTTTAAAATAGCCAGTATCTCTTTACAAGTCCAAAGCTTCTCGAAAGCTTTTATTTTATTCCTATAAAATAAAAAGTAAGTCACAAAACTTTCTTACTCCAAGAGATAAGAATCAAGACACTGTCACAAATCAAAGGGAAACTACAGTTCAATGGTGTAAAGAGTTTAGTGCTTGGCTTCTGGGACCCACTCCCAATTCTTTGGGTTCCCAAGTGTTAAACTGACAAAATTCAACAGGTCAATCCTCACCTACATCTAAGAATTTGATTTGAGATGTTTTGTTGCTTGTTTTCGTCCTTCTTTTGAGATGCAGATCTCAAACTCATAGTCCAGTAATCTTCCTGGCAACAGTCAAGGTATTCTAAGGAGAGATGCGTACAGTTCTGTTTAAATGGTGGTTCCCAAGTGCCGTGTGACAGTATTCCTGGGGAAACGTTCCTGGGCAAACCTCTATTCATCCCCTATAGGGACCTGATGATAGACCGAAGAATGGATGCTGTCAAAGTGCAACTTGGTAAGCCTGGGTTTTATTGGCATTACTTATTGAAAATATGGGTGAGGAGTTAATTACAGGAGCAGAAATGACTCAAAGACAGCTGTATCACCAAAGCCCACCCCAGCAAGGGTGATAGTTTATAAAAGCTGAAGACCTGGAGCTCAGCACTTGGTTTGTAAGCAGATCAACAGGCTGGAGAGTGACTTTTCAGGTGGTTTGGTTGGCCTGAGACTCTTGAAGGCAGCTCAGCTTGTCTGAGTGTCTCTTGGCAGTCCATCCTACTTACATAAATGTAAGAAGAGTGAAACCCAGTGAATCTGTTCTGTTTCAGGGGCTTCCTGAAACTTCTGAGTTGTTTACTTTCTGATCTTAAGGAGCTTTCCAATAAAAGGTCATGTTTCTCCTTCCCTTATAACACTGTTGTTTTATCCCCCTTCTAATATCCTGTATTTTAATGACCTGCCCTCCCAGATGGAAGGTTTTAATTTCAGAGAAAACTGTTAGACAGCAAAGAGTTGGAATTTCCCCAGAAACCTCATGTTGAGGGAACATAAGCTAAATGACCTGTGCCAGCCACATCAGGAACTTGTCCTCTGGGAAAATATTTTACATTTTTCTGTCAACTTTTCAGACCACTTTGCATGATAGACTACGATAGATCAATTGTAGTGCCAGTGCTACAATCTGTTCCACTAATCGGGCAAAGGCCTAGAGATTTAAATAAGAGGCAAGACAGCGAGTCATTCATGCAACAGGAATGCCGTTTATTGAGGGGAAAGAGCAGGCTTATATACTGACTCACAGCACAGCAAAAAAACAATCCAGGAACACGAGTGCAAGTTTTCAGGCTTATTTTTTTCCCCAGAAGATGTGTATTAGCAAATCAGTAAGATTACCAATAACAACTATGGGACAAGATGTTCTAGCTAAGACACAGAATGTTCCAGTCAACAGCTCAGGCTTGCTCAAGGTGCCTCAGGAGTCTACGCAGGGCCCTACAATCAATGATGGACAAGATAATACTTTGACCATACTGCTTAGTTGAACATTTATTTCTCTTGCCATCTGTTTAAACCTACACCTCTCATCAGTTTCCTAGAAGATGGGCATGACTGGCCCCTGGGCATGGCTTGTCACTGAATCTTTTAATTGCCCCTCTTCCCAGTATAGCCACACTGAATAAATTCCTTTCTCTGCTTCTCAGTTACTTGTTTTTTAAAGTTGTTTGGGTTGTCAGGGCCTAGGCTTTGCCCTAAAAATTTCCATTAACAGCCCTGCCTCTTCCCCTAAGCAGTGGGATTATAGTGTATACAAGCACATCTAGCCTCTGTTGTAATTTAATAAAAGCAGCACATGAGAGAAAGATGCCATGAGACAGGATTCAAGCAGAGGGTTTTTTTTTTTTAATTAGGGAAAGGGATCATAAAAAGGGGAAAGGGTGGAGGGAGACCACCCTCTGGAGACAGGAGCAGCAGGAAAGAGGAGAGAGGAAAAAGGGGGAGAGGAAAGAGGGGGGAAAAGAGAGGGAGAGAAAGAGAGAGAGAGAGAAGGCTGGGAAGTGGACAGGGCCCTTTTAAAAGGGAACATAGTGAATATGCACAGGTGGTGCTCTTAGTGACTGCAGTTAAGGGTGTATCCTGTCAGAACCCCTAGGACAGGCCAGTACAGATGAATACTAACAGTCTCAGATAAAAATTCCATATGCTGTATTTGTAGGGTAAACCTGTTGAATATTACAGCTTCCTAGAGTTCAACATAATAGGTAATTCCATTGTATTCTCCTTTCTCTCTCTCTCTCTCTCCCTTCCTTTTTATTGAGACAAGGTCTTATTCTGCCTCAGTCTGTAACTCACTCTATAGCCCAGGCTAGGCTTAATCTCAAAGTGATACTCCTGTCTTCGCCTGCTGAATGCTGGGGTTACACTTTCATTATCTGCTTGTAAGATACATACTGTTGTTAGGAAGTAATTTTCCACATCAACCATCAGTTGGACAAGGAGTTCAAGTCTATCAAGGGAGCCATACAATTGGTACCCAGCAGAAGTTGCAAATCAGCCTGGATGTCTCTTTCCTTCTGATACTTTGAGTCAGACCACCCCTGTTTGGGATATTGAAAAGCATTTCTCTCCCCCAAGAAAATACCAGGGAGTTCTTGGGAGAGTGGGCTCAAGGTAACCCAAAGCAAGAAATGGCATTTGGGAAAGAGTTTGGCATCTGTATTCATATAACGTGCTTCCAATTATTGACACAGCTCTTGCCTCAAATGGCAAGGCATGCTTAATCTAGAGTAAAATGAATTACTGTGGTTTGGGAACAGAACTTCAGGTTACTCCTGAAACCAGGTTCCATCTCTCCAGCCCCAAGTGCTGCTTCTTTACACCATCAGTATTTAGGATGGAAAATGCTCCTGGAACTTCACAGCACAGGCAGGTCTGAGGAATTCATTGCTGTTGTTGCTGCTAGTGCTGAGAATAGTCTATGGCTGCTTTTGGTTGCAAAGAAAGCTATGTTTCAGAAATTACAAAGATAATGCAATATATTCATCAAACTTCTGAATTTGGAGGCCTAGAGAGATAGCTCAAGGGTTAAGAGCACTGGCTACTCTTAGAGGACTGTTTTGTTGGAAAGTTTTGTTTGTCTGTATTTTTTGGTATGTCTGTAAGTTTTGTTGAAAACATGAGCTGGTCAGATATTTTCACTGTCTGTGTGTCCCCAGCCACCCTCAGAATTTAGCTCTGAGCTCTTTGGTGATTGGATTTGGGTTAGCAGGAGTTCAAATGTCTTTTTGGTGTAGATAACATTTTACTGGAAAGCTGGCTCTAGAGTTGAGTTATGACTTTCCCTTTTCTAGACCCAAGCATATTTAAAAGTTTCCTCTATGCCCTGTGTCAGTCACTTCAATGGCATCTTGATTAAAGGTGACCACATGGTGTGGGCCTACCAAGGAGACAACAATAGGTTTCCAAGATATTTTGGATTTGGATGGATTTTTGTATGATAATTCCTGTCCTGTCATGAAAATAAGGTTTATAAAACATAGGATTTTAAAAACAATGCTTGTGTAATAAAGTATTAAGCCAAGCAGTGGTGGTGCACACCTTTAATCTCAGCACTCCAGAGGCAGAGAAGCAGATCTCTGTGAGTTCCAGGCCAGCCTGGTCCATGGAGTGTGGTGGTATATTATTTACAATTCAATAAAGATTGCCTGAAGTATCAGAAAGCAAAGCCAGCCACCACTGCCTAGCTTCTACAGCTAACCCAGAGACAGATATTGAGGTTCAAGTTTCAAGGTGAAGATCAGAAAAACAAAGTAGCCAAGACAGTAGATCTTACCTCTACCAAGCTGAAATGGCAATCCTGTCTCCACAATTCCTCAGAGGCAAAAGCTGTCAGCTCTTGTGTCCTCCTCCTTATATTCCTTTCTCTACCCAGCCATATCCTCCTGTCTCCACCTCCCTAGTGCTGGGATTAAAGACCTGTGATCCCAGATACTGGAAACAAAGGCATGAGCTCTGTTACTCTTCACTCTTGTGTAGGCCAGGGTGGCCTTGAACTCAGAGAGATCCATCTGCTGTCTCCTGCATCCCGGGATTAAAGGTGTGTGCCACCACTGCCTAGCTTCTACAGCAACTAGTGTGGCTGGCTTTGCTTTCTGATACTTTAGACAATCTTTATTAAATCCTAAATAATGTATCACCACAATAGAGTGAATGCAAGGACAGCCAGGGCGGTTACACACAGAAATTCTGTCTCAAAAGACCAAAACGAAACAAACAGAAGGCATTAAAGATGCACCTCCATGCCTTCAGATACAAGAATGTGCCTTGCATTGGCAGCCAAACTTTAACAGTCACCCAGTTTTAAAGACAGGAAGGGGTCATAGAGAACAGCTGAGGTTTGCGAATGTGTGGCAAGGCTGCAGTTCCTACAGAGAACCCAGTTGAAATGGTGGACACTAGCAGGCTTAGAAATGCCAGTGCCATGAGACAGTCACCAGAAGCACCAGCCATGGTGAAAGGAAGCTGGCTGTGATCTAGAAGGCACGGAATGTATATGCTGCCAAGGTTGGGAGCAGAGAGGAGACCCAAGCCTCTCTCCGAAGCCCAAAGGGTTGCGAATGAGCCCCAGACACTGAGCTGTGAATTGTTTGTACTGTTGGAGCTAAATTTTGCATTATGCAAAATTTATGTGGCTGTATCCTGTATCTTCCCTCTTGAAGCTAAAAATAAGGTACTTTATATTTTGATATTGCAGGAGCACATAGTTAAGATATTTTTAAAACTTTTTTAAGAGGAAATTTTGGAGTTTCACATAAAATTTAAATACAAATAACTGGATTTTTTTTAAAGGAACAGCCTTTAAACATTTGAATGTATAAGGCTGTGGGACATTTTAGGTTTATAAAATGTTTTATATTATTAATATATGATCTTAAAAATAAGTTAATTAAAAGGTTAAAAATTAGGGCTACATTAGTGATGAGCACCAAATACTGAACACCAAAAACCAGGGAGTTTCCTATCTTAGGTTGCAGTCTGGCAAAGAGCTTGGAGCAGCAGATCTCAACCACGGATTGCAGCACTTAGAGGATCAAAAGACCCTGCATGTCAGATGTTTGCATTACAATTCATAATAGTGTCGAGTTGTGGTTGGAGCAGTCGCCACCACATGGGGATATGTGCTGAAGAGTTGGAGCATTAGGAAGGTTGAGAGCCACTGGCTTAGAGACTGTCTCTCCTTAACCAAAGTCTATTTGGGGTTAAGAGTGTATATCTAGCCTCCTTGTCTTTACAAGCCTTGTTAAGCTTTAGCTATTTTGATAAACTGAGTCATACAAGAAACTGTTATGTTGTATAATGGTGTACTATAAAGAAACAGGAAAGTTCCCAGTCTTTCTTTGTGGGCTGTGTTTATGAGATATGATACTAAAAAGAGCTTCAATTCAGAAATTGTTATTTTTTTTTTTTAAGGCTCAAGCTTAACAGCGATAAAACTGTAAAGTCCTAATCTTATAAAAGCTATCAACGTATTGTAAATTGTTAAAGACAATTAAGACATTCAAGTAAATGGTCAATTTTTTAAAATGTCTTTAGAACTATACTTGTAGTCATGCTAAGCACTAATGTAATAAATTACAAGAAAAAGACTTATTTTGCTTCCTGCATATGTTTTCAAGGTTAAGTCTAAAGCAAGTAACAAAAGCAAGCAGTTTGTTTAGCTCAGATATACATAAAAGATGACGATCCTCAAACTTGTAAGAGATCTGACAAATATGGCATTTAAAATGTTTCATGGAAAAAGCTTATTATGACAGACAGAGATTCCAGATCCTAGCAGTCACCCTGAGGTCTCTAAAGAAAAATGACAGGGCACCATGACAACTCCATCTGGATTGTGGTAACCCAGCCCAACTTTTCCTATACAAAGTAAACATCAGTCCCCCAGGTTCCTCTTCCTTGGGAAAAGTCTCTCAGGTGTTCTGGGCCTGGTAGACTGAAGACTGATGCTTCAGTACCTCTGCCCCCAACAACATGGAGACCATAGGAGCCTGGGTTGATTGTCTAGGAAATGAACTAGTCTGTCATTTTAATTCATACTGGATTATGTCTCCTGCTATAATTTATCCTCCTTGGATCTCTGATGGTATTTATGGCTAGGTCAATTATAGCTTTGTCAGATTGGCAGCAGCAGGCAACCAGGTTCTTCCTCAAGGCTGCAGCCAGCTTGGTTAGCTCATTTCATATGTAAAATTTAGGCCTCTCTTTTTCCAGAGCTGCTAGGTTTCCTGCTGAGAAAAGGTAGACAGGTTTGCCTTGTCAACAGGCTTCAGATGAAACTTTCCACTAAGGGAACATGCTTTGCAATAACTGCTCTCAGTAATAATTACTTCTGTCTCTGGTAAATGATTGGATGGAAAAAAAAAAGGTTTAAAGCCCATGCAAGTTCTGAGGGTCTCAGAAGATGATTTAAAATGTACAAATGCAAGGTGTAAGAAAGTGATTTCAGGTATGTGAGAACAGCAAATGCTTCAACTTCATTCCCCTTCTATGCTATTGTTAAACTAAAATTTCAAAAGTTCAGAGTTTTAACATTGATCAATGGAGTTCTAATAAGCTGGTAGAGCATTGATTGCTATTATCAATCACAAACGCAAGATTTTAAATTTCCTTTGGTTGTCTTTTAAGTATAGACTTAAAGGTCAAAATGAGATGTCTTATCTCTAGCTCTCTAGTCAGAGGGAAAATACTGTTTTTTAACTCAAATCTATAGCTTTTGCTAGAATTCAAAAGTGTGAGTCTACTCCAGCTGTTTTACAAATGCCTGTTACCTGCTTTTTCTACAATGTTGATTTCAGTACAGATCAGTAATGCTAGTATATCTAAAACTTTTATGTCTTTTTGCAAACCAAAAATTCATGTAAGCTTTAGAAAATTGAGGAGTAAAGATTTGGGTCCATCTCTCAAAGGTAAAATGGACTCCAGATAAGTACAGCCTAAGTTTCCCCACCTGTCTATTCCTGAGGATGGTGTCTGTCTCTCTCCTGGTCTTGGTGTCTGTCCTGAGAATGGTGTCTGTCCCTCCCCTAACTACTAGGACTATAGACCTGAAAGTTCCAAATATAAGATTTTCCTTTAAGTTCCTTTATTTTAATTTCTGTCCCAAGTCTATATCTGTTTCACAAATTCCCCTTGGCTGACAGACAGCATCTAAGCATCATCTGATTATAACCACCTCCAAATGACTGCCAGCCCTGGACTTGCTGAAAACAGATATGGACCAGTCCAGCCCATGTGCATGCTCAGTGTCTCTTCAGCTGGGTCATTGAAGCAGGTGATTCTGATGAATGCCCACTGCTTGAATTCCCTCCTTGTCTTTGATTAGCATTTCAGCTCTCCTGGCCCTGACAACAATGTCTTAGTTTCTGCAGGAAGTAGTTACAGAAGAGAGTACATTGCCCTTGTCCCCCAACAAGCTGGAATGTTGATAAAAAGGAAACTCCCTAGAATAGGGGGCAAAATAGTGACTTAACAGAAAAGGTACCTGTTAAGACCCAGATCTATCAACAGATAGGTTAATTAGCTAAAATAGTTCTACAATATGATGGTCACTCAATCTGGTCTATATAAAACAAGGAGGTTATTATATGGCTTTAAGAGAAAATTGGTGTTTCGATACCAAACACTCAGAAATCATTAGAAACAATCTAGCTGTACAAAAAATAATTGCAAAAGAAGGGGACCTGAGATGAAATAAATGACTGGTCCCCATTCTCATTTCCAGATAGTACCTCAATGTCAGCCATCACAGGGCTCTTGGCCCTTCTGCTTCTGCTAATTGATTTTAGCTTTTGCATCACTGATGCCTTAATTAAGTGATAGTTCCTGTCTGGGTACCACTAATCTGATGGTTATTAAAACCCAATATAAACAGGTATCCATCATAGAGTCAAGGATTTGACTCAGGATACAGCTCAAGAGAAGACTGCGAAACCAAATCAGGGACAATACACCTTGCAGTTTAAGAGTTCTATGCATAGTTAAGAATAAGTTTCCAAGAGAGCCTCAGCAGTCCAGCAAAAGGCCCGAAAGCTGGAAGAGAGAAAGAGAGCATCACTGGAGAGCAGAGAGCAAGAGGTTGGGAGAGGGAGAGAGGGCCAGAGAGTGGCCCAGAAGCATGATGCAGCTGCTTCCAGAAACTATCTTAAAAAGTGCCGATGGGTGAGTCAAGAGACAATGGGCCCAGGTCAGCGCTGCAGCAGGCCACAGCCAGAAACTATCCAACCACCTGAGCCTCAGTCTCACCTGCATCTAGAGGACCAGCTACACTGGGAAGAGAGACTATCTGAGCCTTGGGCCCATCTACACCTGGAAGAGTGATCACTGGTGGCTCAGCCCTGCCTGTATCTGAAGGAGTGTTCAAGGATGCCACATCCCCATTGGATGAAGATGGACCCCCTGAAGCACAGGCTCCACCTACCATTTAGAAGAAGAGATGGGTAGACAACAAGATCAGAATACATTCAACAACATAAAGAACAACAGCACTAGAAACTAATGGTTCTACAGTAACAAGACCTGAACATCCCAACACAGATGAAGCAGAAGAAAATAACATTAAATATAACTATAAAGATGATTGAGGCCCTTAAAGAGGAAATGAAAACTTCCCTTTAAAAGATAGAGGAAAAGACAAATAAAAATCAGGATAGATCAACAAATCCCTTAAAGAAAACCAAGAAAAAGCAATCAAACAGGTGAAAGGAATGGTTCAAGACTTGAAAACTGAAATAGAGGCAATAAAGAAATGGAAAATCTGGAACTACAGATACAAGCATAAACAACAGAATACAAACGATGAAAAAGAGAATCTCAGGTGTTGAAGATACAATAGAGGAAATAGATTCATTGGTCAAAGTAAATGTTAAATCCATCAAATTCTTAACATAAAGTACCCAGGAAGTCTGGGACACCATAAAAAGACCAAACCTAAGAATAATAGGGATAGAAGAAGAAGTCCAGCTCAAAGTCACAGAAAATGTATTCAACAAAATCATGACAGAAAACTTTCCCAGCCTAAAGAAAGACATGCCTATGAAAGTACAAGAAGCTTACAGAACACCGAATAGACTGGACCAAAAACAAAGTTCCCTTGAAACATAATAATCAAAACACTAAGCATACAGAATTAAAAAATAGTATTATTTTTTAGAGCTGCAAAGGAAAAAAGCCAAGTAACATATAAAGGCAGATCAGAATTACATCTGACTTCTCAATGGAAACAATGAAAGCCAGAAGGCACTGGACAGGCATTATGCAGACATTAAGAGACCATGGATGCCAGCCCAGACTTCTATACATGGCAAAGCTTTCAATCACCATAGACAGAGAAAACAAGAGATTCCATGATAAAACCAAATGTAAACAATACCTATTCACAAATCTAGCCCTATAGAAAGTACTAGAAGGAAAACTCCAAACCAAAGAAGTTAGATACATCCACAAAAACATAGGCAATAGGTAATCCCACATCAGCTATTCCCTAAGAAGAGAAACACATACAATGTCATCAACAACAACAAAAACAAAAATAAAAAGAACTAGCAATCACTGGTCATTAATATCTCTTAATATCAATGGTCTCAATTTGCCTATAAAAAGACACAGGCAAACAGAATGGATCCGAAAACAGGATCCAACCTTCTGCTGTATATAAGAAACACATCTCAACTTCAAAGATAGACACTACCTCAGAATAGAGGGTTGGGAAAATATTTTCCAATCAAATGGACCTAAGATACAAGATGATATAGCTATCCTAATATCTAACAAAATAGACTTCTGATGGGAGAGGTCATTCTATAAATATGTTTCTCTTATTGGTTAATGAATAAAGTCCTGTTGGCCAATAGGAAAGCAAGATAGGCAGGACTAGGAGACAAGGAGGTTTCGGGGAGAAGTAGAGGAGAGTCAATATGTAGGACTTGAGAGAAAAGAGGTCCGGATCCTCTCTCTGGTAAGATAGCCCACATGGAAATACTTAGATTGATAAAAATGGGTTTATATTTATGACAGAGCTAGCCAATAAAAAATGCCAGTAACAGGCCAACAGCTTTATATCTAGTACAATGTCTCTGTGTGTTATGTGTGGCTAGTGCGGTGGTGGGACGGGAAAACTGCTTGTAATAGACTTCAACTAAAATTAATCAAAAGAGATAAAGAAGGACATTTCATATTCATCACAGGGAAAGTCTCAAGAAGTCTCAATTCTGAACATCTACTCCCCAAAGACAAGGACACCCACATTTGTAAAAGAAACATTACTAAAACTTAAATCATACATAAAATCCCACCACTAATAGTAGAGACTTCAACACCCCATGCTCACCACTGGACAGGACTACCAAACAGAAACTTAACAGAGAATAAAGGAACTAATAGAAGCTATGACTCAATTGGGTTTAACAGACATCTCTAGAACATTCTATCCAAACACAAAAGAATATACCTTCTTCTCAACACCCCATTGTAGTGAGATATTCACCTTGTCAGCACCTGTGGCTTAGACCAGGCCCATTGGGAGTGGAGACAGGGCCGGACATGACCTGAGGGACTAAGGCTGAGGAGGGGGCTCGGAGAGCTCTCTTGCTTGCAGCATGGGGACAGGAGAGCATCCAGAGGCATCCTTGGGACCAGGAACCTGCTGGTGTTCATTTGTCTATATTGTGAGTTATTTCTCCCTGAATAAACATCTATTAGGCCTATTTGTTTCTTCTGAACCTTATTAAATATCAATAACCCATGGAACCATCTCTAAAATTGACCATATACTCAGAGATACTCGGCAACAAAGCAAACCTCAACATCAACAAAGACCAAAAAAATTGGAATAACCCCTCCCATCGTATCTTATCAGATCACCATGGTTTAATGTTAGAATTCTACAACAACACAAACTGCAGAAAGCCTACAAACTCAAGGAAATTGAACAATGCTCTATTGTATCACCTCTGGATCAAGAAAGAAATAAGAAATTAAAGACTTCCTAGAATTCGATGAAAATGGCAGCACAACATATTCAAATTTATGGGACACTTTGAAAGCAGTGCTAAGGGGTAAGTTCATAGCACTAAGTACCTACATAAAGAAACTGGAGAATACCCACACTAGCAACTTCATAGCACACCTGAAAGCTCTAGTTCAAAGAGAAGCAAACACCCAGAAGGAGTGGATGCCAGCAAATAGTCAAATTGAGGGCTAAAATCAATAAAATAGAAACAAACAATCAATGAAACATAGAGTTGGTTCTTCAAACAAAATTAACAAGATAGACAAAACCTTATCCAAACTAACCAAAAGGCAGAGAGAGAATATCCAAATTAACAAAATCATAAAGGAAAAGGGGAACATAACAGCAGACACTGAAGAAATCCAGAGAATCTTCAGGTCATACTTTGAAAACCTGTACTCCACAAAATTTGAAAATGTAAAGGAAATGAACAATTTTCTGGATAGGTATCACATACCAAAATTAAATCAAGAACAGATAAACAATTTGAATAAACATATAACCCCTAATTAAATAGAAGCAGTCATCAAAAGCCTCCAACCAAAAGAAGCCCAGGGCAAGATGGTTTCAGTGCAGAATTCTACCAGAACTTCAAAGAAGAGCTAATAACAATACTTCTCAAATTGTTCCACACAACAGAAACAGAAGGGACATTGCCAAACTCTTTTTACAAGGCTACAATTACTTTGGTACTCAAACCACACAAAGATGTAACAAAGAAAGAGAACTATAGACCAATCTCCCTCATGAACACTGATGCAAAAATACTCAATAAAAATACTGGCACCCTGACTCCAAGAACACATCGGAAAATCATCCACCATGATCAAGTAGGCTTCATCTCAAAGATGCAGGCATAGTTCAACATGTCAATGTAATCCACCATATAAACAAACTGGAAGAAAAAACCCATGTGATCATTTCATTAGATGCTGAAAAAGCCTTCCACAAAATCCAACACCCCTTCATGGCCTCAGAGAGAGCAGGGATAAAAAGAACATACCTAAACATAATAAAGGCAATATACAGCAAGCCAACAGCCAACATCAAACTAAATGGAGAGAAACTCAATGCAAGTCCTCTAAAATCAGGAACAAGACAAGGTTGTCCACTCTTTCTGTATCTATTCAATATAGTACTCGAAGCTCTAGCTAGAGCAATAAGACAACAAAAGGAGATCAAGGGGACACAAATTGGAAAGGAAGAAGTCAAACTTTCACTATTTGCAAATGATATGATACTTTATGTAAGTGACCACAAAAATTCTACCATGGAACTCCCACAGCTGAATAACACCTTTAGTAAAGTGGCAGGATACAAGGTTAACTCAAAAAAAAAAAAAAATAATAAGTACCCCCTCTTATATATACAGATGATAAACAGTCTGAGAAAGAAATCAAAGAAACATTACCCTTCACAATAGCCACAAACAACATAAAATATCTTAGAATACCTCTAACCAAACAAGTGAAAGACCTGTGTGGTAAGAACTTTAAGTCTTTAAAGAAAGTAAAGAAGATACCAGAAAATGGAAAGATCTCCCATGCTCTTTGATAGGGATGATCAACATAGTAAAAATTACAATCTTACCAAAAGCAACCTACATAGTCAATGCAATCCCCATCAAAATCCCAGCACAAGTCTTCACAGACCTCGAAAGAACAATACTCAACTTCATAGGGAAAAACAAAAAAAAAAAAAAAACAAAAAAAACCAGGATAACCAAAATAATCCTGAGTACTGAATGTGGGGTGAGATGGGGAGATGATGGGGGAAGTGGGCGGATGGGAGGGAGAGGGAACTGGGATTGGTATGTAAAATAAGATTGTTTTTAATTTAAATTTAAAAAATTTAAAAAGATACCAACTCCAAAATTTAAAGAAAAAAAAAAAAAAAAAGGGCAAGGGAGGGCTGAGTGAGGAGTTCATCCAGGAGGGGAGGGGTGAGTGAGAGGGTCATCCAGCAAAGTGCTTTCTGTGCAAGCTCCAGGGCTGAACTCATGCTCTGACCCAAAGTGGAGGGAGAGAAGAGGCTTGAAGTTGCTCTCTGACATTTACATGTGTTTGCTAACATCCACTTGCGTGTCATGCCTGCGTGTATGTGTGTGTGTGTGTGTGTGTGTGTGTGTGTGTGTGTGTGTGTGTGTGTCCATACAGAGAGAAAAAGAGTCCCTCCATGAATGTACATACAGAGAGAGAGAGAGAGAGAGAGAGAGAGAGAGAGAGAGAGAGGCAAGAACCCATGCTGGTTCTCTTTTACTGCAAGTCCCAAATCTATCCAGAATAGTTCACGCTTCACAAACCCTGAAAATTCTCTGGAAGCCCATGTGGCTGATTCCAGTGAGGTAGCAGCTGCTCCTCCAGGGCAGCTTTCTCCCATTGTCTGGCTTCCCACAACCCAACAGTCAGTCCAGCAGGCCGACCCTCTCCTTGCTGGACTTCAGTTAAGGAAGCAAAGAGCTCAGCCGCGCCTGAGATGAGATGCCCAGCGCAGTTTTCAAGGATGTCCTCTTCACAGAACCCTTCCATCTCCTTGCTAATGCTTATTCTGAGCACGGTCTTTTGTCAGGGAGGTCAGAGGGCAAATCCACAGAGTGTGTTCCCTCTTTCCACTGAACTCAGGTCATGAGACTTAAGGCAAATGATTTTATACACTGAGCCATCTCACCCACACCACAACATTCTTGGGATAGAGTTTTGGCTGTTGTTACTTTTTAAAGAAAAATCATAGGACAAGTTAGCTTCTCACTTTAGATTTTCCCATGTATAGCACATATTGGTACTTGATAGAAAATGTATATTAAGGCTGTCTTAGGGTTTCTATTGCTCTGACAAAACACAGTGACCAAAAAGCAAGTTGGGGAGGGAAGTGTCTATTTGGCTGACACTTAAGCATTGCTGTTCATCACTGAAGGAAGTCAGGACAGAAACCCAGGCAGAGCAGGAACCTGGAGGCAGGAGCTGACGCAGAGGCCATGGAGGGATGCTGCTTTCTGGCTTGCTCCCCATGGCTTGCTCAGCCTGCTTTCTTATAGAACCGAGGACCAGCAGCCCAGGGATGGCCCTACCCACAATGGGCTGGAGCCTCCTCCATTGATCGCTAATTGAGAAAATGCTTGTAGCTGGATCTCATGGAGGCATTTCCTCCACTGAGGCTCCTTCCTCTCTGATGACTCTAACTCGTGCCAAGTTGCCACACAAAACCAGCCAGGACAAGGGCCCTGTCACACTTAAGCACATCGACACTTTTCCTTTTTCATGTGTACATGTAACATTTTCCATCTGAAGGATAAGGAAAAATAATTTCTGAAATCTCAGAGTGGAAAGGTCAGTATTGCCCAAATATATTCAGGTCTGCCTGGCACCTTCTGGCCCCAAACTGTGAAGGGGTGCATGGAGACACATGAGCAGAGCCCAGATCACTTCAGGGACTCCAAGCGCCTTCACAGGTACTTCATGTCTCGCCTCTGCCCCAGTCACACGGTGCTTATCAGGGCCTCAGGACTGAGAGAGCTTGGGCTGTGGGAGAGACAGGCAGTCCTAGCATCTGGCAACACCCTAGATGTGACTTTCGGCTTGGAAGAGTGTGCCAGGCTAGCTGACTCACCAATCTGGCATCCAAGTCAAATATTGTGAGGACGGTGCTAGGCTTGGCCCAGCCAAGTCTGCAGCTGCAAGGAGACGGCGGTCACTCCAGCCCTGTCTTTGCCTTCATCTTTGCTTTGCTACTTCCTGGTGTGTCTCTTCACAACTTCTGTAAGCTTGGGAATAACTTACACTGTCTCGAGGAGCGGTGCAATCGATGTACACCACAGGAAGATGTGGGAGTCCATGCAGCTGGTCCTTACGATGAATATGGTACCAGCCAGCTGCAAATATCTGGGTGTGCTGAACATTTCCAGCACAGGAGGTTGGTTAATAAGCCCATCCCCATAGAGTGCTCACAAAACACCTTGGTATAGAGTGCCTAATGAGGAGAGGAAAGATGCATGTGCTGTTTTACTAAGTAAAGGCTGTGCAGAGCAGGATCTCTTCTTTGTAAAAAAAGTATTCTCGCTTGAGCAGGTCCTTTTGTAGTCCAGGCCCAAAAGGCCAAGGTGCAGGCTGGGTACACCACTCAGTGGTCAAATAATTAAGTTACAGTCAACCCAATGTTTTCTACATCCCTTTCAGAGGGCCTGTTGGGGTCTGACAGCCTTCGAATACAAAGGGAGTCATTTGCTCAGACAATTGGCTACTCAATGGACAAGACTTCTGCCAGCTACTGCAGAGGCTCCAAGCACCAGAGTCCACAGGTGAACACCAGGCTGGCGACCCAGTGACACCCCACCTTAAAACAACTAATAAAGCAAGCAGGATAATGGCACTCATGTGCTAAATGTTACCCGGGAGGCCCCACTTCTGGTAGGAGCTACTTCTTTGAAGCTAGGATGTAGTTTGGGCCCTTCCTCCAGCAGGAACACACACACACACAGAGAGAGAAAGAGAGAGAGAGAGAGACAGAGACACAGACACAGACACAGACACATACACAGAGACAGAGACAGAGAGACAGAGAGACAGAGACAGAGAGAGACAGACAGAGAGACAGAGAGAGAGAGAGTTTAGTCCAGGACAGTCTACCTTAAAACAAAAACACAGACATACTTGCAGGTGTGTTTATGGTTTTGGTCACACATACAAGTGGTTCATAATAGGAAACTCCTGGGCCACTGAAGATGAGCTGTGCACAAGTCTAAGTGTGAAATTCCTCGGGAGGCAATCTGTAGAGACAGGCCTGCCCACTGCAAAGCTGTCTCCCCTCTCCCCAAGCACGCCAGAGAAGGGCATCTACAGGGTGCAACTGTGGGAGGTTTCCTAGGCAAGGCTGGGGTCCAACAGTCTCCCCTGTGCACGGTAGCTGCTCTTTTTAGCACCCACTATTTCAGGCCTAGGGTTTCTTACAGACTGTTTATCTTGATTCTTCCTTGTTGTGGGGAATCCATCAGAGGAGACCGCTCAGACCTGGGTTTACACCAGTAGAAAGTCTTTATTAGCCAGTCAGTGACTACTACAGGATCTCAGAGTAGCCCCTAGCCTTTCTCGGGGTGAGCTTTTAAGCACAAAAAACATGTTCTGGGTTGACATACTCCAATTAACAAGAACAGCTGGCCAGAAGTAGAAGTACGGAAGCGAAAAGGTAGATTGAGAAACTTACCCAACGCTTGGGTTTTGATGGCGCAGACCTTTGTTTTGGTTTTGGCAGGGTGTGCAGTCTACAGGTTGAGTGTTTTGACCTGAATGGCCCTTGCATCATGGAGTCAGTTGTGCTAAGGTCTCAGGGCCTACTAAGTCCGGGATCCTATTACATTCCCAACCTCTCTGTTATAAATATATGCTTGTAACTTTGTGCTTTGTACACAACAGGGTTTGGAACTCAAACATTCTCACTTTCTTTAATTATTACCTGTGTTTCCTATGGCAAATATGTTGTTTCTCTACTTCCTCAAAGAAATCAAAGCTATTGGTTGAACCACCTCATCTCCCAGCAGCACTCCCCTATGGTGAATCCTGTTTCTGCTCAGCTACCTAACTTCCTGTCTATCTGTACAGACCTCCAGACCTCTATGGTTAGCTAGTAGCAAGCTCCGTTCTCTGACCTACAGACAGGCTTTCTTTGTACAGGCAAGATGTCACAACACTGCCCCCTCCCCTTAGCCCATAGTCACCTCCCTACCTCACCCACTCTTGCCACAAACACCAGAGATCAAGGCGGCTCCCGACGCTGTACCCCCGCTTCCTCTCATGTCCTGGCTGCCTACCATGCCAAACCACCCACAAACACAGAGGTGTTGGCGCCCTTAGCATAGGATCTGACATATAAGGAAGCAGCTCAGTCAGCAGAGTCCTTGCTTAGCAAGCACAAAACCTCTCAAACCCTATCCACCTTCCTCCTCCCTCTTCCCTTTTACATTCCTGACTTTCTCCAGACATCCATTCATGTCATCTGTCAGTCAGTCAATAATCACAGGTTGAACCTTTTGCTCTGCCAGATCCTGGGACTATGGAGGGAGAATTAATCCCTGAGATGAGGAAACCGACAATGCAGTGATGTGTTGCCAACAACACCAGTGCTGTGAAACAGACACACAAGAACTCAGAAGCCATCCATTCTCTGCGGATTGACAGCTATGTAAAGTTAGACTACATCTGCTGTAATAGTTTTTTTAAAATCACATGTACACCAGGCATGGTAGTGCACAGCACTTGGGAGGCAGAGGCAGGAGGATTGCTGTGAGTCTGAAGCCAGTCTTGTCTTCTAGGATAGCCAGGAGTACATAGAGAGACGCTGTCTCATAAACCAAAAATGAATAAAACAGAAAACTTCATCCGTGTGTGTGTGTGTGTGTGTGTGTGTGTGTGTGTGTGTGTGTGTGTGTGTGTGTGCCATGTGCGTGCAGAGTGCTCTTGGAGGCCAGGGGGGTGTCTGTTCCCCTAGAGCTGGAGTTACAGGTTCTTGTGAGCCACCTGATATGAATTCTGGTAAACAAATCCTGGTTGAGCTGCAAGCACTCTCAGCTGATAAGCCATCCATCCAGCCTCTGCTGTAACATTTCAAAGAAGTAAAGACACTAACAAATCTGGCATCCAAACCCTCAACATACAGATCTATGGAATTTTGACATTTCTCTTTTTCCTGCATTTTCATACTTTATAATGTATTTGAAATTATATGTCTGTCATTAAACTCCACATGGAGTATATCATACCTGCCTGAAGAGGTGGCTCAGCACTTGGGGGCATTTGCTGCTCTTGCAGAGGACCACGGTTGGGTTGTCAGAACCCATGACAGGTGGTTCACAGTTGCCTGTAACTCCAGCTCCAGAAGAGCTAATGTCCTTTTCTGCTGTCTACATGCATTTGATGGCCACACTCAGCCCTTGTCTTGAGTCTTGTCTCACTTTACATGGGAGTCACCTAACTGAAGCCTGTAAAGTGGTACCCTCTCCTGTGTGGTTTATTTTTATATCCTGTTTAAGAAATCTTTGGGGGCAGCCAAGATGGCCAGAACACTTGTTGTTCTTGAGGAGGAACCTGGGTTCAATTCTCAGCACCCACGTGGTGAATCAAAATCATCTGGAACTCCAGTTACAGGGGACCTGATACCCTCTTCCCACCTCTGCAGGCCCCAAGCATGAAAACAGTGCTCATACATGAATGTAGGAAAAAAGTATGCACACATAAAGTAAAATGAATAAATCTCAAAAGAAAAAAAAAAAAAAAAAAGAAGAAGAAATTCTTTTCTGCCAAACATCGTTAAAGACCTTTCTATCATCTTTTAAAAACTTTAAATATTTACTTTTAAGATGTTTCTTTTGGGAATAGGAGTTAAAAACCTAATTTTATGTTTTCCACTTTTCCAAGTATTACTTTCTTATTTATATATTTTGTGTCTGTGTGTATGTGTGAGTGTGTGTATATGAATGTGTGTGTATGAGTTTGGGTGTATGAGTATATGTATGAGTATGAGTGTGTGTGAGTGTGTGTGTGAGTGTGTGCTTGTATATATGAGGGTGTGCATGTGTATATGAAGGTGTATATGTGTATATGAGTGTGTGTGTATGAGGGTGAGTATGCATGAGTATGTGCATGTATGTGTGTATGTATGAGTGTGTGAATGAGTGTGTATACATGTGTGTATTAGTGTGTGTGTGTGTGTGTGTGTGTGTGTGTGTGTGTTTGAGTGTATTGATGAGTGTGTGTGTGTGTGTGTGTGTGTATAGGTGCTTGTGGAAGCCAGAGAGATTATTCTCTCACTGTGTGGGCTCCAGGTCATTGGGTTTGGCCATGAGGGCCTTTACTGACTGAGTCATTTCTCCAACCCTGCGCAAACTATTTCTCAAAGTGATTTCTTTCCCTTGTGATTTGAATCCCAGCTGCTGTCTATCCTTTGCATATGTGCGTGGGTCTCTTGCAGAGCTCTCTGTTCTGTTTCACCACCCCACTTTCTAATTGCTATTCCTCCCGATACCACTAAGTCTCATTAGTCTGTAGATTAAGTCTTCTCCACCCCACTGCCTTGTGTTCTTTTCCAAAATTATCTGCTTGTTGATCTTCTTTGTGAATTTTAAGATCAGCTTGTCAAGTTCCATCCAAAACAACACTCCATTGAGATTTGGGTAGGATTCTAATTGGATTGCAGATTACCGGTAGCGGCGTCACCAGGACGTTCAGTCTTCTAACCCATGAATCTTAATTGGATTGCAGACTGCTTGGGAGGTGTTTGTAGATGCCAAGTCTTCAGATCCATGAACATGTCTCCATTTATTTTTGGACTTCTTTTTAATTCAGTGCTTCTTTGTAGTTTCCTCCATTGAAAGTTTCATATCTCTGGCCAGTGAGATGGCTCAGCAGTAAAAGCCCCTACCATCAAGCATGACACTTACATTTGGTCCCTGGGACCCACATGATGGAGAAGGGAAGTATCCATGCCCACAAACTGTCCTCTGACCACACACCCAGACACTAAAGTAGATAAACATGTAAAAGCACTGGTATTTGATACTGTTATTTTTTTCTTGGTACTGGAAAGATGGATCTGTGCTTAGGAGCACTGAGCTATTCTCACAGAGGCCCCAGGTTCAGTTCCCAGCACTCACATGGTGGCTCACAGGCATCTGTAACTCCAGTTCCAGAAGGTCTGGCACCCTCTTCCGGCCTCTGCAGGCACCTGTACACACAGATGTGCACACATACACTCAGGAACAACACATAAAAGGCCCACTTTACTTGAACAAGACCACTTGATGGCAATACTAGCTGATAGGCCAACATGGACAGGCAAAATTCCACAAGGTTACCCCTAGATGAAGAACTCTGGATGGTAAATGGCTGTGTAAGACCTGCGAGAGCGTGGTCCCTCGCGCTCCCACTCAGGAAAGGCGCCCCCACCCCAAATCACTCACGAGAAGGGGTCTTGATGCAAACCGAATAAGATCCTTTATATTCCAGTATACCGGGTTATCAGCCATGGTAGAGGGCTTAGCGACGACCCCTAGCACAGAATTGAGACAGCTTTTATAGGGTTACAGCAAAGCCCGTGCATCATGAACCAATCACCTTGTAGCATCCAGTGCAGACCAATTACTTTAAAGTATCCAACCCCGCCCTTAGCCCAGGAAGTCTGCTTTCGAATAGGCTTCTGGGTGTTCATTCACTACCGTAAACATTAAAGTAGGTGGCTATCAGCTTGGGATTTAAGACTCCCAGCTTCCTGGGTTTTCTGGGGAATTAGGCTAAATTTTTCCATCCTAACAGCTGCTGAGAGAATCAGTGTCCCCCAAGAACAAGCTCCCATATAGGCTGTCCAATGCCAAGTGCTCATCCCTGGACATAATATCTAAATGGACTCAGTAGGTTGTATATAAATGTGTGTATGAGCGTGTGTGTGCAACAATAATAAAAGAAGAAATTTGGGAGGAGAGAGGGGATTTGGGCACTGAAGAGGAAGGGTGAAATGTAAATGCAGTGTTCATGTATGAAGTTCTGAAAAAATTAAATTAAGAATAAATAATTTGAAGAGAAGAATGCAAAATAAAAATATATAAGCATGCAGAGGGTTTTCATCAGGAATATTAGGATCAATAAATCCAAAACATATGTTTATATTAAAGTATGCATGAGATAATTAACTGGGTAAAACCACACACATAAGAAAGAAAAATGCTGAGCCAAACATTGGTGGTGCACACCTTTAATCCCAGCACTTGGGAGGCAGAGGCAGGTGGATCTCTGTAAGTTCCAGGCAAGCCTGGTCTACAGAGCTAGTTCCAGGACAGGCTCCAGAGTTACAGAGAAACCCTGTCTCAAAAAAAGAAAGAAAGAAAGAAAGGAAGAGAGAAAGAAAGAAAGAAAGAAAGGAAGAAAGAAAGAAAGAAAGAGAGAAAGATGATAGTATTACACAAATTACACAGGGTTTCTCTGTGTATCCCTGGCTGTCCTGGAACACACTCTGTAGACCAGGTTGACCTCAAACTCAGAGATCCCCCACCTCTGCCTCTGAGTGCTGGGATTAAAGGAGTGTGCCACCAGCCTTAGATGTGTGTTCTTAATGAACTGCATATGATTACTTTAAACCCATTTATACATTCTGGTCATTTCAGTCACATATAAATGGTTACTTGCATACTTTGGTTTGCTAACCTTATTTGTTGTTGTTGTTGTTACAAAACCCCTGCTGTTTTCTGGAGGACTCAGAGTTTTATTTGTTCTCTTACTTTTGTCTGTGGGTTGGAAACTAAACATTGTATTCTGATTCTCCAACTTGTCCTTAACTTTAAGCTTTAATTTTAATCCATTTTATAAAATCAAAAGCTTCATTTCCTTCCTGGGTTTGTTTATTTACTGGTGTGTTTGTGTGTGTGTGTGTGTGTGTGTGTGTGTGTGTGTGTGTAAGGCCGGACTCGGCATGGGGTGTTCTCCATCACTCTCTCCACCTTACTTTTTGAGGCAGTCTCTCACTTAAGGTTGGGGCTGAAGCTGGAGTTCACCAAGTCTGTTAGACTAGCAGCCAGCAAGCTCCAGAGACCTCCTGATCCTGCCTCTGTTAATTCAGGCAGCTGTACTGACCTGCCCTGCCCTTGGGGTTCTGACAGGATAAGCCCTCAACTGCAGCCAATAAGAGCATCTCCTGTGCACATTCCCTACAATCCCTTATAAAAGGTAGGCCTTGCCCACCTCTATCTCTTCCCCCCTCCCCCTTCCTCCTCCCCCCTGCCTGTTTCCAGAGGCTGCTCTCCCACGCCCTCCTTTTCCTATTCCCTTCACCCTATACAGACATCCTCTACACGAGCCCTGTCTCATAACGGTGTCTCTCTCTCCTCCCCACCATCCACCATTTTTTAAACAACCCTGGTGCCTGAGGTGTGCTGGAACCCTGGAACCTGGTCCACAAATAACAGCCACAACATCCAACATTGGCATGATTGGTAAGACCCCCTTCTCTACCTCTGGCCATTTCCCACAAGTGAGGACTCATCTCCTGAGCATGGTTTCTCACCTTTTGGCCTCGTCAAGTCCTGGTACCAGGCAACCATGACCCTCTATGGCTCGGAGTCCTTGTCCCTGTTCTTTGCATGGTAACCACAAGACAGCCTGTGCCTACTTAATATGATTCTCTCTGAATTTCTGGGATGCTAGAAACTGCAGACTTTTGGATCTTACTTCTCTACCTCACTCATGGAAAGTGCATCCACCTTTGCAGTCAGGCCTGGCCTCAATAGCCCTTAGATATCAACCCAAATGGCTGCTTCCTAGCACTCTATATCCCCATATTTTATGGGACCTTTGCAACATTCTGCCAGTGATCCAATAGATGGAAGGAGGTATCACCCTTCACCTTTCATTCTGCTTTCCCCCACCCCCAGTAAACCTCTTACATTAACTCTGTTTGCTTAGTGGCAGAGCCCACCAAAAGCTAATAACTTCACACTGGGACCCTACCCATCTGCTCTCTTCCACCTGCAACAAATCTGCTTTCTCATTTGCTGATGGCTTTGCCTTCCATTCCATACAAACCATTGGGTCTCTGGTGGGGCTGTCCACCGCTGACCATTTCCCTGGATGCAAAGCTTTCTTTCTGGAGCACAGTCCTTCCTCACCATCTGGCCTTTCTTGGAGTCCTGGTACCAGGCGACTGTGTCTCTCTCGGGGTGAGAGCCCTTGGCCCCTGTTCTTCGATGACAACATACTGAAGAGCTCATGCCTTCTCAATCTGATACTCCTTGGGTTCCAGGGACGCTAGTGTATCCAGGCCTCTGGATCTTCTTTACCTCACTCATTGTGCCCACTTGATCTCCCTCTGTCACATCCTTGGGATCTGTGTCATGCACCTCCTCTCTCCCATTGGAATGTCTTTTGGAGACTCACTGACCACACCTTTTAAATCAAATCTGGCCTCAGTATTCCTTGAATTAGACAGTTGGGAACGAAGAAAGATCTTTTGTTCTTGTTTGGTTTTAGAACTCACAGAGATCCACCTGCCTCTGCCTCCTAGGTGCTGGGACTAAAGGTGTGTGCCACAAGCACCCAGGAACTGAGAAAATTCTCCACTTTCTTTCTTTCTCGTTGCTTCAAAACCTGCTTTTTACTGGATTGGGAACCCTAGGGAAGTGGATGCCATCCTTCCTGACCCCTCTCCCTGTTCTTTAACAACCACACCCTGCTTCATCAATTTCTTCTCTATGTATCTCCAATGATACATTCAAAAATCTCTGGTCAAACAACTAATCAGCCATTGTTACAGGACTACAACTGTTGGTCACAGAGCTGGAGGCACAGGATTACTAGACATGTCCAGGTGATGAGATCCAACAGCACCCCAGGAGTACCTATGTCCCCCAGATTCAGAAAAGATACTTGTAGAGAGCCACATAGTGCCAAGCCTTAAAGTGGTGCTGGCTTCTGCCTTACACCTTTCCGCTGGTGAAGGCTCTCCGAGTAAACAAGCCTTTAATTGGTTAAGTCTGTTCAGCCTGTCTGCTTCCGCATTAGAGTAGCCTATCTGCAGGGTCCATGTGGCTCACTGGGTATTTAAGCCTGTGCTGGGGTCCCCTGGCTCGTCCTCTCTCTCTCTCTCTTCTCTCTCTTCTCTCTCTTCTCTCTCTCCTCCTCTCTCCTCCTCTCTCCTCCTCTCTCCTCCTCTCTCCTCCTCTCTCCTCCTCTCTCCTCCTCTCTCCTCCTCTCTCCTCCTCTCTCCTCCTCTCTCCTCCTCTCTCCTCCTCTCTCCTCTCTCCTCTCTCTCTCCCTGCGGGCCAGAAGCAACATGTTTAAAGGATCCTGATTAAAACTGCATGAAGAAGATCTACCCGGAGTCGTGTCTTCCTTGCTGGCGAGGGCAGGCACGTACAGATACTCACAGAGCAGATTGTATTGTAACTCTTTACTATCTTTTATTTAAAAAGCGCTAACTCTGTAATGACTCCCTCAGTAGTCAACCACCTGTATCTCCTGGTAAATTGGATAGAGAGAGGGTGTTCAGGTGATGCTGTGGTGATGGGAAAGGACCAGGTGCTTTAAGTTTTGTTTATGTAAAGGTAAGAGAGCTTAATTGGTGATAAGAAAAAGTGACTTCAGACATTTAAGAGTTAAACATGTTCCAGCTTTCTTTCTCACTGTGCTAATCGATGGGATTATGATAAACTAATAATCCTATAGTGTGGATTTCAGTACAGATTACAAACAGTGGGAATGCTAATGTGTCTAAAACTTATTTTTTCACAAACTCAAAAGTTTTTGTAAGATCCAGGCAGTTGACTTGGATCCACCTCGAATAGCATCTTTCCAGGCTCCACAAAGCCTGGACAGTGAGGCGAAATAGCTATTCCTGGACTTGGCCAGTACCCCAGTTCTATCAGATTCCCCAAAGATTGTGACGCCCCCCAGGTCAGCAAGAAGCAAGGACAGTGTTTTTATCTCTGGGTCACCTGCTACCCCTTTCTAATTCCTTGCCTTTTTATAATAAGCAAAAGAGAGAGATGTGGTATTCAGACATCTGTACTGGCCTGCCCTTAGGGTCCTGATAGGATACACCCTCAGCTGCAGACACTTAGAGCACCTCCTGTGCACATTCACTATATTCCATTATATAAGGTGGGCCCTGCCCACGTCTTGTTTCCTTCCCTCTCTCCTCTCTCTCTCTCTCCCTCCCCCCTTTTCTCTACTCTGCCCCTCCTGTTTCCAGAGGCTGGTCTCCACCTCCCCCACTTTTTTTCTATTCCCTTCCCCCAGTAAAGAAACCCTCCAAGTAAGTCCTGTCACATGATGCTATGTGTGTGTGTGTGTGTGTGTGTGTGTGTGTGTGTGTGTGTGTGTTTTAAACAACCACAGCCTCTCCAGTGCTGGATTATAGGGTCATACCCAAGGTGCTAGGGAATAAACCCGGGATCCTCAATTTCTTAGGTATCAAAGGCATCCCTGATTGTCTGAATCAGTGCTTTAAATAGCTTTACAGCAGGCTGAGGGGGCAGGCCACCATCATAGGGAAAACAGAGGGTACAGAGAGGGAATAGCCTAATACAGCATAAAATTACAAAATTATTTAGCTGTGAACTGTATTAATGTAGTGATAATGTCTTCAATTATTTTGTACCATTTAAGGTTGCTGTTCTCGAGCTGACAATAAAGTGCCTCGTGTTTGTAGTCCCTACTGTATGTCCACTCTGCTCCTGGAGACTGCTTCAAGACACAAACCCAGTGCTGGCAGGAGATGTCTTCACTCACCACTTATCTGCAATAAAGGAAGTCGGTAATCAGGCTCAATAGAACACACCTGTAAACCCAGTGCTTAAAAGGCAGAGGGAGGAAGATAGAAAGTGACAGGCTATCCTGGGCTACACAGCAAGTTCAACGCTAGCACAGTCTAAATAGTCAGATGCTATGACCAAAACTGAGCTAGGGAGAGAAGTGGAGGAGAGAGGGGAAAGTATATAATCTAAAGTGAAAAGTATGGAAGTCGATACCAGAGTTAACAACAAAATAATAGGCGTGGAGAGCTGAAAGTGTTTGCTTTAGGGATTAGGAACTGGGTGTTGTGAGATGACACAGACCTCTGATGCAAGGATTACTCTCCAAGCTTATCAGCTTCGCATAACAGCGATCATTCCTTATCATCCGTAGGTTTCTATTTGTCAGAAATCTGGAAGCATTTCTTCCTAGTTCTGATTCAGAAGTCTCCTGTGGTTAACGATGGGACCCTGGGGACTGTCAGTGAAATGGCTCAGCTGCCTTCTAGCCTAAGACATGGGGGGGGGGGGTCCTCAAACTTTGAGATCCTCCTGCCTCTGCCTCTCTAGTGGTGGGATCAGAGATGTGCACCACTACACCTGGCTAATTTTTATTCTTGGCCCAGCAGAGGCTGTACTTTATATAAATGATGCTTAATCTTAAATTCTGACTCTAAATTAATCCTCTCTTTATATTAGTGTTAATTTCTAAGCCTCCCTCTTGTCTCAGTAATTCTGTGTGAGTACTGTACAGTGTGTGCTAATTTTTTCTGTAACCTCATTTCCTTGATTCCTAGTTGATTATCTCATATCTTTATCTGTTCTTTTACTTATGCCTCCATTCATGTTGGTTATTTCCAATGGATTCTAAACCTTCATTTGCCTTTTTTGTCTTTCTAATCATCATGTTTAACTTTTTGGAGACTGTCATAAAATCAACTTAGTCTAAAGTAGATTCATATTCCAAATGTTGGTTTAGGGATTTGGTTTCTTTTAAGCATCAAATTATTTTCCATATGTTTTGTTTATAATTTCACAGTGAGTTGAGAGATTTTTCTCTCGGAAAATATTTATTCATTGTACACAAACATAAAGAAGTTAACCCTTACTGGGAAATCTACTTATTGGTTTTATGAGACTTGACTTATTAGATTTGGGAAGAAGAAGTTCAGGCATGTTTCTGTTTCCCGAACTTTCTGTGATGACCTTTGTCAGTGGAGCCCATCTTCTGTCTCCTAGCAGGTCCTTTCCTACACTCCTCCAACAGCGGAATCAGCAAAGAATGCTGATTCCAGAGAATCAGAAAGAATGCTGAAACCAGAGACACCTTGCCAGTCCCAATTAACAAGATTTGAACAGAATAAAACAACTTAAAACAGCCTGTCTCATGGGCCTCAAAGGCTGGAAGGTGCTGTAAGAAAAATTTCCTTCTGCTGGTTAGCTGAGGTCGGAGTCTCGGGGCTACAGCAAGAATAAGTCCCTCTGCCTGGATCAATAGCATTGAAGACATTGTATCTATTGTACTACCCTGGAGCACATGTGTGAAGATATTTTATAGCCGTTTCCTCCCAGTTAAAACAGTCACTGCAGGAAGGAGGGAGGCTCACAGGACTCCGGGGCTGACGGGCAGCACAGACAGCTAGGCTTCTCCCTAAAGTTACAAAAGCCACCCACAGCTGAGGAGAGGAGACTAGTGGAACAGGGTGGGCTGGGGCGGGCTCAGGGACATAGCTGGCATATGAGTAATTCCTCACCCATGCCCCTGTCCCCATCCCTGTGTGCAGTCCATTGAACTCGCCCATTCACCAGGCTTCCTTTCTTTCTGATCTGCCTTATCAGGGGTGGAGAAGTGTGTGTTCATGTCTCCTCGGGCAATGTCACACAACAGTGTGATCTTGCAAGTTTATGAGACTATCAGATGTTCTTACTTGGCTTGGCCGAGGTCCTCGTTTCTCAGAAAATTAATGTTTGAGGTACTCTGGTTACCAGTCATAACATTGCATTCATGGCATTAGAATTTTATCTGAGTGCCTTCCAGTATTCCAGCTCAACACCAAATCCCGATGGTTGGAGGGGATCAGGTCATGTGGTGAGCTATATAAGTCAACAAGTCTGAACCTGAGATTTGTCTCCTGGGGTCATGCTGGCATCAGCAGAGTTCAGACAACTGCTGACCAATCAGTATTAATTTTTTTTCTCTTTTCCAATTGGACTTTTAAGTTAGAAAATCATGGCGTTTGTTATGACTTTTTCCTACACATACATCATTGCACTCGCTCATATTACCCCTCCAGGGATTTTTCACTGTTTCTAACTCTCTCAAACTGGGATCCTAGGCCTAGTAGAGATCAAATCTTGTCACAGCACTTTGGGCCTCTACCCCTCAGGAACATGAGGTCATCCCAGCTTCACCCAGGCAGAGGCATGGCTTGGCTCAGCGGCAGTGGGCAGGGGGCTTTCATCTTCACATCCTCACATACCTTGTGTTCCTGGTGACTGATGGGAGATGTTATTCTGTAAATGTGTTTCTCATACTGGTTAATGAATAAAGCACCGTTGGGCCAATGGGAAAGCAAGATAGGCGGGGCTAGGAGACAAGGAGGAAAGAGGAAGTAGGAAGGAGTCGTCAGCATGTAGAGCCTAGAGGAAGCAAGATGCCGGCTGCTGTGCTTGGATAAGATGACCACGTGGAAATACTTAGATAAGTAGAAATGGGTTAATCATTAAGACAGAGCTAGCCGATAAGGAATTAGGGACTGCCCAACAGGATTGTATCAAGTACAGAGTCTCAGCGTGTTGTTGGGGCTCGCGTGGCGGGACCAACCAGGTGGCTGGCGGGGAGGAACAAAGAGTGCTCGTAACAGGTGACCATGACGGCAGAGCTTTCCCCTCCTGGCCTCCTATGACAGGTCGAGGGAGTTTCACCCAGCCCTGGCCTGAAGGAGCCTTCCTGTTCCCCTTTGTCTTGCATGGAGCACCTCAGATGTACTTACCAGGAGCTGCAACTCTGAAAGCCCCTGATGCTTCTAGACTCTGAGGCCAGCAAGCCTTTTTTATCTGCTTCCAGTACACACAAATATCCATTTTGATCTACACATTAACTACATCTTTTATTTATCTTTTGTTGCTGTTGTATACCGTAGGTAACATGGGTATGTGGGGGGGGGGGGGAATGTGTGTGTGTGTGTGTGCATGTCTGTGAGTGCAAGTCAGAGGAAAGCTTTTGAAAGTTCTTACATTCCACCTTGAGCTGGCTATCTCTGGTTTCTGCCACACTGCACACTCTAGGCTAGCCCTTGAGCTTCCAGACAGTTGCCTCTACCTCCCATCTCACAGTAGGAATGCTGGCATTGCAAATGTGTATCGGTGGGTCTAGCTTTGCACATCAATTGCTGGGATGGACTTGTTCCGATAGCACCTTCCCTGCCCAGCCATCTCCCTAGCCCTGAGTTGTTTCTTTTTGCTACATAGTTGTTAACGGAGGAGAAATTACAAGGTGAATTAATTAATACCAACTTGACTGCAAAGGGAGGACTGAGCTGTGTGGTTGTCACATCAGTAGGGAAGCCCCATGTTGTCTTTTACTAAATGTAGAAGAGGATCTTTTACAAAACTTCAGGAGTTTTAACACATGAACAGTAGCAGAGGGCCGGCAGCTTTCAGTGGAAAATACTTCAGGACGGAGAAGATGCAGGCATTGTGCCCCCCACCTCCATCCCACCTCCACCCCACCTCCCCGAGCACGCACACACACACCGCCCCCACCCACCCCCACCCCACCCCCGCCATCCCCGACCCACTCACACCAGCGTGGGCACCAACACACAGCAGTGAGAGTCACAGCATGCAGACCAGGCCTCTCAGCCAGCCCCTCTTTCTCTCGCCTTCCTTGGAGCAAAGCAAGACAGAGGGTCACAGGAGAGACAGCAACTGGGGCTGGGAGTGTGACTCACTTTTGCAGTTACAGGGTAGCGCCTCCCCCTGGCGGCCACAAGAGGAATCTGCGGCGCTCTTAGACAAAGAAAAAGATTACGGAGCCAAGATTCCCATGCCCCCAACCCTGCAGGTCTGGGACCTGAGAAAACAGCACAGGCAGCCTGAAGGTTCACTTAACCCAGGATCTCTTCCTTTTGGGACAGGTTCCATACTCTAACGCAGCCCAGGCCCTATTGGCTCTTCTGAGCATCTGCTGTAGAGGCCTCATGAGCTAAAGCAGCCGTTCTCAACATGTAGCTGACCACTCCTTTGGGGGGTTGAATAACCCTTTCACAGGGGGTTGCATTGGAAAACATTTGCATTAAGATTCATAACATATAAAGTAGCAATGAAAGCAATTGGGGTCACCACAACACGAGGAACTGTATTTATTAAAGGGTCACTGCATTAAGAAGGTTGAGAAGCACTGATCTAGACTACTTATGTGTTTTGCCTGCATGTATGTGAGTGTTCCTGGTGCCTACGGAGCTCAGAAAAGGGACTTAGATTCCTCACAAGTGGAGTTACAGATGGTTGCTTAGCTACCTTGGGGGTTCTGGGAACCAAACCCAGGTCCTCTGGAAGCCTGAGCAGTCTTTCCAGCCTCAACAGGCCTCTGAGGGATTAGGATCAAATAGGGAGACCCAGATAACCCAGAAGCTTCTCTACATTCAGTCTTCGAGGTCACCCGTCTAAGCCCTTTCCTGAGTCCTGCAGGCCTGTTAGCTCCTCGGGGCCTTGGGCAGCAGATATGAAGGGAATTTTTTTGAGGAGGAGCCAGGCCCAGATGATATGCACAAGAAGAAGCCCTCCATGGGGGCCAAAGAGCACAGGCACACACACTGCTGGTGTTTCTGGCGAGTGTTTACCATCTCTATTTCTCTCTCTTCCGCCCAGTGTGGTCACAGGCCTGGATCCTGGGAACACCCCTGCCCAGCATGTCACCCAAACACCACCAAGCTGTGCTGGCAGGCACACCAAGGTTGTAGGTGTTATGTTCTGTGTTTTTGTTTGGGGGGAAGGGCACAGCACCCAGGAGAGCCCATGAACATGCGACTAAGTAACCAGCAAATGGAACCACAGGTCAAGTCTGCCTGGGAGAGCTGACGTAGAGCTGACGTAGCTGTCCGAAGTGAGGCTGCTAGCTAGACAGCTGAATATAACCTCACTGGATCATTTAAAGTTTTTTCCTTAACACCCATTACCACACACAAACACACACAGAGTGTTCTCTACACTGAGCCCAGGGACAAGAAAGCAATCCCCCAGGTCCATGTCCGGGTGACATTCACAGGAAGACTGGGTACTTTCCTGTAGAATATAAGCAAAGTCACAGGACATCAACCTCAGACAAGGCTACCCAGTGGCTGTGCCGGATCTAGACAAAAACAAGCTTGAAAGAACCTGCTCAGCCCTTCCTGACTCTCCCCCCCCCTTACTAAGACCCCCCACAGTGCCCCAGGCACAGTGCCCCTTTGATGCAGCAAGCAACAAACCAGTGTGCAATGTGCTCCCCAGCAGGGTGCTCCCCAGCAGGGTGCTCCCCAGCAGGTAGGTTCCTACTGGTCTCGGGGTATAAGCCATCAATAGTGATGATCTAGAAGTCAGTCTGAGGAAAATAAGACATGGGGAAAGAACATGCCAGGTAGGCAGAAAAGGAATACAAAGGCTCCAGGGTAGGAATACGACCGGCATGTTTGCAAAACAGCAAGGTCATGGACGATGAGTTAAGCCGTGGCTGGACAGTGTCAGCCATGCTGTGCGGAGGACACAGAGAGCATTTGATATGTTCTGGGAAGCAAGACTAATGCACTGTGTGTGTACAGGAAGAGTTCTCACTGCCTGTCACCAGAGGCTCTTAGTAAAGCCTCCACTGTCCCTGAGCCATGCTGAGCCACCGACAAGGACATTCTTCTTAAAACGATCAAAGCTTGAATGGAGCCCCTTTTTTGAACAAGCTCCCTTGAAAAGAACTCCACTTGCTTGAAATGATTCTTTCCATGTTATCACTAAGCATCAGACAATAGATGCCAACCCCAGGGCTTTCAGGGTGGCCCTGTCAACTTGCCCTCTGAGATACAAGGTCTCTAATAACTAAGGAAAGCCTGTCCCTTTGGTTCAGTTCTAACAGGAACTGGACAAGCCAGGCAGCCATCTGTGTGGTCCAACATGATTTAGTACTGAGCAAATTTCATCCCCAGCTGCAGCTCATGCCCCAGAAAGAACACTGAAGATGGTTTGCCTCCAACAGCACCATAAACTGGAAACTCCCAGCAGCGGCTCAAGGCTGCCGAGTGCACGTGTGGCTACAAACTGTGCCAGCAGCACAGTTACCCAGCTCTAAGTTACCCAGCTGTCTTGGGGAGCCTGGTGCCCACTGAGCAGGGCCCAGTGCAGGTTCCAGCCAAGCATTGCTTCAGAGCTGGCATTTAACAGGGCAAAGTCAACTTTTGCTTTTTGTCTCTGTGGTGATATATCATTTATGATTTAATAAAGGCTGCCTGAAGTATCAAAATGCAAAGCCAGGCACACTAGCTATAGGAGCTAGACAGTGCTGTCACTCACCTTTAATCCCAGGATTCAGGATGGATCTGAGTTCAAGGCCACCCAGTTCAAGTCTCCACGAGACTGAATCAGTCTAAAAAAGAAACAGAGCTCACACCTTTACTCCCAGCCCTAGAGAAGTATATAAAAGACAAGAGTCCCATGTCTCGGGCTACATGCTGAGGAGAGGCAGCAGTCTGAGGCTTGGTGAGAGCTCAAGGAGACAGGATCATCCCTTTCAGCCTGAGAAAGGCTCATTGAAATTAACAAAATCAGACCAGTTATGATGGTACACACTCTAATCCTAGCACTCAGGAGAAATAAGCAGGTGGATCTCCATGATTCAAGGCCAGGCTGGTGTACATAGAAAGAAAGATAAACAGATAAAATCAAGTGCAGCCTAATCTGTGGAGACACTAAGCCCTGGTCTGAGACAAAACCTAAGGGTTATACAGCAGCTTGCTGTCTTGCACCCTATTATCAGAGTGAATTGTGGGAGCCCTGGTTCAGGCTTGTAGGTTAAGAAGCCTACTCTAGTAGAAGATGCTGGTAGAATTGGCCCAGACATTCATCTCCACTCCTTCCTGAAGCCCCTTTATTTTGTTTTTGAAAATTCACACTTCATCAGGTGCTTCATCAGTGAGCACCTGTAATCCAGGGAGGGGGGAGCAGGAGGTTAGTAGTCCACAGCCAGCCTCACCCACATAAACAGTCTGAGGACATCACAAAATCAGCTCACCCGAGCTAGTGAGAGGTCACTGACTCAGGTCTGACAAATGGGGAACCTGCATAAGACCGAACTAGACTCCCTTAATATAGGTGACAATGGTGTGACTGGGACAATATATGAGGCCACTGGCAGTGGGTCCCAGATCTAACTCTAATGCACAAACTATATGGAGAGATACCTTGTCCAGCCGAGACACGGGTGTGAGGTGCCTTGGTCCTGCCTTAACGAGATGATGGGACAGACTTAGTAGACTTCCTAGGGGAGGCCCTACCCTCTTCGTGGAGCAGATGTGAGATGCGGCAGGGGAGGAGGGTAGCTGGAGGAGAGAAGGGAGGGGAAACTGGGATTGGAATGTAAAAAATAAATTAATAAATGTTTAAAAAAAAGAAAAGGAGGAAGAGGAGATCAGGGAAGAGAAAGAGGGAGGAGGAGAAAGGAAGGAAGGAAGGGAGGGAGTGAGGAAGGGGGGAGAGAGGATTGAAGGGAAGAAGGGGAGGGAGGGGAGGAAGGACTCCAAAAGGTGATGTCACTTTCCACACAAGCCAGACCCACCTTACATAAAGATGGAAAGGGAAAACTCCACAAAGTTGTCCTCTGACCTATACATGAGCACCATGACTCACACACCACTTACACATCACATACACACTACACACACATCACATATACATGTCACATGTACACCACATACATATCACACGCACACCACATATCACATGTACACCACATACACATCACATACTCATATCACATAACGCACACACACCACACTACACATACATCTCATACACACCACACTCACATATACACTACACACACATACCACATACATATCTCACATACACACGTCACTTGCACATCACATACACACCACACACGCACCAGATACACATCACATATACACACCACACACGCACCAGATACACATCACATACACACACCACAAACACACCACATACATACCACACACACACACACACACACACACACTACATATACCACATACTTGTAGACACCACATACACAAATACAAATCCCATACATACACACCCTGGGGTAGAGTGGTAGAGTGCTTTCCTGGCATGTACTGGGTCCTGGGTTCAATGTCCAGTACTGTCAAAATATAAAGACTAAAAATCCATAGAGGTCAAACATGGTAACATATGTCATTAAAACTAGTACTCAGGAAGCAGAGGCAGGTGAATCTCTGTGAGCTCAAAGCCAGACTGGTTTCCATAGAGATGTCCCTGCCAGCCAGGACTACACAGTGAAACTTTGTCTTCAAAATAAACAACAAAATCCATACACCATGCTGGAAGATGGCTCAACATTGACTACTCTTTTTTTTATTATTCTTTTATTTTATGCGTGTGAATGTTTTGTTTGCATGCATATATGTGCACCATGTGCATGCTGCTGCCTGAAGAGGCAGAAGAGGGTGTCAGATCCCATGGAACTGGAGTTCTGGATAGTTGTGAGCTACCATGTGGGTTCTGGAGACCCAGTTTTGGTTCCCAGCCCCCACATAGTGGCTAACAACTGTCTGTAATATGTGTGTGTGTGTGTGTGTGTGTGTGTGTGTGTGTGTGTGTGTGTGTGTGTGTACATATACACATATGCAGGCCCAATTCTCATACAGATAAAACAAAAATAATCTTTTTTAATTCCATAAAAAATTGGGGGGATGTAATGCAGCTCAGGGGAGGAATACTCATCTTAGCACCGACATTTTAAAAAATAAAATACAGTACCTACAGAACCAACTCCCTGGGCCTCACAGAGATTAAACCAACAACCAGCAAGCCTACATGGGACTGACCTAGGCCCTCTGCACATGTCTTGTGGAACTCCTAATAGTGGGAATAGGGGCTGTCTGTGACTCTTTTGCTTGCTTTTGGGTCACCTTGTCCAGCTTTAATGTAAGGGGAGGTGTCTAGTCTGCTGCAACTTGATGTGCTACGTTTGATTGACATCCGTGGGAGACCTGCCCTTTTCTGAATAGAAATAGAGGAAGAGTAGATGGAGGGACAGAGGGGAGGAGTGGGAGAGGGACTGGGAGGAGAGGAGAGAGGAGAAACTGCAGTTGGGATGTAATAATAATAATAATAATATACAAAAATAAAAGGTAAAAGTGGAGAACAATTCTGTCTGTGCCCATAAATAAACAATCCAGAGCATCTCTGGGAGGAGGAAGGAATTCAGATAAAGACTGGCTCAGGCCCACAGCTTCTGTCCGTACCTCCTCATTCTGACAAAGGGAATGAGTTCATCCTGGGAGGGTGAAGCTAAAGGTGTTGATACTCACATACCAAGCCACATGAGGGCAAATGGATCAAATAGGGGTTAGAAGTTGAATACAGAGACATGCCCCATCCCAGCCTCTTTCCCTACCTCCCCAACCCTGGCAACCAGTTCCCAGCTCCCCAAGGGGTTGGGGGGGGCACACTGGAAGAGGCTCTTGCCAGCCCAGGGAATTGTGAAATCCATACTCCCCATGAAGCAGCCAGAGCTCAGCCTGCCATGCTTGCAAACAAGCATCCTTTCCCCAACACACACACACACACACACACACACTCACACTCACACACGCGTGCGCGCACACACGCACTATCAGAGCAACCAGCACTGTGGATGAAAAGCAGACACCCCCCAGAGAGCAGAGGAAAAGTACAGAGGAAAGTGGCAGAGGTCACTGTTTTGAGCCCTTGGTTGCCTTCTATACTTTTACTTTAATTTGTTTACATGTATGGGTGTTTTATTTATATCTCTGTGCTCCACCTCCAATGCCAGAGAGAGCATTGGATCCCCTGGAACTCCAGTTACAGACCTTGAGCTGCCCTGCAGGCTTCAAGAAGAGACCAGCACTTGAGTCAGTAACTGGGAAGAGAGGACACAGTGTGGGCAGGTATCGTCTAATCCCTTGGGGCCCTAATAAAACAGGAGGCAGAAGGAAGCTAGAGCCTCCTTTCTTGAGCTAACACAAGTCTTGCCTTAGATGCTGGAGTTCCTGCTTCTCAGGCCTTTGGACTTGGACCAAATGACAGTCCAGGTCTGTTGGGGCCCCAGCTTGCATACAGATGGCAGATGGTAAGGCTTTGCAATTTCCAAAATGATTTGAGACAATCCATACTACCTTATCATTCATGTATGTAATATGTATGTGAACATATATATGTAGCTCCCTAACGTAAGCTTCATACAAGGCAGAATCAACTAGATACAGTGACCAACATAGGGGACAAGGGTGAGGTACCAGACAAGTCCAAGGACACCCTGCTTTACGGCTCAGACAGACAGTATATCCTTCCTCACCAATGCCCTCTTCCTCTCAGCTTGTAGACTTTTCTTGCACTGGTTCAGACCTTCTAGCCATTCAACAGCATTTGTATATTCCATGTCCACCTGGTATATGGGACCTGCCAGCCAAGGGGCACAGGATGCTGAGCCTTCATTCAAAGGGAGGTCAGTGACCAATTTCTTAAGACCAGGATAAAATATTGTCCACAGTGGTACAGGAAAGGGTCTGTCATTTCTCAAACACTGCCCAAAACATCAATTCCCCTGGGATGTGTAAGCCCTGGGCAAATACATTTTAAAGAGCCCTTGTCAACAAAAACACTTTGCCTTTAAAATGCATTGCAAAACGCGGCTGACCCCACTAAACTGAGATGTTCTCACAATTGTTAGTCGCTGGGTCAATGCACATGGAGATTCTCCACGCCCATAGATATCTATCTCTCAGTACAGCCCAGAAACCATCTATCTCTTCATGCTCTTTGCGAGCAACTGGCCCTCCTGGCTGATTTCATAAGTCTCAGATCACAAGGCTGATATTTCTCACAATGACCTGGCTCTTCTGAGGATGTTCTCACTAAAACAACGTTGTTCCGGTCTCTGTAGTTCCTTAAGACAATGCTTTTGATACTGGCTCCATGATTACTCATGATATTGTACCATCCACTGTACAGCAACGGGTGCTGACTCACAGAGATTCTCTTCAAGGCTTTGTTGATAAAGATCATGAATGTGAGTCTTGATCAAAGTAGGCAAAGGTGTGTGTGTGTGTGTGTGTGTGTGTGTGTGTGTGTGTGTGTGTGTGTGCATATATATGTATATGTGAATATATGTGTGAACAATGACTTGTTTTCCTTCTTTCTTTCTTCCTGGTTTTTCAAGACAGAGTTTCTCTGTGTAGTCCTGGGTGTTCTGGAACTTGCTCTATAGACCAGACTGGCCTCAAACTCACAGAAATCCTCCTGCCTCTGCCTTCCAAGTGCTGGGACTAAAGAGGTACGACACCACCACCCAGTTTGACTAGCTTTTTTATTACACTGTTTGTTACCAGAAATTTTTGTCCAACTGTGCACAACTCCTCTAGCACTCTTTGGCAATAGCCAGTGGTCCTTAGAATGGGATCTCCCACCCTGAGGACCAGGCCCCAGCTTCCAAACACCATCAACAGGAAGGATTGGCCAAGGCACCCATGAACAGTAGGAACAACAGCATCATTTGGGCTTGCCTATTTGTCAAGTTAAGTAAGGACAATTGTAGTGGAAGTCTCTGAGCACTGTAGAGCTTGTTCTGAGAACACTTAGAGGAGACAGATGAGCCACCTCCAGGGGACTGCCTGCCACTTAGGGTGAAGACTGCAGGGACAGGGCTAATGCCCTGGTGCCATTGTCATGATGCGGCACTCATAGATGCTGCCTCTCCAGCTGCTCTCAGATATCACAGATGAAGGCAATGTTTGTGGCTTTAGCCCCAGTGGGGAGAGCTGGCACATGAACATACACTCAACTCTAAATGTTCTCAGTGAACCATTTATAGCCTAGAGCCAGGAAACTGGGGTAACCCCCATCATGTGATCCCACAAGAGAAATATGCTCACCAGTGGGAGCAATCTACCCACTAGCTGTCCTCCTGGAAGTTCAGACTAAACCAGAGGTGTGCTTTCATTGTAAGCCTGAAACAGAAGTCAGAGAATAGCACAAGAGAGTAACAAGGCCCAGGTTCCACTTGGTCCTGATGCTGACCCGGCATCTGCCACGAGGGCAGCTCTAGCTGCTCTCAGTCATCAGAGATAAGTTTTAGGAGAATTCCTCCTGGGGACCAGGAGCCCCCACACCCAACTCTGGTTCAATCTCTAGCACAGCCAGTGTTAGCAGCAAAGGGGAGTCTAGGACGTTCTAAGAGAGACATTCTAATTCATCAGACTCTAAGGCCAGCCCAGGCAGTGACCTGCCTGTCCACATGTAAGGATGGTACTGACCCAGGCAGAGTTTTCTCTGAACTCTGAGCTTTTGGGTCCATTTGTTGTTCTGGTGTAAGTGTGTATAACTTTCCAATCCTCCTCAGGCTGCTCAGGGCTCTGCTTTCATTGTCTAAAGCTTAGAGATCACCCAGAATTGAATTCAGGCATCACTTCCTGTCCTAATCCTCCCAGCTAGGAGTGCTTCTCCTCCCTCACCTGTCCTCACATGACACTTAATGCACAAAGCAGACAGACCTCTTACCAGCTAAACAACAACCCAAACTTAAGGTACGTACTGAGCAACGCCTTGACTAGTGTAAAGATGGAGAAGGGAATCCAGACAATAAGGAAGACCCTCAGGAGGAAGCAGGAATCAGTGGCCCCACACTGAGGAGTCCTGCCATATGAGAAACCAAGGTCTTAGGGGTGCCTCCACTCCCACTGCCCTCACAAAAATAAATAAATAAGACGAGCTCTTGATCCCTACCTAGGACATAGTCCCTAGGGTGACTGCCTGGCTCATAATGCCCCCGACTCCCCATAAGTCCCTGTCCTGCCACCCACATTCCACACTCTCACAAAGGTCTCTGGCAGCCGTAGTTTTCCTGCATGACTGCATCCACTGGCCAAATTCTGTCTTCAGGGGTTAGGAGTAGATGCCTCCTCCCCACAGGACACCGTCTGACAGACAGCAGGCTCAAGCCCAAGGGGACAAAGCAGCCACAGAGTGCACACTCTAGCAGCAGTGGCAGCAATCCTCTGCTGAAGGCCTTCAAAGGTGCCCTGACAACCAAGAACAGACCGAACACATTCTCTTTTTACATATAACAAAATGTAACAGATTTAAAAAACCAACATATGGGAGTTGGACAAGACAAACAGAAGGAAAAGAGCCCAAGAGAAGGCAGGAGAATCAAAGCTCCTCTCATTTGCATACTCAAGAATCCCATAAAAACACTAAAGTGGAAGCCATGCTATATACACAGAGAACATGGTACAGACCCGTGCAGGCCCTGTGCATGCAGCCTCAGCCTCTGTGAGTTCATATGAGCTTTGATCGTTGTGGTTTAGAAGGCCTTGCTTTCTTGGTCTCTTCGATCTCCTCAGACCCTTACACTCTTTCTGCCTCCTCTCCCACAGGGTACCCTGAGCCCCGAGAGAGGGATTGGATGGAGACATGTATTTTAAAGCTGAGTGTTCCAAGGTATCTCACTCTGAATAATGTCCCTGTATTTGTTTCCTATCTGCTGCAGGAGGAAGCTTCTCTGATGATGGCTGAGCAAGGCACTGATCTATGAGTATAGCAGAATATCATCAGGAGCATTTTATTGCTAAAGTTTTGTTTTGTTTTGTTTAGAACAATAGTGTTTGGTTTTCCCCCTAGGTCCCTGGGCTATTTAATTCTTGGTCAGTCAAGCAGTGTTGGGTATGGGTTCCATCTCATAAAGTGACCTTAAGTGAGATTAGACATTGGTTATTTAATTATTGTAGTTATTCCCACAAGCTCTGTGCCACCATTGTACTAGCATATTCTGCAAGCAGGACACCATTGGAGATCAAAGAGTCTGTGGCTGTGTTGGTGTTTACATTCCTCTTTTGGTAGCACACAGAGTACCTTCCTGTACCAAAGACACTAGAATATAGGGGTAAAGGCTTTGTGCCAGAACCAACACAACCTCTCCATGTTCAGTGAGTTGTATAGGTGTTGTCTTCAGCAATAGGGCCTTACTGTCAGCTTATGGATATAGTCTTGGCAATGGTCTGGAGTGTTTGATGATTCCCATAGGGTCCCTTTGGCCAATAACTCAATTAGATATAACTCGGTCCCAGTACTGGAAGCTTCATTTGGTGACAAGAGATGCCCAGTTGGGAGTCTGTCTCTCCCATTATTTGGTGATTTCATTTAGATCACCTTCATATATGTGTATATTTTAGGAAGCTTCTACTGTATTTGTTTTCTCAAATGGCTCTTAACTTTAGTTATTTCTCCCTGTAATCCCTCCCTCATCTCTCCCTCCCCTCTCCCCTCTCCCCCTCCACTTAATCTTCCCATTCCAGCCCATCTTCCCCATTCATCCATATCTACTATCCTATTTCCCTTACAAGATCTATCTGTATCCTCCAGTACCTATTCTATACCTACCTTCTGTGGTTCTGTGAATTGTAACTTGGTTATCGTTGACTTAAAGTTAACATCCACATATAAATAAGTGTATACCATATTGTTTTTCTGTGTCTGGGATACATAACTCAGAATATTTTTTTTTTTTAGTTCCATCAGTTTGCCTGTGAATCTCTTAATGTCTTTTTTTTTTCTTTTGTACAGCTGGCTAATATTTCATTGTGTATATGTACCACATTTTCTTTATCCATTTTTCTGTTGAGGAACCTCCATATTGCTTTCAATTCCTGGCTATTATGAATAGAGGAGCAATGAGCATGGTTAAACAAGTGTCTCTGTGGTAGGATAAAGCCTAACAGCCCACATGATGAAGCTGGAAAAAAAACATTCTTACACATTTCCCTACCTCCGTAGAGATAAGTGAACCTAATTGAGAACTGTAGCAATTTTTCATAGGTTCAGTTCTGACAAGGTTTAATAGCTTGTCTCTGATTGGTCCAATTTCTTCACCTTATCTGCACTCCTACATTCAGCCAATCAGAGCTCGGCTGACACCCTGGCACCTTTCTATATTCTGACATTCTAGGACTGAAGAGATGGAGCTGCTGTGGGGAAGGGTTGTTCTCAGTGCACAGTGTCGCATCTACCTCGGCCAGCAAGGAAACACGACCACGACTCTTCTTCAAGCAGTTTATTCAGGAACCTTGTACATCAGCTTCCGCCTCTCCCAGCCCCAGCAAGCCCTTAAATGTGCTCTCACAGCCCAATCAGCTCATGCCACCTGGCGATCCTGGATAGGCCACAGAAGGAGGAAGCGCACCAGATCCATCAAGCACTTCCAAATAAGGCTTGTTTACAGCTAAGCTTGAACTACCTGGCATCCAGCCAGGCACCATCTTGGGGCTGTGGCTTCCCACAGCACAGGAGCCTGGCTTGACATGCTCCCTCTTTCTTCAGCAAAGAAGCCTGAAGACATCAGAATCCAGCTCCCAGCTAACTCACTCATCAAAGGAAAGCACTGCCTTCAAGACTCACAGGGGACAGTCTCTTCCCAGACAGGAAGTTCCCTCAAGCCTGTTTCCAAGACTCTACCAGTGACTTCAGGCTGGGGAACTCATTCCTGCCTCAGCCTCCAAGATTGCTCACTCAGCTGGCCTGGGGAAGGGAAGGGAATTCATTCCTGCCTCTGCTTCCAGCCTCCTGCCCCTGCCACCCTTGTCGGTGCACACTTGCTGCAGGAAGGACCACTCTTGGTTGGCACCTCAAGGCCCTTTGGGAGCTCTTGAGCTGTAAAGCTTCTCAGGAGTTGTAACAGATCTTGGCTAGCATCCAGCTGTTGAGTGCTCAACCCAGTTTCATTTAAATGCCATGTAGCAATTGGTTTTTACGTTGTTTTATCCCCTAGAGGGCTGTTAATTCCAATCTGATAATAAAGTGCCTCTGGCTCGTATACTTTGCTGCGTGTTCACTCCATTCTTGAAGAAGAGAGGGATAAAATAGGTGTCCGATGACTGCTTTAAGGGAATTTGAGTTCAAATACCCAGAGAATCTCCAATTATTACTGAAAATAAGTGTAAATAGCCAGGCTTGGGGAGGGGGGCTCCACATTGCTATATTTAAGTTCAAAGACAGGAACTGGAACAGATGAACCAAAAGAAGTTGTATTGGTCAAATTACACTAAAAAAAAAAAAGAGTGTTGGAAATTCACACTCATCAGATTGAGGTCACAGATCCTCAAGCCAGCTGTCTTTACACAGAACATCTCATCCCCTCTCCATCTCTTGACTCTGCTTTTGTCTCTTCCCTATCATAAACACAAAGACCTTCAGAAGTGTCAGGGCCAGAAAGAAAGAAAAGGGGCACGGAGACAGTAGACTTGGCAAGCATGAGCCCAGAGTTGAGATGCCTAGCATCCATGAGAAAGCTGGGGTACAGTGACATGTGCCTGTAACCAGCACTGTAGGACAGGGACAGGAGTCTCCCCAGAGTTTTCTGGCAAGCCAATCTAGCTGAAATGCACAACCCCAGTGTCTGAGTCAGGGTTACCACTGTTGTGATGAAATACCATGACCAAAGCGACTTGGGAAGAAAAGGATCTGTTTGGCTTACATTTCCAAATCAGTGTTCAGTCAGGACAGGAACTCAAGCAGGGCAGGAACCTGGAGGGAGGAGCTGATGCAGGGGCCATGGAGGAGTGTTGCTTACCAGCTTTCTCCTTATGGCTTGCTCACCCTGCTTTCTTAAAGAACCCAGTACCACCAGCCCAGGGAAGGCACCCCCCACAATGGGCTGGACCCTCCCCCATCAATCACTAATTAAGGAAGTTGTGCTAGGACCACAAGAGGAGGAAGAAGAGGAGGAGGGGGAGGAGGAGAAGATGGTGGAGGAGGAGGAGCAACAACCTCAATCACAAAAACCTACAACTGCATTGGGAAGTCTAGATTGTTACACCAAGACCTTAAGAGCAGTTATTTCTGAGCACTAAGATTTTAGGTGGGATGTTGGCAAACATGATTGAGGTAGTGAACGTGGCTGGGTGCAGACAGGTCAGTATCTTCCTGCTGAAGTGCATCATGTTTCTCCAGTATTACCTCAAGGAGCAGGATGATCACATCTATGCATTGAAGAAATCTGACCCTATGGGGAGAACAGACTTGCTCTGCCCATCCTGCCCTGCTCTCCCCTGATGACAAATACTCGTGACACCAAAACACCATCAAGAAATACCCAGCAACTGTGTCCTGTTCTCTGAAGGTTCGTTAATGTCATGTGCTGCCCGCCCCCAGACCGGTTACCAGTAACCAAACAAGTCAATCGTGAGCAGTGAAGCCTTCCCATGCTGTTTGGAATCCTATCTCACTATGTGATTGAGTATGTTGTGATGGACATTGCCCGTCAAAGAAACAGTCTGTTTTTTATGCTTTGAATTACTGCCAGGTTATTAAAGATACAATGACTTGAAAATTAAAAACAAACAAACAAACAAACAAAAAAACAGTTTAGGTGACCAGGCATGGGTAGTGCACACCTGTACTCCCAGCACTCAGAAAGTAGAGGCAGACAGATTTCTAAGAGTTCAAGGCCAGCCTGGTCTGCATATCAAGTTCCAGGATAGCAGTAGTAAAACACTACTAAAAAAAAATAAGCAGATAACTAATTTTTTAAAAAAGATTTTTAAGTGATTTCTGGTTGTCCGAGGAGATCAGTGCAGTGGCTTAGAGTACATGATGAAAACCATAACAATTAAAGTCACAAGGAAAGCGGCTGGAGGCTGAGCACGGAGTCCTCCAGTAGTCCTTAGAAATGCTCCTGTGTCCACCAACCCAGCAAAACCAGGCAGATGGCAATGGCTGCAAGTTTACCTTTGCCCACACCGCTGCCATTCCTACAGATGAGCCTCTTATTGTGGTAGATTTAAAGATTACCTTTTTTTTTTTTTTTTTTTTTTTTTTTTTGCTATTTCTTAAGCCTAGCAGGATAAGACAAAGTTTTTTATGTCTCTATCCTTAACAATAAGGAACCTATACAGCTCTCAAAAGAATTTTTCAGCAATCTCCATCGCTTTGGGAACATTTCATTCCCAAAAGGCACAATTACAGGAAAGCTCCCTTAAGACACCTAATGATTTTCAAAACCTACCAGGCAATGCTAATTGGATTAGACCGTCGTTAGGCATATCTACAGCAGGCTTATACCTCTCGTTGACAGCCTTAAAGGTGAGCTGACCGCCCCCTGTGCTCCCAAAAGGGGCCATGAGCCCTACATTTGAACAAAACAGCATTATAAAAACTAACTACAACTTATCTTTGTCTTCATTTGTTTTGAATGTACCTTCACTTCCTACAGTCATTGCCCTTGGCAATCACAGAATGGATACGTTTTCCATCTCAACCCCAAAGGTCAGTTACCCCCACCAGTGCTCAGTTCAGCTATTAGAGCGATGTCCAGATTTTTTTGTTGTGCTTTTGAAGCAGCCCACGTTACTTCATTGTATACTTTTGGTCTCCCATAGCAGACACAAGTAGTCTCCTCTATAGGGCAAATCTTACAGCATTACCCCAGTGATAATACTCTACAGTTCCCACAATGCACCTCTTCTGCTATTCCTACCATTGCTTCCTCTTGCCCTCTTTCCTGATGCCCTCAAAATTTTTACTAATGGTCCTCCTTAGGTAAAATAGCTTATTGGTCCCAAGATAGACATTAGCAACATCAAGTTAATTCCTCCAAGCAGCAAACTGAGTTATTTGCTATTCTTACAGCTTTTACTGACTTCACCTCTCCTATCAATATTGTTTTAGATTTGTAATATATAGTAGGGGGGTCACAGCCTTCTTTAAAATGTCCAGGATAAATTGTGATGTTCTATGGAGTGAGGTGGTATGGGCCTTTAATCCCAGCACTCAGGAGGCAGAAGCAGGTAAACCCCTGTGAGTTCAAGGCTAGCCTGATCTACATACAGAGTTCAAGACAGCCAGGGCTATGTGGAGAGACCTTGTCTCAAAAGACAAACAAAAACATGCAATGTTTGCTATGGAATAATCTTTCTGTACATTATGTGAATATATGTGGTTATGATTGGTTTAATAAACAAGCTGACTGGCCAATAGCTGAACAGGATAAAGTTAGGCAGAAAAGCCAAACTGAAAATGATGGAATGAGGAAGGGCAGAGTCAGAGGAGTCAGCAGAAGACACAGAGAGAGCAGGATGTAAATGTGCCATGTTAATAAAGGTATTGGCACATGGCAGAGCGTAAATAAGAAATATGGGTTAACTTAAAATTTAAGAGTAATAAGCCTGAGCTATTGGCTGAACATTTTTAATTAATACTAAGCCTCTGAGTGATAATTTGAAAGTGGCTGTGGAACAGGAAAACTCTGCCAACAGATGTCCTGTTTCTAAACTTTAACAAGCCATTCGATGTCACACCCTCTTTCTTTTTCTTTTTTTAATTCACAAATATGCTAATTTTTATTACCCAACCCTAATTATCTAAAACACACACTGCAAACATACAAATATCAATTCTCTCCACATGTCAGTGCCCTTTCATCACGATTTTGGAAATGGGGAGAATAGATTCCCCTTAAATTGCAAGTCAGTAGATGTTTCTTTACAGTTAACTTTAGCAAAATTCATACAAAATAATAATTAAAAATTATCTTCTTTACTTGTTAACTCAAAGAAACACCTTCAAAACTGCATTTTTGTTAAAGTTTCTGTATTAAAATATAGAAAACTGAACTACACAAATATTGTAAAGCACAAAATTCCTTAGTTTTTTATTCCTGGTACCACTACCACAATTTACAGGGCAATATACCTGATGTAATGAAAAGAAAAAGACAAAGACAAAGCTACAACAGATAAAAGATCTCAGGAATATACATCTTATTGACAATACATTGCATGAATCAATAGCTGCACTTTTGCAGACTGTGACTCTGACAATCCTGAACAAGAAGGGTTTCCTGTTTAAGCTGCAGTTACTTTTCTGGCTCTGGATCATTGTTCCTCCTGTGGCAGATTTTTACAGTTCCTCTAATGCATTTAGGACGACTGTCTCAGGGTGACCTGCAGCTTTCCTGACAACTCCTTGCTCTCTCTCCTGCTAAGAACTGTAGCCCTTTTCTGCTGTATTCTTTTTAAAACCTTCTGCTACCATATCCACCACTCCCACCACCAGATCCACAGCCACCACCACAGGGACTGCCTGAGCTTCTTTCACCAAAACTGCCCCCTTTCATGGGTCCATAATTTGATTGCTGTTGTCCACTATAATTTCCAAAGTCATTATAGTTTGCACCACCATAGTTACTTCCACCAAAACTTCCTCCTTCATTGTAACCATCATAACCTCCTCCTCCACCATATCCTCTACCTTGGTTTCCACATCCCGGCCCACCACCACCACAGCCTCAGCCTCCTCCACTACTGTGACCAGAACCACCACCATAAGTGCCACCATCACCTCCGAATCCATTCTATCCACCATCGTCACCTCCATAACTACCTCTGCTGCTGCCACCTCCATCACCATAGCCTCCTCTTCCACCAAAGTTTCCTCCACGACCCATAAAGCTGCCAGATCCACCTCCACGACCTCTCTGTGATCCAACAGACCGCATCTCTTGTTTAGAAAGGGCCTTTTCCACTTCACAATTATGCCCATTAATAGTGTTTGTGAATAACAATTTTATCAACTGTGTCATGATCATCAAAAATTACAAAATCAAATCCTCTCTTTTGTCCACTCTGCCTGTCTTCCATCCCTTCTATGGTTTCAATCTTGCCATACTTTTCAAAGTAGCCTCTCAGATTATATTCTTCTGTATCTTCTTTAATACCACCAACAAAAATTTTCTTCACTGTTAAATGAAGAAAACTTAACAGACTTAACAGAATCTTCTCTAGAAACAGCTCTCTTTGGTCCCGCCAAATGCCCATCAACCTTGTGTGGTTGAGCACACATTGCAGCATCCACCTCTTCAACACACGAGTAGGTCACAAAATCAAAGCCCCTGCAACGTTCTATTTGGGGGTCTCTCATTACCACACAGTCTGTAAGTGTGCCCCATTTCTCAAAATGTTCTCTTAACGTGTCATCTGTGCTTTCAAAGGTCAGACCACCAATAAACAGCTTCCTTAACTGTTCTGGTTCCTTTGGATCATGGCCCTCCTCCCCCGGCCGGAGTCAGTCTGGGGGCAACCGGGCAATGGTTTTACCTCCATTGAGACGGGACTCACTTTTTCCAACTCCAGTTCAATATGGGACCGAGAGGAAGAGGCAGGGCTAGTAGTCTCACACCCTCTTTCTACATAACCCATAACTTATGGGTTCATACTTCACCAAGACCACTGACTTATAGAATAGTACAACTGATTTTCTGGTCATGTCAGTTTCTCGTTGAACTCAAAATCCTCACATTTTCCTATATTGAAATGTTCATTCCTTTTGCAGATGATTTCCTTCACTGACACACAATCATATTACACACACATTACACACACATTACACCACTGCTCTACTTCTGATGCTAACCCTCTATTTCCCAGAGGTGGAGCTAATTCCTGTGGTTTAAAATATATTTTCTTATTTATTTTTATGTATTTGGGTGTTCTCCTGCCTGTATGTATGAGCACCATTTGCAAGCCTGGTGCCTCTGGAGGCCAGAAGAGAGCTTTGGAACTAGAGTTACAGATTGCTATGAACTGCCAAGTCGGTGCTGGGAACTGAACCCCCATCTTCAGGAAGAACAAGTACTCTTACCTGCTGATTCATCTCTCTATCCCTAGTCCTGGTGGTTTAAAATCCCAACAGAAAGGACAAATGGATGACGCTCAAGCCAAATCTATTGATCATATGACCTCCATGCATGTTTTGGTAGGTCCCTAGTCCAGATTCTCGTGAGCTGGGGAGGAATGTGTGCCTGTTGGGTTATACAACTATGGGGAGGCGTTCATGTGTGGTGAGTCACACTGTCTTGATGTGTTGACTGTTTTAGATAGGCACTTCTCGCAGGATCAAAGCAGATAAAAGACCTACATATACTTCCCAAGCTTTCCAAACCTTTTGTTCCTTTGGGGTTTTACCCCTAAAAAACAGTATTCCATATAATCCCTTTGGACAAGCCAACAGTAAAACATACTAATGGTCAGTCTACTTAAAACAAAAACAAAAGAATAAGTTCCTCTAAGACTACTGATCACTTATGATAATATAGGTATACATATATAAGTGAATAATATATAATAATCTCAAAGGCTTACTACCTACCCTTCATTTCTTTTTGTAGGTGATAATGGATGTTCTCCTGTGAAAAGGCACCTCACAGGGTCCTCCTCCTATTCTGAGCCATACCCAAAGGTTTTCTGGCAAGATCCACAGGATGGCACATGGAAAGGCCCCCCCAGATGTTCCTACTTGGGGTAGGGGGTATACTTGTGTAAGTCATGACTGTGTTTTGACTCAGGGGTTGGGGGGAATTCTGCTGTGGTGCAGTAAAGCCTAGGACATGAATGCCTTCAGATCAAGGCTACATCCCCTGGAGGGAAGTGAAAAAGATATCTGATGATGTACAAGAGTTAAGAGAGTTGAGCCAGCTCCCCACCCCCACCCCAAACATTTTCTTTATGGTGGTCTCCATTGTTATGGGACATTTGATCACACTGTATGAAAATGTGTCACTGTTTTATTCTGATTGGTTTAATAAAGAGCTGAATGGCCAATAGCTAGGCAGGGGAAGAATAAGCAGGACTTCTGTGGAAAGAGGAACTCGGAGTTAGACTAGGCATGCAGAAGGCACCAGTGAGATACAGAGAGAGTCAGACATAAAGGATGGAGAAGAGGTAAAGAACCATATGACAGACATAGATTAATACAAATGGGTTAATTTAAGTTATAAGAGTTAATCGGGAATAAGCCCAGGCTAAAAGCTGAGCTTTCATATTTAAGAATAAGTCTCCATGTCATTATTTGGGGGCTGGTGATCCAGTCCAACAAGATAGTCCAAATACACCCCATCATCGGGAACTTGATTGGTTCTGCATATGAGCAGATTCATTTGGGCACATATTCCACAGCCCGATAGAGCTCACCCAGTCTCTTGGTTTGATGCCCCTTGGTGGCATTTTAAAAATAATACTATATACATGCATGTTTTGGTGAGATTTTTGTCAACACAAACTCATTTGAGATGGAATAAACCTCAACTGAGAAAATGTCCCCACAAGATTTCTTTATCAGCAAGTCTGTGGGGCATTTCCTTAATTAATGATTAATGTGAGAAGACCTAGATCATTATGGTCAGTGGGCTCTGAGGTGGAAAATTGAGCTGAGGAAGCCTTAGGGAGCTGGCAGAAGCATTGTTCCTCTGTGATATATGCTTCAAGTCCTGCCTCAGTAGGACCAGGACCCAGGGTATGTAAGCCAAATAAATAAAGAAACCCTTTCCTCCCCAAGTTGCTCTGTGTCCGGGTGTTTCATCACAGCAATAGAAACCTAAGACATTGCTTGAACCCTTACTTGCAACATGGCCTAGAGATAGAGTCCTTTTAACTATACTGGTTTAGTGTCCCAACCTCCACTCTGCATTGGTTGACCTGGATATCCAAGAAATTAGATCAAAAGGCTATGTTAAATTTTATAGCACTATTTTATGAATTTTTAGGGATCTGAGCCTGGAATTCTTAGCAATGTCATTTTTACTTCAAATACACTTTTCTGTGCTAAACATAGGCAATGGGACCCCAAGAGATGAGCTTTTACAATAGTCAGAATGTGTTACTACACATCCTTGTGATAAAAACAGAGCTGAAAGAGAACTCATAGATTGGAGACTACACAAAAAATTAGTGCATGAATAAAATTGGTGTGGGGTAGGGATTCAATTAAAAAAAATGTAATCTCTTGTGTCACGTGGTGATTTGTCCCACTAACACTATGAAGTGGGCTATAGGTGGGTTATCACCCTCCCCAGCTCTTATGATAGCTTTTGCACCTATGCAAAACTGTCTCTGGAAGTTGGAGGTGAGGCCTGTAGTGGTGTAGAAGGGAAATTATTGCTGAAACACTGTTAGGAGCACGTCCCCACCCCCACACCCCCACCCCCACACCCCCACCCCCACACCCCTTCCCACCACCGCCTCAGCTGCTGGTCTGGTCCCATTGCCACACCAGGCCCCAATAACACTCAGAGACTCTGTATTTGATACAATCCTGTTGGCCAGTTACTATTATTGTTTATGGGCTAACTCTGTCTTAATTATTAACCCATTTCTATTTATCTAAGTATTTCCACGTGGTCATCTTATCCGAGCACAGCAGGCCGGCATCTTGCTTTCTCCAAGCTCTACATGCTGACTCCTCCTCACTACTTCCTCTTTTCTTCTTGTCTCCTAGCCCCGCCTATCTTGCTTTCCCATTGGCCAAACAGTGTTTTATTCATTAACCAGTATGAGAAACATATTTACAGAATAACATCTCCCATCAAAACACAACTTAAAATGTTGTTCATTCAAACACAAACCCAAATAAGCAAGTTCCTGTGTCAGCATGTATCACAACTCTGAATGTTAGAAACACATCTTGACCATTATTTGCAACAATGTATTAACCATACTCACACTGGAAAAGACTTTGTGTGTTTATGAATCTTAAAAGACCAGTACTGCCCAGGGTTCTGTCTTATAAAGCCCTGGCAAAACACTACAACTGTAGCCTTCCTTCCTGCATGAAATGGTAAGACTTGCCAAAGGTTTCTAAGGTGGTCAGTTATTACAATTATTGTTACAATTGTGTTCTCAGCTACCATTGTTGCTACAACAACTGCTACAGCCGTGGCTTTGGGGAGGGGGATGCTCACTCTCTCTCTCTCTCTCTCTCTCTCTCTCTCTCTCTCTCTCTCTCTCTCTCTCTCTCTCTCTCTCTCTCTCTCTCTCTCTCTCTCTCTCTCTCTCTCTCTCTCTCTCTCACAAACACACACACACACACACACACACACACACACACGCTCACATACACTTCTTTTCTATAAGAACTTCAGGTAACTCTACTTAAACTTAACAAGCATAAATCCACATTGGACAAGATCCTCAATAAAATTCAACAGCTAAAGGAGTCTATAGATTCACTAGGTGAACAAGTCTAAGGCCTTCAAAGATCACAGTATTTGAAATGCCATTCTAATGACTTTGAATATTGTGTGAAATCAGTTGTGTTAACCTTGATGAGGACCAGGGAGCAGGAAAATGTTGCCAACAGTCTTGTCTGAGAAAAGTATCCCGCACCTGAGAGCAGCCTGACCCTTGGCACACTAAGGACAGAAGGAAACAGTCTGTACAGTTAGTTCCCAGCTCTGAAGCCGAGGGTGCTGTTTACCAGATGGAAAGACATTCTGTGTTCCTGTGTATTTTTCTACCTATACTTCCTTGTCTTTGTTCTCCCTGGTGACACATTAATTAGAACCTTCTATTACTTGTAGGCCCGGTTTAATGATTGCATGGTATCTTCACATACTGTTGCTTCTAATGAAAGCTTAGGGCAAGAGGAACTCTGGCTTCTTAGAACTTCTGGAATGTTCTCTTGGTTCCCACTCCCACTGCTGATAGTTCATATTCTAGGCATAGATTTTTATTTCGTGAAGTGAGCTTCACTATCCTCAGCACTGCTCAATCGTGAGGACCTGAGTTCAGATCCCAGCACCCAAGTTGGAGGGCTCACACGTGCCTGTAATCCCTGCTTCACAAGATGGCAGTATCCTCTTCTGATTTCTATGTCCATACACACACACACACACACACACACACACACACACACAGGTTAAATAATTTTTAAAGGACTTTGGGTGATTTCAGACTAAAAATGTTGCTTACTTGGTAGGGTGCTTGCCTAACATGCATGAAGTCCTAGGCAATGGTCGGGAACACTGCGGGGACAAATGTCTGATGTTAGGCAAACTCCACCAGGGATAGGAGTCTTCAGTCTTCCTGAAGCGCAGGCAATAGATTAAGGTCATAACCATGCTCCCATCCTTTGTTTTTAAAGATAGTCTCAAAATGCAGTCCATTCAAGCCTTGAACTAACTATATAGACCAGGTTACCTCAAATTCTTAGCAATTCTCTTAGCACGAACCTCCAAAGCCAACTACAACCATGACTCTTAAGTATACCAAGGTCACTCCCTACTTCCCTGGAGAGCTGCTCGGAGAGAGAGCACTGCCCTGAGAGCCAGTCACATCTCCTGCCATGCCCCAAGTCCTGCCATTTTCATCTCCATCAACTGCATCAGAGTCCCCGGGGAAACCCTCTAAGATGCTGGGTGAGGAGCTGGACAGTCAGGCATCCAAGAGCACCTGCTGCTCTTGCAAGGACCCAGGTTCAGTTCCCAGCACCTACATGGCAGCCTCTACGTGTCGGCAACTCCAGTTCCGGGGGAATCTGATGCCCTCTTCTGGAGTCCATGGGTTACCAAGCATACACATGGTGCATATGTACATGGGGGCAAACACTCAAACATAAGATAATAGGTAAATAAAACCTGTGGATGAACCGGGGAGCCGGTTCTAAAATGTGGGTGTTTTGTAAATGCCAGACTTGAGCTGTTCTTGTAGATCAGGACTTTTGTCAGTGAAATCTTTACACAACGCTGTGTACATGGGTGTTGTCTTAGTTAGGGTGACTATTGTTGTGATGAAACATCATGACCAAAAACAAGCTGGAAAGGAAAGGATTTATTGAGCTTACACTCTGGCATTGCTGCTCTTCACTGAAGGAAGTCAGGACAGGAACTCCAACAGGAGAGGAGCTGATGCAGAGGCCAGGGAGAAGTGCTGCTTACTAACTTGCTTCCCACAGCTTGCTTAGCCCACCATCTTATAGAACCCAGTACCAACGGCCCAGGGATGGCACCACCCACCATGGGCTGGGCCCTCCCCCACTGATCACCAAATGTGATCACCTTACAACTGGATCTCATTGAGGCATTTCCCCAGCTGAGGCTCCTTCCTCTGATGACTCTAACTTGTGTCAAGTTGACACACAAAGCTAATCAGTACAAGTGTATATACAATAATGCGTAAGTCAAACATTTCCAGATAAAAAAAATCATTAAGATGTTTGTTTTGAAACGGTTTTTTGTTATACATAAATTTTCATATTTTATTACAGATTAAAGCCAAATTTGTATATTAATAAGATGGATATGCTTGTCTATTGTTACATAAGGAATTAAATTTTGGGGCTGGAGAGATGGCTCAGCAGATAAAAGCACTGACTGTTCTTCCAGAGGACCTGGGTTCAATTCCCAGCACCCCCATGGCAGCTCACAGCTGTCTGTAACTCTACCTCCAGTGGATCTGACACCCTAACACAGACATTCATGCCAGAAAAATACAAATGCACCTAAGATAAAAATAAATAAATCATTAAAGAAATTAAAGCTTAGCCAGGTATGATGGTACATGCCTTTAACCCCAGCACTTGGGAGATAGAAGCAGGTGGATCTCTGTGAGTTCCAGGCCAGTCTGGTCTACAAAGCAAGTTTCAGGACAGCCAGGGCTGTTACACAGAAAAACTTGTCTTAAAAACCACAAATAACAAACAAACAAACACTCAAAAAAACAAATAAACAAAAAAGAATTAAATCTCAGTCAGGTATGGTGGTACTCACCTTTAATCCTAGAACTTGAGAGGCAGAAACGGTGAATTTCTGAGTTTAAGGTCAGCCTGGTCTGCCAGTGACTTCCAGGATAGCCAGGGCTATACAGTGAGATCCTGCCTGGAAAAACCAAAATAACAAACAAAAAAACAAATAATTAAATCTTGTCTTAATGGTTGATGTTGATGCTGCCCAGGAGGGAGCAGCAGAGACTGCAGGGAAAGCTGCAACAACCTGCTGCATCAGGAAAGGCCGCAGCAGGTGTAGACGAGGCTGGCCTCAAACTCAGAGATCCACCTACCTCTTATCCTTGCATCTCTCCCTGTTTCTCTCATCCTTGTCCCCTTCTCTTCTCATCTGTTAGTTACAGCTTTCCATCACTTTAACAATCTCTAGTGAACCCTAACAGCTTCCCAACTTTTCCTCCCCAGGAACTTTACCCAACTCATTTGTTTTGTTCTTTTCAAAGTCAATCTAAGCTGAGAGTGGTGGCAAATGCCCTTAACCCCAGCAGTCTAGAAACAGAATAAGATGGATCTCTGTGAGTTCAAGACCAGCCTGGTCCACATAGTGAGTTCCAGTTCTGCCAGAACTGTTACACAGAGAAACCTTGTCACCACCACCACAATCTAATACTTATCCCTTCCTCATCCAACCTACTTCCCTGACTCTTAGTCTTATTAACTAAAATCTGAGCATGCCCCATGTTATCCTTGGTTATTGACTTTGGGGCTAGTCTGGTTAATTGACTAGTACATTTGCATACTGGGAATACCCAACAGCTGTGGCTGCTCTTGCATTTACTATTCTGTTCTGAGAGTAATACAAAGTCCACGCCAGACTCCTTGAGCTCTTGGACTGGGGAACTATTTTCTGAATTAGACATTCTGTCACATTAAAGGCCCCACACTTCAAATAGTTGGCTGAAGAAATATAACTGCTAAAGTAAAAAGCATCCAAGACTGGAGACATAGCTCAATGTTTAAGAGCACCAGATGCTCTTCCAGAGGACCCAAGTTTCATTTCCAGCATCCATATGATGGCTCACAAACATCTGTAACTCCAGCTCCAGGAAATCTAATGCTAGGTTCCTTGGGCATCAGACACACACACATAGTACATGCAGGCAAAACACCTGCATACATAGAATAAAATAATAGCAATTTTTAAATAAAAAATCCAAAGTAACAAAATAACACAGAAACAGAAAAAAATCAAGGCAACATTGCTCCTCCAAAACTTACTAACCCTACAGTAATGGCATCCAGTGAAAATGAGTTAGATAAAATCCCAGACATGGGACTTTAAAATATGATAAATATGTTCAAAGAAATGAAAGAAAAAAAAACAAGCTCCCAAATGTAAAGTACAATAAGGTAGAAAAGACCAAATGTTAGGTATTGATTTATTGATTTACATAATGATTTACTTAAAGCACTGCTTGTACTGCCTATTTGCCAAGCATGATTTCACTTGTAGTCTGAGACAAAATGACCTGGATAAATAGCTACAACAATTGGTTGTTGCCCTTAAAAGTGTCACGGTCTCCAGAGGGATATCAGGGCACTGGTTGGTATTGGTGCCTGGATAAATAGACAGACTAGAAATATAATGTTGGAAATTACAAATTCTGAATGAATGACAAATATATGTGTGAATGGCCCTCTGGCTCTGTGGTATGGGATCTGATTAGGCACCAATCAACCTGTGGTTCTAGTGAGGTCATTTCACCTGAGCAGGCACTCACCTTCCATAGTAGGAGGTGACTGAGCAAGGTGATATGTGCATGGCCTAATGTAAGACCTCTTAAGTCACTGCAGGCAGCCAGCCCGGTGGGCACCTGTTTGAGGGCAAAGTTGGTCTTCTCCATTCTCCCTATATGCACCACATGGGACTGGGCACGTATAAACTCTCCCAGCTCTAGATTAGGGAACTTTTCCCATAATGTGGTCTGCATGGTCTCAGTGTGAGACCCCTATAGTTCTGCAAAGACTATTAAGTCTGAAAACACTGAGGAAACAGTCCCATTAGCATCTCCTGAGGTTGATATCTTGCTAATGATACTGCTTCCCACTGACTTCCACTGCCAGAACCAGGTAGCTGCAAGAACACCTCTCCCATCCCTCCAAACAAATCTGCCTGATGCAATACTCACCAACCTCCACCAGCCACACAGCTCTGCCAGACTCCAGATGGCAGAGTTTCAGAGACAAGTCTGCTCCAATGTGTCTCCTCATCCAAAAAGATGATATCTATGTTATCTGAACAATACTTTCCCGAAGAGGAAAGAGCCCCTCCATGATTGCAGAGAAATCATAACTCCCAGAAGACATGTTTTAATAACTGATAAAGGAGTTACTAAAAATGAGGAAGACTGACTACTATAGGGGAATAATAATTCCTGAGATGACAGCTCCCAGCCTAGTCTGGCAAGTTCACAAAGCTACCCATCTGGGAAAAAAATGCTCTACAAGAATTGTTGCAAAGATATTTGGTGTTACCAAGGTTGCCAACAGTGACCCAACAAACTATCAAGGCCTGTTTACAATGGAACAATCTCAAGCAGGGAACCAAGGCCCCATGCTAACATAAAAACAGGAGCCTACCATCTAACATCTAGAAGTGAACTCACTGGCATTCATCCCAGAAAGGGGCGTCTATACTTGCGGGTATGATGTATTCCTTCTCAGTCTAGGTAGACGCTTTCCTACCTGCACAGAGAATTGACTTGAAACTGTGCACATGGGCCTGCCTTCAATCTTCACACTGGGAATACCCAACAACTGTGGCTGCTCTTGCATTTACTATTCTGTATATATGTTTCTCTTATTGGTTGATGAACAAAACACTGATTAGTCAGTAGAGGCAGGAAGATAGGTGAGGCTAGGATATGAGAGTGCTGGGGGAGAGACAGAGAGAGAGGCGCCTTAAGGAGACACCATGTAGATACTGAGAAGATAGGAAGTTCCAGGTCTTCTCTGGTAAGACAAGGCCATGTAGAAATACATAGATTAGTAGTTATGGGTTAATAATTAAGAGAAAGCTAGCTAGTAAAAAAGCTCTAGCCATCAGCCAACAGTTTAATAATTATTATGTCTCTGTGTGCTTATTTGGGACTGAAGGGCAGCAGAACCTGGCAGGACAGAAACTTCCATCTTCATCAAGTTGAGAGAATAGATAGGACTTTTAAAATTATACTGGCCAAACATTGTCAAGAAACAGGCCTCCCTTGCCCAGAAATGCTGCCGTGTGTACTGTTTAAGGTGCATTGCACACCCTGTAAATGTGGTTACTCTCCTTTTGAGATCATGTTTGGTCACCCTCCTCCAGTGCTCCCCAATGACTCAAAGGACTTCTGTGAGTGTGGACACACCCACCTCTGGTGGTTCCTGAAAGATTTAATTGACACTGCACAAAAATTGCCCACCCCTCAGATCTGAAAGTTGCAGGTGTCAAATCACGTATCCACCACATCCACACCAAGGCAGCTGTAGCCCCGATCCAGGACTGAACCGTGAGAGCTGACCCAGAGCAACCTCTAAAATTGAGAAGCTCAAAACCAGCTTGGAATGGAGACATAGCCCTGCCCTACTCAGCTTCCTGACATCCTTCCTGACCCTGAGTGCAGGTATCTGTGGATCCCCATTCAGCCTCTCTGACTCTGTCACATAAATTCGTATGGAGGACAACCTTGTTCAAGGGCAGCTCCAATTCCTGGGCACCATCAGCATAACTTACTGTCCCCAGAGGGGCTCTGCCTTATTTCCTTCAGATGGCTCTTCTCCTGAGAAATAGGCCAGCCAAGGATCATCCCTCAGACCACCATGCCATGATAGAACTGCCCACACCAGGAAAACAGACTGTGATACCTTTCTGAGATGTCCCCAGCTAGTGACAAGTGGCCAGAAGACAGAAGAATGACTATGGATTGTGGGGGGACCTATTAGTCTTGTCTTAAATACTAGTCGTACATGGGCTTTGCCTCAAAAGAGGCTTGAAGGGAGCTCCCATAGAAGAACATATAGGCCACGTGGCCTTTGGTTGAGGGGCGTGCCACATTGTTTTGTCAACTTAACATAAGCTAGTCATCTGAGGGGAGGGAACCTCAATTTAAAAAAAAAATGCCTACATAAGATCAGTCTGTAGGGCAAGCCTGTAGGATATATTCTTAATTAGTGATTGGTGGGGGAGCACCCAGCCTATGGTAGGTGATGCCATCCCTGGGCTGGGAGTCCTGAGTTTTATAAGAAAACAGTGGTGGTACACTTCTTTAATCTCAGCACTCAGGAGGCAGAGGCAGGTGAATCTACAGAATGAGTTCGTGTTGGGAAATTTAAGTACTGGTCCCTTACTTGTCTCCTCCTCCCCACCCAGCTGTAGAACTTCCGTGCTCTCAAGGTTGAGCAAACAAGGTTGTTCTCAGAACTTTCTGGCGCACAGCGCCCATACCTTGACCCCAGGTGTGGGTTGTGCATGACTTCCTCCTATGCTTAGCCCATCCCCTGGCTTGGGTATATAAGCCCATTACTCTCTGTAATAAAGGGCAGCAGCTTCTTCTTCACTTCTTGAGGTGATCTGTTAAGTGCTTCAATCCCGACACCCTTCGCCAACTCGGTACTCTGGCGGTGCGGGCATTCCAGGACAGCCAAGGCTACACAGAAAAACCCTGTCTCAAAAAAACAAAAAAGGAAGCAAGAGAGGGGAGGAGGGAGGGAGGGAGAAAGAAAGAGAGAAAGGAAAGAAGGAAGGATGGAAGAAATGAGGGAAGGAAGGAAGGAAGGAAGGAAGGAAGGAAGGAAGGAAGGAAGGAAGGAAGGAAGAGGGCTGGAGAGGTGGCTCAACAGTTAAGAGCACTGGCTGTTCTTCTAAACATCCTGAGTTCAATTTCCAGCAAATCACATGGTGACTCACAACCATTTGTAATGAGATCTGTTGCTCTCTTCTGTTGTGCAAGGACACATGCAAACAGAACACTGTATGCATAATAAATAAATTGAGAGGGGGGAGGAAGAGGAGGAGGGAGAGGGGGAGGAGAGAGGGAGGGAGAGAGGGAGGCAGGAAGAAAGAGGGCTGAGCAAGCCAGTAAGAAAGGGAGAGAGGGGGGGAAGAGAGAGAGAGAGAGAGGGAGAGAGGGAGAGAGGGAGAGAGGGAGAGAGGGAGAGAGAGAGAGAGGGAGATAGGGAGAGAGGGAGAGAGGGAGAGAGAGAGAGAGGGAGGGAGGGAGGGAGAGAGAGGGAGAGAGAGAGAGAGAGAGAGAGAGAGGGAGGGAGGGAGGGAGGGAGAGAGAGGGAGAGAGAGGAAGGGAGGGAGGGAGAGAGAGAGAGGGAGGGAGGAAGGGAGAGAGAGAGAGAGGGAGGGAGGGAAAGAGAGGGAGGGAGGGAGAGAGAGAGAGAGGGAGGGAGGGAGGGAGGGAGAGGGAGAGAGAGGGAGAGAAAGGGAGAGAGAGGGAGAGAGAGGGAGAGAGAGAGAGGGAGGAAGGGAGGGAAGGAGGGAGGGAGAGAGAGGGAGAGGGAGAGGGAGAGGGAGAGAGAGGGGGGGGAGAGAGAGAGCAGGCTGAGTAAGCCAGTAAGCAGCACTCCTCCATGGCTTCTGCATCAGCCCCTGCCTCCAGAGTCCTGTCCTGCTTGAGTCCCTGTCCTGACTTCTTTCAGTGATGACTACAATGTGGAAATGTAAGCCAGGTAAAGCCTTTCACCCACATTCCTTTGGTCATCGTGTTTCATCACAGCAATGGTAACCCTAAGACAAAGGGAACCAGGGAGAAATAATATGGGAACTGTGCATTAAAAGCCCCACATCTGAGGAAAGCCATGTCTCACAGTGCTAGATTTAGTAAATGCCAGCCATGAGCTCCTTGACCCAGATCAGGGTCAAGCTGGGTAAGCTTACAACAGGCCAGGCCACTTGTACTGAAGTGGGAATGACTAACCAAAGCCTGACTAACAGAAAAGGGACTTGTTTAACTAAGCCACCTGATGAGGTCACAGGAAACGCCCAATGTGTAAAAAATTAAAATGGCCTACCAGAGTAAGAACAGCTACTGTTAAAAGAACAGTAACTCCTAATGGTACACACTTCACTTGAACCAAGGGTATCTACACCTACTACACAGGAAACAGCTGTGGACTGGTATGCTTGGCTTCCAACTTATCCCAGGAATCAAGATCCAGCCATATTTAGGTCCCTTAGATTCAAGAAAGAAAAGGAAACCAAAAACTCCTGTACTTTTAGTAGTCCTGCCAGGAATGGCCCTGGCAGAATCCATGGACTGCTGTTGTCACTACAAGAAGCATCCAACAAGTCCAACAGAGCCAGATCTCTATTCAGATCAAGAAAAACTGAACCATTGTTCCAGAAAGCATAGTCACACTTCAGAAGGAAACAAATTCATTGACAACAATGGCCTTCCAAAACCCTAGGGGATATTAGACTTTGTTGTCACTGAAAGGGGAGATATATATGTGGTCTTAAATGAGAAATGCTATTCTTATGCTAGTCCGTTGGGAATAATGTGAGAGAATTGCCTGTTATTTAAAGGGATTAAGGCCAGAGGTACAAACAAGAGCCCATGGCGGACAGCGCAGATAATGCACCAGGAATATTTCTTCAAGGTAAGTTTATAAGGCACTACGAAGGTGAAGAGGAGGAAACAGAGTAGAATAACGTAGCAAAGCCCAATCCTGATGGTTTACTTAAAGCACTGCTTGGACTGCCAAGCATGACTTCACTTGCTTCCTGGGAATGACCTGGAGAGATAGCTCAAACAATGGGCTCCTGCCCTTAACGACCTGTTGGCTGCTGCATCGGCTTCTGTAAAATCCTGCTTGCTTGCTCACCTCACTTTGTGGTTTCAGAGCAAAAAAAGAGAATACAAACTGGACCAGGCATCGACCGACGCCTTTCTGGTGACGTCTCTCCCCAATCTCACCGGTGTCTGGGAGCTTATTAAAGGAAGACCCCTTCAGCAAATGAGGACGCAATACCTGCGTGGAAGAAGGAGGGTGTTGGAAGACATCGAACTAACAATTCAACAAAAAGGTAGAAATAATTGGGGGAAAAAAACCTGAAAAAATACTGGAAATGAAAACGTAAATGCGTTAAACAAAAACTTCCGTGGAATGATCAAGGAGAAGAGAAAACAACTGAGCTTGGAGACAAGGTGAAGGAAATTAACTATCAAGCAAGGACAGAGGAGAAATATTAATCGCGTACCAGTGGGAATTGCAACATTCTGAAAAGAATGTCTACAAGTTATAGGCAAAGAAGGAAAAGAATCTTGTTCTAAAGGCAAAAAAAATAAAACCTAAAGACAGTCTTTCCAGAGTTAGAAAAAGAGATGCTGACCAAGATACCAGAGGCATTTAGGACCAAACAGACAAACTAGAAAAAGAAAAAATTAAAACAATTTCCTTGTGCTGGGTACTTTTATGACAACTTAACATAAACTAAAGTCATCTGAGAGAAGGGAACCTCAATTAATAAAATGCAGAGCTACATAGTGAGATCTCGTCTTGGAAAAAAAGAAGGATGGAAGGAAGAAAAGAAAGAAAGGAAGGAAATGCCTATAGAGCATTTTCTTAATTAATGATTGCTCCAGTGAGGTGGCTCAGCAGGAAAAGGCACTTGCTGCCAAGCCCAATGACCTGAGTTCAAGTCCCAGCACCTCCACACTGGAAGGAAAGAAGGAAAGCAGCGAGACAGAGAGAGACATAAAGTAACATATAAAGATACACCCATCAGAATAGCAGCAGATTGTCTAACTGAAACTTTAGAAATCAGAAGTGCTTGCAATGATATATTTTAAGTTCTAAAAAGTAACAACTGCCAACCTAGACTACTGTACCCAGAAAGGCTCTCTGTCGTGGTATGAGGAAAAACATAAGGTTGCCATGATAGAAAATAAGCTAAAGGTGCATGTGGAGGCCTCAGGTGGTGTTCTGTAGGAACTGAACATCTCTGGGTCCAAGGGATTTGACTCCTTCTTTGGCCTCCAAGGCCATCAGGCATACTTATGGTACATACACATGTATGTGAGCAAAACACTCATCCACATAAATAAAAAAAAAAAGTTTTAAAATGTATTTTATTTATGATTACTTATAAATTTATTTTAAGCTTTATTATGAAAATACAAATAAAAATAGCATTAGTCTTTAAAAATAAGCTAGAGAAATCTAATATCACCAAGCCAAACAGCTCTACAAAAAATGCTTGAAGAAATCTACTAAACTGAAGGCCATAGGAAAAGATAAACCATGTGAGAATAATAGTTAAGTAAGAAAATGGAAAAAAAATCCAAACAGTAAAAGAATCAACAAAATGACAGGAATCAATACAGACAATACACTGATAATTATTTCAGAAATAATTATGAGTGAATCCTAATGATCTCAATTTTCCTAGTGAAAAGATACAGCTAGTACATTGGTTCAAAATGCAGGCATCATCTCTTCGTTGCCTTCAAGAGAGTGGACCTAGAAACAAGAGGTGTCTTGGTTGTAACAGCTGGTAAAATGGATCTCAAACTGGAACTGGTGAGAAGAGGTTAAGAAGGTTGCTTCTCGCAGACTGAGGAAACAATTCATCAAGAGGACATTCTAATCCTAAACAGACAAGCCCCAAACACAGGTGTATCCAATGTCATAAATCGAATACTGCTAGAAATCATAAGCTAACTCCAGAACAGCAATGGTTTTGATGCCCCTCCTCATGTAAAGACAGGTCTTCCTGAAAACAATAAATAAATAAAGATGTGTGAACCCAATGGACTTAACAGATGTCTACAGAACTTTCCATTCACACACTGAAGAGTACACATTTTCCTCAGCAACCCATGAAACTTTCTAAAATAGATCATATATTACACAAAGCAAATCTCAAAGAAAATGTAAGAAATTGAAGGAACCGCTCATATTCTATCTCACCGCAATGGAGCAAGACTACAAATCAGTGAGAAAAACCCAAGAATGCATGTAAACTTTCAGAAATTAAACAACGCAATACTGTAAGGTGAACAGATTATTCAAGAAAATCATGAAAAAAGAAAATAGGTCCTGGGATCATGTGAAAATGAAAACAGCATATCAAAACCTATAGGATATGCTCTCTGTGCCTATCTCCAGTGGATCACGCTGATCTCCTACAGCCCCCCTCACCACCCCATCCCTTCCTCTCAGGCACCAACCCTCACAGGCATCCCTGGGAACACAGCAGCCTGGCCAGGCTGGTAGTTAGGTGATCATCAGAGCTTCACTGGAGACATCCACACACCCACCCCACCACCCACCCACCCCAGCCCCGCCCCAGTCTCATCACCAGGTCTGTAACAGACTGCCTGCTGTGACATCTTCCTCTCTGCCCTCATTCACAGGAGACTGAGCAGAACCTAATGGAAAACCTTGTTTCCCCCTTCCTGTGGACCCCCTCCTTCCTTTCCTGCTAGCACATCTCTGTCTATAGTGGCTACTTTTATTGTTCTATAATAACTAAAACTCAGGAGTCAGCTATTAGGGTATAAATCACATAGTTCCACAGAGCAATGGCAAACTGACCAGCTGATCCTCCTTGACACCTTCCCATATTGAAAAGCCCTTCAATCTTTCCAAGCTCCTCCTAATTCTATCCTCTTTTGGATCTGCCAAAAAAAAAAAAAAAAAAAAAACCTCTGTTTATTCTGGCCAGCTGAATGTGGACTTTGTCCTCTGAACCAAGGTTTAACTCTACTGGTGGTCTTGAAGCAACAGTGTGAACAAATCTCCCACAACATTTCCCCTTTTTTGTCTAAATAAAAAGGAAAGGCTTTAACTCTAACATAGTAAAGCTGTACACACTAAAAACAATTATCAGATAGCATCTAAATAAAAAGGAAAAGTATTAACGTCAACAAAGTGAAACTATATACAGTAAGAACAATTATCAAGTAAAAATTACATTCACAATGTTCAGTCCATTTGTACTTGGCAAATTCAGAGACAATACTCCATTATCTATCTTATCTTGGGGAATCCAAAGTTTTGTACCTTATTTACTTTCTATCATAACTAAGGAAAACTGTAACTAAACTGTCTAGTCTTCAACCCCACCAGAGACCCAAGAAGGATATAATATTACCTGACTAAACAGGAAGTGCAGAACAAACAACTTCCAAAACTTATAAAAATGATAGATATATCTGGCTGTCCGGGCAGTCACCCAAGGTTTCTCTTCAATGGTGGGACATCCATTTTGAGCCTACAGGCCTAGAATATCTAACAGACTTTTCTGTGAAGCAGGAATATTTGAAGAATTGTCATACCTTTTGTCAAAGTTCTGCAGTCACCCTCTTTTGTGTCCTGCTTGTTCAATTTGGATGGCATACTGTCAGCAGTTGAGGTGATGGCAGTATCTTGCCCAATGACTAACTTTGCCACAGTAAAAGCAAACTCCATGTAGAGGATCTTCAATGCCCATCATCTTCTCTTCAGTAGATTGGTGCTGCCAGAAGCAGACATATCTCACTGTCATGAAAAGCCTTATGTTATTAAAACATTTTAGATGCCATATTCTATAGGTCTCTGAAGTGTTTGAAGACCATCTTTCTAAAAATATATGCCTCTCAGTACCCAAAACATCAAGTATTTTGTTGTTAGGCAGGACATGCAGAAACTACAAGGCACTGGCAACTGGTTCCACCCCCTCAGCCTAACCATCCTAGTTTGGGAAGCTACTGTGTCCAAGCTGCAGCAGGTGTCTCTATCTAATCTCCTACCCCAGTCGCGCACAGGCTAGTCAAGTGCTTGGCTGTTTTAAATGGGCCATGCCGCTGTATCCTGCAAGGATATAAATCTAATTGGTCCACAGAGTGATGGAGAAACAATCAGGTGAAACTCCTCTCTACCCTCCCATATCAAGAAGCCCATGAATCTTCCCAGGTCCTTTCTCATTCCTCCTTGTGTCTCTATCTTCATCTGGGTCTACCAAAAACCTCCATTTCTTTGATACCACAAAGGTTAGGTATCAAGTAAGGGACTAGGGTTGGAAGATGAATGTCCTTCGGAAAAGGAAATAAAATAACTAGATATAGATGAATGAGTTGTATGAGGGAGTGGGGCCCAGAACGAGAGGATCACATAGGGGAATAGAGAGGCAAGAGAGGGACTATAAAAAGGACAGCTAGAACTTAGGACCATTTGAGGGGCATGTGGAAACCTGTACAGTAGAAGCTTCATAAAATATATACATACATGAAGCGAATCTAAACAAAACCACAAAACAACAGGGGAGACAAGCCTCAATTGGACACCTCTTGTCACAAAATGATGTTTCTAGTGCCAGGAATTGGTCACATCTAATTGAGTTTATAGCTCTAACTTTCTACATTAAGATACCAGGGAGAAGCCAAGGCTACACTGAGAAACCCTGTCTTGAAAAACTAAGGGAGGGAGGGAGGGAGGAGAAAAATCCTTGGCTGGAGAGATAGACTCAGTGGTTAAGGGCAATTACCACTCTTCCAGAGAACCCAAGTTCAGTTACCAACACTCACATCCGCCTAGGCAGTCCACAGCCTCTAACTCAGTATCTAACACTTCTGGCCTCTTTAGGCACCAGCACTCAGACTCCCTGACCCACACATATGCACATAATTTAAAATACAGTAAACACTATTTAAGAACAGATATTTCAAGCTGGCTCATGCATTTAATCCCAGCACTCAGGAAACATAGGTAAGCAGTCTCTATGAGTTTGAGAACAGCCTGGTCTACATAGTGAGTTATAGACCAGTTGAGGCTACACAATGGGACCCTGTCTCAAAAAAAAAAAAAAATCCAGAGAAATTTATAGTAAATAATGTAATGATACCCCTCAGAGCCTTGGGAGTGGTGGACCAAATCAGAAGATGGAAAGAAACTATTAGAATCAGGAGGGGAAAAAAAAAGATCAAGGGGTTGAAATTTTAGCTCAGTGGTAGAGCGAAGCTCTGTGAGTTTGAGGCCAGCCTGGTCTACAAGGCAAGTTCCAGGACAGCTAGGGCTGTTATACAGAGGGGGAAAGAGAAAAAGAAAGAAAATAAAAAACTAAAAAATTAAGACAAAAGTTTAAAAAAAATCAATGAAACAAAGATCTGGTTCTTTAAAAAGATAAAGTTCAACAAATCCTAAGCCATATGTGCGTGCGTGTGTGTGTGTGTGTGCGTGTGTGTGTGTGTGTGTGTGTGTGTGTGTGAGAGAGAGAGAGAGAGAGAGAGAGAGAGAGAGAGAGATAAGAGACCCACATTAATAACATTAAAGATGAAAAGGAATCCATCCCAATAGACACTGGTAAAACTCAGAAAATCCATGGGTCTTCGGCTGGAAGATAGCTCTACAGGTAGACACTTGCTTACAACTGATCACCTGAGTTCAGACTCCTGAATCTGCACAGTGAGAGTTAAGAACAGTTCCTAAGATTGTCATCTCCACACACATACCATGGCATTCATGCCCCCACCCATGGAATAAATACACACGATGGCTATTCTTGGTCTTCAACTTGACTACATCTGGAATTAACTAAAACCCAAAAGGCTGAGAGATTTTTTGTTTGTTTGTTTGTTTGTTTGTTTCTTAATTAAATTATGTGAAGTAGGAAGAGCCACCTTAAATCCAGATCTTTTGAGGTGGAAGGATCTACCTTTAGTCTGGGTCACACCTTCCAGTGGCAGCCTATATGAAGGACATGGAAGAAAGGAGCTTTTGCTCTTTTGTTACTTTCCCTTAATCTCGTGTGTACATATCCACATACTGACAGACAGGCATATACATAGTTGAAAACAAAATAAATCTTTTAAAAACATGTGTCAAGTGTGGTGTGGGCCTTTAAATCCAGCTCTCAAGAGGCAAAGGCAGGCAGATGTGTTTGAGTTCCTGGTCTACATAGTGAATTTCTAGTCAGCTAGGGCTGTGTGGTGACTCTGTCATGGATGGATGGATAGATAGATGATAGATAGATAGATAGATAGATAGATAGATAGATAGATAGATAGATAGATAGTAGATGATAGATAGGTGATAGATGATAGATAGGTGAGATAGATAGATAGATAGATAGATAGATAGATAGATAGATAGATAGATAGATAAATAGATAGATGATAGATAGATAGATGATAGATAGATAGATAGATAGATAGATAGATAGATAGATAGATAGATGAGAGAGAGATAGATAGATGATAGATAGATAGATAGATGATAGATAGATAGATGATAGATAGATAGATAGATAGATAGAGAGAGAGAGAGAGAGAGAGATAGATAGATGATAGATAGATAGATAGATGATAGATAGATAGATAGATAATAGATAGATAGACAGATAATAGATGAGAGACAGAGAGAGAGAGAGAGAGAGAGAGAGAGAGAGAGAGAGAGAGAGAGAGAGACATGACACAACATTTGAGTATTTGCTGTTTTTCTAGAGGACCTGAATTGTTCAGCTCCCAATACCTGTTACATAGCTCACAGCCACTCCAGCTCCAGAGGATCCTGCAGAGATCTCTGCCATCTCAACAGACTGCAAAGAGACAAGCCACAGAAGGCAAGAATGCAGTTCAGCTTAGCATGCCTCAGTAGGCAGTGCTGGCTGAAACTTCAGAAGTCTGACCCCAAGTGGTCTATTTTGGACATATTTAGTCACAGCACAGTCTGGTGAAAATTATTCTGGTGATAACTAATTCAATCCCACACGCACAACAAAGCATGCATAGGTCTTCCCAAGAAACAGAGTAAGTCAAGTACAGATCAGATGTGACCACATCAAAACTCTTTGTAAAGTCCATAAAGAGAAAGTCTACAGGTTGACTGGGGAAAACAAATTGATAATGAAGGTCTAGGGGAGGATCTGCTGCTGGAAACATCTCTAGCCACACAGTGCAAAGGTCACCAGGCTAGTAAGCACACCTGCTCCCAGCCTTCTGGTGGACAACAGGTGTCACATCCTTTCCCTTGAAGAAACAACCCTGTGTGCTTAACACTCCAAGTTCCCCCAGTGCTTATCTGTGAGCTCAAATATACCTCCTATGTTTCCCCCTAATATTTTTTATAAGGAGAGTGTGGCTGTAATAGAAGTCAAGGATGAATGGTTAGGCAAGCATAACAGAATTGTGAGAATAGCAAGCAGGGGACCAAAGAAAGAAGAAAGACATCTTAACCACGATGGCCATTCAAAGATCACTTGAGAGATCCTATCTCTTTATGCTGGTCATTGATTTGACCATTGATAGTGTTATAGTAATCTGACACATTAAGGCAGCACATGCCAGGAAATTGCTGACAATCAAGATTATGCTTGAGAAACAAATACTGTTCTCAGCCAGGTGTTGGTGGTGCACACCTTTTGTCCCAGCACTCAGGAGGTAGAGGCAGGCAGATCTCTGTGAGTTCAAGGCCAACCTGGTCTACAGAGCTAGTTCCAGGACAGGCTCCAAAGCGATACAGAGAAACACTGTCTCAAAAAAAAAAAACAAAAACAAAACTGTGGTTCTTGACAAGCAGTGGTGGCCCCTGCCTTTAATCTCAGCACTCCAAAGGCAGAGGCAGGAGGATACCTGTGAGTTTGAGGCCCACTTTATCTACAAATCTACTTCCAGGACAGCTAGGGCTGTTACACAGAGAAAACTGGTCTCAAAAAAACAAACAAACAAAAAAACAAAAAAAGTAAATAAATAAATACAAAGAAACAAAAAAAACTATAATGCTCAATTTACTCATTTCTTGGTTAATTTTTCTGCTAATATTTTTGCTGTAATATTAGTAGTTTGCTAATCATACAGGTCATTTTTGAAATTCTCTTATTATTCTGGTAATCACTTCTGGGGCTAGAATAAAAACAATCATTAGAGTGACAAAACAGCACCAACCTGTCTGCTATTACAGACATGACTGTTATCCCTGCTGACAAAAGACATTTGGAGTCCGGGTTGACAAGCTGAGAATTAACATGTAATATAGTCAGTAAACATAGCAGCATTCTGGGGGTCACTCGAATCCTGTCCTTGTTGTCTCCCCAAGGTCTCAGCTTGACAAGTTGAAGTCCTAGTACCTCCCCTTGATAGGCTGGCTGTTTATCTTCGTGTGCTTCCTTTGTCTGCTGGTCTCTGGGATGCTGTCCTGGTTGGATGCATTGGAATGGGAACCATCTGAGGTTTCACTTCCTGGAAAGACTCAAGCGTAACCTTGCCGCGATGTTAGAACATCTGGCCCTTTCTGTTGATTAGTTTATAAATCTTTCCACTTAACGTTTACTTTAAGCTGTGTCTCCTTTAGGGAAAAACGCTTTCGTCAGCAGAAGCATTATCTGTTAAAGTGAAGAAATTTAAGCATGACTAAGAGTAGCACACTATGTGTGGATTTAGGTATGTGTATTTACCCCCTTTTATTTTTAAAATTTGCCATGTAAGCATTTGATGATGTCATTTCACAATAGCTTGACTCTGTGGGTTGTAAGGCATTCCAGTAACATGATTAATATTTCATAAATTGCATGAGTATTTTAAATGTCCAGATTCTGAGATATGAGTAATATCTGCCGAATGACATACACTATGACCCGCAAGGATTTATTCTGCCAGCAGAGGGCAGTAAGGGGAAAGACTAAGGAGAAGGGCAGGCTCAAGGCTCAGCATCCCTGTGAGAGCCTGAATTTTAATAGAGGAGTATGTGAGATATTTGAGCAGCTGGGTCAGAATGTATTGTAGCAAGGAGGAGGCCAGCACATCAGCTTGAGCACTAGCAGATGTTAACAGATTTCAAGGTTAGAATGAACACAAATGTAAGGTATGAAAAACGTTGCTATTATCTTATAGATGTCTAAAAGGAGAGAAATAATTGTGAAATAACATTAGGAGTGGATTAAGTCTTGCAGTTTGTAAAAGAGGAAACAGTTTGAACATAATATTCAGAGTTAATGGAAACATCTAATAAAAGCTGATTGGTTAGAGTGAATTCAGATTGTGGAGATGAATAGCCCAGAGTGGGTACAATCTTTTTCTTGTGGAGTATGTGGAATTTGTACATAAAACATATGTTTCTTGTCCTTCTGAGGATCCATCAGTAAAAGTATTAAAAGCAATACCTATGGGATTTTTAGATATAATTTTAGTTAATATCTATGATATATACCCAAAACACCTAAAAGGGGATCTTAGGGCAACGATTCTCTATGGATCGCAAGTAACACGCTAATGCTACCTGCCATTTATTATCAGTGTGGAACAATCAACCTGTATTTTATAAAATGACACAATGATTGCTACATGCTCTTTACCAGTAAGTTGATTAAGATGTGTCCTTCCCACCATTATTAAGACTGTAATATCTTGCAAAATAAAGAGTTCCAGATCAATATGAAAATTTTGACATGCATAAATTTCTATAATACATAACTATCTTGCTGGTAAACAATTCTTGTAGGTGATGAGGAGGAAGGGTAAGTAATTGATAAGGAGGTGAGGGATTAAGTCTGTAAGCTACCACATGATTTAATAAGCTAGTAACTCACTCCCCTTTGGGTGCTACGCTTCTTACAGAGTTTAACGAAGAGTCTCCAAGAAGAAATTGAAGAGCAGAGTTAAACCTTGAGCAGTAATAGGCAGATAAAGTTGTACTCAACTGACAAAATCCAGTTTTTTTGGTAAGTAATTGAGGGTGCACTACTTGGGGAGTTTTAAGCTGGGAGAATGATGGTGACTTTGTTGAGTAATAATATATCCTAAATAATCAGGAGAGACTATATATATATATATATATATATATATATATATATATATATGAATGTCCATTGCCTTGGGAAATGTACATGGGATTAACTCAAGTATGTTCTTACATTATATTGATGATGTATAGTGGAGCTGTTTTTCATCCTTTGTGGTAAAGTTTTTCACTGATTTTTGGCTCACTGGCTATTTATTGTTTAAAGTAGGAACAGATAATGAAAATTGTTCCTTATCATCAGGATGTAAAAAAAAAAAAAAAAAAAAAAAAAAGGGTTTACAGTCATTAAGTCAAGGGTAAAAATGTAATGTCCTTCTGGAATCTTATTAGGACCTGGCCCCGGCTGGAGGGCCCTCATTGTTTACATAGTAGCTTCTACCCCAGGGAGATCATGTAACAGCCGAAATTTACTATTTGCCCTTTTGTGAATTACAAAATGAGGAAATTCCAAAAACTAAAGGTTCTGTATGTTCTAGTTGCAGTTGTTCCTGTGGTAGAAGTTGGGCTGTTTTAGTTTTTCTCATGAAGGAGCCACTGACTAATCCGTATAGGGTCAGACCGCAGTGAGAGAAAACAGAAAGCCAAAGGGTCTCTGGGGCAGCTGAGCGCTGGCAGACGCGTCAGCATCCCACTCAACTGCAGCCAGCACTGTCCAGCTCGCTGCTGGGCCAAAAGGCGGCAATGGGTGTCGGACACGCGCGCCTTGGCTGGACCTGGGTGGAGAGGAGCTGGAGTGGGCAGAAAGTTCTGAGTTCCCACCAGACAAACTGCCTGGCTCAGCGATGTCAGTGCCGCTGGGTGGCCAGAGCAGTGAAGGATTCTGTGTGCCCTAACAAGGTGTGTGTGTGTGTATGTGTGTGTGTGTGTGTGAGAGAGAGAGAGAGAGAGAGAGAGAGAGAGAGAGAGAGAGAGAGAGAGAGAGAGAGAGAGAGAGAGAGAGAGAGAGAGAGAGAGAGAGAGAGAGAGAGAGGAGCCTTCTTAGAGGGTCCAAGCAATACATTACTGCAGTCCAGACTGCAAAATAATTGACAGGGAGTTTCTTCCCTTTTTCATGGGCTCTTTTTTATTAGCTCCTATGTGTTTCCAATTATCAATAGCAATGGTTCCTTGCTCAGGAAACCCAAGAGTTAAATTTCACAATCACTTGTACAAAGGTGTAGCGCTGTTTCTTTGAATATTTTGATCCCCTATATTTTTTTTAATTGTTTTGGTTTTTTGGATTTTGTTTGTTTTAGGGGGTAGGTTTGGCTTGTTTGTTTTGTTTTGTTTTGTTTTGTTTTGTTTTGTTTGAGAAGGATTTCTCTGTCCTGGAACTTGATTTGAGGCTGGCCTCAAACTTACAGAGATCTGCCTGCCTCTGCCTCCTGAGTGCTTGGATTAAAGGTGTGCCCCATTGCCAGGCTTCCCTGGGTCTTAACAGACATCTCAATAATTGTATCAAATGTTTTACCTCAGGGCTAGAGAGATTGCTCAGCAGTTAAGAGCACTGACTGACCAGAATCTGGGTTCAGTTCCCAGCACCCACATGGCAGCTCACACCTGTCTGTGACTCCAGTTCCAAGGGATCTGGCATCCTCACACAGACACACATTCAGGCAAAACATCAATGCACACAAATTAAGCTTTTTAAAACTGTCTTGCCTGAGAAGGACTGAGAAGAACACATGTCATTTCACTCTCACCTACATAAAATCTCCGTGAGTAAGAGGATCCATACTCATGGGAGGGGGGGGGAGAAAAACTTTAATATTCTATCTCAGCCTATTCAGTCAGAATGGCTATCATCAAACAAAAGCAAAATGACAGCCAATGCTGGGAAGGGCGTGGAAAAAAGAAGAGTGCTGTAGGCAGAAGTGCACATTGGTGTGGCCACCATGGATGTCAGTGACACCCTTCCTTTCCTTTCTTTCTTCTTTATCTGTTACGGCAAGCTTTTCCTTCCCGCCGGCTCCATCCCACCTGCCGCCAGTCTGGTCCCACAGCCGCACCAGCCCCAAGTAACACTCAGAGACTCTGTATTTGATACAATCCTGTTGGCCAATGACTATCATTGTTAATGGGCTAGCTCTGCCTTAATTATTAACCCATTTCTACTTATCTAAGTATTATCTTATCCGGGAGCTGCAGCCGGCATCTTCTTTCTTTCAGGTCTACATCTCCACTCCTCCCTCCTACTTCCTCTTTCCTCCTTTTCTCCTAGCCCCGCCTATCTTGCTATCTCATTGGCCCAACGGTGCTTTATTAATTAACAAGTATGAGAAACATATTTACAGGATAACATCTCCTACCATTTATCCTTTTTTGTTGTTGTTGGTTTTTTGTTTTTTTTTTTTGTTTTTTTTTTTGTTTTTTTTTTTTTTTTTTTTTTTGAGACAGGGTTTCTCTGTGGCTTTGGAGGCTGCTTAGAACTAGCTCTGTAGACCAGGCTGGCCTCAAATTCACAGGGATCCGCCTGCCTCTGCCTCCCCAGTGCTGTGATTAAAGGCATGCACCGTCACTGCCTGGAGACACTATCTTAAAAAGCTAAAAATAGAGCTTCCATGTAACTCGCTACACCACTCCATGGCATTTACCCGAAGGTCTCCATGCCCTCTACAGAGACACTGTGCATCCATGTTCACAACGAGGCAACAGGATCAGCCTATATAACGAAGATGCCGTACATATACACAGTGGGTTTATATTTAAGCATAAAGAAAGTGGAATTTACAAAAGAATGGACAGAACTGGAAAAGTTCTGCTTAGTGAGGCTACCCAGGTCCAGCAAGACAAACATTACGTGTCTTCTCTCAGATGTGGATCCTAGCTTCAAATGTTTAGATTTGTGTGTTTAATTTGGAGTGTCTGCGGCCACCAGGAAGCTAGAAAGGGTGTGTGGAGGGAAGAAGGGAAGAGGTCTTAAGTAAGGAGGGAAAGTAGCATGCATGTGACATAAGAGTGGAGGTGTGGGACACTGGCGGGTAGAGGTTTGGGGGCAGGAGCGGGGAAGGCAACCAGAACGAGCTGTGTATGGAAAAGCCTTCTGGAAAACTCAGTGTTTGCAATCTAATTCAAAGTCTAACTTTTTAAAAAGAAGTTTGGCCAAGAGTGGCACACACCTTTAATCCCAGCAATCTGGAGGCAGAGACAGGCAGATCCCTGTGAGTTCGAGGCCAGCCTGGTCTACAGTGTGAGTCCCCAGACAGTCAGGGCCACACAGAGAAACCCTGTCTCAAACCCTGCCCCCAAAAAAAGGAAAGGGAAAAAAAAGGAGTGGGGAGGTATTGAAGAGGGGTGTCCATTGAGAGAGGGTGGGAGAATTTATAAACACACATTTTATATACACACATATATATGAAATTGCCAAAGAATAATTGCAAAATATTCTTTTAAAAAAATCAGCAAATAGGCAGAAAGTAGGGCCTCTTCACTGTCTTCCAAAATAAATCAATATTTTGATTTTACGATCATCAAGGGTAAAAACATCACCTCACATAAACATGTAATAAAAATACCAGAAGTATATTTTGGGCCACTTTCAGAAATTGTTGGAAATTCTGTTCTAATCCCAAAACAAATTCCTTCAATGACTTCTTAATGAAATTCAAGCCATCATCGAACACAGCAATTTGTAAAAATCCAACATTCTAATACAATACAAAGATAAACTAATTTGTTGCACTCTAAAGAATGACAGAAGGAAAATATTAAAAATCTTTATTTTTATTCATTAACTAGCACTTAGAAGGCAGAGGCAGGTGGATCTTTTGAGTTCAAGACCAGCCTGGTCTATAGAGTGAATTTCAGGACAGCCAACACTTCACAGAAAAACCAAAAGAAATGTATTCATGCAGTTTTTAAAAAACTTAAATTCATAATCAATGGTCTAGAATCTGAGTCAAAATGGTTAGGACAGTGTTCATTGCCATTGTTTGCATGACGGCATGCACAGTACAAAATGTGCACATGATGTGTCCAGAGCAAGGCTGAAGTAAAACAGTGACATTGCACAGGGCAGCCAGAAGCACCTCAGAGTCCCTGAGCCTCTGATTTTGACTTATTATTTGGTCATCACACATTCAGTAACCTTTAACTGTTGTCAAATATTTTAAGCCTCCATTCAGTTATGCAGCCCTTAATGGGATTGTGATCCACAGGTGAAAAGCTGTATTGCCCATTCTCTGTACAGAGCAGAAGCTTTTGGACCTGTGATGAGATAACACAGGTTTGTAGAAACTTCATGAACCAAGTCCTTCCTCAGGACAGTATGGATCCTGGGCATTGACCATGTGGCTTCGAACAGGCTGATCTGATGTCTGGAATCTGTGGCTGAGTCAGATCTGTCTTGGGTGACCACTTAGCAAAACCACATTTGCACACCTGACCCGATGCCTTCTTCTGTGAAGTGGAAATGATAGTACCCACCCAAGATGCAACAGACAAAATTAAGAAAACATGGGGTTAGTGGTGGCGCACACTTTTAATCCCAGCACTTGCAATAGGTGGATCTCTTAGTTTGAAGCCAGCTTGGCCTACAAATTGAGTTGCAGGACAGCCAAGATTACATAGAGAAACCACTGTCTTGAAAAAACAAATCAAAACTAATGCATGTCAGGAAATAAAGCGGCTTTATCGTCCACACACCTGGGTTCCTTCTCAGAGTTTGCATTTATGCTTTGAAGTGTTATTGAGTGAGCATGCAGGAAAAGCACCAATGCACATAAAATAAAAATAAATAAATAAAAATTAGCACATTGTTAAAAAAAAAAATACTTGAACCAGAATCTACACAAGACCCTTTATTTAACTTTTAACATAAAACCAAAGGTTGAAGAAATATATTAAATGGCACAAAAAAAAATAGTTGGCAACCAAAATTTAGACTGCAGATCGTACTGTAGAGACAATCTAGGCTCTCAAAAACACAAATGGCATGAAATAAAGAAGGAAGGGATTACAGTAGAATAAAATTATCTAAAACATAAAATAAGTTGCTGGAGAGATGGCTCAGTGATTAAGAGCACCTGCTGTTCTCGCAGAGGACCCAGGTTTGGTTCCCAGCAGCCAAATCAGGTGGCTTACAGCCCTGTGAAACTCCAGGGGCTCTGTCTCCCTCTTCTGGTCTCCTCCAGTACTGCACTCACACAGAGTATATACTGCCAGGCCCACACACATACAAAAATTTTATATCACAGAATAAATCATCTTTTAAAAAGAAGACATACAATACAAAAGTTGCACTTTAACAGCCAAGCAGCTTGTTGGTTTTAGTGCTCAGAATGCAATTACCTATGATCGTACAATTATCTTGTAGAAGTATATCCAAAGAATTGAAAGCAGAAAACCCAAACATACTTGGATATCAATGTTTATAGTTTTTTCACTTATAATAACCAAAACACAACCCAAATGTCAATCAAGAGAAAAATCCCTAAAGAAAATGTGGGCTGTACATATAATAGGCTATTGTAATGAAGCCAGGTATGGTGGTTCATGTCCGTAGCTTTTGCATTTAGGAGGCTGAAGCAAGAGGCTTGTTCAAGTCTAGCTACCCAGCAAGCACCTACTTAAACTGCTGACAGTTCATTAGGCAGTGGAGGCACATAACTTTAATTCCAGATCTTGGGAGACATAAGCAGGCAGATCTTCATGAGTTCAAGACCAGCCTGGTCTGTAGAGCGAGTTTCCAGGATAGCCACAGCAGTTGAACAGAGAAACCATGTCCAGAGGGAAAAAAAACAAAAACAAAAAACTGTTGCCAGTTCAAGATCTGCATATTTCTGGGTAATTGTCAAAATGGATTAATGAGATGTATGACTGTTCAGAAAACAACAACAACAACCACAAAATTGCTAGCAAAGTAAGCAAAGTAAGGTCCTGCCTTCAGGAGGCTCCTCCAGCCCTGGGAGCCTCCCTTCTCACAAAACATCAGTCTTGACAACCCAAATTAATGCAAATGTTTGTAAACCGTTAACCACAGCACACCTTTAACCCCAGCAGGCAGGAGGCAGAGGCAGGTGGATCTCTATGAATCTAAGGCCAGCCAGTCTACTTCAACCACCTCTTGAGACCACAGGTACTCACTACTGCTCCCAGATAGCTCTCCACTGACCTGACCATGATTCTTTTGGGTGTCCAGACTCTGCTCCCTTTTGAGCACTTCACTTCCCTAGGTGAAGTCACTCACTAGCCAAGGGCAAGTCTATTCCTCAAAGATGGTGCCTGGCTCATATATGTGTGTGTGTGTGTGTGTGTGTGTGTGTGTGTGTGTGTGTGTGTGTGTGTATACATACATACATACATACATATATGCATATAGTATATATATGCATGTATGTATGTGTATATGTATACATGTGTGTATATATGCATATAGTATATATGTGCATTATGTATGTGTGTATATACATATGTGTATATATACATACGTGTGTGTGTGTGCGTTTATATATATATATCCATCCCATCAATTCTGTTTCTTTGGTGAATCCTAATATAGACCTTATATTTTTGGTTTGGTTTTCTTGTTTATTTGATTTTTTAACCAAATTTTTTAATATGAGTACTTTTATAACTAAAAAACATGGTCGGTCAGTCAGTACTTTTATAACTAAAAAACATGGTCGGTCAGTCAGGAGTGGTGGCACACATCTGTAACCCAGTACTCCAGGAGGCTATGCAGGAGGATCACAAAGCTGAGACCAGATAGATTACTGTGTACAAGAAGAACCTACCTGTCTGTAGAACAAAATAAAAACATGGTTCACTAAAAATGCCACCTGAAGTTTTGAGGTAAACTGTAGTACATTAATGTTCAGAGGGGGGGAAAACTGTTAGGAAAAAAAATTAAAGGTAAATGAGGATTAAATCACTCTGCATCACAGTTTTAATTTTATTAAATAATTAACTTAAAGTTGCTTTCTCCTATGCAGCCCTGCACTCCAGAACGTCTTTCCTAATGATGGATCAGCGAATTTGTGATCAGATTTAGTACCTCATCCTTCTGGAGCGCGCGCTCCAGAAGAGGGCAGTCAAGCAGCTGCTTCTGAAGCTCCTCCCTCTTATCACTTCAGGCAGCACCTTGGTTGGAACTTTTGAGAAAGAAAGGCTCCTTCACAATGATGTCATCCTCGCTCTTAAAAAAAAAGTCAACCCTCATGCAAACACAGTTGATATGAATCAGATGTCCAGACGGCAGAACGCCGGCTAAGCCAGGCAAGTTCACAGATGTGTGGCACACACATCCTTCCCTTGGAACTAAATAGTCCATCCTTGTGGATGTCCCTGCCTGGAAGTCTGGTGGCGACTCCCCATCATTCCCTGCCTCACTGCCCTATCTCTGCTCCCACAGTAAAGCAATCTGGCAGTAATCTTGTGCACTTATGGACGTTAGATTATGCTTTAGCGAATGGCCTGATATAATAATCAGTTGATAGCTGTTTGAAACTCCCATCTTCCAGGTTCAGAAGGAAAAGTGTCTCTGATGAATCCCAGGAACCAACCAGCAGGTGCAGCTATGTTTTTACCAAAGGAAAGAGGGGTCTGATTTAGATTCCCTGGAACCTGACAGGGGGCGGGACAACCAGAAGGGAGGGGGTCAGGCCTCACCCAGGTAGGCTCCCTGCTTCCCTCAGATGGTAGAGTATTCCAGCTGCTACAGACAGTGGGGAAGAAGTAAGAGATCTTTTGTCCTTCAGCATCTGGCGTGTCTTCTTTTGTGATGTGTTGTTTTCTGAACAGTCGTACATCTCATTAATCCATTGTGGTCTTGCCTTCAGGAGGCTCCTCCAGCCCTGAGTGCCTCCCTTCTCACAAAACATCAGTCTACTTGCAGCCAAGGCCCCTTGGCAACCCAAATTAATGCAAATGTTTGTAAACCGTTAAGGTAACCACAGCTATCAAGAGAGAGGACATGTGGCTTCCAGCAGCCCTTCTGACCTTGGCTTCTGCTACTCCCCAGCAGTGGAATCTCACACACTCTCTGACCTCAACCACCTCTTGGGACCTCGGGTGCTCACAGCTCCGGGACAGCTCTCCTGGCTCCCTGTGGCATTTTGGCATTAGTGTTTGCAGTTATCAATAAATGCAGCATGCCATGTATAGAGGGCATGGCGCTGGTGGGATGTAGAGCAGATGGCAGTTCTAGGGATATGCCAGTAAAAAGGATAGCCTGGCCAAACGTGGTAGCATCCAGGAAGCTGAGGCTGGAGGCTCATGAATTCAAAGCCAGAGAGCATGGTGGCCTGTGCCTTCAACTGCAGCACCACGGAGACAGAGGCAAATGGATATTTGTGAACCTGAGGCTACCCCGGTCTACATAGCAAGTTCACAGATAATGAAAAGCTGCTGGGCAGTGGTAGTGCACACCTTTAACCCCAGCAGGCAGGAGGCAGAGGCAGCTGGATCTCTATGAATCTGAGGCCAGCCGGTCTACAGAGCGAGTTCCAAGACAGTCAAGGCTACACAGAGAAACCGAAAAATTACAAATTAAAAAAATAAAAATGGAAAGCAAAATAAATAAGAGACCCAGAGCCTGAATTTGGGGATCAAGCTTCAAGCTAAAAATCAGAAGAACAAAACAGCTGGCCACTAGCTCTTACCTCTGCCTCAGCTCAGACCAAACTGAGCTACCTCAAACTGCTCCCGACTTCACTGCTCCTCAGATTCACTCAGATGGCTGTTCTCTCCTCAGCGTGGCTAGAGACTAACTCTCAGACTGAATGCCAGCTCTGAGATCTTGCCCCTGTCTTACATAACTCCCTGATGCTGAGATTCAAAGCGTGTGATGCTAGGTGCTGAGATCATCTTTGTGTGAGCTGTTTCTCTTTAGGACGGATCAATTTTCATGTAGTCAGTGTGGCCTTGAACTAACAGAGATATGTCTACCTCTTAATCCTGAGTCCTGGGATTAAAGGTGTGTACAGCCACTGCCTGATCTCTATAACTTGAAGCTGGCTTTGCTCTCTGAATCCTCAGACAAGCTTTACTAAATCATAAATAATGCATCACCACAAAAACATTTATTGACCCTCATCTCTCACTAGATTATGAATTCTATATGAGGACTGGGCGTAATAACATTTGCCTGTAACCCAACACTTTGGAAGTTAAGACAGGCCTCCCTATGCTTTTGGGTCTACGGGTACCCCAATCAACCAGAATCTCTGGCATGGGAGGATCAGGTACCACTGTACTGAGTAATGCCTGGAGTCCCTAGGCCCTGGCAATGAAGAAAGGAAAGGCAGCAGCTCCACACCATTGCTTATGCCTGTGGCCAGCAGTACTCAACCAAGAGCCACCTATGACCCAACCCAAGCCCTGGTACTGAGCAGATGGACACCAGTATGGTGAGAGAGTACAGGGTGGGGAAGTGGGAGAGACAGATTGCTTTGTGGACTGGGGAGAAAGGCAGATCTGGGGTGGTAAGAGCAGTGAGAAATTGGCTGACGTGAATGATCAGATGGCCACCTGGGTCCAGGAAGAAGTCTGGGCCTGGTCTTTGACCAAGGTCCAGGTCTTGATCTGAGGTCCTGGAGCAGCAGGAAGTAGGCCTGTATTGATGATATCTGTCATTCCTGTCATCACTAGGGGCCTGTGCAGGGGCCTTGGTCTGGGCCACCTCTTGGGGATCACATTGGTGTCCAGGGGCCACACTGCCATGGGAGCCAGGCTAATCTGGGTGGCCTATGCGGCCACCTGGGGTCCAGGCTGCTAACAAAGATCCTATCTGTGTCCATGCTCCTCCTGCAGTCAGGGTCCGTGTTGATGCCCCTGACCCATGCTGCCACCATGGCTCACATGGATGCTTCAGGTATGGGCCACAATCTGTGATCATGTTGGTGTCCGAGGGCTGTGTTGCTCTTGGTGCTGAGCCGATTTGGGTGGCCAAGACTATCAACTAGGGCCATACTATCATCCAGACCAGGGCTGCACCAGAGGACCATACTATATCTGTGGCCTTGCTGCATCCATGGTCTGTGTTGATGTCTGTGGCTCCTGAGACCATCAAAGACCATGCTAATGCTGCAAATCTAGACTGCCACCTGGGGCCATGTTGGTGTCTGAGGGCCATGCTGCTGCTGGGGCCATGCTAGTCCAGATGGCCTGGAACCATGGTGACATTCAGGCCTAGGCTGCTGCCTAAGATCATATCTGGGTCCATGGTCCTACCGCAGCCAGGGTCTGTATTGATGTGGCCCTTGTTGCCACCTAAGACCACCTATACGCTTGGTATCTGAGCTGTAACCTGTGGCCATGAGGGTGTCCAAGGTTTATGCTGCCACCAGGAACATCCTGATGTGAGTGGGCTGAGTGCTATCACCCAGGGCCAAGGTGTCATCCTGCTGCAGAGGTCATGTCTAGGTCTAGGTCTGTGGCCCTACAGTAGCCAGGGTCTGAGTTGATGTCCAGGGCTGCTATTGTCATCAAGTGCTGTGTGGATGACTGGAGTCTGGTTGGCCATCTTGGACCATGTCAATTCCCTGAGGACAATGCTGCATCCAAGGCCATTCTGGGTGGCCAGTACCGCCACCTGGAGCTACACAGGAGAGTGAGCCCTGCACTCCACCTGGACAGCACCCTAGAGCTGACCCTGTTGTCAGGGTCACAGGCAAGCCAGCCCTGAGGTTGTGATAGCAGAAGAGCTGACCCCCACCCTCCAGCACCTTGCCCGGGTAAAGCAGTAGAGATGGCCCTGGCGATGTGGGGGAAAGGGACCTGGATCTGAGGCCTGAGAGCAGGAACACTGGCCCTGCTCCTTGCTGACGGCTGAGAAAGCCCAGTGCTGGAGAGATCATCTGGGTGGTGGTGGTGAGGGAAAGCTGGCAGGCTAACCAACCCAGCTACCACCCAGGCCCAGAACCAGGGCTACGGTTTGGCCCACCCCAACATCCATCAAATCTACGTATTGTTGTAGCATGTGAAAGATACCCACCTACAGAACCAAAACAGCAGGACAACAGCAGGATATCCAAGAGAAGCCCCAGTGAGAACCCACTATCAGTGGTGTAGCAGAAACCAGAGGCCTTGAGCCAGACCGATGACTCATGGCAATGAGCACTTGCAAGCAAAGATAAACAGACTAAAGGGTAAACTGTGTGTCTCAAGGGGTCACACTACAGCTTCCATGACAAGATTCTTCTCTCTCCTTTTTTTATTTTTGTTTTGTTTCTTGGTTTTGTTTGGTTTCTGGGTTTTCTTTTAAATTTGATTTTGTTTGGGAGGGGGAGGTTGCAAGAGTGGAGGATGGATTTGAGGGGATGGGGAGATAAGTGGATTGGAATGCATTCTTTGTGAAATCCACAAAGAATCAATAAAAGAGAAAGAAAGAGAGAGGGGGAGGGAGGGGGAGGGAGGAAGGAAGGAAGGAAGGAAGGAAGGAAGGAAGGAAGGAAGCTAAGACAGGGTTAGAACTAATTAGATATTCCCTCAAAAAAGGGAAGGAAGGAAAGGAGGAAAGGAGGAAAGGAGGAAGGGAGGAAGGGAGGGAGGGAGGGAGGAAGCAAGCTAGCTAAGCCAGGATAGTAATGATGAGTCCAAGACCAGCCTGGGAACTCAGCAAAAATCTATTCCAAATATCCTACATGGGTAGGATAGTTGTTGCTTTTTGTTTCTTCAATTTAATTCACTGTAAACTTTCCAGCACCTGAGATACTGTATGGTCACAGAAGATGCTCAGTAAATATTACTTGTAGGGCTGGAGAGGTGGCTCAGCAATTACAGCACTTCCTGTTCTTGCAAGGGACCTGAGATCAACTTCCAGCACTCCAGCTGGGGGGTCACAACTGCCAGTAGCTTCCTCCCCAGGGGTTAGCGGTAATAAAGTGAGAACAGCCCCACAAACTCATTGTTTTGAAAGCTTGATCCTCAGTTGTTGGAAATGTTTAGGAAGGGTTAGGAAGAGTGGCCTTGTTAGAGGAGGATTGAGAACAGGCTTTGTGGTTTCAAGGATGTGAGCTCTCAACTATTCCTATTATCCTGTCCTCACTCCACCAATGTGAACTCTAACCCTCTGGAACTATAGCCCAATTAAGCATTTTGCTTTATAAGTCATATTGCTCATGCTATTTTATCACAGCAATGGGTAAGCAACTAACTCAGGATCTGACATTTTCTTCTGGCCTCCATGAGTACTTGCACACACATATACACATGGAGACACATACATATCCATACACATGAGTACAATGTTTTAAAATAAATTGATAAATACATATGAGTTGTGTGGGCAGGCCTCCATAAGAAGCCAGTGATGTGGCAGCTCTTGCTGACAATGTAAAGTGAGGGTCTGTCTGCATCTCTGCTGCTCTTGGTATACAGATCCCAATACCTAGAAGCTTATCAGCAGCAGTGCAGAATCCCAGACCTTCCGAATTAGCATTTGCTTTTCAACAATCTTATGATGGCTTAGATGCAAACAGGGTAGACTTGTGCCTTATTGCTCTCAGGTGAGTACTGTCCTCTACACTGGACTCAGCTACTGTGACTCCCTAGAGTGGGCCCAGATGCCCAGGATAGAGCAGTCGGAAGAAACCATGCCCTGAGTATCATTTTGCACCTTTGCCTGTAATCCCTGGACCTTTAGAAGTGATCATTGGTAACTTTGACATATTGTAAACCCCTTCAGCTCTTCTTCCCGACCTCCTTTCTCTGCATCTTCCTAGCCCATGGCCCAACTCTCCCTTCAGCATAAGGAGTATAATGTCTCTTCTATGGCCAAAGTAGAAGGCAGACAATATGAGAGGAGGCTTGTTTGTTTGTTGAGACAGAGCATCACTATGTAACTTGCTAGATAGACCAGGCTGACCTTGAACTCACAAAGGTTCTCTTACCTCTACCTACAGGGGGCTAGGATTAAAGACGTGTGCTGCCATGCCAGACAGAGGTTTGAATTTTAAAGAGTAAGTTCTTGACTTCTTATATTCACATAGGACATAGTGTTCTGGCTTCCCTAACCTTCTTTAAGGGCTGGAGCTTCTTGGGGACCCAGGTCAGAGCCACCAGCAACAGCCAGCTGCAAATGCCATTTCCAGTGTGTTCTTGCTGTGTGTGTGGAAAATCACAGCCACAGCCACCTGCTCCTGATCTGTGTTGTTCTCGCCAGCCATGCTAGACTCACGAGGCCTACCAGCTGCTGGGCTGGAACAGCACATACTTGGCAGGGTTTCTTCCCAGCCCTCACACAGGAGCCCTCGTTTCTCTGCCTTGAGAGTTCCATGCCAGGATCGCCAGACGGTTCCCTGTGCCTTGATACCTGCTGCCTTCATGTGTGTTCTGCTTATTCCTCTGCACATGTGAGTGAGGAAGTCTCTGTCACAAGCAGAGCTGGGGCCTCATCAAGGCATGGGGTCTTTGAAGGAGGAAGAGAACCCTTGAGTCTCAGTGAGTGAGCGTGGCTGGCCAAGGCGAGCAGATCAGAAAAAACAGAACATCCCACAGCAGCTCCCTCCAGCTCCTCCCCATGGTCCCTTGGGCCACCTCTGATGCCCATAGGACAGGGAAACTATCTATACCTGTCAGATGAGGAGCTAAAACCCGTACACACACAATGTTGATTGACACTTTCAGACATCCACAGCTACAGCTTGAAACGATTCTTCTTAAGTCACTGTCATAAATGATTCACGGCCCAGCATTTCTCTAGTGACTTGGCCAAGACCCCACCAAAACAAAGTACCAGAATCGGTGGCTGTTTGTGGCCTGACATGCCAAACTCTGGATTCTGCATACAAAAGTACATAAAGAATGTCACTAGAAGTTCAAATGGCACATAGCAAAGTAGAACTACACATGAGTTTTCCCTTTAAAAAGCAAGTGGCATCAAACCACCTCATCTGTCCCAGCAGCCTATATGACCAGAGTGTGGCAGGCCTGCAGGGCCCCAACTTCGAGGCCACATGTTGTTGTACAGTGAGTGTTTAGAGACATTAAGACACTGCCCGAGAAGATCACATCTCCATGGCTTTTGTTGTTTTATGTTTCTTGTTCTTTTGGTTTTGGGTTGCTGTGTTGGTGTTGCTTTTAGTTTGGTTTCCTTAGAGAAAGGAAGGCCTCCAGCACCATGCAGCTGCTTACATGGAGTACATGGGGTGCCCTCTTGAGGTCTCTGGATGCCAGGACTTTGAAGAGACCCCACCCCACGGGGCTAGACTTCTCAGGTCCTATCCCGTTTCCCTAGGACTTGAGGGAAGAGCCTAGAACTTGGCTTGGGCTGAAATGAAGTCTAGGATAGGAATGTTATTCCAGCGGCTTCTGTGTAGAAAGACAGCCCAGCCTGCATCCACTCTGTCCACACATTTGCTCAGCGGGTGTCCTGAGGCCTGCTCTTGGGTCTCGAAAGCTAAAGATGGTGGGTGGGACCCTGTCTCCTTCAGCCACCAAGTTCCCCTAACTCAAAGCTCCCTCACTGGTAAGGACAGTATGGTGATTTCCCAACATGAGACACCTCATGCTCAGCCTATGTTGACACCCACTGATTCCTTCTGTCTTCTCTTCTATGTCTGGCCAAGGCTCTGGCCCAGGCCTGCCAACCCCATCGTTATCAACCCTTCATCCTCAACCTAGCCCCTCCTGCCAAATACAACAGCCCCTTTCTTGTCATATTCCAGCCAAGGTCCACTGCAAATAGAGTACTTTTTCTAACAAACACTTGCCTGGTACTGGGCTGTACAAAGGATGTGCTATGGTTGCATCCTATGAGGAAGATACCTGGTTTACACAAAGGAAGCAGGGTACATTGAAGCAAATTACCTCAGTGAAATAACTAGAACTAGAACTTGATGCTTTGAAGGGCTAAGATGGTGTCTGTTAGCTACACTTTCGGTGGGCCTAATACCAGCAGCTGTGACTTCTCCTTCCCTTCACCCTACCAGATTTATCCTGCATTATTCACACATGCGAGTGTGTGTGATTTCTAGCATTTTGTTCTTGTTTCTCTAGGGGCTTGGAGGAGTGTCTGGCTCCTGGCAGCAGGGATGAAGGGAAATGGGAAAAGGTAAATGAAGGTGTCTCATGTTGTTCTGCCCACATAGTCCTTTATCTCAAGATGAGCTCAGTTTTAACTAGATCAGGGTTGTGCTGAGTCCACTCCGAGCTGGTCTTGCCCCTGAACTGGTCAGCAGACAGCTGTTCTCAGGAAGGAAAATATGGGCCTCACTTTAGACAAAGAATAGAGGCTGGGACACTTTGTTTCTTTCTCGAGCAGTTTCAGATAAAATGGCATCAGCAAAAATGCCGCCTATGGGTAACTCAATTTGAGGTTACCTGGGCTCTTGGTACTCTAACCCCTTGGTGGACAGACCCAATTCTCTTTATGGAATCTAGACATGCCATCTAACTGCTAGCCATCCTATTCCCTAAGCCCCTTCCAACTCTCAGGGTCAAAAAGAATGTGGGCCCAGGGCTCCCCTCTTACTTCCTACTTTCAGATCTCTTTCCACTGGGCCCATTCATGGCCACAAAGAGCCTAACAAATGCAAAGACTGAAAAAAAAATGTTTTAATAAATACAAAAATCTCTAATAATGACTCTGCTCAGCTCAGGGGCAGCAGGAACGGTGTGAGGGAACCCTTGGCGCTGAGTGAGGATAAATTAACAATCCCAATAAGCCAGTGGCATTATGTACAGAAGAAAAGGTTAGGCTTCTAGGGCAGACGCCGAGAGTAATGGGGCAGGAGCTAGCACGGGTTCGGCCGTGTCTGACCCAGCAGTTCTTCCCCTTGTAAAGCTGTGGTTCCCAGAGGTAGTAGGGAGGAGAAGAAGCAGAACAGAGGCGCTAAAGGCGCCGGGCTTCCCGCAGGAGAGTCCTCAGCACCACTCCTTCTCCCAGCCGGGCCCAGTCCTCCTGGTCATGTGGCCTCCCAGCCGCTCCCTAGGAGCCTTCAGCTCCTTTCTCCGTCTCCGGAAGGGTTCTAGTCTCAGAGGCTGCTGAAGACAGAAGGGAGTGAACGTTGAAAGAGAAGCCGAGCAGGGTGGCCTGGAGGAAGGGGGGGTGGGGCTGGGCAGAACATTTATGCTCTAGTCCCAGGAAGACCCAAATTGTCCAAGCAAGTCAGCACATACTACCTGCATAACTGCCGTCTAGTTGCTTAATTCCCCTGAGCTTCAGAAATCCCATTTGTAAAGAAATGGCAATAAGTGACAAGCCTGGAGGGGTGGGCTGGGATGGGACTTGTAAAGCAGACCATATCCTCACTTCCACAGGGTACCCCTCCCTCCCAGCTATCATACAGCCAGCCCACAGCAGCTGCTGTAGCTTCCTTCACTTACATCTTTGGGCTGTGCAGTGGGAACAGCATCGACTTTCCTTCCCTGAGCCGCAGGACAGTGACAAGGAACAATCATCCCGCTCACAGTGGGGTACCCCTGCCTGGTGCAGGATGGAGAAATACTGAGATTCCTCACAGGACACTATAGTCTTCAGCCTCTTCGGGAAAAGCCATCTCCAGGCATAGTCCTCATGCAAGTCCCCCACTTACCCCACATCTGCAAGTAATACAGCTCATCTCCCCAAAGGGGGGCACTGATGGGTGCCAGCTCTGATTCTCTGGGAACCACTGCCCGGCAAAGCGACACCCCCGAGGCCCATCAGCCTGCATGGGGTCTCCCAGATTGGCATGGGCCCCTGACCCTACTGTTGGGAAAGAAAAGATAAAGTAAGCCTGGAAGAGTCAACACACTTAACTTCTCTTTGAATCCCTATCAAGTAATAGTTTCTGGTACTTGATAGGCAGTAAATTGGATGGATGGGTGAATGGATGAGAGATGACTGGGTGAATGAATAGATGAATTACAGATGGAGTGGATAGATGATGATGGATGGAAGGTAGCTGGGTAGGTAGATGGAGGGATTGATGGATGGGTACACAGAAGGTAGGTGGCTGGATAGATGGATGAGTGGGCAGATTGACGGATGGATGCACAGATGGAGGATGGATGGATGTGTAGAGGATGGGTAGATGAATGGCTGGATAGGTAGATGGATGCATGGATGAATGGGTGGGTAGGTAGATAGATGGCTGGATTGATGGGACTGGAACCCTGATCACCTCACTTTGCATACTTATACATCCCCTCCACTGTTTTTAGATCCAGGGTAAGCATAAGCTTGATCAATGAGAAGTTCCTCTCCTGCCCCTATCACACACCCCAAATACAGGTCAGGCCAACCCAACCCCAAGCATCTCACCTGGACACTGTTTGCAACAGTCGGTGGGGTTGGCACGGACAGGCTGAGCACAGGCCAAGCGAGGACACTGCACCTTCTCACAGTGCACCTCTCCAGTGGCCCCCTGTAGGCATCCATTGAGAAAGGGTTGTCAGCAATAGGGAGTCAAAATCCTTCTCTCTCCTTTCCCAACCTCAGGTGAAATACACATGAAGCCTTTTACTCAGAGACCTAAGTTTGCCTTCTAACCCAAATTCAAATCCTCATTGTATCTCATAAGGCAGTGTGCCATGTTTGTGGGAAATTCAGAAAGCACCAAGGGTCACTTGAAGCCAATCAGCTGGCACAGCCACAACGTGTACCTGTCAGCCTTTCGCCCTCTCCTACAATAATTCTGTTCTCAAAACCAAGGGACCCCTCATCACAATACTACCCTCAGGCCTCTCATCAAAGATGTGCTCTGCTCTCCAGGCTGAAGAGCCAGCCAGGTTGTGATGCCAGAGAAGATTATGTAGCCATACCTTGCAGGTGCAGACAGCACATTTAATCAAGCCAAACGGGGGCACAACAGGATGCCACCGGGTACCCGCTGCCCTCCAACTCCGGTCACCATCAAAATAACAGCCTGGTGGGAAAGAGTACCCATTAGTGCATCATCTGGGCCCACCACCAAGGCTCCGGCCAGTCCCACACCAGCCTAAGCCAAGAGCCGGTAAACACTAATAATGACTATCAGGTGTGCTTAGAACCTGTATGCCTCAGCTTCCCCCAGACACACAGTCCATTGCACCCTTGCTCCTACCCAACAGCTTTTTTGGATCTTTTCACCCCTGGACCCGCCCTCCCAGCTCACCCTCTCCTGGTTCCAGGTTTGGTAGCCCAGGAAAATCTCTGCTGCGTTGCTTCTCTGTGGAACAAAGAGAGGGTGAGGTGGAGTGGCCCCTGCTTCCCACCCTGGAACACTCCTCTCCTGTGGATGTCCCTCCACTACCTTTCCTCCCCTGCAGGACATTCACCTGGACACACGGGACAGCACTGGTCCAGGGCCTGCACCGGGTTGGGGCAGCTTGGTGGTGGGCATACTATAGGATCACAGATCACTGTCCGTCTCTGTAGAGAGGGGCTGAGGCTTTAAAGGTGTACCGGACCCCTTATCCCAGACCCTGGAGCCAACTGTGCCCTACCTGGCAGGTGCAGAGCGAGCAGAGTGGATCATAGTTGGGGGACCAGCGAGCCCCATGGGGACGCTGCTGCCCCTCGAAGAAGCATGTGTTAGGGTCTCGGGGCCTCCCGGGGCTGCCATGTTTGGCTGGTGCTGGGGCTTCAGGGGCTTCAGGGCCAGGCCCAGCAGGCAACATAGGCGCTGTAGCTGAGTCTCCGTTTGGAGCCACCGGCATCCGCATTCCTTCTGCGGCCAGGCGCAGGCCTCCCACCTCACACTGACTGGCAATGTGCACCTGTGAAGAGAGGGAAACCGAGTCTGACCTGGGGCTCCCCCTCACATCTCTAACAACCGTTGCTCGTAGTTGACAGGAGTGCCCAGACAGAGACTATTCACTTCAGCACTCACCCCAGCTACAGAGCCAGGGTGGCAGGCTGCCAGCCTCCTGCTGCACCTGTGTGCCTTCATGCTTTTCACTAGCTAACATGTAATGCTAGCGCCTTAGTGATGGGAGAACACAGCAACTGCACCGTCCCCACATACCTGCCCACGGAGTTCTCCTCTGGGGCTACCCTTGGTGGTGATCAACAGGGAGGCAGTGCCCTGTGCCAGGTGCCGAAGCAACACGGGCTCCAGGTCTTTGACCACACCCTGAGCCTGCAGACACACAAAGTGAGGAAAAGAAGCAAGGCACTTTAGGGGTTTGTATCATTTTGTTTTATGCATATGAATGGTTTACAGCCTGGTGCCCACAGAGGTCAGAAGAGGGCATTGGATTCCCTAGAGCTGGAGTGACAGATGGTTGTGAGCTACCACATGGGTGCTGGGAACTGAAACTGGGTCCTCCAGAAGAGCAGTCACACCCCTGAGCCACCTCTCCAGCCCCACAAGGCACTTCAGGACAAAGCCTGCTGTCCCCAGTTTGCAGGTGAAAATACGTATCTGAGAGATTAAGATCTCTAAACTGGAGGCCAAGTCCCTCTGACTCCAAGTCCACAGCAGCCCATCTACTTCTCTAGAGACTCAGGACCTCTATCCTAGGGATCATTTAGGACAAAGGACACAGAAAAGAAGATGCATACATGGCAAAGGCTGAGACCCATTTATAGGTAGACCTGACAGGCACCTCAGGCCACGCCTACTCTACGCCAGGGGCCTGCCCTCTCAGCTAAAGAGTCCACACAGCTGAAGAGCAAAAAATGTCCAAGCTTCTTCCTATCTCTATGCCCTTACCTCTGAGCCATAGAATCCCTTCAGCAGCCGCTGGGGCCCAGGCGTCCCAGGAGGCCCGAGGAGGTGGGCAGTGACAGTGCCTTGCTCAGAGCCACCAAGCCCAGCCAGTAAAACCTCATAGTGTAAGTGGCAGTGCGTATCCAGGGACAGCCAGGCATGACCTGCTGCCTGACTCCTCACAGGGGGCAGCACTAGAGCCCCTGCCAGAGGTACCGGCAACCCTGAATCCAAACAGATGAGAGATGACAGGTGAGGAGAGTGAGCTCTTACTCTCTGTATCCCCCGCCACAGACTTTGTCCACAAGCCTAACACCTGGGGAACAGCAAGTTTTAGATTCCTTGTGTAATGACAAAGGGAGGGCTGGCCAGCAGCAGCACCCCATGTGTCCCCACCTCTCTAAATGCCAGCCAGAACCCAGGAGGAAGAGAACACAGGCTCTGGCTCCTTAGGTGTTTGGGTGACAGGGCAGAGGACACAGAAGGGCAGCTGGGCTCTGAAGCACTCACTGTCATAGCGTGCACTGTGCCCACTGTAGGACAGGGCAGTCACATGCCCCCGGAGCTCTCCATCTGGGAAGTCCTTGGTGCCAATATTCAGGAACAGCTCATTCTGTAGCAGCATATGAGCCCCTCGGGCACCCAGGCCAGAGCAGATACCCACAGCCTAGGGGTCAAAGAAGGATGAGGCCTCTCAGCTTTCAGATTCCAAGGCCTTTCCATGTTTTATGCCACTACTACACACACACATGTCCTTCCTCATGCCAATAATGCTGGACGAGAACTTTGCGGGTCAAGTGTCAAGGCCCTCCTCTGCCACTTCCTAGACTGCTTATCATTGAGTCTTCCTCACCTATCAAAGGGTACTGTGAAGGTCAAAATATACATAAATAAAGCAACCAGTGCAACACCTGACACAAATACTCCAGAGTAGCAACACATCTACTGCACGGTTCTCCCTGACTGATGTCTCCTTTAACTGTGAGCTTACTGAGAATGAGGGCAGGGTCCCCACCTAAGGCTTACTAAAATGTGTCAAGTGGATAAAGGACTCCGTGAGAGCCCATGAGTGTGTGAGCAATACTGCACACCCCTATTCAACCAACCTGGCTTCCCGCAGCCCATGTATTGGCAGCCCTGGCACAACTCTGCCTGGGGCCCTCACCATGTGTCCTCCCAGCTGGAGTCCAGCCATGTGGCACAGGACAGTGCGCTGGTTCTTCCGCTGAGGCTTGGTCTCGAGTGTCATGGCCACCACCTCGCTACCTGTACCTACTACTTGCACCTGGTGGGCAGGGTTGGGGGAGGGCAATTGGATTGCCAGCCAAGATCTAGGGCCTTTCCCCCTGCAGGTCAAGGCTCTGCCCTGCTGCCCTCCCTACCTCCTATAGCTTCTGACTCTTACCTGATAGATCAGGGAGCCATTTCCTAGCAGTATGAAGCTGGCTGAGCCAGCAGCACCCGTCTGGACTGGGATCAGGGCATCAGCCCCACAAAGGACGCTTTGAAGGACTGCAGGGGGCAAGACAGGTGGCAGCGGGCTTGCCCACACCCAGAACCCCCAGGAACTCTCTCCCACGTCTTCTTTGACCATTTCTTTAGCACATGTTTATGCCTCTGAGTTGTGTGTACCCACAGCGCCGAGCCCCACCCTGCCTCACCATCACAGCTCTGCCTGGTGGTAATGTATCCACTGATGCGTAGCTCTGGCCCACCTGCCCTCTCTAGGACCATCTGCAGCTCCCCCAGTACCAGCCACTCCATCTCTTGGTCTGTAAGGCTAGGCAGCACCTCAGCAAAACCTGGCTCCTGGGAACAGTGCAGAATGTGGTGGGCAACGACAAGAGGCCAGAGCAAGCAGCTGCAAGACCCAGGCCTTCCCTTACCTCAGCTGAGGTGTTGGCCTGGAGCTCTCGAAGTGGCTTTCCCTGGTGAAGAATCTGAAGCCTCAGGGGGACCCGGGCTGGGCCTGCAAGGGCTGTACATGTGAGGATTTCTGAAAGTTGAGCTCCTCCCCTAAACTCTCATGAATGCCTTCTCCACTGCTCACCTTCATCCCTGGGTCCCAGCAGACCCCGGAAGAGCAGCAAAAAATGTAAGGAGTCTTCTGTATCACTGAGGGTGAGAAGGGCTATGCCCCCAACACCCCGAAGCTGTGGGCCTTCCAGAGTAAGGATGGCACTGAAGGTCTCTGGGGAATGGAGGACATGACAGCCATCAGAGGAACCTCTCGAGTCCACCCACCCCTGGGATAGACAAGGCTCAGCCCTTTCTATATGGAAACTGCTCACTCCCCCTACCTGCAGCCAGAGCACCTTGCCAAATGAGAGGCCCCCAGACTTCTCCTGAAGGGTGAGTGGGTGTCACAAGGGCTACATGCAGCTGTTCTGCCCTCAGGAGCCTCTGAGACAGCCGAGGCACTGCCCGCCACACCCCACAAACCTACAGCAAAGGGACAAGAAAGTCTACAGTCACTATGCCGGACAAGCCCAGTCCTGGTGAGGGAGGGTATGGAAGGGAGACCAAAAAACCCTCCTATAAAGGACCCAGGATCCTTGAGTTCAAGTTCTGGCTTACCACTTACTAGCCAAATGACCTTGAACAAATCACATTCTGCTATTCTGAGCCTCAGTTCCCTCCTCTGTAAAATGGGCATCATTTCTCCCACTGGGCTGTTGTGAGAACCAAAGGAGGCAATGCAAAGCATGCTCTCAGCAAGTGCCCGTTTTGGATAAGCATTCGTAAGTGGCATCATCTCACCAGGCCATCCTGGGTGGGGGCAGCAGGGTGTTCAAACAGGATGTTGCCCGTGGGATCTGTGAATCGAACCCTGCTGGGGCGGTCCAGCCTGTGAAGAAAGTTCCAGTGAGACTGGATCCAGAACCTGCAGTCTCCCCTTTCCTGCCCCCACTCACTACTACTGGCCGCTGCTCTTTCCCTGGTCTCACCGATGGTAGGAGATAGAGAAGCGAAGACTTGAGCGCAGGAGAGAGACTCGAGCTCGAGCTACCGCCTGCGACCTGGGTCCTGTCAGCAGCGCCACAAAATCTGTGAGAAGAGAAGATGGCCTGAGTACTGTCATCCCTTGCTGCTGGCCCCAAACTCCATCAGGCCCACCTCCACCCCAACCTACCCGAGTGGCCATCAGCACGTGTTCGCTCCCCAGCGCCGGGGTCCCCTCGATCACTGTAACTGCGGTGCTCTGGGTCCCTTGGATACTCGAAGACTAGGCCAGCTGGCTGTCGGTCCAAATTGCTGCGCTCTGCGTCAGGGGTAAGGAATAAGACCACTAGCTTCAGCAGGGTACCAGAGGGGCCAGTCCTCCGCAAACCAAGCTGCACAAAACCTAGTGTTGAGACTTCCACCCTCCCTAACACGGCGTACAGCGGGCCTCACCCTGCGGGCAGGTCTGGCAGCAGTGTCCTGGCAGCTGGCGCGGCTGCCTGCAGGCCAGGGTGGGGCACTGGGGTTTGATGTTCTTGCAGCTGACCCTGCCAGGGCCCCTCCCACGGCGAGCCCACTGAGGCTGATGGCAGAGAACACAGGGAAATTAAGTGAGTGTAACGTGCAACCATCAGACACCAGGATAAGTTCCTCTGCTGGAATCAGTCAACTCCGCTATTTACAAGTTACACGGCCCTGGACAAGTTTCTTAAGATCTCTTAACTCTGCAAAGCAAAGTTAAGCAAGGTTGTAATGGGAAGGGGGAAGTTGGCTAAAAGCCAGTCACATAGTGGGCGATCAATAACTGTCAACACCGCAGACTTGAAAGGGGTTTCCCTGGATTTGAGGACCAGCCTTCCCCTGAGCATCTCCGAGTCTACTACGGCTTAGGGCGCCAGCGTTCCGCTACCCTCTCGGGTAGGGCGGGCAGCTGCGGTATCCACTCACCGCTTCACAGGCGCACAGCACGCAGCGCATCACCCCAAAAGGCTCCCCCAGGTCCGGGTGCCACGTCTCGTCCAAGGCATAGACCTTCCCGCCGAAGGAGCAGCCTGTGGGGACGGGCTTGGCTGGCGGCCGCTGTCCGGTTGCTCGTGCCGTAATGCCTGCTCCGGGCTCTGCCCGCCAGGCCCTGGGTCCCTTGGCACCGTTGCGCCCCGCCGCCTCTGCTTATCCCTCCCGCCCTCCCGCTGCGCCGAGCCACCTGCGCCCGGGGCCCTCTCCCGGTGGGTGCAGACTTGCCCCGAGCCAGACTCCCCGCCAGCGCCTCCCCCCTGGCGCCCACCTACCTGCCGCTCCGCGAACAGGCAGCGGCTCCTTCTCGGAACGAATGGGCAGCGCGGGGGACTCGGGGCCATTGCCATCGGCCGGCCGCGAGCCGAGGAGCAGCAGCCCGAGGAGCAGCCGCGGGGCCGGCGGGGCCGGGAGGCTCGGCATGACGCGGAGCGGACAGCTGGGGAGGCGGGCGGGAGGAGGGAGCAGGAGAGGGAGTAGGGCCGGACCGGAGGCGGGCCGGCGGGAGGGGGCCGGGGCCAGGAGGGGGGCAGTGGCGAGGGGCTCGTCTCGCAGTCTCCTAGTCCGCTCCCGGCCGGGAGGGGCGGGAGAGCTCGGGCGGCTGGGCGCTGACCCGGGCCGTATGCCGCTGTAGTGCCCTAGGCGCCGGCTCCGGCCGGTTTTATGCCCGCGCCAGGAGTCCCGGCCCGGGGCCTCCTCCTCAGCAAACGGGGCGCGGCGGCGGCTCCGCACGAAGCCCGGCTGAGCCCGGGGGGTCCGGCCCAGCAGCAGCGGCCGGATCGCGAGTGGGGGAGGGGGACAGGCTGGGACCCGGCAGGGGAGGAGGGAGGGACTGGAGGAGGGGGGAGCGGAGTGGGCAGGGGGAAGGGAGGAACCGGGGGCGCAAAGAGGGGGAGGAGAGGCGGGCTTCGACACCCCCACACACACTCCTTGCGGCCACCCCTGTGGCGGGACCAGGAGGTGGTATCCATCCCGAGACCGGAGCCTCGGGCTAAGTGAAAGGGCCGAGGCTGGGCCTCCGGCCTGTACCAATCATGGGCAGGATGGGCCGCTGGAGGATGAGGACTTGTCTTTGAAAAAGACAACGATCTTCCCAGCCTAAGACCCTCCTTCCTTCACTCTGGCTGTATTCCTAGTTCCCTTCTAGGGTCTCTTCTCTTTCTGGAGTTCCCAGGGACAGGAACCAAGCCAGAATGAGGACGTGTTCCCTGCACCAAGTAGAGTAATAACCCCTCCCTTTTAACCTGTTCACAAATTAATCCAACCATCACCTGGCTTTCCCACCCTTTTCCTTCAGCCAACGGACCTCTCTCTTCCTCTGTTTTGTCCTGCTTCCCTAGTCCTGCCTCCCCATCTCCTCCACCCCCACCATTCTTCCCACCATCCCAGCACCGGGCTTCCTAATCTTAGGAGGCATCTTTTCTGATTGAACTAGAGAATTCCGGGATCCGGGCCATACTCCTTAGTGGACAGCCCATCTTCAGAGCAGGCGCAGGAGAAAGAGCAAGGGGAGAGAGAGCACAAGGTCAGGCCCGACGGAGACTGTGGGCAGGCAGGCACTGGGGAGAAAGCACCCGAGCTAGAGCCAGGGCCAAGGCAAGAAAGAGAAGGCCAGCAGAGTTATTTGTGGAGGAGGCTCAGCAGCTGTCTTTCCTAAGACAGGGACAGATGGGCCTGGTTATTTCTCTTGTCACATGTATAGTGGTAGGAATGGGAGAGGGCCATTGGGCAATCAAGAGCAGACTTGCACACAGAGCTAAGTGTGGTTAGCTATCCAGGTTTCTGTGGCCCCTGTAGAAGAAAGACACCAGAGTCCAGTCAATCTGTTTGCTTTTCCTTCTTTTTCAGACAGGTTCTCATTATGTAGTCATGGCTGGCTGGCTTGGAACTCACCAGGTAGACCAGGCTAGCCTCAAACTCATAAGATCAGCCTACCTCTGCCTCCTGAGTTCTGGGATTAAGGATGTGCTCTGGGCCCACATTAACCAAACACATACTCCATCATTCCCCAGATCCTCAAACTGTCCATACCTTCTTTCCTATAACATGATCATTTCTAAAATAGGCAACAGCTAAACTGCCAGTGGGATAAGGAAAATGCCAGGAAAGCTAATGTGCTGTTGGATTTCAACAGCAGGTATAGTGTTCAGGGAAAAGAGATTTGGAGAACCAGGAATGGGAAACTCCATCAATCTAAAACAAGATTTCTCTTTCTCATGAACACATGTATTCTGCTGGATTTCTCCTAAACTAACCCTCTCCTCTCTCCCTCATTCAGAGCCCAGGTTCTCTTGTCTCCTAGAACATGAGACAGCTCCCTGTGTGTAAATCTCTCTGGAGTGTGTGTGGGTGGAGGAGCTGGGCTTCATTCATGGACCGTGGTCCAGGCAGGAGCTCCGGTTCCAGTAGGTAGGAAAAGAACTCGTCATTTCCGGGGCCTTCACCAGGTCTTGGTGGCTCTCGGCTTTCTGATTGGGTAGAAGTGGCCTAGGCAGGCTTGTGACCCTGCTGCAGAGGAGGGGCTGTACCCCAAAGAGTGTCTCCCTACGCGCCTGCACCCCAGAGTGCTGCCTGCTGTGCACCTTGGTCCTGGAGCCCTTCTCTACCTGGTGAGTGACAAGCACAGTTTGGGGTTAAGTGAGGGTATGGTATGAAGAACAAGAAAGAACTGGGCTCTTAGCTGGGGGAGGGGCAGGCAAACTGGAACCTACAGGCACTGACCTTTGTCAAGAAGAGCGGAGCCTTCCCAGAATGGGAGGAGCGGGACAGAGCAGGGAAAGGGGGTTGGGTACTGGTTTATGAGGGACTATTCACAGACTTGGTAGAATTCAGAATAGTCTTAGCTGCCTTAGGGCCATGAGAAAATAAGAAAAGAAGTGCATGCAGGGCTAGAGAACTTTGCACTAAGGGACATAATCCTAATCCCCATTCTCATATGGTCATTCTTGTTAGCTTAAGGTTCTGAATCTGGGGCTGGGGAAACTGGGTCAGGTGAGACAAGGCCCAAGAAGAGGGTAATGGGAGGAGGGCTTGCATGTGTTGACACACCTACAGGAGATCCCAATATTGAATCAGGTGCAGGCCTCTTTGCTCAACTTGTGAAGAGGAGGGTCCTAATGCCTATTCACTCAACTTGTGAAAAGTGGGGGGTCCTAAGAAGGAACTGAAGGGATGTAGAGGGGGCAGGGAGGCCGGTGCAGCTGAGGAGGGTACCTGGACGAGGGCTTAGGTGAGATAAACCATGTGAGGTAGGTGGTGCTTTGCTCCCAGTGCCAGTTGCCTCAGGAAGGAAGTCCTAGTACTCTTAGCCCTTTTATTTGAATAACAGGGCATTTCAGAACTTGGAAATCCAAAGAAGAACCCCAGGTTTTATTTGTGGGGCAAACAGGGAAAGAATGAGAAGCTGGTGTGCTTCTGGTGCTGCTGCTACATCTTTACCCAATCTCCTGCCTCCGATCCCTGCTAATACTAACACTCTAGCTGTCCTTCCACACAAGTGCCCATCTGCCACTTCCTCTTCTTAGTCGATAACCCATCTTTCTACTCTTCTCCAGATTTGCACAACACTTCCCTTCTCTATTCCCTTCCCACATTCTCACCCACTTACACCTAGGTTGCTGGGAAGTTGAGCCCTCTTAAGAGATGTGTGTATATGTCATATCTGGCTGCTCTGGGCAGGGCAACAATTGGTAGGGCACCAAGAGCATATCAGAGTCCCTAGAGAGCCCTGACAAAGAGGAGACAGTGACAAGAAAACATGGGAGGAGCAGTTGGAGCATTAACAGCCCTGACACTGGCCGGCCAGCAGCTTGGGGCCTCCAAGCCTGGTGCCCCACTCCAAGCAGCCTTTTCTTTGAGACCTACTGAAATAGTCACTATTTCTGCCATTTTCAGGATAGATTCCTTGGCCCACCTGTGCCCCACACCACTCTGTGCCCAAGTGCAAAAGTTCAAGCCGCCTCCATGGCCCCAGGAAAGATTCAGGGGAGAGGCCCCATACAGGGAGCTACTCCAGCCAGACACCCTGGCCAGAATGGAGCTGACTGGTAAGAAAACACTTGGGGAGCTAGGAACAAGTTCAAGAATGGCTTGGGAGGGTAGGATACGGGGACAATGGTACAGGAGCAGAAGCCTGGGGAACTCGGTCCCCAATAAAAGGGAGCACACCCCTGGATTTCAGGTCTGCCTCCCAAACGGTAGTCCCTGAGTCACCACCCAAGAATAACTTTCCCTTTATTAACCCTTTAACTTCACTTCTCCTCATCTAAGATCTGCTCTTGGTGGCCATGCTTCTCCTTACTGCAAGGATAACTCTGTCCAGCCCAGCTCCTCCTGCCTGTGACCCCCGACTCCTAAACAAGCTGCTTCGTGACTCCCATCTCCTTCACAGCCGACTGGTGAGCATCCCCAAGCACTGTGCCTCCTAGCCACTAGTTGATTTCATTTCCTCTCACTCCAGGGTTGTCTTTGATCCACCATGTCTTGGTCCCTCCCAGCCAAGTGCTGTGATTTGCACTAGTCTCTCTGAAGCTCTAGTATGGGCATGGTACCTCGGTCATGACCACCACCCTGCTCTCTATTTCAGCTTCTCTTCCTCCTACCTGTCTTTCTTAACAGAGTCAGTGCCCTGACATCAACCCTTTGTCTACACCTGTCCTGCTGCCTGCTGTGGACTTTAGCCTGGGAGAATGGAAAGCCCAGACGGTAAGAGGCATCCAAGGACTGCTTACCTCACACATGCAAGGTGGAGGCTGAGGCAGGATGCTTGCCTTGAGCCTGAGCCAGCCTAGGATGTATTATGAGTACAGAGTGAGACCCCCATCTCAAAAAAAGAAAAAAGAGAAAAATCTCCTATTCATCTGTCATCATACTTACTGTTCCCTATAGACTTTAAAATTTTTTTTTTTTTTAATGTATATAGGTGTTTTGCCTGCATGCTAGAAATTGAACCTGGGTCATCTGGAAAAGCAGCAAGTGTTCTTAACTAGTGAGCCATCTCTCCAGCCTCCTGAAATCTTACCTTAAACTTGGCCACCTTAATCCAATTTACATTCACCTACGAGGAAATGGAGACAAATTTCTGACCAATATATCAAATAGGCTGGGCATGGTGGCTCATGCCTTTAAAATTGCACTCAGGAAGCAATGACAAACAGATCTCTGTGAGTTCAAGGCCAGCCAGGATGAGTTTCTATCTCAAAATGTGTGTGTGTGTGTGTGTGTGTGTGTGTGTGTGTGTGTGTGTGTGTTGCACTAAACAGATTTGAAACTGAATACCATAAAAAGTCGTTATTAGCTTCTCATGGCTATACCTTTGACCTATTCTTATTCTTTTTAAATGTATCTATTTATAAATATGGGAGGCTTGCCACAATGTACATATAGAGGTCAGGAGACAATTTGCAAGAGTCATTCTCTCGCCCTGCCATATAAGTCCCAAGGATTAAATCAGATCATCAAGCTTGGCCACAAGCACCTTTCCCCTGGCAGCCATCTCAATGGCTCTCCAACCTTCTTAGTCAGCATGAAGGAAGTCTGATCTGCTGCCCACAGGTGACAGAAAACAGAAAGTACCACTAAAATAAAGGAAAAATCAAGATTCAAACCCTTGCTGGTCATGGTGACACAAACCAGAAATCCCAGTAGCTCAGATGGTGAGGCACAAAAATGAGCTGCAGGCTAGCCTAGGCTATACAGTGAGACCTTGTCTCTAAATAAAAGCAAATCAAGCCAGGTGGCACATGCCTGTAACCCCCCCCCCAAGTCTCCTTCCTTTTCAAGTCTCGTATGGGTTCGGAGTCTGGAGAAGGGTTAGTGCTCTAGCTCTGTGTTCATAACAGAGTCTCACTGCATCTTTCAGGCTGGTCCTTGAACTTGTTCTCCTCCTGTCTCAGCCCCACAAGTGCTGGGATTGCTTGCATGTGCCACCACAGCCAGCTCTGCCATTTGTTAAGTCCCTTCCTGGCATCTTCCTGCTTATTATGATAGTCTTGCTGCTACATTTGGCTTAGAAATGCTGTGCTACAACAACTTTGTAACAGAAAGAATAAGCTTGCAGCACTGCATCCTAGAGCTGAAAGCTGCCCTAAGGTGGGGTGTCTTTCTGACCAAAAGTCTATGCAAGACCAGGCTAGGTTGATGGACACTGGAGTTACTGAGGCAGAGGCCAATGACTGGAGACTGTGAAGGCATTCCTGTGATGGGTGGGACCCTCATCCTGTCCAGTTCCCAGCTCTATGATTCATCCCGCTGGCTCCTCCCATGGTTTCCCCACCCCTTACTAGCACGTTTTTTGAAGCAGTTCACTTCTCTTCTCTCTCATCTTTCTCAGGAACAGAGCAAGGCACAGGACATTTTAGGGGCAGTGTCCCTTCTATTGGAAGGAGTGGTGGCAGCACGAGGACAACTGGAACCCTCCTGCCTTTCATCACTCCTGGGACAGCTTTCTGGGCAGGTTCGCCTCCTCTTAGGGGCCCTGCAGAGCCTCCTAGGAACCCAGGTAAGTCTGCAGACAAAAGACTTCTAGAAACTACCTTCTTACTCAGTCCCTCTGTAGACCCGGGGGAGACAAGGGATTCTGGGTACCTTCAGTGTAGAAAGGCTGGCCCAGAAGGAGTGTTGCCTTCCAGCCATAACCCCTGGCTGCTGGCAATGAACTTTTTCTCCTTAGTCAAGAGAGGCCTGGTATGTGGGCCTGCTCTCCGGCCTCAGGCCCATCCTCTGCCCTCAGCTTCCCCCACAGGGCAGGACCACAACTCACACGGATCCCAATGCCATCTTCTTGAGCTTGCAACAGCTGCTTCGAGGAAAGGTGCGCTTCCTGCTGCTAGTAGAAGGCCCCACCCTCTGCGTCCGAAGGGCCCTGCCCACCACAGCTGTCCCAAGCAATACCTCCCAACTCCTCATGCTAAACAAGCTCCCAAACAGGACTTCTGGATTGTTGGAGACGAACTTCAGTGTCTTAGCCAGAGCTCCTGGCCCTGGGCTTCTGAGCAGGCTTCAAGGACTCAGAACCAAGATTATCCCTGGTCAGCTGAATCAAACCGCCAGGTTCCCAGACCAAATCCCTGGATTCCTGAACAGGACACACAGACTTCTGAATGGAACTCAAGGGCTCTTTGCTGCAGCCTCACTTCAGACCCTGGAAGCCCCAGATATTCTGCTAGGAGCTTTGAACAAAGGTTCCCTGCCATTGAACCTCCAAAGTGGACATCCTCCTTCTCCTACCCATGCTCCCCCTGGACACACACTCTTCCCTCCTTCACCTACCTTGCCCACCCATAGGTCTCCACCCCTGGTTCATCTGTTTCCTAGTCCCTCCCCCACTGTGCCTAACTCTACCAGTCCTCGTCCAGTCAGAGTGTACCCTCATTCCCAGAATTTGTCTCAGGAAGCATAAGGCACACAGGTGCAGCTGGCATCTGCAAGGCCTCTCAGGCACAAGCCTTCCCCCTAAGAGGCTCTGAGAGGCAGCTGCACTAGACTTCCTGCCTCCCCTGAAACCCAAAGCCCTGGGAAAGGGATACCCAGGACAAAATTTCATAATGTCTTAGGAGCTATTTTATTTTTAACCTATCAGCAATATTCATCAGAGCAGCTACTTATCTTTGGTCTACTTTCTGTATAAATTTGAAAATCACAAGTTCTCTATATGTACTTTCTACAAAGGCCTAGACTGGCCCAGCCTGTGAACCCAGATAGAGATTAACACTGTATGAGAAAACAAAAAAGCAGCTCCCTTTGTTTCAAGTGTAAGCTCCCAGTGCCCGCCCTGCCCTCATTCCTGTCACCATAAGTCTCAGTGACACTGGTCCTCAAGAGACGTGCACATGATAAAGGAATAGCGAGTTACCTCTTAGAAAGGCTGCCCCTATTTAGAGACAAAATTGAACCTGTTAAGAGAATAAATGAGAGCATCCAAAAGCCAACTAAAACTCTGGGGAGCCATGTTCTTCCCTGGGACAACAGATGTCCTGCACCCTACCTCCCCAGAATGCTGACAGGAAGCCTAGGGAACTCCACACCCCAGGTAAAGCTGTGCAGACAGTTAGGTAAAGACTAGACCTGGAAGCGGCAGCTGAGCAAACAGCAAGGCACATCAGCAGCTCAGCAGGAGCTTAGCCAGGCCTGGGCTCCTGCTTCCCTCCTGTGGAGGTCAGGCGGAAGTGCAGGAAGTGGCAAGAGTCAGGCTCCAGAGCTCACACAGCAGGACAAGCGCAGAGCAGTGGCTCTTTCTCCTTTCCACAAATGCACCTAAAAAGCAGCCTTGTGTGACCACCACGAACTCTACTGGGGACCCCCAAAATGAAGGCAGACTCCTGGGGTTTTGCAAGTAAGTGCTTTGTTGGTGCTAGAAGTTTATGTTGCATAAAAACAAAGTGCACCACTAGGGTCAACCTGGTACCACAGAGTCTGTGAGAAAGCTGCTGGGAGCCTTTTCCTCACTCCAGTAAAGAAGGGAAGGCCACCATGTAGGCACAGAAGAAGGCTGTCAGCATTCCAAACACTGCCACAGAAAAGCAAAGGAAAGGGGGTTCTTCACAGAGGCAGCAGGTGCCCAGAATCTCCACCACAACTCTGTAGGATGGATATTATTATCCATCTGTTTAACACATAAAGACACCAAGGCCAGATGGGCTTCCCAGTGGTCACATAGCCTCCAGGCAGAAAAAGGACCCCCAGCCTGAGTGACAGTCCATTCATATATGCAGTGTGGTGGTGCCCAGTCTGATATGTGCTTCAGTGAGTCTGTGCATTGCAAGGATGTCCACGTCCTTGGAGGGTAAATACTCTCTTCAGACATCTGGTGTCTCCATGAGCAGGGGTCCCTGTAGGCAAAAGCCAGGAGAACAAATGCACAAAGCTAAAAAGTGTTATCAAAATCTCAAGGCAGGGTCAGTTTCTACACAAGAGTGTTTCATCTACACTATTAATTCTAGGATCATATAATATAATTTGTAACTTGTTGTAACACTAAATTTAAAAATAAATTTAGGAGGAGTGGGATGGCTCAGTAGGTGAAAGTGCTTAATGTGCAAACCAGACATGAGTTTGATGCCTGGAACCCATGGGAAAGGAAAGAACCAACTCCCAAAAGTTGTCTTCCAACCTCATTATGCATGCCATCACATGCTGACGCCCACACTGCACACACATACACATCACACACACACACTAATAAATACAATAAAACTTAAAAGGGAAAAAAGCTGAACATGACGGTACATGCTGTAAACTCAACACTTGGAAGGCAGAGACAGGAGGATAGGAGTTCAAGGCAACCTTCTGCTATATAAGGAGTTTGAGTCCAGCCTAGACTACAAAAGACTGTGTCTCAAAAATTAATTTGTGTTATGGCAGGAACATATCTCAGTGGTAGGGCTCTTGCCCAGCACACACAAAGTCCTAGGTTCAATTCTCAGAACAATAAAAACAACAACAAAAACCACAATCATCAAGCCAAACTCTTTCCAGCAAGGAGAGCCGGCACCCAGAACAAGATAAGCCAGAGGCCAAAAATGTGGGTTCTCAGTGGTCAGAAGACAAGTGAGGATCCTGAGCTGCAACATGGCTAAGGCTCTAGGCATCTGATACCGGCTAATCTGAGAAACTTAATTTAAATCTGAGAAGCTATAATTTAAACCGATCTGAAATCTACCCTCTTGAGACTGATGCTGAAAGTAGGTGTGACGGTGCTTGCTGGTAAGAGCAGCACTCTGTGGGTTTGGGGCAGGAGAATCATGAGTTCAAGATCATCTTTTGCTATATGACCAGCTGGCATCTCAGAGAGCCAGCTCAGTGATGTAACTCTTGCCTAGGTGAGCCTTGGGCTTGATCCTGCACCATCAAACCCAAAGCAAAAAGTCAAAAGCAAACCATTCTTTGTTGCTGATTTCATCCCGTATACCCCAAACACACACTAAAACAAGAGTACACTGGCAAAGGCTCAGCCACTAAAGGTGACATAAAGACTGACCATGAGTCCACTCTCTGGGACCCACATAGTGAGAAGGGACTTCTCAAAGTTATCTTCTCCCTCACACACACACAAATAAATGTTGAAAGCTTTTCTACTTAAGCCCCCCTTTCCTATGCTGGGACAGCCTACTGTCCACTTGACATTCTATTACTATTTCTAATGAGGATCTCCCACTGTAATCTTACCCATCTTTTCTCAACCACTCCAGAGGATGATTAAAAGATTCTGTTAAAACTCATCCCAACCCCCAATGTATCCCACACACCCTACTGTAGACAGGAAAAAAAGAAAAACCTTCCCTGCTGAGGCCACTCATTTTCAGCCCATTTTCCTAAACACTATTTCTAACACCTCTTGTAAAGAGGTTGAAAAAAAAAAATGGGGAAGAAAATACCCCAGGCATCCCAGCAGGGTCACCAGGACATCAAGAGAACAACTATGAGCCAGAAAAAAAAAAAAAAAAAAAAAGAAAGAAAAAGAAAAAGAAAAAAAGGCTCAATGGGTAAAGGAGTTTGTCCTGACAACTTGAGATTAAGCCCCAGGCCCCAGATGGTGGAAGTGCGTGGAGAGGCGACACACACACACACACACACACACACACACACACACACACACACACAGGACGAAACCACTAGGAACCAGTATGAACCGGTTCGAACCAGTTGGAACAAGTCTGAACTGGCCAGAACTGGTTGGAACCGGAATGAACTGGTTGGTGCTGGATTGAATGGAACCAATCAGAGCCTGATTGGGTCAGAACCGGTCTGCATGTGTTTGAAGTTATATGGACCTTGGGACCGTGGATTAGAAAAGCAGTTGAACACTCTCCGTGCTGCTTAATGGGCCATACTAGTAAGAACATGGAAGACCTTTGTACTGAATGGGATTGGATGAACTGTGGGGAACTTGCTTAAGAGGTTTCAGAAAAAAAGAATGTTGTATGTGGCCATACAACCCAGAGACCGGTCTCGTGATATTTTAGTAAAGAGGGTGGTGTCTAAAGAATCTGCCCAGTGCTAAAATGAAGACTTTTGGATTGATTCCCCATGGCAGAAGACATCTCAAGACAGCCTAGTATAGAATATGTCATATGATCGATCACTAGTGTTTCTGTTTATAAAGGTTTATAATGAAAAGAAGCAAGCTGAGCAGGGTAAATTTCAAAATGTAAATTTCGAGAAGAACAGCAGCAGCAGTGGAATGGAGCTTATGTTAAGAGGTGGATGTAGGGAGTGGTGACCTAAGGGCAAGATGCCTCCCAGCTCCGTTTCTAACTTTTGAGAAGGAACTAAAGAAAATCTTAGTCTGGTGTGGTATGGCACATCTTTAATCCCAGCACTGGGAAGGCAGAAGCTGTCAGATCTTTGAGTTTGAGGCCAGCCTGGTCTAGAGATGCAGTTTTGGGACAGCTGAACTTAGGCAGTGAAGGAGGAAGCTGGTGAAGATGTAATTGAATGAGGGGGCCATGCTCCAGCCCCAGTCAGCAGCAGAACTTGGCAGCTTTGAACATGTGGTTCTGGCTTTAGAGTTAGAATAGAAGAAATAGGTTATGGAATTTGCCTCCACACCTAAAGAAAGCCACTGAGGCCAGGCATGTGTCAGCAGTATCCCTAAATGGAGGCCTAGTAGAGAGGCCACTGTGTGAAGCTGTGAAAAAGAAGCCTGGGTTGCCTTGGAGACCCCAAGATGTTTGAGATGCCAGAGTCATGAGACACCTGCTGAGGAGAGCTGCTAAAAAGGAGTAGAACCAGCCCAAGAGAAAGAAGTGTGTTGCAGTCAGCAAAACTGAGTGGAATTGAGATCTGAAGAGTGCTTGGACATCAGACATGGAGATGCAGAGGTTGGAGTTTGCCAAGCTGGTTCTCAGTCTTGCTTTGGTCCATTATTTCCTCACTATGTTCCCTTCTTGGCATTTTGGAATGGAATGTATATCCTGTGCTATTATATAATGCAACATTATAATGCTGGTTCAGAATATGTTCATTTCCAAGTCCTCTTCCCTCCCCGATTCCTTTCTTCCCTTCTTTACCTTCCTTATTTATTTAACTTATTGAGCTGCTTTCTTTGAGCATGTACTTGGACTAAATAAATTCACTAAAGAAGCTGCTCCACAGGGCACAATCTAAGAAAGGGGACTCCCCCCCCCCACACACACACACACACACTCACTCCTGGGATTCTTGCAATCCCAGGCATCATGACAGTGTGAATTGATTTTCCTCTTTTTGTCTGTACTCTTTCTTCATCTCTTCTTATTCTTCTTGGAGAAGTCCAAAGTAGCAGAGCATAGAGTTCCCTTTTGCTCAGTGAAAGATGGGAAATACTGCAAAAAGACATCTTGCAATTGTTAGTTACCCTTTGTACAGATTGCCTGCATCCACATCAAGAATGATGCAGAGCCTTGTCCTGGACTAGGTGTCAGTCTCTGCTAGGAATGAGACAGCCCTGAAGGTAGAGGTGGCTCTGAGAGCACAATTTGAGGAGCCTTTTCTCTGGGCAGTTCACAAGAGCTGTACTTCACAGAGATTCTGGACACGGGATATTATTAATTTGGTAGGGAGAACTCTTGACAGCGCATACTATTTTGAATACATAAGCAGCACTGCCTAAACAGGTCTTGGGTCTTCAAGAAAAGAACACTGAAGTGCATATGAGTTGTTCTTTCCAGGTATTTAGTGTTTTGTTGGTTTGTCTCTTAACAGTCACCAGAAGTGTCTGTAAGCCCTACAGTCAGGGAACTCTGGGAATGTATAAGCTTTCCCAGGCACATTATGATTCTCCCTTTAATGGGATCCCACGTGCTAGGTAAGCACTATAATCAAAGGCTTAAAAGAATAAATCAGCTTTCAGTTTTCTGTGTTGATTTCCTGGGGACACCTGCAACAGTTGCATAATCGGAGAGTTTCATGCTTACTTCAAGTAAGTATTTATCCAAGCCTGGCTTCAGATTGTAAATATCAAATTTAATTGTACCATCATTTCTTCTGTTTTCCTCCTGTTGGTCTAGCAATATGGCACTTTCCTAAAAAATGATTAGTAAAGTAAGAGCACAAAACTATTAATATTAACTTAGATAAACTGGATCAGTGTTGAACCTTAGCAAGGACACAAGCTGACACCTGTGCTCTCCTCAGGTGTGTGTGTGTGTGTGTGTGTGTGTGTGTGTGTGTGTGTGTGTGTGTGTGGCTTTGTGATTTGAATTTTGTTTTCACATTTGTGGTGGGAACTGGAAATAGTGAAAATTGAATCTGGTTCCTCTCTCATGCTAAACACAGGTATATCCTGAGTCTAATATTTACTTTGCACCTACATTTCTTCCGTTTATACAAATGGTAGGAAGGGCACAAGAGGAGTTCCAGATTTGTTCACAATAGATATACAGTGCAAACAAGCAAACAAACAAAGCCTCAGACTAGCCAAACCTTTACATGTAACTGTGGATCCTCTCAGGGATCCTGTTTATGCCCACTGTAGTGCATACATGCCCATTAATGTCCCAGAGAGGCCAAATGCTGTGCCCATGGGTCTTGCTGCTGGTGTCACCATTACACTTACTGGAGAAGCTGGCCTAGAATGTCTGAACTCTGGGTGGAGACCAAATGGAAAGAGATAATAAGGGACACTGGGATGTTAAAGAATCTAGCCCCAGAATGTAGCCAATGAGAGGCTGAGATGAAGTGGTGCTCTGCAGTGCTCATAGGACCCTACAAGGATGAGCAAATGCACAACAAAGATTAAAAGCACATAGCTTCTAGTCTGGATGGCTATCTATGTCAACAGCATTTAGAATTACATTTTATTACTTAAAGTTTTAAAGAGAGCTTCTTTACAGGTAGAAAAGTGTTTCAGAGTGGGCTGCAGGTGAGTCCGTCATTTATGATGAGTACATATGTCCTTTCGGGTTACTTTGCAAACTGCCCCTTGAGGGTTGCTTGTGACCCTGTCTGCAATGACACCTGTCCCATGTAACCAGTGCTGAGTCCCCTGTGACTCATCTTAGTAAACACCCACTTTCACCCCCCACCCTTCCCATGTAACCTCACTTTCTCTGCCCTTTCTCTTGCCCCACTTCTAGAGGAAGTCTTTTTAAAGGGGAAAATAAGACAGTAGATACTGGCCAAAGGAGGAGAAAATTAGATTTAAAACATTTAATAGAATAATTTTTAACCCATTAGTTTCAGGAAGCATTTAGCTGCTACTCTCAAATCATGGAACAGAAAACACTTTCTTCAAAATTTTATTTGCTTTGTTTAGTCAAATTTATTTACTCTTTTTTATTCGTTCATTTATCTTAGTGTGGGTCTTAGTCAGGGTTCCTATTGCTGTGAAGAGACACCATGACCATGGCACCTCTTACAAAGAAAAGCATTTGATTGGGGCTGGCTGACATTTCAGAGGTTTAACTGGCATTCAGGCCAACATGGTGCTGGAGCTGAGGGTTCTACATCTTCATCAGCAGGCAGCAGGACTCTGTGTTCACAGTGGGTGTAGCATGAGCATAGGAATCTTCTATGCCTGCCCCCACAGTGACACCTTTCCTGCAACAATGCCACACCTACTCCAATAAAGCCTCACCTCCCAATTGTGTCACTCTCTATGGAGGACCATTTTCTTTAAAACCACATTGTGTATGGTGTATATGTATGGGGTGTACATACACACACACACACACACACACACACACACACACACACACACACACACACACATGCTTGTGGGCGAGTGTGGGGAGGCCCAGGAGGATGTTGGGCTCTGCTCTATCACTGTCTATTTTATTTTGTTGAGACAGTTTGTCTCAGGAGACCTTGAGCTATGCTGGCAGCCAGCCCTCACTAAGATCCTCTTGTTTGTGCCCACCTTCTGGGCTGGTGTTACAGGTAGGGTGACATGTTCAGCTTTTAATATAGGTTTCAGGGATAAAAATGCAGACCTTTATGTATGTAGTAGGTACTTGAACTCACTAGCCATCTCATTAGCCTGATAAATACAATGAAAACAATGATGATGATGACAACAGCAGCAGCAAACCCCTTGAATTCTTTCTGGTTAAAAAAAAAAAAGAGGGAACAAGGCCAGGCAGTGATGGTGCCTGCTTTTAATCCCAGTACTCAGGAGGCAGATGGATCTCTGTGAGTTTGAGATCAGCCTGGTCTACAAAGCTGAGTTCCAGGACAGGACAAACTTCAAAACAATACAGAGAAACCCTGTCTGGAAAAACCAAAACCAAAGCCAAAACCAAACAAAAATGAAAAGTGAGTGTGAACTGGGAGCATGCGCACACACAGGCTGGGGGTGGGGAGATTTCCTTTGTCGCACACAAAAGGGCCTTGGTTCTGACACCCAGCACTGCATAAACCAGGTGTGATGCAAACCCGGAAGGCAGTGGCAGGAGGCTCAAGTCCAAGGCCAGGCTGGGCTACAGGGCAAAAGCAAAACCCTGGACGCCCCCACCCCAATTCACGAGAAGAGTCTGAAAAAGTAAACTTTAATTAAAAAACAAATCACACACAACTTCAGATTCATGTTGAGCTCTACCACTTGGCCTTTTACAGACAAGTCACTTTCCCATTGAATTCAGACAAACTGAAGATGTACCTGGAGTGGACACAGAGCCCAGTCCCTCACACACACCAACACCACCAGCTTCTGCTCAGGTTCAAATAATGTCCATGACTTGAGTAACTAAGCAGCAAAGCTGGTTTCCCTCGAGGTTCAGAATGCCAGTTTCTTCATCAGCAGATACACTCTGGAATCCACCTCAAATCCATGTAGGTTGTTGGCATCACCCTGAAGCCTCATGAGCAGGCCCCCATAGGACACATATGCAGAGCTGAAATAGAAGGTTCCTGGTCCTGAGTCTGAGCTCTCAAGCAGCTGCTTCCCAGCAGCTCTCCATCCATTTTTTTTAAGGCACTCCCTAGTGTTCTGTCATTAAGAATGAACAACTAGGACAAAACTGAATGCAGACATGCACAAAGCAGTGTTGTTTACTCTAGTGGAGGAGTAAACGCTGCTACTCCCAAAACAGGAGAGTAGTCACACAAATGAAGGTGTCGCCATTCATTGCAATGTTATACAAGGTTACACAGCTATTAAGACTATTGAGGTAGGGGCTGGAGAGATGGCTCAACCTTTAAGACCACTTACTCTTCTTAAAACCTGGATTCACCCCCTAAGCACTCACATGGCATCTTACAACTAACTATAACTCCACTTTCAAGGTGTCCAATGCCCCCGTCTGACCTTGCTGGTCTCATGCCTGCACATGGTACACATACAAGCACCCAGGTGCATGCATACACACAAATAAACAAATAAATACTTTTTTGAAAAGGCTAATGAATCAGGAGGATGGCACATGCCTTTAATCCCAGCAGCAGGAGGCAGTCAAGTAGATCCCTGAGTTCAACACCAGCCTAGGACTACATAGTTAGTTCCAGGACAACTCAGGCTACATAGAGAGACCCTGCCTCAAAATAAAATAAAATTGAGGGGAATTTTTACCTGACAAGGGCAAAGAAAAAGAAGAAAACAGAGACAGGGTTTATCTGTGGCTTTGGAAGGTATCCTGGAACTAGCTCTTGTAGATCAGGCAGGCCTTGAACTAACAGAGATCTGCCTGCCTCTGCCTCCCCAGTGCTGGGACTAAAGGCTTGCACCACCACCACCCAGCCACTAATAAGGATCTTAAAGGGGAAAATAAACAAAGGAAAAGAAAACTAGATATTCTCTGTTGCCCCTCACAAAGCAAGGTTACCAAAGTCTCCTATGGGCCGGGCCATAGGGCCTTGAAATCCTGATAGCAGGTGATATAGGTAACCAAATATTCAGACTGGAAACTGTTCTCAACACAAATTGTTCTGCCTACGTTTAGGGTACTAGAAAAAAAAAATGAACCTAACACAGAAGTAGAAGCATGGCCCAATTTCACGACAAGGAGGGGGAAGATTTCCCAGACAATGCTACTTACAGACGTGTGGCTGCTTCTGTCGAGGTCTCATCCCCCTCAATCCTGTACACCTTCCCATACATGACATACTCAAACTGGTCAGCCCTACAAGCAACAGGCAAAGTTATTCTTCACAGCAAGCAACAATGTAAGAGACATTTAGAAGTGGAAACCGAGCCAGGCATGGTGGCACAATCCCAGCACTCAGGAGGTAGAGGTAGGTAGACCTCTGTGAGTTTGGGGCCAGCCTGGTCTACTGAGCTAGTTCCAGGACAGCCACGGCCACACAAAGAAACCCTGTCTTGGAAAATCAAAAGGATAAAAATAAGAGATAATTAAAATGGGAACAGAAAACAAGAAATGCCATGGAAGGGCGACCTTATTTGGCTCTCACATCAGTTCAGTGAACTGGACACGACTGTATTTTATTGATGAGGAAATGGAGGCTGAAAGCAGTAGGACTGAGAAGGGAAAATTCAATATGTAGTCATGACTGTCCTAACTGGCTCTATAGACCAGCCTGGCCTCAAACTCACAGAGCAACTCCTGCCTCTGCCTCCTAAGTGCCGGGATTAAGTATGTGCACCACCAGGCCTGCTACCCCACAGTCTTTCTATCACACCAAGCTCCCTCCCAAAATCTAGGTGACTATGTAATCATTTCCTAGGTCTTAAAAAAGCTACGCTTACAGGGTGTGGGGGTACATACCTTTAATTCCAACACCGAAGAGGCAGGGGAAGTGGATGTCATCTGTGAGTTCGAGGCCAGCTTGGTCTACATAGTCCAGGCCAACCAGGACTACAAAGGGAGACCCTGTCTCAAATAAAACAACTGCAGCTCACAAGCTTCCACTCAGTGCTCTCAGTAAGCAATAAAGCAGGTTGTTTGAATTTTTTTTTTTTTTCAAATTTTCAGAGATAGGGTCTCTTGGAGCCCAGGTTGGCCTCACACTTGATGTGAAACCAAAGGCGTTCTTGAACTCCTGATCCTCCTGCCTCATCTCCCAAGTCCTGGAATTACAGACACAAACCATCACACCCAGTTCTGGTTTGTGAATTCTAAGTGCAGTGATGTCTTTTCCTAGCATTAAATAAAGACCTTTCAGGGGCTCAGAGGTTAAGAGCACTGGTTTCCAGAGGTCCTGAGTTCAAGTCCCAGCAGACACGTGGTGGCTCACAACCATCTGTAATGAGATCTGGTGTCCTTCTCTGGCATGCAGGCAAAAATGGAGGCAGAATACTGTGTACACAATAAATAAATAAAGCTATCCTTTAAAAAATAAAATAAAAAAAATAAAGACCTTTCTATGCACTACTTATCTATTTACTTCCTCCTGCACTACTGCCTCACCTGGAAGGCCTGTCATCTGTGGGGTTGTATTCACCATCATCCAAAGTCCCATCTTCATACAAAGTACTAGCTATGACCAATCGGAACTTGTCACCTAAAAAGAACACCAACGCCAGAGTGAAGAAGCAGAAACCAAAGACCAAAAATCTCTTGCCACTGCCTGTGTCCAATACTTACCTAGGTCCACAGGGTAAATCTGAATGTTCACATCTAAGATGAGGTCCATCTTGAAAGATTCACTCTCACAGTGCAACCGAGATACTGAGAAAGAGCGACAGACATAATTACAGGCACCAGGGTGGGGGGTCAAATGCAAGAGGACAAATCTCCCAACAGGTCCACTCTCACTAGCCTTGCTCTGGGACACAAGTGCAATCCAAATCAGATTCAGAGAAGGAAGGAAGTAAAATCCTCAGCAGGTGACAGGATCCCAGAAAAAAAGCAAAACTTCTCAGGCAGAAACCAGTCTTTAGGCCCTAAATACATCTGGATGATTCAGACTAAACTCAACTCTGAACAAGGGAGTCACTTGTCCAAGGATCCCCTCTTCCTGGTAGGCACTCTGTGAAGGGAATTGGCAGGGTAGGGCTTATTGAGAACTGACACTGTCTTTAAAAAAAAAATATCAGGGGGCAGGGGCGCAAGCATTTCATCCCAGCACTTGGAAGGCAGAGGCAGGTGGACCTCTGTGAGTTCAAGGCCAGGCTGGTCTACAAAGCAAGTTCCAGGACAGCCCAGTCTTGGGAAGAAAATTGTCTCCAGGTACAGTGACACTAAGAAGAAACAACTTCCGGATCCCTGGGAAAATTAATACACCAAGCAGTCAGCTCAATGAAATTCAGAGAGGACTTGGCAAAGAGCTAACAATTCTTGGAGCAATACAAAACTATGTGTTAGGAAGACAGGGAGGTAACTCGCCTTAAGTAACAAAATAGGTCAGGCATCATCTACCTCTTACTATAATAAATAGTTAAGTGTGCGAGAGAGGCGTACGGTACAGCACGTAATACTGAATAGGGGGTTAGGAAGGTGTCCGGGGATTTACCAGCACCAAAGTTAAGGGCCATCCAGGCACCAGACAACGCACATATAATAGGAAAAGCTGTCTCGAGTTCCTCATTATGAAAAAATTTGTTTCCTGAAAGAGGTACCGAGAGGGTGGGACGGGCCACTTGGGGTGGGTGGGCATGTTGGCCTCTTCCCTTACCTCCCCTACGCACCTTACCTCGGTCAAATTTCTTGCCTTCTGGGTCAATGTCTTTCACATCAAAAATATCCTCGAACAGGATGCCCGCCATCGTAAGGGGCACGAGAGCTGCAGAGGTGCGGAGCGCGCGGCCACCACTGGGAATTCGCGCACCCCCTCACGTGGAAGAGCGAAGACAGGGCAGAGAACCGCCCCAAAAGCGGCAACCAGCCGGAGGCGCATGCGCACAGGCTGCGGCAACGCACCCACTTCCGCTGCCTCCCCCTCGGGGCTTCTCAACTTCCGCCGGGAAAGGCCACCTCCGAGCGGCTCGGACCTTGTGGGAGTCTCAAAGCGCGGTGACTCCGCCCAAGGCGGGGACGGACTAAATCCCACCCACGGCGGGTACCGCGCTGTGCCCGGCTCTACGGCGCCCTCTTCAGACCCCGGGTCCCGAAGCTTGGAAAGCTCGGGGGCCAAACCCAGCCAGGAACCTTGATCCTTGGCCCAGAGGAGCCCGGCCCTAGCCCTTCCCTGTGGTCCGCGTGCCCGCCGAGGGCACAGTCCGTGCTGCAGGCGGCTGAAGCCGAACTCCACCCGCAGAGTGCCCGCCCAGCGGGACGCAGTGCCCAGCCCCTCCGACTGCCACCAAGGTTCCCCACGCTGGTCCGAGCTGGCTCCGACCAGCTGGACGTCACCCGAGCCGGGTCGGTCCGGTTTGGGAATTTGCCATGATGTCACTCTTAGGGAAAGGAAAGCCCGCATTGTGCCCTCCCCTGGGGCTTCACCTCCTCGCCACTCCGGTCTTCCCTTGGCCCTGCTTGGCACTAATTCTGATCCCCTAGAACACTGCCAACTGAACTTGGTACTGCCTGTCACCCCACTATACTACCCTCTTCTGGACACTGATCTAGTGCACTTCCACCCGACACTGGCCTTTCAGTGGGAGACTGGGAGACGACAGCTCGCAGTCCCATCTTTCAAGGTGCTACTACCTCCTTTCATTGCAGCCCCCGTACTGGGCACCGTACGCTCCGCTTGAGCACCCTCTGTTTCCTGAATGAGTCTTCACCCTGGTACACTTCTTTCTACACAAATTCCTGGACACCGTCCTCTCCAGTGGCACCAACCTAACGCTGCCCATCCTCTTTGTGCCCACGCCACACTGTCCTTATCCTTCCAGGGACCCCGAAAGACAACGTAGAGCTCCAGCGGGCCGCTTCCTCGAGGCGTCAGCTGCTATTCAAGTTCCCCCTTTAAGCGATGCCGGGGAGGAGCGACCTCTGCTCCCCCACACCCGCCTCCCAGGAGCGGCCTCCCCCGCACCAATAGCTCCCTTCCATCGGGCCTCACCCCTTCCCGTCCCCTCCCACCTCCACCTCCACCCCTCTCTCCAGGCCTAGCAGTTCCAGGTGCACCTTCCCGGGGGGTGAGGGGGGGTGGGCCCGGAGGAAAATAAGAAGAAAGAAGGAAGGGAGACGATAAGGGAGCGGGCTCTCAGGGATCCTCCCAGACCGGTCGGAGCCGCCTGCAAAAGCCAAGCAGAGGCTGCCCCAGTCGGGTCTGGCCTGGATAGCCCGAGAGAGCCTTTTCAGCAGCCCCCTGCCCCAGCCCTAGAGTCACTACCATCTTCAGCTCCTCCGGCACAAAGCTGCAGCCGCCAGAGAGCCCGTCCCCTCCACGTGCCAGCGGGCCCGCCCCCGCCGGGCCCCGCACCCTCTGGGGCCCGGTCAGCCCCGGGCCTCCCCAGAGAAGGGGTGCAAGATCGCGTTGCAAGCGCCCCCTGCCGCCTCTCCGGAGACCAGGAGTCGGCTCTAATGCAGACCCCAGCCCGACCGGACGCCCCTGCAGATGGACCAGGGCGGAGCAGCAAGCAGGGCACCGCCCTCGGCCCGCCCGCCAAGGAGGGGACGCTAGCGGGAGGCTGAGCCTGCGGCGCGCGCCCGGGGACCCGTCGCACTCTGCACTCGGCCGCCGGAGCTGAGGGGACGGGACGGGTGCGGGCGCGGGCGCGGGCTCAGCGGGCCGGGAGCTGAGTCAAGGCCAGAGCCCGAGAAGCCAAGGGAGGCAAGAGGACAGTGTACCGAGATGGCGGCCGCCACGGCGGCGGCGGCGGCGGCGGCGGCGGGGGAAGGGATGGAGCCTCGGGCGCTGCAGTATGAGCAGACCCTGGTAAGTGAAAGCTACGGGGTGCGCTAGGGCACCACTGGTGCAGGTTGCCCTAGGAAGTGTGAGGACAGGCGGCCTACCCAAGTCCGGCCTCAGCCTTCCTCAGCTGTGGAAACTGAGGTTCGGGTTCTGACAGGCTGTAGGTTCTGGGTGTTGGAAAGCTGCTGGCTTGTGAGGCTGGTGGCCTGCAGAGGACAATGACACCAGGTGCTTGGCCCAGGTGTCCTTCCCCTTACTCCCTTCAGCACACACAATTTTGTTTTTTTCACCCAGTACCCTTCTCAATGCCTCTGAACTTTCTCCACATGCCTATTCACATTCAGCACCCTCCCTGAGGCCCTACCATGGCATGACAGTAAGCTGAGCATAAAGACTGTAGGCAAGTAGTCAAATCCAAACCTACCCCCTGCCTTTAAAGGCTCAAAGTCCAGCATTGACAAGAACCCCTCAGCCGAACTCTTGGGAAAGGTGGCTTAAGTGGCTTGTCACCCTGGGGACTGAAGCTTGAGGACTGATGCAGGAAGCAGGAATGGGTGTGAGAATTGGAACCTTTGTTCTAGCTGGATCTAGGCAGGTACCCCACCACCACCACCCACGCCCAAGGAGTGTCCCTTGACACTCATAAGAAGCAAGGGTCCTGAGCTTCGAGATGACTCATGGCTACTACTGTTAAGAACCCATTCACCCTCATGTCACTAGGGTGGGGGGCCCAAGCCCTACAGAAAGAAACTGGCCCTATGGCTCTGTTTTATCAGCTCGGACTGGAATTTGCCCTGGAGGGTGTCAGGGAGGAACCTCCTTACCAGAGGGCCTGGATTGTAACTGAGTCAGGGAGGTGCCCAGTCACCAGAGACTATGTATGAAACAAAATGACTAGGAGAGGTGCTAGGTACCAGTGACGAGTGACACTAGTGCAGGCAAGCCCTTTTGTTGGCAGCGGCTGTTATCCTTGCCATCCACAGGTCAAGGAGAGGGGCATTTGGCCATGGAAGCCAGGCACCTAACCTCTGAAATGGTATCTCTTTTGCACCACTGCCACTTATCCCCCTGTGTCAGTGAAGAGAGTTCTCAGGGTCAAGCCGTCCTGCCCTGGCCTCTCCCACTTCCCCTCCTACCCTTTCTTCTTGCCCTCACCTCCTCCCACCTGCTGTGTTGCTATACTCTGGCCTCTTCCTCCTCCCTGCTCGCTGGTCTTTTCCCCTCTTTCCTATGTAGTTCCTTCTCTGCTCCCTTTCCTCTATGTCTCACCAGCTCTGTCTCTACCCCCCCCCCACACACACACACACACAAACCCCAACCCCAACAGGAGCCCTTTGTGTCTTGAAGCTCCGAGGGTGGCAGCCAGAATCTACTCCTCCCCACCCCCCAACACACGCCCAGCTTGGCAGGTCCAGCCATAACTCTCTTCCCATCAGCCTCGTATCCACAGTCACAGCCTTGCCATCTGCAGCCTCTGCTGTCCCCCAGACCTGTCACTGGCCCCAAGTGCAGTCCCAGAGTCTGCACTTGAAATCACCCAACACTGCCTTACCCACCCAAAGAGGCTTTCTACTTTCAGCTGGGCTGACGGGCTAATGGGAGTTTTGGAGTGGAGAATGAGGACAAGGGGATTAGGGTGGGTGGGAAGGGTGCCACCGAGTTAGTCACAGGCCAAAGGCCCAGCAGGAACGTGATAAGGATTGGGGCTGGGACCCTAGGCCCAGCTCAGCTGTTGGGCTCCACCAGCCTCTTATTGTTGCTCATGCGCCCTTGGCCATGCTTGGTCTCTGACCTTCTTGCCTCCCACTTCCAGACTGTGCCTGGATTTTCCATGTGTTCCCTCCTCTGGACCCTTCCCTCTCCTCCCCAGTGCCCTCACTCCTGGCTTGCTGGCAGAGGGCTGATTATTCTGCCACCCCCAGAGTTGCGTCCCTGTACCTTGTCTATCCCCATCACTCTGGCCAGGACAGCCCCCGCAGTCTGCAGTGTGAATTGTTCCCACACTCTGAGCCTAGTGAGAACTGGATTCAAGATGGGGTACACAGTGTAGGAGCTGAGCGAGGGGGGGGGTCAAAACGCGGAACCCTCCCTGTGTGCTCACCTCAGCCACACATGCTAACGCAACATTTTGTCTATCACTCCAGATGTATGGCCGGTACACTCAGGAACTTGGGGCCTTTGCCAAAGAGGAAGCTGCTCGGATTCGCCTGGGAGGGCCTGAGCCCTGGAAAGGGTCCCCTTCTGCCCGGGCTCCCCCAGAGCTCCTGGAATATGGACAGAGCCGATGTGCCAGATGCCGCAGTGAGACCTGGATTGGGGCAGGGCCCTGGCTGTTGTATACTGGGGGAGGCAGAGACCATTAGAGCTGCCCGTGGGGGATGGGGAGTCACAGAAGAATAAGAGCTTCTCTATGGATCTTCCCTTCTCTGCCTCCAGTTTGTTCTGTACGCTGCCACAAGTTCCTAGTGTCCAGGGTTGGTGAAGACTGGATCTTCCTGGTCCTGTTGGGGCTCCTCATGGCATTGGTCAGTTGGGCCATGGACTATGCCATCGCTGTCTGTCTACAGGGTGAGGGCAAAGGCTGGAAGGGCCAACCCGTTTCCTCCATGCTACAGTTCTTTAAGTCACTTGGCTACTGGCCGCTTCCTCTGGCCAGGCTGACTGCCCATCTGCAGGCATAGTTACTGCCACTTGCATAGGCCACACCTTCTTGCCTGCCCTCCAACTGCCTTATCTATGATTGGCTTTGTCCCAGTGAATGCCTTCTACGGCCTTTCTGTCTCTCTGTGCCCCAGCTCTGTACGCTTGTCATATCAGTGTGTCCAAGTGGCAGGCAAGGTGTGGATATGTGCACCAGAAGTCCAGCAAGCATGTCCTGTGCCCACAGCTCAGCAATGGATGTCCCGGGGCTTAAACACCAACATCTTACTCCAGTACCTGGCTTGGGTTACCTACCCTGTCGTCCTCATCACTTTCTCTGCTGGATTCACCCAGATCCTGGCCCCACAGGCTGTCGGTAGGATAGGAGGGGTTGAGGGAGGCTCAAGCTTCCTGAATGGAGTGTGTCTGACAGCTTCCCTGGGTATGTACCTCTACAGGATCGGGCATCCCGGAGATGAAAACCATCCTTCGGGGAGTGGTGCTAAAAGAATACCTCACACTCAAGACCTTTGTAGCTAAGGTCATTGGGCTCACCTGTGCCCTGGGCAGCGGGATGCCCCTTGGCAAAGAGGTAATTGCAGGTTGGGGAATGAAGGAGCCCCTCCCATTAGAAGAAAAGGCCAGGCAAGGTCTGGAAGGCCCCATCCCTACTCACAACCAACCCCTACCTCCAGGGACCCTTTGTGCACATTGCCAGCATGTGTGCTGCCCTCCTCAGCAAGTTCCTCTCCCTCTTTGGGGGTATCTATGAGGTAAGAAGAGAACCTTAAGAACTGGGGGAAGAGGGTATGCTGCTGAGCCCAAACTGACACTGTGCCCCCACCCTTGCCAGAATGAATCCCGCAACACAGAGATGCTGGCTGCTGCATGCGCAGTAGGAGTGGGCTGTTGCTTTGCAGCACCTATCGGAGGTAGGCATGGCTCCAGTTAGCATTGGCCTCTCCTCCTCAACCCCTCTTCTCCTGGGAGTAAGTCCTCCAAAGGCCAGACTCTGGCCTCAAGGGCGATATCCTCTGCCCCTTGCAGGGGTCCTATTCAGCATTGAGGTCACCTCCACCTTCTTCGCTGTTAGGAACTACTGGCGGGGCTTCTTTGCGGCCACCTTCAGTGCCTTCATCTTTCGGGTCTTGGCAGTCTGGAACCGTGACGAAGGTGGGGATAGTGGGGGACGGTGAGGGCATGTAAGCTAATTCAAGTGGGACACAAGTTTACCTGCCACCCTGTACTTCTTCCCTTCAGAAACCATTACTGCTCTCTTCAAAACTCGGTTCCGACTCGACTTCCCCTTTGACCTCCAGGAGCTGCCAGCCTTTGCTGTCATTGGGTAAGGAGCTTGCAGGAGGGTGTGGGATAGCAGGGAGGCTCCCATGAGAAGGCCTCCCCTCTACCCTGGTGCCTCTTTCTTCTCCAGTATTGCTAGTGGCTTCGGGGGAGCCCTCTTTGTCTACCTGAACCGGAAGATTGTCCAGGTGATGCGGAAGCAAAAAACCATCAACCGCTTCCTCATGAGGAAGTACGTTGGCCACACTTTTCCATGCTGTTCTGGGTTGTCTAAGGGCCACGTGGCCAGAGGGGGACGCATTGGGGGTTTGAAGTAGCGGCCAGTCAAAACCAGGCACTTGAGCCAGGTGCCATGCCATGCCCTCCAGAGGCTGAGGCAGCCATGCCTACAGTGTGACGCTAGGTCTCTTATATGAGAAAGTAAAAGGCAGCTATGCTTGGGAAATCAGCTAATGTTTTCATGCTGAGGCTATGACCTATACTCCTGGGAGCCCCCTGGGATCTGTTACTTTCGAACTTTAGTCAGGGGCAGGGACACTTGGGATAAGAGGCCAAGGTTTTCAGGCCTGGTGCAGATAGCAGGCAGGGTTTGTGCCTCAGTTTACCCCATGACTGGTGTGGGTGGACATTTTTTATCTCAGAACACAGCTCTTTGTGTCACGAGCCTGAGAACTGGGCATGGGAAGGCGTGTGGGATGCACATGCTGCGCTCTTCAGAGCTTCCTTTACGCCACCTTCGCTTTGGAGACAGGGTCTCACTGTGTAGCCCAGGCTGGCCGCCTGCCTCTGCCTCTGCCTCTGCCTCTGCCTCTGCCTCTGCCTCTGCCTCCCAGTGCTGGGATCAAAGGCGTGGGCTACCACACTCAGCTCACATGGCTCTCACTTAAGTCACCATTAAGGGTAGATGGTGGCAGCAGCTTCTTTAAGCCTTCATACCATTCCCACTTCAGCTGGGCTTTTGAGAGCCCAGGTGGTCCCAGATCAGGCTTCTCTAAGAAAGTGTTAGAGATGGCTTTGCTGTTGCTTCCTCCTATGGGCTCAGGGAAGGACCCCTCTACTCCTAGCTCTTACAGTAATCTCAGTCCACAATCACCCTTGGAGCTGCCGCTTCAAACACAGTAAAAAGGACTTACTCTTTGGGGGGCGGGGGGAGGGGCTGAAGAGATGGCTCAGTGGTTAAGAGCTCTGGCTGCTCTTCCAGAAGACCTGAGTTCAGCATTCCACCACCCACATGGTGGCTCACAATGCCCTCTGCAGAACACTGCATAATTAATTAATCTTTTTTTTTTTCTAAATAAAAGGATTTACTCTTAGGCACTGTGCCTAGATATATAAGCCCTGCTCTGATCTTGGTCCTGAGGTGTGCAAGAGCACCTGGCCTATGATCAGTCCGTGGGAGGTGTGACTTTTGTCTGATGCTGTCAAAACTCCATCTCTAGACGGCTGCTCTTCCCGGCACTAGTGACCTTGCTCATCTCCACTCTGACCTTCCCTCCTGGCTTTGGACAGTTCATGGCTGGACAGGTAGCCCTTAGTAGAAGTGTGACTCCCCCCACCCCACCCACTCACCCAAATGCATTCCTTTCCAAAGCCTGTTGGTACTGCTTGCTCCCATGGACTCCTATGACATTCTTCCTGGGGTCCTGTGTCCCAGCCTAAAGAACTCTGTTCATTCTAGCTCTCACAGAAAGAGACCCTAGTCACTCTGTTCGACAACCGGACATGGGTCCGCCAGGGCCTAGTAGAGGATCTACAACTACCCAGCACTTCACAGGCCTGGAATCCGCCACGTGCCAATGTCTTTCTCACTCTGGTCATCTTCATTCTTATGAAGGTGAGACTCCTTCCATGGCTTTATACCACTTTTGGTTTCCAGGCCCCTGGGAACATGCGCTATCCCAAGCACTTACCATGCATTCAAAATACTGTGAGGAAGGGACCCTTAACCCTGGTTTTAAACATGGTGAGGCAAAACACAGAGAAGAAACTGCCAACGCAGTTAGTTGGGTGAGAGGAATTGAACCAGACTCTTCTAGATCTAGAGTTCTTTCTTTTCCCTTCATCTCTGGGGACGCTGGGCTAGCTGGGAAGATTGTGCATGGTAGATGGGCAAGCCGGGCTTCCCTGAGGCCTCTGTTTTGAACCCATCCTGCCTACAGTTCTGGATGTCCGCACTGGCCACCACCATCCCAGTGCCCTGTGGGGCCTTCATGCCTGTCTTTGTCATTGGTGAGTCTGCAGCTGCCTGCCTTCCAGCCTGTGCCCTTCATACCCTCTGGCTATCTATCCCTGTAGATCCCTCCTCTGCCTAAGACTGGGTTTTGGTTCAACTCTAGCCCAAACCCCCATTCCCATGGGACTGCCCTATGTACTAAGTGACCCACTGGCCCCTCCCCCACCTTCTGACCCTCTCTCTTCCTAGTGTTCCCCCACTACCTCTTTCTCTTCCTAAAACCCTCCCTGAAGGAGCAGCATTTGGGCGGCTGGTGGGTGAAAGCATGGCTGCCTGGTTCCCAGATGGGATTCACACAGATAGCAGTACCTACCGGATTGTACCTGGAGGCTATGCCGTGGTTGGTGAGCACCCAGTTCTGTTTGCTTTGTGGTGCTGGGGACCAAACCCAGGGCGTTGCACAAGCTGTGATGTATTTACAGTACCAGCAGTGCCCCAAGTCTTTATCTGCAGTGGGAGGCCCCTGGGCCAGCCAGACTCTGAGGCTCTGGTGCCCCCTGCTGGCAGAGCCATAGGCCCAGGCACTGTATGGTGCCACCCTGAGGGCCTGGGGGATTCTAAGCAACCCAATCCTGACCCCGGGAAGGGAAAAAGTGTCTTGGGGAGTGAGCACCCTGAGGAGACTGAGCATGGCTGTTCCCAGGGGCAGCTGCACTTGCAGGAGCAGTGACACACACAGTGTCCACAGCTGTTATCGTCTTCGAGCTCACCGGCCAGATTGCCCACATCCTACCTGTCATGATTGCTGTCATCCTGGCTAATGCTGTTGCCCAGAGCCTGCAGCCCTCCCTCTATGACAGCATCATCCGCATCAAGAAGCTGCCCTACCTGCCTGAGCTGGGCTGGGGCCGCCACCAGTATGAAGGGCCCAGTGCAAAGAGGGTGGGAGTGAGGGGTAGGCCTCCCAGGACCCTTCAGTCCCACCTCCAGCAAGGTCCCGAGGGTGGAGAATGCTATCTGCCCTGGGTCCTCCACTCCTGTCCCCTATGGTTCTCCAGCCTAAGGCGTGACACTGGGATGGCGGTACCCTGGCCAGTTTTGCATGTTGAGCACGAACTGAATGCCCAACTCTATCCCTAGGCAGTACCGGGTGCGTGTAGAGGACATCATGGTACGGGATGTGCCCCATGTAGCCCTCAACTGCACTTTCCGGGACCTGCGATTGGCACTGCACAGAACCAAGGGCCGTATGCTGGCTCTAGTGGAGTCCCCTGGTGAGGCCAAGTGGGGTCCCAGGTGTTATGAGCATCTCCCAGGGCTTCAGCTCAGAAAGGGTTAGGGAGCCCAGAACCAGTCACCTCCTTGTATATAGGTCAACACTTGGCAAGCAGGGTTTTCCTTTAGGTGTGTAGTGTGTGTCCAGGGTCCCAGCTTGGGTGTGGGAAGAGGGCCACAAGTAGGAGCTCACTCCCCGTCCCTGAGCCTCCTCCCTTGTTCTATCTAGAGTCCATGATCCTGCTGGGCTCCATCGAACGCTCACAGGTAGTAACACTACTGGGGGCCCAGCTGAGCCCAGCACGACGGCGGCAGCACATGCAAAGGCTAAGAAAAGCCCAGATGTCTCCACCATCAGATCAGGAGAGCACCCCCAGTGCCGAGCCGTCCATCCGCTTCCAGGTAAGGAAAAGTGCTGCAGAACCTCACATAACTTCTGAAGCATCATGTCGGAGGTTCTGAGCCACAATCTCCCAGCCCCTTCCTGTCTGTGCAGGTGAACACAGAGGACTCGGCCTTCTCTGGACCCCATGGGCAGACTCACAAGCCCCTGAAACCTGCTCTAAAGAGAGGGCCCAGCAACTCCACAAGCCTGCAGGAAAGCACCACAGGTAACCCTTTTCAGGGCCGGCTACCTGGGTGGACAAGGCGGAGTTGGAAAAGCCTCTCCCCTTGCCCTCTGCGCCTTACCCCTACCCAGCTTGCCCCCTCTGAACACAGGCAACATGGAGTCAGCGGGCATTGCCCTCAGAAGCCTCTTCTGTGGCAGTCCGCCTCTGGAGGCTACTTCAGAGGTGAGTAGCCTGGATACTCCCCTCCTGCCTGTCCAGTTTCCTGTCTGACTCTCCCGCTCTGCCTGCCTCCTACACTCCTGTCAGCTCTGCCCCTGCGGTGTACCCGTCTTCCTGGGTTCCGATCCCCCCTTCACACCCCTCTCCCCATAACCTCAATTCCTCTCTGCTTTGGCTCTGACAAAGTTGGAAAAGTCGGAATCCTGTGACAAGCGCAAGCTGAAGCGGGTCAGAATCTCCCTGGCGGTATGTGTGCCCTCTGCGGCTGCTCTGCAGCTCAAGACCACGGGGGCTGAGGGGCAAGGGGGGGGGTTGTAGTTATGTTCTAGGTAGGACAAACATCTTAGAGCTAGGGGTACATCCACCTCCCTTCCTGCCTTCCTCCTAGAGTGACTCAGACCTGGAAGGGGAGATGAGCCCTGAGGAGGTGAGATGCCATTGCGCTCTAGACTGTTTCTACCTGGGTGGGTTGTCATCTTGGGTAACGGATCACGGGGAGGAAAATGGCAAAACCACCTTCAAAGAGATAGGAGAGCAGCTTCAGGCTCCCTCTCTCTGTTCATCAGTCTCTCACTCTCAGATCTTAGAGTGGGAAGAGCAGCAACTAGATGAGCCTGTCAACTTCAGCGACTGCAAAATCGATCCTGCGCCCTTCCAGCTAGTGGAGCGGACTTCTTTGCACAAGGTAGGACAGGGTAGGTCTGGACTCATGTGATAGTGTAGGAGGAAGGCATGAGAGATGGTATGTTTGATGCTGTTTTTTAAAACATACAGCTTTAGGCCATGGGAGCCTTCAAGCCAGGACTCTCTAGCCTTGTCCTACTCTGTGGTAGAACCAGGCATCAATTTTCCTCTGCTCAAACTTAGCCCAGAGAATTCTGCACCAAAGCAGCAACAAAAACACAGCTTGAACTGGGTGGAAGCCAGAAGGCCAGGCCAGGGTCAGAGCTAGGCAGGAGGCTTCCAGAGCCCAGCAAGGCTGATACACACCCATGCTGGAAAAAAAAAAGGGGGGGGGGAGGGTAGAGTAGGTGGGTGAGAAACAGGCCAGATAAGAAAATCTAATAATGAAGCTAACCAACAGTCAAGGAGGATGAACTGACTACAGCTAAGAGATAAACAAAGATGGGAGACACCAGTAGGGACCTTGGAATGTCAGACCCCTGAGAGTCTAACTTCAAGCAAGTGGAAGGGAATCTGGTAGAGGAGACTCAGAAAAACAGCTCGCCAGAGAAGCAGTAGGAAGAGACAGAATTCATATGGATGGAGGTAGGTGGCATACACAAGGAAGGCAGGGGTTCCCGAAGGTGGGGTAGCCGGCACTGCTGGGTACCTGAACTCTGCCGTGTAAAGGCAGGGAATATAGGCTACCCAGCCAAGGGGTATTTTAATCACACTTAATGTGTGAGCCTCCATTGGCAGGCACAGACAAAATAATAGGTATGGGTCAATGGTCCCAAGGCTTCCGCTTGGGTGGCTAGCTTAGATACAAACTGTTGCTAAAAAGTCAGCATAGCACATACAAGCAGAGGCCATGATAGAAAGAAGACAAAAGAAGAACAAAACAAGGCTGGAGAGATGGCTCAGAGGCGAAGAGCTTTGGCTGCTCTTCCAGAGGACCAGAGTTCAATTTCCAGCACCCACATGGTGGCTCACAACTATCTGTAATGAGATCTGGTTCCCTCTTCTGATGTACAGGAGTACATGCTGACAGAACACTGTATATACAATAAATCTTTAAAAGAAAAAACAGCAAGGATAAAAGAACTTAGGACCTTTTAGATAAAGATCAAGTGAGTGAGAAACTGCAGTACTGTGGCGGAACAGAGCCTCCAGAAAAAGCTGCACCTAACCCCTTTCTCCCTGGACCTCTACAGCATTCCCAGTCACCAGCATCTTTTTCTTTTCCTTTTTTTGAGACAGGATCTCATATATCCCAAGTAGGCCTTGAACTCATGACAGTCTGCCTGCCTTGGTCTCTGGAGATTTCAGGCAAACACCATCATCCCCAGCTATGATTCCCTTGGTTTTCTGTCACATATAATAGTGGTGATAAGAACACTGGAGTGCTCTGAGTGCTTGTTATGTGCCAGGGACCATGCTAAGATCTTCACACATGTAATTTAATTCTCACAACCACATTAGCTGATGGATATTGTGACATTCCAATTTTTATAGAAGAGGAAATTGCCCAAAGTCACACATGTAGGAAGTAGCAGAGCTGGGCCTAGACCAGAGACAATCCAACCCAAAAGCCTGTCAGAACCATTCTAAAACAGAGAAACTAAGTCATGCAGTGAGAAAATCATTTGCCTGCTTCAGTTTAGCAGAGTCAGACCCAGGACCCAGATCTGGCCCTGCTCTCAATTCTTTCAGAAGGCCACGCTGTCCTTTTCCCTGTCAGTTCAGTCCACTGTTCCCAGGCCCAAGAAATGTGGGCCCTCCAATGGGCTCCCTGGTGTCCAATTAAATTAAAATGAAAGAACAAAGTAGGTGTTTGTTACAAACTTAAACTATCACAGGAAGGGGAGAAGCCGCTGAGGAACCGCTAACAAAAGTACAAAGAACTAGAATGATAAAAGATTAGAATTCTAGAGATTAGAGTCTACATTAGAATCTACTTATTAAAGCAGTAAGCAGTAACCCACTTAAGTCCAGGAGGGGTACTTTCAGAGGGTGAGAATCCAGCAGACTATTTAGGAACCTCAAAGTGGCAGCTAGCTGCAGTGGGTAGAGATGAGGAGGCCAAAGTGACAGCAAGACTGGCTAAACCAAATCCTCTCCCCCAGCTGCTTACAAACTTGGCTGTAGAAGTTAAGCAAGCTGCCTAGCCTGTCTGGATTTCCTTATCTATAAAGTAGGGGTGACATAAACTGAGTATGGTGGTGTATGCCTGTAATGCTGTCACTTAGGAGAGGATCAAATGGTCAAAGTCATCTGTGAACTACATAGCAAATTCAAGATCATCCTGAGATGTGTGAGACCTTACTTCAAAAAACAGAAGTTGGCTGGACAGCAGTGGCACCCTCCTTTAATCCCAGCACTCAGAAGGCAGAAGCAGGCAGATCTACAAAGTGAGTTCCAGGAACAAGGAAGAAGGGAGGGGAGGAGAAAGAGGAGGATGGGGGAGAAGACATGTAAGCTGAGCACAGCAGAACTGCAGGATGGCAAACCAGTCTGGGTTGACTTAAGGGGTCTCATGGACCACTCTAGGGAAAGCTCATCCTGCTGTTGTCTCAGCTCTGGTGAGGATAGCCAGGCAGCACTAGGGAGAATGTCCCAGAAGTAGAGCAGTAAGCTTGGCAACTGCCAGGCACAAGTTGTTCACAGGCCTATAAAAGCACATTGCCTGCTAGGACACTGTGATTGAGAGTGAGCAGGAAAAGAAGGTTCAAGGCAACTGTTTAATAGGCTCCTTGGGGGGTAAGATGGATGATATGACCAAAAACTAAGAGGTTAAAATAATATACCCTTATAGTAAAGATGTCCCCCTGGGGAAGACAGGGAAATTAAGGTTATTTTGTAGCATGTAGGGTTCAAGTTATATAACAAGAGATTGCTACCTACATGATAATTACAGGTATTGAAGAAACATGAACATGACTTCTTCAAAAAATGAGTTTTTTGGTTTGTGGGGTTTTTTGTTTGTGTTTGTTGTTTCAGTGTTTGTTTTTTAAAACATTTATGTAAACAACATTCCCATGTGTGCCTGCAGGCCAGAAGGCAGCACCAGATCTCATTATGGATGGCTGTGAGCCACCATGTGGTTGCTGGGAATTGAACTCTTAACCTCTGAGCCATCTCTCCAGCCCCCTTGGTTTTGTTTTTCCAAGACAGCATTTCTCTGTGCAACTCTGGCTGAAACTCACTCTATAGACCAGGCTGGCCTTGGAACACAGATCTGCCTGCCTCTGCCTCCTGAGTGATGGGATTAAAGGCATGTGCCACCACTGAATTTTTATGATGGGTGTGGTGTATCTGTAATCTAATACTTAGCCAGGGCTAAGTAGTGAGACTTTAAAAAAAAAAAAAAAAAGTAAAATAAGACTGAATTATAGTTCAGTAAGAGACTTACCCAGCATGGATGGCACTCTGCCTTTGGTCCCCAGAGCCACCAAACACTGAGACTTTCTTCTTTATAAGTGTGGCCTTGACCCAGATGGAGAAAATTGGGGAAATTCTGTAAGCCCTTTCCATAATTTAGTCTAAGAAAATATGTAAGACCTTAGGTAGTCAGGAAGCTGTCAGTGCTATACGTCTTGATTCACCTGTTATGCCAAGAGGCTCACAAGTACACTCAGAAGAGTAGATAACAATTCCAGGAAGTGCTGAGAGGTGCTTTCAAGACAGCAAATGCAAACTGCTGATAATGTGAAGGCGGCAGCCACATCTGACAGCTGGGAAGCAACAATGTGAGCAGCCTGGAGGCTGTGGGTTCTAAGCTATGGGCGCTGGAACACTCTCATGCCATCTCCCTCCAGCAGTGCTCCCATTATAACTCCCCATGTGCTCCACACACCCCCACTGGCCCCTTTGTCAAGTGTAGTGTTTCCTCTCCCTGCTCTGCAGACGCACACCATCTTCTCACTGCTGGGAGTGGACCATGCTTATGTCACCAGCATCGGCAGGCTCATTGGGATTGTGACCCTAAAGGAGGTGAGGTGACAGGGCCAAAGCCACTTCCACAGGAAACATGCTGGGGAGGGGTCTGAAGAGGGAGCAGACACCTGACTCTCTTACCTTTCCAGCTCCGGAAAGCTATTGAGGGCTCTGTCACAGCACAGGGTGTAAAAGTCAGGCCACCCCTCGCCAGTTTCCGGGATAGTGCCACCAGCAGTAGTGACACAGAGACCACTGAAGTGCATGCTCTCTGGGGGCCTCGATCCCGCCATGGCCTCCCACGAGAGGGCAGTCCTTCGGACAGTGATGACAAGAGCCAGTAAACCTCTCACTGGCTTGCCTGTATTCCTTCTGCAAGCGGCAGCAACCAGAAGCTGGAACCCAAGTCCACTCTAGCTGTGTGCCCTCCACCTCCAGCGATCCTATCTGGAATGTAACTCAACACCTCCCTGCTGGAGGACCAGCAATGCCCGGGGCAGGATGAGGTGGGGTCGTGTGGCCCTTGCCCACTCTTTGAGTAAAGGGCAGAATTAAAATGGATTTATACTGGAACCTCCAATGACAAGATGTATATAGAAATTTACAAAGATTTTTATATTAATTTAATAAAACAGTAGAATAAAGTAAACACCTAATTAGCCACTCATGTATAGAACACTTGTGCTATTGGCTCTTGTTTTCATCTTGGATCTTCTTACCTGCCCAAGCCTGTGGCACTCATTCCACAGCCACCTACGGACCCCAGTGTCCCAGAAAACTAGGATCTGCCAGGGGCCTCCACTGCCTGATCAGCAACACCTTGCCTGAGACGGGGTCCCCTAACACTGGCTGCAGCCTTCTATTCAGCCAAGAAAAGCACACCCTCTTTCCCAAGGATAGCCACGCCCTCATGACTGTCCATTCATTGGTACAAACCTTCTGCTCCCCTTGTGGTCCCGTGAAAGATCATGGCACTCCCAGCTCTGTAACAACCAGAGCCAACCCCTTTTCCAGTCCTACCCTACTGAGAACTCTGTATGTGCCCACAGACCTTGCCATGCTGGGAAAGGGCCATGGTCCAGGGGAGGGAGGGGCAGGGAAGGAGGGGACACACCCTTTCATCATTCCAGTGCCTCCCAGAGAAGATCGGCTCAAAGAACAGACCAGAAACCCCCTGTCTTCAGGGAAAAAAGGTTTAGAGACAACGGAGAGGTGAAGCACACAGCAGAGCCCAGCAGGGCGAGGGGCCCTCCGGGATGGCTCAGTCTGTAGACTCCCGGAGGGCGGGAGCCGGCCCACAGGTGGAGGTGGTTCAATCAAGCACTGCACGTGGACTTGGGTGAACAGAGAAGCAGAGAAGGGGCACAGGGAAGGGTGGAGGTGTTGGCCAGGGTTCCTCCATTCCCACCCTCCCAGCCCAGCCACAATCCCTTCAGGTTCACATCCCAGAAGGAAATGTGGCATTTTGGATTCAAGAAACATGAACGTCACTGTCTGCCACAGCTGTAGCCATGCCCCAGGGGTCCCGGGCAAACCCCGGCAAACCCCAAGAGTGGAAGCAGTACATGCGCCCCTAGTCTGGCCCCTGCCTCCTCTCCAAACACTTTCATGCAAAACACACAATGGAGAAGTGAGTGCTCCCAGAGGCCCTCGGAGCTCCAGAGCCCACATTTTGGCCACAGAGACTCTGCCCCGGGCAGCAGCCAGGGGAGACATGCCACCACCAGGCATGTCTGGATCACTGGTCCTCAGGTTCCACCTCGTCCTCATCTAAGGATACGACCCCAGAAGAGGCCACATCAGAGACTTGCTGCTGCCTCTCCCAGCTGCCTGTGGGTAGTGGGCAGAGCAGCGGGCAGTCCTTGCAAGAATCAGGCTCCTCCTCAGTAGGGGAAAGGCAGGATTCCGTGAGTGGTGAATTGTAAAGTGAGTCCTGGGCCTCCAGCGGACCCAGGCTGCGGAAGGCACTTTCCCGGCTCGGGGGCAGTCTGGCAAGGAGCAGCTCTTCACCCAACATCTGGGAGGTCATCCTGGCTGGGGAGCCCAGCAACCCATCCTCCAGGCTGCACAGACTAGAGCACAGGGTATCTGGGGACACGGTCTGGGAATAGTCGCTCTCTGGCTCCACAGAACCCTGGCGCACAGGCCGGGAGAACCGACGACCTGCGAAGAGGTCCTGGAGGTGGGACCCCAGAGGCCCAGCCAAGTCTGTGAAGGGAAGAAAAAAACAGCTTTGCTGATCTCATTTCAGTTGGTCAATACGAAACCCACATGACCACAGACCTCCCACCCACGTCCACCTTTATCATAGCTGAGGGGGCAGGGGGAGCTGGATAGCCTGAACAAGTCTTAATTTTTGCTGCCTTAGTGGTGGATTAGAAATTCTAATAGTATTTACTTCATAGTGTCAGAACAAGAGTTTGGAACAGAGGAGGCAGGCAACAAATGCAGCCCCACTGTACGGCCACACAGGCTGCTCATTACTCAAAGCACTGAGGCTGGCTTGCCCATACTGCCCATTAAGTAGGACATCCTAAGCATTGGACTGTGCCCACCAGAAAAAGCTACGCATATTTAAAATTTTGCTCAAAGATTCCACACACACTTTCAAGGTTAGCCTGGGCTACATACTAAGTAGCCTGAGCTATAGCGAGGCCCCTTCTCAAAAACAAAACAAAATTTTAAGGAGGACAAAAAAGAATCAGAAAATACTGGTGGTTGAGAGTTCCACCCTGGCCTTAGCATTCAAATCGGCCCCCTGCGGACCACAGCAGCAGCTTCTTGCCAGCTTTCATGCAGGTTTGGCCTTGAAAACCTTGTTAATTATCTAGAGGAGTAGGAACTAATAGGTGATCTTCAAATGTAAAGGGTTGGGGGCTGGGGTCCTGTGAGGCCAGCACCAGAAGCTGCAGCAAAGCTGGCCACATCGTCCAAGGAATGGCAGATGAAAGGGGAAGCAGAGCACAGCTGCACAGCCTCCAGGGTTGCAAGCATTGGCCCAAAGCAAGACCCACAGGCTGGAATACAAAGATGCTGAGCTGAAGCCAGAATCCTGCAGAGGATTCCAGACCCAGCATGCCTTCCTGTTTGCTTGGGATCACTGCCCTGGGAGGTGCTGAGCACTGTACTCATCTGTCCTGCCACAGCCAACCAAAGCCTCCTCAAAGACAGAAGGGCAAGGGTTCCACAGATCCTTCTGGAATAGGACTGAACTACTGGGTTTGTTTCTTTATTCTGAGAACTTGCAAGGCCCACTACACATAGCAGGAGAAGAGAGCTAGTTCAGCACCTACAGAAGAGACTCAGCTGTTCCATTCCCAGCTGCTGGTTCCCCACCCAGTGTCCTTGAGATGGCAAGGTCAGTTTAGGTACTCTGTTTCCTCCTATTCGGAAGGCTACGGTGCTCTGGGAGGCTCAGAGTGAATCGCCACACCTACCAGGCAGCACCAGCACAAACTGTTCCTCACCTGTGTCGGTTCCCCCAGTAAAGTCCTCATCATAGGAGTCATCAGTGGAGTCATCACCATCCACTGAGGACCATGCTCGGAGCTTAGCTTCTGCAATCGCAAACTGCTCGGCAACTCCTATCAGAGAGACACAGCATTCACTGCCATGGGAGCTGAGCTAAGACTAAGGCTTGGTTTGCAGACAGGAGATGTCCCTGGGGTCTCTGGGCAGAGAGAGGCATGTGGGAAAACTCCAGCCCCCCTGCCAGATCCAGTGAGATCAGAGGCAGCAACTCTAGGGCAAATCTCCAGGGCTAATTTCCTTTCTGGTACCCACCTGCTGCAAAGCGAGCCTCTTGTTCACCTTCACTGAGGTCTGAATAGGAGGAAAAGGCTGATTCCAAAGCCGCGGGTGAGTCACTGGGCTTGCTCCAGCCCTTCCATTCGATGAGGTGGGCCACACGGCCCTGGGCCATGGCTGTGGGTTTGGTCACGTGGTCCTTCACCACCTGGGAAATACCTGGAGGTGGGAAAGAGAAGTTGAATTAAGGGAAAGGACTAGGGAATGGTTAGCAGAGAAGGCAGAGAGAGTGTCTTTACATGTCCTTAGGGTAGGAAGAAGGGCTAGAAAGAATCTCTCCCCCCCCCCTCTCTCTCCCCCTGAGATAGGGTTTCTTTGTGTAGCCCTGGCTGCCCTGGAACTCACTCTGTAAACTAGGCTGGTTTCAGACTCAGAGATCTGCCTGCCTCTGCTTCCCAAATGCTGAGATTAATGGCTTGTGCCACCACTGCCCAGCTGGGCTAGAATTGATTTGCAAAAACTCAGAAAATGTCCACAGGAAATAGTTACACAGGAATCGGTCCCACAAAGACATGAGGGAAGGAAGGAAGGAAGGAAGGAAGGAAGGAAGGAAGGAAGGAAGGAAGGAAGGAAGGAAGGAAGGAAGGAGGACAACGTGGGCAGAGGAACAGAAGTAGGATCCATACCATGCAGGGAAGATCTGGCCAGTGCAGCGATCTCCTGGATGGTTAGGGCTCTCCGGGACTTGGGCAGCATCGCGACTGTGTCTCCAACATTCACCTTGAGCAACACCATCAGAAGGTCAGTGCCCCTCCGACAGAAATGACCTTCTTTCCAACATGCTCCTGCCTAATCCAAGCTATCAGTGTGGGCCGGGAGAATGCCAGGGTGGCACATATGCCTTAGAGGCTACTGGCATGCAGAAGAGGCTATGAAGCGGGAGTCCACGGGCTGCACTTCCAGGAAGGGACAGAGACTCAGGCCCAAGGGAGGCTATGGCTGAGCCCCCACATTCCCAGCTCCCAGCAGGGAAGGAGACAGCTGAAGAAGTGAAGAATCATGGAGCCTCTGGAGACAGAGAAAGGCCAGGAGGCAGTGGCCATGCCTTTAATTCCAACTCTCGGGCAGAGGCAGATGGATCTGTGAGTCTGAGACCAGACTGGTCTACAGAGCTAGTTCTAGGACAGCCAGGGCTACCCAAAGAAACCCTGTCCAGGAAAAAAAAAAAGACAGGGGAGGAAGGAGGAGGAGAGCTAAGGCAAAGGCAGGGAAGGGAAGAAGGAAGAAGGAAGGAAGGAAGGAAGGAAGGAAGGACAGCTGAGGCAAAGACTTCCTCAGGTTCTGTCCTCTGACATTAGATATATGTCCCAGCTCTTTTTGGGCTGCCTACCAGAACCACACATCAGCATAACCAAAGCTAAACCAAGCATTCTCTTCCTTGCATGTGGCTTCACTTTCCAGCTTCCCCTTTATCAACTGCTGTTCTCCATTTCCCTGGGGTCCCTATCTCAGGGTTACCATCCGCTCTCTCCTTCTTAAGCTTTGCCTGCATGTATCTGATCTTAAAACCTAGTGAGGGGCCAGGGTGTGGCTCAGCTGGTACAGCTCTTGCCTACCATTCTGGAAGCATTGTGTTTGATCCCTAGCATCTGGTATCTGGTATACAATGCCGGCACCTGGGAGGTGAAGGCCAGAGGATCAGAAGTCATCCTTGCCTACCTAGCAAATTGAGGCCAGCCCGAGCTATGTAAGACCCTTTCTCCACCAACAAACAACTATTGTTGCCAACAACCAAGAATCTTTATTGATTATACCTCCAAACCTTCCCTGACCCCATACCTGTCTTTTCTGTTCCCACTGCCACCTCCCTTAAGCCCTCGGTGCCCCTCCCCAGGTCAGGTTAACACAGGTCATCAGTCCCTAACCTTCCAGACTACTTTCTCGGCCCAGATGGCTGTGTATATAATCTTTTTTGTTCTTTCATGTTCCAGAACTTTCCATAGCTGGCCTTTCCAACTTTGCAGTTTTGACTGAAATATCACCCCTTCCAGAGGAGCTTTCTTAGCTACTCAAACGGTGGTCTGCCCTCTCACTGCAATCTCCAGTTATCCACTATGTCCTATCAATGTACCATTAATGGAGCCAGCTTGACAGCTGTAAATATGGCTTCCTCTGTTGGTCTTTATCTCTTTGAGGAATTGAGTCTGTTATGATCACTGCTACAACCCACTGTTTGAACAGTACCTGGTAACAAGTAAATGTACTGGCTGAATGAACAAGACAAGGTATAAATGTACAGTTTCCCAAGAACAAAGTGAACCAAAATGTCATTTCCAATTTTGTACAATGATGCATATACATGAAAATGTCGCAATGAAAACCATTATTTTGACCAGGCAGTGGTGGTGCACCCCTTTAGTCTCAGCACTCGGGAGGCAGAGACAGGTGAAATCTCTGTGATTTCGAGGCCAGCCTGCTCTACAGAATGAGTTACAGGACATCCAGTACTGTTTCACAGAGAAACCCCATCTTGAAGAACAGCCCCCCAAAAGAAAACCATTACTTTGTATGCTAACTAAAACTTAATCTTAAAAATTGGCTGTGAGCCAGGCGTTGGTGGCACACACCTTTAATCCCAGCGCTCAGGAGGCAGAGGCTGGATCTCTGTGAGTTCGAGGCCAACTTGGTCTACAGAGCTAGTTTCAGGACAGGCTCCAAATCAATACAGAGAAACCCTGTCTTGAAAAACCAAAATTAATTAATTAATTAAAATAAAAAGTGTGTGTGTGTGTGTGTGTGTGTGTGTGTGTGTGTGTGTGTATTTTAGGAGAAAAAAAAAACTTTTTAGAGAGATGGAGAAATGGTCCGTCGTTAAGAGCATTTGCTGCTCTTACAGAGAACCCAAGTTTGGTTCCTAGCTCCTGTCAGGTAGTTCACAACCTTCTGCTAATCCTGCCCCAGGAGATCTAACTCTAGGCTCCATGGACAAACTCACAAGCAGATGCATACACATAGTTAATGATAACTTTAAAATTTTAAAAAGAAATAATATTGTCTTTTCTAGGCTCTCTCTCTGTTACTCAGGAGTCCATAAAGAGGCCTCTGCCTCTCCCTGAACCTCTTTGAAGTCCAGCACTCATTGCCCCCAATACCATAGGGCTCCCCGACCTTCCCTGTTAACAAGCAGCCGGCCTGCTTCCAGGGAAAGGAAGCAGCTTTTTAGGCCAAGAGGGCCATCCTTGCCTTGTGAAAAAAATGCTCCCTATCATCAAGGCCAAAAGCATTACTTCCCAACAGACTTACTCCCTTCTCTTTGACCCCCCCCCCAAGCACTCTGCTCCATACTGCCTTTGTGTCACTCCCAATGGAGCAGGAGAGGCAGGGTGGGGGTTTAATCCATCTGGGCTCCTAACTCCATCCTGTACCTGACTTAATGCTCCTTGACAAGCCCCAGCAAATGTTTTCCTTGGCTGAACATAATTGATGCACACACCCCCTTCCCAGCATTACCTAATTCTCCTCCATCACGGTTGGTTCCACCTGGTACAAGCAGCCTCCTCCTACCCCTTGACCTCAGGCCCATCAATCCGTCCCTCTCCTTCAGTACCTGGCTGAGAGGGCCTCCAGATTGACGCTGATAGCCCCTGGCTAGGCCTGTGGGAAGGAGAACCTGCCGGGTATTTCCTGGCTCGCTCTCCCTCCCTCTCTCCCTCCCTCCCTTCCTCCCTCCCCTCGCTTCCCCTAGCCGCTGCCATCCATGCAGGGGCGACGCTCCGCGCAGCTGCGGCCCTGGCCCAGAGAAAAGGTGTATATCTCCGTGGCAACCCATCACCATGCAACAGGGTCTCCCGGGATACGGCCTGGGATGCGCTGACGTCAGCACCGAAGGCGCTAGCAAACCAGCCCGCTGGCACCAAGCAGAGTGGAGCAGACCGGCGCGGGGGCGGCCTGCCGGATAGCGCCTCCGCTTGCAGGAAAAAGGATCCGAAGCAGGATGGTGAGGCAGGAACGGGGAGGGGTCACACGAACCCTAAATGTGAACGTCCTGTCCCGTTCCCCGTCCCCCATCTCCCCCACCCCACCCCCACCCCCGCCAAACACAAACATGCACAGAAAAGGCCCAGCACCTCTGGCAAGTCCTGGCTGTCTACAGAAGAAGGACGCGGGGACCGGCTCCAGCCTCGGAGAGTCCGAGCAGATCCCAAAGAAGACAGAGAAAGACCTCGAGGGAGTTCAATCCACTCCACAGCCCAGGCAGGGTCTGAAGCCACTGAGGAGTCAGAGGAAAAAAGTGTTCCATCTGGATCCTCACTTCTACCAAGATTCCCATTTTCATCATGTTGCCATGTCATTTTTTAGTACCCCTCCCCCATCTCAGACAATCTGAGACCCCTTATCCCACATCTCTAATTTGAGGTCCTTTTGTGGCTGCTCATTGAACACATGTTTTGCCATCAAAACATAAGATGAAGTCCAAACCAATTCTGAATCTTCCCCCAGTTTATCAACCCTCGGAAAGTACATGAAATTCTCCCACCAACACTGTCCCCATCTCCTTCCCTTCCGCCTCCTCCCTCCCTTGGTCCATTCCTCTCACGGATGGCAACCGGTCTATCACTCTATTCTTTTCCAACAAACCCGTGGTTATTTAAGTTTTCACCCTTGTAATTTCCTAATAGTCCCAGCCTGTGTCTTCCCAATATCTTCACCACACTGATTTTCCTCTCAGTATCTGGTGTGCCTTCCTCCTCAGTTTCCCATCACCTCCCAGATCACACCCATGGTCTCTAGTCTTACCTCTGCGACTTGTCTGACAAGTCCATCTTCCTCCAGGCCCTTCACGCTGCCACAGAAACATTTTACCCAGCACAGAAATCATAGGCATGCTGGCTGTGTTGATGCCGAGAAGCCAAAGCCTGACTGCTTCAGGCTCAGCTCCCAGTTCTATTCTTGTTTTGGCTCCGGATGCTGAGCCAGTCCCCTCCCCACTTGGAACTTGTGCCTAGTCACATAAGGAGAACACTCCTGCCTGCCTCACAGCTTTGAGGAAGTGGGAGTGCCAGGGGCCTAGCCAAGTTCTCTGGGGGCATACAGAGCGGCATGCAGCTCATCCTTAGCTTACAGTGTCAACTGGACATGGACATAACAACCAACCTTTTAGCTGGAGCAGCCGTCTCTGTCCCTGAGCCTCAGCCAGGTGGTGGTTCCCAGAAATGCTACCAACCAGAAAGAAGACAGGTTACTGGCTATCCTTGACCCCCACGCTGGTACCTAATCAGGGCTCTCAAAGCTAGCCCTGAGGTCAGCCAAACTCTTTCCTGAACTCCAAGCAGACCAGGAAAATCACAGCATTCTGCTACTTCTCAAATTCATACCCCACGAGGTTAATCCTGGGACTACAAATCCCAGAATTCATCAAGAGAAGTACAAATCTCAGCCAGAATTTAGTTGTAAAACATCTCAAATATAAACCACAGGAATGCGTTTTGTGACTGACCACCTGCTTGGAAAGTCTAGGACCCATGCCAAATCCATTCCTTGACATAGAAGCAAGGTAGGCTGGCAAACCTCCGATGCCTAGAGCTAAAGCAGGGCACCCCCCAAGGGTCTACAGGGAAACCAAGAGCCTGATCAGGGGTTAGCTGCTTTAGGGAGACCTGATGGCCTGCTTGAACACTTCTCCCAAGAGTAAGGGTGATGGGGGGGGGAGTGATAGAAATATAATTATCTGTGAGCATGAGAGAGATTATCAATTTGCTCACAGATGCTCCACATGGGGCTTCAGTCCCTTTATTCACCACCTGGTTCTGAAGCCAGCCGGGAACAAGTGTTAGGCAAAGACTCCATGGTAGGGTGGGCTCTTGGCCAGTATTTACAGGCTGACTCCTGAGGATGACAGCACCCACAGCTGGGAGCGGCGGCTTCACAGCAAAGTGCCACTCCTAAGACAGTGAGATGAGAGGTAGGTGTAGGCAGAGAGGAGTATGTAGATACAAGATTAGTTGACAGGAGGCAGAAAGGTGGGGGCCGCAGGTTGCCCAGCAGATCCCAGGCTGTGTGTGCTCCTGCACCACCCTCAGCAGCAGGAATTCAGACGGAACGTGAATATACCACGGAAAAACCCAGCGGAAGGCAGGCCACAGAAATAAGCCAGAGTCGGTTAGCCCCCTCCCGGTTCGCTCATCTGGCCCGACCCGCCTCCCGGGCGCAGGCTCCTCCCTCTCCTTATACCAGCCCCCTCCTCACTGCCCCTACCACCCACGGCCCCACCGGGTAGCTGTGCAGCCCGATTCCCTGTCCATGCTCTGGCCTCCGCCTCTTACCCTGACCGGCTGGGCGCCGAGAGCCAATACAGCCCATGGCAGGGCACCCAGGCACGCTAGCCCGTGTTTGGGACCCGGGCCATCGCCTTGCAGAGGGTCGGGCCGCGGTCACCACCGGGTAGGGGACAGCCTGTGAGAAGGGGAGGGGGTGGGAGCAGCGCGTCTGCTGCCGCTCCCGGGAGAGGGGGAACAGGGCCGGTGACGTAAGCCCGGGGCTGTGCCCATCCAGAACAGGCGGGGCAAGCCTACGTCACAGCCACTCAGTCTAGGTCTTGAAACAGCATGTATCTCCAGTTCACTGCGGTGCCACACTGAAGGGAGAAGCTGCTAGGCCATGGGGTCACAGGACGTCTCCCTTATAGTTTCTATAGCTCTAGGGGCCTCAAAACCAGGGTGCGGATCAATCTGGTAGGTGCAAAAGTCAAGTACTCTATAACACTTATGTCGAATATGTCAAACCAGAAAGCCCTACCCTCCAGAAATACCAATTCCCTGGGACCATTCCCCCCAATCACTGACTGGGAGAGGCAGGTTATCACTGATACAATGCCAAGTCTGGAGAGGAAGACGTCCACCTATCCATACACCTCCATTGGAGCAGATCAGTAAAGAGGCAATGAACTTAATTGAATTCATGTTTAATAATTACAGGCACCGTGCCCCCCCCTTTCCCCTGCCCAGGCAGCAGCAGGGGTGGTGCAGGGGCTGGGGCATATGCCCCCAGCAGCGAGGACGGCAGTCCCAAGAGTGATTTCAGAAAATAAAAAAGGACCCTAGAGGCAGGCGGTAGTGCGCCCCCCACCCCCCCCGCAAAGACACACCAAATTTCAAGACTTTATATATATCTCTGTGCCCCGGGGGGAGGAGAGGGACACTTGGCAGCATCCTGGAGGGGGGGCCCCAGGCAGCCCCAAGCCATCCTGCCTCATCAGCCACTTTATTAGCTCAGACACATCGCACTACAGGCACCCACTGCCACTGCCGCCACTGCCACCGCCGCCCCCCTGCAGTCCAGGCAGCTGGCTGGCTAGGCCATCCACGTGTCCATGGCTCCAAGTCCCCGGCCCCACCCGCCATCAGTTGTGGTCAGACTCCTCCTCCTCAGCCTCTCGAAGCCAATTGAAGAAGGCTGTGACAGATTTTAGGGCCACACCCTTTCCCTGCTGCTCAGCAGGGTCCTTGCTGCTTTCCCAGCTGTAGAAAGCATCTTCCTTGACCACATCCTCATCATACAGAGCATCAAAGAACATCCGAAGCAGGTCTGCAAGACACAAGAGCATCAATTAGGTGGCCAGTCTGTACCCAGAGGTCCCTCCCAAGGACACTAAAGCTATGTCCTGCCCTACCATCCTGGTATTCAGAGTGACCAGGCCTCTGACAGAATGCTAATATCACGACAGAGACTACCAGACTAAGAATTGGGTTACTTGGACATTAGCAATCCTCATAAATAGGCACTGTTACCCTAAATATTTAGGAAGCTAAGGCAGAAAGTTTAGGGCCAGTTCTGGTTATTTAGCAAAACTATCTGAAAAGCAGGGAAAAAATTAGGCCAGGTGTGGTGTACATCTTTAATCCCAGCACTCAGAAGGCAGAAGTGAACAGATTTCTGTGGTTGATGTCAGCCTAGTCTGCACAGTAGTTCTACATAGTGAGACCATGTCTCAGAGAGATAAGGGGAAGGGGGGAAGAATAACATCACATGAGAGATGAACAATGTTAGGCATGGTGGTTCACAACTGTAATCTTGGAGTATAGAGGCAAGAGGTTCAAATGGTAAGACAACTACGTAACTAGTTTGAAGCCAGCCCAGACATCTCAATGGAGACAACAGGCACAGATCCTGACAAACACTTGAACCCTCTGTGGCTTCTAGAGTTCTACACTCTTTATTACTAGAGTTCCTCAGGCACTGCCTCTGACCCGTCTCTAGTCAACACAACACTGTCTATCCCATTCTGTACAAACTACAGCAACTGAATGATGTACAAGGAACTCAAGCCCAGTTCCACAGTGAAATCAGTAATAGCTTACCAACTATGAGAAGTTCAGGCCAAGACAACATCCCTCTGGGCATTCCACCTATCTGTGGGTACAGCTAACCCTTCCCTTATCCCACATGTGTGCTTGAAAACCCATGCACATTCTGAGGACCCTATACAATTGCTTATCTACCTTGCCCCACATATTTAACCCCACTCTTCTCCAACTGAAACAAAAGCCATCTTTCAACTATCCTATAGCTAAACAAGATTTTTATACAATTTTCATTTCTCAGCCAACTATGTCCTTTTCACTTCAGAACTGGACCCCTTCTCTACCAAATACTCAATTTTGCTAAGATCTCAATGTTTTAATCAAGTCTTCGATAAAAGGTAGGTTCCTATCACCAGCATTTTCAAACACTTCCCTTTTCCAAATTCTTTTGTCCAGAGCCCTGTACTATCCAAGGGTGTCTCCACTTCCCCAGTACACTATCCATCTTGAGGTGATCCCATTACCCTGGAGAAAGCGAGAGTTCTAGCAGGTCCTTTTGAAGCAAGAAGCCTCAGTCTCCCCTACTGTAAAACGCAAGTAAACAGCTAATTGACAATATTTTAAAGGAACTTATGCTTCAAGTGCTGTTTTGGTTTTGTTTGATGTCTGTCTTGCACTCAAGAGACCCATCTTCTCCAAAGTGTCACCACGACCAACTGGGAGGCAGAGTAGGGATTTGATGAAATAAAGCCTAATCAGTGTAGGTGGGCTTCTGGTGTGAGGATGACAGGGCAGCTTCTCAGCTCAAATTCTTTGTTTACAAAGCCCTGCTACCACTTCCGTGGCCTGAAGAACCTACCCCTGCCCCCACCCCATGGGTACAGCACTCTTCCTTCCATAGCTCTTTTCATGTCTTCATTCCAACTCAGGACTTGCTCCATCTGTCAGTCAACTAAATCCTCCCTACCATCTCTCAGACTAATCTTCCAATCACAGCCCCTGACTCCAGGCCAGCACACAACTGTGTTCTGCTTCCTTACTATGGTTACCTAACACCTGAACATACCCTTGTGTTTAATTTGTAACCCTCGGTCTTACAGTGTAGAAAAAGGAGATAAACCCACAATGGCTATGAGATAAGGCAAGGTAAGCCAAGCATTTTAGCCTTGTGCCAGACACAGTGGGCACATCATGTCTGAAAGATACTATTGTTTATCACTTTTTGTTGCTGTCACCTACTGGCCAAGCACAAAGCCCGCAGGTTACCAACACTGAAGGCTAACTCATTCTTTGTAGGCAAGGAAACATGCACTGGGTACGATTAGGTACCTACCAATCAAACCATCAGAGCACTTTGTTCTTCACCCACCTTTCTTGGGTTGAGTACTTTTCATGACCACCCTCTTCTATCTTTAGTCCCTCTGTCCCACCCACCCCTGCAGCCTGGCTCTTACTGGCAGGCTGCTCTAAGGTCACTACAAGGGCTTGGAGAGCGTAGAGTGCTTGTAGCTCCTTCTGTTCATCACACAAGTATTTCTGTAGCAGTCTCGCTCGCAATTTCAACACTGCAACATCCACTCGGAGAGGAGTCTCAACTACATTGAAAAAGACAAGGATAATTGGAAAAATGCACACTGTACCCGGCTTAGCAGCAGAATGCCAAAATCCCCCTCTCCCTCCATTTGTCTGCCTGGCCCACCCTTGCCCCACCATCTCCCTGGCTCCTTACAGATAATTGCAGAATAACAAACAGTTGTCATCAGGGCTCGAACTAATGTATTGGATGCTATCTGCTGCTCATTCAGGTTAGCCTCTATCCAGTCAAACACCCGCTGGTTACTGCTATCCTCCTTCAATAGCTTCTCTAGCTGCCTCCGCAGCTCCTCAAAGCCAAGGGCCCTCTGGCCAGGAGCCTCAGACTCTTCTCCCAAGGTATACTCCACTTTCTGTAAGCAAATGACCAACAGCCAAGGTTAGCACTAGTGTAAAGGATTAGGAAAGATGAGCTAGCCCCAAATACAGAATAACTAAACTCCAATCTCAAACCTGTTCAGCCACAAATGTGCTAACATCTTGGCCTTCTGCTAGAAATTCCCTCCAGCTCAGCCCAGCCTCTCGCCACAGCATTCCCACCTTTTTGGGACCCTGGAAAACAAAAGACTGATTTAGCATCTCAATATTTACCTCTACCTATCTATGGCCTCTAGCTCTCAGGACTCAATAGTTCAACAGTTATCTAAGTATACCAAACAGGTACCACCCCTTCCATGACTAAACCAACAAACATCCCAAGCAATAGAACTCACCCACCACCACAGTGGTGTGACATTAGGAGAGGGAAAAGCCTCTAGGGGAAAAAATCAATTAGCATTTGTAGGACTCAAGAAATCACTAGGTCTCAAAAAGGTGAACAACCAAATCTACGCATCTCACCTTAGTATTTCCTACTGTATATATAGTATATATATTTCACCTAATTTCTTTTTCCAAGCAGCTTTGTTGAGTTTGTTTTGTTTTTTAATATTTATTATTGTTTGTCAGACCTGGAGAGATGGCTTAGCAGTTAAGAACACGTGTGTGGGTACCAGCACTCACATGATCGTTTCATAACTACTCATATGGCCAGTTTTAGGGATCTGACATACTCTTCTGAACTCCACAGGCACATGGCACACGCATGATCATGCATACACACACATACACAAAATAAAAAGAAATCTAAGTTAAATCTCTTAAAATGTATTGTTTTCCTCTTAACCACTGAGCTTTATTAATCCAAGTAAATGAATGTTTGTTTTAAAAAACAAATAAATAATTGCCAGGTTGTGGCATACCAGGACATAGAAAGATCTTGACTCACACACACACACACACACACACAAAAAAAAAAAAAGTAAGAGCAAATATGCCTATTGGTTTCTTAAGTTCAGAAAAATCTTAACAGCAGTAACACTCCATACCCTCACACACACACAAAAAAAAATCCCTTGAGTCCCCTTCAATCTTGTTTTATCTCTCCAAGTTCTAGCTACCCAAACTCTTCAAACCACATGCCCTGACATCTACCATGGTCATCACTCTTGACTTGCCTGTTTCGAGGATGTGCATTCTAGTCACTTCATTAACTTACACAAAACAGCTCCCATGCTCTTTCAAAGGTCCTCTACTGTAAAGGCTGTCAAATACTTCACAACTCCACAGCACTGAGATACCACATTTTACTCAAGTTATTGAAGCTGCCACCTCTTGCTTTTTCTATACCAAGATGGAGTTCATACCGTTTAACTGTTGTTCATGCTGTGTGTACGAACGCGTACGCAATATTCAGTGAATGTTCAAAGAAACACTGATCAAATGAATAATGAATTAACCACAGATCTACTGTCTTTCTTTGCCAATCTTCCTTCTGCTCAGGCAGAATCCATGACAGAAACTACCTACTTAAACTTCTCACAAGTTCCATGGCCACCAGAGGCAGCCCAAATCATGTTAAGTCCCTGTATACATCACCCTCTGAAAGTCCAAACTCACCATGCTCTTGCATAAGAGACCCAGGATCTCCAGCAACAAAGAAGTAGCTTTGCCCATGGGTCTCAGAGGCTTCGTAATTTCCCTGTAAGAGAAATCATCAATCCTGATGACCCCATAGCCCTCTCCAAACACAGGTATTCAACTTGTCTCCCTCCATTATCTCTCTTGCATCCGCAAAGGGAGGGAGGGTTACCTGAAGAGCTCTCCCATGGGTACCCCATCTTCCTGGAGAATGGGTGTTATCAGTTCTGCCAGGTAAAGCCATACATGAGGGATGTCAATTTCCATGTCCTCAGCTAATTCTAGTGTTTCATACAGCCTGAAAAGGGAAGGAGAAGTCAGGGCATTTGGGAATATGAGGTAGATTACCCTGTCTTCTGGGGAAATATAGCATGACTAAGAGTCAAACAACATTTTCCAGACATGAGACAGTACAAAGCTACAGTTACCTTCACCCCTCACATAGCTATCTGGAATGGTTGGCTACACACTTAATGTAAAGCTTCAGTAATTCCCCAAACAGGAAGGAATTGGTGAGCCTGTGGACACGAAGACCCACGGAAATCACCATACCCTTGATAGTACTGGGCAGTGGAGAGGTGCCCTGCGCAGAGCAGCTGGTGCAGCAGTCGTCCCATATGTTCACGAGCAATGGTGCTGCGTTCCAGCGTGGACTCAATGCCATGCCGCACAAAGATGAAGAGCAAGGAGGGTGAAGCCAGCTCCTGAACACACTGTACTGCCTCCTGGGGAGGGCAAAGCATACAAGAGAAAACCATCATTGCCTGGCCTATAACCATACCAACTATGCCAGTCAGCATGGCTGCCCCTCCCTACCCTTACCAGCAATCACTGATCCCTTCCCAGTGCCAACCTTCATGTCATTGAGATGGAGATATTCCTCAATGATGGCCTTAGATTTCTTCTCCACCTCATCCTCAGAGAGTGCAGCTTTTGGAGGGCTCACTGGAGGTAGAGTGGCTTCCCGCTTCACTACAGGAGAACTTTTCAGTTATTCATCTTACAGAGTCTAGAGCTCTCAAAGATAGTTGGAGAGCACTCAGTCCCACATCAGCCAGTAGCCGTCGCCCCCATTCCTCTGCCAGCCTTCCCTTCCTTCTCACCAGGATCCCGACCACGATCTTGTGTGAGGCTGGCTGCCTTGCGCAGTCCCTCGGGCTGGGAAGGCCGCTCTCTACTCCGTTCCTCCACTTCCTTGCTAAAACTTCTCTTGGTGGCTGGTGTTCTGGCACGATCAAGTCGGTCCCCACGGTCACCTCCCCGCTCACTCCGCTCTAGTCGGTCTCCCCGGTCCCCAGCTTTCTCACCTCGTTCCCGGCTTAAGCTACTCCTAAAAGAGAGATTGTTTCTCACATGTACTGGCTCAGGCACTTTCATGTGACTATCCAACATGCAGGGCAGCTGCTGGGTCTCATTTTTGGCATCAAGGACATGTCCAAGCAATACAGGTATGAGAAATTTCTATGCTTTGACAATCAAAACCCAATCAGAGTATCTTATAAGAACAACCACCCCATGCCCTACAACTCACCTCTGAACAACACGCCTGTTATCTGTGTTCTCTGTGGGTAATGCTTGTTGAAGAGCAGAATAGCGATTCAAGGTACTAGTAGCTGGACGAGTAGCTTCTGATGCTAAGGAGACATAAAAGGGGATCAACCCACTTCCACCTTCCAAGAGCTGGGTTACATGAGTGCACCACCATGCCTCACTCACTCTTTATGCACCCCTCCATTGTTTAGACTCCTGGTCGAAGTGTTGAAGTAAGCAGTTCACTCCCTGGCATCATTCATATATATATGAATATATATATGCCTCCTGTATTTATCCCCTAATTACTTATTCTGAGTTTCCAGCAGAGGAAAGGGAGGTGAGACTAGCAACTACCCAGTTTCCCACAGTGGCCTCCATACCTGTGTCTGAGGGCTTGGCTCCAGAGCCCCCACTGCTGCCCTTGCCCCAACTCAGTCGCCCTCCTGGTGCAAAGAGCTGGTTGTTGGAATCAATGGAACCAGGCTACATAAGGAATGAAAAGTAGACTCACACTTCTGACCTGCTTAAGCCCTTAGCCAACACTACCACACACACCCATGAAGGACTCAGCGGGTTTTTTTTTTTTTGTTTTTTTTAAAAACTATAGTTGAATAGTAATTATGTTAGGGCTTTACAACCCACAGCCTATGGCTACTACTCATTCTGTGAAAATAGTATAATACATAAAGGAATAACTTGGTATATCCCAGTAGTTATTCATACAGTGGAATTCAAATTATACTATATATACCATACTGAGTATTTCATAAAGTATCACCCTTTTATCTTTTATTCCTAATCACTTAAAGTGTAAAAACTGTTCTTGACTTCGTTTTGGTGTTCTTATCAATTTATTACTAGTGTGAACAAAGCTGTAGCTGGAGCCCCCTTCATCTAACTAGTCTCCAGCAATCTAAATAGTCTAAGAAGAAACATTCAGCTATCACCACCCTAACTGTGGGGACTAATGCATGGTTCATCCCTTTTCACCCTCCACCTCACCTTCAGAATACAACCCTACCTTGGTGATCTTGGTGAGCCGTGAGGTGTCAATGGGGCGGCTGCCTTTGCTAATTGGAACTGTATTCCAGCCACCATCATCCACAAGTGGAAGGCCACGGCCTGAGACAAAGAAAAAAAGAGGGGGAGAGGGGGCACGTTAGAATGACAGATCCTGACAACCCCCTTCTTGGGCCACCCTCAGCCTCTCTTCCTCAGATCCTCAATCCCATCATGTGGTCTCAGTGGCCCAGACACGTGGCACTAACAGAAGTCATCAGTGGAAAGCGAGATACCCTCATACCCTCCAGGAGCTCCACTGACTCCTCCTTAGTCCTAGCCTCAAACTCACTGATCGGCGGGCCTGGAGGGCCACCCCGACGCTTGTCGCTGCCCTTGGCCATGAGCTGCTGCACTTTGATGTGTTCTCGGTGCTCTTCCATCTCAGCCTCCTTGTGGATCTGATCGATAGTCTTGGGACCCTGATCCCCTCGGCGAGGTACCCAATTGCTCTTTGGGAACAAAAGGGAAAACAGCAGTTACTTGGGGGTTGGCAGGGATCAGACAAGGCAGTGTCAGGAACTGAAGCAGCAGATGAGGTGGGGAAGAGACACACCTGCCGCAGGTCTAGTACATCCTGCAACATAAAACGAATTCGAGACGAGGTCTTCTTTTCTTTAATGATTTTTTCCATTTGGTTGAAATACTGATCCATTCGAGGCTAGAAAGCAAAGGATCAAATCAATCACCTCGTACCGCAACTCTGACATTGGCTAAGCAGCCCAGACTCCCTAGGCTGTATGTTGGCAGCAAGCAGAAGGTCCCCACACCCCAGGACCTCTACCTTGGCTTTTGCAAAGTCCAGGTCTTTGCCAATAGTGGTAAGGAGGCGACAGAGGCATTCCAGAGACTCTTCATCATGGTTCTTAAGTAGTTTGACCACACAGTCATGCATTATTGCCTCTGTTAACATCTTCAGCTTGAATAACTCTCCAATGAACTTGATATTTCCTAAAGAGCGTCGACGAGCGATGTCCCGGGCCTCTTCTAGCTCTTCTTTCAGGCGTCCTCGTTCTTCTGCCTGTCAGTCATAGGACAAAGATTGTTTTAGAAAGATAACCAGAGGGCTAGAGAGATGTGTCAGTAATTAAGGACACTGGCTGCATTCAGTTCCCAGTACAGCACCCACATGGCAGCTCATGACTGTAACTCCAGTTCAAAGGAATCCAGTGCCGCTCTCTGGCCTCCTCTGGCACCAGAATGCATGCACATGCTCACCTTTAATCCCAGCACACAAGAGGCAGAGGCAAGTGGATCTCTGTGAGTTAGAGTCCAGCCTGGTTTACAGATTTAGTTCCGGGACAGCCAGGGCTGTTACACAAAGGAAACCCTGTCTCAAAAAGCTAAGAACAAAATAAAAGTTACTTGGCTAAAGCTCCCTTTTCTCTTTTATCTAGATAACAAGCCTAGCATTAAGCACTCGTGTCCTAAGGTAAAGAGAGCCCTCAAGATCGGTAATACTATCCCTAGACCTCTAAAGTCAAGCTCTAACTTATAGGGTAGGATGGTTGAGCATAGAGTAGAATTGGCAATACACTTTCTCACCGTAGCAGCTTCATCCATCTCTTTCTGCTTTTTTTCAAAAACTTCATCGTCATCTTTGTCTTTCTCAAATTCCTTCTGGCATCGGTTTAACAACAGTTTTCGAAAATTTACAGTCACTGTTGGCTTTTCTGTAGTGGGCACTTTCAGCTGTTGGCCAAAGAGAATAAATATCACACGAAAATCAGTTCAGGCCTTTCAAGTCTCCTTGACCCAGAAGTCTATACTGTACCACACTTAGCTGCTAAAAAGGACAAAGGGAAGCCAAGGAAAGATGGCTTCCAGAATCCCCTGGAAGATGTAGAAAGGTAGACAGTAAGGTTTAGACAACTGGGTTAGCAGACAGCTCAGTGGGCGAAGAACCCTGCCATGCAAGCTTGGCAATTTGAGTTTAATCTACAGAATTCACATACAGGTAGGAGACCGATTCCACAATGTTATCCCCACTGCTAAACGTGCACTGTAGCAAGCATACATCTATGTACACCCAGGCACATAAAATGTTAATAAAATCATGAAAACAAATTAAGAAAGACAAACAGTGGAAACTAACCGCCATGAGGCAGCGGCACATGTTGGCATAAGCCACAGAAAAATTGGGTTCTGAAATGGCTTTCTCAAAGATGAGGTCAATAACTCCTTTGAGGCGTTCCTCGGTGTCAATGGCCAGCTGTGTCACCTGCTTCATCAGCTGCTGGAACATCTGGGGGGTCAGCTTATTCAGGATAGAGCGAACCCTGCGGAACAGGTCCTGTGGGGAAAGAAGGTAGAATAGACAGGATCTAGTTTAGTTCTCAAGATAAACACAGGACAAAATGGTTTAAGGACTGAGCCCAGACATTGGGAATAAGCATGGTGGACACAGACTAAAGTGCTCAGAAGGCACATCTTGAGCAAGAATGAGAGCAAAGGCAGGATATGCCAGTACCTGGGTTTTGCTTCCATCGGCATCCTCTTCCCCTCGGTCCTTATCAGCAGCTGTCCGTTTGCTGCTGGGTTTCCAAGCCTTCTCGGCTTTGTTTAGTTTTATGTCCTCAGTCATTATCACTGAGGAGATGATCTTGCGTGTTTCCTTTCGTGGGCCCTGCTGGGAGCGCCTGGGTCCCAGGCCAGCCTGCTAGACAAGGGATGAGGACAAGTGAAGACCGAGAACAAGTACAGTATATGACCCCGTTAACACACAGCATCAAAAGACTTTTCTCACAGGATGAGACACACCATTACCCATCTGCCCCTCGGCCAGCCCCACTCACCGGCCCTCGGGGCAGCTCCCCACCTGGCCCACCCCTTGGGGGCCCACGGCTGTTGAGGGCTGGTCGACCAAGGTTGGCAAAGGATGGAGTGAAATCTGGGCCAGAGTTTATGCCAGGTAGTCTGGAGGGATCCAGTGGCCGAAGTGGTGTTTTATTGGCCTGCAGAGAAGATGTGTCACAGAAAGGGGTTAGGGTTACGAACTTCTCTTTGGGGGTTTCAGGCACTTCCAGGTCAAGCCAACTTTCCTCACAACACCAACCTTGTCCAGGACCACATCGGTTATATGGGGCAATCCTTCTGGCTTCTGCATACTGGCAAAGATAAACTGGAAGCCCAGCAGGAACTCTCTGTCATAGCGCTTCTTCTCCTCAAGGTTCAGTGGCTTCCACTGATCTGCATGACAGGGTGTAGTCACACGCCTATGTCCTGCTATGGGGCTAGCCATTTCTCATATAAACAGACAAGTATTGCTCAACCATTCAACTCTTCCTTAAACACACCTGACTTGTACTCGTACTTCTGTTCCCCAGGCTGGATGTTCTCAGCATTGTGTATTTTGTCTTCCTTAGAGTCCCAGGTTTCATCTGCTTCCTCAGGCTGTTGGGGCACAGTGTTGCCCTCTGACTCTGAGTTTGGGGTGCTGCCTGTGGGAGGCTGATTCTCTACCTCTGGTACTGCTGGGTCCACCTTCAATCACAGATAACACCCATTCAGTTGCATGGCCACTGCCCCCAAACCGGCCATCTCCCCGTCAACCAATTCTTGCTCCCTTACCTCCTTGAAGGCATCCAGAAGATCACCCACAGCCTCCTTCTTATTTAGCTCTTTAATTTTCCGCCTCCTCTTTGGCACAGATACTGCCACTAAAAGGAGGAGAAAAAAAGAGGACCAATGTGTGTGTGAATGATTTAATAAGTAACCCTAACACATGGAACAAAACAAAACAAAACAAAAAAACGGCAGCCACAGAATTTCATCTACCCATCACTCCCACTTTAGGCTCTAAAGTAGTTATTGCCAGCCAGGCATCATGGCACGTTTCTATAAACTCAGAACTTGGGAGTCAGAGACATAAAGGTCAGGTAAGGATCAGGAGCTCAAGGCCAGCCCAGGCTATCTAAGACCTTGTCTCAAAAAGCTTACTTCTTAGGGTCTATCACAGGTCCAAAAATGGGAGCTTGCACAAAAAGGTGGTACACGCCTTTAATTTCAGCACTTGGGAACCAGAGGCAGGCAGAGTTTGAGGTCAGAGTTCCTGGACAGCCAAGCTACATAGATACCCTGACTCCAAAACAAAGCAGAAGAGGTTCCAAACAGGAGGTCAATGAAGAGAGCACCCCAGGATGAACAACTATCATCTAGCTACACCTCACCTTGGGTGGCTGCTGCCACCTCTAAGTTCTGAGACAACTGGGCTGGAGTGCTGTCAAGGGGGAGGTCTTCTGCTCCCTTCTCACTCTCAGCTTCCCCGCCTTCTTCTTCCTCTATTTCTTCCTCCTGAGTAGAAGTCTCTGAAGGAGCCACAGGTGGAGTGGCACAGAGAATGGTGGCCGGAGCCACGGACGAAACCTCCCTGGCCTGTTCCTCTGGCTCACTGACTGGGCTTAAGTCCACAGCTGGTGGCGAGGGGGCTCCATTGAGCAGTTCCTCAGGTTGGGCAGTTGGAGCAATGGGCACAGGTGATTCAGAAGCACAAGCTGAAAGAGGAGGAGAAGCTGGCTCTATGCTTGACTCCACCTCTGGTTCCAGATCCTCAGATGGGATCATGCCATTGGGCTCCTGAGTTTCCGCCCTGTGAGGTGCCAGGGCCGTGGAACCCTGGAGAGGACTGGAAGAGAACTCAGATTCTGGAATGGGTTTGCTGAGTGTCACTTCTACTTCCAGTATGGGTTCAGCAAGAGTGGGTTCTGGAGAGAGGCAATATGGCTCCCCAGTTTCACAAGAGATGGGAGTCGATTCTTCTACAGACATTTGTATCATCCCCGTTGTCATAGTGTCCCCAGGAATAGAGAGGACTCCAAGATTAGACTCAGACCCCGGCTCCAAAATTGGGGGTGGTGATGGGGTTGGAGAAGGCGAAGAAGGCTGAGATTCTGTGCCAGGGCTGTGCTCTGGGCCCGACAGTCCTGGCCGCCCCCCAATGGCTGCTCCCTGTGACCGGTCATCTGTACAAGAAGAATGAGAATTCATAGCAGCCAAGTCCTTCACTGCTGCTTTTCTTCCTCCTAGCCAAAGTTACTTCCAATTTAACACTCTCACTCCACATCCCAATCTTTTCCCACTAAGACTGTTTTCCCTTCTCTTCCAAAACAGTCTACCTTCAAACCCACCACACGAAACCTAAATTATTCTCCTCTGGTACTCTGCTCACATCATTCCACCTCCTTCAAGTTTAAATACTCATCCTTCACCTCCTCATAAAAGCTATGCCACTGCCTTCCTCACCTGGCCGGATAATGACAGCAACCTGAGGCGACTCCCCATTAGGCTGAGGCTCCAGACTGCCTCCCGTCTGCAGGACACAAAGCAGCGTTATAAGTTTGCACTCAAGAGTTCCACGCCCTTCTTTACTAGAGTCATTTCTACTTTAGCTCTACCTAGAAATCCAGGAAAGCAGGGAAATAAACCCCTTAGGTGAAGGAAAAGATCAAGTGACTTGGGAATCCAGGGCAGAATAGCTGTCTAGACTAAGGTATCACTCAAAGAGTTGACAGTACCTGGGGAGGAGTGGGTGTGGAGGCAGTGCGGGCCCCAGACATGATCTCTTCTGTGATATCCTTCCCTCCTTGGTTTGGGTCTCGAATTCGGATCTGGGGAAAAAAAGCTACAGGATGAGTGGGAAGCAGAAGGAGCCCACCTCTCCACCCTGTCCCACTCCTAAGACTCTGGGCCAACCTCCCACCCCTACTGGGAAGCAGGTGGGTGGGTGCCAGAAACCCCATGAGTTCTACTGTCAACCCATCCGGCTGCTCTTGTAGTTGATGCCCTGGCCCCCACCCCTAAGACTCTTGACCTCACAGAGCAGCCCTGTACATCACAATGCCCCCCCTCCCTCCCCTCTACCCACCAGCAATCCCTAAGTCAATGGCTACACACCCTGGGGCTCAAGACCCCCATCTAACAACCAGCTAGCTCACTTGTGGCTGGTCGGCCTGATCTCTAGGGGTAGGGCCCAGATGCAGTGGGTGGAGCCAGGGTGACTCAGCGGCTTCCCCAGCCCTGGCACCCTATTCTGGGCACCATGCCCAGGGCTTGAGGACTGAGCAGAGGCGTAGGCCTCCAGAGCTTCCAGGACTAGGGGGTAAGGAGCACAAAACAAACCATTTCCAAAGCTAACCACCAGCCACCCCAAACCAATCACAGGTCTTACCAACCTACTGGAGCCTAAGTCTCTTGGGAATGTCCCTACTGTTCACTTTAGTCTTCCCATGAGTTCCTTCTACACACTGCAATCACCTTACAAGGAACCTTTGTACTACTCCACAGACCCAATCTCTGCTTAAACTCAAGTGAAGGTCTATGATGTTCTGCACCCACAGGCACAACTTCCCAGTGACACCAGGGAGACCATGAGTTTCCCTTCCCAGGTTATTCCAGAGCCCCTTGCTGCTAACTCACCGTTTTCCGCTCCCTTTTAGGAGCAATCTGGGGTGGCTGGTTCATCAGAACTGGGGCAGGAGCCACACTAGCAGGAAACTGCTGCACACCTTGGGCTGGATAATAGGCACCAGCTTGAAGGAAGAACAGAAAGGAAGATTCGTGACAGCATCAGGACCCAAACATATACTAATGAAGGTCTGCTTCAACGCCTCCCACTGCAGAACCTCTCATCATTCATAGCCGGCCCCCTGCCCTGCCCTGTCCTGCCCGCCTCCCTAGGGAATTAGGTGTCTGTCAAAGCAGGGGAACCAGTTTGGACTGCATTTACAAGAATTCCTCACATAGACACACACACCTGGTAGGCAGGAACTCCTTCCTCTCTATGCTATAAGGTACCTGTTTTACCCCACAAGACACTCTTATTTATGTATGTGCTCACCCCAGCAACATACATGTACCCACTCCTCTTGAGATACCATCAGCTCTTTGTCGGGGAATGAAAAGGGTTTTCCAAACCATTCCACTCAACCTCAGTCCAAGTTCCAATTCAGCCCTTTGCAAGGGGTAATGTAACCAAAAGTAACATTAGGCCCAAGAAAATTAAGAACTCCCCAAAGCATTGTTTCCAAAGTGGGGTGCCCTTATAAATCATCCCCACTTGTTCCTTTGGAAAGTACCTACGGTGATTATCTGTTTAAACCACACACACATACATATAAAACTATAAATGTATAAGATGAACACACTTAACATCTTCCCAATGGGAAATTTTAACTCCTGCTGCAAGTTAGCATGGTGGCACACTCTTGTAATTCCAACAATCAGAGGCTGCGGGGTGGGTGGTGGTGTGTGTCGTCAATGCAAGTTTGAGACTAGCTTGTTTTATATATAGCAAGTTCCAGGCCAAGCCAGAACTATAAAATTAAGACCGTCTCAAAAACAAAACCAGCTGCCATATAGATTATAAAGATAGCCATGAAAACCACTCAAATCCACACTATTGTCTCCCACTATGAAAGAAACAGCACAGAAAAAGTCCACTAACTTGGTTTTCAAATCAGTCTGTATTTCTTTCAGTTTATTCTTAATTATGTGCCTGTGTGGGGTATGTATATGCCTACAGGTACCCAAAGGAGCCAGAGACTTTGGCTCTTCCAGGTGTTCAAAGTTTTAGATAGTTGTCAGGTGATACATGGGCCCTCTGCCAAAACCTCTAAGTCACTGAGCTCTGTGTCTCCAACTCTTTAAATGGCCAGTTTATTCACTCACTCAGCATATGCATGCCTGAGTGCCATGGCTTATGATGGAGATGAGAGGGCAACTTAGGACCAGTTCTTCAACCCAACCATGTCCCAGTGACCAGAGCACCAGGCTGGGGGCAAATGCTTTTAACCACAGAGCCATCCTGAAGGTCCTGGTCCTGGTTTTATTTCAAGGAAGGGACTTTCTAGAACTTACTAAGTAGAGCAGGCTGGCTTCAAACTTAGAGATCCACCTGCCTCCGCCCCCTGAGTGCAGGCGCGATTAAAGGAGTATGCCACCACTCCTAGCTTGATCCAGTGTTTCTTAAGTGGAAAGGATTCCAATTCTCTTGGCAAAGGATCAAAGTTTCTCTTACCAATAGGAGTTAAATAGTAGGTGCTAATTCTTATCATATATTAATCCTATCATTTTAAAAGCCAAAAGCATGCCTAGGAAGGTCTTAGAAAGCAAACCACTTAAGTGTTCCGTAGGACGTACTCTCACCACTGACTCCCCTGCTTACCGTAGGTCCCAAACTCGGTAGGGCTTGCACCCGGATAGAAGCCTGGGGCTCCTGGCTGCACAGGATACTGCTGTGTTGGGACAACATACGTAGAACGCCCCTGATGGGGGTTGGAGAGAGGGAAAAGAAGGAGATGAGGAAAGCTATGAATACATCAGATTATGAAAAGTAGGTAAGCTAAGCCCAGGCAATGACTAGAAGTCCCACATTTATAAGAGAAATGGATCTAAAAGGCCAGGTAGGAGAGGTACAAGTAGTCTGGCTTCCACACCACTGCCGCCTCCCCCCACCCCCACCGCCTCACCTGTCCAGGGATATAGTAGGCTCCTTGGGAGGCTGAATAAGAGATCTGGGAAGGGATCATCATTACTTGGGATCCAGCAGGGTAGACATGAGTAGCTGGGCCAGGACGGGCAGGGGCTGCACTCTGCACTCGGGAGGCTGCACTGCTCGGGGGCTGGGCCCGGCTAGGGTAGAAGTGCTATTAGGAAGGAGGAAAGCAGTTGGGGTCAAGAAGGACAGGGAGTGAACAGCAAAATCAGCACTCCACAATCTCAGAGTACTGTAGCTTCAGAGCATGGAGACCAATCCTTCCACACAATGAACAGATGCTTAAGTGGCCTCTTATACTAACACTTGCCTCCAAACTTAGATGAATACTTTGTATCCTGTACTCCCTCACTGCCACACATACTCTGTCACCTCTAGACCATCCCCCCCAGAGTCTTCCTAATACCAAGATGCATCATGCTTAGTAAGGCCCTTGAGGGCAACATACTCCCCAGCATGCACTTCAAGTACTGATTAACTGCTACATGCAACAATCTTCCAGTTCTGGGACACTTGCTCTTCAACAGTTAACCTCTAACATGCAGTATTTGGACTCAAACTGAAGACCTAAAGAGAAAACAAGGCCCCACCCTGAATATCCCATCTGTGTCTAGCTATGGACTAGGGTGGATGGGGTGACACCCAGGTGGCTCAGGATTAGGAAAGGGGTATTACCTGCAGAGACCTGAATCCTCCCTGAGAGCACATGGGGACAGGAAATACGACAATTATCCCCAAGGTGATGGAAGGGGTTTAGGGGGGAGTGGAATAGGTAGGTTAAGAATCCTTCCACTTGGGAAGAACTTGGAGACCAGAAAAAAAATGAAAGCCCAGCTGAATGTTTATCTCATCACAGTTCAAAGAGAAAGTGAAAAGGAACGGGGTAATGGCAACCTCATCCAATAGGAAAGAGCTGGTAGCATCAAGACCCACAGCACTGTCCCCAAATGTCAAAGGCATTAAGACCCAGGAATGCCACTCTCAGACTACAAACTTCACAAAGGGTGAGCCACCATAACTAACACAGCAAGAAAGAACACAGAGCAACTGTCAGGAAATTGGGGGCAAGTACACAGCCTCCATAGTTTCCATATCAGTCCCAAAACCAGCAGCAGATTTTCCCGGCTCCCACCCAGCGACCTACTCTATCCACAGCCCCTCACCTGTCGGGGCTGAGAAGGCGTGTTCATTTGTGTCGCTTGTGGCGTGCTAAACACCACCGGTGCAGTCTGCCCCGGGGGAAACGCTGGCTGAAGGGGAGAGACCAGAGTTCAGCAAGAGGGGAAGCCTGGGTGGGGCCGAAACCCAAGCTGGTGAAATAAGGGGAGCAGACCTGCAGCAAAAGCCTCAGCAGTCCACATGTTCCCTCCCTGTGACAGCCCCAGGGACAGCCAGGGGCCCTATCTCAATTTGGCAGCAGGCAGCTGCACTTTGCCCTGACAGATGGGGGTGGGAAAACTGAGAGCTAGTTGTATGACCTCCACCCCACCGGAGTCCTGCTCATTTTGCCTTGATTACCTGTGGGAGTCCAGGGGACCTGGCGGGTGGGGGGCCTGTGGGCTGAGGAGCTTTGTTCATTTCATTTGGTGCCACATCAGGGTCCCCCCAGCACCTGTTGGAAAGAGCAGAGCTCGGAACAGGGAAATGACCCAAGCTTATGGCAAATGGGCTGGGGGAAAGGTATCAAGAGCTAGGACCAACGTGGATCACCGGAGGTACCAAGGGAATGCAGAAACACAAATGATCCAGACTGTGGATCCCACCAATACACTGCAACACCCCGACCCCACCCTTGCCTTGCTCAAACAGCCCCCTCACTCACCCCCTCGGTTAAGAATAAGTCCACAGTGCGGCCTACAGGTTCTGGGCATCCGAAGGCCTGGGGTTGGGAGGTGAGGGGTATCAACCTGGCTCCACGGGGCCCAAGACCAACCAGACCGGAAATTCCAGGTCTCGCTGGCACCAGGCTCCCGGATCACAAATGAAGCCGGCTGCTTCGGCCGTGGTGTCCCCACCCCCCACCCGGGGACACCGGGTTCGGAGCCTGCCGCGGGGCACTCGCTCGGGGCCGGAGAGGCCTGAGACCGCCCGGGAACATGAGCCAGGAAGGGCGCGAGCCTGGCCCTACCAGCAGGGCTGGCAGCGACGGCCGCGGAGCCGGCTCGGGGCAGGCGAGGGTCGGCGGCCGGGCGGGGCTGGGGGCTCCTCCCTGCCCGCCGCCGCCTCCCTGCCCTGCGCAACGCGGCCAGTGCCAAAGAACAACGTGTCACTTCCCGGCGGCCGCCCGGGCCCCGCAGGGGGAGGGGGCGGCGGGTCTGCGCCGCGTAGCCTGCGCCGGGCCACGGCCCGGGCCCAGCATAAGTGGCTGTCGCGCCGCCGCCCAGCGCCCTCCCCGCCGGGGCCGGCCGGGCCCTGCTCCCCACCCCCACCCGGGCCGGCCCGGCACACGTGGGCCGGGGATCGGCCTGGCGAGTAGGGCCTGGGCGCGGGCGCGGGGCCGGGGCGCCGGGGCGGCGGCGCAGGGTGGCGGGCCCCGGCCCGGATGGCGGCGGATGCGGGGGGAGGGGTGGGGGGCCGGGTCGGGCCCGGACATGGCGGCTTTACCTTCAGTCTCCTTCAGTCCGCGCGGCCGAGCCCCACGCAGCCGCACAGACGTAGTCCACAACCATTTCCGGCTCCCCGCACAGATCCCGCTCGGCGGCCACCGCTTCTCCGCAGGCGCAGCCGGCGCCCCACGTGACCGGCGCAGAGGGCGGAGCTGCGTTGGCGCTGGGGAAGCACATGGGATTTGCTCCGCCCTGTCACGTGATGCTCACTGCCCGCCCTCGTGTCCCCTCCCGAACTTTGGAACTCCCAGGCCGACCCCCTCTGAGGCTCTGGCGGTTCTTTAGTTCATTCATACTTTGCGCAAGCATTTATTGAGCGCGTGAATGCTAAGTTAAGTGCCGCTCAGGAGCTGAAAGTGCTGAATTTAAACGTAGTCCTGCCCTAGTAAATGGTACACTACAAATTATGTAGCCACTGAAAAATGCTGTAGATTTGATCTGTGATAGGCCTATAACAAAGGAAATTGAATGCTGCACCAAAAGAACTGATGCATTCTAACTGAACGCGCAATTTTACATTCACTGTTTACAAAAAACAAATTGCTGTTAGGGAAAGGCAAAAATCAATGGAATAATTTGGAATAATTTAAGAAACAATCCCAAAAGTCGAGTGTACAGGTGCTTGTCTGTAATCCCAGAATTCTTAAGACTAAGGCAGGGAGATGGCTGCTCTTCAAGAGGACCTGGGTTCAATTCCCATCATCCCTATGGCAGCTCACAACTGTCTGTAACTCCAATTCTAACAGTTCATGCATCTTTTGGGCTCTCTAGCACCAGGTTTGCATGTGGTACACAGACATACATGTAAGCAAAGCATTTATACAAATAAAATAACTATTTAAAAACAAAATTTTAAAAAATAGGAACATTTGAAACCAGCCTAGCTCAAGTTTGAGCTTTTAACCCTCTTGTCTTTGTTGTTTTGTTTTTGGCTGGATGTGGTGGTGCACGCCTTTAATCCCAGCACTTGGGTGGCAGAGGCAGGCAGATCTCTTGGATCTTGGAGTTCAAGGCCAGCCTGGTCTACAGAGTGAGTTCGAGGACAGCCGGATCTACACGAAAAGAAAAAGAAACATGAGTTGGGCCAGGTGGTGGTAGCCCAAGCCTTTAATCCCAGTCTGCTCCTCAAGACTCACTTTAAAAACTGACCAGGGTTTGCAATACCAGCACCAGGAAGGCAAAGACAAGATGTCCCTGGGGCTTAACAACCAGCCAATCTATCTGAATCAGTTGATCTCCATATTTATGAGATTTTTGTCTCAAAAAAGAAAACACCAAGTGACCTCTGGCCTCCACATGCACACATATGAATGTACAACTGAATAACAAAAACATCTGTGTACACACACATATACATGGGGGGGAGTAGTAAACTAAGACATCACTCTAAAGACTTGAGCAACAACAGCTCTGAAGAAATAAAAGCAGATATACACTTAATGGAAGGAAACAGTGAAAATGTGGAGTGTTTCCTGACTTTTCTCTTGTGTTGGTGATCGATATCATGTAGGGCCTCCTTCTTTGCTGGCTTTTTCTTTTTCCCTAAACAAACTAATTAATAAAAATCAATTACTGTGTGAGTAGATTGGGGATGGGGAAGTGGGAGGAGGGAGGGAAAACAAACACAAAAAAGTTTCTGGGCATGGTGGTGAACGCCTTTAATCCCAGTGCTCAGGAGGCAGAGGCAATGGGATCTCTGTGCTAGGACTAAAGGTGTGCGCCACCACTGCCTGAATTTCTAGCTTCATTTCTTTTTCCACATTTCCCTGGACTCCATATACTTAGCCAAGCAAAACTAAGCCTGGTCTCTGAAACAAATAGCTTTTCCTACTATTTGCCTTTGCCTCTCAAATCCACATCCTACTGTCTTTGCCTCTATATGTCCATCTCTCTCCAAGTCTCAGACTCCCCTGTCTGAACCAGGTACTTAATGCACTTTCTTTTGGGGGAGTGGGGGCTAGGCATTATTGGGCACTGAACCTAGGGCCTTGTGCATTCAAAGGCAAATACTCCATTAAGCTATATCCCCAGTCCTCTTTTTTGTTTGGGACAAGGCTTCACTATGTTGTCCAGGGTACTTTTAAATGCATTATGTAGCCCAGACAAGCAGTGAACCTTCTATCAGACTCACAAGTAGCCTATACCTGGCTCTGGCCTTAGGCTATCTCAATGGTACCAAGTACCTCTGTTCATAACACAAAACACACAATTGTTTTCATGTGACTTTTCATTGCATAATTCAGGGAGGGTGGGGACTAGGCTCACGTTAAACCTTGGAAATCCTTATGTCTCAACTTTGAGTGCTGGGATTACAGGTGTGAGCCAAGCACACCTGATTTACATTTGTTTTAAATATTTACATTTAAATATTTACACATTACATTTGTGTCTGGTAGGGGAATATGCATGTTCCAGTCAACAAACAACTGCAAATAGTTGGTTCTCTATCCACCATGTAGGTCCAAATATCATTATCAAGCTCAAATCATCAGGTTGGCTCCAAGTACCTTTACACTGAACCACCTTCCTGCCCCAGTTTTTGTTATTTTTGAGACAGGGTCTCAGGTCAGGCTAGGCTGGTTTTAAACTCAATATGTAGCCAAGGATGACTGGTTACTACCTCCCCCAATTTATGCAATGCTGGGGATTGAACCCAGGGTTCCAGGCATGCAAGGCAAGCACTCTACCAATGAGATACACCACTAGTCCACATCAAACTTTTTTTTTTTTTTTTTGAAGAAAATATCTCAATATGCAAACCAGGTTGGTCTAGAATTCAGAGATCAGCCTGTCTCTTCTTTCCAAACTTACCTTATTGTCACTATATCTAGAAACCTGGGAAGGTAATTAATTGTACCACTATTAGACAACAAAAGGCTCTTCCAGTCAGGAATCACACTGAAGGGGCACAATAATGACAAACCCACGATTAAGCCTTTCACACAGCTGCCAAGTGAGAGCAAGATGACTATGGAGACCTAAAGTTACTGTTGCTTCTCCAGCTAAGATCCTGAGTTACTGGGGCACTGAGAGAAGGTTGCAGTAGTTTTCCCATACTGACCACCTGCTCCCAAATAATAGACACAGAGGCTTATATGACTTATAAATGCTCAGCCAATAGCTCAAGCTTATTACTAACCAGCCCTTACAACTTAAATTAACCCATTTCTATAAATAGAACCAGGCTTTACCTTTCCTCCAGCATGTCCTGCTCCCTCCTCTGCAGCTCCTGGCAACCCTTTCTCTCCATCCCTCCTCATCCCAGTATCCTCAATTTGATTTTCCCACCTATGCCCTGCTTTGCTATAGGCTGATTAGCTTCTTTAATAACCAATTTGCTATAGGCCAATCAGCTTCTTTAATATTAGAGTAATACATATTCACAGTGTACAGTAGGATTATTCTACAGCAGATAGCTTGGTGGTTAAAAGCACTGGCTGCCCTTCCAGAGGACCTGGGTTTGATTTCCAGCACCTAGATGACATCTAATAACCATCTGTAACTCTAGTCAAGGGAGATCTGATGCTCTCTGTGGTCACTTCACACACACCTAAGCATAACACCCCTATACATAAAATAAGAAATCAAGCCAAGTGTGGTGGTATACACCTTTAATACCAGCACTAGAGAGACAGGTAGATAATCTCTGAGGCCAGCCTGGTCTATATAGTGAGTTCCAGGGCATGGCTATATAGAGAGACCCTACCTCAAAAAAAAAAAAACAAAAAAGGTAGGGTTTTTTGTTTTAAGCCAAGGGAGCCCTAAGTCTCAAACCCCAGAAACATATTACCATAGTTACTAAGGTATGAGATACATAAGATCCCAATCCTGGTCTCTACCTCTCATATGACAGTGAACAAGTTATCAATCTCTAGGGAAAATATAGGTCTATACTCACCTCTGAAATTGCTGCAGTCTCAGAAACACAAACAACAGTTATTCTCCCAACATTTACAGCACTTATTGAGTACCAGTTACTATTCAGAGATTAATTCAAGGTAAGTGCAAGATAAATATTATCTGTGATTATATGGTAGGATGATATGCCATTCCCACTGTCAAATACACACATCTACAGGGGACTGGTTATACTTGTACCAGTCACACCCAGAATGAGTGCTGCCTATCAATAGTGACTCCTTTCCCAGGAAGAGGCTGCTCCTCTTTCCTATGCCTCCACTTGCCTAATCAAAGTCAAGTTTTCTGATTTCTACCATAGCCCAGAGATACTAACATGACCAGATCATTCAAAAGGCAGTCTCCTAAGAAGAACACGGGGTGGATCATAGGAGATAAAAACATTCCTCTAAGCACCAAAAGCAAGATAGAAAAGAGTAGGGCTGTGCATTCTTGGGCATCTTCAGCTCAAAGTCAGAAAAAGATGGGCTTGAAGGAAGGAGTGCACAAAATCCTAATCCTTTGAAGGCTGGCTGTAAGAGTTTACCCAAAAAAAGGTACAGATAAATATTCTAGAAGATTCTTTAAAGCTGGGTGTTGTGATGCACAGTCTGTAATCTTAGTATCCTCAGAGGTGAAAGCAAAAGTATCAAGATTTCAAGGCCAGACTTAGATATTAAAAAACAGCACTTGGATATAGAGGCAGGAAGTTCCTTTGAGTTTGAGGCAAGTGTTGTCTACACAGGAAACAAAATAAAAATCCATGAAATCTATCAACTTCTTAGAGACTAACGAGCTTAGTTTCTTTTAGGCTTTCTCATATCCTCTCTGCTCTCCAGTCTAAGCCCAGGCTATGACACCCAGTAAACAGACAGTGACCTTGGGGATAAAGGTCTTTATTCAACAAAGTTAACAAAACAACAGGAGGTAACAATTCCCCCAAAGATCTGGAACAGTATCCACCCCTGGCAGGCAGTACTGCCTGCTAAAAATCAGCTGCAGCCCAGGGTCTCTAGTGGCCACTTAAAGGTCATAGTTGGGGTTCTTCCGGAGTATAACAAAACCTTCCAGAATGGGGGTAACAGGAAGAAACTCCTCAGTGGCCAATTCTGCCCGTTCCCCATGGGCCAACAACACTGGAGTTGTGTGTGTCTGGAACCCCGTGATCGTTTTAGGCTTCCCAGCCTGGCCAACCACATCCACTGCCTGTGGGATGAGAAAATTGAAATAAAGGGTTTCCAGAAGGGAGAAAAGGGAGTATCCCCAACCCCCTCACTACCCACACCAGTATGCCAACTTCTATGATATACCCTGAGCCCACCTTTTTCTACCCAGTTCCTCACCTGACCCACACGGACAGAAACTGGCAATGGTCGCAGCTCCTCATCAAAGGTAACCAGCATCCGGGGCTGCATGGCAGCCACCAGCCCATACAGCACATAGTGTGATTTGCCTAGAATGACTGAGGAAGCACAAAGAACAAAGGGTTGTAGACACTGGGGCAGGCCTGGCCTGAACTTTAGGAATCTATCCCAGCCCTGACCCACTGACCTACTGTGACCCAATTTTCTTCCTTGTACACCCTACCACCAACCCAAGATACTTCGACCCTTCTTTGTTTACACCCCTAGCCCTGAATATCACTTTTCCTAGTCAACTAAACTGACCTTTCAAGTAGGTTCACCTTGAAATCTTTTAGACCAGATCAAAACTGAGAAGTTAAGGTCTCATAAGGCCTCCCACAAGCCCAATGAACCTTTAAAAACAGCTAACTTGGGATCTTGACCCTGACTGCCAAGGTAGCCCTGTAAGGGACAGACACAATGCACATGTGCACCATGCACTGTTTCCGACAGGAACTCACTGTTTCGGACATCCAAGAAGGAAACGAGCACAGTGAGCAACCCAGCCACAGCTACTTGACTCATGAGCTGCCGATCACTGTGGTAGGGGCAGAGGGTCAGTGTACCCTTCCCTAAATGTGTAAGGCCCTGCAAAATAAGCAGAAATGTAAAGTGAGGAATCACAGCTGAGAAGACATCTTACTTCTCAGGCCATCCTGCATCACCACAAGTACTGCTGTTACCACACTAGAAAAAGGAGACTCCCATTCTTTACCTGTGCCAAGCGCACCATGAAGAGATTATTGGGGTCCTTAGCATGATATTGAGCTAACTGACGCAACATTGCAGCCAGACGAGCATTATTGGTACCTAGAAATAGGAAACATTACAAAATGTTACAAAAAGAATCTTGAATCTTTTAGTGTGTTCAAGATCTTTTTCCAGTACTTACCACTGCCCACCATGCCCATGGCAAAAATGGAGTTATAGGAAACTTCTGGATCAGCATCATGAGAGAATTTGCTTAAAGTGTCCAGGATGTTGAGTCGTGGATTTGAAACAGAGATTAGTGCCAGTGCTAAGGGTACAGCCCGCCGGAGGGTCGGCTCCCCATACCTCAGCTAGTGATAAAAGAAACAAAGTAACAATATGGAAAAAGAGGGAAAAACAAGTTCAGGGCTGAGAGTTCCTTGAGTAAACTGCCAGCATGAGAACCTGAGTTTACCTAGAACCAATAAAAAAAAAAAAACAAAAAAACCAGAATACCAGTGCAGACATCTGCAGTTCCAATGCTCCTATTAGGAAAAGAGGAGTGCGCACAGAGTATGTCTGGAAGCTCTTGAACCAGCTAGCTTGGTGTACTCAGAGTAGAAATGTGACTATGATGGTTTGAATAGAAATGGCCCCCACAGGTTCACATATTTAAGTGCTTGGTCATTAGGGAGTGGCACTACTTGACAGATTAGGAAGTGTGGCCTTGTTGGTGGAAATGTGTCACTGGGGGTGGGCTTTGTAGTTTCAAAAGCCCAAGCCAGGCTCAGTGTCTCTCTGGCTGCTGCCTAAGGATCCAGATGTAGAACTCTCAGCTACTCTCTAAGTGGTTCTCAATCTGTGGGCTGCAACCTCTTTGGGGTTGAATGGCCCTTTCACAGGGTCACCTAAGACCATCAGAAAAAAGATATTTACATTACAATTTATAACAACAGCAAAATGTTTTTTTTAATAGAGGGGTCACAATAACATGAACTGTATAAAGGAGTTACAGCATTAGGAACGTTGAGAATGACTGTTCTAGCACTGTGTCTGCCTGCATGCCATCATGCTGATAAAAGACTGAACCTCTCAACTGTAAGCAAGACCCATTTTAATGCATTCCTTTATAAAAGCTGCCATGACCATGGTGTCTCTTCACAGCAATAGAACTCTAAGACAAAGATCTGGTCTCAGACAAAGTCTAGGTACCTTTTGGCATATACATGAGTACAAGTGGCAAATCAAGTTCAACTATAGGATTAGGCTAGTGGGTCAAAAGGGACTAGCTTCTCCACCAAGGAACTCTGAGCCATCAAAATTAGAATTAGCCAGGGTTAAGGTATAGCATGGTGGTGAATCACACCCATGTATGTTTAAGGCCCTGGGTTTAAAATTCTCTATTTCCTCTCTCCCCTGCCCCCAGTCTATTCTGTGCTACTCACCAAGTGACCAAAGGTTCGCAGTGCCATCTCTGCACCGATCTCTTCACCCATGGCAATAAGCGCAATCCCCAGAACAGCTACTCCCTGCAATTCCAGAGGCACGAGAACCCAGTAAGTTCCAGCAGCAAAAACCAAGTCACCCAACTTGACTCACAGCTCATCTACGAAGAGTTATCCTATAGGGGACACCTTGCCCTTCACAGACAAAGCTCGGTCCTGTTATTCTGACACATGACAGTATCTGAGGGAGGAAGTGGAGGCCAAAACACAGCTAACTGAGCTCCACCACTATCTATGCTTATCTTTTCTCAGTGTCTGCTGGCTCCACACCTGATGGGCTCCCATGTCGGCAGGGGCTTCCTTCTTGTCCTTGTCCTTCTTTTCCTTCTTGTCCTTGTCCTCCTCCTTGTCCTTGGAGTCAAAGTGCTCACTACAGATGTGGAGGAGCTGCTGCACTTTCAGCACATTCCCAGAGCCTTCAGTGGGGCAGTGAGTGCAGAGATAAAAATGAGAAGACAGCAAGAAAAAGCATACCCTGCAAATACAGGAAGCCTTAAACATCTGGAGAGCAGGAAGAAGGCAAAGGAGCAACAACCTGAGAAGAAAAGGGCAAGGAAGTGGGGCTGCGGGGAGACTAAGACACAGACCTGCATAGGCACACACATCCACCAGAGTGTTGGCAAAACTTCGGAATGGCTCGGACACAACCTCCAGTGCAGCTAGGATCGCCTCAATAGCTTCACCTTTCCCTACAGGATTCAAAGGTCCAAGGACAATGGCTTGTATCCAGATCAGACTGATGCACAAACCCTCTAATTATGATCAATTACTGTCAGCCCTTTGATAAAATAAATATCCTCTCACCCAGGTGATTGAGGCCCAAGCCAAGAGGAAGCCAGCGAGCATAGGTATCCTTGAGCTCAGTCTCTGATTTCTCCATAATGGTTTGAAGGATGGTGGAAGTGACATCTCCATTGCAGGATCCCACTGCTATCATTCCACAAGCTAGAGCTGTCACACCTGCTACCTAGAAATAAGAAAATCAGCATTATACACAGGAAATTTCCTTTCCTTTGTTTGAGACAAGGTCTCACTATGTAGACTAGGATAGCCTAGAAACCCAGAGATCTTCCTGTCTTTCCTAGTATATGCCAGATTCAAGATGTGTACCACCATACCCAACTACAATAAGCTATTAAAATGCTTGCTTATGTGCCTTTATTCAAAACCCAATTCTACTGATCCACTGTAAGTCATTCTCTCTAACCACACAGGGTAACTGATTTCTGTAAAATCAGTGAATACTTACACTGTGCCAATCCATTTGTACATTCTTATCTTAATACATTTACTCATTTAGCATTTGCATACACAGTACACATGTGAGATCAGGACAATTTTCAAGTCAATTATCTCCTTCCAATTATCAGGCTTGACTGCAACCTCAACAGCTCTAGCTTTGCATACCCCTAAACACAGTCCTTACAACTCTATAAGAAAGAATGAAGCCTAAGGAGATTAAGTTAACTGTCCAATATCTTGTGCTTGTAAGCACAAGTATCAAGATTTGAACCTGGAACTTTTTACCCTAAAATCTCTGCTTTTGATAATGACTCTGCATAAGCAAGAATAACCAGGATTAGCTAACCATCAGAAGTGAAAATCACTGCTGGGCTTACACCTAGAATGTTCCCCAAACCTCCCAAACCTCAGGCAAGAAGGCCTGGACCTCTTTTACTCATGTAAGGTGGTGGCACTCTTGGAAATCTTGGGACGATGTGGAAACTAAGGGGCGGGCCTCATTGGGAAGCCTTTGAAATCATTAGGGAGTTGGTTCCCTTGAAGAGGACAGAGAGGGAAAAATTTTTAAGGGGGGGGGGGAGGCCCTGGCCCCTTCCTCTCTGTTTCCTTGCTTATTGCTAAAGTGAACAGTTTTGTTCCACCATGTATTTCCACCATGATCTGTTGCTATGTTCTAGGGACAGAAAGCTAGCCAGCACAGCCAACAACCCTTAATTACTTCCACTGAGATTCTCCTCCTTACACTTCTGCAGGGTGTGGGGGGGTAAGAATAACAAGGTACTTGATACACAATTTTATTCTGTGTCCAGGCTGGCCTGGAACGTATTGAAATTTTCCTGCCTGAATCCCCCAAGCACCAAGGTAGAAGACAGCTTGAAGCTGAAATTCTAAGCGGTTTTTAGTGAAGTATCCACCTACCTTTTCACTAGAGAAAGACTCACCTCCATGCTAGACTTAGAATCGCCCATCACAGGTAGTAGCAGTGTTAGGACATCTTCCCGATTGGAGCCAGCATAGGCCAAGCCTAGCCTACAAAGTCAGGAGATAAAATTCCCAACATATACTCAGGGACACAGCAAAAAAGAAGAAAAATAGAACCGATGACCAGCACATTCACCAAGAACCAGATACTTAATGGCAAAGGGCAGTCTTTGGCAATGATTTCACTAGAGTTTATAAGCTGAGCACTAACAAAAAGAGAAGCAGACACCTAAAACTTTCAAAATAAATAAGGAAAGAGCCACAGGAAACCTTACCCAAAGATGGAACCAAGTCTCATGGTATTGCTGTTATGAAGAACATAATCTGAAAGCAATGCCAGGGCAGGGTCACACTCATTCCGGACCCCAGAGTTCACGATCCCACAGGCAAGGAGAGCTCCTGACTGCAAAGAGCAAGCAGACTCTTTACTTAGGCTATCTCCCCTCTTAACTACAAAGTATACAGCAGGACCTCTTTGTGGCACCTGCCTTATCTAGAGTGAAAAACTGAGCATGCCTCATGTTTGGTTTGAACTGAGAATGGTCCTCATAGATGCATATATTTGAGTATTTGGTCCCTAGTTGGTTAAATGGTTCTGAGTAGGATTAGGCGTGACCTTATTGGAGGAGGTGTCACTGGAGGTGGGCTTTGAGGTTTCAAAAGCCCAGGACAGACCCAGTGCCTCTCTCTCTGCCTCTCACGTGCAGATATGAGCTTTCAGCTCCTGCTCCAGTACCATTCCTGCCTGCTGCTGCCATGTTCTCCACAATGATGGTCATGGGCTGACCTTCTGAAACTACAAATGAGGCCCCAACTAAATACTTTCTTTTCCTTAGTATATTTAAAAATGAGGTTTCTCTGTGTAGCCCTGGCTGTCCTGGAACCTGCTCTGTAGACCAGGCTGGCCTCAAACTAAAGAGACCTGCCTGTCTCTGCCTCCCAAGTGCTAGGATTAAAGGTGTACACCACCACCGTCCAACTAAAATACTTTATACGTTGCCTTGGTCTTGGAGTCTTTTCACAGAGATAGAAAGTAACTAAGCCACCTCATTTAAAAAAAATAAAAATAATAAGAGGCACTAGAACACAAGAAGAAAAAGTCCGCAGCGAATAAGCTTTGACCAGACTAACCTTGATATAATCCTCAGAGGAGTATAGGTACTTGTCAATCTGGGTGAGGCCACCATCCACATCCCACAGCAGAATCATGCCAAGGGACGCAGCAGCACTTAACATCCCTATGACAAAGAAATTATCACCTTTAGAAAGGCCCACCCAAAGGAACTTATAAAGGATTCCCCTGGACACTGTACTGTGGACACTTCTCAGGTAACACCTGACTATAAGACAAAAAGAGACAATTATACCATGGTCCTTGTTCTTATACAGCCATTTGTTGCCATCATCAGTCAGCAGTTTATCTTGACCAAAGGCTGCATTCACAAAACCATTCACAAAAGAGGAGGCCAGGTTCATTCGGGCAGAGTCCACCTGAGAGCCACTACCACCAAACCCTGCACAAGAGGACATAGAAGAGGCAGTTCAGCATAAGATCTGAAAGGAACACAGTCTGGTAGGCAGTTTCTGATTTTATTTTGTTTAGTTTTCCAGGACAGGGTTTCTCTGTGTAGCCCTGAGTATCCTAGAACTTCTATAGATCAAACTGGCCTTGAACTCAAGAGATCTGTCTGCCTCTGCCTCTAGCAAGGGATGGAATGAAAGGTGTGTACCACCACTACCCAGCTTGAGTCTCTGATTTTAAGTCAGTCCCATAGTCTAAGTCTCCAACAGTGACCACGACATAAAGCCCATGGGAATCTGAAGTGCTTTTTAAGTGGGTTAGCCAAGCCATTATTCCCAATGCATTAGTCCCTGCAATCCCCAAATAGAGTTACTCACTGTTATTCTCTAGGTGGGTTTTGTAGATGTCATCAGGCACCTTGGGCTCCATGATGTCCAGCTAAAGAGAAGTCAGAGGGTCACAACTACCTCCCCAGTATTCCCTTAGCTGTCCCTTCTGCTATCCAACTGAATAGCAATTTTAACCAGGATTCTAGTGAAAGGTATTAGGGAGGTAGAATGACAGGTAAAATTTCAACAAAAAGCTTTGGGGCAAGAGCAGAGAATCTCACCTCCCGAGCTAAGGCCAAGAAGTTGCTGTTGAGTTGTACATTGGACATGATTTCTGTGAGGTCTTCATACTCCTCTACATCTTCACTCAGCTCCAGGAAGACTCCATGGCGACCCAGCATGAATGCCATCTGCTTCTGTACCACCCTGTGAGGAAAGCCATCACACTTGCTCATTCTCACCTACTGTGGGACAGAAAGTGTCCTGTGCTCCCACTAGAAACTGTCAATTCTCTGGTTTTCACACGCACACTTATCTCTTCCTTTACCAAAATCTGTACATACACATCCTTGCAGGAGGTGAAAATGTCTTCTACCAGTTCCATGTCATTCAGCATCAATGCCAATCTCAGAGCTTCAGGGAAACGGCTGAATTTTCGGAACACACCCAAGGCACAGCGCAATAGGGCAGAGTTCTCAGGTTCTGGTACATAATTCACACAACTACAAAGGCAAAAGAGGTAAAAATTCAGAAAGTGCATTCCATTTATTTAATTCCTTTACTCAAATATATACTAAATGTCTACTATATGTATGACATGTTCCAAGGTACTATGTTCCAAGATAACTAGGGAGACACAAAGTTTCTGTCCTCAAGAAATTCATGGCACCAACAAGTGACTACAGCCTAAGGTAACCCTAAGATCCTCTGGGAGAAGAGACATAATGAGATCAGTGCTGAAGAAGGCTGGCCCGCTACCTTCCTCAGCCACGCTCACTTACCTGGTGAGATAGAGGCAGACCTTTGAATATGCATTCTCGTCTATGTCCTTTTCCAGCATATCTACCTGCTCAATCTCCATGAGCAGGTCACAAGCCTCGTGCTCTGCATTATGAGCCATATTGTAGGGGACAATCTCCTTCACTAAGGTGAGCAATGGCTCCCGCTGTGCTTTCTCTGCATCATCCAGCTCCTGCCACTCCTTAGCCACTTCTCCTGCCAGATGTCTATGGACAAACACAATCATTTGGGAAGCAGGTCCCTGGGAGTCAAGGAATTCAGTGTCTGGGGAATTCAATACATTGATTTTCCCAAACTTAATTATATCTACAAGTCCCTTCACATTCCCAAGAAGAAACTATCTTACCTGACATACTCATGACCCCATGATGCTAATTCCTCCTGGGAACCCACTAGCCGATACTTCAGGCATTCACGCTCACCACTCATGGTCATGGCCAAAACAGATATGATGTCAGCAGCAAAACACTATAAAGAAACCAATCTTTTAAGGCCAAGCCCAACAGTTCTAGGAAATAGTTTGTGACAATACAGATGCAAGATCACTGTCCCCAAAATTCACCAATAACATTCATTATATACTAGTTTCTATACTGAAAATTTCCATGTGATCTAGCTAAGCCTCAAAGAAAACCTAAAGTTGGTGTTGCTAGCTCCCTCTGAAGCCAACCTAACTGAAGGCCAACAAGCAATGTAGAATCGGAAAAAGATAAAGGCTCCTGAGCTTGAATCTACGGAGAAAGTGGTTCTCATTGCATCGCTTAGTTTGGCCTCAAGAAACACTGTCTGGGATTATGCATCATAACCAGCATAAATTTTAACTGTAATAGTAAACTATTAAAAGGTTTTAATAATGGGGCTGGAGAGATAGCTCAGAGGTAAAGAGATGGCTGCCCTTCCAGAGGTCCTGAGTTCAATTCCCAGTAACCACATGGTGGCTTACAACCATATGTAATGAGATCTGGTGTCCTCTTCTGTTGTGCATGTATACATGGAGGCAGAACACTGTATACATAATAAATAAGTGTTTTTAAAAAAGGTTTTAATAAGCGAGGCAGTGGTGGTGAGCACTTTTAATCCCAGCACTCAGGAGGCAGAGGCAGGCAGGTCTCTGAGTCTGAGGCTAACCTATAAAGCCAGTTCTAGGACAAAGAAAACCTATTTCAGAAAAACAAACAAACCAACAAAAAAAGGTTAAAAAAAGAAACCAAAAAAGCCAACAAACAAAAAAGACCCATAGTCTACCAGTCTGAAGAACTGGCTCCACAGTGAATAAAACATGCTGCTCTTGTCGAGAAACTGAGCGCAGTTCCCAGCTCCCATGCAAGGGTTCAAATCTTACTCATCCAGTTCCAGGGGTCAGTTCCCCGCTTCTGGTCTGCATAGACACTATGTGTAGGTAGTGGGCATACATCATACAGGCAGACAAAACACTCATTGACATAAATTAAAAAAAAAAAAAACCTTTAATAAAAATTTCTACCAGGTGGTTGTGACACATAGCTTTAATTCCAGAACGCAGAGGCACAGGCAGGCGGATCTCTGAGTACGAGGTCAGCCTGGTCTACAGAGTGTGAGTTCCAGATAGTCAGGGCTACGTAGAGAAACCCTGTCTTAAAAAGGAGAAAATTAAAAAAAAAAAAAAAAAAAAAAAAGAATCGAATCCATGATCTATTTCAACCAAGTAACTGCTTCATGATAGGTGTAGGAAGTCAAGGACAAAAACAAGCCAATTAGGAGACTACTCAATAATCCACTGGAAATAAAGACTTCTGGGGCTAGAGAGATGCTCAGAAGTTAAGAGCACTGGTTGTCTTTCGTAAAATTATGGTTCAGTATTCCCAGCGTGCACATGGCAGCTCTAGAATGCTTGTAATTCAGGGATCTGAGGCCCTCTTTTGGATTCTGCAGGCACTAAATGCACATACTACATAAACATAAATGTAGGCAAAATACCCACACACATAAAATAAATAATAATCCAAAGAAAAAAGAAAGCCAGGCATACTGGCTCATGCCTCTAATCCCAGCACTCCAGAGCCCGAGGCCAGAGGAATGCTACAAATTCAAGCCCAATCTAGGCCATATAGTGAGTGAGTTTGAGGTCAGACTGGGCCACAAGAAATAAGTAAGTCAGAGTGGTTGGAGATGGCTCAACAGTTAAGAGCACTTCCTGCATGATAACGAGGATCAGAGTTCAAATCCCACTACCGATGCAACATGCCACAAACACCTCTAAACACCAAGGGTCTCCATGTGTGTGCGTCTCACACACACACACACACACACACACACACTCACTCTAACATAAACAAAATAAAATTTTAAAAGTTAGAAACACATCATGCCAAGAAAACCTCAAGGTCTTCTGAGGAGCTGAGGAGCATTTAGGGGTTAATTCTGATTGTTATGAACTTTTGGTGCTAGGTTGGGTCTACCAGGCTTTCAGTGACTTACCATGGGTTCTATTGTCTAGTTAAAAAGTGACTCTTCAACCAGGCAGAGGTGGCCCATGCTTTTAACCTCTGTGCTTGGGAGGCAGAGTTAGGTGGATCTCTGTGAGTTTGAGGCCAGCCTGGTCTACAGAGTGAGTTTCAGGACAGCCAAGGCTACTCAGGTAAACCCGGTCTCAAAAAAATAAAATAAAATAAAGAAATTCTTCAACTGCACAGACACCCACCATATTCTGAATTACCTTATTCTCCCCAGGGGCCATGTTCTCATAGATTTCCTTCAGTTTACCATAGTGCGGACGCAGAAATTTAAGAGGCTTGGGTACTGAAGTCATGGAAGTCGTAGAAGAACGAATCTGTCTTCTCAGTTCCTCCAGGGCTGGTCGGTATAGGGATGTATCCTTTTCCTGATCAGGACATGTCAGGGTTCAGACCAAAAGGAGTCACATTACTCCACATCACAACCATAAAGACATTACTGGCTCCTATTCCATGATCCCTAACTCCTGTAAATTGCTTGACACACAAGATGCCATTCAAATATCCTTTGTTAACTCTTTTCCCTCCAGTTATCACAACATCTAACATGAGATATCCAGTCGTTGCCTCAAAATGAAGCAGAGCAAACTCCCCACTCAGGTAACATCTTGACTCACCCCGAGTCGCTCCACGAGCATCTCCAGTTCATCTTGCAGTTGCTTGTCCTCCTCAGACTGCAAAGTTGGAGGAAGCCCATTAACCCTAATCACAGTCTCCTCCCATTCACCCCGGGACAGGTGGAGTGTGTGGATGCACCCCCAGGAGGGACCAGATGGACGAGAGATGGGAGTGGGGAGGGAAGCAACCTTTCTGGAAAGGCAGTCAGTCTAGCCAGGCAGACTCTGCTTGGAAGCCGTTCTAGAAAATGATGGCAAAGACCCAGGAAGTGGTGGTGATGCCCGCAGGGGGTGGCAGTGCGCAATGAGATGGGCATAGAAGCGAGGTCTCCCTATTCTGTGTCTCCCGGGAGCGGGGGGCCGTAGGGAGTCGGGCTGAGGCCTTCAAGCCAGCAGTGACTCAGCCCAAGGCCTCCTCCCCGGGCTCCCGAAGCTGCGCCTCACCAGCTCCTGTTCTTTGTCTTTGTCCCCGGCATCCCGCCGCTCCTTGCCGCTCGACTTCTCGTCCGCGCCAGCGGGGGCCGTAGCTGAGGGTTGTTGGGACTGCACCGGCGTCTTGTCTCGTCCACCCTCCTCCATCTCGGCCACCACTGCCGGTCCGCTGCGCGCGCACCTGTTCGCACCGCCCCTTTTCCCAGACGACCTTGCGCGTCATCCCCCAGACCGGAAGCGTCCAGCGGATTCCGGGCCCTACCTCCTGAGGCAGGCCGGGAATTACAGTTCCGGCCTCCAGCGCTGGTGACTAGTGATGGCATTTCGGTGTCTCTGGGCTGTTAAGAGTGCTCAGTGGCGATGCCTAGTTCTCCTCTCCTATGGCTTCACCACAGCTGGATGCGTGGTGTGACAAACGGACAAGACTCTTGAACTCTTGATTGAGATCTGTGTGACGGCAATGTAATTATGTCTAGCCTCACATCACCGTGGAATAGTAAGCGCAAAACATTCCCCCGGTGAGAGTAGTGACACTACTTGAAGCTTACTTATTTATTAGTACAGGCTAGCCTCAGATTCGCTATACAGCAGAGAATTTGATTTAAGACCTAGTGGTCCGGCCTCTGCCTAGGGAGTGCTGGGATTACAGGCATGCGCCACCACCCCTGCCACTGCTCATCTTTAAAGCCTATCACTTTTGCACTCAGTGCTGGATTCTAGGCATAACCATCCATTTCCACTGTCAACGCTTCTCCAATCTTTCGACAGAAATTGGACAGCCCGTAGCTGTTTTGCCTGTTCTGTCTTTAGAATGTCCATACATTTCCATGCTTGCTTTAGTTCTCTGTAACGAATTTCTACCCATTTCTGTTTGTATGGCTCCTGTCACAGACCTGGGAATACATACATACATAGATACATGCATGCGTGCACGAGGGAGCACGCACTCACTCTCTTGCATACCTGTCAGTACGTTGGAGATGAATTGGTTGTTGTGCCATGAAACAGTTTGTCTAACAGCTGATGAGTCCAGATGAAGAATATATGAAAAGTCATTGGGATATATTACAACTTTTTTGTAGGTATAAATTGTTTTGAAATAAAAACTTGAAAAGATGGGAGAACTCAAACTTTAGAAATTTATGATACTGAAACCAAATTCTGCCAAGTACCAGCTGTGTTGTTTGATTAAGCTTCCTAAAATCAGCCTGTTTTCACCTATGTGAAATGCAAAAAGGAGTCCAGCTAGAGAGATGCTCAGAGTTTAACAGCACTGGCTGCTCTTCAGAGGTCCTGAGTTCAATTCCCAGCAACCACATGGTGGCTCACAACCATCTATAATGAGATCTAGTGCCCTCTTCTGGTGTGCAGATATATATGGAGACAGAATGTCATATACATAATAAATAAAATCTAAAAAAAAAAAAAAAAAAGAATGAAACGAGTCAATACATAAATGTCTCTAAGGCAGACCTAATCACAATATGTGGAATTAAATTAGGAGGCAAAGGCAGATGTATCTGTGTTCAAGGCTAGCCTGGTCTACATAGTGAGTTCTAAACCAGCCAGGAACTAAATGTATCCCTAATACCCAGTTAATGCCTGGTTTGAGGCAGGCCTTAGCAAATACTTAACAGATGACTGAGTGGCTTTGCATTGGTCTTTAGATCATCTTTGTATATAATAAGAATTTGTGATTTCCCTCCAGAGCCCAGAACAATGAATTGGAAAACTGTCAGGGTCCCTATTGATGAGCCACAGGAGGCCCTTTGAAATTGTGCTTATTTTTATGAAGTACTCACTTCTAGCCTGATACGTCTGGAGGTTTTTTTTTTAAGTTTTTTTTTTTATGTATACAGTGTCCTGTCTGCATGTATCCCTACATGTGGTTGCTAGGAATTGAACTCAGAACTTCTAGAAGATCAGCTAGTGTTCTTAATCTCTGAGCCATCTCTCCAAACCCGTGTTTAGAGTTTTATCAGGGTAAAATCATATTTCTTGGCAGGCTTCCTTATTGTGGTTGAGGATGAGTTACCCAATGGGATAGCAGAGATGGGCCAGTATTGCTTATTTTCTCTTCTGCCTCAACACAACATAGCATATAACTGAAAAAGCATTCATCAACTGCACAAGGCTATTAAGGGTAAAGGTCACATCTTCACCTTAAGGCTCACCTTGCTTTACCTCTGGAACCAGGTCCTGGCAGAGTGCTCTACAAAGAGATATTCTATGCTTTAACTTTGGTTCACTGCGTGTAACTTTTCTGTAGCTACCTGGTTGTACAGGTACGTGTTGCATGGAAATACACCTGGTGCTGGTGATGGTCCCACTCAACCTGATGAATCTGGATGGAAGACAGAAGTCTGCATTTGACTTACAAGATTAACTACCAGTGATTAAGAACACCTGAGTCCAAAACACATCTTTAGTACAGTCTGTCTGGCCTGATATTGGAAGTCCTGGAATCTTTTCCCATTTTCCTCACATTTATCATGAAACAGAGACAGTGTTGTTATAGGCGCTTATGATTTTTCTTTTTGTCAGACAGGGCTGGCCTCAAGTTTTTATCTGTAGCTGATGATGATCTTGAACTTTTGATCCTTCTTAGTCTACCTCATGCCCTATGATTACTTGGATGCTCGCATGTCAAAATGAAAATCTTTGTGTTGATAGCTCTCTTCTTCCACCCACATGTGGGTTCTGGCCTCAAACTCAGGTTAACCACTGGGCCATCTCACTGGCTCCAACCAGGGGTTTTGTATTACATTATTTAGACAAGGTCTCACCATGTAGTGGGATGAAATCATAAAAACAAACAAAACACCTGCTTCTGCCCCCTCCCAAATGCTGGGATTTCCAGGCCTGATCCAGGTCTAAAATCAGGCATCAGGAAAGCAAAGATCTATATTACAAAGCATCTCATAAGATCAGTATGCTCTAACATTGTGAGTCTTAGCCCTGCTCAACAGTCAAGCTCCACACATTATTTATGTATGTATTTATGTATTTATTATTAGTAGTATGTCTTTGGGTTCTAGAATTTGCAGAGCCCATAAATTAATTTTTCCCTAGTATTAGGACCTCATTCAAGCTAGGCAAGCGATTACTACCGAGCTATAGCCTTAGGCTTTTTACATTATTTTGAGACAGTGTCTTGCTAAGTTATTCAAACTGCCCTTTGACATACCATTCTCCTGCCTAAGCCTCCCAGACATATGGATTAAAGGCCTGTATCACTTTCAAGGCATTGAAGCTGAATGATCCTACCCAACCAACTTATTTTACAGACTGCTGAGACACAAGACCTGAAGAAGGCATGAGCCCTGCACGGTGTCATAAACTAGTGGGTGACAGAAGCTGGTACCAAAACTAGTTCTCCAGAAATGACAGCTCTCCTCTTCCCAGTACACTTTGCCATCTACACTGTAGTCAGATTTAGCAGTGTGGCTCAGTGGCTCAAAAGACATCTTGCTCCTTCAGGAGTGTAACTGCCCTCCATCAGTAAGCAGCTATTATATCCAGGGAACATGGCATGGCCCCATACGGGAACAGTCTGTCCCACTGAAAAAACTGGGGTAGGATACAATCAGTCTATGGCGTACATGTTAGTGACATACCCAAGAGACCAGAGACACCAGGAGCAATTATAACAAGCCCTCTTTCTGCTCTTTGCCAACCTTACAAACTCAGCCCTGCTTGCACCTCTAGGACTCTTTCCAGTGCTTTATTGTTGCTCTCCTTTTACAGATGAAGAAACTGAGGCTCACAAGGGTTAGGTCATACTTGTCAGAGCTTCTATTTCAATCTGGATTTCTTTGGCTCCACTAAAGTGGTTAGGGTTACATTTGCATCATTGAAGCAGAGCATTGGTCGAATTACTGTAGCTGTGGGGACTGGATGAGCTTGTGAGGGTAAAAATGAGTAACTGGAGTCCCCAAAGGACAGAAACCATTGCATTCCCTGTGCCTGAGATGCACATTACTGGTAGCCAATATATCATTCCAAAGTAAATCTAAAGAACAGTACAAGTTGGAAGTGATGACAAACACCTTTAACCCCAGCAGTTTGGAGGGGTTAAAGATCTACTCTGCAGGTAGATCTTTGAGTTCAAAGTTAACCTGATCAACATAGTGAGATCCAGGGCAGCCAGGGCTATATAGTGAGACCCTGTCTCAAAAACACAAAAACCAAGCTGACCTGACCATCTACTCCCCGGATTCAGTAACAGGCTGGATACAGAGGCAATGGGGAGCTGCAAGCCCTTCCAGCTGTGGAGAATGTACCATGACTGCACAGACCCAGCTGGGTTCCTCCCTCCACCTTCGTCTCCTTTGGGCTTCAAATCTCAGTCCCCTGTTTCTGCAAGTGAGCCAGTATCTAAGGATTATTACTGTTGTTGTGGTATCTTGGATGTAATCCCACCCTTCCCTGGTAAGCGCATGGTGGAGTGGCACTATTAGGAGATGTGTGTGGGTGTCCATAAAGGCACTCCATCTTGGCACAAAGGACAGAGAGTTCAAAGCTGTCAGCAAGTCACAAGACCTAAAGGTCAAAGGTGTGGCTACAGAAGGATGTTTCAGACATCTTAGTGTAAATAACAACAGACCTGAATCTGAGATGTGGCTACTCCTGACTTTCAAGGCTAAGGAAGGAGAAGTTGAATCTGAGGTGTGGCTACTCCTGACCTCAAGGCTAGGGAACAAGAAGTTAGAGCTAAGGTGTGGTTACTGAACCCTTGGAATGAGTGAGGAAGAAAAGTCTGTTTGTTCCATATACATGATACTGTGTTCCCCTTTTTAGTTATGGTATATAAGAGTGGTGAAAAATAAACTCGTGGCATTTCAGTATCGACTGATCTGCCCTCCTGACTTTTATTTTATCTGTCTGTCTTTCTTTATTGTCTATAGCTAGCCTTTCCCTCATCTACACTGCCCCACTCAAGTATGAACTTGGGGCCACTTGGCTAGCTCTGATTGCAGCCCCGCAAAGACCGCTCCCGACAGATGTGGCCTTTTTGGAGGAAGTGTGTCACTGTGGGAGTGGGCTTCAAAGTTTCATACATGCTCCAGCCACTCCCAGTGTCTCCATTTCATTTCCTGTTGCCTTTGGGTTAAGATGTAGGACACCCAGCTCCTTCTCCAGCACCATGTCTGCCTGCACGCTGCCATGTCCCACCATGATGACAATGGACTCAACCTCTGAAACTGTAAGCCATCCCAATTAAATGTTTTCTTTATAGGAGTTGCTGTGGTCATGGTGTTTCTCCACAGCAGTAGAAACCCTAAGTTGTAGTTGCTCAAATATTTATCAGATAAGAGGGTGAATAAGGAAAGAGAGGACAGAAGGAAGAGACCGGCTGACTGATAAGGATCTATTTATTGGCAAAGGGTCCTATAAAGCCAAGACCATACCCTCCCCACCCTTTTCCCTGCAAAAATAAACTCTTTCCTTTTCTCTACTAGATCTGCTTTTTTTGGGCCCAGGGACAATAAGCCACCCCTAAGACTCACACCCTGAAACACAGGGAACAAGCATGAACTATATATCCACATTCTCCTCTCACCGGAGAGAGCCCTTGCCTTCCACTCGAGTTCAGTTGCTCTGGCTTTGAGGGGAGCAGCAGTACTAGGAGGAGCACAAGGGATAGGTGGGGGAAGCTGAGGGTGGGGGATGAAGGGAGTTGAACTCGTTTCTGTACAGTACTGACCATGCCTGGGGAGAGATGGGCATGCCCCAGGCATATCCTCTTGGCCCCCAAATTGAGCAAGCTTGAAGAAGCCAAAAAAGACAGAATCCTCTCTGTAGGAACTGGTACTTCTGCCTAGACTTCCTCCAGGGTGACACATAAAAGGATGTCACAGTGAATGGCAGGATCTCTGCTAGAGGCACAGGCACCCCCAAAGCAGAGGCACGATGTGGTGGTGGTGGGGACTAGATTCATATCACTTGTGGTGTGGAGAGACAACCGTACCAGCTGATCTTTACTTTCTCCTAACTCGGAAGCCTCAATCCCATTTCTCTCCCAACCCAGGTCTACCACACCTCACATAGCTGCCCTGGGTTCATGGGGGAGCCGACAGGGCAGCCGAAGTGCCGAAGGAAGTCACGGGAGTTGGAGAGAGTGCCCAGCACTCGGAAACGGGCAGGGCTGTGGGGGTCGGTCACCAGCCCCTCGTGAGAGCTCTCTGGTGTGCGGACCGAGCACCACACCTGCGGGCCAGGACAGACATGGGGACATATGGTGTCTAGTGTGGAGCTGAATTAAGCCATAGCTTCAGCTACAGCAGAGCCATCTTGGTCCAGCTGGTGAGTGAGCTCAGGAATTGTCAGGGCCACTGCAGGAGGCTTGGCCAGCTCCAAGGAAGTGGGACATGCCTCCTCAGTTCCTTGAAGCTTCTAAAGAGCACCTGTACACCGCACACGGGTGTGGCTGTGGGGAAGGCTTTAAGGCTTTAAGATTGTTTGCTGTGGTGCAAAGTACTTGAAAGAGGCCCTGCCTGGGTACTAACTCTACTTATTTTATTCCTGGGTAACCATGAACAAGCCGTTTTGAATCCCAAGCTACAGTCTCTTTCTCCACATTCCCCCATAGTAACAGGAGGTCTATGCTTGTTACTATGCACTCCACTAAAGCCAGCAGCCCTTCCCTTTCCAATAAAATCCTACTGAAGATTTCACTCTTCATGCTCTGGACAACAGGCTTCCTCTCAATGTATTTCACACCTGGCAGCTGTGGCCCCATTTCCCAGCACCTTTCCTGCATGACCCCAACTTTTCCTAATGGCATCCTTTGGAGGGAGTGGACAGGAGACACACCTAGTTCTCCCAAGGGGCCATACCTGAGCAAATCCCACAAAGAACAGCTGGTGATTGGTGAGCCCCACAGCAGGCAGCTGCTTCTCCTCCCCATGTGTCCTTAACCACGCTTTGTAAGCCTAGGGGAACAATAAGAAGCAAGTCCGCCAGCGCCTGCCTACTTCACCAAGCACCCTAATACACAGCCGGGAGACCTGGGCCACTCACGTTATAAGCGGCCTTAAGACCTCCGTTGTCCGCGATGTTTTCCCCCAGTGTCTGGAGTCCATTGAGCCTCTCTCCGTTGACCTGGTACTGGTTGTACTGTTCTTCCATGCAGGCTGTATGATTCTGGAAAGCTGTCAGTGACTCATTCTGCCACCAAGGACGCAGATTTCCTTCTTTGTCATACTCACGCCCTGACAAGAAATCATCTTTGCATCCCATCAATAGGACAACTCACCCTCAGGAGAACAAATGCCCCAACCAACCTGGATCAGGAGACACCAGGGTCCCTAGGCCTTGTCTCCAACATCCCAAATCCCCACAATAATCACTGGAAATTATAGACAGGACCCCCACCTTGGTCATCAAAGGCATGTGTCAACTCATGGCCCATCACCACGCCGATGCCACCAAAGTTCAAGGCCCTAGTAGATGAGGAATGCAGAATAAAACCATGGCAAGAGTTTCTCCTGATTCCATCTGTTCTCCCAGTTCACCTGCGTGGCCAGGCCCCACCACCCGGGCCCTCCTGCCTCAGACACACTTTGGGTGGTTGTGAGCATAGAAGGGGGCCTGCAAGATGCCAGCAGGGAAGACAATTTCGTTCTTCGTTGGAAGGTAGTAAGCATTCACAGTCTGTGGCGTCATGCTCCACCTGGGGGAGGAAGATGCGGGCTGGGCTCGTTACTCTCTTTATGCTCCCCAGCCCAGGCCTGCCTTGCCTGCCTCCTGCAAGGGCCTTGTACCACTCCTCACCCATCCCCGAAGCCCTGGTCTACCTCTCTGGCTGCCCCGTGTCTGCCCTCCCATTCTCACTGGTCTCGGCTGGGAGGTTTGCGGAGCTGGTCAGCCATCACCTTAGCAGAGAAGTTGTACAGATTCAACATGTTTTGGAAAAAAGAATCTTCAGAGACTTCATACTATGGGGATAGTGGAAGGAAAAAAGCAAGAGACAACATGTTGGAGAAGGTGAGAGTCCCAGCGGGACCTTTGCAAGCAAACCTCAGTCTTCTTCACCGTAAAATGGAAGTAAACAGCTAATTGACAACATTCTAAAGGTACTTATACTTCAAGTGCTGTTTTGGATTTTTGTTGCTTTTAAAAAAAATTTTAAGGAAGAGTCTCATTGTTAGTACTTACTATGAGGACCAGGCTGGCCTTGAACTCACAGAGATCTACTTGCCTCCACTTCCTAAGTGCTGCTGGAATTAAAAGCATGCCCCCCCCCCAAACCCCCTGACAGAGTTTCTCTGTATAGCCCTGGCTATCTTGGAACTTGCTGTATAGATCAGGCTGTCCTCAAACTCAGTGTCACCTGCCTCTGGGATTAAGGGTGTGCAGCACCACTGTCTGACACTTTTTGTTGTTTTAAGATTTATTTAGATTTCTCCATCACATATACAGTGTTCTGCCTGCATGTATGCCTACAAGCCAGAAGAGGGCACCAAATTTCATTATTGATGATTGTGACTCAATGGTTTCTGGAAATTGAATTCAGGACATCTGGAAAATCAGGCAGTGGTCTTAATCCCTGAGCCATCTCTCCAGCCCCTCCCCACCCCAGGTCATTTTTTAAACATACATTTCTTTTGTTCTTATCATCCTGTGAGTTGAGTACTGTTAAAGCCCCATTTTACAGATGAAACTGAGGCTCAAAGTCATCCTGTCCAAACTTACCCAGAGTAGGAACATGATCAAGTTAGTCTGCACTCCAAATCCCTACACTCAGTAATGCTATATTTTACTGCCATCTGTCCCATTTCTGGCACAGAACCCATACTTAAATAATCTAATTACTTGTGTCTACTCTACAGAGGCGAGCTTGGACTTCAATTACTGAGGCTGGGGAATAATGGCTCATGATTCTGAAGGTTAGTGCTATGAAAAGGGGTACTCACCCCATCATAAACATCATCCAGCTCTTTTGGCTCCAAGATGAAGTCAGGGAAACCGATCATATCATAGATGGCATCTGCCTGAAGAGACTATATTAAGGATTTCCCTCCCTGTGTCCAGAAAAACTGTATCCTCTATTATCACCTCAAGATGGCGCTCCAAACACAGCCATGGCTCACTTTCTCTTTGGCTGCCAGCCGGGTCTTCTCGTCCATCCAAACCAGCTCTGTCAGGGTCTCCTCAAAAGCAGACCGGATTTCACTGATCATGCCCTCGGCCTGGGAGGGAGGGTCACAAGTCAGCCTCCCCCTGTACTCATTGCCTCCCTGCTCTCGCGATCCATCCTCAGGCACCATCTGGGTCTATCCTAGAGTCATGGGATTATGAAGACTCCCGAAGGAAGGCTGTCCAGCAGAGAGGGTGAGATGCACCACAGGTGGCAGTAGTGTTATTGTGGGTAGCTTTTTTCCAATTAATTAAATATAAACATTTGAATTGGCAGTTAAGTGCATTAATATTATAGCTTCACATACTTCACAGAAAGACATGCATGAACAGAATTTGCACAATTAAAAACTGAAGAAAACCAAACATTTGTAATCTTATCACACAGCTATCTTCTTTTAGTAGTCTGGCTATTCCTAGTGTTTTTCCTGGCCCAGAAAGTCTTACAAAATATGGAGCTGTGTTATGCAACGTGTATATATTTTTGCAATCTACTTTTGTCCTGCTTAAAAATGTATCAGTCCACCAGGTATGGAAGACAGAGGCAGAAGGACCATCAAGGACCACAAGTCTGAGGCCAGCCTGGCCTACAATACAGGATAGCAGGACAGTCTCAGCTCATGGTTGGGTTTCTTGCTTGGGAGTAACAAACTTGCCAAGCATGTTAAAGGCTTCAGATGCAATACTGGCACCATCAATTTCTTTTTTTTAATCTAAAAATTAAAGCAAGGCATAGTTGTTTAATTTAAAAAACTAAATTCCAGCTGGGCAGTGGTGGCACATGCCTTGAATCCCAGCACTTTGGAGGCAGAGGCAGAAAGATTTCAGAGTTCAAGGTCAGCCTGGTCTGACCTTGAGTTTCAGAACAGCCAGGTTTTCCTGTCTTGGAAAGCCAAAAAAAAAAATTTTTTTTAAATAAATAGGAAATTTATCTTCAGTTTAAAAGTAGAATCATGGGGCTGGAGAGATGGCTCAGTGTTGGGAGCACTGGTAACTCACCCAGAGGACCCAGATTCAATTCCCAGTACCCCCATGGCAGCTCACAACTGTCTCACCTCACATAGACATACATTCAGGTAAAACATCAATTCACATAAAATAAAAATAAATTAATTAAAAAAATTAAAGTGGAATCATATTCCATTCTTTTATTTTCCTTTCATGCAATGATTGGACATTTCAGCTTGTTTCATTCCTTATAAACAACTCTCCCATAAACATCTAATACTTAAGCATACCTATTATTACCCTTAGTATTATTTTTGATTATCATATAGGTAACATAAACCCAGTATAAGAACTTGTATAAGCCTGGTGGTGGTACACCCCTTTGATCCTAGCACTCGGGAGGCAGAGGCAGGTGGATCTCTTAATTTGAGGTCAACCTGGTCTACAAATCGAGTTCCAGGACAGCCAGGGATACACAGAGAAACCCTGTCTCAAGAAAGAAAAGAATTCGTATAATTACAGAAAACTTTAAGAAACCCAAGGCCTCATAATCCCACCACCCAATTTGCTGTTTAATGAACTCCCTTCCCAGTCTTTCTATGCATGCACATATATATACCAGTAGATTTGTAAACAGATCAAAGTATAGTTTTAGAAGCCCGAAGACTCACAATTTCCTTGCTTTGTCGGTCAAATGTGGCCTTCACGAAGAGTGAACCCAGAGCAAAGCCAAGGGCATCATCTGTATTGGAGATGCAGGTCTGCCACCTTGGTGTACAGGACTGTAGGGACAAAGAGCAGGGTCCCCAGAGAGAGCACTGACCTCTGGTCTGAAGACCTCTCTCCTTCTCTGGGGCTAAGCCTCTCAACTGGGAGCAGACACCTGGGCTTAGGGCCATTTCTCCTTCAGACTCCAGAGACAGGAAAGGTGATATCTCAAACTACGACGACCCAGAAGCAAAGCTTCAGCAGAGAAGATCTAGGCGTGCCACTCACCCCATTCCCAGTTCTCACTCCTGCTGGTCCCCAACAGTCTCCCTTGGACTACAGACCTTTCTTTTTTTATTATTTTTACTTTTCGGGGGTGGGGGGTACTCTGGCCTACCATGGTCCGAGTGTGGAGGTCAGAAGACAACCCAAAGGAGCCACCATGTGGGACTTGGGGATAAACTCAGGTCATCAGGCTTGGTGTCCAAATGTCTTTACCAGCTGTTCTGAGCCAGCTTTTTTTTTTTTTTTTTTTTTTTTTTTGATATAGGGTTTCTTTATGTGGCCCTGGCTGTCCTGGAACTTGGTCTATAGACCAGGCTGGCCTTAAACTCACAGAAATCCACCTACCTCTGCTTCCCTTGTGCTGGGATTAAAGGTGTGCAACCCCACTGCCCAGCTGTTCTGAGCCTTCTTGCCGCCCCAAGTTTCGAAGTTTCTTTTCTCAGTTCTACAATTCAGTCTTATGTGCCATCAGTCCACTATACCAAAAACCTGGGCTTCATTCCAGCTTCCTCTGTTGTCTCCCTCCCAATCCAGTCTGTCGCTCCTCACTACTGGCTCACCCTCGTCTCCTCACTACTGGCTCACCCTCGTCATTTCTTCTGTAAACTGTAACTGTTTTCCTGTGTTAAAGCACTGTCATCATAGTCAGTCTTCTTTTGTTGTTTTTGTTTTGTTGTTACAATTTTCAAGACAGAGTTTCTCTGTGTAACAGCTCTGGCTGTCCTAGAACTTGCTCTGTGGACCAGGCTGGCCTTGAACTCACAGAGATCAGCCTGCCTGCCTCTCAAGTGCTGGGATTACAGGCATGCACCACCACCACCTTGCACGGAGGTCACTTGCCCACCTTACCAAACAGTCTGCAGCCTTGTTCTCAGGCTCCTGCCAGGCCTCTGAATGTGCATGTGTGTTCCTTATGCCCAGAATGCCCTTCTCCCCTGCTTTCTCAGGATCTTATTCCACACATGGCATCTTCTGAGAAAATTTTCCTGTTACCCCTCTCTTTGCTTCCCACAAAGTGTACCTGTCCCAACTTCACTCATTGAGAACAATTAATACTCTCAAAACATGCACATGTGTCTGCAGTTTTACCCCCTATACTTAATGAGGCCCCGAAATGAAGAGCAGCACTTGGCCATCTCCATCGTCAACATCAAAACTGAACACCCACATGCAACACACACCAACATTAACTTGAGCCAGCCTTAAAACGTATTCTGTTACAAATGCAGAAACGGAGCCATTGCTCACATCCCCAAGGTTCCACAGGCTAAAATATGAAGGAGCCAAGATTGGAAATTATGACCTCTTGATTCGGAACTCTGTTACATAACATGTGCTCATGAACCATAGAGAAAACATTCCTGACATACTGTGGACAGGTAGCAGTAGCTAGGTTTGTTCAGAAAGGAAGCAGAGAGCCCACCTTCTTGGTGCCATAGAGGGTCTCCAGTAACTTCTCCTGTGCAGACTCAAAGCGTTGGTCAAGGCTCGAAGTCGTCTTCTGCACCAGGTTCCAAATTAGATAATTGTTCAGGATGCTATTTCCATAGCAGAAAATAAAGGAAAGACATGTGGGGAACCCTTTCCCCTCCCCAACCCATCCCCAGGACCGTGCAGGCTACAGGAGTCCTGAGAGGTGTGTGGGAAGGGGTCCTGAAGACTTACTCTGGGACACAAGTGCCCACAAAAATCAGCTAGGAGCAAGGTGAGGGAATAGAGGCCACAGACGGATCTCCTGGCACTGCCTAGGGGAAGAGTCCACACGCATTCTGATCTGAAGTTTGGAAGGCTCAGGGCCTAATCACTCATTCTGTGTGCCAATTCACTGTGGTTGATCCTTCCAGGAATCTCCAGAGTCCCGAGTCCCCTCCATGACCAGCACCCCACCCCCACCCATCACCACTCCCATTCCCCAGTCACACCTTGGTTCTGTACGGTTGATGAGCTCCGACACCTGTTGTAAATACTCAATCCCATACACCACCACAGGCTCAGAGTCACTCAACTCCAGTGGTGACAACAAGAAAGAAAGGAACTCGAGCCAGTCCATGGAGGGTGCTAGAGTCTGAAAGCAGAAACTCTTCAGGCTTCCCTGCCTTCCCACTGGGCTCCCAAGAGACTCTTCCCCACTGATTTGCTATAGCCTGGGCATCTTTCCCATTGCCATAGTAACAGTTACTGGCTGCTTGGGGACCCCCTTCTTGTGTCAAATGCTTTTCCAGGTCTGAATGCCCTGCAGTCTGGGAGCTAAACCACTTATTATACAAGGAAAGCCACTATGTGTGCTATTCATCTTGGGCATAGAAATTCAAATATTTTCATGAAAGTTGATAAAACAGGACTTTCTCAACAGATGCCACATACCTGGCCTCTTTCTAGACTCTCCTTTTCCCTAGTCTTTACATAATTTAACACCAAAAGGGCTGGCACAGGAGGGGGCATTAGGAGATACTTCCATACACACTCTAATTATTTTGTAGATAATTCATCAATTTGTTTTTCTGTTTACTTGCTTGCTTGAGACAGGGTCTCACACTGTAGGCCAGATTGGCCTGGGACTCACAGAAATCCTCCTCCTGACTCAGTCTCCCAATTGTTGGGGTTACAGATGTCAACGACCATGCCTGGCTAAACATTTTAAACACAATCCCTTTATATAGTCCAAGGCAACAAGAAGAAGACTAAAGAATGTCTTTGAGGAAGGAGGCTTGAAATGTTGACCATTTTTCTTTCCAGTATAGTAATATACAACTGAAATGCTCACAAAAGCAGGAAACAGAGAAAGGACTGGCTGCCCCAGGAAGAAAAGGAAAGAGGGTGGTCTGTATTTAGGGCTAGCCTCTCGCTAATGTCTCTAGTTCCCTGCCTGCCCCACCTGCAGCTCTGAGATGCTCATCTTGTGATATATCTTCTCCTCATCACGCCGCTGGTCCTGGGGCACAGTGATGTTAGCCAGTTGTGTCTCCAGCTCCAGGACTTGCTGCATCTGCTCCCGGGTAGAGGCCGGCTGGCCACCCAGCAGTATTCCCAGCTCCTCCATGTAGTCCAGGTAGGCTGTAAGCACCTGTGAAGGCCCGAGCATCCTCAAAGCCAGTAACAAGCCCAGCCCAAGACTAAGTTCTGCTCTGGCCCTCGACTCTTTCCACCATTTCTTTGGCTTTATGGAGGTCTCTCTCTGATTAATTTCTGATCCGTTGCTGCCACTGCCTGCTCTGACTTGCTTAATTACCTGTGCGTTTACCATCTGTTTCCCTCAGTGGACACTGTTTAAATTTTGTCAGCTGTTCACCGCTAAATCCCAAGAGTCTGGATCAGGGCCAAGCACAGAAGTGGTCCCCTGTAAATATTTCCCAATGGACGGACTCCCATAGTCCTTTGCCTTTTCACTTCCTAACGCCCTTCTAATTGTCCCAGTCCATCAGGGCATAGTGCTTTTACTTGCACAGCTGAATGGCTCCTGTAGGGAATCTGCCCCTTCTACTGTCCTCTACCTCGCATCCTAACATGACTCAAATGTGCTTTTTCTCATCCTCCCTTGTATCCAGGGGAAAGAAAAAGCACAGAAAAGAAATATTTATACTGACTATTATGTATCCACTGACCAGATAGATGACTTAGGGATTTACATATAATGTACCTTGCCCCACACCCTCACAACGCCATAAAATCTGTATTATTTCCAATTCCCATAGAGGAAGCAGGCTGAGGCGATGAGGTAAGGACTCCTGTCAGAATATGGTGGCAACCTAATCATTGCCTGGGCCCAGCAGGAACTCAGGTAGCACCATCAGAACAAGGTCTATTTGCTTTGTTCAACATTGGAATCTTGGGTGCAAGTACAATGTCTTCCCTATGACAGGTAATCACTGAGTGTTACAGAAAAGGAAAAATCACACAGAGATAGATCATCAGCTCTGTCAGCAACAACCTCTGTGCCTGCTCTTTTGAAGACAGTGTCTCACTGTATAGCCCAGAGTGGTTTTGAACTCACAATTCTCCTACCTTAGCTTTCAAGGACTAGAATTACAGGCATAGACCACTCCTGACTTGAGCTACTCGGGGCTCACTTAATGCCAAAGGCCATCTCTTTTCTTCATTGAAAAGTTTTTGATCCCTTGACATTCATTCTTTTGTTGATATTGTTGTTTTGCATTTTTGTTTGTTTGTTTGTTTTGTTTTGTTTTTCAAGACAGGGTTTCTCTGTGGCTTTGGAGCCTGTCATGAACTAGCTCTTGTAGACCAGGTCTCAAACTCACAGAGATCTGCCTGCCTCTGCCTCCCGAGTGCTGGGATCAAAGGCATGCACCACCTCTGCCTGACTGTTTCAACTTTTCAAGATAGGGTTTCACTGTGTAGCCTGACTGTCCTGGAACTCACCCTGTAGACCAGGCTGGCCTCAAACTCACAGAGATCTGCCTGCTTCTGCCTCCCAAGTGCTGGGATTAAAGCATGCGCCACCATCACCTGGTGATATTCATTCTTTATACTACAAAATTCCTCCTCTTTCCCACTTTCTTTATTGCTGCTGGTGTGGAAGATATCAATCGGTCACCTATTCTAGCTTCTAAGGGAGATAGTTAACCCAGGCAAGGACCTGGCACATGTAATTTTTGCTCCCTTCCTCCTTGTCCTCAGCTTAAAGCTTAACTCTGAGCCTTGAATCCTCCACACCCCTAGTCTTTGTCCTGTCTCAGCCATTTCACTACCTCTTCCCCTACATTATGCCAAGGGACTTCCTGCCTAAGGAGGCCAGTGACACAATGAAAATCAAATACAAGGGTTTTCCCAAAGCAACGGGCAATATGGTTCTTCCCTGTATTCTCCTGCACATAACACATAAGCATACAAGCACGTGTGTAGGCATGGCCTGCCGTTCATGTGAGGGAGAGGACAGCTCTTGAGACTTGGTTCTCTTATGCCACCTTGTGGGACTAGGAATCAAAACATGTACCTGCTAGACCATCTCTCCAAGGGCCCAATTCCCTTTTTTGAGGATGAAGCCTAAACTTGTCAGCTATGGTAATGCAATGAGTGTATATAGTCTTAGCACTGGAGGCTGGAGCAATAAAAAATCACTGAAGTCCAGGGGTTAAGATCAGCCTGAGATACATTATAAGACCCTGTCTCCAAAAAAAACCCAAAAACAACAACAACAAAAAACAAAAACAAAAACAAACAAAAAAAAAAAAACAGGTACATAATTCTAAATACCTGTACAGAAGGACTAGTCAACTTCCCCTATTTCATTTCCTATCTCCTTCGGTCTGCCAACAGGCCATTCACCTTCCTTCCTCAGAGCCTGTCTGAGCTGCTTCCTCTGTGGGTCCCTCTTCCTCAGTTTAACCTAACCTCACCCTCAGTCAGCTAGTTCCCAGCTGAACTGAAATTGGAACGTCCTGTTTGTCCTCTGTGGTTGTCTCCCAATGACTGTAGCTGGGACTGTATCACAAAATGCTTCATATCATCTCTATCACTGAGGGAAAAGCAGCAATCTTAGGCACACAGGCCTAGAGGAGGGTCTGGCTGAGAAGTCCAGGCAATGTTAACAATGTTAACAAAGGCAGAAGGACATAGGACTCTCCAGTTGGTTACTCAGCAAGATGCTCTTTCTTCCACTGCCCTGGACACCCAAACATCTCCTCCTCTCTCCCACATCTGCCACACCTTGTCTGTTAAAGGAGAAGCCCCAGGCTTCTGGCTCCTTTCACACTGTCCTCTCCAGCATTTCACCAACTTCTGTAACTGCCTACTGACCTCGCACACAGAAGGTGTCCTCGTCCCCCAAACTCCCCACACTATCAGCTCTACACTGGAAGACTGGCTGGCACCCCGCACCTCAAACCTATGCTTCTCTGTTTACAGATGAGTGACCAACCTCAGGAAGACCAATCAGTTACAACAAGCAAAATAGCTTTACTTGAAATCCAGGTCTGCTTTCAAAGTCACACCTTGTCATGTGACATCACACTGTCTCCTGGTCCCCAAGTCCTCCAGGCTGATTCTTCTACAGATACCACTGCTCCGCTAAAGCCTACCCCATTCCACCATCACCTTATTGCTTCAATCGTCCTCACCTCTTTCCTCTTCTAACATTCAGTAACTAGCAAGCCACAATTCAAGCTTCATGTCTTGTAACCTCAACTCAGCGCTCACTCTCTGCCACTCCTTCACCTGGGCCCTTACTGACTCAGAGTCCAGGCACTGCAGAGTTCTCCAGGTTCTAGGCTTCCTTCCCTGCATCTTCTTCTTACCTCCAGACAAACTGGCTTCCCAAGGCACTGCTAACCTCATCCCTCCATCTCTGCTCTGCAACCTGCAGTTGACTCTTTTGGGCTGCAGAATAAGGCTTTGAAGCATTCAAACATCTTCTCCATAACCAGTCACTGACCACCTTCTAGTCTCCCATTCATTCAGGAGCACATCTTGCCAAATCATATTTCCAGTTACATTCCAAACACATGTAGCCTCTCTGGCTTCAACATTTTGCTCAACACATCCCCTCTATGCAAAATTCCCTCTGTTGTTCCCTAGACCCTTCCTCATGGTCCAAACATACTTGTTTAACCTGTCTCTACATAGGATGACTTCTGTTGATCCTTCTTTCAAATTTACATCTCTTTCTCTCTTTCTCTCTCTCTCTCTCTCTCTCTCTCTCTCTCTCTCTCTCTCTCTCTCTCTCCTTTGTGTGTGTGTGTGTGTGTGTGTGTGTGTGTGTGCATGCATGCAGAGGTCAAAGGAAATCTTGACAGTTCTTTCCTTTCCTCATGTGTCCTAGGGATTTGATTCAGGTCATCAAGCTTGACAGCAAGTGCCTTACCTGCTTAGCCATGGTGCTGGCCCACTTCTTTGCTTTTATAGGGTCCAACTCAAATGTGACCTCATATGAGAACTGGGTGCCTGCACCTTACCTAAGGCCTAGAGACCATTTGAGTGTTGTTCTCAGACACTTAGATCCACAAGCCTATTGATACCAAGAACTTCCTGTGACAGTAACTCTAAACTTTACATCTCAGAAATTCTTCAGAGCATCCGGCATATAGAAGGTACTCATGAAAGGACTTCCCAGGGCTGGGGATGTAGCTCAATGATAGAATGCTTGCCTAGCATGTACAAGGCCCTGGGTTTGATTCCCAGCACCACAAAAAGAAAGAAAAGATTTTTCCTGATATAAATAGGAAGAAAGGAATGGAGGAAAGAGGAGAAGAAAGAAGAGAATCAGGGAAAGAAGAAAGAATAAAGAACAGCCTGTTTGCTGGGCAGTACAACAGGCTCACCTTCCTACTCTGACCCTAGGCAAAGAGTGAATGTTATAGGGATTAGCCAGATCTGCAAGGGACAGGGACAAGAGTTCTAGGATGTGCCTTACTTTCTCATTGGCAGTTCTATTTAGGTAGTAATCTCGAGAGGGCAGGAAAAGCCCAGCCTGGTCCACCTGCAATAACAACAGGTATAGGTTAGTCTTTCCCACTGAAGCCCAATACTCCTGTGCATGGGGAAGGGAGGGAGGTATTCAACCTGCCTGTTGAGGAGAGGGGAATCTGTTCACTTAGCAAAGGTTCCATGAGTTCCTACCCTTTCCCAGCCAGGCACCTGGATGACATTGCTGTTGGAACTTTTAGAATCAGCACTGACGTAGATGGTGAAGAATGGGGTGGCTCTATAAGTCCCTGCTACGGCCTTTAGCACCTCCATGAAGTTGTCCTCATCCCAAGGCCCTGTGATGTTCCAACCACCGATCTAGGGAGAGATCATAAGCGACATCTCTGGTCCAGAGATTCTCAAAGCTTCCTTGGACCGAATTCTGTCCCCACAACTCCTCATTCCCCAAGCCCACCCAGTGTCCCTGCCTTGTCAATGAGGTCTTGAAGTGGCTGGGCTCCTAGCTTCTCAATGCGCTCCAGCTGTAAGCAGGACAGGTAGAAGCGCCGTGTTTTCTGCTCAGCTTCACTGCTGGAATTGAAAGTGGTATTCTCTGCAATGGGCAGAACACAGAGTAGGATCCAGGGAGCTAGATTAACTTTTGCAGAGGAGCCCCTGGCCTTCATTCCTCTTTGCTCGTGTGTGTGTGTGTGTGTGTGTGTGTGTGTGTGTTTTGTGGTACTGGGGATAGAATTTAGGACCTTTCACATGCTAGACAAGTACCCTCCCACTAAGCTATAATCCAAGTCCTCTTTCTACTTTTGGTAAAATCACAAATAAGGTCTTAATAATTGCCCAGGCTGGCCTTGATGTTCCAATCCTCCAGCTTCAGTAAATGGAATTATTGGTATACATTAGCAAGACAGTTGCTTCTGCTTCTTCTTCTTCTCCCCCCCCCATATATATCTATCCCTGGTTGACCTGGAACTTACTACACCAGGTTAGCTTCAAACTTATAGAGATTCACCTGCTTCTGCCTCCCCGAGTGCAGGGATTTTGAAACAGGGTCTCACTATGTAGTAACCCTGGCTGTCCTGGCACTCACTCTATACACCAGGCTGACCTAGAATTCATAGAGCTCCACCTACCTCTGCCTCTAGTACTGGGGTTAAAGGTGTGCATCACCCATGGAGACTGAAAGAGCAGTTGGGGCTTTCCCTCCTGTGTTTGTGGAAACCCTCACAGAAGCCTGTGATTCTTAGAGGCCTGCCCTGTCTAACCCAGCTCTGCTTGTCAAGAGCTCCTGCTCTTTGCATAGTCTCCCTCAGTAGCATCACAGAGTAGTTCTTCACTCGTGGGTATTTCTTGAGTACCCACTAAGTGCTTGACCATGTACTAGATGTGAAGCCTAAGATGGACACAGCACTCCTAAAGCCATCACTCACCAAGTAGGTGCTTCAGTATGGCCTGGTTCTGGTCCCAGAGGCTGTTAAAGGTGTTCCATCGAGAACGCCCATTGGGCAAAGGGTTTCTTCTAATCCATCCTCCACAGGAGAACTGATAAAAGTCCTGACATGGGCTCACCTCACGGTCCAGAGATTCTAGAATTTTTCCAGCCACACGAATGCAGGCTTCTGTGAGGCAAATGCTATGGGCTGGGTCTGTAGAGGGAGACACGGTGGAAGGTTGGAGACTGTCAATCAGGATGGAAGAAGAAAACCTTTTGAGAAGGCAATGACATCAGGAAGTTGGGAAAGCTAGCCCCAACCAGGAAGATGTTTAGAGGCCCTTCAATTTCTAGCCCCCACAGCTATGAGGACTCCTGACAGGTGTGGACCCACCTACCTCTGTGGTACTGGACCCACAGAGCCACGAGGCAGCCCAAAAGAAGGGCGGCCAGCACTAGAGAGAGGCCTGCCAAGACCAGCTCCAGCTGTGTGTGTGAACCAAAGAGTCGTCTTGTCCTCTTCTGGAACCCCACCTGGGGAGCACAGGACAGGGAGCAATTGAGCTGCATTGCAGGGACCCAGGATCACAGAAGCCCTCCTAGCAAATAAAGGGATGAAGGCACAGCCTGTGTCTACAGTCATGGAGCAAATAGCTAGTGGGGTTAACGTCGGGGCCCAAGAGCAAAGAAGCAAAGGAACCTGTTTGTGCAACGTCATGGCTTTGAATCTCCTCACCCTAGTCCTGGTGCAGAAGCCAGAGATGGAGTGGAAACCCGGGTAGGCGACCCACCAGAAGAGGTCAGAGCTCATGGTTATGACAGGCATCATGCCAAGGGTGAGGCCTGAGGAGAAAGGGGGAACCCCTTCGCCTACCTCCAGTGAGTCCGGGGTGGCCCTGCCTCCTACTGGAGCCTCCGCTGCTTCTTCATCTCGAAGCTTGGCTCGTTTGTAGTCCATCTGCAAACAGTTCAGGAGACAACTGAGGTCAGGCAGCTAGGCCGTTTGCTCAAGGCCTTGCTTGGGTGTCCCTCGCTGAGCCAGCTTCCTCCTACTTACAGAGAGGGTCCTTCCCAGGAGCCGGGCTCTCCAGCTGGGGTCCCCTCTGACACCATCCCTCTCTAGCCAGTATAAGAAGCCCCCATCTCCGCAAGCCGGAGTCCCTGCCAGACGCCGCCAGCTCACTCACACCCACCCCTCCACACTTCGTGCCCTCTCCCCATGGGTTCTCTCCCCAGGAGCCCAAGGCCACCACTCACGCTGCCTCCGCCACCCAGCTCGTGCAGCGCGACGTTCATGGTGGTGTGGAGCAGGGCCCGGCCGCGCCTTAGGGCTGGGCGAGGTTGACCCGCCCAGGAACTACGGTCCAGGCCACCCGCTGAGCTCCAGCGAGGCCCTCCATCATAGCCAATGCTGCAGCCCCTGGCTTGGCCACCGCGGCCCCGGCTTTCCCAAGTCTCCCCCACCCAGCGGCGCGCCCGGGGGTGGGAGCGAGGGGGAGGGGCAGAGCGCGCGTGGCTCCCCGCCAGCATCAGCGCCCAGACCGATAGCAAGGATATTGCGTTCCCTGCAACCGCTGCTCTCCATCAAGCCTGAGAGCCCCTCAGGCATGCCACCCATAATTTGTTTTCCTTTGGTTGAGGTCCAATCCCTGCTAATATTCTTTACCCGAACTCTCCAAATTGCAGGCCTTCTCCAACACTTTTAAACACTATAGAGGAATCATGCCCTTGTGAGGAACCTTTTTACCTAGTAGTCTGTCTGCAGGGTCTTTTTACAGCAGGCACATATAGATAGATGCCACTGGCAGTTCACGCCTACACAGGTGTCCACAGGACATCTACAACAGCACACAGACTCCAAGCACAAGTGCACACCGAGAAACTCAGAAGCCACTACATTGAAGATCCACAATGCATATATGCAAAAGCCCACTGTCCTTGGGGACACACACAAGCACATTCCAAGTGTCAGGGCAGCATGCACTATACACACAGCTCACACTAATGCCATCCTTACACATTGCTTCAAGATGGCACTTTTACTCTCCAAGATAATTGCTGTCATCAGACCATCTCATAAAGGGAGGGTTACAGATGGTGACAAATTGGCAGGGAAAAAAACAGCCATGCACAGATATTTAAAGAAAAGACATGCTAACACTTCTAACTCAGGAAGGCAAGCGATTTTATTTGGGAGGTTTACAAGAAAAAAAAAAATAACACCAAGCAATATTTAACTGAAAAGCAACAGTGTGGCATCCATGCATCTGCCATCTGCCTTCCATATTGTCACTCCTTAAACAGGCAGGGGAGTGTGACAGTCTGTTGCACCAAGGACTGCCTCATGTTTTTTACAGTGTGAGGGAGGGAACGGGGGCACTGAGTCACCTCCTCATCTTCTTCTCCCTAACCCCAGCAAGAGAACACAGGAATTTGATCTGAGGATGCTGTAAGTAGTAGCAGTGGAGAATCACTTATTGATTTCCACCTCAGTTCTCAGACATCTTGCTGCAAGTGGTTCCAGCGTGGAACATTCTTGTGGCTGCGGAATGATGCATAGTGAATAGATTCGTCTGAGAACTGCCAGGATACTTTCTCAGGCACCTTTTCAGCCCCAATTTGCATGTTCTCAAAGACAAAAACACAGCACTGCCATTGGGATGAGCAGTTCTGGATTCAGACTCAGTCTCCCCATCTGTAAAGTGGAAAAGTAGTATCTACCTCAAAGTGGGTTTGTAGAATGAAATGAAACAGTGTAAAGTAATTGGCACATGAAGGGTGTGTTATGATTCAATCTGGTTCTCTAAGTACTGGATATTAAACCATGGGCCCTGCATCTGCTAATAGGAAATCTACCTGCAGATTATTTGGGGGCTTTAAAGGAGTATTTCTGAGCTCATTGGTTAAGAGCACTGGCCACTCTTCTAAAGGACCTGAGTTCAACTTTCAGCAGCCACCTAAAGGCTCACACTCTTTAGTAACTCAAGTTCCAGAGGATCTAATGTCCCCTTCTAGCCTCCACAGGCATTGTATGCCCGTGATGCACAAACATACATGTAGGCAAAATAGCCATGCATAAGATATAAATAATTTAAATGAAATAAAATTTCAAATAATGTTTTGGGAGATGAGATGTTTAAAACAAAGACTATTTTGGCTGAGTATAGTGATGCACACCTTTAATGCTAGCACTCCAGAGGCAGAGGCAGGTGGATCTATGTGAACTCAAGCCAGCCTAGTATACATATTGAATTACAGGTCAGCCTGGGATACATATTATTACTAGTATTGTTTTAAGGGAAAATCTCACTAAATTGTCCAAACTGACCCTAAAGTTTCAATTCTTCTGTCCCAGTCACACCAGTAATTTGCCTGATTTTATTTTATTTATGTGTTTATTTTGAGACGGGGTCTCATATAACCAGGGTTGGTCTCCAACTTGCAGTGATAACCCTGCCTTCTGAGTACTGGAATTCTAAGTGCACACCACCATGCCCTGGCATTTAATTATTATTATCACTTCAGCACTATAACTAGAGTAAGACTAGTTAGACTGGGCATGTTCGATTTCTCTGATGGTGGAGCAGGCTAGGTTAGTTAAGGGTTTCCTAAGCAATGCATTTTCACATCTTGCCATACTGCAGTCCGAAGCAGCTTTACTTAGGACAAGGCTGTGGTTTGTTCATGCTCACTCTCGTGGCTGTATGGCATCACAGCACTCAGCTCTCTACTTCCCTCCCAAAACTGGATCAAAGAAAACTTAGTACTTCAGAATCAGATGAGGTGGTATATGCTTGGAAGGTAGAAGCCGGAAGACCATTTGTTCAAGGTCATCCTCAGCTATATATCGAGTTTGAGGCCAGCCTAGGACATATGAGACCCTGCCTAAGAAAGAAAAGGAAAAGAAGAGAGGAAAAGGAAGGAAGGAAGGAAGGAAGGAAGGAAGGAAGGAAGGAAAGAAGAAAGGAAGGGGGAAAAAACGAGTCAGTAATCCCAGCTGTTCAGAAGGATAATCAAATTTATTATGGCCTGCCTGGGCACCCTGAGTGACTTGGTAAGACCCTTGTCACAAAATCAAAAGGAGAAAGATGACTGGGGGTCATTAGTAGTAGAGGTCTTGTTAGCACGCTTAAGGCCCTAGGTTCAATCCCCAGTATCTGAAAGACAAGAAAGGGAAGTGAAACCCATCAAGTATATATAGCCCTTCAGGGTGTGATGGTTCGAATGAGAATAGCTCCACAGGTTCATATATTTGAATGCTTGGTTCATTCCAACTGGTGGACTTGCTGGGGAAGGAGTAGGAAATGTGGTCTTGTTGGAGGAGGTGTGCTTTGAGGTTAGCACTCTGTCAGTTACCTCTCCTCTCCTGCTCCAGCGCCATGACGGTCCTGGAGTCACCCTCTGGAACTGCAAGCTTTCATTAAACACTTTCTCCTGTAAGTTGTATTGGTCAAGTTGTCTCTTCTCTTCACAGTAACTAAGATAACTGCTCTGGATATGTTACATATACAGAGTCATTCATCCTTGTGACACAGTTCCTAATTGACTGAACTAGGATCCAAATTCAGGGCTTCTGACTCCTTTCTGAAAAGCAGATTGGAAATGTAAATCAAAAGGAAACCATGTTTTTCCAGTACTACTGCTACTCTTTCTTTTACCCCATCTCCTCTAAGAATAAGAAGAAACGTCTGTTTTGGAACCAGATTAACTTGGACTTAAATCTAGGCTCCACTTCTTATTAGCTGACATCTTTATCAAGTTACTGGACAGCACTAAATTTTCCTTGCCTGTAAAACAAAAACAACCATCCCAATCTCAGAGAACTAAATGCAACCACTCACACAGGAGAATCTAGTACTTTTACAGTATTCTCAGATTCAAAAGACAAAACCTGAATATTTTGTTTGATGTCTTCTTCATGATAAAAATTAGTTTCTAGGCCCATAACTGCTCCTGTTTACATTTTTAAGTCCCATGAATTAGAAAATTGGAGATATTCCTATTCTCTAATTCTATTACCTTCCCTTTGTGTATATCATCCATTTTCCCTACTCTATTTTTTCCGCCTTTCTATGTTCTTCCTTTCCTATGTACCATTAATCTATTTGTTGGTAGCAGGGTCTTAGGAGGGAGTCTAGGCTGTCCTCAAACTTCCTATCTTCCTGTCTCAGTGTCCAGGGTATTTGGTTTAGTAGAAATACCAAGCCTGGCTTTCCATTACCAAACTTCAGTCTTCCTTCCCTTTAATTGATTTGAATGAAGGGAGAATGGGCAACACTCCTAAATTTACAAAGACAGTGTGGACATGATAATAAGAAACACTAATGGTCAGTATTGACAAATATGGGGAATATGGTTACCTCCATATACTACAGTTAGCTTATAAATTGTATTTTCTTTTTCTTTTTTTTTTTTTTAAAGATTTTATTTATCATGTATACCGTGTTCTGCCTGCATGTATGCCTGCATGCCAGAAGAGGACACCATATCTCATTATAGATGGTTGTGAGCCACCATGTGGTTGCTGGAAATTGAACTCAGGACCTCTAGAAGAGCAGTCAGTGCTCTTAACCTCTGAACCATTTCACCATCCCATAAATTGGTATTTTCTTTGTACTATGAAAGGTGAAAATATGCACACAGTCTGACCCAGAAGGTCTACTTCTAGAAAATTATGTCAGAAAATGTTATCCAAAAGATTTCTGTATCAAATAGCTTTTGTTCCATAACAAACCACACCAAATGTAATGGGTTAAAGTAAGAACTAAACTAGACAGTGGTGGTACACACTTTCAACCCCAGCATTTGGGAGGCAGAGGTAGGCTTCGTCTAAATAGTGCAAGCTGTGGGCAGCCAAGGCTACACAGAGAAACATTGCCTGGAAAAAATTAAAATAAATAAATAAATAAAGTAACGACTGCTATTTTTCATGTTCAATGGTTTGGTTGGATGGTTCTTCAGGCCTGGGGCTGGATAGTCTAGAATACTTAGATAACCTCATTTGTTTCCTGGGCTTCTGTTGGGATGACCAAATCCTAAGTAGCTACAAAGTGACAAAAAAAAAAAAAAGAAAAAAAAAAGAAAAAGAAAAATTGAGCTACTGTTATTCATCATTAGAGCTTTCATCATCAACAACAAAAAATGGGGTCATGCTCCAGCATACAGGCATCTTTCAGAATCTTTGCTTCATCATATTTGCTAGTGTCCCCACAGGGCAGGCAAGTCCTATGGTCAAAGTCAGACTCACGGATGGAAAAACAGGCTCTACTTCTGTGTTGGGAGAGCTACAAAATATTATTTTTTTTCTACATTTGTTCATCACGGCACTATTTATAATATCCCCTAAAATAGGGAGGAAATAATGTATAAATATGGAAGTCTTGTTGAATAACTCAACTATCCATACAATAGGACACTATGTACCATGTGCAAATGATAGAAGAGGAATAACTGGTATGGGAAACTGTCATTTAAAATTAAAAGAGAAGGGGATTTTAAAATTCATTCTTATAAAGCAAAATGAATTCATGCAGGCACAGGTTGATATTGTTGTTTTTTGAGTCAGGGTTTCTCTGTAGCTTTGGAACCTGTCCTGGAATTAGCTCTGTATACCATGTTGGCCTTGAATTTACAGAGAACTGTCTCTGCCTCCTGAGTGCTGGGACTAAAGGTGTGCACTACCACCCCAGGTCAGAAAAAATATCAGATGGATGTAAACAAAATATTTAGTATGAATGCCCAATGATGATGCTAGTTCCTTTTTTAAAACACAATTTATTCATTATATGTATGTTTGCACATACCATAGCACACGTGTAGAGGTCAGAGAACAACTGGGCAACTCTTTTTCCATCATGGGGAATCAGGTTGTCAATCTTGACAGCACATACCTCTACTTACTGAACCATCAAACAAGCCTGATGTTACTTTCAAGCTCTTTGTGTTTGTATAATAACTGCTACCATTTCCATACATTTTACTTGTTAATTTAATCTTTACAATCTAATAAAACATATCCTACATATCCCACTTATATAATTTCCCTGTACTAAAGATGAGAAACCTAAGATACTGGGAAATTTAACAAACTGCCTCAAATCAAATAGTAAATAAATATAAGGCAGGGTTCTGATTGAATGAGGACTTCAAACTCACTCATCACTACTGCAGTCTACCAAAGTCAACTGATGTGTCTGGGGTTCCGGTGTGATCCTTGGTAAACAGATTCTATCATCATTGGGGCTTTGTTGGTGATGCTTCTCCAAGCTGGAGAGCCAGCCCAGAGCCTTATGCATATTGTGCAAGCTGCTGTATCACTGAGTTTACCTCCAGTCCTTGTTTTTTTTTTTTTTTTTTTTTTTTTTTTTGAGACAGGTTCTCAATGTAGTCCAGGCTGGCCTTGAAGTCACTATATAGCCCAGGCTGCTTGAGTTCTTCCTTCTTCAGCTTTCTGAGCGCTAGGTACAGGTGTGTGCTACTATGCCCCAGATAAGGGATTTTCAATAAAAACAAACAAAACCAAAACCTCAAAGTGCTATTACAATACTCCAAATTTTACCCCTTAGGGGCCAAGAGCATCAAACTTTTGAGTAGAGTATCAGAATATAAGGAATTTTCCTCACACTTTGATAATACATGGAACTTATGTACATTCAGTATTACTATGTCTTTACAGCACTTAGGTCTTTTGTTTAACTACAATCCAGCATGCACAGAGAGACAAGAATAGATTAGTTGAAATTATTATTTAAGGTTTGGGAGGTTCAAGGTTAGCCTTGCCTATATAACAAGTTCCAGGTCAGTCAAAGCTACATAGTGAGACCATCTCAAACAAAACAAAACAACAATAAAAACGATCTGACCAGCTGAGTATGGCAGCATACCCATGAACTCCCGGAAACATGGAGATGAGGCTAGGGGGCATACCTGAACTGTATAACAAGTTTCAGACTAGCTCAGGCTACACAGCAAGACCCTGTCTTTTAGAAAAATGAATGAATGGATTCCAGATTAAATTATTATCCTTATCTCTCACTAGAGCAAGGAGATTTGCTTCAGTTCCCATACAATATCACCCTTGGCAAGATCACTGTGTTCCTTCTTGAGCAGCTTAGGTGAGGGGCTACTCAGTTCCTGAAACAACACTGTTGAGCTCAGGACCACTTCATCTACAAAACTGGCCTTAGTGAGCAGACTCTGTTTTCTCTGTTTAGACTGGAGCACCGACTCAGAGAGGTGCCTATATGTGACACATGCTTACTGGGGAAGATGTGGATAACCAGCCAAGGTTTTATGTAGTTTTCTTTATTTTCCTAAAGTTATACAAGTAGAAATTGGTGTTTTTCATTTTTGGTTTGTTTTAGGACAGGGTCTCACTATGTAGCTCAGGCTAGCCCAGAACTCACTATGCAGACTCTGCTGGCTGCAGACTCACAGAAACCAGCCTGGCTGAGCGATGGAATCACCAGGACCAGCACAAATCATTTAAAAACACAACACCATTATTGGACCTTCCATTCAAGGTCATTCAGAAAATGGCAGATTATGGATTGAAATCCATCCGTGTACAACATCCGAGGGGAGGGAGATGTTCTGGGTTTTCTGGTCACCCAGTTACTCCTTCCAGATGTCACCACGGGGCCCAGCTGGTGGCTGAGTACAGGAGGAGTGTTAGAAGAAACCTTTAGTCAGGCTGGGACCCAAAGGTAACACCCAGGCAGTCTCCCCTCCCCCACTCCCTGCACCTCCTCCCTATCTCACAGGTCCCATTCTGACAGAAGATTCCTTTGCAATTAACACCCAAATAAGTGGTGTTGAAGGAAGGAAAACCGGCATCCAGCAATCTCACTAGCGGCATGATTTGGCGGACTAAAGGGAAGGTGTCTTGCTTGGACAGAACTAACAGCGTCATTATTATCTTTGCCAGCTCTTCACTGTGAGTGAATGAGACACACCCTCCCTCCCAAGGCCAGTGATTGCGACAGAGCCCTCTCGCGCCAGAGAGCGGGTGACGCTGCAGCTGACTGCTAGCCGGGCAGGGGCGGGGGTTGAGGGGGGGCGGTTAAGAGGTAAAGGAAAGTGTGCGTGTTCTGATCCGTGGGGGGCAGTGAGGGGAGGACTCTACCCCGGACCCCAGCAACAAGGGCGGGGGACACCCTGTCCCTCCCGACGCTTACTAGCGCGCGCCTCGCGCTCAGGCACTCCGGGCTTCCCTGCGTCATCCGCATTCAGGGCGCCCGCCGCGAAGCTGCCATTCATTTCTCCCACACTGCCAGCTAGAGCTAGCCTCCAGGGCTCAGGGAACCGCGTGGAGCGACTGGCGCTTTGAGCCTGGATTTTGGCGCCAACAGCAGGCCTAGGGTTTGTGGGGAAGTCTACTACTCGGGTGCGCGTGGCGGTTGCGGTGTTAAGATCCTACTGAAAGGCCGCAACACAGTCTCGGGGGACAGACCCAATGGTACTCAGACAGGGGCCGGGTATGGGGGCAGGTACAGAAAGTCCAAACCGACACGCAGAGACCAGATCTGATGCGCAGACGTAGACTGACAGGTGCAGAGACAGTCGAATACAAATTGACCAACTGCTGGAGACCTGCGAGCCAGCACTAGGATACCGGGACGCGCCAACCACGGTGGCACCACCCCCAGGCCCGAGCTCTTCCCGCGCTCCTGTCGGCTGGTACCTTCCCCTCTCTTCACGCGCATTCCGCCCTTTCCAGGCGCCTTTCAGAGTCCGGGCGGTGTCTACTGCCAGTGTGGTCGCCTCCTCCCGAGGCCCCGCTGCGCCCCCAGCTTTTGGCGCTCGGCTCCCAGGCGCTCTTCCCTAGCCGCGGCGTCGGACCCGCCCCTTCTTCCCTAAGCACTAGGCTACCCGCTCTCGGCTCCCTATCGCCAGCACCGGCCGCTGCGGTTCCCCGGGCCCACGTGGCGGCCATTCCGGGCCACATCGCGGGAACCTCCCACCGCTGCTCGCTCCACTCCAGGGATCACCGGGCTCGCTCGGACCGCTGGGCCCCGCCTCTTTCCGCTGGCCGGTGCCCGCCCCGCCTCCACCGCGCCCCGCCTGCCGTTCTCTGCCGCAGTTGGGCGCTCATCGTCATTCCGCTCTCGCCGCCGCCGCCGCCCCCGCCCCGCCCCCGCCCGGTCCCCGCCGCTGCCGCCGCCGCCTGCCCAGCGGCCCGGGAGGCGGAGGCGCGGGGGAGGAGGCCCCGCTCGGCTCCGCAGTCCCGGATGCTGTATGACTTCATCCTTCCGCCGGCTCCCCTGCTGAGCTAGGGCCGGTCCGGCAGCTAGCCTCTGCCCGTGCCCCGCCGCAGTCCCTAGCCCGCCCGGTGCCCGCCATGTCCGAGATCCTACCCTACGGCGAGGACAAGATGGGCCGCTTCGGCGCAGACCCAGAGGGCTCCGACCTCTCTTTCAGCTGCCGCCTGCAGGACACCAACTCCTTCTTCGCCGGCAACCAGGCCAAGCGGCCCCCCAAGCTGGGCCAGATCGGCCGAGCCAAGAGAGGTACGCGGCCCGGGCCCGGAGTCGCCGCCTGACCCAGAAACCCTTCGCCTAGCGTCCTCAGGCTGCCGTTCCCTGTCAAGTGGCAACTGCTCTTGCCGCAGACCAGCGCAGCCAGCTGCGTACCCGCCCGGGGTGGGGAGGGTCCCTGCTGTGGAGTTGTCCCATTCTTTCCCTCTCCCGGGAATACAGTGTCCCGGATTCGAAGCTCGCCACTTCTGGAAGAAAGAAAGAGAGAGAGAGAGAGAGAGAGAGAGAGAGAGAGAGAGAGAGAGAGAGAGAGAGAGAGAGAGAGAGAGAGAGAGAGAGAGAGAGAGAGAGAGAGAGAGAGAGAGAGAGAGAGAGAGAGAGAGAGAGAGAGAGAGAGAGAGAGAGAGAGAGAGAGAGAGAGAGAGAGAGAGAGAGAGAGAGAGAGAGAGAGAGAGAGAGACCTGGCTCCTGGTCGAGGGGGAGGGGCCGCCTAGGGTATTTGGGGATGCTTGGCATTGGGGACGCAGGATGGTGGGCCGATTGCTTGGGCTAAGATGAGCAGGTGGATGCTACTGGAGGGCAGGGAGGCCAAGGGTTCGGTTGTCTTGATTGTTTGCATGGGGAGGGGACTCCGGGTGCCAGCATCAGGACGGATTCAGGTGGAGGAAAGGGTCACATCAGGTGGCAGTTTTAGCTGAGCCCAGTTTGAGGAGGGGGAGAGATTTCTGATCAGTTTAGATGGAGGAAGGCTCAGGTGAGGGAGGATTCGCACTGGGAGTCTTTGGAAGAGGGGTGTTCCCACACAGGGAGGAGGTTTGTACCAGGTAGGGTCTGCGGGAGAGTTCGGGTGAGGAGGGCATGGGTTTTCGAGTGGTGTCGCGGGAACATAGGCAGTAGTGTAGATCTGCGTGGGGCGTGAGGACACGGGCCCCACTCCCGCCGCCGCCCCCCGAGACCACGCGGCTGATGCGCTTTCTCCTTGCGCAGTGGTGATCGAGGATGACCGGATAGACGACGTGCTGAAGGGGATGGGGGAGAAGCCTCCGTCCGGAGTGTAGACGCGCCGGCTCTGGCGGCGGGCTCCGGGCCCAGCCCCGCAGCGGCCAGGAGCACGGGCCGGCGATGCGGCTGCCGGCGCACCCCCGCCCGGGCCGAGGTGCCTGCGGGCGGGGGCTGCAGGGCCACGCCGCCGCGGGGTCAGTGTTGCTACCGCCGCTGCCAGGCGCTCCGGAGCTGTCCGCTTCAGCACCACGGCGGCGGCGGTAGTGGTGGTGCGGACCAGCCCGGAGCCCGCCGACGCACTCATGCACTTTAGAACCTCGGGCCGCAGCTCCACCCCGCACACCGGAACCGACACAGAGACCCACGGCCCCCAGCCTGCCCCCTCCCGCACGGCTCCCCTGCCCCGCCCCTCCTCTGATCAATCTGGTCTGCAGCCCGGGCAGCTGCGGCGGCGTCGGACTGCGCGGCCAGGGAGGTTTGGCTGCATATTTGCATGAGCTTCCTACCCACCTCAGCCTAGCCCTTCGGGCCTTTCCTCAACTGTATCCCCGTCTGGCGTGACCCTAGCCTCTTTCTAAGGGACTTCCTCAGCACATTTGTATTTTTATATCCGATTCTTTGTTTACTGGCTCCTCTCATGGCTTGTGCCCTTCCCCCACAGCCTCCGCCATGCTCTTCTGCGCCTGGCAGATAGGACAGGTGTTGAGACTGGGATGGGACAAGCCCCCAACATGGTAACTAACCACATGGCCAGTCTGTCCAAACCTGACCCCAGGAGACTCATTGGGAGACTCCTCCTTCCCAAGGTACCTTTTAAGGGCCCAGATCTGATTTTACCTTGGACCCCTTCATGCTATCCCTGGGAACCCAAATGGGGACTGCTCAGTACCTTTGGATGACACCTGTGGACCTGAAGATGTTCTTAACCCAGGGTTGTCCTTTGTAAAAATGTTTCTCCATCCTCAATGTAACAGGAGTGTGTGAATAAACACAGACCTCCGTGTGTGTGAGTGTGTGTGCATGCATGTCTGCTACTTCAGTCTGCTGGGAGACAGGTGTGGACAATCTTGGGTACAAGTTCCTGGTGGGGAAGGGTTGCCAAGTGAGCACTAGCAGGCACCCTTGTGTGGGAACATCTTGACTATGTAGCCTTCTTAAGTACATATACAGCCTTAACTGGACAGATAGACAGTGTGGGGCTGGGCTGGGATCAGAAGCACCAGCAATGTAAATTCAAGATCTTTAGTCTCTTAAGGATAAATCCAGATTGGATGGGAATGCCCAAGGCTGGATGATTTGCAGAGGAGCTGTGTTGAACTTTACCCCAAAAGGTAAAATCATAGGTCACTCAGTATGTCAGAGGAGGTAGGGGAACATTATAGAGAAAAAAAAAAAAAAACCTAGAAGTCTGGGGGATCTGGGACTTAGTTGGACTCATACTATATTGGTTGACATGGGCTTTATCCCACCAGCACTGTTTTATGCATGAGACCTCTGGGATTTGAGAACCCAGTAACCAATTCCCCAGTTCCAAATTGGGAATTCCAGCTCCCTAGGAGCCTAGTATACAAAGGCAGGAGGGCTTGGAGACCATGATTTCAGTCTCACAGATGAATGGCACTGAGGAAGTCCTCATTATCGGAGTCTTGGAGGAAGCAGGGTGAGGCAGGAGGACTGCGGGGTGACAGGATCTGGGCCCCCAGGGCCAGCTGGGCCACAGTGAGCTCTCTGCCCTTATGCATGAGGTAAAAGTGGAAATGAAAACCACTGCCATAGGTCGTATGCTGCAGTGACCAGCCATAACGAGGTTGAGCATAGTGTCTGATCCTAAAGTGGGGACCCGCACAAGTCATTGAGATGAACCGGCCTCCAGGAACCAGCACCCGGCTCACCTGCAAGGCAGACAGAGAAGCATCAGTGCAGAATCATCTCCAGGTTCTCAAAGGTCAGTACTACCCACAATGACCTCCTAGTCAAACCTTAGATACCACTCCAGATCCAGTAGTTCAGGCTTTCTGGGGCAGAGTAAGCCACCTCTGCCTCTGGTTATTCTGTTTTGCTTTTGTTTTTTTGGACAAGGTTTCTCTGTGTAGCTTTGGAGCCTGCACTTACTCTGTAGACCAGACTGTCCTGGAACTCACATAGATCTGCCTGCCTCTGCCTCCCAAGTGCTGGGGTTAACGGCGTGTGCCACCACCACCAGGCCCTCCTTTGGTTATTCTTTATAGGGCTCAATCTTAGACAGGGTGGAACATGCAGGAGGTATTGCTTTCCTATCAGTTACTCACTTTCCCAATCTGTGTCACCTGTCTGGAACCTGTCTACTACTACCTCTTCCCTATGTCAAGCCAGTATCCAACCGTATCCAACCACTGGCCTTTGTGAGTGCTGTCACTTCAGTCTCATGTTCTTCAGAAAATTGTACTTTTCAAGGTGACCTGCTCCAAGCCCCTCTCTCTCTCTCTCTCTCTCTCTCTCTCTCTCTCTCTCTCTCTGTTTGGTTTTTCGAGACAGTGTTTCCAGACAGTGCTGTCCTGGAACTCGCTCTATAGACCAGGCTGATCTCAAATTCACAGAGATCCACCTGCCTCTGCCTCCCGAGTGCTGGGATTAAAGGCAAGTGCCACCATTGCCTGGCTTCAAGTGTCACTTTCTAATTTCTGGGTTCTTCCAGTCTCTTGAAAGTTCAAGCCCTTCCCAGCACCTTTTTTTTTTTTTTTTAAAGACTTTTTTTTTTTATTATGTATATAGCTTTCTGCCTGCATCCAGAAAGCCAGATAAGGGTACCGATCTCATTATAGATGGTTGTGAGCCACCATGTGGCTGCTGGGAATTGAACTCAGGACCTCTGGAAGAGCAGTCAGTGCTCTTAACCTCTTCAGCGCCTCACCCCGCACCCACACCCCTCCTGCATCTTGATCTGCTGTCTTGTTGCTTTCTCACCTCACTCAGCACCTGGTCCAAAGTGTGGATACCTTCAGAAGATACATTCCAGGGATCCCGCTCCCCGGCCAGCAGGGCATCCAGTGTGCCCTTCTCCAGTACAACATCAAAGGAACCACTAGGGAAGTCCAATGCTCGCACATCCATGGTCTCCCAGCGTAGACTGGGCACATGGGCATAGTGAACTTGCATAGCTGCCACCACTACTGGAGAGTAATCCACGCTGGTCACATTAGGGAAGCCTCCAAGGAATAGCTCGTAGCTCAGGGCACTGTTTCCGCAACCTGCCACGGGGTGTGATGGGTAGCAAAAGTGATAGGTTAGCTTTGGTTCTCATGTTCCATGGTTATTTATCCACTATTGGCCCCATTTTCTCTCCATTCCAAGTATTTAAAGCAACAGGGTACAGAAGACTGTTGAGTTTTGGAATCTCAGACTTGGGCATAAACTGTCTCTCATTCTCAGCTACGTGGACTACGGTAAGTTGCTTCAGTACCAAGAACTTGGAATTTCCACTTAAGAGAATGGCAAGAATAGTCAGTAGCTAGTCTACCCAGATGCAATGCACTAAATTTAAGAACTAAAATCATTGGACTCCAGTTTCCTCAAATTCAGAATGTGTGAAATATTGGCATCATTAGGACCATAATACTATTACTCTATTGATATCTCTAATCTTTTAGAGGATCTTGGAAAATAATAACCCCTGGAAGATGACATGTTAGGGGTTATAATCTCACTTTGATGGCCAAGGCAAAGCTGATAAACTACGGGATAACTAGGTGGAAACATGCAGAGACTTATCCACTGTACTAAACATATATATCACTCTACTCTGGTCTCTGTTGATAGAGTACCTGCTCTGGAGAAGTAGCTGAATGAAGAGAATTCTTTCCTAGCAGGCACAAAGCCCTGGGATGGATCCTCATCACCACATAAACAGAATGCAGCAGTGCATGTCTGTAAGCCCAGCAGGAGGGTCAGGGGTCATCCTTGGCTACAAAGCAAACTCAAAGACAGCCTAGGCTACATGAGACCTTGGGTGTTTGTTGTTTTGGTGTTATTTCTAAGTGCTTGCTGTCCAGGAGCTTGGCTTGTACCCAGATGGGAAGAGCAAACGCAGAATCACAGCTACCATATGTAATGAGGGACAGACTAGCATCACACAGGTGGGTAACTGACCCTACTTCAGGTAGGCTGTTAAGAACTTCAGAGATACTCACTACAGCCTCTCCTCAGAAGAGCTGAGAAATAAGCAGTATCTTGGGAGGCAGGGTGAGGTAGGGGGCAGGGGAGTCTGGGGTAAAGTGTCTACAATGCAGTCTCTAAACTGGGCATGGTGGTGCACTCTGTTAATTCCAGCACTTGGGAAGCAGAGGCAGGCAGACTCTGTGAGTTGGAAGCCAGCCTGGGCTAAAGTGAGACCCCTATCTCAAAAACAAAAGCACCACTACCAACAAAAGAATGCAGTGTCTAAAAGGGCAGAGCCGGGGGTGGGGGGTGGGGGGTGGGATGGGTGGGGGGTGGGATGGGTGGGTGGGTGGGTGGGGGTGGGGGGGTGGGAGATTATGAAGATAGATACACAGCTCAATCGGCACCCCTGCTTTAAAAGATGCAATGGTCTCTTGTAGGTCTTCCTGTGGCCAGTCTTGTGGGGAATCTCTCCTTGGGATCCAGACTGCTTTGAATCCTTATCTGTGTCATAGAATCCTGAGGTTAGGAATTCAAGGCCAGCTTCATCTACATAATGAGTTCCAGGCCAGCCTATGTTATATAACACTATGATTCAAAAATCAAAAACAAGCCAGGCGGTGGTGGGGCATGCCTTTAATCCCAGCACTCAGGAGGCAGAGACAGGCAGACCTCTGAGTTCCAAGCCAACCTGAGCTATACATTGTTAAAAGTATTTTCTTTTTAGATAGGCTGGCTAACAGTTGAGTACCATCTTGAACTCTGATCTTATGTATACCTCTGGAGCCCTGGCATTTCAGATGTGTACCACCATTCCCAATTTATGTGATGTCAGGAATCGAACCCAGAGTTTCCTGAACGCTAGGCCTGAATGCTAGGCAAGCACTCAACCAACTAGCCTTCCCCCCAAATAATTACAATTAATGGTCACTGAACACTCAGTATGACACTAATTTGTAAGAATTACCTCAGTTTATTTTCAACATAGACTCATGCAGAAATAGTACTTTATCATTGCCAGTTTTTAGACGGAGAAATCAAGAAAAAATAGACAAGGAACTTTCCAAGGTCACAGAGTCAGAGATGGAGTCAGAATTTAGGGCCACACCTGTCTCAAGCCAAACCAGAGCTTTTAAACACCACATTCAACTGCCTTTCAGTTTTCAAGAGGCCCACGCAAGTCCAGTGGTGATCCTCCAGCTTGGGCTACAACAGTGTGACCAGTAGGCTGTAATTCACTACGTAGTCATTATAGAGTTCTAATTACCTCTCCTGTCTGCTGCAAGGCAAGACAGCAGAACTAGAGACCCTGAAGTCAGAGAGCATCCTTATTTTATTATATTATATGCCATGTGACGGCAGCAGACACCATCTGTGTTCTCCCTAGGCCCCTGTAGCCCTTTTATAAGTTTTGGTATGTCCCCAGGTTTCAGTATGTTTTATTTCTAATGGTTTTCATCTGTGATGCTTCAGGCTGAAATTTTTCTTGGGGAGATTTTGCCTGAGATCACAATTTTATCTTCTTGCCTTTCCCCATTCTTAACAATTTCTCCTGGAAGCTAGTATTGAACAAATGACTTGGACATTAATCTCCTTGTTGGCATCCTTTCTGGGGAACTCAACCTAAGGCAATGCAACCTAAGGCAATGACTCACAGTAGAATCTCTCTCTCTCTCTCTCTCTTTGGTTTTTTGAGACAGGGTTTCTCTGTGACTTTGGAGGAGGCTGTCCTGGAACTAGCTCTTGTAGACCAGGCTGGTCTCAAACTCACAGAGATCTGCTTGCCTCTGCTTCCTGGGTGCTGGGATTAAAGGCGTGCACCACCACCACCTGGCTCAATATCTCTTTTTATAAATAAAGTTTGGGACAGTTATAGTGACTCACACCTGTAGTTAAAGGCAGACAGATCTCTGTGAGTTTGAAGTCATACTAGTCTACTAGTGAATTCCAGGCTAATCAGGACTACATGAGACTCTGTCCCAAAGAGAAATTTTATTAGAGATCATCAATTCTTTTTTTTTTCTTTTTTCTTTTAACATATCATTTATAGCTGTGTGTCTGTTGCCATAGCAGAGCTGTGTATCTGTGGCAGACATTGCAAAAACTAAAATATTACTATCTGACCATGTTCAGAGACTCCCTAACCTACAGTAACTTTTTTTTTTTTTTTTTTTTTTTTTTTAAGACAGGGTTTCTCTGTATTGCTTTGGAGCCTGTAGACCAGGCTGGCCTTGAACTCACAGAGATCCACCTGCTTCTGCCTCCCGAGTGCTGGGACTACAATACAGCCGGCCCTACAATAACTCTTAACACTTGTTACTCAGCTTTAGAAATTGATTGCCTGGCACCTGCCAGGTACTCATCTGTTGAATGAAATGTAATATAGGTGACTCCCCAAATTCTGAGTCCTGTTTTTAGAACTTGAAGATTTAAGCTTTCTGGAAACCTCAACTTTTATATTTAAACTTTTTATCCCTCCCATCTAGCAAAGGGACACCTCCTGTCAAGAAGATTTCAATGCTGTGTCCTGCCCACCGGTAGCATGACAATTGGCTGTGGAGATTGTTGAAATGGAGTCCTGAAGCCAGGCTGGCCAGTGCCCATCTGCAATCCCAACGCTTGGGAGGTAGAGGTGGAGAGTGATTGCCAAGTTCAGGGCTAGTCTGTCCTAGTTAGTAAATTAGGCCTGTCAGTCTACATACCAAGATCCTATTTCAACAAAAGGAAAAAAAGATAGCTAAAATCTATCATAGACTTCCCTGGAATTAGAATCTCAGGGTAGTGCTAGTCAATTTTGAAAGGCACTAAAATTTGATAAACATAGTCCTAAGGTAAATCTACAGATAAGCACAATAGTATATGACCACAGAATTTAAGAAACTGTTTACTTCTAGTAGGGAGAAATTATGCGGAAGCTCTGAAAACATGTGACGATTTTTCCAGGTATTCTTCTAGATATTTCACATGCTCATCTAGTCACTAAAAAAATCCATGTAGTCCAGGCAGTGGTGGCACACACCTTTAAGCAGGAGGCAGAGGCAGGCAAATTTCTGTGGGTTTGAGGCCAACCTGGCCTAAAGAGTTTCAGGACAGACAGAGCTACACAGAGAAACGCTGTAACAAAAAAAACAGCCCCCCTATCTGATTTGTAAGTTTCCATTTTCTTATTTATTTATGTTTTCCTTTGTTGAAACAAGGTCTCTCTCTACGTACCCATAGCTGTACTGGAACTTGCTGCATAGAGCAGGCTGACCTCTAATTCAGAGATTTGACCTATATACTATGTGTATGAGAGATATCCTTTTTATCTTTATCAAGTATTTCACTTTAAATGTGTATAGGCTTTACAGGCAGAAGCAGGTAGATCTCTATGAGTTCTGGGCCAGCCAGGATTACACAAAAAAAAAAAACAAGACAAGATGTATACAGGCTTCTACTGAACAAAAATTTTTAAAAACTATATTTGGAAGGCAACTGTATTCATTCAAACTCATTCTAAGAGTTTCCAGCTGCTGACAGTGGGAGACACATACCAAATGGCGCAGCTGGACCTCACAGAGATCTGCTTTGCATGCTAGCATCTCTTTGAGAAACAGCTACCTCAGCAGCAATTCTCCATCAGACACAGGGGGCGTTATTCTACCCTATTAGTGTTTAGGACCAAGTTTCAGTTGGGGCTCAGAGAAGTGGTAACTCCTTTTACCTGACAATAACTCCGGGTACCCATTGAAGCGAAAAGAAAACTAGGTGTTTTGATCGAGGTGCCTGAACCTGACTTACTACAGAAAAATTCACAATCCCATTTCTAGAAATGGAAAGTGAAGCACACAATGGACTCAAGACTTGTCCTAGGTTAAACACAGTTATGTTGGTACTTGAAGTAGGTCCACAGAGATGAGCTCTCGGGTGTCCTAGACTGCCTCTAGTGTCCGGGACGGGGCCATGCCACTCGCTGGGACACCTTTTCCAAAGTACTGGCGATCTCTTATTTTTGTTTGCCCTGGCTAAATAGGGACGTATTCTGAAGGTACCGAGGCTTGGCTCCGAACCTGGGCATCCTCGTACAGGTGAAAGCAGAAGGGAAGAAAGCGGTTCAGTGACCAGTGACCAGTGACCCCTGGCTGGGGCAGCACCGGGACTACCCACCTAGCACGAGGATACGGTCCTCAGGACACAGCTCCGGCTCTAGGAGGGCACGGAAGGAAGCGAAGTCCCCGAACCACTCGTAGGGTCCAGAGTCGGCCGCATCCTTGTAGCGCTGGTCCCAATACTGAACTTCGCGGTACTGCAAGTTCCGCTCGGGTAAGTCCGGAGAGGACACCGGAGGCCGGGGAGAGGCCATGCTCTGGGCTGCTCGGCAGCCAGGGCGGGGCTTAGGAGCCCAATCGCCGAGGCAAGGACCGGGAGGAGGAGCCTGTGGCTCCGCCCTCCCCTGCAGCTGCTCTCCACCAACACGTGGAACTTCCGTCATCTTCTAAGCTCTGTTTTGAAAATCTTCCGGCTGGGAAGCTTGCTTCCTTAACGTGCTACGCCTCTCAACTCGACCACATTTCCTCGCGTCAGGCTCACCCAGGCTCACCACTGGGTCCTCTCGTGTTCGGTTCCAACAGCCCTTTCCATTAAGAAGCGTGATTAATTAAAGATTCCCTTACCGAGACGTTTGGATCACCCGAAGGAAGGCGGGAGGAACACAGAGTAGATCTGCCCTCTGCCGTGAACACAGTGACTCTCGACACAGGCCAAGTGGAAAACGGGGCTTGGAGAACAGAGGCCTGAACTGTTATTTTCTGGGCAAAGATTCTTGACATATTAGCGTTCACGTGTTCTGTATGGTACATACACCGAGAAGTGTGTGTATATTCTTATTACAACAGCGTGTAGTCCAAAGGAGATGCGTTCTAAGCGCCAGCTATCTTATCCTTATTCGGGGCAAATATCTCTCACCACTGCATAAAATAGGCACTAAATATGTATGCAGTGAATAATTTTTAGTTAGAAACCCTGACGCCCTACGCCCGGCTAGAAGCAATAAACTGCAATGGAATAAACAAGGATTCTTGTTACTCGACCAGCGTTTAGAGAGGACTCCCAGCGCGGGGCGGAACCTAGTGTCTCAGGGTTGATTTTCCCGGGCGGTGGGGCCACAGAGTGGCGCACCGTCAAGATGGCTGCTGGGCTGCGGAAACGCGGCCCGCCGGGTTCTGTCGCCCAGCCGGCAGGACTCTGGAAACAATGGCTACGGTGGGCCTGGCAAGAATGCCGCCTTCTGCTGCGGGAGCCACGCTACACACTGCTGGTGGCCTCCTGCCTTTGCCTAGCAGAGGTGGGCATCACCTTCTGGGTCATTCACAGGGTGGCATGTGAGTTCACTAAAGGGGAGCGAACTGGAGGGAGGGAGGGAGACCCGAACCCTTGACGCAAACTAGATTACTGAGCATTCATTCGTCATTCAAACCCATATCCTTTACCCGAGCCCCAAGCCCGCTTTCCAGAAAAGTGATCATAATCTCTACCCCATAACGGAAGGAGGTGATCCTAGAAACTGCCCTCAGCTTTTAAAATCCAGCCAGCTAAGAAAGCATAAGCCGCCTGGGAGTCGGTTCTGGTCAAAGTTAATGTGCAGTTGCTGTTGCTTGTCTGCATCCTTAGACAGTCATTTCCCTTTCCCAGATCCAGATCTGTTTTGTTTTTTTTTTTTTTTCCATGCATTTAATTCATGTGTCTTGAAAATCCTTTAGAAGACTGAAGAATTTTGTGATCACTTGAGTCCATTAGGTATTACTGGTGTCTTTTTTTCCAGGATCAGTATACTTTTAAAAAGCTAAACAAAACAAACAAACAACAAACAAAAAACCCCGGCTCTCACTATAGTCCTAACTACCCTAGAACTTGCCATGTAGACTAGGATAGCCTCAAACTCACAGGTATCTACAGAGATCTATCTGCCTGCTTCTGACTCCTAAGGGTTGAGATTAAAGGTGGGTCCCTTAACTGGCTTCATAAAGACCCTAGGGTTTGTTTGTTTGTTTTATTGTTGTTTTTGTTTGTTTTAATGAGAGGAGTATTCAAGAAAGATAACATTAACTTCTAGCCTCCACACTTATGTACACGCACATGCATACTTATATGTGCACCCACACATGTGCATATGAACACACAAAAGAGAGAGAGTGTTCCTTTTTAAGAAATGAAAAGGAGGGCTGGAGAGATGGCTCAGTGGTTAAGAGTACTGACTGCTCTTCTAGAGGACTCAGGTTCAATTCCTAATACCAATATGGCAGCTCACAACTGTCTGTAACTCCAACTCCAGGGAATCTGATACCCTAACACAGGAATACATGCAGGCAAAACACCAGTGCACATAAAATAAAAATAAATAAATCATGGGGGAAAATAAAACTGGGAAGGAAGCCAGGCAATAGTGGTGTATATCTTTAATCCCAGAATTTAGGAGGCAGAGACAAGTGGCTCTCTAAACTTGAGGCCAGGCCTGCTTGGTCTACAGAGAAAGTTCCAGGATAGCCAGGGCTACACAGAATAACACTGTCTTGAAAAACAACCCCCCCCCCCAAAAAAAAAAGAACTGAAAAGGAGAGAAGTGTATAGCAAACATGGTACCCAGGCTTGTACTGTTCAAGGAACCCATGAAGGAGAGTATGTTTGGAGTAGAAAGAAGATCGTAAGGGGATGGCTTAGCAGGTAGTGTTTACCATGCTAGTATGAAAACCAAAGTTCAGATCCCCAGTACTCTACATAAATGCCAAGCAGGCATAGTGACCCACCTGTAATCCTAGCACTGGAGAGGCAAGACAAGGGGATCCTTGGAGCAAACTGACTAGCTGACATATGGTATGTATGTATATACACGCATGCATGTGTGCAACACACACACGCAGTAGAAAGTGATGGAGGAAGACACCAAATGTCAAGCCCTGGCCTTCACACACACACACAGAATGCACCATGTGCAGTTAGATAAGGGATAGTAATGGAAGATGGACCTGAGAATAAGAACTCTTTGTGGTCTGAAGGCATGGGGGTTAGAGGCTGGCAAGTTCTGCACTCACAAGTAACTAGATCGTGTTATCTTCTTTCAGACACAGAGATTGACTGGAAAGCCTACATGGCCCAGGTGGAGGGTGTCATCAATGGCACATATGACTACACACAGCTGAAGGGTGACACTGGACCTCTTGTGTGAGTGGGGATAGGGGTTTGAGGAGATTGTGATGGACTGGGAGGGTTCCAAGCTGATTGCCTTGGCCTAGGCTCATGTTCCCTTTCATCTTCCAGCTACCCCGCTGGTTTTGTGTATACCTTTATGGTGCTGTACTATGCAACTGGCCGGGGCACTGACATCCCCATGGCCCAGAACATCTTTGCTGTGCTCTACCTTATCAACTTGCTGCTCGTTTTCTTGATATACCACCAGACCTCCAAGGTGAGTCTGTGCTACAGGACCACCTGGCTCAGGCCTGAAGTGGGCAATGGAGATGACTCAGGTTCAGGGAGCTGACCTTGGTGCTCACCCTTTAGGTTCCTCCCTTCGTCTTTTTCTTCATGTGTTGTGCCTCTTACCGTGTCCATTCCATCTTTGTACTGCGGCTCTTCAATGACCCAGTGGCTATGGCATTGCTCTTCCTAAGCATCAACCTCTTCCTGGCACACTACTGGGGCTGGGGCTGCTGCTGTTTCAGGTCAGTACCTCTCCCTCCTGGCCCCTCTGTCACCATGGGCATTTCCATATCTCCCCAGTGTTCTGCAGCAGAGGGTATAAAGAGTAATTAGATAATGGAGGTCATTCTGGGCCTCCCTGAACAAGTCCAAGATCTGTAGAAAGTCCCTCTTTCCCCGTGCTTTCTTCCCATCTTGTCCCCAGTGGCATCCATTGTTGGAGTTGGCCCTTGAACGTTGTAAATATGTTACTCAGTATGTGTTAGTTAGTCTAGATATAGGGAATAAGTGTCATTCCCTTCCTCCTCGCCTGCTCACGGGCTGTCTTATGTCCCTCTACCAGTTCTGGGTGGGGACCACATCCTGGTGCTTGCTGGCCTGGAGAAAGAACCCTTTGGGGAGAGTGGATTTGGGGAGGATCAGTCCTGGAGATGATCCTCCTCCTTTCCCTCTGTTGTCCATTTCAGCTTGGCTGTCTCTGTGAAGATGAATGTGCTGCTCTTCGCCCCTGGGTTGCTATTCCTTCTCCTTTCTCAGTTTGGCTTCCGTGGTGCCCTCCCCAAGCTGGCCATCTGTGCTGCCATTCAGGTACCTCTTCATCCTCCCCTTTCAGGTCTCCTTAAGTCTGTTAAGGCTTCCTCAAAGCCAGCAGACAAAACTTTGGAGTTGATTCTGAGCTGGGCAACTTTAGGTTTCATGGCTACTGAATTTGGCAGGCCTTTGAGAGGCTTCCTAAAGCTGCCTGCTTAAGACCTGGTGAAGCAACTGGCGTGGTGGCACACATCTTTAACCCTAGCACTTGGGGGACAGAGACAAGTGGATCTGAGTTCAAGGCCAGGCTGGTCTATATAGCAAGTGCCAGGCCAGCCAGGGATATATAGGGAAATTCTCTCTCTAAATACTTCTCTCTCCCGAGACACACACACACACACACACACACACACACACACACACACACACACGCATGCACGCACGCAGGACCTGGTGAATTCTTAAGGAAGGCAGTGTGATCACCTCCTATGTTGCTGTGGTGTCAGGCTCTGGTGGGGAGTGGTAGTGGGAGGTTTCCCGATACCTCCTGGTGGAATACAAAAGCTTCTGGGGGTCTATCCCACTGTGCTCTCCCAAGAGATTACCCTGAAGGCTGGGGTGAGCCCTAGCATCTCTACTAGCATCACACCCATCCTCAGGTGATACTGGGACTGCCCTTCCTGCTGGAGAACCCCATTGGCTACCTATCTCGCTCCTTTGACCTTGGCCGCCAGTTTCTCTTCCAATGGACAGTGAACTGGCGTTTCCTTCCCGAGGCCATCTTCCTGCATCGGGCCTTCCATCTGGCCCTGTTGGCTGCCCATCTCACCCTCCTCTTGCTATTTGCCCTCTGCAGGTGGCACAGGTAAGAAATAAGGGTTACTGTCATGGGAAGATTCAAGGGATGGAGTGAAGAGCTTAGGCCTCAAGAGCTACTTGAGATGTAAAGTTCATGGTGGTTGATCTGGAATTTGGCACACAATTGGGGCTTGCTAAATGTCTGAATGACTTCTTTTCAGAACGGGAGAGAATATTCTGTCGCTGCTGAAGGATCCTTCCAAAAGGAAATTCCCACCCCAACCCCTCACACCTAACCATATCCTTTACATCTTGGAAAGGTAAGTTGTGATCTGTCCAAGTGCAGATAGAGGCGTAGTCTGTTGGCCTTAGGTGGCCAGCCACTCCGGAAGAGACAGGAGCCCGTTCATAGAGCCTGCCCTCTTCAGCAAGCACTGCACTGAGCACCTTACACATCTCAGCACAGGTTATTCCTAACTCTACGTACAGGGCCAGCATTGTGGGTGTCTGTGCTCTTCTTGGTACTGTCTAAGAATCCATACCTCCTAGCCTATAAAATCTATCTGAGGTGGGGAGGTACTCAGATTAATTTTACCGAAGGAAGCATTCCTGTCGCCCTACTAAACTGGGGGACAGATCAAGAGAAGCTAAGAAGTTTGCCTGGGGCATGCATGTGGGAATGGCAGAGCCAGGGTAGGGTACTTTCTGACCCCAGAACTTTTGCCCCTCTTTTTGAATCCTTATCCACCACCGCCTCCCCTCAATTCCTGCCCAAAGCCTTAACCACCATATTACAGATTGTTTCTACCCTCTTCACCTCCAACTTCATTGGCATCTGCTTTAGCCGCTCTCTCCACTACCAGTTTTATGTCTGGTATTTCCACACACTGCCCTACCTCCTGTGGGCCATGCCTGCACGCTGGCTCACACACCTGCTCAGGTACTGGCAGGGGCAACCTGGGAGAGTGGGAAAGGGCTAGGGAACTCCTCCTCCCAAAGCCATGGTCCCAGAAGAGGATGGTGGGTCTAGGGTTAAGAAGTCCAAGAGCTGCAGGCCTTGAAACGGATAAGATCCATTTCTCATTCCCAGGTTGCTGGTGCTGGGACTCATTGAGCTTTCCTGGAACACGTACCCGTCCACATCCTTCAGTTCTGCCTCCCTACACATATGCCATGCTGTCATCCTGCTGCAGCTCTGGCTGTCCCCTCAGCCTTTCCCCAAGAGCATCCAGACTAGCAGGAAAACGCACTGAAACCCACTTCATCCTTCTAGGACCTGCCTAGGATCATGGGTGGAATGACCTCTGTGTTCTTAGAACAAACCTTGCCAAGTCCACCTTTGTGCAGCTGACATAAAGGTAGTGGTTGCTCATGCCTAGACCGTCTTGTGCCTAGATGCTATGAGGCACATTTTCCCAACAGATTAAAAACTCATCAGGTACCAGGTAGTGGTGGCTCATGCCTTTAATCCCAGCACTCACCCGGGAGGCAGATGCAGGCGAATCTCTGTAAGTTCAAGGCCAATTTGGTCTACAGAGTTGAGTTCTAGGACAGCTAGGACTGTTTCACAGAGAAACCTTATCTTGGCAATTGCCAAAAAAAATAAAAATAAAATAAATAAATAACTCATCAGGCAGTCTTAAGAGGCACTTTATTGTATAGGATTTGGGGCTGTAGCTCTCTCCTCTTTCATTATCCTATACAGAGCTCAGCACATGGGAGGGGTATGATGAAGGAGAGAGAAGAGAGCACAGGCAGGCACTTTCTGTGATGGCAGAGTATTCTGGGAAAGCGAATAAAGCAGTGGAGAGCAGCCGATGCCAACTTTTCTTTCCCAGCACCAAGAGACTGGCCCTGGGTGGCAGTGACTGTGTCAGGGGTCGCTAGCCAGAGCTGCAGGCAGCCTTACACATTTGCAGGGCTGTAACACAGCAAGTGTAGCTGTAGATTCTGGTCCCAGTGTCTCAGTAACAGAAAGAGCCCTCGGGCAGCAGCTTTGAGAGCAGTCAGATCAAGGCCATCAGGCAGGTGTTGGGCCCTCAGCCAGCAATCAGCTTTGGATGCTGTCAGCTCCCACTCACCAAAAGCAGCTGCGCAGCGGTGCTCCAACCATGCCAGGGCCACTGCTGTGGCCCAGGTGCGGCCCCGCAGATCAGAGCTGCTGTGCCTTTCCATCCCTTCTGAGACCTCAGTATCTGAGCCCCGTCCACTGTCGATCTGGCCTGGACCCCCAGAGCCTGAGCTGGGGGACTGACTGCAAGAGGCTGTGGCACTGTCGCCCTGGCCAATACCAGGGCCCAGGAGTGCCCAAGGAGATGAGGCTGAGGTGGGGCTGAGGCTGGCACGGTGTGCAGCAAAGGGGGAAGCTCGGCACAGGCGCTCTTGAGGAATGCACACAGCAGCACAGAAGGGTTCGTCCAGGCGGAAGGAGCCCGGTGCCTCTTGCAGTCGCACCTGAGGAGAGAAGAGGTGGGGGGAGAAGGGAGCTAAGACAGAGCTCTGGCTCCAGGGGTGCCACCCTCCACCTCCCCAGTCCTCACCAAAGGCAGGTAGTCGTGGTTGCTGCCATCAGGGCTGCTCTCATTAGCCTGGCCCTTGGAGCTGCAGAGTCTGCGGTGATGACCCAGGCTGAGCCTGGAAGAGGCTGAATGCTGGCGGGGCAAGCTGTGATGACCTCCAGTAGGAGATATGGGCTCCCCCAATGCTGACTTGGAGTTGTCATTTAGATCCACGTTCCAGGCACCTGCAGAAGAGCCTCCCTGATGCCCTACAGTAGGGTCACCCAATTCCAGCAAAAGGCCTCAAGCCTACTTGAGCCCAACCCTCTGCATTTGAGCTATACCTTTAGAGAGGGCTTCTGTGGGCAGAGGAGCTGCAGCTAGATGGTCTTGAGAGGCAGAAATACCCAAGAGCTCATCTGGATCTGCAGGAATACAGGAGTCAGTCCCACTGGGTAGCCAGAAAGCTGAGGGTCACACCCTCAAGGTCACTAGGGAAGGCTTGTACCTGAACTCCACACCTGCAGGCCTCCGGGCAAGACCTCCCTAGTGGAAGCATCTACAGCAACAGGGCAGGTAAAGTGGGATGGGGCAGAGCTGGCCTTGCTCGTCTGAACGGCTCGAAGCCAGGACCTTCTGACTCGGCCTGTGAATCAAAGCCAGTGGCATACTCAACTCTACCATCTATAGAAAGCTGCATAAAAAACACTGGGAAGCTCAAAGGTGGCTCAAGAGGTCAAGTCAGGCTGACATCTGAGTTCCAGGCCAGCCAGGGCTACAGGGTGAGACCCTGTCTCTAAACCAATCAGAATGTTCCCACAGTTTCTCCTGCTCCCCTTTTAACAGAGAATGAATGGCCAAGGATGGTCCAGACCATAGCTCTTCTGACAAGAAATAGGCTGAATCTTCAACTTAGGACCAGGACCCCCTAGTAGCTCCTAAATTTGGGAGTCTAGAGGAATTGCCCTACCTTTGCTTTCACAGTGTTGCAATTACAGGTTGTGTGTGTGTGTGTGTGTGTGTGTGTGTGTGTGTGTGTGTGTGTGTGTGTGTGTGTGTGAGAGAGTGTGAGTGTGAGAGAGAGACATGTAGGGAGGAGGCTGGGCACAGGCAAGCTTTAGAGTACCCAAGGGTATTGGATGGCCACCACAGGAACTTCAAGGAGGCTCTTTACTTTTGACAAGGTCTTATGTAACCTAGGATGGCTCAGAACTCAATCTTCTTTCCTTAGCCTACCTCCTGCTAGGGTTTCAAACATGCGCCCTGACACCCACCACAATGCACACTGTCAACCGCTCATTTCAGGGCTGTCCAAAACTGTCTACAAGTATCACAAATCCTCAAGTTCTGTCTGCACAATCCAGCATGGTAGTCAGTAACTTCCTGTGACTGTTGGGTACTTACAGTGTGGCCAGGGATAGTGAGGAACAGAGATTTTAACGTGGATCTTAATAGTATCCTGAATGGAAGATTTATTTTCATGTTGTATTCACTGTTTATTGAAAAATCATGCTGCCTTCCATTTTGGCTGCTAGGAAGCTTCCCAGTGTGGAGTCCTGTGCTTGTAGTAGTATATAATTTAATGCTGTATATCTTGTGATATACCTTTATATATTTCCTATAGTTCCTTTTTTACTTTATTTATTTGTTTGTTTATTGGCACTGGGTTTCTCTGTGTAGCTTTTTAGACCAGGCTGGCTGCCAACTCACAGAGATCCACCTGCTTCTGCCTCCCGAGTGCTGGGATTGACAGCATGCACCACCACCACCCTACTTTATTTTCTTTTAGCATTGTTAGTTTTTATTATTGCCTTGTGTATGTGGGTGTTTTGCCTGCACGTGTGTCTTTGCACTAGAGACCAGAGAGGGTGTTGGATCCCCTAGAATTGGAACCATCATGTGGGTGTTGGGGATTTAACCTGGGTCCTCTGGAAGAGCAGCCAGTATTCTTAACTACTGAGCCATCTCTGCAGCCCTAGTTCCCTTTATTTTCACTTTTTCTCATTACTCTTCAAAACTTCTTACCTTGTCAGTGTGGTGAGTTCCCTCAAATCCTTTGTGACAAAGTAAGGACGAGTGATTTAACACATAGGGCTATACTATTTTTTGTTCCAAGCCTTTGTTCCTGAGCTGTGTCTACTAGAAACTTACCCTGCTCAGCTGTGGACTCTGCTCTCCCACGGAGAACCAGCTGTTCGTTGTCCCGCACCACAGAGGCTGCCGTCAGCCGGTGGAGTGCCTGATTCCACGCAGCCTCTCTTTCGGGGACTGTTGTAGGCTGTGAGCCATCCCCAGGTTCCCAGAGCTCCTCCAGCCCTATACCCACCTCCCAGCACATTGGCTGTTCCCCACACAGGGCCCGGATCACCACGTGACAACGTGGCGCCTGGGGAGGCAGAGGCTCTACTGCAGGGGCTGATTCCCCATTGGGTGGCACAGCCTTGAATAAGAAAGACGGTTCCATCAACATATCCCAGTCCAAGGGGGCTGGGGAGAGCAGGTTTCCTGGGGAGAGATGTCAGGGATGTAGGCAACACCGTGCATTGTGCTCCACATCCCCTCAGCTGGCATCAGAAACCCAGTTTCCCATCCAACCCTTACCTGAATCATCTAGGCCCTGACCCAGCTGTTGTCCTGCCTCAGGGCCTGTTCCATCTGGTATTGCATCTAGAGAGGGATGCCGGGGTCTACCAGGGACTGGGTTTGTCCTGCCTGAAGGAGATGAGAGACTTCGCCCAGCCAGAGCTGCCCTGTGCCTACGGCCTAGCACCTCAGCGCTCAAGGCTCCCACCTGTGTGTGAGACGCAAAAGGTCACCAGTTAAGAAATTTAGTTTCTTGGCAGCTGTCCATGATTCTATGTCATCTAACTGTATTTCCCACTTCAGGTTGTTTCTTGACTCTATATATACAAAAATCTCTTGTCTTTTAACTTACTTCTCCTTGGCATAGCTTACTTTTCTAACTCCCTCCAATAGCCATTCTGACTCCGAGCACCCATAATACCATGGCCCTGTGTTCATTACTGGTTGTGACATCATAGATGTAGATTTATCCATCTATCTATCTATCTCTCCAGCTACTTAATAATAAACACTGCACATAGCAGATGGTAAACAAATGTTTGCTGGATACAAGATAGATGAATGTGTGCTAAATCTCACCTTGAATGGAGCTGGTGGGGGTACAGGCAGGGGGCAAGAGCGAGAGCCCACCGGTTCTATCCAGGCCAGGCTTCGGCAGCCCTGCTGAGAAGGGGGATCCAGCGGGAGGCTACCATTGGGGGAGCCAGGGCCCTGGGAGCCTGGGGACTCGCTGCTGCAAGTGGAGCCTGGGCCCGGCTCGGGGCTGGCAGAGCAGTGGGTAAGCACATACTGCTCCCGGATGTATGAGGACTGGAAGATGCGTCGCCATATAGCTGTGTCAGACGAGGGATTGGGTCCAGGTTCTGTGACTGAGTCTGTCAGAACTTCCATGCCTGCTGGAAAGCAGAGAATGGGCCCAGGCCTGGCCCTTCTGCTTGCCCTATCCAACACAGCTGCAAACATATGCCAGGGTACTCACTCTGCTCTGAGTCTCCTACACCCCATGGGCTCGACAGCTCTGCTGACACAGTGCCTGTTCTCAGTGGCTCTGTGGTATGTGTGGGCTCAGTGCCAGGGCTGGTGACAGATAATGCCTCCTCTGGAGATGGGAACACTGAACCGCCCAAGCTCTGCCAACCAGGCTCTTGGCCCTGGGGAAAATGAAGTGAGGGAAAATTATACTAATTAATACCTTTTTCCAAGCGTGTGTGTGTGTGTGTGTGTGTGTGTGTGTGTGTGTGTGTGTGTGTGTTGTGTGTGTGTGTGTGTGTGTGTGTGTATTTGTTTTTCTGAGAAAAAGTCTCACTATGTAACTCTGGATGTCCTAGAACTCACTATGTTCTAGGACCAGGTTGGCTTCAAACTCACAGAGATGTGCCTGCCTCTGTCTCCTAAGTGCTAGAATTAAAGGTGAGCACCATACATCCAGTTCCAAGGATAATGTTAAGTTATAGCAAGTAAAAGCTAACAAGAAACAAGGGTCAATGAAATGGCTCAGTGGGTGAAGGCACCTTCTGTACAAACCTGACCACTTAGGGTTGAGCCCTGGAACCAGTGCAAAGGTATAAAGAGGTATAAAGAGAGAACTGCATGTACAAAGTTGTCTTCTGACCTCACAAGAATGTTATGGCACACATACACTCACACACACTCCAGTAAATAAAAGTGTAATAATGTCTTAAAAGCCTTCTACTTACTATTATTATAGATGTGTCTGTATATGTGTGCAAGCCACAGTTCACATGTGGAGGTCTAGGAACAACTTGTAGGAGTTGGTTCTCTCCTACCATGTGGGTCCTGGAGATTGAACTCAAATCATCAGGCTTGGCAGTAAGTGCATTAACACAGTGAGCCATTGTGTCTTCTAGAAATGACAGGAAAGCTAGATCCATGATGGCTCAATATGGCTGCCTAAAGAAGACCTGAACAATGATGACAATACTAATGCCAATTCTAGCGAAGAAGGGAGAAATGTGATATGTCAGTTCCTGCTCCTAGACAAAGAACTCCAGGCCACTAACAACTGCTGAGAGGGAAAGTCAGTCTCTCCTAGAGATAGGTCCCCTAACTGTCAGCCTTGACATCACACGCACAGCAACTTAAACAAACTGAGCAGGTTGTATTTATATAGTTATGCATATATAAGCATATAACAGTAAAGAAAAAGGCCATTAATTTGAGGGGGAGTAAGGAAGAACATTGGAGGGGCTGGAGAGAGGAAATAGAAGGGAAGAAGTGATGTGATTATATTTTAATGAAAAAATTTAAAATATGCCAGGCGGTAGTGGCATACACCTGTAATCTCAGCATTCAGGAGCAGGTAAGATATCTGTGAGTGCAAGGCTAACTTAATCTACAGAGCAAGTTCCCAGGCAGCCAGGACTGTTCTACAGAAAAATACCCTATCTCAAAAAACAAACAAAAGGGGAAAAAAAATTAAGAAGAAAACGGGAGGCTGGAGAGTTGGCTCTGTGGTTACGAGCATTTACTAGTCTTATAGAGGACTCACGTTTGAACTCCCAGCACGCACATGGTAGCTCATAACCATCCCAATCCCAGAGGAATTGACACCATCTTCTGACCTCCACAGGTACTAGGCTCACACTTGGTACATATATAGGTGCAGGCAACACATTCATAAAAATTTTTAAAAGGACCTGGAGAGATGACTCAGCCATTAAGAGCACAGGCTGCCCTTCCAAAGGACCCAGGTTCAATTCCCAACACCCATATGGCAGCTCACAACTGTCTGTAACTCCAGTTCCAGAGGATCCAATACCCTCAAATAGACATACAGGCAATAAATAAAAAACCATCATGTTAACCTTGTCAATGATAAGGCTGCTGTAAAGCTGAGCCTCAGATTTGGTCCTGAGTTTCCTGGCCACCTGGCAAAGGGCAAACAATCTGTTATGTGACACTCATAAACAGGTGGAAGTGTGCATAGTTCCTCTAGAGAGGGATTTTCATAAAAAGTAACAGTGACATCTCAAAGCCCTAGTATCCAGCCAAAAGCGATCACGCCCTGGCTTCACAGCAACCTATAGCACACATTTGTGGCTGGAAAGATGGCTTAGAGGTTAAGAGCACTGTTCTTGTAGAGGATCCAGGTTTAGTTCCCAGCATGCACATGGCGGCTCACAACCCTCTGTAACTCCAGTCCCAGGGGATCTGATACCCTCCTTTGACCTCCAAGGGCACCAGCCACACATGGGGAGTACATACATACATGCAGGCAAAACACTCATAAAATAAAACAAGTCCCAGACAAAACAGAAAGCTGCATTATTTACATGGGGAGCAGTGGGCTCAGAGAGGTTAAGTGACTTAAATCAAATAGCCAGAAGGTAACACAGTGGAACAGGAGGCAGCAAAACATGAGCTTGTCTATCAGCAAGTGTTTCCAGAAGTGGCCAGGTGGTGCTTGCTTGCTTTTAAAAAGACTTTCAAAATTTATTTCATGTTTATGAGTCTTTTGCATGCATGTATGCCTATGCACCATGTGTGTGCCTAGTGCCCAAGGTCACAGGATGGGGTCAGAGCCCCTGGAACTGGAGTTATGGATGGCTGTGAGCCACCATGTGGGTGCTGGGAACTGAACCTGGGTCTTCTACAAAAACAAGTGCTCTTAATGGGCAAGCCATCTCTCCAAGCTAGATGGTGCTTTCTAAAAGGTACTGTGTGAAGTCATTCTAGGTGCTTGCCACCAAGCCTGACAGCCTAAGTTCAAGCCTCATGACCCACATGGTAGAAGGAAAAACCCAACTCACACAAGTTGCCCTCTGACCTCCATATTATGCACCACTGAAAGGATATACATGCATGTGTACACTTAGACACACATAAATAAATAAGTAAATGTAACTTTCTTAAAAATGCTAAAAAAGAATAAGTCAGGCAGTGGAAGTGCACACCTTTCATCCCAGTGCTCTAGAGACAGAGGCAGGTGGATCTCTGTGAGTTCAAGGCCAGCCTTGCCTACAGAGCAAGTTTCAGGACAGCCAAGGGCTGTCTCACACTGGTTTTACCAGAAGACCGGGTTCAATTCCCAACACCCACATGGCAGCTTATTCTTCCAGGGTACCCTATACCCTCTTACAGATATACATGCAGGCAAAACACCAACATACATACATACATACATACATACATACATACATACATACATACACATATATATGTATATCATAGGAAGGAAGTCCCTGTCTCAAAAACCCAGAAAAAAAGAGTGACAGGGAAGGAGACACAGACAGGACCCCAGCCCCTGCAGGCCCACCTAGCAAACCCCAGCTCAGTCCTACCCCTGGGGCACGGGACCGGAAGCCATCCACTCTGAAAAGTGAGCAGTAGCCAAGCAGCTGGTCCCCAGGGTAGAGTGCTGGGATCTCCCGGGGGGTCAGCAGGGCCTCCACAGCATCAGGAACAAACCAGTCCACGGAAATGTCACTCAAAGCAGGTTCCAGTGCCTTTCGCAGAGCCTGCACCAGCTGCAAGGGGTGACAAAGGGCATGGAGGGGGGCAACACGGAGGAGAAAGGGATGTCACAAACAGAGCAGGCAGGCTGCCTTTCTCCGTGTCCTCTGGGAGCCCTGTGCTGATGGGGTCAGGAGAAGGAGTTGGGATGTACTCAAGCAAAGGAACTGAGGACTCTGTCTCAGGGCTTGGTCTGTCTCCTGTTCTGAGCTTTGTGATATGGCTAAAGAGACTTGAAGAAGATGCTCCTTTCGGGTCATAGCAGTAAGATTCAGGGGCTGGCCAGAGGCTACATGCCTCATACCTCTAGCCTTCCTCAGCCTCCCTCCTAGTGGCATCAATAGTTCTCCTAGTTGATTTCTCAGGTAGAGAGACTGACTAGAAGGAAGTTCCTGTGAGAGTGCCAGGCTCTTCCAGATTCCATGTGTAGCTCTGGAGAAAGACCTTCTGGAGGAGGTAAGCCGAGCAGGCTCACACTCACCTTAGGTTGCAATCTCTCCCCAGGCCTCAGGAAGTAGGCCTGTCCCCTGCTGAGGACAGACAAGCTGTGGAGCAGCTGGTGGCAGGCAGGTGCCAAAGCAAAGGAGAAGCATCTGACAGGGAAAGGGAGCAGCTGTGACACTCAGGAGTATCTCAGCAGTGTCGATCTTAGCAAGTTACACCTGCCCACTCCATACCTGGCCACCCCTCTGTGCCACCTCATGAACTCCAGGGCTTGGTGGGTAGTGGCAGCCACTGGTGAGGCAGCAGTGATGAGGAACAGCTGGCGGGGATGGGCCCTGTGCTGGGGTTGCCCTAAGGCCCAGTCCAATGCAGCCAGCACATCCGGGGGACCACTCACAGCCTGAAGAGTCTCAATGCTCTCACATATCAGCCGCACAGCGTCCTGGAGAGAAAAGGCTTAGGCTGGGCTGGGGTGGGCTGAAACATCTTCATGAAGCCCCCAAAGCCTGATCATACTCACATCACTGCAGGGCCGGCTCTCAGGGAAGAGTGGCTGCACCAATGTCCCAAACGTGGCTAGGTTGACAAGCGTCTGAGCTGGGAGGGATTTTACAGCCAAAACAATAGCATCCTGGGAAAAGCCAAGTTGAAAAGCATAAGAGACATGGTAGAGAACAAGGCACACCGGATTGTTTATCTTCTCTAGGCTATAATTAAACAGGGGGCTGACTGAGGGAATGTTACAGGAGACCCGAGCATACATAAGGAAGCCTTGAAGTATATTCGAGACATTTGGGTGTGGAACTCTCTGTGTATGTGCATGTGAGGCTTTTGTCCCTGTGTCTGCCTTCAGAGTGTGACCCGTGGATAAGACAGACTCTTGAGCACCAGGGATGGTGGCACACGTCTTTAATCCCAGATAGATTTCTGTGAGTTCAAGACAAGCCTGGTCTACATAGTGAGTTCCAGGACAGCCAAGCTTTATATGGAGATCCTGTCTCCAAAGCCAAAACTAAACAAAAAGAGTGGCTCTTGGAATCTGGGAGCAATCCCGGTGTAGGTATGAAATATGCAAAGGTAGAGTCTGGCCCCTCTTTGGTAGATAGCATGTTAAGCAACAAGGGAACCCCTGACTTCAAGAGGCTGTCACAGCCACCCCAGACTGTTGCCAAGCCCCACCCATGCCCACACACTGATCCCCACAGGCCTTGTGGACTGCGCAGCTGCCATCCAACAGGAAGAGGAGCTCCCTAGTCACTGCACTCAGGTGTCCAGGCTTGGAACTCAGGTCTGGGCAGAAGCTCAGCACCAGCACAGGGTTCAGCAAGATGTCTTTATGGAAACGTCGCTGCAGGAACCACACCTGAGCACAGGAGCCTGAGTTAGCCTAAGCCAGGCCCAGTGCAGCTACATCTGTCCGGGTGGGGTGCGGGACCCAACCTCGGGGCCTTTTTCTGTCCGATTCACCTAAAGGGGGCTCTTTTTTTGTAGCAATTGAATGACATCATGGCTGTTGTCTGCCTACGTTAGACCTGCCTCCGCCCTCAGAGACCTATCTCAGGCTTCATGCAGGGCTTGCCGGGACTATTGGTTACCTTCTGTAATGGTGAGCACTACGGAGAGAGCACACTGGGAACACGGGCCCCACTCATGCTGACATGGATCCAGCTGCCTGCTTCTCACATGCAGTTTCAGCCAGCACGGAAGCCTGAGCTCATAGCCATACCTGCCGTTCTCCATCACTGTCTCTTCGCTGCAGTCTCTGAAAGTCATGGCGGGCCCTCACTTGGGCCTCATACTCTGCTGAGCTCAAGCTGCCAGCCTCCAGCATCAAGTGTGGCTGATGGGGTTCTGAAAAGGAGGCATGGCTCTATCAGGTAGTCCCTGCCTCTGAACCCCAACTGCCAGCCCTCTGTCTTCAGAGGACCCCTGAGGCTCCGCCTCTCTGCCTCCAGGGCCAAATTCTGAGATGAACTTGTCCATCTTGCCTGGGGTTCTAACTGTAACTGAAAACTGCTTCCCACATCATTCATAAGCATGACAGAGCTGGCCCACTACATGCCCCAACTCACCACTGGGGTGCAACAAGATCTCCAAGGCCCGATCACACTGATGGCCTTCTGCCAGTGTGACACAGATAGTGGCTGCAGAGCTGGCATGAGGGAGGGCATCCGCACGCAGGGCATGAGAGGGGCTCTCCAGGCCTAAGGAACACAGAAGTAATGACAAGTCAAAGTCACTTCGCCCCAGGCCCAAGAGCACAGGTACTGGCTCTTAGATAATGGTGGCTACAGGCAGGGATTGTGGCTGATTTACCTGTGTCCCAAATCTAATCTGCAGGCAGGATGCATCTACTTAGGAGGGCTAGAATGTGGGTTCCTAGTTCTGTGCTCGAGATGGTCAGAGGGTCACATATTCAATCAGCATCTTCCCCCGACACCTCTTGCACAAAGAAAATCTACTCTGTTACTTGGACCACTGCCACTGTAAAGTATCACACTTGACATGGGTAAATGGACAGTATATAAATGAATTACACTGATAAAAATAGTGTGGGAGCCAGTCTGGCACAGTAGAGGCAGGAGGATCAGGAGTGCAAGGTCATTCTTAACTACATAACAAGTTTGAGGCTGGCCTGGACTATATAAAACCCTGTCTCAAGCAAGCAAGCAAGCAAAACAACAAATACTAATTAGAGGTTCCTAAGACGGGTCTCTGTCTTCTGTTTATCTCTGTGGTGAATGATTTCCCCCAGTCTGCCACACTGAATAGGGTGGCTAGGCTAGGCCAGATACACCTACCAGCCAACAGACATGGCCCAGTCACCAGCATCTCGAAGGAGAAGGTATATGGAGCCGGACAGTGGGCAGGGCCCGAGAACACGTCCGGAGGGGCACTTGGTTGCTCCCAGGTCAGCCCTTCCTCCTCAGGGCTGCCTACCCCAAAGCAGCCGGTGGGGCTAGAAGGGAGCATAAAGAGGCTTATTGGCTACTGTGAAGGCAGCTCTTCAGGCTGCCTCACCCCCACCCTTCACTCTCTCAATCCCCAGAGGCCCCCTCACCCTCACTAGACCCAGAGAAGTTGAGGGAGGGATGAAGAGAATCACCATAGGCCCAACCTGTCGTCACAGAGCCCCGGAGACCTGGCGGTCCCTGGCAGGCCTGGCTGGGCCAGTGGGGTGAACACAGTGGGCAGGGCCACATGCATCACCCCATCAGGCCTGGAGGGCAACTCCCGGCTGCTGCACAGGGTCACTGTCATGGTACCAGCTGCAGCAACTAGGCCAGTAGGCAACACCAGTGTGGACCGGGCTTGGGCTAGATCCAAGACAAGATGACCTATGACAAGTAAGAAAAGGGGTCAGAGAATACTAGAAGCAGGGAGGACGGGGGAAGATAGTGGTAGGGGTGGATACTGAGTCATCACAAAGTCTGGTAATGCAGGACTTTGTGTGGTTGGCAAGGCACACGAGACAGGGCGTGTGAGGTGAGAGGTGAGAGTCAAGTTGACAGAGGAATCTGGCTGTCAACAGCAAGAGCACAATGGCATCACAGCTGATGGAGACGGAAGCAAAGGGCTGTATCCATTCCTAACGTCCTGCAGGGCCCTTTTTGCCCTGTCTGTCCCTTCCTGCTCAGCCTTAGTTTGCAATCACCCTCAAGAGCCTCTCCTATGGACTGACATCTCCCTCTAGGCTGGGACCTGATGTTTTCACAAACCTACTCACCAAAGCTTCAGGCTCTCTCTCTCTCTCAGGGACCACTAGGGTGGCTCCTGAAGTTTCTTCCTTCAGAGGGAGGATAGGGGCAGCAATGTGCTTAGAGGATGCAGACAGCACTCACATACAAAATACAGGCTCTCTTTAGAATGTGGGTTTCTTAGAGGTCTGATGGAGTTAAAAGCTCACCACTACTGCTGGATGTGAGTACCAGCTACACAGACCAACCTGAGTACCAGCTACACAGTCTAACCTGAGTACCAGCTATACAGACCAACCTAAGTATCAGCTACACAGACCAACCTGAGAACCAGCTACACAGGCCAACCTGAGCACCAGCTACATAGACCAACCTGAGTACCAGCTACACAGTCCAACCTGAGTACCAGCTACACAGGCCAACCTGAGCACCAGCTACACAGACCAACCTGAGTACCAGCTACACAGACCAACCTGAGTACCAGCTACACAGTCCAACCTGAGTACCAGCTACACAGTCTAAACTGAGTACCAGCTACACAGTCCAACCTGAGAACCAGCTACACAGTCCAACCTGAGAACCAGCTACATAGACCAACCTGAGTACCAGCTACACAGTCCAACCTGAGCACCAGCTACACAGTCCAACCTGAGAACCAGCTACACAGTCCAACCTGAGTACCAGCTACACAGTCTAAACTGAGTACCAGCTACACAGACCAACCTGAGAACCAGCTACACAGTCCAACCTGAGAACCAGCTACACAGTCTAAACTGAGTACCAGCTACACAGGCCAACCTGAGCACCAGCTACACAGACCAATCTGAGTACCAGCTACACAGACCAACCTGAGTACCAGCTACACAGACCAATCTGAGTACCAGCTACACAGACCAACCTGAGCACCAGCTACACAGTCTAAACTGAGTACCAGCTACACAGACCAACCTGAGAACCAGCTACACAGTCCAACCTGAGAACCAGCTACACAGTCTAAACTGAGTACCAGCTACACAGGCCAACCTGAGCACCAGCTACACAGACCAACCTGAGAACCAGCTACACAGTCCAACCTGAGAACCAGCTACACAGTCCAACCTGAGCACCAGCTACACAGACCAACCTGAGTACCAGCTACACAGACCAACCTGAGCACCAGCTACACAGACCAACCTGAGCACCAGCTACACAGACCAACCTGAGAACCAGCTACACAGACCAACCTGAGAGCCAGCTATACAGACCAACTGGAGTACAGTTGCACAGTCCAACCTCAGTACCAGCCTCAGTTTACTCTTACAGCCCCGCTTTGCTTTTTCTCACAGCAATCATTTGTTCATCCTTTCCCAAAATACTTGGAGAATAAGTTAACAGAAGAAAAAAGTAAAAAGGAAGATAAATAAAAAGAAGGTATGAGAGAGAGAGAGCCCAGTGTGATGCCTCACGCCTTTAGTCCCAGCACTCTGGAGGCAGAGGCAGATGGATCTCTGAGTTAGAGGCCAGCCTGGTCTACTGAGCAAGTTCCAAGACAGCCTCCAATGTTACAGAGAAACCCTGTCTCAAAAAAAAAAAAAAAAAAAAAAAAAAAAGAAAAAAAAAAAAGAAACAAAATAACAAAATAAAAACAAGCAACAATGTGGGTGCTACTGTCCATCCACCCAGCTGAGGACTGACAGAATGAGAAGAACAGAGTCATGGTTTAAGCTTGGGCTCTGTGACTTCTAATTGTGTCATTTGACAATCCTCTTGGGAGCCCTTCAATTCCTCATATATAAAATGGAGAACATAATCATAGCTCAACAATTATGGCGAGGAATAAATGAAATAAGGAACGCAAAACACTCAAAAATTCAAGGGCCATGGCCATCACTTTCATTACCAATAAGAGGTAGAGGGAAACTATGCACACTCTATACTCTTTGTGTGGAGTATAGAACACACAGGCTTCATAAACTGAAAATCACTTGGGGCCCTGTATTGCTATCATCTTTGTTTATACCATCACCCCTAATCTCCACTTCACCAATTCCTACTCTCCCAATTAAATGCCCGCTCCTTTCTGGAACATCCCTGGGGCCAGAGCCCAGATCTTATTCTTGCTTCAACCTGTCTGTGAGGCTTAATCCAACTCCCAACACCACTGGATTCTTACCCATCCATTTCCTCAACACCATCTGTTTTCTTGCATGATAGTCATGTGGGCAAGAATAAAATTAGTATATAAATGAATAAACAAAAGAGAAGAATGCAAACCACAGGGCATAGCACAGGGTGGGACTTTCATCCCCTTCAGCACTCACTGGGACCCGTTGTCCCAGGTTCTGTGTTAGGTGAATGGGGTCTAGAAATAACCACAGCACAGCCCTGATCTCAGAAGCTAAGCGTCAGGAGACAGACAAGTAAATGCTTCCCTCTTAAGTGCTTCTGGCTGGGGAACTAGGGCAGAATGGGATCAATTATTTGTGGAGGGTGAGGGAGAATTTCTTAAGGAGTAGCATTTGAGTAGCTCTCAAAGAACCAAGCACAGATGCGCTAGTTAGAACGGATTGATAGAACAAGAAAGTGTCCAGAGCTGCTGGAGAAGTACTGGGTACCTGGTGCCAGAGAGGTTAGTGAGTGAGAACCTGGTCTGTTGGGCAGCACTTTGCATTTGATCAGGAACTGGTCAATCACAGGTTCACCGAGGACTTGGCTCATTTGTGTAGCCTGAGAGATAAGGGATTAGAGAGTGCTCCCTTGGGGAGGACTGAGTGCTCTCTGCCTCATCCTAAAGAGAATACAGCAACCTGGACAGTAGGGGTAGTGCCTGCTGCTTTTGTCTGCCTGCCTGGCTGCTGCGAACCTCAGACTCGGCCTGGGCCATTTCCTTCCAGCACCAGGTCCCGTCAGATGCCCAGTCCATGACTGTTGGATAAAGGGATGAATCAATGGATGGAAAATAAAATCAATGTCTGGAAGAAGAAGGAGAAAGAAGACCGGCGGGGGGCACAAGGATGCATGAACCTGAGCTATGGCTGGCCTTCGAGGGCGAGGGTTCGGGCTCAGACTTACCCTGCGCGCAGCGGCGGGGCGTAGAGGTCCCCAGTCCGGGACCCAAAGCGCGGCAGCAGGCGGCTTGAGAGCGACGCCGGCTCTGCAGCTGGAAGGAGACACGCCGTCCGGCTGCCTCGGCCTCGAAGCCAGAAACCACCTCTGCCTCGGCCAGCGGGTACACGAACACGCCTGCGAGCCGGAGCAGGCAGACGCGCTGTCGAACCCCGCCTGACACTTGCTACCTCCCCGCGCCCGCACCAGGCCTCACCGTCCACCGGCTGGGGCTGCGGGTTGTGGTAGGTGAGCCGGGCCCGCAGGCTGAGACAGGGTCCCTTGGCATAGGCCCGGACACAGGAGTCGGTGAGCGGCAGCGGCGTCCAGCTGGAGGGGCAGTACAGGCCGGGCATGGTGCCCACCCTGCGTGAACAGGGGCTGGATGAGGGGTGCCCCTCCCTGCGTCCTGAAGGTTAGCTATGCTACCGGATCCTACACAGGCTGGGGACTCAGGAGAGCAGAGGGCATAAGGCTGAGCCGGGGAACCCTCCCTCCCCCGCCTCCAGGCAGACAGGTGGCAGGTCAGATAAGAAAAGGGGATGCAGGGATGGCAAGATGGGCATCCTCGCCCGTTACCTGGGTAGCCGGGGCGTAGGGCAGCTCTGGGCAGCAAGGGAGTGGAGGGTTAATGGTTAACCCTCCAGCCCAGGCGCCCCCTGCGGCTGTGTGTCGGGGTGTCCACAGCTGTTCCTGAGCCTTCTCAGGGCCTTGCCACCGCCCCCGTACCTGCCCCCTTCCTCAGGGCTCCCTACGGCTGCCAGCTGTCGGAAGTGGCGCGTATGGAGAGATGGAAGATACTCTGGAGAGCAAAGGTTTAAAGGGCCAGCGTCGTACCAGGCGCCCCTAGCTCACAAGGGTCCCCAGGGCCCGGGTGAGACCAAGGAGCTGAAAGGGCTGCAGTCTTTTATCTCTCCTTGCCTTTCGAGACTGGAGTACTGAGAGGGACTGCAGGCTGGCTTGGAAGGTTGCAGTAGGGAGACCAAGAAAGGAAGGTGAAAACGCGTCTGGGGAGGTCAGATGTGCAGAGGTGTCGCGGCAGCGGGAGTCCATGTGATCTGTCTAGAGAGCTTCTCCCTGCCCAGGCTGGCCTCAGACTAGGTGATTGCTGAGGTAGCCACAGGGGATGCTACTGGGTGGGTCCTGGGATCACTCCCTCCCTTTGGACAGCTCAAGCCTCACCGTCACTTCTTGGCGGAGTTGTGGGCGTCGTGACCACACTAGAATGGGCGATCCCTCCTCTGGGCTCCAGGCTGCCCTTGTCCCTGCACCTGCGGGTCCGGTTCGGAACTGTGAGCCTGGAGACAGAGGCCAGTCTGGCTGCTGGTAGTCCCGCCCGAGTTCCCAGGGGCCGCCCCTCCAGCCTGCCTCTGCCCCGCCCGCCACTGCGGTGGGGGCTGCGGCTCCGCTCCTTCGGGCACCGTACCGCCTGCGCGTCGGCCCGGGGGGCACCATGCCAGACTCCGCAGTGCAGAGATAGCATCCCAGCCGCTGCACGACCCCCACCAAGGCCAGAATGAGGCCCCACCTCTCTCCATCGTTCTGGAGGAGGTAAACCAGGGCGGCCAAGTCGGCAAGCACACACCCCCTTCCCAGCACGGCAGTGGCCCACCCACCACTACCCCGCCCTTGGTAGACTGCCATTCACTGCAGTGACCCTCCCTCATAACCGCAGCGGAAATCAGTGTCCCACCATCTAAGCCTCGTTCCCTCAAGAAGCAAAATAGTTCTTAGTTACCTAGAAACCCCCCCATTTCGCGGCATGTGCCTTCGTTTTGTGTGTTCTCTGAAGCGACTGCCCTCAATCGAGGCTCCCCATTACTGCCGCAGCGTCCCCACCCGGAAGCAGCCTGCCCTGCCCATCACTGCAGTTAGTTATTCCCTTCCTCTGCTGGAAGTGGGGAAGATGTGCAGGATGGCTTGCTTACTCAGGGACCTTGAGAGTGAAGCCTTTCAGCTTTCCCAAGGCTGAGGGCTGTTTCTGTCACAGCAGTGACCCCCCCACCCCCGCTCGCCCCCATCATCAGCATAGCACCTGAGGAAAAAACATTGTTGCTTGAAAAACAGATCCTTTGTTATTGGTAGGATTTTTGCGTGTTTGACAGTGTTCCATTGCGTAACGTTAGAAAATTCTATAAGATTCTTCCCAGGACCATGACAGAAAAGTCCAAGAATCCCTGGAAGTGAGAGGAGATATAGCACTCCTAAAGATGCCCTACTCCAGTTCCACAAAGAGAAGTTAAGGAGAAATATAGGTGGGAGCAGACAGAGAGGAATGGCTTCTTCAGCCAGATCCAGGCGTTTCCATGCCCCACTTATTAACTCTATCGGGCTAAATCCTGTTTCCATCATCACACAGTCCTGGAAGCAACCCCTGCCTCTTTGAGCACCTGAACACTCAATCCCAACCTTCTCTTTTGCTATCAAGACAGACACAGCTTGGTCCTGTCTGCTGAGCCATGTTCCTGTCCCATCCATCTTTACTGTTTGTTGTTGTTGCTTTGCTTGTTTGTTTTTGTGGTTGTTGCTTTTTGTTTTGTTTTTGGGTTTTGGAGACAGGGTATCTCTGTGTAACAGCTCTGGAACTCTCCGCAGCGTGCTGTTTTCCAACACACAGAGACATACCTGCCTCTGCCTCCAGAGCACTGGGATTAAAGGCATAGGTCACCAGTGGCCCTCTTTAAAAAAAGAAAAAAAAACAAAAAACAAACAAACAAACAAAAAAAAAGCCTTTCTAGTGACAGGATTACAGGCATGGATGGACCGCTGTAATTTTTGTTCAGCTGTGAGATTGAAGTAAAGGGGTTTGTTTGTTTTACATATGGAGACCAATAGCTCATACTATTTGTTAAAAATACTATTTGGAACCAGGTGGTGATGGCACATGCCTCTAATTTCAGCAGTCAGGAGGCAGAGGCAGGCAGATCTCCGAATTTGAGGCCAGCCAGGGCTACATGGAGAAACCCTGCCTCCAAAAAAACAAAGCAAAACTAAACTAAGCTAGAACAAATAAAACTATTTGGGGTTGGCACCGTGGGTAGGGTAAAAGTGCTTGCTGGGGGCTAGAGAGATGACTCAGTGGTTAAGAGCATTGGCTGTTCTTCCAGAGGTCCTGAGTTCAATTCCCAGCAACCACATGATGGCTCATAACCATCTGTATTGAGACCTAGTGCCCTCTTCTGACCTGCAGAAAGACATGTACACAGAATTCACTGTACACATAATAAATAAATAAATCTTTAAAAAATAAAAAGTGCTTGCTGGCAAACTTGACAACCCAAGTTTGATTTCTGGCCCCCACATGGTAGAAAGAGAGCATTTACTCCTACAAGGCATGTGAATGCAAGCTTCCCTACATGTTTGCATGTGGAAAACATGCATGTCTGGTGTCTCAAAGGGCCAGGAAAGGGCATCAAATGCCCTGGAGCTGGAATTTTGCATGGCTGTAAGCAGTCATGTCGGTGCTGGGAACTCAACTTTGGTTCTCTGCTTTTAACTCCTAGTCATTTCTCCAGTCCCAAATACATGAAACTTTTTTTAAAAAATAAATTTAAAACTATCTTTAGGAGGCAAAGACAGGAGGATCTTCACTTTGAAAGCAACCTGGATTATATGAGACCTTATCTTTAAAAAAGAAACAAAATATATAAAAATAAAATGTTACCTTTTCCTCTAATGAATTGCTCTTGCATGTCAAAAATTTGTGGACCTATGAGATAGTGGCAAGTAGGTAAAGGCACTTGTTACCAAGCCTGACAACCTGAGTTCTGTCCTCAGAACCCACAGGGTAGAAGGATGTATAATGTGTCATCATGTACCCCTACCAAAAAATATGCTCACAAAATAATTAAAATATAATTTCAAGACTTTTAAATTAAAAGTCTTCTAGTTATGTTCATGTAAAGGTAGCTTTTGGTTTTCTTTTTTTTTTTTAATCTTTTAAAGTATTTACTTATTCTTTATGTAAACAATGTTCTGTCTGCATGTCAGCCAGCAGGCCAGAAGAGGACACCAGATCTCATTACAGATGGTTGTAAGCCAATGTGGTTGCTGAGAATTGAACTCCGGACCTCTGGAAGAGCAGCCAGTGCTCTTAATCACTAAGCCATCTCTCCACTGCCAGCTTTTGGTTTTCTATGATGCTTAGATATTTGTTATTTTGCCCATATCACAGTTTTGATTACTGGAGATAGACAAAGCAAGAAATTGTGTAAAATGATTCCTCTATTCTTGTTTTTCAAAACAATTTGAATTACTTTAGCTCCTTTGCTTTTCCATATAATTCTACATTTTAGAATAATCTTGATGTACTTTTTAGGGGTGGCTTATATATACATTTTTGCTTTTTTTCTTCCCCTATACAGGAAGCCTTAGCTGGCCTGGAACTCTTGATATAAACCAGGCTGGCCTTGAACTCACAGAGATCCCTCTGCCTCTGACTCCTGAGTGCTGAGATTAAAGGTATTAACCACCATACCTGGCAAGGTTTTAGCTCTTTGAGACAGTTTTAGTAATGTAGTCCAAGCTGTCTTCACACAACAGTCTTCCTGCCTCAGCCTGTACCACAGCTGGCTAATCTTTTTGTTTGTTTGTTAGAAACTGGGTTTCTCTGTAGCACTGGCTGTTCTGGGACTTG